>CM062804.1:363646053-366546053 GCA_031772625.1 Pinus tabuliformis
CTGGCGATAGTTTGAAAAGGGTTAGGGTTCTGTAGTAACCTGTACCTCACCTACACCTACCTATATAATATCCATCATGACCTGGCTACTGACACCGTGGCGGTTATAGTAACGGGATCCGGCTCTCCATAATGGCTTTGTAAAACCCCTACCCCATGACTTATTCACTGCATTATAGGTTACCTGCCTCCTACCTGACCTAGCATCCCTACGATGGTTAAGATTGTTTTGAAGGTAGCTAGCAGAGGTTCCTCGAACAACCATGGAGTTGGATATCGTAGACTATTCAGAGGATCCGTTGGAAGGTGTCAACATCTGGCCAACTCCACACTCTACCTCGGAAGATATGCTCCCATTCTATTGTGATCTAACGGCCACCATCGCTGGCCTGCCCTCGATCTCGGGACCCTCCAGTTCTACAGTGACCTTCTCCAAGCCCCCTCCAGTCTGGCCGGTACCCTCCTCCCCTCCCCAGTCTCCCTCCACATACAACTTTGCGACCGACTGTATTAGCCCTAACCCTACAGCTGAACCCTCGCATTACCCTCCTCCCCCTCCGTCAGCCAACTCCCATAACCTCCCTCTCGGAAACTCTCCGATCCCGGCACAAGGCCCTCTTCAGGCAACTATATCTGCTACTCCACCATCGGGCAGCTACGCTGCTGTTCCCCCACTCTTGGACGTTATTCTCGTGGGTGCACAACCAAGCCCTGAAAACCCTCCCGCAAACCCTTCTCCGCCTGAGGATCGACCAGACTCCTCTGAAGCTGCTACAAGGCCAAGAAAAAAACACAAGTGCTTCAAGTCCAAAGTCGAAGATGTCATAATCAAGCTTGGGGAAGATATCTGGTGGGGTGGCTCCATGGACACGGCGGGCGACATTCTGGTTGGAATGATCAAAGGCAGAAGCTACACAACAGCTTGTTTGAAGCTTTGGACCTCGAAGGTATGGGGGCAGCACCTGGCCGATTTACCTTTTGTTCAAAGTTTTGTTAGAGGTTGGTTCGCTTTGAGGTTTGCCAGAGCCGAGCACACGAATTGGGTCCTGTCCTCCTTCTAGCATTTCGAACAAGCCCATGTCCTTCTGCGCCGCTGGAACCCTCTATTTGACCTGGAAAAAGAACAGATAGGAGTCAGGCCAATATGGGTTCGGCTTCCAAGGCTGCCCCTCCAATTCTGGGTGGAGGACATATTTCGGTGCATCGGTAATACCCTGGGCACTTACCTTGAGCATGATAGATCTTACTTATCTACTAGAATGATGGCATATGCCAGGGTATTGGTACATCTGGATATGAGGGGGGGTCTTCAGGAACACATTACATTACAGTGGAGAACTTTCTCTCGGCATCAAATTCTGGATTACGAAGGGGTCTCGTTCCGTTGCAGAAGATGTCATAAGGTGGGACATCTTTTCAAGGATTTCCCTTTGAATAGTAAGGCGCGAGATGGAGGAAAGGAAAATGTCACTCTGCAAAAGAGCTCTCATACATAGGGAAGCCCCCCCTCGGCTGAAGAGGAAGTGAATCACTCGGCACAGGAAGTTGTAGAGAAAGCACCCTCAAAGGAAATTAGGAAGAAGCATGGGAAAGCACCATACGGGCCAACCTATCCTCCTCTGACCAGAGCAAGGGCGGCTACGGAGGCTACATTCACCACGGGTATGTTAGAAACATCTTCCTCCTCTGCTTTTACTATTGTTTCATCTTGTTTCATTGCATTGAATATTGTTCAGACCTCTGTCGCCTACACTACACCTCGCATTACTCTGGCATGCCCCCTTAAGCCCCCTTCTCCCTCTTTCTCATGCACTCCGCCTTCATTTCCAGAGGATCCTCCGGCCAACCCTTCCATCCTTGTATCTGCCCCTCCATCTTCTAGATACCCTCTTCGATCCTAGATCCAATCTCAGGCACCTGATTCCTTGGGCATAGGTCTGATCTCCCCCCCCTAGAAGCAACCTCGAGGCCGACCTTCCTCCTTATCGAAATCCATTCTACAAGCTGGGGAAGAGATAGCATCTAGCAGACAACATTCCATTGATTGGGTTCTTAGAGCAGTGAATACCCTTGTGCACCCCCCTCCATGAAGATGATTTCTTTCAACTGTCGAGGGTTGGCTAGCCCTAGGAAAAAACTAGCCCTGCGAAGATTTCTTAACTCTGAGTTGATCGATGTTCTCTTTCTACAAGAAACCCTGGGTTAGGCTTGTGTTATCACACACCTGCTCGAATCTTGGCTTCCTGGGTGGACTTTTCACTCTCTAGATGCAAATGGCTGCTCAGGGGGTTTGGCCCTGGGGATAAACTCCCGCTCCATCAGAATCTGTAACATATGGGGAAGTACGGGGCACATTGGGGCAGACATCTACTCTTATGAGCTTGAAAAAGAGCTTGGAATCATTAATATTTATGGTCCCTGTCATAATAGGGAAGCATATTGGAACAGGCTGCTAAACTCACACATACTACAACAAGGCAAGCTCATTCTAGGGTGGGACCTAAATTTTTCCATTGGTTTTGCGGAATCATGGGGGCATAATGCTCAAAGGGACAATCTCATATTTCTTTGAGAACACCCTGGAGGATCACAACCTTATTGATATCCCTTCATCCAAAATCCAACCTACTTGGAGGAACAACAGAACAGGAGAGGACAGCCTATCCAGGAGGCTCGATCGGTTCCTCATTAAGGAGCGCCTGTTGAACATGGGACATAGAATTAGACAGTGGGTTGGTTCAGGGGGCATATCGGATCATAGGCTGATATACCTGGAAATCAGTGGAGGAATGAACAAACCTAGAGCCCCCTTCAAATTCAACTCTGCTTGGCTAAGAGATGCAGACTACATCAGGCTAGTTACTGAATTTTGGAAGACCCACCCCCCAGAAGCCAAAGGGAACATCTCAGAAGGATTTGCTCACAACCTGAGAGAACTGAAGAATATTTCCAAAATATGGGCGCACAAGAAGCGAACCCTAGAGGACCTTATCCTCAAGGCTATTGAAGAAGAAATAGAGGTCTTCGAGAATGAACATGGAGGGATCTACTCCTCCCTAGAACACAAGGAAAAGATTACATCCCTACTGGCCAAAAGGAGTCAGATACTTAAGGATCGAGAGGAAAGTTGGCGACTAAGAAGCAGAGCCATATGGCTTATGGAGGGGGATGAAAATACTAAATTCTACCACAAATTTGCGAACGGGCGCAAGGCTATCAATACAATTTGGCAGCTAACAGATGAGCAGGGAGAAACAATGAACACCTTTCCAAGACTAGCTGCCCTGGCTACATCTCACTTCAAGCATATTTACAAGGCCCCTCAAACTGCTACTCTAGCAAAAGTCATGAGAATAGCTCAATTGTTTCCCAGATTTGTCGATCAGGATGATGCATTTGAGCTGACAAAGGAAGTCACTTTGGGAGAGCTCTAAGCCACCTTAAAAGGTTCAAACAAGACAAAATCCCAGGCCTGGATGGATGGAATGTGGAATTCTACCTAAATTTTTTTTATATTCTCGGAGGGGATCTCTTAAAAGTTATAGAGGACTGCAGAACCAATGGAAATATGTATGAGGCCTACAGCTCAACCTTCATCACACTCATCCCCAAAACTGACAATCCCACCTCCTTCAATGATTTCCGACCCATCTCCTTGTGCAATTGTATATATAAAATCATATCCAAGATCATAGCCAATCGCCTCCGGCCGATCTTGTCCAACCACATCTCAGTGGAACAATTCGCCTTCTTGCAAGACAGACAAATACATGAGGTTGTCGGAACTGCACAAGAAATCCTGCATTCCATCTAGACAAGGAAACTAAAAGGTATGGTCTTAAAAGTAGATCTCTCAAAAGATTTTGACAAAGTAAATTGGCTCTACATTAGAATGCTTCTAACCCATCTAGCCTTTCCATTCGAGTTCGTAAAATGGATAATGTGTTGCATACTAATGTACCATTCAGTTTCCTTGTAAATGGGGTGGCATCACCTTTCTTTCACTTCGAGAGAGGCCTCAAGTAGGGATGCCCACTATCACCGTTACTCTTTTTACTCATCATGGAGGGGCTCAGCGGAATCATAAAGGAGGAACATCGAAGGAGAATGCTAAGAGGTATCAAGATCACAGATAGCTGTACCTTGACGCATTTACTCTTTGTAGACGATGTCCTACTCTTCCTAAATGGGAGTATTGGTGACTTGACCTCTCTACAAAACAATTTCTCTGTCTTCCTATTGGCCACAGGCATGATTGTAAATAATGCAAAGTCTACCATAACAGCTATTGGGTGCTCCCCACATGAGATACAATATGCCTTGATCAGATTCCCTTACACCCTCTTGCAATTAGAGGAGGGACTAAAATATCTGGGCTATAGATTAAAGCCTCATGGATACAAAATTGCTGATTGGATATGGCTTATTACCAAGATGGAAAAATGACTCAACATATGGTACCACAAATACTTGTCATGAGCAGGCATGCTGATACTCATCAAAGTAGTTTTGGAGGCCACACCAGTGTATTGGATGTCGCTGGCATGGATACCAAGGGGTATCTTATCTAGAATACAAAATATTTGTTGTAGATTCTTGTGGAAAGGGAAGCAACCAGGGAAAATATTTGCATGGGCCAAATGGGAATCCCTTGCTCTTCCAAAGAAGTGGGGTGGGGATGGGGCATAAAAAGGTTAGAAAATTTCTCTACTGCCTTGGCGGCCAAACTAGGATGGCAGTTAATCACCTCGCACAGTTTGTGGACAAAGGTGGCCATATCTAAATACATTGCTCCACAAAGTCTCATGGATTGGCTCCGTCAACCCCAGTGGAATTATGTTGGCATATCAATCATATGGAAGGCAGTTTTGCAATCAATGTCTCTTATTTGAGACGGACTCACCTGGAGAATACATTCGGGAGAATCAGTTAGACTAGGGATAGACCCCTGGATCGGGTGTGGAAATGCTCACAAGCTCTCTGAGGAGCTAAAGACCCATCTCTCTACCAGGGGTATCACTCATATCAGTCATATAGCGGACAGAGAACACTCTACTTTTGTGCAACAAGCCTGGAAATCTGGGCGGACACTTCAGATCCCACATCCATGGCAGCAACAATGGAAGGAATACACAAATGCTCTTATTGAATCGCACATCAGAATTCTGGAAGGAGAGGATGAGCTAATATGGGCTCCAACAAAGCACGGGAGATACTCACCAAAAGAAGGCTATATAGTATTAATGGACTCTAAAAAGCCAGCATTATGCGAATCTTGGTGGAGCAGTATATGGAAGTTAAAATCGCCACCCAGAACGAGGCTCCTCATGTGGACAATTCTGAGGAACAAGATACCCACAAGAGAAAACTTAAGCAAAAGGTCTTTCCATGGACCCTTCTGGTGTTGTCTATGTAAATCTGGTAATGAAACTGTGGATCATCTCTTCCTCATGTGCCCGACTGTAAAAGATCTATGGGGTTCTATCCACTCACACCTACCCTCTCTCACTCATTGGTAGGGCTCGACAGTTTGAGAGGCCTGGGACTCTTGGTGGACTGCTGCCTCCCCGAAAAAAGCCAGAAATATCCCTGTTCTCACATGCTGGGCTATTTGGATTGCCCGCAATCGATACATTTTTCAGAACTCTCCCCCCCATTGGTCGACTATCACAGCCCGCATCCTATCAGATTACCAAATCATCCCCGAGGATGAAACAAATTCCACTCCCAGGCATATTATCCCTGAAAGCATAAATCACTCACATCCTTGGGCTTACTTTGATGGCTCAGCATAAGACTTTGGCTGTGGGGGTGGTGCCATACTACACTTATTGGAATCTCATTTTTACAAGATACAAATGGGCCTGGGCAGGGGTACAAACAACTTTGCTGAACTTATCACGACCAAATATACCATACAATTTGCACTAGAAAAACAATGCAGAAACTTGCAATTATATGGGGACTCAAAAATTGTGTGCAATTGGATAAAAAAAAACTGCAAATTGCAATGCATATTCTCTCAGACATATTATGGATGAGATTCATAGACTCATCAATATTTTTGACACTTTTGTTTGTCATCATATATACAGGGAACGAAACACAGTTGTCGATCTCTTATCCAAGGAAGCAGCGCACAGGCCTATAGGGACATGGATGATCCAGGAACAGAGGGATGGTACCTTCCATCAGTACTACCATAGACCTTATATAGACATTACAGATTAACTAGCTCTGAAGGAGCCTGTCTATACTTTTTTGTTTATATAATTTTATTTATGCATAATGTTACCAGACATATATATGACAATTTAATACTCTCTGTGTGGAGTACACCATATTTTGATTCTACAAACTTGATAGGTGTTATGCCTCACATACAACATATGCTTTTGCATCTACAAAATGTAATTTTCTTTGATTAATGAAAATTACGACTTTTCCAAAGGGAATATATATATATATATATATATATATATATATATAACCATAAATGACTTCATTTCTATGAATATATATACTTATTTTTACATTATTTTATATTTTAGCATTAAAGCAATTGTATATAAAATTAAAATTAAAATCAAAACTAATATTAATTATGAATAATAATATATCAAATTTAATATAAAATTAAAAATGTTATAATCATAAACTTAATATGAATTAAATAATATTGAATTAAAATTATATATTTTTATAAAAAAAAATAACATTATAAAAATCACATCAAATTAACTATAAAAGAAAGTAGGATTTTGTGTAATATATGATGTTTTAGGTGAGTATATATTGTAGTGTGCTATTAAGTGAGTAGAGGGAGGTTGTTTTCTTTTCTTGGGCAGGTTTTAGGTGAGTATATATTATATTGTGTTTTTAAGTATGGCATGTCTAATTTTATTATAAGTTTCCTGATTTTTTGTTACTCAAATTGTGTTTTTAACCACGTAGAAAGATTCAAAATTCTGAAAACTCAAGAAATACTCAGATTCTAAAGAGTTCACAACTCAAACTTGTGATTCCAACAAATTTTATCCTTGAATTATAAGAAAATTCCAAAAAAAAAATACCCACACAAACTTCAAACTTCAAAACTTATAAAAAGTAAACTTATAGATTAAGTGAATATATGTTATTTGCTGAGAGAGAAGCAAATCTAATATATTACCTATAACCAACATTGAAGTAGGTGCAGACGTAAGAAGCGACCCCTTCACAGGAATTTGGCCTGGCCTTTATTCTGCTCATATGGACGGTGCCTCTCAACAATTCTACCTCTACACCTTAAAGAGGGGACTTTGATGGCAGGGCCACACTCTACACCGTGATTATGCATTGTTGGGAACAACAATTTCATCATTCCTTTTAACAAGTCTGCATGGCAGATGGAATACCTGCCATAATTGGGCATAAATTGTCTTTGAGAAAAAATAACTGGGAAAGGTAAGGATGTCGGCCCTCCTGATGTGTTTTTCAGTATCAACCAATTCTGTATCAATTCTTCACCTGTACTAAATAACCAAGTCAATAACTTGGTATATTACGTATCTGTGTTAAATTAAAACAATTTTTACCTTTCCATCCTTTCATTACCATTTGCGGGAAACCCACAAGTTTATTTCAGGCTTTTATATTTATCTTTTAGTATTATGTGCCCAGAGATCATTGTTGTAGAGATTATAGGCATATGTATCTATTTGGCGCAGTTTATAAGGTCCATGTTTATGGTTTTCTTTTTAATTGGGCATGTGGGCATTAGGTGCATGGAGGTTGTTGGCATAGATTGTCAGGATCTTCGGCTCCACCAATAGCGTACTATATATAAGTAGTTGGATCAACTGCATTATCGAAAGCTGAAGCAACGGTTGCTACTGGTAAGTTCTTGGAAAAATATAGAGATTGTGGCAATAGTAAAAGCACCTTATGATTATGGTAATTACATTGTCAAGACATGGATTCTATTGTCGTCAAATACATAGAAGCTCAGTCACGATACCATGCACCTACGTAACCTAGGTAATTTCTAGAGAGATTTTCTAAAGTGGATTAAACCTGCAATATACAACAAAACCACAATATACAGTATACAATTGAGATGTAGATTAAATTTGATATTAAAAAACCACAAACATTTTAAAATTTTGACCAAACCATTTGCAAATTTTCAAAGTTGAAACTCTCTTCCCAAGTCTACAATATCATTTAGATAGATCCTAAAAAAGAAGATGCAAGAAAGATAGTGCCTGCAGAGCAAGTTCCTAATAGATTTGCTAATTGTACAAATAAAACAACAAAATGATTTCGAAGCTAAAATGATGCAGGACATGACATGATATCCATGTTTCAGTGAAAAGAAGATGCAAGAAAGATAGTCCTGTAGAGCAAGTTCCTAATAGATTTGCTAATTGTACAAATAAAACAACAAAATGATTTTGAAGCTAAAATGATGCAGGACATGATACCCATGTTTTAGCTCAAAGAAGATGCAAGAAATATAGTGCCTGCAGAGCAAGTTCCTAATATATTTACTAATTGTACAAATAAAACAACAAAATGATTTCTAAGCTAAAATGATGCAGGACATGATATCCATGTTTCAGCTAAAAGAAGATGCAAGAAAGATAGTGCTTGCAGAGCAAGTTCCTAATAGATTTGCTAATTGTACAAATAAAACAACAAAATCATTTCGAAGCTAAAATGATGCAGGACATGATATCCATGTTTCAGCTGGGATCGTGAGGGAAAACCATGGTATTTGATGAGCCCCGAATTGGGTAACTTATTGGGCTCATTTTGCCTAATTGTCCTTGTTCAATCCTCCATTTTTCATAGATTATGCATGTTTTTCTAGTATGTTTATGTTATTTGAACGAATAAGGGTGGTCACTCTACCAAGGAGGCTAATACGTGGTCATTTCAGGTTTTTTGGACAAATTTTGGAGCAAAACCAAGCAATTATGGCCCAGGTGACAACCAAGCTTGAGGTGAGGATTCGTAGGGAGGTTGTCTTTGGCATTAAATGGCCCTTCCTCGAAATCTCCACCCTCAACTTTGAGCTAAACAGGCCACCAAAATGAGTTCTAAAGGCGGCCGAGTAGCTTTGGGAAGAGTGATTGTTTACTAGCAGTTGGAACAACCGAATCCCTTGAGTTTAGGAGGGTTGCTAGGCCCCTCGTAGTGTACAAATAGGAAGGCCTCAGCCTTCGTAGTTTACTTTTAGAACTGTTGGTATTTGCACTATAGTGCTGTCCTTTTCAGCTTGTTTTCTTGTAGCTACTGTTATAGAACTTTCTTGTGATGATTATTTTTGCGTAATGAGAAGCAGTTTTACTTGGCATTAGATCTGAGTCCTTTATACGAGCCTGCAGCTCTTGGGGTTGGGCCCAACCCGAGTGCTAAGGCCTCCTTTATGTATTGTTATTTTTTCTTTATGTATTTGCAAAATCATTTCTGTTGAGTAGATTAAATCTTGTTGATTAACTAGGTCACTGTTGATGATTAGAAAGACTTTTGATGTTCAGATTGAGTTGATAGGTTGTTAACAAGGAAAAGCTTCAAAAAAAGGGCCATCAAACACCTCTGATTTCACCTCTCCCTCAGTGGGATTAGGAGCTGGGATCAAGGTGACCTTGCTACCCACAAAAACACTGACTTTGCTTTGCCATGCAATCACTAGTGTTTGATTTTCATTTGTAGAAGTTGGTTACATGTTCAGATTTTTTCTTGCTTAGTTGCATAAGTTAGTATACATGGTTTCATTACAGTTCAAACTTCTGTTCATTCTCTTTACTATCAGCTAGATCAGATTAGGTCAACGTAACTAGGTCTTTGATTTTACAAGTCTTCGTTGGTTCAGTTGGAAAAACAACTTGCAGAGCACCTGTACCACTTCTCTATCTGCCCATACTCCATCAAACCCATCTGCTCCATCCCTCAACTCAAATTCTTGCCTTACGTTTTCCATTTGCTCACATAACCCTAGTTTTTGTGCAACATTGCTTCAGTCCTCCTTGAACAAATCTAGCCATCTACATCTTTCCTCAACTCCATCCACCAAGTCCTGGACCACCTCCAACCCTTATCCTACCTCCATACCCACTCCTTCATCTTTCTTCCTCCATCCATCCTCCAAAATCCCATTTCTGAACATCTTGTAGAAAAATTATAGACATCCTATAGAAATTCCAGAACATCCTGTAGAACCCCTGCAAACTTTCTATAAAGTTCACGAATGAGGTTTCTTGATAGCCAAACTCTGTGAAACTCTCTGGAAGGGTGTTAGGGACCCCTTAGGCCCTCTCTAAACCTTCCCGACCTCCTCCACGCATTTCCTCTTGCCAATCCACCTCTGCACAGTCAAAACAGTCAAATCGCATGCATGATAATTCTGGCAACTCATTCAAAAATACAAAAACATGTTTCTTTCAGATGTTACTGTAGAAGTAGCTTAGATACTTGTAGTTACCTTCCTAGAAGTCAATGGCATCTCTTTCAGTAGCTTGCATCCTCTTTCTTGCATCGGTAGGGATAGCTGGTAAAATTAGGGTTTGCTAGGGTTTACGTTTCCTTTCGGCTCTCCAGTTTCTTTCTGCAAGTAGATCAACCTTCTTTAGGTTAGCTTTCGTCCATCAGTTTAAAAGCTTCTTCTCAGAGCTCATAGAAGTTGGCTTAAGCTCCTAGCGGACTTGTGCCAGTTGACCAAGTGACAGTTGCGGCAAGAGCTAGTACTTGTGCATACATCATCGTCGCTTCCAAGTTTGTTACAAACTACGAGGTTGATAAAAGTAAAGAAGGGAGTCCCGGGAGTTGTCGCATTATTACTGCAATACTGGAGCTCACCAGTATTGAGAAGATTTTTTTGGCTGGGAAATATCGCAAGCTAATATAAGTCATTGTTGGAGGTGAGGAGTATGGTCTAAGAGGCAGGAATAGTGCAAACTGATAATTGTTGTTCATAAAAAATAATTTCAAGTAGTACATAAGAAGTCAGTTTTTGGGGTTTAAGTTTCAAAGTTTGTTTATTGGAGTTTCTTTACTGGTAAGATGGAAAATTCTTGCAAAATATAATAGTGTAGAAACCTCAAAAGTTCTTTGTTCCAAGGAGGCATGTGTATGTTCTTGGGCTTGAGGCGGTGAATTGGTATTGGCCTTGAGGTAGAAAATGTAAAGCCGTGAGCAAGAAATAAATTTGGGAGGAATCTTTTAAAGAATAGGCAATACCAGCTTTTGATGGGTTACACATGGGATGCCTCCATGGGTTTTGAACAGTCCTTGAAGATACCATATACCAAGTTCATAAAACTCTATCTACTTGTTTATAATTGTGTCGAAATTGTAACATACATGCAACAGAAAAAATTAACAAAGTCACTTACAATGTTCCCATCATCTTTAAATTGACAAATGTTGTAGGTATCTCTCCAATGAGTCTATTGCTTCAAATGTTCTACGTATTTTACAGAGTCTACCTGGTAAATCATCTCTCTTCTTCTGCCTTTACTTCTGCTACCTCAATTTACTGGGTAATTCACTGGGCAACTGATTCCATCCTGTTGCGAATTCAAAAGAAACCCTCCTATTAAATAATCTCTCAGGGATGCACTTGGCTTTCAAATAATCGCTCAGGGCTCTACTTGGCTGCAGGCTAAGAAGGCAGCAGGAGCGTCAAAGGAAGGTATATGGCACAAGGAAAGGCAGGAAGGTATACGGTACAAGGAAAGGCAGGTGGGTGAAAGGCAGACAAAAATCTCTCTCATCTTCATCAACACTATGGATGAGATCTATTCTACAATACTGTCTTCTGCAAGTAATTGATTCTCCTCGCCTTGTAATTAAAAATAATCATGACCTTGCCACCAGTCTTCGGCCTGCCAATATGTGAACAACCACATACACATGCATGAGGCAGATGGCAACTATACGACATCATATTGCAAAGCATACCAATTATATGCCCAAAGTAACTGACAAAAAATGTTATACTTTAATGCTGGCTGAAAACTAGCATTAATCAACCTCATCAGTCCAATTTTGATTGTTGTTTTGATCTATCTCCTAAGTTTATTCCAAAAATGAAAGATTACTGGTAATAAGACTTCGAAGTGTTTAAGCGGAGTTGTCAGTATCTTATAAGAAGATTTAAAAATATATATATAAGAATCCAAAAAACTTTCGTATTGTTTTGGTGAAAAGTAATGCTAATGAGAGCGATATCGATCGCTATATACCAGGCAAGTATAATAAGTAATCAATGTTGGAATTGGATATCCTCTTCATTCTGTTTCAAACTATGTTTATGATATATGTCGAGTAAAAGCGAATTCCTCACTTTGAAATTGTGGATGCCTTGGAGAAATAGAGTGGGCAATTACAGATATGGAAAAGTTTTAGGGCATATATTCTTTTATTATTGGTTTTATTGGTTTGTTTTGCATAATATTTATTATGGTGGGTACTAATAAAAGAATGACCATTTCAAAATCAAAGATTTAAATTTATTTTTGCAATATGATGGAAAAAAAATTGTTTAGGAATCAGAGAAATATCTTGTTGGTCTCCACATGTATTCCTCCATCATATGTGCTTGTTTTTATTTTGGTATTAATGAAAATAACCAATTTCAAAATCAAAATTTTTATGAAAATAATGACCAAATTCAAAATAAAAAATATGATACATTCAAATATTAATATTTTTTTTCAGAGAGAAAAGCATAATGGATTATATTAAGAAAATATAAAGATCTTGATATTCAAATATTAATATACCATTTAGGTAATAGTCACTCTGGACCTTATTGATGTAGATTTCCATAAACATAAATAGTCATGGTAGATACTATGTACATGGATTGATAATCAATGAGTTCCATGTGAATTAAGGTGATTGTTCTTATTATTGTTATTATTATCTTTGAAATAATTTGTTGCCAAAATGATTCACTCTATGTAATTTTTTGAATTAAATAAATATTAAATAAATACACGGATGAAATATATAATTTTACTGTTAATATAAAAGTTTATTATATTAAAGCTTAATATATATAGTTTATAATATAAGATTTATAATATTAAAAATAAATTATTATCATATACTTAATAATTATTATTAATGCAATTGTATTAGTGTATTTAAAATTAAATATATATTTAATATAAATCACTTGAATAAGTTTAATAATTAAAAATATGTTTTACAAATTATATTTAATATAAATTATTTGAATAAATTTAATAGTTAAAAATATGTATAATAAATTAAATCAATCACCTTATTATTAAAAAATAAATTCTATATATTAATTTAATATCTAACTTTACTTTTACTTTAAAATTAAATTAACAAAATCTAATTATTAAAATGAAATGCTTTCGTGAATCCTGGACAACTTTGTTTTGTTTGGGCTCACCAAGAAATTAAGCTTGGAAGGAACTTGCTCACATTTACAAATTTGATGCTATCCGATTAAAAATACTTTTGGGTATTTGTGATTATGAAAGAGCTTGAGTAACACCTAGATTAGAGTTTATTTGGTGAATTTGATTTGGGTTTAGATATTGGATACATTTTACAATGTATTTGTTATTGGTTTTATATTTAATTTGGATATTTTGGGTTTATTTGGTGAATTTGATTTGGGTTTAGATATTTGATATTGGATATGATTTTTACAATGTATTTGTTATTGGTTTTATATTTAATTTGGATATTTTGAGTTATAATATTTTAAAAGATTGTTATATTTAATTTGGATATTTGAAGTTATAATATTTTAAAATTTTATATATATATATATATATTTGTTGTTATTTATGTTTATTTTTTTATTATGTTAATAATGTTGTTTATATATGTTTATTATTTTAAAATATGGTTTTTAGAATTTTAATTTATATATTAATTATTATTTAGTTAATGGTAGAGATTTATTTTTTACTAAATATTTTAAAATATTTTAATAACAATCATAAATTATAAATTGAGATTTATTTTAATTATATTTTTTTATTTTTTAATTAAATTAATTAATTAAGCAAAATTAGTATAAAATGATTTTTGATTATTTAGACATATAATATTAATAAATTATAATATTGTAATAAAACTTATTTACAAATTAAAAATTTAGATAATAAAATAAAAATAAAACTTCATAATTAAAAATTAAATTAATATCTATCCTAAATTAATATTTAAAACTTAAAATTTTTAAATCTTAACCCAAAAACAACCATAAATATACCATGATTTCTTGCCCAGATCGAGAGTTCAAGAAACCATCACGATCTTTTGAGTGAGTTGTTCAATATCCTGCTAGGGCAGTGTATGAATATCTTCATCTCTCTTCACGTCTTTCTTTGCAAACATAGATCCTATATCTTTTTATGTTTATGGTTGGAAAGAGACATGAAAGACCATTCCTTTCATTCGGACTGACTAGGGCTTGCTTTGTCGTAACTTAATAGGTGTTGGCATGTCGACATGTTATTTTAAAATTGATTTAATATATATATTTTTATTTTGTAATAATTTGTGGTTTTGGCCCAGTGTGATTTTGATGACTTGGATGGGTTAGATGCCTTTAGGTCATGGCTTTTTAAGCCGATGGCTAAGATTTTAGTCATTTCAAGAGTCAAACAACTTGACAAACAAAAAAAAACATGTGGGCAAAAATCCAACTATGTTAAAGGCTAATGTGGCCCTCACCAAGTGTGATCCCCTAGTGATTTTGATAGCTTAGATGGCTTAGACGCCCTTAGGTCATGGTTTTTTAAGAGAGTGATTAAGTTTTCAATCATCTCAAGAGTTAGACAACTTGACAAACAAACAAAAAATCACCAAGTGTGATCCCCTAGTGATTTTGATGGCTTAGATGGCTTAGGCGCCCTTAGGTCATGGTTTTTTAAGAGAGTGATTAAGTTTTCAATCATCTCAAGAGTTAGACAACTTGACAAACAAACAAAAAATTATTAAGCTGATGGTTGGGATTTAATCTCTATTGAATATTCTAGAATATTCATAATAGTATACACAAATCAATTGTTGAGATCTATCTCCTAAGTGGTTATGACTTTTTTGACATTTTAATTAAATTGATTAATTAAAAAAATGTGATTTAACCTCTATTGAACATTCTAGAATATTCATAATAGTGTACACAAATCAAAGGTTGAGATTTATCTCCTAAGTAGTTGTGACATTTTTGACGTTTTAATTAAATTGATTAATTTAAAAAATGCGATCTGAACAAGTGTCTTTTGAAGTAAATGATGGTTTTTTGGTCATTTGGTATTGATATGTCATGGTATTGTGACAAAGCCTATTTACATATCAAGAATCTACATGGTAAAGTGTAAAAAAATCTTCATGGTTAATAATCGTGTTCCATACTTTTTAAAATGTATATATGTTTAACTTATATATTAATTATTTTTATAATAATAATGTAGTAATAATAAAGTTATAATTTAGTTAGTTTTTTTTTTTTTTTAAATTTTAGCAACTTAAAAAATATAATAGAATAAGTGTTTTGATGTTTATTATGAATTTATATATAAGTATATATCAATCATTTAATTTATATAAATACCTTAATGTATAATTAATGTCACAATACCCTCTACTATATAATAACATAATAACATATCTTATACTGAATTACAAAATATCTTTTGATACAATAAAAATACAACAAATAGTAAATAGTAAAAGTACTAAATCAAAATAAATATTATAAGTTTTTAAACTTTAATTATATCATGTATAATATATTTTTCTTTATCTTATTACATTATATTTATATAATTAATTTATTATTAACCTAAATAATTTCTAGAAAAATTTCAACTCTGGAAATCATCTCCAAAAAAACATATTGATTGAATATTGTAACAATGGCCTTCCCAGGTTTTCTTAGTCAACAGGGTGAAAAATCTGATAAAACATATGTAACAAAATCTGGAATAGAATGCAAAGAATCTCTCATTTCCCAGGTTTTATCATTCCATAGGGTGAAAATTTTGACGAAAGATATCCATCAAGATCTTGAATAGAATGCAAAGAATCTGTCCCATTTCATTTACCAGGTTTTTGTCACTCAAAAGGGTGAAAAAAATTAACGAAATATATTTAACAATGGTGAGCAATTTCGCTTATTTTGAATATTATTAATTAAATTACAAGAAAGTTTGACTTATTATTATCATAAAAATTTCAAGGTATGTTGATATTTCTAATAAATTTGTTTATATAAATAGTAATTATTCTATGAAAATATATATGTTTATGCTCAGTTTTATAATTAATATATATAAGTTTTTGTAATCATTTCTAAATGTTAATAGAGAATATTACATAAGATATAGTTTGAATCATTAAATTACCACATAATATAATTGAAGATAGTTCAACTATATGATATTTCAAAATATTCTAATAAAATAAAATAGAATAGAATATATTTTATTATATTAATTATAATAGGATCTAAGTTAACATTATATGACAGTATTGACTTCAAAGATGATTATAATATTTTTATTTTACATAATTAAAAATTATAGTGATTTGACAATTTTCACATTTTCTATTGTCAAAAGTGATTTTATTGAAGAATTGGTCTTGGATTTGTTGACCAAGTTGATAATCAAGTTCATTTTGAGTTTTGTCTATTGAGTGACAATTGTATCTTCTTGTCACATAGATTTTATCATCTTGTCACATAGATTTATCATCTTGTCATAGAGGTTAACAGGGTTATTTTGAGTTTTATCTATTGAGTGACAATTTTATCTTCTTGTCACATAGATTTTAACATCTTGTCATAGAGGTTAATAGTGTTCAAATTTTTAGCCATAGCTCACTTTGTCATCTATTCATTAAGGTGACAATTGTATATTCATCATAAAGTTTAGTAGATAACTTTCGATTTGTCATCTAGGCATCATTTTTTCCTTTGTCCATCAAGGTGACATTTTTATCCTTGTATTATGTATTCTACTTATCTCCCATTGACCATGATGTTGACACATAGAATAGAGACAAATATTCTTCCACTAACAAAGCATGCTAGAGAGTGCATAACTCTATTTTCAAGATACATTAATGTTTGATTTGTTGGCCACGTTGATAGTCAGGACCAGTTTAAGCTCTACCCATCGAGGTGACAATTTTATCCTCTTGACACAAAAGTTAAGAATGTTCAATTTGTTCGCCAAGGCTTACTTTTTCATTTGTCCATAAAGGTGATAATTTTATCCTCATCATGAAGTTTAGTAAGTAAGCTTTGATTTTTCATCTAAGGATCATTTTGTCCAATGTCGATCGAGGTAATACTTGTATACTTGTGTTAAGACTTCTACTTGTCCCCCAATGACCATAATGTTAATGAATAGAATAGAGACACATATTCTTCCACTCTAACAAAGGATGCCAGAGAGTTAATATCTCTATTTTCAAGATGGATTAATGTTTGCTTTGTTGGCCAAGTTGATAATTAAGACTATTTTGAGCTCTATTCATCAAGGTGATAATTTTATCCTCTTGTCATAGAGGTTAAGAGTGTTCCATTTGTTGGTCGAGGATTACTTTGTCATTTGTCCATCAAGATGAAAATTTTATCCTCATCATGAAGTTTAGCAAATAACCTTCAATTTGTCATCTAAAATCATGTTGTCCTTTGCCCATCCAAGTGATACTTTTATCCTTGTATTATAGCTTTTATGTATCTCCCAACAATCATAATATTAATGCATAGAATAAAGACAAATATGGTCATGCAATTTTGGAGATGGTCAATCAAGTATTGTATTTTAGAGTTTTATAACCCAACGTTTCGGACTTCTAAAGTGAGTCCATCATCAGGAGAACACCATTTATCTTAAAAAGATTAATGTGAATTGTATAGAGCTAAGATCTAGTGATTTAGTTGTGGATAATCTTAGCTTCTCAAAATGTTTTGTGTTGTCCATCATGTCCCTTCCATGGCAGGACTTGATGATTTTTAATAACGAGTACATACAAGTGGAGATTTATTTTTTAATAGTTGTGTAATAACTTGTTTTAGAGTTTTATAAGCCAACATTTTGGATTTCTAAAGTGAGTCCATCATCAGGGGAACACCATTTATCTTGGGAAGATTAATGTGAATTGTATAGAGCTAACATCTAGTGATTTAGCTCTGAATAATCCGCGTTACCCATCATGTTCCTTCCATGGTAGGACTTGATGATTTTTAATAACAAGCCCATATAGGTGGACATTTATTTTTTAATAGTTGTGGAATAACCTATCTTAGAGTTTTACAACCCAACATTTAGGACTTCTAAAGTGAGTTCATTATCATGGGAACACCATTTATTTGAGAAAAATTAATTAGAGAAATAATTTAAGACTAAATATTTGTAGATAGTATAAGATTGGAATCAATTCATTTAATTTCAAATTTACTAAATATTAAAAAATATTAAATTTGTTTGTATTTAGATGTGAATATGTATTTAATTTCAAAATATATAGTTATGATATTATTTAATAATTATAAATAAAATTTTCTTTGGTGCGACATTTTAGAAGCTTTTCTAAAAAAATCTCAATAAAGACAACTCCATTATAAATATCTATCTTGAATTATTTCATTAAAATTAAATATAAAAATAAGAATTAGTTTAATTAATAAATATATTGGTTTTCAAATATTGTAGTTTTTTAAATTGCTATTGATTTAAGTTATAGATACTTTAGTTTTTTAAATTGAAATTGATTTAATTATAAATATAGTAGTTTTTTAAATTAAAATTGATTAAAATTATAAATATTGTAGTTTATTAATTGAAATTGATTTAAATTATAATTTTATGGTTTTTTTTTTTTTTCAAAGGTGGAAAAACCTATCAAACTCAGTTTTGTCAAACCAACATTGAGGACAGCCATCTCTGGCTGCTATCCGCGAATGTCAGTTGACACATCACTGTTATCAAGGAAAACCACGCCACCTGAAATAACCCGCTGGTGGTCCGTAAGGGAGCAGGCTATCACTCCTGCCAGATGCCTCTGGGTCTTGGGCCGTTAACCTGTTTCCTTACGTCCGAGGAAGACGAGCTCTTAGCCAAGCAGAAGCAGTTTTAGGGCGTACTCCAGGCCCAATTATAATTTTATGTTATTTAAAATAGGTATATATATATATATATAATTTATGGTTTTGTAAAAACTTTAAATATCTAAACTGAAAATAAATCTAGCTTATAATTCTAAAAAATATTTATTTTTTTTTTGGTAAGAAAAAATCAGCATATTATATATTGAGAGAAATATATAGATCATGGATACAATTGAAGACCGCAGTCTAAAAAATTTACTTATAAAGGGTTTTCAAATGGTTTTAGCTTTGGATTGTCTCGCAATATTCGATACATTGCAATTTTATGTATTAAAAATCATTTTGGTTTGTTCTTTGATGTTGGTTTGATAAAGCAGCCGAAAAGAGACACCATTATCTAAATTGAATCTCCTCTTCTGAATATTTAATTATATAAATGATTATTAATTTTGAGTACAAAATATTTAATTATAAAAATTAACACTAAAATCATTTATAATCATTTAAAAGCGTGAGTGGAGCGTGACCATCCAAACATCCCTGACCAGCAGTCGGCCCAACCCTGGTCGGAGTAGTCGAGAGCTCACAAATTTTTGGGGTGGTAAAAGAGTTCTGATCTTTATCTGGATGGGGCTTTGTCAGTTTTTGAGCTTAAATTGATTGTAGATTTTTGGAATATTCCAGACGAACATGGAGGCCGTTAAAAGATTGACCCCGCCTATGTCAATCCCATTTCCGAATATTCCAAGACTCTACAATCTACTTAAGAATGGCCCTTGTCAACTAGTTGGACTGGAAAAAGAAATTAGGCACTCACAAATTTCTTGGTGGCATTTTTAACTCTGGCCTCGGGCTAAACTAAACTAGTAGAAGCTAGAGATTTGAAATTCTTGGAAGACTAGAATTGCATGTGAAATTTATGTTTGGAAACCATGTCTAAGGGTTTGAAAGTTTGATGTCCAGAAGTGGATGGTAATTTTCTTTGATCGGTTAACTTTTGAGTTATTTTGAAAAGTGGATGTGAAATTTATGTTTGGAAACCCTGTCTACAGGGTTTTAAAGTTTGATGTCCAGAATGGGATGGTAATTTTTTTTGATCGGTTAACTTTTGAGGTATTTTGAAAAGTGGATGGTAATTTTCTTTGATCCGTTAACTTTTGAGATATTTTGAAAAAATCATTAGTATAAGAAATCGTTTTCTTTTATGGCATCTAACAGAAATCTTTCCTTTGGCTTCGATTTTATTGAAATTATAGCAAATACTGGAAGGTTCTCAGTGAATTAGCCTCTTTTATAATGCATTTGGATCGATTTAGTATAATTATTATCTCTGTGACAACGAATTTGTTCATTTCTTGGTGATAAAAATTTTGAAGCTTATTTTCAGGTTTTTATTATTATTTTGAAGGACTAAACGAACTCCAAGATAAATCCATCTTCTGGCCATTTATTGCTATGAGAGCAAATGTTCAAAGAGTCTTCAGAAATTTGTCCCTTCTGCAATGCAATTAAACTAATTTAATATTTACTTTGTATCTGTGGCTGCGAATTCTAGTGTATAGGGAACACAAATTGTTCAATCATTAGACCATAGCCTTGTGCGTTTAAGGCTGAGCAGAACCTCAAAATTACATAACACAAATGGAAATGTACAGACTCAGATCGGAACGGTAGGGGGACTATGAAAGGTTTTCAGAGGAGCGATGTTAAGACCGCTGGTTAGAAAATTATAAAATTTGAGTTGTTTATAAGGTGGTGGTGATAACAGGTGTTAGGTGTTGTTATATTTTATGATTGAATTATTATTATTATTATTTAATTTTAAGGTTATGGTCAAGATAGACACCAAATTGTTGTATAAGGTCTTTTTGTTTATAGAATAAAAGACTTACATATGTAAAAATTTGATTAATAAATCTGTGAAAAATACATATTTTATTTTTCTGATCTTGAATCTGTTATTTTTAAGAGAAAACACACACTTACTCACTCTAAACTAATTTAAATAGCATCAGTGGAGCCTACATTAAAAAAGACCGACCCCAACTTCATAAGTTTCTTGCGTCGAACAGTTAACCTGAATAAAGAAAGAAAGAAAAAAAAAAAAAAAAAAAATTGAACGATTCGTCGACCCGGGCCTTGGTCTCAAGCGAATAGAGCGTGGAGGGAGATCTATTCCGACCTCCAGTCGGGCTCCGGACCCGACCGTGGTGTTGATTTTTATATTAAGTAGTAAATTATTTTTGAAATAATTAAAGTGAAATTTTAATAAAAAATTATAGTTAATTATTTAATTTATATTTATTTTTGGTGTTATTTGGTTATTCATATCTATATATTATAGGAAAATACTTCTTTTGAGTAAAAGAATACATCTAACCTATCTCATTTCATATTAAATCAATGTAATGATAGTTAAATTAATGTGAGTGGATCCAAACAAATAAATAACCTTGTATTGCGTGTTATTTGGGTTCCTTCTCATCGTAAAAACAAATAAAAATTTAATCAACTTCCAATGTGTTATTTTACACACAGAACTTTAAGCATGAGACAAATACATTTTTTTCTGTGTCTTCCAAGACATCAAGATTTGATCAATATCTAAAACAAGTTGTTGGGTGATTAAAATAAAAAGTGTATCCAGGAACAGAAGTTTGTTGTTTCTGGTTATTAGAATTTTATTTTTGAAAATTAATATTTTAAATATATTTTTAAATATAAAATAATTATATTTTTATTTTATATTTAAATAACATGTTTTTTTGGTTATTTTTTATAAATTGATACATTAAATATGTTTTTAAACCTATAATAAATTTATACAAATATTTTGCGCCTTTTTTGGGACCAATTTAATCGGACAGTGTTCAGCCTCGACCGTCGTAGGGCTGATTATAAATACTAAATCAGTGTTTGAAAGTTCGGTTTGACATGCAACCAGCAAATTGGTAAGTGGGCAGGTTTCACATGTTCATTAATGGTATTAAATGAAAGGTGAGCTAAGCATGTCAAACAAGAGACGCTCAAGTATTATTGAGCGAGTTGTTTTTAGTGTGATTTTTGGAATTTTTTTTGGATTTTTGGGTTTAAATTCTCTAAAATTTGTTGGGAATTCATTAAAATGGGTAACCCCTGCACAATAAAAGTGCACTAAAGATTTTTCAGGGTGCTAAATTCATATATACAATCAAAAAAATAATTTAAATAATAAGAATCAAGATTTCACCTCAAATTTTTTAATAGAATTTTAACACAAAAAAACTCTAAAAAAATCTCAGTAAAAACAATGGAGCTGTAATTAAAAACAAAAATCAGGTTAGTTAATTAGGTCAGCCTTATCTGATTTGGGCAGAGAAATTTTCAGTGGCCGTTGCTCTTTTTCTCTTTTTAAAACTTTTTACACATATGTAAGGATTTCCATATATTTCTATGTTTAAATATTTGCATATATTTAAGGTTTTGATTTCTTTTATTTTTAATTCAGGAATGAGTTTCCCTGATGGTGTAGTCTTTAGCGACTTTTTGGAGGCTTTTTCGGTGAGTTTTTCCGGTCAAATTTCTCTAAATTCCGGTAGCAATTTATTGAAATCGCAAGTTTGATAGGTAATTTCTGCACAATCAAAACGTCCTAGGGGTTTTTCAGGGTGCTGAATCCAAATATGCAGTTAAAAAACCATTTTAACTGGTACAGATCAAGATTTACCTCAATTTTTGGTGATCAGAAAGATAAAATTATACTTATTATATATTTACCTCGAAGGCGTTCTCTCTCCCAGTTTCAGATTCGGCAGGCAGATTCGGCTATGGAGACATTGTTCACTCTAACGAATCAGAATCTCTCATTTTCGTCCTCCTTCATCCAGTAAGAAACTTACACGGTGGAAAGAGTTTTGCGCTTGTGGTTTTGTTATCTCGTCAAGTTTTGACACGTCTCTGTCAAGCTTTTTTTGAACATTTGGTCTTGTAGATGTATAGTATATGTCACTTCTCTCTTTTATGTCTGTTTTAGATCTAGTCTTTTTGACATATATCTATTTGCTAAGGATGATAGGCATATATTGTCAGTATGGACAATCTGTATGCATTTTATGAAAGAGAGTCTGGGCATATCCATGACTTATCAGTATCTTGAATTATGTATTGATGATCTTTATATACTCTTAATATAACGCTATGTTGGTTTTTTTCTCTGAAAAAAAAAAAAAAAAAAAATCTCGATGTCGGGTCGGAGAAGCGCCTCTCAGAGGCCTCGCTACGGACGTCATCCAGCTGTAGAGTATGAATTATCTGCACGCCGCAATCTGCGAATGCATGAGACTTTACATATAAATTACATGCGGACCGATTTATATATGAACCTTATTATTTTATATCAAAATCAATGGACCAGTTCTGTGTTTAAATCAATGGACCACAAAATCGATGGATCCTTAGAAGCATCATTCTTAATGAACTCTGTGGTGCATGGCTACGTTCAATTGACTGGAAGACTGCCATGTCTGCTATACTTAACAGTGTGGTTTTCCTTTTCAAAGGATCTTAAATTATTGCATGTGGTTGAGCTTACTTCATTTGGGTGACCAGATGAACACCCTGCCACACAAATAAGATAAACACAAGCATTATTCTTGTGTGTGATTCTGAGCCACTACAAATAAGTCAATAACCAAACATTTGTAGTACTAATGTCAAGTGTCCCTGTCCTTCGTAAACTACAGCGGTTTGGTTCCTTTAAGTTGATGAGTGCTAGGTGTATCTTCATAAAATTAAAGAGTAAAATGTAACCAACAAGAAAAGAATAACATCATATCTTTCAGGTATGGGGTGATTGGTTGGGGTTAGGGATAGAATTAGGGTTATCTTCTTTGCAGATGTTTTTGATGCCTTAAGAGTCATTGATCTGATCGATGTGCAGAGGACATTCAATAACAATGGAGGATGGAGGGTCTATTGAGGGTCTATTGGAAGGAGAAGGAGAAGGAAGATGCATGCCCTGTATCAAACCTTTTCAGGGCTCACCACAAAAACTGCATGAGGTGTTGAGAGTCTCTTGAGCTCAACCTCATTCTTCTAGTAATTTCACCTATATATGATGTAGAGTCAAAAGATGATTTTGACTCACAAATATCAAATAATTGCATGAGGTGTTGAGAGTTTCTTGAACTCAACCTCATTCTTCTACTAATTTCACCTATATATGATATAGAGTCCAAACATGTTTTTGACTCACAAATATCAAAGAACATTACAATTCATAATGAAAGTCTCTTTGTCTATAGAGTTAGTGTTTTTCTTTTTCAATGGTTGTTTTAAAAAATGTATTAATAATATATGTGCCATGGGCATAGCAAACTACATCTAAAATTGGAGAGTTGCTCCTTTCTAAATTGTTCATGAAAAGTCTTGTATGCCTTTTTTACCAAATTCCTCTTACATACATCCATAAGATTCTATAGGTATAATATTTGTAGTATATGCAAAGGATTTTACAACATTTTTTTATCATTATCAAAATTTAGAGGTGAAGATAAGAATAATTATCTAAGACTATTCTATCTTCCACTAATGTTGCTCGATTCAATTCTGGAACTAAAAGTGCTACTAGTTGTGCTAAATTAGCTTAAAACTATTCTATCTTCCATTAATGTTGCTTGATTCAATTTTGGAACTAAAAGTGCTACTAGTTATGCTAAATTAGCTTAAAAAGCTATTAACTAGGATCCTTTTCTTCCTCCTTATTGGACATGCTAAATTAGCTTAAAACTATTCTATCTTCCACTAATGTTGCTCGATTCAATTCTGGAACTAAAAGTGCTACTAGTTATGCTAAATTAGCTTAAGAAGCTATTAACTAGGATCCTTTTCTTCCTCCTTATTGCACATCTTTAACTAATTCCAACTTAAAAATAAGTCTAAAAATATATTAACATAAACAAAAAATTTGACTCTTCTATTCTAACAAAATATTAACATTTCATAGCTATCAGCTAACAAACTATCTATTTGGCATTAAGGAAAGAAAAATATATTATGTCACTGGATTTTTTTAATTCAATCTCCTTAATGTATGTAGGTATATCTCTTCCTAGCTTGGAGGCCATCTTTTTTACTGTGAAGACCATAAGAAAAGGACTTCCTATTATTGTTATAAACTTGATCGAAAGAGTGTTTAAATGTTTGCTTTCTGAAAATGGGCTTGCAAAATGTTTGTGTGTAAATGATTTTGACCTAATGATTTTGATAGAAAATACTAAGTCAAAATAAGATTTGTCTAAATGTTCATAAAAATTTGTATTGTGGGTTTGAAAGTCCCATCATGATATATATTTCACTATAATCGATATTTCAATATTTTCTCTATGTTTTTGTTTTTGATTTTTTTAATTTCTAACATTTTTTTACACTTTTTGATACAATTGCTAGTTATTTCTCTTTTAAAAACGATTTGGATTTAAAAGTCCCATCATCATATAGATTTCGCCATAATCGGTATTTTATTTTATTTTTCTCTGTTTTTGTTTTCGACTTTTTAAATTTCCAAATCTTTTACACCTAATTATTTATCTTTTAAAAACAATTTAATAAACTAACATTAAAGAAAACCAACCTCCCCCTCAAGCTCTGGTCAAATTTAAAATAAAGAAATAAAAAATTATAACAATGGGCCAACCCCGACTAGAGGTCAGGCCTTGGTCTCAAGCGAACAACGCACGGAGGGAGATATATTCCGACCTCCAGTCGAGCTCCCGACCCTAGCGTGAACCCTCGGTAACCTTGCAGGCGTAGAGGTAACTTTAATGAAAGGACGTTATTGACTTTACTGGCGTGCATATGGGAAATTCCTATTTCCACCACTATAGGAAAGTTAATGCACCCTGACATGCAAGGGGAATAGTGGGTGCCTTGCATTTAACCTGCCAAAGTCAATTTTGGCAGAAATATAAATGCAAGGCACCCACTATTCCCCTTGCATGTCAGGGTGCATTAACTTTCCTATAGTGGTGGAAATAGGAATTGCCGTGCATATGGGGCTCGAATTTATAATGTAATATATATATATAAAATGTAAAGGCGGGTAAGAATTATAAAAGTACAAATTATTTTATGAGAAGCCACGCTTAAATAAAGAAAAATGGTCCTCATAATATTATATGGGTTTTGAGAGTATTTAGATGTAAAAGAAGGAAAAGGGTCCTTTTCCTAGAGTTTTGAATTTGTAGATTTGCTTTCACAGACCGTTTTTGGAACGCACATGTGAGGTGACAGTTGAAGGAGGCCACCGCCACAACGAGGGAGAATCCTGGGAAAAGAAAGAGCAATAGCGGGCCAAGAAAGTGCTTGCTATCACAAATTTAGAATATTTAAAAAATTGTTAAAAATTATAATTTTATTTGATTATTAAAAAAAATTTATTTATCTAAAATAATTAAAAAGTAAAATTTTAAAGGAAATATTTATAAGAATATTAAGAATAGGTTTCAAGTATGTTTTAAAATTGTTTTGTTTGGCTAAGAGCTCGTCTTTCTCGAGGCATAAGAAATAGGTTAATGACCTAAGACCCAGATGTAGGCAAGAGTGAAATTCTGCCCCTTTGCGGACCACCAACGGGTGGTTTTCTTTGACCTAGATGTAGGCAAGAGTGAAAGCCCCCTTACGGACCACCAACAGATGATTTTCCTTGAATAACAGTGATAAGTCAACTTGCATTAGCCGATAGTATGACAACTAAATTATGATAGATTTTCTCACCTTATAAAAAAATATCAAAAAAATAAAATAATTGTAATCCTAGTGTACAATAGTCTATTTTATTTATCATAAATTCTAGATATACGATCATAGTCTGAGATCGGTCCTCCCAGCTTTCTTCCGTTTGTGGGCCCATTACATAGTTGGTAATCAGTCAACAAAGTAAAATTTGGCGACTAGGGGAGTGAGCGACTCCAACTAAATTTGAAGGGAATTGGTACAATCAGGTGATATTTTTTTTCAGAGAGAAAATCATCATAGTATTATATTAAGAAAATATAATGAGCGTGTACAAAAAAGCCAATACGTCAGCTTGTAGTTCTGAAAAGCAGAAAACATATAGTTGAAGCCTAGCACATGCTAGAAATCTGGGCCTATGTTAAGAAAGAGCAGAACAATTCGTTATTTGAAGACCCAATATATCAATACATCCAGGATATCTTCCAAAAAAGAGAGGGAAAATACTGTAGAAAAAGATCAGCATAGGACAGAGAGAGAAAGCTGAGGGAGGATAGTTACAAAACAAGAGAAAAGGAACCATCATTGACAAGCCGGCTCGAGCATAGCTGATATGTGCACCATCGTGGAGCTAATAGGATCCTTGGAGTCCTGAAAAATACAGGCATTCCTCCATTTCCAAAGACACCAACACGTGATGATAAATAAGGATCGCCATTCAGGGCGTTGGGCACTCCACCACATAAATCCTTCTTGAACTGTAGAGAAAACCTGTAGAGAAAACCCATGAGAAGTAGAAAGTTCATACCAGATTAGAGCTGATGCTGGACACTGAAAAAACATGTGGACATTGGATTCAGACGCTTGTCCACACATTACACATCTGCTTGGTCCTGACCATCCCTTTCGTTGGAGGACCTCCCATGTGAGGTTCCGATTGGAAAAGAACAGCCAAGAGAATAAGATTGCCTTGAGCGGGCAAGATGCTTTCCAGAATTTAAAAGGGAAGATTGGAGAGGGCTGAGTCTGTAGATTTAATGAGGCAGCTTCATATAAGTCCTTGACGCGAACTGGAAGAGATGAATTCTGTTTTGACCATGACAATTCATCAGTGATACCTGTTTGCTTAATTCCTATGTCCACAAAATACTTTGTCGCCAACTCCCAAGACTGTCGCAGCGGTTGAGGCAGACCAAGTTCTTCAACATCCTTCCAGGTTGGCGAGGAAGAAGACCACGACGAAACCAATTTATCCCACGTGAACAGACCCCGAGAGTGCAAACAAGCAATCAGATCGGGGGAGAGCTTTTTTTCCAGGCCGAATACAGTAGGATCAATGCCGATGAGGATGCTGGAGCCGGAGGAAAAGCGCCACCTAAGAAAGTCAAAGAAGAGGTCCTTTACCTTTCTAAATCCGAGCCAAATAGCGGACCCCCTTTTTGAGCCAAGAGATTTCTTTCTGAACCAGTAAACCATGGATCGACCCTTCAAATATTTTTGGTTAATAATGGCACTCCATTTACTATTGCCAAAGACACCTCTGTGAAGAGAGTTGCAGAGAAGGGCCTTGCCAAAAGATCGCTGATGTAAGAGACCCCATCCGCCGGCTCTCTTCGGTTTGGAGATTGAATCCATTTTTGCCAAGTGAAACTTAGACTGATGAGAACGCCCTCCCCATAAAAAATTTGCTGATAGAGAGACCATTTTCCGAACAATAGCAGCAGGCAGGAAATAGAGGTGAGCCCAGTAGACTGCAAGCTGGGAGAGAACAGATTGAACCAATATGAGTCTGCCTCCAAGGGATAAAAAGCGTAGCTCCCATCTTGAGATTTTTTTGTAAAACCGGTCAATCAACCAAGCCCAATCCTGGTTGCGGTATGCTTTTGGCTTGAGGAAAAAGCCCAAATATTTGAAGCCGTCTTTAATTGATGCCAAATTGACACCAAAAAGAGCAGCAATCCATTGCGCCAGCTCCAGATTTGAGTCGTTGTGATATAATGTGGATTTGGCTCTATTAATGACCAAGCCCGATGCGGATTGGAACTTCTGAAAGATACCTGAAATGCATAACCAGCTAGATTTACAGAGCATAGCAAATAATAGAATGTCATCAACAAACAGATTATGAGAAAGAAAGATATTCTTGCAAATCTTTATCGGAACACATCGATGCTCGGCCACTGCATTGTTGATCTGCGAACTGAGAGTGTTCATGACTAGGATAAAAAGAAGAGGAGAGAGAGGACATCCTTGACGAAGTCCTCTTTCTGCCTGAAAGGGAGATGAAGGGGATCCATTTATGATGACAAAGTATTGAACGTTCTCAACGCAGGCCATCACCCAGTTTATACCTTGAGACCTCAGACCAATTTTTGCAAGAAGAATACGGAGGAACCCCCAGTCCACACAGTCGTAAGCCTTTTCCAGATCAACCTTGAAAACAACAGCATCAATATTTTTTGTTAAGACAGAGAACAAACACTCTTGGGCCGAGGCGACAGCATCTAGAATATTTCTGTGTTTTAAAAACGCATGTTGATCCCTGGTAATGAAAGAGTTGAGAACCGGTTTCATTCTCTCGGCAATAATCTTTGAAATGACTTTGAAGAGGATATTGCACAATGCAATAGGCCTATAATCTGCAAATGAATCAGACTGTTCCTTTTTGGGAATGAGCGCTATAAATGTAGCTGTGAGAGCGTTGTTGATATTCCCCGACATACGGGTAGCGTCCACCATCCCCAGCATATCATCTTTGAACAAGTCGTAGAAGTGTGAGAAGAATTCGATCGGCCATCCATCTGGCCCAGGACTTTTGTCCTTTTGAAACTTTTTTATGACTTCATGAAGTTCCTCTTCTGAGATGGCCTTGAAAAATTCTACATTGGCAGCTTCATCAAACATAACAGGAACCTTTTCAATCATCCAAAGAACGTCATTAATCTCATTAGGCCGCCTCCTGTATTGTTTCTGGAAGAATTTTGTAGCCTCCATCTCAATGTCCTGCTGAGAATAAACAAAGCCTCCATTTTCATTCTTAATCTTCCAGATCGAGTTCCTAATCCTGCGAGCATTTGCAAAGTTATGGAAGAATCTTGAATTACGGTCACCCTCCTTGAGCCAGATAGCTCGACTTTTGAGCCTCCAAAATGATTCTTCTTTAAGCAGCAAAGCTTGTTTCATTTTCTCCAAGGATTTGAGATGAATTTTTTGTTCAAAAGACATAGAGTCATAGGAGGCCGAGTCAGATAAAGTCCATAGCTCCTTCTTTATATCATCAAGCGCCTTTTTATCAATCCTCCTCTTTTTAATAATCCAGTTCTTAGCTGACTCCCTCAGCGATTGGATCTTATCACGAAAGGTAGAGAAGGATGTCCTCTCCGCCTGCTTTAATTCCTCCCATTTTTTTGTTATAAGAACATTGAAAGATTCATCCTTTAGATAGGTTATGTTGCAGGAGTAACTAATTTGTTAATATTATGTAGGATCTCAAAATTTACAAACGTCTATTATTTTATAATTAAAAGGTGTTAATTTAGCCAATCGTATTGGAAAGTATTTATTATTTTATAATAAAATTAATTTAAACTTCACGTGATCATAAAGGAAAGACATTTATTACTTCACAGTTTAGTTAAATAATATAATTTGTTTTAAAAAGCAATTTATCCCAATAATATCAATATTGTTGTTATGATTTTTTTATAATTATTATTACTCGAATTAATGGTACATTCCCTTATTCCTATGCATTAATTATCAAGCATGGACTCTTAATTATCACACATTTATTTTGATAGTGAATAAATAATAGAGTGGTGATAAGGAAGATACTAGTCTGAAAATTTTATTGATTAAATTTAAAGAGTTGGTCTTAATTTTAACTAAAAGGGCATATATTCATGTTGTATTTCCATAATGAAAAGCTTAAAAGAAAAAAGTTGCAATTGACAACAATATATTATTTTTACATTTCATTTTCAATCAAATTTATTTGTATTAAATAAGGTAAATTCCTAAAACTAGATGGTAGGTAGTGTTGAGAAAAAGTACACATATTCTTGTTGACATTTGTCCTGACCGAAATGTTCTCGAAGAAGTCCTGTCTACAAGGAGTTGTGTTGCCATGTGACCATTTCAAAAAAAAGAAAAAAAGTTGCAATTGACAACAATATATTATTTTTACATTTCATTTTCAATCAAATTTATTTGTATTAAATAAGGTAAATTCCTAAAACTAGATGGTAGGTAGTGTTGAGAAAAAGTACACATACTCTTGTTGACATTTGTCCTGACCGAAATGTTCTCGAGGTCCTGTCTACAAGGAGGTGTGTTGCCATGTGACCATTTCAAAAGATCAGGTGAAGGTGCCAGGGTAGATGGGTAATGAGATATTTGACATCAAATCCTCCTATTTGGGCATTGGTTTCCTTCTGGAGCAAAGACAAAGCAACAAGTTGTACCTAAATGGGAAAAGGTCATATTATATAACCAATACAATATGGAATTCTCTGCTAGATGTGGGAGAAGTTTCCCCTGAGATGATATTTTTGAAAGGATATAAAGAATTTTGGAAACAAGTAGCTACAGGCAGTGTGATGAGCTTATCAAGGTTTTAGACAATGATTTGCTTCTCCCTGTGAATTTGTCTATATCAAAGGAAAAATTATTGAAGTTTTTAAATTTGGTGGGGATTTTCCTGCAAACCAACCAACAAATCTATTGGCTCATTCCTATAATCATAAGCTTACGGTCGATGTGATAGAGTTCGCCACGATATTGAGGGTATCACTTTATGAAAAGATCAATATGTTGTTCAACTTCATAATGCATGTGATTTGTGATGGACTTCCTTAGACAAAAAGGAGGGAAGTGTACTCTATGGGGAACTAGGTGGAAAATTTGAAGCCCAACAATGATATCGAATTAAGGGTGGTGAGGTGACCTATAACATGAATCATTAATGGAGGTGCCAAAGTCTACAAGGAATGTGCAAATTTGGTGCCTTGGTTAGACCAAATTAATGAGAATAAAAATACCTTCCCATGTGTATACCTGGACCCATGTAGAGACATCCCTATTTATATTGAACACAATTTACTTGATCTAGTCAAGAAAAACTTAGCACTTGTATGTCACTGATATAGGAAAACGTTTAGATAAAAGTGTTATTTTGATCCAGTTAAGAAAAACAAGATTGTGCAGTCACACACATAATCACTAGTTTGTAATGGACCTTAAAAATAAGATCATGTAGTCTATGTCAGCGAACAACACAAGCTCCTGCATTATATTAGATTTGGGCATTTATGGAATTTTCCAACCAAATAAATAAGATCTCGCATTCTAACATCCAAAACAGTTAAGGCTCAAAACAACACTACATTCATTTTCTTCTTCTAAACAAAGGCCCTACATTATTTTTTTCAGTTGAAATAAGTATTTATACTCCACCAAGCTCCAGCTAAGAAGGAAAGTTACCACACTGCATTTGTCATTATCGTTTTATTTTGGGATAATGATCAAAAGGTCCCATACTCTTAGCATGCCAAGGGGGTCAATTAGCGCATAAAATCATATTTTTGGTCTCTTTCTCACACAAGCACACAAAAATTGACCACAAAAATAAGATATAGAAATCTATCTAAGCAAACAACCAATTCCATAACACATTACATCCTTCAAATAAAAAACTTTTACCTGTTCAAAGTACACCAAATCTGTTGATCTCTTTCATGTCATTAAAAAAAATACAAATTCTCACATGATACAAATTTCCTACATTCTGATAAAAAGATATTGTTCTCTATAAGCCATAGAAAGCAAATTTCCATATAGAATTACACTAGTTTCATGTCATATATAGTTACTCAATGGTCAAAATTGTTTCCATTATCTCAAAAACATGTTTTTCCTTATTACAAATTTTCACAGAAAGCAGAAAAGTCTTCTTGTCCTAATTTTGACGAAGTATATTATATATGTTAACTTCTTTATGAGATTCTCATACAACCAAGAATGGTAAGATCTTGCACGCTTCTGAGATACAAAGGCATTTTCCCAATGAAAAATACATTTACCTCTTTTCATATACAATGTTTAATGGACAGCTGATTACGACTCTTAGAAACCACTACTTCACTAAAAATATTGTTTCATGTTGATCAGGAAAGTTTCCAGAATGTAAGAAACCACAACATGATCAATACATATTTTCTGATATGAGGCAATATATTAGAACAGTTAGAGGAAAAAAAAGAAATGAAAGTTCAACCAAATGAACTGTTGCATTTAGAGAAGCAAGATGCATTCTATAGCCCAAGTGCGGATGGGGTTTGGGGCTGAGTGTTGAAATTTAACATCCTACCTGGCACATCAAGAAATGACAGTGAATAAGGTACAATGAACTTTGTTTCTAATACGCAAGTATTTATATATGCAATAAATTTTATAGTAAATATATTATTGTGCCAGGAGGGGCATTCTACAACCCAGTATGAAGCAAATTTTCATGAATGAGCGAATGTAATGCTAACATTCATGTATACTTTTCACATATAAAACATAATATCAAAATATAAATGAACTAGCTTATATTCATCTTAAACCCAGATTTATCAAAGGCCAAGGGGAAAAAATCATTGAAGAACATCAAGATGGGTTGGCAAATTCTCACAACAAAAAGCTTATGGACTGAGGTCGTTTATCATAAATACATCTGGCCCCTTCTCACTCTTGATTGGATTCGACTCCCCACTTAGAACAGGTCATGCATATCATCCATTTAGCATGTTGTCTTAAATTTTATATCTTATATTCGTGATGGATTGGCCTCAAGAATTAGTTCGGGCACCTCTGTTCGTGTGGGTATGGATCCATGGTCCGGGTGTGGTAATGCATTCAGGCTCCCACCTGATCTCATTCAATTTTTATCTAATGTTGGTATTAACTATCTTGATCAAATTGCAGACCCAAAGGATACTAATATTTTTACACTGGCATGGAAATCTGCTATACATCTTGGCATAATGATTCGCACAGTTACACTGATGCTATTATTGAATCACATGTTAGGATTCTTGAAGGCGTTCATGAACTTATATGGGAACATGCCAAGCATGGTCATTACACCACCAAGGATGGCCACGCTATTATATACTCAACACATAAGCCACCAAACTCTGACTGGTGGTGGAGTTTATTATGGAAATTGAAGGCCCCTCCACGCACCAGGATTTTCATGTGGATTGTACTTCGCCACAAAGCTCCTACGGGTGAGAATCTAATGAAGCGATCCTTCCATGGCCCTACTTGGTGCATCCTATGTCGACAAGCCTCTGAATCCATCAAGCATCTTTTCCTCCATTGCCCCACCATTCTGGCTTTTTGGTCCCTGATCCTCTCCTCCCTCTCTATCACCTTTCGATGGCAGGGGAATTCCATCCTTGAAGCCTAGCAATCATGGTGGACTTCGGCCCAACCTCCTAAAGCTAGAAACCTCCCTCTATTGGTATGTTGGGCTATCTGGCTGACCCGGAATAAATCCATTTTCAGTGATATCGAACCTCACTGGACACTGGCCTCTACACTTGTAATATCCATTTATTCCAGTATTCTTGATGATGATTGACCTTCCCCTACGTAGCATTACCTCTGAATTTATTGACAGAAGAATTCCTTGGGCCTATTTTGATGGATCTGCCCAAGCACAAGGTTGTTGGGGGGGGGGGGGGGCACTATTACACCTATTAGAGAACCACTTCTTTAAAATTCATATGGGGTTGGGAAATGGCACTAATATCTATGTATAATTGATCACACTCAGACATCTTTTGCACTTCACTTTAGAAAAAGAGTGTAGGCACATTCAAATGTTTGGTGACTCCAAGATCATTGCTAATTGGTTCAACAGTACATCTATCTGCCATGCACACACTCTCAGGAATATATTGGATGATGCACTACATTAAGATCCCAATTTGACTTCATCGTTTTTCATCACATCTACAGTGAGCGCAACCAGATTCCCAATCAGTTAGCCAAGGAGGTCGTGATCCAGCCTCAGGGCCTATGGATGATCTAGGAATGGAGGGAAATGGACTTCTATTAGTAGTACTATCATCCATACATCGACCACAAAATACAGGGGTCTGACAAGGCCTGATTTCATGACCTTTTGAGTTACTGCCAGTACTTTTTTCACAGAACAGACTTATGTATATATTTATTTATTGACATGTAATTATGCACATACTACCAGTATAACCTACGAGGTTTTTTGTACAAGAACATATGAAGGTGGTTCGCCACAACTTACAGCATATGCTTCTTCAAGCATCTACAATATGTAATTTTCAAATATTAATGGAAATTAAGATTTTTCCTTGGGGAAAAAAATCATTGAAGAACAAACCTTTTCTCAAGTTCTTCATTGTTAAAAAAATTACATGTTGAAGAATGTTATACTTTTCAGTGCTTGATAAATTCAGAGTTAAACATATCTTATATATATACATTCAACTTCAAATAATATATGAAGTCCTCTACAAAAATTTTGCATGGTTTCTGATAAAAATAAAATGTAAAAGCTTGCATGCAAACAACACCCAATTGTCAAGGAAAGTGGGACTAATCCATCTAACTCAAAGAATGTGCCCATGTAAAGTTAAATTGAAACTACATTGTGCATTGGTGTATTAGGTGTGTTGAATTTAGACAATCCATTAGGTACATTGAATATGAACACTAGCATGGATCTATCTAAACTAGAGCCAAACATGCACTTTAATATTGCGAAGATCGAAGATGTATATACTAGAATCATGAAAATGACAAACATATTAACCTCGAGGCGCATATCAGAAAGGGGTTAAAATGGATTTATACTCTAAGTCATAGTATCTAATTCATTTCAACCTTAGAAGAAAACCCAATTAGTTCTTGCAAAAAATTGTATTTTTTTGACAACAATAACAAATTGTTAATTTTTCACAAGAAGGAGATTAATACCTTGCACTATGTGAACATAAGGGCAACTTCTCCCAGGTAAACACTGACAGTTAATAGAACACTGACAGTTGATAGGGAAATGTATTTGCACAAAGAAACCATGTATGCCTTACAACTTAGGTGGCTTGGGTTGATGTGTTAGTTCTTCGAGTGTGTGCACTCATGCCTTGTTGTGTATAGGTCATTGAATCCATTAAATGTGGACACTATCACAAATCCATGTAGAACCAGATTTGATATGCACCTCAAGGTTGCCAAGGTAGAAAATGTATATCTCAAATTCATAGAAATAGTATGTTGATGCATAAAATATTAAGCTTGAGGATGCGGATCTCAAGTTCACACAAACAAGGGATGTCTCGTACATTAGAACTCAAAATATAAAACCATGATGGGGGCATATCAGAGCAGGATATATGCAGGACTTTGTAGATTTTGGTTTAAATGAGTTTGTTCTCTTTTTTTTTTTTGGGAAATTTTGGTTTGGATGGGTATGTCCTATTTTTATTGGAAACTCTGATTTAGATGGATTTGTTGTAGTTTAAAATATGCACATTGCCATGAATAATGGGGTATTGAACCCCCAATCATGTAAAACATGAAAAAATATAAGACCATGTGCTTATAAATTAATTACAAAATTGTATGAACATTGAAGACCATGTGCAGTGCACTTTCAATGTAAATTCCGCGCATTACAGAATGACTTTAAGTTTTCTTTAAAATAATTGCTAGAAAATTGACGGCATGATAGAATGACTTTAAGTTGTCTTCGAAATAATTGCCAAAAAATTGATGGTTGAAAGGACTAGTAGCCCTTTACAGGGAATTTTATAATTTTATTAATTTATTTTTTAACCGTTAGAAATTAAAATGTACATTTTTTTTACACGTAATTATAGTTTAGCCCTTTTATGACATGTTAGAGTCCTCTTGACGGGTTGTGACGAGTTCAATTTTGAACCCTGCTTCCCATCACAATCATTTGTAATTAATTGTAAATTATGCTACTCCTATGCATTAATTATCAAGCATCTACCTCAATGTGAATAAACAAGAAAATTCAACGGAGATGAGGATAGAATGAATTTGACACTGGACTCAGAATATGAGGAGGATTCAACTCCATAGAGGAAGAAAAGTCATACACTATTGATAGGAAGGATTGAGATGACAACATATATGGGAGTACAATAGTCCATTTCCCAAAGAGGAGTACAACCTAGTCATGATGGCACAATACAGAGTCAATCAGAAATGAAAACCATAATTGCAAAATAAGACCTCAAGTCAGTTAACCAATAGTAAGCTAAAAAATAGAATTAAAATAATAATAAAATAAATTATTTTTTTATAATGTTAAAATTGCAAGTGGGAATTTAAATTTTTAGTTGGAGCTTAAAATAATGAAGGTCAACGCATTATCAAATGTATTATATCCTACTAGCAACAAGGATAATAAGTACCCTAGTATATAAAGTCCCAAAAAATAATAAATTCTTACCAGGTTAAAAACATGATTAGGTTTTGAAACCAAAAACGTATTCCCAACACGTTATAATATCCGGATGTCCACCATCCTTTATATCCTATCATCTTTGGAATTATGCAAAAGTCATATGGCATTAACTATCTACCCCATCTTAACTTCATATATACAAATAAGAAATATTATATTAACTTATAATTTTAATCTTTTTAAGTATTATAATAATAATGATTATCTAATTTTAAGGTTATGGTCAAGTTAGACATCAAATTGGTGTATGAGACTTCCTTATTTGTGAGATAAGGGACTCACTTCCACTAAGCCATTTAACTATTACAATTTATAGATGTATGCATACTCTACAACCTCTTAATTTGAATTTTTGACCTCCTACATGAAAACACATATTGGTAGAGTGGGAAATTAGATTATCGAGAGTGTTAATTGGTGAATATTGACATTTTGAACCTGAAAGGGGATCCATCACCAGGCTCTTTATCTTGAATACAGATCCCCTTTTGGATTTGAAATGTGGACATTAATTAATTAACATTTTGGATAGTCTAACTTCTCACTCTACTAACACCGATCACAAAAGCCTTAAGCCAAATTTACTTGATGATGGATTCCCTTTCGGATTCATCAATTCATCAATTAACATTATGGATAATCTGATTTCTCACTCTACCAAGACTGACCACAAAAGTGTAAAATCTAAACACATGTTATTAACCATTAGACTCAGTCAAATTATAAATATTATACAACAATAATATTAATATTTTATTTTATTTTATTTTATTTATTATGTAATTTTAGTTAATCACTTTTTTCTTACCTATGGGGTAAATTTTGTATTGCCTTTTAAACATGAGTGTACATGAAAAATTTTAATGTTTTAGGTTGGTCTTTTATTGAGAAGATTGAACCATAACTAAAAATTTACTCTCCTTAGAGAGGCATAGGATATTAGAGTACTTAAAAACCCAAAATTAACCATACAAGGATTGAAAAGTGGGCCTATTTAGCCTTTAAAATAAGCAGTAAAAACAAGAAATGTTGGAATCATGGAAATTTCAAGAGACCGAATGGAGAGATCAGAATCCACAGCTATGACCTCGATGGGATACTTGTTATTTCTAGAGGTGCCTCCATCCAGGGGTGGGATGCCAAGGTGCTCTATATGATCCAACCTTTATTCTAGGTCCTTCATGGGATGATGCAAGTGCTCAATAGAGTGGAGAATATTTTTTTGTTGCTCAAACTTGTCTATCAAGATTATGCGAAGGAGGAATTTCATATGCGAATATAAATCAACTATTTCCATGTACTAGTTGAAGCATCCGTGTGTATGCCCGATATCTACAACCTAATATGCCATCTCAGCAAGAGCCTTTATGTTTAAGAGTTGGTGCCTATGGGAGGTTCCTTCTCTCTCCATATAAGTGAGCTCATCTTGGATGGGGCTTGGGTTAATCTTATAGAATCGAGTGATGGTTTCCTCTAAACGGTGTTGTATACATGTATTTCCTCGATTGCCTTGTTCTTGTTAGTAGGACACTGCTATGCGGACGTGGGTACGCTGACAAGGCATGGAGAGGAAACCAATGAGGCATGGATGAGAGACAAAGAAAGAAAAATGAAACCGAGTTCCCAGAGAGGAGAGGCACAAGTGTCAGATGTCAGGTAATAATCCACGTGTAAGAGAATTGGGGAAGAGTGACAAAATGTCGAGGATGGACAAGTCCATAGAGGGAGATAGAAAGCTAATAGGTAGCGAGGTGGGGGGAAAGCTTACTAAGGATATTACAAGGGAGGTGACTCAAATCCAACTAAGGAGAGCATCAAAGGAAGGATAGTGGCCATCTTAGGTTCTAAAAGAAACCAAATACAGGGACAAATGAGCCAAATCAAAATGAGGTGTAGAGGAGAGCTAGAAGGAAACCTTGACATGAAAGCAGAGTCCAGAATCCAAGAGGCACCATTCAAACTAGAATAAGTCAAGTGCATGGCTTCAAAAAGTGTCCAACGATGAAATGGTCTATTACCTTGCATGTAGAAGAAACCACACATAAAAGTTGCAACATACCTGCCAAACTTGCAAGGAGAGGGTGACAACAAGGTGAACCCAATCTTTCGAGTTGGAAGATGGTAACTATCGTCAACACTATAGTTACAGTTGGAAAGGGAGAGACTTTCCTTTTTGTTGTTACAGAGTCTTACCAAAGGTAGCAAGTTAATACCAGGCCAAGGCTCAAGAGGATAAGTAGACAGATAACCACAATTGAAATCAATGAGGAGAAAGGCCTGCATGTTGGATAAGAAACTTTGGTAGCCAGTGACAATGAAGTAATAAGAATTTTGTTCCATAATAAGGAATGCAATAACAATAGTAAACATGGTTGATGCTTTACGTGAGTGAACTCTTGAAAAACAATTTGGAGGATGAGATGGCAATCAAGACAAGAGTGTGGAGTGTGTAGGAAATTAATTATTGTGATTACAGTCTGCATGTGGTAGTGACTTGGGATCGTTGGTGCCTTAAACACTCTCTGCAAGGGCATTCTACCAAGTCCCTTAGTCTCTTCGCTAGGTGGGGTGGAGACAACCCCCCCTCCTCCTTCCCTCTTTTTTTCTCTAAAAATACTCCATCCAAATTTGGTATGTCTTTCTAGATGGGCTACTAACAAATATCCTTAAGAGGGAGTGTTAAATTTGGACAACTAGGTCCAAACTCCATGTTCTGATGCTCAGATTAAGAGGCTAATATTTTTGTTGGATTCCTCTTTCTGAGAGGTGTAAAATCCATATAAAAATAGTCTTAATCCGATGAGCAGAACTTATATTTTGAATTTATTATTCTTAATAAATTATATGTGCAAGGTCAGCCAGTTTTGTAATGTAGGCTCACATGCCCAACAGATGTGTCACACACCCTCATTGATGGATATATATATAGGAAAAGTTGGAGAGAATTTGATCACAACACAACTCACATCTTCCTCTCTCATCCTAAAAAGTACGAGCTACCTGGAGGACGAATTTCATCCACACGTGGGAAGGACGAAGAGGATTTTTCTGCTGCTAGGGTTTCTGCTGCTAGGGTTTCGCAGAAGTTTGACCAGCGTTGACTTTGGTCAACGCTTGGTCCAAACAAGCTGAAAACTTGTGGGAGGTTCGATTTTTGAAGGCTGTACTACCTGGCACAAAAATCGAGGTCAAATGGTTGACCGTTTTACTGCTGCGTTGACTTTTAGCTTACTGCCCCTGCGTTGACTTTTCAGGACAACGTTGACTTTTGTAGAACTGACTTGGGTTGACTCATCTACTGGTTGGAGGGTTGTTGTGACACATGCTGGGCTGGCTGACCAAAGGAGACTTTGCTGGTTGAAGCATCCTGTTGACCGCCGAAACGAACACATACATTTTTCTTGTTTCTGATTTGTCTTCTGTAAGATCTGCTTATATGTTCTATCTGCATTTTGCTTATCTACTTGTATGATTGCTGTGAGAAAAGTGAAATTGCTCTTAGCATAGAACATCTACAAAACTTTACATGGTATCGGAGCTGAGGTGAAGACAAACTCTATCTATAGCAATCATCATCGAAGGAAATGGATTCCTCTAAGCTTGAATTCAGGGAGAATGACAAGCTGACTGGAAGTGATGACTTCCATGCCTGGAAGATGTTATTAGATCTCAAATTAGAAGATCATGATCTCCTAGATCATGTGACAGGGAAGATTCAAGAACCTCCATCAAATGCCTCTGCTGCTGTTAAACACAAGTATAAGAAGGGAGAAATCAGAGCAAAGCTGTTGATCAGGGAATCCATAAATAAGAGTCTGGTTGCCTACATATCTGAACTAGGCACATCCAAGGAGATGTATGAAAAACTGATACTTATGTTCCGAGTAAACAATGTGAACCAAGTGCTATTCCTCAAGAACAAGTTGAAGAATATGAAGAAGGGCCGAGACGAGTCTATTCAAACTTTCTTTATGAAGTTGACCGAAACCAGGAACAATCTGCTAGCTATTGGGGAGACAATAGCTGATCGTGAGATGGTTCTCACCGCACTTGGAGGACTTCCATATGAATGGCAAGTATTCACAACTACCATTCTCAACAATAATACCATCCCTAACTTTGATGAGCTTCTGTCTAGATGTATGCAAGAAGAAACAAGGATGAAGGAATTTGATAATGAAAGAAATGCTGCCTATGTTGCTCATTCCCGAAAGAAGAACTCTGGTGGTTCCAAGGACAAAGGAAGGACTAAGACTCAAAAGAAGAAGGGTAAATGTTTCACCTGCCATAGGACTGGACACTATGCTAGAGAATGCCCCTTCCAGAAGAATTCTCCTGATAGTGACGACAACAACAACAACCGAAGGAATGGGAATCGAAGAAATGACAAATCCAAAGGAAAGAGGAAGGCTCACTTTGAAGGAAACAATCCACCTTCTAAAAGGACCAGAAATACCAGGTATGAGGAGTCTAATGTTGTTGATAAAAGAAATGAGTATATTCTAATATCTGCTCTCTCAACTGCATCTCCGCCCGACACTATGGATGTCTGGCTAATCGATAGTGGTGCCTCAAGACACATCACCGGATTCAAGGAAGCACTTTCTGACATGGTTGAAAGGGATACTAATCTAGAAATTATCCTTGGGGATAATGCCACTTATCTTGTGAAAGGGACCGGGACTGTGACCCTCCACTTGTCTCAAGGACAAGTCCTCCATCTACAAGATGTACTCTATGTACCCAAATTGAAGAAGAACCTTGTGTCTGTATCTGCCATGGAAGACAAAGGATTCAATGTAACTTTCTCTGATGGAAAGGTACTCATGTGGAAGAAGAGCTTCAAGGAAGCTATCTCAATTGGTTTTAGAGTTGGTACACTCTACCAGGTTGGAGGGAGTCCGTTGGGAGCTATGACTTGTGATACTATCTGTCAAACCGAACTATGGCACCGAAGATTTGGACACCTTCATTACAAGGCTCTTCCCGAAGCAAGGAAGGTGGTGACAGGGATGCCTGATTTTGGAAATAATCATAAAGGTGTATGTAAGGGCTGTGCTGAAGGAAAACATACAAGGGGACCTTTCCCCTCAAGTGTCACAAAGACATCTGAGATATTGCAACTGGTCCATTCTGATCTTTCCGGTATGTTGCCTGTAACATCCCTGGGGGGATGTTCTTACTATATGACATTTACTGATGACTTCTCTCGCAAAACCTGGATATACTTCTTGAAGAAGAAGGATGAGGCTTTCATGTGGTTCCGTACCTTCAAAGCCTTGGTGGAAAATATGACCGGAAAGAAGATCAAGATTTTGAGGACTGACAATGGCACTGAATATGAGTCAAATGAGTTCAAAGACTTTTGCAGAGAAGCTGGCATTAAGAGGGAGACTACCACTGCATATACTCCTGAGCAGAATGGTGTTGCTGAACGCAAGAATAGGACTATTGTGGAAGCTGCCCGTGCCATGCTATGTGACCAGGGTCTTCCAAAGTTTCTGTGGGGAGAAGCTGCAAATACTGCTGTGTACATTCAAAACTGATGCCCTCATTCCGCTTTGGACTCCAAAACTCCCGAAGAGGTTTTCTCTGGTAAGAAACCTGATGTCTCACATTTTAAAATTTTTGGATGTCCTGTCTATTTTCATGTGCCGAAAGAAAAGAGAAGTAAGCTGGATGCTACTGGGAAGAAAGGAATGTTTGTGGGCTACAGTGAGACTTCTAAGGCATATAGAGTCTATGTACCTAGTCAAAGGGAAGTAGAGATAAGCCATGATGTCACTTTTGACGAAGATGCTTCCCTGAAGAAAGTAGTAGATCTTCCTAGATCTGAAGAAAACCATGAAGAAAGACCTGGAAATCTGGAAGAACCCCAGGATGAGACTATGCCTGATGTTGAAGGGCGAATGGACCCTATTGATCCTTCCCCTTCTCTAGGAAAGAGGCCATCATGGCTCAGGGACACCCTCGAAGATGCTGAGGGTCATGCTGCCCCAAGGGGAACATTCCGAGAAAGCAAGAAGCCGTGTAGATACCAAGGGTATCTAGCTGCCATGAGTACTATTATACAATCTGAACCTGGATCTTTTGAGGAAGCCATCAAGAATCAAGTCTGGAAGGATGCTATGCATGAAGAATATGAGGCTATTATGAAGAATGATGTCTGGGATGTGGTCCCGAGACCAAAGGACAAATCTGTTGTCACCGCTAAATGGCTCTACAAGATTAAACATGGATCTGATGGGAGTGCTGAAAAGTTTAAGGCAAGATTTGTTGCCCGTGGCTTCTCTCAAAAGGAAGGAATTGACTATGACGATATATTTGCACCTGTGGCTCGATATACCACCATCCGATCCATCATAGCCCTTGCTGCTACGCAAGGATGGAGTCTTCATCAGATGGATGTCAAGACCGCTTTTCTGCATGGTGCAATAAAGGAAGAGGTGTATGTAGAACAACCTCTGGGATTTGAAGTTCAAGATCGAGACACTTATGTCTGCAGGTTGAAGAAAGCCCTCTATGGGTTAAAGCAAGCACCCAGAGCTTGGTATGAGAGGATGGATAGTTACTTGATGAAGTTGGGCTTCACTCGAAGCAATGCTGATCCAAACCTTTACTTTAAGGTTGAGGAAGGAAAGCCTCTCATTCTAGTGTTGTATGTGGACGACTTCTTCCTGACAGGTGATGACCCTCTCATTCATCAATGTAAGAGGGAGATTGCTGCTGAGTTCGAGATGAAAGACCTAGGACTGATGCACTATTTCCTAGGCCTGGAGGTCTGGCAGAGACCTGGAGAGATTTTCCTTTCTCAAGGAAAGTATATTGTGAAGATTCTGGAAAGATTTGGGATGGGGGACTGTAAGTCCGTGTCGACACCAATGGAACTCAACTTTAAGAAGTTGAGTGGCAGCGCTGCAGGGCCTATCTTGGCCAATCCTACTGAGTATCGTCAACTCATAGGAGCTTTGATGTTCTTAGTGAACACCCGTCCGGACATATGTTTTGTAGTGAATACTTTGAGTCAACAGATGGTTGAGCCTCATCATTTTCACTGGGTTGGTGCCAAGAATCTTTTGAGATATCTTCGGGGCACGATAAACCATGGGCTGAGATACACTGCCGGGAGTGTGATACTCCGGGGATATACTGATGCCGATTGGGCTGGTAGTGTGGTGGATCGTAAGAGCACATCTGGATGCTGTTTCAATCTTGGTTCTGCTTCGATCTCATGGATGAGCAGGAAGCAGAAGTCAGTGGCTTTGAGCACCGCGGAGGCCGAATACATTGCTGCTAGTATGGCCTATTGTGAAGCAGTTTGGTTGAGGAAGCTCTTTAGTGAGCTGTTCCAACATGTGCTAGATACCACTGTAATACTCTATGATAATCAGAGTGGGATTCGTATAACTGAGAATCCTGTGTTCCACGACCGATCCAAGCATATTGATATCAGGTACCACTTTATCCGGGATATGGTACAGCGAGGCGCCGTAAGGCTCGATCATATAGGAACTGATGAGCAGGTCGCGGATATTCTCACTAAGCCCCTGGGGAAGGTCAAGTTCCTAACCTTCCGTGAGAGTCTTGGTGTCGTGGAAAGACCCTATGATGTGGGTCCTGTTGGACGATGAGCTCTGGGAGCTCTGGGGGGCTTTGGGGATAGCTTCTCGGAGCTATAAGCACTCATAATGCTTCTGCCCCACCCTTGTGATTATTGAGCTGGTTCGCCACTCATTTAATCTGTGCCCCGTATGCATCCTACCCATTGAGTTCAGGGCTCATGGGAAGTACCTCTCATTTGGCCAATGAGGTGTGGAAAAGCTAGAGACTATTAGCAAAGACTGATGGACGCATCAGAGATTGCCGTACTCTCTATCTAGGATGGCATGGTCCAACCACTTGATCTGGGATCAAGATTTGTGAGGTCTGGGACCTCTGGACTGATTATGTCAGTCGGGGAATGATGTCTTTGTGACTGACCCACTTCTGTTCTGAAATAAAGAAGCCAGCAAAGCAAGTTTCGGCGGGATGACTCACGATGTTAATCGCACTAATAGATGGAGTTCTCCCTAGTTGAGAGGGAGTGTTAAATTTGGACAACTAGGTCCAAACTCCATGTTCTGATGCTCAGATTAAGAGGCTAATATTTTTGTTGGATTCCTCTTTCTGAGAGCTGTAAAATCCATATAAAAATAGTCTTAATCCGATGAGCAAAACTTATATTTTGAATTTATTATTCTTAATAAATTATATGTGCAAGGTCAGCCAGTTTTGTAATGTAGGCTCACATGCCCAACAGATGTGTCACACACCCTCATTGATGGATATATATACAGGAAAAGTTGGAGAGAATTTGATCACAACACAACTCACATCTTCCTCTCTCATCCTAAAAAGTACGAGCTACCTGGAGGACGAATTTCAGCCACACGTGGGAAGGACGAAGAGGATTTTTCTGCTGCTAGGGTTTCTGCTGCTAGGGTTTCTGTTGCTAGGGTTTCGCAGAAGTTTGACCAGCGTTGACTTTGGTCAACGCTTGGTCCAAACAAGCTGAAAACTTGTGGGAGGTTCGATTTTTGAAGGTCGTACTACCTGGCACAAAAATCAAGGTCAAAGGGTTGACCGTTTTGCTGCTGCGTTGACTTTTAGCTTACTGCCCCTGTGTTGACTTTTCAGGACAACGTTGACTTTTGTAGAACTGACTTGGGTTGACTCATCTACTGGTTGGAGGGTTGTTGTGACACATGCTGGGCTGGCTGACCAAAGGAGACTTTGCTGGTTGAAGCATCCTGTTGACCGCCGAAACGAACACATACATTTTTCTTGTTTCTGATTTGTCTTCTGTAAGATCTGCTTATATGTTCTATCTGCATTTTGCTTATCTACTTGTATGATTGATGTGAGAAAAGTGAAATTGCTCTTAGCATAGAACATCTACAAAACTTTACAGGGAGTCTTGCAGAAGGTTCCAAGTGTAGGAAATTGATGACGAAGTGTTAAAACTTCCATGATTAGCTAGCATATCATTGACTTTGTTTCATGTTCATTTGACATGGGAGGGAATGATGACTGAGATGTTAATGATTAGGAAGGAAACCTTGTATAGAAGTGCTTCTAACTGCCAAATTCTAGATACTCTATGCACTGGTGTGCCATTTTTGAGCTTGTGAAGCATGTTAATAATGAGTTGGGAGTCTTCTTCCACAAAGTTCTTGAAAAATCCTTATGTCTATGGAATTTCTAGTCCAGTCACAAGGGAAGTGAATTCCATCGAGTTATTTCTATTAAGACCTAATATGCCTGATTATATGTAGAGAGGAAGGCCTCCATGATCTCTAAAGATACATGCATATCCAGTTGTGCCTGAATTCCTTTTTGAGGCATCATCGAAATTCAATTTGAGGAAAGAGGAGTTGGGGGGAGACCATGCAAAAGGAACAGAAAGCAGAGGGGGAGCAGGAGCAAAGGAAAATGGTGGGAAAGAAGGAACAAGGTGCTAACTATGAAGAAGCCTATCTTGTTGGCCATGATCCTACCAATTATAGGGGGACCAGGATAGGGTTAGAATGGTTTCTTTAATGTTATTGAGGATGGAGTTTTAGAGAGAGTCTAGGGGGATCAAAACTCCCTTGAATATTGACAATTACACTCTTTCCAAGTTGCCTAAAGAAGGAAATCGATAGATAGCATAATTTAGGATAGAGTTGGAGAAGGCATGTTTTCACCAACTGGAGATAGTGTTGAGGATGCTAAGGAGATCTTTATCTGAGTGAGTAAGGTGTTCTTCCAACCGATTCCAAAGGAAAGAGGAAAAGGCACAATTGTATAGGAGATGTTAAATACTTTATGAATGGAGAGGCAGAGAGGGCATCTAGATGGTCCTTGATAGTTACATTTTTGTATGTAATCAAGTTTTAGAGTCTTGTTCTAAATGATAAGCAATAGAAAAAAGGATATATTTGGTCAAGTGTTTTGCTTCCAAATTTTGGTTTAGATCTCATTGATTAGTATTGCTTGGTGTCCTGCTTCCATATGATAAGCTTCATGTAAATAAAATGTTCCTTTTGAGGTGTAACCCCATCGAAGTTTATTTAATTGATATGAGTAGCGAATGAGCCTTTGTTGAAGACTACCCCAACATTGTTGCCACGATTCTTTAGTTGGCTTGGGTTGTTAAACTTCTACAGGTAGCCATTTTTTCCAATGTTTGTGTTGATCTAATAATCTGCAAGTTTTGTTAAACCCTAACCAATCATCCACACCTACAAATTGTCCAACCACTGATGATCATAGAGTTTAGGGAGTTGTTACCATGAATCTTCCTAAAACGGAGTATTATGACCATATTTGATTTCCCAAAAGTAGAGTTGTTGAATTAGATGTGTTCCTTTTTTGGCTAGAGACAATATAGAGGAGCCAAGAATTGTGGTACATATGCATACAAGGTGTCGTGATGGCATGTGGGGTGCATATCCAGATGCTTTTCCATAGATCTAAGCCTCCTTGTATCCATTACCACCAAAATTTTGTGCCCAAGATTGTTGCCATGATGGTGGGGTCACACAAACCTAGCCCTCCTTTGGGCTTTGGCCTATAGAGTTTTTCCCAGGACACCAGGGACCACTTTTGGTCCCCATTCGTGCCTCCCCAAAGGAAGATGTGATGTATTCAATGAAGCTCCTAAAATATCGAGGATGGTTCCATTAGTGTTTAAAACAAATAAATATGTAGGGATTAGAGCATAGCTTTTAATAAAATCTATTTTCTAACAACATTTAAGGAATGAAAGGGCTAGCCTGCTAATTTGTTGTTGAATTTGGATAATAACTCCTCCCATGACCTCCATTTTAGGGAGCTATTTGTTAATGGGGAATCTAGATATTCGAGGGGAGCTTTCATTTTTGGAATCCTATAATTCTAGTTATGTGCATCTAGATAGTAATTGGAGTATTAAAAAGGAAAACTTGGGATTTGATCTTGTTGATTTCCATGCCCAAGGCTTGAGAAAACTCCTCCACAATTCACATGAACTCTCATGCTTCATGGGTAGTGGGGGCATCCATATGCATGGTATCATCAATGACTTGTTGAGAAATGGCAACAAGAAATTCCAGTTTAATTTGTCCTTGAATTAAACTGAGAATTAAAATCAAATTATGTTCTCATAGCAACTTGTAAATAATTTTAAACAAAGTCTTTCGGTAGAAATCACATGAGAGAATTTTTTGGCCGATGCGTTTCAAACCAACAAGTGTGGTTCATCATCAGGACCAGATGATGAACCACACTTGTTGGTTCGAAACGCGTCAGCCAAAAAATTCTCTCATGTGATTTCTACCGAAAGACTTTGATTAATTCATTATGGATCACAAAATCTTGAATACAGAAGCTTGTAAATAGTTAATTAAGTTTAATTAACTTAATTAGCTTAGGAATTTTGAGTTGAAAGTCTTTCTGAATTCATGTATATGTTCTCCCTATGTCTTAGTGGTCCATGATGAGTTTGATTGTGGGTTGTAATTAGATAACTCAGTTTACTGAGTTATGTTCAGTTAAATTAGTTTCAAAGTGTTTGTGGAACTAATAGAGAGTTAACAGTCAGTTGGTGCACTAGTGCATCCACAAGTGTCACTCTAGTTAACTAAAGATTCCCTCATTAGAAACTCATGCATGTCGATTCTGAGAAAGACCTAGTTGAGACTAGAGTGCAGGGACAATGTACTATCAGTTGTATTATTTACTGGAGTGTAAATATCATGCATGCATCAGAGATTGATCCTATGTTTGGATTGCACAATTTTGGAAGCATGAATTCCCTTTAAATATGGGTTATTCATCCTAGGAATTACGCAAGAGATTAGGGGCTTGGAGAGCTGCAAAATTGGCTAAGTGTTGGCCAAGAGCTAGCTTGTGAGATGAGAGAGTTGAGCATACTTGTGCGGAATTGTTCTAGTGAGAACAATATTTGTATCTTCACTCATATTTCTTATATATGCAATACAGATAACGGGGTTTTGAGCAGTGGCTTTCCCTATATACTTATTGTTTTATGTGCCATTGATTTATCTTCTTCTTTTTCATATTATTTTCATCGATCTATTGGCTTCCACTGGTTGAAAGTAGAAGTAGATTCTTGTCTTGTGCTTAGTAAATTGAATGAACTTGTGAATCTACAAGAAATTTCTAGATGGTATCAAAGCAGAAGACATTATACTAGAGGATATTTCAAAGTTTTGAGTTTTGGATTACATTTGAAATTCAGATTTGCAATACATACTTCAAGATCAACAGATGACGTTCTACGGTTTGCAGCTCGAGTATGCCTTGGAAGGCAACTCGAATTTTATAGCTTGGAGGGAAAAAATGGAGGTTTTTATAGAGGATAATGGCTTGAAGGAATTTTTTGAGTAAGCAATTCCTAAGCCAGTAGCATTGGATGCACATAATTTGTTTGAATGGAAGAAGTGTGTGGTGAAGGTGAGGTGGATAATCCTTGAGGGAATTCAAGACCACATTGTCTCAAGTCTCTATGGCAAGGAAACTCCTTATGCTATGTGGAAAGCATTGACGGACTTGTATCAAAACAACAGTAACCAACGGAAATTGGCACTGAATGAAAAACTTCAAAAAATCAAAATGGAGAAAGGCTAGACTATTCCAAAATATTTGACCAAGTTCACTCAATGTCGTGATGAACTTAGAAGCATTGCAATCATCGTTGTCAAGGATGATATGGTGAGTCCTAATCTTCTAGGACTCCCAAAGAGTTGGCCTAGTTATCAGGACTTTGTCAATGGTCAGGAGAAGCTACCGGATTGGGAACAAATGTGGTCAGATTTGATGCAGGATGAACACCAGAGATGGCTCTTCATCAAAGACTGATGATGAAGAGAACTATGCCTTAGCAATTAAGGCGAAGAAGGGGAAAGGGAAAACTTCCCATTCCAAATCAGATTCTTATCATGGAGGTAAGAAGAAAGACATGACGAAAGTTAAGTGCTTTCATTGTCATGAGCTAGGCCATTTTGCTACAAATTGTCCACTCAAGAAGTCCAAGAAGAAGTCCTCAGGAGGAGTGGCGGGTGAGGCTTTGGCCTCTCAATTCGAATTGGACTTTTCCCTCATTGCATGCATGGTGTCATTAATGATGGGAAGTGTATGGTACTTAGACAATGGAGCTTCATTCCACATGACTAGCGACAAAGAGTTATTTAGTGACCTGGAGGAGAAATATCTCCAGATGCATATCAAGATGGGTGATGACAGGAAGTATAGTGTTACTGGATTGGGCATGATTACTTTTCAGAGGGAGCATGGGGCTCCATTCACCTTGAAGAATGTTATGTATGTGCCCGGGCTGAAGAAGAACTTAGTATCTATTGCCATGCTTGAGAATAGAGACTATGATGTGATCTTCTCTAAAGGAAAAGGAATTCCTTTGACACATAGTCACGGGTCAAGTAAAGAAGATAGGGATTCAGATGAAGAATATGTATAAGTTGGAGGTAGATGAGAGTGTTGCTTTGAGGAAAAAAGAAAAAAGGGTTCAGAGTCAAGACATTGGTGAGTTGTGGAATAGGTGATTAGGCCACTTGCATCATGGGGCTTTGAAGATATTGTAACAGATCTCTATCGGTCTTCCCAAAGGTACGCTTGAGCAAGTTGATACATGCAAGGGGTGTACTTTGGGAAAATACACCAAGTCTTCCTTTCACGACAGAGACAGTCGAGTAGAGGCTATTCTAGAGTGAGTCCATTCAAATGTGTGTGGACCATTCTTGACAACATCCATGACCAAACACAGGTATTATGTTATATTTTTTGATGACTATTCTCGTAAATGTTGGATATTTTTCATGTAGAAAAAGGATCAAACTTTCACAAAGTTTTGTGAGTTTAAAGAATTGGTGGAGAAAGAGTTGGGCAAGAAGGTTAAAGCTCTATGAAGTGATAATAGTGGTGAGTATGTCTCAAACGAGTTTAAGAACTTATGTGCAGTGGAAGGGATTAAATGGGAGTTGACAACACCCCATAACCCTCAGCAGAATGGGGTGGCTGAGAGGAAGAATAGAAGCATAGTAGGGGAAGCAAGGGCAATGTTGCATGATCAAGGCCTACCACTACACTTGTGGGTTGAGGCATGCAACACAGTGGTTTATGTTCAGAACTGTAGCCCACATCGGATACTTGAGATGAAGACACCAGAGGAGGCTTATTCCGGTAAGAGGCCAGATGTTGGTCACTTCAAGGTTTTTGGTGTCATCGATATATTTCTATGTGACTAAAGATGTATGGAAGAAGCTTGAGCCTACAGTAGAGTTGGGGATATTTGTGGGGTACATTGATACACCTCACAACTATCTAGTGTACTTGCTAACTAGCAAGATGACAGTGGTTCACATGGATGTTAGATTCGATGAGGAGAAGACCATGCGAGTTTCCCTTGAGAGGGAGCTTGAGATACATGTGGATGAGGAGATTTTAGCTCCTAAGGTTGAGGAGCCTTAGATTGATGTGGAGCAGCCACATGCAGAGAATCTAGGAGTGGAGATGTCCACTCAGGTAGAGTCTTCCAGAGAGGGAACAAAACGCACCAGAGAGGCTGAAATATTGTTGGATTATGCATGGGAGAATGTGGGAGCACCTACTTCTCAATGTAAGAAGAGGAGGTCACCTTAGAGGTACACTGGATACATGGCTCTTATTAGTGAATGTGTTGTGACAGAGCCATCTTCCTTTAAGGAAGAAGTGCATCAACCAGTTTGGGTTGATGCCATGGTGGAGGAGTATGACTCCATAGTTCGTAATAGTGTTTGGGATGTGGTCCCGATACCGGAGGACAAGTCGGTGGTGAGGTCCCATTGGTTTTACAAGATAAATAAAGCTGCATATGGTAGTGTGGAGAAGCATAAGACTAGATTTATGGCCTGTGGATCTCCACAGGTAGAGGGTATTGACTATGATGAGACCTTTGATCCTATTGCAAGGTACTCATCAATCATATCTATATTGGCACTATCAGCACAGATGGGTTGGAAGATACATCAGATGGATGTGAATACAACCTTCCTTAATGGCATGATTGAGTAAAAGGTGTACATAGAGTAGCCTGAAGGTTTTGAGACCTTTGATCGTGAGTCACATGTGTACCGGCTCAAGAGAGCACTGTATGGGCTAAAGCAAGCACCCCGTGCTTGGTACAATAGGATAGATGGCTACTTCAACGGGTTGCTCTTCACGAAGAGTGAAGTGGAAGCGAACCTGTACCAAATAATGGTGGAAGGTAAATTGTTGATCATTATACTTTATGTTGATGATCTCATTCTGACAAGTGATGATCAGTTGATCAATTCTTTCAAGGAGGACCTTGCAAGAGAATTTGAGATGAAGGACATGGGGCTCATGCATTACTTTCTTGGCATGGAGGTATGGTAGAGAGATGGGGAGTTTTTGTTTCTCAAGGCAAGTATGCCAACGAGATACTCAAGAGATTCTACACGGAAAGCAACAAAACCATGCAGAATCCTCTAGCAGGTAACTGGAGGAAGGAGGATGTTACTTCAAGGGAATTAGTGGAACTTATTATTTACAGGCAACTTGTGGGTTCATTCCTGTACTTGGTGAACACATGACAAGATATGTGCTATGCAGTTAACTAGCTTAGTCAAGCATTGGTTAGCCTACCAAGTTTTATTGGAATATGGCAAAGCATGTGTTGAGATATCTCAAGGGCACTTCTTATTATGGATTATGGTACAAACAGACAGGGAGTGAAGCTTCAATGCTTCATCGATGTAGATTGGGCAGGGAGTCCATCCGACAAGAAGAGCACATCAAGAGGGATCTTCAGTATTGGGTCAGCGACATTTTCGTAGTACAACAGGAAATAGAGATCAATTGCACTCAGTTCGGCAGAGGCAGAGTACATGGTTGTGAGTTAGGAAACATGTGAGGCCATCTGGATGAGGAAGATCCTAGTTGGTTTGTTTGGTCAACAAATGAATCCAACTGTGATTTACTGTGATAATCAGAGTTGTATCAAACTCTTTGAAAATACAGTTTTCCATGATCGGTCCAAGCATATTTATATTTGATATCATCATCTTCGAGATTGTGTATTGAGGCGGATTATCTTGTTAGAGTACATTCCCATGGAGGATAAAGATGCTGACATTTTGACAAAGGCATTGTCAAGATGTAAATTTGAGTTTCACAGAGACAAGATCAGGGTAGCTTATAATCCCTTTCTTGTTGAGAGGGAGTGTTGAAAAATCTCCATTGAATCTATTATTATTTACTACATCTCCAAGTATACATGGTTTTTGCAATACCATCAAATACACCTTGACTCCTGTTGAAACTATTCTTCATGTGATGATAATATTTCCTCCATTGTAATATAACATGAGCAAGAACCAACTCACCCTAAGTTGTTGAGTGACTCAACTAGTGATGGATATTCTAGAATATTTTCGTGTGAGCATTCTTCTCTTGCATCTCAATGACTAGAGACTTCAAATTTTGGACATGGCTTGAAGAGTTACCATATTGCATTCTTACAATAATAATGAGAGGAGAGAGATATCACTCCAAGATTTTGTCTAGCGTATTCAAAGGGCTCTCTAGGAAGAGGCTTGGTAAAAATTTCTACAACCTACTCTTGAGTAGACACATACTCCAATCTAACTATCTAGTCCACTATCTTTTATCGGAGAAAGTGCTAATAGGAATATTATTTGTCCTGGAATGCATGAGTATATTTTTAGATGGGTTTATGGCACTAGTGTTATCACGTAATATAAGAAATTGTTGAGTACAGTGTTCCTAAATATCCGTGAGGTTTTTCTTCATCCATTAAATCTAGATACAACATGAGGCTATGGAAATGTACTTTGATTCAACAGTAGATAAAGGAATAGAACTATGTTTCTTATTGAACCATGATACAAGACAACTAATGAGGAAGAATGCAACACCACTGGTACTTTTCTTATCATCAACACTATATGCCCAATCAACATCAGTAATATTTCAATGTGAATTTTGTGACTTTGGAATACCATAAACCAAAATCCAATGTCCCTTGCAAGTATTTAAATATCTACTTGACTACCTAGATATGGGTTTCCTTGGGATTTGACTGAAATCATCCAACTAGACCAACAACCTACATGATGTTTGGTCTTGTAGTATGAGATAAAGTAGGGTGCCAATCATTAACTAATACATTATTTGATTCACCTCTGGAGATTCAACATCCTTGATGAGTTCACAACTTGTTACCATGGTTGTACTTACATGCTTACATTCTCTCATACCAAATTTCCTTAATATTTCTTTGAGATACTTAGTTTGAGAGATAAAAATCCATCTCTTTGTTTGTTGAACCTGTAATCCAAGGAAAAATGATAGTTCCCCAAGCATGGACATTGCCAATTCATTTTTCATAACAATTGTAAATAGTTGGCTCAGTTTATTAGTGTTAACCCCAAATATGATGTCATCTACATACACCACACTAAACAGTAGGTTATCGTCATCTAATTTTATATAAATATTGTTATCTTTTTGTTCCTCTACTAAAACCTTGTTGATGGAGGTATTTATTAAGTCTATGATGCAATGCTCTAGGAGCTTGTTTTAGCACAAACAATGCCTTATTCAACTTGTACACATTATTTTATTTATCAACAATTGGAAACCTTCAGGTTGTTCAACATAAACTTCTTCTTTGAGATCTCCATTAAGAAAGGTTGATTTGACATCCATTTGATATACTTTAAAGCTTTTATAACATGCAAGAACCAAGAACATTATGACTTCCTCAAGTCTAACCATTGGAGAAAAAGTCTCCTCGAAATCCACACCTTCCACTTGAGCATATCCTTTGCATACAAGTCTTGCTTTGTTCTTGATGAGCTAACCATCCTCATTTAGTTTATTCTTGAAAACCCACTTGGTACCAATCAAATTCTTATCCTTAGGTCTTGGTACCAACTTCCAAGTTTTGTTCTTTTCAATTTGATCTATTTCCTCATCCATGGCCTTAATTCATTGTTGGTCTTGACTAGCTTGATCAAATTCTTTAGGTTCTATTGTGGACAACAAAGAAAAATTAGCATGGCTAGGAGAGCCTACAAACTCCCTTCTTGTTTGAACTCCTACTTCTTTATTTCCTAAAATTTGACTTTTAGGATTAATTTTTTGTACACACCTTAATGGAGTTTTAGAAGATTGTGGATCAAATTTTTCATCTTCTTCTTCATGTTCCTCATGTTCTCATTTTTTATATTCTTCTTCATCTTCAGGCTAATAGTTGATTGGAACATTTTGTAATTGTTGGTGTTCTTTATGTATTGAAGCCTCATTAACCCTTACATCAATGCATTCAACGATCTTATACATTCTTTAATTATAGAATTTGTATCCTTTTCTTTTGGAAGAATATCCAAGCAGTATTCCTTCATTTGTTCTTGAGTACTTTCCAAGATTGTCTTCATTTATATTAATATAACATCTACTCCCATAAATTTTGAAATTCTTTATGGAAGTTGGTTTGCCATATGATAACTAATAGGGGGATTTATTACTCTTTACTCTTAGATGAACCTTATTTAGAATATTGACTATTGTTTTGTCATATTCTCCCCAAAATTTTTGTAACAATATTCTTCATCAAGCATTTCCTTGACCATTTCTTGGATTGTCCTGTTCATTCTCTCAACAACAACATTTTGTTGTCGGGTCCTTGCAACTAAGAAATGTCTCTTTATCCCATGCTTCTCAAGAAATTGTAGGATTCATCTAAGGTCAATTTTCCTCCTCTATCTAATCTCAAGCTTTAGATACTTAAATTCATCTCATTCTTTGTTTGTGCCTTAAATATTTTAAATTTCTCAAATTCTTTAGATTTTTCTTTAAGAAGATCAATTCAATCCATCTTAGCAAAGTCATTAATTAAGAGCATCAAGTAGCACTCACCCCATGGGTATTGTTTTCTATTGGGACCAAAGAGATCTATATGAATGATTTCTAGAGGCCTTATTGTGGAATGCTCCTTTGTTTTGAATTGTACCAAAGTTTGCTTCCCGAATTGGCATGACTTACAAATGTTGTTATGTGGCTTTGAGATTTAGGGAAAATTTTTCATTTCCTCTCATTTGTTGAGTTTTACTAAATGATCAAAGCTAATGTGTCCCAGTCACTTATGCCATAATCAAATTCCATCTTCCTTTGTCATATGACATCTTTCTTTGCCATCTTCTAGCACATAAAAATTGTTTAGAGTCTTAATTTCTTTCACTATAGATTTTCATGAATCTGCCTCCTTTACAACACAATTATATGATTTGAATATATCTTGATGTACTTGGTCACACATTTGATTGAAAGTTAAGATATTATGCTTAAGACCATCTACATATAACACATTCTGAGCCTTGGTCTTTCCCTTTTTCAAAAATATTGTCCCTTTACCCATTATCCTTGTTGGTGCATTATTTCCAAAAGTGACATCACCACCTTTGTTTTCAGTGAGAGATACAAACTTACTTTTGTCACTTTTCATGTGCTTTGAATAGCCCCTATTTTTTTCTGTTGCAAATGCAACAAGAAATTCCTAATTTAATTTTTCCTTGATTAAATTAGGAGAAATTTGAATTTCAATTTTAGCAGAATACTTGGAGTGTAGTTAATTGAGTGACAAGAGCCATGTCACCGCAGTTAACTTAGTAAATTCACTCAGTTAACTCAATAAATTCAAGTTGGAGACACTCAAGTTCAGTTGTACATGATTGATTGCTATTTTGTAGAAATCTATTTTAGTTAATTTGAGTTATTGTCAGTCTAACTAGTTCTCGTTGTTAGTAGAACTAGTGGAGGTTCAGTGAAGGGTGTGTATTTTTTTCACACTGAGTGACAAAGGTGTGTAACTTTTTTCACACTAAGTAATCATCCATTTAACTAATCAATCAGCCTAAATTAACTCATGCATGTAGATAATTTGAGTTACCCAGTTGAGATTGGAGTTCAAGGGCAGTGTATTATCAGTTGTAAACTAGTCAAAGTTGTACATGTCATGCATGCAGTCAAAGAAGGACCTATAGGAATTGCGCAATCCAAATTGAGGAATTTCCTAATTAATAGGGGCCTAATTCCTAAGGGAACAACACAAGGAAATAGGGGCTTGGAGGCTTGAAATTTTGGCTAAGTATTGGCCAAGGTCAGTCAATCAGGTAGAGGATAGAAGATACAGGTGCAAGTTGAGCTCAAGCTTGAGAAAAGCATATTGTATTCATCCAGATTCTTTGATTAATGCAATACATATAGTAAGTTGTTTTGATCAGTTTCTTTCCCCTACATAAATATGTGCGTGTGTATGTTAAATCTTGATGCATGTTAATGATTTGTGTTCTTGATCGTGAATTTGCTTCCGCAAATGAGTAGAGTAGCTTCTAGTCTTGTGATTTAGTAAATTTCATGAGAATTTTAGAATATACACATTAATTTCTACATGGTATTAGAGCTAGATTCGCAATAGAAAAGAGAATTTGAAATTGTTTGTTGCAGGAGGTTTGAATTTGAAGATCAATGTTATAGGTTTTCTCCATGACTGAGAAGATGGATTTCAATGGACTCAAGCTTGAGTATACTTTAGAAGGTTGAGGATGAGGAGAATTGTGCCTTGGCTAGAAATGAAAATAAAGGGAAAGGGAAGAAATCCCAATCCAAAGCAGAATCTGGTCAAGGGGGCAAGAAAAAATACTTGTCCAAAATCAAGTGCTTTCACTATTATGAACTAGGACACTATGCCACGAAAATGTCCACACAAGAAAGCAAGAAAGAAGACCGCAGGAGGAGCAGCGAGTGAAGCCTTGGCTTTACAGTTTGAACTTGATTTTACACTCATTGCATGCATGACAAGCACAATGATGGGTAGTGTGTGGTGTCTCGAAAGCGGTGCCTCATTCCACATGACAGGAAATAAAGAACTTTTCAGTGACTTGGAGAAGAAGGATCTCCAGATGCACATCGAGATGGGAGGTGACGAAAGGTATAACACGACTAGCATTGGTACCATTACTTTTCAAAGGGAGTCTAGGTCCCCTCTTAGGCTCAAGGATGTGATGTATGTACTAGGTCTGAAGAAGAATCTAGTTTTTGTCATGGCGTTGGAATACCATTAGTACGATTTGATATTCAGCAAAAGGAAGGCCTTCTTGAGACTATTGTTGGAAAGAATACTGAGAGTTGGGGGGGGGGGTGAATCAGTATTAGCAAATTAATAACTTTTCATTTCCATAATCAAATTCATATACGCTACTTCAGTTAAGGGAACCCGCATGTACACGCAACTGTGTTTAATGCAACTAGCGTATATCCAGCAAACTTATGATTCAGTTAATTCATCATATGTTGATCTTTAATCAGTGCATTAGAACTTCATTAAGCATGTAAATAGTAACCAGATGTAGTAAAAACAGAACAGATCATCACACATAAGAAACACACATGAACACCATGATATAAGGTGGAAACCCAATGCGAGACAAAAACCACCCGCGGTTGTTTTCTTTAAGATAAGAAAAACCTCTTTACAATATTGTACTGGCACAGACTCATACAAGTACGCAGGCACCCACCTACAGAAGGCTACAATATTCTCTCGTTCTCCAGCTTCTATTGGAAGGGAGCAACAACCCCTAGCTCTTGTACTAATTGATATATTTACTAGTACGTAGGCATCGACCTACAGAAGGCTACGATCTTCTCTTTTCTTCCAGGGACCACGTTTCATAAATTTTTAGATTGGATCCATCAATACAAAACAATCACCACTATAATAAAACCATCAACTATATCTGCATCATCAATATCTGAATCACCCAACAACTGAATCACTGGAACCCTGTCATCAAAACACAGTCACCAGAATAGAGAGCAGAACCCAGAACTCTGCAACAACCACTAGAACCAACATCAACCTCAAATATCAAATCTCATAATGTATATGCTACTTGGATGTGTTGAACCAGCGTGTATATGTCTTTCACCAAAGGGAACCCGCAAACAGATATGAAAATAATTACTTATACCTTCGCTACAATTTTCAACTTCAGGTATACCCAAAACATAAGATATAAAGGATGAAACATGCATCAGTATTCAGATCTAAACTATTCATGATCATACCATATAATGATAATGCATTTTAGTATTCATGATCCCGGTTCATCAACCTTCATTCGCCACATAGGTGCATCCTTAACAAAGCATCACATACCCATAACCTGCATACTAGATCTCACCCTTCATCAGATATTCATCACTTGCACACTTGCACTTTGGCCTAATGATATTCTTCTCCTTATATAGGGTTAGGCCTCTCTCAATACCATGGACCAAAACCACTTAGAACCAATACCTTGGACCAAATACCTGGGGTCAACACTTCGAACAAGATACCTTGGACCAATACCAAGGATCAAAATATCATGGACCAAATACCACGGACCAAAACTAAGTTTTCCAACATGTACGCGCCTTTCCTTCCATGAAAGTGCGTGTGTATGTTATACGTGCCTTTTGGTCTGTGAACCCGCATGTACATGCAGCTTGGTCAATGGGGAACCTGCGTATACCTCTCTTTCTTCATTCTGTGAGTCTGAACTGTGATCTGTCATCTGAGTGAGTTTCCATCAAGGACAACACTTGTGTCATACCTGTATCATAATGCCAACAATCTCCCCCTTTGGACTTGATGGCAACAACCACACCAAGTCACTCTCCCCCTTTGACATCAAGGGCAAAGGGCAGACCAAGATATTCTCTCCCTTGATATACATTTTGTTGTCCATACTCCCCCTGAGTACATGTTGAAATCTCTGATTGAGCTCCCCCTTTGTACATGCTAAGATGTATCAATCCGTTCATGCTCCCCCTGAGCACATGCCGAGTCTGCAAAAATATTTTTCAAAAGAATAACATGACTCTACAACTCAACTAAGTGAGTATGACCTTCCTATCAGCAATGAATCATACATACATCAATCTCCCACTCAAGTGGGGATACACCATTTTGTTTATACACTACATCATCCTTCCCATGCAAAGTGGGGTTACAAATTAGGTCTTTTCATGACCTTTACATCAAATGATATACATGACTTTTATAACAATGACCAACAATATTGGGTCCCTATAATACTAGTGATTACCCCATTAATATTGTAGTTATACCCCTTATTTATATTGTTGTGCCCCTATTTCCCCCATATTGTTATTAATGTGCCCCATAGAATCTCTCTATTGTTATTTTTGTGGCTTTATATTATTATTGTTAGGTCGGCTGGATTATATTGTGACTCCTTAGACTCCTATATATAGAAAGGAGGTTTTGTCATTTGAATCATCTAAGAATTGTTCATTTATGTAATGTAAAGGAGGTTGCCCCCTCTAAGAGGCTTAATTCTAAGGCGTTGATCTATCTTTTCTATCTTTTCTTGAGCTGGTTTCATAACATTTGGTATCAGAGCTTTGGATTCTAGGGTTTCGTTGCTCCAAACAGATCATCATGGCAGTTTCGCTATAACTTTTTTTTTTTGTGACGTTTCAGAAGTCGTAAAAAAAAACCATTTGAGAAGAAATCGCGCTGAACCTCGGGTCTGAATTTCAGAGCTTTTCGCGCTATATTTGCGGAGATATGATCTGAGGAAGTTGGTCTTTTTGCAGACAACTGAATTACATTCCAAACAGGTGACCTGGGGAAAATCGTCATAACTTTCTCTCTGGGGATCAGATTGAAATTTCGTAAGAAGGTATAGAAAGAAAATGGACTGTAGTTTCTTGTATGCATTTTTCAGATCCATAGGTCGAAACAGTGACTCGTGGCACATCGTACAAGTTTGCTCTACTGAACTAGTCTATAAGCAAGTCATTGTGGGAGATTTTGCATAGCTCTTCCTTGGAGAAACCAATTTGGGTCACACTTGTGGAATTGGAAAGAGGACTCATAAGGCTACTACAGGTCAAAATATCAGAACTGGATGATCCGAAATTACAGAGATACATTAGATTCAATATTAGGCTTCTACAAAGTGAAAAAAGGTGTGTAGTTTTTTTTTTAATTTTTGCATAAGCTTGGTTTGAAGGAATTCAAAGGGCATAGTAAAGCATTATTATCGGTAACTGATGCCCCGAGGAAAGAAAATGCAAACACCTAGTAAGGAACCTGAAAACTCTAGCATGACTCATGAAGAAGAGGAAGAAATGCTACATGATATATCAAAATTACAAGAACAAGTGCAAAAAATGTCACGCTCACAAAAGCTAACAGACGCTAAGATAAATGGCGTGGAATCTAAGATAAATGGCATGGAATCTAAGATAAAGGGCATGGAAGTTAAGATGGATGATTTGAAGACAGATTTGAGGACAGATTTGAAGACAGACATGGCAGATTTGAAGACAGATTTGACAAATTTTCTACAAGAAATACTTACTAATGGTGAAAAGGTTGTAAAGGAAACTCATGATGTGAACAAAATAAATGTTAATCATGATTCCATAGACTCTAATTTTGGATCGAAGACCCACCATATTCCAAAAATCGATATGAGGAAGTTTGATGGCAAGGATCCCGCCACATGGATATTACAGATGGAGCAGTTCTTCGATCTCAATAATGTGCAAAACACACAAAAGGTACGTATGGAAACTTTATATTTGGAACCAAATCAGTTTGTATGGTATCAATGGCTTTGCTCTCGTAAACAATTTATCACTTGGGCAATTTTTACGGAAGAATTGATAGCACATTATGAGGATACAAAAAGCAACACTTTTTTTAGCCAATTGATAAGTCTCAAACAAAAGGGTTCAATAATGGAGCACATTGAGGAGTTCCAAAAATTGAACATAAGGGTAAAAGATATTCCAGAGGAGCATAGGATTGATGTTTTCATAGGGTCTTTAAAGGATAATATCCAACATGATGTTCGCCTTTGGGAACCTGATTCATTAGAGAAGGCATTCAGGTTAGCAAGAAAAATGGAAAGCAAAATTATGGCAACTAGAAAGCATACCACTCACAACTATAAAGATGGAAGTGCAGTTACCCCTAGTCTTCCACAACTATAAGGTTGACACCACAAAAATTGGAAGAAAAGAGAACAAAAGGGCTTTGTTACAGTTGTGATAGAAAATACGCTAAAGGTCATAAGTGTGCTGAGAAGAAATTATTCTACATAGATTGTGAAGAGGAAGAAGAAAAGGAGCAAGAAAGGTCAAAAGAAGAGGATATGCTCCAGGAACAAAGCCTAGATGAAGAACAAATAAATCCGACCATATCTTGTAATGCATTGGCAGGAATTACCACTCCTCAAACCATCAAGATAGAAGGACAAATCAAGAAGAAAAAGGTAATAGTGTTGATTGATTCAGGAAGCACCCACAATTTTATTCATTGTAGGGTAGCAAAAGAATTGAATTGCTTCCTATATCCAGCACCAGAGTGTCAAGTGATGATTGCAAATGGAGGAACAATAAATTGCTCTGGAAAGTGCCATAATATCAAGCTATCCATGGGAGAATATGTATTGACTAGCCCAATGCTTTCCATTCCAATGGGAGGTGCTGATGTTGTACTAGGAGTCCAATGGCTACAATCCTTGGGTACAATAGCTTTTAATTTTCAAGAACTTTTCATCAAATTTTCTACGGAAGGAAAGGAAGTTGAATTAAGGGGTATTGCAGGGAAACCAGGAAAGATAATCAGCTCTAATGGTATGACAAAGCTTCTAAAAAAGGAGCAAAGGGGTGTAATTGCACAATTATGTTCGCTAGATGTTTCCACATTAGAATCATCTATTTCTCCAGATCTCCAAAAAGTCCTGGACAATCATTCCAAGGTATTTGAGACTCCCAAAGGTCTCCCACCTATGCGTGATCATGATCATGCTATTCATCTGATTCCAGGAAGTGTTCCTCCAAACATCAGGCCGTACAGATATCCATATGTCCAAAAAAGTGAAATTGAACGTATGGTTGCAGAAATGCTAGAGGCTGGTATAATTCAACCGAGTCAAAGTTCTTTCTCTGCTCCAGTAGTATTGGTGCACAAGAAGGATGGATCATGGCGCATGTGTCCAGATTATAGGGAGCTCAACAAGCTCACTATTAAAGATAAGTTCCCCATTCCTGTCATTGATGAATTACTGATGAATTGCATGGATCAATTTACTTCACCAAGTTGGATCTTCATTCGAGATATCATCAAATCAGAATGAAGATTGAAGACATTCCGAAAACGGCATTTAGAACTCATGAGGGTCATTATGAATTTTTGGTCATGCCTTTTGGCCTTACCAATGCACCTTCAACATTTCAAGGTTTGATGAATTCAATTTTCAAACCATTCCTTAGAAAATTTGTGTTAGTATTTTTTGATGATATACTAATCTACAACAAGTCTTGGAAGGATCATGTTGAACATGTTGACAGGGTGCTACAACTATTGGAGGAGAAACAATTATATGCAAAAAGATCCAAATGTTTCTTTGGAGTCCAGGAGGTGGAATATTTGGGTCATATTGTATCTCATGAAGGAGTTAAGGTAGACCCTAGCAAAATTAAAGCCATTAAGGAATGGAAAATCCCCACATCCATAAAGCATCTGCGAGGATTTCTTGGGTTGACAGGGTATTATCGCAAGTTTGTTAAGAATTATGGGAGAATAGCAGCACCTCTAACAACATTATTGAAGAAAGATGCATTTTCATGGACTCCGGAAGCAACAAAGGCCTTTGAACATCTTAAAGAGGCAATGTGCCAAGCACCGGTCTTAGCTACACCGGACTTCACAAAAACCTTTATTGTGGAATGTGATGCTTCAGGAAATGGAATTGGTGCTGTTCTAATGCAAGATGAAAGACCCATTGCTTTTGAAAGTCGTCCAATCAAGGGAAAGTTTTTAAGCAAAGCTATTTATGAGAAGGAAATGTTGGCAATACTCCATGCACTTAAGAAATGGCGACCCTACCTAATGGGAAGACACTTCAAGGTAAAAATGGATCATGATAGCCTTAAATACTTTTTAGAACAAAGATTATCCTCTGAAGAGCAACAAAAGTGGGTCACAAAGATGTTGGGTTATGACTTTGAAATCATCTACAAAAAAGGGAAGCAAAATGTGGTGGCAGATGCACTCTCAAGAAAGGATGAGGATGTGGAAGCATTGTTGTGCGCCATTTCTATTATCCAACCAGATTGGATAAATGAAGCAAGGGAGGAATGGAAGAATGACGAAGAAGTGTGGGCACTTATTCGAAAGCTACAACAAGATTCCAGTACATCTGATACATTTAGCTGGAAAAATGATTCGTTATGGTACAAAGATCGCTTATACCTCTGTAAGAATTCCCAGCTAAAACAAAAGATTCTTATGGAATTGCACACTTCTCCCTTAGGAGGGCACTCAGGATTTTTAAAAACTTACCACAGGGTTAAGAAGGAATTTTTTTGGGATGGCCTTAAATCAGATATTCAAAAGTTTGTGGCAGAATGTTTGGTTTTCCAACAAAATAAAGTTGAAACAATTAAGACAACGGGTCTATTACAACCTTTATCCATTCCAAGCCAACGTTGGGAGGAGGTTTCAATGGATTTTATCACAGGTTTACCCAAGTCTGAGGGAAAGAGTGTCATCATGGTGGTAGTTGACAGACTTACCAAGTATGCACACTTTTGTGCATTATCACATCCATTTAAAGCCAGTACAGTTTCTACTGCATTTATGGAAACAATTCAAAAGCTACATGGAAACCCAAAGATTATTGTAAGTGACAGAGATCCCATTTTCACTGGAAATTTTTGGACAGAATTATTTTCTTGTCTTGGTACTCAGTTAGCTCATAGCTCATCTTATCATCCTCAATCTGATGGGCAAACTGAGATAGTAAACAAATGTTTGGAAGGATATCTTCGTTGCTTTGTATCTGATAAACAGACACAATGGGTCAAATGGTTGCCTCTGGCTGAATGGTGGTATAACACTTCCTTTCATACAACAACAAAAATGACCCCATTTATGGCACTTTATGGGTATCAACCACCATCCATCACATCATATTTAAGAGAAAATTCTAAGGTTCAGGCAGTGGAACATCACATCGAACATCAACAACAAGTCCTCCAACTCTTAAAGGATAACCTTGTGTTGGCACAGAATAGAATGAAACAACAGGCAGATCAACATCGCAGTGAAAGAAGTTTTGATGTAGGTGATTGGGTATTCCTACGGCTACAACCATATAAGAAAATGTCCCTCAAGCAAGCTAAGAAGGATAATAAATTATCACCAAAGTATTATGGTCCGTACAAGGTGTTGCAAAAGATTGGTACTATGGCATACAAATTGGAGCTTCCTGCAGCTTCTCGATTGCACCCAGTTTTCCATGTTTCATGTTTAAAGAAGGTTATAGGCGACAAGCTCCCAGTTCAAACAATATTGCCAGAACTTGATGAGGAAGGAAAAATTATATTGGAACCAGAAGCAGTCATAGAAACAAGAACTCGACAGCTACGAAATCGATCAATTTCAGAGTATCTTATCAAGTGGAAGAACTTATCTGCTGAAGATTCCACATGGGAGAATGAGAATTTTGTGCAAAAGTATCCAGAACTACTCAAGCGTTGAGGACAACACTTTTTTGAAGGCGAGGGGAATGTTGGGTCCCTATAATACTAGTGATTACCCCATTAATATTGTAGTTATACCCCTTATTTATATTGTTGTGCCCCTATTGCCCCCATATTGTTATTAATGTGCCCCATAGAATCCCTCTATTGTTATTTTTGTGGCTTTATATTATTATTGTTAGGTCGGCTGGATTATATTGTGACTCCTTAGACTCCTATATATAGAAAGGAGGTTTTTTCATTTGAATTATCTAAGAATTGTTCATTTATGTAATGTAAAGGAGGTTGCCCCCTCGAAGAGGCTTAATTCTAAGGCGTTGATCTATCTTTTCTATATTTTCTTGAGCTGGTTTCATAACAAACAATCTAAACAAGACCATGATAGTCATTAGCAACTATCGTACACCATATATGATCTGCACCATAAGCATCTGTCACCAGCATCCAGACTTGTAACCTGCAATACCATTCTCTTGGCCAACCAACAATAAGTAGCAAGATGTATCATTTAGCCACATAAGGATTATCACCAAAGAATTCTATCCATAATGCCAACAGTGCATTATTTGAAGCATATGCTCCCCCTGAACCTGTGCCAACCAACATATACCATATCAAACTTATTTTCCCGAGTCTATTCTGTTGCTTTTTCTTCAGAGCTCCATATACGTGACATTGCATCCTTTAACTCGCGTATATACATGACTTCTCTTCATAATAGTTTCGTATGCAAATTGGAATGCTGAAGGTTTACACTTTTAGCTTCCCTTGGGTCTGTTATGTCTGCTAACTGAGTTATGCCACATCTTTATGTCTTCTTCAATATCTAGGATTGAGATGATGTATGCTCCTTCTACTTTGGTGTCCGAATTTTTCTCCTGCATTCCTTTAATTTATGTACAATCTTGTTACATGCATAACATCTTACATGTTTCATATTCCTTTTATTGCAATCAATAGCTTTGTGACCAAACATATTGCAAGAAAAACAATATCCCTTAAACTACCTGGAATGTGATGATCTTTCTGTGTGATGGTCTTGAACCATTCTACTTCTACATCTGGCTGCAACATGTCCAAGTTTATGACATTCATAACATTCAACATTATTCATCGGAGGAAATAATCGTCTATCACTTCCACAGTTAGGAGCAAAAGAATTTCTTTGAAGAATTTCTTTCCTTGGTTGTTGTTGGGGTTGACCTCTTATCTCCTTGTTGAGCATTTCAGGTTTTGCATTAGAGTTCCTTTCCTTACCTTATGAGCTAGATTCACCTTCAATAGTTTCATAAAAACCAAGACCAGTTTTGGTAGCAGGGGATCTTTGACTACTAAGAATATCATCCAAAATCTTAGTACTGTCTTGAAATCGTAACAGTTTATCCTTTTCTTCTAATTTACCTTTTAAGATATTTACCTCAACCTGATGTTGTTCTTCCTTTTCCAGATATTGCTTCTTTATGTTTTCTTCAGCTTTTCTTCCTCTTTCCACTTGTTGCCTTAATTCGAGCACTTCATGTTCTTGTTCTTCAAGAGCTTCTTCATTCTGCTTCTTTGATTCTTCAAGATCTTATTTTAGAGAGAGGATCTTAGATTCAAGTCTCTGGATTGTTATGCTCTGATCTTTTACTACATCCTGCAGCTGCTCCCTTACTCTGGTTACTATCTCCAACTGAACTTTTAATCTGGTAACTTCTTCTTTTTCTACGTCATTATTTTCATATGCCATGAGAAGTTTAATTTCTTGATCATCTTCATCACTATTGGATAAGCCATCACTATTATCATGAGTATAATAACTTCTATTACCTTCTTTAGACATCTTTCCTTTGTTATGAGGGCATCTAGCAGCGTAATGACCAACTCTACCACAAGAAAAACATTTGAAAGGTAGCTTACCTTTGAACCTTCCAGATCCCCGTTGAAGCTTCTTGACAAAATTTACCTCATATTCTTCTTCTGAAATGTATCCTGATTCATTGAGTTTTTCTTTTCCCTTTGTTGATACTTTAAATGCGGCTTCTCTCATATTTGATGGTCCTCCTTTTCTCATTTCAAAAGCAGTTAAGATTCCGTGAAGCTGCGTCATAGTGATATTCTACAGATCCTGTTTTTCTTCTATGGCAGACACTTTGGGTTCAAATTTAGCAGACAAGGATCTTAAAACCTTCTCAACTAAGACAACTTCCTTAATTTCTTTACCCAGATTCTTCATATAGCTGACAATCTCATCTATACGTACGAAGTAATTAGCTATGCTTTCATCACTATGCATCTTAAGAGTTTCATACTGAATTCTAAGAGTTTGAAGCTTAACACGTTTTACTTGAGCGTCTCCTTCGTAGCTTAGAATGATTTTGTCCCATATTTCTTTGGCTGATTTGAGCTACATGACCTTGACAAACTCTGATTTTGACAAACTTGCCAATAAGATAGTAACAACTTTGGCATTGATTTCATATTGCTTTCTACCTGCCGTATCTGTAGGAATTGCTGATGGAAATGTATATCCTCCTTCCATGATTTCCCAAATATCTGTTCCAAGCGATTGTAGATAGGCTGTGGTTCTTATCTTCCAGTAAACAAAATTTCTCCCATTGAAGATTGGTGGTCTGATGGATCCCTCTCTTTCTTGATTACTCATGATGATGGATCTTCCTTCAAGAAATCAAGCTTCTTCTGAAGGACCTGCTCTGATACCAATTGTTGGAAAGAATACTGGGGGGGGGGGGGGTGAATCAGTATTATCAAATTAATAACTTTCCATTTCCATAATCAGATTCATATAAGCTACTTTAGTTAAGGGAATCCGCGTGTACACGCAACTGTGTTTAATGCAACTAGCGTATATCCAACAAACTTATGATTCAGTTAATTCATCATCTGTTGATCTTTAATCAGTACATTAGAACTTCATTAACCATGTAAACAGTAACCAGGTGCAGTAAAAATAGAATAGATCATCACACATAAGAAACACACATGAACACCATGATATAAGGTGGAAACCCAATGCGGGACAAAAACCACCTATTGTTGTTTTCTTTAAGATAAGAAAAACCTGTTTACAATCTTGTACTAGTGCAGACTCATACCAGTACGTAGGCACCCACCTGCAGAAGGCTACAACCTTCTCTCGTTCTCCAGCTTCTACTGGAAGGGAGCTACAACCCCCTAGCTCTTGTACTAGCCGATATATTTACTAGTACGTAGGCGCCGACCTACAGAAGGCTACGACCTTCTCTTTTCTTCCAGGGACCACGTTTCATAAATTTTCAAACTGGATCCATCAATACAAAACAATCACCACTGCAATAAAACCATCAACTATAACTGCATCATCAATCTCTGAATCACCCAACAAATGAATCACTAAAACCCTATCATCAAAACACAATCACCGGAACACAGAGCAAAACCCAGAACTCTGCAACAACCACTAGAACCAACAACAACCTCAAATATCAAATCTCATAATGTATACGCTACTTGGATGTGTTGAAATAGTGTGTATACGCTCTTTCACCAAAGGGAACCCACATACAGATCTGAAAATAATTACTTATACCTTCGCTGCAATTTTCAACTTCATATATACCCAGAACATAAGATATAAAGGATAAAACATGCGTCAGTATTCAGATCTGAACTATTCATGATCATAACATATAATGATAATGTATTTTAGTCTTCATGATCTCGGTTCATCAACCTTCATTCGCCACATAGGTGCATCCTTAACAAAGCATCACATACCCATAACCTGCATACTAGATCTCACCCTTCATCAAATATTCATCACTTGCACATTTGCACTTTGGCCTAATGAACTTCTTCTCCTTATATAGGGTTATGCCTCTCTCAATACCATGGACCAAAACCACTTAGAACCAATACCTTGGACCAAATACCTGGGGTCAACACTTCGGACAAGATACCTTGGACCAATATCAAGGATCAAAATACCATGGACCAAATACCACAGGACCAAAACTAAGTTTTCCAACATATACGCGCCTTTCCTTCCATGAAAGTGCGTGTGTACGCTATACGTGCCTTTTGGTCTGCGAACCCACATGTACATGCAACTTGGTCATTGGGGAACCTACGTATACCTCTCTTTCTTCATTCTGTGAGTCTGAACTGTGATCTCTCATCTAAGTGAGTTGCCATCAAGGACAACACTTGTGTCATACCTATTATCATAATGCCAAAAACATCTCCATGAGACAAGTGAAGCAGATCAAAGTTCAATTAAAGAACATATAAAAATTAGATGTGGAATACGGTGTATCATTGAGCATAAATGCAGAGAAGGTGCAAAGCCGAGATTTCAGAAAATTATTGCATAGAAGATTTGGCCATTTTCATCATGGCACTTTGAATATCATGCAACATATTTCTACAGGCCTCCCTAATGGAGCACTAGAGCAACAAGATACATGCAAAGGGTGTACATTGGGGAAGTACACAAAATCCACCTTCAATGATCGGGATAGCAGGGCGCATGCAATCCTTGAAAGGATCCACTATGATGTATGTGGATCTTTCTCGACAGCCTCCACTACCAAGCACATGTATTATGTTATATTTGTAGATGATTTCTCATGGAAGTGTTGGATCTACTTCATGCAGAAGAAAGACCAGACATTCTCCAAATTTGTTGATTTTAAAGAACTTGTTGAGAAAGAGATTGGTAGGAAAGTGAAGGCTCTCAAGAGTGATAATGGGGTTGAGTATGTGTCGAATGAGTTTTAAAATGTATGTGCAAAGGAAGGCGTTCGACGGGAGTTGATAGCACCTCATAACACACAACAGAATGGGGTGGATGAGAGGAATAACATAAGTATTGTGGGAGAAACACGGGCGATGTTGCATGACCAAATCATATCTCTACACTTATGGGCTAAAGCATGTAACACAACGGTCTATTTGAAGAACAGAAAATGTCATGGGATTCTTGTCATGAGTACGCCATAAAAATCTTTTTCAGGGAAGAAACCAGATGTGTCACACTTCAGGATCTTTGGATCATCAATTTACTGTCATGTTTATAAGGAAGCAACGAAAAAGCTAGAACTGATAGTAGAGTTGGGCATATTTGTGCGGTACATAGATACACCTAACAACTATTGGGTGTACTTTCCATTCCTCAGGATGAGAATGGTTAGATGGCATGTGAAGTTTGATGAGGAGAAGGCAATGAGGTGTTCTCTTGAGAAGGAGCTTCAGTTGCAGCCTGATCAGGTTCTTTTGGCTCTAAAGGAAGAACCTCAAGAAGTCGTGGAGCAGCCACAACCAGAGGAGTAGAGAGTGGAGACATCCACTCAAGTAGAGACATCCAGAGAAGTAAGGAAGTAGACCAAGGAATACTTGGAGGTAGTATTTAGCAGAATACTTGGAGGTAGTTAACTGAGGTGACATGGCTCTTTTCACTCAGTTAACTAAATAAATTTGAGTTGGAGACACTTGAGTTTAGTTCTACATGATTTATTGCTAATTTGTAGCAATCTATTTCAATTAACTTGAGTTATTGTCGGTGTAACTAGTTCTCACTGTTAGTAGAACTAATGGAGGTTCAATCAAGGGTGTGTAACCTTTTTTCACATTGAGTGACAAGGGCGTGTAACTTTTTGCACACTAAGTAATCATCCATTTAATTGATCAATCAACCTAAATTAACTCATGCATGCAGAGAATTTGAGTTACCCAGTTGAGATTGGACTTTGAGGGCAGTGTACTATCAGTTGTAAACTAGTCAAAGTATTACAGGTCATGCATGCAGTTAAAGAAGGACCTATAGGAATTATGCAATCTAAATTGAGGAATTTCCTAATTAATAGGGGCATAATTCCCAAGGGAACAACGTAAGGAAATAGGGGCTTGGAGGCTCGAAATTTTTGTTAAGTATTGGCCAAGGTCAGTCAGTCAGGCAGAGGATAGAAGATACAGGTGCAGGTTGAGCTCAAGCTTGAGCATAGCATATTGTATTCATCCAAATTTTTTGATTAATTCAATATATATAGTAAGGGGTTTTGAGCAGTTGCTTTCCCCTAGATAAATCTTTGGGTATGTGTGTTAAATCTTGATGCAAGTTAATGATTTGTGTTCTCTATCATGAATTTTCTTCCGCAAATAAGTAGAGTATCTTCTAGTCTTGTGATTTGGTAAATTTTATGAACAATTTAGAACCTACACATTAATTTCTACATGCTCCACCTTTGTTACTCAATTTTTTGTCCTACGCCTATTTTTTTAGCTCTACCTTTGCATATCAATATGTTATTCTGTCTTAGGCATCAACGACACTACTACAGTTGACATTAATTAAAACATGTGTGCCATAGATCACCCTCCAACCTACGTGTTCATGTATGGATTTCCCACCAAGTAAATTCATGTCCCTCTAACTTCAGTTTGGAAAATGATATTTTATTATTCATCTATATGGTGAACACTTAAATAAAATCCTAATTATTTAAACCAATGGTTCAATTTTAATGCATCACCCTCACATTGGTATGGATTTATGTCCACTTTTCCTTCCATCTTGAATGGATACTATGAAGGGTTAAGAGCACTCAAACTCAATTATTCTTTATTCGACTCCCTTTATGAATCTTCATTGTCTCTTGATTTCTTTTTGATATGATCTCTCAGTTAGAACTTGTTGACGGTGTTGGACCCACCAACATTCAGGGGATCTCCCCGATATGAGGTCCCAATTAGACCTCACACGGTTTGGTGTATGAGTCCCATCCGGTATAAAGGTCCGGTTGTCGAATCCTTAAAGATTTACCTTGGCTCTAGTTATCGACACAAGAGAGGGATGAAAAAGTGTCTTTGAAAAGCAAGGGAGGTGTGTTTGGTGAGTGTTTAGTTGCAACTGTGTCGAGGTTCTTCTCTTGTGGAGAGGGGATAAAATTGATCCTGTAAGTGAGAGGTAATAGTACCACCCAAGAAGAGACACACATGAACCAGAAAGGTTTGTCTAACATCCAATGGAATAGTCCACAGTGGATGCGATAGTCGTTACAACTGACAAATAGAGAAATATTTGTCTAATATCCCATGGAATATTCCACAATGATGGGACACGATAACAACCATTATAGCACTTTCTCAATAATATAAGTACTAAAATAACTGAAGTAGTTCAACTATCTTAGCACATGTGAAAGCAAACATGAAATACAAACATCCGCAGAATAGTCTTACAAACATTCATAGTCCATGCATGAAGAACGTGTTGGCCTTGGAGGATTTTGTTATTAAGTAAAATTTCCAATACACATGGCTACAACATACATCACTAGCCCCAATAGTGGGACATTGGAGCCACTCCTTGCTCCTCAAATAACTAGCTAATCTCTCTAATGCCTTGCAAGAGGAGCCAAGGTGAAAAGCCCTTTGCTCATACAATGAGGGAGCATATATAACCAAGGGTGAATCTTCGACTATCCTCATGACTATTTGACTTCCTATTACTTTCTAACTTACACGACTCTTTACATTCCATGTGTTTCCTTTTGACTTCCACTTTAAAATACATTTGAATATAATATACATGGTCCAAAATAGTGATGTGGCATATTACCACTCATGATATGACACTGCTAACATGGATTTCTTGATGATGTGGCAATGTCAATTCATTGTTGCTCTTAAGTGTTGGATGACTTCTTGAATATGCTTTCTCTTCACCTCTGCATGGCTTGGTGATGCAGAATCTTCAATGATCTTTAGTCTTGGATGGTGGTTACAAACTTGTGCCCCTTTGTCTTCTCTAAATTTATCAACTTGTGAGTTCAACTAGAAGAGAGTATTTAGGCATGCTTCCCTCCTTCTTCTCTTTATCCATCATATTTCCATGAAATGATAGTTTACTTGTTCCTACAATTCACTCATGAAGAGACGAAATCAATCTGAAAACCCACTAGTCTAAGATGGTGCATTTTGATCCATCAATTGACACTGGGACAAGTCACAGGCTTGGAAGAGGGGCTCGGTGACTATGCATTGCAAATTTCCAGTAGTCAGGGGGAAGAGATTGAGCCCTGAGGCTACACAGTGTGCAACTCAGGGAGGCCTAAAGGACAATACTGCTCAGTTTCCGGAGATAGCGGGGTCATGTTGAGGGAATAGACATTGGGAAAGCCAATTATGAAATTTTGGATGTCAAGGGAGGTTGGGCTTCTATGCATTACACAGTTCCAGCAGCTAGGGGAAGAGCTTGAGGTTTGAAGATGCGAAGTGCACAGTTTAAGCCAGGCTGGGGCGACATAATTGGGCAATTCTGGGGGTCAAGGTTTGGAGTTGGGCACAAGAATTGTGCAGTGCAAGAACCTTGGTGGAAAAGGATTGTGCATTGTACAGTATCAAGCAACAAGTTCACATATTAGAGGGATGAGACTTCATAATGCGTAGTTTAGTTGGGACCTGGTGAAGCTAAGTTGCTCAGTTCGAAAGATTTTCTGAAAATGGCTAAGTGTGGGATAGGGGATTCACTCTGATGAACCTTCACTATGATCACACACTTAGAATAGTTTTGACAAAACAACAACATATATCATCTGAACACATGAACAAATAATTTCCCTCCGTGTGACTTCCTTACGACAAGATACGATAAGTGTGACACTTAAGATAGTCTACTTTAAGACGACCATGATGACACTTGTGCAACAATGCTCAAGACTTTGAGTATGGGTGCGACGGATGTTTACATAGTTAGAACAACTCATATACATAAACACAGGCCTTTGAAACCATCATAATAGGTTTGAAAGCATTGCACGACAGCCAAACATGTCAAAAGACGAAAGTTAACCCAACATGCAAAAGGTACCAATGCACTGCAAGAAATCTCATGAAATGATCTCTAGTGTATGAAACAACAATGCAAAATACCAAGGAAGGCTCTAAAATTGAGTGTGCCAAAGTTTTGGAGGGTTTTCTAGTGGCTACAAAAAAATCTCTAGCATCTCTGAATGGTCCAAGGTTGCTTGTTAGAGTTTCCATGAGGAGGTTCATATTATGACTGATGTCAAAAACTTGTGCTTCTAACCTCACAATTCTCTCTTTTATCATATGTTGAGGGTTTTTATGAATAAACTCATGGGTCATGTCTAGGGTTCTATGACTTTATTCTTAAATCAATTTATGCATCCTTGTAACTTCCCACAAAATGCCTGAAAGAAAACTACTGGGATACCAAAACAATTTGTAGACTATCTTGGATATTCCACTAGAATAGTTAATCAAAACAAATCTAATAAAATATTGAATTTTTTACTATGAAGATTAATTTCCTTTAGATTTTAGATTCTTTAATTATTAGTTTTGTGCTTAAATGTATGAAGTAGTTAAAATGTGAAAAATAGAAAACAAAAAAAAAATACATACACACCATCCACAAATAAACACAAGATTTACCTTGGGAGACCCATAGGAGAGAAAACCCGACTAGAAGGTGAGGTTTCTCAACTCTCTTTTCTGTAGTATGGAAATATACAAATACAAAGAAAGAGGTAAAATTTGTGTAGTTATATGAGACATCTAACCTATAAGACTATTATATAATCTGATGCCCCTTCATTCTACTCTCTACTTCCCACTCCTTAATGCTCTCTTCAATTATGGAAAAAATACAAAGACATAGAATGGAACCCCTTCTCCTCTTAGCAACATGTAATATTTCTCGATAGCCATCTAGCAATGGATTTTTGACTTCCTCTACCCTCAATTAGAGTTATGGTTTTATACCTTCTATAATATTCTTATAAGTTGACATGTGGCTAGACCCATATGCATGAGTAATGGGGGTTGATATGGCATCCTCTTATACCAGAGTGGTCAACATAGTAGGTCAACTTTCAAGAGGAATAAAATTTACATACGAGCTCTTATTGATATGATATTTGCTTCATTGGAAAGGTATCTAATTGTATATCAACACCTAGGGTCCTAGCTAAAATTATGAATGTTTTGACCCCAAAAAATGTCATTTGGTGCCTCAAATGGCTCTTGAAAATTTCAAATCCCAATTTCCACACTGAGGCTTGTCATGAAAATGACCCCACAAGTTGATTCCTCTAATTTTTTCCACTCTAAAAGCATTGAGATAAATGAAAAATAACATACTTATCCAATCTAAATCAACTAAGTTAACACTTGTTGTGACAAATGACTAGAATTGGTTTGACTTAAGGTAGAGAGAACCACATAGGAACCCAAGGTCTATTGCAAGAACACTTGAGCTATCAATAATGGGGTCTCTGAAATTTCCATGTGCCAGAAAATTAATGGATTTCCCTTGTGTAGGGTTCCCTTAAGTGGCATTTCTTGAAACATTAGCCATAGTATACTACGGGAAGGCATTATAATAGTGTCAATCTCTAAGGGGTGAAATCCTACCATAGTGCCAATATTGTTTATTTCGCTCCATTCTATTTAAGGGAATATTTAGAAATGTGATAGACAATTCAACCACAATAGGATATGAGTAACCCAGTGAATAGTAATAACCCCTAGTCTATCCTCGCAAGATGAACAAATATTATTTCAATTATTTGTAATCAAAGCCAAAAAATTTTAGAGAGAAGATGGAGAAACTTGTGAATCCTAACTAACAAGAGTCTCCATCGGTATCCATTCATACAAATATATATAACAAAAAAAAGACATTTCTTCTATTCCATAATTCAATAAATAACATCTTCTAAGATATTGTAAAAATAAAAATCCCTCAATTTATGCAAGATTCATTCAACATACATGTAAATTCATTAACATTAATCAAATAAATCAAACAAGAGAAGTAAGGGGGAAAAGTAACTACATCAATGACGGAAAATAAAATATATAGTGGATACTTTTACCATATGTTGTAACGTATGGGATATAGAGTAATTATATTAATGTTTAAAAGCAAAATATATTGTGGTTACCTTCACCATATGTTGAAATGATCCTTCATTCCCCAAGACTTCAAAAATTTGCCATCTATTGGGTTTGATGGGGTCTCTTGGTATTCAATAATTTAAGTGCAAAGTGGGGAGTCCCAATTTTTTAAGCATAGCTTTACCTCTAACCAAAACTATTGATCCAAACCTCACAATATCATAAGTTTGTGTGGAAGTGACCAAAATATTATTAACCCATATGAAAGAGGATTTTAAATATAATGTGAGGCCTCTCAGGATTTTCTATATCAATGTGGTTCATTAATTGAGAAATATTTTGGCATAGGACGTGCACCCTATATCAAGCATTACAAATTTTTAGAGTAGTTGAAATAACTTTATTAGTTTTATCCCTATGATGGATCGTTATGTGAGGAAGTCATGCCGATAAATCATGTACAAAAGCTTTGTCATGTTTTCTAAGAGATTAAAAATGAAAATATTTCACATAGTTATATAAGAAATATGATCACTACTATTCACCTAAAGTGATTCTTAATAGTATTAAGAAAAAATTATGAGGTTTATTAAATTTGTTAGCGATCTCAAGTCATCTAAAAAGGGTCAGATACTAGCAATATTGGGTTATGATGTTTTGGTGCATTTTTAGGGGCTTCCCATGTCATTTTGGAGGTAAAAACACACAATGACTAGAGAAAAAACTCACTTTGCTAATGTTGTTTCCAACAAGCTAAGGAAATCCTAAAATAAAGCATCCCCACCTTTTTTTTAACAACTAAATTTCACTCAACTAAAGATTCCAACTCGATGAAGATAAGATAGGGTTGAGGTTTTCTAAATTTAGGTTTTTGTTTCTTAGGTTTTTTGGCATTGGTGTAAAATGTAGTTTGCATTTCTTGTTATAGGATTTTTTGTCAATGAGTGTAGTTGTCACATCTCTTCTTAGGAGAAAGCTACCATCATTCTAGTGATTTTGTATTGCCATGCACATTGTTGTGCCTTTCACCATTTGATTCATTAATGGAATTTTCTTTTAACTTTAATAAATTTATTTATTGTGTTCTTTCATTCCATTCTCAATCCAATCCATATCATTGGTATGAAAGCAATATAATATCCATTTTTATTCTATGCATGTCCTTAATGAGACTAAGGTACAAAGAGTGGGGCCTCCAACTAATTGAGAATATGAAGACTTCCTTCACTAACCCAAACAACCTCCCATGGTGGATGAAGTAAATAAAGATGATATATTGAGAGTTCATATCAATTTATGTCTCTAGGAAGCCCTTGAGTGATAGAGGAATGACATGATGTACCATTTCTCCTAGATCCTTCAATGAATTCCAATGATAATGGAGGCATCTTCAATAAGAAACCAATTCAAGGGGTTACATCCTTCAAGGCACAAGTTAATTTTGACATATCTCTCTTTGAAGGAAATATATGTGTGAAATCTTTGGAGAGAGGGCTAAATATGGTTGAGGGTTATTTCTCTATTCATAAATGTTTCTATTATTAGAAGATTACTTTTGCACTAATAAAGGTGAAATATCGGTGGGCCACATTCTATGTGTAGCATCACTGAGATGATTCCCTGAGTTGTGTTTTACATAACCCACTTTAGGTGATTTTATTAATACCCTCAAGGAGGAGTATTTGCCTATTGGAAAATATGAATACCAATACACAAAATGGATAATCTTGCACCAAGGTAATGACCATTTTTTTATGTTGTAGTACATTGAAGTTGTGAAATTAGTTAGTTAGACACCTAATTCTAACAGCATCACTGCCTACATAGATACATCCAAACAAAAAGTAGAGTTGCACTGTTATTTGTTAAAAGTTTCTTAACATTATGGCATTGAGATTGAGCAAAAAAAATGATAGAAGGATAAGAAAGAGGTTGTGGTTAGAAATTCAATGCAACACAAGAAATAAAAATGTGGCGCTAACTCCCAAAACAAAATATAAAGTAAATATATCCAAGGTTAACAGAACCAACCAACATTGCATGCAAAGAATACGAACATGAAGTCAAAGATGGATATGGAAAAGTAATGTGACACCGCAAAATCACTTCACAAATGATGGTGAATTTGATGCTAAAAAAAGGTTAATAATTAATCTAAAATCCTCAAAATTTGATTCATATTTAAATCAAAAGTCTCACTAGATAAGGGAAAACAAATCATTAGCATAAAGCATAATGTTACAATCACCATTTGAACGGTTCAACTAATGATCCTTGGGAAGGTGTGCACCTCTTTCACTAACAAGTGTGGGTGAATGGAACACTCCTACATTTCATTGTTGACAATGGTAGACAAAATAACTTGATATCAATAAAGGATGGAAAAGATGAAGCTACCAATGATGTTGTACCACCAACCATATACCATCAACTGGTTGAGTTAGGAATGCAACCTTTCGCTAGTCAATAACGTTACCTACAAAATGAAATTAAACCCTTGAAAGATGTAGACCATGTAACATTTACTAGCCTAAAGTTTGTGATGTTCTTTTAGGAAAAAAATATATGTGGAAACATCAAAAGTTTTACTAATTTAGACCTTGTAGTCTCATTATCACCTTGGCAAATTAGCTCTACAAGGTAAACACTGCAATTACTCCAATCATTGCTAAATAGAGAAAGAATGCAATTTCTTAAACTAAGATATTTGTTCTTTTAATGGTCCAATTAGAAGGAGTAAATAAAATAATCATAACCACCAGGGCTTCTACACAATAGAGATGGGTACATCAGTTGGTGAAAGGATACATAGAAATCTACACTTCACATACAAAAGTGCTTTGCATTATTAAGTAAAGCATGAAAATGATTTGATATTAGCTTCTTTGATTCAGGTGGGTATTAATGGCCACCAGCCTATTCCACCTAGACCTCCAGTTGGTTTCATCAGTTTTCTTGATTATAGTAGCATTTACTATTTTTAGCGATTTTTCGGGTCCTTAACTTTTGAGGTTATTTTGACCCCCTAAACATAATTTTTTTTTAGGTCTGTAGCAGGTCCATTTCCATAGGAAAGGGCTTACTGTAAATCCTATAGTAATCAAAGAGATATTTCAAATGAGGTATCATACATGAAAAACATAGACCATACGACCAAGTTATGACTCCAGGAAGTTGGATACCAGTTGTAGTGGCTATAACCACACTCCAAATTTTTTCCTATGCTTCGTTTTGGAGCCTCCCTTATAAACCACAACAACTCATCTCGCATTGATCTAGGTACTTGTGCTTCAATGAACTTTATTCTTTTCATCTGGGCTTGTGTTTGCTTACTTAGCTCCTTTTCTAACCCACAAGTCGATCTCTTGACTTGGCCTTCTGACAGTTTCAAGCTTTCCTTAGAGAACTGTGTAATCCTTGAGGGTAACTAGCCTTTCTCTCGGGAATTACACAGTCTATACTGACAGTGGGCCTTGATCCCAGGAAATGCGCAAAAATGATTGGCAACCAACCTTGAGCTAGGAAATTGCACATAACATGAGAGGCATCCTAGATCAACTTAACCCAGAAATTGTGCAAAACCAACTGTGCTCAGAAACTACACAGTGCATGAGCCTGAGAGTTGCCCAATCCTTCTCAGAACTATGCAATCTTTCTAGGAAATGCATGGTAGGTTTCCCCTGGAAAAGAAAGAATACTAAAGGGCAAAGAGCATCCCTAGGAAGCAGGGATCTATTATTAGTTTCCCGAAGGTGGTACATTGCTATCCTTAGAAGTTTCCACCAAGTGTCTTTTTTGTCCCTTATCTCAGGCATGTGAATCATAAATTCCAATTTTCTTAATTATATGTAACAGATGCCTCTAGAGCTCATTTGTACATTCGATCATCAAGCTCTAGCATTCCCAAGGAGATGAAGGAGTCTTCAGAGCATTGTCGTCACTTTTTTGGGTGAGTTTTACTTTTATCATCTTTTGTCGCTTTTACTGTCGCTTTTGGTGTTTATCTTTTGAGAGTGTTGTTTCACTTGTTTCCTTGAACGACTGCTGGAATTTCAACTTGTTTTATCTTGTAGAAGTGTTGTTTCAAGTTATAGATTGCCTTTCCCAAGTGTCGCATGAGTTTTCCCATTTTTGCACCAACGGTCGTTGTTGTGGCGACTCTCTTCACATGCTTTGTTTTCCTTCAGTTTAATCAATTGTTGCACTTGTTTCACATGCATGCATCAACACTTAGTCATATATGCACCTAGCATCACATCATCCTTCAGATCTGCTTGATTTTCACACTCCCCATGGGTAGATCTGGGTCCCCTTTCCCAGATCTCACACTTCACTACATGCATTATGCAATCTGGAAGATCAAGGCCTCTGCCTTAGAATCTGGAATTGCGTAGAGCCTATCTTGGACTAGCTCTAACTACACACTGCGCAATTCCAAGAGCTAGTCTCCCAGCTTAACCACTATGAATGCGCAATGTGAAGTCTCTCCCAAGACCTAGCCCAGACTAAATTGCTCATTGCGCAGTTCTAGTCATCAAGCTTCCACACTGACTGTTGGGACTGTGCAGTGTGCAGTTCCCATAGTCATTCAGTCACCCCTGCCAGTTAAGATTTTACAATTCCTCTCATCAGATGCATGATTGTTACTTGATCATGCTTTGAAGTTATATTTGAAAGAGCTAATATTTTCTTTCCATGAGTGTCTTTTATGTCCCATAGGTACCACACTCGTGAAACACTTCTCTCCAACAGTCATTATTACCATGGCACCAAAGAGAGATGCTTCAAGAGAGACCATGGAGAGCACGATTGGGGAAGTAGTTGAGGAAGTTCCAGTTAACTTTCCAATATATGTAGACACTCAACTGTTCATAGAAAAAGAAATCAACATTAGCATGGCTGCAAGTCCAGTACTAGTAGCAGAAGGCAACAATCTAGTACAAGATCAGGGAAAGATGAAGTTGATGACATAATAGTGGGAGAAAAAAGTTGTAGAGTGAAAGCAAATTCAATATTCATGCAGGTAGCTTTGGAAACAGAAGCAAAATGAAGCAGAGGACACAGATAGCAAAGCAAAGGAAGAGAGAAAAGTAGAGTTTGAAGTAGAAGAATTGAGATCACAACAGGAAGAACAAGAACTGAAAGAAGAACGAGAGCTGAGGAGGAAATCACTGGAAAAGAAGCAGAAGTTGGAAGAAGAACAAAGGCAAGGTGCAATGACAGAGCAAACAGTTCCAATACAGGTAAATGAGCCAAAATATCCAATAGTTGAGGAAGAGAGTGAACAGGTGCAGGTTCCCTCACCAATGCTAAACACAAGAACCAAGTCTGGCTATAGATCAATGAGTACGTGGAGAAGCTAAGATGAGAGGCCACCAGGGAAGACTTGGAGTTGAATGCACAGAACATGCATAAGTACATTGGTGGTCTTTTCAAGGTCAACACCATGTTGCTCATGTTCAAAATGAATTGGATATAGGTTCCAAGACCATATACCCAGATGTCATGGAGGCAATAGTCTGCTTTCAGGAAGACACCATCATGCAATACCAAGCTTGGCATCAATATGTGACCGAGAAGCAACAAGTGGAGGTTTTCATGTTGGTATTTCCCCAAACTTCGGAGTCATAGTGTTTTGTCTTGTTAGGTTGTCTCTAGCCTATTTTTTCTCACATGGGTACATGTGGAAAATATAATATTATTTGTAAATATGTTGTAAGTGAAATTCCAAGTGTCATTAGTTGAATGTGAAAGGTCATCATTTTATGTAATGAGTTACGTGTAAAGAAGTTGAAGAGTCATGAGGGTAGTCAAAGAGTCACAGAGGGGAATTTCAAGGGTCACCCTACCCTTTGTTATAAATATAACCTCGTAAATCGTATAACAGGATTTTTTGGGAGCCAAGCTTTTGGCTAGGCTTAGGCATAGAAAAGTATTGGGAGTATTGTGATGAGCCTTGGCTTCTCCACATTGTAGAGCGAGTGAACTTATTTGGAGGAGCAGATGTTCTTGACTGTAATGTTCCACTATTAGGGCTAGTGGTCGTCAATGGTGTATGTATGGATGGAACTTTCACTTATAATAACAATAACATAGCCAACATGCTTTTATTCATGTGTTGTTATTGTAGTTGGACTATTCTAGTTTCTTTAGCAATGTATGCTGTTTAACTTACGCATTTTCTTATGAACTACTTTGTATGCAATTGTATGAATCTTGTTGGATGTGTGTTGTTGCCTTAACCCATCACTTTAATTTGTAGACTATTCCACATTTTAGCTTTTGATGTCATTTTTCTCGTGTGTTCCTTTCAAGTTGTGTACTATTACAGGATTCTAAGGAGAACACTTCCTTTTACCCTCCATGTGTCAGAACCTTCATGCATCACACTTAAATCTCTGCAGGGTCACACACTTACTTATGCCCAAAATTATCTTACTTACCTCTGCGTGCTACTGTGGTCAAGGCATTACACTACCACCCATTGTTGGGACTCCTACTCCAAACGGTTTGAGGTCTAGTTGGGACTTCTTATCGGGGAGATCCCCTGAATGTTGGCAGGTCCAGCACCATCAACATTTATAGCGCTAGAAGGAGGGCTAGATGAAAATATGAGCCCTTGAAGTATGTTTTGAATTTCCACACATCTTTCATGACTTATGTCCAAATCACAACTGTTGGGCGCAGGATCCCCCAAGGGTATTTTTGGGGCTTAAAGCCCATATGTTGGTCAAATTTTGTAATCCAAGTGTAAAGACTCCGTATTTTGTGGTCGCGGAGTGCGTAGACATTAAAGAGTCATAGAGTTGTCTGCCCTTATTTTGGAAATGTAATTTCAGTTGTAGAAGACCTACCCATGGTCTGCGGACCAAGGGATTGTATAAATAGAGCTAAGCTTTAATTAGTTTAAAGCAAAAAAATGAAAAGAGAAGGAACATGTAAGAAAGTCATAGCTCTAAGAATAAGTCTAAGTCTTGGGTCGTAGTGTAGGTAGAGGCTCTGCAGCTGAGTGCGTAGAGGCCTAGGGTAGAAGTCCATAGCTGAGTCTGTAATTGTCCAGAATTATCAATAAAGAAAAGTGTTCTACAATTTCTTTGTCTTTATTTCTTGTTTATGCATCTTCTTATGTTGGGTATGAATTTCACTTATAACGCTTATATGATGTGTTGGTTAAGTGAATGCAATTAAGAACATCTATTTACATGAAGCTAACTAAGATCGGTTAATAAGATAAATAAGACACTTAGCCTAGTTTTGGAAATATCACAGTTCGCTGCCCCAGCAGTGTGAAAGTCTCTGAGCCACAGGTTAAGGCTGCGCGAAAGCCAATTGTACCCTTTCGTGAAGGTATTGAAGGGGGGAACATAGGGCTAAGAAATCTGTGTGAAGGAAAGTATAGCCAGAATAAACCGACATCACAACCATCTCAAGGGTGCGGAAACTTGGTTCCACCATCCCCCCATACTTCTTTGGGTGAGACTTCAATCCGTGCTCCGCGTGCTGATTCCAACAGGGCTAGTAGTGTAGGGATTTGTTTGGCTAACTAACGATGAACCTGGGTTAGGCCCCCTCAAGCCAAAAAATGGTTCCGTTGCTGGGACCAGAATCTACATAAGAGATGTGTGATGTCGTATCACTGGAATCCAACTAAGAAGGAGATTGGATACTGGTTGGATAGAAATATATATGAGTTCGCGACACAGGAAAATAGAAATCCCCAACTAACAAAAGAATGGTAGCTAGATAGGTACCTGTATACAGAGATCCACGAAATATTTTTCGCCTCCTTTCCAGTCGAGCTATATGAGTGGATCACGAAGCTAGAAGATAGACATGGAAGGTGGAAACTTGACAGTCCTATTGTTTGGACCCCGGAGTTAGTGTGAAGGTTGGAAGCCTCTAAGGACAAGATCGCGCTTGCTATTGATCATTGGCTCGATCGCGACATAGGAGGATTTGTGACTCAATTTGTGGTTGACACATCAGTCAGTTACAGTGAAGCGGAGCGACGCTTTTTCAATGTTCCGCGAGGTAAGTATGTAAAATATTTGAATACTTGGATTAAAATGTTGTTGTGCAAAAAATGGTTTATGCAGCTACCTTGATGTTTTGGACTACACGAAGCGAAAAAATTTACATGAACAAAGGAAATAAGGGTCCAGAGTATAGCCCCTTGATTTCACCTCCACGAAGGGATGAAGAAGCGATACTGAAGGTTTCTCCACGAAGTGCTATTCAGTTAATAAGACAAGGATTCCCACGAGTATCATCTCCACCCACACCACCTCCAACCTCACTGCCATCCCCTCCAACTTCACCCATACCAAGTCCACCTTCACCGCAGTTCAATATGGAAAATACAGTGAAGTTTCCTTTGTTCAAAGGCTTGGGAAATGAGGACCCGAACCAATTCTGGTTCATTGTGAGGGTTGTATGGGAAGCTCAAGGTGTTATAGATGATCACATAAACAAGGCGACATTGGTTAGTGCTCTACAAGATCGTGTGCTAACCTAGTATATCAAGTACTCTAACGATAACCCGAATGTTAGGGTAGCAGACATCCAGGCAACACTAAATGGGGAATTTAACAGGCTTAAGTCCGAGGCATAGTCGATTGTGGGATTTAAATAGATCACGATGCGACTAGGCGAGACACCTTGGGAATTGGATCAAAGGTTGGAGTGTCAAATCCACAAAGCCAATATGAATTTAACAGATGGACAACATCACAAGTGGTTTGTGGCTTCGCTACTACCCCACTTAAGGAGTGCATTGTCGCAACAGAATATAAAAACTCAAGCAGAGGCCTTGGAGATTTCCATGAGACTACATGAGACTCCGATGCAAGATCCTAATCTAGGAGTTCAGCAAATCCACACGCAGCTGCAAATATGTGCCTTGAGATGCAAAGTTTGAAGCAGGACAAGACTGTTCTACCAGAGGTATGCGAGGAGATATGGTGGTTGAAATGCAAGAGTCAGGGTCATGACAAATACCATTGCCTGGTCTTTGCAAATTACATTATAGGAGGTGGACCAATGCCTTTAAGGCTGGAAGCTCAAGTAGGACCTAGCGCGGGGCCTGCATTATGGTGTGCTATTTGTCAGGTAGCCGGAAAAGAATGCCATAGATAAGTGTCACTTGCTACAGAAGTATTTACAAACACCGCAACAACTGTTTTGCAACTTTTGTAGGTTGGTAGTACATGATGAGCGGATTTGCAGGAGCTATGAATTGATGACAGATAGAACTCTTGCCTATAGGGTTCAGGCTTAAATGCGACCCCTTGACCAGAATGCAGGGATGGTGTGGACAAGATTTTAGGGGCACAGACAAGGATGAGGTGGAGGAGGACCTGGTAGAGGTTGTGGACAGTTGATTTGCTACAATTGTGGGGGACCAGGACACTATGCCTGCGATTGCACTAATCCAACACTTCCGTTGTGCAAGTATTGCACGCTGTTTGATCATGAAACAGAAGACTGTCCTACGCTGATAGCTAAGATACGAGACAAAGGGGAACTACCACCTCCACCAACTCAGCACATTCAGATAATGCGGTTTGAGCCACGCGAGGAAGATTCGAACGTCAATATAGTGCTCAGGAGTGGGATCGCGATAGGGGATGACAAGGAAAAAACAACCAGAAGACAGTACATGGGTTCGCAAGGCCATGGCGAAAGAGGATGAGTTTGATCTGTAGTGCGCTTAAGAAGCCTTCATGGAAGCTAAGAAGAGCATCGCTGAGGCCTCCACTTTAGAAAGCAAGGATAAGCCTGAGTCGGAGATAGACCCCTCTATGCTCACAACTTTCCTAGAAACCTGTATGAAGTTACTACATGACATTAAGGCTGTGAAAGGGTTACAAGAACTCATAAATAGATGTGATAGGACCACGCCAGGTGAACCGCGCATAGTCCGAAAGATCGGTAAGCATAAAACAAAGGCGGGGTGTGAAATGAGACTCACCACACAGATCAGAGAATACGAAATGGATCAAGTCATTCTGGATTTGGGATCAGATGCGAATGTTATACCGAAACAGACTTGGGAGCGAATGGGGAGACTTGTGCTGCAATGGTCCCCGATTCAGCTAAGGATGGCGAATCAATAGAAAAGCATCCCCATCGGGCGACTGCAGGGGGTGACCGTGGATATTGAGGGAGGGAGCACGCTGGTAGATTTTGAAGTAATAGAAATTGTGGATGATAGCAATCCCTACCCTGCACTTTTGGGAATTGACTAGCCTACTAATATGAACGGGGTAATCAATCTGAAGAAGTGAAAGATGATCTTTGAGAACAAATCACTGTGCGTAATAATAACCCTGGATCCTGTTGAAGGATCGCGCTATACGGAACCAGTCCGCTATTATGAAAGAAATGATGATATGGACTGCATCTATAAGATAACAGCACGAGACCAAGATTGGGTGAATCCCAGTGTGGATGGAAAGATTACATGGGATCGCGAGAGTTCCTGCACTTCGGACTCTGACGAAGAAATACAACATTGGCAGAATCGGTTACATGAAGTAACTATGTTGAATTGCAACATGATGACCCGGTCGTTGTGCTATATGTCGTCAGAGGTAAGAACTCTGCCTACTTATGATGGACTGAATGAGGTAGATGTCTTTCTGGATGCGTTTGAAAGGGAGGTGCCAGAAAATCAGTGCTTCCAGGCCTTGGACTGGGCACTGTGCGCTACGCCCTCAAGATGGTGGGGTACACACAAGGGAAGCTTTGATGATTGGCGCGAATGTAGGAGGATAATGAGAACATGACTTGGGAAGCCTAAGATGCGGCTAATGAGCAAGTACGATGGACAGACTGATCTGCGTACACATCTGGCCAAATGGACACAGGCTTATGGAGAAAATCCCCAACTTGAGTGGGTGCACTTGTTCTATCACACCCTAGATGTTATCCCAATGAATTGGTATATAGAAACAGAGCTCTACAATGGGACAGGTGAATGCGATATCCTGCGCGAAGGATTCATGATGACATTAAGTTTTGAGGATGGGTTTGACAGTATTGATGAAGCACTACAAGAAGTGAAAGCAACCATCTTTAGGATATTGCAAGATCCTTTAGACCTGATTAAGCCTGAATGGGCTACTCAGCTGAGTCGCACGCTGGAATGTTATAATGTAATTACTGAAGAGGAGGATAAGGATCCACAAAAGATTAAAATTCCAGAAACAGAAGGCCACCACGAGGTGCAAGGATTGTAGATTGAGAACCCTGATATAACCACGCCAGTGAAAACAAAGCAAGTGAACATTAGTACTAAGGCAGAACCCAAATTCGCGAAGATTGGGGACTACTAGGACGACGCGACGATGGATAAGGTCATTGAATTGCTCCACAAATACCAGGACTTAATCCCTACCAAGTTTACAGATTTGAAAGAAATAATTGAAGATCTAGGAGTGATGAAGATCACACTAAAACTCGACGCGAAGCCAGTTAAGTAGAGGCCTTACCACCTAAATCTGAAATAAAAGGAGAAGGTTCGCTTAGAGCTAGACAAAATGCTAGCAAAAGGCTCATTGAGCCTGTGGAAGAGTCTGATTGGGTAAGCCCAATGGTGGTGCAAGAGAAGAAGCATAAGGATGAGATAAGGATATGCGTGGATCTCAGAAAACTAAATGATGCTTGTGTGCATGATCCTTTCCCGACTTCATTCACGAATGAAGTGTTGGACAATGTAGATGGCCAGGAAGCATATTCCTTCACTGATGGGTTCTCTGGGTACCACCAAATCAAAATCGCGTCGGAGGATAGGAGTAAGACAACCTTTGCAATTGAGTGAGGATGTTTTCAATACATTGTAATGCCATTTGGATTGAAGAATGCACCTACTATCTTGTCGCATGTGGTTGTTGCAGCATTTAAGGAATTTATTCATAAGTTCCTGGAGGTTATTTTGATGACCGGACTGTATTTGGGCTGGTTAAGCTCCATGTAGCGAGCTCGCGCTTGATGCTGGATACCTGTCAAATATACCAGATCGTGTTCAACCTCAAGAAGTGTCGTTTTGTGTTCCTTTTGGGAACTTATTGGGGCATGTGGTTTGTAGACAAGGACTAATGGTAGACCCCAAAAAAGATCGTGGTTATACTGAACTTGGAAGCACCAAGGAGTGTGAAATAGATGCGGGCTACTCTGGGACATACGGGATATTATAGGAAGTTTATCAAAAGCTATTCCCAGATCACTGCGCCGATGGAAATTTTTTTGAAGAAGGATGTCACGTTCTACTGGAATGATGACAGTAAGAAAATCTTGGATATATTGAAAGAAAATATGGTCACTGCGCCGATTCTAATCTTCTTGGACTGGAAGAAAGAGTTTCATGTACATGTCGACACGTCGTGTATAGCGCTGGGGATAGTACTAACACAAGATGGAGGTAAAGGCTTGGACGATCCTATCGCGTTCGCAAGCCGCAGATTATCCAAAGTAGAAAATAACTGCTTTACCACTTGTTATCGGGAAAAGTGTCTATTCAGAACGACCCTATCCCACTGGGTTGTGATAAAGACCTCAGAAACAAACAGGGAAAACTACTCTTGTATTCTCCTTTATGAACTATAAACGAAGAGGAATAGGATGAACCAACCTGTGTCTTGCGCTAGTCCTCTGATCCATTCTCTCTTCTCTTTGACAGCTTCCAGCTACCTGCTCCCTTACTTGCCCAGCGTCACCAAGTTCCTGCAAGATCACAGAAGAAGGAAACTACAAAAAGACATGGATTTATGTTCATAAAAAGCTTAGGATCAGATTTAAGCTAAACATACAAATATAACACACATCAATGATATACAAGCATGTAGGAGAAACTCAAATAGTTTTATTGATAAAACAAGAAGATCCAGGAGGAGTTACAATTGATGATTCCTGATCCAGCATCAACCTCCCAGCATAGAATCCCCTCTTCACCTCCAACAAAGCATAAATCACCCAATACTCTGATATCTATCTCAAAATCAACAACAATTCTCTGCAATGTACAAAATTCCAGCCTCTGGATCTCTTGGTGAGGGATCCATATATAGATGTATGGAAAGAGGATGAGTCAGCTCATGAATTGATTAGTGGCCTCTCTCTGTCAGTTCTTGCTTCCACTTGGAGACTGAGAGCCTCTTACTCATCACTGGTCGAATTTAGTGAGGCAAGTGTCATTGGAGAAGATTCTGGAAGCTTCCATTGTCTCTCCACCTCGTGGAATGACTCTGCCACATGTCATTTCCTGCTCAACGCACCCTGGTAGTGCATTCAAGTGCGTTGCAATGCACCTAGCCAGTGTATTTGGGTGCTTTGCAACGCAGTTAGCTAGTGGAGCAGCTGAAATGATCCTGATTTGACTAGTTCTGAGCAGTTTCTGGTGGAGAACTTCTGGGAGAAGCTGTAATTTGTTGACCTTGTTTCTTTAGGAGCTGGAACAACACTTTTAGGGACTTAGGATCCCTTGGTTTATGGACATTTCATGCTTATAGCTGTGAGGCACAAAAATGTCTATAACAGTTGCCCCCTAAAGTATGAGGCCGTTTATCGGGTGAAATGCTTTATTAGGAGGATCCGAAGTTCTTTCAATGCTGGGAGGAGACCTGTAATAAGATACAATACAATACATTATCTTCATACTGTTTTCATGATCTAGCTGAGGTGGGCATTCCCATGCTCAGCTTTATAAATTCATTTTCATGTACATAGGACAGACAATCGTCTGATGGTAGACTGATGATTCTGATGAAGTCATCATCCTTTTGGTAGGATGATTATCTGTGCTGCAATGCTGTACATTTCAATGTATTTATTTTTCCTGAATATATCTCGCAGCCCGGATGGATGAAACTAGATCCGGGGTCTTCAATCTCGTCTGATCTTCACTCGAAGTACAAGTCGATCCATGTGAGAAATGTTTTGAAGTCGAACATGGAAAGACATCGCTTGATTACCAGTCAATGATGTAAACTGTTAACAAGCGCGAGAGGAATCACCGATAATGATAATGACCCTCAAGGTACTGCAGTACAATTCACGTGGTGTGAATAAAGGACCTGGCGTCGAACACCACGCAAAATCTTTCGGTCGAAGGTCATTGATGTATACCTGTCGCCGGAAGTGAGAAACTTTCCATTGAGGCATGCAAGCTTCAAAGTACTGAAGGGGTTGTTCCTAGATCAACTTCTTGGATAATGAGCTGATGTCGACAAGAAGCGATCCATCAAAGGAGGGCCTTAATGAATCCCACATCAATGACACGGAATGGAGCAAATGATTTTGATGGAGGTGAAAACGATCTGGTGATATACGGTTCAGGGTGGCGGTCATGAAAGAATGAAGTATAATGCATGGTAGTGGATGGGACACGGGTGACTTCCCTGGATGACTTCTCTTGAACATGTTGGCGACACTTATGTGATGGATTGGTAGCATTTACCCCAAATGTGGATGGTATGGCGTGACCATGGTGATGTGACCGGTGAATGAAACAACCCAACCCGACTCAGGCACGGAGTGGAAGTGTCATTGTCAAGAGTGACTTGCTACCAATAAAGTTTCTTTGAGTTTTCTTCCCAATTTTTCCCCAGTCATTGCTGACCAGTACCTCTTTATTTTTGTCAAGCTTGAGGAGGATAACATATGCTTGTTCTATAATTTGCCCTTCGGGCAAACCTATCGCTATGTTTTAACGAGCCTAGCGATAGTGAAACTCGTTCTCGCCTAAAGACAAGTTTGTCGCTATTAATCTTTTTAACGAGTCTAACGACAAAGATAACTCGGTCCTTTTCATTTTTAGAGAGTCTGAAAAGGTACGTAAAGGTAACTCCAAAGTTCCTTTTTCGTCATCTAATCCCTTAAGTCCGAAAAAGTATAAAACAATACAGAAGGGATGAGTTTTCGATAGTTTTAACAAGCCGAACAAAACAAGCGCTCGATCTTTTTGTGCAATAATCCCTCAGGTCCAAAAAGATTAAAATCTAGAGGAGGGATAGCACTTCCTGTCGCTTTAACGAGCTGGAAGGCCAAAAATCGACAATCTTTTCATTTTTTACGAGTCAGATGAAACGAGCTTAAAGAAGACTCATCTTTTGAGGAACGAGTGATAAAATGGGTAGCAGCTGATTCCAGGTAAGGTTTGGAATTTTCCAATCACGACAGTGTCACAAGGATGGCTAGTGAAATCACTCTTCGCAGTTGTTCCTCAAAATGGGTAAACAATCAAATGGAGGTGAATGATCGGCCAATGGAAAAGTGGAGGTGACGGTGCAAACACGACCAAGGCTTTAATGGCTGAAAATGCTTCATTCACGGTGGTTATTTACCGGGGGATAGTTCATTTTTTAACGAGCTTAAACGCGGGTGGAAACATTTGCTCGGTCTTATGTTTATTTTTTAACGAGCTTGAACTATGCACTAAAACTGCTCGATTAAGTGGTCTTGTTTTGATTTTTACCATAGATAGCTTTGTCCTTCCAAAGATAGTACTGTATTTTTCAACTGCTTCATCAAACTAGTTAGAAATGAACAATATTTGCTTTGAAAACGAGATTAAAACACTAATACTTTACTTCGAACTACGTAAAAGTAATTAAAAAGTGTTTTTTACCTCTCATTTTACCATTTCATTTGAACTTGGTTTGTTGGAGCTTTGGAGGTGTTTTCCCCCTCGATTTTCATCAGCTGATTTCGGGAGATTCTGTGGATGATTCTTGGCGCCGTCTGGACCAGGTAGGAGCTAAACCTGAGCTCTTTCATTTCATGGTTTCCTTTTTGCATTATGTGCTTTATTCTCTGCTTTTCTGAGCCCCTGGGGTTTGATGGGTTCGTTCTGCCATCAACGCACCCTGATCACATCGAAACCTGCGTTGAATGTTGGCCTGTATGAAGGCAGTTTGACATTCAACGCACCTGTAACACTGCTGCAGGTGCGTTGGGCGCAGAAAGAGGATTTGTTGCACAGTATTTGGTGGAATTTTTGCCTGTTTCTCATCAAAATTAGGATCTAATCTCCTCTCTTGTTTGTTTTTGCAGAGATCTTGGAGCAAAATGACCCTTACATGGCGAGGACGAGAACATGAAGAAGAGGACATGATTGCCTTACATGATCCTGTTACAGTGAACGCGTTCCAGAATTGTGGCTTGCTGAAGTTCTTCCGTATCTCTAGCATGAGACAACATATTAACTTACTGAAGTATTTGCTTGACTCTTGGGATCCTATCAACCAGGTTTTCCAGATTAGGGGCAAATCTATCCCCTTGACTGCAGTAGACATCTATTTCTTGACTGGCTTGTCGAGGCGGGGTGCCCCCATCTCTTTGTCAAGCTCGGCCCAAGGAGGCGATTCTGTGAGAGATTATGTCCGCCAGTATTGCAGGGAAGGATCTCAGCCGAGTAAAGACGGCAAGATCGTCATCCGTGATGTCACTGATAGGTCCCTTAGGACTATCCTATTTACTTTTGGTAGGATGGCCGGTAGCGCGTCTCTTCATGTAGCCAACAGATCCTATATGCAGCATGCCTTGGAATGCCTCCAACCGAAGGTGTTCAACTGGTGTGACGCAGTACTTCTTGTAATGAAAGAACAGTTGACCAAGATAAAGAACGGGAGGTTGAAGAACTTTGGGTTCGGTTCTATTTTGACCGCCTTTGCCTTAGAGAAGATACCACTGATGCAGCCGCAGTACATTGCACTCGATTTACCTTCTCCTACTGAAACACGTATGAAGAGATGGGTTGACCATATGTCTAGGCATGCTGGTCAATCACAGATTTCATTTTCTGATACCTTCTTCAGGTGGTTTGATCGTTAGGAGATGGTTTATTCCGAGTATCCATATGCTGGCATGGACTTCCGGGGTGATCCAGATTTGGTACTGCGGGATGGCGAGCAGTGGGGTGCTATTGGTAAAATTTCTGACCATATTGCTGTTTACTGTTTTTGTTTGTAATGTCTTTGTGCTTTGTTCTATCAAGACTCTAATCAAACTCATGTGTACATGTAGATGTTGGTCCTGTTCGTCCAGTAGTTCGCCTGAGAGTACCAGCTGTTGCCCCAGCAGGAGAGGCCGCCGGAAGGGTTATCCTTCGCGACCTTGATGTGGCCGAGACTCTTACAGCTGTGCAGGAGCAGGTTGAGAGCCTTACTCTCGGTATTCCAGATGTGAGGATCGACGAGCTACCTTTGCAGTTACAACGGCATACTACTGGTGTGCCCACACGATGGACCCCTCTCTTACGCATGATCGCACAGGCTGTGACTTGCTATCACGAGCATCATTAGACTAGGGTGCCCCCTAGCATTTTGAGTTTTTGGGTCGTGTGACCGATTTTGTCTTGGTTACAGAACAATATATGTAAACCATAAACAGCTATATATGTATTTTTTATTTTCGGAGTTTTATTCTGGTTGAGTTATGTGATCCACATGTAAAACATTGATGATGTGTTTCTTTTTATAAATGTTGCAAATGTCTATCTAACACATAGTTTGCTAATGAGTTGGTTAATGTGTTTAGGTTTCTGGAAATATGTTGGTATTGAATAAGATCAAATTGTCTTTCCAAAATCTTAACCCTTAGGAACATGCGATAAATAGCTGGGTTTCGGACGGAATATATACCATTGAGTTGTAGTATTATGAGTTGTGAGTCTAGCCTGACGATTAGTCGGCGTATACCATGAGTGATGGCATCAGAGAGAAGTTCTATCAACGCGCTATATTCAACGATATTGTTCGTTGATCGACCAATACATACACCTCTGAAACTTACTAACTCGCCGCTTGGATCAAAAATGGCCCAGGCTGCGGAGGACAGGTTCCGCGAACTACGACTTGCTCCGTCGGCATATCCAACACATGGTTCCAATGGGTTTGACATCTGCAATAAATGTAAAAAGGTGGATTACTCGACCAAAACAAACACTCTTAGCGAAAACAAAAATATAACAAAAGCATATTGGTTACTACTAGGCGTAGTAACGCTTGAGGTACAACCCATTACGAGGTTGTGCCAGTGGAATCCCGTCGTAATCCATCAACTCGTAGGCTCCTTTTGCTAACACCCGCTTAACAATGTAAGGGCCCTTCCATAAAGACTTAAATTTACCTGCTCCCAACTTATCGGATTCTTGGTCGTAAAGCAGGACCAAGTCACCTTCCGAGAAGACACGGGGTTTGACATTTTTGTCGAACTGTACCTTGACTTGTTTCTTATGGGCTTCGTTAGCCAACGCGGCGTCACGACGGGTTTCATCCAATTGGATTAATTCCAAGAAACGAGCTTCTTCTTCTGAAGTTCCAAGGAGGAGATCAATTGCGAGTTTGAGAGACGAGATTTCACACTGGACTAGTAAGACTGCTTCCAGGCTGTATACCAGTTGGAAGGGTGTGAAGCCGGTTGCATTCCTTACCGATGTTCGGTAAGCCCACAAAGCTGAGTATAGGATTAGGTGCCATCTTCTTTTGTGAACTCCGATCATCCTTTGCAGCATGCGCTTCAGGACCTTGTTGATTGCTTCAACTTGTCCGTTGGCCTGCGGATAATATGGAGTAGAGCTGTCGTGAGACAACCCTAGTTTGGTAGCTAATTCAACCATCATGTGATTGCGAAAATGCGATCCATGATCTGTGACTATAGCCTGTGGTACGCCGAATCTGGCGACTACATGATTAAAAAAGAAAAGGGCAGCTGTTTCACCAGTATTATCTAATGTAGTCATCGCCTCGGCCCATTTGGTAAAATAGTCAACTGTGACTATAATATACCCATGCCCCCCGGTCGAGGTGGGGTTACATGTCATGTAATCGATGCCCCATTTGGCGAATGGCCCAACAGCAACTATTGGCTATAAAGGTGCGGGTGGTCTTCTGGTTTTGCTATCAAAAATTTGACAAGCATGGCAACTTCTGACTGCGGTTATGCAATCTTTGAACATTGTTGGCCAGAAGTATCCTGCTCGTAAGATTTTTTGTGCTGTAGCATATCCAGATTGATGCCCCCCACACGCGCCTGAATGACACTCATTCAGGGCTTTTTCGGCTTCCTCATGGGTGAGGCACCTCCTCAGAACTGTATCAATACCACGACGGTAAAGTGTATCACCGACGATCATGTAGTCTTTTGCTTGGTATCGAATACGTTTTTGTTCAGAGTGAGAGGTATTTGGCCTGAATTTTTGGGTTTGGAGATAAATGATTATATCCCCATACCACTCATTGCTTGTAGATATCAGAAACAAACTTTCATCCACGATTGATTCTTCGGATGTTTCATCGTTGGACGACGATGGGAGATTGCATAATAATTCTGCGAAAATTAGAGCTTTCTTTGACTTGGATTTTACAAATTCCAGATCAAACTCTTGAAGGATTGCTATCCATTTTGAATATTTGCCCCCCAGCAACTGTCGTGACAATATATAAGTCATGGGGTTGCAATCTGACAGAATGGTAGTCTTCCGAAAGAGGACATAGTGTCGAAATCTTTGTATCGCTTGAACCGCTGCAAGCGCTAGTTTTTCAACATAAGAATATTTGCTTTCTGTATCATTTAAGTTCTTACTTAAATAATAAATAGGATGTTCAATTCCATCGACTTCTTGAACTAAAACCATTGCGATGGTCGTATCTGTTGCAGCCAGATACAGGTTAAAGTCTCTTTGATAATCAGGGGCGTACATTAATGATGCTTTCATTAGGGAATCTTTTAAAGCATCAAAGGAAGCTTGCACGACCTGATCGCAGTTAAAGGGTACCCCATTTTTCAAAAGACGTGTATAACCTTTAGCAAGTTCGGCGTAATTTGGAATGAACCTCCTTAGAAAGTTTTCTTTCCCTTGGAGTTTCTGAATCTGAAGCAAATTCGAAGGTGGAGGCAAATTTATGATTGCCTGGACCTTACAAGGGTCGAGACGAATCCCATCCTTGGAGACTACAAAGCCAAGTAAACGACCAGAACTGACGCAAAATACACATTTGTGCGGATTGAGTCGTATCTTGTAGTGTCGGCAACGTAGAAAAATCGCTCTTAAATGCTGCGGATGATCAGTCCGCTTTCACGAATGAGCCGGAAGGTCGTCGAGATAAGGTTGAACGATGCTTTTGATGTCATGGAAGGCATAATTCATTGCCCTCTGAAACATTGCCCCTGCGTTCTTTAAACCAAAGGGTAATTTTCGATATGCGAATGTGACCCACGGACAAATGAATGCAGTCTTTGAATGGTCTTGTGGGCGGATATTTATTTGATTATACCCGGAGAATCCATCCATGAATGAAAAGATTTCGCATCCGGTGCATTCATCAATTATCTGGTCAATGAAGGGTGTAAGGTAGTTGTCTTTTGGACAAGCTTGATTTACATCCCTATAATCGACGCACACTCTAATTGTCCCCTATTTTTTCATAACCGGGACAATGTTTGATACCCAATCGGTTAGCGGAACCGGGTAGATGAAACCAGCATGGAGGAGTTTTTCAACTTCTGCCTTAATGGCAGCGGCTTTCTTGGGGTGCACCTGCCTCAGCCGTTGCCGTACCGTTTTAACATCTGGATACATCTTGATTTCGTGTTCAACGATACTCGAGTCGATGCCTGGCATTTCATTGTATGACCAAGCAAAGATATCTCTGAATTCGCGAAAGAGAGCGTTATATATTTCCAGTTCTGAAGGAGAACAACATTTGCTGACATAAATATTCTCTACAACATCTGTTTTGGTCGAGATATTTATGGCTATAGTCTCTTCAATGTTGGACAAGTTTCGCTCGAAATCCACCGTATTTACAGTATTTGATAGAAAATCAACTACTGAAGGATGGTAGAGGTCATTTTGAGTATCTTCTTCATAATTCGGAAGAAGAGAACGATGGTGGGAATCATTCCATGGTGCTCCTTCAACTACCATAGCTTGGAGAATTCCTTTGTCGGTGTCATGCACTTGCGACCAAGGATCTGAAGGAGTACCATATTCTCTAGACCTATCCATCCAAACGCTTAATGAGCGTTGATTTGGGTTTGCCTCCCATGCCAGAAACATTGATTGCTATAATATTTCCATTGGGCTCTGGGGCAAAACCATTGCATGATCCATTTTGATATCGTTTTCTGAGATCTTTGTGGAATATATCATGTTGCAAGTTCCTATCGACGCTACTTCCGCCAGATTGATTGGAGGTGGAAGAGCGAAAGTTCCCATTAGTATAGGATCTTTTAGTAGGCCTACTCCGATATTCTGAAGCGAATGGGGGCTTCCATGGATCATGGGAATGCTTCCTATAACTTGAGAACCATTGGGGAGGAAGTTTTGTTGGTCGACGATTGTAATACCTGTCTGAAAGGGAAATGCAATCTTTCTAAAACAGGTCGACACAACAGCTGCCATGGCATATATCCATGGTCGTCCCAGTAGGATGTTGTAATCAAGATTCCCATCGATGACTTCAAAATCTATTTCTATTGTTTTCCCTCCTAGTTCAACTTTCAAGTTATTTAGGATACCGTATGGGGTATATGTCCTTCCGTCGAATGCTTTTAATGTCGTCGCAGACCTCGGCAAGGTTGGAGATCCTAAAGTTTTCCAGCAACTCATCAACATAATACATGTAGATTCCCCCTCATCAATAATTGTCGGTGAACAGTTTTGTTGAGGGCTTTCACTTGAACAAGGAAAGCTAATTGAGCTGGTAACTGAGGATCGTACCCTTTGTGGTCGAAGGATACAATATTGGAATCCTTTGGATCAATCCCACCAATGGCCGATAATAAATCCTGCCTTTGGGATGGGAAATTTTGTAGTACTTCAAGAGTCGACATAGCAGATGGCGATTGGGCCAAATCTTCCACTATGTTATAATGCTGTGCCACTCTAGCGCGGGGATTAAATGTCGACTTGTGTACTACTCCCTTCGGCGGTTTTATTGTCAATTCAGTGATGGTGGGTGGTACAACTTCTGTCGAAGTTGTTGTCGAACTACTTGGTTGATCTTTATCCTTGTTGTTCGACAGCTGCAGATTCCCGTAATCTTTGTTCCTTGTCGAAATCAAAGCATCATTCTGCTGTTTCGAAATCGACAACATTAGTACTTGAGATGGGGAAGCATTTCCACTTTCAACCAGATTTGTTCTTGGGTTCGGAAACGGATCAGTCAACACTACGGAGCTTTTTGAATTCTTAAAGAATTTCTTAGGCTCAGCTCTGTGTGGACAATTTGCGGTCCAATGATCCTCATCGCATATAAAGCATGGATTTTTTGGTTTCCTATCTCCAGGTGGGTTTGAAGAAGATTTGTCAGGAGATGACTCATCCTGTTTCTTCTTCTTCCCTTTGCCTTTTTTCTTGCTTCCTGGTTGTTTGGTTTCTTTGCCTTTATCTGTCGATACGGCATTTACTTCCGAAGCAAGAAGTTCATCTTTTGCATTTTGACCTGAAATCTTACGGGCCTTCTTGGAAGTAGCCTTTGTCAATTTCGTGTCTGTCGTGCCAATCACACCATCGCCGGCATGAGAGTCATTGTTCGATTTAGGAGGAGGAGGAATTGAGAATTCCGGTCTAGGGGCGTTAGGTATTTTGTCGTAGAGTGTGCCAGACTGAGTGTAAATCAAGTCCAAATATTGTGCACGAGCGATCACTTGCTCTTCCGTTACGACTCCCCCCTTTGCCACATCTTCCGTGATGGAAGGCAGTAATGACTTGATAAACCATTCAGCTAATAGCTGATGGGGAACATATGTTTTTACCATCCTACGACGACGTCGCCACTCATGTATATGATCAGATATGTGAGTGGCCGTCGTCTGTTTGAAGTTGGTAAGCAGTTCCGTTCCCATTTCATACCTTATCGGTAATTGAAGATGGGTTGGCTAAGGTGCTGAAGTTGTCGAACGAAGCTCTAGGCAATTCAATGTACCATTTTTCCGCTGGAACCGTTAACGTCCTTTTAAAAAGGCGAAGTCTTATCGAATCATCATTTAAGGTGTTTGATGAACACCATAGATGAAATGTCATCACGTGATTCGATGGATCTTCACCCGGATTTCCATTAAATTTAGGAATATCTGTTGGAAGTATATGCGGAATCGCTGGCCACCAAGGGGCGTAAGCAATTGGATCGTTTGTTAACCGGTTTAAATAAGGTAACTCTAAAGTTGCCACGAATGGTAACTGTTGATTCAGGTTAGGCGAAGCATACCCAGGATATGATGGAATCGCCTGAGCAGTTGGTCTTTGCATACCGGCATAATGCATTTGATGCTGGTATGTTTGGTAAGGTTGGTGGACTTGACCATTATAAAATGGTTGATTTTGACCGTTTTGAATGTACGGCTGTCCACTATTTGCAAAGATCTGCTGCTCAGCACCTTGGTATACTTGTTGGAATTGTGGTTGTTGGTATTGCACCAGCCACGGTTGTGAAGCCATGTGCTGTTGCCCGATACTAACCGTTTGACCAAGGTGAGGGGTAATTGTACCCGTCTGGGCCTGTGTCGCCCCACTAGTTGGCGATTGTGGTTGAGTCGCAGGGTCAAGGGGCTGTTGCACTACAATCTGAGAAACTTGAGGTTGACATACAACAGGAAGCGCTTGAACTTGTGACACCGTCACAATAGCCGGCGTAGTGGGTATGTTCGACACAGGTACGCATTGTTGCATCGAATATACAACCCTTGGTTGTTGAGGTAGTATAGGTACCCAACCACTTGAGGTAATTCCAGTATAACCTGAATGCTGTTGTGAACTCCCGTATGGATATTCTCCCGGAGGTGGTAATGAAAGGGCGTACTACCCCCCATACGGTGGTAATCCAGAACTCAAGGGAATTGTTTGCCCTTGGGGGCCAGACTGCCCAAATTGACCTCCAAACGGATCAATTTGTTGGGACTCAACATAAGAGTTTCCGGATATAATTCCGGATGAACAAATAGGAACAGACCAGACTGTCGAAATAGCCCCTGGATGGGCTCCTTCTAGCGGTTGTGAGCTAGTCGGGACAGATGGTATGCCGACGAACATTGTCGGAGTGACAGCAGGGAGTTCTGCCGTCGCTGTGTCAGAAGACACAGTCCTAGATGTTGACGGTTGTTCAGACATTTGTAGTCTATCCAAAAGATTACCTAGCGATTCTACAGGAACTTCCGCTGGTGGTAGACTAACCTCTGATGTCGAAGGAAATAGAGTGATCCCGACTCCAAAATGCGTTGGAGTACTTGCTTGAGGATCTTCTACAATTTCTTCTATCGCAATCAGACCAGGTGGAAGGGGAAGACCGTCAGGTCCGTAAAATATTTCTGGTGCCGAAGAGGCAGCGACAGATGTTTGAAGGGTAAGACTCTCTAAACCGGTTATAGATGGAACTGGTTCAGTAAAACAAGTGTTTACTCTCAAACTAGGATCAGTACCACTATCCTTCTGTGGTTGTTGAACTTCTTCTGTTGAGGCAGGGATTCCAGAAATGTTTGGAGTAACCAGAGTCTCTGATGTCGTTGGAACACTTGTTATAACTTTGATAGGAGACTTGGATCCAGTTAAACGAGTTCGCTTTGTCCGTACTGGTTTCGCTTCCGGAGACAAAGACGGTTGACTCGTAAGCCTCCGCGAATGACGGGGTTTCAATTGACTTTCTTCCACGATTGCGGATTACTCGATCAACTAAAATAAAAGGGAAAGTATGTTTCCATATTAAATTAATTTTAGACGCTTTTGACACAACTTGTTTTTTCAGTTTTTAAGAGTCGAGAAAAAACAAAAGATGACTCTAGTCTCCTTCGATTTTTAATGAGCCTGAAGTGACAAGTGCTCAGATGGACCTTTTCTGTTAAGGAGTCTGAAAAGGAACGAAAGGGACTGCCCTGGAGGTCTAGGTAGAGGGAGTACCAAACCAATCGCAAAACTGCAGAATACTTTTTACGGTACGACAGTCAATCTTCCCGAATGCTGTGTTCGGTGCATTGCGATCAGTAGGGCGACTGACACGACTTCCTATGGATAAAGGTTTTATGCCTATAGGGGTCTCCCAATATATACTCGATGGTACGTGGGAGCACAAGTCCGTACTGGCACTTATCGTCTCAAAGTGGAGGAATCACCCAACCATCAGTGAGGACAACAGTTACCAGGCTTTACGACGTCGGAATACGTCTCTAGCCTAGACCTCTAAATGTTGTGCGTTAAGTTACAAAGCGTTGTTAAGTTCATTGAATTTATTTTAGGTTGATCTTTCTTATGAAGTTTGCCTTTTAGGTTCACCACAAGATGTAGATGTAATTCCTAAAATGCAATCTAAAGATGATAAGCAAGCTTTTATCTCTTTTCAGCAATGAAAATCCTAGCTACAAGGGGAAAAGAAAGAAACAATATTTTCTCAAAGAGCAAAGAGCACACTGTAAATGCACTTTTCCTAAATCAAGCCAAACAGACTGTCAATATGAAAATGCACATGTGCATGTATTTGTTTTTCACTTTCTTAATATTGATGCCTAAAAAGAAAGTTGTTGTACAAATTTGAATTCGCTTTCAAGTGAAAAACACAAACAAGCTTCTTTTCGAAATCAAAAGGTAGAGACGATTACGACACTTTATGATTTTGAAGTAAACACTTGTTCCGACACTAGAAATTCACAAATTCAAGCCAAATGAAAAAGTAAAAGCATAATCGACTGTCAACAGCAAATAAACTTTCTCCTAAGATCAAAATCGACACTTACGACAGATCTAAATCCAAGGACGACAGTATGACTAGTCTACTTTTGCAATGGGAAACTGTAAATGACGTAACAAACACACAAAAACAAATAAAATTTCTTTTATACAACTGAGGCGGAATTAAGGCAAAGAAAAGGGGCTTTTAAACAGACACACACACTGATCACAGGCTGCAAAAATCAGAGGCGAAACTGGAAAAAATGAGCAAAGAACCTCAGCTGCACAGGGCTAAGCTGATCAATGCACCTGGTACACAGAGAAACTGGATTGCAACGCAGGTTTCCCTCTCGGGAACTGCGCTGAAATGCAGGAACTCTTCACAGCACCTGCGCTGAGGCAGAAACGAGAATTCTATCCGGGTTCTGGGTCACGGTTTGCAGTTTAATCTATGGTTTTTGGCCAAGTAAAAGCAATCAATAATGCACAATCAGAGGGTTGATTTAAAAGAGGTTTAAGAGCTATCACAAAGGGTAATCAGATCATTTTTGAATCAGCTGTTCAGATCATAAACAGATCCAGTGAATGGATTGAAGTAGCAGATGTCTACTTTGCATTTGTAAATGGCAAATGCAGTTCGATTCGCTACTTCTAAGTTTATGAAACAAACAATCAGAGAAACACAAACAAACTAACTAGACACGATCCCCAGCGGAGTCGCCATTTTGTTATCGGGAAAAGTGTCTATTCAGAACGACCCTATCCCACTGGGTTGTGACAGAGACCTCAGAAACAAACAGGGAAAACTACTCTTGTATTCTCCTTTATGAACTATAAACGAAGAGGAATAGGATGAACCAACCTGTGTCTTGCGCTAGTCCTTTGATCCAATCTCTCTTCTCTTTGACAGCTTCCAGCTACCTGCTAACTTACTTGCCTGGCGTCACCAAGTTCCTGCAAGATCACAGAAGAAGGAAACTACACAAAGACATGGATTTGTGTTCATAAAAAGCTTAGGATCAGATTTAAGCTAAACATACAAATATAACACACATCAATGATATACAAGCATGTAGGAGAAACTCAAATAGTTTTATTGATAAAACAAGAAGATCCAGGAGGAGTTACAACCGATGATTCCTGATCCAGCATCAACCTCCTAGCATAGAATCCCCTCTTCACCTCCAACAAAGCATAAAGCACCCAATACTCTGATATCTATCTCAAAACGAACAACAATTCTCCGCAATGTACAAAATTCCAGCCTCTGGATCTCTTGGTGAGGGATCCATATATAGATGTATGCAAAGAGGATGAGTCAGCTCATGAATTGATTAGTGGCCTCTCTCTATCAGTTCTTGCTTCCACTTGGAGACTGAGAGCCTCTTACTCATCACTGGTCGAATTCAGTGAGGCAAGTGTCATTGGAGAAGATTCTGGAAGCTTCCATTGTCTCTCCACCTCGTGGAATGACTCTGCCACATGTCATTTCCCGCTCAACGCACCCTGGTAGTGCATTCAAGTGCGTTGCAACGCACCTAGCCAGTGTATTTGGGTGCTTTGCAACGCAGTTAGCTAGTGAAGCAGCTGAAATGATCCTGATTTGACTAGTTCTGAGCAGTTTCTGGTGGAGAACTTCTGGGAGAAGCTGTAATTTGTTGACCTTGTTTCTTTAGGAGATGGAACAACATTTTTAGGGACTTAGGATCCCTTGGTTTATGGACATTTCATGCTTATAGCTGTGAGGCACAAAAATGTCTATAACGCGAGGGGCTAGCTATGGTGTATGCACTCTAGAAGTACTGGCACTACTTGCTAGGAGGTCACTGAAAGATGTATATGGATCACTCCGTGCTGAAGTACCTAGTCAATAAGCTTGTGTTGGGGGGGAGAATCTGCAGATGGCTCTTATTGTTCCAAGAGTACGATTTTGAAGTTGTTGTGAAGCCTGGACAATTGAACGTGGGACCTGACCACCTGTCGTGCATTGAGACAGGGGATGAACCCACTAATTTGGAGGAAGGATTACTTGACGCACAACTCTTTGTTGTGCATGTCGCAGATGGACATTTTAAGGACATCATACACTTCCTAACAACAGGAACTACACCGGAAGGATACTTTATCCAGCAAAAGAAGGAATTAATGGTGCGCGCAGTAGATTTCTCTGACATTGCTGGGCATCTATACAAGATGGGGATTGATGAGATATTACAACGGTATGTACCTAAGTTTGAATGAAGCAGCATCCACAAAGGAGGCGCCGCGGGAGGACACTATGCAGGGAGAGCCACCATGCAGAAGATTCTATGCACAGGGTTGTGGTGGCCAACCCTTCATCAGGATTCAAAAGCATATTGCAAGGGGTGTGATGTATGTCAAAGAACAGGCAAGCCATCGCGGAGGGATGAAATTTCTTTGAATCCATAAATGGCATTGCAACCTTTCAAGAAGTGGGCAATAGATTTTGTAGGACCCATTTAGCCACAAGGGAAGAGAGGGGTGAGGTACATTATCATTGCGACGGAGTATTTGACTCGTTGGGCAGAAGCACAGCCGGTGAAGGATTACACGAGTGCGACGGCCGCGAAGTTCCTATTTGAGCATGTACTGACGTGATTTCGATGCCCAAGGATCTTGATGAGTGATCGGGGTACGCACTTCCTAAATGAGATGATCAACTCACTAACAAAGGAATTTCAAGTATATCACTAGAAGAGCACTCCTTATCAACCACAGGCTAACAGGACGATGGAAGCATTCAATAAAGTGTTAGAGAATGCGTTGACCAAGGTTTGCAATGCTCTGCAAAGTGATTGGGACCTACGCATAACTACAGTATTGTGGGCTTATCGAAAAACATGCAAAAAACTGACGGGACAAACCCCTTTTAGGCTTGTCTATGGTGTCGAAGTTGTAATGCCTATGAAATACATCGTGCCTAGTCTGCACATAGCGGCACTCATAGGTATGATGGATCGCAGAGCCCTAGAAGAGAGGCTTGTGCAAAAGAAGCGTGAAAAGGCATGGCATGATCGACACATCAAGTTGCGCACATTTAAGGTAAATGATCTAGTTTTGTTGTATGATAGTAAGTTTGAAAAATTTCTAGGGAAATTCAGAATGCACTAGTTATGGCCCTATGTTATTAAGGAGATTACTGATGGTAGCGCGGTCCAGTTGGTTAAGTTGAATGGAGATCGCTTCCCAGGAAAGGTGAATGGCAGTTGATTGAAGCCATACACAGGTGGCCTGGCTATCTGACTAGGCGACAAAAGCACAGTCTTAGTGCTCCAGGTAGCTGAAAGGAGGCGCGAGACTATAAACTACATTGCCCAATTAGGGGAGCTACATGATTTGAGGACTGCACGAAGCAGGGATGTGTCACTGGGTTCACGACAAAACGAAGGTAGTTGTGCTACTTATGGAAATAGCGCGCAGGTTTGCCTTAAAGTGACCGTTAAGGTCATTGTTCACGATTTGATGGTCGGATTATGGCCAAATGGAGCTGGCTGTAGGCATTTACGGCGAAATATATGGGTTAGATTCTTGAAAATCTGCCGCCAATCTAGCATTAATGGGCCGAATGTGGGGGGGAAGATTGGATTTGAATTCAAAAGGCCCTATAAATTACAAGTGGTTGTCCAGTGGAAAACACTTGGCATTTTGCGAACTGAGTTGTTGCACACTCAGGTATACATGAACCGAGACCTATTCAAGCCTCTAGAAGTGAATTCATTGTTTGAGCAACTACCAGAGACATTGCAAGAATTGTGGAATAGTGCTACGTCAGCACCCACAGAAGCCATGGACACAGGAGCGGTGACAACCGAGGAAGCCGCGCAGGCAATTGAGTTAGTAGAAGCTACGCCAGAGAGTGCCTGAGTGGTAGTCAAAGTCCCTAAATCACCCAGGACACCGAGACCAAAGAAGGATAAGCACAAGCAGCCTATGCTGCTGGTGCACATCTCACCAAGAAACCCATAGAGGACCAAACTCACCTTGTAGGAGAAGGGGTTGGGCATTAATCTGGAGGCAGACGAGGAAGAATCTGAAGAAATCCTAGTGGATGAGGAGGATGTGGAAATGGAAGTTGAAACCTAGGGTGTAGACCCTATTACCAGGCTACCAGAATATGTTCCTCCATGTAAGGGCAAAGCCAAGGTGTTGAAGGACATAGACGAGAGAAAGAGCTCCCTACAAACTCTGTTGCTCCCAGATGACATTGTTTTTAAGGGGCCGTGCCTAGGGCGGGTTCCTGTACTAAAATTCAAAGATTGGGACCTTGCAAATCATGAGAAATTCCCACATTTAGCGACTGAGCAGCTAATGCACTGACACGACTGCTGGAACAATCAAATTAGAGCTGCGGAGATGGCTCAAGGGTGTAGAGAAAGCCGGGCTACTCTACTTTCTCTGGGTATCGCATTACCATCGTGCTCTAGTGATTGTCTTCGTCATCATGCAGTTGCTTTGTTTGGTGCATGATTGGTTTTTGTGGCTGGAGGAGCCCATTCCCATCACAGATCACTTGATTCATCAGATCACATGGTTGCCTTACTTAGGGAAGAATCCATCCAATATATTAGAAGGAAAATGTGGCGAGTTGGCCCTCGTGGAAGCTATGAAGTAGAAATTCAAGTTGGAGAAGAAGAAGCGGGGATATTCCATCTCCAGCATTAATAACTCTGCAGTCAAGGTAGCAACAAAAATATTAGCAGGGAAGGTGATGTGAAAGTGCCACGCGGATGAGGTGCCCACGCCTGTGATTGCATTAGTAGCCCAATGTGCTGAGGGGGTCCAGTAAAACTGGGTGAATTATCTATGCAATGAGTTCCTTGTGAACTGTCACGAGGCAAGACATTCCACTACATGTGGCTCTTGCTCTCGATTGTGTTGGTGGCATGGGAGCTGCCCGAAGACAGCTAATTCCCTTCGGTCATGTTAGTGTCAGTATTTGCATCCTACCATCAGTGATAAAAAATCCTCTTTTCATATCATTTTAAGGGTCCCATTCAGAAATTTTTTATCATTCCACTAGGTCATGCAAAAAAAAATAGTCACTGATGGTAGTCCCAGTCCAAAAACATCATTCTTACCTAAATGTGATTACTTGCTGGCATAATTTCATTTCTTGTTGATTGTACATCATCCATAAAGTTATTTTTATCATGCTATTTGTATTAGTCATGAATTCATTATGTCATCTTGAAATTCAGTCCTTCAAGGTCTCATTAGGTCTTTTAGGGTTTTTCAAGGTTTCATTAGGTCATTAGGGTTGCCAAGGTTCCATTCCATTGCATAAGACCAGCAAGTAAGGGGTGATCAAATGACATCCCTTCACCGTGTGAAGATGATTTGTAAAGAGAAATGTTTATTTCATTATGTAATTTTATGTCTTTCAAATGTAATAATTTCACCATCCCAAGCTGTTAACTTAGTGTTCCAAAGATGCCAGACCATCAAAAGATCAATTTGTCAAAGGAAATAGTTAAGTGAAAGGGTAAAGTTTCAAATGGTTAAGTGTCCAAATCATAATTTTCCACAAGCACTAAACCCTAATTTCCTCACCCATTGAGCTAGGGTTGGCTATGGAATCAAAGACATATGAGTTTCCACACATAGGGCCGATTTTTCTTCAAACTATGTTTTAGACCAAACAGGGATGAATTTAGCAAAAGTGAGAGAGGTTTTTGTCCATAATAGGCCAAGGATGGAAAACCTCCTTCACTTTTTACACAGGTGTCATGGTTTTAGAGAAATGTCAAAAATACAGTTGCTACAAGAGAGTTGTGCACTTCTACAGTGACTTTGGGAAAATCAATTTTTCTTCTAGCTAGATTGTCCAAATGACTTTCTTGATGAGTCAACTGATAAATAGAGAGAAATATATTTCCAATGAGCTATCATGATCTCAATTTGTAGTTGAGGAAGACCTTCAAAAGTTTCCTGCAAGAGAACACTTTAGTTTTGCACCCTCATTTTGCACTTTTTGACCAGTATTGGGAGAATTGACTTTTCAGGGGCTATAATTGATCATTTTCAGTGGTTGATAGGTCCATTGTACAGCCAAGAGAGAGACCTTTCCAACGAGCTATCATGAGATCAATTTGGACACGCAAAGGGAGTCAAAATCAACCTGCACGTTGGAGGGCGCATTTAACCGGGTCGCCACACATTTGACTAGGTCGCTGCACATTTGCCAGGGATTCCAGTGCAATTTATAATGGCGTTGCACTCCTGTAGCTGAAGGGTGCATTTTCTTGGGTCGCTATGCGTTTTCATGGAAGGAGCATAAACAAGCCAGAATGTCCTCCATCGCCACCAAGTTTCGAAATTGGTCATCACACACTTCAATAAATGAGGTAGGTGGCAAAATATATTCACTCCTTCCCTCCATTGTTGATCTACATAGGGTTTCATAGGTGTTTGCTGTCATTTCTAAAATCAAACCCTAGTAACATATTTTCATAGTCCCATTTATTCATCATGGCCAAGAGGCACCTTCATCCTCTCATCCATCCACCTCCATTCCTCCACCTCAATCCATACATCATTCATCTTCATTTGATGAGTCAGCCACACCATCACCTCCATCATCACCATTTCATGTAGCCATTCATTCACCCAATAGAGATGATGACAGTGATGAGGAACATGATGAGCATGATGGCAGTGAGGGACATGATGTATACACTAAGCATGATTAGAGTAGTATACCACAGAGGAACAGTTTGCAGCCCTTTGCTGCACCTATCAGAGGGGAAAGAGGTAGGTGTTTACCCCACGGCAAGTGGGAGGGGTCTTGCCTTCATCATCATCATTATAGGTTAAAGGAAAAGAGAAAATGGTGGAGGAAGCAGAGGTCAAACAACAACATGAAAAACATGACACTGAAAAGGATTTTGTCCTTATGAACACAGATGATGAGGATAAAGACAAAATCACTCAGGATGCCTTAAAAGTAAAGGATACCAAAATTAGGAAGCTTGAGATCAGTTTACAAAGGGCCAAATATATCATCTCCTTTTATGAGCAAGAGAACAAGCAGCTAGAGGTCAAGACGGAATTGATGCAAAACAAGTACATCAAGGCAAAGAGGGAGGCTAAGAAGGCAAAGTTTCAGTTTGATGAGGCTTATGGAGATTATGGAGAGCCAGATGATGAACAAGGATAGAGAAAAAAAACCAAGAACAAGAGGATTAAAGAGAGCCTTAGAGCTTGAAAGGCAAAAGGAGGCAGAATTGGAGGAGCAACTCACTTTAAATGAGCAATTGGTCAAGGACATAACTGAGAACAAAGAGTCTTGGCTTGAGAAGGTGAACACACACTTGGAGACCCTCTTGGACAAAGCAAACAAAGATGTTGAGATACAAAGGAAGATGGCCAAGTATTATGCATGGAGGAACCAAGTGGCAAGGAGCAAGCTCAAAAGAGCTCATGAGAAAATTGACAAATTGACCAAGCAAGAGGAGAGGAGGAGACTTCACATACTTGTTGAGGCATCCCTACATGCCTCTAACCTTTGATCAGTCATAAAAATACATTTTTGGGCATGTTGAACCATTTTTGAGCTTGAAGGAAATTGTTGTGTTTTTCAGTCTAGTTTTTGCACAGTCATGGAGGGCAAATGCGCAACGCCTTGGGCGCTGCACTCTTTTTTGAGACATCCAATCAGCAAGAAGTCAACATTTTTGGGTTTCTAGTGATGAGTACATACACCCTATACATTTTCTAAGCATTTGGAGGAAAACTAGTTGGTCAAAAGGTCAAAAAACACCCAAAAAATGACCTTTCTGCCCTCTTTTTGGCCTTGGCGTTGCGCGCTGAGCAGTGTTGGGAGATTTGGTTTTTGGCTGGGCAAATGACATCCAAATTCAGAAATTCAAGTTTTTCTGGAAAGTAGACAGGCAAATATTTCTAAAAAGCTATTGTGGGTCCAATTTGGACATCAGGAAATCCTCCAAAAGCGCAGATTCGACCCAATTTTCACTTCTACCATGATAGATGATGTTCTTACCCTTGTAATTGATAAGTTGGATGTAATTATGATGCTTCTAGAGCTTACTACGGTAGATTCATTAGGTAAAATAAATTTATGAGGTGAAATGTATCAGTTTGTTTGGATTAGGGATGAGTCACTTTGACCACCCTATTTTCTTGTTAGCAGTTCAAATTTTGTTGGAAACAGCTCCTCCTCTCATGGATTCAACTCCCTGAGCTTAGGATGAGTTGTTTGGGGTCTATATGATGCTTTTCCTCAGTCATTGTAGTGATTGGACTCAGTGGGATGCTTATGTTTTGATTAGATATCATTTTGTATCAGTTACAACAGGAGATTAATGAAAAATTGCAGCTATTTCTTTGGGATCCATGTGGTATGATGCTTAGTTCAGTTTTTATTTTGTATTCATGTGTTAGAATGTATTGTTGACTCCATTTCATCATTTCATTGCCTTTATGTGAATGTATACAAGTCTGAGAGGCAGAATCCATATATTTATGCTCTGTTTTGGGTAGACATTTCACAGTTTGTGTTTTCTTCAGTTTAGGAAGAATCCATGTGGTTTACATGCTATTTCTAGCTCCTCACTTGTATTTTCACCTCATCCATCAAACCCTAAGGTTCTGATCATTGTGCCTACCTTGCCCCATTGAACACCCTGCAGTTTTGACCTGATTTCCTTGCCCTAACTGTTTGGCTCTTCCTGATCTAGCAAAACCCTTCAAAAAAATCACATCAAAACCCTGTGCTACTATACCTAGACTAATATTAGTTTCTTGATCCAGTCATTTTGGCTGAGATCCTTATGGAGAGAGCCCTCTCCTAGCCTAGTAGGGCAAGTTACTTGGCTAAGTGTGGTTTGTGGTTACCCCGGAATTTCCTTATTCAAATAGAGGTTCAATCCAGGTGCTAATAGGTCACGTTGGACCTTCCAGAGGAAATGAAGTACACTTCACTGTGGGTGACCAAGGACACACAACGCATAAAAGAAATCAATATCTTTTGGATCTTGATGGAAATGAGTATCCGGATAGGGATCAATCGCAAGCCACGAATATCACCTACAGTATACGCTAGTTTGCAGAGCTTTGCAGATTTCAAAGTGGATTTCCACCATGTCTTTATCAGGGTGCGGAAGGACCCTATGAAGACATGGCATAACTTACCATATTTGGCAACTAATGATGTTATCTTCACAGTCCTCGAGTCTTGGCCGTGGAGTGGTGCGTTGCAATAGGCTCTGCGGTGGAAACGGACAAGTTCACCACATAGCGTAAGAAGGAAGAAACAAAGCTCAGAATGGCGCAGCTGGCTGAGAAGCACAAAAAAGAGGGAGTGTTAAGTTATGGTATGTTCTATGCTTAGAGCAGTTTACTTCTTTTTATTATTATTATCCACAGATTAGAAATCACCTATACAGTAAGTAAAGTGCAGATAGAACATTAAACGATCGACAGAAAACAAGCCAAGATAAGAGACACAAGATGTGGCAGCTAGCCAAGGACAAACCCCAATATGGAGAAACCCTTTGATCAAATCTTCCTTTATCTTCAATAATTCAGCAGAGAGAAATAGTACATAAATATGGTTTACTTCAGCAGCAGCAAACCCTAGATCAGTGGCATCAGTCATATCTATCAGATCATCTAGATCAGCTACATCAGCGACATCAGTCAATATCTGTCAAATCATCTAGATCAGCGGCATCATTCAATATCTGTCAGATTAGCGAAATCAACAACATCAGTCAATATCTGTCAGATCATCTAGATTAGTGGCATCAGCGGCATCAACATCATCGGCATCACTGGCATCAGCATCATCGGCATCACCGGCATCACTAGCATCAACATCATCAACATCAGAATCATCGACATCAGCGTCATCAGCATCATCATCACCAGCATCACCAGCATCAGCATCATCGGCATTAGCATCATTGGCATTAGCATCATCGACATCAGCATCACCGACATCATTGGCATCACCGACATCCTTCCTTCCACATGTGTGAGAGAAGAGTCCCTTTCTGCGCAGTAGGAGAAAAGCCTCTTTTCTGCGCGAGAGAGAGAGAGATATGTGATGAGATGTGTTTCCAAATGAGGAAAAGACCTCTTGTATTTATACACAACTGTTTATGATTGAATAGATGCGACTGTTGGGCTTCTGAGCCTACATTATTTGTTGGTCGACTTGATAATTATTCCATAATCAAAATAAATTCATATCTCCATAAATACTTATCAGAATCAGATGATCTTTAGATCAATCCTACACCTCTCGATGAGAGGAATCTAATAAAAATATTATCAGCCATGAATAAGATGACCCACATGGAGTTTGTCCCTAGTTACCAATTTTAACACTCCCTCTCAACTAGGGAGAACTCCATCTGCAATCTGTCTGTCAGTCGCTACTATTCATCCATCCAATGCACTGCCCTGTACATCTTGACCCTTACTCTATTCTGCTTTATCCTACTTGCTCTACTCTGTTATGTTCTACCCTGTTCTGATCCAGCTCTTCTCTGCTTTGTTCTGCTCTGCTCTGCTTTGTCCAAATTATGAAGAAGAAGAAATGATCGAATATGTATCATACTGACTCAAAGTCAGTCTGAGAGTGTGTACCACTCGTCCCAGACTAGTCCTCAACTGACCTGAAGTCAGTGTCATAGTGGGTACAACTCCTACCTCTGGTCCCAGACCAGTATCATCCTCCACTGACTCAAAGTCAGTCTCAGAGTGCATACCATGGGTCCCAGACCAGTCTCAATCGACCTGAAGTTAGCATCATAGTAGGTACCACTCCTACTACTGGTCCCATCCCAGTCCTCCACTAACCCGAATTCAGTCTCAGAGTATGTACCACTGGTCCCAGACTAGTCTCAAATGACCCAAAGCCAGTGTCATAGTGGGTACAACTCCTACAATTGGTCCCAGACTAGTCCTCCATTGACCCGAAGTCAGTCTCAGAGTATGTACCACTAGTCCTAGACTAGTCTCAACCGACCCGAAGTCAGTGTCATAGTGGGTACAACTCCTACAACTGGTCCCAGACCAATCCTCCACTGACCCGAATTCAGTCTCAGAGTATGTACCATTGGTCCTAGACCAGTCTCAACCGACCCAAAGTCAGCGTCATAGTGGGTACAACTCCTACAACTGGTCCCAAACCATTATCATTAATCCCAGATCAATGAAGGTCATCCTAGCATAAGGATTACGGTAGATACAGCGATGCATCCATCAGTACTACTATGGTCCCTATCCTCATTTCCTTGCTTATTGATCAGATAAGAGGTACTTCCAATGAGTCCCAGATTGCATGGGTAGGATGCCTTGACGGGAGAACTAATCAATGTTGTCCTCACATGAGAACTAATCATCCTGCTACACAATTTTCATGCAGAAAACATCATCCAGACCTCAAAGGAGAACTAATCATCCTGCTACATAATCGTCATGGAGAACACAACATCCAGACCTCACAAGAGAACTAATCATCCTGCTACATAGTCACCACGGGGTGTTACAGGGAAAGTTTTGATTCTTTTACCATGTGGTCATATGTCACTCCAAGAAGTACCCCGCACCCCCCCGCCCGGAGCTACAAGAGCTCCATACATCATACAGGACCTCATCAAAGGTTTTATAAATGACACCAAGTCGTTCTCAGAAAGTAAAAAATTTGACCTTTCCTAGGGGCTTTGTCAGAATGTCGGCGACCTGTTCATCTGTATCGATATGGTGGAGCCTTATAACTCCCCGCTGCACCATATCTTGAATATAGTGGTACCTGATATCGATATGCATGGAGCGATCATGAAATACATGATTCTCTGATAAACGAATCCCACTCTGGTTATCACACAGGATGACAGTGGTATCTAATGCAAATCCAAACAGCTCACTGGAGAGCTTTCGTAATCAGATTGCCTCACAGGTGGCCATGCTAGCAACAATATACTCTGCCTCATCGGTGCTCAAAGCCACTGACTTCTGCTTCCTTCTCATCCAAGATATCAAAGCAGATCCTAAGGAGAAAAAACACTCGGAAGTGCTCTTATGATCCACCACACTGCCTGCCCAATCAGCATCAGTGTATCCAAGTAGTCTCACATTCCCAACAATGTATCTTAATCCATGAGTGATTGTGCCACGAAGATCTCTCAGCAGATTCTTGGCACCAATCCAATGTGAGTGACGAGGCTTAACCATATGTTGGCTCAAAGTGTTGACTAGAAAGCATATATCCAGATGGGAGTTCACCAAGAACATCAATGCTTCGACAAGCTGTCTATACTCGGTAGCATTTCGTAAAACGGGTCTGGCAGCATTACCGCTTAACTTCTTAAAGTTAAGCTCCATCGGGGTAGTTACGGGTTTGCAGTCCATCATGCCAAATCTTTTCAATATCTTCACCACATATTTTCCTTGAGATAGGAGAATTTCCCCTGGCTTCTGCCAAACTTCAAGTCCTAGGAAATAGTGCATCAGTCCTAGGTCCTTCATTTCAAATTCAGAAGCCAACTCCCTCTTACATTTGTGAATGAGAGGGGCTGCACCTGTCAGAAAGAGGTCATCCACATACAACACCAGTATGAGAGGTTTGTCATCTTCAACCTTAAAGTAAAGTTTAGGATCGACTTCACTCCTAGTGAATCCTAGCTTCATCAAGTAGCTATCGATCCTCTCATACCATGCTCGAGGTGCTTGCTTCTGCCCATAGAGAGCCTTCTTCAACTTGCATACATGAGATTTTTAATCATAAATCTCAAATCCTTCGGGTTTCTCCACGTAGACCTCTTCTTAGATCGAACCATGCAAGAATGCAGTCTTGAAATCCATCCGATGTAGGTTCCATCCTTATGAAGCCACAAGGGCTATGATTGAGTGGATGGTGGTATATCTGGCTACAGGTGCAAATGTCTCGTCATACTCATTTTCTTTTGGTTCCGTAGTGTCAAATTCTTGAGAGCTCCTCACTGTAGGAAGATTGTTCACCTTGTTGAGGGCCATATCTTTGTCAAATGTGACATCATGACTAATCACGATTTTCCTTTGACTAGCTACATAGATTCTATAGCCCTTAGTATTTTCTCCATAGCCCACGAAGATTCCTTTCTTTCCAGATGCACCCAATTTTTTTCTTTTCTCTTTTGGCACATGAAAATATACAGGGCTTCCAAAAATTCTAAAATGAGATATGTCAGATTTCTTACCGGTGAACATTTGTTCAAGAGTCTTGGAACCCAATGCTTGATGAGGGCATCAGTTTTGTACATATACGGCGGTGTTTGCAGCTTCGTCCCATAGAAACTTCGGAAGTCTTTGATCATGGAGCATGGAACATACAACTTCCACAATCGTATGGTTCTACCTTTCTGCCACACCATTTCGTTCAGCAGTATATGGTGTAGTAGTCTCCCTCTTAATGCCAACATCTTTACAAAAGTCATGAAACTCTTTAGTTTCATATTCAGTCCCATTATCAGTCCTTAAGATCTTGATATTCTTTTCGGTTTGATTCTCGATCAAGGCTTTGAAGTGTCAAAACCAAGAGAACACTTCATCCTTCTTTTTCAAGAAATATATCCAAGTCTTTTGAGAATAGTCATCTGTAAAAAATAAGGTAACATGAATATCCTCCTAAGGAGTTCACAGGCATCATAGTAGATATGTCTGAGTGAACCAACTGTAATATATCAGAGGTCTTGCTTTGGCTTGAGGGGAATGGTCCCCTTTTGATCTTTCCTTCCGCACATCCCGAACATACACCTTCTTTCTCTACTTGGAATTCAGGCATCCCTGTCACCATTTGTTTTACATTGGGTAGAGCTTTATAATGAAGGTGGGCAAACCTATGATGCCAAAGTTCAGACTGAAGAGATGTGTCACAAGACATGACACCTAGCGGACTTGCACCGACCTAATATAATGAATCAACTCGAAACCCAAGAGTAAAGGCATCTTTAACTTTAAATAAACTCACCTATCTATCGTAGATTTCCTTGGAGGTGTTCAGCTCAGAAACATAGGCCACCAAGCACTTGTTGATAGAGTCCTGGATAATCTTCTTTGTTTTGACTTCACCATTTTTCCATTTTTTCTTGGTATCAACAGGTGAATTTGATGGAGGCTCAACAATATGCCTCTCACATGGTCTAACACTCCTTGATCTTCTAAGGTTAGATCGAGAGAAATCTTCCATCGATGATAGTCAGACTTCTCATGGAGCTTGTCTTTGGCAGGGAACAGTGTTGAGGACCCCATAGTTCTTTTTAGGATAGCCTTACCAATATTCTCTTCGGTGATTGCTCTTGCTCTTGCTCGGGCTTTGTCTTCACCTTAGCTCTGATACCATGTTAAGTTATGGTATGTTCTATGCTTAGAGTAGTTTACTTCTTTTTATTATTATTATCCACAGATTAGCAATCACCTGTACAGTAAGTAAAGTGTAGATAGAAAATTAAACAATCAATAGAAAACAAGCCAAGACAAGAGACACAAGATGTGGTAGCTAGCCAGGGACAAACCCCAATATGGGGAAACCCTTTGATCAAATCTTCCTTTATCTTCAATAATTCGGCAGAGAGAAATAGTACATAAATCTGATTTACATTAGCAACAACAAACCCTAGATCAGCGGCATCAGTCAATATCTGTCAGATCATCTAGATCAGCAACATCAGTCAATATCTATCAGATCATCTAGATCAGTGGCATCAGTTGCATCAGTTAATGTTTGTTAGATCATCTAGATCAGCGGCATCAGTCAATATCTGTCAGATCATCTAGATCAGCGGCATCAGCATCATCGGCATCACCAGCATCAGCATCATCGACATCACTGGCATCACTGGCATCAGCATCATCGGCATCAGCATCATAGACATCAGCATCATTGGCATTAGCATCATCGGCATCACTGGCATCAACATCATCGACATCAGCATCATCGGCATCAGCATCACCGGCATCACTGGCATCAACATCAACATCATTGGCATCAGCATCATCGGCATCATCGGCGTCCTTCCTTCCACACGTGTGAGAGAAGAGTCCCTTTCTGCGCAGTAGGAGAAGAGCCTCTTTTCTGTGTAGGAGAGGGAGAGAGAGATGTGTTTCCAAATGAGGAAAATACCTCCTGTATTTATACACAACTAATAGATGCGACTGTTGGGCTTCTGAGCCTACATGAGTTGCTGGTCAGCTTGATAATTATTCCATAATCAAAATAAATTCATATCTCCATAAATACTTATCGGAATCGGACGATCTTTAGATCAATCCGACACCTCTCAATGAGAGGAATCTAATAAAAATATTATCAGCCATGAATAATATGACCTACATGGAGCTTGTCCCTAGTTTCCAATTTTAACAGGGAGCATAGGCTCAAACCCAGGTAGCATGCGACGTCGTGAAATTAGCCGAATAGTAGAAGACAAGAGGAGAAGAGCGCGAAGGACAGAAGTCGCCTTCAATTGGGACTGAAGTAGAAACAAATGATCCAATAGAACAAGGTGGCGCGGACCTGCAGACAATGTCCACCCAACTCAAGCATCAGTGCCCACAAGAAAAGACAATGCCACAGAAGAAAACCAAGGCTTCAAAGACACCGTTTGACCCAATAACCCTCACTGAGAGAGATTTGCACGATATTAGAGAAATGGTGAGGGATGTAACCATGAAGGCCCTCCAACAGTTCAAAGAACAACAACAATTTGGTATTAGGGGCTCTCTAGATGGAGCTATAGGAGTTGCAGGCTCACACTCCATAGGCTAGCACAGTGTCCACGAGCCTCGCGATCAGCACTTCAGCTGTCGCGGAGATGTTTCGCACCAAAGTGACCAACACGATAGCACTATTAGATGGGTAACTTACTATAGAAAATGAGGCCGACAAGACCACGGTCAGCAGCCTAAAAGGGGTGGGATTGAATATGGTTGTGCTCCCTCGAGAGACGCTCCACCTCTTGCAGGATGTAGTCACTATGGAACTTAGGGCCCAAGAGAGTCACGCTTTGTAGGTGATGAGAAATCAGCACATCAACATTGAGTAGTTGGGCTTGCAGCGCAATGAGGTAGTGGGAAAAAATAAGCAGATCATGCAGGTTGTGGAGGAATCCTACCAAATTGTCCCAGAGTTGGACATTCAGGTAGAAGAATTGGTTGAGGCGCGCATCGACAAGTTAGCCACAGGGATGCACGACACTCAAGCAGAGATGGCCAGGATTCAGCTAGAGCTAAACCTACAAATCACAGAATTGCAGTTGAGGGCTCAGCGTTCAACCCTGCCGGAAGTCAGGGAACAACGTGCCACCACTATTACAACAATAATAGCGGTGGTCGACAGTGCAATAGCAGACTGCATGCGACTTTTTGAACAATCATTCGAGGTCCTAACCACCCTGCGAGAGGACCCAAATGTAGAGCACCTGGAGACAAAGGTGCACGTGATACAACAAAGGGGTATGATGAGGTCAAAGGGACCTCGCAGACGGTCGTCCTTACATAGAGGCTCGCACAGATGCAGGAGGCAAAGGCGCTTAAGGAACAAGTGGATGCCACTCGTCACAAAGAAGCGGTTCTAGAAGCACACCTAAAGCCATGGATAGACGAGGCATACATGATCACAACTTCCATTGAAGGAAAGCTCGCGACACTACATGCAACTCAGCAAAAGATTCAGGGTGGCAGTTCAGTGGTAGTTACCAATCAGAGAGTGGAAGAAGTCCAACAGGCGGCTGCTCAGTGCGTTGTCGAGGTTACATTCATCCAAACAGAGTTGGCAAGTCTTCGTGTTAAGATCTCCGCGCCTACAGAGTGACTTGAGGGCGAGTCACGATGATTTTGTTGGGGGCCTATTGGGCACGGGATCCCCCAAGTGTATTTTTGGGGATTAAATCCCATATGTTGGTCAATTTTTTTAATCCAAGTGTAAAGACTCCACATTTTGTGGTCATGGAGCATGTAGACGTTAAAGAGTCATAAGGTTGTCCACCCTTATTTTGGAAATGTAATTTTGATTGTAGAAGATCTACCCATGGTTCGCAGACCATGGGATTGTATAAATAGAGCTAAGATCTTAGTAGTTTAAAGCAAAAAAATGAAAAGAGAAGGAACATGTAAGAAAGTCATAGCTCTATGAAGAAGTCTAAGTCTTGGGTCATAGCGTAGGTAGAGGCCCTACAGCTGAGTGCGTAGAGGCCTAGGGTAGAAGTCCGCAGCTAAGTGTGCGGACCCCTATAGTTGAGTGTGCAGGGCGGGTCAAGTTTGTATTTGTCCAGAATTATTAATAAATAGAAGTATTCTACAATTTCTGCGTCTTTATTTCTTGTTTATGTATCCTGTTAGGTTGGATATGAATTTCACTTATAACACTTATATGATGTGCGAGTGTATGTAAATGTGTTGGTTAAGTGAATGCAAGTAAGAACATTTGTTTACGCGAAGCTAACTAAGGTTGGTTAATAGGATAAGTAGGACACATAGCCTAGTTTGGGAAATATCACAGTTCATTGCCCTAGCAGGGAGAAAGTCTCTGAGCCGCAGGTTAGGGTTGCGTGAAAGCCAACTGTACCCTTTCGCAAAGGTACTGAAGGGTGGAACAGAGGGCTAAGCAACCTACACGAAGGTAGGTATAGTCAGAATAAACCGACATCACAACCATCTCAAGGGTGCGTAAACTTGGTTCCAGCATCCCCCCATACTGCTTCGCATGAGACTTCAATTCGCACTCTGCGCGTTGATGCCGAAAGGGCCAGTAGTTTAGGGATTTGTTTGGCTAACTAATGCTGAACCTGGGTCAGGCCCCCTCAAGCCAACAACAACCTCGGCATGTTTCTCTCGGCATGTGTCGGCGAGTGTTATAGATGATTTTTCCATATATAAGTTCAATGGAAATAACGAAACACCCTTGTTTAGGAAAAGAATGTTAGAAAATAATATATTACAGAGCAATGGTACACATAAAATATTGCAAAAACACAAACATAGAAAGTGCATCAAACAAGAGAGAGACACAGATATACGTGGTTCACCCAATTTGGGCTATGTCCACTGAGAAATATCCAGCCCTTCCTTTTATATTATCTAGCAAAATGAAGAGATACAACCTACAGCCGATCCGCTATAATTTCTTCTTCGCTCTCACATAGTCTCCTCTCTCTTTCTTGCTTAGAATACACATATGTTCAACCGCAATACAATTACATCATATATAGTGATGGGTTTCCTTCTAGGGAAAAAAGCCTAAATTAAACATAACTTCTACCATCAGATCATTTGTCTAATTAACTACCCAGATTGACTATGAAATTACAATATTTTACAAGGCAATTTTACATATATTTTTAGCTTCAGGGGTGCTGCCCCAGAACCCCTCCCAGGGGGGGATCATAAACATCATAGTCACCCCCCCTGGCGGCGAACAAACGGGTGGCATTTCCGCCTCATTACGAACTAGGGTCCATTGCAGCGATACCTCTGATTAAAGAAGATAATTAGGCTCCAAACCCAACAATCTCCCACTTGGACACTGATTATAGCAACTCCACTGCTGGTTCATTCGCTAGACAATGAATCCAACTTGGACCTAGCTATTTCTCATCTCATCATCATACTCTAAGACCAATTGAAACTGATCAAAATCTCAGATTATCCCTGTGACATAGATAAGTTCCCTCTGCAAACAGAGGGAACCCCTCTAGCCCTAAAGTGGGTCTAATCACTGCACAGACAATACCAAAGCAAATTTCCTTAGAAAGTTGGTGTTATGAAGACCTACCTTCAATCCAACGTTCGATGAAGTCCTCGTCGTGTTGCTCAAGCTCTTTGTTCTTCTATTCGTTCATACCTGAAAACAACATGTAGAGAAACACCACAAATGCAAATAAAAAAACAACCAAACAATCTACTTGAAGAGTCAAAGAAGCTCAAGCTATCGACATATAATTTAGCGCACGATATAGGAAACAAGCTATTGATTTGTATTAATATGAATCAAAGTAAAACTTACAACTGGGCCTTGACATCATAAGCCTCCTTGAAGGGTCCTGTCGGTATGTCTCCGTAAGCAATTACTTGTGGACCGTCTCCCAAGGGAACATATGACTCTCTCTTTTGTCCAAAGGGGTTGGTACTAGAAAGCTCTCAAGCCAAATCTACTCAAGCATCTCTCAAATCACAATACAAATGAGGCTACTTCCACACTCCAATGACACTCTCTACCTCTACTCCTCTCTTAGAAATTTGAAACTATCAAATTACATCTAGCTATCATCCAGTTACATCCAAGCTAGTTGATGTTATTCATGGAAGAGATATTTATAGGAGGGAGAGGTCCCATAAGAGAAGGAAGGAAGAGCTTATCTCTTAGGGAGGTTGCACAAAAGGTGGAACAACCATCCTAAAGGATAAATGCAAGCTCAACTGACCACCCAACCAGCCCTAGGACCGCCCGTGAAGCAATTTCATCTAGAAGTTTCGACGAGTTGTTGAAAAACTTGCCAAATTTGGCTCGTCACAGGTGCAACATGGGGACAGGGTGAAGACTTCGCTAGGGCTATTGGTAACTTGACCATCTTTGCGAGGGGGCTAACTTCTGACTCGCAACGACCCAGAAACTTAGGTAAAAGGGGTCTTCTTCAGGGATAATGAAATGAGACACTCTTCCTGAGATTGCAAGGAAGGTAATGACACATAATTGGCATGACACAACACAGATGTTAGTATCATGGATTGGCAGTATTCGGGATCAGGGAATGCAAAGTTGGTGAGAAATTACTTTGTAACAGATGCCCCTTAAAGCATGAAGGCCAAGAGAATGGGAGGGGTGAAATACTTTATGAATCCATAACCGAAACAGAACATCCTCGCGGAGAACCTAAAGATGCAAGTACAATTGATATCTCTGATACATGAGTACATAGTGAAAGGAAATACATGTGCATAAGGCATGGGCGTAGCCATCCAGAACATAAACATAAATGGTCTGTGGTATGGACACAACAATCCAATCAGAACGACCATAAAAAAGACTGAGGTATGGTTGCAGTGATCCAATCAAAAGAGTCATGTATAAATCAATCCACGCAACCTGGACTTGTGTAATATGAGCCCAGGGTCTTGAATCCCAACCTATCCACTGTACAATTTCTAATATGTGAATAGATGTGTTGAAGTCAAGCACACTAGAAAATCACTTGATTACCAGCCAATAATATGAACCATTAACAAGCGCAAGAGAGACCACCAGTAATCTCAATGGTTCTCAAGGTACTGCTAGCACAATCCACAAAGTGTGAAAAAATGATCTGGAGTCGAACACTTGTGAAATCACTCGATCGAAGACCAATGATGCAAGCCTGTCGTCAAGTGCGAAGAAATTTCCATTGAGGCATGTAAGCTCCAAGGTACCATAAAGGAGTCTCTAAGTCAACTTCCCAGATAATACGCTGAAGTAGACAAGAAACGACCGATTGAAGGAGGGCCATAATGTTTCCCACATCATTGATGCAAGACGAAGGAACAAGATGATTATGAGTGAAACAGAGAATCTGAGGAAGGTGTGTAAGGATACAAACTGTAGAAGGATTAAGCTCTTGGACATATCGGTGACACGACTCTGGAATTTGGCAGCATTTTGGTACCAAGGGATCAAAGGTCATGATGATGCAGCAGGGATTAGATGGAATGAGGCAAAATGAATAACCCAAAACCCAAAAGACCAATGATAGAATGAGGATATCCCAACCCAACATGAAGCAGAAAGAGTGTCAATGTCCAAGAGCGACAAGCTACCATAATAACTAATACGATCAACAGAATGTTTTCAAATTTTCCCCCACCATTTCTGGCGAGTACCCCAATTATTTTTTGAAACACAAGCTTGAAGGGGATAGCATATGCTTGTAATGTAAGTTCATCCTTTGGACAAATCAGACCTAGTGAGTTTAACGAGCCCTAGGTAGGAGAATCTCGATCTTGTCATGATGACAAGTCTAATGTCGTCAGATTTTAAAGAGTCCGACATAGGTAAAACTCAGAGTCTTTTTCACGTTTAAAGATTTTGAAAAAAACATGGAAAAGAATACTCCAAAGGTCCCTTTTCATAAATTTATCCCTCGAACCTGAAAAGGTAGAAAATAATATCCAAGGGAGCCTATTGACCATGGAATATCAATGCATACCTTTTCATAAATAATCTATCCCAGCCCAAAAAAGGGGTAAACGTATACTGGGTAGATGATGCTTCACAACCTTTAACGAGTTCAAAGCGACAAGAGCTTGGCAATATTTTCATTTTTAAAGGTTCGGAAAAGAGCTGAAAGCAGACCTCTCATTTTATTCTCTTTAACGAGTCAAAAAGGGAAAAAACACTCAGCAAGCTTTTCATTTTTTACAAGTTCGAAAAGAGCTTAAAGGTGACTCGTCCTGGAGGAAAGGTATAAAGGGTAGCAACTGGTTCCAACAATGGTGGAACTGCTCAAAACATGTAATGTTCAAGAGGCTAATAAAACCACTCATCGATGTTGTCCCTCAAGAAAGGATAAACAACCAAGTGAAAGCACATGATCGACCAAAGAGATGGTGGCGATGGAATGAAACAACCGAGGCTCATCTAGTAGAAATTAGCTGATAAAAATGACAATGACAGGATATAAATAGGGTGTGGGTTCATTTTTACGCAAGATTGAACCATGGAGAACTCTGCTTGGATTCGGTTTCATGTTTACACAAGCTTGAAACGAAAAACTATGCTTGCTATAAGTTCGCATGCCCCCAGCATAATGACTGAAATCAAGGTACATGCCCCCCAAGCTTCATTTCATTCAGCCAAGTGGATGGAATGAAGGTTCACGTTCGAGATCTTGGAAAGACTCGACAGGGATTTTACAAGATCTTAATCAAAGACTCAATTTGGAAAGGGGAGTCATTTCATTTTTGACTGAGGTTGACACAATAAAAGAACTAGCCTCAAGACCCTTGTTTCATTTGTTAACGAGCTTGACATAGGAAGAAACTATCCTCGTACCCTTGGTTTCATTTTTTAACGAGGTTGACACAAGATCAAGAACTATCCTCGCAACCCTTGTTTCATTTTTTAACGAGCTTGACACAAGACAAGGAACTATGCTCCATCTCTTGTTTCATTTTTTAACGAGGTTGACACAAGAAAAAGGAACTCTCCTCATGGAAACTGTTCATGGGCCATATGAGAACATGGCTCCCAAGAGGTCTTCACTAGATGGAAGAACCATGCTCTGGGAGGAATACATGTTATTGGGTACCAATGACAGATCGGGTTCCAATGCCCCAGTACATGATGTACGAGACCATCTATGTGATCATCAACAGATGCGGAGGCAGAACGGGTAGCCACATAATTGACCTGTGGTGGGGAAGGTACTACTTGAAAACAAGAGCCGATAGGGGACGATGGTTGCAAAGGAGGTATCTGGTGACTAATGAACGAAAATTGATCAAGAGTCACAATTCTTCCATCATATGGAAAACAAAGCACACGGAAAAGTGAAGAAACAAGGGCTCCCATGACATAAATATAGTCACATCCATGGAGGAGATTGAAATCTAATGCACCTTGGATGACCATCATGTCTATATAGACGGTTTTGTCTCCGAAAGTAATAGGAAACTTTGCAAGGATCCCTAAGGGTTAACTAGTTCCTCCATCAAAAGCCAACAAATTATGGGTGACAGGCACAAGCTGTGGGGAGCCCAAAGCTTGCCAAGTAGTGGAAGACATGAAGCTAACAGATGCATCTTCATCCAAAAGAGTTTCAGGTACTGCCATAATAGAGGCATGTACGGTGATCTGGAAAGGCACATAAGATGGGAGGCGGAAAGTAGTCAAGTGACTCTAATCGAAGGAAACGACATAACTACTTGGTGGGGGTATCGTATGATTCCCCCCATGTGCTACAGGAATAGAAGAAGGACTCTCCTGAGTAGTAGGGATAGGAGGGCCATCCTTTGATTCATGAGAATCTGAAGAGACGAGAAGAACATGAGCAGTATGATCATTATGCACTTCTGGAACAGAGTGAGCAACTGGTGGTGAAACCAAGTCGACACTCTCTTCAACCAATGGTTGGTCGAGAACAGACACCAAAGACTCAAGCTTAGGAAGAGCAGGGTGGGTAAGAGATGAATCTAAGTCAATCTCTTTACCAACTAGGGGAGGGTCAGAAGAAAGCCTCTGATAACCAACAGGGAGTTGGGGGTGAGAAGCCGTAAGGTTTTCCAAAACTTTGGAGGTTGTATCCATAAGAGGACAAAGGTGAAGAAGATGTTCTCCTTCACATAACCTACAGGGAAATCTAATCTTCCCTTTCTTCTTACCATCGCTAGCTAAGAGTGTAGCATCGACATGATCTCCAGAGGTTGATGAGGATGGTCGATCCAAATTTTGAGACCATACCTCCAAGACTCTGGGAATGCCAGGGCAGTCTCGGAGGAGATGATCACCCTTACACAACTTGCAAGGGAATTTGACCTTTCGTGGAGGATCAAAAGGTTTGCCAATAAGGGGTGCATTTGGAGTAACATTCGCATGGTTGGCCCCTCGCTTAGCTGACTTCTTCTTCTTTGTCTTCTTCTTCTTCTTCTTAGCCTCCTGGTTACTAGATTTGAAACTTTCACCAGGCGAAGTAGAAGAGGAAGGTGAAGAAACAGGGGAAGAAGGCGAGGGGTCAACCTTAGAATCATCATGGCATGATTCGAATGAAGGAGATGGCGGGGCCAGAGTCGAGACACTCGGGATTACTGAGGTCGAAAATAACTAGACAGGTAAACCAATGGTTAACCCAGGGAGGGACAACGTTGCCATATAAGGAGCACCAGCATTTCCAAAGGAAGGAAAAGGACCAGGGTTCCCTTCTAAGGGGAACCCTTGACTGGTAGACTCCGGAAATGTTGCCATTGGAATCGACTCTAAAGAATCACTAAGGAAATCAACTGTTACCAGGAATGTTTTGTGGGAAGTTAATTTTAGAACATTGAAACAAAACTTTGCCTTTTCATGTTTTAAGAGTCGAGAAAAGGACGAAAGGTGACTCTATCGCTTTCGATTGGAAATGAGCTCAAAAGGACAAGTGCTCAGATGATCCTTTTACTTTTAAAGAGTCGAAAAGGAATGAAAGTGACTACTCTGGAATTCTAGGCAAGAGGTTTACCAGACAAATCGTAAAACTACATATACACCTTGGTAATAAAATGAAATAGAAATGACCAAGGACTTCCCTTACAGCAGTCAATCTTCCTGAATGTTGTGTTCGGTGCGTTACGACTTGTAAGGCGGTAGACTTGGCTTCCTATGGATAATAGGATGATAACCTAGTGGGGTCTCCCAATATATATGCGACGGTACGAGGAGCACAAATCCGTACTAGCATCTATTGTATCACAAAAGGAGGAATCACCCAACCTTAGTGAGAACAATAGGAACTAGGTTTAATGACGTTGGAACACGTCTCTAGCCTAGACCTCTAGATATGTGAGTGTTAGGTTCCAATGCATTTTTAAGTTCATTCAATAAATTTTAACAATTGATCTTGAATTAAGTCTCGATTTTAAGTTCCTATCGAATGTATATTTAACACTCCTAAAATGCAACTAAATGAGGAAAAAGACAATTTGCGTTGAATGAATAACTAGCTAAGGAAGAGTGAGAGGTTCAATCCATAACAACTGAATGGAAAAAAAGAAAACCAATCAAAGAAAAAGGAACACTTCTACCATCTACTCAAACTTGCAAGCAATCCAAGAAAGAATGAGAAACACACTTTTTGCTTTTCAATGTCTTAATCGCAAGAATCTACTAATGCAAAAAATCATTTTTCAAACCTTAATACAAGATGAATGCACTTTTTGATTTTCTTGAATAAATGATAAGCAACTATATGCACAAATGAATCAAAGACTCAAAACTAAATAAATAATCCTTTTTCACAAAACTGGAAAACTATCTCATTGACTGGGAAGCAAAGCGATTTATGCCAAGCGAAAGAAGGAGACCGAATGAACAAGACAAGGAAGTTCGGTGACCAAACACATACACCAATCAAGAGAATGACAAATAGCAAAAAGGAAGAAGCCTCAAGCTACGATTACCAAGCAGATTCTAAAGATCTCAATGAAGGAGTGACCCAAGAAAACCAAGCAGTGGAGAAACCCTAGGGTATTTAGGTCACACGGTTCAAGAGAGAGGATTTGAAAAGACTTGAAAACTGAAATCAAAAATCTTAACAACCAACACTTTTGACACAACAAAGAGAAGCAAAACAAGCTCTGAGGACAAAACACACTGGCCGATCAACCAAACAAACCTCAAAATTTGAAAATCACAAGAATCATCGCAAGTAAAACACTAGCAACATGCGTCGACAACAAATCGTCACACGTCCCTAACCAAGCACTCTGTGATGTTGTCATGAAAGTACATCAGTTAGCTGCGCCAAGCCGATTTCAAGCCTCAACGCAACTGTTAGACAATTTATCCGCACCATACAGTAAAAGGTGCAACCCAAAAGACAATGCAGACGTGACTACTTTGCGACTGTTAGGAAATAAACAGCGACGACTCGAAATCAAAAGCAAAAAATGGAAGTTTGACTGAAGCAGGGCCTGATCTATCACTCAGAAGGTTTGGAAGGCTATAGAATTAGTTCAACAACTTCCAAAATGAAGTATGCTACCCAAATAGTAAGGAAGACAATAAACCAACAAAGCCAATCAACACAAAAGACAAAAGACAATTCCCTAGTGGAGTTGCCAACTTGGCGCATAGGTAAGTTCCCTTTGTGGACAGAGGCAACCCCTCTAGCCCTAGAGTGGGTCTAGTCACTGCACAAACAATACCAAAGCAAATTTCCTTAGAAAGTTGGTGTTATGAAGACCTATCTTCAATCCGATGTTCGATGAAGTCCTTGTTGTGTTGCTCCAGCTCTTTTTTCTTCTAGCTGTTCATACCTGAAAACAGCATGTAGAGAAACACCACAAATGAAAATAGAAAAACAACCAAACAATCTACTTGAAGAGTCAAGGAACCTCAAGCTAACAACATATAATTTAACGCACGATATAGGAAACAAGCTATTGATTTGTATTAATATAAATCAAAGTAAAACTTACAACCGGGCCTTGACATCGTAAGCCTCCTTGAAGGGTCCTGTTGGTATGTCTCCATAAGTATTTACTTGTGGACCATCTCCTAAGGGAACATATGACTCTCTCTTCTGTCCAAAAGGGTTGGTACTAGAAAGCTTTCAAGCAAACTCTACTCAAGCATCTCTCAAATCACAATACAAATGAGGCTACTTCCACACTCCAATGACACTCTCTACCTCTACTCCTCTCTTAGAAATTTGAAACTAACAAATTACATCTAGCTATCATCTAGTTATATCCAAGCTAGCTAATTTTATTCATGGAATAGATATTTATAGGAGGGAGAGGTCCCATAAGAGAAGGAAGGAAGAGATTATCTCTTAGGGAGGTTGCACAAACAGTGGAACAACCATCCCAGAGGAGAAAGGCGAGCTCAAATGACCCAACTACTAGCCCTAGGACCGCCCATGAAGCAATTTCATCTATTAGTTTTGATGAGTTGTTGAAAAACTTGCCAAATCTAGCTTGTCGCGGGTGCAACATAGGGACAGGGCGAAGACTTCGTTGGGCTAGTGTTAACTTGACCATCTTCGCGAGGGGGCTAACTTCTGACTTGCGATGACCAGAAACTTAGGTAAAAAGGGTCTTCTTCAGGGATAATGAAATGAGACACTCTTCTTGAGATTGCAAGGAAGGTAATGACACATAATTGGAAACATGACACAACACAGATGTCAGTATCAGGGACTGGAAATATCCGGGATCAGGGAATGCAGAGTTGGTGACAAATTACTGTGTAACACTCCTTGGTTACAACTTTTGTTAACATATCTATAGGATTCTGGCTAGTGTGTATCTTTTCTAGCTTCAACTGTCCATCTTCCAACACTGACCGTATGAAATGGTACTTGAGATGTATATGTTTAGTCTTGGAATGAAATGTTGAGTTCTTTTCAAGATGAATGGCACTCTAGCTGTCACTGTATAACTTGCCCAACTCCTACTTCTTACCCAATTCATCCAGAAACCATTGAAACTAAATCATTCCTTTAATAGACTTTGTAGTAGCAACATACTCTGCTTCTGTCATTGAGAGTGCAATAACACTCTACAATTTTGAAACCCAATTGGCAGTTGTTCCACCTACAGTAAACACATACCATGTGGTGCTCCTCCTATTATCTCTATCACTTTCCATATTTGCATCAACATATCCATGTAGAACAATGTTTGAACCACCAAAGCATAATTCTTGATATGTGGTACCTCTCAAATACTTGAGAATTCACTTCACTGCCATCCAACGTTCTTTTCCTGGATTGTTCATGTAACTGCTTACAACTCCCATTGCATGTGCAATATCAGGCCTTGTGGACACCATTGCATACATTAAGCTTCCAATTGTTGATGCATATGGAAATTTAGACGTATAATCCATCTCTTATTGGGTATTGGTACACATCTCCATACTTAGTTTGAAAAGGCTAGCCAAAGGTGTAGTACCTGGTTTTTGCGTTTTTCATTCTGCAACACCCAAATCCTTCATTGCAAATGAATTTTCCAATTTTCCTTTGAGCACATTTATTTCCTTCATGTTAGACCCTGCAAAAAGCATGTCATCTACATACAATAATAATATAATATAGTTGCCATCATTTTTCCTTTTGAGATAAACACAATGCTCAGAGTGACATCTAGTATAACCTTGTTCAGACAGAATCCTGTCAAATTTTAGATACCACTGCCTTGGAACCTGTTTTAAGCCATACAATCTCTTCTTAAACCTGCACACTAGTTTCTCCCTCCCTTTGACCTCATATCCTTGTGGTTGATGCATATAGATCTCTTCCTCCAAATCCCCATGGAGAAAGGTTGTCTTTACATCTAACTGCTCAAGATGAAAATCTTCTGCTACTACTAGAATTAAAATAGTTATAATTGAAGTCATTTTAACAACAAGAGAAAATATTTCATCAAAGTCTATACCTTTCTTCTGTGCAAACCCCTTCACAACAAGTCTATCTTTATACCTTTTTCTACCTCCATCTTCTTCCTTCAGCCTGTAAACCCATTTATTCTGCAATGTTGTTTTACCCAAATGGAACCTGACTAAGTCCCAAGTCCGGTTATGTACCAAGGAGTCCATCTCTTCTTTCATGTCTAGCTCCCACTCCTTCCTGGTTTCTACCTGCACTGCTTCTTCATAACATTTTGGCTCACCAGAATCATTCAATAATACATAATATAATGAAGGAAAGTATCATTCAGGGGGTCTACTTATCCTAGTAGGTCTTCTAACACCACTTTTAGGTGTTTGAGGTGCATGTTTCTTTTGTGTTTGATGTTGTTGTTCTGGCTATTAATCATTATGATTTTCAAACACCTTTACTTTTTCTGTGATCTCATCAAGCACTATGTATTCTCTGTTTTCTTTTTCCTATTTATTTTCCTCTATCTAATTCCTATACAAAACCTTTTCATTGAATATGACATCTCTGCTCCTAATGATTTTTTGATTTTCATAATCATATAAGTGATAACCAAAATCATTAACACCATATCCAATAATGGTACATTTCTTTGATTTTGCCTCAAGATTTGTTCTATTTTCTTTATTAATGTGAATAAAGGCTTCACAACCAAAAGTCTTTAAAAATGAGCAGTTTACCTTTTTACTTGTCCATGTCTCCTCTAGAATACCTCTATCCAAGGAAATTGAAGGCCCTTTGTTTATTAGATAAACAATAGTATCTATAGCATCCGCTAAAATTGTAAAGGTAATCCTGCATGCAATATCATGCACCTTGCACACTCTGTGATTGTCATGTTCATCCTTTCTGACACACCATTTTCTTGTGGTGTTCCTGGAACTATCTTCCCTTTGAGAATTCCATGCTCTAAACAATACTTATCAAACTCTTTGTTGAATATTCACCTCCATTATCTGATTTAAGACACTTTAACTTTTTTCTTGTCTCATTTTCAGCCAATTATTTCCATTTCTTGAAAGTATCAAATACATCATATTTATTTCGAATACAATAAATCCAAGTTTTTATGGTTATGTCATCAATAAAAGTAACACAATAGCGAGATCCACCAAGAGATGATACCTGAGCAGGTCCCCATGCATCTGTATGCACAAGCTCTAATTTTTTGCTCTTCTTTTCTTTCCTAACTCTGAGGAATCTGACTCTCTTTTGTTATCCATAAACACAATTCTCAAAGAATTCCAAATCAACATGCTTGAAACCTGGCAACAAATTTATTGAGTGAAGAATTTGCATCCCCTTCTCACTCATTTTCCTGAGCCTATGATGCCATAATGTTGTATCTACTCCTGTAGAGGTTAAAGCATTAACAGGATTAGAAATACCATTGCATAAATACAATGTACCAACATTTTCTCATTTTTCTATTACCAGTGCTCCTTTAGTGACCTTCCAGGTTTTATCTGTAAAATTAGTTACACAACCTTCACCTCCCAACTGCCCTGTTGAAATTAGGTTTTTCTTCAGATCTGGAACATGCCATACCTCCTTCAATATCCATTGGTTTCCATTCTATTGTTTTATGAAAACTTTACCCATTCCAATGGTTTTACAGGGTTTATCATCACCCAAAACAAACTTGTCCAAAATCTCCTTGAACGTAATCATGAAATTGTATCCTATCAAGTGTGGCATGGAATGAGGCCCCTGAATCTACCACCCATGCATCAATTATACTTTCTAAAGAGAGAATTAAAGCATCTTGCAACAGGTCACATGTCACATTCGCTTCATGATAGTTTTCTTGTTACGCAGCTCCTTCTTTTCCCTTTCGAGACTTATAGTCTTTCTTTAGGTGTCATTTTTTCTCGCATTTCCAACACACTATCCCCGATTTGGACTTAGATCTTCCTTTCCTTGACTTATTATGATATTCTGGGCTCTTTCCTCTTTCTATTTTTATTCCCCTAGTCTATGTAGTCAAAGCATTACTTGATGTCTCACCGGAGCTTTTCCGTCGCATTTCCTCATTAAGGATTGCATGGACAATGTCATCAAACTTTAAACTACTAGAGCCAGAGACAAAGTTACTAATGGCCATAACTAAACCACTCCAACTTTCTGGCAATGAGAACAGAAATAATAGAGCCCTAACTTCATCATCAGTTATCCCTACAAAACTTAACTGACTCGTAACTGTATTAAATTCATTTAAATGATCAGCAACAGATCCACTGTATGACATATTCATATTAAATAAACGCTTCACAAGAAATACCTTATTTGAGGCCGAGGTTTTTTCATATAATTTGGCCAATGCTGACATTAAACCCTTTTTTGTCGTTTCCTTTGAAATATTAAAGGCTACCGATGCTGCTAGGCAGAGTCGTATTGTTCGAAGTGCCTTTCTGTCAAGAATAACCCATTCTGTGTATGTCATACTCATCGATTTTTTGTCTTTTCGCTCAATGGTAGGTACAGATCTTTCTAATACATATAATCTTCCATTTGCATCTTCCACAATTAGTAGTTTTGGCCGTTAAATTTTTCAACCCTAAACCTACCATCTTCTGCCATTGCTCCCACTCAAACCAGAAACCATTGTTTCTTACAATTTTATCATCCAAATAAACCTTTGGCTCTAATACCAGTTGTTAGAAAATTACATATTATAGAGAAATGGTACACATAAATTATGGCAGAAACACAAACATAGAAAATGCATAAAACAAGAGAGAGACACAAATATACGTGGTTCACCCAATTTTGGCTACATCCATAGAGAAACAGTCAATCATTCCTTTTATATTATCCAACAAAATGAAGAGATACAACCTACAACAATCTGTTGTAATTTCCTCTTCGCTCTCACATAATCTCCTCTCTCTTTCTTGCTTAGAATACACATATGTTCAACTGCAATACAATTCCCTCATATATAGTGAGGGTTGAATTCTAGGGAAAAAAAACCCTAAATTAAATATAACTTTTACCATCAAATCATCCACCTAATGAACAACCCAGATTGACTATGAAATTACAATATTTTACAAGGAAATTTTACATCTATTTTTAGCTTCAGGGGGGGCTCATAAAAATTTTCGTTGCCTGGCGTTGCCACCACATTACGAACTGGGGTCCAATGCAGCGATACCTCTGATTAAAGAAGATAATCAAGCTCCATCCCCAACGCACAGATTCCTTTGTTGGATTCTATGACATGCATGATGTCCCCTCGGATGACATTGTCTGTGGGTTTGTTGGGTCCCTATAATACTAGTGACTACCCCATTACTATTGTAGTTGTACCCCTTATTAATATTGTTGTGCCCCTATTGTCCCCATATTGTTATTTTTGTGGCTTTATATTATTATTGCTAGGTTGGTTGGGTTATATTGTGACTCCTTAGACTCCTATATATAGAAATGAGGTTTTATCATTTGAATCATCCAAGAATTGTTCATTTATGTAATGTAAAGGAGGTTTCCCCCTCGAAGAGGCTTAATTTTAAGGCGTTGATCTATCTTTTATATCTTTTTCTTGAGTTGGTTTCATAACATTTGGTATCAGAGCTTTGGATTCTAAGGTTTCGCTGCTCCAAACAGGTCATCGCGGAATTTTCGCTATAACTTTTTTTCTGCAACGTTTCAAAAGCTAAAAACAAAACCCATTTGAGAAGACATCGCGCTGAAGCTCGGGTTCAAATTTCAGAGTTTTTCGCTCTATATTTGCGGAGATATGATCTGAGGAAGTTGGTCTTTTTGCAAACTCCTGAATTACATTCCAAACAGGTCACCTGGGGAAAATCATCATAACTTTCTCTCTGAGCATCAGATTGAAATTTTGTAAGAAGGTCACTGTGGGAGATTTGGCATAAATCTTCATTGGAGAATCCAATTGGGGTCAGACTGGTGGCATTGGAAAGAGGACATAGAGGGCTACCACATGTCACAATTTCAGAATTGGATGATCCGAAATTACAGAGATACATCAGAGGCAATATCGAGCTCCTACAAAGTGAAAAAAGGTGTGTAGATTTTTTGAATTTTTTCTTAAGCTTGGTTTGAAAAATTATTTTGAAGGAATTCAAAGGGCATAGTAGAGCATTAGTATCGGTAACTGATGCCCCGAGGAAAGAAAATGAAAACACCTAGTAAGCAATCTGAAAGCTCTAGCATGACTCATGAAGAAGAGGAAGAAATGCTACATGATATATCAAAATTACAAGACCAAGTGAAACAAATTTTACTCTCACAAAATCTAACAGAAGCTAAGATAAATGGAGTGGAATCTAGGATAAAGGGCATGGAAGCCAAGATTGACGATTTGAAGATAGATTTGAAGGCAGCTTTGACAAATTTTCTACAAGAAATACTTACTAATGGTGAAAGGGGAGGAAAGGAAACTCATGATGCAAACAAAGGAAATGTTAATCATGATTTCATAGACTCTAATGTTGGATCGAAGACGCACCATATTCCAAAAATTGATATGAGGAAGTTTGATGGCAAGGATCCCACAACATGTATATTATAGATGGAGCAATTTTTCGATCTCAATAATGTGAAAAACACACAAAAGGTACGTATTGCAACTTTATATTTGGAACCAAATCAGTTTGTATGGTATCAATGGCTTTTCTCTCGTAAACAATTTATCACTTGGGCAATTTTTACAGAAGAATTGATAGCACATTATGAGGATACAAAAAGAAACACTTTTTGTAGCCAATTGATAAGTCTCAAACAAAAGGGTTCAATAATGGAGCACATTGAGGAGTTCCATAAATTGAACATAAGGGTAAAAAATATTCCAGAGGAGCATAGAATTGATGTGTTCATAGGGTCTTTAAAGGATAATATCCAACATGATGTTCGCCTTTAGGAACCTGATTCATTAGAGAAGGCATTCAGGTTAGCAAGAAAAATGGAAAGCAAAATTATGGCAACCAGGAAGCATACCACTCACAACTATAATGACGGAAGTGTTGTTTCTGCTAGTCTTCCGCAACCTATAAGGTTGACACCACAACAATTGGAAGAAAAAAGAGCGAAAGGGCTTTGTTACAGTTTTGATAGCAAATACACTAAAGGTCATAAGTGTGTTGAGAAGAAATTATTCTACATAGATTGTGAAGAGGAAGAAGAAAATGAACAAGAAAGGTCAAAATAAGAGGATATACTCCAGGAACAAAGCCTAGATGAAGAACAATTGAATTCGACCATATCTTGTAATGCATTGGCGGGAATTACCACTCCTCAAACCATCAAGATAGAAGGACAAATCAAGAAGAAAAAGGTAATAATGTTGATTGATTTAGGAAGTACCCACAATTTTATTCATTGTAAGGTAGCAAAAGAATTGAATTGCTTCTTATATCCAGCACCAGAGTGTCAAGTGATGGTTGCAAATGGAGGAACAATAAATTGCTCTGGAAAGTGCCATAATATCAAGCTATCCATGGGAGAATATGTATTGACTAGCCCAATGCTTTCCATTCCAATGGGAGGTGCTGATGTTGTATTAGGAGTCCAATGGCTACAATCCTTGGGTACAGTAGCTTTTAATTTTCAAGAACTTTTCATGAAATTTTCTGTGGAAGGAAAGGAAGTTGAATTAAGGGGTATTACAGGGAAACTGGGAAAGGTAATCAGCTCTAACGGTATGACAAAGCTTCTAAAAAATGAACGAAAAGGTGTAATTGCACAATTATGTTCGCTAGATGTTTCCACATTGGAATCATCTATTTCTCCAGATCTCCAAAAAGTCTTGGACAATCATTCCAAGGTATTTGAGACTCCCAAAGGTCTTCCACCTATTCGTTATCATGATCATGCTATTCATCTGATTCCAGGAAGTGTTCCTCCAAACATCAGGCCGTACAGATATCCCTATGCCAAAAATAGTGAAATTGAACGTATGGTTGCAGAAATGCTAGAGGATGGTATAATTCAACCGAGTAGAAGTTGTTTCTCTGCTCCAGTAGTATTGGTGCACAAGAAGGATGGATCATGGCGCATGTGTCCAGATTATAGGGAGCTCAACAAGCTCACTATTAAAGATAAGTTTCCCATTCCTGTCACTGATGAATTACTAGATGAATTGCATGGATCAATTTACTTCACCAAGTTGGATCTTCATTCAGGATATCATCAAATCAGAATGAAGACTGAAGACATTCCGAAAACAACATTTAGAACTCATGAGGGTCATTATGAATTTTTGGTCATGCCTTTTGGCCTTACCAATGCACCCTCAACATTTCAAGGTTTGATGAATTCAATTTCAAACCATTCCTTAGAAAGTTTGTGTTAGTATTTTTTGATGATATACTAATCTACAGCAAGTCTTGGAAGGATCATGTTGAACATGTTGACAGGGTGCTACAACTATTAGAGGAGAAACAATTATATGCAAAAAGATCCAAATGTTTATTTGGAGTACAAGAGGTGGAATATCTGGGTCATATTGTATCTCATGAACGAGTTAAGGTAGAAAAATTAAAGCCATTAAGGAATGGAAAATCCCCACATCCATAAAGCATCTGCGAGGATTTCTCGGGTTGACAGGGTATTATTGCAAGTTTGTTAAGAATTATGGGAGAATAGCAGCACCTCTAACAACACTATTGAGGAAAGATGCATTTTCATGGACTCTAGAAGCAACAAAGGCCTTCGAACATCTTAAAGAAGCAATGTGCCAAGCACCTGTCTTAGCTACATTGGACTTCACAAAAACCTTTATTGTGGAATGTGATGCTTCATGAAATGGAATTGGTGTTGTTTTAATGCAAGATGAAAGACCCATTGCTTTTGAAAGTCGTCCAATCAAGGGAAAGTTTTTACACAAAGCTATTTATGAGAAGGAAATGTTGGCAATACTCCATGCACTTAAGAAATGGCAACCCTACCTAATGGGAAGACACTTCAAGGTAAAAACGGATCATGATAGCCTTAAATACTTTTTAGAACAAAGATTATCCTTTGAAGAGCAACAAAAGTGGGTCACAAAGATGTTGGGTTATGACTTTGAAATCATCTACAAAAAAGGGAAGCAAAATGTGGTGGAAAATGCACTCTCAAGAAAGGATGAGGATGTGGAAGCATTGTTGTGTGCCATTTCTATTATCCAACCAAATTGGATAAACGAAGCAAGGGAGGAATAGAAGAATGATGAAGAAGTGTGGGCACTTATTCGAAAGTTACAACAAGATTCCAGTACGTCGGATACATTTAGCTGGAAAAATGATTCGTTATGGTACAAAGATCGCTTATACCTCTGTAAGAATTCCCAACTAAAACAAAAGATTCTTATGGAATTGCACAGTTCTCCCTTAAGAGGGCACTCGGGATTTTTAAAAACTTACCACAGGGTTAAGAAGGATTTTTTTTGGGATGGCCTTAAATCAGATATTCAAAAGTTTGTGGCGGAATGTTTGGTTTGCCAACAAAATAAAGTTGAAACAATTAAGACACCGGGTCTATTACAACCTTTATCCATTCCAAGCCAACGTTGGGAGGAGGTTTCAATGGATTTTATCACAGGTTTACCCAAGTCTGAGGGAAAGAGTATCATCATGGTGGTAGTTGACAGACTTACCAAGTATGCACACTTTTGTGCATTATCACATCCATTTAAAGCCAATATAGTTTCTACTGCATTTATGGAAACAATTCAAAAGCTACATGGAAACCCAAAGATTATTGTAAGTGACAGAGATCCCATTTTCACTGGAAAATTTTGGACATAGATATTTTCTTGTCTTGGTACTCAGTTAGCTCATAGCTCATCTTATCATCCTCAATCTGATGGGCAAATTGAGATAGTAAACAAATGTTTGGAAGGATATCTTCGTTTCTTTGTATATGATAAACAGACACAATGTGTCAAATGGTTGCCTCTGGCTGAATGGTGGTATAACACTTCCTTCCATACAGCAACAAAAATGACCCCATTTATGGCACTTTATGGGTATCAGCCACCATCCATCACATCATATTTAAGAGAAAATTCTAAGGTTCAAGCAGTGGAACATCACATCGAACATCAACAACAAGTCCTCCAACTCTTAAGGGATAACGTCGTGTTGGCACAAAATATAATGAAACAACAGGCAGATCAACATCGCAACGAAAGAAGTTTTGATGTAGGTGATTGGGTATTCCTACAGCTACAACCATATAAGCAAATGTCCCTCAAGGAAGCTAAGAAGGATAATAAATTATCACCAAAGTATTATGGTCCGTACAAGGTGTTGCAAAAGATTGGTACTATGGCATACAAATTGGAGCTTCCTGCAGCTTCTCGATTGCACCCAGTTTTCCATGTTTCATGTTTAAAGAAGGTTATAGGCAATAAGCTCCTAGTTCAAACAATATTGCCAGAACTTGACGAGGAAGGAAAAATTATATTGGAACCAGAAGCAGTCACATAAACAAGAACTCGACAGCTACGAAATCGATCAATTTCAGAGTATCTTATCAAGTGGAAGAACTTATCTGCTGAAGATTCCACATGGGAGGATGAGAATTTTATACAGAAGCATCCAGAACTACTCAAGCGTTGAGGACAACACTTTTTTGAACGAGAGGGGCATGTTGGGTCCCTATAATACTAGTGATTACCCCATTACTATTGTAGTTTTACCCCTTATTAATATTGTTGTGCCCCTATTGTCCCCATATTGTTATTATTGTGCCCCATAGAATCCCTCTATTGTTATTTTTGTGGCTTTATATTATTATTGCTAGGTCGGCTGGGTTATATTGTGACTCCTTAGACTCCTATATATAGAAAGGAGGTTTTGTCATTTGAATCATCCAAGAATTGTTCATTTATGTAATGTAAAGGAGGTTGCCCCCTCGAAGAGGCTGAATTTTAAGGCGTTGATCTATCTTTTCTATCTTTTTCTTGAGTTGGTTTCATAACAGGGTTGTTCGCTTTCACATTCAAAGGGCGCGCAAAGAAATGGTGTCACACATTGCTTGAAACCTCTATACACTCTTTTGATTACATGTTCAAAGTATGATAGCGTGTTTCATTCTTTATGATCGTAAATCACTTCATAAAATAAATAAATAAATAAATAAAATTAAAAAAAAAATTGTGAAAATCACCTGACGAATCTCTTGAGCACTTTCACGATCATTTTCTTCATTAATGTTATGAATTTTTTGAACATGAAGTTGACTGGAAATTTTTAGAGGAATAATTTCAGTATCTTATTCACATTTATGAGAATCCACACGAGTTAGACTCTTTCGAGCCTCTCCCAACATACCTCAGTGTTAGAGCTTCTAAATCTGAGACATACAAGGTTGTTGCCCAGAGTGACCCTACATCCCCTTCTCATCAATCACATCTAACTCTACAGGTCGAGGTGTGAGAAGTTGAGAATCCACCTATTGATCTGTCACCATCTCCTCCTACCCCACCTACTCAGGATTTATGTGCATATTTAGTCGGCAAGCCCGATGGTTGTCATGCGATATCATCTCCTTGACCTTCGTCCTTTGATTCCTATGATCCTCTGGATTTTGGTGTGTTGTTCTCATTTGTCTCAGATCTTACTTGTGATGTTCACGAGGATCAATTTTTGGATGGAGTTGGTGTTAAACAGCCAACTTGCGCTATCATTTTTTATGAGTATGTGTGGGAGTCTGAACTGGAATCTGTGGTGGAGGATGACCTCCTTCTTTCTGCACCTCATCCATTTTATCCTGACATCTTCCATGATTCTGCTATTACTGTTCCATCTTATGAAAATTCATCTACATATTTTTCTATTTCTGATTATTCGCAAAACACGTGGGATTCCATTTCTTCATTCGATAGCAGAGAGGACAAATCTATTGTCCCAGAACCTCCCAATCTCTCATATTACATTTCTAGAAACATAGAGGGTGAAACTTCTCATTATCCATAATCCCCTCATTATGATTCATCAGATCATGAGGATGCCATTGTCCATCATCTTGAGTTTTCTAATCGTGGTTTTCATGATGTTTTCATTCATTCATCTGATCGTGATTCTGATTTTTCTATTGTTAATATTTCTAATCCACCGGTCTTTGATGATCCATATTCTAATGAATTGGAAACTCCTCAAGCTATCGAGGCACTTCAACTCAATCTGATGGTTATTTCAGGTTCTCGTAGCCTTGAGGTTGGTTCCACTTTCAATCAAAAATCTGTTGAATATCCCCAGGTTCCTCATCGCTTTGTTGTTTACACTGAAAATCAATCTATTTCACAGTTTTCGCATCCTCCATCAAAATCACATGATCCTATTGATCATGCATTGGAGGAGTCATATGTAACAAGCATTGTTGCAAAATGGATTTTTTCTTCTTTCTTTATGTTTTCTCATTTGTCAAGTTCGAAGGTGTGTACATGCTTATCTTCCACGTGCAATGTCACAGGACACTATTATATGTCCACAGAGTGTCTTTTGTGTGCTTTCTATTTTTACTTTTCTGTGGATGCATTCAAGCTTCAAATGTTTTTCTTTACATTGTTGTATCTTTCTTGCTTAGTTTGATTTCATATGTTTCTTGTCAATCATGATGTCACCTACATGGGGAAACCAATGCGTCGATGGCTGCATTGGAAGTATCGCTTCACGTGAGTTTTCTTATGATTTTCTCAGATTAGGAGTAGGAGTAGTGTTTTATTTCTTATTTTGTTCTTGATTTGCTTATTTTGTTTTGATTTTCCTTGCTTCTTTCCTTTTTCATTTTATTTTTCACCAATAGGTTAGTTTCGGCATGAAACCGTTTTTGGCTTCTTGAGACAAGCAGGGAGAAATCCAAGAGGAACTTGTACATCTATTAACACTTGGTTATCTGTCTATTCCCTCTCTTTATGTGAATCTTGAATTTCTTCTAGTAAATCATACCCTGATTGAAAATATGTTTGTTTCAGAGAGAGTCATGGTGAAATCATGATGCTTGTACTCTTTACTAGTGTCACCTACTTTAATTAGTTTTCTATATTCGGTTAACCCTTGTCAAACCAGTCAAGTAGAGTAAGGAAAGGTGGAAAACCTTAACAAGTATGTTAGAGGTATATATAAATATTCTTATCTAAAGGGACAACCTATTCTACACTCAATAAGTTGGGATACCTCTTCCGCCTCATGAAATAAATAAGTGTCCATGCACAGTTCTTTGAAAAATGAAAAAAATGAAAAAAAAAAATGTGAAACAAGAAAAGGCTTCCTACACAGAGAGGTGAAGCAAGTAACTTTGTCAGGGTACTGTCCAGGCTCGCTGGCAACTGAGTGATGCTTGTGTTCCTGAAGTGACTTTGTTGGGGTACTGTCCAAGCCCGCTGGCAACGAAGCAACACCAAATATGAAACTAAAACTATGATAGTATATATTACTTGTGCATTTATATACCCCTCATCCCAAATCGAAAAACTCAGTTTGACTTGGCTTGGTATGTGTGTTGTCGATAAAGAGAATGGTAAGGACTACATCTTTAACTCAAGCTAAGTGAAGAAGTTATGATAATCAAAGAATTGAACAATAATTTCGAAAGAGTTAGACTCACTTTTCATGAGACAAGGTCCATAGAGATAGTTGGAGTTCTACCAGTATGTCATCAATGTTGTAGTGGCTACAACCACCCTCCAAACTTTTCCTATGATTCATTTTGGAGTCTCCCTTATAAACCACAACAACTCATCTTGCACTGATCCAGGTGCTTGTGCTTCAACTGAGCTTTATTATTTTCAAATGGGCTTGCGTTTGCTTACTTAGATCTTTTTCTAACCCACAATATAATCTCTTGACTTGGTCTTCTGACAGTTATGGGCTTGCCTTAGAGAACTGTGCAATCCTTGAGGGAAACTAGCCTTGCTCTTGGGAATTACATAGTCTAGACTGACAATGGGCCTTGAGCCTAGGAAATGCACAAAACTGACTGGTAGCCAGCTTTGAGCTGGGAAATTGCGTATAACATGAGAGGCATCCCAGAGCCACTTAGCCCAAAAATTGATCAGAACCAATTGTGCTCAGAAATTGCGTAGTGCATGAGCCAGAGAGTTTCCCAGTCCTTCCCAGAACTGTGCAATATTTTCGGGAAATGCATGGTAGGTTTCCCTCGAAAAATAAAGAATAATAAAGGGTAAATAGAATCCCTAGGAAGTAGGGATCTATTATTAGTTTCCTGAAGTTGGCACATTGCTATCCTTAGAAGTTTCCACCAAGTTTCGCTTTTGTCCTTGATCTCAGGCATGTGCATCATAAATTCCAATTTTCTCAATTATATGTAATGGACACCTCTAGAGCTCATTTGTACATTTGATCAACAAGCTCTAGCATTCCTGAGGATATCAAGGAGCCTTTGGAGCATTGTCCTCTCTTTTCCGAGTGAATTTTGCTTTTATCGTCTTTTGCCACTTTTTCTGTCGCTTTTATTGTTTAGCTTGTGAGAGTATTGTCTCATTTGTTTCCTTGAATGACTGTTGGCATTTTAACTTTTTTTAGCTTGTATAAGTGTTGCTTCAAGTTATAGATTTATTTTCCCAAGTGTCGTATGATTTTTCCCATTTTTCGACCAACGGTAGTTGTTGTGGTGACTCTCTTCACATGCTTCATTTTCCTTCAGTGTAATCAATTAGTGCATTTGTTTCACATGCATGCATCAACAATTAGTCAGATCTACACCTAGCATCACATCATCCTTCAGATTTACTTGATTTTCACACTCCTCGTTGGTAGATCTGGATCCCATTGCCTGGATCTCACACTTCACTGCATGCACTGCACAATCTGGGAGCTCAAGGCCTCTGCCTTGGTTTCTGGAATTGCACAGAGATTGTCCTGGCCTAGCTCCAAATGCACATTGTGTCATTCCAGGAGCCAATCTCCCAACTTGGTCACTGAGACTGCGCAATTCACAGTATCTCCTAGGCCCTCACCCATACTGAAATGCAGATTATGCAGTTCCAGTCATTAAGCTTCCACACTGACTACTGTGACTACACAGTGTGTAATTAACACAGTCAGACAGTCACCCCTGTCAGTAAAATTTGTGCAATCCCTCTCATCATATGACCTTATTGCTACTTGATAATTTTGTGAATTAGATTTGCAAGAGCTATTTTTTTATTGCCATGAGTGTTCTTTCTGTCCCACAGTTACCACATGCATGAAGAACTTCTCTCCATCTTTGATTGTTACCATGGCACCAAAGAGAGTTGCTTCAAGAGAGTCCATGGAAAGCAATAATGGGGAAGCAGTTGAGAAAGCTCTAGTTAACTTTCCAATATATGGAGACACTCAACTATTCATAGAAAAGGATTCAACACCAACATGGTAGCAAGTCTAGCAGTAGTAGCATAAGGTAGCAATCTAGTGCAAGATCAGGGAAAGAGGAAGTTCCTGACATAATAGTGGGAGAACAAAATTGTAGAGTGAAAGTGGATTCAATCTTCATGTAGGAAGCTTTGGCAGTAGAAGCAAAAGGAAACAGAGGATACAAACAATGGAGTAGAGAAAGAGAGAAAAGCAGAGCTTGGAGGTAGCAAAACTGAGATCACATCAAGTAGAATAAGAACCGAAAGAAGGATGAGAGCTGAGGAGGAAAGAACCGGAAAAGAAGCAGAAGTAAGAAGAATAACAAAGGCAAGGTGCAATGACAAAGAAAACAACACCAATACAGGTTGATGAGCCGAGACATCCAGCATGCGTGCACTATATATGCTAGAAATTAACTTCCAATTTAGATCAATCTAACTACTAAACCAAATGATGACAAACCAAATTCACCTATTCTAATTCAACAATCAATTCAAAGGAAATTATAGTACAATTTTTGGAATTGAAATCTTAATCTATCGCACTTGCAGTAATTGAAATCTTAATCTACCACACTTGCAAGAATTGAAATCTTAATCTACCACACTTGCAAGAATTGAAGTCTTAATCTACCACACTTGCAGAAATAGAAAAGTACACCACTCTTTTCAAAAATGAAATCGCATGAAATGAAATCTACTCTAAGGGATCATGTGTGCATTATCAAATCAAGATCCTATGAAATAAATAATCAAAACCACATGATATGAAATGAAAGCAAAAACAATAATCCTTAACCTATAGATATGAAATCAAATAAAAACAATCACTCTTAACCTCTCACACAGGAAAAGATATGAAATAAATAAATCTTAATCTATGAAAAACAATAAATCTCAATCTATGAAAAGCAATAAATCTCACCCATTATAGATGGCCAATCCAAAAGCATGAGGGATGGAAATTTGAGAGGCTCCAAATACAAGCATAACCAAATCAAAGTGAACATCACTCATGAGTATGGTGCCAAATCCAAATTCTATATTCAAAACAAGAGCATTTCCCCAACTTTTCACATAAAAATGATAGGAGAAAACTTCCCCTATTTATACAAAAATATGAGAAGCTATCTCATTAATGAGAGTCCATGAATCTCTCCCTATATCTATAGAGTTACAATCAAAATAGGAAATGATAAGACACATGTCTTCTTAGAGTTTCAATACAAATAGGAAATGATAAGACACATGTCTTTTTAGAGTTTCAATACAAATAGGAAATGAGACACATATCCTCATGATCCCATGATCTTCTCCATTCAAATTCGAATTTGGCCTTAAGAGGCCACATAAGGGTCTTTTAGAAGCTTCCTTTTGACCTACACATGTCAACAATCTCATCCCACTTGTTAGGTATAAGCATATGCACATTATTTTCTAATTTTTAACCATAAATTCACTTAAAAATGCTAAGAATTAATAAAGTTTGGAAAAACATAAATGTGACCCAATAATGATAATGGTAAGGTAAATGTAATGAAATGGAGGTAAATGTAATGAAATAGAGGTGGAGTGAAGGTGACAATATGGAAATATAAGTGAAAATGTAATGGAAGTGAATGACAATTTCAAGGCCCAACATACCCCCCAACTGAAGCTATTGCATGTCCTCATGCAATCTATTACATTAATTCTTTTTGATCCTTGAGCTTTGGCTTAACTTTGCATGATATCATTTGATAACTTCATACTTTTGCAAAGTCTTTTAGTTGAATTGCAACATGGTTGGTTCTTGTGTTACAACCATGTTTTGTTGTTGCATTCTATAATGATAATTCGATTATTGTTACAAAGTATATCTTTATTGGATTGCATCATGGTTGGTTCTTGTGTGACAACCATAATTGTGTTTGTATCCAATTATCTTTTGAAGTACTTTTGAAAAGTCATTATATGTTCATAATAATAATGTAATAGTTAATATCTTTTTGAAAGTATGTGGGTTTCTGAATGTGATATGAACATGGAAAAATATGAATATGAATGTATTTTCCCCCCCAACTGATGGTATTGACAATTTTATGATATGAGGAAAAGGAGTGTTTTTTCCAAAAATTATCATTCTATCTTTTCAAGGAATTCTATGGTAAAAAGTTAGAAAATGATGTACCTTAACTTACCCTTTGAAAATGGATGAGCTGCATATGTGGTGGCTGCAAAATTATGATCATAATATTCTTCAAGTGGCTGGACAAGTCATGGAGAAAAGAGTCAAGATGACTTTTTATTGCTTTTATTAGAACTTGCTGAATCTACTATGGAATAGTGTTGATTTTGTTGTTGTCATCTGATTCCACAGTTGTTATTTGATTATGTAGCTATCATCTAATTCTGCAGCTGTTGTCTGATTTCATAGCTGCCATCTGGTTATGTAGCTATGTATCTTCTACATTTGCTCCAAAATGCTGAAAATGATAGTCTTCATGTCTTCAAAACTCATTGGCACAATTCCTTCTATGTGAATAGATGTTTTGATGTCAAACATAGTAGAAAATTGTTGACTTAGTGGCCATTAATGGATGCCACTAGTCAACACGAGAACTCTCACCATTGATGACAATGAGAGTCAAGATGCCCAAACACATCTTGCTAAGTACGAATAATTTTTTTGTTGCCGAATACGTAGAAGATCTGATGAACAAGGGACATTGATGTATTCCCATTGTTTGTCGACATGAGGACTTGCCATTAAGGCATGCAAGCCTCAAGGTGTTTTTGCAAGGATTTTAGACTCAAAGGACCATGGACTCAATAATTTGCATTGAAGTAGGGTTTATGAAAAGGCTAAGAAAAGGAAAAGTAAAATGGAAGATAACAATGGGCAATAAGCATGAAAGTAAGCTTCTTGCTTTTATTTGTGGAGTAGACGGAAAGTGTATGTGAATGAAGGAAAATGAACAATTGATTCTTGTTCGGAAAAATGATTGTGGCTTGCTTTGAATTTCTTGGTTGGATTTATAATTCAAAAGGGAGGAAAGGTAATGGTTTTGATGGATATGGAGATGGACTTGTTCTTATGTTTCTCATGGAATCGGTCCTTTGAAGACCAATTGTGCACACAATTAGTTTTCTTCAATGATCATTTGATCATCCCAAACCTGCAAAAAAACTTGACATAAAGAACATAAGTATGTTCAAAAAGAAATGATCAGTTCCTTTCTGATTCTTACACAAAATGTCAAATGAACAGACTAAGGAAAATCAAAAGTGTTATATTCAGTCCAATTCATGATATCGATAACAATCCATTTTTAAGAAATAACCATGAAAAATAAATTAACTCCTTGTTGTCGGATGACTTCATGCACTGTGCTCAGTAAAACGATTGGCATCACAAAGATTCGTTGTGTCCTGCAAGTTAAAACTTCATATAAAAATACACAGGAACAATATTATAATTTTTTTAATGCCAAATGTTCAGAAATCATCTAAATAATCTTCCAATTATTTTGCAAGCCATTATTCAATCTGTCAAATTGAATTGTTTTGAATGATTCCTCTAAATGTAAAATCTTCCTTCGAATTATTCCTCTTCCGCTCATATCATCGCCAGCCATATATTGATTTCTATTGACCGAGTCGTGAACTGGAAAGACCATAAAGAGCCTTCCTGCAGAATTCGAACAGCTGGATAGGAGGATTTTTATTTTTAAATCATTCCTCAATCATCCGTTTGGCCCATTCCTTGATTTGCTGCGCAGAACCTGTTCAAACATCAAAACGGTTGCAACATTATGCACTTGAAGCATTGATAGCTGTTCCATTTGGACTGATGGCCGTAGAGATCTCCTTCACTGCCAGCAAATCCTATTTTTGTCTTTGCAATCCATTTTTCCTTCACGTAGTCACCAAATAGGGTCCCGAAGAACCGTGATTTTCTCCTGAACAGTTAGGAATCTGAGGAAATTGTTTTTGGGTTATTAAATTCATCCCCTTTTGGAAAAAAACCATGTCCCAGTTTTTTCAGATTCACCCTGGTTTTCTTAGAAAATTTGTTTTAAAATCGGGTGTCAAGACAGTTACACTTTCTGGCAATTACATTTTCTGCAAAAATCAATTTTGGATTTGTCAAATGATTATGCCTCTGGTTTCATTATAGTTTTTGAGCAAATTTCTCGTCTCCCTTTTCTTTCCTCTTTGCCTCTTCAATCGCAGCTTCTTCCTTATTCTACGCTCTTCTATCTGAGAACGTTGTTGATGATCTCTTTGATCTGCAGAGAGATGATTATCACGAGCTTCTTGCTCAGTTCAATCCAGCCTATGTGCATGCACATTAATGCCTTTCTAGAGCCAGTAAAGACACTTGATGTTCAGGCTTCAACACTCTTTGAATATGGAATATATTTTGGAACAGTAAAGATGTAAGCCTTATGAAACTCGGCAACACAAGATCCATTGCAATTGGAACCTGTGAAGTAACAAGAACAATCACATGTGCTAAGGCAAATGCAATAGAATTCAAGCTAAGTGTTTGTGTTTCATACTGGAGAAACAACCTTCACAGCAAAGCCTGTAAGTAGTATACACTGAGGAACATGAAGATCAGTGATCATTTTGAATAATTCAGTTGATTTTATCCTAGCATATTTTCATCACAATTGCAAGTGTTAGGAACGAATTTACAGGTTGATGTGAATTTGAAGGCGAAATCCCAACTAGCACACAAAACAAGGTCATTTAAATGTTGTTTCCAACTTATTCGTTTGCAGTTTTAGTCTCCCCAACTTTTTTTAAGTGTTTTGTTTCTAAAAATCAAATTATCATGAAAACATAATTTAGCTGCAGAATTGCATTCTGTAGCTAAATAGCTTTTATGATCTACTAACAAAACATCAAATTATCCTAAAACCTATATATATATATATATATATATATATATATATATATATATATATATATATATATATATATATATATATATATATATATATATATTTCCTATCTATCTAAATATATATCTATATATATATATATATCTAAATATATATATATATATATATATATATATATATATATATATATATATATATTTTAAGTATATTCATGCTTCCAATGAAGCCATTTACAGATTAGAATTTTTGAAATGCTCATATCCAAACTTGAAAAATGTACCTGATTGTTTGTAAGGATATGCGAAATCGACTTTACCTTTCGATTTGCTGCAAGGATCTCTTGAAGAATTGATGAATATTGTGGCGTAACCACTTTTTGATATCATTCCTCAATGTAGTCTTTGGGCTGCATTCTAGACCCTTTGTCCATAAATGGTTAGTAAAAACAAAAACAAATAAAATACACTCTAAACCGAAATCTAGTTCCTATGCACACTTCCCTGGCAACAGTGCCAAAATGTTCAGGAGAATTAATTACCTATCATTTAATTATCAACCCGGGGGTTTCATAAAACTTGCGAAGCATGCGTACACTATATATGCTAGAAATTAACTTCTAATTTAGGTCAATCTAACTACTAAACCAAATGACGACAAACCAAATTCACATATTCTAATTCAACAATCAATTCAAAGGAAATTATAGTACAGTGTTTGGAATTGAAATCTTAATTTACCACACTTGCAAGAATTGAAATCTTAATCTACCACACTTGCAGGAATTGAAGTCTTAATCTACCACACTTGCGGGAATTGAAAAGCACACCACTCTTTTCAAAAATGAAATTGCATGAAATGAAATCTACTCTTAAGGGATCATGTGTGTATTATCAAATCAAGATCCTAAGAAATGATTAATCAAAACCACATGATATGAAATGAAAACAAAAAACAATAATTCTTAACCTATAGATATGAAAGCAAATAAAAACAATCACTCTTAACCTCTCACATAGGAAAAGATATGAAAAAAATAAATCTTAATCTAATAAATCTCAATCTATGAAAAACAATAAATCTCACACATTATAGATGGCCAATCCAAAATCATGAGAGATGGAAAGTTGAGAGGCTTCAAATATAAGCATAATCGAATCAAAGTGAATATCACTCGTGAGTATGGTGCCAAATCCAAATTCTATATTCAAAACAAGAGCATTTCCCCAACTTTTCACATAAAAATGATAAGAGAAAACTTCCCCTATTTATACAAAAGATGAAAAGTATCTCATTAATGGATTCCGTTAATCTCTCCCTATATTTATAGAGTTACAATCAAAATAGGAAATGATAAGATACATGTCTTCTTAGAGTTTCAATACAAATAGGAAATGATAAAACACGTCTTTTTAGAGTTTCAAGACAAATAGGAAATGAAACACATATCCTCATGATCCCATAATCTTCTCCATTCAAATTCGAATTTGGCCTTAGGATGCCACATAAGGGTCTTTTAAAAGTTTCCTTTTGACCTACACATGTCAGCAATCTCATCCCACTTGTTAGGTATAAGCATATGCACATTATTTTCTAATTTTTAACCATAAATTCACTTAAAAATGCTAAGAATTAATCAAGTTTGGAAAAATATAAATGTGACCCAATAATGATAATGGTAAGGTAAATGTAATGAAATAGAGATGGAGTGAAGGTGACAATATGGAAATATAAGTGAAAATGTAATGGAAGTGAATGAAAATTTCAAGGTCCAACAACAGCTAAGACGAGAGGCCACCCGAGAAGACTTGGAGATGAACGCACACAACATGCAGAAGTCCATCGCTGGTCTTGTTAAGGTAAACACCATCCTTATCATGCTTCATAATGAATTGGCTATAGGTTACGAGACCATATACCTGGATGCCATGGAGGCAAAAGTCTGCTTTTAGGAAGACCCCACCAGGCAATTTGAGGACACCATTATGTAGTACCAATCTTGGCATCAATATGTGTCTAGGAAGCACCAAGTGGAGGTTGTCTAGTTGGCATTTCCCCAACCTTCAAATTCATAGTGTTTTGTCTTGTCAGGTTGTCGCTAGCCCATTTTGTCTCACATGGGTACATGTGGAAAATGCAATATTATTTGTAAATATATTGTAAGTGAAATTCCAAGTGTCATTAGTGAAATGTTAAAGGTCATCATGTTATGTACTGAGGTACTTGTAAATAAGTTGAAGAGTCATAAGGGTAGTCAAAGAGTCACAGAGGGTAATGTCAAGAGTCACCCCACCCTTTGTTATAAATAGAACCTCATAAATCGTATAACAGGATTTTGGGAGTCAAGATTTTTGTTAGGCTTAGGATTAGAAAAGGCTTGGGAGTATTGTAATGAGCCTTGGCTTCTCCATAGAATAGCCTGAGTATACTTATTTGGAGGAGCAAGTGTTCTTGTTTGTAATGTTCCACTATTGGGGCTAGTGATGGTCAATGGTGTATGTATGGATGGAACTTTCACTTATAATAATAATAAAATAATCAACACGCTTTCATGCATATGTTGTTATTGTAGTTGGACTATTTGGATTGCTTTAGAAATGTATGTTGTTTAACTTACGCATTTTCTTATGAACTACTTTATTTGCAATTGTATGAATCTTGTTGGATGTGTGTTGTTGGATTAAGCCGTCACTTTAGTTTGTGGACTATTCTACATTTTAGCTTGTGATGTCATTTCGATCGTGTGTTCCTTTCAAGTTTCATACTATTATAGGCTTCTAAGGGGCACACTTCCTTTTCCCCTTCGTGTGTCAGAACCTTCATGCATCGCACTTGACTCTCTGTGGGGTCACACACTTGCTTCCGCCCAAAGTTATCTTACTTATCTTTGCGCGCTACCACAGTCAAGGCATTACACTACCACCCACTGTTGGCACTCCTACTCCAAATGGTTTGAGTTCTAGTTGGGACTTCTTATGGGGAGATCCCCTGAATGTGTGTGGGTCCAGCATCATCATCACTACAAAACTAACCCCAACAGGGCCCACAAACTCTTGGTGTTCCATGTCCTAGGGTTAGGGTTTTGGTTGTTTAGGATTTCCCTTTGTGTTCAATAACAAAATGGCCCTTGAGCCTCATTTTAACTTATTTCATAGGCATGTAGCCACCACATCTCTTCTCAGAGATATGCTACCATCACCCGAGATAGTTTATTTCCATTTTGTCTATAAGCATAGTTCAGTTCTTTGATATTAATGAAATGAATTTTTATTTTTGTTGCACCTCTATGTTTATGTTTATATCTATATTCTATTGCATTCCTGTATAAGTTCGGATCAGTGGTATCATAGTGGTTTGCTTGTTCTCGGTTTTTCTTTGCATGTCCCCAACGTGATTAGGGTGTAAGGAGTTAGGGCTCAAACTGGTTGAACCTTTGAGAGACCAACCTCACAAATCCTGACGGCCTTCCATGGCAGAAGAAAAGAAACACGAGGGAGCAGGAGATCCTTTCAAAATATTGCTCGAAGATTCCCTTGAGTGACAAAGGAATGCAAAAGATGATGGATAACTTTTCCCAAATCCTTCGACAGCTACCCATAGATGACGCATCTTCATCTAGCAACCACTTAGGAGGAACCACTCCATTTAAGGGACAAATCAACTTTGACATTCCCATATTTGAAGGCCAGATAGATGGTTAAATTTGTTGGAAGGATATTTTTCACTTCATGACTTTTCCAATTGGGAAAATATTACTTTTTCACTCCTCAAAGTCACCCCCCATGTCAAGGACTGGTGGGAAACCTACTATGAACAGAAGAACGAGAGGGAACCCTCACTGTTTTCAACCGCACCCACTTGGAATTATTTCTAAGATGCCATCAAGGAACAATATTACCTTGTCAGTAGCTATGAAGACAAATAAATAAAGTGGACAATGCTACAGTATGGAAGAGATCAAGACATGTCGGAGTTCACAAATATTTTTCATACTCTTCGCACGAAGTTTGGTATCAAGGATTCTAAGAAACATTTATGTCAAGCCAGGCAATAACTCCACAAGGCAAAAATGATTCGTGTATCTTATTCCATCAGGTAGGTCTTCATTATATACATGAGGAAGAGACTGTTTAGTTCATCTCCCGATGACTGTTCATATTACTTATTTATCTATTTACATATTTTCGCCCAATCATGAGGATTAGATGTCAACATTCCCCCCCTTAATCTGAAGGGATGTTGGTGAGTCCAAGCATCGTTCTGAATTGTTCAAGCTTTTCTCTTCCAAGCGCTTTGGTGAAGATGTCTGCAATTTGCTCATTTGTGGAACAATGAAGGAGATGGATTGTTTTGGCCTCAACATGATGTCGAATCAAATGATATTTAGTATTGATGTGCTTCGTTCGACCATGGAACTTTGGGTTCTTGGCCAACTTTATTGCAGAGGTATTTTCAATCATGAGTGGAGTTGATTGTACTTGTTTTACCTACAAATCTTCAAGAAATTTCCTGAGCCACACAATTTCTTTTGTTGCTTCAGCTGCTGCCACGTATTCTGCTTTTGTTGTGGAATCTGCTGGAACTGATTGTTTGCATGATCTCCAGGAGAAATCTCCTGATCCAAGACTCATAGCATATCTTGAAGTAGATACACCAGTTTCTTTGTCTCCATCGAAGTCTGAATCAGAGTATCCAATCAAGCTAAAGTCGTCCACCTGTGTATACTTGATTCCAAAGTCTTGAGTTCCTTTCAAGTACCTTAGAACTCTTTTTGCAGTAGACCAATGTCCCTCACAAGGCTTTTGCATAAACTTGGAGAGAATTCCAACAGCAAATGAAATGTATGGTCTGGTAGTAGTTAGGTAGTTGAGACTTCCTATAAGCTGTATATACTTTGTTGCATCCTCAAATTCTTTTCCTTCAATAGATGTGATCTTTAAGTTTTGTTCCATTGGAGTAGTAAGAGGATTGCATGTTGTCATGCCAAACCTGTTCAATAGATCTCTAATGTATTTCTTTTGAGAAAGAAATATGGACTTCGGATGTTGGGTTACTTCAATGCCAAGATAGTAATGAACATAGCCCAAATTAGTCATTTCAAAACTTTTCCCCAATTCCTTCTTTATGGATGCAATGTAGCTTTCATTGTTCCCTGTCATCAAAAGATCATCTACATATACCACATGATATACAATTGTTTTGCCAACTTTCTTGACAAATAAATTTGCATCATCAAGATCATAATGTTTGAAATTGAGTTTCAGAAGATTCTCAGTTAGTTTTTCATACCAGGCTCGCAGTGCTTGTTTGACGCCATACAAGGACTTCACAAGTTTTCATACTTTATGTTCATGTCCTTTCACAGCAAATCCTTTAGGCTGAGACATAAAAACATTCTCTTTTAGATCTCCATTTAGGAAAGCAGTTTTTACATCCATTTGATGGACTTTCCAACTATTCTGAGCTGCTAGTGCAAAGAGTGTTCGGATGGTAGCCCATTTTGTTGTGGGGGAAAAGTCTCCTCATAATCGATCCCTTCCTTCTATGCAAAACTTTTTGCCACAAGTCTAGCTTTGTGCTTGTCAAGTGAGCCATCAGCTTTATACTTGTTCTTGTAGACCCACTTGCAGCCAATAGGTTTGGTTCCTAATGGAGGATCAACCAGCTTCCAAGTGCCATTCTTTATGAGGACATCATACTCCTTTTGCACTGCTTCTTTCCATTCATCGTGAGAAGCAACTTCTTTGAAGGAAGTTGGTTCAAAATCTATAGAAAAGTTCAATTCACAATCATAAGAAACATCCATATCAGCAGGTGAATTAGAGTCATCCACATCACCTCCATTTTTCCGGTTTGAATTTCTAGTTCCTGTTTTTCCAACCTCATCAGGATGAACACTTTCAAGTGTCTTTGTCAGCCACTTTGGGGGACCTTTCTCAGATGGTCCAGGCTGCTCCATTGATTGAGTTGGGACTAAATCAAGATTGAGTCTCCCAATTCTATCAATCACATCACTTAAAGCATCATCCGTTGTTAGAGTTTCATGCGGGGAGAGTGTTCTTCAGAAGAAGATTCCACATGTTGATCTAGTATAGGAATCCCCCCTTCAAGATGTGGAATCTGATTATCAAATTCTTGAAATGATTTTGCTTTTGCAAATCTATCTAAGCGATCAAGTTGCCGCTCAACAACATTGTCAGTTTTTGATGATTCAAGAAAAATTACATCTCTAGATACAACAAAATTTTTATTTACTTCATCATAAAGACGGTATGCTTTAGAGGTGTTTGAATACCCCAGAAAGATACACTTACGACTTCTAGCACCAAATTTTTTTCTAGGTACCTTTGGTATCAAGGCATAACAGGTGGAACCAAAGACCTTGAGATGCTTTACCGAAGGCACATGTCCATACCACATTTCATATGGAGTCTTGTTTCTTATAACATTAGATGGACATCTATTCTTTATATATGCAACACATAGAACAACATCAACCCAAAACATTATCTTTACATTTTTGAAGAAGAGCATGGATCGTACCATATTTAAGATTGTCCTATTCATTCTTTCAGCTACACCATTCTGTTGGGGATTATAAGGCACAGTTGTTTGATGTTTGATCCCATGTTGGAAAAGATAGTTTTCAAATTCATTTGATGTGTATTCTTTTCCATTATCAGTGCGCATAGACCCAACATGAGATTGTGCATCATTTTCAATCCATTTATGAAAATTCTTGAATGTTTGAAAAGCATCATATTTGTTCTTCAATAAATAAACCCAACACATTCTGTTGTAGCCATCAATAAATGTCATGATATATTTATTTCCATTTGCAGAAGGAACAGGGATTGGACCACATAAATCTGAATGAATGAGTTCAAGTTTTCTATGTGTTCTTGAATGTGAATCATGAAAACACTGTTTGATATGCTTTCCTAGAATGCAAGCATCACATTGCTTAAGTTTCCTAGGAATTGTAGGCAAACCAGCAACACCATTTTTCTTCAACAAGCGGAGACTGTCATAGTTCAAATGTCCAAATCTAGCATGCCATAATAAACTTGATGGAAGTGTACCTTCTTCATGATAAGAATTGTATCAGAAATGTTGTGCACGAGTAGAGGTTCCTTGCAGCTTGAGAAGCCTTTATTCTTCTATTCTCCTCATGACAAATGAGTGGTCAAATGCTTTTATTACCTCAAGCTTGCCATCAAACATATGAATGGAGTGACCTTGTTGGCGGATGTGGACCAAGGACAACAAGTTTCTCTTGAGTTGTGGGAGATATAGAACATGATGTAGAAGAAAGTTTGGAAGACCAAGCAGTTTAAGCCTGATTGTGCCAAGCCCTGATGGCTTGATTTTTGATTGGTCTGCAAAGTATATTTCTCCATCAACATTGTCAGTGAAATCTTCAAAAAAATATTTTCTATGAGTCATGTGGCAGGTTGCTCCTGAATCAAGCAACCAATCATTTTTCCAAGAAGCAAGTGAAGCATTAAACAAATCTTCATTTACTCCAATGTTACATTGTGCCACAACATAGTGAGTGGATTCAGGTGCTTTACCTTTGTCTGTATCATTAGTTTTAAATTTCTGTTGGTTTCTTTTCTGCTCAGTTTTGTCCCATGGTAGTTTGCATGTAGAGGCATCATGTGATCCATTTCTTTTGCAGCGAATGCAGTGCAAATATGCCTTTTCTCCTTGAGAATGTCTGCCCCCCCGCCTCTGAAATATCTTCCTCTTCCTCTTCGACCACCTCTTCCTCTTGTAGAATCTTAAGCAGGATGCTTTTCTTTATGAGCAAGGCACACAACCTCTTCAGAAGATTCAAGGGTTGTCTTCTTTCCAAAAGGTTTCTCTCTTTCAGTAAAATTTTTCTCAAGAGAGTCAAAGGTGATATCTTTGAGATTTCCATTTGCTTACAATGATTCAAGATAATTGGAGTAAGTAGGATAAAGTGCCTTGAGAAAAGCGATAAGAGGAATATCCAATTCAACCTTAGTGGATTTGATATCATGCATTATATACTTTACTTCAGAAGCAAGAGAAAGAGGATCATTATTTTGTAGTTCAAGAGTGAAGAGTTTAATCATGAGTTGAACAACTTCAAGTGCAGAATGTGAGTCATAGAGTTCTTTCAGCTTGTGTAAGGCTTCAAAGGTAGTTGAATATGACGAAATATGGCGAATCGGCTCTTCATTTACAGATGCTGCGATTAATGCATAAACTTTGTTGTTCTTGTTTTCCCAAATGACGAGCTCTTTGTCTGAGGTAGGCTATACAAGTTCATTTTCTCCATCTCCGACACACACTCCTTTCCACAACTCATTGAAAATGAGGGTGTGTTTTATCATCCGGTTCCATTCAGGATAGTTCTCCTTGCCACTGAGAACTATTCCCACCATGGATATGATTGAATGCATACTATAACAAAAAAAACTTTTGCTGCAAAATTTTACTCTTAATGGGAAAGAAAAATATAATGTCAATACACACAACTCTGTAAATATACAAAACTGTACAGTGCATTCAACTGAATAGCGCTCTGAATTGGACAACGTAAATACACAAAACTTTATAGGGCATTCAACTGGACAACACTCCAAAAACGCAGTAACAACGGACAAGTCTTCTCACAATCACCAAGGGGCGGTGAGCGTGGATTGTAAGGTGCAGTTGACACCTTGGAAAGTCATGGGTTCACCCACATGACACTCACAGCGACACTCTCAATAGTCCTCAGCGGCAACACTTCTCAGGATCAATGCACCATGCACCAGGAGATATATCAACGCATGGGTTCCTCTCGGTTCAAGTGACAGGTTTAAGGTCAGACAAGCGTTCATACAATCCATGCAAATACATAACAGACCACCACCTAAGCTTGTATTCTATCCCACGTTTCCACAGCAACACCACTTGAGAAGCACTACCACACTGAGCATCCAAGTCTCAGTTCTCAGTCAGCTGGCATTCAGAATACAAAGGAACGCACACCATTAATTTGTTGAAATAAAATGACCTTCACTCCTCGATCGTGCAAAGAATTAAAGCATACCACGATCAATAAACAGGTTTGGAATTAACACTCAACTCTTTGTGGATAGAACGCCACTAGATAGAAACTGTGGTCAGTGAAAACATACAGCCTCCTGCTGCAGGGACTTGCAATTGTTCCAGAGTTCACTTCTATGCTCAAATCTAAAGGCTCACTCCCACTTAATAAGCGATCCAAACAAGACAGATTCCGCCGAATCCAACTTCAAAATGGAGGTAACGGAGCAGAATCGAATCTTCTTTGGTGAAATAATGTTGCAGAAGCTGTCACAACGTCTATGATACAGAGCAGCTATGAAAGCACCAGTGGATATGAAAAAAAATCTCAAAAGTAAGAATATGAAATCACAAAAGAAACATTTCAGAGTTGAATGGGTGACTCCTGCTCCACTTCTAGAAAACTGAGGGACGTTACAATCATGCAAAAAAATCGTGCGAACTATTAGGAGGGAATGGCAGGGAGCCCAGAGGGTGCAGAAAGGACACCAGACAATTATGGACAACGCTTTGTATGCAGCGTATTATGGAGCAACGTATGGATAGCTCTTTTGAATGGAGAGCAGTGGAGCAGAATAGGGAGTTACAAAGGGCATAAAAGCTAAAAAAAAGAGTTGGCTCTGATACCATGTCAGGCCAGGCAGTAACTCCACAAGGCAAAAATGATTCGTGTATCTTATTCCATCAGGTAGGTCTTCATTATATACATGAGGGAGAGACTGTTCAGTTCATCTCCCGATGACTGTTCATATTACTTATTTATCTATTTACATATTTTCACCCAATCATGAGGATTAGGTGTCAACAATTTGGTACTCAAGTATTGCGACTATCTACACAAGTACATCCAGGATGAAATGGAGTTCCTATACATCTCCTCTCTTGGCATCGCCTATCAATATAGTTCCTGGACATCTCCTCTCTTGGCGTTGCCTATCAATACATTGTCAAATCGAGCAGAAATTTAAACGAAAGAAGAGAGACTCTGGATTTATGAATCTGAAGCAAGGGAAAGGCACCCCCAAACCATAAAACAAAGTATAAATCCAAGGCGAGGTGACCCAAGATAGCCCGTCGAAGCTACAATTAAAGAACAATTCCATGAAGATAAATAAGGACACAGGAAAATGGTGTGAGTTCCATAAGTGTTATAGACATATTTGGGCACTTCAACCCCAAACTCATATGTCCATAAACTAAGGACTCCTTAAGTCCCTAAAAGTGTTGCTTCATACCCTAAAGATCATGGTCAACTAATTACATCATTTCCCAGAAGTTCCACCAGAAAAACTACTCAGAAATGGCCAAAACTGGACCATACAGGCTGCTCCATGGACAAGGTGCGATGCATACTGACTGCCTAACTGGCTAGGTGCGATGCATACTGAAATAGCCTTCTGTGGGGTGCGATGAGCAAGAATAGACAAATGGCAGAGACAGTTTGCAAGGTGGATGATCATGGAATCTTCTAGAAACTTCTCTTGTGACACTTACCTCTCTGAATTCGCCCAGGGATGAGTAAGAGATCATGAAATCTCCAAGTGGAACCAAGAAATATCAGTGGAATGACACTGATCAAAAATCCAGAGCTGAATCACACCCTTGAAAGACATCTATAAATGGATCACTCATCTGAGAGATCTAGGAGGCTAGAATTTTGTATTTTGTAAGGAAGTGTTGTTGGTGTGCGGAGAAGAAACATTGCATTTTTGGGTGATTTGCTTGTTCATGAGGTGAAGAGGGCTTCTACAACTGGGAAGATGATGTTGGATCAGACAGCTGGGTTGTAATCCTCTCTTACATTACTATTAATAAAGCTCTTTGAGTTTTCCTCCATATGATCTTGTATTTGTGAATCTTATTATTTATGAATGCAATTGTATGATCAATGTGTTTATGATTCCATATTGGTTATGATGTTTTAGATAGAGATACTTTGATATTTTGTTGTTACTTTGACTCTACAGGTACTCTTTGAAGCGGGACAAGTAGGAGAGGAGTGGCAAATTCTATCAAGGAAAGGAGAAATCAAGCTAGGATCAAAGCGAAGGATCCAGGTTGGTCCTGTATTCTTCTATTCCATCTATCACACTTAAAGGAACTCTTGAAAAGCTTTCATTGTTTGTTTGTAAGATAGCTACACGGCTTAGTGGGACTAGCAGTTTGAATCGACACTAGTTTTCCCTGAAACAAAATGGTGACTCCACTGGGGAATGAATAGTTTGTTTTTTTTGCTTATTGTTTGCTTTATAAACTATAGACGGAGCCTAAAGTTAGCCAGCAAGCCTTCGAAACACCTTTGTTATGCAACTGCGAAGTAGATAAACACTGCTTCAATCAATCTCCGGGTTGGTTTATGAACTAAACATCTAACTTACAAAGCATCTTAAGTGCCCTTGTGGTAGCTCAGAACCTCATCAGATCCTACCCTTATGCTTTGTGTTTATTACCCATCATTACTTAGCCTAAATCACTGAACTTAACTGCAAGTTTTGAGAAAAAACCAAGCTCAATTTCGCTCCCTGGCCCATCGCACTGTCTATAACTGTGCAACCTAGATGCATCGCACCTCCCGTGTGTTGTAGGTGAGATGCAACCTTGTTTCCCTGTGTTACAGGTGTGATGATTGATTAAACTGTTTTTCTTCTCTGAAATTTGGTTTTTCCTCCTTGTTTTCAGCTTTATTCAGTAGTTTTGTTGTTCATGATTAGTACCTTCTAGCTGAAACCATCTTCCTTCACATTATTTCAGCCTCCATCAGTTAGGAATTGTAAATGTTTTTATGTATTTATTAATCATTTAAAGTCTTCCTTTGTCGAAAGTAGCCTAATCGAACTGTCGTCTTTGATGCAAGTGTCGTAATTGTCATTATGAATAAAAAGAAGAGTGTTGTAAAGTATTCCTCTTCTAGATAGTTGATTGTACTTTTGTCATTTATGCTTGATTTTGAAATTACTAGTATTTCAAGTGTCAAAAATAGTTTTAAGTTCGAAATCGAAAAGTGTCGTCTTAGTCTTCCTTTTGTTTTTTGAAAAGAAAATTGTTAGTACTGTCGCTTTGAAAAAAAATTTCAGATATGTACTTAACTTTCTTTTTGTCATTCACACATTAAGAAAGCAGAAGAAAATACATGCATGTGCATCTACATTTTGACTACTTACGAAATTTGATTTAGGAAAGTGCATTTAGTGTGTGCTCTATCTCTCTGCTAAAAGAAAATCATCATCTTCTTTCCTTTGTAGCTAGGATTTTCATTGCTAAAAGAACATAAACGACTGTTTATCATTTTAGATTGCATATTTAAGAATTTAACATCTACATCACGTGGTGAACCTTGAAAGACAAACTTCTAAGCAAGATAAACCATAAAATAAATCTCAATGAACATAAAAATGCTTTGGAACTTAACACAACACATCTAGAAGTATAGGCTAGAGATGTGTTCCATGTCATAAAACCTGATAACTATCGTTTTCATCGAAGGTTGGGTGATTCCTCCTTTTTGATACGACAAGTGCCAATATAGACTTGTGCTCCCCATACCGTCGTGTATATATTTGGAGACCACAATAGGCTATCATCCTTTATCCTTAGGAAGTCTTGTTTGCCGCCCTATCGATCGTAATGCACTAAACACAGCATTCAGGAAGATTGACTGTTGTACATAAGTCCTTGGTAATTTCTCTATCATTTATCACCAAGGTGTATTTTGCAGTTTTACGATCGATTTGGTAAACCCTCTAGCTAGACTTCCAGAGTAGTCACTTTCGTTCCTTTTCGACTCCTTAAAAGAAAAGGTCCATCTGAGCACTTGTCACTTCGGGCTCATTAAAAATCAAAGGCGACTAGAGTCACCTTTAGCTTTTTCTCGACTCCTAAAAATTGAAAAAGAAAGTTGTGTCAAAGTGTCTTAAAATTAATTTAAATTGGAATAACATTTTTCCCCTTTAATTTTTGAGTTGATCAAGTAATCCACAATCGTGGAAGAAAGTCAATCAAAACCCCATCGTTCGTGGAGACTAGAGACTCAACCATCTTTGACCCCGAAAATGAAACCATCCCGAACAAAGCGTTCTCGTTTAACTAAGTCCAATTCACCTAATTTATTTGAAACTTGCGTTTCAACATCATCAAAGACTACACTTACTCCAATTATCTCTGGTACATCTGCCTTTATAGAAGAAGTGTCGCAGTTACAAGAGGACATTAGAACTGATCCTAGTGTAACAGTAGACACCTCTATTCTTGAAGCAGCTCCACCTAGGACTGATCAAGAAACTGAAGTTCACTTACCTGAACATCTGGAAGTTGAATTCCAAAATTCAGAAGGTGTCACCCCTCCAGTATCTGTTACTGTAGAAGCTACACTTTCTTCGGCTCCAGAAATATTTTACGGACCTGACGGTCTACCTCTTCCACCTGGATTGATTGCTATAGAAGAGATAATAGAGGATCTTCCACCCAATACTCCAGTGCATTTTGGCACTGGGATCCACTTACATCATTCTACTACAAAAGTTAGTTCGTTTTCATCGCAAGTTCCTGTCGAATCGCTAGGAAATCTTTTGGATAGACTAAACATGTTTGAACAACCATCAACATCTAGGACTATGTCAACTGAAACAACTACGGCAGAGCATCCTGCTACCATTCCTACAATGATTGTTGGTATACCATCTGTCCCGGCAAGTTATCAACAACAAGCCAGAGTCCAATTAGGGACTGTTTCAACGACATGGTCAGTTCCTATTTCTTCATCCAGATTCTTATCTGGTATTTCTTATTTTGAAACTCAACAAGTCGATCCGATGTGCCTTCAAAAGCCAATCTACCCTTTAAGTACCAGATTGCCACCATATGGGAGGCAGTATGCCTTTTCATTGTTCCCTCCAGGAGAAAAACCATATGAGAGTTTACAACAAGATTCAGGTCAAACTAGAATTACATCCAGTGGTTGGGTACCAATACTGCCTCAAAAACCAAGGGTTGTATATTCGATGCAACTAGTCCATCCTGTGTCGAATATTCCCACTACACCTACTATTGTGACTGTATCTCAAGTACAAGCGCTACCTGTTGTATGTCAACCTCAATTCTCTCAGGTTGCAATACAACAGCCTCTCATCTCAGCGATTCAATCACAACCTCAGGTTAGTGCCTCCTTATCTGAAGTGACTCGGGCTCAAACAGGTACTATCACTCTGCATCTTGGTCAATCATCCAGTATTGGACAACAGCAAATGGTTCAAAAACCATGGCTGGTGCAATATCAACAACCGAAATTCCATCGATCATACCAAGGACCTCAGCAACAGGGCTTTGTAAGTAACGGGCAACCACATTTCCAAAGCGGTTATCAACAACCATACTATAATGGTTATGCCCATCAACCTTATCAAAGTTACCAGTATCAAATACATTATGTTGGTATGCAAAGGCCTACTACACAGGCGATTCCATCTTATCCTGGGTATGCTTCGCCTAACCTGAATCAACAGTTGCCCTTTGTAGCAACTCTAGAATTACCATATCTAAACCGGCTGACGAATGATCCAATTGCTTACGCCCCTTGGTGGCCAGCGATTCCTCATAAACTTCCCTCTGATATTCCTAAATTCAATGGAAATCCATGTGAAGATCCATTGAATCATGTAATGACATTCCATTTGTGGTGCTCATCCAACACCCTGAATGATGATTTGATTAGGCTTCACCTTTTTCAACAAACGCTAATTAGTCCGGCAGCAAAATGGTATATAGAATTGCCTAGAGCTTCATTTTATAACTTCAGCACCCTTGCCACCACCTTTTTAACCCATTTTCAGTTACCCATAAGGTACGAAATAGGGACAGAACTCCTTACCAAATTTAAACAGACGACAGCCACTCACATATCTGATCATATTCATGAGTGGTGACATCGTCGAAGAATGGTGAAGACGTATGTTCATGATCAGCTTTTGGCTGAATGGTTTATAAAGTCATTGTTACCCTCTATTACAGAGGATGTGGCTAAGGGAGGAGTTGTCACTGAAGAGCAAGTCATTGCTTGTGCACAATATTTATACTTGATCTATACTCAGTCTAGCACCCTCTACGAAAAAATTCCTGATGCTCCTAGACCAGAATTTTTCGTTCCCCCCCTCCTAAATCAAACAAGTACTCTCATGCCGGCAATGGCGTGGTCGGTACCATAAGCATGAAAACTGCAAAGGCTACATCTAAAAAATCTCGTACGGTTTCTAGTCAAAAAGCAAATGAAGAACCTCTTGCCTCAGAGGTTAATGTCATGTCAAGCAACAAGGGAAAAAATCCTAAGCAACTAGGGGGCAAGAAGAAAGTGAAAAATAATAAGAAGAAACAGGAAAATTCACCTCCTGAAAAATATTTTGAAAACCCTACTGGGAAAAAGAAACCTCGTTATCCATGTTACATATGCGATGACGAGCATTTCACAAAAGATTGTCCACATAAAGATAAGGTTATGAAATTTTTAAAAACTTCAAATACCCCAGCGGTGTTGACTAATCCGTTTCCGAGCCTAGAAACAAACCTGGTTGCTATCGATCATGCTTCCCCATCCCAATTGCTTATGCTATCCATCTCAAAACAACAAAATGACACTTTGATATCTACAAGGAATAAATATTATGGGAATCCACAGTCGTCGAACAGCAAGGCTATAGATCAACCCAGTAGTTCGACAAAAACTTTGCCAGAAGTTGTTCCACCCATCATTCCTGAATTAACTATAAAACTGCCAAATGGAGTAGTACATAAATCGACATTTAATCCTCGTGCCCGAGCAGCATAGAATTATAATATAGTGGACGATCTGGCCCAATCCCCATGAGCTATGTTGACACTTGAAGTACTGTAGAATTGACCCTCCCAAAAGCGGGCTTTGTTATCAGTGATAGATGGGATTGATCCAATGGATTCCAATCTAGTGGCCTTTAATCATAAATGATACGAACCTCAATTACCGACCCAACTCGCTTTCCTTATACAAGTAAAAACCCTCAACAAAACTGTTCATCGAACAATCATTGATGAGGGGACGTCTACCTATATTATGTCAATGAGTTGCTGGAAAACTTTAGGCTCTCCACCCTTGTCACGATCATCAACGACATTAAAAGCGTCTGATGGAAGAACATACATGCCATATGGGATATTAAGTAACTTGGAAGTTGAACTGGGGGCAAGACAGTAGAAATTGAAGCTGAGGTCATTGATGGAAACCTTGACTACAATATCTTGCTAGGAAGGTCCTGGATTTATGCTATAGCCACCGTTGTGTCAACATATTTTAGAAAGATTGCATTTCCCTTCCAAGGTGGAATTACAATCGTTGACCAACTAACCTTTTTCCCCAATAGTTCGCAACTTACTGGAAGCATTCCATTGATCCATGGAAGCTCTCAATCGCTTCAACATGTCGGAGTAGGTCTCCTAAAAGACTCATCCTTAATGGGTACTTTTTCCCTCTCGCCTCCAAGTAATCTAGCGAAAGTGACCACAGTGGAAACCTGTCATATGATATCTTCTACATCATCAAAGATTAAGAAGAAATCTGACTATTTTGATAGTGTCGATCACAGCGAGGTTTTCATAGTTGAAAATCCGACTGACATGACTCAATTAAGCGATGTTGTAAATCATGTACTGGAGTAAATCATGTACTGGAGGCATTGGAACTAGATCTTTCCTTCATGACCCCTTATGCAGTTGTGATCAAAGGTCACCGTAGGATAGTTCATTGACTAGTGTCAGCCTCGTTAAAAAATGAAACCAAGGATCTGAACAGAATTCCTTGTCTTGTGTCAAGCTCATTAAAAAATGAAACAAGGCTGAGCAAAGTTCCAAGTCGAGTCTTTCACTTGATCTCATAAAGGAACCTTCGTTACATCCACCTAATTACCGCAATTAGTCTGGTGAATGTAACGAAGCTTAGGGGGCATGCACCCTTGTCTATTTTGCGAACAAACCCAGCTGTAGAGATAAGTTTCCTTGTAAGTTATGTGATTGGTCTGAGTGACCTTTGACCTTTGTCTATCTAGCAGACAAAGTGCAGGAAGCATTTTGTCTCAGTATTTATAGAAAATCATCCTGCTTAACCAGAGTAAGTTTCCATATGGTTACTGAAGACCTTTTTTACGCTGGGGGCATGCAAACCTTTTTATACAAGAAAAAACGACCAATTTCATTTTTTAGATTTTTAGCATTTTTAGCTTTTCAGCTTTATAGTTTGGTCGTTCCTAGCTTAAAGTAAAAAGAAAACTGAGCACATGTTGGCACAAGGTTCAAGCTCATTAAAAAATAAACCCGCCTTCGGTAAATAACCTTTGTGATCGCTTTGCTATCAGCCCTTTTGAACTTTGGTTGTGTTCCTTGCATCACCTCCATTTCATTTGGCCGACCATACACTTCCACTTGATTGTTTACCCTTTTGATGAACATCTGCGACCAGTGATTCTGATTGCCACCCTCTTCACACTGCCATGTTTTGAGAAGTTCCAAACTTGCCTGGGACTAACTGCTACTTAGAAATATCACTCGTTCCTAAAAAACGAGCTTCTTTGAAACTCTTTTTAGACTCGTTAAATATAAAAATATCGTCAAGCTGTTAGCCTTCCCAGCTCATTAAAATAAGGGGAACACTATCCCTCTCATATATTTTAATATTTTTGGACTTGAGGGATTATTAAACAAAAAGATCAATCACTTGTCTTTGTCGGCTCGTTAAAACTATTGAAAAGTCATCCCTTTCATATTATTTTACACTTTTTCGGACTTAAGGGATTATGCCACGAAAAAGGATTGTTGGAGTCTCCTTTTCATCCGTTTTTAGACTCTCTAAACAAGAAAAGGACCGAGTTATCTTTGTCATTAAACTCGTTAAAACAATAGCGACAAATTTGTCGACCTAGACAAGAACGGGTCTCACTGACGCCAGGCTCGCTAAACACAAAGCGACAGGTTTGCCCGAAGGGAAAATTATAGACCAAGCATATGTTACCTCCTCAAGCTTGTCAAAAATAAAAAGGTACTGGTCAGCAATAACTGGGGAAAAATGGGAAGAAAACTTGAAGAACTCTATTGGTAGCAAGTTGCTCTTGAACATGATACTTTCACTCCATCACTATGATTGAGTTGGGTTGGGTTTCCATTCACTGTCACCATTGGTCTGTCGTGCCATCCATGGGGTTAACGCTACCAGTCCATATCAGTGTCACCAATATGTTCAAGAGAAGTCATTCAGAGAATTCACCATCCAGCAAATGCCTCATCCACTGCATTACATCCACGCTTCATTTTTCATGACCACCATTCATGAACCTCATATCATCAGATCGTTTTCACCTCCACAAAAATCATTTTCTCTGTTTCGCGTTGTGGATGTGGGATAAATCAAAGCCCTCCTATGACAGGTCACTTCTTGTCGACATCAGCTCATTATCCAAGAAGTTGACTTAGAAACAACCCTTTCAGTACTTTGAAGCTTGCATGCCTCAATGGCAAGTTTCTCACTTCCGGCGACAGGTTTACATCAATGACCTTCGACCGAAAGACTTTGCGTGGTGTTCGACATCAGCTCATATATTCACACCACATGAATTGTACTGTAGTACCTTGAGGGTCATCATCATTATCAGTGATTCCTCTCGCGTCTGTTAACAACTTACATCATTGGCTGGTAATCAGGCGATGTATTTCCATGTTCGACTTTAGAACATCTTTTCACATGGATCGATTTCTACATCGAGTGAAGATTGTACGAGTTTTGAAGACCTTGGATCTAGTTTCATCCATCTGGGCTGCGATATATTCAGGAAAATAAAGACATCAATTGTACATAGAAGCTACACAGATAGTCATCTAGCCAGGGAAGATGACTCTTCATGCGAAGAATCACAAGTCTGCAACAACAGACGATTGTCTGTCCTATGTACATGAAAATGAATTTATAAAGCTGAGCATGGGAATGCCCGCCTTAGCTAGATCATGAAAATAATATGATGATGATGTATTGTATTGTATCTTATACAGGTCACCTTCCAGTTTGAATACCTCAGATCCTCATGAATAAAGCATTTCACCCAACATCAGAAGATTTACGACCTCATGCTTTAGGGGGCATCTGTTATAGACATATTTGGGCACTGCAACCCCAAACTCATATGTCCATAAACTAAGGACTCCTTAAGTCCCTAAAAGTGTTGTTTCATACCCTAAAGGATCATGGTTAGCTGATTACATCATTTCCCAGAAGTTCCACCTGAAAAACTACTCAGAACTGGCCAAAACTGGACCATACAGGCTACTCCATGGACAAGGTGCGATGCATACTGACTGCCTAACTGGCCAGGTGCAATGCATACTAAAATGGCCTTCTGTGGGGTGCGATGAGTGAGAATAGACAAATGGCAGAGACAGTTTGCAAGGTGGATGATCATGGAATCTTCCAGAAACTTCTCTTGTGACACTTACCTCTCTGAATTCGCCCAGGGATGAGTAAGAGATCATGAAATATCCAAGTGGAACCAAGAACTATCAGTGGAATGACACTAATCAAAAACCCAAAGCTGACTCACACCCTTGTAAGACATCTATAAATGGATCACTCATCTGAGAGATCTAGGAGGCTGGAATTTTGTATTTTGTAAGGAAGCGTTGTTGGTTCGCTAAGAAGAGACATTGCATTGTTGGGTGATTTTCTTGTTCGTGAGGTGAAGAGGGCTTCTACAACTGGGAGGATGATGCTAGATTAGACAGCTAGGTTTTAATCCTCTCTTACATTACTAATAATAAAGCTCTTTGAGTTTTCCTCCATATGATCTTGTATTTGTGAATCTTATTGTTTATGAATGCAATTGTATGATCAATGTGTTTCTGATTCCATATTGGTTATGATGTTTTAGATAGAGATACTTTGATAGTTTGTTGTTACTTTGAATCTACAGGTACTCTTTGAAGCGGGACAAGTAGGAGAGGAGTGGCAAATTCTATCAAGGAAAGGAGAAATCAAGCTAGGATCAAAGCGAAGGATCCAGGTTGGTCCTCTATTCTTCTCTTCTATCTATCACACTTAAAGGAACTCTTGAAAAGCTTTCATTGTTTGTTTCTAAGATAGCTACCCGTCTTATTGGGACTAGCAATTCGAATCGATACTAGTTTCCCCTGAAACAATAAGAGCCCCACTCACAACACGAGTGAGTGTCGAGCCAAGTAGCCATTGGTGGCCAAGCTGAAGGCTTCCGAATATGGTGCACGTTCCAACTCTGAGTCAGAACCTGACAAGGGGAATGATAAAGAGAAGAAGATTATTGATGCAGAATACAGTGCCACCGTTGCCACCACCAAGATCCAGATGATTGAACCCGAAGATCTAGAGGAGGGGGATCAGATCTTCCACTCACATATGTGGGTGAAGGGTTCTCCCCTACAGTTCATTGTCAACAATGGTAGCCAAAATAACCTCATTTCAGCAGAGGTCGTGAAGTGGTTGGGCCTACCAACCACATCAAACCCACAGCCATACACCATCGGGTGGCTTAACCAAGGATGAGATCTTTACATCAGCCTGCAGTGTTGCCTTCACTAAAACATCAAGCCCTTCACATATGAGGTATTGTGTTATTTTTCTCCTCTTGAAGTTTGTGATGTATTATTAGGCCAGCCATACTTGTGGAAGCATCATGCGGTGTATGAATCTAGGCCTCATACAATTATTATTACTTTGGGAAATAAGTTATACAGGATACCGGAGTTAGCACCACCTACCACCAGATCTTTGATCTCTGTGAATCAATGTAGTAAGATCATTTCCCAATCCAAGAAATTTGTCTTCCTTATGATTCACCCTCAGAAAAAGAATAATATTGTGGAAATATCCAAGGCCTCTAGTAGAGCTCCTCTACACAATAATAACAGATGGAAAAGGTCATGGCAGAGTACAAGGACATCTTCACCTCACCTGCAGGGATACCCCTACATTGTCAAGTCAAGCACTCCATCAATCTGACCCCAGGCGTGTCACTAACCAACAGACCATTCCATCGACACTCTGTTCTAGAGAACAATGAAATCAAGAGGTAGATTCAAGAGTTAATGCAGAAAGGGCACATCATGCCAAGTTCATCACCTTGTGGAATTCTGATCGTGTCGGTACAAAAGAAGGACAATACCTGGGTATTTTGTATTGGCTATTTGGCGTTGAATAAGATCACTATGCAGAATAAGTATCCAATCCCATAGATTGATGACCTTTTGGACCAGCTCAAGGGGGCCAAATATTTCAGCAATATTGACTTGAAGTATGGTTATCACCAAGTACCAATTGAACCCTCTGATGTGTGGAAGACCACCTTCAAATCCAAGGAGGGCCTTTTTGAATGGTTAGTCATGCCTTTCGAGTTGACAAATTCCCCTCCCAACCTTCATGAGGCTGATGGACAACATCATGCGGCCCTTGACTAACTCATTCATGGTAGTGTGTTTGGACGACATCCTAATCTTAAGCGAGAGTTGGGAAGAGCACCTTCACCATATTTGACACTCAAAAATCCTACGTCAACACAAACTATGTCCCAATTTGGAGAAATACACTTTTGGTATGACCCAGGTTCAATATCTGAGGTACATCATTGATGAGTTTAGTGTGCATGTGGACCCAGCCAAGATACAAGTTAGTCGGGATTGGCTAGCCCCAACCACTCTAGTAGATCTCCATATCTTTCTGGGTCTTGCCAATTTCTATCACAAGTTCATGTTCAGATTCTCTCATATCACTTGGCCTTTGAGTCAAGTCACTAAGGGCGGAGCGAAACAAAAGTTCTTTTGGTCTGAATCTCAACATAATTCATTTGTCGATGTGAAGCATCACCTCTGATCTGCACCAATTCTCACATTACCACACCTGCAACAACCATTTGAAATTGAGAGAGACACCTTCGACTATGCTATTGGTGCAGGTCTTACCTAGCAGGGGCATCCAATGGCATATAAAAGTGAGACACTTTTAGATACAGCTTGAAATTATCCCACTTGTGACAAAGAGATGTATTCCATTGTGCCAGCCTGCCGACATGGAAGCATTACGTTCTAGGGAAGGAAATTTTCATCCACACAAACCATCAAGCCATGCAATTCATACAGACACAAGGAAATTTACAAAATGATCGCCATCAGAAATGGTCCACATATCTGCAATGATTCCATTGAACATCAAGTACAAGAAGGAAAGCACCAATAATGTTATTGATTGTCTCCACCAAACACCTATTATGGAGTTAACCATTGTGCTTGACTCTAGTGGACACCAAACTTCACGGTGGCCACATCTTTACAAGAGTGGTCCAGAATTCGGCAACACATAATATATGCTCTTGGAAGGCAAGCAAGTGTCATATTTTAACCTCCAGGACGCATTGTTATTCCACCTAGGATACCCTTGTGTTCCTTCAAGTGAGCATGCCAAGTTGAATTGGGGGGCGCACTATAGTTGAGTCGTTTGACATTTTGGACTAAAGAAAATAATGGCAATGTTGCAAAAGTATTTTTATTGGCCAAACCTTCTGTTGAAGCCCCGAAAATCGGGTCGATAACAAGGGGGATACCCGCCCGGTCCGGACCTTGGGTGGCAGCTCCTTATCCGTTTGGTATAGCGGGTCTGACTGGGGATAATGGGACCAGTTTCCCAATCTAAGAGTGTGTGTGTGTGTAGAATTTGATGTTGCTGATCTAATAGTTCCTATTTAAGATATTCTAATTCAAACTTTAATCTAATTCTATGCTATTGTAATCTAATAAGCAGTAACATCTAAGTCTATACTAACCCGGAATGTAATTCTTCTATTATGCGATCTAAAGAGATTTCAAATAACAACTGGTAATAAAGATCATTCAACGATTATAAGAAAGGAAATCAATAAAGATGAACTACTTCGCATAAAAAGTTAGACGAAACAGTTGTGAAAAACATATCGCATAATGAGCTATTCATACATTAAGCATAAATAAATAGCTATCACCGTACAAAAGTGCCAAATGATAACTCAGGCATTCATGCAATAATACATAAACAACTAAAAACCGTATTTCACTTTAACATATAAGCAGAAATGGTCAAGAGATAAAAGTACCATTTATGACTAGTCCTACTCATAAGCTTCAAGCGACAATGATTTATCTCTCCTTGCTCTAACATCCACTAAGAGTACAGAAGTGCAACATCAGTAGCATATATCAAATGCAAAAATCAACAAATATTGATCCATTCATTCACCAAAACCTCCTCTGAGGGTGAAAAAGTGCATGTTCTGAGGACAAGTTTTTGATAAATTTTTGGACCCCTCTCTAAATGCATGAGAAGGGTTTCAATACTACTAACTAAATAACTTAATTACACAAATTCAGGATACGGTTTAAATGACCACCCTTTTTCTAAGCAAAACTATTTCTAAAAATTAAATCTAATATCTAACTATTTCTGCATTTTCTCCTTAATGTTGCAAGCATTCAATATTTTCCTGGGTAGAGTCAGCAGACTGCCTTCCGCTTTTGGTTGAGCTAAGCAAACAGAAATGGTAAGAGCTGGCACCATCTTTTCAGCAAAATCGATGATATACTTGAGAGTCATCTTCTGACCATGTGGTTTTACTACGTAGGCCCATTAATAATCCAAGTTCAACTTGGTTAACCCTTGAATCGCTTCTGCCTTTTCTTTAGCTTTATGTTTCCAGTTTGTTCTTTACCATTGCTTTCTTGCATTTTCCGGATTTACAAGTGATTGAGCAGATAGAGGCTTTGCTTCTCGAACAATTTTCTCAGCGATGCGCGATTAGCGGTAGGTGCTAATCGCGCATCGGAAACTTCCTCCATTCTTTGATCCGGGCTTCTCTGATGCATTTTTTTCCTTTAGCGCCTTTTTCATCACAGGGTATAAAGCTTCAAAATTTGTAAAAATACTGCTTTCGTGAGCTCTTGACCTTGAGCGTTAAACTGCCTGTTGATATCAGCATCGTTCAATACTCATTCATCCATGGTTGTAAATGAAAGATCTGTAATGGATGGCTCAGTAGCGTTCTGTGAATCTACGGCTTTAATGCATGCGGGTGTCTTTTCTCTGTCTTTGAACATTGGATTTTTACCCTTTTTCCTCATAGCTTCCTGCACATTGCTTTGAGTAACTTTTGTTCTTCGTTCCTGCAGTTCACAAGTGAGGAGAGAGTAATGATAATAAAAATCGACAGGAAAGCTTTAAACTCTACGGATGTACAAAAACATGCCACCTGACGTAAACTGGCTCCTCGAACAACACAAAACCATATTTCCTAACAACTGGCATATAATTCATTAATTATCATTAAAGCGCGTATCCAGTTCTTGGTTTACGGAAAACTTTTCTTGAATGTTGAGCCAGGGAAATTTGCGATGGAATGTTTCTATGATCTGCATCGCAGTATCGCATTTCGTTGTATCGCATTATCGCAATATCATCGTGTTATGCTATCGCAAGGTTGCTTTATCGCGCTATTGCAAGATTGCGGATCGCAGTATAGCAGTATCACGGGACGCAGTATCACAAAATCGCATATCGCTGTAATCGTTAAATCGTTATGTGTTTTTCATGTAATTTTGCGATACGTGATATGCGATATCACATATCGATGATTTTTTAAGGTTTTCCAATGTGAGTGTTTATTAAAGCATGCGATGCGATGGAGTTCACATCGCAATCTCGCAGTTTATCATTTTTACTCATAAGGAAATGTCCTATCCTTCTTTGCGCGATGCGATGTTTCTTAAGGAGTAAAATACATGAGCCTTAATTGATTTTTTGAATTTTTTCTAAGGGTCCCCTCTTACCTAGTGTTATTTCTAATACTAAATAAAGAGGGGGGTTATTGGTGGCCATAACAATTGGTGATTCACTTGGAAGAACCAATTATCTCTGTTTTTCTATTGATTTTTTTTTTTAAACTTCCAAAACAGAAAATGTTTCAGAAAATTAAACTTTATTATGGAAAGATAAAGTACATTATGCTCTAACCTGTTAATGATATTTTGTTTCAACCATTTTCCACTTTGATTATTTGCTTCTTCAGGCTAGTCCTTGTATTTACATCAGCCATTACTTGGTCTTGTAAAGATAAAACAAAGTCTCCTCTGTAAACCAGTTTTAAATATGCTCATTTGTCGTAGGTAGAGCCTCTGCTACCAGCAAGCGTTTATACCCTTGACAGGGTTACCTGTTACCCAGCAATAATCTTGTATCCTACTTAAGGAAGCCTACAACTTTCAAAGAAAAATCCATATCCACACTTATCTTTTGATTGCAACAATCTTGAGTCATTGCCTTGTTGTGGTGTACAGTGTTGGCAAAGTCAACAAGTTATAATATCTGTGATAATGATAAGCCGGCTCGTGATGAGACCTCTTATTCTTCAAGATAAAGTGTATCATTGGGTTGTTCCTCTGAAAGTTGTGATTTCCTTAGTAGGGAGGAAGTCATTGTTTCCTTAAGATAGCTCTGGATGACAATAATAGAGTTTTCGGAAACAATTGTTCTACAGAGAATCTTTATTTTGTTATTGATACCTTTCATTGTATTGAGATAAAACAATTTCTTCACTAAAGGTTGTTTTCATCAAACTTTTTGAGGTTGAAACTATTATCATATCTAGGCTAGAGTCTTTAACTGTATCTATCAATAATAAAGATCAGTTTTCCAAAAGATTTGCTATTTATACAAGCGAAAAGTTCAAAATCTGAAAGAGAATTGATGTCTTTTTTGTAAATGCCTAATGTAACCACTCACAACTGGTTTTATTATGAAAAAGATAAACAACTACTCTACAAAAAATAGAAGAATATTCTTCTATGGAAAATATTTCTTGAGAATTTGTCCATTAACAGGCAAAGGATCTCTCTTACCTGCTAAATCCTGTAACACAAACGTTGATGGACCTATGACTTCTACAATTTGAAAAGGACCAAGCCACATTCTTTGAAATTTTGTATGTTTGCCTTTCTCTTCATGAGCCTTGTCCCACTTTAAAACTAAATCTCCCATCTGAAAATCTTTTATGGTCATTATGTTTGAATCAAAAGAGGATTTTACTAGTGCTTGATGATGAGCATGCGTTTTCCTAGCCTGTTCTCGTTGTTCTTCTAATTTAATTATTTCCATTTGTCTCAGTTATAAGGAGTAAGTGGGTACTTCATCAATGTATTGAACTAAAGACAAAGAGGGAATTGCTAAGTAAGTCGGAAGAACCACTTCTTTCCCATAAACTAAATTAAAGGGAGATGTGCCGATAGAAGCTTTTTGCGTTATTTGGTTTGCCCATAAAGCATATATCAAAGCCTTGTGCCAATTCTTATGATTTTGGTCAACTGTTCTTTTAATAATCCTGATTAGGTTTTTATTTGTTGACTCAGCGAACCCATTGCCTTGTGGGTAGTAATTGGCCGAATATTTAATTTTGAATCCTCTTTTAAGTGCGAATTTAGTCATTGCATTTCTAGAAAAGTATGATGCATTATCAAACATTAAAGCGGATGGCAATCCAAACCTGGTGATTATAAATTGATCTATGAACTCAATGATATTTTCAGAATTAGCCGTCTTGAGCAGAATTGCTTCTACCCACTTAGTAAAATAATCTGTTGCTGTGAGGATGTATCTATGTTGCTTAGAAGAGTGAGGAACGATCTAACCTATTATGTCCAATCCCCACTGACTGAAAGGTTGCTCGATGTTTACCGGCTGTAGTGGCAAGGATGGCTTCTTTTGTCTTCCAGCAGTAGTTTGGTAGACTTGACATCTCCTCACATAACTGTGCGAGTCTTTAAATAACGTGGGCCAGTAATATCCTGCGCGCAGGATTTTATGTGAAATAGCATCTCCAACATAGTGTCTGCCTGCCGGCCCATCGTGGAGTTCCTGCAAAACTTTTTTAGCTTCAGATTTCTCAAGACACCTAAGAATAACAGAGTCATAATTTACCCTAAAAAGAATATCATTTATGAGCTGATATTGTTTGGCTTTCAACCTTAGAGCTCTTTTCTTTGTATGATCGAGGTGTGAAGGAGCATACCCATTCTTAAGATAATAAATGATATCAGCGTATAATGACTCTGCATCGTTTAGGCTTACCTCGCACATTTGTACCTCTTCAGATGGAATTTCAAAAATTTGCGATGCTCCAGCCAGCATTTTGCAGAAGCCTTGACCTCTTACAATGTTTGCTGGTTTAATTTCAATGTCATATTCCTGTAAGGCAGTAACCCAATTGGCCCTTTTCTCACCCACATCCTTCTGTACTAGAAGATTCCTTACCGCTGGAAACGGTACTATAATCTTAGTATGGGTTTTGAGTAAGAAAGGTCTAAAGTATTTGACCGCTTTGAAAACGGCATAAGCCTGTTTCTCCACGTCTGAATAATTTAATTCAGCACCCTGTAAATTTGAACTGAAAAACGCAATTGGGGCTTCCGCTTTTTCTTGATTTGCTTGAGTGAGAATCGCAGCATATGACTTATCTGAGGCAAATGTGTATAAAATAAAAGGCTCTGAAAAATTCGGAGTTGCTAACGATGGAGCATTAATAGTAGCTTGTTTGATCAGGTTGAATTCTTCATGTTCATCTTGGCCCCATTTAAAATTTGAGTTCTTTTTAATCATGGTTTGCAAAGGAGACACGATTCGTGAAAAATCTGGAACGAATCTCTTTACAAAGTTGATCTGACCAAGGAAAGATTGCATGGCTTTTTTGTTGTGAGGTAGGGATATTTCAGAAATTTCTTTGATTCTGTCAGGATCGATGTGAATACCAGATTTTGACACTATGAATCCTAGAAGTTTCCCTTCACTTAGTGCGAAAAAAAGATTTCTTTGGGTTAAGTGAAATTCCATACCTTAAACATCGTTGAAAGATTTGTTTCAAGTCTTTAATATGGTCGCTTCGTTTCTTCGAATACACTGTTATATCATCCAAATAAATTACTACAGATTTATTGACTAAACCTTTGAATGCGATGTCCATGGCTCTCTGAAATGTGGCACCAGCATTAATCAAACCAAATGGCATTTTTTGATATGCGTATGTGCCCCATTTAGTTATGAATGTGGCTTTCAATTGATCATCAATATGTACCAACACTTGACTATATCATGAAAATCCATACAAGAAAGACATTAATTCTGAACCCGCCACTGCCTACAGTATCTGTTCCATAGGTGGTAAAGGAAAATTATCCTTTTGGCAAGCCTTGTTAAGGTTTCGAAAGTCAATGCAAATCCTAATATCTCCGTTTTTCTTTCTAACAGGTACCATATTAGAGAGCCATTTAGAATGTCTGGTGGGAAAGATTATTCTGGCTTTCAATAAGTTATTGAGCTCAGTTTTTATCTGATTTTCTAAATTGGGGTGGATCTTTCTTAGCTTTTGTTGGACAGGTTTTTCATTATCGATCATGGGAATAGTATGTTGGATGATAGAAGTGTCGTATGTTTTGAGTTCATCATAATTCCAGGCAAAAACATTTTTATATTGTCTCAAAAGACGAATATACGCTAGTTTTTCTTCAGGGGTTAGGCCGAGGCCTAGATTAATGTTTTTTGGTTTAGCATCGGTTCCTAGGTTTACTAATTCGTAGTTCAAGGTTGAACTTTGGAGTTTTGAATTGGTAGAACTCTTAAACCGATCTTTCAAATCGTACAAGTCTTCTAACTTGACCACCGACTTAGGTATAGCATTGTTAGTGCTATCTTGTTGCAATTGTCGATCATGTTAGTGTTTGTCAATTATTTGATTGGAGTAGGATCCTTCAGATGTGAGGAAATTTACAATATCAGGATCGTCATTGAATACTCTCCAATTTGTGATGTTATCAGGAATGGATGGTCTAAAGATTAATTCTATTGAGAATCTATCTGGACTAAAATCTTTTGAAGGAATAAGCTTAGAAGCTACGTTAGCCAAAAGGTCTGCACTTGCGTTTTGGAGTCTGGGGATTGAAGAGATATTAAACGCTATGAAATGCTCAGTCAGATCTTGAACTAAGGATTGATAATGTTTTAAATGACCTGATAAGCAATGTATAGTGTTACGTACCTGTTTAACCACAATCTCAGAGTCTCTGAAAACTTGAAGATACTTGACATCTAACCTGATTGCTTTGTACAATCCTTGTACCAAAGCCTCATATTCCGTTGTATTGTTGGTGCAATCAAATTCGAGTCTGCATGTGAGCATGATTTTATCTCCTTCTAGAATAATCAGAACGCATCCTGCTCCTGCTCCTTCCTTAGATCTAGAACCATCAAAAAATAATTTCCAAAACAAAGATTTATTTATAGGTTTATCTAAAAAATTAATAAATTTCGAACTATTAGTTCGAGAAAAATTTTCGAATTGGGACAAAACAGAGTGTTCTAAATAGGGTGACACATGAGCATTGAAATTGCCAAGGAAAGAATCTACCGAGTAATTGCCAATAATGTATACGCTACTGGTTCATTTTCCCCCTCTAGCTCTGTTACTATGTACTTCTGATGTAGCTCTCGTTCAACTTTTATTTGATTCGGTTTACTGTTGTGGGGCAACCACATGTGCGACCAGTCGGTTGCGAAGTATCCATGAAGTTTTTCTGACCAATCCCTGCTAAGAATTAAGCCATAGAATTCAGGAATGTCAGCAACTAGAATGTCAATTACTTGACATACCTTTGGGTTGGATGAAAACCTTATGGTTACTTGATTTAGTTCGCCAATCACTTCGACTTGAGATTGATCTAGCTAAACTATGCACACAGTGGATTTCTGTGGTTGAACGTTTATCTTGGCACATATGGATTTGGGTAAAATATTCAATGAAGCACCAGAATCTACCAAACAATTGTGCACATTTTTATTGAAGATTTCATAAGTAAGGAGAAATGGGGGAGTGTGAGATCTTGATCTTCCTCCAATTAGGGCGATATCATTTGGATCAATCTTATAGATCGCGTTAGTTGGAGGTCTTCCCATGTTATGGGAAGCTTGAGAAAGTACAGCGGCAAGCAAAGGTGCAACTGGCACGGCATGTAATTCTTTCATCATTATCTTCTGTTGATGCTTTAGCTTGCTCAGTTCGTAAAGGCTGATGTTGGCCCTAGTCTTTTTCATGTCTTCTATAATATTGTACTCCATTTCATCCGACACGATCAGTGTTTTAGATGGAGTTGATTCATCTGTTTGGACTGGGCTGGTTTGAGTCGCTTTAGATGTCGTTTTCTTTGTTGCGACTTTATCCTTTATTGCAGAGCTTGCGCTCTTTGGCTTAGGGATAGTTTGGGCAGGATCAAGCTGATTTTTGCTTCGTGTGCTAACTAGAAATACTTCTTGAATCTTCTTCTTGTGGGAGGATGAAATCCCACATTCCTTGTAATTCCACAACTTCTTCGTCATTAGTCTACCCTTCAGTGGCAATTTCCTCTTCCTCTTCCTCATATTCAGCATTTGAAATGGCATTGGGTGGCTTTGAATCCATTGAAGGACCTCTTTTAAAAGCTTTGTAGGGCTTTTTTGAAGAAGTCTCTGCTACTTGCTTTTTGATGTCGAACATTTCATTGGACATGGTCTTTAGAACTTTCTGCAATCCTTCTAAATCGAATGGATCTTTTGCTTGTTTCTTCTTGGAGTCTTCCTTGAAGGTGACTTTTTTGGATTTACGTTCCTCTATCGCGGATTTCTTTTCCAGGGCTATTATTCGTTTCTCTACTGCTATTGCTTCTTTCATGTTATCGGCTAAGGTTGTTTTATTGGCCCTGTCCACGAAGATTGCTATGTTTGATGGTAGAGCGGTGATATACCATTCACATCGTACTTCTTCGCTGGGCTGGGAAGCAGTAGGAATTTTGTTGAAACGTAAATTGAAATCCTTGATAGGCTCTCTAGATTTGGCCCTAAGGTTGGATAGGTCGTTGATTAATGTTGCGTAGACCTTTCATCACCAAAATTGGTTAGGAATTGCTCCTGGAAGATGTCCCAACTAGTGATGGATCCAGAGGGTAATGAAAAATACCATGACCCGGTTGTTCCTTGCAGAGTATAAGGAAAAAGCCGAACAACAACATCTTCATTAGTAACCCCATTGAGATTAATGGAAAGCATGAAGTTGTTTATGTGCTCTTCTGCTAGCATGCCTGCCTCGGGATTAAATTTAGGCAGCCATTTCTCAGGATGGGTCGGTATTTGACTCAAGGGTGCAGGCATTAAGACTGCCCCAGGGTTATTCCATGGAGACTGGGCCATTGTTGAACTGCTAACATAGGAAAGTGCAAAAGATGATCCCTGTGGCTGGGAGGATGAGGATACTACGATTGTAGATGATTGAGGAAGAGTTATGGGGGTTCCAGTGGATGGATGGATGATGATCTGGAGTGGTGGAGTGGATGGTTGACTTCGCGGTGAAGAAGTTGAGATGGATGATGTTGACGAAAGAGTCTCGCTGTCGGACTCTTTAGGTGATCTCCTTTCTCTTTTCCTGGTGAGAAGAGGTAATTCGGTTGGCTGAACGCCAAACTTTTCACTCTTAGCCTGGTCAGGGGATAAGCAGAAATGGTCAAGAGATAAAAGTACCATTTATGACTAGTCCTACTCATAAGCTTCAAGCGACAATGATTTATCTCTCCTTGCTCTAACATCCACTAAGAGTACAGAAGTACAACATCAGTAGCAGATATCAAATGCAAACATCAACAAATCTTGATCCATTCATTCATCAAAACCTCCTCTGAGGGTGCAAAAGTGCATGTTCTGAGGACAAGTTTTTGATAAATTTCTGGACCCCTCTCTAAATGCATGAGAAGGGTTTAAATACTACTAACTAAATAACTTAATTACACAGATTCAGGATACGGTTTAAATGACCACCCTTTTTCTAAGCAAAACTATTTCTAAAAATTAAATCTAATATCTAACTATTTCTGCATTTGCTCCTTAATGTTGAAAGCATTCAGTATTTTCCTGGGTAGAGTCGGCTAGTCGCCTTCCGCTTTTGGTTGAGCTAAGCAAACAGAAATGGTAAGATCTGGCACCATATTTTCAGCAAAATCGATGATATACTCGAGAGTCATCTTCTGACCATGTGGTTTTACTGCGTAGGCCCATTAATAATCCAAGTTCAACTTGGTTAACCCTTGAATCGATTCTGCCTTTTCTTTAGCTTTATGTTTCCAGTTTGTTCTTTACCATTGCTTTCTTGCATTTTCCGGATTTACAAGTGACTGAGCAGTTAGAGGCTTTGCTTCTCGAACAATTTTCTCAGCGATGCGCGATTAGCGGTAGGTGCTAATCGCGCATCGGAAACTGCCTCCGTTCTTTGGTCCGGGCTTCTCTGATGCGTTTTTTTCCTTTAGTGCCTTTTTCTTCACAGGGTATAAAGCTTCAAAATTTGTAAAAATACTGCTTTCGTGAGCTCTTGACCTTGAGCGTTAAACTGCCTGTTGATATCAGCATTATTCAATACTCATTCATCCATGGTTGTAAATGAAAGATCTGTAATGGATGGCTCAGCAACGTTCTGTGAATCTTCGGCTTTGTTGCATGCGGGTGTCTTTTCTATGTCTTTGAACATTGGAGTTTTACCCTTTTTCCTCATAGCTTCCTGCACATTGCTTTGAGTAACTTTTGTTCTTCGTTCCTGCAGTTCACAAGTGAGGAGAGAGTAATGATAATAAAAATCGACAGGAAATCTTTAAACTCTATGGATGTACAAAAACATGCCACCTGACGTAAACTGGCTCCTCGAACAACAAAAAACCATATTTCCTAACAACTGGCATATAATTCATTAATTATCATTAAAGCGTGTATCTAGTTCTTGGTTTATGGAAAACGTTTCTTGAATATTGAGCCAGGGAAATTTGCGATGGAATGTTTCTGCGATCTACATCGCAGTATCGCATTATTGCAATATCATCGTGTTATGCTATCGCAAGGTTGCTTTATCGCGCTATCGCAAGATCGCGGATCACAGTATAGCAGTATCGTGGGACGCAATATCGCAAAATCGCAGATCGTTGTAATCGTTAAATCGTTATGTGTTTTTCATGTAATTTTGCAATACGCGATATGTGATATCGCCTATCAGTGATTTTTTAAGGTTTTCCAATGTGAGTGTTTATTAAAGCATGCGATGCGATGGAGTTCGCGTCGCAATCTCGTAGTTTATCATTTTTACTCATAAGGAAATGTCCTATCCTTCTTTGCGCGATGCGATGTTTCTTAAGGAGTAAAATACATGAGCCTTAATTGATTTTTTGAATTTTTTTAAGGGTCCCCTCTTACCTAGTGTTATTGCTAATACTAAATAAAGAGGGGGGTTGTTGGTGGCCACAACACCTTCGACATGATGTTGGGAAGTACATCAGATCTTGCACTGCCTACGCCATTTCCAAACCAACAATCAAGAAGAAAGTCCTATATACTCCTTTTCCTACTCCTAGTCGAAGTTAGGAATCCATCTCCATGGATTACATGTCGGACCTTCCTTCTACTAAGAATGGAAATGACTGCATTTTTGTAGTCGTCAATAGATTCTCTAAGATGGCCATTCTAGCGGACTATAAGAAGAGTATCACACTAGAAGCCACTGCTAAGCTCTTCTTTGAATGAGTGTGGATAAACTTTGGGATCTCATAGTCCATTATCTTAGATCAAGATAGAAGGTTCCTGAGTAAATTTTGGTCAAGCATCTAATTGATGTTAGATACCAATATCTCTAAGTCCATGGCATTCCACCCCCAAATTGATGGTCAAACAGAGGTCATCAATAGGATGATCGTGCACATTTTTCACATGTACAACTTGAAGCATCCATGCACATGGGATAAAATCCTCCCCTATGTTTAGCATGACTATAATAGATTTCTCCATAGTTCAATGGGTCACATCCCCTTTCAGGTGGGGTTTGGATTCCATCCACTATGTCCCATTGATGTGGCCATACAATTTGTAGCTACTCAAGCAAATTTGGCTCATGTCCAATCTGAAGTTGGCAGGGAAAACATCTTCATTGAGCACATTTATCACATCCCCCAATAGGTCCATGAAATATTAGACAGAGCCAATGCTAAGTACAAGCAATGTCATGATCAACATCAAATTTTGCACAAGTTCCAGGTGGGCGACTAATTTTGGTTACATTTGCAGAAGTAGGGCCTTGTTAGGCCCCACTGCAAGTTTCATTTGCTCCAATATGGGTCGTACACCATCACCAAGGTTGTAGGGGGAAATTCCGTCAAGCTCAACATTCCACTATTCCTTGTCTAGCACTTAGTATTCAATGTGGACCGTCTACGACCATACTTTCCCCCATTGTTGGACACATATGACGTTGTTGAGTAGCTCACACCAACAAAGCTCAACCCAAGCTGCATCAAACAGGCCACCACTAACAAGATCATTGACACATATATCAAGAACACTCACCAGAAGAGGATCCAGCTATATCGAGTTGTCAAAGCATGGAAACTCCTTCACTAGGGCAAGTGGTTCACCAAGGACCATGTTCAAAAAAAATTTCCTCTCCTCATGAAGGTTGTGCACACAATGGGGACCATTGCTTCCTAAGGGGGGAGGGCTAATCTAGGTGGACATTGGTGGCCACTTGCCTATTCCACCTAGACCTCCAATCAATTTCATCAGTTTTCTTGATTATAGTAGCATTTACTATCTTTAATAGTTTTTCGAGTCCTGAACTTTCAAAGTTGTTTTGACCACCTAAACGGATTTTTTTTAGGTCCTCAACGGGCCCATTGTGCAAATCCTATAGTAATCAAAGAGATCAAAAAAGTATCATACGGGAAAAATGTAGATTGTATGAGAAAGTTACGACCCCATGAAGTTGGTTGCCCAACTAACCCCAACGGGGCCCACAAACGCTTGGTGTTCCATCTCCTACAATTAAGGTTTTGGTTGTTTAGGGTTTCCCTTTGTTTTTAAATAATAAAAATGCCCTTGAGCCACATTGTAACACAGTACAAAGGCATGTAGCCCCAACATCTCTTCTCAAGGATAAGCTACCATTGCCTGAGCTAGTTTATTTCCATTCTATATGTAAGCATAGTTCAGTTCTTTGATATTAATGAAATTTTATTTTATTTTTGTTGCACCTTTGTGTTTATGTTTATATATGTATTATGTTGCATTCCTGTATATTTTCGAATTAGTGATATGAGAGTGATCTACTCGTTCTAGGTTTTGCATGTCCCCAACAGGGATCAGGGTATAAAGAGTTAGGGATCGAACTGGTTAAACCTTTGTAAGACCAGCCTCACAAACCCTGACGGCCTTCCATGGTGGAAGAAAAAAAAGACGAGGGAGCAAGAGATCCTTTCAAAATATTTCTTAAAGAATACCTTGAGCGAAAAAGGAACACAATGATGTATAAATTTTCCGAGATCCTTCAGCAGTTGCCCACATGCAACGCATCTCCAACCAAAAACCACCCTAGAGGAGCCACTCCCTTTAAGGAACAAGTCAACTTTGAGATTCCCATATTTGAAGGCCATATAGATGCACACGTCGTAGATAGATGGTTAAATATTTTGGAAGGATATTTTTCAGTTCATGAATTTTCCAATCGAGAAAATATTACTTTTGGACTCCTGAAAGTCGCCCCCCATGTCATGGACTGGCAATTAACCTACTATGAACATAAGGACGAGAGGGAACCCACATTGTTTTCAGCTACACCCACTTGGAATTATTTATGAGATGCCATCAAGGAACAATATTACCCTGTCAGGAACTATGAAGATAAATGCATAAAGTGGACCACGCTATGGCAAAGAAGAGACCAATACATGTCGGAGTTCGCAAATATTTTTCATACCCTTTGCACAAAGTTGGGTATCAAGGATTCTGAGCAGAACTTGGTGCTCAAGTATCGTTGTTGTCTAAAAAAGTACATCCAGGATGAAATGGAGTTCCTATACATCTCCTCTCTTGGCACCGCCTATTGATACGTTGTCAAGATCGATCATAAATTTAAACAGAGGAAAAAATACTTTGGATCTGTGAATTCGAAGCAAAAGAATGGTGCCCCCAAACTACATAACAAAGGACAAAGCCAAGGTGGGGAGACCCAAGATAACCCATCAAAACCACAATAAAAGGACAATGCCACGAAGAGAAATAAGGACACGGGAAAATGTTGTGAGTTCCATAAAAACCCCACTCACAACACAATTGAGTTTTGAGCCAAGTAGTCACTAGTGGTCAAGCTGAAAGCTGCTGAATCTGATGCATGTTCTGACTCTGAGTCAGAACCCAACAAGGAGAATGACAAAGGGAAGCAAATTATTAATGTGGGTCTGAGAACCACCGTTGCCACCACCAAGATCCAGAATATTGAGCCCGAAGATCCATAGGTGGGGGAGCGGCTCTTCCACTCACAGATGTGGGTGAAGGGTTCTCCACTGCAATTCATTGTCAATGGTGGGAGCCAAAAGAACCACATTTCACCAGAGGTCCTAAAGAAATTGGGCCTACCAACCAAACCACATCCATAGTCACACACCATGAGGTGGCTTCACCAAGGACAATATCTTCGCGCCAACTAGCAGTGTCGCCTTCCCTACAACATCAAACCCTTCACAGATGAGGTATTATGTGATCTTTCTCCTCTTGAAGTTTTCGATGTATTATTAGGCCAACCATAATTATGGAAGTGTCATGATATGTATAATTCTGGGTCTCCCACTATTATTAGTACTTTGGGCAATAAGTTATACAAGATACCGGAAGTAGCACTGCTTACCTCCATCTCTTTAATCTTTGTGAAGCAACATAGTAAGATCATTTCCCAGACCCTGGAAATGTATCTTCCTTATGATTCACCCTTAGTGAAAGAAGAATATTGTGGCCACATCCACGGCCTCCAGACGGCACTCCTCTGTACAGAAAAAGTAGATGGAGAAGGTCATGGAGGATTATAGACATCTTCACCTCACCCACAGGGGTACCCCTACACTATTAGGTCAAGCACTCCATCGATGTGACCCTAGGTGCATCACCACCCAACGGACCAATCTATGGATGCTCTTCTCTGGAGAAAAATGAAATCAAGAGGTAGATTCAAGAGTTGTTCCAAAAACAGCACATCGGGCTAGGTTCATCACCCTGTGGGAGTATAATCATGTTGGTACAAAAGAAGAATGAGACCTGAAGACTCTATATTGACTATCGAGCACTAAATAAGATCACTCTATGGAATAGGTATCCAATCCCATAGATTGATGACCTTGTGGACTAGCTCAAGGTAGCCAAATATTTTAAGACCAGCTCAAGGTGACTTGAAGACTGGTAATCACCAACTACTAATTAAACCCTCTGATTTGTGGAAGGTCACCTTCAAATCCAAGGAGGGTCTTTTCGAATGGTTGGTCATGCCTTTTAGGTTGACGAATTCCCCCCGCAACCTTCATGAAGCTAATGTACGACATCTTACAACCCTTCACCAACTCATTCGTGGTAGTGTATTTGGAGGACATCCTAATCTTCAGCCAGAGTTGAAAAGAGCACCTGCACCATATTCGTTAGGTTGTCCATACCTTGCATCAACACAAATTGTGTGCCAATTTGGAGAAATGCACTTTTGCTATGACCTAGGTTCAATATATGGGGTACATCATTGATGAGAGAGGTGTACATGTGGACCCAGCCAATATACAAGCTATTTAGGATTTGCTAGCCTCAACCACTCTAACAAAGATTTGGAGACTTATGGATCTTTCCAATCTCTATCGCATGTTTTGTTGGGATTCTCTCATATCACTTGGCCTTTGATTCATGCCACCAAGGGTGGACAAAAAACAAATTTATTTTGGTTTGAATCCTAATAGAAGGCGTTTGTTGAGTTGAAGTATTGTCTCTACTATGCACCAGTTCTCACATTACCATACCTGCATAAACCATTTGAAAGTTAGACAGATGCCTCCGACTATGCTATTGGTGCAATTCTTACCCAGCAGGGGCATCTGGTGGCATGTCACAGTAAGACACTTTCAGATACAATTTGAAAGCATCCCACTTATGAAAAAAACATGTATTCCATTGTGAAAGATTGCCAAAAATGGAAGCATTATGTTTTAGGGAAGGAAACGGTCATCCACACAGACCACTGACCCTTGTAGTTCATATAGACACAAGGAAAGTTACAAAATGATCACCATCATAAATGGGCCACATATCTGCAATGGTTCCATTTGAACATCAAGTACAAGAAGAGAAGCACCAATAATATTGTATACTTTCTCTTCTAGCCACCATCTATGGTGTTGACCACTATGCTCGACTCTTGTGGACATGAGGCTTCAGGGTGGCGACATCTTTACAAGGGCGATCCAGAATTCGGCAACACGTTACCATATGCTCCTAAAAGGAAAGAAATTTGATATTTTCATTTCCAAGGCAAACTGTTATACCACCTGGGACACCTCTATGTTCCTCCAAGTGGATGTGTCAAGATGATTTGCGAGGCGCACTATAGTCGGGTCACTGGACATTTTGGAGTAGAGAAAACAGTGGCAGTGTTGCAGAAGCATTTTTATTGGTCGAACCTTCAACAGGATGTTGGGAAGTACATCAGATCCTACACCATTGTTAAACCAACAATCAAGAAGCAAGGCCTATATACTCCTCTGCCTACTCCTAGTTAGCCTTGGGAATCCATCTCCATGGATTACATGTCGGGCCTTCCTTCTATTAAGCATGACAAAGATTGGATTTTCGTGATTGTTGACAAATTCTTTAAGATGGCCATTCTGGCGCCCTGCAAGAAGAGTATCACAACAAAAGCCACTACTAAGATCTTCTTTGAACAAGTGCAGGAACACTTTAGGATCCCACATTCCATTATCTCATATTGAGATAGCAAGTTCCTGAGAAAATTTTGGTCAAGCCTTTGGTCGATGTTGGATACCAAGCTCACTAAGTCCACGGCCTTCCACCCCCAAACTGATGGCCAAAAAGTGGTCGTCAACAGGATGATCATGGACATTCTACACATGTACAACTCGAAGTATCCATTCATATGGTATGAAATCCTCCCCTATTTCCAAAACAGCTACAACAAATCTCTCCATAGCTCAACTAGCCATATCCCCTTTTAGATGGGGTTGGGATTCCAGCCACTATGTTTCATTGATGTGAACATACCATTTGCAGCTACTCAGGGAGATTTGGCTCATGTCCAGTCCAAAGTTGATAGGGCTAACAGCTTCATTAAGCGCATTCAAGACATCTTCTAGCAAGCCCATGACATATTGGACCGAGACAATGCTAAGTACAAGTCCTTTGAAAAAGGAGCGCCTCGTTGGGCCCCACTACAAGCTTCGGTCACTCCATTAAGGGTCATACACCATCACCAAGGCTGTAGGGGACAATTCCTTGGAGCTCATCATTCCACTGTTCCTTGGCTTACACTCGGTATTCAATGTCGACTGGTTGCAACCATACTTTCCCCCATTCTTAGACACATCTGATGTCGTTGAGAATCTCACACCAATAAAGATCAACCCAAGCTACATCTAACAACCACCACTGATAGGATCATGGACACACAAATCAAGATCACTCGCCAGTAGAGGATCTAGTTATATCAAGTTGTCAAAGTAGGCCAACTCTTTCACCGGGAAAAGTGGTTCACCAGGGACCAGGTTCAACAAAGATTTCCTCACCTCATGGAGGCTTTGCACACAATGGGGATCATCGCTTCCTAAGGGGGGAGGACTGATCCAGGTGGATATTGGTGGCCACCCACCTATTCCACCTAGACCTCCAGTCGATTTCATCATTTTTCTTTATTATAGCAACATTTATTATTTTTAACAATTTTTCAGGTCCTAAACTTCCAAAATTGTTTTGACCCCCCAAATGATGTTTTTTTAGGTTTACAGCAGGCCCCATACCTTTGGTAGGGGCGTATCATAAATCCTGTAGTGAGTGGAGAGATATTTCCAACAAGGTATCGTACGCGCCAAACGAAGACCATATGACCAATTTACAACCCCGGGAAGTTGGTTGCCCAACTAACCTCAATGGGGCCCACAAACTCCTTGTGGTCCATCTCCTAGGGTTAGGGCTTTTCATATTTTAAGGTTTCTCATTATTGTTAAATGATAAAAAGGCATTTGAGCCTCATTGTAACACATTTTAGAGGCATGTAGACACCACATCTCTTCTTAGAGATAAGCTACCATCTCTCAAGCTAGTTTATTTTCATTCTATATGTAAGTATATTTCAGTTCTTTAATATTAATGAAATGAAGCTTTATTTATGTTTCACCTCTGTGTTTATGTTTATATGTATTTTTTTTTTTCATGTATAATTCTAGATTAGTGGTATCAGAGCGGTCTGCTCGTTCTAAATTTTTCTTTGCATGTCCCTAATGTGGTCAAGGTATAAGGAGTTAGGGCTCGAACTGGTTGAAACTTTGCAAGAGCAGCCTCTCAAAACCCAACGGCCTTCCATGGTGGAAGAAAAGAAAGACGAGGGAGTAAGATATCCTTTCAAAAGATTTCTCAAAGAATCCCTTGAACAACAAAGGAACGCGATGATGCATAACTTTGCCCAGATCCTTCAGTAGCTACCCACAGGCGACGCATCTTCATCATGCAACCACTCTGCAGGCACCACGCCCTTTAAGATACAATTCAACTTTGACATTCCCATATTTGAAGGTCAGAAAGATGCAGATGCCATAGAAAGATGGTTAAATCTATTGGAATGATATTTTTCAGTTCATGAATTTTCCAATCAAGAAAAGATTACTTTTTCACTCCTCAAAGCCACCCCACATGTCAAGGATTGGTGGGAAACCTAATGTGAACAAAAGGATGAGAGGGAACCCTCACTATTTTCATCCTCACCCACTTGGAATTATTTCTGAGATGTCATCAAGGAACAACATTACCCTATCGAGATATTTGAAGATAAATACATCAATTGGACCACGTTGCGGCAAGGAAGAGACCAAGACGTGTCAGAGTTCAAAACTATTTTTCATACCCTTCGCATGAAGTTGAGTATCAATGATTCTAAGCAGCATTTGGTACTCAAGTATCGTGGTTATCTACAAAAGTACATCCAGGATGAAATGGAGTACCTAGACATCTCCTCTCTTGGCGCCACCTATCAATACATTGTCAAGATTAAGCGGAAGTTTAAACAGAAGAAGCGAGACTTTGGATCTACAAAACTGAAGCAAGGGAAAGGCACCCCCAAAACATAGAACAAAGGACAAATCCAAGGCAGTGTGACCCAAGGCAGCCCGTCAAAGCCATAAGAAAACAACAACACCACGAGGACAAAGGAGGACATGGGAAAATCGTGTCTCTTCCATAAGAGCCCCACTCACAACATGAGCGAGTGTCGAGCTAAGCAGTCATTGGTGGCCAAGTTGAAGGCTTATGAATTTGAGACAACACATGACAAGGGGAATGACAAAGGGAAGCGGATTATTTATGTGTAGCCCATTAACATTGTTTCCACCTCTCATATCTAGAAGATTGAGTCTGAATATCTAGAGGAGGGAGAGCGGCTCTTCCACTTATAGATGTGGGTGAGGGGCTCTCCACTACAGTTCATTATCAACAACGAGAGCCAAAAGAACCTCATTTCAGCAAAGGTCATGAAGCAGTTGGGCCTACCGACCACACCACACCCACAGTCATACACCATCGGATGGCTTCACCAAGGATGAGATCTTTGCGTTAGACAGCAGTGTCACATTCCCTACAGCATCAAGCCCTTAAAATATGAGGTATTGTGTGATGTTTCTCCTCTTGAAGTTTGTGATGTATTATTAGGCCAACCATACTTATGGAAGTATCATGTTGTGTATGAGTCTAGACCTCAGACTATTATTATTACTTTGGGCAATAAGTTATGCAGGATACCGGAGGTAGAACCACCTACCACCATCTCTTTGATCTCTGCGAAGCAATGCAATAAGATCATTTCCCAAAACAGGAAATTTGTCTTCCTTATGATTCGCCCTCAGGACAAGAATAAGATTGTGGATACATCCACAACCTCTAAACAAGGCTCCTTCAAATGGCAGCAGCAGATGGACAAGGTCGTGGAGGAGTACATGGACATCTTCACCTCACCCACAAGGGTGCCCCTACATTGTCAGGTCAAGCACTCCATTGCTCTATCCCCAGGCACGTCGCTGCCCAACAAACCAATATATCGACACTTGGTTCTAGAGAATGATGAAATCAAGAGGTAGATTCAAGAGTTGTTGTAGAAAGGGCACAACAGTCCAAGTTCATCACTCTGTGGGAGTCTAATTGTGTTGGTACAGAAGAAGGACGGGACATGGAAACTTTGTTTTGACTATCTTATGTTGAATAAGATCACTGTATGGAATAGGTATCCAATCCCATAGATTTATGACCTTTCGGGCTAGCTCAAGGGGGCCAAATATTTCAGCAAGATTAACTTCAAGTCTGATTATCATTAGGTACCAATTGAACCCTCCAATGTGTGGAAGACTGCCTTCAAATCCAAGGAGGGTATTTTCAAATGGTTGGACATGCCTTTCAAGTTGATGAATTCCCCTCGCAACCTTCATGAGGTTGATGGACAACATCTTGCGGCCCTTCACCAACTCATTTGTGGTAGTGTATTTGGATGACATCCTGATCTTTAGCTAGAATTGGGAAGAGCACCTTCACCATATTCGACAAGTCCTCCAAACCTTGTTTCAACACAAATTGTGTGCCAATTTAAAGATATGCACTTTTGGTATGACCTGGGTTCAATATCTGGGGTACATCATTGATGAGTGGGGTGTGCATATTGACCCAACCAAGATACAAGTTATTCGGGATTGGCCAACCCCAACCACTCTAAAAGAGCTCCGCGAATTTCTAGATCTTTTCAATTTATATCGTAGGTTCATGTTGTGATTCTCTCATATCACTTGGCCTTTGAGTCAAGTCACAAATGGGCATAGCGAAAGCAAAGTTATTTTGGTCTAAATCCAAACAGAAGGTGTTTGTCGATTGGAATCATCACCTCTACTCTGCACAAGTGCTCACATTACGAGACCTACAACAACCATTTGAAATTTAGACAGACACCTCCGACTATGTTATTGGTGCAGTTCTTACCTAGTAGGGGCATCCAGTGGCATATCACAGCAAGAAACTTTTAGATACAGTCTGAAAGTATCCCACTTATGACAAAAGAGATGTATTCCATTGTGCACGATTGGTGACAATGAAATCATTACTTTATGGGGAATGAAACGGTCATCCACACAAATCACCAACCCCTACAGTTCATATAGACACAAGGAAATTTGTAGAATGATCGCCATCAGAAATGGTTGACATATCTACAACAATTCCATTTTCCCATCAAGTACAAGATGAGCAACACCAATAATCTTGCAGACTGTCTTAGCTGACCACCGGTTATGGCGCCGACGAATGTACTCAACTCTTGTGGACACGAGACTTCAAAGTGGTCGCATCTTTACAAGAGTGATCTAAAATTCGGTAACACATACCAGGTGCTCCTGGAAGGCAAGCAAGTTCCATATTTTCACCTCGAGGACACATTTTTATACAACCTGGGACACCTTTGTGCTCCTTCAAGTGAGCATGCCAAGATGATTTTGGAGGCGCACTACAGTCAAGCCACTGGACATTTCCGAGTAGAGAAAATAGTGGTAGTGTTGCAGAAGTATTTTTCTTGGCCAAAACTTCGATAGGATGTTGGGAAGTACATCAAATCCTGCATTGTCTACACCATTTCCAAACTGACAATCAAGAAGAAAGGCCTATATACTCCTTTTCCTACTCCTTGTTGGCCTTGGGAATCCATCTCCATGTATTACATGTCCGACATTCCTTCTACTAAGCATGGAAATGACTATGTTTTCATGATCGTCGACAGATTCTCTAAGATGGCCATTCTGGCAACCTGCAAGAAGAGTATCACAGCAGAAGCCACTACTAAGCTCTTCTTTGAATGAGTGTGGGTACACTTTGGGATCCCATTGTCCATTATCTCAGATTGGTACAATAGGTTCCTGAGTACATTTTGGTCAATCCTTTGGTCGATGTTGGATACCAAGCTCACTAAGTCCATGACCTTCCACCCCCAAAATGATGGCCAAACAGAAGTCATCAACAGGATGATCATGCACATTTTGTGCATGTACAACTCAAAGCATCCACGCACATGGGATGAAAGCCTCCCTTATGTCCAACACATCTACAGTAGAGCTCTCCATAGCTCAAATATTGTCGGCTTGATGGGGCCTAACCCAGATTCGGAGTTATTTAGCCAAACAAATCCCTGTACTACTGACCCTTTCAGCCATAGCCCTCAGAGAGCAGACTGAGGTCTCACTCGAAGCAGTATGGGGGGATGTTGGAACCAAGTTTCCACACCCTTGAGATTTCTGAGGGGTCGTTTTAGTCCAACTATGAATACCTTCGCATTGGTTACTTCGCGCCCTATTGTATTCGACTTTGCGCAGCCCTAACTAGGGGCTGTGGAGATTTTGCGCTGCTAGAGAAACGATTTGCACTATTTCCCCAAGTTACACTATAGACATTACTTATCTTCTTATAACAGTTAGTTATCTTCACGTAAACAGATACTTTATCTTATATTCACTTATTCAACATATTCATATAAGTTCACGCAGCAAATAAATAGTAACCTTACAATTCATGCCCAATATACTTCAATGCATAAAGTAGGAAATGATACACATAAATAATGTAAAACTTCTCTTTATTAATGCTTCAATCGGTTACAGACTCAACCTACCCTGCGCACTCAGCTGTAGGGATCTGTGCACTCAGTTGCGGATTACTAGGCCTCTGCGAACTCAGCTACAGAGCCTTCTCCTACTCTACGACCCAACGAATCACCCTATACTTAGATCATATTCAATTCATTGTTATTCATTCCATTCCATTGGTTGATGTCTCTTTACAGCTTATAGCCTCACTCTATTTATACAATCCCATGGTCCGCGAACCATGGGTAGATCTCTCAAGCTGACATTACATTACAAAAATGAGGGCGGACAACCCTCTGACTCATTTACAATCTTCGCGCTCTGCACCCACACATCACAGAGTCTTTACATTAGACTTAGTCAAAACTTGGGCTCTAAGCCCCAAAACTTGCCTTGGGGGATCCCATGCCCAACAGGCCCCCAACACAAACATTGTGACTCGCCCTCGAGTCACTCTGTCGGTGTGGAGATCTTCACGTGGAGACCTCCCAACTCTGCTCAGAATGTTGCAAGGTCAGCAGCGCACTGAGATGTTGCCTATTGTATCTCCTTTAGCTAGTTAGATGGCAGGTCCACCTGTGTAAGGCTTCAACCAACTACAGTTTACTTTTCCAGGGAATAGTTCGCCATTTATTTTCACCAGCTGCACTGCACCACCCTATGTGACTTCCTTAATAACATATGATCCCATCCAATGCATTTGGAGTTTCCCCGGGAATTTATCGAACTTGCTGTCATATAACAACACCAAATCATTCACCTTAAATGTGCACAACTTGATATGTCGATCATGCCATGCCTTTTCACGTTGCTTTTGTACCTGCTGATGAAATCCTACCAAAAACCATTCTTCTTCGAGTTCTTCCAACTGCACGAGCCTCTCCTCCAGGGCTCCGCGGTCCGTCATACCTGTGAGTGTCGCTATGCGCAGACTAGGCACGATACATTCCATTGGCATTATGGCTTCCACTCCGTAGACCAGCCTAAAGAGCGTTTTTCCCATGAGTTTCTTGCATGTTGTCCTGTAAGCCCATAGTACTACGGGGACGCACAGGTCCCAATTGCTCCGCTACACATTGCATACTTTTGTCAGCGCGGTCTCCAATGCTTTGTTAAATGCCTCTATGGTCTCGTTAACCTGTGGGTGATACGACGTGCCTTTCTAATGATACACCTGAAACTCTTATGTCAGTGCGTTGATCGTCTCATTCAAGAAATGTGTACCGCGATCGCTCATCAAGATCTTTGGACAACCAAATCATGTTAGTACGTGCTCAAAGAGAAAATTCACAGCCGTTGCAGCTGTGCAATCTTAAAATAGTTGTGCTTCTACCCAACGTGTCAAGTATTCAGTCACAGTAATAATATATCTCGCACCTGTATTTCCTTGCAGTTTGATGGGTCCTACAAAGTCGATTGCCCACTTTTCAAAGGGCTGCAATGTCATTTGTGGATTCAAAGGCATCTCGTCCCTTCGCGATGGCTTGCCTGTTCTTTGACATACATCACATGCCTTGTAATGTGCTTTTGAATCTTGATGAAGGGTCGGCCACCACAACCTTATGCGAAGAATCTTCTATGTGGTTGCTCTTCCTGCATAATGACCTCCCGCGGGGCCCCCATGAGTGTCCGCGAGGATACTGCTTCGTTCAAACTCTGGTACATACCTTCGCAGTATCTCATCATTCCCCATCTTATATAGATGCCCTGTGATGACAGAAAAGTCTGTCATGCACACCACTAGCTCCTTTTTCTGCTGGACAGAGTAACCTTCTAGCGTAGTTCCAGTTGTTAGAAAGTGGATTATATCGTCAAAGTGTCCATCCACTACGTGCATAGCAAAAAGCTGCGCGTCGGGTAGTCCTTCCTCCAAACTGGTAGGTTCCTCCCCTGTCTCAATGTGCAACAAGTGATCTGGTCCCACGTTCAACTATCCAAGCTTCACAACAACTCTAAAATCATATTCTTGGAACAATAAGAGCTACCTGCACATGCGCCCCCCCAACACAGGCTTATTGACCAAATATTTTAGCATGGAATTATCTGTGTACATCTTGAAGTGTCCCCCTAGCAAATAGTTTCGTTATTTCTAGAGCCCGTACACCATAGCCAATTCCTCACATTCAGTGGTGGAGTAGTTCTTTTCTGCTTTACATAATCTACGGCTTGTGAACGTGATAGGGTGATCCAATCCTTCTCCGCCCTCTTGTGTAAGTACGGCCCCCAGCGCTATACACGATGCATCAACATGAACATGAAATTCTTTCTTTCGGTTCAGGAAGACAAGAATTGGTGCAGTAACCATCTTCTGCTTCAATATATCTAGGATTTTCTTACATTCATCGTCCCAGCAAAACGTGACATCCTTCTTCAGTAGTTTTTCCATCGATGCAGTGATCTGAGTGTAACTCTTGATAAACTTTCTATAGTACCTAGTGTGTCCCAAAGTAGCGCGCAGCTGTTTCACACTGTACATCGCTTCCAAATTCAAAATTACAGCAATTTTCATGGGGTCTACCATCATCCCATGTTTACAAACCACATGTCCCAACAGGTTCCCAAAATGGACCAAGAAACGTACATTTCTTGAGGTAAGCGCGATTTGGTATCTTCGGCATGTATCCAACATTAAGCGTAGATTCGCTACGTGGTTCCTAACCAACCCAAAGATAGTCCAATCATCAAAATAGACCTTCGAGAACTTATGAATATACTCCCTGAATGCTACACGACTACGCGTGAGAAGATAGCTAGCACATTCTTTAATCCAAACAACATGACAGTGTATTGAAAGCAACCCCACTCTATCACGAAGGTTGTCTTGCTCCTATATTCTAGCGCGATCCTGATCTAGTGGTATCCTGAAAACCCATCGGTGAAAGAGTATGCCTCTTGACCGCCTACATTGTCCAATACTTCATCTGTGAATAGGGTTGGGAATGGATCATGGACGCACACATCGTTCAATTTTCTGAGATCTACACATATTCTTATTTCGTCCTCTGTTTCTTTTCCTATACCACCATCAAACTTACCCAATCGAATTCTTCAACAGGCTCAATAATGTTTTCCGCGAGCATCTTATCTAACTCTTCATGGACCTTCTCCTTGTACTTTGGGTTTAAGCAATACGATCTCTGCTTCACTAGCTTCGCGTCAGGTTTTAACGTGATCCTCATTACTCCTAAGTCTCTAATTATTCCCTTTAAGTCTGTGAACTTGGTCGGGAATAAGTCCTCATACTCGTGGAGTAATTCAGCGACCTTATCTACCGTCGCGGTGTCCCAGTAGTCCCCAATCTTCACAAATTTAGGTTCCGCCTCTGTACCAATGTTTACCTGCTTAGTCTTTACTGGCATGGTTATGTCAGGGTTCTCAATTTGTGGTCCTTGAACCTCGCGCTGGCCTTCTGTCTCTGGAATATCAATGTTCCTCGGATCTTCATCCTCTTCCTTAGCAGTTACATTATAACACTCCAGTGCACAAGTTAACTAGGTAGCCCAGTCAGGCTGAGTCAATGCTTCCTACTCCTATGGAATTCTAAAGATGGATGCCTTTACTTGTAGCACTTCATTAATACTCTCCCATCCATCATCAAAGTTAAAGGTGATCACAAATCCTTCAGGCAGAACATCCCATTGATTCATCTCATGGAAAAGCCTTGTTTCTATATACAAGTTCATCGATATAACATCCAGAGTGTGATAGAATAGGTGCACCCACTATGGTTGTGGCTTTTCCCCATAGGCCTGTGTCCACTTAGCCAGATACGTGCACAAATCATCCTGCCCATCGTATTTATCTATGAATCATACTCGAGGCCTTCCAAACTCTGTGTGCATCATCCTTCTACATGCGCGCCAGTCATCAAAGTTTCCTTTGTGCGTACTCCACCATCTTGCGGGTGTAGTGCGTAGTACCCAATTCAAGGCTTTGAAACATTGTTTCTCCGGCACCTCTCTTTCAAATCTATCCAAGAAAGAATCTACCTCACCTAATCCATCATAAGTAGGTAAATCTCTCATTTTGGTTGAAACGCAGTGCAGCAACCTTGTCATTATGTTACAGTTCAGTGTGGTTACCTCATGTAACCTATTCTGCCATCGCTCTCTCTCCTCATCCGAGTCTAAAGTACAGGAGCTTTCAGGCTCCTATGAAATTCGCCTATCTGCAATGGGATTTACCCAATCTTGCTCTTGCGCAATTATCTTGTAGATGCAATCTAAGTCTTCGTCGCTTTCATAGTCGTGCACTGGCTCAGTGTAGCGCGATCCCTCAGCAGGGTCCAAAGGTATCACTACGTGCAAAAGCTTCTTCTCAAAAATCATCTTGTGTTATTTCATGTTAATCACCCTATTCATGTCAGTGGCCCAATTGATTCCTAAGAGCGTGGGGTAGGGATTGCTATCATCGACAATCTCTATCACCTCAAAGTCGGCTAGCACGCTCGCTCCTTCAATATCCACTATGATTCCCTGCAATCGCCCTAGGGGTATTATCTTTTGTTGGTTCGCCATGCGCAGCTGAATAGGATACCATTGCAGCGTAGGCCTCCCCATGCGCTCCCATGTCTGCTTTGGAAAAATGTTCACGTCCGATCCTAGATCCAGAATTACTTGGTCCATCTCATATTCGCCAATTTGCGTAGTTGGCCTCATTTCTCTTCTTGTTCTTGCCTTGTGTTTTCCAATCTTCTGGACCACACGCAGTTCTCTTGGCGCAGTCCTAGCGCATCTGTTAATGAGTTCATGTAGTCCCTTTACCACCTTACTGTCACGTAGTAACTTCATACACATTTCCAGGAACGTCATGAGCATTGATGGGTCCATTTCTGGCTCTGATCTATCTTTGCTTCCTGAAGTGGAGGCATCAGCAAAGCTCTTCTTAGCTTCCATAAAAGTTTCTCGGGTACGCTCCAAATCAAATTTTGCTTGCTTCGTCAGAGATTTTCGAACCCAAGTGCTTTCTTTGGGTTGTTTGTCTTTATCATCTCCCATCGTAATTCCACTTCTGGGCATGTTATTTACATTAGGTTCTTCTTCGGGCAACTTAGACCTCATCATTTGTAGGTTCTTAGTCGGGGGAGGTTGGAGCGCTCCCTTATCGCACAGCCTAGCTATCAGCATGGGATAATCCTCCTTCTCATGATCAAACAAGGTACAATACAGACATGATGGACGCTTTGGATTTGTACAATCACGGGCATAATGTCCTGGCCCTTCGCAATTGTAACATATTAGCTGTCTGTGACCTCTTCCAGGTCCTCCTCCACCTCGGCCTCGTCCGCACCCCTGGAATCCGACCCGTTCCATCCCTACACCCTGGTCTAGCGGTCACATTTCGACCTGAACCCTCTAGGTAGGAGTTCTATCCATCATTAGCTCATAACTTCTACAGGTGTGCTTATCATGTCCCACTGATCTACAGAAATTACAGAAAAACTATTGTGAATTCTGTGTGTACTTCTGCAATAGATGACAGTTGTCTGTAACATGCTTTCCTCCTATTTGACAAATCGTGCACCATAAAGCAGGCGTTGCGCTTGGTCTTGCTTACGCTTCTAGCCTTACCAGCATCGATCCTCCTCCTGTGAGATAATTCACGAATACCAAGCAGTGGTCCTTGTCATGTCCCTGAGCCTTACATTTTATGCACGACACTTCTTCGTGCACTTCTGGTCGAACTATCATGTCCTGTTTCAGACTCTGCATCTTAAGGCATAGGTTCTTCAACTATGCGTGGATCTACTGAACTCCCAGGTTAGGATCCTGTATTGGGGTCTCATGCAACCTCATCGCGATATCCAAGGCCTCAACCTGAGTTGTCAACCTTTGTTGCGACAGTGCATTCCTAAAATGCAGCGATAGTGATGCTATAAACCATTCGCAGTGTTGTCCATCTGTCAGCGTCAAATTAGCTTCGAAAATCATGCACTTCAGCCTTTGATCCAACTCCCAAGGAGTCTCACCTGGTAGCATTGTAATTTATTTGAACCCAATGATTGATTGCGCCTCTATGTTCGGCCAGCTAAATTCTCTGTTTAGTGCAATTTGGATATCCACGATCCCCACATTCGGATTGTCATTAGAATGCTTAATATACTAGGTCATCGCGTGATCCTGTAGAGTGCTGACTAGCGCTGGTTTCTTTATATTGTCATCTGTAACTCCCTATGCCTCCCATAGGGCTTTTATCACAAACCAAAACTGGTCGGGATCTTCATTTCCTACTCCCTTGAACACAGGCAACTTTATCGAGCTTGCCATATTAAAATGCAGGGTTGGCAGAGGTGGTACGGGGGAAGATGGAGGTGATGTTGGTGAAATGGGTGGTGGCATAGGTGGAGGTGGTATGCGCAGAATCATCTGTCTTATCAAATGGATTGCACTTCGTGGAGAGACCTTCACGATCTCTTCCTCGTCCCCTCGCGGAGGTGAAATCAAGGGGCTAGTTTCTAGTTCTACACTACCTTCATTTCTGTAAATGCTCCCACTTCGTGTAGCCCCGAACATCAATGTATTCACATAATCCTCTTTTCACACAATAGCATTTTAATCCAAGTATTCAGAGACTTAACGCAGTTACCTCACAGTCCTTTGAGAAAGTGTCGCTTGACCTCGTTGTAGCTTACAGTAGTGTCTACTGTGAACTCAGCAATGAATCCTTCTATAATCTGATTGAGAAAGTGATCAACAACGCGTGCGATCTTATCCCCCCATGCTTCCAATCTGCGCACTAGTTCGGGGGTCCACACAATAGGACTGTGGAGCTTGCACCTTCCTTGGTTATCTACTAGCTTCGTGATCCACTCGTACAGGTTAGTAGGGAAGGATGCAAATAAAATTTCATGGGTCTCTGTGTACAGGTAGCAGTCTAACCACTCTTCTTTTGTTAGCCATAGATTCTTGTTCTCCTGCGTCGCGAATTCGTTAATTATCTTGTTGATCCAACCTTCGATTCCCTTTTAGTTGGATTCTAGTGATGCGACATCAGACATCTCTATGCAGATTCCGATCCTAGCAAAGGAACCATTTATTGGCTTGATGGGGCCTGACCCAAGTTCAGAGTTATTTAGCCAAACAAATCCCTGTACTACTGGCCCTTTCGGCAACAGCCCGTGGAGCGCGGACTGAGGTCTCACCCGAAGCAGTATGGGGGGATGTTGGAACCAAGTTTTTGCACCCTTGAGATGTCTGAGGGGTCGATTTAGTCCAACTGTGAATACCTTTGCATTGGTTACTTTGCGCACTTTATTGACCTATGAAGCCTTCATGCCCTATTGTATTCGCCTTCGCACAACCCTAACAAGGGTTTGTGGAGATTTTGCATTGCTAGAGCAGCGATTTGTGCTATTTCCCCAAGTTACACTGCGGATCTTACTTATATTCTTATAACAATTAATTATCTTCGCGTAAACAGATACTTTATCTTATATTCACTTATTCAACGTATTCATATAAATTCACGTAGCAAATAAACAGTAACCTTACAATTCATGCCCAATATACTTCAATGCATAAAACAGGAAACGATACATAGAAATAATGTAAAAAATTCTCTTTATTGATGCTTCAATCGGTTATAGACTCAACCTGCCTCGCGCACTCAGCAGTAGGGGTCCGCGCACTCAGTTGTGGACTACTAGGCCTCTGCGCACTCAGCTGCAAAGCCTTCTCCTACTCTACGACCCAACGACTCACCCTATACTTAGATTAGACTCAATTCATTGTTATTCATTCCATTCCATTGGTTGATGTCTCTTTACAACTTAGAGCCTCACTATATTTATACAATCCCATGGTCCGCGGACCATGGGTAGATCTCTCAAGATGACATTACATTATAAAAATGAGGACGGACAACCCTCTCACTCATTTAGAATATTTGCGCTCTGCGCCCACACATCGCGGAGTCTTTACAATAGACTTAGTCAAAACTTGGGCTCTAAGCCCCAAAACTTGCCTTGGGGGATCCTGTGCCCAATAACTGCCCGTGTCCCCTTTCAGGTGGGGTGGGATTCCAACGACTATGTCCCATTGATGTGGCCATACCATTTGCAGTTACTCAGAGAGATTTGACTTATGTCTAGTCAGATGTTGACAAGGCTAACAGCTTCATTCCACACATTCAACACATCCTCCAGAGGTCCATGACATATTGGATAGATCCAATGTTAATTACAAGTACTGTCATGATCAGTATCGTGTGCCACACAAGTTCTAGGTGAGTGACAAAGTTTGGTTACATTTGTAGAAGGAGTGCCTCGCTAGGCCCCACCACAAACTTTGGTTTCTCTGATATGGGTCATAAACCATCACCAAGGTTGCATGGGACAATTCCTTCCAGCTCAGCATTCCACCGTTCCTTGGCCTGCACCGAGTATTCAATGTGGATCAGTTGTGACCATACTTTCCCCTATTGTTGGACACATCCAACATTTTTAAGCAGCTTACACCAACAGAACTCAACCAAGCTGCATAAAAAAAGCCACCACTGACAGGATCATGGACACACAGTTCAAGAACACTCTCCATCAGAGGATCCAATTATATCAAGTTGTCAAAGCATGCCAACTCCTTCACTAGGTAAAGTGGTTCACCAGGGACCAAGTTCAATAGAAATTTTCTCATCTCATGGAGGTTCTACATGCAATGGGGACCATTACTTCCTACGGGGGGAGTGATCTAAGTGGATATTGGTGGCCAGGAACCTATTCCACCTATACCTCTGTTATAGACATTTTTGTGCCTTACAGCTATAAGCATGAAATGTCCATAAACCAAGGGATCCTAAGTCCCTAAAATTGTTGTTCCAGCTCCTAAAGAAACAAGGTCAACAAATTACAGCTTCTCCCAGAAGTTCTCCACCAGAAACTGCTCAAAACTAGTCAAATCAGGATCATTTCAGATGCTCCACTAGCTAGCTGCGTTGCAAAGCACCCAAATACACTGGCTAGGTGCGTTGCAACGCACTTGAATGCACTACCAGGGTGCGTTGAGCGGGAAATGACAAGTGGCAGAGTCATTCCATGAGGTGGAGAGACAATGGAAGCTTCCAGAATCTTCTACAATGACACTTGCCTCACTGAATTCGACCAGTGATGAGTAAGAGGCTCTCAGTCTCCAAGTGGAAGCAAGAACTGACAGAGAGAAGCCACTAATCAATTCATGAGCTGACTCATCCTCTTTGCATACATCTATATATGGATCCCTCACTAAGAGATCCAGAGGCTGGAATTTTGTACATTGCAGAGAATTGCTGTTGATTTTGAGATAGATATCAGAGTATTGGGTGATTTATGCTTTGTTGGAGGTGAAGAAGGGATTCTATACTGGGAGGTTGATGCTGGATCAGGAATCATTGGTTGTAACTCCTCCTGGATCTTCTTGTTTTATCAATAAAACTATTTGAGTTTCTCCTACATGCTTGTATGTCATTGATGTGTGTTATATTTGTATGTTTAGCTTAAATATGATCCTAAGCTTTTTATGAACATAAATCCATGTCTTTGTGTAGTTTCTTTCTTCTGTGAACTTGCAGGAACTTGGTGACGCTGGGCAAGTAAGGGATCAGGTAGCTGGAAGCTGTCAAAGAGAAGAGAGGTTGGATCAAAGGACTAACGCAAGACACAGGTTGGTTCATCCTATTCCTCTTCGTTTATAGTTCATAAAGGAGAATACAAGAGTAGTTTTCCCTATTTGTTTCTAAGGTCTCTGTCACAACCCAGTGGGATAGGGTCGTTCTAAATAGACACTTTTCCCGATAACAAAATGGTGACTCCATTGGGGATCGTGTCTAGTTATTTTGTTTGTGCTTCTTTGATTGTTTGTTTCATAAACTTAGAAGTAGCGAATCGAACTACATTTGCCATTTACAAATGCAAAGTAGACATCTGCTACTTCAATCCACTCACTGGATCTGTTTATGATCTAAACGGTTGATTCACAAATGATCTGATTACCCTTTTTGATAGCTCTTAAACCTCTTTTAAATCAACCCTCTGATTGTGCATTGCTGATTGCTTTTACCTGGCCAAAAACCATAGATTAAACTGCAAACCATGGCCCAGAACCCAGAGAGAATTCTCGTTTCTGCTCCAGCGCAGGCTCTGTGAAGAGACTCTGCATTTCAGCGCAGTTCCCAAGAGGGCTACCTGCGTTGCAATTCGGTTTCTCTGTGTAGCAGGTGCGTTGATCGGTTTATCCCTGTCTAGCTGAGGTTCTTTGCTCACTTTTTCCAGTTTTGCCTCTGATTTTTGCAGCCTGTGATCAGTGTGTGTGTCTGTTTAAAAGCCCCTTTTCTTTGCCTTAATTCTGCCTCAGTTGTATAAAAGAAACTGTATTTGTTTTTGTGTGTTTGTTACGTCATTTACAGTTTCCCATTGCAAAAGTAGACTAGTCATACTGTCGTCCTTGGATTTAGATCTGTCGTAAGTGTCGATTTTGATCTTAGGAGAAAGTTTATTTGTTGTTGACAGTCGATTATGCTTTTACTTTTGCCTTTGGCTTGAATTTGTGAATTTCTAGTGTCGAAACAAGTGTTTACTTCAAAATCATAAAGTGTCGTAATCGTCTCTACCTTTTGATTTCGAAAAGAAGCTTGTTTGTGTTTTTCACTTGAAAGCGAATTCAAATTTGTACAACAACTTTCTTTTTAGGCATCAATATTAAGAAAGTGAAAAACAAATACATGCACATGTGCATTTGCATATTGACAGTCTGTTTGGCTTGATTTAGGAAAAGTGCATTTACAGTGTGCTCTTTGCTCTTTGAGAAAAGATTGTGTCTTTCTTTTCCCCTTGTAGCTAGGATTTTCATTGCTGAAAAGAGATAAAAACTTGCTTATCATCTTTAGATTGCATTTTAGGAATTACATCTACATCTCGTGGTGAAACCAAAAGGAAAACTTCATAAGAAAGATCAACCTAAAATAAATTCAATGAACTTAACAACGCTTTGTAACTTAACGCACAACATTTAGAGGTCTAGGCTAGAGACGTATTTCGGCGTCGTAAAGCCTAGTAACTATTGTCCTCACTGATGGTTGGGTGATTCCTCCACTTTGAGACGATAAGTGCCAGTACGGACTTGTGCTCCCACGTATCATCGAGTATATATTGGGAGACCCCTATAGGCATAAAACCTTTATCCATAGGAAGCCGTGTCGGCCGCCCTACTGATCGCAATGCACCGAACACAACATTCGGGAAGATTGACTGTCGTACCGTAAAAAGTATTATGCGGTTTTGCGATTGGTTTGGTACTCCCTCTACCTAGACCTCTAGAGCAGTCCCTTTCGTTCCTTTTCAGAATCCTTAACAGAAAAGGTCCATCTGAGCACTTGTCACTTCAAGCTCATTAAAAATCGAAGGAGACTAGAGTCATCTTTTGTTTTTTCTCAACTCTTTAAAACTGAAAAAACAAGTTGTGTCAAAGCGTGTTAAAATTTATTTTAAGCGGAACATTCATACCCTTTTCCTACATTGATCTTTAGGTTGAGAAAATGGAGCCTACCAACCAAGGAATTCCCCTTGGTGGAAATCCTAGTCCCTTCTCCTCTTGGGGAGATGTTGGTGCGCCCCATATGGCCACATTGTCGCTTCCAGGACTGACAATTGGCTTGCCAGAATGGCTCTTCTCAACCAATGTCGTTCAGAACACCACTATTCCTGAACAATCGAATCAGCAATTAGACGAATCCAGAGTTACCCACCAGCCTTCTACTTCCTCTAATTCTTCCTCTCCTCCTTCCTCTTCGCTTGACGGGACTAGTAAAGCTAAAAGCCAAGTTCCTAAGGAGAAGAAGGAAAAGAAGAAGAAAGAGAAAAAGAAGAAGGAGCCAAAGGCGAATGGGGGAAAACGAGCGTCGTCTAACGAAAATCCACACACAGCACCGACCAGGCCTAAATCGCCATGTGTCATTTGCAGAGGAGACCACTTTCACAGAGATTGTCCTTGCATCCCCCGGATACTAAGGGACTGGTCTCCTCGTCTGCACAATCTGGTGTCATCAACCTCTGGAGATCATGTTGAAAGCACACCGTCAACTAGTGAAAGTGAAGCCCCAGGACAAAAAGGGAAAGCTAGATTTCCATGTAAATTGTGCGAAGGCAACCATGCCCTCCACCGTTGTCCCTTCTTAGACGAAGCTAAAAGAGTTTTGGATGATCGTCCGGTTTCACCGTTACGACTTCCTCCTGGATATAAAAAACTCTTGCCGAGTCTGTCACTAGTTGAGAACCCAGCTGGCCCGCTCAGGTGGTCGGCTGAAGCACCTATCATTGAAGATAAACCAACTGAATCCATACCAGACGAAAGTCAAAGGGTCGAGGCGGAAGTTAACCCGGTCTTGCCTTCAGAGGTTTTATCTTCGGATGATACAATCACTGAAGAGAATAAGGATGACACCGTCCAAATTCTCTTCATCAACACAGACTCCGACGAACATGGGGGCAATCCACCCATTCCTTTACCGCAGGAAGGAAGTTTGTCAGAGCCATACCCGGCCGTCTACTCAGTCCCACCTCCAAGCAACCTAGTTGTATCCTTCGACTGGAATCAACTAGGCAGACCCCGTTTGCCAGTAAGCATACCATTCCGAATTATCGTTCAAATATATAGAATGGTCATGGCTGGTACCATCATTGATGAGGGGGCTTCTGTGAGTATCCTTTCCTCTATTGCTTGGAAAGCGCTTGGTTCGCCATCGCTGTTGCCTAAAATGAGAAATCTGACAGGCTTTGATAAAGGAACCAGTCGACCTTTAGGGATCCTTCCCGATGTGCCCATAACATTGAGAGGGAAGACAGTTCGCATGAACGTCATGGTCGTTCAAGGACCCTTGGATTATAACCTACTCCTTGGACGAGACTATATTTATTGCATGGGAGCCATCGTCTCCTCACTCTTTAGAGTAATGTGTTTTCCGCACGAAGGAAGAGTGGTCAAGCTCGTGGACCAGCTTTCATTTCCCGGATAACGCATAGCAAATAGTCATATACCGTCCCTGAATGGTCTCTTCACGCAAGAAATGTCTCAATCCCCATTCCGTCCTCCCGATGAGCGCGAGTAATTCGGAGGGATATGACTGAAACCCAGGGGGCATGCGTCCTGGTCTGCTTTGGCAGGAAAACTTCGGGTATAGGGTAGGTTTCCGCGGGAGAATATGACTAGTCTGTACCCCGTCTGTCGGTGGAAGAGTGGTTAGTCTGGAATAAGATTCTCTTTTCAAAGTTATGTAAGTTGACAGACGGAGTCACTCACCTTTGTTTATCTCGGTAGACATCGCCAAAGAAGTGTTTTGTTTGCACCGCAAATAGAGCAATCTTTGGGTAGCCTGTAAGAGGTAGGCCTCTCCTGATAGAACAAATGTTTTGTCTGCAAATTGAGGGGTAACCTTGAAACCATATTTTATACCTGGGGGCATGCAAACCTTTTGGAGTGCAAGCGATGGGCAGCTATTTTATTTTTTAAATTTTTAGGACCTCTAACCCTTTAAACTCGTAGGATTAGTCATCACCTAACTTGCATAACGAAAGGATGTGGGGCAAAAAACTAAAAGTTTCTGTTTTTATATGAGACATTCTTATCATATGACTGGATTAATCGAGCAGTTTTAGCACATAGTTCAAGCTCGTTAAAAAATAAACATAAGACTGAGCAAATGTTTCCACCTGCGTTTAAGCTCGTTAAAAAATGAACTATCCCCCCGGTAAATAACCACCGTGAATGAAGCATTTTCAGCCATTAAAGCCTTGGTCGTGTTTGCACCGTCACCTCCACTTTTCCATTGGCCGATCATTCACCTCCATTTGATTGTTTACCTATTTTGAGGAACAGCTGCGAAGAGTGATTTCACTAGCCATCCTTGTGACACTGCCGTGATTGGAAAATTCCAAACCTTACCTGGAATCAGCTGCTACCCATTTTATCACTCGTTCCTCAAAAGACGAGTCTTCTTTAAGCTATTTTCATCCGACTCGTAAAATATGAAAAGATTGCCGAGTTTTGGCCTTCCAGCTCGTTAAAGCGACCGGAAGCGCTATCCCTCCTCTAGATTTTAATCTTTTTGGACCTGAGGGATTATTGCACAAAAAGATCGAGCACTTGTTTTGTTCGGCTCGTTAAAACTATCGAAAATTCATCCCTTCTGTATTATTTTATACTTTTTCGGACTTAAGGGATTAGATGACGAAAAAGGAATTCCGGAGTTACCTTTACGTACCTTTTCAGACTCTCTAAAAATGAAAAGGACTGAGTTATCTTTGTCGTTAGACTCGTTAAAAAGATTAATAGCGATAAACTTGTCTTTAGGCGAGAACGAGTTTCACTATCGCTAGGCTCGTTAAAACATAGCGATGGATTTGCCCAAAGGGAAAATTATAGAACAAGCATATGTTATCCTCCTCAAGCTTGACAAAAATAAAGAGGTACTGGTCAGCAATGACTGCGGAAAAATTGGGAAGAAAACTCAAAGAAACTTTATTGGTAGCAAGTCGCTCTTGAACATGACACTTCCACTCCGTGCCAAAGTCAGGTTGGGTTGTTTCATTCACCGGTCACATCACCATGGTCACGCCATACCATCCACATTTGGGGTAAATGCTACCAATCCATCACATAAGTGTCGCCGACATGTTCAAGAGAAGTCATCCAGAGAAGTCACCTGTGTCCCATCCACTACCATACATTATACTTCATTCTTTCATGACCGCCACCCTGAACCATATATCACCAGATCATTTTCACCTCCATCAAAATCATTTGCTCCGTTCCATGTCATTGATGTGGGATTCATTAAGGCCCTCCTTTGACAGATCGCTTCTTGTCGACATCAGCTCATTATCCAAGAAGTTGATCTAGGAACACCCCATTCAGTACTTTGAAGCTTGCATGCCTCAATGGCAAGTTTCTCACTTCCGGCGATAGGTATACATCAATGACCTTCGACCGAAAGATTTTGTGTGGTGTTCGACGCTAAGTCCTTTATTCACACCACGTGAATTGTACTGCAGTACCTTGAGGGTCATTATCATTATCGGTGATTCCTCTCGCGCTTGTTAACAGTTTACATCATTGACTGGTAATCAAGCGATGTCTTTCCATGTTCGACTTCAAAACATTTCTCACATGGATCGACTTGTACTTCGAGTGAAGATCGGACGAGATTGAAGACCCCGGATCTAGTTTTATCCATCCGGGCTACGATATATATTCAGGAAAAATAAATACATTGAAATGTACAGCATTGCAGCACAGATAATCATCCTATCAAAAGGATGATGACTTCATCAGAATCATCAGTCTACCATCAGACGATTGTCTGTCCTATGTACATGAAAATGAATTCATAAAGTTGAGCATGGGAATGCCCGCCTCAGCTAGATCATGAAAATAGTATGAAGATAATGTATTGTATTGTATCTTATTACAGGTCTCCTCCCCAGCATTAGAAGAACTTCGGATCCTCCTAATAAAGCATTTCACCCGATAAACGGCCTCATACTTTAGGGGGCAACTGTTATAGACATTTTTGTGACTTACAGCTATAAGCATAAAATGTCCATAAACCAAGGGATCCTAAGTCCCTAAAAGTGTTGTTCTAGCTCCTAAAGAAACAAGGTCAACAAATTACAGCTTCTCCCAGAAGTTCTCCACCAGAAACTGCTCAAAACTGGTCAAATCAGGATCATTTCAGATGCTCCACTAGCTAGCTGTGTTGCAAAGCACCCAAATACACTGGCTAGGTGCGTTGCAACGCACTTGAATGCACTACCAGGGTGCGTTGAGCGGGAAATGACAAGTGGCAGAGTCATTCCACGAGGTGGAGAGACAATGGAAGCTTCCAGAATCTTCTCCAATGACACTTGCCTCACTGAATTCGACTAGTGATGAGTAAGAGGCTCTCAGTCTCCAAGTGGAAGCAAGAACTGACAGAGAGAAGCCACTAATCAATTCATGAGCTGACTCATCCTCTTTGCATACATCTATATATGGATCCCTCACCAAGAGATCCAGAGGCTGGAATTTTGTACATTGCAGAGAATTGCTGTTGGTTTTGAGATAGATATCAGAGTATTGGGTGATTTATGCTTTGTTGGAGGTGAAGAAGGGATTCTATGCTGGGAGGTTGATGTTGGATCAGGAATCATCGGTTGTAACTCCTCCTGGATCTTCTTGTTTTATCAATAAAACTATTTGAGTTTCTCCTACATGCTTGTATATCATTGATGTGTGTTATATTTGTATGTTTAGCTTAAATCTGATCCTAAGCTTTTTATGAACATAAATCCATGTCTTTGTGTAGTTTATTTCTTCTGTGAACTTGCAGGAACTTGGTGACGCTGGGCAAGTAAGGGAGCAGGTAGCTGGAAGCTATCAAAGAGAAGAGAGGTTGGATCAAAGGACTAACGCAAGACACAGGTTGGTTCATCCTATTCCTCTTCGTTTATAGTTCATAAAGGAGAATACAAGAGTAGTTTTCCCTGTTTGTTTCTGAGGTCTCTGTCACAACCCAGTGGGATAGGGTCGTTCTGAATAGACACTTTTCCCGATAACAACCTCCAATTGGTTTCATCAGTTTTCTTTATTATTGCAGCATTTACTATTTTTAGCAGTTTTGCAGGCCTTGAACTTTCGGAGCTGTTTTGACCCCCAAAATGACGTTTTTTGAGGTTCACAACAGTCCAGTAATTGCAAGAAGGGGCCTACTAGAAATCCCATATTACTCAAAGAGTTATTTGCAATGAGGTATTGTACGTGCCAAACAGAGATCATATGACCACAACCGAGCCCACAAAATCTTGGTGTTCCATCTCCTAGGGTTAGGGTTTTTGTTGTTTATGGTTTCAATTTGTTGTTCAATAATAAAAAGGCTGCTAGGATTCATTGTAACATAGTTCAGAGGCATGTATCTGCTACATCTCTTCTCAGAGATAAGCTACCATCGTCTGAGCTAGTTTATTTCAATTTTGTATGTAAGTGTAATTCAGTTCTTTGATATTAATGAAATAAAGTTTTATTTTTGTTGCACCTCTATGTTTATGTTTATATTTGTATTATTTTGTGCTCTTGTATAAGTCTGGATCATTCTCCTTCATCTAATGGTCCCATATTCAAATGTTTTCTTATGGATAATGAGAAGATCAAACACCATATTCAAGAGTTGATATAGAAGGGCCACATTCAACCAAATTACTTACCCTATGGGAGACCTATTATGTTGATTTAAAATAAGGACATGACATTGTGGAATTGTAACGACTACAAATAATGAATGAAATAATAATCAAACATTAATACATCACCCCCCAAATTGATGCTCTACTTGATCATCTCAAAGCTGCCAAGTTTTTTCAACAAGATTAATCTTAAGTCAAGTTATCACTAGGTGTCAATCGAGTTCACTAATGCATGGAACACAAATTTGAAGTATAAATAAGGTCGCTTTAAATGGTCCATCATGCCTTTTAGCTTGACTAATGTGCCATCAATTCTCATGAGGATAATGGAAGATATTTTATGACCATCCTCTAATTCCTCAGTGATCATACCTAGAGGACACCCTCATCTTCAGTAGAACCTAAGAAGATCATATTAAGGACATTTAGAAGACCTTGAGCACCCATGACAATAGGATATATATATAACAACTTAGAGAAGTTCTCATTCAATATCTAGGGTACAGTGTGGATGAGCGTGGTGTGCATGTGCACCCAACGAAGATCCATATCATTCATGACTAGTCGATATAAAAAATGCCAATGAAACATCACAACTTTTTTGGCCTTGCTAGCTTTCATCGTAGCTTTATATTGAGGTTTTCTCATATCACTTGGCCCCCAAGTCAAGAACCCAAGGGTGAGTTGAGGCCAATCTTGTTTTTCATAAGGTACAACAAAGATAAATTGAGTTCAAGCATCACCTTTTTATGATGTTAGTCCCAATTCTACCATATCTACAACAACAATTTGAATTCAAGACAAAATCCTCATATTATGTCATTGATGCAGCCCCTTAATAATTACATGGACATCTAATGGCATATCAATTGATATAAATATTATATTTGCGAAAGGAAATGGTCATCCATACTAACCATAAGCCTCCACAATTTAAGATGTAAGGTAAATTGCATAATTATTTCCATAAAAAATGGTCCATATACCTTCAACAATTCCACTTAAACATCAGGTAAAAGAAGGGAAGCATTGATTTCATTGTAGATTTCCCTAGTGGCCCACTATTGTGGAGGTGCCCACGACACTCAATTTTTGTGGACACGAGACTAGCCCCAATGTTATGACAATAATCTTAACCTTTTTTGTAACAAACTAGATATTTATTGCTAGTGAAAAAGCTTCAAACTCGGGATAAGACTTGGGTCAATGTCTACGGATGTTATGCCAAGTTTGTCCTTAGATAATCATATCAATTATTACCTTTTCGATTGGTTCTCTAAAATTAGCAATTTTGGTACCATGTAAGGACATTGTCACAGTAGAAACCAATGTTAAGAATTTTTTTAGCGTGTTTTGGTTCAATTTGGGCTACCAAAGACCACCAATTTTAATAGAGATAATAAGTTCCCAAGTATGTTTTGGTCCATGATCTACACAAAAATTACCAAATTAACTACCTTCCATCCTCAAAATAATCGATAGACAAAGGTTGACAACAAGATCATCATACATATTGTCAATATGTATAAATCCAACCACTCATGTGTTGATGGGGAAAAATTCCCATTGATAATAATAAAGGTTTTCCCTAAGAAAAAGTCCCAATTAGACTTTATATTGTTCAGCATAGGGACCCTATCTAGATTATAGCTCGTCAACCATTATTAGTTTTATGATTTTACTAGTTGTAGTTGAATTCACCATTTAGTCTCTTATAGAACACATTAAATGAAATGCAACTAATCCATTATGTAAAATGCAAAATTCCCAAAACTAGTCTAACAAAACCAAAAAGGCACAAAAGAAATTGAAGCAAATGCATAAAATAGCCTTGAATTAGTTCACAAAATTACACTGCTTTTGCTTCAAATCACAACAACAAATTGAGGATAGCCTACAAGAAAAGTTGAAGGTGATAACTACATACTCAAACTAATCAAAACAATGACACAAGATAAAGCATGAACAAATATTAAATTGTGAGAGTAGTAGACAACAAAAAAAAAACCATTCCCACAAGCTTCCTATACACTAATGAATAACAAGAATAGTTTATGTTTTATTCATACACAACAGAAATATCTAGTAGAAGTCTTTATTAGTAATGGCTTTTATCATTAAGAAATGAAGATAATTTATAACAAAAAAGGATGAGCCAATAGTGGCATCTTCTTATTTAAAGCAAAATTTCTTCTTCTCAAATGGGGCAAAGATTTATTTCTTTTGATTTCACTACATTTATGGTACTCATTTCCATAACTAACTTTTCTTGATTTTCTTGCCATGAGGCAATTACATTTTTTATGAAGTTGCCCCATTTTCATTTTTTAATGTTATATACTTTACATATTGTGAGGGTCCTCTTATGATAATAATTTACCTATCATATGCCTTCTTAATACAATTTTATCTTCATAGAGAACCTTGGGCTCACCTTTGGGATTTTCAATGTGGTACTTAGGTCCTTCTCCCCCTAATATACCCTCAATTCTTACTCCTCATTTGTTTGGTGTGTGTTATATTCTTTCCACGACTAGCCCACGCGTGGGGGGGTCACAAGGGGGCAATAGCCCCTTTTTTGTTGCGTGGGGCACAACAGGGGGAGCAACATCCCCCCCTATCAGGGGGTTTGATGGGGGAATTACCCCCCCTCTACGGGGTTCGGGGCAGCGCCCTGGGGAAAAAAATTTGACCCTATATTAGGTGGGCGAACCTACCTATGGTTTCATGCATGGTTTTCGTACATGGTTTTGGGAATATGCTTTTCTATCCATGGTATTTTGTAGATCCAATCAAAGGAACTACGGTTATGTTCTAATCCAAGGTTTATGGATGCTTTGGCAAGTATATATATATGTATTGTAACATTGAAAGAAATATAATGAAAAATCAATCTGGTAGTCCCAGTTTTGGGATCCAGGGGAAAATCTCAGTGTATATTTGTTTTATGATTTATGTTTTATGCTCTCGCCATTGATTATTTTCTGTTTTTAGAATTCATATGCAGGTAATTTTTGTACGGGGTTAAAACCTACATCATTTAGTATTCACTTATGTTAAACCAGTGAAAACCATACTTGAACTGGATAATATGCCCACCTTTTAAATACTTTAGCATTTCCCCTAAAGACATGAGGATTGTAAGTGATAACTTATAACAAAATAATGATCCTCATTTTGAGCGATGGTGGGCCCCAAATCTTATTTGAAAAAAAATAGTCATTGGGATCCTTCATGGCCTTGGTTGTTTTGTGTTTTGACATTGTCTTAACTTGATTTCTTGTTATTGTCATCACCATTTTCGCAAGTCATGCTTTCTTCCTCCTTCGATATCCTATTTGATGTCATTTTGAAATCACAATACCTTGTTGGAAACTAGTTGGTGAAAATTAGCCTATACAATTAATAAAAAGTTGTGAGATAAAAGGTCTTTGTCCTCACACTCCTAAATATTTAAGTGGAGATCAAAATCATTATTATTCTCTAATTTAAATGTAATTGTAATTTTATTGATTTTTCATTCTCAGATTTTTCTTGTGGAAAAGTAGAATATATTTTGAGTAATCATGAAAAGAATGGAATAACAATGTTAGGTATTTTCGCAAGATATTTCCAATGTTATAAAGCATACCTAAAATGAAGTTCAAGATAATAAAAAATCCAAACATTTCAAAAAGTAAAATACGGTTATTTTATGTATTTGTAGTGTAAGATTCGAATAGGACAATGCAATAATCTTGTGAATTATCATTGAAAGATTTTTTTTTAAATAAAGTTTTTGAAATGTCCAACAATTTGAGTGGACACTCCACCCATCGTCAAGAACAAAGGAAATTATAATGTTTGAAACCAGTGCAAGGAAAAAATAAAGATAAGGTCAAGAAGATTATCGTTGAAAGGGATAAATAAATGTAAAAATATTTAGCCAATAATAAATGATTTTTTTTTTCTTTTGTAAAATGAGTAAGATAGACATTGAGAGAAAAATAAGATCAAAAAAGGTAAAATTGAATCATAAAAACAAACAAACAAAAAACCATATAAAAATGACTTAGATATTTTTTGTCCGACTATAGATAAAAAGATTGTATATTTATAAAATAATATTGCCCAAATATAATGTTATTGCAATTATTATTTTTTGAAAAAAAATAAGTAGAATTGAATTAAATTTGCGCCGGGCCGCAACAAAATATACAGGGGTTACATCTTGAGAATTCAGATCAGACTGGATATCAAAAACTGCTCTATTCTTATCTGCCTATATTCCCAAAAACTAATGAAAGGACGACACTTGACACAGCGACAAATTACAAATTTAACCCTTAAGACTTGTAACAGCATGACCACGACTGACTCTTATGATAACTTCATGATTATATAACATATGATTGGTTCCAAAAAATACTAAACAACATTTCCTCTGCCTGCTTATAGAAAAAAAAAGTTCCACTTCATGGGTTGTCACGAAATATTATTCATTGTCGGTGGTTGGCCTATTGAGGTCAATCTCATGCTTTCTATTGGATAAATCTACATGAGCATCCTTACCAAGTTTCAAATCCATTACCATGCTCCTCAAGGCATCAATTTCATCAACCAGTCGAGAAAGCTGAAATTGAAAGGACAAAACTTTGTCTGTAAGCTGAATTTGGGAGTGAGACATCTGACAAAAATTTACTTGCAAATCGTAGTCAACCCAATGGAGAGCTTCATGAGAGGACAAGAAATGTGAGCAATGGATATGGATATCATCCAAAGAGTTCTTTGAATCAAAGTCTATGTTCATTGTTCTGTGGTGACTGTCAACCAGACCCAAAAGGGAGGGAGGAGGCAGTGGAGTCAATATTATGTTGTTGCCTTCCCAATATAAAACTGATAAGTAGCAAATAAGGCTGACGCAGTTTCCAATTTCAAGTAGAAAATTCACAAACAAAACCTTAGATAGATTTACCACGTTTCCAATATCTATATTACGCCCAAAGAAGAATTGAATTCCCGGGAATTGCTATCCAATCCCAATTTTGGCAACATACTGAGCTAAATATTGAAAGAAAAAGAGGTACCTTCCTTGAGAAAGAACTGCTACAAATTGAGATAATCAAGACCAGACTTCCGAAGGTCCAATTGGTTGGCCTCCAAACCAGAAAGCCCCGAGTTCCACAATTCCCATGAACAAGAGTCCTTTCCCCACATTGTTAAATCCCATAACATAAATTGAAGCATGAATTGGATCTCTTCGTAGAGCTTCCACTAGGGAAACCTTCTTAATGTCACAATTGAGACTGGGAGGTGAACCAGGGCCGAATTCTCAAACACCTAGGAGGGGAGAAAACTTGGAGGAAGGATCATGGAATTGGATGGCTGTGAGTGAAGATGCCTTGCTAATTTGACACTACCATCCCTGCCCATCCACACAAATTTCATCATCGTTGCAATAAATTCCCATTTCCTCGACCAATATTCTTCATCATTACACTAACTAAAGGGTGTTTCCAATTCTTTGAGTCAATCAAATTTGATGTTTCGAGAATGCAAGCCAAGGGAAAATGGACGTGCATGACGGGAGTAGGTATTAATGGACACGTATTGAGGAGAAATTATGTCAACGGTTATCCTTCCATATGTTTGAATGAGATATAAGCCCTCATTATTCAATACAGATATGAATCAAGGTGACGGATTAATAAGGTTGAGAGATTTAATGTGATTATAACTTGCCATTTCCCAATTCCAAGAATAACAACACTCAATACAATCTTCTTATGGCATTAGTGTACTTAAGGAATCAAACAACTGCATCTTTTCTCATTGATCCTTAGCTTAGTTTCTTCCATAGTGCAAGCTAGGTTTGCCATCGTATGTGCTTCTGAATTATTAGTTTTAAGGATATGATAAGAGTCCCTATAATGGAATGATGCCATCAAACTTTTAATTCTTCGGAGAATTTTGGCAAGGGAGTTGTCTTTTGGGAGCTTTTCTGAATTCAAATTTTGGATCGTTATAAGAGAGTCCCTTAAGATGATTACATCTTCCACTCCTTTGCCCTTAGCGATATATAGAACTTGCAGAAGACCATACATCTCTACTTGATTATTCAATCTTTTTCCTAGACCCCATGAAAATTTTACTTTGGTTATTATGTCGGGATTAATCAAAACCTCTCCCCATCCTGCCACACTTATGCTATTACAATTAGTAAAATATAATATTATTAATGATAATATTAAAATTAAAAAATATTAATAATAATAATAAAATATAACATAATATATTAAATATTAATTGACTAAGTATAATGTTCTCGCAATTATTAAAATATAATATACATTATTTTTTTAAAACAATTTATATTACCTTAACCAATTAAATTACAGCATTCCTTCTTTAAATACAATACACAATGATACATTTACTACCTTTCCAAACCTAGATCCCAAGATTGATCATGGGCTTTTCCTTCTTTCTTTTTCTCTTGCAGACATCTATCCAGTCCAATGGATTGTCAAGAGTAGATGAAACAATGATATAATTTCCTTGAGGTGCTTGCATTACTAAAGATTCTGGCACATTTGCAGTTTATTTGCTATTATCTGAGTGATCTAATTCATGGTTGAGCTGAGTTTTAAGGTGTTTCTTTGGCCGCAGGTGACTTCTATTATTGTGTGGTATCCTACTTGTGATTTGTGGTAGTCTTAGATCCTTTTGATCCCTTCGAATCTTTTCATCCACGATTCTTTTTCATAAGATCCAAGTGGGTTTAAGACCCTTACAAAAAGGGGAAACCATTCTAGAGATTACCAGGTTGTTTACAAGACCTGCAGTGAAAATCATATTCTCATAATCCATCAATTGCAAATAAACTCTACCAGTCCATTTGAGGAGGATTTTATCAAGCAATCATTTACTGAGGTCAGTTTCGACACATATGTAAACAAATGTGATAACTTTGTTAGCCCTTTTTCATTGTCAGTCTTGATATAGCAACCTAAAAATATAATATTATTAACTATAATGTTTGTGTGAGTGTGTGTGTGTGTGTGTGTGTGTGAAATATCATATTAAAATAGACCTACAAATAAATTATTAAAAAAAAATGGTTAGCCCAAAAAAAGTTTGGGGCTAACATAAATTAAAGATTAAAAATAGGGGAAGGAAGATAAGAAGGTAAATCTCGGGATAAATAGAATGCAAAATCCTTTTATAAAGAAAAGTGTAATGAAGATTCAAAAATAAAAAATCAAAGGTGATATGGGAGAGATTGAGTAAGAAATGTTTAGTGGTCTAGATAAGGTGATCTCCAACTTAATATAGTAGATATGTTGTAATGTAATGCCTGTAAACATTTTGACTTGGTCCAAATTAAATTACACTAACCTTATGTTAAAATAAAAAGAACTTGAAACTAAAATAATAAAAACAAAATTAGCCTCAAGAGTTATCTCAATTGGTCGAACCCCCATCGTCAAAGCACCTTTTCTATTGAGAGGTCACAGGTTCAATTCTATGGACACTCTCGAGGTTAGGCTTTGTGGTTGAGCTAGCAGGAAGTGATCTCTTTGGGTGGATTTCTCTAGTACAAATATTCCATGGACGTAGTTGTCACCGATCTCTGTGGTTAGCGTTAAGAGGGATCAAATCTCTTGATATGTAAATATTTTTTAGAGAGAAAAGAGATTTGATCTCTCTCAATGCTTGATGGATCCAGAGTCAAGATGGATCTAGGCTAGTGAATAATAAATTCTCAAAACTGGTTAAGTTTATAGTCATTTTCCATGATTAAAAGTATCCTAGTATTTTCAAACTTCCCAAATGATATGTGAACTATAATGGAAAGTCAACATTGAGTTTTTAATTTGGTTGAAGCCATTGATATATTTTGATTTATAATCCTTTCTTGGTGGATACACCCCATTTATTTCATTTTTACATCACTGGTATATTTTTATTTATATAATGATTTTGCACTTTCTTCCTCTTATTTTATTTTTTAATTTATTCATTACTCCAATTCTTTTAATTTTATTTTTTTCCTTTATGTTTTTTTTTTCAACAAAATAGTTAAGGGTTTTTATATTAATAAAAGAGTAGAATTAGGACCAGAACCCTTACATATTGTATCTTATACAAAAAGTAGGTCTTCAACAGAGTATACAAAATGTTAACATCCTCCATGACTGATTAAAATTTTAAAACAAAATAGAGGTCCACTTTATACTCTACAGAGAGTTCCAAGCAAAAAAAAAATCACAGACCAACATTACAAGACTAGATATAGATGGAACAGACTATAAGCCAAAAAAAATTGCCTCATCAGACATGGAGTTGAAATCACCATGGGCCACATTTGTTGGCTTCTAAGTCTCAGACACAACTAGTTCTCCTTCTATCCATGCAAGCACCATAAGCATTGCCAACAACTGTCGTTCTTTCCACTTGAGAGGTTGAGACCTCCAAAAATTCCACCCATGCACTAAGCTAATGGATTTCCTCATTGAGCCTATCCAGACAATCCTCCATATCTGCATGATGCACCAATAACTTGGCTTCAACAAAGAGTTGGAATGAGTTCCTCTGACGCTTGAGCATATCTTCAAGGTTGGTGATTGAGGAAACCAAAAATTGAGTGGAGTCTAGGAGTTTGTCGATCAGCTCCAAAGCGTTGATGGAACCCTGGAGGTATAAGCAACTGGCCATCTTTCTTGAAACACAGATACCTACAAGGAAATTCGACCAGGCCAAGGTGAATCCTGAAGGGAAGTAAAGTCCAAAACACCACAACCTAGGATGAGGGAATTCCAACCATTAGCTTCAGAAACCAGGAAGGGCGAATGTGAGAGCAAGCAACCTTTAGGAAATGATATATAATTGAAACTCGAACAATGGCACGAGCCATTTTGAGACCATTTAATCCAAGTCTTTATGAAATTCTCATCAAGACAAGGAGGAGATGACTTAATCCCATCACAGGATGGGAGAATTAAATCCATAGTCATGAACGCAAGGGAATACGTCACAACCAAAGAAGGTTTCGATAACTCGGGGCCAAGGGAATACAAATAGACAAGATTGCATGGGATGGATAAGAACAGCGATTTCTGCCACTTGTTCATCAGGAAGTGCCACTAGGAGTAATCCATGCAAAATAGAGGTCAGGAAAAGGGAGGGATTGACTAGAGAAGATGTCCCTGGAAATCCACTGATATATGTGGGATGGTGCCTCTTAATAAACCCATTGAGACCAAATTATGGAGAGAGCAGGAATGAGATCACTCCTCGTCGATCCAAGTGCTACATATATTAAGATACATTAAGGGATTGGAGAAGGACTCAATCTAAAGTTTATTTCTATAATACCTTGGTTCATATCCTCTCATTTTTTTGCTAACCCATCAACTTTCAACTTTAAATCCCTAAAAATATGGAAGAAGTCCATTGCTTAAATTGATATATTGAGGCTTGGATTCTTTAAACTAGATGTGAGGACTTAGAACAAATATCCTTCGTAGCTCTCGTGAATTGACGGATAGCTAACATAGAATCACCAAAGACAGTGACTCGAGAAATTATTTTTTCACTAGCATGCTCCAAACCTTTCTAGAGGGCTAGATGCTCTACTTGATTATTTGTCGCCCTTCCAAGACCCCACGTAAATTGCAATAAAAAATTTTCATCAAGGCCAAAAGTGATCCCTGCCCCTCCTACCCACCCCCCCCTCCACATTTTTTTCCTTTATGGTTAACCATTGAATATTTTTTCTTTCTTCTCTTTTTTTCTTTTTTTGTAATCCAAAGAAATCGACAGCTGGTTCAGTTTCGTACTCAAGTGACACGCGATTGATTTTGGCTACTACCACCTATTACCTATCCTCCTCTCCATAAACTGGGTCATGATCAAAGGATTGAACATTGGATCTCTTAATTTGCATGATTTCACATCACTTAGACCACCAATTGAGTTGCCCCCATGGGACATCTCAACAACTATTTTACTTTTGTTACAAGCATTGTTTTCATTTATTATTCACTTAATGATTTTACATTTATTTATTTCCTTTAATGGTTATCTTCCTACTTTTTCTACAAGTGTTTTTTCCATTTAGTATTTACTTCATTATTTTACATTTAGTTATTTTCTTTAATGGTTATCTCTGTGATTTTATCTTATATGTTTTTCTATATGTTTCTTTCAAATATTATAGATTCTTTTGTCCCTAATGATCAGTAGAGTGTCCACTCAAAACATTAGATTTTTCAAAACTCTATCATAGGTTCCTTACACATAATAGGTCGGAGTCTAATTAGGATTTTTTCCTAAGATAACTCTTATTATAACAATGGGAATTTTTCCTTGTTAGTACCGTGTATATGGGATAAAATTATTCCTTATGTTCAACACAATTTCAATAGTCTCCATAATTTTATGAGTCGCAACCCTTTAATTTAGGTGTGTTCGGGGTTCCAACCATTGGTCCTAATTAATGTAGTTATGCTATTTGCATTAACGTAGGAATAATCCTCCCCTAGTGGGGCAGCTCAATTGTTGATCACTGTGATATGAAGTCTTTGTGAAGTTTGAGGTTCAAATTCTTGTTGTTATACCATGTGGCCCATGTTTGGGGACATTTATGGGTTCTCCTAGAGGTTATAATGGTATGTTCAAAATCAGCCTTGTGTCACATAAGTATTAGCCTAGACCAATTGTCGATTCCTTTAGACCAAAAGGAAACAAAAGAAAAGAAACAAACAAACATACATACATAGGAAAAATCCTCTCATGCTCATATTGAGGTAGACAAAGAAACAAAATTTGTTGAATGAATAGAGTAAATTCAAAAAAAAATCATGATATTTTGAAGCAAACAAATGCTAGTTTCAAGAAATGACGTGATCAATAACGGGTTATACACAAGTTTCAAGTTAGTAAGAAGGTATGGTTGCACTTGCAAAAATAGTAACTTGCAGGTCCTCATAAGAAGCTTAAACCACTATGGTATGAAACTTAAAATAATAATAAAGTTGTGATTGGGAATACATTTGAATTGAGTGTTTTACACTTGCTTAGCTCGCACTATGACTTTGTAACATTTTTAGATCACCTGCATGGGTGGTAGAAAGGGGAGGAGTACTCTATGTCCCCAAGGAGGATGAAATGTTTAGGTACTCATGGGGTCTTGGTCATATGACAAATAATCAAATGGACCATGGACTTTTGTTAGCCAAAGAACATTAGGTGGACACACTTATAGTTATGGGAGAGTCTCTCCTAATCTTGCATCATCTAATCAAAGGCTCCCTCCTAAAGTGAAAATATATGGAAAACATCATGAAAAGAATCAAGAAAATTGTGGAATATCCCATCTAAGCATATTTACATGTCCTAAGAGACTTCAAAAGAGAAGCATACAAGTATGTTCATGAGGGATGTAAATTGAAGATAGGTTAATTAAATATTAATGGCCAAATCAAGCACATTATAATTACCCAATCATGGATGAAGTCTATTAAAAAAAATAGTTAAATTGGTTCATACAAGAAAATATAAAAATGGAAAATTAGGTGGCCTGAGTGTAGTATACCTAGGGGGAATATTATGGAGTACAGAGGGAGGTATCCAAGGGAATAATGTAATAATGTGATGGGTCATAGTTAATAAATAAAGTGGTTAACCGGCATAATGTAAGGGACCACAAGTAGTTAGGAATAATGTGATAAGCCCATGGTATTAGATGTATGGTATTGAGAGACTTGTGGTAATTACCCATGGTATTGTATATATTAAGCCTATATAGAGGCTATAGAATCTTCATTGAGGGATGTCAAGGATTATTGTATTGACAATCATATGGCTTGTGGAGTGTTCTCCTTCCTTAAGGAGTAGTTTTATGGTTTTTCCCTACCTCAAGGGTTTGATATTAATAAAGATCTGAAGATTCTATATTTTGTTCTTGCATTTGTATTGGGATTATTGGAAATTATTGGGAATATTTCCATTTTTAATATATTTACAAGTCAGATCTAATACAAAATATAGAATCTTCATATCTTTATTATATCAAACCCTTGAGGTAGGGAAACACTATACAACTACTCCTAAAGGAAGGAGAACACTCCACAATCCATATGCTTGTCACTACAATAATCCTTAACATCCCTCAATGAAGAGTCTCTAGCCTCTATATAGGCTTGATACATACAATATCGTGGGTAATTACCATGCGTCTCTGTTGTAGGGAAAAGTATCCGACTCGGATGACCCTATCCCACTCTAAGGGTGATAGTACCTTAGCAACAACTGTAAACAAACTACTTAAGGTTTACTTCTTTATGAAAGCAAAAGAGAGTGGAAAAATGCACTAACCATTGCCTTGCGCTTAATGTCGAATCCAAACTCTTCTCTTTGGCTGCTTGCTCCTAGCTCCTTGCTTTTTGCTAGCCCAGCTACAATGAGATCCTGCAAAATAACAAAGAAGGAAACTACAAGAAGCATGCAATCATAACTGGTTCAAGGATTAGTGTAAACCAAACATGCAATTATCACAATATATTATTGAAACAAGAGCACATAGAAGAACCTCAATAGCTTTTATTAATGAAGAAGTAAAGGTTCTGAGAGTATTACAACCATTGAAGGCTCCAATCCAGCAACACCTCCCAGCAGAAAGAATTTCTCCTCTTCACCTCTCTCAAACAATCACCCAATAGCTCTATAGTGAAACCAACAGCATATCATTACTTTGCACAAAATTCCAGCCCCCTGAGCTCATAGGAGAGAGCTCAATATATAGATGAATTGAGAAAGGATGAGTCAGCTTGCAACTGATGTGTAGCTGCCTTGTGTCCTCTCTCTCTTCAGTTAATCTTTAGTTGATCTTCAGTTCTTGAGTCCACTTGGAGAACTTTGCTTCCACTTGGAGAAACAGAGCCTTTGACTCATCACAAGGTGAAATCCCTGATCCAAGTGTCATTTTTGGGGCAATGACTCAGTGTGCCACTTGTCCAAACTCGCTTAACGCAGGTGGCCTTTGTCCTACCTGCTTTGCAACGCAGGTACACCATGGAGGAGTTGTGTTTCAGCGCAGAAGCCTAGTGGAGCACCTGCTTTGATTTCAGGATTGCTTGTTTTTGAGTGTTTTCAGGTGGAGAACTAATCTGAGAGCTGTTGGTTTGCTGACCTTGTTCCTCTAGGGGTAGGAACATCATGTTTAGGGAACTTTGGATCCCTTGGATTATTGACAATTCATGCTTGTTGCTGTAAGGCACAAAATTGTCTATAACAGATGCCCCCTAAAGTATGAGGTCGTTTATCGGGTGAAATGCTTTATTGAGAGGATCCGAAGTTTATTCAATCTGCTGAGAAGTGTCCTGTAATAAGATACAATACAATACATTATTTTTCATACATTTTCATGATCTAGCTGAGGCGGGCATTCCCATGCTCAGCTTTATAAATACATTTTGGTACATAGAACAGACGATCGTCTGATTGTAGACTGATAATTCTCTGCTGAAATTATCATCCTTTGAGAAGGATGATCATCTGCTGTAATGATGTACATATCAAATGTCTTTATGTCCTGAATATATATCGCAGCCCGGATGGATGAAACTAGATCCGGGGTCTTCAATCTCTTCCGATCTTTACTCGATGTACAAGTCGATCCATGTGAGAATTTCTTGAAGTCGAACATGGAAAGACATCGCTTGATTACCGGTCAATGGTGTAAACCGTTAACAAGCGCGAGAGGAATCACCGATAAGGATGATGACCCTCAAGGTACGGCAGTACAATCCACATGGTGGGAATAAAGGACTTGGCGTCGACCACCATGCAAAATCTTCTGGTCGAAGGTTATTGATGTATACCTGTCGCCGGAAGTGAGAAACTTGCCATTGAGGCATGCAAGTTTCAAAGTACTGAAGGGGGTGTTCCTAGATCAACTCCTTGGATAATGAGCTGATGTCGACAAGGAGCGATCCGTCAAAGGAGGGCCTTAATGAATCCCACATCAGTGACACGGAACGGAGCTAGTGATTGTGATGAGGTGAAAACAAACTATGATGTATGATTCAGGGTGGCGGTCATGAAGTGGATGAAGGATAATGTATGGTAGTGGATGGGACACGGTTGACTCTTTGCAGAACCACATCTCTTGAACATATAACGACACTGATGTGATGGATTGGTAGCATTACCCCAATTGTGGATGGTGTGGCGAGGACCATGGTTATGAGACCGGTGAACGAAACAACCCAACCCGATGTGATACGGAGGACAAAGTGTCATGTTCAAGAGCGACTTGCTACCATTAATGCTGTGAGGTTCTCCCAATTTTTCCCCAGTCATTGCTGACCAGTACCTCTTTATTTTTGTCAAGCTTGAGGAGGATAACATATGCTTGTTCTATAACCTGCCCTTCGGGCAAGCCCATCGCTATGTTTTAACGAGCCTAGCGATAGGGAAACTCGTTCTCGTCTAAAGACAAGTTTGTTGCTATTTAATCATTTTAACGAGTCTAACGACAAGGAAAACTCGGTCCTTTTCATTTTTAGAGAGTCTGAAAAGGTACGAAAAGTTAACTCCAAAATTCCTTTTTCGTCTTCTAATCCCTTAAGTCCGAAAAAGTATAAAACCATACAGAAGGGATGAATTTTCGATTTCTTTAACGAGCCGAACAAAACAAGCGCTCGATCTTTTTGTGCAATAATCCCTCAGGTCCAAAAAGATTAAAATCTAGAGGAGGGATAGCTCTTCCGGTCCTTTTAACGAGCTGGAAGTCCAAAACTTGGCAAACTTTTCATATTTTACGAGTCAGTGAAAAGAGCTCAAAGAAGACTCGTCTTTTGAGGAACGAGTGATGAACAGGGATAGCAGTAGATTCCAGGTACAGGTTGGAATTCTCCAATCACGGCAGTGTCACAAGGATGGCTAAGTGAAATCACTCTTCGCAGCTGTTCCTCAAAATGGGTAAACACACATATGGAGATGAACGATTGGCCAAATGAACGGATGGAGGTGAGACTGCAAGAACACGACCAAAGGTTTTTAAAACGGCTTTCAAAGGTTACATTTCTCCAGGTTATTTACCGGTTCATTTTTTCTGGATGAGCTTGAACTGTAGGGAAAGATTGCTCACAATTCATGTTTATTTTTTAACGAGCATGAACTCTATACAAAAACTGCTCGATTCTTGCGTTTATTTTTTAACGAGCATGAACATTGCTAAAACTGCTCGATTATACCAGTCTTAATACAAGGAATGCTTTAGGTGAGGTAATCTTATTTAAGGAGCGATACCTCACTAATTACTCCAATTTGGCAGGTTTTAACTTTTGCCTTTCATCCTTTCTTTATGCAAGCTGGAAACGGCTAATCCTACGAGTTTAACGGGTTAGACCTACAGGTTTAAAGGGAGGACCTAAAAATTTAAAAAATAAATAGCCGTCCCGTGCTTGCACTCCAAAAGGTTTGCATGCCCCCAGGTATAAAGTATAATTTCGAGATTCTGTCCTCTTACTTATTATCCGAAAAATGGTTTTGTTCGCTGCCGCAAACTAAACTCTCTTTTCGGCGATGTCTATCATTAGGTTGCTAAGGATGGTGACTACTTGTTTCAGCAATTTCATCTCTTTCTTTGGAGACTGCCCCTACTCTCTTTCAAAACATATTGTTTTAATGGGTGAGGCTTGACATTCAAAGATGGTGGCTACTTGCTGCCACAAGTGGATCTCCTCCTTAGGAGAGCCTACTTTTTTAGACAAAGGGAGCGATTCTTCCGCTTCACATAACTTTGACAAAAGAATTTTATCCTAGAACAACCCTCTCTTCCTTTTTCGGACGGGGTACGGACTAGTCCATTCTTCTGCGGAAATTAACTTTATACCCAAGGTTTTCTCTGCCCAAGGCAGGCCAGGGTGCATGCCCCCTGGGTCCCAGTTCTTTCTTTCCGAATTACTCGCATTCATCGGGAAGTAGAACCGGGGGTGGTGGCATTCCTTGAGTGAATAAACCGTTAAGGGATGGTATTTGACTATTTGCGATGCGTGATCCTGGAAATGAAAGTTGGTCTACGAGCTTGACCATTCTTCCTTCGTGCGGAAAACACATGACTCTAAAGAGCGAGGATACTATTGCCTCCATGCAATATATATAGTCTCGTCCAAGGAGTAAGTTATAAACCAAGGGTCCCTGGACGACCATGATGTTCATATGAACTGTCTTCCCTTTCAATGTAATTGGAACATTGGGGAGAATCCCTAACGGGTGACTGGTTCCTTTATCAAAACCTGATAGATTTCTCATCTCAGGTAAAAGCGCCGGGCAACCCAGTGCTTTCCAAGCAATAGAGGAAAGGATACTCACAGATGCCCCTTCATCAATGATAGTTCCAGCCATCACCATTCTGTAGATTTGGACTATGATTCTGAATGGGATACTGGCTGGTAACCGGGGTCTACCTAGTTGATTCCAATCAAAGGATACAACTAGGTTGCTTGGCGGTGGGACCGAATATACGGCCGGATACGACCTTGACGATGTTCCTTCCTGCGATAAAGGAATGGGCGCATTGCCCTGATGCTCATCAGAGTCTGTGTTGATGAAAAGGATATGGACGGTGTCATCTTTATCCTCTTCAGTGAGGGTGTCATTTGAAGATGGGTCTTCAATGACGGAGTCATTGGAGGATGAAACCTCTGAAGGAAGAACCGGGTCAACTGCCGTTTCAACCTTTAGACTTTCGTCTGGTCTGGATTCAGTAGGTTCATTCTCAATGACTGACACTTCAGCCGACCACTTGAGCGGGTCAGCTGGATTTTCAACTATCGAGGGATTAGGCGCGAGTTTTTGGTATCCAGGAGGAAGTCGTAACGGTGAAACCGGACGATCTTCCAAAACTCTCTTTGCCTCATCTAAGAATGGACATCGGTGGATGGCATGATCGCCTTCACACAAAATACAGGGTGATCTTGGTCTCCCTCTTCGTCCTTCACTCTCGCTAGTTGACGGACTGCAATCAACATGACTACCAGAGGTTGATGCTACCGGATTGTGCAACCTTGGGGACCAGTCCCTTAGTATCCGGGGAATACAAGGACAATCACGATGGAAGTGGGCCCCTTTGCAAATGACACATGGCGATTTAGGCCCGGTCGGTGCAGTGTGTGGGTTTTTGTCAGCTGTCTTTTGCTTGCCCCCAGTCGCCTTCGCCATAGGCCCCTTCTGCTTCTTTTCTCTTTTCTTCTTTTCCTTCTTCTCCATGGGAGGCTGACTTTTGTCGGCTCTACCTTGTGAAGATGAAGGATCAGAGGAAGAATTGTAAGAAGTGGAAGGCTGGTGGGTAGTTCTAGACTGGTCTGACTGTTGATTCGACTGCTCAGGATTAGTGGCGATCTGAACTACATTAGTTGAAAAGAGCCATACAGGTAGGCCAATTGTCAATCCTGGAAGTGACAATGTGGCCATATGAGGCGCACCAACATCTCCCCAAGAGGAGAAGGGATTTGGACTTCCGCCAAGGTTATTTCCTTGATTGGTGGGCTCCATACTTTTCAACTGAAAGATCAACGTGGGAATAATAGGTGATTATGTTCCGTTTAAAATAAATTTTATTAACGACGCTTTTAGACACAAACTTGCTTTTTCATGTTTTAAGAGTCGAGAAAAAGCTAAAGATGACTCTAGTCGCCTTCGATGTTTTAACGAGCCCGAAGTGACAAATGCTCGGTTGGACCTTTTCAGTTATAGAGTTTGAAAAGGGCCAAAAGAAATTGCTCTGGAGATCTAGGCAGAGGGTGTGCCAAACCTTTCGCGAAACCACAGAATACGTTTTACGGTACGGGTGGTTGATCTTCGTGAATGCTGTGTTCACTGCATCGCGATCAGTAGGGCGGTCGGCACGGCTTCCTATGGATAAAGGATAATTGCCTATAGGGGTCTCCCAATATATACGCGACGGTACGTGGGAGCACAAGTCCGTATTAGTGCCACCGACTCTCAGGAGGAATCACCCACCTTCGTAGAGATCGACAGTTACTATGTTTAACGACGCCGGAACACGTCTCTACCTAGACCTCTATGTGTTTGTGTTATGTTACAAAGCGTTGTTATGTAAATTGGATTTATTTTAATGTTGATCTTGCTTAGCAGTTTGCCTTTAAGGATCACCGCGAGATGTATATAACAAATTCCTGAATGCAGTCTAAGATGAGAAGCAAACTTTTCAATCTTTCAACTTTGAAAACCTTAACTACTGAGGGAAAAGAAAGGCAAATCTTTTCACACAGATCATAGAGCACACACTAAATGCAAGTTTTTTCTAAATCGTCAAGCAAACAGTCAAATGCAAAATGCACAATGCATGTATTTTCTTTTCCCTTTCTTAATGTGGATGGGTTACAAAAAGAAAGTCGTTATATAACTTTGATTTCGATTTAAAGCGAAAGTAAACAAGCTTGTCCAAAATCAAAAGACACCTTAAGATTCACTTGCTTAATCACTGGAAATACATGAAATCAAACCATACTGACGAGAGTAAAATGACTAATCAGCTATGGACAGCAAACAAGCTAACTCTTTAGACCAGCAAAATGCCTAACACAGGTTCAGATCTAAGAGGCCAAAAGCAAGACTAGTTTACTCTTCGTTATGGGAAATTGTAAATGAGTAAGAAATACAAAAGAACAAGTACAATTTCGTTATATAACAGAGGCAGAATGATGGCAAGTAATATTGGTTTCAGAACAGGTGCAAGACTGGTAACTGGCAGCCAAATCAATAATGAAAACAGGCAAGAGAAAGGGAGGAAACCCCAACAGCACTAGGAAAATTTGGGCCAACGCAGGTGCTGCACAGCCAATCTGGCTCTCAGCGCAGGTAGCCCCTTCGGGACCTGCGTTGCAAAGCAGGTAGCCTGTGTACTACCTGCTTTGGAAAACGAGAATTGCGTTTTCACAGTTTCCGGGTCATAATTTTCTCAAAAATGCACAGTTTTTGCTCAAATCAGAAACAATCAGTCAAGCACACTCAAAGGGATGATTAGGAAGATGAAAAGCTATCACTAAGAGCTTACAAGGATCCTTGTAGATCAGCTCTTCAAATCATGAACTTGCTCAGAAATGAGCTAGAGTAGCTGCCCTCTACTTCGCTTTTGATATAGTCAAAAGCTTTTCGATTTGGTACTCTTTTGTTCAGGAAATGAATAGCAAAATACTACAAACACAATCAAACGGATACGATCCCCAGCGGAGTCACCAGTTTGTTGTAGGGAAAAGTATCCAACTCGGATGACCCTATCCCACTCTAAGGGTGATAGTACCTTAGCAACAACTGTAAACAAACTACTTAAGGTTTACTTCTTTATGAAAGCAAAAGAGAGTGGAAAAATGCACTAACCGTTGCCTTGCGCTTAATGTCGAATCCAAACTCTTCTCTTTGGCTGCTTGCTCCTAGCTCCTTGCTTTTTGCTAGCCCAGCTACAATGAGATCCTGCAAAATAACAAAGAAGGAAACTACAAGAAGCATGCAATCATAACTGGTTCAAGGATTAGTGTAAACCAAACATGCAATTATCACAATATATTATTGAAACAAGAGCACATAGAAGAACCTCAATAGCTTTTATTAATGAAGAAGTAAAGGTTCTGAGAGTATTACAACCATTGAAGGCTCCAATCCAGCAACACCTCCCAACAGAAAGAATTTCTCCTCTTCACCTCTCTCAAACAATCACCCAATAGCTCTATAGTGAAACCAACAGCATATCATTACTTTGCACAAAATTCCAGCCTCCTGAGCTCATAGGAGAGAGCTCAATATATAGATGAATTGAGAAAGGATGAGTCAGCTTGCAACTGATGTGTAGCTGCCTTGTGTCCTCTCTCTCTTCAGTTAATCTTTAGTTGATCTTCAGTTCTTGAGTCCACTTGGAGAACTTTGCTTCCACTTGGAGAAACAGAGCCTCTGACTCATCACAAGGCGAAATCCCTGATCCAAGTGTCATTTTTGGGGCAATGACTCAGTGTGCCACTTGTCCAAACTCGCTCAACGCAGGTGGCCTTTGTCCTACCTGCTTTGCAACGCAGGTACACCATGGAGGAGTTGTGTTTCAGCGCAGAAGCCTAGTGGAGCACCTGCTTTGATTTCAGGATTGCTTGTTTTTGAGTGTTTTCAGGTGGAGAACTGATCTGAGAGCTGTTGGTTTGCTGACCTTGTTCCTCTAGGGGTAGGAACATCATGTTTAGGGAACTTTGGATCCCTTGGATTATTGACAATTCATGCTTGTTGATGTAAGGCACAAAATTGTCTATAACAGTCTCTCAATACCATACATCTAATACAATGGGCTTATCTCATTATTCCTAACTACTTGTGGTCCCTTACATTATGTAGGCTAACCACTTTATTTATTAACTATGACCCATCACATTATTACATTATTCCCTTGGATACCTCCCTCTGTACACCATAATATCCCCCCTAGGTATACTACACTAAGTGACTTCGTGACAACCCCGAGGAACACATGCATGTAGACAAGTAGGCATGAAAGATTTCATAATCTATTAGTAGTGTTATGTGTTGTAATTTTTGTTCTTTGTTGGGGCATTTTTGTAAGGTATTCACCTACAAAAACCCTCTTTATGTTGCTCAGATATATTCTCCACAGGAAAATCGTGTATTCCTATTGGAAATGAGAAGACAATTGCAATTTTTTAATGAATTAGCTATGTAATGCCTATTGTATTTGTTGGTGAACCATGCATAAAATTATACAATACAAATGCTCTTTCTAGTTTGAAAAAATAAATAAATAAATTTGTTAGATCACCTTCACACGAGACAGGGGGAAGATCAAGTAAAAAATGCTTAATGACCTGGAAAATGAATAGTGGGTTTCCAATATTTGTTAAGTTTATAGGCATGTTCATAATTAAAGTTATCCTAGTGATTTTCAATTTCAAAATATTTTCAAATGATGTGTGAAGTGTAATGCGGAGTTAAGGCTAAGACATCAATTTGGTCAAAAACAAATAAAAAGTTTTGAATTATAAGCATTTTTAGCTTAATACAAACCCACCCACTTCACCCTTGATGTTTAATTTTTAGGTCATTATTACATTTTTTTTTATAAAATGACTTTGCATTCCATTTATATCCTAATTTTACCTTCTTATCTCCCCTCCATTATTTTTAATCTTCAATTTATTCATGCCCCAGATTTTTTTTTTTCTTTTTCCTTTTTTTCTTTTTCTTTTTTGATTAATCAGATATATATCTCAATGTAATTATATTTTAATATGATATTTAATAATATTGTACTTTAATATTTATAATTAATAATATTATATTTTAATAATTCTCACAATATTATATATATATTTAATATTATTATCTAAAAATGCTTCTCATTGGTAATCCTTTTATCTACCTTCGAACAAAAAAAGCATCCCAGCCATTTTTACCTTGTTTATTTAATCTTTTGTGAATAGATTTTACCTTTTTTAATTTGATTGTTTCTCTCAATGTAATATTTTTACAAATTTTTACCCCTTCTTCTTGATCTTTCTTTAATGATTTTTCTTGCACTCACTTCAAACATTATAAATTCTTTTATCCCTTATGTTGGGTGAACTATCCACTCAAAATGTTGGGTCTTTCAAAACTCCTAACATAGTTTATTTCTAAAAAATTCTTTCAACACTATGGTTAAGCATGAAAATTTGCACACTCGGATTTTATGAATTAAATATAGGTTATTTTAGGCATTTCCTTCAATTTGTATGTTCCTTTTTTGTTTTGTTATACTAGTTTAGGGCATTTTACATTTTGCATAAGAGATGAGTTGCATTTAATTTATTGAATTTTAAAAGGCCCTAAACAATGGAGCATGTTGCAATCGGTAAAACCTTAGAAAGAGTGATGCCTACCAAGTCGAAATGGGTTCCCTACACAAAACAGGTTAGAGTCTAATTAAGAATTTCCTAGGGAGAACCCCTACTATTAACAATGGGTATTTTTTGTCAACACCATGTACATAGGATAAAATTATTCCTTGTGTTCAACCCAACCACAATAGAGTTTTTAAAATTTTATCAGCCATAATCCTTTGATCTAGGTGGGCTCAAGGTTCCTACCATTGGTCCTAATTGATGTAGATTTTCTCATTGCATTAATATATGAATAATCCTCCTATGCTCATATTGAGGTGGACAAACCAACAACATTTGTTGAATGGTTTGAGCACATTCAATAAAAAATCAGGATATTTTGAAGAAATCAAATGCTAAGTGTAAGCAATGACATGATCAATAGTGGGTTATACATGAGTTTAAGTTGGTGATAAGGTATGGTTATATTTGCAAACATAACAACTCACAGACCCTCACAAGAAACTCAAAGCACTATAATATGGACCTTAAAAGAAGACTAAAGTTGTGAATGAGAATGGTTTTGAATTGAATCTGTTATGCTTTGTTAGCTCATATTATATATTTGCAAGATTATTAGATCACCTGCACACAAGAATCTGGTATTAAAAAGAAGTGACTGTTGTAATTGCAAGCTTGAGATAGGAGAGGAATAAGGGAGAATGAGAGAACAATTTTAATTGTATTACAATGAATAAATTGAGTACATATTTATAATACTATCTAAGAGAGAGTGGAATTGCACATTAGGTTATGGTTCCTCATGCACAGTTAAAATGAAAAAAGTTTCCCTTAGTGTCAATTAACTAGCCATAAATGGTGTTATCCATAAATGGAGTTAGCCAAGCACAAGTGATAACTTACGCATGTCGAGCTAAAGTGGCATGCAATTCCTGCATTCATAATTAGACTCCATTACTAAAGTGTCTAAAAATAGAATTTAAGACTCAAGGAGAAGTGTGCACTTGTCTAGGAGGAGAATATAACCATGGAAGTGCACTTTGATATATGTCTCTACCACCTATCACCTACATGGAAATTGCTTGCTAAAAATATATCTGCTATATAGATCACCGACTAAAATAGACATGCATTAAAAAGCAATCCTCCTAAATAATACGAAAATGTGCAAGTACACCGACACCCTCCTTGGAGCATAATTGAGGCATGTGCAATAAATGGGTCATGGAAATATGTGGCCATGTTAGGTACTCATGTATAAAAAAATTATGGCAAAAGACGAGGTAAAGAAGGAAAACCTAATGGTAAGAAACATTGGCCCCCCACTCCCCCCCTCCCCCCCTCAAAATATAATGCATATTATGTCAATTGTTATGCAATTGTGTCATTCACCCCCAAGAAATCTCACAAAGTTGTAATCTTCTACTCATTGAAGATCTTTATGAATATGTTTGAAACCTACTCTAAAGAAGGATAATATTGCATATTAATGACCCCCTCATGAATTTGTCCTTGGATGAAGTGCATGTGCACCTTTATATTCATGGTTATTTCACCCCATACTAGATCTTTTTTGAACTTCAATATACTTTGATTATCGTACTAGATACAATCAATCAGTGAAAATGTACACCAATCTCTATGAGGAAGTGCTACATCTAGCCAGAGTTCTAGCATTTATTAAACCTTTGTATTTTTCCTCTACTTATGGAAAGGAAATGATTGATTTCTCTTTGTTGCACCAACATATAGAACTATATCCAAGGTTAAGGATATAACATAAGTTGAACTTGTAACCAATGTTATTGTCACTGCAATCTGAATCTATGTAACCAACAAGGTCTAAGGTACACCCTATTGCATAACGTATACTAAAGCTAGTGGTACCTTTGACATGTTGAAGTATCTACTTAGTAGCCTTCTAATGAAGTTCATGTGGCTCCTATATGTACATGGAAACTACTCCAAGAATAATGAGATGTCGGGACAAGAATGGATGAGATATTCATGACTCCCAGCCAACTATTTATACTTGGTACAATTGATAAAAGGCGTAGAATTACCATCTTCTAGATTGACCCTAGATGGGAAGGGTAATGCAGTTATATCGCAATCTATCATCTGAGAAATTTCAAGTAAATCTCTCGCATAAATGGAATGATTCTTCTTGATTCCCAGATCAAATTAGATGATTTCAAGACTAATGAACTGAAGTAGTAGTCCCATATTTGTCATGGAAAACATGTAATCCAAATCAGACTTTACTACTACAATGGATGAGAATGAACTCTATATGATTAGTAAATCATCTACATATAATAATATGAATAATAGAAAACCAATATGTCTCATATTATATACATTTGAATTAGATTTGCAATGAAGGGAACCTTGAAAGAGAAGGTAAGAGTCCCCTTCTGCATACCAAGAGTGATATGCCTATTTAAGTTCATACAAATATTTCTTAAATTTGTAGATATGTAATGGGTCCTTAACATACCTTTGTGGCTACTTGATATAGATTTGTGCCTCGATATCTCCATGAAGAAATGAATTATTCACATATGTATTGTGAATCCCCACTTTCTAGTTATTGTAATAGTGAAAGCCAATTAAATAGAGTTCATCTTGGCCACTAGTGCAAAAGTAGCATTGTAGCCAATCCCATGAACTTGTAAGAATCCCTTGGATCCAATTTAAGTCGTGTACTTGTTTACAAGTCCATTTGCTTCCACCTTCGTCTTGTATATCCACTTGCATTGAACCAATTTTGGAACAAGGGGAAGAGGAACCAAATCCCAAGTGTGGTTCTCAATGAGGGAATTGTATTCCTCATTCATAGAAACCATATAACAATGCATGGGAAGTAATGGATCTGTAGTAGTGAGTGCTTGTGGAGCAACCCAAAAATTGAGATCTAGTTCTTTGTGTATTGGTGGGATCACCCATTATATCATCGATTGACTATAGATTATGTTGTGCCCATAATTGTTTGCAATCTAGTTATGCAATAGCATGCTCATGAGCATCTAAATTATAATTTGAAATATGATCAGAAGAACATTCTTTGACATCAACATCAAGAATAGGTGGAGAAGTTGTATTAGGTTCCCCTTGAAGTGCATGAAAGGGACCTTCATAGGACTTCACACTTATTTCAATGAATAGTTTATCTTCAAAAGAATCCAATAACTTGTACCACTATATACCATCTAGATAACCAACAAAATACACTATTTGCTTCATGGATCCAAAGCTTTCCCTTTTTGTAATGGGATGCAAGCCCATGCATGAGATCCAAAAATATAAAAGTGTATAATTGATTCAGGTGGATATTAGTGGCCACCCACTTATTCCACTGCCTCACAACATAATTTTCCTATTTTGGAGTTTCATATTTTTGGCATTTTTCAAGTCATGAACTTTTGGAGCCGTTTGAGGCTCTAAATGGTGTTTTTTGGGGAAACGGGCCGACTTTCATTATCAAATCTATTTACATTCAAAAATTGAACTCCTTGGATAGACCTTTCCAATGGGCTATTGTGCACGCCAAACAGAGATCGTATGCCAAAGTCATGACCCCGAGAAATTGATGTTACCCATTCCGGACCCATATGTCTTTGGCACTTCATATCCTAGGGTTAGTTTTTTTTATGTTTATGGTTTTTCATTACTTCTTCATAATAAAAAGGCTTTTGAACCTCATGGTAGCATAGTTCATGGAGGCGTGTAGCCATCACATATCTTCTCAAATATAAGCTACCATCATTAGAGCTAGCTTGCTTTCATTCTGCATGAATATAGTTTCAATGTTTCCCATTTATTAATTGAAGTCAAGTTTCATTATATCTTTGTCTTTTGGTTTTAAATTTGTATTTCATTTCATTCCCTTCATAAATTTAGATCAGTGGTATCATAGTGGTTTCCTCTTTCTTTGTTTTCTGTGCATGTTCCCAACAAGGTCGACGTATAAGGATTTGGGACACAAACTTCTTAAGCCCTCGCAAGGCCATCCTTTCCAACCCCGAGGGCCTCCCATGGCGAAAGAAAAAAAAGATGAGGGAGTAGGAGATCTTATCAGATTATTGCTTGAAGAAGCCCTCAAGTGACGAAGGAACAAGATTATGGATAATTTTTCCCAAATCCTTAAGTGGATACCAATAGGCAACGCATCTTCATCCAATGGCCACTTTGGAGAAATCACCCCCTTTAAGGTACAAGTTAATTTTGATATTCTTATATTTGAAGCCAGATATATACAAATGCTCTAGGCAAATGGTTAAATATGCTTGAAGGATATTTTTTGGTCCATAATTTTTTTATATAGAAAAAATATTATTGTTGCACTTCGTAAGGGCACCCCACATGTCAAGGATTCGTGGGAAACTTACTATGAGAAAAGGGCCACTGAGGAATTGACATTATTTTCGATCGCACCCACTTCACTACAACAAAACCCTGTGATTAGCGTCTGTTTTTGCGTCCCTTTTTGTGTCTAGAGCCCATTTTTGGTGTTATTTGTGTCCATTTATCAAACATGGTGCAAAACTTGCAGTGATTTTTGCACCAAGTCTTACACCAAGTTTAGCACCAGGTATTGTAATAGGTTTTGCACCAGATTTTACACCAGGTTTTATGCCAAGTTTTGTGCCATCCTTTGCACCATGTTTTGCATCAAGTTTGGCACCTAATTTTGTTTCACCAACTTTTGCATCCTCTATTGCATCCACGTTTTGCACCTACACTTGCATCAACTTTTGCATCATTTCTTGCATCCGCTTTTGCATCATTTTTTAAATCATTTTTTGCATCCATTTTTGCATAATTTTTTGCACCCCCTTTGTGCCAAGTTTTTCATCGAGGTTTGTGTCTAGTTTTGCATCTAATTTTGTATCTACTTTTGTTGCATCCACTTTTACATATTGTTTTTCATCCATATTTACATCCTCTTTTTCATCCGTTATTATGTCCACTATTGCATCCAATTTTATTGTGCCATAATTTGCACCTAGTTTGGAACCTCCCTTTGCACCCATTTTTGCTTCTAAATTTGTATCATCATATACATCTAGGTTCTCATCGACTTTTACATCTATTTTTGCATCCATTTTTGTATCCTCTTTTGCATCAAGATTTGCATCAGGTTTTTTGTCTCATATTGCATCTACTTTTGGATCGAATTTTGTTGCAGCAACTTTTGCATCCATTGTTGCACCCATGTTTACGTCCACTTTTGCATCCCTTTTTGCATCTTATTTTGCATCTTCATTTTCTTATTTTTTGCATCTATCATTACATCCACTTTTGTTGTGACACAATTTGTGCATTGTTTTGTACTTACTGTTGTACCCACATTTGCTTCCAATTTTACATCCATCTTTTCCATCAAACATTGCATCTATTTTTGCATCCACTTTTGTGTTGGGTTTGGCGTCTCATTTGTATCTTCTTTTGCATCTACTTCCATTGCATCCATATTTTGAATCCAATTTTGTTTCTCATGTTGCACCCATGTTTGCATCCAATTTTACATCCCTTATTGCACCTTGTCTTGCATCTAAGTTTGCATCTTTTTTTTGTGTCTATTATTACATCCACTTTCTCATCCACTTTTGTTATGCCATAATTTGTGCCATATCTTGTGCCTATCGTTGCAAAAAAAAAATTCTTCCACTTTTTCATCCACATTTGCATCCTCTTTCGTATCCAATTTTGCATCAAATATTGTTTATGTTTTTTGCATCCCATTTTGCGTCTACTTTTACATCCACTCCTGATGCGTCCAGTTTTGCATCTAATTTTGTGTCCACTATTGCACCCATGTTTGGTCCATGTTTACATCCCTTTTTGCATCCAAGTTTGTGTCCTATTTTGCGTTCGTTGTTGTATCCACATTTGTTTCACCACAATTCGTGCTAAATTTTATGTCTACTATTGCACCCATGTTTTCTTCCACTTTTTCATCCATGTTTGCATCAGATTTTGTGTCCAAGTTTGCATCAACTATTGCATCTACTTTTTCATCCACTTTTTTGTCAATTTATGTATCTTGTTTTGCATCTACTTATGTTGTGTCCACTCTTCATCCAATTTTACGTCTATTATTTCCGCCATTTTTTTGGTTCACTTTCGCATTCCTTTTCCAACACTCATCATATTTTTTGCATTAATGATATTTCTTATGACATTGAAAATTATGAACAACTGATGACAATGTCAATAATTATGACGATGTTGATGATGGAGATGATGGTGATGATATGAATTGTGATTATTATGATAATGGCAATGATGATAAAGATGATGGGGGGTTACAATGACAATGACAATAAGGACAATGATGATGACGATGCTAATGACCTTGGCCAATCTTCCAAAATTTTAAATGTTGTCATGGTCATAATCATAATCATTATATTTAGCGTTATGTTCCAATTCATCATCATCTAATCAACATTATCATTATTTTCATCTTGGTCATTATCAACAAAAATAATGGCATGAATGGTGATTATGATGTTCATGACAAATATGACAACAATGATGATAGAAATTAAATTAATTATGATGACGGGGATGATGAAAATTATAATGACGATAATAATGGTAGTGATGATGATGATCATCGATCATCTCTCAAAAATAAAGTTGTTATTTCTCTTACATATATCATGTGTCCTAACAACCTTTTTTGAGCACTCGTAACATTTTTTGGGTTGATGATATTTCTTACAACACCTATAATTATGAACAATTGATGACAATGTCCATAATGATGATGATGATGATGATGACAACATGAATGGTGATTATGACGATAATGCAATGATGAAAATAGTGATGATGGTGATGGTGGTGATGATGACGATAATGAAGATGATAACACTCCCTCTAAACTAGGGAGGTACTCATAATGAGACAAATAAGTACTCTCAAGTTGAAATATTCATATAAGAAGGGATATTGATTGATAAGCATCAATGATTGTTTACATCATCATAGCCAACATTGTTGAAAGGCCTTGACTAACAAGTTTTATCTCTCCATTAGATCAGAGCACAATGTTGGGAGGCATAAATTTGGACACCACTGCCTCTCTAGGAACTTATCCCACCAAAATGTACACCAGGTATGTCCTCACAACATCATTTCCTAATCCGCTGCCATAATATTTGACACCAGGAAATGTCTATCCTCCTGGATATTCTTATCTTGGATTAATGTACTTGACTTATGGCAGTTAGTCCTAGTCAAAGTACAAATTCTCAAAGAATATTGGTCACAGATGTTTATCCAATCCACCATTCTCCCTACTGGTGTCTTTACTAGGCTTACGATTGTTAGTCCTAGCCATAGTACATGACACATGGATAATATGGCATCCACCATCACTCCCTCTCAACTAGGGAAGAGACATCCACAAGCATAAGCTTTTCTCAAGAATACCCATCATTATCATAGAGAATAACATAATTAATTTGTTTTCATCGCATGACGCCTTTATGATTAAGAATTCATAGATTTGTGGCAAAATATTTCCCTTTTGTCATTTGTGATGAAAAAAATCAAAAAGTGAAAGTGAAAATCATTAAAGATGCACTTCAATGATTTATGTAAGTCTAAACTCTAAGGTTGAAGTGCTCATATAAATATTATATTTATGATTTGTGCCAAACTTATGAAAACCTTATTCCATAAGTCCTATATATAAGAAAAATAAAATAAAAATAAGGCCCAATGAATGGTAAGTCATGTATTCACTCCCTCTTTGGAAAAATATGAATATATACACTCCTGGTCACACTTGATCACATGTTTGTGATGGTTAAATCATGAAGTCCTTTTTTCCCGTTGCATTTTCACTTCATCATTTAAGCACCTAATTAAGGATCTAGGGAATGTTTGTTGCCTAAGGTTTTCATGTCTACTCTTGGTTTACTTATGTCACACTACAGTCAATTTATGTGACGAAGTGAAATACTTAAGTTTGTGGAGTTATTAGAACAATGTATTAAGTTAGTCACCACACACACATGTATTACATCTCATTGATCCACATGTGTGGGTTGGAGACTCATTGCTTGAGAACTTTAATGGAGACTACTTTAGGTCTTTGATGGTATAGCTTATAAAATCTCTTGGTAAACATTGTGATTCATCCTTTCTTTTCCTCGAGACACTTGATAATATTGAAGTCACTCCCAATAATCCATGGAGATGGGGAGTATAAATTACTTGTGCTGGAAATAGAATTGAGAAATAGAGGTTTTCCATTTGCAATATTGGAGTCATAGACATTGGATACATGGTAGTAGTCCTCAATGTCAATTAACTAGAATTATATTGTAATAATGTGAAAAGAGGTAAACATATTGGTAAACTTGATGTTCTGATCATTCCAAATAATAGCCATTCCACCAAAGTATCTCTAAGCATCAATCACTAATACTTGGAAATTCCTCCCCCATTTGATAATTATATGAGGTAGAACCTCACTTAATATTTTGTTTAGTATCAACATTATTGATGGGTGCTTTGCGTACCATTTTTCTTTTAGGAGTCTTTGTTTTCCTTTACTACTGAGGCCCCTCATGTTCCATGAGACTATTTTCATGGAGAATTTACACAAAAAAAGAAGTATAACGTGACTAAAAAAAAATATGTTTCAATATTTAAGTGCTTGGAAAATTCCACTTCATGACTCCTATATTTCCTTAACCTGGGACTGAATGGTGAACTTGATGGCCTTAAGGGAAATTAACCAATGAAAATCTCAAAAAGAGGTGACTTTTGACTTTATCACATACAAGTTAATATACTAAAAAAGATATTCATAACAATTTCATCAATCAATGAATCATTAAAAAAAATATCCAAAACAATTTCATCAAGCAATGAATCATTACATTATAAAATACAATCTACAAACCTTTTGGGAACTTTTTTCTAAACCATGCTCAAAACCAACATATTTAATATTAATATTAATATTAATATTTAACAATAATATGGACAATAACACATTTTCATAAATTATATAACATGTTATCAAGCCTAATAAATGTCAAAAACTTAAAACTAAAAAGCATGCAACTAATGGAGTGACCACTCAAGGCCACCATAAGACAATTAATCTATTAAGACCAAGATTAATGGAGACAAAGATCTACAAAGGACAAAGGCAAACCTATTTTAACTTTATTGTTTTATTAGGTGCAAGTTGAACATCTCAAGATATAATGAAGAGCATAATTAATTTTATTACATTAAGAAAACCGAAGCACATTCTATAGCTTAGCAAGGAAGAGATGTATAATACCCATCTCAGCGACACAACACATGGCATTAAGTTACTTTTTTATATATAATTTAAACTTCTATCATAAAATCACAAATTTAGCATGAATGGAATGTTTAAAATCCATTTTTATAAAAACAAAATATAATTTTTGTTATAAAAAAAAAAAAAATACCAAAACCTAAAAATATTTTTTTTAAAATAAAAAATAATAAAACTAAATATATATTTCAAAAAAAAACTAAAACATAAGCAAATTTTTTTTTTTTTTAATTTAGAATAATTTTTAGATTTTTTTTAAACAATTCCCTCCATTCTAAGAAGCAAAAATAATAATGGAAATAAGGACGAACCAAAAATCTCCCTTTCCCTCATAAGTGTTTCTCACCATTCATTCCACTCACTCGAGTTATTTCATAAAACAGAGATAAGTGCTATTTCACACTCTTTTGGCAAAGTCTATTGAGCTTTGCCTGTGATAGATCTATTCCTTGATGGATTCCTTGATATATTGGTCAAGTTTTGATTCCGTGGAGATTAATTAGAGCAAAGAAAACATGAGTACTCTTAATTCCAAGTTCAATACCTCTCATGGTGGACATGAGGCAAGGGAGGGGTTTCTATCATGGTCATAATTCCAAGTTCATTGTCTCTGATGGTGGACGAGGCAAGGGAGGGGGTTGTGGTCGTGGTTGTGGAGTTTTACATTATATTTAGGGAGTCCAAAGCAATTTAAATGGAATTATTGTCGACACTAGGTATAATCGATTAAGTGTGATAATGGATAAAATGAAGGAATTATTTGTGAGCATTTGTTCTTGAACAAACATTAGGATCCATTTTATCATAGATAAAAGTACATGCTATTGGGTGCAGGAATTTTTGTCAAGCAGACTCCTTGAACACTTAATTGTCAACCCGAGGGTTTCGTAAACTTAGAGGCAAAGAACAAGAATGCCAGAAATGATATGAACTTTTCTAAACTCTATTCCTACTTCCTTAATTGCAATCTTGCAGAATCAAAAAGAAAAGATCACCCGACAATTTACACCAAAGATATTCTAGTGCTGGAATATGAAAGAAAGTACTTTTGCAAGAAAACAAATGAAAGGAATTCTCAAAACCTCTTGCAACAATCTTGGAAAATGTACATCTATGTTTTATCTTCAATATAGTTGTGTTCCAGATTAATAATTGGACCCTTGAAGATATATGGCTCCTTTTAGATCTTCCTCCCTGTACTAAGTTATTATTCCTGTACTTCTGCAATGTGCTTGCACTAGTACCAGAACAAAGTTTAAGTGTTGGGAGTATACTTTACACCTGTACTGAAGATTTATGTCTTTATGCAAGAACTCTAAGCCTCAAGGCTAGAGTACTTTGTTCTTGTATCAGGAGATCAATTCCTGTATTGGGATAGAGGTTCCTGCACCAAGCTTTCCAATCCTTCTTTTGAGAAAATAAAGGATGTGTTAAATAAGAAAAAATAACTTGCAAAGGTTATCAAAACTTTTTAAAGTAAATTCCTCAAACCAAAAGATGTTGCAACTAATATTTTAATGTCTAAAATGAGAATTAATTCTAAAGTCAAATCACACTTTTAATTAAGGAACTTTTGCATGTAATATAAGAGATCATTTAGATGTGATAGCAGGCTTCAATCCTGTAATAGTTATCCACACTACTGATCTGCATGCATAACCTTTTAAACCCAGAAAGATTTCCTTTAAGAATTATTACACATGAATCAGATCTTTCCTAAATAGTATAAAGTGCAGGCACAGACCAATGTGTGTCGCAACAGCGTTTTGTTTCAGAAGTGTATTGAATTTGAATATCAAATGACTTCAAAATGGAAATCACGCCTTCAGAATCGCATTAAGACTTAATAAAAATCACACTCTTCAGGATTTCATTAAGATTTATCAAATAAAAACAATGTAAACTTTGAAACAGGAATTGATATTGTTACCTGTTTCATAGAGATAGCAAAAAGGTGACCCGATTTTGAAAATGGGCGATGCAGAACACACATATTTTTTTTAGAGCATAGTTTTTGGCACTTTAAATTTTTTTATGTACATTACGTTTTAGAATGTTAGTGATTTGCATGCTGATTTTAAAAAGTGGTGATTCTGCATCAGGCCCTTTTTTTAAAAGACCTATTTTTTTACTTTAAATTTTCTAATGTATGAAATGTAAATAATTATTTTCTAAATTTAACAATTTTTGAAGTGGTCTTCTTCTTCATATTTTCTTGTTTTTATTTAATTTTTTTTTTAGTGAGGTTTTTATTGTTTTGCATATTTAAAGAAGAAGGTTGATATTTTGAAGTTTCGATATTCTACATATTTATACATCGTTAATTAATTTTTCAATGCACATGAAATAATTGTCTCTAAAAAACAATAATTTTTAACAATTGACATAAAAATAACCATTTTCAACATAAATATAACTAAAAAATTACACATTTTGATCATTTTTTGTAATTTTTTGCTAGAAATGACATGTCAAAATCACAATTTTTATAGGAAAATTTTAACTAAAAATGGTTAAATAATAGTTTTTTTATGAATTTCATGTCAAAAAATAATAATAATCATTGTTTTTTTTTTTAAATAATGATTAACATAAAAATTAATGCGAAAATCACATAATACAAATATTGAACACATAACAACATTAATTGAATGCTTATTCTTATCATAAAATGTCAAAGTCAAAACATTACATGTATAACTAATTAATAGTTACAAAAAATGAGCTTGATTTCCAAGCATAACTTAAATTTAATCAACAATATCACATAATCCAAACTCTTCATCCTCTAGAGTTTCATCATTGTCTTCTTCCACAATATTTTCTGCTTCATTTTCCTCATTTTCCTCTTCTAATGGATCTTTGATGTCTGTGAATCTCCCAATGTATGCCTTTCCAATCATTCCATGTAATGGTGGTTGGGGTTCCTTTGCCTTTTTTGCCACACGTGATTCACTAAAGTCCCCTTTCTTCAACCCAATTTCTTGCATTGCATCTAGAAGAAATTGAAGAGCATTAATTCTTTGCTGAATAAAATTGCACTGTATTGGATATTTTTCAATGGCAATGCAATTTCTTCCTTTTTGAAGGCAACATGCTAGTGTTGTACCTAATTATCAAGCACAAAAAAAATAATGAAGTAAATTAGTACAATGACATATAAATTAAGAAATAAGATATTGAAATTCAATTCCATATAATAAAACTTACTTGAGCCAGAAAATAAATCCAGAACCCAATCTCCTTCATTTGAACATATGTCTATAAGATAGTTAATCAATAGCTGTGGTTTTTTATAAATGTTAACTATCTCTCCTTTTGTTTATTTGTCTTCATATGTTAGTTTTCTCACAATAGCATCATAAGCCAGTACTTGGCTATGACTCTTTCGATCTACTTGATTAAAAATCATAGACACATAGCTATCATCTTTTGCCCAACTATCAATATGGATGAACTCACAATCATTTATAAATGGTTGATCTTCATGGTTAAGAAGAATTGTCTTTTGTCTGTAACATGAAATAGTAAAAGTTCAATTAACTTGTACATAAATGAATTTTTTAACATTAATCAAATATACATTTTTAACATCTTACCATGTAAGTTGCATACTTGAGTTTGTTTTCCCCTTGAAGCTTGACAATAACATTGCCAATTGTGTGTCTGAATGCAATATCACAAATCTCCATAATGGTGATGATGTGACTTCTAGAAATCCCGCGACCACTTTACTAAGAGTTTGATAAGTATAAAGATCACTATCATAGTCAATGTTTGGAATATTGAAACCATGGGGAATATCTGCAATAACTAGGGCATAATCCCTTTTAGGTATGAGTTTAGCAATGTCTTCACAGTCATCTTGTATTACTTGATATTGAATAGTTTCAAGCCCATTGCAAATGAAATTAGTAAGGGTTGGATCAAGTTCAACATTCTTAAGGCGTTGCTTCTTCAGTATTTCGATCTTAATTTTATCAATAAAGGTTCTGAAACCATCTGGTGCTCCATTTGCATCCTTACTCATATTTAATAAAATAAACAAATATATGTGTAAGTTATAAAATAAAAATAGTATACAAATGAATAAAAATGAATGTATAAATCAACCTGCCTTTTCAAATGCAAGATAAAAAAAAATTAACGTTGACATAGAACTTGAATCTAGATAGTTGCGTACAACATCATCCCAACTATCTTCATTCAACAATTTAACCATTTGTTCTTGTATTTTCATGTAAACTTTGTGACTGCATAGGTAAAGTAAAAAATTTAATATAATGATATGTATAACAAATAATATCGAGAACAATATGTTATATTTAAAAGAAAATTATAATCTAGAAATAAGTAAAAATAACTCAACAAACTTACTTTTGAAATTCCTCATACATTTCCTCCAATGATAATCCCCTGACCTCACACGAGATAATATTGCTTTAACAAGTTTTTCATCCTTTACTCCTTGCAATGCTCTCCAAGGTGTGATAGTCATATCTTCTGGAAGTTGCTTCATTTTAGGACCTATTGTTGCTACATATCAATGATTTAGACATTTTGACCTTCTAGTTTTTAATGCCAATGTTCTCCCACATGCTAAAAATCTTATTAATCAATTCCCATATCTCTCCAGTTCTAAATTCCAACTGGAAAATGTTATCAATACCTCTTAATAAATCAATGTTTACTCTGTCGCCTTTTGAATTGATTTTCTCCTCAATTTGATAGCCTATTTTCATACAACATTCCTTTTGGAAATCTACAGTAACATTTAGCTTATCGCCACCACATTTTTCTTCAAAATCACTATGAATAAATCTAACCCTTTGGATGAAAGTCATAGACATCCTATATTCATTATCTGAATTATGATGCCATGCCACTAACTTTTCTTATGTATCTAATAAACCAGCATAAATGATACATTTCATTGTTCCAAAATGTGGGTTATTGGGATATTCATTCATCAATTGTCTTTGAGCTTCTACAGAATGGTTCCCCCCAAGCACATAATAATTGTATTCAAAACATTTTGACTTATCAAATGCTTCTTTGTTGGGAACTTGATCTGGATCAACAAGAAGCACATAATTAACCACATTAACATATGGATTTTACCTCATCAATGTCTCCAAGTTATGAACATGCAGGTGGTATGGCTTTCTGATTTAATATTTACATTGTCCTTCACTTGCCTTATATATTTGTCTCACATTGAGTTGAAATGTATGACCACCCTCAACTAAGTTTCTCTTTGTCAAGTTCTATCGAATGGCATTTTGTTTTGCTTTAATAATTCCATCCTCTAAATCAGCTCCTGGTGTATTGATTTCTCTTCTTTCTCTTGAAAATTCACTAGGATATTGACTGTTGGCAATGACTACTTCAGAATGTTCAACTTTATTTTTATTCCTCATAACATTCTCATCATTAACTAGAACAGATTTATTCTTGGGCATTGTTACGTTTGGTCTTTTACGGCTCTTCTCCTTTCTAACATCAGCTCCAATGTCATCCTCAATAACGACAACATATTCTTCAGTGTCAGTTTCAACTTCCTCATCTTCAAAAGTAACATGTCTACCTTTGCTAGATTTATCCACTAGAGGCAATTTTTTTTGATCCCTTGGATGTAGTTTTGTAACATCATGAATTACTACATTTTTCTTGTTTGCCATATCTTCTTCTGACACTGAGTAGAAACTGCTGACAATTTTCATAATATCATGCTCTATGAAATGAATGCCTCCCAACATAATTGAACAACTTTCAACAAAATTATGCCAAACAAAATATCATATGTCAATAAAAACAAAGTTATAAAAATATAATGAGACAGTTACAAGAACGCAAAACACAAATATAAATAACAATACTTACGATATTTTGTTTCATCTCATTTACGATTTGTTTACCCAACTTTGTAGATACCTCTCTCGTGTCATACAATGAATATGATAACTAGTATTTAATCCTTTCATGTGACTTGGGCAGTTTTGTAAGTATGTAAACAACTTCACTGTCCGGTACTGAACACATGTCTATGACCTTCCCTAGAACCTCATAGATTCCAGTATCATTAGGTATATAAACATATAGATATATTTGCACATCTTAGCTTTCTCTTTCTTTCACATACCATACATTTGCTAGAAGTTTCACTTCTTTTGATTTCTTCCAGTATGAAATCATCTTCTTATCGTTTGAGGCACTTGAAAGATTTGTAGCTATCAACTCAGATTTGGTTCATTCAACAGTGTTTTTTGAATATCCACCTTTAACAGTCTTTGGTTCAGAAAGATTCACAGAAATCTTGTTTGATACCATTTTCCTGAAGAAAAAAAACACATATAAATCAGTAAATTACAAAAAAATAATAGCTTAAATTAACAAAAAAATGATAAATGATAATTAATTTTGTGAAACATAACAATTTAAAAAAATAAAAATATATAAGAAATTTAAAAATACAGCACCTTGTCGCCCCACCCGAAAATCGGCCAGCAGTTGGGCCCAGCCCCCCTATGCCACCCTGGCGGCCCAAAAACCACCCACCCTCCCCATTCTAGCCCCACCCGGTCCACCCCCCCCCCCCCCCCATTGCACCCCACCCCACCCAACCTCGGCAATGCCAACCCCTCCACCCCACTCGGGCGACCCAATGGCCCACCACCCCGTCGTTGGGTTGCCAGGGTGGGGCAGAGGCTGGCAGCTAGCCCTCCGCCCCACCCCAACGACCCAACAACCCGTCGGGGCCGTGGGACCAAGCCCCCCATCCCACCCCAGCGGCCCAACGGCCCGCCAGGGTGGGGTGGGGGGATGGCCGCCAGCCCCCCGCCCCACCCCGACAAGCCATTGGGCCACTAGGGTGGGGCAGCGAGGATGGGTGCCAATCCCCCCGTCGGCCCAACGGCCCGCCATCGGAGTGGGGTGGGGTGATGGGAAGCCAGCCCCCTCGCCCCTCACTCACGAGCCTGTTGGGCCGCCGGGAGCATTATCAAGCCCACCACACCCACTACGGACGTAGTGGGTAAATCTGTCCCACAAAATTTTTTAACTACTAAAAAAAATAAAAATAAAAATTCATTAAACTTATTTAATTTTAAAATTTGCACAGGAGAAAAATTAACTGACCTTTCAAATGCAATAATCCTCCATTGAATTTGTTGTTGATAGCAATGTAGCTGCTCCACAAATTCGCTCCAAGTCTTTTAACGAACTTTGGAAAACCTTGATGTGATGTGAGGAATAGTGATAATGAAATTTATTATATAGAGAAAATTATAGAATTGTTTTACCGTATGGTTAATGTGGGATTAATTTGTTTTTATAAATTTTAACATGTTAATTTTGTTATGGCGATATAGGAAACTATGATAAAGCGAACATTATGAAATTGTTTTACAACACGGTGAATGTGGAATTAATTTGTTTTAGAAGGTATAATAAAAATTAAAAAAAGGATTTAATTGTTGAGTAAATATTATGTAGTTTAAGTAATAAATTAATTTATGTAAAAGATTTAGTTTACAATTTTAATTTTAAAGATTTATTTCATAAAAAATAAATTAGTTAAAATTTTTCAATAAATTTTAGAAGAAAATAATGGAGGGAAATACATGAAATGAAATTTTTGGAGGGAAATTTTCATTCTTTAAGCTATATATTGTCATTAGGAGAGTTTGAATTTGTATCATTCAACCTCTTCTATTTGAGAGGCATGGATTCTTCTAATAGTGAAGTTTCGCTTTGTGAAACATCAACATCTTCGTCGCGTAACAACTCTATTCATATTGATGAATATAACATAAATTCTTCCACTATGAATAGAGAGTCAATTCTTCCACTTAGTCCTAATCCTAAGGACTATGAGAGCAACACTAATGAAAGACGGGATGAATAATTTCAAATAAATAAAGAGTCACGGTTTCCACTTAGTCCTAATCCTATGGATTATGAGAGCAACAGTGATGAAGAGCATGATGAAGAATTTCAAAAGAATGGAGTGTCACAGTGTCCACTTAGTCCTAATCCTATGGACTATGAGAGCAGCAGTGATGAAGAGCATGATGATGAATTTCAAAAGAATGGAATGTCACAATGTCCACTTAGTCCTAATCCTATGGACTATGAGAGCAACAGTGATGAAGAGCATGATGATGAATTTCAAAAGAATGGAGTGTCACAATGTCCACTTAGTCATAATCCTATGGAATATGAGAGCAGCAGTGATGAACAACATGATGAAGAATTTCAAAAGAATGGAGTGTCACGGTGTCCACTTAGTCCTAATCCTATGGACTATGAGAGCAACAATGATGAAGAGCATGATGAAGAATTTCAACTGAATAGAGTGTCACAGTGTCCACTTAGTCCTAATCCTATGGACTATGAAAGCAGCAGTGATGAAGAACATGATGAATAATTTCAAAAGAATGAAGTGTCATGGTGTCCATTTAGTCCTAATCCTATGGACGATGAGAGCAGCATTGATGAAGAGCACGATGAAGAATTTCAAATGAATAGAGTGTCACAATGTTCACTTAGTCCTAATCCTATGGACTATGAAAGCAGCAGTGATGAATAATTTCAAATGAATAGAGTGCCATGGTTTCCACTTAGTCCTAATCCTATGGACTATGAGAGTAGCAGTGATGAAGAACATGATGAAGATTTTCAAATAAATAAAGAGTCGCAGTTTCCACTTAGTCTTAATCCTAAGGACTATGAGAGCAGTAGTGACGAAGGATGGGATGAAGCACTTAGTCCTAATCCTAAGGACTATGAGAGTAGTAATGACAAAGAATAGGATGTAGAATTTCAGTAAGTAAACAACCACATATTCGACGTAGTCCTAATTCTATGGACTATGAGAGTAGCACTGAAAATGCACATGAGGAAGAATATCCAATAAACATAGAGTCAAATTTTCCATTTAGTCCTAATTCTAAGGACTATGACAGTAGTACTGAAGAAGGGGAAGATGAAGAATATCCTCCAAGTCAGTATTTCAAAAGCACAACTGATCATAGTGAGGATAACATTCCTCAGAATGATGATGAAAATGCTTATACAAATGATGATCCAATGATGGAGATGTTTCCAGGAAATATTGTATCGAGGAATAGGAGCAGAACTTTTCGTATCAATCAAAGATGTTCTAATTATACAAGGGGTAGAGCAGAATATCTAACAAAAAGAAGTTCTATCAGCACTCTTATTTCAAGTGAATGTTGTCAAAAATATTGCTTGAAACATATGGATTTCAAATTTGCATTAGAGAAAAGGAAGAGATATTTGTCAATGAATAAAAGCATGCAAAATTCATATTTAGTTGGGTGCATGCAATCTATATTGTTAAGTTATGATTATCATATGGGGTCTTTATTTATCTGTAGAAAGGCTTTCAATATGTTTCATTTGATGGGTAATTTTCGTCTCTCAAGAATCCAAGAAAATTTGGAAAAGGATCCCACATTTTATTCAAAAGTACGTCATAAACGACAGTTTGGGCCATTATCAAATATTGTTGTTGGGTGTGGAGCATGATTATTTAGAGGTCTTTGTTTCAGTCGAATGTATACCCCAGGAATATTGTACACCCCTCCACGCAAGGAGGTGTGGGGGGGACTTGTCCCCCCTATGGGGGTTTCGGGGGCAGCGCCCCCGAAGCTAAAAATAGAAGTAAAATTGCCTTGTAAAAGTATAGTAATTTCTAGTCAATCTGGGCCGTTCATTAGGTGGATGATTTGATGGTAGAATTTATGTTTAGTTTAGGGTTTTTTGCCCTAGAAGGTAACCCCTCTCTTTGTATGAGGGAATTGTCTTGAGGCTGTGTAATAGATGTGTATTCTCCGAGCGAGAAACAGAGAGGTGAGACTGTGAGAGAAAACAAAGGATATTACAGCGGATCTACTGTAGGTTCTGTCTCTACATTTTGTTGGATAATAGAAAGGAAGGACTGGCTGTTTGGGGTGGACATAGCCCAAACTGGGTGAACCACATATATCTGTGTCTCTCTAGTTTTATGTGTTTGTGTTTTTCTGCATATTATATGTCTTGCATTTCTCTGTCATATATATAATTTTTCTAACAATTGTAATGTCATGGATGAAAGATTTCTTTTCAAAGCATGGAGAGTGTATGCCAAATACAGAGACAATACATATTCTAGATAATTTTTCAAGACGAGAAATCTACAACTTGTACAAAGAATATGCAGAAGGTTCTGAGGGACATGGTCAGTTTATTACATATCAATATTTTGTGAAGGTATGGAAGAAAGAATTCAACAATGTCCGTATAGTCATCAACTATGAAAATGTATTTCTTAATGATTCTTTTATGTTGTGTCGATTCCATTGTCAAAGAAATTTAGGAGCATCGCAAACAACAAACAAGTGAAAGGAAAAATTTGTACAAGCATCGAAAGAAGTGTTATGATAATCCGAATAAATATTTGGGTTTGATTATTGATGGTATGGACCAGAAGAAAACACTTTTGCCACTTTTGTACGCACACCCAAAAATTTACAAGAGGAAAATTTTATTCAGTATCACTTGGTCGGTTGTATGGTATTCAATGGGAAAATGTTGCCAAGGGTGTACTTCACAACTCCAAATATTAATAATGACGCAAATTTGACAATAACCATCATTCATGATGTGCTTTCTCATTGGTCTGATAATCTTCCTGAAGTTTTGTATCTACAATTGGACAACACTTGTCGTGAAAACAAAAATCGGGTTGTTTTTGGATATCTAAACATGCTTGTTGAATTCAGAATTTTTCATAAGGTAAAGTTTGGTTTTCTTCTTGTTTGGCACACTCATGACCATATTAAATAGTCGTTCAGTTGTTTTTCAGTCACATTGAGGAGGAAGGAAGTTGGGAGCTTGCCATCATTAATTGCATGTATTAAGAAATCATACATGTCATAGCCTACTTTTGATGTGTTGGAAGAAATTTTTGACATGTGAAGATTTATTCTAGGATCGCATGGTGAGGAGAAATGCATTGAACAACTTAATGAAATTAGCTTCCAACATCAATTTCGCATCAAAAAAATTGATGGGAAAACACTAATGTGGCGCAAGAAGTATTCAACTACTACAGAATGGGCACCATCATCAGGTTTGGAATTTTTGAAGTTCATTCTAGATCATCCAATGTTTGCATCAAAAATATTGTTATTACAATCAGTTGGCAAAGTTCATAATGCACGCAGACAGAATAGAGATATAAATTATTCTGATTGCCTAGAAGAAATTAAAAAATGTATTAGATATACATATGAGTACTTTGACATTGCTGATATAGTTTTGTGGGAGGCATTTTTCAATAATCAAAGTGATATCATTTCAAGAAAAACAAATGAAGATATACCTTTGAAAAATCCATTTATTTGGCCACAAAATGTGTGAAATGAACATGAGGAAAGAAACATTGTTGAACAACAACAATATCAAGGTATTATTAATTCTTCACAGCCAGAAGAAAGAGAGATGTATATTGGTTCCAGAAGATCTCGTGCACAACGTGAAGCCATGGAAGACCTTTACAGGGGTTCATTACGGGATATTAAGGAGGGTTGCATGATCACAGTGCTAGCAGATGGAGATCCCAATGGCTATCCATTTTGGGTTGCTAAGGTTATAAAGGTCTTTACGGAACACGAAGATGTTACAAGTGTTGAAGTACATTGGTATGCCACAAATACACACCCATTCAATGGTTTGTATAAGCCTGAGATGGTAGTTGATAAAAAAATTGGCGGAAGGAGAAAAAGAAAGGGTACAAATATAAATCGTCGCCACACAGACCTCTTAAAATTGGAGGATGTCGACATACTTGTTTATGACTTCAATTTAACTAAGAGAGGAACTCTTTGCTTCAAGAGAATAAAGATTCTGAAAAGGTTGTTACCAGAATGAATAGTGTTGAGATGGGAGTCTGTTGAAACCAGTCGTAGATCTAGAAGAATTTTGAAACCCGAAATGGTGGGCATGCATGTGGACTCAGATGGGGCACTAGTTGATGAAAGAGAAGAATATGGAAAATCTTTGTCTTCATCGATTCATTCATCTGAAGATGTGAATTATGATGGTGTGCAAGAAAATATGAGTGATTTTGAATAATTGTCTAAGACAGTTTATATAACTAATGTTTGCATCGTATCTTGAAATAAAAAAATTGATTTCCATATGGTGTTAAATCAGAAGTTATGAGTCATTTTTATGTAGTTGGATTATATGTTTTAATTATGATGATTTTTATTGTTTAGAATATCTACAATGTAACAATAAATTAAATATATAATGTATGTTTCATTCAATGTACAAATAATGACATTTTGATTAATTTAGTCATGTAATTTGTTCATAATGTCATGGTTTTTAATTTTATGGTTGAAAATTTTCCAAATTTTTTTGAATCTTTAATGTTATGGTTGAAAACAATTAGAATTTTAGCAATCTCTAGTGTGATGTTATTATATGTTTAACAACATGGATGAAAACTAATAGAATTTTAATGTGTTTCAGATCCCATTATTTTATCTTTATCGGCATTACTAAAACATGTTGAATTTATACGTAAGAAAAAAATGTTATTCTACCAAAAACATTAGTGTGTTTTTTCGTCAAAAACAACTGTTTTTATGCACATAAAAATTTAGTTTTACTAGCATTTTTTTTAAATGTTGAAAATTGACCCTAAAAAAAAAATCGTCATTCCAGTATCAACACTTTTCGTTTTCAGGGTGTTTTTTGCACAATTTTTGCACAAGAAATTCTTTTTCACTGCCATTTTTAAAACATGTTCAAAATTGAGCCTAAAAAAAAACATCGTTCCAATATACACACTTTTCATTTTTGGCACTGTTTTTTATGTTTTTGCAGGCTTTTTTCGCCAAAGTTCTCGTTTTAGGTTTATAGTTCCTGTTTCAAAATTTACATTGTTTAAAAACAAAAGACCATTACTACAATGAATGGAAAGAATCAATATGTGAAACTGCAAACGCATTAGTGCAGGAATGTGTGCCTGCATGATCTAGGTAGAAAACGAGACTAAACTTCAAAGAAGGAAATCATAAGATTAAACTTCAATCTAACTCGCACACCACAGATCCATCACACTGTAATGAAATCAAATTTAAACCATGCGGAAAGATAAAAGAAGCATCTACTCACTTCACACTTTGCATTAAAATAATTAACACATCTTAATCGAAAACGAGAAGAACACAAGGGAGAACGAGCTTGGTTGGTTGGGCCTTAGCCAACCAGCTCGTTTCCCTGTTTAGGAAATATAAAAACTCAGCTCTTGAAACAACGCATCAACACAGAGTTATAGTGCAATATTGAGAAAACATGGCGTGGTTCCTTTCTATTAATGATCAGCAAATATACATCATGAATCTGAATACAACCTAAAAAGAGGGCGATATAAGCAAAATTAAAAAAAGACAGAATCAAAGTATCCTTTCTATATCTATCACTCACTACCATTTTCTATCTAAGTCCTACTTTTTATATATTCATCCAGGCCTGCGGCCGTAGCCAAATTGCAACGAGCATTCCAATTTGAGCCTTTCAGCTATAACAAAATAACAACAACAACTCGTGCTAAGCCTTTCCGCTATAACAAAACAATATTCTAGATATTCAGTCGGCGACCTAATCTCCACTATATCTCTGATTTTCCTCCATGCTCCAAGCCCATCTTGAGTTAATCGTTCCAGAACACGACGTCCGCATGGAGGGGCGAGTTGTCACGATAGTTGAAGATTCATCAGCGGTTCAGGAATCCTACCTGCACTTGACCATGCTAACAAAATAATTAATTCATTTCCCATCAAATACTTCTAGGAAGAGAATTATTAGTCACAAAGATTTAAAGGCATAAAATCTATGAAAATGATTAATTAATCACATTCGTAACTCTTAAATATGAAACATAAAGCTAGTGCAGGAAGGGATACGATTCTTGGACTAGTGCAAGAATAAGGGAGTTTGCAAGGTTAAAACAGAGGTATAAGGTTATGGTTTTGAAGGGAAAAGGGTTGAAAAATGGAAAAATTTGGCCTACCAACATCCTCCCCTCCTTAAGTTGTTATGGGTCCTCACACAACCCTTACCGACTGCCAAAAAACCAAAATAGAAGGGCCTCCCTTTAATTCCGAACTTATATACTAATTCATGCCTTCATTATTTTTTCCTTCCTACTTTGAACCTTTTTAAGTTTCTTGGTCACCTTCTTAAGATGCTCATAACACTTTGAAGCCCAATACTTCCATATCTTAACTTGTCACTTATGCTCCTTCACCTCCCCTGCCAATTCTGCATTTGCTCATTTCTGCTCTGTATGTTGTTCCTTCATGGCTCGGTTTAACACCTCCAATCCATAAACATGTTGTTTGAGTTCTTTTATATGACTGTTCAAGCAAAGGGTGGAGTTCTCCTTGAGCACCGACTTTTCAACAGTCGAATCCAAACATGTGCTATCATTATCAAGGTTGAAATTGTCTTGGCCATCTTTCAATTCCTACATTGTAACATCATCAAGGGTTTCAACACCTGAAATATCAATATTACTAAGGGTCTCAATGCCCTGCATTTTTACCTTATCAAGGATTTCAGTACCCTACTCCTCAGATTTATTAAGGGCTTCAGTGCCCTACTCATCTATCTCACAAGGGGTTTCAGTGCCCTGTTCTTCAAAACGATTGAGGGTTTCAGCACCCTGCTCATTCATTGCACCAAGGGTTTTAGTACCATTCTCATTCATCATGTCAAGGGTTTCAGTACCCTGCTCCTTGTCATCCAACCGACCCTCTGTCAGGTCCTTAGTTGTACTCAACATCACCTTTCTTTTCTTCATTCTGCCAAGGAGGACTGACAATGGTGTGTCGTCTTCCTTCACATAATCACCACCAAGCACTGTGTGAGTTGTTGCCTCAGCAAGAACCAAAAGATTATCTTTACCTGGTGAAGGAGGTGGCCAGTCATCCAATGGTATCGGAGAGGTCGACTGAATGTGACCTGCCCTTGAGGAGGCAGTTCTTTGCCTGGCTGATCTCCTGGTCCCAGTAGGACGTGGGGTCATCGTTTCTGATTTCTCGTTTTTGCCTGCACTCTTCTTCTGAGCTGACTTTAGTTTTTCTACACTCCTCTTCGAGGTCGACTTTTCTGCACTTTTCTTTTGAGTCGACTTCTCTATGCTCCACCCCCGAAACTTGTCCAAGAATTCCTCCCAATTCATACTTCTAGCTTCCAGTTCCTTCTTGACTAAGATCGTAATCAACCCATGGTGATATAGTCTGCATGCGGCCTGATTGGATTTTCCTTTCTGAACCCCCTTCGCCATCTTTTCTAAACTTCCAAGAAAATAATATGGTAAGTTGATGAGCTTACCAGACTCAAAGTGTAAGAGTAGGTATATGTGGTAGAGGAAAGTTAGTGAATAGAGGCCTTCGCAAGTAAGGAACTTATGCAACACATACAAGAGTTCCTTCCACTTCCCTATCATGGCATTCCACTGGAGGCTGTTCTTCCAGTCTACCATATGCTTTGGGTTGACCACGAACCAGCACCACAGCTTCTTTTCTAACCTTTGCTTCTTGAACCATTTCTCCCCTACTGCTAGCAACCCTGTAACCTAAGATATTGATTCATTTGTTACTGCAAACTCCAATGAACCAACCTTGGCTTAGCTCCCATCGAAGGTCCAAGCAAATGTTATTTCTACAGCTGAGTCAAACCCATCGAACTTCTGCAGGAACAGGAGGAACCCAGAATCCTACAACAGTGCAAGACTATTCTTGTACTCAGTTGTTTGTTCCATCTCTATGGATCGTGGCTCGATCCTTATAGGTGCCATGTCTATTCAAATTCACCCATTCTCTGTTTCAAAAAATAACACGTAAAAAAAAACTCAAATGGTGATTGGGCTACATATCCGTCGTTAAATCAACCATTTCCCAAAGGGTTGTGCTTCATCATTAAAATCACATGGATGCGAACGTGAATTGGTGTTGGTACAGGCAGGTTATAATGATTGGAAGAGGCGAAATTTTAGATAATAATTTCACATAAAAATCATGCAAGGTCGGACATGGGGTGACGCTATTATTATCAGGTGATGATTTTTCAAGGGAAGGTAAGTATGAAATTCTGGGAGAATTGTACCGCTCTGCATTTACTCATGATTTCACATAAATCATACTTTATTACTCATTAAAAAGATAAGATTTTATAGCTTGAAATATCCTTGCACTTAAATGATTTCTCCCTAATCAAGTAAATGATGAAACAAAGCATTAATCATAATATAAACTGAATTTCATGGTCTACAGATGGAACAATTTTTTTGCTTGTACAAAGGTTTATGAAACAAAAGATAAGCTTCACTACGCATTTTTTATGCACCAGGTGTTCCTGCACCGAACATGTGTTTTGCTTTGGGCGCACTCAGCAGTGAGGATTCCTACACTGAATCGTGCCTGTACTTGAATTTGCCTGCACCAACCATGCTTTCACCTTAAACATTCTTGCACTACCCATGCCAGCACCGAATTTACTTGCACTTTGAACACACATTCCTGCACCAGGGATATTTGTAGCGTAATAGGAGCCAAAACAGAATTCTTATATAATACAATTCATATACTGGATTAAAAATATTTGTTGAATATACAAAGGAGATTTTATTCACCATTCCTTGGTGTTAACATATGTGTTTCGATCTGATTTGTAGGTTCACATCAAATCCTGCAATCAATCCACGAGGGAAAAAATGAAGTGGGAAAAGGGCAAATTTTTAGAATGGGGAGGAAATTAAGAGGGATAAATCGAAAAAGGATTTTGGGGAAAATAATTTCAAGGGAAAAGAGGGAAATACGAAATCGGATAGGGAAATTTTTTTTTGAAGAAAGGGATGGTAAACTTTTGGGATATTAAAATAAGAAAATAAGGGGATTTTTTAGAAAATGGGAATAGAAGAAAGGCAGAATTTCACCTGATATCTGCCTGCATAGTGTTGATCCGTAAAATAAATGCAACAAGAATTGAGTGTTGCCTAAAAAAAAAATTGTGCCAGCTATCCCAAACTTGGATAAGGGCCCGGTTCCTGTACTTGAACCTGCTTCTTCTTGGTGACAATTAACACATCTAAAGATCAAACAACATTCCCATTTTATTAGAACTGATCTCCCTACCAGCAAGCTGGTTTTCAGGTTGATCCTTCTGCAATTATGTCAGTAGAACTGATTTTCACAATCACAAGAAAAAATATTTTTCTTTTTCTTTTTAATTATTTATATATATATATATATATATATATATATATATATATATATATATATATATATAGATATATATATATATATATATATATATATATATATATAGATATATATATATATATATATATAATATATATATATATATATATATATATATATATATATATATATATAAAATGGATTTTCCTTAAATTTCATTTCATGAGAGAAGAAATTATATCACAATAGGCTGGCATAGCCACCTACCAACTGAAGTTCAGACTGCTGCTGCACTTGCTGCATGAAGTCTTTCTTTGTGATGGGATAAAAACATACTTTAAGTCTATACCCATTCACAAGGAAAATTGAATCTCGCCCATCGATGGTTTTGAATTCTACATCCCCATTTTCGAAGACTTGAATTACCTCATACGGTCCCATCCAACGAGTATGGAACTTCCCTTTAAAATGTTTAAATCTGGAATCATAAAGAAGTACCCAATCACCTGGTTGGAACTGCTTTTTCCTAATAAACTTGTCATGCCATTTCTTATGTTTTTGCTGCACTAAAATATTCTATTGAATAGCATCCCTTCGAAATTCATCCAATTCATTTAACTACAATAGATGTTTTTGTTATGCTTTCGAGAGATCTAGACCCAACTGAACTACAATCCTGAAAGTCTTTATCTAAAATTCAGTCAGAAAAAGGACTTGTTTTTCATACACCAGCTCATATGGTGTATGCCCCATGTTGTTCTTCCAAGTGGTTTGATAAGCCCATAAGGCTTCAGGCAACCGACTAGCCCAATCCTTCCAATGCATGTTTACAGTTTTGGTGAGGATGGATTTGATCACCTTATTTGTGGATTCCACTTGGCCATTTTCTTGCCGGTGGTACGGTGTAGATTCCCTGTGCCAAATCTTATATTGATTCATGACTTCCTATACCAAGTTAGAAACAAACTGCGGTCCATTTTCAGAAACGATTTCTCTAGGAACACCAAATCTAGTAAAAATTTCATCAAACAAAAAATCAACAACAACTCTTTCAGTGGCAAAAGAAATAGCTTTAGCCTCTACCCATTTAGCAACAAAATCACTACAAATCAAGATATGCTTTTTATTTAAAGATATGGGATTTATGGGTCCTACAAAATCAATAACCCATTTTTCAAAGGGCTCAATCATGACTTGTGGACATAAATACATTTCATTGGCTTGAACAAGCTGACCCATTCATTGACAACTATCACAACGCTTAACATATTATTTGGCATCCTTAAACAAAGAAGGCCAAAAATAGCAAGTGCGTAAAATTTTATATGCAGTTCGTTTGTTAGCAAAGTGGCCACTGCAAGGTTCATCATGGGCATATTTTAAAATATCAAAAAAAAATTCCTCTCTTACACATCTACGAATAACAAAATCTGGTCCGATGTAAAAGAGGTCTCCCTGTATCCAAGAATATGAAGCACTTTTCTGAATAATATTCCACTTTTCACGAGCGGATAAGTGAGGTGGTGTCTTTCGATGACTAAATAGATGGTTATGTCAGCAAAACATGGTGATTTTGCTGACATAGTAAAAATATTTTTGTCATGGAAATCATCATCAACAGGAATTGTTTCGCTAGGATTGTTTAATCTAGAAAGATAATCAGCTACAATGTTAGACTTTCCTGGCCTATCAACAATTGTAACATTGAATTCCTGTAATAAAAGTAACCACCTAGTCACTCTACCGCTAGTTAAAGGTTTATTCATTAAATATCTTATAGTAGAATGATCAGTATGCACATAAACTTCATATCCTGTAATATAATGTCTAAATTTATTAATAGCAAAAATAACGGCTAAAAATTCTTTCTCAGTCACTGTATAGTTAAATTCGGTAGGTGACAAATTTTTACTAATGTAGTAAATAGAATAGGACCGTTTATTCTCTTCTTGCCCTAAGGCTGTGCCAATAGCAGTGTCTGAAGCATCAGAGGAAATATGACATGGCAAGGACCAGTTTGGTCCTCTCAAAACTGGTGCCTGTACTGATTTTTCCTTCAATGTTTTGAACGACTATTGGCAAGTCGTGGACCAAGTGAATTCACTATCCTTAGCTAGTAATTGAAAAACGGGGGTAGCAATTTTGGAAAAAAAATTAATGAATCTCTGGTAATAACCAGCATGTCCCAGGAAACCTCTCACTTCCCTTTGAGTTTTGGATGCATGTAGATGAAAAATAACTTCAATTTTAGCAGGGGTCTACCTGAATACCTTTGTTAGAAATCAAATGACCAAGAACCACTCCTGCTTTACACATTAATCTGCATTTTTTATCACTCAAAGCAAGATGGGCCTCTTGGCAACATAAAAGCACTTTTTCTAGATCTTTAAGAGCTTCATCAAATGAGTCACCAAACATAGAAAAGTCATCCATATAAATCTCAACACATTCAAGATCAGGAAAAATAGCCAACATAGCCCTTTAAAAGGTAGCAGGTGCATTACACAACTTGAAAGGAAGCACTTGGTAGGCAAATGTACCCCAAGGGCATGTAAAGGTGGTTTTGTCTTGATCTTAAGGTGTGATTTGGATTTGGTTATACCCACTAAAGCCATCTAAAAATGAAAAGTACTTTTTACCGGCAAGGGTATCTAGCAATTGATCAATGAAAGGAAGGGGAAAGTAATCCTTGAGAGTGGCTTTGTTTAATTCTCGATACTTAATCCAAATACGCCATCTCCCATCTTTCTTAGGGACTATCACTAATGGAGAGACCCGTTGGTTGTCAGAAATGGGGTAGATGAAATTAGCATCTAAGATTTTTTGTAATTCTTCCTTAACAATATCTCTTAGTGCAGGATTCATTCATCTCTGGGGTTGTCAGACAGGTCGGACTCCCTCCTAGATATAGATATGATGAGTACAAGTCTCAAGAGGAATGCCTTTCATGTCTTCATAACTCCAAGCAAATGCATCCAAATGATCTCACAACAAGGTAACAAGCTGCTCTTGCTGAGATGAATCTAGGTCTAAACTAATGTGTAAGGATTTGCCTGGACTGATTTCAATAAGAGTGGTCTCAAGCTCAAGAGTACAGGAAGATGATGCCATAGTATGGGATAAGGAAGGTTGGGAATCAAAGTTTTCTTGAAAATCCAGACTAAAGATCTGATGAAGTGTATCAAAACTAGGCATAATGTCTAGATTGTTCAAGAAATCTCGCAATTCACCATCTTGAGCAGACTCGGTATGATGTTGAATCGAAGAAATAGGTCGGGTCTCCTCATCACTACTATCATAATCTAACCATAAGGTATCCTTAAGTTCCCGAATAGATCTAGAAGGTAGGTATAAGGTGACCTTTTCCTAGAGTCTCCATGTAAAATGTACAAGTCATGGTCACCCCAGAATCAAAGGATGTCCTCCCATGGGATTATTTGGCTAAAGCACAATGAAATCTGTGGAGTATTTCCATGAATCTATAGAGACAACCATGTCGTCCAATACTCCATCAGGATTGATTTTAGATATGTCTGCAAGTTCAAGCACGGTGGGTGTAGGGCGAATGTGGCTCAACCCAAGTTGTTCCATGGTTTGCCTGGTCATCACATTGATGGTTGCCCCCATGTCTATTAATACATTAGATACAAGGGTATCACCTATTTGGACAAAAACAATTGGGTTTCTAGGATCTATATATTTCTCCATTGATATGCATCTTTTCATCAACTCAATTGCTCTACCAACAAATTGAATGCTCTAAGGTTCCACACTCTTCCTCCCTGGCTTTTTAAAGCATAATTCCCTAATGATCTTGGTACAGATGGGAATTTCTCGGATAGCCTGAAGTAAAGGAACCTTTATACAAAGATTCCTTAATTCAGAAGCCAAGGTGGACCCAAGGTCGCTCTTCTCCATGGTCAACCGCTCTGAATAGGGGGAATGGTTTGAAGAAGATGGTGAAACTGAAGGTACTGGAATGGGCTGGAGGGTGATATTATTTTCAAATGATCAGGAGTTACCTCCTCATTTTTCTCCTTAATAATCACGTGGACTATTTTCATTTTTCTAGTTTAACTACCCCATTTATCCCAACTGGCAAGGCTCGATAGGTAGGGAAAGGGGATGGTCCAACCGAATGAATCAATTGTACTACCTTATTATTAGGATTTGGTATTGGTTGAGCAAGTAGTTGAGGTGGTCTGAATGGTGGTGGCAAAGGCAATGGTGGCAATTATTGATTCTACTGAGGTAGAGAGGGAAAATATGGTTGTGACATATGGTGTGGTGCATAAGGAGGAGGATATGATGGCATGTGAGCAGGATAGGAATGATATGAATGTTTTGGCCCTCTCCATCCTTGTTGCCAAGGTTGAGAGGACTGTCCATGATGGAAATGGTTCCCATGCTGCCAATGTTGAGAGTGATTATTATTATTATTATTATTATTATTATTATTATAGGAATATGGAGATGCATTGTAGTCATAAAAATGTGGTTCAGGAGCCATACCTGCACTTACTTGAGGCTAATTCCTCCGCACTCCCATGGCATGTAAAGATCCAGGTTCAGAATGCTCTCCTTCGAGTACAACTTTTAATCCATGTATGGAGGTTCAATCCTTGGTGGCATGGTTCTCTGCACAAATCACACATTTATTAGCACTTTTCATATCAGCAAGACATTCTCTTAAAGGATGCTTCTTTCTACACTTTGGACAAAAAATAGACAATGCCCCTTGTTCTTTTTCTAGTTTTCGTTGAAATTTCAAAGAGTCTATTTGTTTTCTAATAGTATTAATTATTTCAATTTTCATATTGTCCATATTATTCTCTAAGCCAATGATCATAGCATCTATAGATCCCAGTTTGTTAGTTTTGCTTTGACCTCCTCTTGTGGATCTAGATTGGTTTTTGGAGAACTTCCTGCACAAGTCACAAATTTATTCAAAAGTTTTCTGAGCAATGTCTCCTTGTCCTAAAAAATTCAGATTATGTCTAAAATCCTCAGTAAGTCCTCGTAGGAACAATGTTCAAATAGTACTTAAACCAAATTTGTGTTTGGACCTTTGGAGTATACACAAAAAAATTCTAAGTAATCCTCCAAGGTCTCATCATCGCCTTATACAATGGTGAAGATCTTGTCCTGAATTTCTCTAGTTTTGAAATATTCCTGATATTTATTCAAAAATACTCTCTTCATTTGGTCCCAAGAACTTACGGTGTTTCCTCCTAGTCCCGTGAACCAACGCAAGGCTGAATCCTTGAGAGTTGCAGGAGACAACTTTAGTTTCTGGGCATCAAAAGAATAATCATAACTCCGACACAATATATCAAATTCAAAAATAAATGAATCTGGATCTTCGTGCACCTTACCATGAAAGTGTGGAAGAGCTGAAGGTGAAATATTATTCATTGTTACATTCTCTCCTGAGTTCACTATTGGAAATCCAAAAGTGGCCTGCTCATCATTTACCTGGTTCTTGCCAGACCCCTTTGCATGGTCTTCATGATCAGCCATTGTTGTGCCTCCAATCGGACTACTTCTAGAAGGAAAAGGTTGATTAATGTTGAATTGAACTTTCTAATCGCCTTTAGCCTCCTTCTTCCTCTTTTTGGGTTTTGTCACACTGTTGAAGCCACGAAAATCGGGTCTACAACAAGGGGGATACCCACCCAGTCCGAACCTTGGTTGGCAGCTCCTTTTCCGTTTGGTATAGCGGGTCCGACTGGGGATAATGGGACCAGTTTCCCAATTTGTGTGTGTGTGAGAAAGATCTAATATTTCTGTTTCTAACAGTTTCTAAATGGAATACTTCTAATCTAATTCTAATCTAATAATAAGGAAACTGTATTCTAATAACAGGAATATGTAAATCTACACTAACCCGGGGTGTGATTTTCTTCTATGCGATCTAAAATGATTTCAAACAACAACTGGTAATAAAGATCATTCAGCTATTATGAGAAAAGAATTCAATGAAGATGAACCACTTCGTATAAGAAGTTAGATGAAACAGTTGTGAAAAACATATCGCATAATGAGCTACTCATACACTAAGCATAAATAAATAGCTATCACCGTACAAAAGTGCCAAATGATAACTCAGGCATTCATACATTAATATATAAATAACTGAAATGAACATCACTTTAACACAAGGCAGAAATAGTTAAGAGATAGAAATACCATTTATAACTAGTCCTACTCATGAGCTTCAAGTGATCACGATTTATCTCTCCTTGATCAAATATCCACTAAGAGTACAAAAGTGCAACATCAGTAGCAGATATCAAATGCAAACATTAATAAATCTTGTTCCATTCATTCATCAAAACCTCCTCAGAAGTTACAAAAGTGCATGTTCTGGGGATAAGTTTTTGATAAATTTGAGGACCCTTCTCTAAATGCATGAGAAGGGTTTAAATACTACTTAACTAATTCTAAAAATAAATTATTACAAAAATGTAGGATGCGGTTTAAATGACCATCCTCTTTCAGGAAAACAAAACAAAATTAAAGCTAAAATTAAATCTAACACTAAACTACTTCTGTATTTGGTCCTTGAAATCGCACACATGCAACATATGTTTGAGCAAAGTCGGCTGGCTAACTTCCGCTTTTAGCTGAGCTAAGTAAACAGAATCGACAAGCGTTGGCGCCATCTTTTCGGCCGAATTGATGATACACTTAACAGTCATCCATTGGCTATGTGGCTTAACCAAGTAAGCCCAGTAATAATCCCAGTTTAACTTGGTTAACCCTTGAATTGCTTGTGCCTTTTCTTGAGCTCTTTGTTTCCAATCTGCCTGTAGTTTTTGTGCATTAGGTAAATATCCTGGAGTGGTCTCTGCGATCAAATTTTCCCTGTGCAAATTTTCATTTACACAATCAATAATACTGCTTGCTGTCGTAGCTGCTCCTTCTGCTGCTTGCTCTGCCTCCCTAATTTGCTCGTCCCATTTGTTAAAGAGCATTTCTTTGTGGTTTTCATTTATCCTTGGTGCACTTACTCTTTTTCCCTCGTCTTTTTCTTGCCAAGCCAAATATTCAGTCACCCGTTTATCAATTATATCATAGTCACTTCGTAAATCTACCACTTGATTAGTGGTTTTATCACTAATTTCACAATAATAGCTCCACTGTGATATCTTTTGGCCCAATGCTTCTTGCTGCTGTAGTAATTGTTCATTCAAGGAAATGGACTCTGTGATAAATTCTATGAGTTTAGGACTGTCCTTGTGCATCTCATGTAGATCCTGTAACTGCTTTCGTTTCTCATCCAAACTTTTCTGATATCCTATTTGCATTTGTTGGAAGTCTTGCTGCAACCTCTCAAGTTGTTTCTGTGCTTCATTGTTGGTGTTTGCTTGTTGCAACTGTTGCTGCAATACTTGTATCTGGTCTTCCATTTCTTTTAGCAATTGTTGTACCTCATATGCTTTATCAATAGTCGCGGAGGCATATGCTCCTGCGATCTGAGATAGTTTGGTGAGATTCTCAGTTGGATTACTAGTGGGATCTTGCCACAAGACATCTAATTGTTCTGCGTCTTGAGGGAGCACGTTTTCCAATTTCCTTTTCTTCCTTTGTCTTCTTACTACTGCTTTATGCTGTGGGCTATAAAACACATCAAGGGGCAGAATTTCTTCTATTTTGAGCATAAGCTCAGAGGATGGGGCAATAGGAATATGCTCCATATCTGAGACATCGTTGACTGTTGTTGTGACTACTTCTTTTGATACCTGTGCGTTGCTCACAGGTGTTTTTATGGTTTGTCCTTCAAGATTGATCAAGTCATTGAAGGTTTCCCATTCTTTGTCTAGCTCGGTTATGACTGGCGGTGCTTGAATGACGAGAGGGGGAGGATCTCTTTGCGGGGAGGCAATAACCTGTTGGTGTAGAAGTTCCATTGACTGGGCAGTATCCTTTACTGGCCCTTCACTCTTATCTTGTTCATTTCCAGACCTTTTAGAATGTTCATACATTTCTTTTTCTGACTTGGATTTACATCCGTTAGTGCTTGAACTCCCACTAAGACTAACACTTGGGGTTGGTTCTCTTGTGGGTTTTATGCATAGTTTCTCAAAAGGAATACTGGCTAACCTTCTCTCCCTGTATATTTTGAACTTTTGAAATTCTTCTGGAGAGAATTGCAATTGGGCTGCATGCAGAATTTCTTCAAGTGTGTTCTTCTGCTGAAATATATCATCGAATGAATCCTTTTCTCCAAAGAACACCTTTCTCTTGACTGCAGTGGTGAAATTCTGGGCAACCTCATTAGGGTCAAATGGTCTTCTTGAAAATTTGAATAATTGTAGACATGTTATATTATTTACTTCTGTGAATGCGTGACCTACATCAAAAAGCGAAAAGGCCCCACAGGCTACAGGAAACTGTGGCCATATAGCCTTCTTTTTGTCCTTTAAATCTTTGGTTAGACCACCTTCCCCACAGGTTTGATAGGCAATCTCTCGAGCCAAGAGTTTATCAAGGATATACAAAGGTAGAACATGAGGGGGAGCAGTACTTCCAAATACCCTGACATAAGTAAACAATTCCTCTCCAAACCATCTTACGATAGTGAGGATGTCTACTTCTACTTCAGGCGAGCATCTCAGAGGGTCTTTATCATATAACATTCTGTACAAGGGTAGCATAATTCCATGACAAATCTGGTAGAAATATGGAGTGAACTGAGAATCCCACAATTCTTTATGATAGATGTGGATGGGTAGGGGGTCTTGAGTTGTCCACTTCCAACCCATAACAGGAAATTTAGAAACATAACATATCGCATCCATTACATATGCAGATAGGTAAAAAGGAGGATAAATTCTCTGAGCCGCAGCTCTTTTAGACCTGTAACTGACAATGGCCGTGACTAGGTTATTAGACAAGATTTTGGCCCAATCTACAATAGTGGCATTTGTGGCGGCATCTAATAAAGGTAGCCATTCTGATGAAAATTTGTTGATATCTGGCATTCTGAACAATCTACAGAGCATGGAAACAACAAAGCAATATGGGGAGGTAAGAGAACCAGTACTGTACATACCGCGTTTATCTTTCTTGAGCGGTTCGTCCCTCCTAGACCAGTCTTTGGTGGTTTCTGCCAGGTCCTGATTTTCCTTTACAAATTTATCCATAAACTGCTTGTTATAAGTTGCCTGTGGCTCAGGCAAACGATACATGAGCTTTAAATCCTGTGCAACGAATGAACCGATGAGTCCTTGACCCTGAACTTTGAATTGTCTATTTCTGATTTCTGCGTTGTCCAGTATCCACTTGACCATGTCTGTATATGGGAGGATTTTTGGCCTTGCTGCTATCCAGTGTAAGAATGAACAAGCTAGCTCTGAAAGGGATGCTTCTGAAGAACCATTTGAGCTCGCGCTAGCAACTACTTCCATTACCCTGGGATTTTCCTCTTCGAGCAGATTATACATGCCTTCCCACGTAGCTATTCCCGCGTCTCTGTTACAGGCCGTGTCTGTATATAAGGGCGCCATTTCCTTTTCTTTTGAGCTTGGGGCTTTGCCTTTCTTTCACATTTCAATCTGCGTAATACTTTGTATCGGCTTCTGTTTTCCGTTCCTGCAATTCACAAGTGAAGCGAAAATGAATGACAAGGAAAGGTGATGGGAAAAGTTTTAAATGTTGTAGACATATCAAGCATACCACCTTACGTGAAATGATTCTTTCGATAAGCACGCACCCATAATCCATTAAAATTGGCAACTACCTCATTTATTAGAATTAAAGCGCATGACTATGTGTCAGCTTAGGGAAAATACTTTTCTTGAATAACGCACCCGAAAGATCTGCGATGAAGTGATTTTGCGATTTGCTTCGCAACATCGCAGATCGCAACATCGCAAATCGCAACATCGCAAAATCACAATATCGCAATATTGATCGCTCGTGACATCGCATTATAGTATTATCGCTGCATCGCGAAATTGAAATATCGCAAATCACAGAAATTTTATTTATGACAGACTTTGTTAACCTGTTTTCTACGATATGCGATCTTGTGATCGGTGCTATCGCATATCAGTAAATTGAAGTGTTTCAATGAGAGTTGTGTTGAATGCGATGCGATATTTGTTTTTATCGCATATCGCGATCTCGCAAATGTTGGAAGTGTGCTTGTAAGGTGGTATCCCACTATCTTATGCGATGCGATATTTCCTAAGGAAAGATTTTATCTTACCTTATCATAAAACTTAGCTTTTTTTTATTTTCCAAGGGGGTTTCCTAAGTTTATGATGGTAATTTTATTTAAAAAGGAAATTTAAACACTACTTTGATTTTTTAGATTTTTAACAAAGGGTCCCCATTTATTTAGTATTAGGGATAACACTAAATAAGAAGGGGGGTTGTTGCTGGCCACAACAATTGGCGATTTACTTGGAAGAACCAGTTATCTCTGCTGCATTTTGAATTTTCAGAACTTCCAAAACAAAAAAAATTCCAGAAAGTTAAACTTTATTATAGAAAGATAAAGTACATTATATTCTAACCTGTCAATGACATTTTGTTTCAACTTTTTGATTATTTGCTCCCTCAAGCTAATCCTTGTATTTACATCAGTCATTACTTGGCTTATAAAGATAAAACAAAGACTTCTCTATAAACCAGTTTTAAATATGCTCATTTGTCATAGGTAGAGCCTCTGCTGCCAGCAGGCGTTTATAGCCTCGACAGGGTTACCTGTTACCCAACAATGATCCTGTATCCTACTTAAAGAAACCCACAATTCTCAAAGAAGAATCCATATCCACACTTATTACTTTAATTTTTCTTTTTTATTCTTAAAGAGCAATGTCTTGGTTTGGTGGCCAATTCATGACACAGTCATTCACTGATTTATAACTTTGCTGAACAAGCTGGCTCGTGATGAGACCCCTTGCCTTTTGATTGCAACAATCTTGAGTCTTTGCCCTGTTGTGTTATGCAGTATTGGCAAAGTCAGCAAGTTATAATATCTGTGATTATGATAATCTGGCTCGTGATGAGACCTCTCACTCTTTAATGTAAAGTGTATCCTTGGATTGTTCCTCTGAAAGTTGTGATTCCCTTAGTAGGGAGGAAGTCATTGTTTCCTTAAGATAGCTCTGGACGAAAATAGTAGAGTTTTTGGAAATAGTTGTTCTACAAAAAAAAATTATTTTGTTATTGATAACTTTCGTTGCACTGATATAAAACAATTTCTCACTAAAGGTTGTGTTCATCAAATTTTATGAAGTTGAAACTAGTATCATATCTAGGCTAGAGTTTTTAACTGTATCTTTCAATAATAAAGATCAATTTCCCAAAATATTTGCTATTTATACAAGCGAAAGATCAAAATTTGAAAGAGAATTGGTGCCTTTTTCATGAATCTCAAAAGTGACCATTCACAACTGGTTTTATTATGAAAAGAAAAACAACTATTCTATAAAAATAGAAGACTGATCTTCTATGGAAAATATTTCTTGAGAATTTTACTATTAACAGGTAAAGAATCTTTCTTCCCTGCTAAATCTTGTAACATGAAGGTTGATGGACCTATGATTTCTACAATTTGAAAAGGACCAAGCCACATTCTTTGAAATTTTGTATGTTTTCCCTTTTCCTCATGAGCCTTGTCCCATTTTAAAACTAAATCTCCTATCTGAAAATCTTTTATGGATACCATATTGGAATCAAAAGAGGCTTTCACCAATGCTTGATGATGAGTGTGAGTAATCTTAGCCCTTTATCGTTGTTCTTCTAATTTAATTAATTCCAGCTGCCTAAGTTGTAAAGAAGAAGTTGGTACTTCATCAATGTACTGAACTAAGGCTAAAGAGGGAATTGCCAGATGCGTTGGAAGAACCACTTCTTTCCCATAAACTAAATTAAAGGGAGAAATGTTGATAAAGGCTTTCTGCGTTATTCGGTCTACCCATAAAGCATATATGAAAAATTTATGCCAATTTTTATGATTTTGGTCAATGTTTCGCTTGATGATTCTAATCAAGTTCTTATTTGTGGACTCGGCTAAACCATTGCCTTATGGATAGTAATTGGCAGAATATTTAAGTTTGAAACCTATTTTGAGTGCAAACTCAGTCATTGCATTTCCAGAAAAGTATGATGCATTATCAAACATTAAAGTGGAAGGAAATCCAAACCTGGTGATTATGAGTTGATCTATAAATTCAATGATATTTTCAGCATTAGCCGTCTTGAGTGGAACTTCTTCTACCCATTTAGTAAAGTAATATGTCATTGTGAGGATGTATCTATGCTATTTAGAAGAGTGAGGAACGATCTCACCTATTATGTCCAATCTCCATTGATCGAAAGGTTGTTCGATGGTAACTGGTTGCAGTGGCAAAGATGGTTTCTTTTGTCTTCCGGCAGCAGTTTGACAGACTTGACATTTTCTTACGTAGTTATGTGCGTCTTTGAATAATGTGGGCCAGTAGTAGCCTGTGCGTAAAATCTTATGAGCAGTTGCATCTCCAGCGTAGTGTCCACCTACTAGCCCATCATGGAGTTCCTGCAAAACTTTTTCAGCTTCAGCTTTCTCAAGACATCTAAGTAGAACAGAATCATAATTTATTCTGAAAAGAACGTCATTTACAAGTTGATATTGTTTGGCTTTTAACCTCAGGGCTCTTTTCTTGGTATGATCAAGGTTTGGAGGAGCATATCCATTCTTTAAATAATAAATAATATCAGCATATAATGACTCAACATCGTTTAGGCTTACCTCGTATACTTGTACCTCTTCAGATGGATTTTCGGGCATTAGCGATGCTCCTACCAGCAGTTTGCAAAAGCCTTGACCTTTTACAATGTTTGTTGGTTTGATTTCAACATCATATTCTTGTAAAGCAGTAACCCAATTTGCCCTTTTCTCACCCACATCCTTTTGTACTAGAAGATTTCTTACCACTGGAAATGGTACTATGATCTTGGTATGTGTTTTGAGTAAGAAAGGTCTAGAATATTTCATTGCTTTAAAAACAGCATAAGCTTCTTTTTCCACATCTGAATAATTCAATTCAGTACCTTGTAAATTGGAACTAAAAAAGCAATTGGGGCTTCCACCTTCTCTTGATTTGCTTGAGTGAGTATCGCAGAATATGATTTATTTGAGGCAAAAGTGTACAAAATAAAAGGATCAAAAAATTCGAAGTTGCTAACGATGGGTCGTTGATAATGGCTTGTTTGATCAGGTTGAAAGCCTCATGTTCGTCTTGGCCCCATTTAAAATTTGCGTTCTTTTTAATCATGGTTTGTAGAGGAGAGACGATTCTAGAAAAATCTGGAACAAATCTCTTTACAAAGTTGATCTGGCCAAGGAAAGATTGCATGGATTTATTATTGTGAGGTAGGGGGGCTGCGGAAATTTCTTTGATTCTGTCAGGATCAATGTGAGTTTCAGATTTTGACACTATGAATCCTAGAAGCTTTCCTTCACTTAATGCAAAAAAGGATTCTTTCGGGTTAAGCGAAATTCCATACTTTAAACAACATTGGAAGATTTGTTTTAAATCCCAGAGGTGGTTGTTTCGTTTCTTGGAATAAATAGTGATATCATCCAAATAGATTACTACTGACTTATTAACTAACCCTTTGAATTTGATGTCCATGGCTCGTTGAAATGTGGCACCCGCTTTAATCAAACCAAATGGCATCTTTTGATATGCTTATGTACCCCATTTAGTTCTGAATGTGGTTTTCAACTGATCGTCGGGATGTACCAGCACTTGGTTGTATCCTGAGAATCCATCCAAGAATGACATTAATTATGAGCCTGCAACTGCCTGCAGTATTTGTTCCATGGGAGGTAAAGGAAAATTATCCTTTTGGCAGGCCTTGTTAAGGTTTCGAAAGTCAATGCAGATTCTGATATCCCTGTTTTTCTTTCTAACAGGTACCATATTGGAGACCCATTTAGAATGTCTAACGAGAAAGATTATTTTGGCTTTCAATAACTTGTTGAGTTCAGTTTTAATCTGATTTTCTAAATTTGGATGGATCTTTCTCAACGTCTGTTGGACAGGTTTTTCATTATCGATCATTGGGTTAGAATGTTGGATGATGGAGGTGTCGTATGTTTTGAGTTCAACGTAATTTCATGAAAAGACACTTTTGTATTGTTTCAAGAGATGGATATATGCTAATTTCTCTTCAGGGGCTAGGCCAAGGCCTCGGTTGATGTTCTGTGGTTTAGCATCAGTTCCTAGATTTACTAATTCATAGTTCAAAGTTGAACTTTGGAGTTTTGAATTAGTAGATCTTTTAAATCATAAAGTTCCTCTAATTTGACTACTGATTTAGGTATAGCATTGTTAGTACTATCCTATTGCAATTGTTGGTCATGTTGGTCTTCATCAATTATTTGATTGGTGTAGGATCCTTCAGATGTGAGAAAACTCACAATATCAGGATCGTCATTGAAAATTCTCCAATTGGTGATGTTATCAGGGATAGATGGTCTAAAAATTAACTCAACTGAAAATCGGTCAGGGCTAAAATATTCTAAAGGAATGAGCTTGGAAGCTACGTTGGCTAAGAGATCTACGCTAGCATTTTGAAGTCTGGGGATTGACAAGATATTAAATGCTATAAAATGTTCAGTCAGATCTTGAACTAAAGATTGGTAATGCTTTAAATGACCTGATAAACAATGTATAGTATTGCGTACTTATCTGATTATTATTTCAGAATCTCCGAAAACTTGCAGGTATTTGACGCCTAATCCAATTGCCTTGTACAGGCCTTGGACTAGAGCTTCATATTTTTCGGTGTTGTTGGTGCACTCGAACTCGAGTCTGCAAGTTAACATGGTTTTATCTCCCTCTGGGCTTACTAACACACATCCTGCTCCTGCTCCTTCGTTAGACTTAGAACCATCAAAAAATAATTTCCAAAACATAGATTTATTTACAGGATGATCTATAAAATTAATGCATTTAGAACTATCTGTTTGAGAAAAAAATTCTACTTGAGACAAAACAGAATGTTCTAAGTAAGGTGAAGTATGAGCATTAAAATTTCCTAAGAAAGAATCTACTGAATAATTGCCAATGATGTTAGAATTATATGCTACTGGTTCATTTTCTCCCTCGAGTTCTATTACTATGTATTTCTGATGTCGTTCACATTCAACTTTTATTTGGTTGGGTTTACCATTATAAGGAAACCACATATGTGACCAGTCAGTTGCAAAGTACCCATGAAGTTTTTCTGACCAATCTCTGCTAAGAATTAAGCCATAAAATTCAGGAATATCAACAACTAAAATGTCGATAACTTGACATACCTTTGGGTTGGATGACAGTCTTATGGTAACCTAATTTAACTCGCCAATCACTTCAACTTGAGATCGATCTAGCTGAACTATGCGCACAACGGATTTCTGTGGTTGAACATTCAATTTTGCACAAATTGACCTTGGTAAAATATTCGATGAACCTCCAGAATCCACTAAGCAATTATGCACATTTTTATTGAAAATTTCATAAGGAGAAATGGGGGAGTATGCGATCTCGATCTTCCGCCAATTAATGCGATATTGTTTGGATCAACTTTATTTATCATATTAGTCGGAGGTCTTCCCATGTCATGGGAAGCTTGAGAGATTAGAGCAGCAGGTAAAGGTGCAACTGGCACAACATGTAATTCTTTTAAAAGTACTTTCTACTGGTGTTTTAACTTGCTCAATTCAAAAAGAGTAATATTTGCCCTAGTCTTTTTCATGTCTTCAACAATGTTATACTCCATTTCATCCAAAACGATTAGCGTTTTAGATGGAGTAGATGTGTCTATTTGGACTGGGCTGGTTTGAGTCACATTTGGTGATGTTTTCTTGGCTGCGACTTTATCCTTAGTCATCGAGCTTTCTGCTACGAGTACTAACCAAGAATACCTCTTGATCTTCCTCATTTGGGAGGATGAAATCCCACATACCCTGTAATTCTACAACTTCTTCCTCATCGATATGCTCTTTAGTAGCGTTTTCCTCTTTTTCTTCTTCTGATTCAGCATTTGAAATAGCGTTAGGGGGTTTGGAATCAATTGAAGGATTTATTTTAAAAGGCCTGTATGGCTTTTTAGAAGAAGTTTCTGCTACTGGTTTCTTGATGTCAACCATTTCGTTAGACATGGTCTTCAAAACTTTTTGTAATCCTTCTAAATCGAATGGATCTTTCGGTTGTTTTTTCTTGGGATCTTCTTTGAAAGAGACCTTCTTAGATTTTCGTTCTTCCATCGCATTTTTCTTTTCTAAGGCCGTAATACATTTCTCTACTGTTATTACTTCTTTCATATTTTCAACTGAAGTTTTTTTGTTAGCCCTATCAACAAAGAGTGCTAAGTTTGATGGTAAAGCAGTAATATACCATTCACATCGCACTTCTTCACTAGGCTGAGAAGCGGTAGGTATTTTGTTTAGGATTTTATTGAAACGTAAGTTGAAATCTTTGATAGGTTCTCTTGACTCAGCTCTAAGATTAGACAAGTCATTGATCAGTGTCGCTGTAGACTTATCATCACCAAACTTGGTCAGGAATTGTTCTTGGAAGATGTCCCAACTAGTAATAGATCCAAATGGTAACAAGAAGTACCATGATCCGGCTGTTCCTTGCAAAGTATAAGGAAAAAGTCGAACAACAGCATCCTCATTGGTAACTCCATTGAGATTTATGGATAGCATAAATTTATTTATATGGTCTTCTGCTAGCATTCCTACCTCAGGGTTAAACTTAGGCAGCCATTTTTCAGGATGGGCCAGTATTTGACTCAAGGGTACAGGCATTAAGACTGCCCCTGGATTATTCCATGGAGATTGGGCCATTGTTGAACTACTAACAGAAGAAATTGCAGAAGATTATTCTTGTGGTTGAGAAGATGAGGATATTATGACTCCAGATGTTTGAGAAGGAGTTGAGGAAGTTACAATAGGCTGGTGGATGATGACCTGAAGTGGAGGAGTGGATGGTTGACTTCGCGGTGAAGAAATTGAGATGGATGATGATGATGAAAGAGTCTCACTATCGGATCCTTTAGGAGACTTCCTTGCTCTCTTCCTAGAAGGTAGAGGTAATTCGGTTGGTTGAATGCCAAACTTTTCGCTCTTTAATCTGGTGAGAGGATGAGCAGGGTTGTATTGCGAAGTCACGCTGCCTTGAGATTTATCAGATTTTTGAGGAGATATAGAAAATCGCTGAAGTTTGTGAATCAAAGATTCAACTTCAGGAGGTTCAATAGTAGGTTGTTCTAAAATTTCATGGTTTGTAGCAGCGGCTATTGATCCAGCGACTTCTAACTCTGGATTTAAGGTTTCTGAATGCAATGGAGAAGTCGGAGGAGATGGTGAGGGCGATTTACTCTCAGAATGGTATTTACATTTGGATTTTCTTGCCATTCACAGTTCGGGGCCCTCCTTCTAGTGCCAAATATGTTGAAGCCCCGAAAATCAGGTCTACAACAAGGGGGATACCCGCCCGTTCCGGACCTTGGTTGGCAACTCCTTTTCCGTTTGGTATAGCGGGTCCGACTGGGGATAATGGGACCAGTTTCCCAATTTGTGTGTGTGTGAGAAAGATCTAATATTTCTATTTCTAACAGTTTCTAAATGGAATACTTCTAATCTAATAATAAGGGAACTGTATTCTAATAACAGGAATATGTAAATCTACACTAACCCAGGGTGTGATTTTCTTCTATGCAATCTAAAATGATTTCAAACAACAACTGGTAATAAAGATCATTCAGCTATTATGAGAAAAGAATTCAATGAAGATGAACCACTTCGTATAAGAAGTTAGATGAAACAGTTGTGAAAAACATATCGCATAATGAGCTACTCATACACTAAGCATAAAAAACTAGCTATCACCGTACAAAAGTGCCAAATGATAACTCAGGCATTCATACATTAATATATAAATAACTGAAATGAACATCACTTTAACACAAGGTAGAAATAGTTAAGAGATAGAAATACCATTTATAACTAGTCCTACTCATGAGCTTCAAGTGATCACGATTTATCTCTCCTTGATCAAATATCCACTAAGAGTACAAAAGTGCAACATCAGTAGCAGATATCAAATGCAAACATTAATAAATCTTGTTCCATTCATTCATCAAAACCTCCTTAGAGGGTACAAAAGTGCATGTTCTGGGGATAAGTTTTTGATAAATTTCAAGACCCTTCTCTAAATGCATGAGAAGGGTTTAAATACTACTTAACTAATTCTAAAAGTAAATTATTACAAAAATGTAGGATGCGGTTTAAATGATCGTCCTCTTTTCAAGAAAATAAAACAAAATTAAAGCTAAAATTAAATCTAACACTAAACTACTTCTGTATTTGGTCCTTGAAACCGCACGCATGCAGCATCTGTTTGAGCAGAGTCGGTTGGCTGACTTCCGCATTTAGCTGAGCTGAGTAAATAGAATTGACAAGCGTTGGCACCATCTTTTTGGTTGAATTGATGATACACTTAACAGTCATCCATTGGCTATGTGGCTTAACCAAGTAAGCCCAGTAATAATCCCATTTTAACTTGGTTAACCCTTGAATTGCTTGTGCCTTTTCTTGAGCTCTTTGTTTCCAATCTGCCTGTAGCTTCTGTGCATTAGGTAGATATCTTGGAGTGGTCTATGCGATCAAATTTTCCCTGTGCAAATTTTCATTTACACAATCAATAATATTGCTTGCTGTCGTAGTTGCTCCTTCTGCTGCTTGCTCCGCCTCCCTGATTTGCTCGTCCCATTTGTTAAAGAGCATTTCTTTGTGGTTTTCATTTATCCTTGGTGCACCTGCTCTTTTTCCCTCGTCTTTTTCTTGCCAAGCCAAATATTCAGTCACCCGTTTATCAATTAGATCATAGTCACTTCGTAAATCTACCACTTGATTAGTGGTTTTATCACTAATTTCACAATAATAGCTCCACTGTGATATCTTTTGGCCCAATGCTTCTTGCTGCTATAGTAATTGTTCATTCAATTAAATGGACTCTGTGATAAATTCTGCGAGTTTAGGACTGTCCTTGTGCATCTCCTGTAGATCCTGTAACTGCTTTCCTTTCTCATCCAAACTTTTCTGATATCCTATTTGCATTTGCTGGAAGTCCTGCTGCAACCTCTCAAGCTATTTTTGTGCTTCATTGTTGGCGTTTGCTTGTTGCAATTGTTGCTGCAATACTTGTATCTGGTCTTCCCTTTCTTTTAGCAATTGATGTACCTCATATGCTTTATCAATAGTCGTAGAGGCATATGCTCTTGCGATCTGAGATAGTTTGGTGAGATTCTTAGTTGGATTACTAGTGGGATCTTGCCATAGGACATCTAATTTTTCCGCGTCTTGAGGGAGCACGTTTTCCAATTTCATTTTCTTCCTTTGTCTTCTTACTACTGCTTTATGTTGTGGGCTATAAAAAACATCAAGGGGTGGAATTTCTTCTATTTTGAGCATAAGCTTTGAGGATGGGGCAATAGGAATATGCTCCATATCTGAGACATCATTGACTGTTTTTGTGACTACTTCTTTTGATACCTATGTGTTTCTCACAGGTGTTTTTATGGTTTTTCCTTCAAGATTGATCAAGTCATTGAAGGTTTCCCATTCTTTGTCTAGCTCGGTTATGACTGGCGGTGCTTGAATAACGAGAGGGGCAGGATCTCTTTGCGGGGAGGGAATAACCTGTTGGTGTAGAAGTTCCATTGACTTGGTAGTATCCTTTACTGGCCCTTCACTCTTATCCTATTCATTTCCGGACCTTTTAGAATGTTCAGACATTTCTCTTTCTGACTTGGATTTAGATCCGTTAGTGCTTGAACTCCCACTAAGACTAACACGTGGGGTTGGTTCTCTTGTGGGTTTTATGCGTAGTTTCTCTAAAGGAATACTGGCTAACCTTCTCTCCCAGTATATTTTGAACTTTTGAAATTCTTCTGGAGAGAATTGCAATTGGGCTGCATGCAGAATTTCTTCAAGCGTGCTCTTCTGCTGAAATATATCATCGAATGAATCCTTTTCTCCAGAGAACACCTTTATCTTGACTGGAGTGGTGAAATTTTGGGCAACGTCATTAGGGTCAAATGGTCTTCTTGAAAATTTGAATAACTGTAGACATGTTATATTATTTACTTCTGTGAATGCGTGACCTACATCAAAAAGCGAAAAGGCCCCACAGGCTACAAGAAACTGTGGCCATATAGCCTTCTTTTTGTCCTTTAAATATTTGGTTAGACCACCTTCCCCACAGTTTTGATAGGCAATCTCTCAAGCCAAGAGTTTATCAGGGATATACAAAGGTAGAACATGAGGGGGAGCAGTACTTCCAAATACCCTGACATAAGTAAACAATTCCTCTCCAAACCATCTTGCGACAGTGAGGATGTCTACTTCTGCTTCAGGCGAGCATCTCGAAGGGTCTTTATCATATAACATTCTTTACAAGGGTAGCATAATTCCATGATAAATCTGGTAGAAATATGGACTGAACTGAGAATCCCACAATTCTTTATGATAGACGTGGATGGGTAGGGGGTCTTGAGTTGTCCACTTCCAACCCATAACAGGAAATTTAGAAACATAACATATCGCATCCATTACATATGCAGATAGGTAAAAAGGAGGATAAATTCTCTGAGCCACAGCTCTTTTAGACCTATAACTGACAATGGTCGTGACTAGGTTATCAGACAAGATTTTGGCCCAATCTACAATAGTGGCATTTGTGGCGACATCTAATAAAGGTAGCCATTATGATGAAAATTTGTTGATATCTAGCATTCCGAACAATCTACAGAGCATGGCAGCAGCAAAGCAATATGGGGAGGTAAGAGAACCAGTACTGTACATACCGTGTTTATCTTTCTTGAGTGGTTCGTCCCTCCTAGACCAGTCTTTGGTGGTTTCTGCCAGGTCCTGATTTTCCTTTACAAATTTCTTCATAAACTGCTTGTTATAAGTTGCCTGTTGCTCAGGAAAATGATACATGAGCTTTAAATCCTGTGTAGCGAATGAAACGATGAGTCCTTGACCCTGAACTTTGAATTGTCTGTTTCTGATTTCTGCGTTGTCTAGTATCCACTTGACCATGTCTGTATATGGGAGGATTTTTGGCCTTGCTGCTATCTGGTGTAAGAATGAACAAGCTAGCTCTGAAAGGGATGCTTCTGAAGAACCATTTGAGCCCGCACTAGCAACTACTTCCATTACCCTGGGATTTTCCTCTTCGAGCAGATTATACATGCCTTCCCACGTAGCTATTCCTGAGTCTCTGTTATAGGCCGTGTCTGTATATAAGGGTGCCATTTCCTTTTCTTCTAAGCTCGAGGCTTTGCCTATCTTTCCCATTTCAATCTGCGTAATACTTTGTATCATCTTCTGTTGTTCGTTCCTGCAATTCACAAGTGAAGCGAAAATGAATGACAAGGAAAGGTGATGGGAAAAGTTTTAAATGCTGCAGACATATCAAGCATACCACCTTACGTGAAATGATTCTTTCGATAAGCACGCACCCATAATCCATTAAAACTGGAAACTACCTCATTTATTAGCATTAAAGCGCATGACTATGTGTCAGCTTAGGGAAAATACTTTTCTTAAATAACGCGCCCGAAAGATCTGCGATGAAGCGATTTTGCAATTTTCTTCGCAACATCGCAAATCGCAATATTGGTCGCTCATGACATCGCATTATAGTATTATCACTGCATCGAGAAATCGCAATATCGCAACATGGCAATATCACAAATCGCAGAAATGTTATTTATGACAGACTTCGTTAACATTTTTTCTACGAATTGCGATCTTGCAATCGGTGTTATCGCATATCGGCAAATTGAAGTGTTTCAATGAGAGTTGTGCTGAATGCGATGCGATATTTGTTTTTATCGCATATCGCGATCTCGCAAATGTTGGAAGTGTGCTTGTAAGGTGGCGTCCCGCTATCTTATGTGATGCGATATTTCCTAAGGAAAGATTTTATCTTACCTTATCATAAAACTTAGCTTTTTTGGATTTTCCAAGGGGGTTTCCTAAGTTTATGATGGTAATTTTATTCAAAAAGGAAATTTAAACACTACTTTGATTTTTTAGATTTTTAACAAAGGGTCCCCATTTATTTAGTATTAGGGATAACACTAAATAAGAAGGGGGGTTGTTGCTGGCCACAACACACACCTGAATCATTGTGCCCAGGATCTAAGTGGACTGTTCCGGCATGATGAGTTTGTGTTAACTTGGACTTCCTACTTGCAAAAGAAGGTCCAATATCAGAAGAGTTTTCCGATCTTTCAGTATTTTGTGAACCCTTATTAGGCTTCGGACCCCTACCTTTCTTAGGCATTCATTTTAAAGAAATCAAATCCAAAAACAAAATTCAGATGCTTATAAAAGAAAAATAATATGTTAATTGTTGCAAATGGAAAAGAAAATCAACACTTGTAAAATCCTCAAAACAACAAAAGCATATTGTAGGAAAAAATAATAGCAGACTTACCACTATTGTAGAAAAATAGTAAGTTCTCACCAATTTCAAATCACCTCCCCACAATAGCGCCAAAATGTTGGGTGCAGGAATTGTTGTCAAGCAGACTCCTTAACCACTTAATTGTCAACTTGGGGGTTTCATAAACTTGTAGAAATTTTGAATAATAAACACATATTCAACAAAGATTATCCTAATCATGCACTATTGTGGAATACATGCACAATACATAAGCTCCTCTATGTTGATCATCAATTTAGCAGCATCAAAAACAATGAAACATCAATAGCATGCACACATTAACATAGTATGCATCCCGGGGAAAGCTTACAGCTGAAGACCCCACACTATCTGTATATTAATGATTGAGAAAATGTAACATTACATAGTACAATACTCCTCACAAGTACTGAGTACTATCTCCACCTGTTACACACAATACAACTCAGATCTGATCTCCAAATCTCCCCCCGCTGCTTTACCTGCCTCCACTGCACAATCCTGCAAGAGAATGAATGAATCCAAACTCGTTCCAAGTTCTATTTACCTTGGAAAATCACTCACACTGGAAATCACGTGAGCACAGGCTATATCACTGGGCATATGCAATTCTCATGGGCATACTCAATCATTTGATTGTGCAAGATCTCGTGCACAACTATAGTCACAACTGATAGCAATCTCAACCTCTAACACCTGTCTCCACTGAACTGTACATGCACTGACATGCAACTGAGTTAACTGATGTATTCTTTAGTTGCTTTATGATTTAATAATTAATTCACACAACTCATTACTAGTCTATTTGCAGTTAGACTAGTTACAACTAGTTTAACCAAGTCAAACTGAACACAACTCCATCAACTCCACATCCAACTCCACCAAACTCAACTGCTTGAGTTCTAACTGAAGTCCTGCATGCAATAGCTCAACTGACTCACAAAGAAAGCGTATTTCCTTCTGATAGCTACATGTGCCACATCTGTAGCTCAAACTGAAGTGCTCCAAGAGGATAAGATAAAGTTTATAGTCTAAATATTATTATGAGACAATAATATTTGACTTTTCTATTTTTGACTAGCAATCTAAAAATAGACTCTGATCACTCCTGCTGTGATCCAAAAATAGAAGTCCATCTATTTTTCCCAACATGACCAATCATCCATAAACAGCATCCTGCAACTCATAGACATGATCTATATGTCTAAAAATAGACATAGTCTAAAAATAGACTTTGCGCCATAATTTGCCTGCGGGCCCACTTAGTGAAGGCGACTCCTTTCCACTAAGCTCCATCATCTTGTTGCATTCTCAACAAAACTTAGAGGCGAAGCACAGGAAATTCTAGAAATGATATGAACTTTTCTAAACTCTATTCGTACTTCCTTGATTGCAATCTTGCAGAATCAAAAAGAAAAGATCACTTGACAATTTACACCAAAGATATTCTAGTGCTGGAATATGAAAGAAAGTACTTTTGCAGGAAAACAAATGAAAGGAATTCTCAAAACCTCTTGCAACAATCTTTGAAAATGTAAATATATGTTTTATCTTCAATATAGTTATGTTCTAGATTAATAATTGAACCCTTGAAGATATCTAGCTCCTTTTAGATCTTCCTTCTTGTACTAAGTTATTATTCCTATACTTCTGCAATGTGCTTGCACTAGTACCAGAAGAAAGTTTAAGTGTTGGGAGTATACTCTACAATTATACTGAATATTTATGTCTTTATGCAGGAACTCTAAGCCTCAAGGCTAGAGTAATCTGTTCCTGTATCAGGAGATCGATTCCTGCACCAGGATAGAGGTTCCTGCACCAAGCTTTCCAATCCTTCTTTCGAGAAAATAAAGAATGTGTTAACTAAGAAAAATAACTTGAAAAGGTGAACAAAACTTTTTAAAGTAAATTCCTCAAACCGAAATAATCTGCAACTGATATTTTAATGTCTTAAACGAGAATTAATTCTAAAGTCAAAGAACACTTTTAATTAAGGAACTTTTGCATGTAATCTAAGAGATCATTCAGATGTGACAATAGGCTTCGATCCTGTAATAGCTATCCACACTACTGATCTTCATGCATAACATTTTAAACCCAGAAAGATTTCCTTTAAGAATTATTACACATGAATAAGATCTTTCCTAAATAGTATAAAGTGCAGGCACATACCAGTGTGTGTCGCAACAACGTTTTGTTTCAGTGGCGTATTGAATTCGAATATCAAAAGACTTCAGAATGGAAATCACGCCTTCAAAATCGCATTAAGACTTAATAAAAATCACACTCTTCAGGATCGCATTAAGATTTATCAAATAAAAACAAAAGGCCATTACTATAATGAATCGAAAGAATCAATATTCGAAACTACAAACACACTAGTGTAGGAATGTGTGCCTACATGATCCAGGCAGAAAATGAGATTAAACTTCAAAGAAGGAAATCATAAGATTAAACTTCAATCTAACTCGCACACCACGGATCCGTCACACTATAATGAAATCAGATTTAAACCTTACGGAGAGATAAAAGAAACATCTGCTCACTTCACACTTTGCATTAAAATAATTAACACACCTTAATAAAAAATTAGAAGAACACAAGGGAGAACGAGCTGGGTTGGCTAGGCCCTAGCCAACCAGCTCATTTCCCTGTTTAGGAAACATAAAAACTCGACTCTTGAATCAACGCATCAACACAGAGTTATAGTGCAAGATTGAGAAAACATGGCGTGGTTCCTTTCTATTAATGATAAGTAAATATACATCATGAATCTGAATCCAGCCCAGAACGAGGGAAATATAAGCAAAATTACAAAAGTACATAATCACAATATCCTTTCTATATCTATCGCTCGCTACCATTTTCTATCTGAGTCCTACATTTTATATATTCATCCAGGTCTGCGGTCGTAACAAAATTACAATGAGCGTTCCAATCTGAGCCTTTCGGCTATAACAAAACTAACAACAACAGCTTGTGCTAAGCCTTTTGGCTATAACAAAACACTATTCTAGGTATTCGGTCGGTGACCTAATCTCCACTATATCCCTGATTTTCCTCCATGCTCTGAGCCCAACTTGAGTTAATCATTCCAGAACACGGTGTTTACATGGAGTGGTGAGCTGTCACGGTAGTTGAAGATTCGCCAGCAGTGCAGGAATCCTACCTGCACTCAACCATGCTAACAAAATAATTAATTCATTGCCCATAAAATACTTTCTAGGAAGATAATTATTAGTTACAAAGATTTAAAGGCATAAAATCTGTGAAAATGATTAATTAGGGACATTCGTAACTCTTAAATGTGAAACATAAAGCTAGTGCAGGAAGGGATACAATTCTTGGACTAGTGCAGGTCTAAGGGAGTTTGCAAGGTTAAAACAGAGGTATAAGGTTATGATTTTGAAGGGAAAAGGGTTGAAAAATGGAACAATTTGGCCTACCAACACATGCATTAAAAACAACTCAATATTTCATGTGACATTCATATTGTATGCGACTTATTTTTCATTAAAAACAATTTACTTTTTCATGTGACATTCTTTTTTTGTTAAAACTTATTATATTTGTAATCTAAATTACAATTGTAATTTGAAATAAAGCTTCCAGTAACTCTTAATTTACCAATCATGCATGGACATCATAAGAAACATTCAAAATATAATATGAAGAACAAATGGGTACCTACTTCATATGCACTAAAAAATGCTTCTACTACTTAATATGAATTACAAGTGTAATCTTAGTTGGATCTCCAATATATCTTAAACCATATTTTCATTTTATTTTTTACTACTATTAAATTTTATTATGTCCTACCTCATTTTACTGTTAGCATTGTAATTAAAATATGCATTTTGCTATAGAATTAGTACTAACATGTAATATTGATTTTTTTCCCAGAACGCTACAGGTAATGACCACGAAGATGAGGATACATACTATGTTTAGATTACATCATATATCAAAGACAATGATGATGAGGATGGCAATGGTGTTGGTGATGATTATGTGGATGATATTACTAGGATGGTCAGGATAATGATCATGGAAATGATCATGAGGATGATCTTGATTATGAGTTTCGTGGTGCTAGCTAGCCATGCGTTATTTTTTATATTTAGTTGGGATGTCTTAATATGGTAATCATACATTTGAATTTTAGTTGATTCGAATAATGATGATGATACTATCGGTACTATCTTGTTACCTTGTGAATATGTTGGGAATTGTTTACTTTTTTTTTTATGAAGAATTATTGTGTATGATGAGATTCCTATTTTTTTATGGATGTTGTGAATTTACCTAAATAATGATATCTATGAAACATTTTTATTTGGTAATCATACATTGACTTTTAGTTGATTTGATTAAATATGATGATGATGTTATCATTTTTTATCTTGTTATTTTATGTATATATTGAAAATTATCAACATTATTTTGATGAAGAATTATTATGTATGATGATATTACTATCTTTTGATGGATGTTATGAATTTACCTTAGAATAGTGGTGTTCACGAAATATTTTGATCTGATTATCACACATTTGAATCTTAGTTGATTTCATTAAAGATGTTGAGGATATTATTAGTATTATCTTGTTACTTTATATATGTGTTGAAAACTATCAATGATTTTTGATGGAGAATCATTATGTATGATGATATTACTATTTTTGGATGTAATGTATTGAATTTACCTTGGAATAATGATATTTGCGATAAGTGTTGATTTAGTAGTCATATATGTATATTGAAAATTGTCAATGATTTTTTGATAGAGAATTGTTATATATGAGTATAATGCTATCTTTTTTATGAATGTTTCCAATTACCCTTAAATTTATTTACACATATTAAGTTATCAATTTGAATTGTGATGTCTTCTTAAATGTGTTAAATATAAAAATACCTCCTCATCATCTTGGAGGAGAATACTATGTTGTTGGTTGAAATACCCCTTTCTCCTACACTATATAAGACTATAATACAAGTTATGTACCATGAGGACCACGTTATCCTAGTCTATAACAAGTTGTCCCCTTCAACTAACTTTTGTTACAAATTTCTCACTCAGTCATGAGGAAAAAAGCTTGATTTAGCTAGAATTTGACACCCTTTTTCACTTTCGGAAACTCATATGGTGGGATGTGATCTCTTTATCCTCATCTTTAGATTTTTCCTAAAAACGAAAATCATACAAAAGAAAAAAAGAGCCATAAAGCACAGGGAAGTTTTTTCCTAAGCATAAAAGCATCTAAAAAGTGGAAAATGACATTTTATACGAGGAAACAGTATTCACCCAAAAGATTTTGCCCAAATTAAACTAATGAGGAATTTGGGAAATCTCCATAGCCTTCACTTTCCTATATATTGGAGGCTTTGCCATTGAGAAAAGGATGGGAATTCTTGTATTGTCACGATGTTGAGATCTATCTTGATAGGGAGAGTTTTGGATCTAGGAGTTGGGGGAGGTGTTGGTGCAACTACATCTGATGGTTTTAACTTTCCTCCAACTCCTTTATTAATATAGATCGATTGTTTTTCCTTCTATATGATGTTATTCATTCTTTACTTATTCTAATTAACTAATGAATGTATGGGATTTTGGTTTATATTTATTTATTCAGTAATATTTATATGTTTATGATAGTTTCGATTATCAAGATATTATGTTGTGAAGGTTTCTTTGTTCTCTCTCTTATGTGTAGGACCAAGCTTTGGAGCTAGCTAGGAGCGCTTCCCAGCTACACTAAAAACTCCAACAAGATTTGCATGCAAGGATTCATAGGAATTCCTTCTCTTTTTCTTAATCTATACTCTACATCTTGATCTACTAAGAATCCTGAGCCTTAGAACAACCTTTCTCTTAATCGGTCTATCTTAGGTTTCTAGGATAAACTGAGAGGGTTTTATGTTCATCTAACCATGCATTAAATCCTACAGCAAAACAATATTTTGAAATTGTAATATATTTCACTATGTAATTGAAATTAGTACAATGAACCCATAAAGGGGGTCACAAATGGAAATAAAATTAAAACTCTAAACAAGAGGACAAAAGTGGATGTAACCATGGATGCAAAATTGGGAGTAGAATTGGATGTTAAACTAGCCATCAAAACAAGATGCAAACAATGACACAAAAAGGGTTTTAAAGTAGAATTAAAAAAGGGTGAAACACTAGACACGAAGAAGGGAACAAAATAGGGTATACAAAAGGATACCAAATTGGGTGTAAATAAGGATGAAAAAATGGACACCAAAATGAGGATGCAAATAATGGTGTAAAATTAGGATGCAAAATTGGGTGCAAAAAGGATGTAAGAAAAGGCACGAAACAAGATGCAAAATGGGACTAAAAAAGGGTGAAACCAAGGATGGCAAAAATGATGCATAACTAGATGAAAACTAAAACTAAAATCTAGGTGCAAAATGAGATGCAAATGTGGACACCAAATGTGGCAGAAAAAAGGATGCAAATTTGGATGCCAAAAAGGATGCAAAATTAGACAAAAAAAAAAGATGCAAAATTGGACAAAAAAAATAGTGCAAAATTGGACACAAAAGTAGAAAAAATGGTGAAAAAATGGGCATAAAAATGGCTCAAATTTGGATGCAAAATGAGGTGTAACAAATGATTCAAAAATTGGTGCAAAAACAAATGCAAATATAGATGAAAAAAAGGGTGCAAGATTGAACGTAAAATTAGACACAAAATGGGATGTAAAGGTGGATGCAACACATGGTTCAACATAGGATGCAAATTTAGATTCTCAAAAGGTTGCAAAATTGGATGCAAGAAATGGTGTTAAAAATGATGCTAAATTGGATGCAACAAATGATGCAAAATATGGTGCAAAATAGGATGAAAAAAAGGGAGACAAATAAAATGCAAAAGTGGATGCAAAATTTGGAATTAAATCAGATTCAACATATGGTGCCAAAATTGATTGCAAAAAATGGTGTAAAAAAAGGCAAAAAAACTGGCACAAAAATAGATGTAAAAATAAATACAAAATTAGAAGCAAAAAATGGAATAAGACTAGATGCAAAAAAGGCACTAAATCAGATGCAAAAGATGGTGTAAAACTCTATGCAAATTACAACACAAAATTAAAAGAAAATAATGGCACAAAACAGGAAGCAAAAAATGATGCAAAAAATGGCACAAAACTAGAAGCAAACCATATTGTAAAACCAAATGCAAATCTTGGTGCAAAAAATGATGCAAAATTTGGCTTAAAAAAAGACGCAAAATTTGGCACAAAAAATGATGCTTTAAAAATTGTACAATAGAGCCAGATTTAGCGCCAGCCTTCTCATTACAATTGAGAAAAAAGTGCAACAAAGTTTGGTGCTAAATCTGGTGCAAATTTCCTATTTTGTTGTAATGCTTGGAACTCTTTTGGAGAAGTTGTTAACAAATAGTATTACCATGTTGGAAGCTATGAAGACTAGTACATGAGATGGACACACTACGGCAAAGGGACAAGCAGTGTCAGAGTTCACAAATATCTTTCCTACCTTGTGCACCAAGTTGGGAATCAAGGACTATGAGAGAAGATGGGAATAGGACTATGACCCATGGTTGTTTTCATAGATACATCCAAATAGAAATGGAGTTCTTGTACATCTCACTCGGTGCAGCATATCAATATGCTGTCAAAATCAAGTAAAATTTTAAATAGAAGAAGTGAGACTTTGTGTTTGTGAATCCTTCATGGCATAAGCAAGGACAAGGCATCCTCAAACCATAGAGCAAGGGAAAGATCCAAGGTGGACCACCCCAGGATGACCCATCGAAGCCACAATTAAAGAATGGTAATGGGAAGACAAAGAAAGATATGGGAAAGTGGTGCAAGATCCACAAGAGCCCCACTCATATCACAAATGAATGTCTCTCAAAGCAATCACTAGTGATCAAGCTAAAATTTTTAGAGTCACATGTAGGTTCTGACTCTGAACTAGACCTAGAAAAGGAAAAATAGATCATTGATACCAAACCCAATGCCACTATCACCACCACCAAGGCCCTGTAAATTGATCCCAAAGATATAGAGGAAGGAGAGCATCTCTTTCACACACAAATGTGGATGAAGGGTGCTCCATTGTGTTTCATTCTCGGTAACAAGAGTCAAAAGAATCTCATCTCAACAGAGGTCGCTAAGTGGTTGGGTTTACCAACAACACCATACCGGCAACCATATACCGTCAGGTGCCTCCACCAAGGGCGAGATCTTTATGTCATCCAATAATGTCGCTTGTCCTACAACATCAAGCCTTTCACGGATGAGGTATTGTGTGATGTTTTGTTAGGCCAATCATACTTGTGTAAGCATCGTGTTTTGTATGAATCTAGACCTCCTAATGTTATTATTATTTTGGGTATAAAACTATACAATATGTTAGAGGTAGTCTTGCCCACTGCCATTTCTTTGATCTTTTCTAAGTAATGAAGTAAGATCATCTCCCAAACTGGGAAACTTTTTCTCATCCTGATTCACTCTAAAAGTAAGGAGAATATCATGGCCATATCCATGGCGTCCATATAGGGCTCCTTCACGTAGCAAAGGCAAGTGAATAAAGTTGTGGATGAGTATAGAGACATCGTATCCTCACCCATGGTGGTACCTTTGCACTATCAGGTCAAGCATCCAATTGAATTGACCCTTGGTGCACCTCTACCCAATGGGACAATCTACCATCACTCTCTTCTAAAAAATAAGGAAAGCAAGTGGAAAATCCAAGATTTGTTGCAAAAAGGGAACATATAACAAATTTCCTTACCTTGTGGGAGCCTAATTGCACTCGTGTAGAATAAGGATGGGACATGGAGACTATGCATTGATTATTGGGATCTAAACAAAATCACAGTCAGGAATAGGTACTCAATTCCTTGGATTGATGACCTTCTTGAATAGCTCAAGGGGTCCAAGTATTTCAATAAGATTGATTTGGAGTCTGAGTATCACCAAGTTCCAATAGAATCAACTAATGTACGGAATACTACTTTCAAGTCCAAGGATGGTCTTTTTGAATGGTTGGTCATGCCCTTTAGTTTGAGGAATGCCCCAACCACTTTAATGAGGTTGTTAGATGACATATTATAGCCTTTCACCATCTCTTTCATGGTTGTATATCTGGATGATACCCTCATATTTAGCAAGAGTTGGGTAGAGTACTTACAACATATTTGGCATGTCTTTCACACTTTGCAACAACACAAGCTATATGCTAACTTGGAAAAGTACTCCTTCATAATGGAAAAGGTCCAATATATAGGTTAAATTATTAATGAGCAAGGTTTGTATGTGGATTCAGCTAATATCTAAGTCATTTGGGATTACTCAACCTTGACGACTCTAACATAACTTCACAACTTCTTGGGCCTTGTTAATTTCTACTAATGGTTCGTGTTGGGGTTCTCTTACATCACTTGACCCTTAATTCAAGTTACCAAGGGTGGAGAAAAAAAAAAAAAATGGTCTAAGTCACAATAAAAGGCATTCGATGAACTAAAACACCACCTTTTCTCTACACCAGTTGTCACTCTACCAAACCTGCAATAGCAATTTGAGATTGAGACAGATGCCTCTGACTATGTTATTGGTGTAGTCCTCATTATACAAGAAAATTTGGTGGCCTATCACAGTGACACACTCTCAGATATTTCCTAGAGATACCCCGCCTATGATAAGGAGATGTATTCCATATTGTAGGACTGATAGCAATGGAAACATTATATTATGGGGAAGGGGACGATCTTCCACATAGATCACCAACCTCTTCAATTTATGTAGACATAGGGGAAGTTACAGAATGGTTGTCAGTAGAAATGGTCCACATTAAATACAAGAAGGGTTGCACCAATAATGTCGTAGATTTCCTCAGTCAACCCACTAAACACCATTCCCAACTATTTTGGGCATGAGACCTCTATATGGCCACAAATATACAACAACAATTCAAAATTTGTTGCCACATACCAAATGTTGATGGCAGGAAAGCAAGTTCCAAATTTCCACCTCTAATATGCATTGTTGTGTACCTAGGACACCTTTTTGTTCCTTCAAGTGAGCATGACAAGATAATATTGGAGGCACATTTTACTTGGGTAGCGAGGCACTTTTGTGTTCAAAAGATAGTGGAAATATTGCAGAAGTATTTTTATTGGTCGAAACAGTGACAGGATGTTTGCAAGTATATTAGGTCTTGTATCGCCTATGTCATTTCCAAACCAACCATTAAGAAGTAAGGTCTATACACCCCTTCTACCTACTCCTAATTGGCCTTAGGAATCCATCTCAATGGACTATATGTATAGCCTTCTTTCTTCTAAGCATGGTAATGATTGTGATTTGTTGTTGTTGATAGATTTTCTAAGATAGCCATCCTAACTACCTGCAAAAATAGTATCACAGTAGAAGCCACTACCAAGCTCTTCTTCGAATGGGTGTAGGTACATTTTGGGGTCCCACATACCATAATATCATATAGTGATAGCAGGTTCCTAAGCACATTATGGTCAAGCCTATGGTCGTTTTTGGATACCAAGCTCTCCAAATTGATTGCCTTCCACCCCGAGACTAATGGTCAGATGGAGATCGTCAACAAAATGATTGTGAAAATTTCACCCATGTACAACTCCAACCATCCGCACACATGGGCTGAGAGTCTCCCTTATGTTCAACATAGCTACAACAGAGCTCTTCGTAGCTCAAATGGCAACAACCCCTTTCAGGTGAGCCTAGGATTTCAACCATTAGGTCCCATTGATGTCTCACTACTCCTTGCAACTACATAAGTAGAGTTTGCACATGTACAATACGAAGTAGACAAGGCTACTGGTGGGCTCCAGTATTGCAGCAACAATGCTGCAACTCTTGGGACTCCCGTCTTTAATTTTATCAACCCGATAGTTCGTAACAAACTTGGAAGCGACGGTGTTGTATGCACAAGTACTAGCTCTTGCCACAGCTATCACTTGGTCAGCTGGCACAAGTCTGCTAGGGGCTTAAGCCAACTTCTATGAGCTCTTAGAAGAAGCTTTTTAACTGATGGATGAAAGCTAACTCAAAGGAAGCTAATCTACTTGCGGAAAGAAACTGAAAGCCAAAAAGTAACACAAACCCTTGCAAACCCTAATTCTACCAGCTAGTCCTACTGATGCAAAGGAAAGAATGCAAACTACTGAATGAGATTCCATTACTTCTATGAAGGTAAAATACATGTGTCTAGACTACCTCTATCTGAAGAAAACATCTTTTTGTATTTTTGAATAAGTTATTAGAATTATCATGCATGTGCTTTTAACTGGCTTTTTACTGTGCAGGGGTGGATCAAGGAGGAGAAATGCTTGGAAAAGGTTGGGAAGGTTCAGAGAGGGTCTAAGGAGTCCCTAACACCCTTCCAGAGAGTTTCACAGAGTTTGGCTATCAAGAAACCTCATTCGTGAGCTTCTACAGGAAGTCTGCAGGGGTTCTACAGGATGTTTCAGGAATTTCTACAGGATGTTCAGAAATTTCTACAGGATGTTTAAGAATTGGATTTTGGAGGATGGGTGAGTGAGGGAAGATGCATGGATGGATATGGAGGTAGGATAGGGGTCTGAAGTGGCCCAGGGACCGGTGGATGGAGTGGTGAGGAGGTGTAGATGGCTAAATTGGCTCAAAGAAGGCTGAAACAATGATTGCACAAAAAGGTAGGGTTATGTGGGCAAGAGGACAGATGTGAGATGAGGAACCTAGCTAGGAGATGGATCAGATGGCTCTGATGAAGCTTAGGCGGATGAGAGAGTGGTAGAGATGCCCTGCACAATGTACACTTAACCGAATCAACGAAATCCTACAAATAATCAAAGTCCTAGCTAATCTAATCTAACTGTCAGTGAGACAAATGAACAGCAGCTTTATTTGGAAAGAAAACCATGTACATCAATCATGCAAAGAAACATTTCAGAGATCTGAACCCATAACTAACTTCTGCAAATGAAAACAGTACACTAAGGATTGCATGGTCAAGCAAACTAGTGTTTTTGTTGGGGCAGCACTGTTTCTTCAATTCCAGCCCCTGATCCAATAAGGACGAGGTGAAACTGAGAGTGTTGTTGACCCTTTTCTTGGAGCTTCTTTCTGTTATTATCCTACCAATCTATTTTAAACATCTGAAGCAATTCTATTCATAACCAGTGACCTATTTAACCAACACAACTAAATCTGCCCAACAGAAATACGTTCAAATGCATAACAGGGAAACAACGATGCATAAAGGAAAGGTAACAGTACAAAGAAGGAGGCCCTAGGCTCTCAGGTTGGGCCCAACCCCGAGAGCTATGGCTCCTATAGAAAACTCAGAGCTGATATCAAATCGGACTGCTTCTCATTATCAAAAAATAATCATAAGTCAAGAGTTATGCCAAAAATGGCTACAAGAGGACAAAAGAAAGCTAGCAGCACTGTAGTGCAAGATATGCAAGAGTTTCCAAAAGTCCCTCATGAAGGCTGAGGCCTTAACATTTATACACCACAAGGGCCCTAGCTAGCCTCCTAAATCTATGGGACTCGGCTGCCCAAACTATGAGTAGACAGCTCCTTCCAAAATCTGTTTGGTTGCCTTCTAGATCCGGTTTTGGTGGCCTTTGGAGCTCGGAGTTGGGGGTGAGGATCCCGAGGAAGGCTATTTAATGCCATAGACAACCCCCCTACGAATCCTCAACCCAAGCTTGGCTGTCTTCTAGCCCATGATTGCTCGGTTTTTCTCCAACATGTGTCAAAAAACCTGAAATGAGCACGTGTTAGCCACCTAGGAAGAGTGACTACCCTTATTCGTACAAATGACATAAACATACTAAAAAATAATGCATAAGCTATGAAAAATGAAGGATTGAACAAGGATAATTAGGCCAAATGAGCCCAAAATGTTACCAAATTTGGGGCTCATCAGCTACCAAGTTTATTGAGTGAATTCAGCACATTCGCCAACAGGTCCATGATATTTTGTAGAAATCCAATACTAAGTATAAACAACGCCATGATTAGTAGTGGGTGCCACACAAGTCTCAAGTGGGAGACAAGGTTTGATTACATCTGCAGAAGGAATGCCTTGTAGGGTCCCATTGGAAGCTTCTACCACTCCGCTATGTACCTTACACCATCACCAAAACTCTGGGTGAAAATTCTTTTGAGCTAAGTATCCCCCCATTCCTTAGCCTACACCTAGTATTCAATATGGACCACCTTCGACCATACTTTCCGCCATTATTAGACACATCAAAAATTGCAGAGAATATGGCACTAATAGAGCTCAACCCAATTTTAATTTAGTAGACGACAACTAATCAAATCACAGACATATATATTAAGAGCACTCGCCAACAAAGCATTCAATTGTATCGGGTTGTCAAAGAAGACCAACTCTTGCACCAAGGTAGGTGACTCACCAGGGGTCGAGTTCAGTAGAAATTTCCCCATCTCATGGAGGCACTCAATGAAATGGAGACCATTGCTACCTAGGTGGGAGGATTGGTCGAGCTAGATATTAGTGGCCACCCACCTATTCCATTGGCTCACAGCACAATTTTCCTATTTTGGCAATTTTCTATTTTTGGTAGTTTTCATGTTCTAAACTTCCAGAACCATTTTGAGGCCATAAATAATGTTTTTTTGGGAAAAAAGCCCATGTAAATCATACACTTTGTCAACAATCAAAAATTTTACTCCTTGGATAGATATTTCTAATAGGCTTTAATGTGCACCAAATGAAGATCGTCTTCCAAAGTTACAACCCTAAGAATTTGACATTCCAACTTACCCCATCGGGGCCCATAATTCTTTAGTGATTCATCTCCTAAGGTTAGTTTTTTGGATTTTTAGGTTTTTTCATTGCTTCTTCATAACAAAAAGGCCTTCGAGCCTCATTGTAGCATAGTTCAGGAAGGAATGTAGCCATCACATTTGTTCTTAGAGATAAGCTACCACCACTCGAGCTAGTTTGCTTTCATTCTGCATGTATATAGTTTCAGCATTCCCCATTTACTAATTGAAGCCAAGTTTCATTGTATCTTTATGTTTTAGTTTTAAATTCGTATTTCATTTCTTTCCCTTCATTAGTTCAAATCAATGACTTCCAATTTCATACGACTCTAAGCTCCAAATGGTACCACTCATTTCAAGGATTTGTGAGGAACTCTATTTTGAATTTATGTTGCACAATTTATCTCTTCTTCTCGTAACTTTAGAGGAAGTGATCTCACACGCAACATGTAGTTAGCCATTCTTTTCAATGTCTGGTTTTGTATCTCTACTACTCCATTTTTTTGTGGAGTATATGAAGTTGTGTGTCACAATTCAATACTTGCTTCAAAATAAAGATGTTGCACATCCTTATTGACATATCCCCCCTACCCACCCAATTATCTATATGAAAGGATTTGATTATTTTCCCTACTTGATTTTTCAAAAAGTTCCTTGAAATATTTAAGATTCTCAAATACTTCAAATTTGAACAGGAAATATACCCATTTATATCTCAACCAATCATCAACAAAATTAAGAACATACTTAACTTTTTTAATTATGGGTGTGTAAAAGGACTTGTTATATCACTGTGCATGAGCTCAAGGAGTGAGGATGCTCTCCATGCTTTCCTTTTTTTTTTCTTCAATATGTTTTCCAAGTATGTAGCCTTGATGAACTCTATCTATAAATTGTATGTTGGGTAGATCATTAATCATTCTTGCTTGCTTAGTTGTTGCAAGTACCTGGAATTCAAATGCCCAAATATTTCATGTTATAATTTGCTTCTTCCTTAACATGTTTTAGAAGCATAACATAATCGGATTTAGGAACAAAATGAGAAAATGTATATAGATTCACCTTCTCAAGAACAACTTTGGAACCATCTGACATCTCAAAGATGACCACTAACACTAGAGTGAATTATATCCTATTTGTTATCCCTAAGTGTGTGATATGATAGATAGAGTAGATTTATGGATATCTTTGGAACATGTCAGACAATGTGGAACCATCCATTATCTAGATCCATTGTACCTTTTCCATGTACTTTCACAAGAGTTTCATATCCCATTAAAATAGGAGGATTGATGCAAGGTTTCAAAAAGGAGAAAGTATCATATGAAGCATCCATATGATGTGAGGCTCTGAAATCTAAAATCCATGTATTAGGTGAGGAAGTGATGGAAATCAAAGCATTGTCTTTACCTTGATCTTCCATTGGCTTATCTCTAGGATTTTTCTTGGCATTACCTGGTATACAATCTTTGAGGCTATGTTGCTAAAGAGCTCATATTAAATAAATAGTATTTTTCATGCATGAACTTTCTTTATGAAATACCCTATTTCAATAGCCACAATTTTTTGTCTCCTTCTTTGATTCTCTTGCTTTGGAGTTAGAAGAACCCTCAATGGATTTGATGCTTTATTCCTTATTGTCATCAGGATCCTTCTTGCCTTTTGATTTCTCCTAGCTTTTCTTGTCTCTCTTGCTACTTTCATGTATTTTAAATGCATGGGCTTTGGAATATTTGATAACACCTATCTTTTTAATATTATCTTACTCTTGTGTGAGTGATTCAATGAATTCATCCAAAAAAGTTAATTTCCAAGTTGCTCCCATTGTTAGCTTTGAAGTATAAAATTGAGATGAAGTACTCAGGACCCAAATTCAAGAGAAAAGAGAGAACTAGTTAATCTTGTTTCTTCTCTATTTGAGATGACTTGAGATGTCTTAGCAGAGATTTGAACTTTGTGAAGAAGTCTTGTACAATGTCAAAACTACTTGGGCTTAATGTGATAAGATCGCTCTCTATTGAATGTCCTCATAGTTCATCTTCTTTCATAGACAATCCCTTCAAAGCGGTCCAAACTTTGTTCGGCGTGAAAGAATATTATACGTGGAAAAGTAGATATATAAATATTGACAAGAATAACAGCCCATGTGCTTCATCCACCCTATTAAAACGGTTTTCCTTCTTAATTGTGGAGTTAGTCTTTGGTTTCATTCCTACATTAATCCTATAGACTCCTTTTCATATGAGTATGAGTTCAATCTTAGGTTTGCATTCAAAATAACTTAATGGTGTGAGGATCATTGAAATGGTTGATCCATTCTTATATGTACTTCAATCCTATATCACTTTCAATGAAAATTATGTGCTTGTTATTACAAGATCCTCTTATGCTTTGATACCATGTAATATTGTTAGAGGACCTACATAGAAGAATCTATTTGCAAAAAGAAACAACAATTGCAACTGCAAGCTTGACAAAAAAGAGAAATAAGAGAGAATGGGAGACCAATTCAAATTGTATTACAACGAATGACTTAAGTACATATTTATAATACACTTGTGGAGAAAGGAATTTCACAATATGTTGTGGTTCCTTGTGCATGCACATGTAAATCAAAACATAAACTACCCTTTGGTGTCAATTAACTAGCCATAAATGGAATTATCCATTCACAAGTGAGAACTCATGCATGTAGAACTGGAGTGCCATGTAATTCATGCATTTAAAATAGGACTCTGTTACTGAAGTGACTAAAAGTAAAAGTGAAGACTCTAGGAGAATTCCGCACTTGTCTAGGAGGAGAATATACGTATCCAAGTGTGTTATTATTTATGCCAATGCCACTAGTCATCCTACATGGCAACCCCCTGCTAAAAATAAACTTGCTATATATAGACCACCTAATAAAAATAGACATGTTATAAATCATAATACTCCTAAATAGTAGGAAAATGTGCACGTGCACCAATAATATTTAATGTGGATATACTTCAACCATGAGTTTTGCCTTTGTTGGACATCTTCAAGGTGGTAGAGCATTCAACACCTATAAATCTCAACCCCAACTTCTTTATGCATGATATTATTGATCAAATCATGGAAATATAGATGAAGACCACCTACCAATAGGAAATACAAACTTTTCCATATTGTCAAAGTAGGGCAAAGTTTTCACCAAGGTAAGTGGTTTACTAGGAACCAGATCTAAGAAAAGTCCCCCCATTTGGTGTAATGCCCACTCATTGATCCTATCATGTTATGCTTAGTTATTATTCTACCTTCTAGAAGATTGATTATTGTGTTATTTCTTGTTGGTGTTATTAACATACATATGAGCTATGAATATGCTAGCTACACACCCACACCTCACACAAATATGCTAATATTTATGTGGTATACTGTGCTAACTAAATATTAAATAAAGATTATATTATATTAATATTTAGCCCTTAGCCCTGAGGATTAGCTCAATTGGTCGAGGTTCCGTTGCTAAAAGCACCTTGCTATTGGGAGGTCATGGGGTCAATTCTCATTGACACTCTTGGGGTTACACTCTACTAATAAGTCAGTAGGAAGTGATCCCTTCAGGTGGATGTGCACGAATATAATTTTTCTCAGAATATATATATATATATATATAGAGAGAGAGAGAGAGAGAGAGAGAGAGAGAGAGAGAGAGAGAGAGAGAGAGAGAGAGAGAGAGAGAGAGAGAGAGAGAGAGAGAGAGAGAGAGAGAGAGAGAGAGAGAGAGAGAGAGAGAGAGAGAGAGAGAGAGAGAGAGAGAGAGAGAGAGAGAGAGAGAGAGAGAGAGAGAGAGAGAGAGAGAGAGAGAGAGAGAGAGAGAGAGAGAGAGAGAGAGAGAGAGAGAGAGAGAGAGAGAGAGAGAGAGAGAGAGAGAGAGAGAGAGTAGGAAGTGATCCCTTCAGGTGGATGTGCACGAATATAATTTTTCTCAGAATATATATATATAGAGAGAGAGAGAGAGAGAGAGAGAGAGAGAGAGAGAGAGAGAGAGAGAGAGAGAGAGAGAGAGAGAGAGAGAGAGAGAGAGAGAGAGAGAGAGAGAGAGAGAGAGAGAGAGAGAGAGAGAGAGAGAGAGAGAGAGAGAGAGAGAGAGAGAGAGAGAGAGAGAGAGAGAGAGAGAGAGAGAGAGAGAGAGAGAGAGAGAGAGAGAGAGAGAGAGAGAGAGAGAGAGAGAGAGAGAGAGAGAGAGAGAGAGAGAGAGAGAGAGAGAGAGAGAGAGAGAGAGAGAGAGAGAGAGAGAGAGAGAGAGAGAGAGAGAGAGAGAGAGAGAGAGAGAGAGAGAGAGAGAGAGAGAGAGAGAGAGAGAGAGAGAGAGAGAGAGAGAGAGAGAGAGAGAGAGAGAGAGAGAGAGAGAGAGAGAGAGAGTATGGGGTTAATTCTCCTTGACACTCTCGGGGTTACGCTCTATTAGTAAGCCAACGGGAAGTGATCCCTTCGGGTGGATCGGCGTGAATATAATTTTCCTCGGGATATAGAGAGAGAGAGAGAGAGTCCTTAAGCTTGATTAATAATTAGTTAATATAATTTTATGATTAGTCCTTAATCTTTATTAATGATTAGTTAATATTGTAACTTCAGCTATAACATTATGTTAATTTAATATTGAACTAAATAAGGTTCTTACGTGACTCATTTCTTGTGACTATAACATTGAGATTGTTTGATTTTTATTGTGTATTTATTATTTGGTGAATTATATACCTTGTTTGGTCTTCTAAGGGTGAAGGGGGACTTGAGACCTTAGACAATATAATAATGGGGTTAGGTGAAGCTTTAAAAGGGATAGAGAATTTTAGTTGGGGAGGTTTTATGACATGATAGGCAAGACATTAATGGGGGGATATATTTTTGGAGGTTGGTGGGGAACAAATGAAAGGGGCCAAAGAATGGCAAGGGTCTTCTTTGTAGTTTAGATTTTATGGTTTTGGAGCCTAAGGGAGGGGGAAGAAGTCTGGAAACTTAGAAGTGAATGTTGTTATAATAAATTGAGATTAAAGAAGTCGTTGGCCACCTGACGGTTGGATGCACACTATGGGCTATAGTTATAGGGCTTATGCACAAAGGGCTAAGGAACCTATGGAGGTTCCTTAGGGCTAGGAAGCTAGATAGGTTGTTCCTATTTTGGAGTATTTTCAAAATAAAATATGTAAAGGATTTAAGATTTGTCAAGAATTTTTGGTACACTCCACCCATAATTAGGGACCAAAAAGCATATTGAAATCAAATGAGTGTTGAGGAGTCTTAAATAGAAAATAATTCAAATTATCCATTAGGGGATTAATATTAAATTAATCAAGGTAGTTGTTAAAGGAACAAAGTTAAGGGAAATAAGTCAAAAAAATGAATAAGCAACGGGAAAATATGTATAGGTATAGGTATAAAATGTTGGGAAAATATGTATTAAATAAATAAATAAGGGATAAAATTGGTGGCAAAACAAATCAGGGGAGTCAAAGGAGGGAAACATAACCATAAATTAATAATAAATAACAATATTGGATGGTACATTTTGTTGGTTAGTTCATGGGAATCACAATTGAAGGTATTTCCTAGACTATTCTAAGTTCATTATTTTGATTTTATCTATCTGATACTTAAATTGTTTGCCTTTATGTTGTTCTAAGCAAAATAAAGGAAAACCAATAATATTTTTTTCTATGTAATAAAAACATGGTCGCATTCATAAAAACTCAAGGCCCTACTAGAGGGCCTCACACATGGCATGAAATCCCTAAGGTTCGTAATCTAGGGCCTAAACCCACTTGCACACTATGCACCCTAAAGCAAAAATATTTTTTTATGTTTTTCCCTCCTTTCTCTTTTTCCAACTAGGTGGCTTGTAGAAACCCTTGAAACAAACGAAATTTACCTAAAAGATGTGAGGCCCTCTTTTCTTAATAAGTACAACGAAAATTCCTTGTATATGAGTCTTTTGTATATATATATATATACATATACAAAAGACTCATGTACAAGGAAATTCCATTATACTTATTAAAAAAAAAGAGGGCCTCACAGGGTGGAGTGGGCAAGGTAACACGTAGCCATGGACGTATCTATGGACAACTGTTATTCAATTCAATAGAAAATAACCAACTTGCAACTTACCAAATTCGGTGCAACCTAGTAAAAAATTACAAAGATGGCAATCATGATCTGCTTTGTAATAGTACATTTAAGTGAAAACACAAGGTAATGGTGGTCATTAGAAATGACTCATTTCTAATATAAATAATAACAAACTATGCACATATATAATTATCTAGCACTATTTGAAAAATCAAAAGAACTATAACCTTCAAAGCTAAGTCCAAGCACAAGGACACAAAAATAAATTGTACTTACAGAAGCAAATCCAAGAGGTCCAACCAACACTAATCACCTAGGATACCACATTTCCCTGACATTGAACACATAAAAACTAAAGTCGAAAACTCAATAAAGGAATATCTTTTTTTTAACCAGAACAAGAATTTTATATTAAGCAAAAATCTGCAACCTAAACAAGTCGTTGAATGATCCAAAAATAAAAAGTGAAGGTTTCATGAAATAATTTTCAAGCTAGTTCATGTATTTTAGGCAATGGAACGTGATTGCAAAAGTACACAAACTTAAATAAATTGTGTATATCTTTAACAGTTAAAATTGGACAAAGGTGCATCATCAAACACAAGCAAATTGATAATGAAGTTCACCCATCTTGGGCTACGTCTTTGGGTCCACCTTCCTGTGGTGGCCTTTTTAATATATTCTCAAATGTTCATTACATCAACATACAAGCTTCAATCTACAATATAACACTTCCATTGTGTCCAGAATGCTCAAAAACTCTTGTTTGGGCTCTTCTTGAGCTCAAAAAGGTTGAAAAATGAGCAAAATATGACCCTTTAACCAATATTGTCTTCAAAACTACTCCACAAAATATCCTGGTTATTTTATCTGTTTAAAAAAATGTCTCGTGGTCTATTGGTGGTGCAAAAGATTAGTTGGGCGAAGATCACATGTTCTACCCACACCTCCCATTAGTGATTGTGTTATATATTTAAAAACAAATTTACTTCGACCTCTGCCCTGTTGATTGTATGGATGCATAGGACCGAGGATCGTGGGCCATATGCCACATGCCCTCCCCTAGCCCTGCTCCTGGTTCTACATAAAACATGTGCCCTGGGCCTTGGGTCTTAGCTGTGGGTCGGGTGTCATGCTCCCCTCCCTCGATTTCTTCATTGGTGGTTGTATTACATGACGAAGACCATGCTCCATCGTTTGAAAATAAATATAAAATGGCTCCCATGTATTAACAAGACACAATGTAGCCCGATCGATTAGGAAGATGATTTGTATAGTGGAGGTAATGGGTTCGAACCACATGGAGCCTATCGGTTGGTTAATAAAATTTTGGCATGATTTCTGAGGCCACATGGTGCCCTATGATTGGCCCACATGGTGGCTTGTGGTTGGCCCAAAAAAATTCCCATCTGCCAATAACCATTCGCCACTTTTCCTCACGAGATTAGCCCACCTGCCAATCTGGGCAGCCCAGTCATCCTACTGACATCAACATCGCGTCATCATATGGACTATCACATGGCATCTATACCTGCACAGTTAATTATGCACTTTGACTTTCTTTTCTTTTGCCCAAAACTTCAAAATGCAATAACTTCCTCATACGGTGTTGTATTGATGTGATTCAAGCGTCGTTGGAATTGAAATGAGGAGATATATAGTTTGTGCTAGTTTTGGGAGATTTTGAGAATTTTCATTTTTTAGCATATTTTTGATCCTCTAGATCACCCCTCCCCACTAGAAGCTTTTGGACTACCAAAAGTATGTTTTTACTCAGAAACTAAGTGAGGGTATAACTCCCTCACTCTTATTACCTCTATCCACCTACCTTTTCATGGATTGTAACTTTGAACCCCACACGAAGATACTCCACATTACCTTTGTGTTAAGTTCTTATCCTCCTGTCAAGAATAGATTCTTCCTACAACTCATTTAAATATTCAGGATAAAATTCTTCTATAGATGGAATATGAACATTCTCTTCTTGATCAATGATCATAGGAGGTTGATACAATCTCAAATTGTCCACATTCACAACAGAATAAATTTCCATGTAAGGCAGAAAATCTAAGTGAAAAGCGTGGTTACCAATCTTATCCAAGATTTTGAAAGGACCATATATTATTGGCTTGAAATTTTTACCTTCACCTTGTAATCATTCTTTGCTGATGTACAATCAAAATTAAACTCCCACTTGGAAATCATGATCAACCTGATGCTTATCATGTCTTGCTTTGTACTTGGCTTGGATTTTCTCTAGTTGTGCTTATACCCTTTGATGCATTAATTGTATTTGTTCACATCACTATGTCCATCTACTGCAATATCCTTACTAAAGACGAAATCCAAAGGAGACTTTGGAAAATAACCCAAACAAGCTTCAAATAGAGATACTTGTGTAGATGAATGCTTGGCACAATTGTAGGCATGTTGGATGTAATTCAAATGCTCATCCCAAAGTTTAGGATGATTCCCACAATATCCTCAAAGGAGATGCCCTATTGTTATGTTCACTACTTATGTATGGTTGTTGGTTTGTGGATGAAATGTTGTGCTCTTCTTCAACTTTGTGTCCATGAGTTCCCATAAACTTGACCAAAACTTCCCAATAAATTGAGAATCTCGATCATAAATAATCAAAGTAGGTAAACCAAAATGAACCCATACATTTTGGAAGAACATCTTTGCAGTTTGTTTAGTTGTAACTTTTTTCTTACAAGCCATAAACACACACATTTTGCTGAAACGATCCACTACAACATATAAATAATCATGACCTTTCCTAGAAATTGGTAGTCACCCGACAAAATCCATAGGAATACTTTCCCAAGGACGAGAAGGGATAGGAAGTGGAGTGTACAAACCCAATTTCCTATTGCTTAGCTTGCTAGTAGTGCACATAGAACATCCTTTTACATATCTTGATACAATTGCATTCATACGAAGCCAATAACAATACCTTTGTAGTCGAGAAACTGATTTTCCTACACCAAAGTGACCATCAATAAGAGAAGCATGGGCTTCCCTTATGACATTAACTCTTTCACCCTATGGAATACACAACTTGCCAAAATCATACAATAAATTGTTATGAACATGATAATCCAACTCTTTAACATGATTGCCTTGATTCAAAGTTGCATAAACATCTTTAAAATCTTCATCTTGAGAATATTGTTCAATACAACTTTCATGCATGATTGAGTTATGCTTAAGAATGACGGGTGAATTAACAATAGGTCTTAATAAAATATCTGCAACTTTGTTGTAAATACTTTTATTATAATTGATAACCAAATGAAATTGTTGTAGAAATCCCATCCATCTGAAATTTCTAGCTTGTTGTAGCTTGGTTTGCAATTGTAAATATTGCAAAGGTTGATGGTCAGTATGAATAATCATTTCTTTACCCATCAAATAATTATTCCATTTCTTCATGCTTTGTACCAAAGCATACAACTCTTTATCATAAGTTGGATAGTTAATTATTGCATTAGAAAAGGTTTTAGAATGATAACAAATTGGCTTACCATGTTGCATCAATACTGCTCCCATGACATATTTGCTTGCATCAGTTTGAATTTCAAATGTTTGCTTGAGGTTTGGAAGTGCTAGAACTTGTGTTGTATTTATTTTCTCTTTTAAAGTGTCAAAGTCTTTATGTTTCTTTCCTCCCAACTGAAAGACCTGCTTCACACTTGTCAAAGCATGTAGTGGTGCTGCAATGAATGAGAAGTTAGCGATAAAATTTATCTAATATTAGGTTGCTCCCAAAAAGCTCCTAACTTATGTTTACATTGTTGGGTTTAGGCCAATTTACAATAACATCAACTTTTGAAGGATCAATATTTAATTCACCACCTCCTACAGTATGACCCAAGTAAACCAAAGAGGTTTTCCCAAATTCGCATTTAGACATCTTCAAATACAACTTTTCTTTTTTGAATACATTTAGAACTTGCTTTACATGTTTGACATGCTCTTCACGAGTCTTACTAAAAATCAGGATATCATCTAAGTAGACTGTGAAAAAATCATCAAGGAATGGTTGCAACTAGTCATTCATAACTCTCATGAATGGCGCATGTGCATTACAAAGTCCAAACAGAGTAACTAACTATTCAAACAGACCTTGTTTTGTCTTGAAAGTAGTCTTCCAAATATCATCTTCAGAAATCGTTATCTAATGACAACTACTTCTCAAGTATAACTTAGTAAAATAAATAACATCATTTAATTGATCTAGCAAATCATGAATGCAAGGAAGAGGATAGCGATTCTTTACCGTGATCTTGTTCAAAGCTCATAAATCCACACACATGCGCCAAGCACCATCTTTATTTGGAACTAGAACAATAGGAGACCCACAAGGATATGCAATAGGTTTGATGACCCCTTTTTCAAACAGCTCTTGGATTTGCTTCTTAATATCTACATTCTCAAAAACTATCATTGTATACATCCCAATATTCAGAAGTGGTGCATCCAACTACAATTGTATCTCATGTTGGATTCCTCTTTCTAGAGGTAACCCTTTAGGTTCCTAAAACATCTTGTCATAAGTGTTAACAACTTCAACCAATTCATGCTTGAGTTTAGAATCACATCCTAATAAAGCTTCAAATTCAGTGGTATCTTTAGTTTTAATCATCAACAACACAAAATTCTTACTAGCATTCACAAGCCTTTTCATTTGACCTGCACTAACAAGAGATAAGTTCTTCTTCTTATGATGTGCTCCAACAAATATACTCAACTCCATCTTTGAAAAGATGATATTTTTGCTCGTGATGATAGAATATGGCTTTTCGGTCATATGAATATGGACTCCCTAAGACAATTCCACAAATATCAAGTGGTACAACATCAAGCTCTACCTCATCTATAAAATTAGCAGTGATGAGAAATTTGATTTTACATTTTCTTGTCACTTGTAATTTGGCATCATCACATACCCAACCCAAAGGGTAAGGTTTTGTATGAGGGGTAGTTTCTAAATTAAGTTTCTTAGTAATTGCTTCAGATATACAATTGAATTGAGATCCACTACCAAATAATATATCAACCTTTGTATGTTTTGTAATGACCCTGATATGAAAAATCTCACTTCTTTCTTTATCATTTTGAGATTCAACAGACCTACTAGAGGAACTAATACTTGCGTTAGAAGTTACACCTTTCATTCCCCATGGCTATGATTTTAGTTTCATCATCTGAATCAGATCCTAGATCTTGTTGAGTTGTAATAGCAGTCTTTTGCTTCCCCTTATTATTGAACTTCTTTGGTCTCAATTCTGGATGTAATTTCCAATAATGGTCTTCATCATGGCCATCTTTTGAACAATGTTTACAAGTAATTTTCTCTCCCTCTTTCTTGATAGTAGCATTATTCTTACCTTTGCCTTTAAATTTCCCCTTTCCTTTGTCTCCAAATTTAAAAGGTTTCTTGTTGGACTCTTGAGGAACATTCTTGCCTCTTGATTCTAAATGAGTATCCTAAACACATACTTCATCTAGATTGGTGGGATTAAACATAAGTATAGTATGTCTCAAATAACTATGCAATCCACCTATATATTTAAGGAGAGTATCTTGTGAGGTCAAATAAACACCCAAGATTAATGTTATTTTTCTAAATTCTTGTGTGTAACTTTGGACACTCTGACCTTTAGCTTGTCTAAAATTTTGGCAATCCATTATTTATTTTTGCATGTAAATGAATGGATAAAATTTCCTTCTTAATGCAGCTATAAAATCATTCCATAAAGAGATAATTTACCACTTTTCTTCAAATATTCTTGATTTCTGACCTCCCACAAGATGAGGGTTTCACCTTCCAAGTGAAGAGAAGAAAGCTAGATCTTTGTGACATCATAATCAATATTTTGAATCCTGCAATAAACTTCAATTTGACGAACCCAATTATCCAAATTTTCATCATTTACTTCTCCTTTATACATTGGCAATTCAAACTTGACATAAAGCTTAAGCAAAGGAGGCTTAGCATGTCCTATTTGATATGTAGGAGTAGGTATATGTGAAGAAGGACATGAAGAAGGATGTGAAGAAGGAGGTGAGGATGGAGGTGGAGATGGAGGTGAAGGAGGGGGAGGAGGTGGAGGATTTCTCCCATTACCACCATACCACCTTCACCTTTTAGCTACTTAGATTTTTCTCCTTACAACCATGTTGTTCTATCATTATACAACACTTTCACCATCTCAGTCATATTAAAGAAATATTTTTCTAAAAGCTCTCTCATCCTCAGACATCAGTTCTTGTCCTTGTCCTTCTTCATGTGCCATGACGTGTGGAGTTTGAGGCCTCCTTGAGCCAATTTGAGGTTTAGATTCTTCAAGTTCTCCTTCTCCTCTTATCAATCTAGACCTTGTAAGCATTTAAAAACCTTGAAAATTTTGTCAAACCTTCACAAAAACTATGCTTTGATACGAAACTGATCCAAAAATAAAAAGTGGAGGTTTCATGAAATGATTTACAAGCCAGTTCATATATTTTAGGCAATGGATCATGATTGCAAAAGTTCACAAACTTAAGTAAATTTTGTAGAATTTTAATAGTTAAAATTGGACAAACATGCAACATTAAACACAAGCAAATTGATAATGGAGTTCACCCATCTTGGGCTATGTCTCCGAGTCCAACTTCTAATGGTGGCATTTTTATTATATGCTTGAATTCTCATTACATAAACATTCAAGCTTCAATCTATAAAAATAACATTGTCATTGTGTCCAAAATGCTCAAAAACCCCTGTCTAGGCTCTTCTTGAGCTCAAAAAGGCTGAAAATTGACTAAAATATGACCCTTTTACTAAACCGATCTGCAAAATTTCTCTACAAAAGATCTCAGCTCTATTATATCTTCAAAAAAATGTCTTGTGGTCTATTGGTAGTTCTAAAGATTAGTTAGGCAGAGGTCACAGGTTCGACATGCACCTCCCTCTGGTGATTGTGTTATATATTAAAAAACAAATTAATTCGGGCCTCCGCCTTGTGGGTCATATGGACACATGAGAGCAAAGGCCGCAGACCATAGGCCACATGCCCTACCCTAGCCCCCCTCCTAGTTCTACATAAAACATGTGCCCTAGGCCTTGGGCGCAGGCGCAGTCAAGGTGCCACGAACCCTGCCCCCGATTTCTCCACTAGCGATCATATGGCATGACAAAGACCATGGGTTGGGCTAGTCAGGTGCACCCACCAACCCGCCCTTCCCCCCAATCACTTCACTATTTGAAAATAAATATAAAATTCCACCCATGTATTAATAAGACACAATGGAGCTGGATCGGTCGGGCAGACTGTTTTTATAGTGGAAAGTCATGGGGTTGAACCTAGCGAAGCCTGTTGGTTTGTTAACAAAATTTTGGCACAGTTCCTGAGGACATGTGGAAGCCTATCATAGGGTCATGTGGCACCCTCTGATTGGCCCACGTGGTGGCCTATGATTGGCCCAAAAAAAATCCCATCCGCCAATAACCATTCATCACTTTTCCTCACGGGATTGGCCCACCTGCCAATCTGTACAGTCCAGTCATCCTACTAATGTCAACACCATTGTTATAGACATTTTTGTGCCTTACAGCATGAAGCATGAAATGTCCATAATCTAAGGGATCCAAATTCCCTAAACATGTTGTTCCTACCCCTAGAAGAACAAGGTCAGCAAACCACAGCACTGAATAACAGTTCTCCACCTGAAAACACTCAAAAACAAGGCAATTCTGGATCATGTCAACTGCTCCACTGAGCATCTGCGCTGAATGTCAACTGCTCCACTGTCTGTCTGCGCTGAATGTCAACTGCAAAGAAGGCTACCTGCGCTGAGCAAATTGGGACATGTGGCACAGTCATTCCTCAAGGTGTCAATGCCCAGGAAGCTTCCAAAATGACACTTGGATCAGAGAATTCGACTGGTGATGAGTAAGAGGGTCTAGATCTCCAAGTGGAAGCAAGAACCTCCAAGTGGACTCAAGAACTGAAGAATAACTGAAGTGAGAGAGGACACTAGTCAGCTTCATGCCAACCTCAAGCTGACTCATCCTTTCTCCAAAAATCCTATATATAGATCTCTCTCATGAGGTCTATGGGAGGCTGGAATTTGGTGAATGTAAATACGAAACTGATCCAAAAATAAAAAGTGGAGGTTTCATGAAATGATTTACAAGCCAGTTCATATATTTTAGGCAATGGATCATGATTGCAAAAGTTCACAAACTTAAGTAAATTTTGTAGAATTTTAATAGTTAAAATTGGACAAACATGCAACATTAAACACAAGCAAATTGATAATGGAGTTCACCCATCTTGGGCTATGTCTCCGAGTCCAGCTTCTAATGGTGGCATTTTTATTATATGCTTGAATTCTCATTACATAAACATTCAAGCTTCAATCTATAAAAATAACATTGTCATTGTGTCCAAAATGCTCAAAAACCCCTGTCTAGGCTCTTCTTGAGCTCAAAAAGGCTGAAAATTGACTAAAATATGACCCTTTTACTAAACCAATCTGCAAAATTTCTCTACAAAAGATCTCAGCTCTATTATATCTTCAAAAAAATGTCTTGTGGTCTATTGGTAGTTCTAAAGATTAGTTAGGCAGAGGTCACAGGTTCGACATGCACCTCCCTCTGGTGATTGTGTTATATATTAAAAAACAAATTAATTCGGGCCTCCGCCTTGTGGGTCATATGGACACATGAGAGCAAAGGCCGCAGACCATAGGCCACATGCCCTACCCTAGCCCCCCTCCTAGTTCTACATAAAACATGTGCCCTAGGCCTTGGGCGCAGGCGCAGTCAAGGTGCCACGAACCCTGCCCCTGATTTCTCCACTAGCGATCATATGGCATGACAAAGACCATGGGTTGGGCTAGTCAGGTGCACCCACCAACCCGCCCTTCCCCCCAATCACTTCACTATTTGAAAATAAATATAAAATTCCACCCATGTATTAATAAGACACAATGGAGCTGGATCGGTCGGGCAGACTGTTTTTATAGTGGAAAGTCATGGGGTTGAACCTAGCGAAGCCTGTTGGTTTGTTAACAAAATTTTGGCACAGTTCCTGAGGACATGTGGAAGCCTATCATAGGGTCATGTGGCACCCTCTGATTGGCCCACGTGGTGGCCTATGATTGGCCAAAAAAAATCCCATCCGCCAATAACCATTCATCACTTTTCCTCACGGGATTGGCCCACCTGCCAATCTGTACAGTCCAGTCATCCTACTAATGTCAACACCATTGTTATAGACATTTTTGTGCCTTACAGCATGAAGCATGAAATGTCCATAATCTAAGGGATCCAAATTCCCTAAACATGTTGTTCCTACCCCTAGAAGAACAAGGTCAGCAAACCACAGCACTGAATAACAGTTCTCCACCTGAAAACACTCAAAAACAAGGCAATTCTGGATCATGTCAACTGCTCCACTGAGCATCTGCGCTGAATGTCAACTGCTCCACTGTCTGTCTGCGCTGAATGTCAACTGCAAAGAAGGCTACCTGCGCTGAGCAAATTGGGACATGTGGCACAGTCATTCCTCAAGGTGTCAATGCCCAGGAAGCTTCCAAAATGACACTTGGATCAGAGAATTCGACTGGTGATGAGTAAGAGGGTCTAGATCTCCAAGTGGAAGCAAGAACCTCCAAGTGGACTCAAGAACTGAAGAATAACTGAAGTGAGAGAGGACACTAGTCAGCTTCATGCCAGCCTCAAGCTGACTCATCCTTTCTCCAAAAATCCTATATATAGATCTCTCTCATGAGGTCTATGGGAGGCTGGAATTTGGTGAATGTAAAGAATTGTTGTTGGTTTGAGTATAGAACTATTGGGTGATTTTCTTTGAAGGAGGTGAAGAGGAGATTTCTTTCTGCTGGGAGGTGATGCTGGATTGGGCCTCTTATGGTTGTATCACTTCCTGAACTTTACTTCTTCCATTAATAAAGCATTTGAGGTTCTTCTATATGCATGTGTCTCAATGGTGTATTGTTATACTTGTGTATTTGATTTACTCTAATCCTTGAATCAATTATGAATGTATGCTTCTTGTAGTTTCCCTCTCTTGCCATTTTGCAGGATCTTGGTGTAGCTGGGCCAGTGAAAGAGCAAGGAGCTGGGAGCAAGCAGCAAGGAGAGAAGATTGGATCAATCATTAGCGGAAGACATTGGTTAGTGGATCTCTTTCTCCCCTCTTTTACATCTCATAAAGAAGTAATCTTAGATAGCTTTGCTTTGATTGTTGCTGAGGTACTATCACCCTTAGAGTGGGATAGGGTCATTCCGTATTGGATACTTTTCCCAACAACAAATTGGCGACTCCACTGGGGATCGAATCTTGTTGGTTGTTTGTGTTTTTGCTATTCATTTCCTAAACACAGAGAGTACCGAATCGAACTGCATTTGGATCTTTCAAATGCAAAGTAGAGGGAAGCTACTCTAGCTCAGTTTCTGGGCATGTTTATGATTTGAAGAGTTGATCCACAAGGACTCTGAACAGCTCTTAGTGATAGCTTTTCATCCTCCTTTTCATCCCTTAGTGTGTACTTGATTGATAGTTTCTGATTTGGCCAAAAACTGTTGATTTTTGAGCAATCTGTAACCCGGAAACTGAGAAAAACGAGAGTTTCTCTCTTCATTGCAGGCACTGTGAAGGCAGTCTGCATTTCATCACAGGTCCCGAAGGGGCTACCTGCGCTGAATGTCAAACTGACAGTGTACTACCTGCGCTGAACCAGTTTTGCCTTGTGCAACTGGGGTTCCCTGCTTTCTGTTGCCCTGTTTTCATCCCTGTTTTTGCAGCCTGTTATCAATCAATGTACCTATCTAAAACCACCTTTCTTTGCCACTATTCCGCCTCGGTTGTATAAAGAAACTGTATTTGTTCTTTGTGTATTTCTTACATCATTTGCAGTTTCCCATAACGAAAGTGAACTAGTCTTGATGTGGCCTCTTAGATCTAGACCTGTGATAAAGTGTCGTTCTGATCTTAAGAGTTAGTTTGTTTGCTGTTCATAGCTGATTGAGCTTTTGCTTTCATCATATGGTTTGAGTTTATGTATTTCTAGTGTTGAAATCTTTTGATTTTGGAAAAGCTTGTTTGCTTTCACATGAAATTGAATTCAAAGTTATACAACAGCTTTCTTTTTGTATTACATCAACATTAAGAAAGAGAAAAGAAATACCTGCATTGTGCATGTGCATTTTGACAGTTTGCATGTTGATTTAGGAAAAAGTGCATTAGTGTGTGCTCTATGATCTGTGTGAAAAGATGATGTCTTTCTTTTCCCTCAGTAGTTAATATTTTCAAAGTTGAAAGATTGAAAAGCTTGCTTATCATCTTAGACTGCATTTAGGAGTTGTACCATACATCTCGTGGTGATCCATAAAGGCAAACTGCTAAACAAGATCAACCTTAAAATAAATTGAATTTACATAACAACGCTTTGAAACATAACGCAAACACATAGAGGTCTAAGCTAGAGACGTGTTCCGGCGTCGTTAAACGTGATATCTTAGCGTTGAGTGGTTGGGTGATTCCTCCACGGTGAAGCGATAAGTATCAATACGGACTTGTGCTCCCACGTACCGTCGCGTATATATTGGGAGACCCCTATAGGAACAAAGCCTTTATCCATAGGAAGCCGTGTCGGCCACCCTACTGATCGCAATGCAGTGAACACAGCATTCACGAAGATCGACCACTAGTACCGTAAAACGTATTCTGTGGTTTTGCGAAAAGTTTGGCACACCCTCTGCCTAGATCTCCAGAGTAGTTTCTTTTGGCCTTTTTCAAACTCTATAACTGAAAAAGTCCATCCGAGCATTTTTCACTTCGGGCTCGTTAAAACATCGAAGGAGACTAGAGTCATCTTTAGCTTTTTCTCGACTCTTAAAAAGTGAAAAAGCAAGTTGCGTCTAAAGCGTCGTTATAAAATTTATTTTAAGCGGTTTATAATCACCTCCTATTCCTGCGTTGATCTGTAAGTTGAGAACATGGAACGCACCAACCAAGGAATTCCACATGATGGAAATCCTAGTCCTTTCTCCTCTTGGGGAGAAGTTGGTGCACCCCACATGGCCACATTGTCGCTTCCAGGACTGACAATTGGCCTGCCAATTTGGCTATTCTCAACCAATGTAGTTCAGAACACCATGGTTCCTTAACAGTCGAGTCAACAGTTAGATAAGTCTAGAGCTGCCCACCAGCCTTCTACTTCCTATAACTCTTCCTCCAATCCTTCATCTTCGCAAGGTAGATCCGGCAAAAGCCAAGCTCCCATGGAGAAGAAGGAGAAGAAGAAGAAAGAGAAGAAGAAGAAGGAGCCTAAGGCGACTGGGGGCAAGCAAAAGACATCTGACAAAAATCCACACACAGCACAGACCGGACCTAAATCGCCATGTGTCATATGTAGAGGAGACCACTTCCATAGAGATTGTCCCTGTATTCCCCGGATACTAAGGGACTGGTCCCCTCGTTTGCACAGTTCGGGAGCATCAACCTCTGATAGCCATGTTGAATGCTTACCGTCAACCAGTGAAAGTGAAGGTTCAAGACAAAGAGGAGGAGGAAGATCCCCCTGCAGAATGTGTGAAGGCGATCACGCCATCCACCGTTGTCCCTTCTTAGACGAAGCGAAGAGATTTTTGGAAGATCGTCCAGTTTCACCGTTGAGACTTCCTCCTGGATACAAAAAACTCGTGCCAAGTCCTTCGTTGGTTGAAAATACAGCTGGCCCACTCAAGTGGTCGGCTGAAGCGTCAGTCATTGAAAATGAACCTACTGAATCCAGACCGGACGGAATTCCAATGGTCGAAACAGCAGTTTACCCGGTTCTCCCTTCAGAGGTTTCATCCTCAAATGACACCGTCACTGAAGATTCATCTTCAAATGACACCCTCACTGAAGAGAATAAGGATGACACCATCCAGATTCTTTTCATCAACACAGACTCTGATGAGCGTCAGGGAAATGCGCCCATTCCTTTATCGCAGTAAGGAACATCGTCAGGGTCATATCCGGCTGTATATTCGGTCCCACCACCAAGCAACCTGGTTGTATCCTTTGATTGGAACCAACTAGGCAGACCCCGGTTGCTAGCCAGTATACCATTCAGAATCATAGTCCAAATATACAGAATGGTAATGGCTGGCACTATTATTGATGAAGGGGCATCTGTGAGTATCCTTTCCTCTATTGCTTGGAAAGCACTGGGTTCCCCGGCGCTTTTGCCTGAGATAAGAAATCTCTCGGGTTTCGATAAAGGAACCATTCGACCATTAGGGATCCTCCCCAATGTTCCTGTTACATTGAAAGGGAAGACCGTTCAAATGAACGTGATGGTCGTTCAAGGACCCTTGGATTATAACCTACTCCTTGGACGAGACTATATATATTGCATGGGAGAAATAGTCTCCTCACTCTTTAGAGTAATGTGTTTTCCACACGAAGGAAGGATGGTCAAGCTCGTAGAACAACTTTCATTTCCGGGATCACGCATCGCAAATAGTCACATACCAACCCTGAATGGTCTATTCAATCAAGAAATGTCTCCACCCCCAGTCCTCCTTCCCGATGAGTGCGAGTGATTCGGAAAGATGGGACTGGAACCCAGGGGGCATGCATCCTGGTCTGCTTCGGGCAGAGAAAACCTTGGGTATAAGATAGAATTTCCGCGGGGGAATATGACTAGTCCGTACCCCGTCCGTGGATGGAAGAGGGGTTGTTCTAGAACAGGATTCTTTTGTCAAAGTTATGTGTTTGACGGAACAGGGTCATTCACCTTTGTCTATTTCGGTAGGCATCGCCGAAGAAGAGTTCAGTTTGAAAGATTAACAGAACAATCTTTGGGTAACCTGAAAGAGGTAAGCCTCACCCTTTAAAACAAATGTTTTGACGGATAAGTAGGGGCAGCCTTGAAATTGTACTTTATACCTGGGGGCATGCAAACCTTTTGGAGTGCAAGCAAGGGACGACTATTTATTTTTTTAAATTTTTAGGTCCTCCCTTTAAACCTGTAGGTCTAACCCTTTAAACTCGTAGGATTATCCGTTTCCAAACTTGCATAAAGAAAGGATGAGAAGGAGCATAGCTTCGTGAGATAAAGCTCCATAAAAAATAGCTATCTCACAGGAGACATTCTTATCTTATGACTGGTATATCGAGCAGTTTTACTGCGGAATTTATGCTCGTTAAAAAATAGAAAAGCGAGATCCGAGCAGTTTTAGCACATAGTTCATGCTCGTTAAAAAATAAACATAAGATTAAGCAGTGTTTTGGCGCATTCAAGCTCGTTAAAAAATGAACCTATCCCAGTAAATAACCACTGTGATCGTAAATTTATCAGCCATAAAAAACCTTGGTCGTGTTTTGCACCTGCCACCTCCACTTTCATTTGGCCGATCGTTCACCTCCATATGATTGTTTACCTATTTTGAGGAACAGCTGCGAAGAGTGGTTTCACCTAGCCATCCTTGTGACACTGCCGTGATTGGAAAATTCAAACCTGTACCTGGAATCTATTTTTATCCCTGTTTATCACTCGTTCCTCAAAAGACGAGTCTTCTTTAAGCTCTTTTCAACTGACTCGTAAAATATGAAAAGTTTGTCGAGTTTTGGCCTTCCAGCTTGTTAAAGTGACCGGAAGATCTATCCCTCCTCTAGATTTTAATCTTTTTGGACCTGAGGGATTATTGCACAAAAAGGTCGAGCGCTTGTTTTATTCGGCTCGTTAAAGTTATCGAAAACTCATCCCTTCTGTATTGTTTTATACTTTTTCGGACTTAAGGGATTAGATGACGAAAAAGGAATTTTGGAGTTAACTTTCTGTACCTTTTCAGACTCTCTAAAAATGAAAAGGACCGAGTTTTCCTTGTCGTTAGACTCGTTAAAATGATTAAATAGCGACAAACTTGTCTTTAGACGAGAACGAGTTTCCCTATCGCTAAGCTCGTTAAAACATAGCGATGGGCTTGCCCGAAGGGCAGGTTATAGGACAAGCATATGTTATCCTCCTCAAGCTTGACAAAAATAAAGAGGTACTGGTCATAAATGACTGGGGAAAAATTGGGAGAACCTCAAAGCTTTAATGGTAGCAAGTCGCTCTTGAACATGACACTTTTCCTCCGTACCACATCGGGTTGGGTTGTTTCATTCACCGGTCTCATCACCATGGTCTCGCCAAACCATCCACATTTGGGGTAATGCTACCGATCCATCGCATCAGTGTCGTTATATGTTCAAGAGATGTTGTTCAGAAAGAGTCAACCGTGTCCCATCCATTGCCATACATTATCCTTCATCCATCCATGATCGCCACCCTGAATCATATTTCACAGATTGTTTTCACCTCCATTAAAATCAGTAGCTTTGTTCCGTGTCACTGATGTGGGATTCATTAAGGCCCTCCTTTGACAGATCGCTTCTTGTCGACTTCAGCTCATTATCCAAGAAGTTGATCTAGGAACACCCCCCCCCCAGTACTTTGAAGCTTGCATGCCTCAATGGCAAGTTTCTCACTTCCGGCGACAGGTATACATCAATGACCTTCGACCAGAAGATTTTGCGTGGTGTTCGACGCCAAGTCCTTTATTCACACCACGTGAATTGTACTGCAGTACCTTGAGGGTCATTATCATTATCGGTGATTCCTCTCGCGCTTGTTAACGGTTTACATCATTGACCGGTAATCAAGCGATGTCTTTCCATGTTCGACTTCAGCGCAATTCTCACATGGATCGACTTGTACTTAGAGTGAAGATCGAACGAGTTTGAAGACCCCGGATCTAGTTTCATCCATCCAGGCTGCGATATATATTCAGGAAATATAAAGACATTTGACATGTACATCATTACAGCAGATGATCATCCTACTCAAAGGATGATAATTTCAGCAGAGAATTATCAGTCTACCATCATACGATCGTCTGTTCTATGTACCAAAATGAATTTATAAAGCTGAGCATGGGAATGCCCGCCTCAGCTAGATCATGAAAGCAGTATGAAAAATAATGTATTGTATTGTATCTTATTACAGGTCACCTCTCAGCGGTTGAATGAACTTCGGATCCTCCTAATAAAGCATTTCACCCGATAAACGACCTCATACTTTAGGGGGCAACTGTTATAGACATTTTTGTGCCTTACAGCATGAAGCATGAAATGTCCATAATCTAAGGGATCCAAAGTCCCTAAACATGTTGTTCCTACCCCTAGAAGAACAAGGCCAGCAAACCACAGCACTGAATAACAGTTATCCACCTGAAAACACTAAAAAACAAGGCAATTCTGGATCATGTCAACTGCTCCACTGAGCATCTGCGCTGAATGTCAACTGCTCCACTGTCTGCCTGCGCTGAATGTCAACTGAAAAGAAGGCTACCTGCGTTGAGCGAATTTGGACATGTGGCACAGTCATTCCTCAAGGTGTCAATGCCCAGGAAGCTTCCAAAATGACACTTGGATCAGAGAATTCAACTGGTGACGAGTAAGAGGGTCTAGATCTCCAAGTGGAAGCAAGAACCTCCAAGTGGACTCAAGAACTGAAGAATAACTGAAGTGAGAGAGGACACTAGTCAGCTTCATGCCAGCCTCAAGCTTACTCATCCTTTCTCCAAAAATCCTATATATACATCTCTCTCATGAGGTCTATGGGAGGCTGGAATTTGGTGAATGTAAAGAATTGCTGTTGGTTTGAGTATAGAACTATTGGGTGATTTGCTTTGAAGGAGGTGAAGAGGATATTTCTTTCTGCTGGGAGGTGATGCTGGATTGGGCCTCTTATGGTTGTATCACTTCCTGAACTTTACTTCTTCCATTAATAAAGCATTTGAGGTTCTTCTATATGCATGTGTCTCAATGTTGTATTGTTATACTTGTGTATTTGATTTACTCTAATCCTTGAATCAATTATGAATGTATGCTTCTTGTAGTTTCCCTCTCTTGCCATTTTGCAGGATCTTGGTGTAGCTGGGCCAGTGAAAGAGCAAGGAGCTGGGAGCAAGCAGCAAGGAGAGAAGATTGGATCAATCATTAGCAGAAGACATCGGTTAGTGGATCTCTTTCTCCCCTCTTTTACATGATTCTCATAAAGAAGTAATCTTAGATAGCTTTGCTTTGATTGTTGCTGAGGTACTATCACCCTTAGAGTGGGATAGGGTCATTCCGTATTGGATACTTTTCCCAACAACAACCATGTTAGCTTACAGACTACCATGTGGTGTCCGTACTTGCACAGTCAATCCTGCACTTTGACTTTGTTTTATTGTTTGCCCAAACTTCAAAATGCAATAACTTCCTCATACAGTGTCAGATTGAAGTGATTTAAGCGTTGTTGGAATCAGAACAACCAAATCTACAATTTGCCATTGGTTTTGGGAGATTTTGAGCACTTTCATTTTTAGTATATTTTTTATCCCTTGGATCATTGAAGTACATTAGAATCAATACTATAGAGAAAAATTCTTTAATGATTCTGAAAAGGAAAAAACCATTGTCCTCCCAAAAAAATAAGGGGAGATACAATACTAAACCCCCAAGACTTGAACCTATTGCTTCTTGAGAACAAGAGTAGATTCTTACAAATTTCTTACACAAAATGGTACAAAAACAAAACATTCTAAGAAATAATCGAAATTGGTCCCTCACTAAAACCATAAGAGGATAAAGAATGATAGGCACCAATTTTTGAGGATTTATTGCTTCATTCTTTTCTAGTTCTTATTAATGGAGGAGGATATTTTTTATTGCATTTTAGAACATCGAAGGGGAAGAAGACAAGAGATTGAACAAATTAGTATTATTTTTCCCCAAGGAAAAACCATAAATTTCATTTATATAAAATGAAAATTTACATGTTGTAGATGCTCGAGGCATATCCAAAAAACTAGTGAGTTGTATGAGCATTTAGATACATATCCATAAATACAAAATATATCAAAAAACACTGTCTCAGGCAGAAAAAACTAATTGAGCCTGTGTCTGACCTAAAACATATCAAAATTGGTCACTGAAGAGGATCAAACCATTGACTAATCATATTACAAAAACTGCTTCCACGAAGGAACATATAAGGTTGCTTGAACTATTTGATAAAAAGAAATCAAAGTCACAATCTATCCGAAGGAAGTCCCTCTATAAAGGGACGATGAACTTAGTATTGTTTAATAATAATGTGAGAGGTAATTAATGAAATTAACTAAGGTAATTAGTTAACCTTAAAATTAATTAAATAAATGCCAAATTTTAATATTAATTTAAGTTATGTCGAAGGATCTTAGCTCAAGTGGTTTGGTGAACAAATTGTTTTCCCGACTGTGTGTGTTCAAGTCTCAAAAGATATGTTGTAACCAGCCCATTAGTGGAATTTATGAAATAGTTGCATTTGGTGTAAAAGTGACAGATGATCTTTCGAAGTTACCGATTCTCCAAATATTCTCATTACTGTTAATAGGAAATTTGATGCTAGGAAGTCAAGTAAGGGTAGTTGGCAAGTGCATCGTAGTGCTCACTTAGCTAGCGATGGAAGAGGATTTAGTAGAGTCTCGAGGATCTACTAAGTATCAATAATTCTCATTTATGAACATAGTTAAAAGGAATACATACACTTACCCTTATGTATTTGTATGTAGGTCAAATAAGAGATCTGAATGTCTTTAGCTGCACTAATAAACCTTTTATGTGATGCAGAGATTCAACAAATTTGGAATGGTAAGGACACGAGTAAATTAGGCCTAAGGGGGGTCGTTGCAAGGACCCCTTCCACCAAAACCACCATAGCCATCACTGAAGCTAGTCCTCATCTTGTGCTCCCTAGAAGCAACACATGAAACTTTAAAGGATATGAAGCGACTGAGGTGGAATTGCATCACCTTTTTTCTAGGGTGGGAAACCTTGAGGGATCAAGGAATTATGAAAGATAACCTTCAACCAACAATATTACTATCGAGCTTTGGAAGAATAATGTAACACCCTCCTCTCACATCTATCCAAGTAACCGACTAATTAGGGTAAACATGTGACGAGAGGCTACTATGATTAGATTCAACCTCCTATGTGACTTTAAGGAAATGGAATCAATGGAAACACAACATACAGACCTTCCACGTCAACTACAAGACCCCTGAGAACCATCCCAACTCTTCAAGTAGCTAGCCCTTGGGTTCCACTGATTTTTTTGACCACTTAACCTCTGGACACCCTCATTTTATAGGTCTGCTAGTGTCCAGGAGGTTCTAGACGCTCTCATGCTATAGGCATGCTAGCGTCCAGGGACTATTTTTTCCAGTGTTGTGCCAGCGTCCCCAGGTTTTGAGCCACTTTTTCAGGCCCAGAGCCTAGGTCACTACCCAAAATTGAATGACATCTCCAGAACAGTAAAATAATAGGGAAACAATGATGCAAAAGCAAATAGTTGAACAAGCCCTTAACTGGACCCCTACTAGCCATGACAAACATTTCGTCAAACATATCACAAATATGTAATCTACAGGTGTAAATAACATATTTAAGTGTAGGGATCTCATACTTATCTGAGAATCACTAAGAACCATTTTTCCCTCATATCATTTGCTGCATTATCATCTATTAGGTCATAGATACATTGTCCATTCATTTACAAGTAAAAACACAATGAGATCCATACATATCCACGGTCCTAAAACACATACATAACCATCATAATAGCAGTAGAAATACCAATGAAATCATAACCATATGATCCACATATAAATCAATATAATACTCATAGAAATACAAGGAGAAATAACCTCTAATTAATGATGCAAAATCCAAACCCGAGATGGGACTACCATGTTCCACCCAACCATAGAATGGTTGAGCCAAATCTCTCTTCATCCATTCACCCCTATGCCATATTCCAAGCATGAATGTGGGACTCAAACCAAAGAACCAACTAGGGCATCTCGAGGCTAAACCACCTCACCCTCATCAATAGAAACCAGGCTTTACCGTAATCCATCCCGAATCACTAGGCCAACACAATAAACATGTCATAACAGGCTTTACCATGATCTCCACCCGATCACTAGGCCAAACAAGCATGGATGCCACCAAATTTCTCCACCTACACCGTGAGGAATTTTCCTATCTCCTAGTCTCTCAGGCTTTACCGCAATCCAAAGCTGGATCACTAGGCCCAAAATTGAGACCCACTCTCCAGGCCTTACCACATATCCCAAACTCAGGATTACTAGGCCAAACAAAGAGCAAACCAACTCTTGGCTTTACCATATATCATGTCATTCACTGGCAAGGATTCCTAGGCCCACCGAGGCAACAGAATCCTAGCTTTACCGCAACCCACAGTCTAGCTCAGGGGTTATTAGGCCAAGGGCTTTACCGTGATCCATAGTCTGGTTCAGGGACCACTAGGCCATGTGTTCTATCATTTGGATATCCACCTCACTCAGCTTCGAATCCATCCGGCAATCCAACTCAACCAAAACATGAGAACCCCATCACACCATGGCTATCCAAAAATGGAAAGGCTAGGCTGAAAACACTGTTACACCTGGAAAAACCCATGCCATAACAGCAAAAGAACCACATGCAATATCATGCATGCCAAATATAGCAAGGAAAGCACACATAAAAATTGATACCTGCAAAGAATATTGTTGTAGCTGCTTGATCTTTCTCTTCCTTGCTTGATCTCTACTTCCTCTTGCCTTCTTTTCCTTTCTTGATCCAATACCAAAATGCTCCAAGAAAACTCTAAGTGTCCAAGAGTGAGAGAGAGAGAGAGAGGGAATAATGAGAGAGTTCCAAAACTGAATTGACAAAATGTTACCAACTAATCCTGAGAAGCCTTTTTATTAATGAGGCCTCTATTTTCTTCATTTTCCTCCTCACATGCAACCTGTGACCTTTCACCTCCCTTTTCTCCTAATTTCTATTATTTTCATAAATAAATATGCCAAAAATGTCATTTTTCCTTTCCAAAACCTTAGCCATTGCATTTGCCAATTTCCTTAGCCATAATAAACCAAATGAACACCCACACTAGGATGGATTGAATCCTAAGATTAGTGAAATGGTATTAATGTGGAAAATATCTTCATTTGTTAAAGGATTGGAAAATACCTGTTATATGAGAGAGAACATGGACCTAAAATGGGGAACACAGGTTGTATTTTCACAATAACCAAGGCTTATGGTGAAGACCGCTTGAATCTTATCTAGAGGGAGGAAGTTATAGGCCACCATTTTATGGAAATAGGGTACCTAGAATATTGGTAGCAGGGGCTTTAGTGGTCAATGTAGCTTTTCTAGCATCTTCAAGGACTTGTGCAAGTCTAGGACAAACATCTGGAGATGCTAGCAAGAGAAGAGGTTCCAAAGGAAGGAGCTCATTCTGGAGGGCTCCACAAAACTCTATTCACAAGCTGCCTCATTTCACTTATTGGGGATGTGGAGGACCTCATTACCATTGTGATTTCCTTGAGTCACAACCTTGCACCCCATGTAGAGAAAAAAATCCATCGATGGGAATGCCAATTAGTAACCATCACATTAATTAAATGATTGATAACCATCAAGTTGAACACCAACGCATTATGATGGATATTTCAAGTATGATAAATCATGTAAAAGTTAATATTTGGTTTGATTTTTGTACAACATATAGTTTCATTTCAACATATGCATTAGGAAAATGTGGATTAGTTACAATATATGAGCATGAACAAGGCAAGATGGATTTTGGGGTAAACAAGTAGTAAGAGCTAATTTTTAGCAATGTTTGGTAGACCTAAGGATCTGTACAACTAAGTTGAAGGCTAAGGTTACTTCCCTAGGGACATATAATATAATCATCATAATGGATTGGCTAGAAGCTCATTGAGCATTTTGGATTGCTTCAAAAAGAAAGCGATATGTTTAGATAATAAGGAAAGGTCAATTAAGATCTATGGTATTAAAAGGGAAGTGTCTCTATGATTCATCTCAACAATGAATGTTAAATATTGCCTCATACATGGGTGTAAATTGTATTTGGTTGAGGCAATGTGTGACAAGAAGGGATCTCATTAGATCAACACCTTATTCTATCAGAATTCAAGGATGTTTTTCCCAAAGAGTTTCCAAGTTTACCTCCTATGAAGGAGATTGATTTCAAAATCCATCTCAATAATACTGAAGCGTCCACAAAACTGTGGTACCATCTTAGCACATGATCCAATCCGTAAGGAGATATTCTTTGGTTTGATGTGAAAGTATACTTGTTCCCCAACCTGGAACTCCTTGAACAACCTATTTTGATCTGCATAGCTCTTCTACATATCGTGTGCTGCATTTAGATTCTTCTTGATTACTTGCATTTCCTTTTCCATGCCTGCCAACATATCTAGTCAAATAAGTACCATGTTCACTGGATCACTCTAACTAATGGGAGTATTACAACTCCATCCATAAAATGCCTTGAAAGGACTCATCCTCAATGACTCCTAATAACCATTGTTGTATGTGAACTCAACCAAGGGAATATGCTCCTTCCACTTTTGTTGTTGATGCATCATATACATACTGAAGCATCCACAAAACCGTGGTGCCATCTTAGCAAATGATCCAATCTGTAAGGAGATCTTCTTTGGTTTGATGTGCAAGTACACTTGTTGCCCAACCTAGAACTCCTTGAACAACCTATTTCGATCTACATATCTCTTATGCTTATCTTATGTTGCATTTAGATTCTTCTTGATTACCTGCATTTCCTTTTCCATGTCTGCTAACATATTTGGTCCAATAAGTACCACGTTCACTGGATCACTCTAGCTAATGGGAGTATTAGAACTCCATCCATACAATTCCTTGAAAGGACTCATCCTAAATGACTCCTAATAACCATTATTGTATGTGAACTCAACGAAGGAATATACTCCTCCCACTTTTGTTGTTGATGCATCACATACATCCTCAACATGTCCTTCAATATCCTATTGACCCTCTCTATTTGTCCTTTTGTCTGCAGATGATAAGTTGTAATAAAGGCCAACTTTGTTCCCAAACCCACAAATAACTCCTTCTAGAACTTGGAAGTGAACTTTTCATCCATTTTTGACACAATATTCTATGGAACACCATGCAATCTGACCACATCTCTGATGAATACCTGTGCTACATTGCTAGCTGAGAATGTAAACTTCACTGGAATGAAATGTGAAACATTTGCCAACATTTCCACAATAACCATGATGGAATCATGTTGTCTCAATGTCTTTAGCAATCCTGTGATAAAGTCCATGGAAATGACCTCCCATTTCCACTCTGGAATTACAATTGACTGTATCAGTCCACCTACATGTTTACACTCTGCCTTCACACGCTGACAATCAAAACACTTAGCCACAAACTCTGTTGCATCCCTCCTCAAATTCAGCCAATAATAAAATTTCTTCATTGCAGTCAATGTATTTTGATAACCTGGGTGACCTGAATATGGTTTCGCATGAAACTCTCTCAAGATCACCTTCTTCAACTCACTATGGTCTAGCACATATATCTTGTCTCTGAATCTAAAAATCTATCTGTTGTAAGACAATAGTCCACATCATGTGCACCTATACATGTACCTATATTTTCACCTATACATGTACCTATACCTCCACCTATACTTGTACATGTACTACCACCTATACATGTACATGTACTATCACCTCTACATGTACTAGTACTTTGATGCAACCTGTGCACAATCTCCATATACCTTACATCCTGCTGACCTACCTGTAAGATCCTTATAACACCCTCCGAGGTAAATGTGCATATAAACAACATAATAATCAAAATAGAAATACAATAAACATATCAGCCATCAAAATCCATATATACATCAGTACATTTGCACATGAAAATCAAGGGAATGAATTTTTCATTAATAATGCAATGAACCAACCGATGATGGGACTACCACGTTCCACCCGGACATAGATTGGATGATCCATGTCTCTCTTCAACCAATCACCCATGTGCCATATTCCAAGCATGAATTTGGGACTCATATAACACATCAAAAACACCAATCAATGTGGATGCCACCGAAGTTCTCCGCCTACACCATGAGGAATTTGAGTGCCTCTGAGTCTCTCAGGCTTTACTGTGCATCCACGGTCTGATCCAGGGATCACTATGCCCTACACTAAGACATACTCTCCAGGCTTTACCGTGCATTCCATCCGGGAATCACTAGGCCCAATAGAGATAAAATCCACCTCTTGGCTTTACCGTATATCCCGCCATTCACCGGTAAGGATTCCTAGGCCCACCAAGGCACACAATCTGGCTTTACCATAACCCATAGTCTGGTTCAAGGGTTACTAGACTAGTGGCTTCGTGCATCCTCAGTCTAGTTCAGGGACCATTACCACCATGTGTTTTTCAATTCAGAGATCCAACCCACTTAGCTTCGAATCCAATCCAGCCATCCCCCACAAAATGCATGAGATAACCCATCTCATCAAATCTATCAGCAAATGGCAAGGCTAGGCTAAAAATACTGGCACACCTGGCAAAACCCATGCCATGGTAGAAAAGAAACACATGCAATCCCATGCATGCCAAATCTAGCAAGGAAAATACACATGCAAGTTGATACCTTCAGTGAAGCATGTTGTAGCTTCTTGATCCTACCTCTCCCTGCTTGATCTTTGCTTCCTCTTGCCTTCTTTTCCTTTCTTGCTCCAATGCCAAAGTGCTCCAAGAAAACTCTAAGTTTCCAAGAGTATTGGAGAGAGAGAATAATGAGAGAGCTCCAAAACTGAACTGACCAAGTCTTGACAACTGATCCTCAGAAGCCTTTTTATTAACGAGGCCTCGGTTTTCTTCATTTTCCATTATTTTCCTTCAATTTCCTCCTCACATGCAACTTGTGACCTTTCACTTTCTTGTTCTCATAGTTTCCATTATTTTCATAAATAAATGTGCCAAAAATGCCTTTTTTCCTCTTTAATGCCTTAGCCATTGCCTTTGCCAATTTCCTTAGCCATAAACAACCAAATGAACACCCCCCTAGGATGTCTTGCCCACCATCCAGCTTGGAATATGTGTCCCATCATCCGTGGTATTTATATATTTTTACATGAAATTTTCACCAGGGCTATTACAGAACCCTCCTCCTTGGGGGAACACCGTCATTAGTGTTTAATGACACCTATAACCAACATGACTGCTGAAAACAAAACATACTGTCCATGGGAGCTTTATAACATAGCTCGTTGCAATAATTACAATGAAAGATCTACTCAAAATCAAAACATTATGACAACATGACAACATACTGCATACTGGAGCTTTATAACATAGCTCATTACGGTATTTAAAATAACCACATATACATATACACATATGTACATTTTCTCAACCATCAAATAAAATAATATGATGCCTACATCCGCAACAAGGGAATCTATAGGCTCACACCTCCACCCTTAAAGTAATACTAGGATCCACCTCCTTCCCAGGAAGTCCAGAATCCACTATAAAGTCAAATCTACATCTAATGTCCAACGCTATAATCTTGCACCACTTGTCCTCTCAGCGAACAGTTACTGGCTCATTGTTCCAAGGCGCACTCCCAATGTGCATCTAATTCCATATGGCAATGCTAATGACCAAAACAAATCCATCCATGACCTTCCCTTCTCTGCTACACAGTCCCTCGGGAATCCAGTCACCCCTTCCGTGCAGTCACTCACCTTCCAAGTTCCACTGGCACCCCCATCCCGGGTAGTCCATCCCTTGGCAAGGCTTCCTCGCATCGAAAGATACAAAAACCAAGGCATATACCTACCTCAACACATCATACCAGTCATATCATGCTCATGGAAATCAATGGACACTATTGGGTACCAGTGTCCCACAATGGCCCTACTCCTGAAGTTCTTTACCAGCATACTGTTGCATGTTTCATTTCCTTTGTTGCTTCTTCTAATTCTTGCAGTCGATTTCAACCAAGCATGTTCATGCATTCCTGTACCAAGCACATAAATTCCATTAGATTTAAAATAAATTGAAATAAATTCACATCATACCTCATTGGTAGCTCATCAATAATGTACACTTGGAATCCTATTTTCTTCCTGTCACAAGAAGTCAAACTAGCATCTTTGACCAAATCAACATGTATAAAAATATAACATCAAGTTAGCTCAAAATACAACCATCATAGATCAAAATCATAAATCACATGTAACCATCATAAACCATAATCATAGATCACATATAATCTTCATATACCATAGTCATAAATCACATGCATAATCAAATTAAAGTAAAATGATGACACTTATCCTTTCCTCAACCCTTAGCTTCTACCTTTGTCTTTGTTCCATACACACTCTAGATCGGTTGCTACACTCAACAAACACCCAGTGCCTTCTCCTCAACCATGTGCATAGACACATAGTGTGCATCACACACATACAACCACACGACATACCACACCATGCAATACATGCATCTACACCTGACATACAACACATACACCTACACCCAGTGTATACAATACAATGCATCCATCTATACCCGATGTGAAATACCACCCAATGCATGTACCTACACAAAGTATGACACAACAAGTACACATGCCATTATACCATGACTACATGATGCACATACATAATACCACATGCCCTCAACACAGCATGTATGACATGCATGCAATATCACATGCGCATCAGTACTATATGTACAACATGTACACAGTACCACCTATACAATGCACCACCTGCGCAACATGTACACAACATCACATGTACACGGCGCCACCTGCACAACGTGTACACAAAGCCACATGTACACTACACCATTGTACAACATGTACACAATACCACATGTACACAGTACCACATGCACGATGTGTATGCGACACCATATGTACATAGCATCACATGCATGACATGTACACAGCCTCGCATGGTCATAGCACCTTATGTAAAACATGTACATGGCACCACATGCTCATAGCACCACTTGTACAATCATGCATACAACACCACATTTACAACATGCATGCAACACCATGTGTACATAGCACTGCATATCCAACATGTACATAGCATCATCTGTACACAACACTGCATATCCAACACGCGCAGAGCACCATATGCACACACGTCACATATACATCATGAAGATAGTATAATATGTATACAACACCCCATATGAAATATTCGCACAACCCTATTTGTACCATCCTATACATAACATTGCATAAATAACATGTACACATGTTATGTATACACAACACCACAAGTGCACACATCATAGATGCAACATGTGCAAAATATACAACGTATGCTCAACAATAGTACCACACATCCAAAACCGCATTGTCCTTACCAAGAAACCTTGCTTCTGGTATCTCATCCATGCTTATTCTAGCATGTCATAGACCACATTTCTTTCACTTTGTTTATGTATCCTTCAATGTTACTTGTTATAACGTAGACATAGGCATAGTACAAGTATACAATATCAAATCATATCCACATGATACCGACCTCGTATATTTGTCGTGACTATTCTTCCCAATTGATTCCTCGTAAGACCATGAACCTCTTCATGTTGTCCACAAGAATGATCCTTGACAACCTTGTTAGATAGTAACATAGGTACATGGATGCATGCATAAATATATAAACGTTAGCATAAAACAATCATGATCCTGTTAGGCAACGACATACATACATACATGTATACATATATAAACTTCAGCATAATCATGATCATAAAATAATTACTAGATAACATAAGGTCTAGGTTAAGAGAACTTCCTTATTTATGCACAAGAATTGAGAGAAATAGTTCTCAACATAGCCAAAGCATATGACACCTCTAATCCATTTACTTTACCTTTTTTGGTTACATTTCTTGTGTCTACACTGCTACTATCCATTTACCACAATGGACCCAACCAGTCCAACCAACTGTCATAGTCTTACCTTCCAATGCGCTTACTCATGCACAGAGCTTCATTTGGGTCTTATATCATAGGTTGGGCACCACACATCTCTCCTGATTTCCATCAACTTTCCTCTTTCCCAACCAATTCCCAAGACTCAAAACATAAAAGGCAAGACAATAAATAAACAAGAAGAAGACCATAAAAACTAATAACAACATGACTTCGCAAACAAAGTGGTATGTCCATACACTAGACATAAACAAAACCACAAATCAAGCTCAAAAGATCAAAAGCACAAGACTGACACCGTGACGCAATCCCCATGTTTCCCAAGGAAAGCTCAACCTGAGCCATCTTCAAGATTTCATCGCAACCTCTCTTGCCATGCAACTCCGTGCATCATGCTCACACATGTTAACCACATGTTCCAAATATCAAGACAATCATATTTATCAATTTGAAATCAACTTTTACAAACAATCATGTCATAATCCATAATCATTAGACATAATGCTACAACTATCACCTACTAAACTCAAGTACATATCAACTATCTCAACACATATATGTTAGTACAATCATCTTAAAACCAAATCATTTGAACACATACTCATATTAAGCAATTCATCAATCATTCAACCACTTGCAAACATACCATGTTAAATAAATCAACTAGGCACCAAATAGACGTCGTAATCAAACAACCAAGCACCAAATATACGACATAAGAAAACTCATACCTTAATGTATATCATGGGAGACTATCTTGTCTACACAATAAAGCTAGGTTAGCATGATACAACTTCACAACATATCAACTCAAACATAAATCATGATATCCCTAACAGTAACTAACTAACATGTTCACGTCATAAGCTCATAAGCATTTGTCATTCATGCATAACAATCACATATGTATGATCAATCTAGATTAGTACGACACCATATCACAAATATGTCAGCTCATACCTAAATATTGCAACCATAACCATCTGCATAGGCCAAACCAAGTTAGCACAATACATATAACATCAAGATCTTCAATGCAATGAACATAACCATCACACATATGACCAATCCAAATTACAACATCAATATCTCAATGAAATAACTCTAATCATCAAGTTAATAGCACATAAACAACAACAAGTTAGTCTATCATGCTCATCAACGACATATAACACAACAATAGCAATGCATACAACTATAGGTTACTATCATTCTTGACTATCTCACACATGTGCATATAGCTACCCTAGACAACTAAGATCTATCATGAATGTAACCATAACATCAAAATACATGTACGTAAACCTAATGTACTTACATACCTGCATTCCAAACATACAATACATGCATGACGATCTGCTCTTATCCCAAAGTCCAATGCAGCAACCTCATTATGATTATCTGCATCTCCTGCTCTATCTCATCCAACACATTAGCATCATGATGACCTAAATTGCATACAATGCATATCTAACCTAATATTCAAACTATAACCAAGACCATACATGCATAATAGTTGTATATAGACATATATCAAATGAGTACCAAACCATACACACATTATTCTAGCTGGAGTCTAGTCACCAATGAATGACCATGTCAACTACACAAACCATGACCTCATGAATGACAACAACCATTACTCCATTGTACACATTGCCACATGCAACCAACATTATGCATAAGCAATGCCAAATCAACTACACCCATGCATAAACGTATGTACTCAAACATAAGCGATCAATTCTTGTAATCAACCTACAAGACTGATACATGTAATCAAAATATTCAAAAATGTAACCTAACATACAAGGATGTAAGTAGGTATCATGAAATCAACATGTAGCCGACATATAATCCATATGCAGTTAGTCACATGTTCCAAAAATCAAGACATCGTGTCTATTAATTTGAAATCAGCATTCAAAAATACTAACAACCATGTCATAGTTGGCAATCAACTCACAATCATAGTCATAATACTAAAACTAGCACCCACTTGCACGCAAGTGCATATCAGTTGTCTCAACACATATTGTGTTAGTACAATCGTATTAAAACAAGAGCATTCCTTCATACAATTTTATAAGCACAAACACATATCACACACTTAATCAAGCATTCAAACAACCTATAAGCATACCCGCTTACTATCCATGGTCCACAATAAGGTACAAGGAGGAAGCTACTATAATGGCCCAATCTCCAATGTCCAATTATGAAAATGGGATCTCCAAAGCTCTACTAAATTTAACCACACTTGAAAAGAAATTGATTTTTATTTCTCATACATTTTGTATGATATTAAGTCAAAATATTGCACTTATTCCACTTGGAACATAATAACTAAAAACATGCCACTTTTCCATTTCCTTACATGCAACTTTTCAAATTCCTTGCACGCAACCTTTCAAATTCCCTACATGCAACTCTTCAAATTCTTTGCATGCAAATAGGCATAGATCAAATACATCCATATTATCATACTACAATACTATCACATCCAAAAAAATAACATTTTCTTCAAACAATTACCATACTTTTACATTTTTCTTCAAACAACTACTATATTATTACATTTACATGTAAGCATTTCTCCAAACACTTTACATGAAAACTAATATAGAAAACTATTTTCATACAAGTAAGCATATATCAACTACATCAATACTATCCCCAACCACAAACAACATACTCATTGAGGCATTTTTTCAAACAGTTTGTATGCAATTAATCGTTGAACCATTTAATCATTTCATCAAACACTTTGCATGCAAACTAATATAGCGAATGATTCAATGCATATATCCTAAATTGTAGTAGTACAAGTTATGGAAATTGAACCATATGCTCAGTGGTATTTTCCCTCACTATGGTTCAAGTTTCAGCTTCTGGGATTTCATAGATGAAAAGTTATAACAAAATACCAACACAATCCTATTTGGTGCACAATTCTAGGAATATCCAAAAAGCTCGACTTCCACTGGTCATATATGTTATAGACATTTTTGGGCACTGCAACCCCAATCATAAATGTCCATAAACCAAGGGCTCATAAGTCCCTAAAGGTGTTGTTCCAACCCCTAAAAGAACAAGGTCAACTAATTACAGCATCTCCTAAAAGTTCTCCATGAAAAACTACTCAGAACTGGTCAAAACTGGACCATTTCACCTGCTCCATGGTCAAAGTGCGTTGCATCCCACCTACCTACACACAGTAGGTGTGATGCATGTTGAAAATCCCTTCTATGGGGTGCGATGGGTGAGAGTGGACAAATGGCAGGGTCAATCCGCAAGGTGGAGGATCATGGAATCTTCCAGAAACTTCTCCTATGACACTTGCTTCTCTGCATTCGCCCAGGGATGAGTAAGAGATCATCAATCTCCAAGTGGAATCAAGAACTATCAGAGAGAGGACACTAATCAAATCTCAAAAGCTAACTCACCCCCCTTGCAAACATCTATATATGGATCCCTCATCCCAGAGATCCAGAGGCTGGAATTTTGTATCTTGTAAGGAAGTGCTGCAGGTTTCTTGGTGCAATATCATAGTGTTGGGTGATCTAAGCTTTTCATGAGCTGAAGAACGGATTTCTTGCTGAGAGGATGATGCTGGGTCAGAACAATTGGTTGTAATCCTCTTTGCTCTTTCTTGATTATCAATAAAGCTATTCTAGTTTTCCTCCACATTCTTGTATGGTTATATGCATTTGTGTGGTCAATATATATCTGGTCCTATATTGTTTATGATAATAGATCTATGTTCTTGGATAGTGTTATGTTGCTTTGATTCTACAGGTGCTTTTTGAAGCTGGGTAGACGAGGAAGCGAGTGGAAAATATCTATCCGAAGGGAAAGGAATCAAGCAAGGAACCAAGTGCAAGACAGAGGTTGGTCTCCTTTATTCCCCTCTTATCTATTTCTCATAAAGGAAAACGAAAGTGGTTTTAGTTTGTTTGTTTCTAAGGTAGCTACCAGCCTTAGTGGGACTAGCAGCTCTGCATAGACACTAGATTTCCCGATAACAATATATCCTAAAATATAGCGAATAAATGTATGAAATTTTTATCACAATATCACTGGGCATTCCCCTCATTATGGAAAAAATTTCAGCTCCTGAGAGTGCCCATAAGAAACGTTATAATAAAAATGGCAGCGTGACCTGTTTGAGTCCTGATTTTAGGAGCATTCAGAAGGCTTGACTCCCTCTGCTCATATCTTCTAAAATATTGCAACCCAATAACCGAAATTTCTACCACATAATCAGTGTTGTGTCTACTCAATGTGGACAATTTTTCAGCTTCTAAAAGCCTACAGAAGATGAGTTATTGAAGAAATTCCAACATGTCATGTTTAAAGGTGCATTTAGGAAGGTCATCTTCCTTAGATCATAATTCCTAAAGTATTGTGAACCAATATCTGAAATTTTTACCACATTATCAGTGGTATTTACCTTCAATATGGATAAATTTTCAACTTCTCATATGCCATATAAAAAAATTTATAACAAATATGACAAAAAGGTCTAAAATTTAACCTTTGTTCTTCATTTCACTTATGATAGAGCCCATCCAGTCCAAGTGTTTGAACCTGGAAGCTCTGATACCACTCTGTAACACCCTCCAGGGTAAATGTGCATATAAACAACATAATAATAGAAACATAAATACAATAAACAATTTAGGATTCATCCATCAATTAACTGGTTTGCCTTTTGGACTTCAAGGTCTGTAATAAACTCCAGATCTAGAACTATATCATCAAGTGCACTTTCAGACCTGGTTCTGAATAGGGAAAGGTCAAATGACAGATCAAAGGGGAGATCTTCTAAAAACAACCACTCATCAGGGCATGAATCTACTCTTATTGAAGGTGTGGGACTGACTGAAGTTTCTTGTCTTTTGAGTCTTCTTGAAATCAGATTAGGATTATCCACTACTGGGGTGGGGTTTGGATCTGGATTGGCCCTAGTGTACTTTCTCGAAGCCAATGTGCTCAAATTTTGAAGTTTTATATATTGCTTTACAACTTTCCAATTCAGCCTAGTAAATTCTAAAACTCATCATCCATAAGCTTAAGAATTCAAATGAAAGATATTACAAGGGTGATTAGTCTTTTGTTCCCCAGTGGAGTCGCCACGATGTTATCACCTGGATTGAACCTCACACTGAAGGAAGGTAATGCCAGGGTAACCACAAACCATGCTTAGCCAAGTGGCTAGCCCTACTAGGCCGGGAGAGGGCTCTCTCTGTAATGATCTCAGCCAAGATGACTGGATCAGGTAAAGGATATTAGGCTAGGTATAGTAGCTCAAAGTATTGATTGGATTTTGTAGGGGCTTTTCCGGATCAGGAGGAGCTGGACAGTTTAGGTCTAGGGAATTAGGTCAGAATTGCAGGGTGTTCAATGGGGCAAGGTAGGCATAGACATTAACACTCAAGGGCTTGATGGGATGAGATGTTTTAGACTGGTGAGAAGCTAATAAGAGCATGTGAAAACCATGGATCCTTCCTAGATTGTAGAAAACATGAAATGGTGAATGGTTTCCCAAGGCAGAGCACTGATGTAATGAATTCTACCTATCAACTTGAAAACATTTAAATAGAATAAATGAAATGATTAATGGAATACATAAAAACACATTAACACGTGCTCATAGAAGAAGAAACTGTACTAAAACTCATACCACATGGATCCCATAAAAATAGTTGCAATTCTTATTAATCTCCTACCAAATTTCTTACAAAAGGTGTACAATCAAGGTCTGAGCATCCAGCTGAGTCCAACCCTTTACAATGAGAAAGAATAACAAGATATAGACATTATTTCAACCTCCTCCCATCCTCAGGGGTCGAATCCCTAAGATTAGGAGCTAATCTAACTAATACTAAACAAGAAACAAGAAAATAGGCAACTCAACAACTTGCCTCTAAAAGTGAAAAATTGATTCATTTGAGCTCAAATTGACTTCTAAAGAAATGAATCTACCCTCTGTTACTATTTATCTATAATAATTACATGCCAAGTCATCATTTACAATGGTTAATCATCATCCATGAGAGAGAATCCAAGAACACGGTGAAAAACTGGAAAAATATGCCTCTTGAGCAAAATCTGCCCTACACACAGCGCCACTGACCCAACGCGCAGCGCCACTTTCAAGTCCATTTTGGAGGCCTTCCCAATATCCCATTGAGCTCATGATAGCTCATTGGAAAGGTATTCAAGTATAATTTCCAAAACACCTTGAATTTCTGCATTTGAAGCTCATTTAACACATCAAAAATTGATTCTCCCAAGGCTACTTCTGTGTGTCCAAAAAGTGGCAGAAAGGTCATTTTTAGGGTGTTTTTTGACCTTTTGGTGGACCAGTTCTGCCCCAAAAACTTTGAAAATTTCTAGGGTGCATGTCCTCATCGCTCTAAATCCAAAAATGCAAACCATTTCTTCATTGGGTGCCCCTAGGAAAAGTCGGTGCTACGCGTCTAGGCAATTTTCCTGTGTGTAGAATTTCAAAAATTGGCAAATGACAAAAATTTCTTCAAACTTGCCCAAAATTGGTGAGAAGCACCATCATCAAGTGTCCTGATGAGCAAAGGAAGCTTCAGCAAGCATCCTAAGCCTATCCTCCTCCTTTTTGCCTTTCAAGGCTCGCCTAAGCCTAGCTTTCATTTTCTTGACCCTCATATTGCAAATCTTGTTTCGGTTCCTGTAATGATAGGCCATTTGTCTAACCATCTGATTGTCTCTATTGGCCTTCTGTAGCAGCTTCTCAAGGTGCAAGTTGACCCTCTCAAGCCAAGTCTCCCTATCGTCTTCAATCTCTTTCTCAATAGGAGTCAAAGTGACTTGTGCCTCTTTGCCACTTTGTCATTTCATCTTGAGCATTTCCAGCTCCATGAGGACTTGTTTATCACTCAATTGCTTGTTTTCTTGCTCCAAATATGTGATGACATATTTTGCCCTCTCCAAATTATCTGCCAAAGCTTGTACTTGAGCTTCCCTTTCTTGTATGATGATGTCTTTGATGGTTTCTTCGTCCTGAGCCTCTAAGTCAATGATTTCAACTCCATGATGGGTATACCGTTGCTCTGGCTCATCATGCTCAGTCAAGTCAAAGTCCCTTTCCTCCTCATCATCAAGACTCTCCTTCGGCATCTTTTCCTTCCCTTTGTGCAACTGCTGCACCTGTACCTGTTGTGTCGATGAAGAAGGCAAAGCCCCTTCCACATCCTATGTAGCTAGAATTTGCCTATGGGCAGATGAATAAGGCAAGGTCCCTTCCACATCCCGTGGAGAAAACACTTGCCTATCAGCTGCAAATAATCTCCTTGTGCCCCTCTAATATGTCATGTAAACGGGCACCTTAGTAGTTCTAGTCTCCTTGACCTCCTCATCTGTTTTCACCTGAATACTGCTAGAAGGTCCCCCTGCTTCTTGAGACACTGGTGGAGGAATTTTTGGACCCCTGAAGATGTCATGAGAAATAAATGTCTCCCAAGAGATGTTGAGGAGACTGAGATGATGAAGCACAATGATCTTGATCAGGGAGTAGTGATAGAGACTGCTCATCTGTTGAGGGTATGGCTTCTTCTGGACAAAATGAGCCATCTTCTCAATATTCCTGAACAAGAAGTAAGGGAGGTTTAACATCCTCACCCTAGTAAAATGCATGAGGAGCCTAATGTGATAGGTGTACAACCTGGAGAATCTGCCCTCACAAGTGAAATACTTCATGATGATTTTCATCATGGGGACATATTTGTCTTCAAGAAATCTAAAAGGAAAAAGTCCCTTCACTTCATTTCTGTGTTGGGATTTAATATAAGGTTCATAGTAGTGCTCATCCAGGTCCTGGGCCTTGTACCACTTCTCCCCTACATTTGGAATCCTTGTGGCTGTTAGGATTCCAAGAAACTCTCCTAGGTTGTAGCTCAGAGATTCCTGGTAACATATAAATTCAACTATTGTTGCAAGGTTTAATGGAAGGAATGATGGTTTGGTTCAAGCCAGATAACCACTTCTACTTTGTTTCACTCCAGACATGCATGAACATCCTCAAACTACAAGGCTTTAGACCACCAATGCTCACAGTTTAGATATTAGGTGAATATGGAGAATACTAACCACACCAGCAGATGCACAAGACCATGTGATGGCCAGCTGCAACTAGTACAGAAACCTACAAATCTAATCTATTAATGCAAAGACAGGATGACAGCTCTCTTGCATTAGATAGAAAGAAACCTGAGCAACCTATTCAATGATTCATATAAGATTCTAACACAGAGACAAGATGACAATTATCTAGTGCTAAACATCAGGAGATCAAGAAAACAGCATATCAAGTACAAGCTTAGAACAGAGGAAAATGGACAGTGAGTAGTTAACAGCAAATGAAGCTTGTATTTGCTGAAAATGAAGATGAGACGCTGCAAGTGACAAAATGTCTACATTCTCCAGAAGTTGAACCTTACATCAAATGCCAACCCTGATTACATCTTACTTCTGGATATATATAAGTTTACAATACTATGGCACTTGGCCGTTTAGGTATGCAGAGGTCATAATTGACCACCAACTGCATTTAACCGCCTGATGGAGTCTCTGAACGGAGTTTCTTGTTTCAGCGGGTAAATCTGATCTGTTCTGGTGTTTTTATGTCCTTTAGGCGGTTGGAATGCTCGTATCGGTGGAGTCCATGACTGATAAATTCAGTTACAGAATCGTGAAGTGTCCTTTTCTCCCTTTGGCCATGCTTTCTATTTAATATGGTTGTTGGGGGTCTGACTGTGACTAATGCTGGCAGAGCTGGTCATCTCCTTCTTCGGGCAACAGAATGGTCATAGGATGTGGAACTCATGGGTAGGTGGACGATTCGGGTGAGCGAGAAGAATGACCATGGGATTGGGGAAATGTACGACGGAGATGGCTTGGCGGAGGCTATTGGCCGAGGTGGGAGCGGGGTGTGTCAGGGCCATTGGATCCTCAGCGGACAGATCAGACGGTCATCAGGCGACAAAATTGCACGGCCGTTTAACGAGTGAGGGCGGTTTGGTCAGGCGGTAACAGTGTCATCGCACCACTTTCGAGCGCTAAGTGGTAAATGCCCAGGGTCAAGCAATTCCACTCAATAATTGACACATAGTGGCGGATGAGAGAGAAAAACCGCTCTCATCGGGTGTTATCGCTCAATCAAGTTTCCAGTGCGGTGAATGCGAAGACCGTCAGATCTTGGTAGAGATGATCTTACAATGGAGAGTGATAGAGAGGGTCGCCTTTATTGGGTGCGATGGGAGCCGTTGGATCGGCGGGGGTGATCAACGGTGGGGATGCGCAAGACGAGTTACGAATGCACAAAGACATATGGTAGGGTTTTATGGGTGCTTTGGGGTTTTGTACTTGGGGCTAAGGCTAGAGAATTTTGTCGGGTTTAGCAGGTTTGTTTAGGAAATGAGGAAGATTAAAGGTGAGAGGGGTGAGGAAAAAGGGAAAGTGACCAATGTAAGCTCCCTTTTGGACACAACACAACAGACCAGATCTCTTTCTGGCATTAGAAAAGCAGCGCTGCATAGCATAGTTAACAGTGGTATATGAAATGATGGAAGGTGAAACTGTGAAAGTTACCCTAGCAAGAGTTACGTTGTTGTCCTGAAGATGGGCTACAAAAAGTCTAGTGAGCTCCAAGTGGTATTGAACTCTCTCTACCTTCTCACAGAACTCATAGTAGCCAAGATATCTGAAACATGTGACAGCCAACTAAGAGGCTTTCAATTCCCTAAGGTTTGATGGCTCTTCTCTGATAATCCTGCCTCCCTTGTGTGGTTTTCTCAGTTGCCTAGCTTTGTCTACTGAGGTGTCACCACCTGTGTTTTCCTTCTCCTCATAGTCTCGGTCCTCTGTGTCCATGTTTGCAAGGCTAGAGGTTGTGTGAAGGGAATGAGTGAAAGTGTTTTAGGAATGAGGGGATGGGAAATGATTGTATGGGCTAAAAATGAATGAGGGAGTAGGAAATGAGAGGGAGGGTTTGTTTGAGAAATTGCCCTTAGGGAAGAGGGATAAAGGGATGGAAATGATATTAAACAGGGATAAGGGATAAGGGATAGGGAAAAGAGATAGGGATAGAGTTTAGAGCTGTAGGGATAGGTGATAGGATGAACAATGAGGGTTTAGGGTTTTAGGCACCACTAGGGAAATTTTTAGGGTTTCATATTTAACATGGAGGATGAAGCTTATGATGTGGATATGCAAACAAAAACTGAAGTGAGGGATGTCAACTTACTTGCAATGATGGAAAGAGGGAACAATTTGGAGGTTTCTTGAAGATTTGAGGGCTTTCTGACCCTCCTGCACAACGCGCAGCGCCAGTGCATAGATGTGCAACACCACCCTAGAAGCGCAGTGCCAATGTAAAATTGCACTGGGGAAATTTTCCATATGCACAACGTCGATCTCAATGCACAGCGCCAACCTATCTGCCTCAAAAGCGCAGCGCCTCTCAACCAACACGTAGTGCCACTCAACCACTGCACCAGAACCGCAGCGCCAACTCTTCTTCGCCAAAAACTCACTCAAGCTTGCCTCTTCTTCTCACTTTTAAACTTCTTGCTTGCCAAAGGAGAATAATGAACTTTGAAAATGAAATGTGGGAGCTTAAATAGGAGTAGATTTTGATTTTTCACTTGAAAAACCCACTTTCTAATGTTTCTTGTCCTTCTTGAAAACTCTGTTTTAATGCCTTTTCTTCTTTGTGTCTTTGCAGGTGGATAAATGCTCAACTTGAACTGATTTTTGTTGTGTTTCTTTATCTTGCAGCAAGGAGAGATGCTCTAGCAGTTGGGATCAGTTATTACATATAGTGACTTAAAATTACATAAGAAATAAAAATAAACTCAAAATACTCTGTTTTCACCTCAAAAACATGTTTTTGAGGTGAAAATTATATTAGGTTAAAAGATAATTTTTCATTGGCTATGACCTACAAGCCATCATGTTTGACTTATTCATCATCCTCATATCCTTGCTGACCTTTATTTACAATTTAAAATTAGGCATCTTGACCTTGGTGATGAAACCCTAAGACCTAATGGAAAACATGCCCTATGACCTAATAAAACATGAGTGCAATATTGGCCATGAAACCATAACTGAAGATAACCTGAAGAAGGGTCAACAATTACACTCTATGAGGGAGAAATTGGACTTCCAGAAGAGAATACAACCATCAATGGATTAGTTTGACCTGACCTAATGGAATGATGTGAAAATTTTCAGTATGGGACCCCTAAAATGACAATGCAAAGAGCGAATTTTGATCCCTGATGGAATTATGTAGATACTGACACTAACATTGGCCTTATTGGGGATGGAAGCTCCTTGGAGGTGTCAAGAACACCATAGACCAAGTGCCTCATCCATTGGACAATACTGTCAGTCGAAAAGAGTCGATAGTGCGGACACAACCAACCTCCCTAGGAGCCTAAGACTCTCTAGTGACAAACAAGACAAACAAGAGCAATCCTTCTCTAAACATGCATTTACTATATAAGAAATCAAGTGTTTAGATCCTACCTGTAGTCCAACGCTGTTGTAGCAGTCCAGCTCCGCTGATCCGGATGAGCTCCTCCTTCACTTTGAAACCTGCATCCACTAACAATCAAACGATTAAATAGCACTTGATAATCTCATAGAATAAAACATATTTAACACATAGACCAAGGAGTACATGAAACAACTCATAAATAACAAGTTATTGAGAAGAATGGACTCATTTGCATTAATAGGAAACAAAAGGAACAATTACAACCTGAGCCTTGGTGTTGTGCAAGTCCCTCCCAGGGTCCATCAAGAGTTCTCCTTTACTTTGACAAAGCTCACCCACTTCCAAATAGAACAAGCAAAGATGGCAATCTCTCCTCACAAGCTTCTAAATGGGAGTCCTAATTCCAGCAGCATCTACCCTTAGAAATGTTTAGCTTCCAACCTCTCCTCCTTCTGGCCCAATGCCTGTATTTATAGTGCTCAAGAGGAAGTTATTCAGGTCCACCATCAATGGGATAATCCCCTCTTTGGATGGGATAGCTCCCTTATTGATGGGATAAGTTCCTCTTTGGTAGGGGTACATGAACCATCTGGAGGCGCTCAATACACGTCGAACAACCTTCTAGAATGCTCTAGAAATGACCACAAGTAACTTTTTAAAGATGAAACTTGCGCATTTTGACCTTTACAGGGGGACGCACCTGCCCCTTTACATACAGAGCGTACAAGTACGCAGCTTTTGTGAACATTGGGTGCGTACCCGCAGGTAAGGTTGAGAGAACCTGCGTACCCAGAGATAAATACATTTATAAAGACTTTCTCTCTTTTTGGAGTTTGACATGGAGAGCAGAGGCATAAGACTTGCCTAAGAGGATAGCATGACTGTTGATAGAGCCATACTAACTGTAAATAGTCATGGTGACATTTTTTAGTGTAACAGATTGCCCCCTAAAGTGCGAAGCCTGTAATAGATTAGGGTTTTGTATTATCTAGGAAGGGTGAAGCGCTTTATCATTTCAAGGATTATCTCGTGGAGAGCCTGGTCAGAACCTGCAATTTTCAACACAAAATACATGTATAAGATTATATCATCACTGAGGTAGGCATTCCCATACTCAGATCAAAACTTTAACTAACAGACTAACTACTCTGATACAGGAATGATCTTGCAGTACATCATAATCATAGACTTTTGTAGACACAGTATGGGCGCAGCCATCTGTTTATGATTAGTCTACTTAGATAATGAATACAAAACTCCTCGCAGCCTGGATGGTGGAAACTAGATCCAGGGTCTTCATTTCTACTTCCCGAATTGGTACGATTCTAGCCATGCGAATAAATGAGTTGATGTCGAACATGGTAGAAACCACTTGATTACCAGTCGATGATGTAAACTGTTAACAAGTGTGAGAGAGACCACCAGTAATGTCAATGGTTCTCAAAGTACCCAGTACAATCCATGAGATGTGAATGAATGAGTTGATGTCGAACATTTCACGGAATCCTTCGATCGAAAGTCAATGATGTAAACTGACGTCAAAGGCGAGAAACCTGCCATTGATGCATGCAGACTTCAAGGTACTGACGATTTCTAAGTCATCTCTCTAGATAATGTGCTGATGTCGATAGAAAGCGACCCGTTGCAGGCAAGCCCACAACACGAAATCATTGTTCAAGTTGAAGAAATGTTGCTGTAAGGACTGACTCAGGGATGGTCAAATGGATGACAAGTATTTTGCAGATGAAAGTTTTGCTTGCAGACCTCTTGAACACATAACGACACAACAGATGGCTTGGTGATAAATGACTCAAAGTTAATCCCCGGAACCCGGCTGAAGACTTTCAAAGTGGTTTGATCAACTGTGAGGTAAAGGATTTCCCAACCCAGGTGAATGAAAAGTGTCGTGTTCAAGAGTGGTAATAAAGTTTCTTCTGAGACAAAAGATAACAAATAGGCTCATTCTTCTCTCTTTTCCCCCACCATTTCTGGCAAGTACCTCTTTATTTTTAACAAGCTTGAGGAGGATAACATATGCTTGATTATAAGCTCATCCTTCGGATGAGTCCAACCTAGTTTTGATTCGAACCCTAGGAAGGAGTGGTTCGTTCCTGTTTGTAATTGAACAGGTCCTTTACTGTGAAATTTTAACGAGCCCAGTATAGGAGAAACTCGGCGTTTTTCAATTTTAGAGAGTCTGAAAAACTTAAGAAGACTCCAAGTTGAACTTTTTCGTAGATTTGTGTCCCTCAAGCCCGAAAAAGTATAAAATAATACCTGGGGGAACCGCTTGATCTTGCGACCAAGGAGTACTTTCATAATTAGTGCCACTGACCTGAAAAGTAAAAAGCGATCAAGGACACGTCGTTTTATTTCCGTATCGAGTTTGAAACGACAAAAACCCGGCAATCTTTTCCTGTTTTTACGGTCAGAAAAGAGCTATAAGGGGACCGTCTTTTAATTCCGTTTTAACGAGTGTAAAAGAAACGCTCGGCAATCTTTTCATATTTTAGGAGTCAGAAAAGGGCTTAAAAGATGACTCTGATATTTTGGTTCGTGAAAAATGACAATTTTCCCTCTAAATCCCTTTGTCCTGCACAAAAACGACACATTACTCATACCTGTTTAAGATAGGCAAAAATACATTGAAAAATATCCTTCCATGGTGAAAAATAAACAAACCTAGCATTCATTCATCCAAAAAACCTATAAAAAGACTTTTTACCATGTCATTTTTACCATTTTACTGTTGAGGTTGAAAAAAGGGCTTTTGGCAAGAAACTTCCCGTGGTCGTTGCGGAGAATCCGACCGTCAGAATCGAACGCCGTCTCTTCCAGGTATTTCACAACATCCTCCTCTTCAATTTCATCCGATTAAAATTTTGTTTTAGGTTTTAGTTTTGGTTTTTGGGGGGTTTTAGGTTTCAAAAATCGCTCTGCGGGGTACGCAGGTGCCCTAAGGGTGACCTGCGTCCCCCGACCTTTTCCTACACAGGAAAAAGGTCGGGGTACGCAGCCCACCTTCAGGCCAGCTGCGTCCCGGCGCTCTGTGTCCTAAACGCGGGGTGCGTCCCCCGCGAAGGGCGGAATTTGAAACCCCAAACCCCAAAAATAACCATTTAAATTTTCCCAAATTAATTCTAATCTTTATTTCTTGGTGTGTAGGGCACTCACCATGTTGGATTGGAGAGAAAGAGAGCACGAGGACGTTGATTTAGCCGCAATTAATCATCAACCTTCCATTGATGCCCTAAAAGCATGCGGACTATATAAATACTGGGCCATACCTGGCATGAGGGCTCAGGTGAGATTCTTGGAGTGGCTGGTTGAGAGATGGAACATTCATGAGCAATGCTTTTACATCGGAGGGCACCAGCTCGAGATAGAGCCCTCTGACATATACTTTCTCACTGGCTTGCCAAATAGGGGCGAGCAACTCAATCTAGCCGGGACTAGGCCGGGTGGCCAATCCCTTGCTAGTCTCCGGGCAGATTGGTGCATACCCAATCAAAACCATGCGAAAGGCGTAGAAATCAAATACATCTCTCGGCGTGAACTCAAGGTTATAGCTTTCACGGTTACCAGAATTTGCGGCGCAGCCGCTTTACATATTGCCACCGGGTCCCAAATGCGGATGGCGATTGACTGTTTCCAAGGCACCATTTTCAACTGGTGTGATGCTGTGTCGGCCAATATGAAGGGCCAACTGACTAGGGCAAAGAACGGACAACTGAAGACCTTTGGATATGGGCCTCTAGTTGTGAGCTTTGCCTTAGAGAGAGTTCCGATGCTGATCCCTCAGCAACTCACTGTTGATATCTTGGGTCCTCGGGAGCCAAAGCTGATACGATGGGTTACGGTGATGGCCCGGCATCCTGACGAGGGCGCGGCAGTTGTTCGATTCCCTGATGGTTATTTTCACTGGTTAGAGGACCAGGTTTTTCGATCCAGGACTTTCCGTATGCCGGAGTAGATTTTCGAGGTGATCCGGACATGGTTCTTCCACAGGGAGAACAATGGGACGACAGAGGTACTTTATTTTTCACAAGTTTTCAAATTATATATTTTTTTTTGTTTTTTATATATATCGTCTCAAAACTGACAGTAAAAATTTTCAAAATGCAGATGTTGGTCCACAGCGCCCAGCCAACCTCCGGCCTTTTGAGAGGAGAGTACCAGCTGTACCAGCACCAGCCCCACAGGATGCGGCCGCAGAGACCTTAGCCGAGTTGGAACAGGATCTAGAGCGTCTGACGGCGGATATACCAGAGACCACCATAGATGACATTCCCATTCGACTTCAGCGCTATGTGGTCGCAGTCCCAGGACCTTTTAGGAGGTTCTTGTGTAGGGTAGCGCGGGCAGTGGTTTCGTATAGAGAGCACCACCAGTGATTGGCTAGTCACTTTTGTAGACACATATGACATTTTTGGCTTTTTGTACTTATCATTTTTGCCGATCATAAGGTGTTTTTCAACCTATGATCGAAGACGATGTATATTTTTTGACACACTCCTATCTATATATATATCATTATTACCGGCTTATCTTGTTTAACATATGTGATGAAATGTTTTTAAATTTACTTGCATGATTATCGTAAATGTCTGTCCAACATTCGAGAAGCAATTGCATCTGCTAATGTATTTAAAGACCTTGGAATATGCTGATATTCAATGTAATCAAATTCACGTTCCAAGAGACGCACTCTCAAAAACAACCTTAATAACACAGGATTTCTAATGGCATATACTCTATTAAGCTGTAATACAACAAGTTCAGAATCTAACCTCACTATCAAACGTCGAATTCCAAATGAAATAGATTCAGATAATAATTCAACCACTGCACTGTATTCTGCAATGTTGTTCGTTGTTTGACCGAGGCTTACCCCATGCATAGAAACTAACTCGTCAGAGGGCGAATAGATAACCCAAGCTGCGGAAGAGATATTCCGTGTACTACGACAAGCACCATCAGCAAATCCAATGTATGTTTGGAGAGGCGTCGACATCTGCAATATCAAGAGTAAAACCAAGATAAGCCAGAATAACGACGAAAAACACACTCTCTAAGCTAAGCACACTAACTAAACTAACAAACATACTAGCTAGAAAGAAAACCTAACCTAACTAAAAATTCTCCATACCCACCATTTAAGCATAATACCTCTTTAGGTAAAGTCCATTTCTGGGTTTACCCAAAGAGTCCCCATCAAAATCTACCAGCTCATAAGCCCCTTTTGCTAGCTTTCGCTTTACAATGTAGGGTCCATGCCACATAGGAACGAATTTTCCAGCACCTAGCTTATCGTTAGCTTGATCATATAATAGCACTAGGTCTCCCTCCGAAAAACTTCGAGGGGTCACATTTCTATCATACTGAGCTTTCATTCGCTTCGCGTGAGTCTCGATTGCCAATGCAGCGTCACGTCGAGTCTCATCTAATTTAGCTAAGTATAATAAACGTTTCTCCTCTTCGGAAGTAGCTGGAAGTAATTCGACAGCCATTTGAAGTGATGGGATTTCGCATTCAATGGGTAACACAGCTTCCAAGCCATAAACTAGCTGGAAAGGAGTGAACCCTGTTGAAGTTTTCACTGAGGTTCGGTATGCCCATAGCGCTGAAAATAACATGTTGTGCCAATTCGACCGATGAATACCAATGGTTCGTCGGATCATGATAACCAGAACTTTGTTGATAGACTCAACCAAACCGTTGGCTTGCGGATAATAAGGAGTAGAGCTATCGTGGCGCAAACCAAGCTGGCTTGTAAGCTCAGTCATCATGATGTTTCGAAAATGGCTCCCATGGTCAGTGATGATTGCTTGTGGGACACCAAACCTAGTTATAATATGATTGAATACGAAAACTGCAGCTGTTTTGCCGCTTGCGTCGAATGTAGGCATCGCCTCGGCCCATTTAGTAAAATAATCAACCGCGAGGATGATATACGCATGCCCCCCGGCCGAGTGAGGGTTACAAGTAATAAAATCGATACCCCATTTGGCGAATGGACCAACGGCAATTATAGGGTGGAGAGGAGCAGGTGGTGCGCGCATCTTGCGATCAAACACTTGACAGTTGTGGCACTTCCGGACTGCAATGATACAATCTTTAAACATAGACGGCCAGAAATAGCCAGCGCGCAACACCTTCTGAGCTGTGGCATACCCAGACATATGACCGCCACATGCTCCAGAGTGACAATCATTCAAAACCCTCTCAGCCTCTTCGTGAGTTAAACAACGTCGAAAAACTAAGTCTGCCCCCCGGCGATAAAGTGTATCTCCAATAATTTTGTATTGCTGGGATTGAAACCGAATTTTTCGACGTTCCGACTTTGAAGCTTCAGGCCGAAAGGTTTGGGTTTGGAGATAGATGATTATATCCCCGTACCACGGATCTAAAGTACTGATAAGAAACAAAGATTCGTCCGCAATGGACTCCTCTGCCACAGTTTCTGTGTCAGCACGCGGGAAATCACACATCAATTCCGCAAAAACTAAGGATTTCTTAGACTTGGACTTCTCAAACTCCAAGTCGAACTCTTGCAGGATAACGATCCATTTAGAGTACTTGCCCCCTAGCAGTTGTTTTGTCAAAATATAAATCATAGGGTTGCAATCCGAAATAACTGTAGTTTTACGGAGAAGAATGTAGTGACGAAAACGCTGGACAGCTTGAACGGCTGCCAGGGCCAATTTCTCCACATGCGAATATTTTAGCTCAGTGGGGTTTAATGTCCTACTAAGATAATATATCACATGTTCCGCTCCGAATTCATCTTCTTGAACTAACACCATTCCAATGGTGGAATGCGAAGCTGCGAGGTATAAGAAGTAGTCCTGGTTGTAGTTGGGAGGATGCAACAACGGTGCATGGGTCAACGCGTGTTTAAGTGCATCAAAAGATTGTTGGGCAATCTCGTCCCAAAAGAATTGAGCGTTCTGTTTCAACAACCGTGTAAAACCTTTAGTGACCTCGGCGTAGTTTGGAATGAATCGGCGTAAAAAGTTCGCTTTCCCTTGCAAACTTTGGAGTTGGCGCAAACTCGAAGGAGGAGGCAATTTGATGATAGCTTCGACCTTCGAGGGATCGACGCGAATGCCGGCTTTTGAAACAACAAATCCCAGCAATCGACCCGTCTCTATACAGAAAACACACTTGTGGGGATTCAACCGAATTCGATAATGCCTACACCTCATAAAGATTGCTCGTAAGTGGACAAGGTGATCAGCTCGATGTAAAGAATGAGCAGGCAAATCATCGAGGTACGGTTGCACAATGTGCTTGATGTCATGAAATGCATAAGACATCGCCCGTTGAAAAGTGGCCCCGGCATTCTTAAGCCCAAAAGGTAATTTGCAATAAGCAAATGTCCCCCATGGACAAATGAATGCCGTTTTTGGTTGGTCGGCAGGTAGAATATTGATTTGATTATAGCCCGAAAAACCATCCATGAAGGAAAACATTTCACTTCCGGCACAATCATCAATAATTTGATCGATATAAGGCGTAGGATAGTTGTCTTTTGGACAAGCTCGATTTATATCCCTATAGTCGATACAGATTCTTATTGTTCCTTGTTTCTTGTTGACCGGAACAATATTCGATACCCAATCCGTTAACGGGATTGGATAAATGAAACCTGCTTTCAACAGCTTTTCGACTTCTGCTTTAATCGCAGCCGCTTTCCGAGGGTGAATCTGACGCAACCGTTGCCGGACGGGTTTAGCATCCGGGTAGGTCTTTATTTCATGAACAACAATGGCAGGATCGATTCCCGGCATTTCCTCGTAAGACCAGGCAAACACATCGCGGAATTCTTGGAATAGGGCCTTGTAAGTTTGGATTTCATCTTCTGTACATGAGGCACCTATATGAATGTTTTCCTCAATTCCGGGCTTCACTGAAATATCAATGGGAATAGTGCGAGAAATATTCCCTAAATTCAACTCTGAATCAGAATGTTTCGTTGGATTCTGAGCGTCTTTGACATATTCAGCGGTAAAGATAGATGAAAAATCATTTTCAAAAGCATCATCCTTAGGTAAAAACGAAGATCTGTGATGGAGATCTTCCCATGGTAGATCGTCTACACTTAGGATTTCGCGAAGTTGTTCGTCAGATGACACGACTTCGGGAAACGCTATCCGTTCTAAGGTTGATGTGAAAAGTGATTCTTCACTGACCACATTCATTTGGTCGATTTGGGTTGAACGCGAGTCGGTAAAAGACATGACGGCTTCATAAGCAATTTCATATGGACTCAAAGGCATAGCATCACCGAATGAGTCTATCTCAGATTCAGATGGGACAATCCAAGGATCATCATAAATAATGTTTTCTGATGTAATCATATGAATTGATGCAAATGAAGGGTCTGCGTTGATTGGAGGGAAAGGAAAAGTTCCCAGTAAACCGGAATCTTTAACTAAACCTACGCCAACGTCCCTATAAGGGATTGTCGTCTTACCGACATGCTGGATACTCTCTGAAGAGGCTGGGTCGGATGAAAAGTATGTCAGCTGATCAATAGTCACGATCTTACCGTTATGTGGAAACTTAATTACTCTGAAGACCGATGAAACGACCGCTGTCATAGCATATGACCAACTTCGACCCAAAAGAAGGTTGTAGTCTAGAGGGGCATCAACCACCTCCACATCCAGACTAACGGTTTTACCTTCTACCCCTATAGGCAATTCCTGTAGAATACCAAACGGACGGAACCCACGGCCATCAAAGGCCTTAAGGATGGTCGGGGATTGGTTCAACGAAGGAGAACCAAGCGATCTCCAACATTGAATCGACATAATACACGTAGAAGCTCCCTCATCAATCACAGTCCGATGAATAGGCCTGTTTTTGACTATCACTGGAATTTGGAAAGCCATTTGATGGGGTAGACGCGGTGTACTATTTTCTAGATCGAAGATTATCAGGTTCGGGTCCTGAACATCAACAGCTCCGATAGCCGACAAAAGTAATTTTCGTTGTGCTGGGCATGATTGCAGCACTTCTAAAGCCGACATTGCTGAGGGTGAAACAGCTAAGTCCTCAACAATGTTGTAATTCTGGGCTGCTCTCGCATGTGGATTGAAAGCAGACCTTCGAAGTACACCCTTGGCGGGCGGTTTGATTACTAAGTCCGGGTTAGGTTTTTCGATCTGTAGTGGATCGGAACCAGGAGCTGAGGTTGATGGATTAGAATGAGAAGATTCTGCTTCCTTACCATCAACAGGATTCTTACTACCATAATCTTGCGATCGAGTCGCAATCCTCACATGAGACATCATCAAAATGGGTTCTTCACTGGCAGTCGAGGAAGAACCTATCATCTTACTTTCCTGCTTTGGAAATGGATCTTTTAACACAGCAGGAGTGGGAGAACCTTTGACTATTTTCACAACCTCGGCCCGATGAGGGCAATCTCTCGTAAAATGATCCTCTTCACAAATAAGACAAGGATATCGAGGTTTGCGCTTTTCGTCATTGGTTTCCGACTTTTCCGTTTTCTCCTTCGGAGCCTTGTCTGCTTTAGCCTTCTTCTTTCCTTTCTTCTTTCCACCGTTTTTTGATTTGGCCGTAGATGACTCTACAGCGTGAATATCGGCGGAAAGTTCAGGAGAAGACTCTCCTGTCGGGGAATCAGGCAAAGTGATTATAGGAGTAGTTGAAGCCTTGGAAGACTTCTTCTTGCTCTTTGTATTCACGATACCAATCATACCATCAGCGGCATGAGATCCCGAAGGAGCAGCAGCGATTTGATTCGATTTTGGAAGATCTGGAATCTTCTCGTGTAACGTACCCGACTGAGTATAAACTAAGTCAAGGTATTGCGCCTGAGCAATGACTTGCTCCTCAGTAACTACTCCGGCCTTAGCTACATCTTCAGTAATCTTCGGTAATAATGATTTAACAAACCATTCAGCTAAGATTTGGTCCGGGATAAAAACTTTCACTAACCTTCTTCGACGTCTCCACTCATGAATGTGATCAGAAATATACGTGGACGTCGATTGTTTTAGTGAAGTTAATAACTCCGTGCCGTTATCGTATCTGACCGGCAACTGAAAGTGAGTTAAGAACGAGGTAGCTAACTGGCTAAAATTGTAAAAAGAGGCCCGTGGTAACTCAATGTACCACTTGGCCGCGAGACCAATGAGTGTACGCTGGAAAAGACGTAAGCGGATCGAATCATCCGAGATAGAATTTGAAGCACACCAGAGGTGGTAAGTCATCACATGATTGGACGGATCCTCTCCAGACTTACCTTCGAACTTGGGTATATCACTGGGCAACTTATTTGGCATTGGCGGCCAGAACGGAAGATATTGAATTGGATCGTTCGTTAGGCGCGTCAAGTCTGGTAAATCCAAAGTTGCGATAAACGGTAACTGCCGGTTAGGATCTCTAAAACTCTGGGTCACAAGACCAGTCCCAGGAGGAGGATATCCAGGATAACTAGGAACAGGAGTCGCATTAGGGATATTATATCCTCCTGGAAAACCAGGATTAACCGGACCGTACTGGGGTTGTTGAGGTTGTTGATAAGTGTACCCAGGATACGGTTGATACTGGTAAACCGGCTGTTGGACAGCTTGCCCATGTTGGTACTGTCCCTGGTACGGTTGTTGAACAAATTGAGGTTGAGTAGTGACAACCGTACTTATACCAGGCTGACCTGTAGGCATCTGGACCGTGGTTTGAATCGTAGATCCAGACAACGGTAAAGATGTCTGAGGAGTGGTTACAGAGACAGTAGAAACCGGAGCTGTCGATACTCCAGAAGTAAGTGCGGCAGATGTAGCGGTAGTTGCAGCAGCCGTTTGAGATGGAGTACTAGGTGCAATTGGCGGCTGAGTAACTACCGAAGTTACAGAAGTTTGAACATTTGACTGGACAGGTTGCGGTTGCTGGGGTGGACCAGAAACTACGGGTTGTCCAGCTTGAGGTACCAACTGTATACTTGGCTGCAACACCTGTTGACCCTGTGATGGATCCCACACTAACATTCCGGGGTATTGACCCGTAACAGGTTGAGGATACTGAGATCCATAACCGGATTGAGGATAGGATTGATAATTGAAAGGTGCAGTTCCCATACCTTGAACATATGACTGACCTTGAGGTGGTTGATAACCTTGACTCGAGTATTGACCTTGAGGTTGATAACCTTGAGGTAAATACGGATACTGGGGTTGACCTTGACCTTGAGGTTGATACCCTTGAGGTTGATACCCTTGGGGTTGATACCCTTGAGGTTGCCATCCTTGAGGTAAATATTGATACTGAGGTTGACCCTGGGGTACATATTGAGGCTGGGGTTGACCTTGAGGCATGTATTGCACCATAGGTACATACTGACCTTGAGGTTGCCCCCCAGACACGATTTGTGTACCTTGAGGTTGCCCCCAGGCGTTAACTGAGGCTGCCCCCCAGGCGGTAATTGGCCACCTTGAGGTTGGGAAACGGGAACTGAACCTGACATCATGTAAATGTCTCCTACACCCAATGGTATATTACCATTGTTTCCAGCTAATAACCCATGATCAATGGGTTGAGGAGATGCCCCCGCAAAGGTACCAGAAAGTGATTGATACCCGGTGGGAACAGAAGGACCGCCGTGTAAGAAAGATTCAGGAGTTTGAGTAAACACGGACGACTGACCAGACATATTTACAGGAGTATAAATACCTCCAGGTGGAAAAGGAGTACGAGGTGTAGAAAAACCTACCCCTGAGTTGTCTAAATAATTGGTTAACGAAAGGTACCAAGTAGTACTTCTAGGAGGACTGTAAAAGATAGATTCACGCTCCCTGAGATCAATAGTAAGTTGATCTTCAAGGTTAGAGACGCCTATTTCTTCCTCTGGAGCAAGTTCTTCGATAGCAATCAAACCAGTAGGAAGATTTTCGGTGATAACTCGTTCTACTCTTGGTGAATCTGGAACACTAGAAGTCGGAGTAACAGGTTCAGATATTTCAGGTTCTTCGCCTGTATCACTAGCAGACGAAAAACTACCAACAAGCTCAGAAACTGTAACAGCTTCGGGATTATAACCTGTCTCTAGACCTTGGTAATCTGAATGGACTACCAAGGAAGATTCTCCTTCTTCAGGTGAACCTACTCTACTGCCACTAGGAGGAGTTACAAGGACCTTCAAACCTTCTAGATTACTGGGGTCGTCTCGAGGAGGTTCACCCCTAAGTCTACGGGATCTTCTCAACAATTCGGCCACAGAAACAACTTCAGGAGACTGGCCCCGAAGTCTACGGGACTGTCTCGGTAATTCCGCCACAGCTAAAAACTTTTAACTACTACACACGAAAACAAAGTAAAATCTCAAATCAAACCACCTAAAGTCTCTAAAGAACCAAACAAATTTGAATCACACGCCTAAAGAATCTAGGGCGTCAAACCAAGCACAAACAGTAGCCTTCCAGACCGAAAACGCTAGTTGGAGATGAAACCCAACATCGCCGGATTCAGTACAGAAGTGGCGGGTGGAACAGTTACCCCGGCAACCTGCTTAATGAATAGACCGGCACAAGTTCCTCCACTTTAACCGTCTCGAGTGAAGTGAACCCCCCGGAAAATCCAAGTGAGTCTAGCCGACGTCTGCTCCAGGTACAGTGGGATCTTCCCTCCACCGTCACCTCGGTAGAATCCTAAAGATAATGGTCACTAAGGTTACCAACCGCAACAAATGCACCTGGGGGAACAGTCTACACTCCGACAGCACGCAAGGGCAGAGTATCAAGCTCAATCCCCTTGCCGGTTCCTTGACAATAATCCAAGGTTTACCGACAAGTGACCCCTGGCTCCTCGACAATGGTTAATCCGAGGTTTACCGTTTGTAATACGTGCGTGTCTGGCGTCGTTCCCAACGAGGGGGGATTGATCCCCTCACTGGTTCGGACACGAGCTCGTGCTTCTCCTTTAAGAGGAGCTTTCCCAGAGTACAAATGAGACAATTGGATTTATTCTATCACAAGATAAGCTACTTGTTTGGTTTTGTTGTCTTGGAGAGTTAATTACTCTCCTACTCCAAGACACTAGCCTGATCTAAATTGGTGTTTCAGAGCCCTAGTAAATAAAAGTTACTACGTTGATTTTACTTTAAGCGTTAATTTTATGGTTTTTCTTAAAGACAAAAGGTAGCGGAAGTGAAACCAATGGTGTGTAGACTCGACTCAAACCACTACAAAGATGCACCTAAGATGATTTACGCTACTTTTCTCTTTCAATGAAATTCCTAACTAAGAGAGTTGAGAAATGCAAATTTTATAGAAAACAACTTTCTTAGTAAAGACAATCAAAGAAACAATTCTCTTTATCTTTTCAAGCATACAAACATGACCACTCCTTACGTGCACGAAAAACTCTTTTTCTTTCAAAACTCTTCAAAGCTACTTGAAACAAAACTTTTCAAAGGAGATGTTTTTGTATTTTCTCTTATTTAATAAAGCATATAAATCTATTTTAACGAAAATCAATCTCAAAAGCTATAAAATCTATGAAAACTTGACTCACAAGCAAATCAAAAAGAAATTTACTCTAAGCAAACCTAACGAGGCAAAAGCCTACAAGGATGATTCTAGGTTGTTTTACTTGACCAAAATCAAGTCAAGGACCAGCTAATGCAGAATCAAAAGACCAGTCAAAACAAAACTCAAATCTTTTTGTTCTTTTTGTAAAATGGAATTCAATACTCAATCAACAAGCACTTCGAAATTTGCCAAAGAGACAACTCAAAGGTAAGTTGCTCTCACAGGTAGACTTTATGACAGGTCTGACTTCTAAGAAGGCTGACAAAACCAGAGAGATCTAAGGCTTGACAACTTCTACCGCCAAAGTCACTACAAGACCTACTCAAAAATCAAACCCTAGGGCTTAAACTTCTATGAAATCCACTAAAACACTCAATGCTATCGAAACAAGTTCAGGTGAAGATCTTTGACAAGAGACTAATGGATCTGGGCAGTAAAAACTAAGAAAAAGCAAAATCTAAGAGAAAAAATGCAAAAAATGGAAATTTCTTAATTTTTAGCAGGGGACGCAGGCAACCAGTTAAGCCAGGTGCGGGCCCGCTCTGTGCACACAGCAACAGTGCGTACAAGGACGCACTGTGCAATACTCAGAGGGTGCGTCCTACTGAAAAAACCAAGAAAAACTAAATTCAATCTAACCCTAAGCTAACCCACCCAAAAACAAAGTCACAGAGCCAAAAACCAGAAAATAAATGACTTTTCTCAGATCAAAGTTGCATACAAAGGAAAAGACTTTCACATCAATGGAGTCCCCAGTGGAGTCGCCAATTTGTCAGGCGGAAAGAGTCGATAGTGCGGACACAACCAACCTCCCTAGGAGCCTAAGACTCTCTAGTGACAAACAAGACAAACAAGAGCAATCCTTCTCTAAACATGCATTTACTATATAAGAAATCAAGTGTTTAGATCCTACCTGTAGTCCAACGCTGTTGTAGCAGTCCAGCTCGCTGATCCGGATGAGCTCCTCCTTCACTTTGAAACCTGCATCCACTAACAATCAAACGATTAAATAGCACTTGATAATCTCATAGAATAAAACATATTTAACACATAGACCAAGGAGTACATGAAACAACTCATAAATAACAAGTTATTGAGAAGAATGGACTCATTTGCATTAATAGGAAACAAAAGGAACAATTACAACCTGAGCCTTGGTGTTGTGCAAGTCCCTCCCAGGGTCCATCAAGAGTTCTCCTTTACTTTGACAAAGCTCACCCACTTCCAAATAGAACAAGCAAAGATGGCAATCTCTCCTCACAAGCTTCTAAATGGGAGTCCTAATTCCAGCAGCATCTACCCTTAGAAATGTTTAGCTTCCAACCTCTCCTCCTTCTGGCCCAATGCCTGTATTTATAGTGCTCAAGAGGAAGTTATTCAGGTCCACCATCAATGGGATAATCCCCTCTTTGGATGGGATAGCTCCCTTATTGATGGGATAAGTTCCTCTTTGGTAGGGGTACATGAACCATCTGGAGGCGCTCAATACACGTCGAACAACCTTCTAGAATGCTCTAGAAATGACCACAAGTAACTTTTTAAAGATGAAACTTGCGCATTTTGACCTTTACAGGGGACGCACCTGCCCCTTTACATACAGAGCGTACAAGTACGCAGCTTTTGTGAACATTGGGTGCGTACCCGCAGGTAAGGTTGAGAGAACCTGCGTACCCAGAGATAAATACATTTATAAAGACTTTCTCTCTTTTTGGAGTTTGACATGGAGAGCAGAGGCATAAGACTTGCCTAAGAGGATAGCATGACTGTTGATAGAGCCATACTAACTGTAAATAGTCATGGTGACATTTTTTAGTGTAACAAATACGGTCAAAACAAAAAGTGAAAAAATGACTCAATACAAACTGAAAACTGACTCAAAACCAAACTGACTCTAAAGTTGACTATAAACCAAATCAACCAAACTTGACACTAATCATTCAAACACTTCAAGCCCCAAGCTCAGATGATAGTGTACTTGAAAACTTGCAAGGAAAATCAAACTGGTATATACAATGAAGGTGAAGTAACTTCAGGGAACAACCTCAAAAGTAGTAGTGCTTCAGGAGCCTACCATTCACTAGCCCTCCTGAACAATCCGGACCATCCATTTCCTTCAACAAGAATGAATTTTGTCCCTGATAAGCTGAGATTTTATACAATTCTTTCCATAAATTGTCAAACTTACCATGCTTTCCTTTTTCCTCATTCCGTGCATCCCACCGCAGCACTAAATCTTCTAGCTAAAACTTTTCTACTTTTTTTTTGCGGTCATAAATCTTGTTGATCTTCTCTTGCAACCAGAAAGTGTTTTGGGAAACCTCTTCCCTTGTTTGTTGAAGGTGAATCATTTGATTAATTCTGCATTGAATGTCATCCTCTTCGCTGTCATCTTCTTGTAACAATCTCATGACCGGGACTGCATGACTGGGACTGCAAGTGATGTAGGAAATACTGTATCAGTACATAAACCAAATCAAAAGATGACATACCTATGGATTTCTTTATGCTCACTCTGTCAGCCCACAAGGAATTAACAAGCTTTCTATGCCAATTCTTCTTGTTTGCCTCCAACATTTTCGTGATAATATTCACCAAAGATTTATTTGATGACTCAGCCAATCCATTACCCTGTGGGTAGTATGTCGTGGAATGACCCAATGTGATATTGTACTTGTTGCAAAACTCGACCATCTTCTTGGACTTAAATGTTGTTGCATTATCTGTTATAATCTTGTGAGGGCACCCAAAACGAGACAAGATATTAGATTCTAAAAATTGGATAATTACCGTGTCCGTGGCTTGTCTTGTCGGAATGGCCTCAATCCACTTGGTGAAGTAATCGGTAGCTGTCAAGATCCATTTGTGTTGTGTTGATGATGTAGGATGGATTTCTCCTATGAAATCAAGTCCCCACTACTGAAAAGGTGCATTTACTTCAATTGGCTTCAAAGGAAGAGGAAGCAATTTCTGTTTTCCTTGAAAAACTTGGCATTCATGGCAGCCCATCACTGTCTTATATAAATATGAAAACAAAGTTGGCCAATAATATCCTGCTCTCAACACTTTGTTAGCTGTTGTTTTCCAAAACAAATGACTGCCACAATCACCTCTATGAAAATCATTCATTACCTGTTGAGCTTCATCTTCAACCAAACAATTAAGAAGAACTCCTCCCGGATCTTTCCAATAGAGAGCACTATTTAAAATGCAGAATTTTGCAGACTTGAGTTTAAGTGATCTACCTTTACTTCTTGACATTCCAGGAGGTGGCGAAAGATGTTGAAGAACATAAACTATATCAGAATACCAAGGTGATTTGAGAAACATTTCTGATACCTGAATGAGTGAGCCACCATCTTCGTCCTCTGACATTGCTGCAATAAGATTTATGTCTAGAGCATGCAGATTTGATTCAGCCATCAGTTTTGCCAAGCCTTGTCCTTTGATCAGTTTGGTAGGTTTAATCTCAAGATCATACTCCAACATTGCTGCTATCCACTTACCTCTTCTTCCCTCCGGATCAGTTTTCATGAGAACATCTTTGACTGCTACATTAGGAACATATGCTATAGTATGTGAATGCAGAATGTATACTCTGAAATCTTTCAATGCTTTTATAAGAGCTAGTGCTTGTTTTTCAATGATATTGTACCACAAGGCAGAATCTTGAATATTCCTACTAAAGAAAGAAATAGGTTTCTCCACTTGATCCCTCTCTTTCATCAATAATGCAGCCATGGTGTGCTCGGATGCAAATGAAAAGATAATAAAATCATGAGTATAATCAGGACTAATCAAGACTAGGGTTGTGGTCAAAGAAAACTTTACCAAATTGAATGATTTCATGGCATCCTCAGTCCATTTCACAGTGTTGTCCTTCTTCAACATATTAGTTATTTCACATAAATGTTCGACCAAATTTGGTATAAATCTGCGTAAGAAATTCATCTTACCATTGAAATCCTGAATCTCCTTTTTGTTGCGTGGAAAGTCTATATGCTGAATTGCCTCCACCCTTGAAGGATCAATGTGAATACCATCTTTAGAAATGATATGACCAAGAATCTTACCCTCGTCCATGGCAAAAAGACTTTTCTTCGGGTTTAGAGAAATCCCGAACTTTCTACATTTCTGAAAGACAATCCTCAAGTGGTGCAAATGTTCATCATCAGAACCAGAAAATACCGTCAAATCATCTAAATAAACAACCAAGAAAACATCCTTCTCATTAGCAAAAGCTATGTCCATCGCCCGCTGAAAAGTGGCTATGGCATTCTTCAATCCAAATGGCATTTTGGCATACTGAAAACTTCCCCAAGGTGTTTTGAAGGCATTTTTGTCTTGGTCCTTTTCATGCACCAAGAGCTGATTATAGCCTGAGTAACCATCAAGTAGTGACATTCGTGATGCTCCAACTACTCTTTACAGAATATGGTCCATCTTAGGAAGTGTGTAATTATCTTTTAAGGACACTTTGTTGAGGTTTCAGAAATCTATGCACAATCTTATTTCTCTGGTCTCCTTTTGTACCAGGACCAAATTTGAAATCCAATCAGAAAATCTAATTGGAACAATGATGCCAGCTTTAAACAATTTATTTACCTCTTTCTCGATGGATGGCAGTAGCTTTGGATTGATTCTTCTCAACTTCTATTTGAAAGGCTTTTGATCGGCTTGATAGGAATAGTATGTTGAATGATATCCTTGTCATACACCTTTAAATCTGAATAATCCCAAGCAAAGACATCAGAAAACTCAGAAAGTAATCTAACATACTTAGCTTTTACTTCGAGAGACAATGCTTTTGATAATTTTACAAGCTTGGGCTTGTTTGTTATTCCAAGATTTACATCTTCAACTCCTTTGTCCGTAGGAATCAAGGTCAGTTTTCTTTCCACATCATCCTAATTAAAAATCTCCTCTAAAGGTATGAGACCTCTAGGAATGATATTATCCTTCAGCTGTAAAACCTCCATCAGATTTACCTCAATCTCTTGTTCATCAAAATCACAATCATCATCAATGGAAGCATTCTTAAACTTTCCTTCATTCTACAAAAATGCATTAATTTCATTATCATCCCAAAACACTTGTCAATACCTCAAATTATCAGGAACAGCAGGCCTATGTTTGACATGAATTTCAAATTTGTTGCTAGAATTCATTGGAATCTTCAAATTGTTGGCCGCAGTGGCAAGTGAATCTGCAATGATGTTTTGAGTTCAGGGTATTATTGTCAAGGTATATTCAGGAAACATCCTCAAAATATCCAGAACTGCATTTCTGTAGGCTCTCATCCATGGATGCTTTGCTTGATATTCTCCTTTTACCTATTTAATGACCAGCTCTGAATCACCATAAATAGAAATCCTTTTCGCATTGAGCTTCTTCAAGATTTTAAGACCTGTAATCAAAGCCTCATACTCCGCTTCATTATTAGAGCAATCAAAAGCTAACTTGTAGGAACATACTCTAACATTACTTGGGACTTTGGCAGGCTGGAAAGTAGGGCTTTGAATCCAAATTCCAATACCAACACCATCCTTACCCATAGTGCCATCGAAGTCCATGCTCCAAAGGTCGGCTTCATCTTCTAGATGCTGAAATTTTGTTTCCTTCTCTACCTTACCTTGGCTGATTACTTCATTTTTTTGCTCTTCACTGACCTTTTGCTATTGTGTAGGCTACTCAGAAGAACTTGTTATTTTTCCTTTTTCTTGATTAAGGACTGCTCTAAAATTCTCGGAAATTCCTGGTACATCATCTACTTCTACAAGTTTAATATCTACATCATTCAATCCACTATTAGAGTACAAAACAAAGGACTCTAAATCAGTATGTACAGCATTTATTGGATGATTCACAGGCTTCTCTTTACTAGTGATCATATACTTCATTTTCTTTTCCCGGTACAACTTCCTCAATTGACCAAAAACAGGGATGGTAGCATAAGAGAAGTCAAGTTGTAAAGTTCCTTTGAGTTTAGCACCCCACGATCTAGATAAGAGCATACCAAATCGAGGCGATATATCAGCAACTACCACATCCATCAAGACATTTTTGGCTAGGATTTGATCTAAAGAAACCACCAAATCTTTGATGAGACCAATGCAACGAACTCTACCAGAGTCAAAGGAGTACAAATCATGATATTTCCGGGTGATATCCAGGCCCAACTTTTCCATAATGGCTTTAGGCATCAAATTGTGAGAAGCTCCAAAATCTAACATAGCATTATGGAGAATATACTCATGCAATCTAAGACTCAGATAAAAGGGAGGGACTTCACTATCTTCAGGCTAACCTTCTATGGTTGGGCCAAAAATGAGTTTAGGATGATCATCTTTGACATTCACCATGTCTGACAAAGGATCTATTTGCAAAATTCTAGATACATGGTGTTTATAATTGTTATTCTTAACCAGCTCAGTCAAAGGAATGGACACTTTTAATTTAGCAATTTCACTTTCTAAATTAAAGGATGAAACTTTTTCTACCTCTTTGACACCAATGTCCTTCTTATCTGCTTTCTCTTTCGCTGCATTATCTTTTTCTGATTGTTCTTCTCATTTGCAGTGATACTTGTTGATGGTACTTTGTTGGGACTCAGATCAGCAAGCTCTTTCCCTTTCTTCTGAGTGTTTGAGGAATCATTCTTGGATTGCACATCCTTTCTTTTCTGAATGGGATTGACCGGTACATCTCTACTCCTTAAAGAGTATTGCCTCTGCTGTGAAGACAAAGCATTCATATAACCACGTTGATAATCATCAGATTCAACCTCCAAAACTACATCATCTGCTAAGATGTAATCTTCATCCCTTTGAGTGTCTGGAATTTCTGCATATTCTTCATCTTCGGTCAGAAATATAGGCATGCCATTAGCAATAAAAAAAGTGATTAGTTTCAATTACTGAATCTTCATCATATTCTTCTTCCATTCCTTGAACATAATTCTGTTGTAAGGGAGTTATGATCTGTTGTTGTTGTGCTGGTTGTTTTGGTGCCTTCTATTCTCTCTGCTTGATTCAGAATTCTAAATTTTGGATTCTGGATTGGTGGTTCAGGTCTATCTGTGATGGTTAACCGGTCAACCATCCTTTCCACTGTTTGAATCAATGTATCCATCTTTACATCTGAAGGAGATGTTTCTTCTTTTATGGTCACTCTTTTCTCTGATCTCATTGTTGCTCTTTTGGCCAGCAAGTTTGCTTCTACACTCACTGCATTCTTTTGCATGTCTTATAGTGTGGTAGGATCACATTCCCGCAGCTAATATGCCATATCATCATTGAAACCGTCTGGAAACTTGAGCAAATCCAATCCCTCTTGTTATAGACAATTTTGTGCCTTACAGCAACAGGCATGAATTGTCAATAATCCAAGGGATCCAAAGTTCCCTAAACATGATGTTCTTACCCCTAGAGGAACAAGGTCAGCAAACCAACAGCTCTCAGATCAGTTCTCCACCTGAAAACACTCAAAAACAAGCAATCCTGAAATCAAAGCAGGTGCTCCACTAGGCTTCTGCGCTGAAACTCAACTCCTCCATGGTGTACCTGCGTTGCAAAGCAAGTGGAACAAAGGCCACCTGCGTTGAGCGAGATTGGACAAGTGGCACACTGAGTCATTGCTCCAAAAATGACACTTGGATCAGGGATTTCGCCTTGTGATGAGTCAGAGGCTCTATTTCTCCAAGTGGAAGCAAGGTTCTCCAAGTGGACTCAAGAACTGAAGATCAACTGAAGAGAGAGAAGACACAAGGTAGCTACACATCAGTTGCAAGCTGACTCATCCTTTCTCAATTCATCTATATATTGAGCTCTCTCCTATGAGCTCAGGAGGCTGGAATTTTGTGCAAAGTAATGATATGCTGTTGGTTTCACTATAGAGCTATTGGGTGATTGCTTGAGGGAGGTGAAGAGGAGAAATTCTTTCTGCTGGGAGGTGTTGCTGGATTGGGGCCTTCAAAGGTTGTAACACTCTCAGAACCTTTACTTCTTCATTAATAAAAGCTATTGAGGTTCTTCTATATGCATTTGTTCCAATGATGTTTTGTGATAATTGCATATTTGGTTTATGCTAATCCGTGAATCAGTTATGATTGCATGCCTCTTGTAGTTTCCTTCTTCGTCATTTTGCAGGATCTCATTGTAGCTGGGTCGGCAAAAGAGCAAAGAGCTGGGAGCAAGCGGTGAAGAGAGGAGTTTGGATTCGACATTAAGCGCAAGGCTACGGTTAGTGCATTTATCCACTCTCTTTTGCTTTCATAAAGAAGTAAACCTTAAGTAGTTTTCTTTACAGTTGTTGCTGAGGTACTATCACCCTTAGAGTGGGATAGGGTCATCCGAGTCGGATACTTTTCCCTACAACAAACTGGCGACTCCACTGGGGATCGTATCTGTTTGATTGTTTGTAGTATTTTGCTATTCATTTCTTGAACAAAAGAGTACCAAATCGAAAAGCTTTTGACTATATCAAAAGCAAAGTAGAGGGCAGCTACTCTAGCTCTTTTCTGAGCATGTTCATGATTTGAAGAAGCTGATCTACAAGGATCCTTGTAAGCTCTTAGTGATAGTTTTTCACCTTCCTTATCATCCCTTTGAGTGTGCTTGACTGATTGCTTCTGATTTGAGCAAAAACTGTGCATTTCTTAGGAAATTGTGACCCGGAAACTGAGAAAACGCAATTCTCGTTTTCCAAAGCAGGTAGTACACAGGCTACCTACTTTGCAACACAGGTCCCGAAGGGGCTACCTGCGCTGAGAGCCAGACTGGCTGTGCAGCACCTGCGTTGGCCCAATTTTGCCTAGTGCAGTCGGGGTTTCCTTCCTTTCTCTTGCCTGTTTTCACTTAGATTTTGGCTGCCAGTTACCAGTCTTGTACCTGTTCTAAAACCAACATTACTTGCCATCATTCCGCCTCTGTTATATAACGAAATTGTACTTGTTCTTTTGTATTTCTTACTTCATTTACAATTTCCCATAACGAAGAGTAAACTAGTCTTGCTTTGGCCTCTTAGATCTGAACCTGTGTTAGGCATTTTGCTGGTCTAAAGAGTTAGCTTGTTTGCTGTCCATAGTTGATTAGTCATTTTACTTTCGTCATTATGGTTTGATTTCATGCATTTCCAGTGATTAAGCAAGTAAATCTTAAGGTGTCTTTTGATTTTGGACAAGCTTGTTTACTTTCGCTTTAAATCGAAATCAAAGTTATATAACAACTTTCTTTTTGTAACCCATCAACATTAAGAAAGGGAAAAGAAAATACATGCATTGTGCATTTTGCATTTGACTGTGTGCATGACGATTTAGGAAAAATTGCATTAGTTTGTGCTCTATGATCTGTGCGAAAAGATTAGCCTTTCTTTTCCCTCAGTAGTTAAGATTTTCAAAGTTGAAAGATTGAAAAGATTGCTTCTCATCTTAGACTGCATTCAGGAATTTGTTGCATACATCTCGTGGTGATCCTTAAAGACAAACTGCTAAGCAAGATCAACATTAAAATAAATTCAATTTACATAACAACGCTTTGTAACATAACGCAAACACATAGAGGTCTAGGTAGAGACGTGTTCCGGCGTCGTTAAACATAGTGACTGTCGATCTCTACGAAGGTGGGTGATTCCTCCTGAGAGTCGGTGGCACTAATACGGACTTGTGCTCCCACGTACCATCGCGTATATACTGGGAGACCCCTATAGGCAATTATCCTTTATCCTTAGGAAGCCGTGTCAGCCGCCCTACTGATCGCGATGCAGTGAACACAGCATTCACGAAGATCGACCACCCGTACCGTAAAACGTATTCTGTGGTTTCGCGAAAAGTTTGGCACACCCTCTACCTAGAACTCCAGAGAAGTTTCTTTTGGCCTTTTTCAAACTCTATAACTGAAAAAGTCCACCCGAGCATTTGTCACTTCGGGCTCGTTAAAACATCGAAGGCGACTAGAGTCATCTTTAGCTTTTTCTCGACTCTTAAAACATGAAAAAGCAAGTTTGTGTCTAAAGCGTCGTTAATAAAATTTATTTTAATCGGAACATAATCACCTGTTATTCCCACATTGATCTTTCAGTTGAAAAGTATGGAGCCCACCAACCAAGGAAGTAACCTTGGCGGAAGTCCCAATCCCTTCTCCTCTTGGGGAGATGTTGGTGCGCCTCATATGGCCACATTGTCACTTCCAGGATTGACAATTGGCCTACCTATATGGCTCTTTTCAACTAATGTAGTTCAGATCGCCACTAATCCTGAGCAGTCGAATCAACAGTCAGAACAGTCTAGAGCTACCCACCAGCCTTCCACTTCTTATAATTCTTCCTCTGATCCTTCATCTTCACAAGGTAGAGCCGGCAAAAGTCAGCCTCCTGTTGAGGCCTCGAAAATCGTTGCAACAACATTGGGGGATAACCACCCGGTCCGGACCTTAAAAGCAGCTCCTTTTCCGTTTGGTGTGGTGGCTCCGACTGTTCATCTAGGTCCAGTTACCTTCTCCCTATTGCTATTGGTTTATAATGTATCTTTAACTACCAATAGACAGGGACATCAGATCACTTCTCCTTGCTGATCAGGCAAGAGAATGACCCTTAAGCTGATTTGGGCTCAGCCAAGCCACAACTAAAGTTTTGCCTCTTAGAGGAGAGGACTTAACAGAGTGTATAATTTACTCTAAATGCAAGTTTATTCTATGATGCAAGCAAAAGAAACTAATCTAAATCCTATCTTAATTAGGCAGATATAGATCTAACCCAACTAAGAGCAAGATAATTAAAATATTAGGATTTAAACATGTCTTGCTTATAATGAATATCAAGTTAATGAAGTAGTTCAATTAACTGATATTATGGTTACCAAAACACATCCTATTGAGACCTTAAAACTGAAATAATAAATCAACAACATTCAGGAAGTAGTTCTCAAAATGATATTGATTATCAAATCAATAAATCCAATAATTGAATAATGATATGTAGAAATAGTTCACACACATTATTATTCAATAAATCAGTTTCATAAGACAGATTTCAGAGTAAGTAGTTACTCCAAAATGAGAAATTAATCCATAAAAACAGAGATACATAATAACAAGATTGAGACAAATTACCCATATTGACAATAGTGCACAAACATGAATAAAATGACACATTCATATCACCATAAAAATAAAACTGATATTTGAAACAGTAGTATTAGAAATACCAATTTATTGCATCCATTTCTCTGTTCTTGGTCTCCAACAGCCCTTTACATTGTTTGAACTTTTGCCTTCAAAACTAGAGCCACAATAGTGCAAGCTTTGTTCCTCATGCATAATTCAATATACAAAGGGAAAATCCTCAATAATCCCCAGATCTGAGATTTTTCACTCCTCCCTCCTACAACTCTAAATTCCAATTACAATAGTGCTTTTAGAAGCTCTAAAATTGCAGAGGAGAGCAGCCCCTATTCCATTCTGCAATCTGTTATTTATAATATTTGTCAAGGAATTCTTGAGAGAAGAGTTTGTTGAAGAGAAATCTACTAAATCCAATTTTACTTGCTCCTAATTCTGATCTTCAATTGCTGGAGCCTTCTCATTGATTGAGATTCTTTTTCCATATTTCTTCCACTGTTTTCCTGCAAAAGAAATCAAAATAAATTAAAATGCAATCAAAATATCTTTTCTGGTAATTAAAGCAAACCCAATCAAATTCTATTTAAATAAATAATTAAAAACAAAATATAAGCTCTGTATTGATGCTTGGAATGATTTGATTGGCAAAGGATATCATTGGCCAATGGATCTGCAATTAGAAGAGGCTTTGGACAAATGAAATTGAAAACAATAACTCAGAAAATTGATTTTGTTTTCAAAATTCGGAGCCTGATCTTCTACCTGATTTTTGGCCCAATAAATGATCAAATCTGTTGGTGAAACCTTCTTCAAAATGTTCTCCTTGATTTTCTCTTTCCAATGAGCCGTCCTGGGCCTCATTTGGCCAAGTAGAACTCAATTTATGAGCTTCCAAAGTTGATGGGTCAAATCTGATGTAAATCTGGAAATTCTGTTGCTGGGCTAAAAAAAATGAGAATTTGAATTAAAAATTAAATCCTAAATTAGTCCCTAATTAATTTTAATTTAATTGCTAATCATTAACTAAACTAATTATCAGTAAACTATTTATTAATTTAACTAACTAATATTTTAAATTTAAATTAATCAAACTAATTAACTGTTATAAATTAATTAATATGATTAGTTTAAAATTTATTAATTAAATACTACATATTAATTTAAATAATATAATATATTACATATTATTTTAAATAATATAATATTACATATTATAAATTAATTTAATTAATAAAATATATTACATATTACATATATAAACTAATTAATCTATATTAACCTACACTACTCCTAATATATATGTAAAATATTAAAACTAACATATCATCCTACGTAAGAGTTAAAGGAATAAATCATTTAAACCAAATATATAAAACATTGCTTTTTATTCCTTTTCGCATCGGCATGGAGAGGGCTTATCGAAGTCTTTCGGCACTTCGCATCGGGAGAATGAAGGGTATTTGTTTTATAACTTTTTAAAATGATGCGAAATCCCGATGCGATATATCGCATCGGGGGGTGACTAATAGTTTTGTCGGAGTTCTTTAAAAATTGTTCCGAATAGAACTCCCGATGCAATCTTTTATTTTGTTATATGTTTTTTTTTGTTTTAAATTTTAATTTAATTAAATTAATTATATTTAATATATTAATTAATTTAAAATTTAATTTTCAACTTAAATTTTTATTTTTTTATTTTGTTTTTATGAACATAAGTCTTTAAACTATAGCTAAAAATAAAACTACAGCCACTTAGAAAATAAATGAAAAATAATAAAAATAAACTACAGCCACTTGAATGTTTGGTTTTTCGAGATTAAGATTTGATTAGAAAATTGGAGTGAATTTCTTAAGTCCCAATGCTTAATTATTTGGCTGCATAATGAAAAATGTTAGTAAAACCCTCTACGAGTTAATATTTAAACTGAATGCGTTATTGGACAAATTTATTTTCAAAATGCGATAATGTACATTTTATGCATTTTTAACCCAGGCTAGATAAATGATGAGATTTCAAAGGAGTGCCATTTTCAAACCATTTGACCAAATGAGGCGAAACAAGCGTCGATGGGAAGCTTATAAAAAATCGATTCTAACAAAGCAATCAAAACAAGAATCCAAAGAAAACTAAAAATTAATGAAAGCGTAGGGTAATCAATTAAAATAAAAATCAAAAAGGTGCTTAGCCAAAAATTTTATAGAAAGGGTCCCCATTATTCGAAGCGGACGCATCAATAATGGGGGGTGTTGTGTTTTTACCACAACAATTGGCGACACACGGGAGAAGAACCAGTTATCTCTTTTTTTTGACATGAATAAGATTTTCCAAAAATTAAAGTAAAATAATTTAAAGAAGAGAGAATTATGCTTGAAATGCTTGACATAGGTTCATTAGTCTGAATAAAAACCAGAATCATCTAACTGTAATTTTTCTTAAAATTCCTCATAAATTAAAATATTTCAAAACTCTATATCAGTCATTAATTAGCTGAAGGGATAAAGCAGGGGTAACTTTACAGCTTAGCTTTTAAGGTATACTCATTCGTCACAGGTAGAGCCACTGTTGCCAGCAAACATCCATAGTTTCGACAGGGTTACCTTTTAATCATCAATGATTCAGAATCCCATCTTTTCAAGAATTATTGACCTAGAGATAAATCCATTTATATATGTATTACTTTTTATTTTTTATTACTTTTTATTTTTTATTTTTATTTTTTATTAAATCTTAAAAGCCATTGTCCTAGTATGGTAGCCAGATAGTTGACAATGCCATTCACTGGTTAAAATTGGACTGAACAAGCTGGCTCGTGATGAGACCCCTCGTCTTATAATTGTTTGCAATCATAAACCATTACCCTAGTTTGTTTAGCAGTGGTGGTAATGACAGCCTATTTTTCCCCTATGATCATGGTAAGCAGGCTCACGATGAGACCTCTTATCTTTTAAGTTTAAATATATTTCTGGATTATTCTCTAGAAAAATAAGACTCTTTGGGACAGAGAGAATCATTGACTCCTTAAGAGTTAAGAATGACAATTTCAAAGTTAAAGGTGCTTTGCTGTAAAGTGTCTTTACTTGGTTAAAAATAACTTTTCTTGACTGATAATAGAATTCTGAAAGATCTTAATAAAATTTTGAAATCTCAAAATGTTTACAATTTGATGAAAAAGAAATTTTCCAAATTTTATGATACTTTGCCAACTTCTCTTGATTGGTAATCTCTTCCTTAAATATGTCTACTTTTATAATAAGAAAATCAAACTTTACTAAGAGATTTAAGAAAAAGCTAATAGGTGACTATTAACAATTTTTCTCCATGTATGCTGACCATTGTTAGGTAACCAATAGGCCTTCCATATAAATAATGGCAAAGTCACCAAAATCAAAACTGAAAACCAAAGAAAAATAATTCTTATGCTAAAGTGAAAAAAGAAATCAGCAAACAAAAATAAAAATAAGAACAAAGAAATCTCTAAAAATGGAAAGGAAAATCCAAGTCTCGCAATATAAACTCAAACAAGAATGTTTATACCAATGTCTCCAACAATATGAAGAAAAAGAAAATAAGCATGTAATCATTCCTTCTTATGTTGAAGTTTAGAAAAACATACCTTGCAGAGTTATGAATGCTTTAGGCTTTAAGATAACAGTGATTGTAAAATTCAGCCACAATGAATACTTTCTGTCTGATATGAATCTTCTTGTTTCAAAGCATCATCTTAATTGTTTTCCAATGAAAAGGAATGCTTAAAGAAACAGATTAAAGGTTCAGAAACTTCCTGGTGTAGCTGTTTCGATGAAGATTATCGCTGCTTCTTAAAATAAAGCCAGGAGAAGAGTATGGACTTCGAAAATATGATCTGGCGGAGGATTGGAAATTTCAAATGGGGAGCTGCAAAACAGAGTTTTATATCAGCATAATTTAAAAACAAAAATGAAACTAGAGTGATGAAATGGAAATTAATGAAAGTGGGCACATGAATCTTACCATTGGATCATTGCTTTTGATCTTACCTGAAAGGTATCAGTTTCTCCAAACTAGTTGACTTCTTATTTTAATTAACATTAAAAACTTGAAGAAGTCAAACTAACCAAAATTCTATAACCCAAAATCATTATTTGTTTTATTTAAACTAAAGCAAGCAGTGAACAAATAGAATGCTTAGTGCTTAAGGGAATTGAAATTAAAGCAAATGTATCAAAAATGAGAATGAGAATTTGCAGCAATGACTGTTTCTCAAAATATCACAAGTTTCATATAAATTCCATGATTTTATAAATGGTTTGGAATCAAGACCAAATCTACGATAATAAAATTTAAATATGAAGATAGAGAGGTCTTGAATTCCATTTTTAATTATGGAATCATATATTTAAACTAAAATGTATGAGAAATTGAAATAATTTGGATATGCTGCAAATTGGTCATTAACTGCTTTCTTACCATAGTGGTTACCCAAGCTCGCTTTTAAAATAACACATTGCCGTATCGGATGATTCACATAACATGTTTCTTCGCCATGCTTCAAATTTAATGTGCAGAACTTCACCTTTATTGCTATGCCATATATCGATTAAATGTTAATGGCTGATAGGCATGCATTGGAAGCTATTGCATCGGAGATTGCAATGGAAAATTGCCGATAAGAACATGTGCAATGAAATGAAGCGATCACATCATTAAAGAAACATTATATCGGGGATCAGAAAATATTTACATTGTGCTTCCCGTATCGCAAACCGCACATCGTAGATTCAGAGAGGTGATGTGAGCGTAAGAATGTGATGAAATGATTGCAATATCGGCGATGCGATGGAAGTCGTAGCTAATCAGAAATCGGCAAATTTTGGTTACCCGATGTAACACAATATATTTGTTGCGATGCCGATATGCGATGAATGACGTGGCTAATCGGCGATCGCGATTGGCAATGTTATGTGCACGATTTAACAATTCTCAATATGCCGATATGTGATGAAGAGTGGACCCGATAATTTTATGATGAGAATTTGATAACATATCGGATCCGAAACATTGTCCTCCTTTAAAGTTATACTCCTATCATTATTGCGATTGAACGGACGCGATATTTTTATGAATTTGATTTGAATTTCATATTGGGTCCGGAATTATGTGTTTATCGCAATATTGGTAAAGTCGATTATCGGCGATCGGCGATTCATGTTCATGGAAGTATACTTCACTTGGAAAGCTCCGATATGCGAAATGCAATATGGCATATGAGTAAGATAATACATCGGAGGTCTTTGATGAAAAATTTGTTATCAAAAGAAGTACTAAGAACTACTTCCGATGAAATCTTATGATGCGAATGGGTTTTCTAATGAATGAAAGCAAAGCTAAAAAAAATGCTTAAATTCTAATGAATCAGAATTGAATTTCCCTTAACCTGTTTGCAAATTTGGAATGATTTTACTGCTTACTTCAATTTTTTGAAAACAAATGAAAACCTGTAAATAAAACATAACACGAATGAAAAATAAACTAAGGAAAAGATAAACTAATAAGAGATGAGAACAAGCTTGCAAATGCGTACCTGGAAGGAAATTGTTTGCAAATTTTACCTTATGAATCTTCAAATTCCTCCTTTGATTTATCAAAATTTTGACTTTGTTCAAAATCATCTCATCATTTATTCTAAATCTAAGTGTGCAATCAGCCTGAATGAAATAATTTATTCATATTCATAAAACAGAAAATTTACCAGAAATAAATATAAAGCTATGCTTCCCTTTCGAAGTGAAACAACAATTTATTACCTCTGCTCATTCCGAATTAATCTTGAGAAAAATCTGTATTGTTATAGTGACTGTTCAATGATGCCTTCAGTAAATAAAGATGATGCATTTTACAGCATCAGATAATAAACTAAAGATTAGAATGAGATTAAGCCACTGATTGTAGAAAAATATCAAAACAGATTTGAATGTGTGCACTTGGCAAAATGGACATCCTTAAAATCAGCTTTTGGCAAATTCCGAGGAAGATAATATGAACTTCATATGATTACCGTGAAAGGTTGGACTGACTAATAATGATGGCATTAAAATTAATCTTACCATAGACAGTCATACATTTCATGGGATAATGAGATCATGAAGCTTTTATATCTTCAACCTTTATCATATAAATTTTAAAAGAAAATCTTAGAAGGAAATCTCAAAATAAAGAAAAATGGCTTTGAGGCAATCGATGCCAAGTGCAATTTTAATTGACTTTGATCAAGACATTATTCAAAATAGGCAGAGTAGAGAAATCACTATAAGAAATTTCAAAAAGGAAAGCAAGAATTAAAATTTTCTGATAAGGAAAAAAAATGTTTCCACTGAACATGTATGAGAAGGCTGATTGCTTTGTTTTATTTTTTAATCTACAGAACTATTGCAAATAAATTAACTATATAAAACAAGCTAACTAAATTAATTCTACTCCTATTCTAACTATATACATGAAAATGACTAGGTATAGTCATATTTCCAGTGTAACCATTCTCTCATTTTTATTCCTGCGTTTATGTACAGTTCAAATGTTAGCAATAAGAATAAAAATCTAACTAAAATAAGGAAAATAAATTTGAAATAAGAATGTACAGTTATTTTTAGCAACTTAATTAAAATCTCTTTCTCATGAAATTTCCTTTCCAATTCGATACCAATTGGATCGCAAAAATCTAGATGAATTTCCATTAAAAATTGGGAAATATTCAAAGGAAGAGATAACAGGCCAGATTGTGAAGATGAGCTTTTAAATTCAAAGGCCTGAAAAAAAATGTTAGTGTTATGTACAAATTTTAAATCATTGTCAATTTTACTTGAAGGAAAAATTTCCAAACAATTTTCAAATGAGTCAATGAAAAATGGATGGAAGCCTTTCAAAGAAAATGGCAATTTATTAATTGAATTGAATTGCTGGCCAGATTGCAAAAATACATTCTCTTGTTGACATTGCCTTTGAAAAGATAGAAGCTTTTGATGAAACATTAGCATTGATATAAATTGAAATATTAATATCTTTTGATGCTCATGATTATAATATGAAACTTTGATTTCCCAATCGGACAATGCATCAATTGAGTGTTTGATAATAAGGTGTTCAATATGCCAGCGAAGAGTGTGAAAATTTTGCAAAATAAAATCAGAAAATAAATCTAAGTTTAAACAAAATAGCTGAGGAAACAAAAATAAAATGAAATCACTATTTGTACAACTAATGTTACAGCACAATTGGAATCGTTTTGAAACAATTTCATTTTCACAAGGAATGGCCAGAATTATGGAATTTGGGTAATTTTGAATTCCAACTTGTGAAATAGAAAACGAATTATGATTATGAATAGGAATGGGAGTTTGATCCTCATATGAATCATAAATTGGAATGATTTCTTGAATGGTGAAATCATGAAGATAATTTGCTGCTCTAAAATGAGGATTAGTTGAGATAATTCCTAAATTGAAGCGTTCTTCATCCTCAGATGTTATTTGAATTTTATTAAGAGGATTCTCTTGAGAAAAATTGAAATCAACATCCTCAATATCAGAGTAATCATCATAAATGACCTCACAAGATTCTCTAGAATTCCCTTCAATCTCATCCAATATATAAAAACAAGGAGGGACAAGAATTTCATGTTCATCAATGGCAAAAGAATGATCGATTATTATTTCTTTATCTTGATAAAAATTTAATGGTAATTCATTTAAATCATCCTCTTTAATTTCTGAAATATCATTAATATTAGGGGGAAAAATATTACCATTATTAAAAATATCAGGATAAAGGGAAAAATGTGAACCTGAAACAATGGATTTAAAACTGTCTCTGTTTGAGAGCTCTTGTGCATTATGCTCATTGTAAATTTCAGATTGCAGATCATTCCTTTGCGTGCACATACTTTCTTGGAGAACACTGCTTTGCTGCTCTGATTTCGGCATTTGCTCATCATAGAAAAATTCAGAAATTTGTACAGCAGTTTGCATTTTATTATTTGCTTTGATTGCTGCTTGTACTTGCTGATTTGCGATTTGATTTTCCGAATTTACTTCAAAGTGGCTTTCAGATTTCAAGGCGGCTTTTTCTCCAAAATTGTTGTTGTTGTCTTCTTGCATTTGAATGGAAATATTTTCCAAGCTTTGTGAAACCACTTCATCACCATTTATTTGCACATCCATATTGGAATTCTCATTTGTATTGGAAGGGGATGGAACAAAGCTTGAATCAATTTCATATGGATTGGGAATGGTTGGAAGAGAACTAATATATTTAAACCAATCTAATGATTCTTCTTCCGTAGGTTTATCTTCGTCGCTAAATCTTAAACAGTTCAAATGAAATCGAATATGAAAATCATTAACAGATTCATTTTTAAACTTTCGTAGATATTCAATTTCTTGACATACATGTTCATAATCATAGCCGTCAAATTTACAAATGAAAATTGCAACAAATTGATCCCAGCTATGGATTGAGGCAACTGGAAGACTTTTGCACCAGTTTCTGGCTTTTGACGCAAATGTAAGAGTAAAAATTCTGCATAAGATGCCTTGATCAATTCCTTGAAAATCATATTTTGAATCATTTTGAATAAATTGAAAGACATGGTTAAAAGCAGAAGAATTGCTCTTACCATTGAATTTTACCTGAGACAAGAGTCTTACCACTTCGGGTGGAGTATTGGAAGATGCATGTCCATGGATACAACTCCAAATTGGGAGTTTGAGAGAAGCCATAAACAAAATGTTAAAATTGAAAAGACTCCAATAGACAAAAAATCTCAGGCCCTCCTTCTAGCGCCATTTTGTTGAGGCCTCGAAAATCGTTGCAACAACATTGGGGGATAACCACCCGGTCCGGACCTTAAAAGCAACTCCTTTTCCGTTTGGTGTGGTGGCTCCGACTGTTCATCTAGGTCCAGTTACCTTCTCCCTATTGCTATTGGTTTATAATGTATCTTTAACTACCAATAGACAGGGACATCAGATCACTTCTCCTTGCTGATCAGGCAAGAGAATGACCCTTAAGCTGATTTGGGCTCAGCCAAGCCACAACTAAAGTTTTGCCTCTTAGAGGAGAGGACTTAACAGAGTGTATAATTTACTCTAAATGCAAGTTTATTCTATGATGCAAGCAAAAGAAACTAATCTAAATCCTATCTTAATTAGGCAGATATAGATCTAACCCAACTAAGAGCAAGATAATTAAAATATTAGGATTTAAACATGTCTTGCTTATAATGAATATCAAGTTAATGAAGTAGTTCAATTAACTGATATTATGGTTACCAAAACACATCCTATTGAGACCTTAAAACTGAAATAATAAATCAACAACATTCAGGAAGCAGTTCTCAAAATGATATTGATTATCAAATCAATAAATCCAATAATTGAATAATGAGATGTAGAAATAGTTCACACACATTATTATTCAATAAATCAGTTTCATAAGACAGATTTCAGAGTAAGTAGTTACTCCAAAATGAGAAATTAATCCATAAAAACAGAGATACATAATAACAAGATTGAGACAAATTACCCATATTGACAATAGTGCACAAACATGAATAAAATGACACATTCATATCACCATAAAAATAAAACTGATATTTGAAACAGTAGTATTAGAAATACCAATTTATTTCATCCATTTCTCTGTTCTTGGTCTCCAACAGCCCTTTACATTGCTTGAACTTTTGCCTTCAAAACTAGAGCCACAATAGTGCAAGCTTTGTTCCTCATGCATAATTCAATATACAAAGGGAAAATCCTCAATAATCCCCAGATCTGAGATTTTTCACTCCTCCCTCCTACAACTCTAAATTCCAATTACAATAGTGCTTTTAGAAGCTCTAAAATTGCAGAGGAGAGCAACCCCTATTCCATTCTGCAATCTGTTATTTATAATATTTGTCAAGGAATTCTTGAGAGAAGAGTTTGTTGAAGAGAAATCTACTAAATCCAATTTTACTTGCTCCTAATTCTGATCTTCAATTGCTGGAGCCTTCTCATTGATTGAGATTCTTTTTCCATATTTCTTCCACTGTTTTCCTGCAAAAGAAATCAAAATAAATTAAAATGCAATCAAAATATCTTTTCTGGTAATTAAATCAAACCCAATCAAATTCTATTTAAATAAATAATTAAAAACAAAATATAAGCTCTGTATTGATGCTTGGAATGATTTGATTGGCAAAGGATATCATTGGCCAATGGATCTGCAATTAGAAGAGGCTTTGGACAAATGAAATTGAAAACAATAACTCAGAAAATTGATTTTGTTTTCAAAATTCGGAGCCTGATCTTCTGCCTGATTTTTGGCCCAATAAATGATCAAATCTGTTGGTGAAACCTTCAAAATGTTCTCCTTGATTTTCTCTTTCCAATGAGCCGTCCTGGGCCTCATTTGGCCAAGTAGAACTCAATTTATGAGCTTCCAAAGTTGATGGGTCAAATCTGATGTAAATCTGGAAATTCTGTTGCTGGGCTAAAAAAAATGAGAATTTGAATTAAAAATTAAATCCTAAATTAGTCCCTAATTAATTCTAATTTAATTGCTAATCATTAACTAAACTAATTATCAGTAAACTATTTATTAATTTAACTAACTAATATTTTAAATTTAAATTAATCAAACTAATTAACTGTTATAAATTAATTAATATGATTAGTTTAAAATTTATTAATTAAATACTACATATTAATTTAAATAATATAATATATTACATATTATTTTAAATAATATAATATTACATATTATAAATTAATTTAATTAATAAAATATACTACATATTACATATATAAACTAATTAATCTATATTAACCTACACTACTCCTAATATATATGTAAAATATTAAAACTAACATATCATCCTACGTAAGAGTTAAAGGAATAAATCGTTTAAACCAAATATATAAAACATTACTTTTTATTCCTTTTCGCATCGGCATGGAGAGGGCTTATCGAAGTCTTTCGGCACTTCGCATCGGGAGGATGAAGGGTATTTGTTTTATAACTTTTTAAAATGATGTGAAATCCCGATGCGATATATCGCATCGGGGGTGACTAATAGTTTTGTCGGGGTTCTTTAAAAATTGTTTCGAATAGAACTCCCGATGCGATCTTTTATTTTGTTATATGTTTTTTTTTTTTTTTTTTTAATTTTAATTTAATTAAATTAATTATATTTAATATATTAATTAATTTAAAATTTAATTTTCAATTTAAATTTTTATCTTTTTATTTTGTTTTAATGAACATAAGTCTTTAAACTATAGCTAAAAATAAAACTACAGCCACTTAGAAAATAAATGAAAAATAATAAAAATAAACTACAGCCACTTGAATGTTTGGTTTTTCGAGATTAAGATTTGATTAGAAAATTGGAGTGAATTTCTTAAGTCCCGATGCTTAATTATTTGGCTGCATAATGAAAAATGTTAGTAAAACCCTCTACGAGTTAATATTTAAACTGAATGCGTTATTGGACAAATTTATTTTCAAAATGCGATATTGTACATTTTATGCATTTTTTAACCTAGGCTAGATAAATGATGAGATTTCAAAGGAGTGCCATTTTCAAACCATTTGACCAAATGAGGCGAAACAAGCGTCGATGGGAAGCTTATAAAAAATCGATTCTAACAAAGCAATCAAAACAAGAATCCAAAGAAAACTAAAAATTAATGAAAGCGTAGGGTAATCAATTAAAATAAAAATCAAAAAGGTGCTTAGCCAAAATTTTTATAGAAAGGGTCCCCATTATTCGAAGCGGACGCATCAATAATGGGGGGTGTTGTGTTTTTACCACAACACCTCCCATGGAGAAGAAGGAAAAGAAGCAGAAGGGGCCTATGGCGAAGGCGACTGGGGGCAAGCAAAAGACAGCTGACAAAAATCCACACACTGCACCGACCGAGCCTAAATCGCCATGTGTCATTTGCAAAGGGGCCCACTTCCATCGTGATTGTCCTTGTATTCCCCGGATACTAAGGGACTGGTCCCCAAGGTTGCACAATCCGGTAGCATCAACCTCTGGTAGTCATGTTGATTGCAGTCCGTCAACTAGCGAGAGTGAAGGACGAAGAGGGAGACCAAGATCACCCTGTATGTTGTGTGAAGGCGATCATGCCATCCACCGATGTCCATTCTTAGATGAGGCAAAGAGAGTTTTGGAAGATCGTCCGGTTTCACCGTTACGACTTCCTCCTGGATACCAAAAACTCGCGCCTAATCCCTCGATAGTTGAAAATCCAGCTGACCCGATCAAGTGGTCAGCTGAAGTGTCAGTCATTGAGAATGAACCTACTGAACCCAGACCAGACGAAAGTCTAAAGGTCGAAACGGCAGTTGACCCGGTTCTTCCTTCAGGGGTTTCATCCTCAAATGACACCGTCATTGAAGATTCATCTTCAAACGACACCCTCACTGAAGAGAATAAGGATGACACCGCCCATATTCTTTTCATCAACACAGACTCTGATGAGCATCAGGGCAATGCGCCCATTCCTTTATCGCAGGAAGGAACATCGTCAGGGTCGTATCAGGCCGTGTATTCGGTCCCACCACCAAGCAACCTGGTTGTGTCCTTTGATTGGAATCAACTAGGCAGACCCCGGTTACCAGCGAGTATCCCATTCAGAATCATAGTCCAAATCTACAGAATGGTGATGGCTGGAACTATCATTGATGAAGGGGCATCTGTGAGTATCCTTTCCTCTATTGCTTGGAAAGCACTAGGTTGCCCGGCGCTTTTACCTGAGATGAGAAATCTATCAAGTTTTGATAAAGGAACCAGTCACCCGTTAGGGATTCTCCCCAATGTTCCAATTACATTGAAAGGGAAGACAGTTCATATGAACGTCATGGTCGTCCAGGGACCCTTGGTGTATAACTTACTCCTTGGACGAGACTATATATATTGCATGGAGGCAATAGTGTCCTCGCTCTTTAGAGTCATGTGTTTTCCGCACGAAGGAAGAATGGTCAAGCTCGTAGACCAACTTTCATTTCCAGGATCACGCATCGCAAATAGTCAAATACCATCCCTTAACGGTCTATTCACTCAAGGAATGCCTCCACCCCCGGTTCTACTTCCCGATGAATGCGAGTGATTCGGAAAGAAAGAACTGGGACCCAGGGGGCATGCACCCTGGCCTGCCTTGGGCAGAGGAAACCTTAGGTATAAAGTTAATTTCCGCAGAAGAATGGACTAGTCCGTACCCCGTCCGAAAAAGGAAGAGAGGGTTGTTCTAGGATAAAATTCTTTTGTCAAAGTTATGTGGGCGAAAAGATCGACTCCCTTTGTCTAAAAAAGTAGGCTCTCCTAAGGAGGAGATCCATTTGTGGCGGCAAGTAGCCACCATCTTTGAATGTCAAGCCTCATCCATTAAAACATATGTTTTGAAGGATAAGTAGGGGTAGTCTTCAAAGAAAGAGATGAAATTGCTGCCACAAGTAGTCACCATCCTTAGCAACCTAATGATAGACATCGCCGAAAAGAGAGTTTAGTTTGCGGCAGCGAACAAAACCATTTATCGGATAATAAGTAAGAGGACCTCCCTCCGTAACACCAATGTTTTATCTGTTGCGATCTTGCAAAAATCAAAAAATGAACTGATGGGAAGACAAGTACCGTCGGCACCGAAAAATAACGAGAAGACAAGTATCGTTAAAAATATAGCAAGACGACAAGTAGAAAAACAGAGGTGGGACAGAGGAGAAGAAGAGCCTTGAAATTATACTTTATACCTGGGGGCATGCGAACCTTTTGGAGTGCAAGCACGGGACGACTATTTATTTTTTAAATTTTTAGGTCCTCCCTTTAAACCTGTAGGTCTAACCCGTTAAACTCGTAGGATTAGCCGTTTCCAGCTTGCATAAAGAAAGGATGTGGGGCAGAAGTTAAAACTTGCCAAATTGGAGTAATTAGTGAGGTATCGCTCCTTAAATAAGATTACCTCACCTAAGGCATTCCTTGTATTAAGACTGGTGTAATTGAGCAAGGTTTGAACGCATTCAAGCTCGTTAAAAAATGAACTGCCCCTTAAAGTTTAGGGGGCATATGCCTCGTCTGCATTATTATGCTGGGGGCATCCATATCCGAGCAGTTTTAATACAGAGTTCATGCTCGTTAAAAAATAAACATAAGTTGTGAGCAATCTTCCCCTACAGTTCAAGCTCATCCAGAAAAAATGAACCGGTAAATAACCTTGAGAAATGTAACCTTTGAAAGCCATATTAAATCCCTTGGTCGTGTTTATATGTCGTCACCTCCATCCGTTCATTTGGCCAATCGTACATCTCCATATGTTTGTTTACCCATTTTGAGGAACAGCTGCGAAGAGTGATTTCACTTAGCCATCCTTGTGACACTACCGTGATTGGAAAATTCCAACCTGTACCTGGAATCTGCTGCTATCCCTGTTTATCACTCGTTCCTCAAAAGACGAGTCTTTTTTGAGCTCTTTTCACTGACTCGTAAAATATGAAAAGTTTGCCGAGTTTTGGCCTTCCAGCTCGTTAAAAGGACCGGAAGAGCTATCCCTCCTCTAGATTTTAATCTTTTTGGACCTGAGGGATTATTGCACAAAAAGATCGAGCACTTGTTTTGTTCGGCTCGTTAAAGAAATCGAAAATTCATCCCTTCTGTATTGTTTTATACTTTTTCGGACTTAAGGGATTAGATGACGAAAAATGAATTTTGGAGTTAACTTTCCGTACCTTTTCAGACTCTCTAAAAATGAAAAGGACCGAGTTTTCCTTGTCGTTAGACTTGTTAAAATGATTAAATAGCGACAAACTTGTCTTTAGACGAGAACGAGTTTCCCTATCGCTAGGCTCATTAAAACATAGCGATGGGCTTGCCCGAAGGGCAGGTTATAGAACAAGCATATGTTATCCTCCTCAAGCTTGACAAAAATAAAGAGGTACTGGTCAGCAATGACTGGGGAAAAATTGGGAGAACCTCACAGCTTTAATGGTAGCAAGTCGCTCTTGAACATGACACTTTGTCCTCCGTATCACGTCGGGTTGGGTTGTTTCATTCACCGTCTCATAACCATGGTCCTCGCCACACCATCCACATTTTGGGGTAATGCTACCAATCCATCACATCAGTGTCGTTATATGTTCAAGAGATGTTGTTCTACAAAGAGTCAACCGTGTCCCATCCACTGCCATACATTATCCTTCATCCATTTCATGACCGCCACCCTGAATCATATATCACAGTTTGTTTTCACCTCATCACAATCACTAGCTCCATTCCGTGTCACTGATGTGGGATTCATTAAGGCCCTCCTTTGACGGATCGCTCCTTGTCGACATCAGCTCATTATCCAAGGAGTTGATCTAGGAACAACCCCTTCAGTACTTTGAAGCTTGCATGCCTCAATGGCAAGTTTCTCACTTCCGGCGACAGGTATACATCAATGACCTTCGACCAAAAGATTTTGCATGGTGGTCGACGCCAAGTCCTTTATTCCCACCATGTGAATTGTACTGCTGTACCGTGAGGGTCATCATCCTTATCGGTGATTCCTCTCGCGCTTGTTAACGGTTTACATCATTGACCGGTAATCAAGCGATGTCTTTCCATGTTCGACTTCAAGAAATTCTCACATGGATCGACTTGTACATCGAGTGAAGATCGGAAGAGATTGAAGACCCCGGATCTAGTTTCATCCATCCGGGCTGCGATATATATTCAGGACATAAAGACATTTGATATGTACATCATTACAGCAGATGATCATCCTTCTCAAAGGATGATAATTTCAGCAGAGAATTATCGGTCTACAATCAAACGATCGTCTGTTCTATGTACCAAAATGTATTTATAAAGCTGAGCATGGGAATGCCCGCCTCAGCTAGATCATGAAAATGTATGAAAAATAATGTATTGTATTGTATCTTATTACAGGACACTTCTCAGCAGATTGAATGAAATTCAGATCCTCTCAATAAAGCATTTCACCCGATAAACGACCTCATACTTTAGGGAGCATCTGTTATAGACAATTTTGTGCCTTACAGCAACAGGCATGAATTGTCAATAATCCAAGGGATCCAAAGTTCCCTAAACATGATGTTCTTACCCCTAGAGGAACAAGGTCAGCAAACCAACAGCTCTCAGATCAGTTCTCCACCTGAAAACACTCAAAAACAAGCAATCCTGAAATCAAAGCAGGTGCTCCACTAGGCTTCTGCGCTGAAACTCAACTCCTCCATGGTGTACCTGCATTGCAAAGCAAGTGGAACAAAGGCCACCTGCGTTGAGCGAGATTGGACAAGTGGCACACTGAGTCATTGCTCCAAAAATGACACTTGGATCAGGGATTTCGCCTTGTGATGAGTCAGAGGCTCTATTTCTCCAAGTGGAAGCAAGGTTCTCCAAGTGGACTCAAGAACTGAAGATCAACTGAAGAGAGAGAGGACACAAGGCAGCTACACATCAGTTGCAAGCTGACTCATCCTTTCTCAATTCATCTATATATTGAGCTCTCTCCTATGAGCTCAGGAGGCTGGAATTTTGTGCAAAGTAATGATACGCTGTTGGTTTCACTATAGAGCTATTGGGTGATTGCTTGAGGGAGGTGAAGAGGAGAAATTCTTTCTGCTGGGAGGTGTTGCTGGATTGGGGCCTTCAAAGGTTGTAACACTCTCAGAACCTTTACTTCTTCATTAATAAAAGCTATTGAGGTTCTTCTATATGCATTTGTTCCAATGATGTTTTGTGATAATTGTATATTTGGTTTATGCTAATCCGTGAATCAGTTATGATTGCATGCCTCTTGTAGTTTCCTTCTTCGTCATTTTGCAGGATCTCGTTGTAGCTGGGCCGGCAAAAGAGCAAAGAGCTGGGAGCAAGTGGTGAAGAGAAGAGTTTGGATTCGACATTAAGCGCAAGGCTACGGTTAGTGCATTTATCCACTCTCTTTTGCTTTCATAAAGAAGTAAACCTTAAGTAGTTTTCTTTACAGTTGTTGCTGAGGTACTATCACCCTTAGAGTGGGATAGGGTCATCCGAGTCGGATACTTTTCCCTACAACACCTCTAGTGGCTTAATATTGGCCAGAATAACGTTGTATACTGCATTAAACCTCACACAATAGTCTCGCACTCTCGCTAGTATTTCTTTTGATGTTCTCATACTCGGAAAAAATTTGAAGTGGATTCTTCTTCACCTCCCACTGATCCAAGAATTTCCTATGGAGGATTGGTAAAGTAGTGATAGAAGCAACTGGTAAAGCTCTGAACCATTTTTGAACTTCACCTACAAAGCTTTGTACAAACAATCTCATCGATACAAATTCAATTTCTACTTCATGGAGGTCAAACAAATCATTCATTCTATCAACATGTTGTTGAGCTGCAATGGTTTGAGTGGCATCAAAGAAATGAATCTTGGTTTGATAATCAGCGGGCATGGCACCAAGGTTCTGAGGTAAAACAAGGGGTGAATACTGGGCAGCCATAACTCGAGGTGGATTTAAAGCAAGGATTGGGCTACTAGGAATTGATGGAGTAGTTGATGGAGAACTGGGAGTAATCGGTGATTGATGGGGAATGATAGGTTGATGGGGAAGTGTAGGTATGAATGGAGGTTGGGAGTGAACTTCAGAGGTTGAAGGGAATAATGATGAACTGAGGGTAGTGGACACTGGTTCAGAAAGCTCAGGGATATTGGCAATAGTTAGGGATGATTGAGGGGAATTTAGGATATACTCATCAATTGACCAGTTTTACTTTTGGACTTTGAGGTCTGCAATAAACTCTGGGTCTAGAACTATATCATCAAGTGCACTTTCAGACATAGTTCTTAATAGGGAAAGGTCAAACGACAGATTAAAGGGGAGATCTTCTAAGAACAACCACTCATCAGGGCATGAATCTACTCTTATTGAAGGTGTGGGACTAACTGAAGTTTCTTGCCTTTTGAGTCTTCTTGAAATCAGATTAGGATTATCCACTACTGGGGTGGGGTTTGGATCTGGATTGGCCCTATTGTACTTTCTCGAAGCCAGTGTGCTCAAATTTCAAAGTTTCATATATTGCTTTACAACTTTCCAATTCAGCCTAGTAAATTCAAAAACTCATCATTCATAAACTTAAGAATTCAAATGAAAGATATTGTCAGGGCGATTATTCTTTCGTTCCCCAGTGGATTCGCCACTATGTTATCACCTAGTTTGAACCTCAGGCTGAAGGAAGGCAATGCCAAGGTAACTACAAACCACGCTTAGCCAAGTAGCTAGCCCTACTAGGTCGGGAGAGGTATCTCTCTGTAAGGATCTCAGCCAAGATGACTGGATCAGGTAAAGGATATTAGGCTAGGTATAGTAGCTCGAAGTATTGACTGGATTTTGTAGGGGTTTTTCCGGATCAGGAGGAGCTGGACAGTTTAGATCTAGGGAATTAGGTCAGAATTGCAGGGTGTTCAATGGGGCAAGGTAGGCATATACTTTAGCACTCAAGGGCTTGATGGGATGAGATATTTTAGACTGGTGAGAAGCTAAGAATAGCATGTGAAAACCATGGATCCTTCATAGACTGCAGAAAACATGAAATGGTGAATGGTTTCCCAAGGCAGAGCACTGATGTAATGAATTCTACCTATCAACTTGAAACATTCAACTAGAAGAAAGGAAATGATTGGAATACATAAAACACATTAACACATGATCACAGGAGAAGAAACTGTACTAAAACTCATACCACATGGATCCCATAAAAATAGCTACAAATCTTATTAATCTCCTGTCAAACTGCTTACAAAAGGTGTACAATCAAGGTCTGAGCATCCAGATAAGTCCAACCCTTTACAATGAGAAAGGAGAAGAATATATATACATGATTTCAACCTCCTCCCATCCTCAAGGGTCGAATCCCTAAGATGAGGAGCTAATCTAACTAATACTGAACAAGAAACAGGAATATAGGCAACTCAACAACTTGCCTCTAAAAGTGAAAAACTGATTCATTTGAGCTCAAACTGACTTCTAAAGCAATGAATCTACCCTCTATTACTATTTATATATCATAATTACATGCCAAGTCATCATTTACAATGGTGAATCATCATCCATGAGAGAGAATCCAAGAACACAGTGAAAAACTGGAAAAATATGCCTCTTGAGCAAAATCTGCCCTATGCACACTTCCATTTTCAAGTCCATTTTGGAGGCCTTGTCGGTATCCAAATTGAGCTCATGATAGCTCATTGGAAAGGTCTTCAAGTATAATTTTCAAAACACCTAGAATTTATGAATTTGAAGCTCATTTGGCCCATCAAAACTTGATTCTCCCAAGGTTGCTTTTGTGTGTCGAAAAAGTGGCAGAAAGGTCATTTTTAGGGTGTTTTTGACCTTTTGTTGGACCAGTTTTGCCCCAAAAAATTGAAAATTTCTATGGTGCATGTCCTCATCGCTCTGAATCCAAAAATTCAAATCATTTCTTCATTTCGTGCCCCTAGGAAAAGCGCAGCGCCACCGGCAATTTTCCTGTGTGTAGAATTTCAAAAATTGGCAAATGACAAAAATTTCTTCAAACTTGCCCAAAATTGGTGAAAAGCGCCATCATCAAGTGTCTTGATGAGCCAAGGAGGGTTCAGCAAACATCCTAAGCCTAACCTCCTCATTTTTTCCTTTCAAGGCCTGCCTAACCCTAGCTTTCATTTTCTTGACCCTCATATTGCAAATCTTGTTTCGGGTCCTCTAATGATAGGCCATGTGTCTAATCATCTAATTGTCTCTATTGGCCTTCTGTAGCATCTTCTCAAGGTGAAATTTGACCCTCTCAAGCCAAGTCTCCCTATCATCTTCAATGTCTTTCTCAATAGGAGTCAAAGTGACTTGTGCCTCTTTGCCACTTTGTCATTTCATCTTGAGCATTTCCAGCTCCATGAGGACTTGTTTGTCACTCAATTGCTTGTTTTCTTGCTCCAAATATGTGATGACATATTTTTCCCTCTCCAAATTGTCCGCCAAAGCTTGTACTTGAGCTTCCCTTTCTTGTATGATGGTTTCTTAGATGGTTTCTTCGTCCTGAGCCTCTAAGTCAATGATTCCAACTCCATGATGGGTATACCACTGCTCTGGCTCATCATGCTCAGTCAAGTCAAAGTCCCTTTCCTCCTCATCATCAAGACTCTCCTCTGGCATCTTTTCCTTCCCTTTGTGCAACTGTTGCACCTGTACCTATTGTGTCGATGAAGAAGGCAAAGCCCCTTCCACATCCTATGGAGCTAGCATTTGCCTATGGGCTGATGAAGAAGGCAAGGTCCCTTCCACATCCCGTGGAGAAAACACTTGCCTATCGGCTGCAAATAATCTCCTTGTGCCCCTCTAATATGTCATGTAAATGGGCACCTCAATAGTTCTAGTCTCCTTGACCTCCTCATCTTTTTTCACCTTAATATTGCTAGAAGGTCCCCCTGCTTCTTGAGACACTGGTGGAGGAATTTGTGGACCCCTGAAGATGTCATGAGAAATAAATGTCTCCCAAGAGATGTTGAGAAGACTGAAATGATGAAGCACAATTATCTTGATCAGGGAGCAGTGATAGAGATTGCTCATTTGCTGAGGGTATGGCTTCTTCTAGACGAAATGAGCCATCTTCTCAATATTCCTGAACAAGAAGTAAGGGAGGTTTAACATCCTCACCCTGGTAAAATGCATGAGGAGCCTGATGTGATAGGTGTACAACCTGGAGAATCTGCCCTCACAAGTGAAATACTTCATGATGATTTTCATCATGGGGACATATTTGTCTTCGAGAAATCTAAAAGGAAAAAGTCTCTTCACCTCATTTCTGTGTTGGGGTTTGATATAAGGCTCATAGTAGTGCTCATCTAGGTCCTGGGCCTTGTACCACTTCTCCCCTACATTTGGAATCCTGGTGGCATCTAAAATGATGGAAGGTGAAACTGTGAAAGTTACCCCAGCAAGAGTTACCCTGTTGTCCTGAAGATGGGCTACAAAAAGTCTGGTGAGCTCTGGGTGGTATTGAACTCTCTCTACCTACTCACAGAACTCATAGTAGCCAAGATATCTGAAACATGTGACAGCCAACTGAGAGGCTTGTAATTCTCTAAGGTTTGATGGCTCTTCTCTGATAATCTTTCCTCCCTTATGTGGTTTTCTCAGTTACCTGGGTTTATCTGCTGAGGTGTCACTTCCTATGTTTGCCTCCTCCTCATAGTCTCGGTCCTTTCTATCCATGTTTGCAAGGCTAGAGGTTTTGTGAATGGAATGAGTGAAAGTGTTTTAGGAATGAGGGGATGGGAAATGATTGTATGGGCTAAAAATGAATGAGGGAGTAGGAAATGAGAGGAAGGGTTTGTTTGAGAAATTTCCCTTGGGGAAGAGGGATAAAGGGATGGAAATGATATGAAACAGGGATAAGGGATAAGGGATAGGGATAGATTTGAGAGCTGTAGGGATAGGTGATAGGATGAACGATGAGGGTTTAGGGTTTTAGGCACCACTAGGGAAATTTTTAGGGTTTCATGTTTAACATGGAGGATGAAGCTTATGATGTGCATATGCAAATAAAAACTAAAGTGAGGGATGTCAACTTACTTGCAATGATGGAAAGAGGGAACAATTTGGAGGTTTCTTGAAGATTTGAGGTCTTTCTGACCCTCTTGCACAACGTGCAGCGCCGGTGCATAGACGTGCAGTACCACCCTAGAAACGCAGCGCCAATGTAAAATTGCACTAGGGAAATTTTCCAGACATGCAATGCCAACATGTCTACCTCAGAAGTGCAGCACCGCTCAACCAACGCACAACGCCACTCAACCACTACTCCAGAAGCGCAGTTCCAACCTCCAGAAGGACAGCGCCAACTCTTCTTCACCCAAAACTCGCTCAAGCTTGCCTCTTCTTCTCACTTTTCAACTTCTTGCTTGCCAAAGGAGAATAGTGAACTTTGAAAATGAAATGTGGGAGCTTAAATAGGAGTAGATTTTGATTTTTCACTTGAAAAACCCACTTTCTAGTGTTTCTTGTCCTTCTTGAAAACTCTTTTTTAATGCATTTTCTTCTTTGTGTCTTTGCAGGTGGATAAATGCTCAACTTGAACTGATTTTTGCCGTGTTTCTTTGTCTTGAAAAAAGGAGAGATGCTCTGGTGCAGCTGGGATCAATTATTACATATAGTGACGTAAAATTACATAAGAAATACAAATAAACTCAAAATACTCTGTTTTCACCTCAAAAGCATGTTTTTGAGGTGAAAATTATATTAGGTTAAAAGATAATTTTCATTGGCTATGACCTACAAGCCTTCATGTTTGACTTATTCATCATCCTCATATCCTTATTGACCTTTATTTGCACTTTAAAATCAGGCATCTTGACCTTGGTGATGAAACCCTATGACCTAATGGAAAACATGCCCTATGACCTAATAAAACATGATTGCAATATTGACCATGAAACCATAACTGAAGATAACCTGAAGAAGGGTCAAAAAGTACACTCTATGAGGGAGAAATTGGACTTCCAGAAGAGAAAACAACCATCATTGGATCAGTTTGACATGAACTAATGGAATTATGTGAAAATTTTCAGTATGGGACCTCTTAAATGACAATGATCGAATTTTGATCCCTGATGGAAGTATGCAGATACTAACACTAACAGGTTCTATAAAGATACAACCAATCCATGCCCAACAACATATTGTGTGATCCCAACGGTAATACATTCAAATGTGTTGCAATAGGCATACCATTCAAATCAAATGCACAAGCTCTTACCCAATGATGAATTCGCTTCTTTGTACCTGTAGCCAACTACACTAACCAAGATTATGCATGCAATTCCTTACTCAAAACACACTTATTTACCAAGTTAGGACTAACATAGATATAATTATCTAGGGTCAATCAAAATAGAAAATAACTTGATCACAAAGCTTACCATCCATCTCAATGATAAATTCCTGATGGTCTGCCTCTTTGTTATCCAATGTTGTATAAATACAAGGAATGCTCTTACCAACATCCCCAACAGTCTATGCCTCATGCACACTATATATCTAAGGCCTACCACCCTGATTTTGTGGACAATCTCTCTTAAGGTGCTCCTTACCACATGTCCAACACTCCAACTGACTAGTACCATCACCTCTATGTTGTTGTTGTGACCCATGTCCCTGTCTAGTTGCATTGAACCTCTTTTGTGGTGCCACGTTTTCCTTCTCATCTGAATTCTGAGGCCTTTTTCGTTTCAGCTGTCATTTACCTTTACCTTTGTCTTTTCCCTTCCATCCATGTTGAGATTCATTCTTACGCTTTGACTTCTCATAGGAATGCTTCAATTTCCCAATAACTTACTCAAGTGACCGAGGCTCATCATACTCAATCTGATCTCTAAATGCTAATGGAAATCCACTAACAAATCATTGAATTTTAGCATGTTCATCTTTAATATATGGTACATACCTCAATAGCTCTAGAAACTTAGTCGTGTACTCTTCTTTTGTCATTGATCTGATCTTTAGCTCATAGAATTCTTTGGCCTTACTATCGTAGTACCTTTCTAACAAGTATTTCTTCCTGAAAAGCCTCTTGAACTCATGCCAACTCAAGTCATTTGTCCTAATGTCTCTGACCTGCTTCACATCTTCCCACCAAATGTTTGCTTTACCTTTCAAGTTGAAGATCGCTACTATGGCCTTCATGTTATCTATGTAATTATACAACTTAAAGAATTTGTTCATCCCAAGTATCCAAGCCTCTGCATCTTCTAGCTTCTTCGCATCTCCATCAAAAGTAGGTGGCTTCACTTTCTTAAACTCATCTGGCAAGTATCCCCTATCACTTCTCATGTAAGGATGATAATGATCATGATCATGATGTCTATCAGAACTAGAACTAGAATAATACATGTATCCATAACCTCTCTTATCCAGAGTATCCAACAACCTGCCAACTCTAACAATGTCGTCTTTATCTAAAATGTGACCACCATGAGACTTACTGACATATGCCCCATTAGTTCTATCCTCCTTTCCATGCATGATCCGAAGTGGCCCTTGTTGCTACAATTCTAACAAACTCTGAAGAAGTATAGCATTTACCTCTTCTTATTTTTCTTGTGTCTATATGATTTTGTCATTATTTGCCTTACAACTCCTTATTTCTTCCTTCAAGCTTCTCAATGTGTCTGCCAAATTAGAAGAGTGTCCAACACCATGCTTCTCATCTGACTCATAGGGAGAGTCTTTGCAGTCGACCATCTTGCTAGCCATTTGATCTCTTTCCTGCAAGACATACTATGTCAGCTAAACCAAATCACAATAAATCAACATTCCTTAGCATAGTTCGGGGAGGATATTGCATCTGTAAGATCATCAAATCAGCGTGATACATGTATAACATAATCATAAAATCATATAGACATATGATATGTAAGCACATAACCATGTAACCATCAGTCTAGATAGATTCCAGTCATAAATGTATGACCATATCAACTACACAGACCATGACATCATGCATGAAAGCAATAACCATAACAACGTACACTGAAAATATGCAAGCATAAACAACATGTAACCAATCATACACTCATGATGACATACTTCATAACAACAACATCCTCTTCCACATGGTGACATCACTACAACCATGACTGGCACCATGCATATGCAACAAGCACATAGACCACAAGGATGCTTGATCACACGTGCAACTGACACGAATGCATGACCAACACACCGCCCATCCAGACTGAGGGGTGAACCATACTCTAATACCACTTTGTAATACCCTCCTCCCACATCTACCCAAGTAACCGACCAACCAGGATAAACATGCGACGAGAGGCTACTATGATTAGATTCAACCTCCTATGTGACCTTAAGGAAATGGAATTGATGGAAACACAACATAAAAAACTTCCACATCAGCTATAGGACCCCTGAGAACCATCCCAACTCTTCAGGTAGCTAGCCCCTGGGTCCCACTGATGTTTTTGACCACTTAACCTTTGGACACCCTCGTGCTATAGGCCTGCTAGTGTCCAGCAGGTTTTGGACGCTCTCATGCTATAGGAATGCTAACATCTAGGGACTATTTTGTCCAATGTTGTGCCAACATCCCCTGGTTTTGAGCCACTTTTTCAGGCCCAAAGCCCAGGTCACTGCCCAGAATTGAATGACATCTCCATAACAGTAAAATAACAGGGAAACAATGATGCAAAAGCAAATAGTTGAACAAGCCCTTAACCGGACCCCTACTAGCCATGACAGGCATTTCGTCAAACATATCACAAATATGTAATCTACAGGTGTAAATAACATATTTAAGCGTAGGGATCTCATACTTATCTGAGAATCGCTAAGAACCATTGTTCCCTCATATCATTTGTTGCATTATCATCTATTAGGTCATAGATACATTTTCCATTCATTTACAAGTAAAAACATGATGAGATCCATACATAGCCACTATCATAAAACACATACACAATAGGAGTAGAAATACTAATGAAATCACAACCATATGATCCACACATAAATCAGTATAATACTCATGGAAATACAAGGAGAAATAACCTCTCATTAATGGCACAAAATCCAAACCTAGGATGGGACTACCACATTCCATTCAACCATAGAATGGCTGAGCCAAATCTCTCTTTAGTCATTCACCCCTGTGCCATATTCCAAGTATGAATGTGGGACTCAAACAAAAGAACCAACTAGGGAATCCCGAGGCTAAACCACCTAACCCTCATCAATAGAAACCAATTTTTACAACAATCCATCCCATATCGCTAGGCCAACACAATAAACATGTCATAATAGGCTTTACCATGATCTCCACCCAATCACTAGGCCAAAGAAGCATGGATGCCACCAGATTTCTCCACCTACACCATGAGATATTTTCTTATCTCCTAGTCTCTTAGGATTTACCGCAATCCAAACCCAGATCACTATGCCCTAAACCAAGACCCACTCTCCAGGGTTTACCACATATCCCAAACTCGGATTACTAGGAACAATGGAGAGAAAACCACCTCTTGTCTTTACCATATTGTTGTCTAAGTGATCCTCTCTACGAAAAGAGACGATACCTCTATCCCAATGAGTGGGACTAGCAATCTACGTAACAATCTACTAGACACTTTCCTAAGTTACAAACGAAATAGAAGAAGAGGAATATGGCCTACCTCGTTCTGATGCTATAATATCCTCCTTTGTTGAAGACCTTGAATCGCTTGCGCCATGGTCCTACTTCTCACAGTTTTTAAATTCCTACACAAGATATCAAGACATAACAATGCATGCAAGTACAAATACCATAATTGAAAGTAACCTACTTAACTGATCAAGGAGCATTAAAATAAATGATGCATTAACATACACATTTATGGAAAATGAACCAACGGTTGTATATATTAATGGAATAAAGGAGGAAGCATACAACTAATCCTTGATGTCAATAATATCTCCTTGAGTGAATTTCCAAGCACTCCTTCTCCAAGCCAAATGAGTAGCATGTAATCACAATCTCATAATAAGGGTGCAAATAGCCAAAGACCAATCATTTGGGAATGGGAAAGGATGAATATATAGGCAAGGAAAGGGACTTAGGATCTCTCCAAAGATAGGAGAAGGCCCTCATCTTAAGGAGGTAGCTCATAGGGATAAGACCAAAAGGCTAAGTTTAGATAACTCGACCTCATCCATGTCTAACATCCTCCAGCTCGTCATTCTGGAAGCCTCTAGATCACGAAGCTTCTTGTCCTCTTTGGGAAAATTTCCTTTTAGGTATCATTGCGGGTATCCAAGAAAAATCGTGATGGCATCGTGGGGATAGTATAGTGCAACTAGAGACCATCGTTGTTTTCAGTTTTAGGGGGGCGATGATGCCAAAATTAAGGTTTTAGAGCCATTTCCTTCCGGGGAAGCTCAAGGCATTTTTCCATCATTTTTTTAGGTAGGATCTAAGCTACATATCTAGATGAGTACACTGCATGATGGTCATGTTTCGGGAACTTTTGAGTATGTCACGAGGAAGTGCAGGAGGTGTGACCAAATATTGTGTAACAGATGCCCCCTAAAGCATGAAGGCAGAATAAGCAGTGATGGCTGAGATGCTTTACAAGCATTTGCAAGGACGAGAAAAAACGTTGTCAGGAGACCTACAAATCAAGGATGCATATACATATACATATCTGATATCAAAACATAAATCCATGGTATGGACGTAGCCATCCAGATAATAAGGACTATGTGAAAGGATCTATGGTATGGGTGCAACCATCAAAATGAAAAGGATCATCTATAAATCTTAGATCCAAGGCATGGACACAACCATCCAAGATAGAAGGATCACCATAAATGTAAAGTCCCACGGTATGGTCACAGCCATCCATATAGCAAAAACATGTGTGCACTCATGAATAATACATAACTCCATGCAGCCTGAGTCATATCATACAAGACTCAAGGTCTTGCGCTCCATCCCAACTCGATCAAAGTACGATTTATAACATGCAAATGAATGTGTCGAAGTCGAACATGCTAGGAAACCACCTTATTACAAGCCAATGATGTGGACCGTTAACAAGCACGAGAGAAACCAACATTAATGACAATGGTCCTCAAGGTACAACACAACAATCTGTGAATGTGCAAATGAAGCTGAAGTCAAACACTCGTGGAATCATCCACTCGAAGGTTAATGATGAAAACCTATCATCAAATGTGAAGAACGTGCCATTAAAGCATGCAAGCTCTAAGGTACTTAAATGGAGTCTCTAAGTCATCTTCCTCGATAATGAGTTGAATTTGACAAGGAGTGACTCATCGAAGGAGGGCCATGATGATTCCCCCATCATTGACACGAAAAGAGGAACAAATTGGAATGAAATGAATAGGATCCAAGACTGTAGCAAAGTGTTAGATAATGTATAGGTAATGAACTGCAAATAGGACTTCTCTTGAACATATAGGTGACATGACTCCGGATGTTGAAGCATTTGACTCAACATAGGACCAAGGGCCATGATAACGAAGTGTAATAGTCAGATGAGAGGAAAAATGGATCACCCGAACCAAGGAGGACAAGTGATTGAGTGAGGATATCCCAAACCTGACATGAGAAGCAGAAGAGTGTCATGTTCAAGAGTGACATGTTGCCTATACAAAGTATGTTTCACTTTCATTTTTCCCCACTATTTCTAACGAGTACCTTTTTATTTTTACACAAGCTTTGAACAGGATACCATATGCTCGTTGTATAAGTTCATTCTTTGAATGAATCCATCCTAGTAATTTTGATGAGTCCTAGGAAGGAGAAACTCAGTCTCATCATGGTGACGAGTTTTTCATTGTAAAGTTTTAACGAGTCCGATGGAAGAATAACTCGGTATCTTTTTCATATTTAGAGAGTTTGAAAAGGAGATGAAAAAGAAAACTCCATCATGCCCCTTTTCTTAATTTTTCTCTCGAATCAGAAAAGGTAGAAAACAATATTCAAGAGAACCTCTTAGCCATGTTTGACTAAGGGGTACCTTTTTCATAAATAGTCAATCTTAGCCCAGAAAAGGGTAAACGTATACTGAGACGACATAAATTCATTTAAAAAGTTCGAAAATACAATTAATCGGTGATATTTTCATTTTTCGAGAGTCAGAAAAGAGCTTAAAGATGACTCCACCTGGAGGAATGAGTGGAATAAAAGGATAGAAACTAGTTCCGATGATGATGGAACTACTCAAAACATGTAAGCGTCAAGAGGCTGGCTAATAAGACCACTCATTGCAGATATTCCTCAAGAAAGGATAAAACATCCAAGTGAAAGTGAATGATCGGCCAAAGAGATGGTGACGATGGAATGAAAATGTTGGGTTGTGTTATATTCTTTCCACAACTAACCTACGTAGTGAACCGGGGGGTTCGAGGGGGGCGGAGCCCCCCCTTTGTTGTGTCGATTGTGCAGTGCGGGGGTCGCAATGGGGGCGGCAGCCCCCCTTGTCTGGGGGGTTTGAGGGGGTGGGTAGCCTTCCTCTACGAGGTCTAGGGCTGCGCCCCGGGAAAAAAAAAAAAAATGGACCCTATATTAGGTTGGGTGAACCTACCTATGGTTTTCAGTCCATGGTTTTAGACGCGATGGTTTTTTGGTCCATGGTATTGGATGCTTCGGCATGTATAAATATGTATTGTCACATTGAAAGGAACATAATGAAAAATCAAGCTGGTAGTCCCAATTTTGGGATCCAGGGGAAAATATTTGTGTATATGTGTTTTATGTGTTATGCTCTCACATTGTTTATTTTATGTGTTTTAGAATTCGTATGCAGGTAATTTCTATACGGGGTTAAAACCTACATTTGGTATCAGAGTTGTTTTGGCTTCAAGGGGACACCTTTGTTGCTGAGGGGTTTTGCTCGGGTCTGTGGTAGACCCTATTCAGTGGGAGATTTGTGAGATCGATTCTGGTGGTGAAAGAAGATGGCAAGCAGTGAAAAGATAGAGATCGAGAAATTTAATGGTCAGAGTTTTGAGTTGTGGAAACTCAAGATAGAGGATCTGTTGGTGGATAAAGATCAGTGGATCGTGGTAGATCGAGGTACCAAAACCAACGGGAGTGTCTAATGAAGAATGGAAGAAGTTGGATCGGAAGGCAAATAGCACAATACGATTGTGGGTCTCAGATTCAGTATTGTTGAATGTATCAGGGGAAGCTACGGCGAAGGCTTTGTGGGACAAGTTAGGGACTTTGTACCAATCTAAGTCTTTGGTCAATAAATTGTTCTTGCGGGAAAAGTTGTATGACCTGAGGATGAAAGATGGAGACCCAATGACAGAGCATCTGAATGCATTTAATATTGTGGTAATTCAATTAGAATCTGTTGATATTAAAATTTCAGATGAAGATAAGTGCATCAATTTGTTGTGTTCTCTACCAGATTCGTGGGATAGTCTGGTTACTGCAATAGGTAGCAATGCAACTGCCTTGCAATTTGATGAAATAGTCTCAGCCTTGCTGACGGAGGAGATGAGATGGAAAAATATGGAGAGCAAAAATGGTGATGCCTTGTCTGTATGAGGACGGTCCCAGAACAGAAACAAAAATAAGTTATCGAGTGGGAGATCTAAATCTAGAGGGAGATCTAAATCTCATGGAAAACCTCTAAAGGTGGTGTGCTGGAAATGCGGAAAGGAAATGCACTATAAAAGGGACTGTAAATCTAAAGCTCCTGATAAAGGAAAGGGATCTGATAATGCTCCTTCTGCAGGGGCGAAAACCATCTCAGATGAAGGTGGGGATGTGTACTTGGCTTCTTCAAGTACACATGTAGATCATGAGGGATGGTTGATTGACTCAGGTGCATCCTTTCACTTCACTCCCCATAGAGAGTGGTTCTACGAGTATGAGAAATACGATGGTGGTGATTTCTTTTTAGGGGATGATAGGAAGGCTAGAATTGTTGGTCGCGGAAAAGTGAAGTTGAAGTTGCAAGGTGGAAGGGTTAGAACACTTCCGGGTGTTCTCCATATTCCTGCATTGGCCAGAAATCTGATTTCTGTAAGCAAGCTGGATGATGCAGGTGTAAAAACAGTGTTCGAGAAGGATACCTGTAAGATGGTTCGGGGAGTACTGGTATTGATGTGGGGAGTTTGGTTTGGAACTCTGTACAAGCTGCAAGGTAGCACTGTTGTTGATGGGTGCAACAGTTCTGTGGTTCCTGAAAGTGAAGCTGAAAATCTAGTGGTCTCTGGAGATAAGACCATGATGTGGCATCAAAGGCTTGGACATATTGGAGAGAAGGGCCTTTGAATACTTCATGGTAAAGGTATGGTAGAAGGTATGAGTAATAGCTCTCTGGATTTTGATTTCTATGAAAATTGTGTATACAGGAAGCAGAATCGTGTGAGTTTCCCCTCTGGTGGTAAGAGGGCGAAACAGATATTAGAGCTTGTGCACAGTGATGTGTTTGGACCTGTGAAGGTTCCATCACTGGGTAAGTCTATGTACTATGTATCATTTATAGATGACTTCTCAAGGAATACATGGATATATTTCCTTAAGAAGAAATCTGAAGTATTTGACAAGTTTAAAGAATTTAAGGCCCTGGTGGAAAACCAGACAAAGAGGAAGATAAAGGTGTTGAGGACAGATAATGGTGGAGAGTTTTGCAGTAAGGAATTTGAAGAATTTTGTAAGAAGTGTGGTATAGCATGGCAGAAGACTACTCCATATACACCTCAGCAAAATGGAGTTGCAGAAAGAATGAACAAGATGTTGATGGAAAGGGCAAGAAGCATGCTCAGTGGTGTTGGGTTAGGACAGGAATTTTGGGCAGAGGTGGTGGAGACATCATGTTACTTGGTCAACAGATCACCTTCATCAGCGTTGGAGGATAAGACTCCACAAGAGGTATGGACTGGTAAGAAACCCTCTCTTTCACATCTGAGGGTATTTGGATGTGATGCATATGTACATGTTCCAAAGGAGAAACGAACCAAGTTGGATAGTAAATCTGAAAAGTGCATCTTTATTGGGTATAAGGATGGTTTAAAGGGTTATAAGCTTTGGAACCCAACAACAAGTAAGGCTGTGTATAGTTGAGATGTGGTGTTCAGAGAGGTGAAAGATGTTATTAAATATGAAGTCCAATGAAAGGAACCTAAGAAGATAGAGTTTGAGCTAAAGGAGGAAGAATCTGACTCTACAGCAGAGGAGGAATCAGAACATGAAGAGCCACAAACTCCAGGTTTAAGAAGATCAGTTCGAGAAAGAAGGCAGCTAGAAAGGTATAGTCCATCTGATTTCTGTTCAAATTTTGCTTTGTCTATTACTGACGATGATCCCAGAACTGTGAAGGAAGCAGTAGATTCAGAGGATGGAAAACTCTGGAAAGAGGCCATGGTTGATGAAATGGCATCTTTGCACAAAAAAGAGGCTTGGGATCTGGTGCAGTTGTCGGCTGTAAGGAAACCCATTGGTAGCAAATGGATGTTCAAGAAGAAGACAAATGCAGAAGGAAAGGTGGAGAAATACAAAGCTCGGTTGGTAGCAAAAGGTTATTCCCAGGTGCCGGGAATTGATTTTGGTGATATTTTTTCTCTTGTTGCCAAGGTAACTTCTATTAGGTTACTTTTATCTGTTGTTGCTGCTTTTGATTTTGAGATAGAACAGATGGATGTGAAGACATCATTTCTTCACGGGGATCTGGAAGAGGAGATCTACATTAAGCAACCTGAAGGCTTTGCGGTGAAGGGTAAGAAACAACTGGTATGCAAGTTAAAGAAGTCTCTGTATGGGTTAAAACAGTCACCAAGGATGTGGTATCAGAAATTTGATACATTTATACAGGGACTTGGCTTCACCAGAAGCAAAGCAGATCACTGTGTGTATTTTAAATTAACTGGTGACCGTGTTATTTATCTGGTCTTGTATGTGGATGATATGTTGCTGGTTAGAAATGACAAAGAAATTATCCAAGATTTGAAGACCCAATTGTCTGTTGGTTTTAACCCTGTACAGAAATTACCTGCATTCGAATTCTTAAACAAAGAAAATAAAAAATGCGAGAGCATAACCCATAAAACACATATGCACAGAGATTTTTCCCTGGATCCCAAAACCGGGACTACCAGCTTGATTTTTCTTTATGTTCCTTTCAATGTTACAATACATATTTATACATGCCGAAGCATCCAATACCATGAACCGAAAAACCATCGCGTTCAATACCATGTGCGAAAATCATGCACAAAACCATAGGTAGGTTCGCCCAACCTAATATAGGGTCCAAAAAAAATTTTCCCGGGGCGCTGCCCCGGACCCCATAGAGGGGGGCTACCCGCCCCCCTCAAACCCCTCGGACAGGGGGGCTGCCGCCCCCCCTGTGACCCCCCCGCTGCGCAATCGACGCAACGAAGGGGGGCTTCCGCCCCCCTCTAACCCCCCGTTTAACTACGTGGGTTAGTCGTGGAAAGAATATAACACAACCCAACAATCTCCCACTTGTTGTTTTCTTTCCACAGGGGGCCACAGGAGAGTTTAGTCATTTTTCCAGCCCTGAAACACCCATTGTTTCTCTACACCAAGAGAACTTCTCAGAGCTCACAGATTTTGTCAATGCATCTGCAGTATTCTTCAAAGTGTCCACCTTTACCAGCAACACCTTTTTGTCTTCTATCATATCCCTCACAAAGTGATACTGAACATCAATGTGCTTTGTCTTTGAATGATAAGCAGGGTTCTTTGCCAAGAAAATTGCACTTTGGCTGCCACAGTCTATTCTTATAGCTCCCTGTACTAACCCCATACTTGAACACAATCTCTGCAACCAAACTGCTTCCTTGCTTGCATGAGTGGCTGCCATGTATTCTGCCTCTGTAGTTGATAGTGCCACTACAGATTGTTTCTTACTCATCCAACTGACTGCACCTCCAAATAGGTTAAACACATACCCACTTGTAGATCTTCTCTGATCCAGATCTCCAGCCCAGTCTGCATCAACAAAACCATGAATATCCAACACTCTGTCCAATCCTGGTCTTCCTTGGTAGCACAAACCATAATCACTAGTGCCACGCAAATAACTGAAAACCCGCTTCACTGTTGTCCAGTGCTCCTTCCCAGGTTTTGACGTAAACCTGCTCAATACTCCCACTGCATGTGCAATGTCTGGTCTAGTACAGACCATTGCATACATCAGGCTACCGACTGCACTTGCATATGGAACACGGGACATGTCCTCTTCCTCTTCTTGTGTCTTGGGACACTGTTCAGCAGACAACCTCACACCTACAGGAATAGGAACCTTCACCGGTTTACTATCCTGCATATTAAACCTCTACAGTATTGTCTCGACATACTTCCTCTGGTTTAACCAGAGCTTCCTCTTTGCCCGATCTCTTTTAATTTCCATGCCCAAAATATAGTTTGCAGCACCAAGATCTTTCATGTCAAATTTGGAGGACAATTGGGTCTTCAAATCCTGAATAATTTCTTTGTCATTTCCAACCAGCAACATATCATCCACATACAAGACCAGATAAACAACACGGTCACCAATTAATTTAAAATACACACAATGATCTGCTTTGCTTCTGGTGAAGCCAAGTCCCCGTATAAATGTATCAAATTTCTGATACCACATCCTTGGTGACTGTTTTAACCCATACAGAGACTTCTTTAACTTGCATACCAGTTCTTTCTTACCCTTCACCGCAAAGCCTTCAGGTTGCCTCATGTAGATTTCCTCTTCCAAATCCCCGTGAAGAAATGTTGTCTTCACATCCATCTGTTCTACCTCAAAATCAAAAGCAGCAGCAACAGATAAAAGTAATCTAATAGAAGCTACCTTGGCAACAGGAGAAAAAATATCACCAAAATCAATTCCCGGCACCTGGGAATAACCTTTTGCTACCAACCGAGCTTTGTATTTCTCCACCTTTCCTTCTGCATTAGTCTTCTTCTTGAACACCCATTTGCTGCCAATGGGTTTCCTTCAAGCCGGCAACTCTACCAGATCCCAAGCCTCATTTTTGTGCAAAGATGCCATTTCATCAACCATGGCCTCTTTCCAGAGTTTTCCATCCTCTGAATCCACTGCTTCCTTCACAGTTCTGGGATCATCATCAGTAACAGACAAAGCAAAATTTGAACTGAAAGCAGATGGACTATACCTTTCTGGCTGCCTTCTTTCTCGACCTGATCTTCTCACAGCCGGAGTTTGTGGCTCTTCATCTTCTGATTCCTCCTCTGCTGCAGAGTCTGATTCTTCCTCCTTTGGCTCAAACTCTATCTTCTCAGGTTCCTTTGGTTGGACTTCAGATTGGATAACATCTTTTACCTCTCTGAACACCACATCTCGGCTGTACACAACCTTCCGTGTGACTGGGTTCCAAAGCTTATAACCCTTTAAACCATCCTTATACCCAATAAAGATGCACTTTTCAGATTTACTATCCAACTTGGTTCGTTTCTCCTTTGGAACATGTACATATGCATCACATCCAAATACCCTCAGATGTGAAAGAGAGGGTTTCTTACCAGTCCATACTTCTTGTGGAGTCTCATCCTCCAACGCTGATGAGGGTGATCTATTGATCAGGTAACGTGCAGTATCCACCGCCTCTGCCCAGAATTCCTGTCCTAACCCGGCACCACTGAGCATGCTTCTTGCCCTTTCCATCAACGTCTTGTTCATTCTTTCTGCGACTCCATTTTGCTGAGGTGTATATGGAGTAGTCTTATGCCGTGCTATACCACACTTCTTACAAAATTCTTCAAATTCCTTGCTGCAAAATTCTCCACCATTATCTGTCCTCAGCACCTTTATCTTCTTCTCTGTCTGATTTTCCACCAGAACCTTAAATTCTTTAAACCTGTCAAAGACTTCAGATTTCTTCTTAAGGAAATATATCCATGTATTCCTTGAGAAGTCATCTATGAATGATACATAGTACACAGACTTACCCAGTGATGGAACCTTCACAGGTCCAAACACATCACTATGCACAAGCTCTAATATCTGTTTCGTCCTCTTACCACCAGAGGGGAAACTCACTCGATTCTGCTTCCCATACACACAATTTTCACAGAAATCAAAATCCAGAGAGCTATCATTCATACCTTCTACCATACCTTTACTATGAAGTATTCGAAGGCCCTTCTCTCCAATATGTCCAAGCCTTTGATGCCACAACATGGTCTTCTCTCCAGAGACCACTAGATTTTCTACTCCATTTTCAGGAACCATAGAACTATTGCACCCATCAACAACAGTGCTACCTTGCAGTTTGTACAGAGTTCCGGTCCGAACTCCCCGCATCAATATCAGTGCTCCTCGAACCATCTTGCAGGTATCTTTCTCGAACACCATCTTTACACCTGCATCATCCAACTTGCTTACAGAAATCAGATTTCTGGCTAATGCAGGAATATGTAGAACACCCGGAAGTGTTCTAACCCTTCCACCTTGCAAATTCAACTTTACTTTTCCCCGACCAACGATTCTAGCCTTCCTATCATCTCCTAAGAAGACATCACCACCATCGTATTTCTCATACTCGCAGAACCACTCTCTATGGGGAGTGAAGTGAAAGGATGCACCTGAGTCAATCAACCATGCCTCATGATCTACATGTGTACTTGAAGAAGCCAAGTACACATCCCCACCTTCATCTGAGGTGGTTTTCACCTCTGCAGAAGGAGCATCATCAGATCCCTTTCCTTTATCAGGAGCTTTAGATTTACAATCCCTTCTGAAGTGTCCTTCCTTTCCGCATTTCCAGCACACCACCTTTGTAGGTTTTCCTGGAGATTTAGATCTCCCTCTAGATTTAGATCTCCCACTCGATGACTTATTTTTGTTTCTGTTCTGGGACCGTCCTCGTACAGACAAGGCATCACCATTCTGGTTGTCCATATTCTTCCGTCTCATCTCCTCCGTCAGCAAGGCTGAGACTATTTCATCAAACTGCAAAGCAGTTGCATTGCTACCTATTGCAATAACTAGACTATCCCACGAATCTGGTAGAGAACACAATAGACTGATGCACTTATCTTCATCTGAAATTTTAATATCAACAGATAATAACTGACTTACCACAGTATTAAATGCATTCAGATGCTCTGTCACCGAGTCTCCATCTTTCATCCTCAGGTTATACAGCTTTTTCCGCAGGAACAATTTATTCACCAGAGACTTAGATTGGTACAAAGTCCCTAACTTGACCCACAAAGCCTTTGCCGTAGCTTCCCCTGATACATTCAGCAATACTGAATCTGAGACACACAATCGTATTGTGCTCTTTGCCTTCCGATCCAATTTCTTCCATTCTTCATCGGTCACTCCCGATGGTTTAGTACCCGGATCTACCACGATCCACTGATCTTTATCGACCAACAGATCTTCCATCTTGAATTTCCACAACTCAAAACTCTGACCATTGAACTTCTCAATCTCGATCTTTCCACTGCTCGCCATCTTCTTTCACCACCAGAATCGATCTCGCAGATCTCCCACTGAACAGGGTCTACCACAGGCCCGAGCAAAACCCCTCAGCAACAAAGGCGTCCCCTTGAAGCCAAAACAGCTCTGATACCAAATGTTGGTTTTAACCCTGTACAGAAATTACCTGCATTCGAATTCTTAAACAAAGAAAATAAAAAATGCGAGAACATAACCCATAAAACACATATGCACAGAGATTTTTCCCTGGATCCCAAAACCGGGACTACCAGCTTGATTTTTCATTATGTTCCTTTCAATGTTACAATACATATTTATACATGCCGAAGCATCCAATACCATGAACCGAAAAACCATCGCGTTCAATACCATGTGCGAAAATCATGCACAAAACCATAGGTAGGTTCGCCCAACCTAATATAGGGTCCAAAAAAAAATTTCTCGGGGCGCTGCCCCGGACCCCGTAGAGGGGGGCTTCCGCCCCCCGTTTAACTACGTGGGTTAGTCGTGGAAAGAATATAACACAACCCAACATTGTCCTCCAAATTCGACATGAAAGATCTTGGTGCTGCAAACTATATTTTGGGCATGGAAATTAAAAGAGATCAGGCAAAGAGGAAGCTCTGGTTAAACCAGAGGAAGTATGTCGAGACAATACTGCAGAGGTTTAATATGCAGGATAATAAACCGGTGAAGGTTCCTATTCCTATAGGTGTAAAGTTATCTGCTGAACAGTGTCCCAAGACACAAGAAGATGAAGAGGATATGTCCCATGTTCCATATGCAAGCGTAGTCGGTAGCCTGATGTATGCAATGGTCTGTACTAGACCAGACCTTGCACATGCAGTGGGAGTATTGAGCAATTTTATGTCAAAACCAGGGAAGGAGCATTGGACAGTAGTGAAGCGGGTTTTCAGGTATTTGCGTGGCACTAGTGATTATGGTTTGTGCTACCAAGGAAGACTAGGATTGGACAGAGTGTTGGATATTCGTGGCTTTGTTGATGCAGACTGGGCTGGAGAACTGGATTAGTGAAGATCTACAAGTGGGTATGGGTTTAACCTATTTGAGGTGCAGTTAGTTGGATGAGTAAGAAATAATCTGTAGTGGCACTATCAACTACAGGGGCAAAATACATGGCAGCCACTCATGCAAGCAAGGAAGCAGTTTGGTTGCAGAGATTCTGTTCAAGTATGGGGTTAATACAGGGAGCTATAAGGATAGACTGTGATAGCCAAAGTACAATTTTATTGGCAAAGAACCCTGCTTACCATTCAAAGACAAGGCACATTGATGTTCAGTATCACTTTGTGATGGATATGATAGAAGACAAAAAGGTGTTGCTGGTAAAGGTGGACACTTTGAAGAATACTGCAGATGCATTGACAAAATCTGTGAGCTCTAAGAAGTTCTCTTGGTGTAGAGAAACAATGGCCATTTTAGGGCTAGAAAAATTACTAAGCTCTCCTATGGCCCCTTGTGGAAAGAAAACAACAAGTGGGAGAATGTTGGGTTGTGTTATATTCTTTCGACGACTAACCTACGTAGTGAACTGGGGGGTTAGAGGGGGGGAAGATCCCCCCTTCGTTGCACTAATTGTGTAGTGGGGGGGCTCACAGGGGGGCGGCAACCCCCCCTGTCCAAGGGGTTTGAGGGGGGCGGGTAGCCCCCCTCTATGGGGTCCGGGGTAGCTCCCCGGGAAAAAAAAAATTGGACCCTATATTAAGTTGGGCGAACCTACCTATGGTTTTCAGTCCATCGTTTTGGACACGATGGTTTTTTATTCCATGGTATTGGATGCTTCGGCATGTATAAATATGTATTGTAACATTGAAAGGAACATAATGAAAAATCAAGCTCGTAGTCCCGGTTTTGGGATCCGGGGGAAAATATCTATGTATATGTGTTTTATGTGTTATGCTCTCGCATTGTTTATTTTCTGTGTTTTAGAATTCGTATGCAAGTAATTTCTATACGTAGTTAAAACCTACAGAAAAAACCAAGGCTCATCTGGAAAAATAGGCTGATAAAAATGACAATCACGATATGTAAAGAGGGAAAGGGTTTCATTTTTACATAAGCTTGAAACATGGGAAACTATGCTTGAGGATACTTTGAAAATGGTTTCATTTTTTCACAAGCTTGAAACATGGGAAAACACTATGCTTGGATTTGGTTTCATTTTTACACAAGTTTGAAACAAAGATAACCTATGTTTGAAATAAGTTTGCATGCCCCCAACATAAAGACTCAATTTGAGGTACATGCCCCCCCAAGCTTCATTTCATTCACCTAAGTAGACTACTGGTTACTAACAGGTGGATGGAATGAAGGTTTACTTACGAGATCAAGTGAAAGACTCGACTGGGATTTACGAGATCTAATTAAAGACTCGAATTTGAAGGGGATTTATTTCATTTTATAACGAGCTTGACACAGGAAAAGAACCATGCCCATGACACCTATTTCATTTTTTAACGAGTTTGACATAGTAAAGGAACTATCCTCATGGCCCTTGTTTCATTTTTTAACAAGATTGACACATGACAAGGATCTTTGCTCCAAGATCTTTGATCACATACCAAAAGAGGCCATGGCTTCCAAGAGGTTCTCGTCATATGGGAGAACAACACTAGATGGGATACATGTCTAGGGATCCAAATGAAAAATCAAGCTCCAGTGCCTCCAGTACATTATGTACTACATCACCTACTAGGCCATCAGTAGATGTGGGCATGGAACAAGTGGCCAAGTAATTAACCTGTGGCGGGGGTGAGACTGCTTGCATATGAGAACCATTTAGGGATGATGGTTGATGGGGAGTTGATTCAGGACCAATTAATGTAAGTTGATCAATGATCACAATGCTTCCATCATGCGAGAAACACATCACTTGAAAGAGAGAAGAAACAAGAGCTCCCATGACATAAACATAGTCACGGCCAAAGGAGTAGATTAAATCTAAAGGGCCTTAGACAACCATTATGTCTATATAAACAATCCTTCCTCCCAAATTAATAGGAAACTTAGGAAGGATCCCTAATGGTTGGTTGGTTCCTTTGTTAAAATATAACATATTCTGGGTGACGGGTGTTATCACTCAGGTTGTCCCTTGGCTCCTTAAAGGATACGGCCGAGGTAACCACAAACCAACCTTTGGACTGCAGGTCCTAGCCTACCTGCAGTTAGAGAGGGCTCTCTCTTTATGATTTAGCTTTGTTTTAGGGGTGATTTTAGGCTAGATATGAGTGCATGAGTTTGATTTAAGTTTGGTGGGATGGTTGATGATTCAGACAGAGTTGGCATGCAAAGGATGAGGAGTTCAGACCATTGGGCATGGAGTCAATGAATGTGAACTGAAGGGTGTGTTTTCTTTGGCAGAAGAGGGGAATACAGAGCAGGATAGCTACACATGGCACAATGATTAATGCTGGAACAAGGATGAAATGGAGGTTAGGGGATAAAAGGCAATTAAGGATCTCTCATCCAGCCAAAGAGGGAAAGTGGATGAAGGCTAAATAGGAGCAGTGAAGTATTCCTAGACAGCATTCAGAAATGAGAGAAATAGCTTAAACATGATCAATTAAGTGTGCATATTCATCACTAATTCAGAGGAAAACATAAAGAAATGACAGGAATTGAGCATAGAGTGTTGCTAAGCAAATTCTAAGCTATTCTTCTTTCCTGCTATTTAGATGGTGAAACAAGGGTGGCATAAACACATATAAACTGAAAACAGAGACAAGAAGGACTTATTGAGTCATGTAGAAACACCAGAATTCTGTAGCATACTCTTTAGGCCATCAAATCCACAACCAGCAGTTCAGATACAAACATTACAGCATTCTTTGATTGTAAAAGCTCTCAACATATACAGCGCAAGTCTCGAAAGAGGAAATCAACCAACCAACCCTTTTTTCATAACAGAGGGTGGTTTAAATAGAGAAAATATCCAAAATATATCTACAAAACAGATCTCAGGGAAGATCTGTGGCAATAACTACGATATAGCTACCTTCTACCGAACATAAATGCAATAAAATATCTATTACAGCAGATCTTAAGCAGATCTGAGGGAAATGAGTGCTTTAATCTATCTTATCTTGAAGTAAATGCATAAAATATTTATCTAAGTGCTGCGCTGGGGCAGCCGCCTCAAAAATGAGTTGAAATCTGTCCTTATTGTTCTGTGCTGTTCATTTAGCCATAACTGTGCTTTGGGCTTTGATCCCTTGCTCTTGAGTGGCTTTGATGTGCATTAACTGTGATCTGAGAGCCTTAAATGGCTCCTTAACTGCTTTCTTGACTTTGTTGGAGGCCTTTATTGCCCATCTGCTTTGGAAATAAAGATTTCCACCAAAAAACCTTAACTGATACACTTTGCCGCAACACTGATACTCTTTCACTGAATGGGGGCTCTTTCTCACCGCTGATACACTTTGCCGCTTCAAAATCGCCCTTGCCTGCTATTTATAACAAGATTTGACTGCCGGTGCGCTGTCTGCGGGCTTCTGGAGGCTTTGGGGAAGTATCAGCGCCTGGCCGATCAAAAATAGTACTAAAATCTGAAGAAATGTTGCAAAAGAGGAGGATCGAATGCACAAGACTGTGCTGAGGCCGAAATAAAGCTACCGGGAGCTTACTCAGGCTGGAGCAATCGAGTAATGGTTGAAGAATGCTTATATTTCCCTTGCTGAAGGAGCGTGCGGGCACCGAATTGAAACTATGTGAAAATGGCCCCTTTTCCCCTTATAAAGCGAAATAATCACCTTACAAAGGAAAAATCGATGAAAACATAGGCGGGAGCAATATTGTGGCAGAAGATTGACCTGGGCCGTTGGATCGCGCTAAGGCAGATCCAACGGCAACGAGTGATTTCGCAATATCACAATTGGCAGGGAGCGGGGGACAGGACTTTACATATATATATGATCAGCGATAAACAGAGGCTGCGACGTGATCTGGACCGTTAGATTGGCGGAGCGATCGGATGGCTGGGGTTATGTCGGTGATATCGCTATCGACTGGGCGGAGGGCTATATGCGTATATATGTTTGCGACGGAGCGATCGCCGATATCGCATCGGCGATTGGGGAGGGAACAGTTTAATCAAAAATAGAAAAGGGCGAGTGAAATAGATGCAGGCGATAAGATCTAGGCCATCGGATCTGAAGGCCTCATCCGACGGTCATGATTAAATCGGTGTATTGCTATCGAGGGAGCGGAGCGTCATATATTTATATGCAATAGCAATGGGCCGATCGCCGATATCACTATCGGCGATCGGGAGAGGAGGGCCTTTATACATATGAAATGGGCTAGCGAAATGGGGAGCGCCGACTAAATCAGGACCGTCGATCTAAGGGTCCGATCCGACGGCTCCCGATAAGTTGGCGCATCGGCGATCGGTGGAGGGCTATGGGGTATGCGCCTTTATATTATAGCGAAAGCGATAGCGATATTGCGATATAAGCATGGCTTGCGATAAACATAAGTTTTATGAAAAACTTAAGTTTTTAAGTAAAAACGATGGATTAAGGGTAAAATGAGGAATTGCGGCAAAGCGGAGAATAATGGATAACAGGGAGATTGCGGTAAGGAATGGGTTGCGAGAGTGATATTGCATCGGGGTTATATGATTGGGACACATACAAACAGAGCTAACAATGCTTAATGCTTCCCCCAACAGCGATATCACGTCAGAGGGGAGGGGAATGAATCGGAAGGGGGTTCCAATGCCTTTAGAAGGTTTTTTAATGATCAGAGAAGGGCTTTTTAAGTGAAAAAAGCGTTTACATGCTATGGGAAGGGTTTATTTGAATCGGAGAAGGGTCTTTTGCCTTGGAAAAGGGGATTTATGCATCGGAAGGGGATTCTTGAAATCGGAGGGTTATTTTTATGGTATTTGGAGGGTTTTAATGCATCGGAAGGGGTTTGATTGCACTTAGAGGGGTTTTTATGAAGTGATGAGGGCTCTCACTAAGTTTCGGGCAAACTTAGTGATTCCCAAGGGATATTTATGGTTATTTTTCAACCAAAGGGAAGGGGATATGTATATAGAGGAGCTATTTAGTGCTTTTTTAGTAGGGGGAGGGAAATAGATAGGGATTTACATAATAAAGTTAGTAGTTAACATGAAAGTGTGAAGAAAGCGCTAAGTTTTTAGAAATCTTAGGCTTGAAAGGGGAAAATGACTCATAGAGTGAATAAGAGTACTCCTAAGCAAAGTAGACCTTTACTTAGGCAAATAATATGAAAAATGATGTTATTAAGAGATGTCAAGTAGATCTTGACCTCTTTGGGGAAGTTAGTGAATGATTTGGGGGAAATGAAGAAGGGGGAGTTAGACATGCCTCGCTTGAGCTACTCCAAGGGAAAATTGCCTCATACTTGTGATCTAAATGGATATAACACTTGAAAACATAAAATGGATCACAAATCAACATTCTGCAACCTCAACACTACTTACCCAGCCAACTTACCTAGCATTTTGACTTCTTTTTGTTTTGGGTGCACTTGAACTAGCAAACCCAGCTTTTCAACTTTTCTTTTGGCTATCCTCCTATCTAAATCTACCCTTATAGCTTCCAGGGGCTCATATTAAGCTGTTGAGCACCCTAGTTTCTCTACCTATCTAACAATCTGCCAAGATTAAACAGTTTGGACAGATGTTTATTCTCTATCTTCTAAAACATGAAATTTAAACCTAGGGAAGCCAAGATTAAGCTGTTTGGCCTTCCCTTAACTATGAAACTCTTCAAAAATGGAACTTTTGCAGCATGGAAAAGATGAACATTTTTGGCACTTCCACTGTCAATCATGAAATATGAAACCTATTGCAATAGGAGGCTAACAACAGGGACAAGTTGAGGAGAACCTAAAGCTTTCCAAGTAGTTGAGGGCAGAATGCTAATAGATGCACCCTCGTCTATGACTATGCTTAGTACGGCCATATGGTAAGCCTGTATTGTAATCTAGAAAGGCACATAAGATGGAAGGCGATATCCTGCCAGTCGACTCCAATCAAAAGAAGTGACTAAACTACTTGGAGGGAGTGTCTTAGGAACAGGAGAGCTACCTTCTTTCTCTATGGGAACAGGAGAACTGCTCTTATGCACCTTAGGAGTGGGAGGATTTCCCTCCAGTTCATTTCGAATTGAAGAAACCAGAAGAACCTGAGCAGTACGAGGTTCACTCTCTACCAGAAAGGCACGGTTAACTGAAGGTGGAGTCAGGTCTACCATTTTCTCAACCAATGGTTGGTCGAGAATGGACTCATGAGACTCACTTTCAGAGAGAGTGGGGTTAACCAAAGATGACTTTTGATCCATCATGGAATCAATTAGTGAAGGATCAAGGGAAATCTTTCGATACCCAGGTGGAAGACAAGCTTGAGAAGCTGTAAGTTTTTCCAACTCTTTGGAAGCTTCATCCATAATAGGACAAAGGTGAATGGGATGATTACCTTCACACAAATTACAAGGAAATTTGACTTTTCCCTTTTTCCCATGGACCTTATTATTACTAGTTGAGGGTTTGTCACCAGCATGATCGCCAAAGGCTAATGACAAAGGTCGATGTGAACATGCGGACCACACTTCTAAGATCTTGGGAATACCAGGACAATTTCGACGAATGTGATCACCCTTACATAACATGCAATGGAATTTGACTTTCTAGGGCTGGTTGGAAGATTTTTCCACATCATTTTCATCCGTAGCAATGGCTACTTGGTTTCCCCCTTGCTTATTTTTCTTCTTCTTCTTCTTAGCTTCCTAGTTACTAGAATCCAGACTTTCACCAGCTGAAGAGGAAGAATTGGGTAAAGAAATAGGCGAAGAAGACAAGGAGTAAACTTTAGGATCAACATGATGTTGATGTTGTTCAGGTGGAGGAGAACTCGATTGAAACGCAGTTTGGACATCCGGAATCACCGAGGTCAAAATTAACCAAACTAGCAGACCAATGCTCAATCCAGGAAGGGACAATGTTGCCATATAGGGAGCGCCAATATTTCCAAAAGAAGGAAAAGGAATAGGATTCCCATCAGAGTGGTTTCCTTGACTGGTAGACTTAGGAAATGTTGCCATCAGTATCAAGCTAAGATCTACTAAGGAGTATTTCCACAGGAAGGATGTTGTTCGGAGGTCAATTAATTAATTTTAGAAATTAACAAAATAAAATAAAAGAAGGGTAAACTAGGCAAGAGCGTTTACCAAGTATTAGTGAACCGCAATATACACCCCAGCCGAAACCAAGGACTTAACGTATGGCGTCCAATCTCCCCGTGTGTTGGGTTCGGTGTATCACATTTACAAGGTGGTTGACTTAGTTACCTGTGGCTAAAGGATAGCAACCTAATGGGGTCTCCCAATATATACGCGACAGTACGTGGAGCACAAGTCTGTGTTAGCATTGTCTAATGCAGAACCATTCAATGAGAACGTCCCTATATACTTATCATACTGAAGTGCCTCCGATATACCTGAAATTACATACTTCCATACTGGGACGAGATTTCACCCCTAGATACACTGCAGGCAGTTAGAGATAGCTGCTATGTTTTAAAGACATTGGAACACGTCTCTAGCCTAAATCTCTAGATATTTGTGTTAAGTTCCAAATGCTCCTTAGGTTAATTGAGGTAAATTTTAATGTTTATCTTCAATTATGTTTCAGTTTTTGGCTTAAAACGATGTCACCTGAATCCCTAAGATGCAGCTATATGAGAAAAATAAAACTTTCAGTTCCAATGAAAGGTAGACTAATCAAGGGAAGAAATTTCAATCAATAATGCATCATGCAAAATTCCTTCCACTAACTTTCACAATCAAAAATGTGAAAAAGAAATCTATTCTTTCATTTCACTAAATGTGATGCGAAGATGCGATCCTATAAGAAACGAAAATCACTTTCCTTTCACTAAGATGCAATAATGATTTTTCTTTCACTTTGATTCAAACAATGCAAACTAGTGCAATGAGCAAAGGAAAATGCAATCAACTCAATGAAAATGAAAATATCTTTCACTTTATGATTTCGAATGCAAGAAATATCTCAAAAATACTTAAATGACAAGATCTTTCACTTTTTCTTTTTGAAACATAAGAATGAAGACAAGTACTTTCTCTCAGTTCAACCAAAGCAAACAATTTGTAATTTATGCTTGATAATGGAACTAAAGCAATATTCAAAGCATCAACACAACTTGACACTAATGAAAACAACTTCACATCAATGAACCAAAAGCAACTTGGAAAAGATGCCCTGATTGCAGGAAGACTCTTGAATGGGAGAAATCAATCTCAGAAAAGCAGACCAAACAATGAGTGGAGGGTGACCTAGAAGCCCTAGAAACCCTAGAAAGAAATGAAGCTTCAAACACACATTAACAAAGTCAAGAGACAATTGCAGTCATACAAGCATAACAACCAAGACAAATACATTGTAGGCAAACCAGAAAATCAATAACAGGGAAAAAATACTGAGAACAAGAAGAAAACCCAAAATTTCCTTATCCTTTGTGATCATCACGCTTGTTATAGGCAAAAGAGCGATGCAAGGGTAATCAGCGTGACTGTAATTAAAACATCAGCAATGACATCACGAAATGTTAAGGCTAAACCCGCGATGGGAAAGAAAAATGAGTGAAAATAAAAAATCTTCAACATAATAATAGACTGAGTTTCCTCAAGCAATATCTAATAAGTGCAAATAGCTACAGAGAAGCAGACAAGTCAAAAAATTGACGATTGTCAAACTAATCATAGAATCATGGTGAAGGATTGGATGGAAAGGGTTATAACATACCTAGTGGATTCGCCATTTTGTTTTCTAGAAAATCCTCTTTGTGGACAGAGGCGATCCCTCTAGCCCAATGAGTGGGACTAGCAACCTACATGACAATCTACTAGACACTTTCCTAAGTTACAATCGAAATAGAAGAAGAGGAAGATGGCCTACCTTGTCTTGATGCTATAATATCCTCCTTCGTTGAATACCTTGAATCGTTTGCACCATGGTCCTACTATTCACAGTGTTTAAATGCCTGCACAAGAGATCAAGAGACAATAAATCATGCAAGTACAAATAGCATAATCAAAAGTAACCTACTTAACAAATCTAGGAGCATTAAAATAAATGATGCATTAACATACACATTTATGGAAAATGAACCAATAATTGTATATATTAATAGAATAAATGAGGAAGCATACAACCAAGCCTTGATGTCAATAAGCGCTCCTTGAGTGAATGCCCAAGTCCAAGCTCAAGCTCTCCAAGCACTCCTTCTCCAAGCCAAATGAGTAGCATGTAAGCACAATCTTAGCATAAGGGTGCAAATAGCCAAAGACTAACCATTTGGGAATGGGAGAGAATGAATCATAGAAAATTTTAGGGGCGAATGTTCACCCTTTGACGAAATTAAGGGGTTTTAAATTTTTAGTGGGCAAATATTTTGTATCATAGCACATTTTTACAAATCACCTCAAATAGGCCACCTTATTATAAGGGAGAGGGTAAAAAAGGTAAATTTGGCCTTTGAAACTAGGAGTTACAACCTTCCATTCGACCATTTTCAAGAATAGGTTTTATTTAAATGAATCCATTCGCCCATTTTCAAGAATAGGTTTTATTTAAGTGAATCCTATGGGCCAAATACCATATTTATAAAAGAGGTATGGTAAATAAATAAATAATTAATTAATTTTTACTCCATAAGTCACCTTATATACATGCAAGGGTGTAAAAAAATAAAAATATAAGTAAAGTGGAGGTATGGTAAATAAATAAAACGTTTTTGTATACTTACTCAAAAGGTGTGGTAAATAAATAAAAATATAAATAAACTATACGTATGGTAAATAAATAAAACCTCTTTTTATATTTAATCTGTAACCCTCGTTCTATTTATGAAGGCTCAAAAAAGAGGTTTTATTTAAGTGAATCCTATGGGCCAAATACCATATTTGTAAAAGAGGTATGGTAAATTAATAAAGAATCCTATGGGCCAAATACCATATTTGTAAAAGAGGTATGGTAAATTAATAAAAATATAAATAAACGAGAGGTATGGTAAACAAATAAAACATTTTTTTATATTTACTCCATAAGTCACATTATATTTACGAACATTCAAAAAATGCGTTATATTTAGGTGAAACATATGGGCAAAATACTATGGGACAAATACCCTGGACTAGATTGTTATTAATACCATGCAAAAAAACATTATTAACCCTAATATTAGTATTAATAAAAATAAAAATGGCACATGGTATTGACCCATGGTATTCACCAAAATGGCACATGGTATTGACCCATGGTATTCACCTGGAATGTAGCCTATTTAAATGGGGGAATTAAACCAGCATAGATCCATCTTCACTCTAATCTACTAACCCCCGAGAGGTATCAAATATCATGATATGCAAACTAGCATAGAGTGAAAAAATATTTGATCCTTCTCGGGGCTTGGAGGATCAAGAGTACAAATGGATGTTGTAATTTAATGTATGTTAAATATTTTAGCTTGGTTAAAATAAGAAATAAAATAAAATTCAACTATTAATTTTATTAATTTTTATAAATTACTAATAGTAATTTTTAAGCTTCAGGTTTATGATAACCCATGGTATTGACCCATGGTAATACCATGGTATTCATGTGAGCATAGACTATTTAAAGGGGAAATTCTATCATCTTAGATCCATCTTAATTCTGGGTCTACCAAGTGCTCAGAGGGATAAATAGATTTCATCCCCCTAAGAGTGGTAGATATGGAGTTAAGATGGATATAGGTTGGTTTTTATGATAATGAAGATATTAAATAGACTTAGGAAATTATATTGTAAAAACATCTTAAGATGAATGGTTAAAGCATAGACATTGGACAAGTATATTTGTATACTTCTGTTTTAAACTGAAACAAATCCAGGCTAAAAGGAATGGATTGATTGCACTAGTCATCCTTCTATAACTTTCCAACATATGCTAGAGTAAACAGATTGTAATTTAGGTAATTTTCTAACTGCAAACAGGAACATACTTGTGTATTGGCAGGGTGGTTACGAGGTCCCTAGAAGTGATGAATTTGAATTTTTCTTGGTTTTATATATAGTATTAGGTTTTTTCTCATGCTTTCTATGAATGAAACGGGTGAATTTTATCCTACACCCACTAGGTTATCGATATGTAATTTCAATAATTTTGATTTCAAAAGATATTTTAAAGAAATGCAATGATTTCATTTGTGTATTCAATAAACACAATATTCTAATGGAATTCTAAATTTGTGGTTTACCTATATAGATTCCATGGAGAAGTGTTAGTGGTGTGACATCAATTGTCCTCAAGCAGAGGCTTTAGTTTTACTCTTTTTGGAAGCAAATACTTTCTTCCAACATTTTTGAGTTCCATGAAAAATTTGAAAGTCCTAATAGTATTCAATTATGGGTTCAAGAGAGACATAGTATTTAATTATGGGTTAAAGAGATCCACACTGAATGATCTACCGGCCTTATCTTCACTTAGTTTAAGACTATTCACTTGGAGAGCCTGCATGTGCCCCCACTTCAAGAGCATAGTAAAGTCATGTAGAACTTAGAGAAGCTATCTTTAAGCTTTTAGTGAAGAATGGAAAAATGTCTGGGTTCAATAACCACCAGTCGAGCATTAAGCTTCCAATAATGCTAGATTTTAACCTGGAGCACTTTTGTGATTTGGAGGAGATGCCCCCTCGTATTTGTGACACATCTTCAGTTGTGAATTGGACTATTACTAACTGTCATTTCCTTCGAAAGCTACCTGATGACTTGGGGAACCTAAACTCTTTAAGAATGTTAAGGAAGGAAAGAAAGTACATTATGTTAAGTTCTGTTATGCTTTTCAAGTTTTTCTTGGATATCTACAACGTTTCAGGTAGGAAAGTACATTCTGTTAATGAAAATTTGTCTTGATAGAAAGGCCCAATTTCAAATTCTAATGCTTTCAAAAAACATTGTATAACTGTAATGTTTCTAAAATGAAAGCATATTTTTTCAATTTAAGTATCATGATCTCATATTCCAACTTATTTTTCAGTAACCCATTAGGCTTTGTAGCTTTGAATAAATCCATGTCTTTTGATAAGATTCTCTTCCAAATTAGAACGCAGTTTCCTTTTGGCAATAACTACATACAATGTCTTGATTTTGTTATTGAGAAAATAGAGGTTGTGAAGCAAGCTTGTGCCATACAAGGACTTGATTCATTGATTATGTATCAATTATGCCTCTTGGTGTAACAATGTCTTGATTTTTTTGCTTGAAAATAGAGGTTACGCTTTACTATTTCACAGAATTTCTTACAATCTTTCCATAAGTATTGATTTGTAATCTCAGTCATTGAGGGATGACAGTAATGACAAAGGTAATATTCCATGGTTTGAAGTTACCCTCTTACTAAATATTTAAATATATCACCACAATTTAACTGTTAGTTAAAGGAATTGTATTTAATTTGTAAACAATTCATTGCTTGATTTATAGATTTTGCTTGATTTATAGATTTTGATTTTTTCCCTTTTTAAATTTTTTCTCAGATTTGGTATGAGATATCTTCCAATATTTGGGTTCCTTAGTTTCCCCACCATAGCTATGAGGTTCAGATGCTATCATTAAATATTCTCAAAATGTTACAACTTTTCTAGTAAGTGTACTTTGAAACATTGTTGTTGCTTTTCCATGGTGTTAATGCAAATAAGCACTACAACTAGTGCCATTATTTAGATTAAGTGTTGAAATCTAGGTGGTCTTGTAATGATGGAGTGATTGTTTTCTAGCTACTAAGGCCATATGCATTTTTATCTCTTATGTTGTCCTGAGATATTCAAATTCAGAATAAGAATTGAGGTCTCATTTCCACTGTAAATTGCAGTCAGTTTCTTGAACATAATATATAGTAGATTATATTTTACTAATCAACTATGGATGTGATCCCTCGCAGGAAAGGAAATTCAAAGTGACTTTGATTTCACATTGATTTGTCAAAAAATCCACACAGGAAAGGAGATTCAAAGTGACACTGATTTCACACTGATTTTTCAAAATGGAGGCAAGAGAAAAGGAAACTTTGTATTCAACAATGCTCTTAATTTCATATGTACATGCACAGACATATTAGTAGAAAATATTGAAGGGTTGCCTAAGTAATATTTTCCATTCCACTACATTCTTTACAGCTTGTAAATAAATAGCTCGGAACAATTCATTACACTACTTGTTATTCTTTATTAATCAGTGGTTAAGATTTTGATATTGAATTAGCTAAGATTTTTCTTCCTTCTGTGAAATTGTGTGTTCTATAATGCTTCTTTTCCATTCACTATGTATAGCATATAAAGTGTGTCTAATGGAGTAGGAAGATTGGAAAGTATTGTGATCCTTGAACTGTGTTACAAGGCAGAAACCCAACGGGGTAGGGTAGGTGCATCCCCACAAAGGGGTCACAAATACCAAAGTTGGTATTGGCTAGTGCCTTGAGCTAGAAAATTTCCTTTACCCTTGTATTAACAATGAATCCGGAGAGGATTCTAATATTATCTTTATAAGATTTATATTAGTTAATATTGATGAATAAAATTCATGAGACATGAGCTAGGATGTCCTTGCAAGGTGGTTGTTGATTATTGGAAGCTATGATGGCCATTATGTCAGGCTAGGTGGTTGCACTCCCTTGATCGTGAGCATGATTGTGATCAAGATGGAAGACTTCATAGTCTGGATTGATTGTTTAGCAATGATAATTAGTGGGCTCATTCACAAAAGCTTCTATTTCACTAATCCTTTTTATAGAGTTATCAGATTCAATTTCCAAAGGTTTTAATTACACTATAGAGTTGAGTTCTAAGAGAGTTGTGATTCACAGTGTTAAGTATAGCAGCTATGACACTTGAATGAAGACAAGCATAGTAGATGTATCAGACTCTGTTATAAGCTTACCTGCATATTATAAGGGACTTGGTTGGATTTTTTATAATTTTATAAACAAGTTCCATTTCGTGGAAATGTGAAAAAAATAGTGATATTTCCACCATGTGGCTCTTGTCATATATGGTTTTATACTTTTTCAAAAAATTCTCTAAGAGTTCACAATGCTAAGATTCACTAGGACCTTACAAAGTTTTATTATTTAGTGAAAGACTCACCAAGATCTTACAAGATTTTATAATTGAGTAAAATATTCACCATGCCTAGTGAGATATTCGCCAAAATATATATATATATACATATTATATTATTGATAAAAAATTGCCTTCCATTTTTCCTATATACCATGGAGATTCGCCCATTTATTATACATATAAATTTAGGCGGGATTCTTAAAATTTTCCCTGGAATGAATATATAGGTGGGGAAGGGGAGTTAGGATCTCTCCAAAGATAGAAGGCCCTCATCTTAAAGAGGTATCTCATAGGGATAAGACCAAAAGGCCAAGTTGAGAGAACTCGACTTCATCCACACCGAACAACCTTCAACTCGTCGTTCTGGAAACCTCTAGATCATGAAGCTTCTTGTCCTCTTTGGGAAAATTTCCTTTTAGGGATCATCATTGGTATCCAAGCCAAAAGTGCGATGGCATCACGAGGCTAGTATAGTGCAACTAGCGACCATCATTGTTTTCAGTGTCAGGAGGGCGATGATACCAAAATTAGGGTTTTAGAGCCAGTTCCTTCAAGGGAAGCTCAAGGCATTTTTCCATCATTGTTTTAGGGAGGATCTAAGCTGCATATATGGATGAGTGAACTTCATGATGGTCATGTTTCGGGAACTTCGGGGTATGTCATGGTTAAGTGCATGAGATGTGACAAAATAGTGTAACAAGTATATCCTGGCATTCACTGGCAAGGATTCCTAGGCCCACCGAGGCAACACAATCCTGGCTTTACCGCGACCCATAGTCTGGCTCAGGGGTTACGATGCCAGTGGCTTTACTGTGATCCACAATCCAGTTCAAGGACCACTAGGCCATGTTTTTTATCATTCAAAGATCCACCTCACTAAGCTGTGAATCCATCCAGCAATCCAACTCAACCAAAACATGAGAACCCCATCACACCATGGCTATCCGGAAATGGAAAGGCTAGGCTGAAAACACTGTTACACTTGGAAAAACCCATCCCATAACAACAAAAGAACCACGTGAAATACCATGCATGCCAAATCTGGCAAATAAAACACACATGTAAATCGATACCTGCAAAGAATATTGTTGTAGCTACTTGATCATGCTCCTCCTTGCTTGATCTCTACTTCCTCTTTCCTTCTTTACCTTTCTTGATCTAATTCCAAAATGATCCAAGAAAACTCTAAGTGTCCAAGAGTGAGAGAGAGAGAGAATAATGAGAGAGCTCCAAAACTGAACTGATTAAAGGTTACCAACTGATCCTCATAAGCCTTTTTTATTAATGAGGCCTCTATTTTCTTCATTTTACATTATTTTCCTTCATTGTCCTTCTCACATGCAACCTGTGACCTTTCACATCCCTTTTCTCCTAATTTCCATTATTTTCATAAATAAATGTGCCAAAAATGCCATTTTTCCTTTCCAAAGCCTTTGCCATTGTCTTTTCCAATTTCCTTAGCCATAATAAACCAGATGAACACCCACACTAAAATGTCTTGCCCAATATTCAGCTTGGAATAAGTGTCCCATCAACCGTGGTTATTATTTTTTCCTTTATTAACTTTTATTACATGAAATTTTCACCAGGGTTGTTACAAATAAGCTCCCAAAATTTGTTGGGGGTCATGCTAGTGAATAAGAAATACCTTGGCTTGAAGGAATGATGAGGTGTTTTTCCTTGAGGGATTATATTTCCAATCCAAATGCCAATATAACAATCTTTCAACTCATAGACAATGTCTTTAATTAGCGGGGTAACTTGGAAAGATAACTACACTTCACTCTTGACACTATCTGCTAGGAATTGTTTGTGGAAATATTAAAGAAAGACACTTTTTGACATACTACAAAGAACAACAGGTAGGAACCTTCCATGCTTTGATTTAGGGAAAATAAAACAATAGAAGAGTATTAGATAAGAGTCATAGAATCAGTCAAATATTTCTAGTACATGGGCACTGATAAATGCTAGGCAAATTATTGTGTGTATGGATTGAATCCTAATAAAATATCTTCGTTTGTTGAAGGATTGGAAAATACATGTTATATAAGAGAGAACATGGACTTAAAATGGGGAACACGGGTTGTATTTTCACAATAACCAAGGTTTATGGCGAATACCCCTCGAATGTTATCCAGAGGGAGAGAATTATAGGCCACCATTGTATGGAAATAAGGTACCTAGAATAATGGTAGCAGGGACTTTAGTGGTCAATGTAGCTTCGCTAGCATCTTTAAGGACTTGTGCAAGTCTAGGAAAAACATTTGGATATGCTAGCAAGAGCAAAGGTTCCAGAGGAGGGAGCTCATTCTAGAAGGCTCCACAAAACTCTATTTAGAATCTGCCCCATTTCACTTATTGGGGATGTGGAGGACCTCATTACCATTGTGAATGCCTTGAGTCACAACCTTGTACCCCATGTAGAGAAAAAAATCCATCAATTGGAATGTCAAGTAGTAACCATCACATTTATGAAATGATTGATAACCATCAAGTTGAACACCAACCCATTTTGATGGAGATTCCAAGTATGATAAATCATGTAAAAGTTAATATTTGGTTTGATTTTTGTACAACATATAGTTTCATTTCACCATATGCATTAGGAAAATGTGGATTAGTAGTATATGAGCATGAAAAAGTCGAGATGGCTTTTGTGGTAAAACAAGTAGTAAGACGTAATGTTTAGAAATGTTTGGTAGACCTAAGGGTGTGTACAACTAAGTTGAATACTAAGGTTAGTGCCCCGAGACATACAATGTAATCATCATAGTGGATTGGCTAGAATCTCATTGAGCATTCTGGATTGCTTCAAAAATAAAGCGATATGTTTAGATAATAAGGAAAGGTCAATTGAGATCTATGGTATTAAAAGGGATGTGTCTCTATGATTCATCTCAACAATCAAAGTTAAATATTTCCTCATACATGGGTGTAAATTGTATGTGGTTGAAGCAGTGCATAACAAGAAGGGACCCTCATTAGATCAACACCTTATTCTATCAGAATTCATGGATGTTTTTCCCAAAGAGTTTTTAGGCTTACCTCCTATGAAGGATATTGATTTCACAATCTATCTAAAACCTGAGATGGAATCAATATCCAAGACACCATATAGGACGAGGGCTCCAAAAATTTCAAGTTATAAATTCAATTGAAATAACTATTAGACTTGGGTCTTATTAAAGCTATTATTTCACCTTGGGGGTGCACTGGTGATTTTTGTCAAGAAGAAGAATGGTTCCCTAAGATTGTGCATAGATTACAAGGAATTGAACCAAGCCACAATGAAGAATAGGTACCTGATACCTTGAATAAATGATCTTTTTTATCAAATGAAACGAGTAGTGTTTCCCTCGAAAACAAATTTGCGACTAGGATATCACCAATTAAGGGTTAAATAGGGTGGCATTCCAAAGACTACCTTTCAAACTTGATTTGGGCAGTATGGGTTCATAGTAGTGCATTTGATTTGAAAAATGCACCAACAATATTCATGAGTTTCATAAATGGTGTATTTTAGAAATATCTTAGCCACTTTATGTAGGTATTTTTGGATGACATTCTCGTATGTTCCAAGAATAAAAGGGAATTGAAGAGCACTTGTGGATTGCCTTGACATGCTTATTGAAAAACAAGTTGTATGGAAATTTATATAAATGTTATTTCTTTAAGAAAGAGTCTCATTATCTTGGAATTTCTTTAGGAGAAGGAATTTTTGTGGATTCATAAAAGGTGAAGGCCGTAATGGATTGGCCAATGATAAAAATTGATCATGTAATGAAAGGATTCATTTGGCTAGTAGGTTATTATCAAAGATTTATGGAAGGGTTCTCGAAGATTGTGAAATTCATCACTACATTATAGCACAAAGGAGTTAGGTATGAGTGGATGAGTGAATGTAACTGTAACAGCCCTGGTGAAAATTCCATGTAATAAAAGTAAATAAAGGAAAAATAATAACCGTGGATGATGGGAAACTTATTCCAAGTTGAATGTTGGGAATAATCCTAGTGATGGGGATCACTTGTGATTTTTTATGGCTAAGGAATGGCTAAGGATTTGGAAAGGAAAAATGGCATTTTTGGCACATTTATTTATGAAAATAATGGAAATTAGGAAAAAGGGAGGTGAAAGGTCACAAGTTGCATGTGATGAGGAAATTGAAGGAAAATAATGGAAAATGAAGAAAATAGAGGCCTCATTCATAAAAAGGCTTCAGAGGATCAATTGGTAACCTTTTTTCAGTTCAGTTTTGGAGATCTCTCATTATTCTCTCTCTCTCTCTCATACTCTTGGAGACTTAGAGTTTTCTTGGAGAAATCTTGGAGGGTGTGGCATACTTGGATTTTTGGAGCAAGAAGGCAAAGGAAGATCAGGAAAGCGCAAGAGGGCATCAAGATCAGCAACTACATCTTATTTTCTTTTAGGTACCAAGTTGCATGTATGTTTCCTTCACTAGTTTTGGCATGCATGGCATATGCATGTGGAATTTTGGTTGTGATATTTCATTGGCATGGAGGGTGGTCAAGATTAACAGTGGATTGCATTGCCTTTGCCATTTCCTGGATAGCCATTGTGATTGTGGGTTTACTTTCATTGTTTTTTTTGGTTGGTTTTCGTGTTTCCGGGGTTGAGTTACTAGTCCTAGAAGCCTTGTTTGGACAAATGCTCTAGAATCCCTGGAAGGCTTGGATGGAGACCAATCTGATGATGGTTTTGTGATATCCGACCATGAGTTGGAATCATTGTTTGATGGGTTGAGGTGGATGGCCTCTGGAAGCCCTCGATGAGTTTTGATTGATGTGTTCTATTAGATCCCACATTCATGCTTGGAATATGGCACAGGGGTGAATGGCTTAAGAGAGATTTGGCTCAACCATTCTACGGTCGGGTGGAACGTGGTAGTCCCATCTCGGGTTTGGATTTTGCATCATTAAAGAAAGGTTATTTCTCCTTGTATTTCTATGAACATTTTGATGGATTATATGTGGTCTATATGGTTGTACTTTCATGCATATTTCTACTACTATTATGCTGGTTACGTATGCGTTTTATGACAACAGCCATGTGTGGCTCTCAGCATGTTTTTAATTGTAATTTGATGATCAATGTATTTATGACCTAATGGATGGAATGGTACTTGATGTGTAGAGGCATCAATGGTTCTTAACGATTCGCAGCTAAGTATGAGACCCTTATGCTCAAAATTGTTAATAGATAGGGGTTCAACCAAGGTATTAAACAAGTATTTGCTTTAATACTATCATTTCCTGGTTATTTTATTGATTTGAAGAGATGGTTCAATTTTTTGCAGTGACTTGGGCTCTGGGCCTAAAAAAGTGGCTCAAATCTCGGAGTCGTTGGCATAGCACTAGCAACTTTGGTCTTTGGTCGCTGGCATAGCACTAGCAACTTTGGTCTTTGGTCACTGGCAGGCAAGACTATGAGAGTGACTTTGGGTTTGTGCTCGCTCCCTTGCCCATAGCATGAGATCGACTATGGCCTAAGAGATCCAGAACATCAGCGGGACCCAGACAGGATATCTAAGTGGCTAACATGTCTTCTGAGGGTCATGTAGCTGATAATTAATGTTTGTATGGTGTGTTTCTGTCGGTTCCACTTCCTTAATGTGACTTAGGAGGTCAAATCATATCATAGTGGCCTCACGTTGCATTTTTACCTCGACTGGCTGGTTGTTTGGGTTGATGCGGGAGGAGGGTGTTACAGTAACTTTGATTTCATCGAGCTAAAGAGGTTACTATACTAGTGCACTTATGCTTCAAGTGCATAACATAGAGAAGGACTTCACGGATTTCACAAATGGTTTGAAGCAATGATTGGGAGTTGTGTTAATGCAGGAAGGGAGTGGGGGGGTAATAGCTTTTGCACCTAGGAAGTTGAAGAATTATGAGGAACTTTATGCCACACGTGACTTAAAATTGGAAACATTGGTGCTAACTTTGAAAATTTAGAGGCATTACCTTATTTTGAGAAGATATGAGATAAATATTGATCATGAAAGCCTCAAACATATCTTCACCCAAAGGAATTTGAATGCTAGGTAGAGATGACGGAGAAATTTTATGAGTGACTATAATTTCAATATTTTGTACATCAAGGGAAAAGAGAATGTGGTGGATGATACACTAAGCTAAGACCATAGATCTTCTCCCCAATACCCTTTAGGGTTAATTTAAGTGAGTGTGTGGTAGAAAAACCCTTCGGAGATAGTTGGTATTTGAAGGTTACATAAACGCTTTATAGGTTTTAATAGGAAATGCATTTACCTAGATTATAATACAATTGTAGGTCCTTATTTGAAACTACAAAAACCATGGGCTAAACCACCATGTGCCACAAAACCACTAAGGCAAAAACCCTATGCACAAAACTACAAAAAATTGCTTTTTTTTTTCTTTAGGGGCGTTGGCCCTAAAACTTTAAGTAGGGGGGTCTTCCACCTCCCTGCGAACCCCTCGATCAAGGGGGGCTTCACCCCCTCGTTGTGCCCAATACAACATACAACATGTACGAGTAGTCGTGTAAAGGATATAACACATACCCAACATTCACCCACTTCTTGTTTTCTTTGCACACAAGGGGTTGCAAGAGTACATGATCAATAATCCAAGGTAACAATGCAAATTGTTTCTCTACACCAAGAGAGCTTCTTAGTGCTCACAAATTTTTTTAATGAATCTGCAACATTCTTCAAAGTGTTTACCTTCACAAGTAGCACCTTCTTTTCTTCAACCATATATCTCACAAAGTGATATTGAACATCAATATGATTTGTCTTAGAATGATACATTGGGTTCTTCACTAAGAAGATTGCACTCTGATTGTCACAGTCTATCCTCACAACTCATTATACTAACCCAATACTTGAACACAATCTCTGAAACCATATTACTTCCTTGATTTCATGAGTGGCAGCTAGGCATTCAGTTGTTGAAGTTGACAATGCCACTAATATTGTCTCTTGCTCATCCAACTGATTGCTCCTCCAAATAGTTTTAACATGTACCTATTTGTAGATCTTTGGTGATCCAAATATCCATCTTGGCCTGCATCTACAAATCCATGTGTGTCCAACACTCTATCCATTCATGATCTTCCTTTGTAGCACAATCCATAGTCAATAGTTCCATGCAAATACACTAAAACTCAATTTATTGTTGTTCAGAGCTCCTCAACACATGCATATGGAACATGGAACATGTCTCTCCCTCTTCCTATGTATTGGTACACTATTCAATTGATAACTTTGCACCTGCAAGAATAGGTACCTTTACCAATTTGCATTCCTACATATTAAACCCCTGCAAATTCGTCTCAACATATTTCCTTTGATTCAACCAAAATTTCTTGTTTTCCCTCTTTCTTTTAATTTCCACGCCCAAAATGAAATTTGCAACACCAAGATCCTTCATGTCAAATTTAGAGGACAACTGAATTTTCACTTCCTAGATTATTTCCCTATCATTTCCAATCAACATCATAGCATTCACATACAACACTAAATAAATAATATGATCACCATCTAATTTGAAATACACAAAGTGATCTACTTTTCACCTTATGAAACAAAGTCACAATAATAAGTATCAACTTTTGATACCACGTTCTTGGTGATTATTTTAACCTGCAAAGGGACTTTTTAGCCTACACACCATCTCTTTATTTCCGTTTATTGCAACTCCTTCTTGTTGCTTCATATAGATTTCTTCTTCTAGTTATGCATGTAAGAATGTGTTGAAGCCCCGAAAATCGGGTCGACAACAAGGGGGATACCCACCCGATCCGGACCTTGGTTGGAAGCTCCTTATCCGTTTGGTATAGCGGGTCCGACTGGGGATAATGGGACCAGTTTCCCAATCTAAGGGTGTGTGTGTGCAGAGTTGGATGATGTTGATCTACAAGTTCTAATCTAAGCTACTTTAGTCTAATTCTATGATATTGTAATCTAATGAAAACAGCACATCTAATCTATGCTAACCCGGGATGTATTTCTTCTATTATGCGATCTAAAGACATTTCAGACAATAACTGGTAATAAAGATCATTCAACTATCATAAGAATAGAAATCAATTAAGATGAACCAATTTGCATAAAAAGTTAGGCAAAACAGTTGTGAACAGCATATCGCATAATAAGTTATTCATATATCAAACATAAATAAATGATTCCACCATACAAAAGTGCCAAATGGTAACTCACACATTCATGCAATAACATATAAACAACTAAAAATTGTATATCACTTCAAGAATATAAGCAGAAATGGCCAAGAGATAAAAGTACCATTTATGACTAGTCCTACTCATAAGCTTCAAGCAAAAATGATTTATCTCTACTTGCTCTAACATCTACTAAGAGTACAGAAGTGCAACATCAGTAGCAGATATCAAATGCAAACATTAATAAACCTCGATCCATCCATTCATCAAAACCTCCTCTGAGGGTGCAGAAGTGCATGTTCTAAGGACAAGTTTTTGACAAATTTCTGGACCCTTCTCCAAATGCATGAGAAGGGTTAAAATACTACTTCCTAATTCTAATAATAGTTAATTTACAAAATTTATGATGCGGTTTTCAAATGACCGTCCTTTTTCTAATCCAATTTTAAAGAAAAAACAACATTCTAAATAAAGTTACTTCTGAATCTGATCCTTAAAACTGCATGCATTCATCATGGGCTTGAGGAGAGTCAGCTGGCTGACTTCTGCTTTGAGCTGGGCTGAGAAAACAGAATCTATGAGAGTTGGCACTACTTTCTCGGCCGCACTTATGATACATTTCACAGTCATCTGATGACTATGTGGCTTCACTAAGTATGCCCAGTAACATTCCCAATTTAACTTGTCTAGTGCTTGGACCGCTTTTTCCTTTTCTTGTGCCTTCTGTTTTCATTCTGCTTCTAGTCGCAGTTTATTTGGAAAATACCTTGGGGTGGTCTCTGTGATCAAGTTTTCTCTGTGCAAATTTTCATTTACACAGCCGACAAGAATTCTCGTTGTCGTGGCCGCTGTTTCTGCTGCTTGTTCCACTTCCCTGATTTGATCGTCCCATTTGTTGAAGAGCAAGTCTTTATGATTTTCATTTATCTTGGGTGCGCCTGCTCTCTTTCCCTCGTCTTCTTCCTGCCAAGCCAAGTACTCCGTCACTCGTTTGTCAATCTGATCATAGTCACTTCGCAATTCTACCACTTGATTGGTGATTTTATCACTTAGTTCGCAATAATAGCTCCACTGTGATATCTTTTGTCCCAACTCCTCCTGTTGCTACAGCAATTATTCGTTCAAGGAAATAGACTCTGAAATAAACTCTGTAATTTTGGGGTCGTCTCTGTGCATCTCCTGTACATCCTACAATTGTTTTCCCTTTTCATCCAAACTTCTTTGATAACTTATTTGCATTTGCTGAAAGTCTTCCTGCAACTTTTCAAGCTGTTTGCGTACCTCATTATTGGCATTGGCTTGTTGCAATTGTAGTTGTACTACCTGTATCTGATTTTCTTGCTCTTTCAACAATTGTTGTACTTCTGACGCTTTGTCAATAGTCGCAGAGGCATACGCCCCTGCGATCTGAGACAGTTTGGTGAGATTTTCAGTTGGATTATTGACAGGATCTTTCCACAGGACGTCTAAATGCTCAGCATCCTGAGAAAGTGTGTTTTCTAAATTTCTCTTTTTTCTTTGCCTTCTTACAACTACTTTATGTTGGGGACTGTAAAATATGTCCAGTGGGGGAATTTCTTCTACATTCAATAGAAGCTCAGAAGATGGAGCGATAGGAATATGCTTCGTTTCTGTGACATTGCTGACTATGGTTGAGCACACTTCTTGTGTCACCTGTGTATTTCTCACAGGTGTTTTTGGGGCCTGTCCTTCAAGATTGATCAGTTCGTTGAAGGTTTCCCATTCTTTGTCTAATTCTGTTGTGACGGGTGGTGCTTCAATGATGAGAGGGGGAACATCTCTTGACGGGGAGGCGATAACTTGCTGCTACGGAAATTCCATTGACTGAGCGGTGTCCTTAGCTGACTCTTCGTCTCTATCTTGGTCGTTTTGGGATTTTTTATAATGCTCAAGCATCTCTTGTCCACTCTTAGATTTAGATCCAGCAGCGCTTGAATTCTCACTAAGGCTAATGCTTGGAGTAGGTTCTCTGGCAGGTAGTTGCAGCTTTTCTAGAGGAATAGTGGCTAGTCTTCTTTCCCTGTATACCATGAATTTTTGGAGGTCATCTGGAGACAATTGCGATTGAGCTTCCCGCAAAATTTCCTGGAGTGAGCTTTTATTCTGAAATAAATCGTCAAATAAATCCTTCTTTCCAACGAATATTTTTATCTTGACGTTCGTTGTGAAATCTTGGGCAACTTTATTTGGGTCAAATGGCCTTGCCGGGAATTTAAATAATTGTAGACACGTCATATTCTCCACTTCGGTGAACGCGTGACCCACATTGAACAATGAAAAGGCCCCACAAGCTACAGGAAACTGGGGCCATATGGCCTTCTTTTTGTCTTTTAGGTCTTTGGTTAGGCTGCCTTCTGAACAGGTTTGATATGCAATTTCTCGAGCCAGCAGTTTGTCAAGAATATATAAAGGTAGGACATGAGGAGGGACGGTGCTTCCAAATACTCTAATATAGGTGAACCATTCTTCCCCGAACCATCTTGCGATGGGGATGATATCTATCTGTGCCTCAGGTGAGCACCTCGGGGGTTCTTTATCATACATCATTCTATACATGGGTAAGATAAGCCCATGACAAATTTGGTAGAAATGTGGAATGAACTGAGAATCCCATAATATCTTATGATAAACATGGATGGGTAATGGGTCCTGAGTTGTCCATTTCCAACCCATAGAGGGAAATTTAGACACATAACAAATAGAATCCATAACATATGCGGATAGGTAAAAAGGAGGATAGATCCTTTGAGACATGGATCTCTTAGACCGGTATTTGATAATAGCTGTGAACAGGTTATCAGAAAAGATCTTGGCCCAATCTATAATAACGGCATTTGTGGCAGCATCAATCAATGGTAACCATTCAGACGAAAACTTATTGATATCTGGCATCCCAAATAATCTACAAAGCATGGCCGCAGCAAAACAATACGGAGAGGTGAGGGAACCAGTGTTGTACATACCGTTTTTATCCTTTTTGAGCGGTTCATCTTTTCTGGACCAATCTTTAGTGGTCTCTGATAGGTTCGGGTTCTCTGCCACAAATTTTTTAATGAATTGTGCATTATAAGTCGCCTGCGGTTTAGGAAGATGATACATGAGCTTTAAGTCTTGTGCAGCGAATGACCCGATGAGCCCATGTCCTTGAATCTTGAACTGTCTGTCGTTCATTTCTGCATTGTCAAGTATCCACTTGATCTTATCTGTATATGGGAGAATTTTAGACCTTGCTGCTATCCGATGAAGGAATGAGCACGCCAGTTCTTCTAAGGATGCTTCGGAAGAGCCCTGTGCATCTGCGACAGCGGTAACTTTCATTATTCTGGGGTTTTATTCTTCAAGCAGTCTGTACATGCTTTCCCACATCGATATCCCTGCGTCTTTGTTACAAGCTGTGTCTTTGTATAAAGGTGCCATCTCCTTCACCTCAGAGCCCTGAGCCTTACTTTTCTTTCCCATTTCTTCCTGCGTATGGCTTTGTATCGCCTTTCGTTCTTCGTTCCTGCAGTTCACAAATGGAAATGATTGATCAAGAAAGGTGATGGGAGAGTCTTAAATGCAGCAGATATATCAAATATGCCACCTTACGTGAAGTAATTCTTTGCAATAGCACGCGTCTACATTTAATAGATGACAACTAATTCCTTTATTATCATTAAAAGCGCATGATCTTAAGTCAGATTATGGTAAGTGGCTTTTCTTGAATAACGCGCCCGAAAGGTTCGTGACGGGGTGATTTTGCAATTTGGTTCGCAATCGTCGCAGATCGCGACATCGCATTATCGCACCATTGCGCTCTCGCATTATCGCACCATCGCAATATCGCACACATCGCAGATCGCAGAAGTTTTATGCTTGCCATATTTTTGTTAGCCCATTCCTGCGATATGCGATCTTGCGATCAGGGTTATCGCAAATCGGAAAATCTTGAAGGCTTTCTCATTGGCGTTACTTTATTGCGATGCGATATATCGCTTAGTACGAGAATCTTGCACATACCAGGATTATACCCAAATGGAGGAGTTTTTCTGTCATTTTATGATGCGACTTTTTAAAGATTTTTCTTATCATAAACTTAGGTTTTAAAGTATTCAAAAGATCTTCCTAAGCTTACGATGGTGACCTTATTTTGAAGAAAGGAAACTCTTGTTTTTCCTAAAGTTTTAACTAAGGGTCCCCATTCATTTAGTATTTTGGACAACACTTAAATGAAAAAGGGGGGGGTTGTTGCTGGCCACAACAGAATGTTGTCTTTACATCCATCTATTCTACTTCAAAATCAGAGATATTAGGAACAGATAAAAGAAATCTAATAGAAGTCAACTTGGCAATAGAAGAAAAAATCTCACCAAATCAATACCCTCTACTTGGGAATAACCTTTGCTACTAACTAAGTTTTGTATTTCACTACTTAGTCTTCTACGTTTAACTTCTTGTTAAACACCCATTTATTTCCAATGGGCTTTCTTCCAGCCACAACTCCACTAAATCCCAAGTCGCATACTTGTCCAAAGATGTTATTTATTCAAGCATGGCCTTTTTTTACGATCTTCTAGCCTTTGAATCCACTACCCCACTAATAGTTCTAGGATCATCATCGGTATTAAACAAATAAAATAAAATAATAATAATAATAACAAAACAAAACAAAACAAAATTGAAGGAAAATTAGGTGGGATATACCTTTATGCCTACCTTCTATCCTGAGTTGATATCCTCAATACCAAAGTTTGTGGTTCTTTTTATTTTGGTTCTTTTTCTTTTGTAGAGTTTGATCCACGGCCTTCAATTCAAACTTTGTCGTTTATTGTTCTTTCCCTCTTGGTAAGATTGTGTTTTACAACATCCTTGACTTCTCTAAATACCACAAATTTTCTATACACAACCTTAATTTATGGGTTCAATAACTTATAACCTTTCAAACCATCTTTATATCCAATAAATATACACTTTTCAGCTTTCTTATCTAGCTTATTCCATGTTGGCTGTGTGGGGGCCTGTCCTAGGTTCAGCATTAGTTAGCTAAACAAATCCCTACACTATTGGCCCTTTCAGCATCATCCCGCGGAGCGCGGACTGAAGTCTCACCCGAAGCAGTATGGGGGGATGTTGGAACCAAGTTTCCACACCCTAAGATGGTCGTGATGTCAGTTTATACCCTCTGTTCCTACTTTCGCACAAGTCACTAAGCTTTAGGGCTCTGTCAGTCTAGCCCTTTATTCCGGCCTTCAGTACCTCCGCAAAGATGTACAATTGACTTTCACGCAATCTTAACCCACGATCTAGGTACTTTTGCACTGTTATGACAGCGTATTGTATAGGTTCCCAAGTTATCTTAAGTGTTTTACTTATCTTACTAAACAATCACAGTTAGCGCCGCATAAACTGATATTCTTACTTGCGTTCAATTAACCAATATAATCACATATATTCGTGCATCACATAAAAATTGTAAATTAAACCCAAAACGCAATATAACCAGATGCAGTAACAGGAAATAAATACACAGAATTTGCATAATACTTCTCTTTATTGATATCTTCAGTTTAATACAAACTCTATCCACCCTGCACACACAGCTGCAGGGGTCTGCGCACTTAGTTGCGGACTTCCACCCTAGGCCTTTGCGCACTCAGCTGCAGAGCCTCTACCTACGCTAAGACCTGAAACACTTAGACTTCTCTACCAAGACTCTTCACTTCATTCTTCCTTAAAGACTTAAGACTTCCTAGAGCTTACTTACTTAGCTCCTTTTTATACAATCCCATGGTCCGCGGACCATGGGTGGATATTTACAGCCGACTTTACACTTTACAAAATAAGGGTACACAACCCTTTATGACTCATGACACCTTCGCACTCTTTACAAAATTGACCCAAAACATGGGCTTTTAGCCCCAAAACTGTCCTTGGGAAATCCCGTTCCCAACAGGCCCCCAACACAAACATGGTGACTCGCCCTCGAGTCACTCTGTGAGTGTGGAGATCTTAGCACGAAGACCTCCCAGCTCGACCTATATGACCACAACCTCGGAAGTGCACTATGCGACCGCCTGCTTCGCTTCTTCAACCAACTACTCGATCACTGGTCCTAAACTGTCAGCCTAGAGCTTCTGCTGAGTTTCTTGCAGATTCTCAATCTTTCCTTCAATAGATGTCGTGACCGGGTAAGCCTCATCCAACCAAGGCTTCAATCGTGCCTTCATCACTGCCTCCTTGTGCTGCGATACATCTACCTGTTCTTTCAACTGTTTGGCCCACTGCAGCTTTTCCAGACGCTGCATGAGAGCGACGGTTCGCGTTGTACCTTTTACTTCATCATAGCGTTGTTGCAGTTCTCGTGCTTCTATCTCCAGCTGTTGTACATTAGGGTCCTCTTTCAGGCTCATCAGGACCTCGAACGAATTTTCAAAAAGTTGTGTGCAATCTGTTAATGCGTTGTCTACCACCGCTATCGCCTATGTGATAGAGGTTGCACGCTGCTCCTTCACTTATGGCAGAGTTGAAGGCTGGGCCTTCAACTGTAGTTCTGCAATCGGTAGGTTCAGCTCTAACTGAATCCTAGCCATCTCTGTGTGAGCATCACGCACCCCTGTATCAAGCTTACGAACACACACCTCGACCGGTTCTTCCTCAAGAATGGCCAACTCTGGGACCATTCGACATGCCTCCTCCATGACCTGAACTATACGCCTATTGCAGTCAGTTACCTCGGTCATGGCGGCGATGGAAGAGTCTTGTTGTAGGGCCCTCTTTTCATTATTAATCCTTTGCTCATTGATCACCTGTAAAGCGCGATGTTCGTGGACCCTCAGCTCCACGATCACTCCATCCTACAATAAGTGGAGTGCCTCACCGGGGAGCACTGCCAAGTTCAACCCCACTCCCTTGAGGGCACTGATAGTGGGCCTGTCATCTTTATTCTCTGTGGTCAGTGCTCCATCTGGTAGCACTATCATGCTAGAGACCTTCGCATGTAGCATCTCGACAGCCTTTGAAGTGTCGATACCGAGGATGGTGGGCACTGTGCTAGCCTGTAATGCGCAGGTCTACAACTCCGGCAATCTTGTCTGGATGGGACCCATTGTTTTTGCTACTCAAACTACCGTAGGGCCTCCACGGTGACATCCCGCACCGTGTCTACAATGTCATGCAAATCACCCTCTGCGAGGGTGACTAGGTCCAACGACGTCTTAGTGGCCTTGGATTTCTTCCTCGACCCTCCTTTCTCTTGTTCCCTTGGACGCTTGATGCGGGTCAACGTCTCCTGTGGGTTTGTGTCATGTTGTTCTATTTGCTCGTTTGTTTCTTCCTCTGTCTCGAGTGAAGGCGACCTTGCGCCTTTATCAGAGCCATGTTGTATCCCACCTGTCTATTTTTCTATCTGTTGGGTGGCATTATGCTCTGCCTGTGCCCTGTCAGTGGCTTTCTTCTTCCTCTTTTCGTCAGGCTGCGCCATATTGAGCTTGGCCTCCTCTCTTTTGTGTTGCACGACAGACTTGCTCACCCCACCACCAAGTCTGATGTACTGCGCCACTTTGTTGGCCAACGATCAAGCACTACATCAATTAAGTCGTCCATTGCAAAGTAAGGCAAGTCATACCATGTCTGAGCAGGGTCCTTCCGTGCCCTAATCGACACATGGTGAAAGTATGCCTTGAACTCTGCATACCCCTACAGGTTGGCAAACATAGTAGGTGATAACCACGGTTTGCAATTGATGGCCATGTGGGCATTCATCTCCATCAAGATCCAGAAGATCTTACTATCTTTGATGCGTTGAGCATCCTTGGCCACCCACAGTGAAGTGTACTTCGCTGCTTCCGGTAGGTCCGGCACGACTGAGGGGAATTGACTATCTTTCAGCATCTCCCATGCTACCAACACAATAGACAGCAAGAGCCACGCATAGTGGAAGGTCTTGCCGAGCCCCTATGCCTCACGATAATTCACAAGGAACTCCCCGCAAAGATAGTGCGCCCAATTTATCTGGACTCCTTCGGTGCATTGGGCTGCAAGAGCAACGACTGGTGCTGGCACTTCATCTACAAGACACTTCCTCATAACCATTCCTGCCAAAATCTGTGTGGCCACCTTGACTGTAGGGTCACTGATACTTGAGATGGCATAGCCCCGCGGCTTCTTTACAAGCTTGAATTTATCGTTCATGGCCTCCGCAAGGGCCTGCTCGCCACCTTTTCTGCCAAACATCATGGCCAGATTTTCTCCTATGTAGGGCAATTGTGTGATCCTATGGACAATCTGTCGGTGATGGGTATTGACTCCTCCAGCCACAGACACCCATAATGCACCAACCATAGCAGCTGCTTGAAGACCAACACTGTAATCGGGGTGTGATTGTAGTGCGACACCCATGGCAGGTTGAGCAGACCTGCCTTGTCTACTCCTCTGAGCCACTTCTGCGGTTCCAATGCGGTCATCTCGGTGGTTGTGTCAATAATGTGGTGCATTAGTTGCTCTGTTGCTAAGTGTGGGAACTTTTCATGGCCAGATAAGTCCCAATCTTCTAGTTTTAACAGAGGAGCCTGCCCGAAGCGCGGTCCTTCAAAAAAAATCTCATTTGGCAGTAGAGGGGTTTTCAAGGGGACCTTGCTCTCGTCAATATCCTTCGGCACCTTGGTCTTTCCCTTGCACAGAGGGACATACTCAGGTAACTTAGTGATAGGGACAGCACCCTGGACTTCAAATTCCTCCACTTCTACCCCCAATTCCTCATCATCCATCGGGATGTCTTCAATTTCTTCCTCCTTCTGCTCCAGGTTGATGGCTTTTCCCTTTTCCTATGTGGTGGGCTTGTCCTTTGGTGTGTTTATTCTCAGCGACACGTGCACCGATATCGCAGCCTCCTTGCCCTTTTTGTCGTTCGTACTCTCCTTGGTTGGGGTCAGTTTCAGTCTAGGTGTCTGTGGTGATTTGGGAACTTCAACTAATACCTCTGCAACCTCCGAGGCAGCTCCCTATACCTCCCCAACAACCTCCGACACAACTCCCGCAGCTGTCACTACTTCCGTGTCCATAGCTTCTGCAGGTGTCAACATGGTGCTATTCAACAATTCTTGTGTCGTCTTTGGTAATTGCTCAAACGCTGAACTCACTATCAAAGCTTCGAAGAATTCTCGGTTCATGTGCGCCTGAGAGCTCAACAACTCAATTCTCAAAATGCCAAGTGTTTTTCACTGGGCAGCCACCTGTAATTTATAGGACATTTTGAATTCAAATCCGACCGTTCCCCCCACATTTGGTTCATTAATGCCGGATTGGTGACAAATTTTCAAGGATCCTATCCATAAAGTTCATCATAAATGTCGGTCACCCGCTCCATTTGGCTGCATTTCTACCATAAAATCATGAACAATGACTTTAATGGTCACTTTCTGGCTAACATGTGTGATTTATCCCTGAGTAGTGCAGCTCCCTTCGCGTTTTCGCGAACCTTGTGACACTTCCTTACTTTGCACAATCCTCTAATCGCAGAGCTCCCCAACCCGGGCAGTGTAGTTTATAGTCTCGTGCCTCCTTTCAGCTGCCTGGAGCACTAAGACTATGCTACCCTCATATAGTCATCTGGCCAGATCACCAGTGTATGTCTTCAATCGGCTGTCATTCACCTTTCCTGCGAAGGGAACTCCATTTAATTTAACCAACTGAATTGCTCCACCATTGGTAATCACCTTAATGACATAGGGCCCTAACTAGTGCATTCTGAACTTCCCTAGAAATTTATCAAATTTACGGTCATATAAAAAAACCAGAGCATTTACCTTAAAGGTGTGCAGCTTAATGTGTCGATCATGCCATGCTTTTTCACGCTGCTTTTGGACCTATTGGTGAAATCCAACTAGAAATCTCTCTTCCTCAAGCTTAGCCAGCGGTGTGATCCTCTCTTCCAGGGCTCTGTGATCCGTCATACCCATGAGTGTCGTTATGCGTAGACTAGGCACAATGTATTCCATGGGCATCACTGCTTCAACGCCATATACAAGCCTAAAGGGTGTCTGTCCAATCAACTTTTTGCATGTCGTCCGATAGACCCATAGAACTGTGGGTATGCGTAGGTCCCAATCACTTCGCTGAGTGTTGCAAACCTTGGTCAGCGTGTTCTCCAGCACCTTATTGAATGCTTCCACCATCTCGTTATCCTGTGGGTGATAAGGCGTGCTCTTCTAGTGATATACCTGAAATTCCTCCGTCAGCGCGCTAATCGTCTCGTTCAGAAAGTGCATACCACGATCACTCATCATAATCTTTGGACATCCAAATCACGTCAATACATACTCAAATAGGAACTTCACAGCAGTCGCGCCTATGTAATCCTTCACAGGTTGTGCCTCCACCCATCGAGTCAAATACTCAGTTGCGGTGATAATGTACCGCGCTCCTGTCTTCTTTCCTTGGGGCTGAATGGGTCCCACAAAATCTATCGCCCATTTCTCAAAGGGTTGTAACGTCATCTGTGGATTCAGAGGCAGCTCATCTCTTCATGATGGCCTGCTCATCCTTTGACACACATCACATGCCTTGCAGTAAGCTTTTGAACCCTAATGGAGGGTCGGCCACCACAACCCTGCACGTAGAATCTTCTGCGCGGTCACTCTTTCTGCATAATGGCCTCCTTCGGTGCCCCCATGAGCGTCCGCGAGGATACTGCTCCTTTCAAACTCTAGTACATATCATCGCAATACTTCATCAGACCCCATTTTGTACAAATGTCTGGCAATGACAAAAAAGTCTGTCGTGCATACCACTAACTCTTTTTTCTGCTGAACGATGTAGCCTTCTGGGCAGTTCCTGTCATTAGGAAGGGTATGATATCTTCAAATTGACCATTCTTGATGTGCACTACAAATAGCTTCGCGTCAGGCAATCCTTCCTCCAAATTAGTGGGTTCTTCCCCTGTTTCGATGCGCAACAAATGGTCTGGTCCCGCGTTCAGTCGTCCAGGCTTCACAATAACCTCAAAATCATACTCCAGGAACAATAACAACCACCTATAGATTCTCTCCCCCAACACAGGCTTATTGACCAGGTATTTCAACACGAAATGATCTGTATACATCTTAAAATGTCCACCCATCAAATAGTGTCTAAATTTCTGGAGCGCGTATACCATGGGTAGCCCTTCATGATTGGTGGTGGAATAGTTCTTCTCAGCCTTGGATAACCTCCTGCTTACAAATTCTATAGGATGGTCCAATTCTCCTCCACCAGCCTGTGTCAGTACTTCTCCCAGTGCTATACATGATGCGTCTACATGTACGTGAAACTCCTTCTTCCAATCCGGGAAGACTAAAATCGGCACGGTAAACATTTTTTCTTTCAATACATCCAAGCTTTTCTTACAGTCCTCATTCCAACAGAATGTGACATTCTTGATCAACAGCTTCTCCATAGGCACGGTGATTTGGGCATAGCCCCTAATAAACTTCCTATAATACCCAGTATGTCCCAAGGTCACGCACAACTGTTTTACACTCCTTGGTGCCTCCAAGTTAAGTATCACTGCGATATTCGCGAGATCTACCATCATTCCCTGTCTACAAACCACATGTCCCAGCAGAGTCCCAAAAGGAACACAAAATAGGCATTTCTTCAAATTGAGCGCAATCTAGTACCTTCAACAAGTATCTAGCATCAAGCGCAAACTTGCCACATGGCATTTTACTAGCCCAAACACAGTCCATTCATCAAAGTACACCTCCATATACTTGTGAATGAATTCTTTGAATGCAACAATGACTACACATGAAAAGATCGCAGGCGCATTATTCAATCCGAAAGGCATTACAGTGTACTGAAAACATCCCCACTCATTCGCGAAGGTCGTCTTGCTTCTATCCTCCGGTGTGATTTTGATCTGATGGTACCTAGAGAACCCATCAGTGAAGGAGTACGTTTCCTGACCACCTACATTATCCAATACCTCATCAATGAATGGAGTCGGGAAAGGATCATGTACGCAAGCGTCATTCAACTTCCTGAGATCTACGCATATCCTTATTTCATCCTTCTGCTTCTTTTCCTGTACCACCATTGGGCTTACCCAATCAGATTCTTCTACGAGCTCAATGATGCCTGCCACAAGCATCTTATCTAGCTCTAAGCAGACCTTCTCCTTATACTTCGGATTGAGACAGTAAGGTCTTTGCTTGACTGGCTTTGTGTCTGGTTTTAACATGATCTTCATAATGCCCAGGTCTTCTATTATCCATTTTAGCTCCGTAAACTTGGTAGGGAACAAATCCTGGTATTCATGGAGTAATTCAGTGACCTTATATACCGTCGCGTCAGCCCATTAATCTCCAATCTTTACGAATTTGGGCTTTACCTCCGTACCAATATTTACCTGTTTCGTTTTTAGTGGCGCGGTTATATTAGGATTCTCCATCTGCGGTTCGTCGACCTCGCGATGACCCTATGTTTTAGGGATATTAATTTTTCATGGATCCTCGTCTTCTTCTTTAGCAGTTATGTTATAGCATTCCAACGCATTGCTCAGCTGAGTAGTCCAATCGGGTTGAATCATATCCAAAGGATCCTGCGGTATCCTAAAGATTGCTGCTTTAACTTTTTATAGTGCTCTGTCAATACAGTCAAACTCATCTTCGAAGTTGAACGTCATTATGAATCATTCGCGCAGAATATTCCATTCACCTGTACCATGGCAGAGCTCTATCTCTAGGTACCAATTCATCGGGATGACATCCAAGGTTTGACAGAACAAGTGCACCCATTCAAGTTGGGGCTTCGCTCCATAAGCCTTAGCCCATTTGGCCAAGTGTGCGCGGGGATCGTCCTTCCCGTCATACTTGTCTACCATTCATACCTTCAGCTTCTCAAAGTGTGTTCTCATCATCCTCCTACACTTGCGTCAATCATCAAGACTACCCTTGTGCATACCCCACCATCTTGTGGGCATAGCGCACAGTGCCCAGTCCAAAGCTTGGAAGCACTGCTTTTCTGGTACCTCCCTCTCAAATGCATGCAAAAATACATCTGCCTCATTCAAGCCATCGTAAGTGGGCAGATTTCTTACCTTTGACAATACACAATGCAGTGACTAGGTCATCACGTTACAGCTCAGTGTGGTTACTTCATGTAGCTGATTTTTCTAGTGCTCTAATTCTTCCTCAGATTCTTAGGTGCAGGAACTCTCGCGATCCCATGTAATTCGTCCAACCGTTGTCGGATTCACCCAATCTTGGTCTCACGTTGTTATCTTGTATATGCAGTCCAAATCGTCATCGCTTTCATAATCGCAAACTGGTTCAGTATAGCGCGATGCTTCAGCAAGATCTAGGGGTACTATTACACAAAGCAACTTCTTTTCAAATATCATCTTTCGCTTATTTAGGTTGATCACCCCATTCATGTCAGTAGCCCAATCAATGCCAAGGAGTGCAGGGTAGGGGTTGTTGTCATCCACAATTTCTATCACTTCAAAGTCAGCCAATGCGCTCGCGCCTTCAATATCTACAGTCACTCCTTGTAGTCGTCCCATGGGGATGATCTTTTGTTGATTTTCCATCCTTAACTGAATCAGAGACCATTGCAGCACGGGTCTTCCCATCCGCTCCCAAGTCTGCTTTGGTAAAACGTTCGCGTCTGACCCCAGATCCAGAATAACTTGATCCATTCCATATTCTCCTATCTGCGTGGTCAATCTCATCTCTCTTCCTATCCTTGCGCTTATCAATCTTTTGTACAACGCACGGTTCACTCGGAGTCTTTTTAGCACATCTATTTATAAGCTCATGTAACCCCTTCACAGCCTTGCTATCACGCAGCAGCTTCATGCAGGTCTCTAGAAAGGTCGTAAGCATATAAGGGTCCATTTCTTGATCAGGCTTATCCTTACTCCCTGAGGTAGAGGCCTCAGCGAAGCTCTTCTTTGCTTCCATGAACATTTCGCATGCGTGCTCCAAATCAAATTTAGCCTCCTTCGTCGGAGCTTAGTGAATGCATGCATTATCTTCAGGTTGTTTCCCCTTATCATCGCCCGTTGCAATTCCACCTCGAAGCACTATATTCACATTCGGATCCTCTTCGCGAGGCTCAGACCTCATCATCTGCAGGTTCTGAGTTGGCTGAGGTGGTAGTGCCCCTTTGTCGCATATCCTCGCTAGCAGCGTAGGACAATCTTCTATCTCATGATCAAAATGAGTACAATATTTGCAAGACAGACACGTTGGATTAGTGCATTCATGAGCATAGTGCCCTAGTCCTCCGCAATTATAGCAAATTAGTTGTCCTTGACCTTTGCGAGGTCCTCCACCTTGGCCTCGTCTGCGCCCTTGAAAGCCTATTCACGCCATCCCTGCGCTCTGGTCAGGGGGCCGCATTTCAGCCTAATCCCTATAGGCAGGTGTTTTTTCCATCATCAATTCATAGCTTTTGCAATTGCACTCATCATGCCCTACCGACCTGCAAAAGTTGCAGAATAGTTGTTAAGGTGTTTATACAAACTTCTACAGCAAATAAAAATTATCCGTCGTATGTTTCCCTGCTACATGACATACAGCGCACCACAATGCAGGCCCCACACTCGGTCCTACTTGGTCTTCCGGCCTCAAAGGCATTGGCCCTCCTCTTGAAATATAGTTCACAAAGACTGGGCAGTGGCCTTTATCATGCCCCTAACCTTTACATTTCAGGCACCATATTTCTTTGCGCACCTCCGGTCGAACTCTTCTGTCTTGCTTCAAACTTTGCATTTTAAGGCAAAGATTTTGCAATTGCGCATGGATCTGCTGAACCCCTAGATTCATATCTTGCATCGGTGTTTCATGTAGTCTTATTGTAATCTCCAAAGCCTCTGCCTAAGTCGTAATCTTTTGTTGTGATAGTGCAACCCTTAGGTGTGGCAGGAGCAAAGCCACAAACCACTCATGGTGTTGTCCATCTGTTAAGTTCATATTAGCTTCACAGATTTTACACTTCAACCTCTGATCCAATTCCCAAGGTGTCTCACCTAGTTTCATCGCAATTTCCTTGAACCCCACAATCGACTGTGCCTCGGATTTAGGCCTAATGAACTCTTTACTCAACGTGGTCTGGATGTCTGCCACTCCAGCATTTGGGTTATTATTAGAGTACTTGATGTACCAAGTCAGCACGCAATCCTGCAAAGCACTAACCAATTTTTCCTTCTTCATATGATCATCTATGACGCCCTAAGCGTCCCATACATCTTTCACAACGAACCAAAACTGGTCTGGGTCCTCATTTCCCAAGCCCTTAAACAAAGGTAGCTTCACCGAATTTTCCATGTTGAACTGCAGTGGAGGTGACAGTGGTATGGGTGAAGTCGCAAGTGATGGTGGTGAAGTTGGAGGTGGTGTGGGTGGAGGTGACAGTCGCGGGAATCCTTATCTTATTAACTGAATTGCACTTCGCGGAGAAGCCTGCGCTACTCCCTCTTTGTCACCCAACGGCTGTGAGATCAATGGGATATATTCAAGACCCTTTCTTCCTTTATTTCTATTGTTGAAAAGTGTGCAACAAGAAATTCTTGTTGAGAATGCAGCAAGATGATGGAGCTTAGTGAAAAGAGTCGCCTTCACTAAGTGGGCCCGCAGGCAAATTATGGCGCAAGTTCTATTTTTTATCACAGCGTGGATGATCACAGTGTGGATGATCACAGTGTGGGTGATCACAGTATGAGTGATCACAGTGTGGGTGACCACAGTGTGGGTGACCACAGTGTGGGTGACCATAGTGTGAGTGATCACAGTGTGAGTGATCAAAGTCTATTGTTAGACTAGCTGTCAAAAATAGACAAGTCAAATATTATTGTCTCATAATAATATTTAGACTATAAACTTGATCTTATTCTCTTGGAGCACTTCAGGATGAGCTACAGATGTGGTACATGCAGATCCCAGAGGGAAATACATGGTTACCTATGGGATGACTAATATTTGCATGCAGGACTTCAGTTAGAACTCAAGTGTGTTGAGTTTAGTGGACTGGAGGTGCAGTTGATGGAGTTGTGTTCAGTTTAGCTTTGTTAAACTAGTTGTATTTAGTCTAACTGATCAATAGACTAGAGATGAGTTGGGTGAATTAGTTATTAATTAATTCACAAGTTATTAACTCATAATGCAACTATAGAATACATCAATTAACTCAGTTGCATGTCAGTGCATGTTCAGTTCAGCAGGGACAGGTGTTAGAGGATCATATTGCTATCAGTTGTGACTATAGTTGTGCATGATGATTTGCACAATCAGAGGGATTGAGTATGCCAATGAATTGGCCAATATAAGGAATTTTAGCATGTGCTCACGTCCAACATAGTGTGAGTGATTATTTGCAGGTCAAATATGAGTTTGGTAAGCCATTCTCATCAGTTCTTGAGCAGGTATTGAGCTGGAGAGGCAAGCAAGCAGTGGAATAGATTTGGAGATCAGATCTGAGTTGTATTGTGTGTAACAGGTGGAGCTGGTACTGGATTTCTTGTGATAAGCATTGTACTTTGTAATGTTACATGATTCAATCAATACAATATACAGATAGTGTGGGGTTTTTAGCGAGATGCTTTCCCTGGGATACATACTGTGTTAATGAGTTTGATTGATGCTTCTATGTACGCCTGTGAATGTTTCTTCTTCTGTAAATTGATGATCAACGTATAGGAGGTTATGTATTATGCATGTTCTGCTTATAAGTGTATAATCAGGATAATCTCTGTGAATATGTGTCATATTATTCAAAATTTCTACATGGTATCAGAGCTAGATAAATTGTGGAAAAAATTTCTACATGGTATTGGAGCTGCTTGATTTGTAGAAGAGATTTTTACAGGATATCAAGTGAGGATTGATCATCTGATCTACTATTCAGGAAGTGTTTACATTCTATTTCCTCAAGCAGAGTCTGTAATCGGGCCAGGTAGCCTCTGGATTCATCCTTCTTTTGGAAGGTGAGATATCTGGTAAAAGCCCATACAGTCGATCTCTATACGAGAAATACTTTGTTCTCACGAATTTTAGATCGGAAGCGGTTGAGTTTTTGTGCTGGTGGAATTCGAATTTAATTCCAAAGCAAGAGCGAAACTCAGAAACATTAAGTGTGAGAATGGAGACAGTATGCCCCAGTATCTCACGAAGTTCACCCAATGCCGGGATGAGCTGGGAAGTGTGGGGGTGACTATCGGATGAGGATGGTGAGTCTAGCACTCCTTGACCTTCCTAAGAGTTGGCATGGCTACTAGGACTCAGTGAATGGAAGGGAGAAATTGCTAGGATGGGAGAGACTTTGGTCGGATCTTGGGCAGGAGGAGATTAGACGGAGCACCAGAGACAGTTCTTCATCTATGCATGATGAGGAGAACTGTGCCTTAGCAAGTAAGGCGAAGAAGGGGAACGAGAAGGTTTCTCTTTCTGAATCTTGTTCTTCCAATGATGGGAAGAAGGTTGACAAATCGAAAGTGCGATTCTTTTGTTGTCATGATGGAGACTTGGTGGTCGAGAGGGAGCATACATTACCTCTCAACATGCAAAGCCAGAAAAAGTCTCAGATGATTGTGGAGGAGCCACGATTGGTGCAGCAGCTTCAGGAGGTTGTGGAGGAGCCACAACAAGGGAAGCTGAGAGGAGATCGAGTAGAGACATCTACTCATCCAGAGACCTCCAGTAGGGGGAAACTTCGAGCTAGGTGGGCTGAGGGATCGTATGCAGCCATACCTCCAGGTAGGAGGTGGGGTGATGTGGATTGATTGTCCCAAGGAGGAGGGGCAAGATCCTTGAGGTACCCAACCTCTTGGATGAGACCTTGTTATGGGGGCCCCAATGTGTAGTAGCAGGAACTGATTGATTGGGTAGAGACAGATGCGGATGGAGCGGCAGAGAGAGCGACAATGCAGGGAATCTCAGGACAGCGCATAGCTAGCAGGCTGCAGCAATGCGAGAGGCACAAGTGTTTTGCACAGTGCTAGGTGGCACAGAGAGGTGTGCAATGGTGCGAGATGCATGGAGATGTTGCAGTAGCGCAGATGTGAGAGAGGGAGAACTTGTCAACAGCAGGTAGAGCTTCAGCATCAGAGGGTGTTTCTATCCCAACAAGGAGGTCAGTTGGGAGGTGCAGTGCGGATGCAATGCTGGGAGATAGAACCAGCAGCAGCACGGATGCAGTCAGAGATCAAAGTGACAGAGGCTAGAGAAGTCAGATACTGAAGAGCACAGAGATGCAGAGTTTCAGTCGACAGAGGCAATAGCAGTCAGAGACTTTGATGACAGAGCAAGTGGACCAGCCAGATGTGTTGCATGGAGAACATTCCAGAGTTTTAGGATCGGGTTTGAGAGGAAGCCTTTCTTGTTGAGAGGGAGTGTTGAAAAGTGTGCAACAAGAAATGCTTGTTGAGAATGCAACAAGATGATGGAGCTTAGTGAAAAGAGTCGCCTTCACTAAGTGGGCCCGCAGGCAAATTATGGCGCAAGTTCTATTTTTTATCACAGTGTGGATGATCACAGTGTGGATGATCATAGTGTGGGTGATCACAGTATGAGTGATCACAGTGTGGGTGACCACAGTGTGGGTGACCATAGTGTGATTGATCACAGTGTGAGTGATCAAAGTCTATTTTTAGACTGGCTGTCAAAAATAGAAAAGTCAAATATTATTGTCTCATAATAATATTTAGACTATAAACTTGATCTTATTCTCTTGGAGCACTTCAGGATGAGCTACGGATGTGGCACATGCAGATCCCAAAGGGAAATACGTGGTTACCTATGGGATGACTAATATTTGCATGCAGGACTTCAGTTAGAACTCAAGTGAGTTGAGTTTAGTGCACTGGAGGTGCAGTTGATGGAGTTGTGTTCAGTTTAGCTTTGTTAAACCAGTTGTAGTTAGTCTAACTGATCAATAGACTAGAGATGAGTTGGGTGAATTAGTTATTAATTAATTCACAAGTTTTTAACTCATAATGCAACTATAGAATACATCAGTTAACTCAATTGCATGTCAGTGCATGTTCAGTTCAGCAGGGACAAGTGTTAGAGGATCAGATTGCTATCAGTTGTGACTATAGTTGTGCATGATGATTTGCACAATCAGAGGGATTGAGTATGCCAATGAATTGGCCAATATCAATAATTGTAGCCTGTGCTCACGTCCAACACAGTGTGAGTGATTATTTGCAGGTCAAATACGAGTTTGGTAAGCCATTCTCATCAGTTCTTGAGCAGGTATTGAGCTGGAGAGGCAGGCAAGCAGTGGAATAGATTTGGAGATCAGATCTGAGTTGTATTGTGTGTAAAAGGTGGAGCTGTTACTGGATTGCTTGTGATAAGCATTGTACTTTGTAATGTTACATGATTCAATCAATATAATATACAGATAGTGTGGGGTTTTTAGCGATATTCTTTCCCCGGGATGCATACTGTGTTAATGAGTTTGATTGATGCTTCTATGTACGCCTGTGAATGTTTCTGCTTCTGTAAATTGATGATCAACGTAGAAGAGGTTATGTATTATGCATGTTCCACTTATAAGTGTATAATTAGGATAATCTTTGTGAATATGTGTCATATTATTCAAAATTTCTACATCTGTAAGCCTTTCCACTTCGCATAGCTCTGAACATCAAGGTAGCTGCATAACCCGTTTTTCGCACAATAACATCTTAATCCAGGTATTCAAAGACTTCAAGTACTTACCTTGCAGACCTTTGAAAAAGCACCACTCTGCCTCGTTGTAACTAACTAAGGTATCGACCACGAATTCAGTCACAAATCCTCCTATGATGTAATTGTTGACTTGTTTGGGCCTGACCCAGGTTCATAGGTGATTTAGCTAAACAAATCCCGGTACTGCTGGCCCTTTTGGCAACAGTCCATGGAGCGCGGACTAAGGTCTTACCTGAAGTAATATGGGAGGGTGCTAAAACCAGGTTTCCGCACCCTAGAGATGTCTGATGATTTTCAGTGGTCTGCAGATTTACCCTGCGCGCACATTGCTACGCACATCTACCAGTACCTCGCAGCCTTCGATGTTGCCTTCGCGTAGCCCTCCTCAAGGCACTATCCGTGTTATTACCTGATTCCTTACTGTTAACCCGATATTAGTCGATCACCCAGCTTATTAGTATGTGTCTAGTTATATTTAACAGTGTTCAGCATTCATATAAGTGCGCATGATAAAGAAAACAATATATTTAAATAGGAAATAGCACAAGAATAGATACACAAGATTTGAAATCAAAATTCTCTTTATTATTCTTCTTCCTTGGTTACAGACTCGACTCCGCCCTGTGCACTCAGCTGCAGGGGTCCGCGCACTCAGCTGCAGACTCTACTAGGCCTCTGCGCACTCAGTTGCAAAGCCTCTTCCTACTACTACGACACAAAACATTTATACTTTCTCTCTACGATTGCTATCTTCTAGAGTCCATTCGTTCGCTGCTTTACAACTTAGAGCCTCACTCTGTTTATACAATCCCATGGTATGTGGACCATGGGTAGGCCAACACTACCTTCAAAACTTAGGGCGGGCAACTCTATGACTCTAACATACAATTTGCACTCCGCGCCCACAATTCGCGAAGTCTTTACAACAATAGTACTCAAAACTTGGGCTTTGAGCCCCAAAACATGTTGTGGGGGGATTCCATGCCCAACAGGCCCCCAAAAAAAACATCATCACTCGTCCTCGAGTCACTCTGTCGATGCAGCGACTTGGCATGGAGTCCCTTCAGCTCGTCCCGAACGGCCTGAATGTTGGCAGCGCACTGAGCTGCTGCCTACTGAACTTGCTGCATTCTTGCTTTTGAACCCTCTGTCTCTGGCGTGTTGCGCTACATCTGTGCATGCATTCCTTGAATCTGTGCAAGCTTTCCTTCAATATCCGCCATGATTGTGAAGGCTTCATCAATCCACGGCTGGACGCGCACTTTTAGAACTGCTTCTTTGTGGTGTGTCGCGTCCACTTGCTCTTTTAAAGCCTTGGCCTGCTGCATCCTTGCAAGTCGTTGAGTAAGGACTACTATCTATGCAGTCCCTCTAATGTTGTCATATTGTTGTTGGAGTTCACATGCCTCGGTCTCCAACCGCTAAATGTTGGGGTCCTCCTGCAACGTAGTGAGGACCTCCAACGCCTGCTCCAACATGTTGGTACAGTCGTAGACTGCACCTCCAATCTCTTCCATCCCTGCTGCAATAGCGCTGGTGCACTGTTCTCTGACCTCTGGGGGAGTGGAAGGTTGTGCCTTCAACCACAGCTCGGTAATCTGGAGATTCATCTCCAGCTGCAATCTTTTTATTTCCTCACACACGTTACGGACTCCACTTGCCAAACATTGGATCTGCACTTCTGCTGGTAGCTCTACTGCAATGGACAATTCGGGGACGCGTCAGCAAGCGTCATCAACTGTCTGTACCAACTATCGGTTCTCCAACACCAACTCGTCGCGTTGCAAGCTAAGCTATTCTATATTAATCTTTTGCTCGCTCAAAACTTGGATCGCACGGCTGTCTCTGGAGTGGAGTTCTTATGTTATCCCATCATGCAGCTGATAAAGTGTGTCAGGGGGGGGCAACCAAGTTAAGGCCAATGCCTTTCATTGTATTAAGCGTCACCTGATCCATTGTGCTCTCCGAGACTAGCGCTCCCTCTGGCAAGGTTATCATATTGGCCATCTTTGCGCGGAGCATTTGTTCTGTTGTTGACGTGCCTGCTGCGATGTGGGTAGACAAGGTACCCTCCTACGGGGGTCGTACCTGTAACTCCTGCAGCTGCGCCCTTAGGGCCCCCAACACAGTCTGCTGCTCCGTCATAAAGTCTTGGAGTGCTTCACTAGTGACATCGCGAACCATCTCACCGATGTCATGGAGATCACCTTCAGTTAAGGTGATCGGGTCGATGGCCAGCTTTGAGGCCTTGACCTTCTTTCTTGGACCCATTCTTTCTGTGATGCACGGCCGTTTGAGTTGCGTAGAGGTGGTCCTTGGGTCCGTGCTCTCTTTTGCTTGTTCTGTGTCCTCTACCTCCTACCCTACAGACATTACTTGGCCTTCCTCTGCCTGCACTGTGGCGGCCTCTGCTATCTGTGCTACTACTGCTACTTCAGCAGCCTTCTTCTGCTTCGCGACTACCTGTGTCGCTTCATAGACTGCCTTGACCTTGGCTGCCGCTTTTTCGTTTCGTCTTCTCTCGGCCAGTTGGGTGATGCGTAGCTTAGCATCATCCTTCCTTTTATACATTGTTTTCTTCTCCAAATCCGAGGCACGCCACTCGGGAGGCCATGTCTCTAACACTGTAAAGATCACGTCGTCAGTGGCTATGAATGGGAGCTTTGTCCACTGTTGCGCCAGATCTTTTTGTGCCCTGATGTAGATATTGTGCATGTCCGCCTTGAAGTCTACAAAACTCTGTAGACTGTTGTGCACCATGGGGGACAGGTGTGGCCTCCTATTAATCCACATTCGAATGCTCGCCTCCATGAGCACCTAGAAAATCTTGGTATCGTGAATCCGTTTCACGTCCTTGGTGGCCTAGAGTGAAGTGTACTTCGCAGCGTCTAGTAAGTCTCGATCGATGCTCGGGAACTGGCTGTCCTCTAGGATTTCTCCTGCTACCAGCAAGACGGATAAGAGAAACCACGCATAGTGGAAGGTCTTACCCTATTCTTGGGCCTCCTGGCAATTGAGAAAAAACTCTTCGCAAAGGAACTCAGCCCAGTTGAACTGGACACCCTCCACACATTGTTCAGTCAGTGTAACCACTGGCACTGGTACTTCATCAACGCAGCATTTTCTTATTACTTTACCGGCCAGGAGTTGGGTGGCTATGCGCACCCCTTTATCCTTGATACTGGTGATAACGTAACCCCTCTTTTTCTTCTCAAGCTTATATTTTTGTCTTCATGGCATCTGCGAGAGTCAAATCGTTGCTTTTTCTTGTTATCTTCGCGGGGTCCTTTCCCTTATAGGGAGGCCGAGAAATTCTATGGATGATATCTGTCATGATGGGAATAGGCTCCTCCAGCCATAAGTACCCATCATGCACTAGGAAAAGCAGCTGCCTGATAAGAAAAATGGTGATGGGCACGCGGTAGAAATGTGGTATCCATAGTAGATGAAGAAACCCGGCCTTTTCCACACCGCGCAACCATTTTCGCGGCTCTAGCGTTATCATCAGCCCCTCCATATTCTGTTTCATCAGGTTTGTTGTTTCTAAGTGCGGGAACTTCTTGCTATCCACGAGGTCCCAGTCTTCAAATTTCAGGGTGGGCACGCATCCTAGGATCGAGCCCTCAAAGGTAATTCCATCGAGGAGGAGCGGGATCTGGAGTGCACTCTTCATTGCATCCAGATCCTTTGGTACTTTGGTTTTCCCTTTTCACGGAGGGACATACTCAGGCAATTTCACTGTAGAGCGCAATAGTTGGATGTCTTCCTCCACGTCTTCTTCTTCCTATATGGCGGCAATCAGAGTCTGCAAGTATTCTTCCTCTTCACCTGTTTCAATGGTGATTGCCTTTCCTTTTTCTTCCGTTGATAGTTTATTGTGTTGCGGATTCCTCGGGGACATGCGTACTGGTCCCATTACCTGCTTATCTTTCTTTGATCTCAGTGTCCAGGGTGATTTAGGGATTTTTGTCACAACCTCAGTGCTTGCGGGAACATCATGGACCATGGGGGTCTGCGCGGCCTCATTGGTGGTTCCTTCTTCAATGCCCAACCCATCCTCAGTGGCCATCATCATTTCTGCACTGTATGCAGTATTTTGCGAACTTAAGGGCTCTATTCGGTTCTCAACACTTTGCGCTTTGTTCAATCGTTCAAATCTCAATTGACCAAGCGTTGTCTGCTAGCTATTCCTTGGAGTCTTATAGTGTCTTTGGAATTCAAATTCGACCGTTTCCCCCAATTCTAGGCCATCAATGCGTTCTTGGCAGCAGATTTTCCGAAATCTTGCCCATAACTCTTGTCTTAAATGCCTGCTACCTGCTCCATCTGGCCTCAACTCAGACATCTCGTCATGAACAGTGACACAAAAAGTCACTTCCCAGCCCACTCGTGCAGCAGTGCATCCCTCCATGCACGGGCGTGAACCTTATGACAAGTTGTTCCTATGCGCACCTATCAGAGCGCGCAGCTCCTAGGCAGAACAATTTATAGTCCCAAGCTCCCTTTCAGCTGTCTAGAGTGCTAAGACTGTTCTTCTTACGACTAGTTAGGTGGTCGCACCACCTGTGTGAGGCTCCATCTTGCCCTCCAGTATAGTCCGCGAAAAATCCTCATCTGTCATTGCGGCGATCGGCGCCGCGTGCTCTACTATTTGTAGTGTGCTCCCCTGGTTACTGTGTTTGGTGATATGCGGTCCTAGCCACGGCAGCAGACTAATTAATTCTCGAAGAATTCTTCGGCGAAAATCCAAATCAAGTTGTTGTCTTTCTAGCTATTACCTTATCAAGTAATCTGAGTCATTGGATATTATGCCCGGTCTATTTAAAGTGCATATGCCAGATCTTCTCATTCAACTTGTCCTGACAATGAACCACACTGGTTGGTTCGAAACGCGTCGAGAAAAATTTCTCCATGTGATTTTCGCCGAAGAATTCTTCAAAAATTTGATATGGATCACAGAAGTCTCAATTCAATAATTAATTCTCAGCGATGGTCTTCTAATTCATTAGTGTGATCATCCGCACTTTGCCTTGTCATCCTTGGTTTATCGACGAGACATGCTCCCTTGATCTCATTTTCCAACCTCTTGACAATGCTTTTCTTCCTTAGCCATACCCAGTCCTTTTCAAGTTCGCGAAGTCTAAGGTTCCCTTTCTGAATGGCTTCCTGAAGTCTTATGTGTTCTACTTCGCGTAGCTGTGTGATTTCTTCATCCTGGGCTTCGCGCATTGTCACACCTACGGGTGCTATTACGTGTGGATTCATCTTTGCATGCTCCTCAGAGATTACAATCCCTACTTCATTCTGCAACCTTGGAATTGTTTTCGCAGTCAAGGTTTTGCACATGGTCCTATAGGCCCATCAAACCGCTGGTACGCGCAGGTCCCAGTCAGTGCGTCTCACCTGGTGAACCCTATTCATCACTTCGCACACCCTGTCAAATTCTTCTTTGTGGATAATCTTTGGCGCGCTTTGCCTTTCCTACCACTACGTTTTGTTCCAATTCTCTATTCTGGAAGTGGTGTGCGCTTGTGCGGGCTGTATGTGATATGTCTGTAACCATCGAGAAAGGTGGGTGTGCAAGTTGTTTTGTTCCTCGTAACCAACTCTCATCTATAGCTAGGGTTTTCCAAATCGTAGGCTCATCATCCTTTTGCACCCGCGCTAGTCCTCAAAACTTCTCTGATGTGTACCCCACCACCTTGCGGGCGTCGCGTGCAGTGCCCATTTTAGAGCATCGAACTGCTGCTGTTCTGGTACTGCGCTTTCAAATTTGTTCAGGAATTCATCCACTGTTTTCAACCCATCATACATAGGTAGATCCCTTACCTCTATTGTCATGCAGCACAGTGATCTAACCATCATGTTGCAATTAAGCGTTGTTACTTCGTGCAGCCGATTCTGCCATCGCTCTATTTCTTTGTCCGAATCCGAAGTGTAGGAGCTTTCACGCTCCCATGAAATCCTACCATCAACAATCGAGTTCACCCAATCCTATTCTCACATGGTTATATTGTAGATGCAATCAAGATCGTCATCACTATCATCGTCACACACCGGTTCAGTGTATCACACTCCTCCGGCCAGATCTAGTGGTACTACTACGCGTAGTGACTTATTCTCAAAGACCATTTTGCTCTTCCTCATATTTATGAATCTGTTCATATCAGTGGCCTAGTCTATGCCCAGTAGCACAGGATAGGGATTACTATCATCAACAATCTCTATCACTTCGAAATCCACCATCGCGCTCACACCTTCAATATCCACCATTACCCCTTGCAATCTTCCCATGGGCAAGATCTTATGTTGGTTCGCCATTCGCAATTGAATAGGAGACCATTGTAGCATGGGTCTACCCATGCATTCCCATGTTTTTTTTTACAGTACATTCGTGTCCGATCCGAGATCCGGGATTACCTGCTCCATTTCATACTTACTGATTTGCGCAGTCAACCTCATTTCCCTTCCTATGTGCAATGCATGCTTTCCAAGTTTCTGAACAACGCGCGGTTCTCCCGACCCCACGCACCTATTGATAAGTTCCTGTAGTCCTTTTACTGCCTTGTTGTTGCGCAGCAATTTCATGCATGTCTCCAGAAAGGTATCGAGCGTTGAAGGATCCATCCCTGGTTCTAGTTGATCCTTACTACCTGAAGTGGAGGCCTCCGTGAAGCTCTTCTTAGCTTCCATGTGTAGGAATTTACAGGGTAAGTTCCTCAGAAAGAATACCAAAAGGACACCGCTCACAACCAGATCTCAAATCAATACACCGGTATTTTTGACGTGGTTAAAACCCTCAAAGTGCAAGGAGGGAAACAGTCCACGGCCTGTCCCAACGTGGGTACTACAGGCAATTTATTAATCAAAGAATGAAAATTTACATAAGCTTCTCTCATTCACGGATTACCTGAACAATGACCCTCCATGCGCTTTAAATAGAACTCATGGACCAATCGGGTGTCAAGCCACGGATCAAGTGTCGGTAATACCGAGGTGAGAGTGAACCGTCGGATCACTACATATCGTGACCATCGGATTGTAAGTTACAAAATGTACAACGGTAAAGAAACACACTTTACTTAACTCTATACTAGACCAAGTTGAACTTAACTATATCCTATGTGTCGGAATATCCTAACATCCCCCCTTAAGAACAACTTGGGATAGGATTGAAGGATTTACAAATATGACACAATAGGAGAAGGAAGGAGGCACTAGAGCCTATCCCCCCTTAGTGACAACTTCCTGAACTCCAAGCATATATCGAAGTTTAGCGAACTTCGCCTCTCTGAGAGCCTTTGTGAAGATGTCTGCAACCTGATCATCTGTTGGACAATATTGCACTTCAAGAACATGGTCATGAATGAGCTTTCTGATGAAGTGCATGTGTAGTTCAATGTGTTTGTTGCGCTGATGCTGGACTGGATCTTCGCATAGCTGAATGGAACTTTGATTATCACACCAAAGTGTGGTTGGATGTTGCTGCTCAAAGCCAAACTCTGATAGGATCTGACGAAGCCACAAGGCTTCCTTACTAGCTTCCACGGCACCACGATACTCTGCTTCTGCTGACGAAAGAGAAATGGCAGCCTGTTTCTTACAAGGCCATGTAATAGGTCCTGAACCAAGAGTGAATACATAACCGGCAGTAGACTTCCGATCATCAGGGTCACCAGCCCAATCAGAATCAGTGAAACCAACTAACAGAGGAGCTGCTTTGGCACTGTAATGAATCCCAAACTGTATTGTACCTCGAACATAACGAAGTATTCTTTTAGCTGCTTTCCAATGACTTTCACGGGGGTTTTGCATAAAACGAGAAACAAGGCCAACAGCAAAGGAAAGATCAGGACGAGTATGGGTTAAATACAAGAGTTTTCCGACAAGTTGACGGTATAAGGTAGCATCAACTTCAGGAGAAGTACAAGAGACTGAAAGTTTGACTCCAGACTGAAAGGGAGAAGGGGCTGGCTTACAATCTTCCATGTGAAAATGACGAAGAATATCACAAGCATACTTGGACTGGGAAAGGAAAATACCCTCTTGGGATTGCAAGACTTGAAGACGGAGAAAATAGTGTAAGTGTCCTAAGTCTGTCATTTCAAATTTCTTTTTAAGGCTAGGCTTCACATGGTTTATAAGGTTGGGATCATTACCAGTAAGAATAAGATCATCAACATAAAGAACAAGGATGATAAGAGAGTTGCCCACTTTCTTGGTGTAGACAGTATTGTCAGAATGACACCTAGAAAAGCCAGATTCTAAAAGAAAGCTATCCATTTTGGCATACCAAGCCCGAGGAGCTTGCTTGAGGCCATAAAGGGATTTCTTAAGTCGACAAACAAGGCTGGAGTCTGTTTGTATGAAGCCAATGGGTTGTTCCATATAGATTTCTTCCTGCAAGTCCCCATGCAAGAAGGCAGATTTAACATCCATCTGATGGACTTCCCATTTTAAAGAGGCGGCAAGGGAAAGAACAAGGCGGATAGAGTTCATTTTGGCAACAGGGGAGAAGGTTTCAGTGTAGTCAATGCCTTCAACCTGTGAAAAGCCCTTAGCAACGAGACGAGCTTTATGTTTATCAACTTTCCCATCTGGTCCATACTTGGTTCTGTAAACCCATTTACATCTAACAAGTTTGCGTCCCTTTGGTAGAGGAACAAGATCCCATGTATCATTTGTCATCAATGAATGATATTCTTCATTCATAGCTGCTTCCCAATGTGGATGGCCTGAAGCTTCTGCAAAAGTGTCAGGATCATGATTTACTGGAGCTTGAGCCAGTAAAGAAGAGGCTCTTTCAAACTGAGAACGTGTACGTCGCTGATCTGTAGGATCACCGGCAAGATCACCTGCTGCATCCCGAGTAGCACGGACCCATCTTGGAAGTTGAGGATCCTGAGAAGGTGGGGGAGGATTATCATCCTCGCTTTCATCATCTGAAGAAGAAATGTTTTCAAAAGTAGAAGAGATAGGAAGAGGTGGCACATCCGCCGGACTAGGCTCGCAGGCCGATTTATTTTCATCAAATTTTACATCTCTTCTAATGATAACATTTTTGGACTTAAATGGAATAAGTCTATAACCTTTTACATCTTCAGAATATCCAACAAAAGTACATTTCTCACTCTTAGGTTCTAAAGCTTTATGCTTTTCATCTGGAATATGGGCCCATGCTTCACTTCCAAACACACGAAAGTGACTTACATCTGGTTTAATGGAACTCCAAGCTTCTTCTGGAGTGATATTCTCTAGAACCTTAGTAGGAGTGCGATTGATTATATAATTTGCACAATTAATTGCTTCGGCCCAAAAACTAAGACTGAGTCCTTTAGATTGCAGCATACAATTAGCCATTTCCTTTAAGGTGCGATTTTTCCTTTCAGCTACACCATTTTGTTGTGGAGTGTATGGAATAGTATGTTGCATTTGAATTCCATTTTCGGTGCAAAAGTTGATGAATGTGTTTTTAACATATTCTCCACCATTATCAGTTCTTAGCTTAAGAATTTGATGTCCAGATTGTTTTTCAACAAAGGCTTTGAAGGCCAAAAAAGTGTTAAATACTTCGCTCTTGATTTTTAAGAAGTATACCCAAGTGCGTCTGGAGAAATCATCAATGAAAGTTAAGAAGTACTTGCAGCCAGAGAATGAAGCAACAGGAAGAGGACCACATAAATCACTGTGCACAAGCTGTAAAGGGGCTGAGGCGTGCCAAGAGGCACGTTTGTCAAAACTGTCCCGATGATGTTTTCCGAGTACACATCCGGAACAAACACCATCTCTGCAAGATACCATAGGAAGACCTGTCACCATATTTTCTTTACATAGATGCTGAAGGGAGCGATAGTTTAAGTGACCAAATCGCTCATGCCAAAGTTTGCTCACTTCATCATTATGAGCAACAAATACTGAGGGAAGATTTGATGACCCAAAGTTGTGAAACTTATACAACCTTTTGGAATCATCAGCAAGACCAGTAGCTAGAATCTGTTTAGGATCTTTTAGATCCTTGATTACAACATCATGAGGTGAAAATTCAACAATTTTACCTTCACCTGAATGAGTTATCTGATAGACAGATAGAAGGTTGCAGGATAAGGTTGGAACACATAATACATCATTAAACTGACCATTGTCTAGATGAACAGTTCCAGTCCCTACAACATTAAGAGATCTATCATCACCAATATATATATTTTTGGTGTTACAATCATTTAAAGAATAAAACATGGCTTGGTTTTTGGCCATGTGACAAGAGGCTCCAGAATCAATGACCCACTCATGAGAATGAGAAGAAGAAGAAGATACATTTAATGCATAACCAGACTGAGATGATTGACAATGACATGCAAAAAGTGCCATTCCGGAAGTTGAAGTTGAAGTAGGCTCCACATGGATGTTATGTTTCTTCATTGCGGCTTCCAAGGCTTCCATCTTCTTAAAGCATTTAGATTCTAAGTGGCCATCTCGATTACAAAAGTTACAATGTCTATCAGTCTTCTTCCATTTTTTTTTTATTGGTCTTATCATTTTGCTGAAATGATCTTTCATTTTGAGGCTGAGATGGTTTAGGACCATTCTTTTGAGGATATGACTTCTTAGGATTCTTTGAATTTGGTTGCTGTTGGGCGGCTAACGCTTTCGTGGAAGAGTTTCCAAGATTAAGAAGACCAAGGTGTAAGAGTTTTTCTTGTTCTCTTATTAAGGAATCACAAAAGGAGTCAAAGGAAGGGGCCTTGTAGTCTTGTCCTTGACAAATGAAAGCTTCCCTTGTAGAATGGAAAGTGGAAACAAATACAGAGTAGGCTGGTCCCAACTTAGTAAGGATGGAATAAATAAGGTTACCATCTTCTTTCTTAACTTTAACACCTTCCAAGAGATATCTAAGGGTCTTGAATTTGGACAAGAAATCTTCAATGCAAGAAAAATTATTAGGATCCAAAGTAAGCAGCTCATTTTCAAGTTGATGGGCTCTAATTTCATTTTTAATCCCAAAAACTTTAGCAAGTTTTTCTAATGCTTCATGAGGAGTCTCAAGTTCTCCAATGTGGAATCTAAGATCAGGAGAAATAGACATCCCTATCAAACCACGTGCTTGATCTTGTCTATTTTCCCATTTTGTCGCCTTTTCTTCATCTTTTGGTTTCTTCTCTTGGTCTGTGGCTATTCTGAAGAGACCTTTACTTCTAAGTAAATCTTCGATGTAGGCTACCCATTGGAAGTAGTTAGTGCTGTCAAGAATGACTTGGCATGGACTTTCCATTTTTAAAAAAACTGAAGCTGAAGATGCTGAAAGTAAGTGTTCCAATGGATAGATCTCGAAAAAATAGGCGGTTTTAAAAAAAACAGCTCTGAAAAAGGCTTCTGGATGAAGAAGTTATGGCTTTTTGAAAAAAAATTGTTGACGTTGCCGGCAAAGTGCGCGAATGTGCGGGAATGAAAAAAAATATGCCCCCACAAAATGGAGACTTGAACCCAAGACCTCTACTCTCTTAAAATAGCTTTGAACCAATTGATCTATACAAAAAATTTGAGAGAGAGAGAGAGAGGGGGGGGGGCTTGGTTTGCGTGCTTGCCTTGAGAAAGCTCTTTTTCCCTACAAAACACAAAACACAAAATCCAACACGAATATGCAAAGAAAAACGAACCTTGCGGCTCAAAGTTAGCTTTAGCCAAAAAACTAGAAATTTAAAAAAAATCTCAAAGTTAGCTTTAGCCGAAATACTAAATATTTTTCTCAATGTTTCTGATTTTCCGAGATCACACTAAGGTGCAGGGAAAAGAGCATACGCATGAGAAAAATCCTTCCTTTCTGTTTCTGATTTGCCCAGATCGCACAGAGTCGCAGGGCAAAGAGCATACGCAGAAATGAAAGGTATAGATCCGGTTTAAAAAAAGGCTAAATAAACTGAGACCGAAATAAGCAGAGAGAAAATAACAATAAACTGCAAAAAACATTGTATACCTCCCGATCTGAAAAATGACGCAGCTAGGGCTACCGGAAACCTTTTCGCGTGAAACGAAAGGGCCTCACTGGAACAGATGCTCCATACGCAATAGAGCAGTCCTCTCGGCCCAAAAGCAGTCAGAAACAGCAGATCTAGGAAACGACAGCCGCATGCAGTTCTACCGGCTTCAGATTTGGATCACCAACGGACGCGGCCCTCAAATAGCTCTGATACCATGTAGGAATTTACAGGGTAAGTTCCTCAGAAAGAATACCAAAAAGACACCGCTCACAACCAGATCTCAAATCAATACACCAGTATTTTTGACGTGGTTAAAACCCTCAAAGTGCAAGGAGGGAAACAGTCCACGGCCTGTCCCAACGTGGGTACTACAGGCAATTTATTAATCAAAGAATGAAAATTTACATAAGCTTCTCTCATGCATGGATTACCCGAACAATGACCCTCCATGCGCTTTAAATAGAACTCATGGACCAATCGGGTGTCAAGCCACGGATCAAGTGTCGGTAATACCGAGGTGAGAGTGAACCGTCGGATCACTACATATCATGACCGTCGGATTGTAAGTTACAAAATGTACAACGGTAAAGAAACACACTTTACCTAACTCTAACCTAACTCTATACTAGACCAAGTTGAACTTAACTATATCCTATGTATCGGAATATCCTAACGCCATGAACATCTCCTTTGCGCGCTCCAAATCAAATTCAGGTTCCTTTGTATGAGCCTTGCGAACACACGCACTTTCTTTTGGATGATTACCTTTATCATCTCCGATGGTGATACCGCTTCTGAGCATTATGTTTACATTTGCGTCAACTTTGCGCGACTCAGACCTCATTATTTGCAAATTCTGAGTCGGGGGAGGCTGGAGTCTTCTGCCTCGTGATCAAACTGAGTACATTACAAACATGATGTTCTTTTTGGATTCGTACAATTGCGAGCATAGTGTCCGAGCCCTCCACAATTGTAGAAAATTAGTTGTCCGCGACCCCTTCCTGGTCCCATTCCACCTCGACCTCATCCGCACCCCTGAAATCCAGCACATGCCATTCCTGCATTTGGGTCGAGGACTTGCGTTTCGGTTTATACCCTGTAGGTAGGAGTCTGATCCATCATTAGTTTGTAGCTTCCACAATTGCATTCATCATGGCCTACCGACCTGAAAAATTTACAAAACAATTGTTGGGACGTTTGCCTATACTTCAGCAATAGATGACAATTATCCGTAGTGTGTTTTCCTCCTATCTGACAAATCGCGCACCATAATGCAGGCGTTGTGCTTGGTCCTGCTTGTGCCTCAGTTCTTAATGGCATCGGCCCTCCTCCCGCCAAGTAATTTGTGAATACTGGATAGTGGTCCTTATCATGCCCCTGGCCTTTGCATTTTATGCACCATACCTCCTCATGCGCCTCTGGCCGGTGTCCTGTCCTGTTTCAAACTCTGCATTTCCAGACATAGATTTTGCAGTTGCACGTGGATTTGTTGTACTACCAAACCAGGATCTTGAATAGGGGTCTCATGCAATCTCATTGTCATCTCCAAGGCTTTGGCCTGGGTGGAAAGCTTTTGTTGTGACAGCATCGTCCTTAAATGCAGTGTTAATGATGCTACAAACCATGCGCAGTGTTGTCCATCCGTTAAAGTCATGTTGGCTTCATGAATCATACTCTTCAGTCTCTGGTCCAAATCCCAGGGGGTCTTGCCCAGGAGCATCGTGATCTCCTTAAAACCGATAATTAATTATGTCTCCGACTTTGGCCTGCTAAATTCCCTATTCAGCACGACCTGGATTTCTATGATTCCTGTGTTTGGATGGTCATTAGAATGCTTAATGTGCCATGTTAATGCGTGATCCTGCAACACGCTTACCAATGTAGCCTTTTTTATATTATCATCCACAACTCCTTGTGCTTCCCATACTTCTCTTACCAAAAATCAGAATTGGTTTGGATCTTCATTCCCTACTCCTCTGAATACCGGTAGTTTGATCACACTTGCCATACTGAACTGTGGTGGTGGCGACGGTGGCGTGGGTTGAGATGGAGGTGAAGATGGTGAGACGGGTGGCGATGTAGGTGGAGGTGGTAAGCGTGGAATTCGTTTCCTTATCAGACTGGTCGCGCTTCTCGGAGTAACCTTCGCGAGCTCTTCCTCGCATTCCCGCGAGGGTGAAATTCTAGTTTCTAACTCTTGACCACTTCCATTTATATAGATCTTCCCACTTCGTGTAGTCCCAAAAATTAATTTATTCGCATAACCCACCTTTCACACAATAGCATCTTAATCCAAGTGTTCAAATATTTATTATACTTACCTCGCGATCCTTTGAGGAAGCACCGTTCCGCCTCACTGTAGCTGACGGTCGTATCTACAGTGAACTCAGTGATAAATCCTCCTATAATTTGATCGAGTCAATGGTCCACAACTCACGTGATCTTATCTCCTGATGCTTCTAGTCTACGCACTAATTTCGGGGTCCACACGATGGGTTTGTCGAGCCTACACCTTCCTTGACTGTTTGCTAGCTTTGCAATCCACTCATACAACTCAGAAGGAAAGGATGCAAAGAAAATTTCGTGGATTTCCATATATAAGTAGTGCTCCAACCACTGTTCCTTAGATACTCGCGGATTCCTGTTTTCTTGCGCCGCGAACTCGTGAATCTTCTTGTCCAACCACCCTTCAATTTCTTTCTTGGTTGGATTCCAGTGACATGACATCAGACATCCCTTATGCAGATCCCGGTCCTGGCAACGGAACCATTTGTTGGCTTGTTGGGGCCTGACCTAGGTTCAGAGGTGATTTAGCCAAACAAATCCTGGTACTACTGGCCCTTTCGGCAACAGTCCGTGGAGTGCGGACTAAGGTCTCACCCGAAGTAGTATGGGAGGGTGCTAGAGCCAATTTTCCGCACCCTGTAGATGTCTGATGATTTTCAGTGGTCTGCAGATTTACCTTGCACGCACGTTGCTACGCGCATCTACCAGTACCTCACAGCCTGCGATGTTGCCTTCACGTAGCCCTGTTCAAGGCGCTATCCATGTTATTTCCCAATTCCTTATTTTTAACCCGATATTAGTCGATCACCCAGCTTATCAATATGTGTCTAGTTATATTTAACATTGTTCAACATTCATATAAGTGCGCCCGATAAAGAAAACAATATATTTAAACAAGAAATAGCACAAGAACATATACATAAGATTTGAAATCAAACTTCTCTTTATTATTATTCTTCCTTGGTTACAGACTCGACTCTGCCCTGCACACTCAGTTGCGGACTCTACTAGGCCTTTGCGCACTCAGCTACAAAGCCTCTTCCTACTATTATGACCCAAAACACTTATACTTTCTCTCTACACTTGCTATCTTCTAGACTCCATTCCTTCCCTGCTTTACAACTTAGAGCCTCACTCTATTTATACAATCCCATGGTCCGCAGACCATGGGTAGGCTGACACTACCTTCAAAACTTAGGGTGGACAACCCTATGACTCTAACATACAATTTGTGCTCTGCGCCCGCAATTCGCAGAGTCTTTACAACAATAGTACTCAAAACTTGGGCTTTTAGCCCCAAAACATATTGTGGGGGTATTCCATGCCCAACAACAATCGAGCCAATGATAAACAGCATGAGCGATCTTATCCTCAGAGGCTTCCAGTCTATGTACTAACTCCAGGGTCCAGACAATAGGACTATCAAGTCTCCACCTTCCTTGGCGATCTGCTAGCTTCGCGATCCACTCATATAACTCAACTAGAAATGAATAGAAAAATATCTCGTGGATTGTTGTATACAGGTACCTATCCAACCACTGCTCCTTTGTCAGCCATGGATTTATGTTCTCATACGCCATGAATTCGTGGATCTTCCTGTACAACCAGTATTCGATCTCTTTCTTAGTTGGGTTCCAGTGGTACGATATCACACATCTCTTATGCAGATTCTAGTCCACGCAACATAACCATTTGTTAGCTGTGTGGGGGCCTAACCTAGGTTTAGCGTTAGTTAGGCAAACAAATCCCTACACTACTAGCCCTTTTGGCATCAGCCTGCGAAGCGCGGACCAAAGTCTCACCTAAAGCCGTATGGGGGGATGTTGGAACCAAGTTTCTACACCCTAAGATGGTCGTGATGTTGGTTTATACCCTTTATTCCTACTCTCGTGCAGGTCACTAAGCTTTAGGGCTCTGTCAGTCCAGCGATCCAGATACTTTCGCGCTGCTATGACAGCATATTGTATAGGTTCCCAAGTTATCTTAAGTGTTTTCCTTATCTTACTAAACAATCACATTTAGTGTCGCGTAAACTGATATTCTTACTTGCGTTCCAATATAATCACATATATTCGTGCATCACATAAACATTGTAAATTAAACCCGAAACGCCATATAACCAGATGCATTAATAGGAAATAAATACACAGAATTTGCAGAATACTTCTCTTTATTGATATCTTCAGTTTAATACAGACTATATCCGCCTTGCGCACACAGCTGCAGGGGTCCGCGCACTCAGCTGCGAACTTCCACCCTAGGCCTCTGTGCACTCAGCTGCAGAGCCTCTACCTACGCTAAGACCCGAAACACTTAGACTTCTCTACCAAGACTCTTCACTTCATTCTTCTTTAAAGACTTAAGACTTCCTAGAGCTTACTTACTTAGCTCCTTTTTATACAATCCCATGGTCCACAGACCATGGGTGGATCTTTACAGCCAACTTTACACTTTAAAAAATAAGGGCGGACAACCCTTTATGACTCATGACACCTTCGTGCTCCGCGACCACAAAATGCAGAGACTTTATAACTTTATTACAAAATTGACCCAAAACATGGGCTTTTAGCCCCAAAACTATCCTTGGGGGATCCTGTTCCCAACAATACCATTCTCCTTTGGAACATGCACATAAGCATCACAATCAAATAACCTAAGATGTTTAATAGATTGTTTGTTATAATTCCATACCTCATGTGGATTCTCGTCATCTAACACTGACGAGGGTGATCTATTTACTAGGTAACACACTATGTCCATTACCTCTAGTTAGAATTCTTGTCCTAAACCGAGACCATTAACATGACCTTGCTTTCTCCATCGGCGTCTTGTTCATCATTTTTGCAACTCCATTATGTTGAGGTGTGTATGGACTAGTATTCTACCTTTCCATAGCTCACTTCATATAGAATCCTTTGAATTCATTCTCGTAGAACTCTCCACCATTATCTGTGCTTAGCACCTTAATTTTCTTCTCTATCTAATTTTCCATAAGAGCCTTAAACTCTCTGAATTTGTCAAAGACTTCATATTTTTCCCTAAGGAAATAAATCCATGTATTCCTCGAGAAGTCGTCTATAAATAAGACAATACACATCACTTGAATAGACACATGTCCAAACACATCATTGCGCATCGGCTATAATATTCCCTTTGACCTCAAATAACTAGAGGACAATATTACTTGGTTATATTTCCCATATGAATAATGTTCACATAAATCAGAATACAGGGAACAATTAGACACACCTTCTACCATACCAATACCATGTAGTTACTCGACTATCGTTCTCTCTTATATGTCTTAGTCTTTGATGCCACAACATATCCTTTTCCCCAGAGGATGTAGGAGTTTTTCCTTCTTATGCTCCACTTTAAAGAACAACAAAATTGTTGCATCCATCACTAATAGTTTTTCTCGATGACATATATAGAGTTTTAAATAAAACTCCCCTAAGAAATACATTTTCTCCTCGAACCATCCTGCAGGTATCCTTTGCAAACAATGTTCTTAGAACTGCATCATTCATATTGCTGACAAAAATCAAATTTTTGGCCAATTGTAGGATGTGCAAAACACCAAGGAATGTTTTAATCCTTCCACCCATGAGCTTCAACTTGACTTTCCCTCGTACTATTATTATGGTTGTTGAGTCATCTCCTAGGAAACCATCACCACTATCATATATTTCATAATCGTAGAACCACTTCTTATGAAGAGTCATATGAAAGGGTGTGTGTGAGTTGACGAAGCATGCCTTTGATATACATGTGTACTAGAAGAAGCTAAATACACATCCTCTCCTTCATTTGAGGAGTTTTTTGCTTATGTAGAAGGTGCATCATTAGATCCCTTTCATTTCCTATAAATTGGATTTACAATCTCTTGTAGTGCCCTTTTTTTCCACATTTCCAGCATACCTGTTAGAGCCTAGATTTGCCTTAGGCTGAAAAGACAAGGTTCTAGGTCCACATCAAACCATGCTCGGCCTCGTAGCTAGCCCTACGAGGATAGGAGAGGGCTCTCTCTGGGTCAATCTCAGCGAAAGATGATCTATGGGGCTTGAGATGACTGAAATACAAACTAATTTTAGGCTAGGTATGAAATACAAGGATTTATTTTGAGTTTTTGGGGGTTTTTGCGCTGCACAAGGATGGTCATCCTCTCTATGTTCCGGCAAATGAAATACGGAATGTTCATCATCCGTACCCGAGTGAAATGCATGAGCAACCTGATGTGATAAGCATATAAACGAGAGAACCGTCCCTCATAGTTGAAATACTTCATGATTAATTTCATTAGTGGAGCATATTCATCTTTAAGATATCGGAATGGAAACACTCTCTTGAGCTGCCTCAAGAAACTGGTTTTAATATATGGCTCATAATGCTGCCGGTCAATCTTCTTCCTCTTGGTCCATGGTTCCCCAATGTTTGGTATGCTGGTTGCCAGTGAGACAGATTCTGGTGTAAGTGTGAAGGTGACACCAGCCAAAGTTTCTTGATCTCCATGTAAATGCAGTACAAATAGACGAGCCAACTCATGATGAAATTGAACATTAGCCACCTTCTCACAAAACTCATAACATGACTGATGCTAAAAATAGAAGATGGCTAGAGGGCAGGCCTGTAATTCAGTGAGGGTGATTGGTTCTTCTCTGATATGTCTGCCTCCTCTATGAGGCCTCCGAGGTGCATGTTCCTCCATGGGTGAGTCACTTTGGGTTTCCATTCCATAATCAGATGAATGCTCAGATGCCATGACTATTGTACAAAATGCCTTGGAGAAAATTGATTGCTGATATATAAAAATTGTGTTGGACTGCTCTTTTGTGATGTGTTTAAACTCTGCCACCAAGGGGAAAACAAATGGAACAAGGGACTGTTAGGAAGGGGAAATAATAGTAAGGGATTAGGAACTATTGGGACAAATTTTTTTAGGGAAATATGGGAGAGGGTTTGGGATTTATGTGTGGGAATAGGGTTTAGGGTTTTACATTTAAAAGTTTGGGAAAGGGAATTTGGGATAGGGGTTTAGTAATTTTAGCGGATAGGGAACAATGAAATCAGGGGGGAAAATGGAATCAAGGAGAGAAGAAAATGATGGAAAAAGATGAACTTGGTGGCAAATAATTCTTGAAACCCTAGGCAGCAGCTTTTATTTGAGGAATTTAAGATGATAAGGTTTGATCATTTGTTTGGACACTCAACACATTAACCATCATAGCATAACTACCAAACTTTGATGCACAAGAGAAATGGAGCTCCACCTACTTGAAACAAAGGAAATTTTCACGTTTTGGGCATTTGGAGGTCGTTCTGGAACTTTTCGGGCCAATCAGCTGTGTGCACCACGCAGCTTGCCCAACGTGCCGTGCCTTCCCAGTGCGTCGCGCCCATTCAAAAATACACTGCACAATTTCTCCCAGTGCGTCGCGCCTCCCCGGTGCGCCGCGCCTTCTGCCCAATGCGCCGCGCCGGCAAGTTGCAGCGATTTTTGTCTAATTTCTCACTCTTTCACAAAAATCACTTTGAGATGCCTCCTCTTTGTTCTTGGCATGCAAATGAATGTTTTAAAACTTGGAGACATGCTTTATATATTGGCTTTTCAAATTAATTTTGTCAAAAACCCATTTTTGTAATGTTTTGCAGATGACCTTTATTTCAACCTCTGTTTTGGACTTTTTCACTGCTTTTCACTTTGTAATGAGCGAAATGACCCGAGCTTGGCTTGTTTTTGCAGGTTAGGGAGCTTCTTAGGCTAAGGAAAAGAACTAGGGTGCAGGTGAAGAAATTTACAATGAAGAGAACAAAATTTACATGAGTTTGTACAAATAAAGCTGAATACTCTGTTTTTTCCTCAAAACAGAGTTTTGAGGAAAAACACATTTCGAACACTTTTTAAAAAAATTTATTGGCGATAGAACATCCTCATGGCCTGCTGGTGATCATCAGACACTCTGAAGCATTTATTGACAAAACCCTAACGAAACCCTAGACCTACTTGACACTAAAACCCTAAAAACAACTTTTGCAACTTTGATGAAAATACTGTTAGATGAAGAGCCAGCAGGAAAATAACATGAGGGGAATGAGTGACAAGGCCCTTTCGTCAGATTATGGCATGCTCCTAGTGGAATGCAGATCGAGCTGAATGAGACACCTAAAAAATGAAATGCAATAAGAGAAATGATTTCTGACAGAGGGATGACCAGACCGACTCTAACATTGGCTCCAATGGGTATGGTAGCTCCAAGGAGGTGCCAAGAACGGCAGATCTCTGGAAGAGCTAGACAGTGCCTTCGTCCATTCTGAAATGGAGTCAAAAACTCAAGCTAAAATGCATGACTGAAAACCGACACAAACTAACTTAACAACAAGACTGAAAACTAACTCACAAATGACTCATGATTGACTTAACTAAAACAAGAACTTACAATGCTTATTGAAGGGCAGCAGTCCATCAAGATTTCAAATCATGATGACAACCACGTGCATACTAATGAAATATGTACAATCATGTGTAATGAGCTTTCCAATGTAACCAATCCAGTAGATGGCTACATACCAAATTTCTACTCTCACTTTTCTCGAGCAGGCAAAACGATGAACCTGTAGGCAACTCAAAATAACCACTGAAACCAAAGCTTATGATAATGAACCAGGCAATATTTATCTTTTCTAATGCTTGCAGAAGAATGCCGAAGGGATCTTGAAAATCCTGAAGCACTGGCTTATCTTAAGATCCAGCTGCAAAAATACAAGTACTCCCTCCATTTTGATCTGAAAGAAAAATTGATTTCCAAGGGATAGGAATGCACAGAGAGGTATGTGCTTCTGCCATCTGAGTGTTAGTTGTAGGTTCCTTGAACATGAGAAATCCTGGCATATTGTCTCTCTCAAGCTCATATTCCTCAACTTCATGGTCTAGGTCATTCTTAAACAAAAAAAAATCTTCAAGATTCTCAAACATGACAGCCTTATCATCTTTTTGAAAGAACATATTATCTGTTTGCTGATCTATAAAACTGATTACAAGACCGTCATCGTTTTCAAAAGAGGAGGAAGTTTCACCAACAATTTCTTGACCATGTGTGCACTGCAAATCTGCTTTAGCTTGGGTTGTAACATGACCTTTCAAGAGTTGATCTATCTCATCTTGAGACAGAGGAGATAATGCTTTTTGTTTCCTTTTGCTCAAACAGTAATTGTCTTCATATGACATGGCAATCAAATTATCATTTATCACTGAATTATTGAAAGAAGATTTATCACTTACTCAAACAAAGATCTCATTTTGTTTTTCATGGACTGACTGGATTACCTCCTCATGAAGGCTGTGTTCTAATGAACTGAGAATGATCTCAATAGCAAAACTCTCCTTCATGGGATTCAGTACAAGGTATTCTTGATCGTCACTATCTGAATCTAGATCTGAAATAGCTGACTTGAATTTATCACCTTCTAAAATCAAAACTTGACTTTCCTGCATATCGTCTTCCTCTATGAACAGATCTGAAACAAAACCTTCTCTTTCATCATTTTCCATTGTACCAAGATCTTGATCCTACTACAAAGCTTCTTGAGCATCTTGATGGGAATCCTCTAGGTTCTCTTCATGTTGCTGAAATGGATTCTCGAACAAGGCTTCCATGATCTCATCATCCATGATGTCATCATCTTCATAATATTTCTCAAGGCTTTCAATAAAACTATAAGCATGTTTGCAACAGTTCTGAACAAAATTTAATGATGGATAAAATTCTTTATACCTTTCAAAGAACATGGTATGAAAATCCCTCAAATAGTAAATACAAGCAGGTGGCAAACTTTCATACCAAGATCGAGCTTCACCTTCCAAAGTGGCCAAGAATATTTTCATCAAGAAATCTTCAGGAAAATCAACCTTCAACTTGCAAATATGTATGCGAAATCTAACCAGATGTAAAGCAGCATCATTCCTATCATCATCTTTAAACGTAGGCAAATTCCTTTGCCAATCTACCTTAGGAATTTTATTTGGAAAACCTGGAATGTGATCTCGGCTCATGGGAGCATACCTTCTTGCAACCCGTTCCATCTTGAAAATCTTAAAGCTACTGATCTTCCTGCAGTGGAGTCACCATGAAGCATTGATCTCTGGATTTTTCAGTGAATGAAGTCGCCAGGTGAATGATTTTAGCCTTCTTATGTCTGATCGTTGTCCACCATCAACCATCATATCTGAACTTGATACATGTACTGGGGTGATTGTTTAGATCAGATGTTTAGTTTATAAACTAGACCGGAGATTGACTGAAGCAGCTTTCATCTACTTTCGCTAATGCAAAGCAAAAGCATTTCGAAGGCTACCTGGCTAACTTCAGGCTCCATCTGTAGTCTACAAAGCCAAACAATGAAAATAAACTTTCTCCCCAGTATGGTCGCCACTATGTTAGAGCCTAGATTTGCCTCAAGCTGAAAAGACAAGGTTCTAGGTCGACATCAAACCACGCTCAGCCTCATAGCTAGCCCTATGAAGACAGGAGCCCTCCGGGTCAATCTTAGCGAAAGATGATCTATGGGGCTTGAGATGACTGAAATACAAACTAATTTTAGGCTAGGTATGAAATACAAGGATTTTTTTTGAGTTTTTGGGGGTTTTTGTGCTACACAAGGATGGTCATCCTCTCTATGTTCCGGCAAATGAAATACGAAATGCTCATCATTCGTACACGAGTGAAATGCATGAGCAACCTGATGTGATAAGCATATAAACGAGAGAACCGTCCCTCACAGTTGAAATACTTCATGATTAATTTCATTAGTGGAGCATATTCATCTTTAAGATATCGGAATGGAAACACTCCCTTGAACTGCCTCAAGAAACCGGTTTTAATATATGGCTCATAATGTTGCCGGTCAATCTTCTTCCTCTTGGTCCATGGTTCCCCAATGTTTTGTATGTCAGTTGCCAGTGAGACAGATTCTGGTGTAAGTGTGAAGGTGACACCAGCCAAAGTAACCTGATCTCCATGTAAATGCAGTACAAATAGATGAGCCAACTCATGATGAAATTGAACATTAGCCACCTTCTCACAAAACTCATAACATGACTGATGCTAAAAACAGAAGATGGCTAGAGGGCAGGCCTGTAATTCAGTGAGGGTGATTGGTTCTTCTCTGATATTTTTGCCTCCTCTATGAGGCCTCCAGGGTGCATGTTCCTCCATGGGTGAGTCACTGTGGGTTTCCATTCCATAATCGGATGAATGCTCAGATGCCATGACTGTTGTACAAAATGCCTTGGACAAAACTGATTGCTGAAGTATAAAAACTGTGTTGGACTGCTCTTTTGTGATGTGTTTAAACTCTGCCACCAAGGGGAAAACAAATGAAACAAGGGACTGTTAGGAAGGGGAAATAATAGTAAGGGATTAGGAACTATTGGGACAAATTTTGTTAGGGAAATATGGGAGAGGGTTTGGGATTTATGTGTGGGAATAGGGTTTAGGGTTTTACATTTAAAAGTTTGGGAAAGGGAATTTGGGATAGGGGTTTAGTAATTTTAGGGGATAGGGAACAATGAAATCAAGGGAAAAAATGGAATCAAGGAGAGAAGAAAATGATGGAAAAAGATGAACTTGGTGGCAAATAATTCTTGAAACCCTAGGCAGCAGCTTTTATTTGAGGAATTTAAGATGATAGGGTTTGATAATTTGTTTGGACACTCAACACATTAACCATCATAGCATAACTACCAAAATTTGATGCACAAGAGAAATGGAGCTCCACCCACTTGAAACAAAGGAAATTTTCACGTTTTAGGTGTTTGGAGGCCGTTCTGGAACTTTTCGGGCCAGTCAGCTGTGTGCGCCGTGCAGCTTGCCCAACGCGCCGCGCCTTCCCAGTGCGCCGCACCTGTTCAAAAATACACTGCGCAATTTCTCCCAGTGTGTCGCGCCTCCCTTTGACTATGAGCCAGATCTGCTGAAGTCTCTGAATGAGCTCCCCCTTTGTATATGTCATGGTGCTCCAATCTGATAATGGTCTTTCTGAGAACAAGCTGAGATGTCTGCTCTGCTGTATAGAGCTTGTTCATGCTCAAACTCCCCCTGACTATAAGCAAGGTCTGCAAAAAGATGTTCTACAAGAAGAACATGACTCTATATATCATAAATGACCTTCCTATCACCAAAAGACTCAATACATACATCCATCACCCATCACAATAAGGATCATCCATCCAACCAAGTGGGAATACATCAGAAATATGAAAACCAAATACATTACATCTTCATCCCATGCATAGTGGGGGGGACAAAGGCCGTTACATGACCTGAAGAGATGACTACAATAGACCATTACAACATGAGTTTTGCTATGACCTTTCAAATGACAAACATCATCAACAACACTGTATAATCTGCTCCATAGTATCTGTCAACATCAACTCACAACCATCCAGATCTACATGAATCAAGAGTCATCAAATGAGAGTATCAACATCAATCAACATATGTATGAATAATCATCCCTGTATCTAGCCAACAATCCTCATCCATTTGTGCCAAGAAAGAAATCATGCATCATGCACATGTCAACAGCTGCATATGAGTGACTCATCATCGTCATGTCTTCAACAATGCGACTTTGAATAATCATCCATGAAATCAGCCAACCTCATCTATGTATGTGCCAAGGAAAATAAAGACTCCATGCAAGCATCATTAGAGAATCAACCATAAATCTGATCATGTGATCAACTCATAACCATAGCAAGATGAATCATAAGCATTGTCACCAAGGACCATAATGCCAACAATGCATTCAGGACATATGCTCCCCCTGAACCAGTGCCATCTGTTAAATCTGATCATGCATATCAAGAAGAATCAGCCAATAAATGCTTTGAGACAGGTACGCACTTCATCTTCTGCTGCGCTGCGTCCTGTTGCTGCAGGGACGCACCCAAAAACACTATCGCGCCGCGTCCTTTTGCTGCAGGGACGCACCTGATCCTCAGTCGCTCTGCGTCCCCACGCAGATCTCCAGTTACTGAACTGCGTCCTGGACGCATTTGAGCTTAATCTGCCCTGCGTCCCCACGCAGGTCTCCTGTTACTACACTGCGTCTTGTACTTTCAGCTCCCTCTGATTCTGGTATGTCTGTAACTTGTGCTGTGCCCTCCTTTTCTGACTGTACTTCCTTTTTCCTCCATATCTTCAAGCGTGATGATGACATTTTCTCCTTTTGATATTGTGCCCACACTTTGTTCCTACATTCCTTAGCTATATGTCCAGGCTTGTTACATGCATAACATCTCACATGTTTCATATTCCTCCTGTAACAATCAGCAGCTTTGTGACCAAACGTATTGCAAGCAAAGCAATATCCATAAAAATACCTTGAATGTGATGATCTTTCTGCATAATGATCTTGAGCCCTTCTTCTTCTACATCTAGCTGCAACATGTCCAAGGTTATGACATACATAACATTCAACATTATTCATAGAAGAGGTAAAGAATTTTCTTTGAGGAATCTCTTTCCTTGGTTGATGATGAGATTGATCTTTCATTCCTTCATTGATCACTTTAGATTTCTCTTTAGAATTTCTTGCCTCACCTTGTGAACTAGATTCACCTTCAACAGATTCATGGAAACCAAGACCAGTCTTTATAGCAGGGGACCTTTGACTACTAAGAATATCATCCAGTACTTTAGAGCTATCTTGAAATCGTAAAAGGTTATCCTTTTCCTCTAGTTTACCTTTCAAGATATCTACCTCAACCTGAAGCTGTTCTTCCTTTTCAAGAGATTTCTTTTTCAAAACTTCTTCAACTTTCATTTGTTCCCTTAGTTTGAGAATCTCTTTTTCTTGTTCTTCATACAGATCCTGCTGCATTTGACGAACTCGGAAGGCACATTCTAGTTGAGATTTTAAGCTGGTGACTTCGTTTTCTTGTTTTGCAATAGCTTGGAGTAGATCTGTATTCTGCTTCTTTGATTCTTCAAGATCTCCTTTTAGTGAGAGGATTGTAGCTTCAAGATTTTCATAGTAGCTGGATCTATCTTTGAGTTTCTTGATGGTTGTGCTTCTTTCGTTGACTTCTTTTCTTAATGATGTCACTTCATGCTGCAATTTTTGACATTGGTCTTCCTTGTCCTTGAGTAGCTTTCTTACCTTGTTTCCTTCTTCTAGTTGGGCCCTTAGTTTGGTAGCTTCTTCTTTGAAATCACATTCCCTTTTGTTCAATAGATCTTGTTGATCTCTAATTTTGTCTGTCAGCTTTTTAAATTCTGCCTCTATTTGATATCTTTCTTGTTCACCCATAAGAGCAAATTCAATAGTTTCGCTATCACTTTCATCTCTTTCACAAGGAAATATAGCTGGAACATCAGAGGATAACACATTCATACCTGATACTGATTCTGAATCTGATTCTGAATCTGAAGAGCTTCTTATGCCTAATCCCCAATCGATTCTTCCACTATCATAGTTCTTCTAAGATGACTTCTTTTTCTTATGAGCTTTCTTCTTAAGCTTCTTTCCCATTGTTCCACGGATCTCCTTCAAGCGATCAAGCTTTTCTGAAGGACCTGCTCTGATACCAATTGTTGGAAATAATACTGAGAGGGGGGGGTGAATCAGTATTATCACATTAATAAAACTTTTTTCAATTCCATAATCAGATTCATATATGCTACTTCCACAACTTCTTAAGATTAAGTTAATCGATCTTCAATGAGTGCATTAGGACATTATCAACCATATTATTAGTTAACAGATGCAGTAACATAAAGTAGATCATCACACATAAGGCACACATATGAACACAATGATATAAGGTGGAAACCCAATGCGGGAGAAAACCACCTGCTGCAAGTCATCTCAATCTTCTTCTTAATAAGAAAATTCTTTTACAATATTTGTACTGGTGCAGCCTTATACCAGTACGGGAGCTACAACCCCCTTTGCTCTTGTACTAGCCGATCCATTTACTAGTACACAGGCTACTACCTGCTACAATGCTCCAAAGATTTCCTTTAGCTCTTGTACTAGCTTAGATACTAGTACGTAGGCGCCGGCCTACAATCTTCTCTCCTTCAAGTACCATGTTTCATCAATTTTCATACTGGATACACTGAAGCACAACCCATAAACTGAAAGGCCACATTTCATCCAATTTTCATACTGGACCCAACAACAACATTGAAGCTCAAACAACCTTCTGAAACACCCAATCAACTGTAGTAACTAGATCAACAATAATAGGACCAAACCCAGGATGCAACAATGATAAACAAAGATTTTAAGAGAAGGAAGCACCCTGCTCAACTGCTAGCCTGAGTCCGGACTCACCCTGCTCAACTGCTAGCCTGAGTCCCGGACTCACCCTGCTCAACTGCTGGCCTGAGTCCCTGGACGCACCCTGTTCAACTGCTAGCCCGCGTCCCGGACGCACTCTGCTCAACTGCTAGCCTGCGTCCCTCGCTCTGAGTCTTTTGAACTGCCTGCGTCTCGGCGCACCTGAACCCTTCTGCGCCTGCGTCCGGCGCACCTGAACCGGTTCGCTCCTGCGTCCCGGACGCACCTGAACCCTTACTGCACCTGCGTCTCTTTAGATATGAAAGATATAAAGACTTCAAGACTAACCCAAACAGTCAGATCTTCAGATCTGATCGTGCGCCATAGCGATCATAGTCCATTAGAAGATTCGCCTTCATAGATCTGGACTAGATCTCACCAAAAGATATTCAACAAAGATGGTGCTTAATCCAAATGAACTCCTTTGCTTTATATAGGCAAGCTCCTCCCCAAAACATGGAACAATACCACGAGCCGACACCATAGAAACGCAAAACCGTCGGCTAGATACCACACAAGAAACCCCCACGTGCTTTCCTCTGCCTTGATATGTGTGCACTGGGTGGACGCACCCCCTAAACGGCTGGCCTGCGTCTCTGGACGCGGGTTCTGCATGGATTACCTGCGGGGACGCACTTTTTGTAAGGTGTACCTGCGTCCTTCATAATTTCAACAATATTTGAACCTCTGCTTACAAAGAGCTTGCCATTTGATTCCTTTGAGCTATCCTGTAATATGTCACATCTGATATCTCTTCTGTAGATTCATCTGAATGTATATAAGTGAGATGATCTTCTATGAGAGTGTTGCCATCAAGTACAACATATGCATCATAATGCCAACAATCTCCCCCTTTGGACTTGATGGCAACAACACCGAATCACTCTCCCCCTTTGACATCAAGGGCAAAGGGGTATGCTCCCCCTAAGAACATGCTCCCTTTGACTATGAGCCAGATCTGCTGAAGTCTCTGAATGAGCTCCCCCTTTGTATATGTCATGGTGCTCCAATCTGATAATGGTCTTTCTGAGAACAAGCTGAGATGTCTGCTCTGCTGTATAGAGCTTGTTCATGCTCAAACTCCCCCTGACTATAAGCAAGGTCTGCAAAAAGATGTTCTACAAGAAGAACATGACTCTATATATCATAAATGACCTTCCTATCACCAAAAGACTCAATACATACATCCATCACCCATCACAATAAGGATCATCCATCCAACCAAGTGGAAATACATCAGAAATATGAAAACCAAATACATTACATCTTCATCCCATGCATAGTGGGGGGGACAAAGGCCGTTACATGACCTGAAGAGATGACTACAATAGACCATTACAACATGAGTTTTGCTATGACCTTTCAAATGACAAACATCATCAACAACACTGTATAATCTGCTCCATAGTATCTGTCAACATCAACTCACAACCATCCAGATCTACATGAATCAAGAGTCATCAAATGAGAGTATCAACATCAATCAACATATGTATGAATAATCATCCCTGTATCTAGCCAACAATCCTCATCCATTTGTGCCAAGAAAGAAATCATGCATCATGCACATGTCAACAGCTGCATATGAGTGACTCATCATCGTCATGTCTTCAACAATGCGACTTTGAATAATCATCCATGAAATCAGCCAACCTCATCTATGTATGTGCCAAGGAAAATAAAGACTCCATGCAAGCATCATTAGAGAATCAACCATAAATCTGATCATGTGATCAACTCATAACCATAGCAAGATGAATCATAAGCATTGTCACCAAGGACCATAATGCCAACAATGCATTCAGGACATATGCTCCCCCTGAACCAGTGCCATCTGTTAAATCTGATCATGCATATCAAGAAGAATCAGCCAATAAATGCTTTGAGACAGGTACGCACTTCATCTTCTGCTGCGCTGCGTCCTGTTGCTGCAGGGACGCACCCAAAAACACTATCGCGCCGCGTCCTTTTGCTGCAGGGACGCACCTGATCCTCAGTCGCTCTACGTCCCCACGCAGATCTCCAGTTACTGAACTGCGTCCTGGACGCATTTGAGCTTAATCTGCCCTGCGTCCCCACGCAGGTCTCCTGTTACTACACTGCGTCTTGTACTTTCAGCTCCCTCTGATTCTGGTATGTCTGTAACTTGTGCTGTGCCCTCCTTTTCTGACTGTACTTCCTTTTTCCTCCATATCTTCAAGCGTGATGATGACATTTTCTCCTTTTGATATTGAGCCCACACTTTGTTCCTACATTCCTTAGCTATATGTCCAGGCTTGTTACATGCATAACATCTCACATGTTTCATATTCCTCCTGTAACAATCAGCAGCTTTGTGACCAAACGTATTGCAAGCAAAGCAATATCCATAAAAATACCTTGAATGTGATGATCTTTCTGCATAATGATCTTGAGCCCTTCTTCTTCTACATCTAGCTGCAACATGTCCAAGGTTATGACATACATAACATTCAACATTATTCATAGAAGAGGTAAAGAATTTTCTTTGAGGAATCTCTTTCCTTGGTTGATGATGAGATTGATCTTTCATTCCTTCATTGATCACTTTAGATTTCTCTTTAGAATTTCTTGCCTCACCTTGTGAACTAGATTCACCTTCAACAGATTCATGGAAACCAAGACCAGTCTTTATAGCAGGGGACCTTTGACTACTAAGAATATCATCCAGTACTTTAGAGCTATCTTGAAATCGTAAAAGGTTATCCTTTTCCTCTAGTTTACCTTTCAAGATATCTACCTCAACCTGAAGCTGTTCTTCCTTTTCAAGAGATTTCTTTTTCAAAACTTCTTCAACTTTCATTTGTTCCCTTAGTTTGAGAATCTCTTTTTCTTGTTCTTCATACAGATCCTGCTGCATTTGACGAACTCGGAAGGCACATTCTAGTTGAGATTTTAAGCTGGTGACTTCGTTTTCTTGTTTTGCAATAGCTTGGAGTAGATCTGTATTCTGCTTCTTTGATTCTTCAAGATCTCCTTTTAGTGAGAGGATTGTAGCTTCAAGATTTTCATAGTAGCTGGATCTATCTTTGAGTTTCTTGATGGTTGTGCTTCTTTCGTTGACTTCTTTTCTTAATGATGTCACTTCATGCTGCAATTTTTGACATTGGTCTTCCTTGTCCTTGAGTAGCTTTCTTACCTTGTTTCCTTCTTCTAGTTGGGCCCTTAGTTTGGTAGCTTCTTCTTTGAAATCACATTCCCTTTTGTTCAATAGATCTTGTTGATCTCTAATTTTGTCTGTCAGCTTTTTAAATTCTACCTCTATTTGATATCTTTCTTGTTCACCCATAAGAGCAAATTCAATAGTTTCGCTATCACTTTCATCTCTTTCACAAGGAAATATAGCTGGAACATCAGAGGATAACACATTCATACCTGATACTGATTCTGAATCTGATTCTGAATCTGAAGAGCTTCTTATGCCTAATCCCCAATCGATTCTTCCACTATCATAGTTCTTCTAAGATGACTTCTTTTTCTTATGAGCTTTCTTCTTAAGCTTCTTTCCCATTGTTCCACGGATCTCCTTCAAGCGATCAAGCTTTTCTGAAGGACCTGCTCTGATACCAATTGTTGGAAATAATACTGAGAGGGGGGGGTGAATCAGTATTATCACATTAATAAAACTTTTTTCAATTCCATAATCAGATTCATATATGCTACTTCCACAACTTCTTAAGATTAAGTTAATCGATCTTCAATGAGTGCATTAGGACATTATCAACCATATTATCAGTTAACAGATGCAGTAACATAAAGTAGATCATCACACATAAGGCACACATATGAACACAATGATATAAGGTGGAAACCCAATGCGGGAGAAAACCACCTGCTGCAAGTCATCTCAATCTTCTTCTTAATAAGAAAATTCTTTTACAATATTTGTACTGGTGCAGCCTTATACCAGTACGGGAGCTACAACCCCCTTTGCTCTTGTACTAGCCGATCCATTTACTAGTACGCAGGCTACTACCTGCTACAATGCTCCAAAGATTTCCTTTAGCTCTTGTACTAGCTTAGATACTAGTACGTAGGCGCCGGCCTACAATCTTCTCTCCTTCAAGTACCATGTTTCATCAATTTTCATACTGGATACACTGAAGCACAACCCATAAACTGAAAGGCCACATTTCATCCAATTTTCATACTGGACCCAACAACAACATTGAAGCTCAAACAACCTTCTGAAACACCCAATCAACTGTAGTAACTAGATCAACAATAATAGGACCAAACCCAGGATGCAACAATGATAAACAAAGATTTTAAGAGAAGGAAGCACCCTGCTCAACTGCTAGCCTGAGTCCGGACTCACCCTGCTCAACTGCTAGCCTGAGTCCCGGACTCACCCTGCTCAACTGCTGGCCTGAGTCCCTGGACGCACCCTGTTCAACTGCTAGCCCGCGTCCCGGACGCACTCTGCTCAACTGCTAGCCTGCGTCCCTCGCTCTGAGTCTTTTGAACTGCCTGCGTCTCGGCGCACCTGAACCCTTCTGCGCCTGCGTCCGGCGCACCTGAACCGGTTCGCTCCTGCGTCCCGGACGCACCTGAACCCTTACTGCACCTGCGTCTCTTTAGATATGAAAGATATAAAGACTTCAAGACTAACCCAAACAGTCAGATCTACAGATCTGATCGTGCGCCATAGCGATCATAGTCCATTAGAAGATTCGCCTTCATAGATCTGGACTAGATCTCACCAAAAGATATTCAACAAAGATGGTGCTTAATCCAAATGAACTCCTTTGCTTTATATAGGCAAGCTCCTCCCCAAAACATGGAACAATACCACGAGCCGACACCATAGAAACGCAAAACCGTCGGCTAGATACCACACAAGAAACCCCCACGTGCTTTCCTCTGCCTTGATATGTGTGCACTGGGTGGACGCACCCCCTAAACGGCTGGCCTGCGTCTCTGGACGCGGGTTCTGCATGGATTACCTGCGGGGACGCACTTTTTGTAAGGTGTACCTGCGTCCTTCATAATTTCAACAATATTTGAACCTCTGCTTACAAAGAGCTTGCCATTTGATTCCTTTGAGCTATCCTGTAATATGTCACATCTGATATCTCTTCTGTAGATTCATCTGAATGTATATAAGTGAGATGATCTTCTATGAGAGTGTTGCCATCAAGTACAACATATGCATCATAATGCCAACAATCTCCCCCTTTGGACTTGATGGCAACAACACCGAATCACTCTCCCCCTTTGACATCAAGGGCAAAGGGGTATGCTCCCCCTAAGAACATGCTCCCTTTGACTATGAGCCAGATCTGCTGAAGTCTCTGAATGAGCTCCCCCTTTGTATATGTCATGGTGCTCCAATCTGATAATGGTCTTTCTGAGAACAAGCTGAGATGTCTGCTCTGCTGTATAGAGCTTGTTCATGCTCAAACTCCCCCTGAATATAAGCAAGGTCTGCAAAAAGATGTTCTACAAGAAGAACATGACTCTATATATCATAAATGACCTTCCTATCACCAAAAGACTCAATACATACATCCATCACCCATCACAATAAGGATCATCCATCCAACCAAGTGGGAATACATCAGAAATATGAAAACCAAATACATTACATTTTCATCCCATGCATAGTGGGGGGGACAAAGGCCGTTACATGACCTGAAGAGATGACTACAATAGACCATTACAACATGAGTTTTGCTATGACCTTTCAAATGACAAACATCATCAACAACACTGTATAATCTGCTCCATAGTATCTGTCAACATCAACTCACAACCATCCAGATCTACATGAATCAAGAGTCATCAAATGAGAGTATCAACATCAATCAACATATGTATGAATAATCATCCCTGTATCTAGCCAACAATCCTCATCCATTTGTGCCAAGAAAGAAATCATGCATCATGCACATGTCAACAGCTGCATATGAGTGACTCATCATCGTCATGTCTTCAACAATGCGACTTTGAATAATCATCCATGAAATCAGCCAACCTCATCTATGTATGTGCCAAGGAAAATAAAGACTCCATGCAAGCATCATTAGAGAATCAACCATAAATCTGATCATGTGATCAACTCATAACCATAGCAAGATGAATCATAAGCATTGTCACCAAGGACCATAATGCCAACAATGCATTCAGGACATATGCTCCCCCTGAACCAGTGCCATCTGTTAAATCTGATCATGCATATCAAGAAGAATCAGCCAATAAATGCTTTGAGACAGGTACGCACTTCATCTTCTGCTGCGCTGCGTCCTGTTGCTGCAGGGACACACCCAAAAACACTATCGCGCCGCGTCCTTTTGCTGCAGGGACGCACCTGATCCTCAGTCGCTCTGCGTCCCCACGCAGATCTCCAGTTACTGAACTGCGTCCTGGACGCATTTGAGCTTAATCTGCCCTGCGTCCCCACGCAGGTCTCCTGTTACTACACTGCGTCTTGTACTTTCAGCTCCCTCTGATTCTGGTATGTCTGTAACTTGTGCTGTGCCCTCCTTTTCTGACTGTACTTCCTTTTTCCTCCATATCTTCAAGCGTGATGATGACATTTTCTCCTTTTGATATTGAGCCCACACTTTGTTCCTACATTCCTTAGCTATATGTCCAGGCTTGTTACATGCATAACATCTCACATGTTTCATATTCCTCCTGTAACAATCAACAGCTTTGTGACCAAACGTATTGCAAGCAAAGCAATATCCATAAAAATACCTTGAATGTGATGATCTTTCTGCATAATGATCTTGAGCCCTTCTTCTTCTACATCTAGCTGCAACATGTCCAAGGTTATGACATACATAACATTCAACATTATTCATAGAAGAGGTAAAGAATTTTCTTTGAGGAATCTCTTTCCTTGGTTGATGATGAGATTGATCTTTCATTCCTTCATTGATCACTTTAGATTTCTCTTTAGAATTTCTTGCCTCACCTTGTGAACTAGATTCACCTTCAACAGATTCATGAAAACCAAGACCAGTCTTTATAGCAGGGGACCTTTGACTACTAAGAATATCATCCAGTACTTTAGAGCTATCTTGAAATCGTAAAAGGTTATCCTTTTCCTCTAGTTTACCTTTCAAGATATCTACCTCAACCTGAAGCTGTTCTTCCTTTTCAAGAGATTTCTTTTTCAAAACTTCTTCAACTTTCATTTGTTCCCTTAGTTTGAGAATCTCTTTTTCTTGTTCTTCATACAGATCCTGCTGCATTTGACGAACTCGGAAGGCACATTCTAGTTGAGATTTTAAGCTGGTGACTTCGTTTTCTTGTTTTGCAATAGCTTGGAGTAGATCTGTATTCTGCTTCTTTGATTCTTCAAGATCTCCTTTTAGTGAGAGGATTGTAGCTTCAAGATTTTCATAGTAGCTGGATCTATCTTTGAGTTTCTTGATGGTTGTGCTTCTTTCGTTGACTTCTTTTCTTAATGATGTCACTTCATGCTGCAATTTTTGACATTGGTCTTCCTTGTCCTTGAGTAGCTTTCTTACCTTGTTTCCTTCTTCTAGTTGGGCCCTTAGTTTGGTAGCTTCTTCTTTGAAATCACATTCCCTTTTGTTCAATAGATCTTGTTGATCTCTAATTTTGTCTGTCAGCTTTTTAAATTCTGCCTCTATTTGATATCTTTCTTGTTCACCCATAAGAGCAAATTCAATAGTTTCGCTATCACTTTCATCTCTTTCACAAGGAAATATAGCTGGAACATCAGAGGATAACACATTCATACCTGATACTGATTCTGAATCTGATTCTGAATCTGAAGAGCTTCTTATGCCTAATCCCCAATCGATTCTTCCACTATCATAGTTCTTCTAAGATGACTTCTTTTTCTTATGAGCTTTCTTCTTAAGCTTCTTTCCCATTGTTCCACGGATCTCCTTCAAGCGATCAAGCTTTTCTGAAGGACCTGCTCTGATACCAATTGTTGGAAATAATACTGAGAGGGGGGGGTGAATCAGTATTATCACATTAATAAAACTTTTTTCAATTCCATAATCAGATTCATATATGCTACTTCCACAACTTCTTAAGATTAAGTTAATCGATCTTCAATGAGTGCATTAGGACATTATCAACCATATTATCAGTTAACAGATGCAGTAACATAAAGTAGATCATCACACATAAGGCACACATATGAACACAATGATATAAGGTGGAAACCCAATGCGGGAGAAAACCACCTGCTGCAAGTCATCTCAATCTTCTTCTTAATAAGAAAATTCTTTTACAATATTTGTACTGGTGCAGCCTTATACCAGTACGGGAGCTACAACCCCCTTTGCTCTTGTACTAGCCGATCCATTTACTAGTACGCAGGCTACTACCTGCTACAATGCTCCAAAGATTTCCTTTAGCTCTTGTACTAGCTTAGATACTAGTACGTAGGCGCCGGCCTACAATCTTCTCTCCTTCAAGTACCATGTTTCATCAATTTTCATACTGGATACACTGAAGCACAACCCATAAACTGAAAGGCCACATTTCATCCAATTTTCATACTGGACCCAACAACAACATTGAAGCTCAAACAACCTTCTGAAACACCCAATCAACTGTAGTAACTAGATCAACAATAATAGGACCAAACCCAGGATGCAACAATGATAAACAAAGATTTTAAGAGAAGGAAGCACCCTGCTCAACTGCTAGCCTGAGTCTGGACTCACCCTGCTCAACTGCTAGCCTGAGTCCCGGACTCACCCTGCTCAACTGCTGGCCTGAGTCCCTGGACGCACCCTGTTCAACTGCTAGCCCGCGTCCCGGACGCACTCTGCTCAACTGCTAGCCTGCGTCCCTCGCTCTGAGTCTTTTGAACTGCCTGCGTCTCGGCGCACCTGAACCCTTTTGCGCCTGCGTCCGGCGCACCTGAACCGGTTCGCTCCTGCGTCCCGGACGCACCTGAACCCTTACTGCACCTGCGTCTCTTTAGATATGAAAGATATAAAGACTTCAAGACTAACCCAAACAGTCAGATCTACAGATCTGATCGTGCGCCATAGCGATCATAGTCCATTAGAAGATTCGCCTTCATAGATCTGGACTAGATCTCACCAAAAGATATTCAACAAAGATGGTGCTTAATCCAAATGAACTCCTTTGCTTTATATAGGCAAGCTCCTCCCCAAAACATGGAACAATACCACGAGCCGACACCATAGAAACGCAAAACCGTCGGCTAGATACCACACAAGAAACCCCCACGTGCTTTCCTCTGCCTTGATATGTGTGCACTGGGTGGACGCACCCCCTAAACGGCTGGCCTGCGTCTCTGGACGCGGGTTCTGCATGGATTACCTGCGGGGACGCACTTTCTGTAAGGTGTACCTGCGTCCTTCATAATTTCAACAATATTTGAACCTCTGCTTACAAAGAGCTTGCCATTTGATTCCTTTGAGCTATCCTGTAATATGTCACATCTGATATCTCTTCTGTAGATTCATCTGAATGTATATAAGTGAGATGATCTTCTATGAGAGTGTTGCCATCAAGTACAACATATGCATCATAATGCCAACACAAAATAATCGATTACATAGATTTCCCACTTAACAGGGTCTACCATTGGCTTGAGAAAAAATCCTTAGCCACATAAGGTTCCCCTTGAAGCTAAAACTGCTTTGATATTGAATGTAGGTTTTACCCTTGTGTAATTAATTGTTTCAAATGTATTCTTGAAAAAGCAGAAAAGATGCAATGGAAAACACACATATTAAAACAAAGATTTTACCTTGGAAACCCAAAACTAAGGGATGTCCTAGGGGATAGTTCAATGGGTGATTGAAATGATGTGAAATCATGCAAACCAAGAGATCCAAGGTTCAATCCCCTAGGCGTGACCCAGTCTACGGAAAGGAGGATAGGTTGTAGGCCCCCAGAGGTATAGTGGTAGCGGCTAGAATTGACCTTGTGTCATGTGATTTTGTCGATTCATATATATATATATATATATATAACCAATCCACTTACGTTGGATTAGAATACAATTGTAGTTCCTTATCTTCAACTACAAAACCATGGGCTAAACTAGCATGCACCACAATACCACTAAAGGAGAAAACCATACCGCTAAAAATGAACTCCAAAAACTACCCAATTTTTTCACAGGCACTACCCAAAAAATCTTGCACATAAGGGCTTCCACCCCCTTGTGACCATCGTTATTGCTCCTGGTGCACTGTACATCATGTGGGAGTATTTGTGTAAAGAATATAACACTTACCCAACACACTCCAAAAAAGGAAGCAATTAGAACCAGAGTTTGAGGGCCATTTCCTTAAAGACATTAGTTGTTGAGATTCTACTGAAGAATGTGTATTATGGGGGAAGGAAGATATATGAAGAAATATCCTCCATTATTCCCATATAGCACTTTATTGTGCATATCCTGGTGTGAAGAAGATATATGTAGACATGAAGAAGCTTTTCTTTTGGGTAGACATGTAGCATGATGTAGTCTAGTTTGTCACTAAGTGCCTTGAAATTGCCAACAATTGAAATATGGCCATCACTACCTAGTAAGACTCATACAACCACATGAGATGACCAGGTGGGAAGTCACCTCTATGTATTTTGTTATGTGTTTTCCACTCATGTCACAAAGGCATAATGCCATCCTGGTCATAGTTGATAAGTTGACCAGAAGTGCCTATTTCATCATAATCAAAGACACTTATGATGTCACTGATCTGGCACGAGTGTTTATAAATGATGTTATCTAGCTACATGGATTACCCACAAAAATCATTTCCAATAGATATTTTCAATTTACATCCAAGTTTTGGACAAGTATGTAATTAACATTATGGTTTAGTTGAACATGACCACTTCATATCATTTGAAAACAAACGGGCAGACTGAAAGAGTGAATTAAATTATGGAAGACAAGCTTATAATGTTTGTTATGGATAACCAAACTCAATGGAAGAAATATCTACCATTCATAGAGTTTTTCTATAATAACAGATACCATAATTCAATCGATATCCTCCTTATCAAGCTCTATATGGGAGGCCATGCAGAACACCATTGAGTTGAGAAAAGTTGGTGGATACAATAATAGTAGGGCCTAAATTTGTACAAGAAATGGAGGAGTAGGTGATTCAGATTAGAGAAAGGTTAAAGTAATCCTAGGATAGACTAAAGAGCTAAGTTGATGCACATACGACCAATCAAAGTTATGAAGTGGGGGACCAAGTTTTTATTCATATTCGACCCAACAAGAGTATCATTTGGTTTGGAAAAGGGACAAAGTTGTCACCTGGATTTATAGGACCTTTTAAGATCAAAGAGAAAAAAACTACTAGTTTCCTATCATCTTGTACTGCTACCCAACTTGCATAAAAGTCATGATGTTTTTCATGTGTCTGTTCTACGACATTATGTTGTTGATGAATCTCACAAACTCAATTGGAGGGAATTGTAGGTATCCGATGTGGGAACCATTATGGTCAAGTTCTTATGCATATTGGACTATAGTGTTTCACAACTTAGATGTATTTTGTAGACTAAGTTAAGGTCTAGGGGACAAGTATAGCCCAATATCTACTACCTATGACGATCCATAGACTCTACGTGGAGAATACCCCTCACCTTTTGACCACATGTAGTGCCCCATTTTGACCTAAACAACTACTTCTTGTGACATCCACTGCGGGTTAATTCCCCTTGTAAACATTTAAACTAATTCCTTATAATTATGTGACTCTAAAGTTTAAAATGACTAAGAGAGGGACATAGATTCCAATGCTTAAGGAGGGAGATTGTCTAAGGAGTTGGTTGTTTTAAATATCATTTGTGGGCTGACTGAGTGAGTTTAATGGGTTGATTGCTTATTAAATTCAACTAGAAATGAAGGGTGTGCTCTTGTTCTCTTTAGGCAACAATTACAATAAAACAAAGGAAAAATTAGATGAGTTATGAATTACGTTATCAAGATGGTTTGTCTACATAGACCACTTAGGAATGGGGAGAACCATCGTGGCCTAGATATAAAAATACACGCATTATTCTCTATTGATACTCTCTTATGCATAGGAAGAAAAAGGACCCTTTGTGCACAAAGAAATGGGAACCATGAGAGGATACCGAGAGGTCCTTTTGAAACAAGCAGAGTGAGGCCAAGAGGCTCTTGTTAAAGGAAAGACAATCATTTAAGAATTCATACACACATAAAAGAAGGGAAGTGGAGGTCGAGAGGCTCAATTTACAAACAAAGAACCATACATTATTCATATGTACAAGTATAGAAAGGGGAACGGGGAAAAAAGGAGGTCGTGAAGCTCCTGAAAGTCAAGCATAGTTGCTGAGAGGGTAGAGAAGATATAAGGACTAAGAGGATTTAGGAAGAAGGGAAGCTCAAATGATAGTCCAGTTGAGGAACCCAAAAGGCTTGTTGAATGAGAATCACTAAGTAGTAGGTATGCCTTACAGGGCTAATAAATTCTCTTGAGATCGTGCTAGTTGATAACTTTTGAGAGGTGGAGGCACATAGAGCTAGTGGGATGAAGACACCTGATGGTAATTCCATTGGATTAGGATGAGAACAAAGGTGGAAGTTCCACTAAGTTGCTGGTAATTGCACCCATGTTCCTTCAGAGGTAAAACCACTAATAAAACCTCCTTTCCATTAATCTTATCTCTCTCTCCACATCTGAATTAAGACTCTCTATTTCCAATTCCCTATAGATGTTGAGGTGTCACAAGTCCCTTTGTATAAAGGACAATGTTCCCTGCCTGATGTGAAATAATTTAATAACTGGAAGATGAAGACAGTCTAGCCTTGAAAACTTATGTTTCAGTCGATTATATTGGTTTAATACCCTAAGTGGATGACGGTTGCATGTGAGAGAAGTGGTTCATTATGTTTATTTGTTTGATACCTAGTTAGTGGAGGTGAGGCAGCCTCGAGACACCATGTTTTAGCTAATACTATTGGTTTAAAAACTCCTTTGAAAGCGCTCTACCTCAAGCTTTGTATTCTGGCTTGGGGATTACAGTTGCAAGAAATACTTGGCTACAGCTTGTATATGGTTGGGTGTAGAGTTAGAGTCCCCATCTCAATTGCTAGATTTCTTATAAGATAAGTACTCTTATGTTTTTCTGCTTGTGGTTATTATTAGGTCTCAGTTATTTGTATCAAAATAATGTTGTGATAATGTTGTGATCCAAGTGGATATTGGGGCCACCCACCTATTCCACTTGGACCTCCAACATTGCTTCCATTCAATTTCCTAATTTCTAGCACAATTTCCTATTTTGGCAGTTTTCAGGTCCTGAACTTCTGGAGCCGTTTTGGGGCCCTAAACATCGTTTTTTGGGAAAACAGGCAAATGTAATACCTATAGCCTATGTTTGTAGTCAAAAGTTGTTGTCCTTGGATAGATCTTTCTAACATATTATGTGTGGAAAATGAATATTGTATGCCAAAGTTACAACCCCGGGAAGTTGACATTCCAACTAACCCAAGTGGGGCCCACAAGCTTTTGGCGCTTAATCTCCTAGGGTTAGGTTTTTTTATGTTTAGGGTTTTCCATTATTTTTTATGATAAAAAGGCCCAAGAGCCTCATTATAAATAAATTCATAAGGCATTTAGCCATCACATATCTTCTCAGAGATACACTATCATCGTCTGAGCTAGTTTGTTTCTTTCCTGCATGTAAATTGTTTTCAGAAATTGTTATTCATTAATTGTAGTTATGATTTGTTGTATCTATATTTTTTTGTGTAGTAAGTATTTCATTTTGTTGCTTCATAATTTGGATCAGTTGTATCAAGGTGATCTACTCTTTCTTTGTTTTTCTATGCATGTCCCCAAAGAGGTCGAGGTATAAGGAGTTGGGACTTGAACCAATCAAACCCTTGTAAGACCAACCTCGTCGACCTTGAAAATATCCCATGGCGGAAGAAATGAAAGATGAGGGAGCAGGAGATGCTTTCAAATCATTGCTCAAAGAGGCCCTCAAGTGATAAAGGAATGAGATGATGAACATTTTTCCTAGATCCTTTAGCGAGAATCAGCAAGCGAATCATCTTCATCCAATAGTCACTTCAGAGGCACCGCCCCCTTTAAGGTACAATTTAACTTTGACATTCCTATATTTGAAGTTAGATAGACACAGATGCTCTAGAAAAATGGATAAATCTGTTGGGAGGATATTTTTTTATCCATAAATTTTTTGATAGGGAAAATATTACTTTTGCACTCCTCAAAGCTTCCCCCCATGTCAAGGACTAGTGGGAAACTTACTGTGAGTAGAGGGACAAGGAGGAACCCTCACTACTTTAATCCACACCACGTTGGAATTATTTCTGAGATGTCATCAAGGAACAATTTTACCCTATTAGGAGCTACGAAGATAAGTACATAAAATTGACCAAACTATGGGAAGAAAGGGACCAAGACGTACCAGAGTTCACAAATATTTTTCATACCCTACGCACAAACTTGGCTGTAACATATTTTAAGCGGAATATGGTACTCAAGTACTATTTTTGTCTACACAAATACATCAAAGCAAAAATGGAGTTCCTGGACATCTTCTCGCTTGGCGCAACATACCAATATGTGAATCCAAAGTAGGGAAAGGCACCTCCAAACCACAAAATAAAGGACAGAGCCAAGGTGGAGTGGCCTAAGAAAACTAATAAAAGAAACAAGAAAATAATAACACCACAAAGATGAAGAAACACATGAGAAAGTGGTGTGAGGTCGACAAGAGCCCCACCCACAACACAAATGAGTGTCGTGCTAAGAATTCACTCGTGGTCGAGCTAAAAGCTTCAAATTCAAATGCATGTTCTAATTCTGAGCTAGAACCTAACAAGGGGAAAAGCAAGGAGAAGTAGATTATTGATGCAAAACCAATTGTCATTGTTATGACCAGCAAGGTCCAGAAGATTGAGCCCAAAGATATAGAGGAGGGGGAGTGTCTCTTCCACACACATATGTGGGTGAAGGGTTCTCCGTTGCATTTCATTTTCGGTAATGGGAGCTGTTAGCGCTCAAATCTACCTCAGGCTGAGGAAGGAAAAACTCAAGGCAACATCAAACCAAGCTCAGCTTCATAGCTAGCCCTACGAGGACAGGAGAGGGCTCTCTCCAGTCAATCTCGATAAAATGAGCAATAGGGTGCGAGATGACTCTAGAATGGGAACTGATTTTAGGCTAGTAAATTGATAGGAAAATTTGATTTAGATTTTTTGGGTTTTTGTTGGAGAAACGGGAAAACAATTTTGGGTGCGGGGATTAAGGTCAGATCTTTGCAGAATTTGAGTTGGGGCGAGGTAGGAAATAGTCTTGATGCCTTTGATCAGGTGTATGGATGGATCAGAATGACAAGGAGCTGAAGAGGGCAAAGGAGAACATGGATCCTCTCCAAACTAGCGAAAACATGTAAAACTAAACAAATTTAAAGGAAGAGCACTGTAAACAATGAATTCAACCTCATTTACTCATTCATTTAGTTTCAGAAGCATAAGAAGGGAATGGCATACATTAAACATGAATAAACTTACAATAAACTGAGAGATAACGCCATCAAGGACTGAAAGCCACAAGAATCCCAACAGGTGCTGCAAAACCTATGATATTTCCTTAGCCAAAATATGAAAAATATGTACAATAGTGTGCCAAGATCTTCCCAAGAGTCCAACCTGTGCTAGTGAATGAAAATTTACATATATAGATCAAGCTAACCTCATTCCCTAACCTCTAGGGGTCGAGCTCCTCCTTCTAGGAGCAGTTTGAACAAATTCTAAACATGGAGCAAGAATCTAGGTGACCAAAACAACCTGCCTCTAAAAAGAAGGAAACCGATTCATTACATTAATTTCTGGCTAATTTGTGAATGAATCATCTAGAAGAAGGTAGACAAGTGCCATGTTACCTTACATACATCAAATTACATCATGTTGAGTCAAAAATCACATCAAGGAGTGAAACTGGTGAAAATTGGCCGAAATTCTGTGTTGGAAGGTGAAAAATTGGCCAAAATCCTCTATGCGCAGCGCCCTGATCTCTATGCATGGCGCACTTTTCAGTCTGATTTTGAGGCACTTCCCGACATCCAAATTGAGCTCACGATAGCTAGTTGGAAAGCCATGGATGTCTACCTTCCAACCCAAGTGGAATTTTCTAATTTGGAGCTCATTTTCCCTCTCAAAACTGCATTCTCCTAGAGGTACTTCCTGATGTTGCAAAAGGTGGCAGCAAGGTGGTTTTCATGGTGTTTTTGGGCCTTTTGACCATCCAGAACTTGATGAAATGCTTCGGAAATAGCTGAGCATGCGTAACTTACCATGACAAACCCAAAAATATAAATTTTTCCTCCAGCAAGTGTCCCAATCAAAAGCGAGTGCGCATGCGCGCTGCGCGTATAGCCGAAAAACCTATTTTTGGGACCAAAATTTTCAAAATGACAAAAAATTCTCCGAATTCTCTCAAATTTGGAGTGAAGACCCTCCATCATGTGTTATGCTCAACCAGCGAAGCCTCGGCCAAAACTCGAAGTGGATCCGGCCTCTTTCGCCGTTTTAGTGCTTGGCTCAACCTCCTTTTCAAAATCTTCATTTTTGCTTTGTTGACATGCATGCAAGCCCAATAATGATGTTTCATGTGACATAGCATGTCTTTGTCTCTATTAGCCTTTGCCAGCAACTTCTCTAAGTGGATGTTGACCCTCTTAAGCCAAATCTCTCGGTTAGCCTCTACCTCCTGCTCATAAACTAAATCTCTGTCTGACATGGCTTTGAAAACAAGATGTCTACAATATGTATGTTGATATAGGTGTAGTGAAATCAAAAGTTCAATGTATACTCAAAACCTTAACATGTTACATGTATACCAAAGCATCATAGGAAACAAGCCACAGTGGTAATAACTCTTTTTAAGTAGATTGGCATAAAACAGTGACTGTTTTGATCACAAGGGTATTTGACAAATGAGTAAAACGTGTTATGTGCAGCCTTTGTGATGCTGGCTAAAATTTGTCAAAGGGGAAAATGAGTATGGGATTGTATTTTATCAATGGAGGATGGGAAAACGATGTGATAATGACCATAATAAAACAGAGGAAATAACAGTGGTAATACAATGGCAATGGCAGCAGTGGTAAAATGATAAACTGAAAGCGTGAGGGCAGTGACACTTTGACAATAGATGCATAGGTACATATATCAACCATACAAGCTGGGAAAACCCTCACAAATCCATCAACATGTTTTTAAAACCCTAAGGAATGAGTCTGCTTATGAGCATAGGGTGTCACCTCTCCATACCCAACACATTAATTTCCCCACTTTAAACACACTATAAGCATTTTCAAAATCGACTGAGCAGCCATGAAAAACCTACTTGCAAGTTTTGGAGTCGATTTGGCAAGATCTGGTCGCATGAACAAAGTTTTCTTGGTGCTGTAACCCAATGCGCAGTGCACAAACCCAATGCGCAATGCACCTCTATATGCGCAGCACCCTTGTTAATTTACACTAGCCAGTGAGGCCCAATGCGCAGCGCACCTCTATATGCACAGCGCACACCTTGTATGAGAAGCGCACTTTTGTAGGAGGCTTTTGGAGGCCTTCCCGGTGTCCAAATTAGGCGTGTGATAGCTCGTTGGAAAGGAATTTGAGTCTACTTTCCAACCCAAGTGGAATTGTTCAATTTGGAGTTCATTTACCTTGTCAGAAATCAAATATCCCAACACTACTTCCAGCAGGTGCATCAATTCTCCTGAGGCAACGGTATTCTTGAAATTTATCAAAAACCATTATACCTGTAAAAAGTGAAGGAGTTTTTTCTTCCTTGGCATGTTGTGAACAAAAAACTCTCTCATTTTTCCAAAATTCATCTTTTATTGCTCTGAAACATCATTTGAGTGAAACCTATCCCAATGTGTGAAACAAGGGAGTTTGTCGAAATGAAGCGAAATGAAGGGGATAAGGGGCTTCTAAATTCTTGGGGAAATTTTTGGAAGTAGGGAGGGATGTTAGGAAGCAGGGGAAAGTGGAATCTCAGAGATCGAGTGAGGGGAAGGGGTCCAAAAGGGAAAAACACAGGCCTAGCCTAGAAAATTGCCAAGTTGTGGCAAGAAACTAGGGTTTGTGCGAAAATGAAGAATTTGGGGGATCTCAGTGATGGGAAGTGTTTAATAAGGTACATTAAGGATAGGGGAAGGTGTATGAACATCAGGATGCAAGTTTTTCTGATGATTTGGCCATTCAAGAGAAATTGCCTTCAAAACCCTAGGAGAGGGAAATGAACTTACCTAGACGCAACTGAAGCATGAACAAGGTGTAAAATGACCCATTGGAACCTAACATGATGATGACAACCCTATAAATGATGATACACTCAGCTGAATGATGACATGGACTGCCATTTGGACAACTTTGAAAAGAGTGAAAACAAACCCTAGACCTAAAGCCTAGTGACCAAATTTTGCTTGAAGACTCTTTGAAATGACAAAATTTGACCTTGACACCTTAAAATCACTTTGTAAGAGCATATTTGATCACTGGAGGAAGGCTACAAAGGCTGACACTAACATTGGCTCCAATGGGGATGGTAGCTCCTTGGAGGTGCCAAGAACGACAGATCTTTGGGAGAGCAGACCAGTGCCTTCATCCATTGGGCAATGGAGTCAATTATTGCGAAAAAAAAAAATGACAAAAGACTGATGACTTAATTTATTTGCATGGAACTTGATTGAAAATTGACTCAACTTGACTAAGACCTGAACTTACAACCTAAAACTTAGTGGCAGTACATGGCCACCTGTGTTCCTTACAAGACAATATATCCTCATACTATATCAAAATGCCAATGCAACCAATCAAGAAGATGGCTTCTTGACTAATTCTTCCTATTAGATCTTCTGGTCAACAATACAAACTAATCACTGGGCATCCAAAAACCTAGTTGACCGTGATCTCCTTCCTCACTAAATACTACAATAAACAACTTCAGTATGGTCGCCTCTGGTTGCAACAAACTTGCCAGAGGATCTTGAAAAACATGAAGATTTGCCATTGCCACATCCTGCTGAAAAAACAAGGTGTATTTTGCTTCAAATTCTGATCTCCCTTCATCATGTGCTTCAGTAAAAGTATGCTCATAGGCTTCAAAAAACTCTGAACAAATGGATGAGCAGATCTCCTCTTGTAAAAACATTTCAACACATGAAACATATGAAGAATCTGAAAGGTAATCCTATATGCTCTGATCTTCTGTAGTCTGACAATATGGTAGGTCATCTTCATATGATATCACAACCAAATTATCAAGTTCCTTATTACATTCTTCAATCATAAGGAAAGAAACTTCAGCTGATTCTTGAAGTGCAAAAATGACATTTCTATCATCTACCATAAATTCATCCAAAGGAACTGTTTCACTTACTTGAATGAAGATCTCATCTTGCTTTTCATGAACATCTGAATCCAAAACTCTGTCTATGATCTCAACAGCAGAGCTCTCTTTGATGGGCTTCAGCACAAGATATGCTTGGTCATTACAATTTGAATCTAGTTCTGAAATAGCTGACTTGACTGCATCACATTCTGAAATTGAATCTTGACTACCCTGCACGCTGTCTTCTTCTGTGGGCAGATCTGAAACGACACTTTCTCTTTCATCATTTTCAGCCATATGGCCATCTTCAACCTGCTGATCTTGATTCTGCTGCAAAATTTCCTGATCATCTTGATGGGTATCCACTAGGTTCTCTTCATGTTGCTGAAATGGATTCTCATACAGAGCCTCCATGATCTCATCATCCATAAAATTATCATCTTCATAATATTTCTCAAGGCTTTCAATAAAAGTAGAAGCATGTTTGCAACAGTCAAGAACTAAATTTAATGATGGATAAGATGCTTGATATCTTTCAATGAACAAGGCATGAAAATCCTTTAAACAGTAAATATAGGCCAGCGGCAAATTTTCATACCAGGATTGGGCTTCACCTTCCAGAGTGGCCAGGAATATCTTCATCAAGCAATCTTCAGGAAAATCCACCTTCAACTTGCGAATATGCATATGAAATCTAACTAGATGTAAAGCAGCATCCTTCTTACCATCATCGTTAAATGTAGGCAGATTCCTTGACCAATCTACCTTGGGCATCTTATTCAGAAAACCTGGAATGTGATCTCAGCTCATGGGAGCATATCTTCTTGTGATTCGGTCCATCTTGAAAATCTCACAGCTACTGATCTCCCTGCAGTGAAGTCACCATGAAGCATTGATTTCTGAATTTGTCAGTGAATGAAGTCACAAGGTGAATGATTTCAGCCTTCTTATGCCTGATCGTTGTCCACCATCAACAATCAGATCTGAACTTGATACATGTACTGGGGTAATTAACAAGTTAGATGTCACGTTTACAAGCTAGACCGGAGATTGACTGAAGCAGCGTTTATCTACTTCCGCTAATGCAAAGCAAAAGCGTTTCGAAGGCTACCTGGCATAACTTCAAGCTTCGTCTGTAGCTATAAAACAAATGACACCAACAAGCAAACCATTTTCTCCCTAGTATGGTCGCCAATATGTTAGCGCTCAAATCTGCCTCAGGCTGAGGAAGGAAAAACTCAAGGCAACATCAAACCAAGCTCAGCCTCGTAGCTAGCCCTACGAGGACAGGAGAGGGCTCTCTCCAGTCAATCTTGATAAAATGAGAAATAGGGTGCGAGATGACTCTAGAATGGGAACTGATTTTAGGCTAGTAAATTGATAGGAAAATTTGATTTAGATTTTTTGGGTTTTTGTTGGAGAAACGGGAAAACAATTTTGGGTGCGGGGATTAAGGTCAGATCTTTGCAGAATTTGAGTTGGGGCGAGGTAGGTAATAGTCTTGATGCCTTTGATCAGGTGTATGGATGGATCAGAATGACAAGGAGCTGAAGAGGGCAAAGGAGAACATGGATCTCCTCCAAACTAGCGAAAACATGTAAAACTAAACAAATTTAAAGGAAGAGCACTGTAAACAATGAATTCAACCTCATTTACTCATTCATTTAGTTTCAGAAGCATAAGAATGGAATGGCATACATTAAACATGAATAAAATTACAATAAACTGAGAGATAACACCATCAAGAACTGAAAGCCACAAGAATCCCAACAAGTGCTGCAAAACCTCTGATCTTTCCTTAGCCAAAATATGAAAAATATGTACAATAGTGTGCCAAGATCTTCCCAAGAGTCCAACCTGTGCTACTGAATGAAAATTTACATATATAGATCAAGCTAACCTCATTCCCTAACCTCTAGGGGTCGAGCTCCTCCTTCTAGGAGCAGTTTGAACAAATTCTAAACATGGAGCAAAAATCTAGGTGACCAAAACAACCTGCCTCTAAAAAGAAGGAAATTGATTCATTACATTAATTTCTTGCTAATTTGTGAATGAATCATCTAGAAGAAGGTAGACAAGTGCCATGTTACCTTACATACATCAAATTACATCATGTTGAGTCAAAAATCACATCAAGGAGTGAAACTGGTGAAAACTGGCCGAAATTCTGAGCTGGAAGGTGAAAAATTGGCCAAAATCCTCTATGCGCAGCGCCCTGATCTCTATGTGCAGCGCACTTTTCAGGCTGATTTTGAGGCACTTCCCGGCATCCAAATTGAGCTCACGATAGCTCGTTGGAAAGCCCTGGATGTCTACTTTCCAACCCAAGTGGAATTTTCCAATTTGGAGCTCATTTTCCCTCTCAAAACTGCATTCTCCCAAAGGTACTTCCTGTTGTTGCAAAAGGTGGCAGCAAGGTGGTTTTCATGGTGTTTTTGGGCCTTTTGACCGTCCAGAACTTGATGAAATGCTTCGGAAATAGTTGAGCATGCGTAACTTACCATGAAAAACCCAAAAATATAAAGTTTTCCTCCATCAAGTGTCCCAATCAAAAGCGAGTGCGCATGCGCGTATAGCCGAAAAACCTATTTTTGGGACCAAAATTTTCAAAATGACAAAAATTTCTCCGAATTCGCTCAAATTCGGAGTGAAGACCCTCCATCATGTGTTATGCTCAACCAGTGAAGCCTCGGCCAAAACTCGAAGTGGATCCGGCCTCTTTCGCCGTTTTAGTGCTTGGCTCAACCTCCTTTTCAAAATCTTCATTTTTGCTTTGTTGACATGCATGCGAGCCCAATAATGATGTTTCATGTGACATAGCATGTCTTTGCCTCTATTAGCCTTTTCCAGCAACTTCTCTAAGTGGATGTTGACCCTATCAAGCCAAATCTCTCGGTTATCCTCTACCTCCTGCTCATAAACTGAATCTGTGTCTGACATGGCTTTGAAAACAAGATGTCTACAATATGTATGTTGATATAGGTGTAGTGAAATCAAAAGTTTAATGTATGCTCAAAACCTAAACATGTGACATGTATACTAAAGCATCATAGGAAACAAGCCACAGTGGTAATAGCTCTTTTTAAGTAGATTGGCATAAAACAGTGACTGTTTTGATCACAAGGGTATTTGACAAATGAGTAAAACGTGTTATGTGCAGCCTTTGTGATGCTGGCTAAAATTTGTCAAAGGGGAAAATGAGTATGGGATTGTATTTTATCAATGGAGGATGGGAAAACGATGTGATAATGACCATAATAAAACAGAGGAAATAACAGTGGTAATACAATGGCAATGGCAGCAGTGGTAAAATGATAAACTGAAAGCGTGAGGGCAGTGACACTTTGACAATAGATGCATAGGTACATATATCAACCATACAAGCTGGGAAAACCCTCACAAAGCCATCAACATGTTTTTAAAACCCTAAGGAATGAGTCTGCTTATGAGCATAGGGTGTCACCTCTCCATACCCAACACATTAATTTCCCCACTTTAAACACACTATAAGCATTTTCAAAATCGACTGAGCAGCCATGAAAAACCTACTTGCAAGTTTTGGAGTCGATTTGGCAAGATCTGGTCGCATGAACAAAGTTTTCTTGGTGCTGTAACCCAATGCGCAGCGCACAAACCCAATGCGCAGCGCACCTCTATATGCGCAGCGCCCTTGTTAATTTACACTAGCCAGTGAGGCCCAATGCGCAGCGCACCTCTATATGCGCAGCGCACACCTTGTATGAGCAGTGCACTTTTGCAGGAGGCTTTTGGAGGCCTTCCTGGTGTCCAAATTAGGCGTGTGATAGCTCGTTGGAAAGGGATTTGAGTCTAATTTCCAACCCAAGTGGAATTGTTCAATTTGGAGTTCATTTACCTTGTCATAAATCAAATCTCCCAACACTACTTCCAGCAGGTGCATCAATTCTCTTGAGGCAACGGTATTCTTGACATTTCTCAAAAACCATTATACCTGTGTAAAACGTGAAGGAGGTTTTTCTTCCTTGGCATGTTGTGAACAAAACCCTCTCTCAGTTTTCCAAAATTCATCTTTTATTGCTCTGAAACATCATTTGAGTGAAACCTATCCCGATGTGTGAAACAAGGGATTTTGTCGAAATGAAGCGAAATGAAGGGGATAAGGGGCTGGGGAAATTTTTTGAAGTAGGGAGGGATTTTAGGAAGTAGGGGAAAGTGGAATCTCAGAGATAGAGTGAGGGGAAGGGGTCCAAAAGGGCAAAACACGGGCCTAGCCTAGAAAATTGCCAAGTTGTGGCAAGAAACTAGGGTTTGTGCGAAAATGAAGAATTTGGGGGATCTCAGTGATGGGAAGTGTTTAATAAGGTACATTAAGGAGGGGAAGGTGTATGAACATCAGGATGCAATTTTCTCTGATGATTTGGCCATTCAAGAGAAATTGCCTTCAAAATCCTAGGAGAGGGAAATGAACTTACCTAGATGCAACTAAAGCATGAACAAGGTGTAAAATGACCCATTGGAACCTGACATGATGATGACAACCCTATGAATGATGATACACTCAGCTGAATGATGACATGGACTGCCATTTGGACAACTTTGAAAAGAGTGAAAACAAACCCTAGACCTAAAGCCTAGTGACCAAATTTTTCTTGAAGACTCTTTGAAATGACAAAATTTGACCTTGACACCTTAAAATCACTTTGTAAGAGCATATTTGATCACTGGAGGAAGGCTACAAAGGTTGACACTAACAGGAGCCAAAATAACCTCACCTTAGTAGAGGTTGTTAAGAAATGAGGCCTACCGATCGTGCCACACCCACAACCATACACCATCGGGTGGCTCCACCAAGGACGAGATCTTTGCGTCAACCAGTAATGTTGCCTTCCCTATAGCATCAAGACCTTCATGGACGAGGTACTGTGTGATGTTACTCCTCTTCAATTTTGTGATGTTTTATTAAGCTAACCATACTTGTGGAAGCATCATGATGTGTATGAGTCCATACCTCACACTGTTATTATTACTTTGGGTAGAAAAATAAGGTAGCCCTGCCTACCACCATTTCTTTGATCTCTACTAAGCAATGAAGTAAGATCATGTCCCAAGCCGGGAATTTTTTTTCTTTCTAATTCAGTTTCAAAGTAAGGGGAAGATCATGGCCACATCCATTGCGCTTAGAAAGGGTTCCTCCATGTAGCAAAATCAAGTTGATAAGGTTGTGGAAGAGTACAGGGACATCTACTCCTCACCCACAGAGGTACTTTTTCACTGTCAGGTCAAGAATTTGATCCATCTCACTCCCGGATCACCTCTACCTCATGAGCCAATATACTGCCACTCTCTTCTATAAAACAAGGAAATCAAGTGACAAATCCAGAAGTTTCTACAAAAAGGACACATCCGACCAAGTTCCTCACCTTGTGGGATCCTAATTGTACTCGTACATAAGAAGGATGGGACCTAGAGACTCTGCATTGATTATCGGGCACTGAATAAAATCACTGTCGGGAACATGTATCAGATCCCACGGGGTGATGTCCTTCTTGACCAACTCAAGGGGGGCAAGTACTTCAACAAGATTGATTTGAAGTCTGGTTATCACCAAGTTCCAATAGAATCCACAAATATATGGAAGACTGCCTTCAAATCCAAGGAGGGCCTTTTTGAGTGGTTGGTCATGCCCTTCGAGTTGAAAAATGCCCTACAACTTTTATGAGGTTGATGGATGACATAATGCGGCCTTTCACCAATTTGTTTATGGTTGTATAGTTGGACAACATCCTAATCTTAAGAAAGAGTTGGGCAGAACACTTGCAATATATTCGGCAAGTCCTTCAAACCCTATGAGATTACAAATTATGTGTTAACTCAGAGAAATGCTCCTTTGGCATGAACCAGGTCCAATATGTAAGCTACATCATTGATAAGATTGGCATGCATGTTGATCCGAATAAGATCCAAGTCATTCGGGATTGGCCAGTACCAACAACTCTAACAGAGCTTCACATCTTTTTGGGCCTTGCCAATTTCTATCAAGGGTTCATGTTGGGATTCTCTCACATCACTTAGCCTTTGAGTCAAGTTACCAAGGGTAGAGAAAAAGCAAAGTTTTTTTGGTATGAGTCCCAACAAAAGGAATTTGTTGAACCAAAACACCACCTTGCTCTACGTTAGTGCTCACATTACCAAATCTGCGATAGCCATTTGAAATTGAAACAAATGCATCCTTCCATGCTATTGGTCCAGTTCTCAACCACCAAGGGCATCCGATGGCCTATCATAGTGAGACACTCTCCAATACAATTTAGAAATACCCCATCTATGATAAGGAGATGTATTTCATCATGAAAGCTTACCGAAATTGAAAACATTACATTCTCGGGAAGGAGACGGTCACCCACACAGATCACCGGCCTCTTTAGTTTATACAGATACAAGGGATGTTGCAGAATGGTTGCCATAAAAAATGGTCCACATATTTAGAACAGTTTCATTTGAACATTAAATAGCGTAGCACCAATAACATTGAAAATTTCCTCTATCAGCCCCTCGTTGTGGCATTAACCATTATTCTCAAGTCTTGTGAGCATGAGACTTCTAGATGGATGCAGTTGTACAATTAAAATGATCCAAAATTCACCACCACATACCTGCTGGTAATGGATGGAAAGAAAATACCAAACTTCCACCTCCAGGATGCACTATTATACTACATGGGGCACCTTTGTGTTCCTTCAAGCGAGTGTGCCAAGCTGATTTGGGAGTCACACTACAGTTGGGTCACAAGACATTTTAGTCTAGAAAAAATAGTGGCAGTACTATAGAAGTATCTTTATTGGCCAAAACTCCAACATGATGTTAGAAAATATATGAGATCTTCCACTGCCTATGGCATCGCCAAACCAACCATTAAGAAGCAAGGCATGTACACTCCTCTGCCTACTCCTAGCCAACCTTGGGAATCCATCTCCATTGACTATATGTTTGTCCTTCCTTCTACCAAGCATGTTAATGATTGTGTATTTGTGGTCATTGATAGATTTTATAAGATGGTTGTATTGGCTGCTTACAAGAAGAGTATCACATTATAAGACATTGCAAAACTCTTATTTGAACGAGTCTGGGTACATTTTTGGATCCCACAAACCATTATATCAGGTCGAGACAATAGGTTCCTGACCATTATGTTTAAGCCTTTGGTCATTGTTGGACACCAAGTGGGCTTGGGCTTTCAACCATTGTGCCCGGTTGATGTTTCCATGCCTCTTGCAACATCTAACACATCCACCAATAGTTTCGTGACATCCTGGATAAATCTAATGCCAAGTACAAACAAGGTCATGATCAACATCGGGTGCCACATAAGTTTCAAGTGGGCAACAAGGTGTGGTTGAATCTATAGAATGAACATCTTGTCGAAGCATATCAGAAACTTCAACCACTTCAATACAAGCCTTACACCATCAGTGAGGCTGCAGGTTACAATGCTTTCAAGCTAAGTGTCCCTCCATTCCTTGTCTTGCACCTTGTATTCAATGTGTACCACCTTCGGCCATACTTTCCACCATTGTTGGACACACTAGACATTGTTTAGCAACTGAAACCAATAAAGATCAATCTAGATTGCATCGAATAGGCCACAATAAATAAAATCACGGACACATGGGTTAAGAACACTCACCAACAAAGGATACAATTGTATCAAGTTGTCAAAGTTGGCCAACTCCTGCACCAAGGCAAATGGCTCACTAGGGACCAAATTCAGCAGAATTTTCCACATCTCATGGAGGCACTCAATGCAATGTGCATCATTGCTTCCTAAGGGGGTAGGACTGATCCAGGTGGATATTGGTGGCCACCCACCTATTCCACTTGGAACCCCAATAGTGTTTCCATTTAGTTTCCTAATTTTCAACACAATTTTCTATTTTTGGAAATTTTTTTGGTCCTAAACTTCAGGAGTCGTTTTGAGGCCCTACACCATGTTTTTTGGGAAGATGGGAAAACATGAGGCCAATGTCCTGACATTTGTAGTTGAAATTTTTTTTCATCTAATATACCTTTCTAACGAGTTATTGTGAGCACCAAACATAGATCGTATGTCAAAGTTATGACCCCAGGAAGTTGACGCTCCAACTAACCCCTGCAAGGCCCATAAGATTTTGGCACTTCATCTCTTAGGGTTAGGTTTTTCGATGTTTAGGGTTTTCCATTATTTCTTGATGATAAAAAGACCATAGAGCCTCATTGTAACTCAGTTCAGAAGGCCTGTAGTTGCCACGTCTCTTCTTAGAGATATGCTACCATTGCCCAAGCTAGCTTGTTTCCTTTTTGCATGTAAATAATTTTCAATAGTTGTTATTTATTAATTGTGGTTTTGTTTTATTGTAGCTATGTGTTTTTGTTTAATCAATATTTTATTTCGTTCCTTCATAAATTTAGATCATGTTGGGGAGTGTTATTTCCTACATAAATGAGAAATGACAATATTTTGTGTAAAACACCTGTGAAATGGGATTGTCTTGGGGACGTTCTTAGCTTGAAATAACTTAAGACTCTCTGAGCATGAGGAGGTTGAAATATCTATTAATGGGTAAATTATTTATACTGAACTGTTATAGTTTTTCTCTATGTTAATGAAGGGCACACATTGACAATAAGGAATGCAAATTTCCTATGTAGAAATGCTCTTGAATGTCTTACTTCATAAATGGTTAATCCTGTGATTATCCCAAGTTTGCAAATTGGCCTATGTGACCCGAGCATTAGGAGGTAGATGACTTTTGTTAAATAATTGAACAACCACATAAAAATGATGAGACTAGTGGGTCTTGGTTCACAATTTTTTAGGTAAAGTTGGGCCTTATAAAATTATACATATGCCAGGTCAAGTTGGGAATAGAGCCATCGCAGGCAAGACTAGGTTGAGTTCCTTTAGAAAACCACTAGGTTCAAGCTTGTGCATATAGAGCGAGCAAGATCCAATCCTTAGTACTCATGGGGGCTGAGTGTTAAACCACAATGACTTATATACAATAGAACCATCGTAATCAAGTTTTGAGGGTGGAAGGGCCCAAGTACTTTACCTTTTACGTAAGTCATGGGGCTGGTAGTTTATGGATCGGAAGGGTTGGGGAACCCAAGCCTTGTAGGCCAAGTGACTGAGCATCATTACTAAGCACGTAAGCATGGGAGATCTAGGTCGTTGATGCACTATAAGTAAAATACCTTCTAGCAGAGGTTACAACAGAGGTTTTTAGTGCTAAAAAATTGGCAAAAATTGTCAAAAAAAAACATTTGATAAAACGTATGTTTGTGGGAATGGATTTTTTAGCGGATCTTATAACGAAACTTCATCACAACTAAAAAAAATTGGGCAGCCAGAGGTTTTAACGGATGTTTTTTTCGATGCACTTTATGGAACAAGCAGCCTCATTGTGCTACTTATAGAAACACATTGGGCTTCATACATGATTAAAAGCACTGAGGTGTTGAATAGAAAGACCACTGAAACCTGCAATGTATACCACCTCGGTGCTTACAACAACAAAAAATCTCGGTGCGTTCAACTCAAAGAGCACCGGACCTTAAAACGTATATAGCGTCGGTGCTTATATAAAAAAATCCTCTGTCTTTCTTTGATGAAGGAACGACTTCGGGGCGTGTAAAAAATCATTGCAATTCTGGTGCTTTCTCTTAAACACGCAACACTAGCATGTCTTGTTTACATAAATGCACTGGTGCATTTGATATATAGAGGTTTCTATGTTGTTAATTTCAATAGTGCACCGGGAATGGAAATAATATTTTGTAGAACGGGGGGTGTTAGTTCTATGTAATCATTGGTGTGTTAAGGGTTACAATGCACCGGTACTTGAATTAAAAACAATACCAGTGCTTGAAGACGTGAAAGCCCCGATGTTGTCATTTTACGAAAAGGCACCGGTTATGCTAAAAGATGACATCACAATGCTTTTATTTAAAGTAAAGCACCGGTGCGTTTTTATGTTATGGACACACTGATGTTTTTGTATGAGATTTTCTATTTTTTGGAGGCATCCACCTGTGACAATGCAATTATTATAATTTTTTAAATTTGTTATTCATTAAGAAATAGACATATATCTTATAAGAATATTCATATAAATTAATATTTGAGTAGTGCATTTTGTATACTATGTTTGGATTAAGCCCCAAGGGATAGCTCAATTGGTCGAGTTCTCATTGCTAAGTACCTTACCAATTGGGAGGTCATGTGGTCAAATATCCTCGACGCCCTTGGGGTTAGGCCTGACCAGATAAGCCAACAGGTAGATCCCTTCAGGAGGCTCTACCTGGATTATTACCCTAGGATGTAGCGGCCACTCAGTGACCATGAACCACAGTCGAAAAAATATGATGTTTGGATTAATTTTTTTATATTATCAAATTTCACATCTCTTCATTGTAATATTTAATCATCCATATATTTAATTAGTGGTGTAACATTTCACAACAACATTGGATAACACAATAAAATAAATTAAAATGTATTTTATTATATATCAATAAGAGGCTCTTTGTCATACAAAATGGGATTATTATTGGTAACCCCTTATCTTTCAATTGGGACACTATGTCCATGATTACATTAAACAAAATGTTTGATTTTCACATACAATTATTTCAAAAAATACAACAGGTTGCATTGATATCCAAATAGATCATCATTCTTCATTGGAACTGTTGTCAGTGCTCGAGCTACTTCCATGAATTGGATTATTTGTAGGAATTTTTTGTTGATTGCATCGATTTTTTTCATCTTCTTGATCTTGTTCCATCTATAAACATAAAAATAAAGTGTAATGGGTGTATCTACATTGGTGAGAATAATGAAAATTGAAATAAACAATATACATCAATGTAAATTGAAAAACAATTTAACATAGCAAAAAGTGACTCATGAATTAGACACATTCTTTCAAAACCAAATCTCATGCCTTCTTTCAGCAACTCTTCTGTTGGCGTAGTTCCATACTTTGTTTCCTGCAAGTTTTATATCCCATGATAAACCATATATTTAATATAAAGGATTTTTTTGTTCTATTAATTATTAACTTAGAGAAGTAAAAGAACACAGATACTTGCAAATTCCACAATTAATTTTTGATATGCCAACATATACTCACAACCGTTATTTAACCCAATGTCAAACAATTCTTTCAATAACTCTTCTTTGTATTTTGACACCTATTTGAAGACATTCAAGGAAGGTTGTTGTAAAAGAACTTAAACTAGCATTTGCACCAGATGTTGCAAAGGAAACTCCGTAAGGCATAAAATGTGGAAGAATAGCAACATGTGAATTGACGTCGTTGAAAGCAAACCTATGTATCATAACTTCGAACTACATGAAATAATATATTTCTGAGTATTTAGAGCAAAAAGTGTGAAACAAAAAATACACAACATTTCAAAGCAAAACGTATAATATTTCATAGAACGGAAAAGAGAGGGCTACAAATTTTTAAGAGTACATTCTTATAAGATGATTGCAGAGACTACAGATATGATACAACATAGAATGTGGAGCCTACAAGTTACATTGTGTTCAAAAGATAAAGCTTAAAAAATACTTCAATTTCTTTCCTTTAAAAATAATTAAACATCATTGAATATTTTAACAGAAAACAAGTTACATTTTGTTCAAAAGATAAAGCTTAAAAAATACTTCAATTTCTTTCCTTTAAAAATAATTAAACATCATTGAATAATTTAACAGAAAAATGTTAAGATGCATTGATGTGTCCTTTTCAAGTGATGCATTTTATCATGCTTACAAATATATGCAGACTTACCTGCACAATAACATTTATTGTGTGCATTATGTCAATGACATAAATATCAACATATCTATTCAATTTTTCTAAATGTTGTAAACAACCAAAATTCTGGAAATATTCGTAAATGTGTACAAATATTTATAGGCGCTCTCCCTATACCTCAATCTTTTTGGTTTCAGCTTTAGCTTTGGAAGTCTGCAGATTTATCAAAGCTTCAATTCTTGCTTCTTCTTGCTGGTATCTGAAATTTACAGACAACCTGAACGCTCAGACATTTTGTTGTGAAAATTATAGATAACAAATGCTAGCAATCTTTGAAACATTCTATCAAAAAATTGGTATGCATCCTCTCTTGAATTTGATAATAAATTTGCAACGCTTCTTTAGCCTTCCACATTCATACCCACCCTAAAAATCTCTATCTCATAGTGAAAATTAATGAGAATATTCAAGTGATCATATCTAGAACAATGTCTACATCAATCATAAATCTGTGAACAAAAAATGTTGATTAATGGGATTTATTTAGACTGTGATACTCAACCAAATATTAGATGTGATAAGAGTGGGAATTTATCTGAATTTTGATAATACTTGAACTATAAAATACAACTGGTGAATTTTTGTCACAATTGGAAGTCCAAATGAATGCTTTCTCTTGTTTTGCAGGGAATTAGTAAGAAAGGTTGACTTATTCAAAGCAGGGAAACAAGGGATGGATCACTAAGACACTTTATTGTTATCATTCTAATCCCTTGGACTTCTGATTGTTATTTAATAGATGGAGAATATAATATTCTAATAGCTCTTACTTTTGGTTACTTCTGGTTGATATTTAATAGATGGAGAATAAGGAAAAACCAAGTTTCAAGGCTAACAAAACATGGAGGAATTGTGTTGAGGATGTTTCTGGTACCATGATGTTGAAATACAAATAAAAGAAACAATGCCAGCTTTTTACCATGGGTATAGCCAGGTGGGATCATGAAAATTGATTAATTAATACAGCAGGGTCATGTAGGGGATGGATCACTAAGACACTGCAAATCTCATTATTGGCATTAGCAAAGAACAAAAGCAGTGTAAGTTTCAAATCATCAATTCTGAGAAGATTTCAACATCCAACTAATATTAATATAATTAGTATTACTAGTAGCCCTTAAATCTCTTAAAAATTGCAATCCAAATAATAATAAAAAATACCATATCATTGAAGTAATTTGATGATATGTAATTAAAATAAAGATGCACGAAGATATCATATCATTGAAGTAATTAAGATGCATTATTTGTAATTTACATAAGATAATCTTGAAATTATGCAGGTTGCAGATTTCGATATGCAGTGATATGGAGCAAAGCCAATCACCCATCATTGAATACATGGAATGCTCCCTATAAGTAATGCCTAAATGGAACTACATAGACTTGATTTCAAATATTCCTTCCATAAAAAAGATCAATTGTAAGGTGATGCCCCCCCTTAAGGGTATTTTGTTATAGTCAAATAAAGGTAGAGTTTTCCTATCTAATTCTTTGTATCTTGTGTGTGATTTTATATTCAAATCTATTGAGGTACTTAATAGATAGTACCTTGGATAACACTTTCCTCACAAAGAGTGACTGTTAGAATTTTACCTATGTTTCTCTAAACATGTTCATCCTTCAACAACACATCAATACACTACAATATCCCCTAAAAAGAGAAGCATACCCAGCAGCAGCCTTGGCCTGTGTGCAAATGGGTTAAAGATGTAGTCAAAATCAGAATTAGCATGGTGCAAAAGTGATGGTAGAGTTTACATTTCTGAAGGTATTTCTCCTTGAGCATTACTTCATCTCAGTAGATTTCTGGAACGTGAACCCTCCACAAGTCCATAGAGTCTTTGGATCTGTGCAACAGACTATAATTAATGTGAATGTGCACCAACACTAAAATACGTGTGTCAGTTATAATCATCTTATAGATGTTGTGCAACAGACTATAATTAATGTGAATGTGCACCAACATTAAAATACGTGTGTCAGTTATAATCATCTTATAGATGTTGTATGCATGTATGTTTGCCTTAAGTTAAGAGTGTTTCCAAGCTTAGATCCATATTTAACATGGATTTATGATTTAATTTAGGCATTGACTCTTCTTCAATTAGTGTTTTTTTCAGTTCTATTTAGGGACAAATATTTCTTTGGGAAAGGACCACAGTAGAGAACGATTCTAGATTAAGAGTAGTTGCACTTTCCTAGGTAGGTGACATTGTTTACAACCTTTTTCATGCAATTAGGTGCTTTATCCTATACAGATTTAGCTTGAGGGTTATGAGTTATCTCTTATATTTTTGTCACAATTCTCTTGTTGTGAAGGGAATTAGTAAGAAAGGTTGACTTATTCAAAACAGGGGAACAGGGGATGGATCACTAAGACAATTTATTGCTATAGATTTGGGAATGCATATTTTCCTAGAAAAGGGTTGTGAAAATGTTGGTGGCATCATCAGCTCAGGAACAAAAAAATGTTTTGGAGCACAGGATATTGGCATCAGCAGATAACAAAAGCAATGTATGTTTCATATCATCAATTCTGAGCAGATTTCAACATCCAACTAATATTAATATAGTTAGCATTCTTAGTAGCTTTTAAATCTCTTGAAAATTGCAATCCAGATAAAAAATACCATATCATTGAAGTAATTTAATGATATGTAATTAAAATAAAGATGCATAAAGCTATCATATCATTGAAGTAATTAATATGCACTATTCATAATTTAGATAAGATCATCTTCAAATTGTGCAGGTTGCAGATTTTGATATGCAGTGATATGGAGCAAAGACAATCACCCATCATTGAATACATGGAATGCTCCCTATAAGTAATATTCAAGTGATGATATCTACAACAATGTCTGCTTCAGTTAGCATAGTAAAGCGATAAATTTTTATATACAGACTGAAAAAATGCTGCGGAGATGGATAGCGAGCTCCCGCCCCCTGGCGCGTCCCTGAACTCCTGAGCACGCAGTGCCTGGCAGCCCTGCTGCTGGGCCGCAGCTCTCTGCTCCGGATCCCTTCGACCTGAGCCTCCTGCCCTCTCTCTCCCGAGCCTCTGGCCTTTCCACGCTTTTTTGGGCCTCCTGCCCTCTCCGCGACAGCCCTGAGGCTGGCTGCGGCCCCCTGCTGTTTTTTCTCCTCCCCAAGGCCTTCTGCCCTTTCCACCTTTGAGCCTCTAGTCCTCCTAGCCGTCTTCCTGCGCCCCTGTGTGGAACTATGGCACAGCCTTCTCAAGAGCAAGCAGAAATGGAGAAAGCCTTCGCTTCTCTCATTCCTGAGAACAACAAGGAAAGGATCCGTCCTTCAGCCTCAAAGTTTGTCAAAAAGTTGGACGAAATCCCGGAGGTCCCTCTTCCCTCAGCACTTCCAAGAAGAGCTGCTGTGGCTCTTGCAGATCGTGGATTAGTTGGACAGTTCACGGGGTTATGGCCTTCCCCCCGCACGGTTCAACGATGGGTGGAAAGAAACTGGAATGCGATGGTCCAAGGGAAAATCGCTATAAGATTTTGTGGAAGGGGATTCTTTACCTTCCTCTTTGAATCAGTGGAAGATCGCAACCTCATCTTCAGAAACGGACCCTATTTCATGGACACCAGAGGACTTTATCTCAATCGTTGGACTCCTGACTTCGATCCAGAAATGGACGTCCCCAACGCGGTCCCTGTATGGGTTCGTCTGCCACACCTCCCACTCCACTGCTGGGGAGATGAATCTATTCGCGCTATCGGAAACGTAGTAGGGAAATATGTAGACAGATCGGAGCCAAAGGAGAATATGTATGCTTGTGCGAGGATATGCGTAGAAGTGGACCTAGGCAAAGGCTTACCAGAGGCAATCAAACTCAAAGTAGACCAGTGGACGCACATTCAGCAAGTGGACTATGAGCAGCTCCCCTTCAAATGCAAGGTATGTCATGAATACGGTCACTTTGCTAACAGATGCAGCAAATCTAGAACAGAAGATAATAGCAATAAAGAAGCCCCTGAGGAAGCATGGGAAATAGTCCGGAAAAAAAAAAAGACAAACCCTCCCCTGGATTCAGTTGAACCCTCATCGAAAACACCCTTCCCCTCCATGCATCCAACCAGTTCTGGGCCTCCACCCTCCTCCTCTCAGCAAGTACCTCCTCCTTTCCCCTCCTCTCCTCCTCGTTCCTCGGACCCCTCCATCCCTCCGTCCTCAAACCCTTTCGCATCCCTTTCTGAAGAAGATCCCATTCAAGACCCTTTATCTGATCAGCATATCCCTTCATCCCCCCATACCACTCAACCCTCCCCGGACACTACCTCAACAAGAATCACAAGAAGCCTATCAAAGGACCTAGGAGCATCTAGTGAGATTCAAAAAAAACATGGACCAGGAAGGAAGTCGGCAAAACAGCATAGAGAAGAAAGTGCGCAAAAGGATATAGCAATGGGATCGCAGACACCGATTGAAACCTTCATTCTAGGAATTTCGGACAAGGAAAACAATATCAAAGGCAAAGAGAGGCGAGCACCTCTGCACACCACAGGTAATTCATGATGAAAGTGCTGTCTTGGAACAGCAGGGGACTAGGGCACCCCTCCAAAAAAGCTGCCCTCATGGAGTTAATCCATAGCGAAAAGCCTGATATTTTACTTATTCAAGAAACAAAATTAAATCAGTCCGAAATCAGCAAACTCATTGGCCAACAAAAACAGTACGGTGGCTGCACCAGTGAAGCGAGAGGAGCTTCAGGGGGTATTTTAACAATGTGGAACATCAGCAAATGGAGCTGTAGCTTGGTCAAAACGCAGCAGCATTGGATAAGTGTTAAATTGGAAAACAAGGACAATGGCACAGAAGTTAAAATCTACAACATCTACTCTCCCAACCACTTCAGGGAAAAAGAAGTTTGCTGGACCACCTTAGAGGAAGAATTAGAAGAAGATCGTGATAACAACCTCATCCTAGCAGGGGCCCTAAATCTGGTCATGCACTCAAATGAAAAAAGGGGAGGAAACTTCACTGCTGATCATTTTCGAAACCGGCTGGAATACATCATGCAAGAAAAAGACTTGGTTGATTTAAAGCCCAAGAACCGTAAATATACTTGGAGCAATAGGCGGTTGGGAGCAGGTAACATTATGGAACGTCTTGACCGTTTCCTTGTTAATATCGCTTTTCTGTCCTCATTCTCCAACGGACAGTCAGACATCCTCAATACTTCAGCCTCGGACCACTTCCCCATCACTCTTACCTTGCAAAGCCAAAGCCATCTCGGCCCCCTCCCCTTCAAATACTCCTCCCTTTGGAACCAAATTCCAGCAGCCCGTGACATAGTCAAGCATGCATGGTCACAGCACGTGGAGGGCTCCCCTATATTCATTTGGGAATCAAAACTGAAGCAAACAAGGCAGGCGCTAAAGGCATGGGCAAAAACCAATTACAAGGAACCCGAGACAGCTAAAAAAGAAATCAAACAGAACCTTGAAAAACTACAGCAAAGTATTGAAGCGGAAGGACTCACTCAGCAAGCAAGGCAAAACGAGATCAGATTGTATGCAGCGTTAACCCAAACAGTTAGAGATGAAGAAACCAAATGGAGATTAAAATCTCGGCAGACCTGGTTGCGTGAAGGTGATAAAAACACCTCTTACTTCCATAAACAAGCCACAATCAGGAAGGCAAGAAACACAGTTAATGCAATCAGAGACGGCGAAGGGAACAATCATGAAACTCAAGACTCTATCAAGGCTGCTGCAACCACCCACTTCAAATCTCTCCTGACAGAGGACAACAATGAGGAGGACTTCTCAAACTTTCTCCAACATATGAGCAGAGAAGTCACTCAAGAAATGAATAACAGCCTCACCCAAGAAGTCGAGGAGGATGAAGTCAAAAAGGCGATCTGGAGCCTCCATCCGGACAAAGCCCCAGGTCCCGATGGGTTCCCTATCTGCTTCTTTAGAGAATATTGGTCAATGATTAAAAAGGACATTCTCAAGATGATTCGCTGGGTCCTCAGGAAAGGCAAACTAGGGGGCTATACCAACTCAACATATTTAGCTCTCATCCCTAAAGAGAATAGACCAATCTCCTTCTCTAGATTCCGGCCAATATCCCTGTGCAACTCTGCTTACAAAATAATCACAAAAATCCTATCCACTAGACTCAAGCCTCTCCTCCCTTCCTTAATTTCGGAAAATCAGGGCGGTTTTTTAGCCAACAGGCACATCTCCGACTCTATCCTTCTGGTACAAGAAGCCATTCACTCTAGTCTTAGTCGAAAGGAAAAAGGTTTTATCCTTAAACTTGATCTTGCAAATGCTTTCAATAGAGTCAGACATTCCTTCCTTTTTGCTGTTCTGAGCAAACTAGGATTCAATGCATCCTTCATTAATATGGTCAAAGCCTGTATCTCTAATCCTTGGATCTCGCCTCTGGTGAATGGAAGACCTTGTGCAGCCTTTCAATCCTCCCGAGGCCTCAGGCAAGGCTGCCCCCTTTCTCCCTACCTTTTCATTCTCATGGCTGAATCCCTCAGCAAAGCATTGGATTACAATCGAAGAACAGGATTAATTACAGGTATCCAATTCGAGCAGGGCACAAAGAACATCAACCACTCCCAATTCGCTGATGATACCCTCCTGATGGGTGGTGCATCGACCATCATTGCCAGGCGCTTCAAAAGGATCTTGGACCAATTCATGGATTGCTCCGGAGGAAGAATCAGCCAAGTCAAAAGCTGCATATACGGATGGAATGCAACAGCTCACACCATTCAAAATATTGCAAATATTTTAGAGGTCTCTTACAAGATCGATTGGAACCATTTCACCTATCTAGGGATGCCGGTGAGCAAAGGTCCCCTGAAGACTGAAACTTGGAATACAATTCTCGACAAAATCAAAAGGAAAATTCAACAATGGGGAACCATGTGGCTGAACCCAGCAGGCCGTCTTGTTCTTCTCAAATCAGGTTTGACCTCTCTCCCTATCTATCGTTTTTCATTGTTACAAGCTCCAATGAACCTCCATCACAAATTGGAAAAGGCCCTTCGCTTTTTCCTCTGGCAAGGAGGGAACTCAGAGAAAAAAAAGTTCAACTTGGTTGGATGGAAAAATGTCATTCAGCCCCAAGAAAAAGGAGGTCTCGGAATAAGGTCCCCATACCTCTTGAATCTAGCTCTCGGGGCTAAAATTGTTTGGAGATTAATCACTGGGGATTCTGCCTGGTGGAAATCAGTCTTAGAAGCCAAGTACCTCAGCAGTTCTAGGCACAAGCTCCTGGAAGCGAACATACCCAATAGAGACAGCTCCAACATCTGGAAATTGTGCAAGAAAATCATCCCTCTCATGACCCAGCACATCTCCAAAGTACCTGGAGAGGGAAGTAGCATCAGCATTTCTAAAGATAGAATCCTAGGCCAGAGCCCCATAGAATCCAAAGCAGAAGCAATTCCAGCTATAAATTGGTTAAACAGCAGAGGAATCTGGAATTTAGCCCAAATCACTAAGTGGGGAAGCTCCTCCCAAGCTTGGATTGGCTGGGTTTTGCCGAACTACCCAAGGGATCTGGAAACAAGCTTCATCGCTCTAAAAGATCAACTGCACAGTAAGGCACCTACTCATAAGGGAGGCAGAGATAGTTTTCGATGGTACCCCTCAGGCACTGAATACACAGCCAAAGTAGGATACCACCATTTATGTGCTAATACCTTTCCGCAGGATACATGGAGTCATTGGAGACTGGTTTGGAAAGCGGAAGCCCCTCCTAAAGTTAAATTCTTCTGCTGGCTCCTTCTGAAAGGCAAGATCTTGACAGCTGAAAACCTCAAAAAAAGGGGCATCCCAGGCCCTTCTAGGTGTCCAATCTGTCTTCAAGCTGAAGAGACTATACAGCATCTGTTTATGGATTGCCAAGTGGCTACAAAATGTTGGAAAGAAATAGCATCTGTAGGGGGAGTAGAATGGAATCCTAAGCCAAACATAGCAGAGACAGTCCAAAATTGGAAGAAACTTTGCCCATGGAAGAGCAAGAAGATCAAATTATCTCAGAGGATATCTAACACTTTACCATTAACACTTCTTTGGAGCATTTGGATAGCCAGAAACAAGAAAGTGTTCCAAGACAAAGGACACAACTCCAGATACATGTGTCACAAAACTATCAGCTTAGCTGTAGAAGCTGTGACCATTCGCTCCCACAGCAAAATCAATCTCAGCAGCTTCAGTGCTGAAGAGAGAAATTTGATTAATTATGGCAGCATAATCAGTGCCCATGAACAAGAAAAGGATAACTCAAACTCAAAAGAGACAGCTACAGCCTGGAAGCTGAGGCCTAAGGAGGAAGAATTCGCCCTTTGGTTGAGCAACTGCAACAAATATTGCCTCTTCTTCGATGGGGCCTCAAAATCTAACCCCGGTCTCGCAGGCGCCGGAGGCATCATATGCAATGCAAATGGTAAGACTATCTTGCATTTTGAATGGGGATTGGGTGACCTATCCAACAATCGGGCCGAAGGCCTGGCATTATTCCAAGGATTAAATCAAGTGATCAACCTGGGCATAAAGAAAGTGAACGTCTTTGGTGACTCAGCAATTATCATCTGGCTCATGGAGCAAAAGTGGACTTCACCAAATATTCTACTGCAACAAATCAATAACAGAAATCAAGTTCTGCACAGCATGCTGGAAGAAGCCCACTATTTTCATATCTTAAGGGGACTCAACAAAAAGGCTGACCACCACGCCAACAAAGCATGTAACCGACCCAAAGGCCAGCTCAGCTGCAATGATCGCGTTTCTATCCAATTGCTGCCATGAAAGACACACATCTAATCAGCTCGCGCGGTATCCCATCCAACAGAATCTGCCACAGCAACCAAATCAACATATCAGAGGTCAGAACAGATCAGAATGATAGCAATAGTATCAACAGACGGCACAGAAGCTCATTCCAAAGCAGGGGAACCAAGATTGATAGATCAGAAAATCGTCCTTGTCTCAGGAAAGTTGATCTCAGTCAAGATATGCGCAGAAATATCCAGGGGAGCATCGGGAAGCGTAGATACCTCTCCCGCCATCGTATCCGCAGAAATTCTTTAAGTATCCCTTCAGCGCAAAAGCTTCAACTCACATTTGAAAATTCCCACGGTAAATTCGAGAGAGGAGCCGAATTTGCAGATCATCTTAGTAAGCAGGATAGAAGCAAGATTGTTGAGCGTTTTAGAAGTTTCGCTCTCACTCTGTTATACAGTGGGAGCGCTGTTGAGCTTCACCGATTCCCAAGAGGTATTAGCGACAGTTTCAGGCACTTAACGCGCTGTCTTCTAAGTGCTCTTATCACCTCCGAGAGTCTTAGTAGAATCCTTATCAACAGCCAAGCGAATCGACAACACCAAGGACAAAAGCAAAAGAACAGTGTTACTACTCAGACAAAGGATAAAATGGAGCGTCCAGAGGATTGCTTTCACTGCCGTGACCTGAACATGGAATTCAATGAAGTCCGAGCCCAACAAAGAGCATTGGAGGACCTAGTTCGCAGCATGGAGAACCGGATGGAAGACAAAGTCCGCATTCTGGAGAATCGGCTGGAAGAGCAAGTCAAAATCCTCCATGATAAGTATAGAGCAGAAATGAACCTTTTTCTGCACAGGGTCCATACCCTCCATGAACAGTTCAGCGATCTACACAACAGATGCGCCCATGCTGAAGAGAGGATTGAAATTCTCAAGAGTATGCTGGAAAAGAAAGATGCCACTTCCTCCTCAAGCGCCAAGCCAATCGAAGCCGACCAGGACCCAGAGGGATCAACCGCAAGAAAGATGAGCCACATCGAGATTGACTAATCATGCTTTGTAAATGTAAATTTTGGGGACAGCAGTATGTCAATATCTATAGCAGCATAAGTAGCAATAGTAGCAGTCCAGTTAAAGTAAGGACCAAGGAAAAATCCCTTTTTGTAATTCCTTGGCCCCAAAATGCTCTTGAAGCATCATATGTAAGGCTTTAGCCTCATCTTTTTTCAGTTAATGAACAGCACCCGATCTTTGTCTAAAAAAAAAATGTCTGCTTCAGTTAGCAACGTGATCCCTCCGGTGATTTATTGCATGGATAAGTGATGTGTCTAGCTTTGTAATTTTCCTATTAATGCCCTCAACCATCATAATGCAAAGTATAACTTCGGTATGCTCATATCTAATCAATCCAAAGATTGGATGTGATAAGAGTGGGAATTTATTTGAATTTTGATAATACCTTATGCCTGGAGTTATCCACAGTCTACAAAAGCCTATTACCTTGATCAAATATTTTAATGCACATGACTACAGTGGTATTCAAAGCATTGAAAGAGTGTTGCAGATGTTTCTAGTACCATGACGTTGAATTACAAATAAAAGAAACAATGCCATCTTTTTACCGTGGGTATAGCCAGGTGGGATCATGAAAAATGATTAGTTAATACAGGAGAGTCATGCAGGGGATGGATCACTAAGACACTGCAAATCTCATCTATTAATTTATTATACATCAAAGGATCAGAAGTTTGTCATTTTTCCGATGATTTGATTGAAAATTATGAGAGAATTCACATTCCTACCCACCCTAAAAAGGCCTATTTCATAGTGAAAATTAATGAGAATATTCAAGTGATCATATCTACAACAATGTCTGCTTCAATCAGCAATGTGATCCCTCCAGTGATAATGAAAGGATGGCAGGGGATATATCTACAGGAAGGAGGTAAACCAGTTTTTTATTCTACTTTTCATATTTATCTATTTGGAAAAGAGATATTTATGCGTTTTGGGGAATTTTTAGATATTTTATTTGGGGGATCCAACTGGAATGCACATGAATCCACTACCTGTATCGATGGTTGGCTTTTTTGGAAACTTATTAGACGCCTCGCCTTTTTTTTAAACCACTGGGCTCATCCTCTGTTTCTTCATGTTCTATGGGCAAAAAATGTGGATGTACCTAATTCGCCTCTAGGTTTTGTTACCCATTGTTTTAACTTTACAACATGGATATCTCGCAATTAGGGAGTGTGTCCTGCGAAACTGTAAAATTATTTTCGGCGAATATAATTTCTAATAACAAGTCTCCTTTATCCACTATTGTTTTGGCTTACACGTTTTGGGTATAATACATAGAAAAGTAGAATGGGAATTTCTATGTTGAGCAAGCATTTTTATATGTTCTACAGTGGGCAAGGTACTAAATGACAAATACATAGTTATTAGATAGCAGGCTGGTGATTTTTGCATCGTCAATATATAACATACTGGTAAAATTGTTCTACAAGAATTTGACAACATGGAGTGCCCTGGCTCTTTACTATTAGTTAGAAAATTATTTTCTAGGAAAAGAGATTCCTTTCTAATTTAGGTTTACATTGTTGCTTGTATATTGTTGATTATCATCTTTTAGTTTTGGGCATATGAAAATAAACCTAAATGGTTTTCATTGAAATGGGAATGGACGGCCAACAAAAATTATACAGCATCCCAACATTTTGAAAATGCTTATGTAAAAGAAAGGGCAGTAAAAAATTAATCTCAAACTTTGGAGCATTAGATTGCAGTGACGTGTTTGTTGAAGAACTTTGACATGGATGCTAAAGTGGAGTTAACTACTATTGAAGGTCATTACTTGATAAACTTTCTAAAAAACAAGCGAGCCTCAGTATAAATACACATAATGCGGCAATAATTAATAGTTTTAGAAATTTACTTGCTTCTGCCCTACACATAAATGGAAAAAGTGACAATGAAGTGTGACAGTGTAAAATCAAAGAGTTGAAATTCCAACAGAAGACTATGAGACATAAAATTTGAGAATATGTGACATTTCTACCTTTAAAAGATACAAGGTTTACTGGATTTTCGGATCAAGGTCACACTTGGTTCATAAGCACTTTGAGAGGAAAAAAATAAATTTGAAATCCTGAGCACGCTTACTCTCCATCTAAAATCTATATTGGTAGGATTCTTTGTGTGCAAGGGAGGCATCCCAATAATGGTTCCCAGAATTCTTATGGGTTTTCCCGGCCACAGAAATTGCCACCCACTTCAATTATGCTTCCTGGCCTAACATTGTATCTGAAAAATGTAAATCGTTGGCACAACTTGACAGCATCGCCAGGTTTTGTAAATTGGAATAAGGAAAATGAATGTACAGTGTCGATAGATTTGTACTTTATCATTGGGGAAAGCTTGTAAAGACAACGGGTTCTGGATTTCACACATCATGCATGTTTCCCTAGGTCATAGTGTAGAAGTAGATTCTTTGGAATATGGTGATGGGCCTATCTGCTTTGAAAAGGCAGTAGTATACAGTGAAAATTGATTAATTACTAAATGGAACTACATAGACTCGATTTCAAACATCCTCATAAAACTTCAGTGGACTGTAGAATACAACTGGTGGATTTTTGTCACAATTATGTTGTTGTGAAGGGAATTAGTAAGAAAGTTTGACTTATTCAAAACAGTGGAACAGGGGATGGATCACTAAGACAATTTATTGCTATAGATTTGAGAATTCATATTTTGTTGGAAAAGGGTTGTGAAAATGCTAGTGGCAGCATCAGCTCAGGAACAAAAAATTGTTTTGGAGCATAGGATATTGGAATTAACAGAGAACAAAAGTAGTGTAAGTTTCAAATCATCAATTCTGAGCAGATTTCAGCATCCAACTAATATTAATATAATTCGCATTAATGGTAGCTCTTAAATCTCTTGAAAATTGCAATCCAGATAAAAAAATACCATATCATTGAAGTAATTTAATGATATGTAATTAAAATAAAGATGCACAAAGATATCATATAATTGAAGTAATTAAGATGCACTATTCTTAATTTAGATAAGATAATCTTGAAATTATGCAGGTTGCAGATTTTAATATGCAGTGATATGGAGCAAAGTCAATCACCCATCATTAAATACATGGAATTCTCCCTATAATTAATGCCTAAATGGAAGTACAAAGACTCGATTTCAAATATTCCTTCCATAAAAAAGATCAATTGTAAGGTGATGCCCCCCCTTAAGGGTATTTTTCTATAATCGAATAAAGGTAGAGGTTTCCTATATGATTCTTTGTATCTTGTGTGTGATTTTATATTCAAATCTATTGAGGTACTTAATAGATAGTACCTTGGATAACACTTTCCTCACAAAGAGTGAGTGTTATAATTTTACCTTTGTTTCTCTAAACATGTTCATCCTTCAGCAACACAACAATACACTGCAATATCCCCTAAATAGAGAAGCATACCCAGCAGCAGCCTTGGCCTGTGTGCAGATGGGTTAAAGGTGTAGTCAAAATCAAAATCAGCATGGTGCAAAAGTGATGGTAGAGTTTACATTTCTAAAGGTATTTCTCCTTGAGCATTACTTCGTCTCAGCAGATCCGTGGAACTACATAGACTCGATTTCAAATATCCTCACAAAACTTCAGTGAACTGCATAATACAATTGGTGGATTTTTGTCACAATTATGTTGTTGTGAAGGGAATTAGTAAGAAAGGTTGACTTATTCAAAACAGGGGAACAGGGGATGGATCACTAAGACAATTTATTGCTATAGATTTGAGAATGCATATTTTGCTGGAAAAGGGCTGTGAAAATGCTGGTGGCAGCATCAACTCATGAACAAAAAAATGTTTTGAAGCACACGATATTGGCATCAGCAGAGAACAAAAGCATTGTAAGTTTCAAATCATAAATTCTGAGAAGATTTCAACATCCAACTAATATTAATATAATTAGCATAACTGGTAGCTCTTAAATCTCTTGAAAATTGCAATCTAGATAAAAATATACCATATCATTGAAGTAATTTAATGATATGTAATTAAAATAAAGATGCACAAATATATCATAGCATTGAAGTAATTAAGATGCAATGTTTGTAATTTAGATAAGATAATCTTGAAATTATGCAGGTTTCATATTTCGATATGCAGTGATATGGATCAAAGGCAATCACCCATCATTGAATACATGGAATGCTCCCTATAAGTAATGCCTAAATGGAAGTGCATATACTCGATTTGAAATATTCCTTCCATAAAAAAGATAAATTGTAAGGTGATGCCCCCCCTTAAGGGTATTTTGTTATAATCAAATAAAGGTAGCAGCTTCCTATCTGATTCTTTGTATCTTGTGTGTGATTTTATATTCAAACCTATTGAGGTAGTTAATAGATAATACCTTGGATAACACTTTCCTCACAAAGAGTGAGTGTTATAATTTTACCTTTGTTTCTCTAAACATGTTCATCCTTCAGCAACACAGAAATACACTGCAATATCCCCTAACAGAGAATCATACCTAGTAGCAGCCTTGGCCTGTGTGCAGATGGGTTAAAGGTGTAGTAAAAATCAGAATCAACATGGTGCAAAAGTGATGGTAGAGTTTACATTTTTGCAGGTATTTCTCCTTGAGCATTACTTCGTCTCAGCAGACCCGTGGAACCTGCACCCTCCACAAGTCTGTAGAGTCTTGGGATTTGTGCAACAGATTGTAATTAATGTGAAGGTGCAACAGCATTAAAATATGTGTGTCAGCTATAAGCATCTTATAGATGTTGTATGCATGTATGCTTGCCTTAATTTAAGAGTGTTTTCCTGGCTTAGACCCATATTTAACATGGATTTGTGGTTTAATTTAGACATTGACTCTTCTTCAATTAGTGCTTTTTTCAGTTCTGTTTAGGGACAAATCTTTCTTTGGGAAAGGACCACAGTAGAGAAGGATTCCAGATTAAGAGTAGTTGCACTTTCCTAGGTAGGTGACATTGTTTACAACCTTTTTCATGTAGTTAGGTGCTTTATCCTATACAGATTTAGCCTTAGGGTTAGGAGTTATCTCTTATAAATTCTAAGTTATGCATTGTGTATGGGATGTCTTTATCTTGTAAACCCTGGTCTATCTTCTTCTAATACAAAAAGCAGGCTAGAGGTCATTACTCATTCAATATCTAAGTGCGTTAAGATCTGACCTATTGCTATGTGTTTTTTCCTCCTCCTCTAGTTGTTCAATACAGATGCAATATTGAAAGTTCAAACTTATGCATACTTGTTATTCGTACATTTTTTAGAGTAATGTGCTTGTAGTTTAAGGTACTCAAAATCTGTAGTTTTGATTGAAATATAGTGTTTCAATTTCCTAACTCTTAGGTTAAATTTTCTAAATGCAAAATTTCCATACCATGATCTGAAAAATTTAGCAAGACTTGGCACCTAAGCTAAATGAGGTTTGTGTTACACACTATAATACCCAACCTCTGGGACTGTTCGTGAAGCAACTTCCCAAAAGAAAAACCAACTTCAAAACCAAGAAATGTGGCTTCTACTATGAAAGTTTGCAGAGGTCTTAGGATCAAATCTCATTGAGTCCCTTGGGTTTGCCAGCCAGTATTCAGCTAACACTCATTACCATCCTCAACCAGAAAAACCTAAAAAGAGCAGGGAAACATGTAGGGTGTTGGAAAGGAACCATTGTCCTCACTTAGAACACCTAATACACAGGAAAGTGAAGGAGCATATTTCTCCGTGGAAATTAAAAATAAACAGCTCTACATTTCCAAATTGCATTTACACAAATAGTAACACTAAGGTACTCAGCTTGAGGACTAAGATACCTGGTTTGGGCACCACAAAACATCCCAGAAGCACACATCAACCTTCCAGCATCATAAGACCTGGTTAGAGGACTAAGGAGAATAAAATGGAGAAAACATTTGTGTGCTCACTTAGAACACCTAATACACAGGTTATTTTTTTGGCTTTTTTTCATACAGTTAGGTGCTTTATCCTATACAGATTTAGCCTTAATGTTAGGAGTTGTCTCTTATAAATTCTAAGTTATGCATTGTGTATGGGATGTCTTTATCTTGTAAACCCTAGTCTATCTTCTTCCGATACAAAAAGTGAGCTAGAGGTCATTAGTCATTCAATATCTGAGTGCGTTAAGATCTGACCTATTGCTATGTGTTTTTTTCCTCCTCCTCTAGTTGTTCAATACAGATGCAATATTAAAAGTTCAAACGTATGCATACTTGTTATTCGTACATTTTCAAAGTAATGTGCTTGTAGTTTAAGTTACTCAAAATCTACAGTTTTGATTGAAATTTAGTGTTTCAATTTCCTAACTCCTAGGTTAAATTCTCTAAATGAAAAATTTGCATACCGTGATCTGAAAATTTTAACAAGACTTGTCACCTAAGCTGAATGAGGTTTGTGTTACATAATATAATACCCAACCTCTAGGATTGTTTGTGAAGCAACTTCCCAAAATAAAAACCAACTTCAAAACCAAGAAACGTGGCTTCTAGTATGAAAGTTCGCAGAGGTCTCATGATCAAATCTCATTGAGTCCCTTGGGTTTACCAGCCAGTATTCCAGCTGACACTCACTACCATCCTCAACAAGATAAACCTGAAAAGAGCAGGGAAACATGTAGGGTGCTAGAAATGTATCAGTCTCCTCACTTAGAACACCTAATACACAGGCAAGTGAAGGAGTATATTTCTCTGCAGCAATTAAAAATAAACAGCTCTACATTTCCAAATTGCATTTACACAAATAGTAACACTAAGGTACTCATGTTGAGGACTAAGAAACCTGGTTTAGGCACCACAAAACATCCCAGAAACACACATCAACCATCCAGCATCATAAGACCTGGTTAGAGGACTAAGTATGATAAAACAGAGAAAATGTTTGTGTGCTCACTTAGAACACCTAATACACAGGTTATTTTTTTCGCTTTTCATGCAGTTAGGTGCTTTATCCTATACAGATTTAGCCTTAGGGTTAGGAGCTATCTCTTATAAATTCTAAGTTATGCATTGTGTATGGGATGTTTGTATCTTGTAAACCCTGGTCTATCTTCTTTTAATACAAAAAGCAGGCTAGAGGTCATTACTCATTCAATATCTGGGTGTGTTAAGATCTGACCTATTGCTATGTGTTTTTTTCCTCCTCCTCTACTTGTTCAATACAGATGCAATATTTAAAGTTCAAATGTATGCGTACTTGTTATTCGTACATTTTTCAGAGTAATGTGCCCTTGAGGACTAAGAAACCTGGTTTGGGCACCACAAAACATCCCAAAAACACACATCAACCTTCTAGCATCATTAAACCTGGTTAGAGGACTAAGGAGAATAAAACAGAGAAAACATTTGTGTGCTCACTTAGAACACCTAATACACAGGCAAGTGAAGGAGTATATTTCTCCGCGGCAATTAAAAATAAACAGCTCTGCATTTCCAAATTGCATTTACACAAATAGTAACACTAAGGTACTCAGCTTGAGGACTAATAAACCTGGTTTGGACACCACAAAACATCCCAGAAACACACATAAACCTTCCAGCAACATAAGATCTGGTTAGAGGACTGAGGAGAATAAAACAAAGAAAACATTTCATTGCAGTTGCCGCATGACATCAAGAGGACAAGTTTAATAGGAAATTTAACTAACCTGATAACCAGAGAGGCGGAAGGCTTCAAATCTGCCAAAGGCCGTATGTGAAAGCTACAAATCTGCGGAAGGTTTTGAATCTCAAATACTGATATGAGATGAGAGATGAGCAGGAACCCAGAAGGTAGAATGTATACGATAACCTGATAGCCAATAACTACCAGACCATAATTTGGCTATAACCGGTTATGATACAAAGGCCGCCAGATCTGGATGCAGAGAAAAGTTGTCAACTAAGTAATCTTCCTCCTGGCCCTCCTCATCCTCCTAGCGCTCCTCATGTTGCAAGAAACATGACCCTCCTCCTGCACCAAAGAAGGCATTCGCCCCTGCACTCCTTTGCAGCAAACAGGGCTGGCTATTCGCACGGGAACGAAGGGCCCTCTTCATCCTCCTGGTCCTCCTCGTGCTGCAGGAAACTCGGCCTTGCTCCCACATCAAAGAAGGAATCCGCCCCTGCACTCCTCTACAGCAAACCCGACTAGTTATCTGTGCGGGCACGATGGGTGCAGTAACCAAAATTAAATAAATTATTAATTAGCTAATTAGCTAATGTTACATTAGATGTTTTTTAATGTTTTATAATGAAATTGGACGGTAGACCATTGTTTAATCATCTAACAATGGATCTGACCGTCAAGATTAAGACAGCAAGGCAGTTAGGGGAGTTGATTTCAGAGGGGAACGCCTTATGGCATAAATATACAAAAATGAAACCTTGAGTTGTTACAAGGAAATATTAACAATTACTCACAAACTTTGAAATCAACCCATTTCTTCCTTGTCGTCCTATTTTATGTGTTGAATGAGTTCCATCTTGTTTTCTTTTCTACAAGAAAATACTTGAAAATTAATATTTAATGCTAAAATACTTTTTTATATGTACAAAGTCAATCATGGTTGCATACATTTGAAGCATGTTGTTGTTGAGACGGCTCCTCCTATGATGCAATTATGTCCATTTCTTTTACCATCTCCTTATATACTTTTTTTGACATTCCTACTGGCATGTTTCGTATATCAATGCATTGATCATTTGGGATTTTCATAATCTTCCTTAAAAAAGCAATAATATATTTTTATAATGATATATGAAAACTAAATATAACAAAATCGATATTGATAAATTAATAGATTGTAGTAATATATACATATAATTCTAAAAAATCATTTTATAAAATTAGGAATATTGCCTTTTGAATGGTTCTTTTTTGTTGTTGTATGTTTTCGCTATTGCAAGTATGACATGTCTCATTGACCATTGCTCTGGAAACGCTTCTTGTAGTTTAGATATAATTTCGTTCTTAAAATCATTGCATTGATTTTGTATTTTAAGTGGAAAGTACGTCTATATAATCCTTCCACTAGATCCCTCATAGTTATGTATAAAAAATTCCCCATTTCATTAACCTCCAGCACCACTCCATATGGGCTAAGGCCCAATTCATCGTCATTTACATGTTCCATGGTTTTTCTTTTCTTAGAACAACATTGATCTTTTCCTTAACAACATTGATCTTTTCCTTCATTGTTGCTCCATGTAGAACATTAAACATTTATGAATTAATAGATTGTTTGAATCATGTTATCTAATATTCTTGAGTATATTATTAATGAAAATTCAAAACAAAACAAAAAACCCATATTCAATAGTAATTTTCATTCACCACATTCATCATGTTGTAATTTTTCTATCAGCATTTTACGCTCTTCTGCACTTAGATTAGAAATAACCTTACCGCCCTTGTTCATTTTGTGACTCTGCATGACACACACCAACTAATACATATTAGTTAAACTTACATATAGTTCAAACATATTAATTTTGTAAAGAAATTACAAATAACTTGTCTTCTTTGATTTTTCTGATATGTTGTCATTGTGTCGATCATTTTTTTGTTACTTAATGCCTTCTAAGACATTTTTTTATCAATATACAACTTGTACCATTTAGTACATAAGCAACTAGATATATTTTACAAATAAATCAAGCCAAAAAAAGCTTTTGTAATTAGTGCGTTTAGTTGAATAAACGCATCGGTGCGTTTATAAGATTAAACACATTGGGCTTTTAATTATTCAACATCGTCATGGAAAATTAATTTTAAATTATGACGGTGAAATTTGTAAGGCTAAATTGTAACAGACCTGGTCAAAATTCCATGTAAAAGTTAATAAAGGAAAAAATAAGACCAAGGTCATGGCAACGTATTCCAAGTTGAATGTTGGCCAAGAAATCATAGTGTGGATGTTCATTGGTTTATTATGGCTAAGGAAATTGGCAAAGGCAATGGCATTTTTGGCACATTTATTTATGAAAATAATGGAAATTAGGAGAAAAGTAAGGTGAAAGGTTACAGGTTGCATGTGACGAGGAAAATGAAGGAAAATAATGGAAATTAGAGGCGTCATTGATAAAAAGGCTTCTGAGGATCATGGTTAGCGTAACCTTTTGTCAGCTCAGTTTTGGATATCTCTCATTATTCTCTCTCTCTCTCACCCTTGGATAGTTAGAGTTTTCTTGGAGCACTTTGGCACTAGATCAAGAGGAAGGAAGGAGCAAGCAAGGAAGAGCAGGATAAAGCAGCTACAACAAGATTCTTTGTAGGTATCGATTTGCATGTGTGATTTCCTTCCTAGATTTGGCAAACATGGTATTGCATGTGGTTCTTTGTTGTCATGGCATGGAATTTTCCAGGTGTGATAATGTTTTCAGCCTAGCCTTGCAATTTCTGGATAACCATGGTGTGATGGCATTCTCATGTTTTGGTTGACCTGGATGACAAATGGATTCAAATCTGAGTGAGGTGGATCTCTTAAAGAAATAACACATAGCCTAGTGATCCCTAAACCGGATTGTGGATTGCAGTAAAGCCACTAACATAGTGACCCCTGAACTGGGTTGTGGGTTGTAGTAAAGCCAGGTATTGTGTGCCTCGATGGGCCTAGGAATCCTCGACTAGTTAATGGTGGGATATACGGTAAAGCCTAGAGGTGGTTTCCCTTGATTAGGCCTAGGAATCCTTGCCGGTGAATGGCGGGATATATGGTAAAGCCTAGAGGGTGGAGTCTCGGTTAGGGCCTAGTGATCTAGTGTGGATTACGGTAAAGCCCAGAGACTGGTGTCTCCGTTATGGCCTAGTGATCTCTAGATCAGGCAGTGGATTGTGGTAAAGCCTAGAGACTAGGAGACAGGAAAATTCCTCACGATGTAGGTGGAGAAATATGGTGGCATCCATGCTTGTTTTATGGCCTAGTGATCTGGGATGGATTGCGGTAAAGCCTGGTTCTATTGATGAGGGTGAGGTGGTGTAGCCTCGGGAATCCCTAGTTGAGTTTGGTTTTAAGTCCCACATTCATGCTTGGAATATGGCACGGGGGTGATTGGCTAAAAGAAATATTTGGTTCAACCAATCTATGGTCAAGTGGTTTGTGGAAGTCCCAAACCTGGTTGGCCTTTGCATCATTAATATGAGGTTATTTTTCCTTGTTATTTCATGAGTATTATGTTGCTTCAAATATGGCTTATATGGATGTTTTTTCCTTGGTATTTCTGTTGTTATTATGTTGGTTATGAATATTGTTGAACCTAAGAATTACCCTCTCCTTGACATTTTTCTCACCGTTTTCTCTCATTTACTCATAAGACTACAGACTCAATCAATGATAAATGCTAGGTTTTATCTTAGGGAAAGCATTAAAATGATAACCATATTATATTTTCATGTTCTTGCTATTTTAATAGATTTTTGCAAATTAGCTACAGAACGCAACCTATTCTACATCTAACTGTGGATTCCATAGCTACTCTCATGGTTTGGCAGGTAACAGGTGTCAAATGAAGAACTGGGCCACATGGGCATTTCCATAATCATCTCCACATGGATTCTATCCTATTCACTCAGTCCATATTGACGAAAAAGCAAGCCTAAGTTCATGGTCAAAGATGGAGTCAAAATACGTTATCTAGAAGCAATAGGACTCTTGATTTGCTCTTTCGTAGCTAATCAAGAGTCTAACAGTTATGTTGAAGATTTAATTCGAATTAGCCACCTGTAGCTGATCTGAAGTTTAAATAGTCCTATTACAATTCGAATTAAGCCACCTATAACAAGTTTTTCTTGTAAAACAGTTATGTTATTTTCCTATAAATATAGGTTGCATGGAACCGAGAAGTAGTTAGAAGTTAGAAGGAATTGCGCTCATGCTTTTTGATAATACTCTGTATTCAGACTTCGTTTTGTTCATAATACAAACTTCATGTTGACAATGATGGTGTAAAGTGAATCCTTAACTAGCTATCATTCCAGCCACATCAGTTGTAGAGGGCCCCTGCACTTAAGGAGTTTTTCATTTGTTGTTTTCAGTTTAATTTCTATTACTATGTTTTCAACAAGTCTGTTTTCTAATTTAGAATGATATTTCATTTCAGTTTTTAACCAATAGTGTAAGGATAAAACCACAGCTATGCAGCCTTGTTATTCTAAGATATTTCATGGAGAAAATTGACTTTGTTTCCAAACTGAATGAAGATTGAAGTAATAAGAATACACATTTGCTTAGTTTTCTTACTGTTTTGTCTTTCATTCTCTTAGAACAAAATTGTCAATTAACTGTGTAAATGGATGTTTTCAAAAACCATTTCAAGATGATGATGATCCTAAACTAAAAGGTTAAATGTCTAATTTGTACAATGATTGAATTTACTCAGTGCATGGTTAGTTTTACATGCTTTTACCTTTTTGCTTTCAGAACCTTACTTAGTTGCATCACTGATATTCCAAAAAAATCATTTCAAGGAGATTGATTTAATCATATTCCAAAATTGAATGGTTGAATGTTTAATGAATGCAATTACCGAGTTACCTTCTACATCAATATCACTCTTGGTTTTAAGAATTAGATTCATGGATTAGGACTAATGATAAGATAAGATAGATACTCTATTTTCTTACTAGGATCTAACTAGTCAACAGTTCTTAGTCCATTTTTAGGAAATTAGATTAACTTAGGAACCTTTCCTTTCCTTTAAAATTCATTAGATCCATTTAAATTTTCTCATAGGTTGTACATTCTTAGACATCAAAGAACAAAAACCCCCAAAACAAACATAAAATACAAAACAACGAAGTGAGAGAAAGGTTAACTAAGCACATGTAGTGCATAACACTTCATCAGTTTACAAACCTCGGTTGATAATTTATGCAAGCAATTTAGGACACTAAATTGACTAAACAAATATGTATTATGACAATGGTGATGTATGGCTCTCATCATTTTTTTACTTGTAAATAAATGAACAATGTATCTATGGCATAATAGATGATAATTCAGCTAGTGGGATAAGGAAAAAATGCCTCATAGTGAATATCAGATAAGTATGAGATGCCTATGATCAGTTATATTGTTAAGACCTATAGCTTTCATGTTTGTGACATGTTTGACGAAATGTTTTTCATGGCCAATAGGGGTCCAATCTAGTCCTTGTCAATGTTTTTGCAAAGGTGTCACTGTTTTGTTGTGTAAATTCATTTCTGAAGGTGTCATTGAGTTCTGGGCATTGACCTGGTCTTTGGGCCTGAAAAAGTAGCACAAATCCCAGAGTCACAGGCACAACATTGGCGGAAAAAGTCCCTGGAAGCTCCCTTGCCCTTGTTGTGGGAGCTTCTAGAGCCTCCCAGACACACCCTTGTCCATATCAAGGGAGCATCTAGGGGTTTGATGCACTAAAACTTCAGTTGGTCTCAGGGGTTGGTTACCTGAGTGGTTGGGATGGCTCTTGGGAGTTTTGTTGCTAATGTGGAAGGTTTGTGTGATGTGTTTTGTTGGTTCCACTTCCTTAACTGACACATATGGAGTCAAATAATATCATAGTAAATTTTTGTCACATGTTTACCCTGGTTGGCTAGTTACTTGGGTAGATGTGGGAGGAGAGTGTTCCATAAATTTACCACACTAATTTAACAGTGTTATTAGGAACAGACGGGTCAGTGTGTTATATTGCACTAGAGAAATGATGCACAGACTAGAGAGAATCAAAAGTGTTATAATATACTAGTGTGTTGAAGTACTCAGGTAGCGTCGATGCATTATGTTACATAGGGTGCACCGCGAAACACTTAGTCATTTTTTAAAATCAGAGAGGGTTGACAATGCGATTTGTAAGGCTCAATGCACCGCAACTATTTAATGGTGTTATTAGGAATAGGTATGTTACATTACACCAAGGGCAACGATGAACAGACTGGACATAATCAAAAGTGTTATAATTTACTAGTGATTTGTATTACCCAGGTAGCACCAGTGCGTTATGTTACAGATGGCGCATCGCACAACATATAACCATTTTTTTTTAAACAGAGAGTGCCAACAAGGTTTGGATCTAATTCAATAAGTGATTCTCCTAATTTATATGTCAAACACAATATATCTAGTAAGTACACAAACCCATTAAATCTAAAATTCCTAATTTGAAAAACCCTAATTGTGAAGTGGTAGAGACAGTTAAACCCGAATGTGAAATTTTGAAAGAAAAAACAAGGGCTTAAGGTAAGTATTGAATTTATTTATTTTTTTATTTTTTTAGTGGCTACAACCACCCTCCAAAATTTTGGCCTACATCCAATTTTGGAGCCTCCTTTGAGAGTTTTACTTGATGACTACACGCACTCGGGTTCACTCCATGAGCTCATGTGAGTCCTCGCACCCACCTTGCTTGATCATTCCACCGATAGTTTTTACATGTTGATGTCAATTTCATGCTTGCAACCATGTTCTGGTCATACTCAAGGTCTTCGCTTTGTGTGTACATTTTGTGTTCTCTATGTGAACATCTGTCGCGCTCACACATGGAGTCACATACACTGTCGCATAAGCGTCGTCACGATCAATCACAAGTGTCACTCACATCGTCAGTCAGTGATGTTGACCATGCATGTCTGGATGGTTTGAGTTGTCTCATCGTCAAGTCATGTAAGTGTGTGTTTGCAAGATAACGTATGCATCTTTCACTCATTCACACACTTAGTCACTTTATTTAAGTTCTGATGACCAAATTCCCCTTTGATAGCCAGACCATCACCCTGCCATCGACTCAATCGATTGTCACCCAAAGCATCGCAAAAGCACCAAGCAAGCCATTTCAAGCTACACTTCCCACAAGCAGATCAATCAACCTTCATGCTAGTCAACTGGAAAGTTTGACCTGGCAGCCACCTCGGGACTGACTCCCCTTAAAAATTGTGTAGAGTTTGCAGACCTTTCCTACTCCACTCACTGAGAAACTGCAAAGACAGGCCAGATAGACACCCAGTGCCCATCCCTGTCTCCCTCAGAAAATTGCACAGTTTTTCCAGTCAATCAACTGGTTGCTCACCCGAAAACTGCCCAGTTTTCATGAGCAAGCCCTCTACTGCCCAATAGTGCACTCAGCTCAGAAACTACCCAGAGATGATCAGCATCCCAGCTTCCCAGCATTAGCGCAGTTTTCCCTGCTAGTAGCTCCCGACAGCTGACTGCTAGTTCCCTCAAGGAATGGCACAGTTTTTGCTACCAAGCTCCAGCAGCTGACTGTCAGTTCCCTCCAGGAATTGCGCAATTTTGTTGCCAAGCTCTCAGCAGCTGAATGTTATTTCCACTCAGGTATTGCACAATTTTTGTTGCCAGTGACCCAGCAACTGACTGCCAGTTCCCCTCAGGAATTGCACAGTGTTGAGAATGCAACAAGATGATGGAGCTTAGTGGAAAGAAGTCGCCTTCACTAAGTGGGCCCATAGGCTATTTTTGGCGCAAAGTCTATTTTTAGACTATGTCTATTTTTAGACATATGGACCATGGACTATGAGTTGCAGGATGCTATTTGTGGATGATTGGTCATGTTGGTAAAAATATATGGACTTCTATTTTTAGACATATGGGCGGAGCCTATTTTTAGACTGCTAGGCTAAAAATAGAACAGTCAAATATTATTAGCTCTTAATAATATTTGGACTATAAAAATTATCTTATCCTCTTGGAGCACTTCAGTTTGAGCTACAGATGTGGCACATGCAGCTGTCAGAAGGAAATACGCTTTTCTTGTGAGTCAGTTGAGCTATTGCATGGTGGACTTCAGTTAGAACTCACGTGGTTGAGTTTGGTGGAGTTGATTGAGGAGTTGATGGAGTTGTGTTCAGTTTGACTTAGTTGAACTAGTTGTATTTAGACTAACTGCAGAATACACTAGTGATGAGTGATGTGAATTAATTATTAATTAATTCACTAATTATTAACTCATAAAGAAACTAAAGAATACATCAGTTAACTCAGTGCATGGAAAGTTCAGTGGAGACAGGTGTTAGAGGTTGAGATTGCTATCAGTTGTGACTATAGTTGTGCATGAGATCTTGCACAATCAGTGGGATTGAGTAATTACAATGAGGATTGCATGGTTCAGCCAAGGAAATACGAGTTTGCTTCAGCCATTCATCATTATTCTCATGCAAGATTGCGCAGTGGAGGCAGGCAAACAGTGGAGGAGATTTGAGGCATCATATCTGAGCTAGTTTGTGTGTAACAGGTGGAGATAGTACTGAGTACTTGTGAGGAGTATTGTACTATGTATTGTTACATGTTCTCAATCATTATAATATACAGATAGTGTGGGGTTTTCAGCTGTATGCTTTCCCCGGGTTACATATTGTGTTAATGTGTGCACACGAATGATGTTTCATTGTTTTTAATGCTGCTAAATTGATGATCAACGTAGAGGAGGTTCTGTATTATGCATGTATTCCGCAATAGTGTATAATCGGGATAATCTCTGTGAATAAGTGTCATATTATTCAAAATTTCTACATGATATCAGAGCAGAGTTGATCATCAGATCTATTATTCAAAACGTGATTACATTTTATTTCTTCAGGCAGAGTCTGTAATCGGGCCAAGTAGCCTCTGGATTCATCCTTCTTTTGGAAGGTGAGATATCCGGTAAAATCCCATACAGTCAATCTCTGTACGAGAAATACTTTGTTCTCACGAATTTTAGATCAGAAGCGATTGAGTTTTGAGCTACTGGAATTCGAATTTGCAGCAGTGTTTTCTTGGTGTCAAAGTTGAAATGTCTTTCTACGGATTGCGATTGGCGTATGCTCTTGAAGGCAGCTCGAACTATATTGCATGGAAAGACCGGATGGAGGCGGTCTTAGATGATAATGGGCTGAAGGAGTTCATAGAGGCTGAGGTCCCAAAGCCTACTAATGCTACTGAAGTTGTGGCTTGGCAAAAGAAGACAGCAAAATCTCAAAGGATTCTGGTGGAGGGCGTGAAGGATCACATTGTGTCCAACCTGCATGGAAAGGCTTCTCCATACTTGATGTGGAAAGCATTGATAGATCTATTCCAAAGCAAGAGCGACCAGAGGAAGTTGGCACTCAAGGATAAAGTCAGAAACATTGAGTATGAGAATGGAGACAGTATGCCCAAGTATCTCACGAAGTTCACCCAATGTCGGGATGAGCTGGGAAGTGTGGGGGTGACTGTCGATGATGAGGACTTGGTGAGCTTGGCTCTACTTGGTCTTCCAAAGAGTTGGCATTCCTATCAGGAATCTGTTAATGGTCGGGAGAAATTGCCAGGATGGGAGAGACTTTGGTCGGATCTTGTGCAAGAGGAGATCAGGCAGAATACCAGGGACGGACCTTCATCAAAGGCATCTGATGAAGAAAATTGCGCTTTGGCTGCCAAAGCGAGGAAGGGGAAGGAGAAGGGTTCTCTTTCCGAATCCAGTTCTTCCAATGATGGGAAGAAGGTTGAAAAATCGAAAGTCTAATGCTTTCGTTGTCATGAAGTGGGCCATTATGCTGCAAATTGTCCACGGAGGAAATCCGGGGAAGGATCTAAAGGTGAGGCACTTGTTTCACAGTTTGAGTTGCATTTCACACTCTTCGCATGCATGGTTTCATCCATGGTGGGAAGTGGTTGGTTTCTTGATAGTGGAGCTTCTTTCCACATGACCGGTGACAAAAGTTTGTTCAGTACTTTGGAGGAGAAAGATCTCCAAATACTCATAGCGATGGGTAATGATGAGAAGTATAGTGTCTCAGGTGTAGGCACGGTTATTTTTCAGAGGGAGCATGGAGCTCGCCTTACCTTGACCGATGTCAAGTATATACTAGGACTGAAGAGAAACTTGGTGTCGATCGCGATGCTGGAAGACAGAGGCTATGGTGTAGTCTTCAGTAAGGGAAAGGTTTTCCTTAGACACATCATCATAGACAGGTGAAGCAGATTGGTTCACGGGTCAAGAACCTGTATGCTCTTGAGGTTCAAGATGCATGCAAAGCCTTGAGCAGCGAGGCAACTGATGGCGACTTGGTGGTTGAGAGGGAGCATATATTACCTCTCAACATGCAGGGCCAGAAAAAGTCTCAGACGATTGTGGAGGAGCCACGATTGGTGCAGCAGCTTCAGGAGGTTGTGGAGCAGCCACAACAAGGGAAGCTAAGAGGAGATCGAGTAGAGACATCTATTCATGCAAAGACCTCCATTAGGGGGAAACTTCGAGCCAGGTGGGCTGAGGGATCGCATGCAGCCATACCTCCAGGTAGGAGGTGGGGTGATGTGGATTGATCGTCCCAAGGAGGAGGGGCAGAATCCTTGAGGTATCCAACCTCTTGGATGAGACCTTGCTATGGGAGCCCTGATGTGTAGTAGCAGGAACTGATTGATTGAGTAGAGACAGATGCGGATGGAGCGGCAGAGAGAGTGACAGTGCAGGGAATCCCAGGACATCGCATAGCTAGCAGGCTGCAGCAATGCGAGAGGCACAAGTGTTTTGCACAGTGCTAGGTGGCACATAGAAGTGTGCAATGGTGTGAGATGCATGGAGATGTTGCAGTAGCACAGTTTTCAAAGATGGAGCACTTGTCAGCAGCAGGTAGAGCTTCAGCATTAGAGTATGTTCCTAGCCCAACAGAGTGATCAGTTGGGAGTGTTTTTGTTCCAAGTGTTGTTGGAGCAAGTGGACCGGGCAAATGTGTTGCATGCAGAACATTCCAGAGTTGCAGGATAGGGGTTGTAGATAATCCATATCTTGTTGAGAGGGAGTGTTGAGAATGCAACAATATGATGGAGCTTAGTGGAAAGAAGTCGCCTTCACTAAGTGGGCCCGTAGGCTATTTTTGGCGCAAAGTCTATTTTTAGACATATGGATCATGGTCTATGAGTTGCAGGATGCTATTTGTGGATGATTGGTCATGTTGGTAAAAATATATGGACTTCTATTTTTAGACATATGGGCGGAGTCTATTTTTAGACTACCAGGGTAAAATTAGAACATTCGAATATTATTAGCTCTTAATAATATTTGGAAAATAAACATTATCTTATCCTCTTGGAGCACTTCATTTTGAGCTACAGATGTGGCACATGTAGCTGTCAGAAGGAAATACGCTTTTCTCGTGAGCTATTTGAGCTATTGCATGGTGGACTTCAGTTAGAACTCATGTGGTTGAGTTTGGTGGAGTTGATTGAGGAGTTGATGGAGTTGTGTTCAGTTTGACTTAGTTGAACTAGTTGTATTTAGTCTAACTGCAGAATACACTAGTGATGAGTGATGTGAATTAATTATTAATTAATTCACTAATTATTAACTCATAAAGCAACTAAAGAGTAAATCAGTTAACTCAGTGCATGGACAGTTCAGTGGAGACAGGTGTTAGAGGTTGAGATTGCTATCAGTTGTGACTATAGTTGTGCATGAGATATTGCACAATCAATGGGATTGAGTAATGCCAATGAGGATTGCGTGGTTCAGCCAAGGAAATACGAGTTTGCTTCAGCCATTCATCAATATTCTCATGCAGGATTGCGCAGTGGAGGCAGGCAAACAGTGGAGGAGATTTGAGGCATCAGATCTGAGCTAGTTTGTGTGTAACAGGTGGGATAGTACTGAGTACTTGTGAGGAGTATTGTACTATGTATTGTTATATGTTCTCAATCATTATAATATACAGATAGTGTGGGGTTTTTAGCTGTATGCTTTCCCCGGGTTACATACTGTGTTAATGTGTGCATGCGATTGATGTTTCATTGTTTTTAATGCTGCTAAATTGATGATCAACATAGAGGAGGTTATGTATTATGCATGTATTCCGCAATAGTGTATAATCAAGATAATATCTATGAATAAGTGTCATATTATTCAAAATTTCTACACACAGTTCTGGCTATCAAGCTCCTGCTACCCACTCGTTTACTAAGGTAAGTGGACCACTGTTTACTAACTTCAAAGTTCAGTTCACTGAAGTCAATATAGAATAAAGGTTATTGGTGAACAAGTGTCACAATCAATATGTCAATGTATCATTCTTAATCAAATATGATATCTCAGTTAAGTATAGTCAAATGTCGAGGTCATATCATTGCAGGGTAGATAGGTTCATTGTGTATGTGCACTGTTGTTCAAAAATTTGATGCATAGATCACTTTCAATGTCATATTAGATGTCAATTCATGGTTAATTCTATTACTACAAGGTCACATAAAATAAGTGTTATGTTATTTGTGTTACTAAGTGTCACTTACAAGGCCATATATATATACCACAATTATCTATGTGTCCTTGTCATGTTAAGTTACTGTCATATCATTTAATTCTTTGTAAGATCACATAAAGTGTGTTTGTGTTTTGGTTCAAAATTGCAATGAGAGGTTTTTCAATAATATTTTGAATCAATCATTGGCTTAGTGCATGATGCTTAAAATTGTTCAATTTAATATTAGCTTAGTACCACTATCTTTTGATAAGAATCAACATCATATATTAACAAGGGGACTAGTGTCTTTACACATGTCACTATCCATACACATTATTAGATCATTGATACAGTGTGTCAAAGTTTACTGCATCACCATCCCAATAATCAATGTGTGTACTATGCTTCAACAATGAAAAAAACCTTAGTCTTAAACTATTGTTACAGTAAACTTATACTATTGAAAAATTATTGCTCCTATAGATATGAATTTCTAAACAAAGAGACTTCAAATCTGACTTTTGCAAAAAGGTGTTGTATATGCCCACCGAGTAGGTCCTAAATGATTTTTTATTACAAGGAGGACTCACACACATATATGAATATGGGTAGACTTAACATTATTTTATTCTAGAGTCAGTTACAACATAACCGCACCATAAAAGTCATGGATTGCTTGAAGACTTTATCTTGAATGTTTATAAAGTGATCAAGGTTTGTAATGAGTCACAGGAGCTCCACAACTGTAGTGATTTTGGACTGGTAATTTTATGCTCAGAACATGACCAATGGATCCATAAAATTAAGAATAGAACTTGCAACTTTGTAAGGGGACCAAAGGAAAGTTTTAACCTTAAACTACACAGGATGAAAAGATAACAATGCAAGATCCTTCCCAAAAAACTTCATTGTCCTTAGAGATCTGCACTTATTTTTCCTTAGAGATCTTCGTTACCCTTGCCATAGGAATCACACTTCTCTTCCTCAAAAAAATTTGTTAATCTACCTCAGGAAGGTCGAGTAATTTCATAGGTCAATCATAAAAGGATTCGTTGAGATGTTATGTTTTGGAGGTTACAAGTCTCTTTTTATGTTGTGTGGTGAATCTATTTAGGGGATCTTAGTAGATAGACGTTAGAGTCACAAATTTCTTTTTATCTTTATTAATATTATTTTATTATTTTAAATAATTGTCCTTATTCCTAAGCAAGCCATTTATGTATTGGGTATGTTTTAATATTGTTTTGGTAAGAGCTTCATAGGATATACATTGGAAAGGCTTTATACTTAAGTAAATTCTTAATGAGTGTTATTTAAATGATATTGAATGGTTTCTTAAGCCCTAAGATAAGATTGAATTTCGAGTATCGCTTGTCTTTTAGGCCTAAAGACCCTTAACATTTTGATTTATAATTTTAAAATATATTTGTAGGGTCCTCAAAGTAAATTCTTTCACTAAAGGTGCCACATCATCAAATGTTCTAGGAGTTTCATTAATATGACATCCAAATTATTCAACTAATCGTTTGATGATATGTTACTATCCTTGTGGGGTTTGTGCCTCAATAAAATTATGCCAAGTCACCACCCCTTGGGGTTTTTGCTCAAAAAATGGGCTCACCAACTTCAATTGTGAATATCTCTCAAATTAGGAGGCATCTCTAACCGTACCACATATAAACAGAAACATATTTTTGAGGAGAATATAATGACATAGATCTCTAACCCAAACTCAATGAAAAACCCTCGACAAATTCAGGGTACATCCTCAATCCAAGGAACCCAAACCCTAGGACTTGGGTTTTTAACCATCCAAAAATATAGTTGTCATCTTGATGTAATCCGGCAATTACTAAGAAGTGTTCATTAACCATTTAACATCAATGACTGGTGTTTTTTATCAAATTCAAAACCCATTCAACTCAAATGGTTGACATCAATGACAACACCATCCAACAATCTCCCCCTTTGTCATTGATGGCAACACATGTACTCCTCCTATGAGTACAACTCCCCCTGCCTTCATGCTTCACCTCCTTCTCGAGATTTCAATCTCCTTCTCAGGTTTTTCTCTCCCCCTTTGACATCAATGGCAAAGGGTTACTCCCCCTGAGAATTTGTTTGCTTCATGTGGACTTGTTATCTGCCTGTGCTCCCCCTAATGAGAAGCCTCTTGTAATAGTCTATTAATGACAATCCCTTGTGGACCTATGCCCTATATGTCTTTCTCTTGAAGCAAAACCTTCATTTGCGAACTTATAATCCTTCAATTGTTTTTCTCCCCCTTAACCTGTAATGAAAATTCCATCTTGTTCAAACTACCTTCCTGTCAATCGTAGACTTGTGCCATATACTACTGCATAGATTCCTCCTCTACAAACATCAAGGTGTCAATAAGACAAATTGTTCAAAATAGTGAGTCACGTAACGGGCCATCTTGACTTGAGTCATTATCTTAAGAAACTGATAATTCTTCATGACCTTTTTCTTTTACAAATCCTAAAAGCATAATTGTTGAAACCTTCTTATCTGCTTGGTCTTCCTGTACCTATTTCCTTTTCCAGGCCTTCTTGTTCCTGCAATCTCGAGCCATGTGCCCATAGTTATGACACTTGAAGCATTCAATGTTGTACATAGGTGATTCCATCTGATACCTACAACGCGAGTGCTATGGCCATTGGCCATAGTTATGATATTTGAAAAATTCAATGTTTGGCCCATCTAGCATGTTTTCTCTTCTAACAAAATCATCGTGGAACCTGTATCGCGATCCTGCAAACTTGCTTCTAGGATTTTGTAGATAATGATTGTACCTGTCAAAAAATTCACAATCCCTAGCCATATGTCCATAGTTAGCACATAAAAAAATAACCATTAAATAAATGTGTGTACCTAAATGGTTCATTCGAATGCAATGGTCCTTGATAATTGTACATGTCAACAACTTTACAATCCTGACCATATGTCCATAGTTAGCACACGAAAAACAATAACCATTAAATAAATGAACATACCTGAAAGATTTATCATTCTTCTTTGGAGGCGGTGTTGTAGTATATTGTCATCCTTTGCTCTTGACTGCGTTGGGCTTGTTCTTTGGAGTTGCAACATTCTTCTTTAGCTTTTCACTTAGAAAAAATTCCTTCTTAGAATCATCTTGTGAAGATGTGGAGCTTGTACCTTCATCAATTGGAGCTTTACTAACTTTAATTGCCTTCATTTTTTATTTATCTATCTTATCTTAAAAGTGTTCTTTTTGCAATCCCTTGATTTTGTTGATCTCATCACAGGTTGCATCAAGTTCTTCTCGTTTTTGAGTAAGATCTTCTTGAAACCATGTTTTCAATATCTCCCTTCTTTTTTTTGCCTCCTCAACCTGTAGCTTGAGAATAGTGGTCTTCTCTACTTCTCTGTTGAGAACCTGTATCTGTTCCTTCTGCTTCTCATTTTTAATCTTGAGCCTACTTATTTCTGTTGAAGATGTTTCTAATTCCTTTTGCTTTTGGTCAACTACGAATATGTAACTTTGATCAGATTCCTTCCATTCAATTTCTGCTTCCTGCTTCTGTTGTTTGAGCATGTTAATCTCTGCAAAGGTTTGTGTTGAGTTCATGTTGCTTCTATTGGACTTCTCTCTTGAGGTCTTGTGTCTCCGTATTTTTTACTTCTTCCAATTGTACTCGAAGACTGCTAATGATCTTCCCTCATTCTTCATTTTTCTTGTTGAGTTCTTTTGTTGTTCCAATTCTGCTTCAAGAAGTCTTGCCCTTTCCTTTTGGCTTTTGAGTTCTTTTATCACCTTGATCACTTAATTTTCAAACTCTATCTTACTCATTTTTCCAATTTCTTCATCATAATCAAAAGGATCTCAATTTTCAATAACATCTTAACCTGATTTCTTTGTTGAATAGAGATTATGAATCTTTTCCCAAAGAGCCTTAGCTATTGAACATTGACCAACTTTTGTTTTCACAGAATTGGCAAAACATTCAAAATGACATCCATGGCCTTTGAATTGTACCTTTTAGCTTCGTTGGTAGATGTGTTTCCAGAAACAATTGATCCTCATACTCCATGTGCCTGTAAATGTACTTCCATCCTAGATTCCCATATCCAGTAATTATCTGCATCAAAATCAGGGGTTAGTACACAATACTCACTTTATTCAAATTTTGTTGTACTTGTAACTTCCTTTAAAATACTTGCAACCTGCTTCTTTGACTTTCCCATATCTATGCTCTAAAAACTGCCTTCCAATGGCTAAGTTGTTACTGAAGGAACCAAGCTCTGATAACAATTTTTGGAAATACTAAGAGGGGGGTGAATCAATATTTCTTAGCAATTAGCACTTTTTAATTTTTTTCAGAGCATTAGCTAATCTTCATTTATTGTTATTGTTCTTCTTCAGATGATCATAAATAATAATCAACAGTATACAACACCATACAATAATGCAAAAAGATAAAACAAAGGACACTCAGATTTTTTAGGTGGAAAACCCCCTTCGAGTCAAAAACCACCGTACGCTTCTTTAGTAATTCTCTTCTCCCTGTTAAAATAAATTTGATTACATCAATATTTCAACTACAACTGAGGGAGGCGTCAACCTCCTAATTCACAGGCCACAACCTGTAGGACACTACTAAACCCTAATATCTTGTTGCAACCCAAAGGTCGCCCCAACAGCCTGTAGATCAAGCCACAACATGATGAGTGCCCCAACACTGTGTTTACCAGCTTTTGTCGAAAAGGATGCTTCACTGCCCTGTTAGTTTATCAACCACAACTAAATGGACTCTGCAACGCCCTGTGCAAGCCACAACTTTCCCTAGCACCACCTTGCCACCCTGAAGTGTTCTCAGGCCACAACCTAAAGGTGACTCCAATCACCTGCCTTGACGAGCCAGAAGACCGTGTTTCACAATTTTCACATTGGATCTCGTGTACTCTGAATCCATGTAGAATAGTTGTAAGAAAGATGTATAATAAATGTCGAATCCTTGTAGTTGTTGATCATTGTTCCCACAAACTAATCACTGAAAAATTCTACACATTAAACTATCATTGTTCAACTTCACATCATTGTCACTTCACACTGTATATCAATGTCATTGCAAATCACCACACAACTGTTGGCTATCACTGCATGTCACTGCTTATGAATGAATAGTCATCAATGTATAACCATTGTCACTCTGCACATAGATCACTGTACATCTGTTGGTTTCCACTGCACGTCACTGCATTGAACTTCGCATGAATGAATAAGCATCCAGACTCAATATATCATGTTGCCACACTATATCAAGTTGCACACAATGTTGCAACCATCTGGAACTGCTATCAAATGATGGCACAAATAAAGGTGCCTCAGGTCATCCCTATGACCTACTACCAATGCCCTCAATATTTGTCCATAGAGAACTACCAACATAATTCTAAACATTGTTGCCCTTGTTCCATCTCAATACGTTGTTACAGACAAGTTATTTAGCATTGTCAAGTGTCTTGTCAATTAACAAATTTACAAGTCAATGTCAAAATAATATGCTTCTTATACTGAATCCTAGATGTCTCCAATTTGTTTTACGTCCAAATTTACCCAAGTGTTGCTTTAAGCACATGCAACCATTTTCTTCAATAAAACCCTATGACATAACACCTTAGGATAAAACTCTAGACCCTAGGACCAAACTAAACCCTTGCACTGCTTGAACAATTTCCTTGTCCAATTAACTGATAACTTCGGCAATACTTAATGTTGTCAAGTGTCAGTGATGAGGATTATGTCAAACTACAGGTTATTAAGGGAACCAAGGTCACAGTAGTTAGATTACTTAGGCTTTTCCATGCAACAATTTTAATATCTTAACAAGGTAAGTGGACCATTGTTTACTAACTTCAAAGTTCAATTCACTGAAGTCAAGATAGAATAAAGGTTATTGATGAACAAATGTCACCGTCAATATGTCAATGTATCATTCCTAGTCAAATATGATATCTCAGTTAAGTACAGTCAAATGTCGAGGTTATATCATTGTAGGGTAAATAGGTTCACTGTGTATGTGCATTGTTGTTCACAAATTTGATGCATAGATCATTGTCAATGTAATATCAGATGTCAAGTCATGGTTAAGTCTATTACTACAAGGTCACATAAAATAAGTGTTACGTTATTTGTGTTACTAAGTGTCACTTACAAGCCCATATATATATACCACATTTATCTATGTGTCCTTGTCATGTTAATTTATTGTCATATCATTTACTGCTTTGTAAGATCAATCAAAGTATGTCTGTGTTTTGGTTTAAAATTGCAATGAGAGGTTTTTCAATAATATGATGAATCAATCATTATCTTAGTGCATGGTGCTTAAAATTGTTCAATTTAATATGAGCTTACTGCCACTGTCTTATGATAAGAATCAACGTCATATATTGACAAGGGAACGATGTGTTTACACATGTCATTATCCAAACACATTATTAGATCACTGATACAGTGTGTCAAAGTTTACTGCATCATCAACCCAATAACCAATGTGTGTACTATGCTTCAACAATGACAAAAACCTTAGTCTTAAACTATTGTTACAGTAAACCTATACTACTACAAAATTATTGCTCCTATTGATATGAATGTCTAAACAAAGAGACTTCAAATCTGACTTTTGCAAAAAGGTGTTGTAGATGCCCATCGAATAGGTGCTAAATGATTTTGGCTTACAAGGAGGACTCGCACACATATATGAATATGGGTAGACTTAAAACTATTTTATGCTAGAGTCAGTTACAACATAACCGCACCACAAAATTCATGGATTTCTTGAAGACTTCGTCTTGAATGTTTATAAAGTGATTAAGGTTTGTAACAGTTCACAGGAGCTCCACAACTGTAGTGATTTTGGACTAGTAAGTTTATGCCTAGAACATGACCAATGGATTCATAAAATTAAGAACAAAACTTGCAACTTTGTAAGGGGACCAAAGGAAAGTTTTAACCTTAAACTACACAGGATCAAGAGATAACAATGCAAGATCCTTACCAAAAAAACTTTGTTGTCCTTAGAGATCTGCACTTTATTTTCCTTAGAGATCTTCGTTTCCTATGCCACAGGAATCACACTTCTCTTCCTTATAAAATTTTTCTAGTCTACCTCAGGAAGGTCAAGTAATTTCAAAGGTCAAGCATAAAGGGATTCGTTGAGATGTTATGCTTTGGAGGTTAGGAGTCTCTTTTTATGGTGTGTGGTGAATCTAGTTAGGGGATCTTAGGAGATAGACATTAGGGTCACACTTTTCTTTTTATCTTTATTAATATTATTTTATTATTTTAAATAATTATCTTCATTGTTTTAATATTGTTTGGTAAGAGCTTCATAGGATATACGTTGGAGAGGCTTTAGGCTTAAGTAAATTCTTAATGAGTGTTATTTAAATGCTATTGAATGGTTTCTTAAGCCCTAAGATAAGATTGAATTTCGAGTACCGTTTGTCTTTTAGGCCTAAAGACCCTTAACATTTTGATTTATAATTTTAAAATATATTTGTAGGGTCCTCCAAGTAAATTCTTTCACTAAAATTTAAGATTGCTTAGAATCTTTTTTACTAAGGAAATGGGAGTTTGATGTTTTGATGGAGTCTAATGCCTTTTGAAATTTCAAATAATGATTAAGGTGTATTCTAAGCACAAACTTGAAGAGAATCCATCTAGGCCAATGTAAAGGTGTCACATCATCAAATGTTGTAGGAGTTTCATTAATAAGACATCCAAATTATCCAACTAATAGTTTGATGCTACGTTACTATCATTGTGGGGTTTGTGCCTAAAACCAATAAAATTATGCCAAGTCACCACCCCTTGGGGTTTAGCCCAGAAAATGGGGTCACCAACTTCAATTGTGAATATCTCACAAACTAGGAGGCCTCTCGGGGTGTACCACATATCAATAGACATATTTTCTAGGAGAATCTAATGAAATAGATCTTCGAGCCAAACTCAATGAAAAAACCCTCAACGAATTCGGGGTACATCCTTAGTTCAAGGAACCCAAACCCTAGGACTTGGGTTTTTAACCATCCAACAGTATAATTGCCATCTTGATGTAATCTGACAATTACTAAGAAATGTTCATTAACCATTTGACATCAATGACTGGTGTTTTTGGTCAAAGTCAAATCCCAGTCAACTCAATGGGTTGACATCAATGACAACACCATCCAACATGGTTTATTCTGATTAGCGCACCGGTGGGGTTTAAAAGCTCTCTGAAATTTCATTTTCACATAAAATGGCCTATTAATCTCAATTTATCTTTTAGAATGCATCCACATGAATTACAGTAGTTCATAGTATACATGTTTTGCTTAAAGTTGCCTTGTTCTTGAAAAATGGTTTCAAAACTATATTGAAATTCAGAATGTGGTTATCTCGTTCTTGAGATTAATTTTAGATATTCAAAAAAAAAAATATGATTTTTCTCAAATAAATGGACAAAATCTCAATAATATCAAATGGCAAATTCTTCAAATTCCAGCTCATCCCATATTTTTTATCAAAGTCCTTCGTAGATTTCTCCCTTTCCATCTCGAGTAAGTTCATATTTTATTTATATTTTGATTATCTGATTGAATTTATTTATTTTAATCCATGTCAATTTGAATAAAAATGTATGCAAAATATTTGTAGGATCGAGATTCATAGTCGAGTTCAAGTGCAAAAAATATTACTCCATGTTATTTTCAAAAACGTCAGAAGCTCTTATAACGATTAGCATATCACAAATAGTTGGTAGATGAAAATGGATAGCCTCTTCACCCTGCCAATTGGAACATGGCATCTTTTGGCCACAATCTTAGATCAACAATGGTAATAGTTATTTGGTATACTGAAATTTCAACATACCAATTGCATTGTCATGGTTACTAATATCATTGATATTGCACTAATGACGTTCAATATTTTTTGAAATTAGGATTCTAGTGATGATGGGTGACCCACCTACCATCTTCTGGTGCACCCCACTACAACATCCAATTGAGAAAAGGTTGCATGAAGAGAAAGACTCGAAAAGGAAGAATACAAATAATGGTTGAATCAACCACCTATTCAATTCCCACTACATCCAGATTCACCAATTAGGAATGACTATAGCAATAGTATTTCACCATCATAATTTGGCAATGGAGGAAATCAAATGGAGGTTGGTATGGATGATTACTTACAGGATACGACTGACATAGGCACAATTTTGTTAGATGAATTCTAGAACGATGAGCTAGGGGATGATGCTCATATCATTGATACCTTATTCGAAAGCCTGAAAATCTGCTTCCACCACCCCTCTCTTTAGACCTAGCAAAAAGTCAAACTCTACTCAGTTGAGGACAACTACGTTTCTATACAACGTGAAAGTAAAGTTTGGCTTGTCGAATGCATGTTTCTTGGCAAGATTGAGGTAATTGACTTGCATGATTGAGCAAGTTCCTTATTTTTTGTCACACAGTCAAATTTTAAAATGTCGATTTTATGAATGTTAAATATTGACATTATACAATTATATTCCCCACCAACTACAGGATATTCAAAGATAAGGTTCTTCTGAGTGATAATGCCTTGTCGAGTAGCTGCGAAGAGGTAAAGCAGTTGTTGAAAATGTTAGGTGTTGAGTACATATCATATCATGCATGTCTGAAAGATTGTATTCTATATAGAGGAGAATATGCAGACAAAGAGATATGTCTAAAATGGGGGCATGACTAGTACCATAATTAAAAAACAAAACAAGTAAATCACATGGTCCTCCTAATAAGATATTGAGGCACATGCCTATAATCCCAAGGGTTTAAAGACTCTTTCGTTGTAAAGAGTTAGTTATCTTGCAGGGACGACATGCCTCACACAGAGTGATTCGGGAGTTATGTGAATCCCAATAGGTTCAATAGCCATGAAGCATATAGAGGATACACTGAAAAATTCAAGGATGAAGTACGAAGCATATGACTCAGCATATCCATGGATGACATCAACCCATTTTCCCTCCAAAACACCAACTATTTTGTTTGGCCTGTAGTAGTGATCAATAACAATACCCCCCCCCCCCCATGGTTTTCCGTGAAGAATGAACATCTTATGGTGGCTCTCATAGTCCCTGGTATAAGACAAGTGAAAAATATGGATGTTCACTTACAACCATTTGTAGATGAATTTAAGGAATTATGGGAAGGGATACATGTGTCTGATGTATCAAGACCCATCGCAACAGAGAGGAGTTTTATGTTGTATTCCATATGTGCTTACACCATACATGATTATCCAGGCTTAGGAGTTTACTTTGGTAAATTAAATTCTTATTGATTTGTTTAGTAACAACATTGTTTCACATATTAATTTAATTCATTGCAATTGTTCATATCTTCATGGTCGCTAACGTGTCACCTTGTATACAATAATTTTGCAGGTTTAGTAACAAAAGGGTATCATGGATGTAAATTTTGTGGACCTTCTATGAAGGCTAGGTGCTCTGAACACCAACCAAATCCAGTGTATGATTTCTCCAGGGTATTCCTCTCATAAGAACACCCATTTAGAAGAGCAACATTTGATTTCAATGGTAAAGTAGAGAGAACCCAAAGGCCTGTAATAATGACACCATTTGGATGGCTTAAAGCATATGAGATAGAGAAGGAGAAGGAGTTTGCATAAATGTTTGATTCAAATGGGGAGCCTATGTTCGATGATCCATAATTCTTCGACACCTATGTTGAGAAATTGCCTATTGGGATGAAAATGAAAATTGTCTTTTATGAACTCCCATATTGGGAGCATCTTAAGATTGCCCACATACTAGATCCTAAGCATATATTTAAAAATGTTTCATCTTATTTATGGAGGCACATATCATCAAAAGAAAGTGACACACAGGCTTTAGGAGAGATCTTATTTCTTCAAAAACTAAAAAGAAACAATGGCCAAGACAAGAAACTAGAGGTGAGGTTGGCCCTTCTTAGTCTTTCAAAGAAGGTGATGTCCCATGGATTTTAAAGAAAATTGGTCTTTCTTTGGAAAATGAAGTTATAATGAATGTGAGGGTGCCTTCTTTCTATGGATCTTCACTACGATGTTGATTCACTGTGGATGATCATTTGTTGGGGTTGAAAACGCATGACTATTTTAACCTTCAAAGAACATGTATGTCAAAAACATGATTTTATTATTACTTTTTTACTTTTATGTAATGGGATATTTTATAATTATTTTTTGTATAATGTACTATTTATTGTGCAACGTCATTATCCTCTGCTCATGCGTGGTTGTGTGAACCATGACTTCCCCCAAGACCTACAATGTTTCATATCTAAATTATCTGCAATTGTACGTTGGATCACATCAAGGAGATTCATATGGCTAGCATTCCACTGGCATTAAGAGATAACTAAGATTGTTTGTATGTTTGAGAAGGAACTTCCAATGAGTTTTATGGACTTGCAAGTTCATCTTCTAATTCACCTAGTAGATGAGGTTGAATTAGTTGGGGTTGTTTCTTATCGTTGGATGTTTTCTTAGATAGGTACATTAAAAGGTTTTGTTCGATGAAATGCAAAACCCAAGCGGTCTATGGCAGAAGGGTATATATTGTATAAGTCTTTCTATTATGTTAGTGAGTACATCAAACAGATCGACAACACACCAGGTGCAAAAATTTGGGATGACGAAAGGGATGAAGACAAAATAGAATTGGAGCTTCTCGAAATGAATGGAAAGAGGCGAACGATAAACAGTAAGTGCAAGCTTATCATTTGTCAAATTACTACAAAATAACTATTCACACTGAACTTCACCAGCAAATTCAGAAATTGAATTCATCAACAAATTCATTTTTTACAATATGGAAGCGACAAAACCATGGGTCACATTATAAAAAGAGAAAAGGAAATGAGACAGTGACAGGAAAGAATCCAAATGGTTGAATGTTAGAAGCATGCCTTACCTTGATCATTTAAAAGAAAACATTCCAATGACATGCCCTAATAGTTGGATTGTTGATCAAGTCAGAGAAAAATACGGTGCATTTGGTCGTTACCTGCGTGCTGAAGAGGATGCACAAAAAATAGGGATTAGGTGCAGCAACTTGGTAATTATAATCTCTTTACGTACAGTTTTGACTTCATATTACACCTTTGAATTGTAACATCTATATATTTTTTATATTTTTAATTATGTTCGAGTTATTAGACACATGACACTATGATGTTTTCACTTTTTTTAGGTGCATTTGTTCCCATCTTGTTGGGTTGTGTTATATTCTTTCCATGACTAGCCCACGTAGTTAACCGGGGGGTTAGAGAGGGGACGGAGCCCACCCTTCATTGCACCAATTACGCAGCAAGGGGGTCACAGGCGGTTTGAGGCGTACAGGTAACCCCCCCCCATGGGGTCCGGGGCAGTGCCCCGGAAAATTTTGTTTTTTGGACCCTTTATTAGGTTGGGAGGACCTACGTATGGTTTTGTGCATGATTTTCACACATGGTTTGGACGCGATGGTTTTCGGTCCATGGTATTGGATGCTTTGGCATGTATAAATATGTATTGTAAAATTGAAAGGAACATAATGAAAAATCAAGCTGGTAGTCCCGATTTTGGGATCTAGGGGAAAATCTCTGTGTATATGTGTTTTATGTGCTATGCTCTCGCATTGTTTATTTTTTGTGTTTTAGAATTCGTATGCAGGTAATTTCTGTTCGAGATTAAAACCTACATTTGGTATCAGAGCTATTTTGGCTTCAAGGGGATGCCTTTGTTGCTGAGGGGTTTCGCTCGGCCTTGTGGTAGACCCTGTTCAGTGGGAGATCTACGGGATCGATTCTGGTGGTGAAATAAGATGCCGGCAGTGGAAAGATAGAGATCGAGAAATTTAATGGTCAGAGTTTTGAGTTGCGGAAACTCAAGATGGAGGATCTGTTGGTGGATAAAGATCAGTGGATCGTGGTAGATCCAGGTACTAAACCAACAGGAGTGTCTGATGAAGAATGGAATAAGTTGAATCGGAAGGCAAAGAGCACAATACGATTGTGTGTCTCAGATTTAGTATTGTTGAATGTATCAGGGGAAGCTATGGCGAAGGCTTTGTGGGACAAGTTAGGGACTTTGTTGGATCCCTATAATACTAGTAATTACCCCATTACTATTGTATTTTCATCCCTTATTAATATTGTTGTGCCCCTATTATCCCCATATTGTTATTACTGTGCCCCATAGAATCCCTCTATTGTTATTTTTGTGGCTTTATATTATTATTGTTAGGTCGGCTAGGTTATATTATGACTCCTTAGACTCCTATATATAGAAAGGAGGTTTTTTCATTTGAATCATCCAAGAATTGTTCATTTATGTAATGTAAAGGAGGTTTCCCCCTCGAAGAGGCTAAATTCTAAGGCGTTGATCTATCTTTTCTATCTTTTCTTGAGCTGGGTTCATAACATTTGGTATCGGAGCTTTGGATTCTAGGGTTTCGCTACTCCAAACATGTCATCGTGGAATTTTCGCTATAACTTTTTTCTGTGACATTTCAAAAGTTGCAAAACAAACCCATTTGAGAATAAATCGTGCTGAACCTCGGGTCTGAATTTCAGAGCTTTTCGCGCTATATTTGCGGAGATATGATCTGAGGAAGCTGGTCTTTTTGCAGACTCCTGAATTATATTCCAAACAGGTGACCTGGGGAGAATCGTCATAACTTTCTCTCTGGGGATCGGATTGAAATTTCATAAGAAGGTACAGAAAGAGGACGTACTGTAGTTTCTTGTATGCATTTTTCAGATCCAAAGGTCGAAACAGTGACTCGTGGCACATCGTACAAGTTCACTCTATTGAACTAGTCTATAATCAAGTCACTGTGGGAGATTTCGCATAACTCTTCCTTGGAGAATCCAATTTGGGTCAGACTTGTGGCATTAGAAAGAGGACACAGAGGGCTACTTCAGATCACAAATTCAGAACTAGATGATCGGAAAGTACAGAGATACATCAGAGGCAATATCAAGCTCCTACAAAGTGAAAAAAGGTGTGTAGATTTTCTTAAATTTTTGCTTAAGCTTGGTTTGAAAATTTATTTTGAAGGAATTCAAAGGGCATAGTAGAGCATTATTATCGGACTGATGCCCTGAGGAAAGAAAATGCAAACACCTAGTAAGGAACCTGAAAGCTCTAGCATGACTCATGAAGAAGAGGAAGAAATGCTACATGATATATCAAAATTACAAGAACAAGTGCAACAAATGTTACTGTCACAAAAGCTAACAAAAGCTAAGATAAATGGCATGGAAGCTAAGATGAATGGCATGGAAGTTAAGATGGACAACTTGAAGATAGATTTGAACACAAATTTGAAGACAGACATGGCAGATTTGAAGACAGATTTGACAAATTTTCTACAAGAAATACTTACCAATGGTGAAAAGGTAGTAAAGGAAACTCATGATGCGAACAAAAGAAATGTTAATCATGATTTCTTAGTCTCTAATGTGGGATCGAAAACCCACCATATTCCAAAAATCGATATGAGGAAGTTTGATGGCAAGGATCCCGCAACATGGATATTACAAATGCAGCAATTTTTCGATCTCAATAATGTGCAAAACACACAAAAGGTACGTATTGCAACTTTATATTTGGAACCAAATCAGTTTGTATGGTATCAATGGATTTGCTCTCGTAAACAATTTATCACTTGGGAAAATTTTTACAGAAGAATTGATAGCACATTATGAGGATACAAAAAGCAACACTTTTTTTAGCCAATTGATAAGTCTCAAACAAAAGGGTTCAATAATTGAGCACATTGAGGAGTTCCAAAAATTGAACATAAGGGTAAAAGATATTCCATAGGAGCATAGGATTGATGTGTTCATGGGGACTTTAAAAGATAATATCCAACATGATGTTCGCCTTTGGGAACCTGATTCATTAGAGAAGGCATTCAGGATAGCAAGAAAAATGGAAAGCAAAATTATGGCAACCAGGAAGCATACCACTCACAACTATAAAGATGGAAGTGTGGTTGCTCCTAGTCTTCCACAACCTATAAGGTTGACACCACAAAAATTGGAAGAAAAAAGAGCAAAAGGGCTTTGTTACAGTTGTGATAGCAAATACACTAAAGGTCATAAATGTGCTGAAAATAAATTATTCTACATAGATTGTGAAGAGGAAGAAGAAAAGGAGCAAGAAAGGTCAAAAGAAGAGGATATACTCCAATAACAAAGCCTAGATAAAGAAGAAATGAATCCAACCATATCTTGTAATGCATTGGCGGGAATTACCACTCCTCAAACCATCAAGATAGAAGGAAAAATAAAGAAGAAAAAGTTACTAGTGTTGATTGATTCAGGAAGTACCCACAATTTTATTCATTGTAAGGTAGCAAAAGAATTGAATTGCTTCTTATACCCAGCACCAGAGTGTCAAGTGATGGTTGCAAATGGAGGAATAATAAATTGCTCTGGAAAGTGCCATAATATCAAGCTATCGATGGGAGAATATATATTGACTAGCCCAATGCTTTCCATTCCAATGGGAGGTGTTGATGTTGTACTAGGAGTACAATGACTACAATCCTTGGGTACAATAGCTTTCAATTTTCAAGAACTTTTCATGAAATTTTCTGTGGAAGGAAAGGAAGTTGAATTAAGGGGTATTGCAGGGAAATCGGGAAAGATAATTAGCTCTAATGGTATGACAAAGCTTCTAAAAAAGGAACAAAGGGGTGTAATTGCACAATTATGTTCACTAGATGTTTCCACATTGCAATCATTTATTTCTCCAGATCTCCAAAAAGTCTTAGACAATCATTCCAAGGTATTTGAGACTCCCAAAGGTCTCCCACCTATTTGTGATCATGATCATGCTATTCAATTGATTCCAGGAAGTTTTCCTCCAAACATCAAGCCGTATAGATATCCCTATGCCCAAAAGAGTGAAATTGAACGTATGGTTGCACAAATGCTAGAGGCTGGTATAATTCAACCGAGTCAAAGTTCTTTCTCTGCTCCAGTAGTATTAGTGCACAAGAAGGATGGATCATGGCGCATGTGTCCAGATTATAGGGAGCTCAACAACCTCACTATTAAAGATAAGTTTCCCCTTCCCGTCATTGATTTATTACTAGATGAATTGCATGGATCAATTTACTTCACCAAGTTGGATCTTCATTCAGGATATCATAAAATCAGAATGAAGACTGAAGACATTCTGAAAACAACATTTAGAACTCATGAGGGTCATTATGAATTTTTGGTCATGCCTTTTGGCCTTACTTGTTATCACAAAATCAGTACTAAGGGCTGCTACCTAGCAAGATCTCATGTAACTATTTCAACCAGGCTTTAGACTAAGGCTTAGCCTCCTTAGTCAGAGAGGGCTCTCTCACTGATTTTTGAGAGGAAATATTAACAAGAAAAGATGGCTAACTCTTCAAACAGTTTATGGAAACAAGCTGGTTGGAACAACAAAATAACACTTCTTCCATTGGGCTCATGGAGTCAAACACTTCTACAGCAAACTATTAACCACTCAATCATAGAAGCCAAGGCATATAATGTTTAATACTCAAAACATCTCTCAAAAAGAACCTCAACTCATAAATATACACAGGAAGTCTGAACACTAGGTGAATTCAGAGTGATTGCATATTTAGTGAGCTGTAAAATACATAAAGGATAATAACAAAACCATACATATTCTGAGCATTGAACACATGATGAATCTTGGGAAGAAAAAGTAATTCTTATGTTACTGTCAAAAGTCTTCTTACACAAGCTGATAAAAACTCTGTTTTTTCATAAATCTCCAACCCTACTTACATCAGAGTTTTCACTATATATAGGAAAACCAAAACTAAACTATCTTGAGTCTCCTCAACAAGCATGAGGGGAGAGCTCGATGATCTACCATTAATTAACCTTATCTATTTCTAAACAAACTTATTAAATACATAAGGTATTGTGCTGTAAATACATAGAATCCCAATTACATTGCAAGTCCAACTCTATCTCCTCGTATGCATGATTCTCCTTGGATCCTTGATAGCTGTACAATTTCTGTTGTGGCTGAGATATGTTGAGGAACATTCACTGAACGAGCTGACCTTCGGGTGCTAGCTGTGTAGGTGACTCATTAATTAGTAAACCTGAACACCCTATTTTCACGGTCCCTGTCTTCCATTCTTCTTTACCATTTAAAGACCACACTCCAAGCTCTTTAATCCTTCAATAACCACGCATAACACCATATGCCTCATGATCTGGATGCCTTGTGGAGTGAACAGGTGTGCTAGCCAAAAATCTCGGTAACCCTACCAGAACCCTAGTATTTCGGTCATAAAGTGCCTTTAAGAGAACTTTAGCAAAAAACAAAATATTTCACTTTTTCTTCAAAACTCACACCTGTCACTATTTGAGCTGCTATGATATCCATGTATAATCTCCCTCCTGTCCTCGAGACATTCCTTTCAAAATTCGCTGACCTCATCATCAAATTTCATTGTTTCCTTATAAAACAGCGTTCTACAGTAGTTTCGTAGCGCGCTACGAAACTACTGTTTCTTGTCAAAACAAGACATATTCATCTTGCAGCGCTTCTGCTTAAACTCATGATTTCTTCAGATATTTTGTACAGGTGCATATGGACCTAAATAACTTCAAAATGATAGAAGTTGAACCAAAATTTATCAAAACTTTGAAAAGTACCTTTCTTCTTAAGTCAGTGAGCTAGTTTACCTAGCTTCTTCTTCAAACTGCTAACCTCCTCTTTCAAAGCCTTATTTTCTGATCTCAGACACATGTTCAGCTTTCTCACGTGTTTTGCTTGTTTAAGTGCTGGTATCATCCATGAGAATACATCAGACCCTGAGCCAGCTTGCTTCAGTAGACTTGTGCTGCCTTTTAATACAGCCTTCCTATAACTAGCATATCTCATTGCACGTTCTCTAGAAAAACTCTTTGTCTGAGCCACCTCTTCCTGGGTCTTTCCTGCCTGGTTCTTGATAGCAATGACATTCCCTCCTTGACTAATAATAACCTTTTTACTTTTGTCTTTACTCTTGGCTGCATGCACTGTTTTAGTCAAAATTTCAATAAACTCTGTACTAGGCATTTTTACAGCTGCCTCCTCTTTATGCACTTTCTCGGCCTCTTTCATTTGTCTTCTTGTAATTGGCCTCCTTGGTTTAAACACATATTCTTCACTTGGCTCCTCAAACCGTAACCTCTTTGAAGCCTTTGATTTCTTCATGCTCTCTGGTGAAGATTGGGTTAAGTCAATGTGCATTGGTTGCACTGGCTGATCTTGTTAAAGTTCCATTGCCTCAATCTGCACTGACTGATCTTGTTCAAGTTCAATTGCTTCAAGTAAATCAGTTAAACTAGCTTTTGACACAGGACTCTCTTCAACAGCAATTGACTTACCCTTCTCCTTGCTCAACTGACCTCTGGTTTTTACTCTTGATCCTTTTTCAACTTCACTTGGTGCAGGTGCATCCTTTTTCTCTTTGACCTTCTCTTTTGATGATGATTTAGTTGTCTCCTTGATCACCACAGGCTTGACTGATTTCTTCAACTTGGTTTTGGACTTCTTTAGATCTTTCACCTCCTTCCTGATCTCAGCAAGAGTAGGTTCTTCAATTGTTTTCTCCCTTTCCCTAACAGGCAATGGAGTAAGGCCCGTCTTGGTCTGAAAGCCCGCCATAAAAATAAAGGAGTCCCAATCTTTACCAATCTTCTGCAAACCATCTAACACTAACAACTTCACCAAACCATGATGGAACAATGATGTTTCATAGTCATCTTTTTTCAACTGAATTTTATCACACATTTTACTTAGGCTTCTGAATAAGTAGAAAGGGATATCAATTGATGCTTTGCCCGTGAAATGTAACAAAAGCTTAAAATGATATGAGTACACTTTGTTATACCTCCCTTCGCATGTTAAATACTTTTGGATGCATGTGAGGAGCAGGGCAAAATGTTCTTTCACGTAACTCCTTGGCATAGCTTTCGTGAGATCCTCATTTACATAAGGTTCCTTCAAAAATTCCTTACACGGGCTCATATCGAATTTAAAATTTTTGAACCATTCATTTCCACCTCTAGGGATCTCAGTCACATTAGAAATGGCTTCTGGGGATACAGGGAATTCTAGCATTGACACCTTAGAGTTTAAACCAGTAAAATTCAATGCAAAAGCTTTTGTTACCTCTGCGTGCCCACCTTGCAACTTCTCACAAAACCTCCAGCAACCAGCGTTTTTAAAAGCTCTGGCTACACCTTCATCCTTTAAAGTAATATCAAGCCCCACAGGTTCTGTTCTTTGGCACCTACCGGATCGATGTTCCCTTTTCTCCATTTCACTTTGCAAACTTTCGAACAGAAAACTAACAGCAGCTTCAACTCAGAAGAGAACTTCAAACTTTGGGATACAGGCTCGCTTGCAAACAGGTCCTTTTAAATGAAAATTCGGGCTCCCTTTCGCTTCAATAATTTTTCCATACAAACAAATCAGTTCCCGCACTAATAACAACTATCATAATACAACCATACATCATAAATCACTTTGAATGATATTTATGTGCGTGGTTTTGAACCTCATAGCGGAATGATGACCAAAAATGACTTGGAGAGGACATCAACTGACAACATATGAACGGACCTAATGACTCATCCCCCCAGAGTTGACATTTCAAGAAAATGCGCTGCAGAAACCCCGAATCCCCGATTCCGTAGTGCAAACAGCTATAAATGGACAGAATTCGCTACGAAATGGCTGATAAATCACACGCTACGAAAAGGCGGAAACATCATTACGCTGCCAAATTGGCCAATCAGACTGCGCTGCGAAACTGCGCAAAGGACCAATGACGCAAACAAGACATGACATGCCTTAAAGAATTATGATGGAAGGTGACTAACGGTTTTTTGCAATGATTCACATCAATACCTTTTTAAAACATGATCCCTAAGTAACACACACAAGACTATAACCATTCATCACACATGACAATGAAAAAAAATTTGTTTGGGACAACATTATGTACATGGACTGAAATTCTAGGTGATAACAGTGGCTCCACTTGGGATAGTGTGCTCCTGTAGTACACTAAGAACTCGTAGAACCAGTGTCTTATCCATTTTATTAAACACACACTGCTGACAAGCATCTTTTTCAAACTTTGTGGGCCTTCTCCTCGGGCTAAAGTTTTCTGGTTCAGCTTGTCATTTATTTTCAACAAGAAACATTCATAAAACGGTTATTTACAATGATCATGAGATACTTGGTAGATTTTCACTGATTATAATGCTTTAAGAACCTGCCATTAACAGGTCCTCCAGCATATGGCGATCCATCAACCTCTTGCAGAATATAAGTGTTATTGCCATGGAAAGCAGAAATCAAATATGGCCCCTTCCATAAATTCTCAAATTTGCCATGTTTACCTTTTTCTTCAATTCTAGCTTCCCACTTCAAGACTTTGTCATTAATCTGAAATGTGACATCTTTAATCTTTTTGTCAAAAGCCCTCTTGACCCGATTCGGATTTTGTTGATGGTCTTCAAACACTTCATTCCTTTTCTCTTGCAAAGCTATCAATTGATTAATCCTCCGCTGTATGGCATTTGGTTCCTCTTCTAATCCTTGAATTAGCTTCATAACTGGTACCCCAAGAGATGTTGGGAAAATAGCCTCTGCTCCATACACAAGCTCATAAGGTGAGGTTCCAATAGACCTTTTAGTGCAGATGCGATCAGCCCACAAGGCATACTTCAACTTTAAGTGCCAAGTCTTTTTGTTTTCTTGCAGCAGTTTTTTGATAATCCTCACAAGACTCTTGTTTGAACTTTCAGCTAGACCATTACCCTGTGGATAATAAGCTGTGGAGTGACCAAGGGAAATATGGTACTGATGACAAAAATTTATCATTCTTTTAGACTTAAAAGCCTGAGCATTATCTGTGATAAGCTTGAGTGGACATCCAAACCTTGACAAGATGTTGTTTTCTAAAAAGGAAATAATTACTGCATCATTTGCTTGCCTAGTTGGTACTGCCTCTATCCACTTTGTAAAATAATCAGTGGCTATGAGTATCCACCGATGTTGTCCTGATGAAGAGGGATGTATCTCACCTATAAAATCAAGCCCCCACTGTTGAAAGGGTGCTTCTACATAGATAGGAACTAATGGCATAGGCATAAGCTTCCTTTTGCCCTCAAACATCTGACATTCATGGCAGGCTGCTATCTTCTTGTAAATGTCTTTGAACATAGTGGGCCAAAAATACCCAGCTCTCAATATTTTATTTGTAGTGGCCTTCCAATAATGGTGACCTCCACAATCTCCCTTATGAAATTCATCAATCACCCTATTAGCCTCTTCTTCAATCAGACAATTCAATAGAATTCCTCCAACATCCTTCCAAAATAAATTCTGCTCATATACAAAGTATCTAAGGGATTTCAGCTTGGTGAACCGAGCTTTAGACTTGGAAAGGTTATCAGGAGCTCTGTTGTGTTGTAGAACAAATGACACATCCCTATACCATTCTGATGTCAAAAAAATTTCATTGATCTGAACCAACTCTTCTTCTTCTTCAAAAATTTCTGATATTTCTGCATTGAAATTGATGTCACTGCTGTCCAGATTTGAGTGAGTTAACAACTCTGCCAACCCTTGACCCTTCACCAACTTAGTTGGCCTAATTTCAATATCATATTCTAACAATTTGGCTATCCATTTTCCTCTTTTTCCATCCAGGTCTGCTTGTGTAAGGATGTCTTTAATAACAGCACTTGGCACATATGCAACAATATGAGAATGTAACACATAAATTCTAAAATCCTTGATTGCCTTTACCAATGCATATGCATGCTTCTCTAAAATGTTATACTTCAATTCAGCATTAGCCAATGTCTTACTAAAGAATGAAATAGGCTGTTCAGTACCTTGACTTCCTTTCTGCAATAAAACTCCAGCAATTGTATCCTCAGAAGCAAATGTGAAGATTAGAAATTCTTTGGTGAAATCAGGGCTAATAAGGACTGGTGCTTGAGTAAGTGATTTCTTAATTTCTTCAAATGACTTCCTTGCCTCAGCTGTCCACTTAAAGTCTGCTCCTTTCCTTAGCATTTTTGTGATATGTTTAACCACTTCAGCAAAGTTAGGGATAAACCTTCTAACAAAATTAACTTTACCAAGGAAAGATTGAATCTCTTTCTTACTCCTTGGCAAATCTAACTTTTGGATAGCACTGACTCTATTAGGATCAATCCTAATTCCATCTTCAGAAATAATATGCCCAAGCAATTTACCAGAAGTCAAAGCAAAGATACTTTTGGTTGGGTTTAAAGAAATACCAAACCTCCTACACTTCAGTAGTATCTTTTCAAGGTGCTTTAAATGATCCTCCTCCCTCTTTGAAAAGACTGTGATATCATCAAGATATACCACCACTGATTTATCTTTTTCCTCTGCAAAAGCAATGTCCATAGCCCTCTGGAAAGTCGCCCCTGCATTCATGAGGCCAAAAGGCATCTTTGCATACATAAATGTGCCCCATGGTGTAGTGAAAGCTGTCTTCTCCTGATCATCTGGATGAACAAGGATCTGATTGTACCCTGAGAAGCCATCTAACATTGACATTCTTTGAGAGCCAACAATATTCTGCAAAATAAGATCCATTTTAGGAAGAGGATAATTGTCTTTCAATGAAGCCTTGTTCAAGTTCCTGAAGTCTATGCAAATCCTTATCTCTCCATTCTTTTTCCTAACTGGTACCAAATTAGCAAGCCAATTTGAAAATCTGATTGGAACAATAATCTTTGCATCAAAAAGCTTCTTTACTTCCTTTTCAATTAATGGCATCAGAAGAGGATTGATTCTTCTTAGTTTTTGCTTAAAAGGCTTCTCATTTTGCTTAATTGGGATAGTATGTTGTATGATTGAAGAATCATACTGCTTCAAATCAGCATAGCTCCATGCAAAAACATCAATAAACTTCTTCATCAGTTCAACATATTTGACTTTTATATCAGCTGATAAAAACTTTGAAATTTTGACTAATTTAGGTACCACTGAGTCACCTAAATTGCAGCTCTCTATTTCTTCTTCATTGGCTTGCAACCTTGGTGCTTTAAACACATCATTCTGATCAAATAGTTTCTCAAGTGGAATAAGACCTTTAGGAATTAGATTATTTTGCAGCTGTAATACCTCAGGCTTTTCTTTTGTCTCCACTAACATGTTCTGCTGATCAATTTGACTATGTTCAAATTATCCTTTCAACTCTAGGAAACTTCTTACCTGCTGATCATCTTCAAAGACTTGCCAATTTAAGATATTATCTGGGATGACTGGCCTATGGCGGACTTTCACTTCATAACTATCAGAAGAATGCTTAGGGATAACAAAAAGACTAGCTGCAACAGCAAGGGAATCTGCAATTGAATTCTGATCTCTGGTTTTTATACTGAAAGTATAGCACTGAAACTTTTCCAACAATTCCAACACCAAATTTCTATAAGCTCTCATCCTTGCATCCTTTGTTTGATAAGTACCTTGAACTTGCTTTATGATTAATTCAGAATCTCCATGAACGGCAATGTTTTTTGCCTTCAATTCTATCAAGGTTTCTAAGCCTAATACCAGAGACTCATACTCCGCCATATTATTAGTACAATCAAAATTAAGTTTATATGACAGAAACTTACTTTCATCAGTTGGACTCATGACCCAAATCCCAGCTCCTGCACCTTCTTTTCCTGCTGCTCCATCAAAGTATAAAGACCAGCAACCAGTGATGTCTTCTTCATTACTTTGCTGCACTTCTAGACACTGATTTTCTGCATGTTCTTCTTGTGGTTCCTTTCCAACTGCTTCATTGAAGAGAATGGCTGATCCAAGGCCTGTATCACAAGAATAAATAGGGAAATTCTGTGGTTTGTCCTTGCTGCTCACCATATATGCCATCCTTGTCTCACGATATAACCTTCTTTGCTCACCAAACACTGGAATGGTTGCATAAGTCAGATCCATTTGCATGGTACCCTTTATTTTCGCTGCCCATGACCTTGAGAGTAATATTCCAAATTTAGGTGGAACATCTGCAACAACAATATCCATGACAGTGGTTTTGGCTGGGACTTGTGTGAGTGCCACAACCACATCCTTTATCAACCCAATACAATGAACCCTCTTTGAATCAAAAGAAAATAAGTCCTTGTATGGCCTAGTCACTTCTAATCCTAACCTTTCCATAATGACTTTAGGCATGAGGTTATGAGATGCCCCTGAATCCAGCATGGCATTATGTAGAGTCATCTCATGTATATTGATGCTAATATAGAAAGGAGGAAACTCATCATTTTGCTCATCTTCCAATCTTGGACCTAAACAAATAACCGGATTATCCTCTTGCACATTCAAAATATCAGCCCCTCCTGGTGGAGAATTAAGCATTTCCACAATCTTACTTCTATACTTGTCTACTTTCAAGATTTCATTAAATGGGACTGATATTTTAATTTTAGCAATCTCATTTTCTATATTAAACACTGAAGTAGACCTTTCAATTTCTTTAGGAGGAGCAGGGGTTTGATTATCCTTTTTCTCAAGAGGAGAATCACTCTTTCCATCAGCTTGTTTTGACTTTTCCTTTTTGTCTTCCACTGCTTTTGAAACATTTTTCTTGGGCTGAGCCTTGTTTGCTGTAATAGGGACATCTCTGTTTCTGAGGTTATATTGCTTTTGGATTTCAAATATGGCATGTTGATAACCCTTTAAGAAGTCTGAGGGTTCCTCCTCGGCTTTTAGTTGGCTGGACTCATCATGTTCCTCCTTTGTTAAGAAGATCTCTGAATCTTCTTCACCAAGACAATGAATAGATTCCTCAGGTTCCTCAGGTTCTGCTTCCTCATCCACCATGTTTTGTTGAAAAGGAGGTCTCACAGGAGGATCAGCTTGCTGATTTCTATTATCTCTTGGCCTTTGCTGATTTTGAGGCCTTCTAAATTGAGGATTCCTGAACCTAGGCTCTTGTTGTGCTTGAGGAGCAGCAGTATTCCCAAGTGCTAATTGATCCATCAATTTCTCCATAGTCTTCATCATGGTTTCAAATTTATCTTCTTGGGCAGAGGTAGAAGGCCTCGCCTCTTCCTTTATCTTAGCCTTAGCCATCTTGGACTTTTTAGCAGCAAGTATATTCACCTCTACTTTGATAGCATCATTTTGCATTTCAGCCAAATTAGCAGACTCTCTTTCTCTGAGTAAAAGAGAAAAATCTGAATCAAAAGACTCAGCATACCTTAACTGTGCCAAAGCTCCAGGAGGTTTCAAATGTACTGGGATGGAATTATAAATTTTATTAAACCTCTTAGAAAAATTTTGAACAGTCTCATCTGGAGCTCTTCTTAAATTATTATACTCAGTGAGGGCCTGAACGGGATTAGTTCTATTTCCCCATTTCCTCAGAAAACTATCTTCAAACTCAGCCCAACTATGAATGCTACCAGCTCCCAAGGCTTTAAACCATTTTCGGACCTCTCCAATAAAAGTTTGTGCAAATAGTCTTAACTTTACATCTTCATCATCCACCTCTTCTCTGTCAGCAAAGTCATTGAATCTATCCACATGTTCTTCAGCAGTAATGTCTTCATCTCCTCCCCATGTTGGAATCCTGGCAGCATATTTGCTAGGGAGATCATGCAAAACAGCAGGGAGAGCTAGAGGAGCATACCTAGCAGGTACAGCCATAATTAATGGAGGAACAGTGACAATAGGTATGCTATGACCAGAAGGACCAGAACTAGTATGAGATATTGTCTGAGGGCTGTTTGGACTAGCAGAGGCAGAGGACAAATTATGAATACGAAAAGGACTATTGGGGCTTTGTAAACCACTGACAAAGGAACTCCAATTTGGGAGAGGTAAACCAATCTTTGAGTTAAGCAAAATTTCAAAAGGGTCAAGCTCCTTGAGTTGTTTCAAATCCTCTTTCTCTAATAACAATTCAGAAGAAACAATTTCCCAAAACTCCTCTTTATCTTTTTGTGATACTAAAGATGAAGTATCAATACCTCTCTTTTGTAGATCCAAAATAATACCAATTAATTCTTCTTCATTCTCAGACCTTAATATAACCTCTTGAACTTTATCATCAACAAGTTTATCCTCGGGACTTCTAGAAAACTCAGGAAATAAAGACTTTGAAATACTTGAAGTACCTGGTATATCAGAGAATCTTTGTTTACTCCTTGAGATGATATTAGGATTCTCCACAGGACTAGGTGGGTTTGGGTCAGGATTGCTCCTTGTATATCTTCCTCTCGAAGCCACCTTTAAGCTTTAAAAAACAATGGAGTCACCAAGGTAGAATGCAGCCTCGAAAATCATTTTGAACTCCTGCTACCTTCAGAAATTCACTCTTCAAACTTCGGGAATAAGTAATCATCAGGCTCCCGGCAGACGCACCAAAATGTTATCACAAAATCAGTACTAAGGGCTGCTACCTAGCAAGATCTCATGTAACTATTTCAACCAGGCTTTAGACTAAGGCTTAGCCTCCTTAGTCAGAGAGGGCTCTCTCACTGATTTTTGATAGGAAATATTAACAAGAAAAGATGGCTAACTCTTCAAACAGTTTATGAAAACAAGCTGGTTGGAACAACAAAATAACACTTCTTCCATTGGGCTCATGGAGTCAAACACTTCTGCAGTAAACTATTAACCACTCAATCATAGAAGCCAAGGCATATAATGTTTAACACTCAAAACATCTCTCAAAAAGAACCTCAACTCATAAATATACACAGGAAGTCTGAGCACTAGGTGAATTCAGAGTGATTGCATATTTAGTGAGCTGTAAAATACATAAAGGATAATAACAAAACCATACATATTCTGAGCATTGAACACATGATGAATCTTGGGAAGAAAAAGTAATTCTTATATTACTGTCAAAAGTCTTCTTACACAAGCTGATAAAAACTCTGTTTTTTCATAAATCTCCAACCCTACTTACATCAGAGTTTTCACTATATATAGGAAAACCAAAACTAAAACTATCTTGAGTCTCCTCAACAAGCATGAGGGGAGAGCTCGATGATCTACCATTAATTAACCTTATCTATTTCTAAACAAACTTATTAAATACATAAGGTATTGTGCTGTAAATACATAGAATCCCAATTACATTGCAAGTCCAACTCTATCTCCTCGTATGCATGATTCTCCTTGGATCCTTGACAGCTGTACAATTTCTGTTGTGGCTGAGATATGTTGAGGAACATTCACTGAACGAGCTGACCTTCGGGTGCTAGCTGTATAGATGACTCATTAATTAGTAAACCTGAACACCCTATTTTCATGGTCCCTGTCTTCCATTCTTCTTTACCATTTAAAGACCACACTCCAAGCTCTTTAATCCCTCAATAACCACGCATAACACCATATGCCTCATGATCTAGATGCCTTGTGGAGTGAACAGGTGTGCTAGCCAAAAATCTCGGTAACCCTACCAGAACCCTAGTATTTCGGTCATAAAGTGCCTTTAAGAGAACTTTAGCAAAAAACAAAATATTTCACTTTTTCTTCAAAACTCACACCTGTCACTATTTGAGCGGCTATGATATCCATGTATAATCTCCCTCCTGTCCTCGAGACATTCCTTTCAAAATTCGCTGACCTCATCATCAAATTTCATTGTTTCCTTATAAAACAGCGTTCTACAGTAGTTTCGTAGCGCGCTACGAAACTACTGTTTCTTGTCAAAACAAGACATATTCATCTTGCAGCGCTTTCTGCTTAAACTCATGATTTCTTCAGATATTTTGTACAGGTGCATAGGGACCTAAATAACTTCAAAATGATAGAAGTTGAACCAAAATTTATCAAAACTTTGAAAAGTACCTTTCTTCTTAAGTCAGTGAGCTAGTTTACCTAGCTTCTTCTTCAAACTGCTAACCTCCTCTTTCAAAGCCTTATTTTTTGATCTCAGAAACATGTTCAGCTTTCTCACGTGTTTTGCTTGTTTAAGTGCTGGTATCATCCATGAGAATACATCAGACCCTGAGCCAGCTTGCTTCAATAGACTTGTGTTGCCTTTTAATACAGCCTTCCTATAACTAGCATATCTCATTGCACGTTCTCTAGAAAAACTCTTTGTCTGAGCCACCTCTTCCTGGGTCTTTCCTGCCTGGTTCTTGATAGCAATGACATTCCCTCCTTGACTAATAATAACCTTTTTACTTTTGTCTTTACTCTTGGCTGCATGCACTGTTTTAGTCAAAATTTCAATAAACTCTGTACTAGGCATTTTTGCAGCTGCCTCCTCTTTATGCACTTTCTCGGCCTCTTTCATTTGTCTTCTTGTAATTGGCCTCCTTGGTTTAAACACATATTCTTCACTTGGCTCCTCAAACCGTAACCTCTTTGAAGCCTTTGATTTCTTCATGCTCTCTGGTGAAGATTGGGTTAAGTCAATGTGCATTGGTTGCACTGGCTGATCTTGTTAAAGTTCCATTGCCTCAATCTGCACTGACTGATCTTGTTCAAGTTCAATTGCTTCAAGTAAATCAGTTAAACTAGCTTTTGACACAGGACTCTCTTCAACAGCAATTGACTTACCCTTCTCCTTGCTCAACTGACCTCTGGTTTTTACTCTTGATCCTTTTTCAACTTCACTTGGTGCAGGTGCATCCTTTTTCTGTTTGACCTTCTCTTTTGATGATGATTTAGTTGTCTCCTTGATCACCACAGGCTTGACTGATTTCTTCAACTTGGTTTTGGACTTCTTTAGATCTTTCACCTCCTTCCTGATCTCAGCAAGAGTAGGTTCTTCAATTGTTTTCTCCCTTTCCCTAACAGGCAATGGAGTAAGGCCCGTCTTGGTCTGAAAGCCCGCCATAAAAATAAAGGAGTCCCAATCTTTACCAATCTTCTGCAAACCATCTAACACTAACAACTTCACCAAACCATGATGGAACAGTGATGTTTCACAGTCATCTTTTTTCAACTGAATTTTATCACACATTTTACTTAGGCTTCTGAATAAGTAGAAAGGGATATCAATTGATGCTTTGCCCGTGAAATGTAACAAAAGCTTAAAATGATATGAGTACACTTTGTTATACCTCCCTTCGCATGTTAAATACTTTTGGATGCATGTGAGGAGCAGGGCAAAATGTTCTTTCACGTAACTCCTTGGCACAGCTTTCGTGAGATCCTCATTTACATAAGGTTCCTTCAAAAATTCCTTACACGGGCTCATGTCGAATTTAAAATTTTTGAACCATTCATTTCCACCTCTAGGGATCTCAGTCACATTAGAAATGGCTTCTGGGGATACAGGGAATTCTAGCATTGACACCTTAGAGTTTAAACCAGTAAAATTCAATGCAAAAGCTTTTGTTACCTCTGCGTGCCCTCCTTGCAACTTCTCACAAAACCTCCAGCAACCAGCGTTTTTAAAAGCTCTGGCTACACCTTCATCCTTTAAAGTAATATCAAGCCCCACAGGTTCTGTTCTTTGGCACCTACCGGATCGATGTTCCCTTTTCTCCATTTTACTTTGCACACTTTCGAACAGAAAACTAACAGCAGCTTCAACTCAGAAGAGAACTTCAAGCTTTGGGATACAGGCTCGCTTGCAAACAGGTCCTTTTAAATGAAAACTCGGGCTCCCTTTCGCTTCAATAATTTTTCCATACAAACAAATCAGTTCCCGCACTAATAACAACTATCATAATACAACCATACATCATAAATCACTTTGAATGATATTTATGTGCGTGGTTTTGAACCTCATAGCGGAATGATGACCAAAAATGACTTGGAGAGGACATCAACTGACAACATATGAACGGACCTAATGACTCATCCCCCCAGACTTGACATTTCAAGAAAATGCGCTGCAGAAACCCCGAATCCCCGATTCCGTAGCGCAAACAGCTATAAATGGACAGAATTCGCTACGAAATGGCTGATAAATCACACGCTACGAAAAGGCGGAAACATCATTACGCTGCCAAATTGGCCAATCAGACTGCGCTGCGAAACTGCGCAAAGGACCAATGACGCAAACAAGACATGACATGCCTTAAAGAATTATGATGGAGGGTGACTAACGGTTTTTTGCAATGATTCACATCAATACCTTTTTAAAACATGATCCCTAAGTAACACACACAAGACTATAACCATTCATCACACATGACAATGAAAAAAAAATTGTTTGGGACAACATTATGTACATGGACTGAAATTCTAGGTGATAACATTACCAATGCACCTTCAACATTTCAAGGTTTGATGAATTCCATTTTCAAACCATTCCTTAGAAAATTTGTGTTAGTATTTTTTGATGATATACTAATCTACAGCAAGTCTTTGAAGGATCATGTTGAACATGTTGACAGGGTGCTACAACTATTGGAGGAGAAACAATTATATGCAAAAAGATCCCAATGTTTCTTTGGAGTACAAGAGGTGGAATATATGGGTCATATCGTATCTCATGAAGGAGTTAAGGTAGACCCTAGCAAAATTAAAGCCATTAAGGAATGGAAAATCCCCACATCCATAAAGCATCTGCGAAGGTTTCTCAGGTTGACAGGGTATTATCGCAAGTTTGTTAAGAATTATGGGAGAATAGCAGCACCTCTAACAACATTATTGAAGAAAGATGCATTTTCATGGACTCTAGAAGCAACAAAGGCCTTCGAACATCTTAAAGAGGCAATGTGCCAAGCATCGGTCTTAGCTACACTAGACTTCACAAAAACCTTTATTGTGGAATGCGATGCTTCAAGAAATGGAATTGGTGCTGTTTTAATGCAAGATGAAAGACCCATTGCTTTTGAAATTCGTCCAATCAAGGGAAAGTTTTTACACAAAGCTATTTATGAGAAGGAAATGTTGGCAATACTCCATGCACTTAACAAATGGCGACCCTACCTAATGGGAAGACACTTCAAGGTAAAAACGGATCATGATAGCCTTAAATACTTTTTAGAACAAAGATTATCCTTAGAAGAGCAACAAAAGTGGGTCACAAAGATGTTGGGTTATGACTTTGAAATCATCTACAAAAAAGGGAAGCAAAATGTCGTGGCAGATGCACTCTCAAGAAAGGATGAGGATGTGGAAGCATTGTTGTGTGCCATTTCTATTATCCAACCAGATTGGATAAACGAAGCAAGGGAGGAATGGAAGAATGACGAAGAAGTATGGGCACTTATTTGAAAGTTACAACAAGATTCCAGTATGTCTGATACATTTAGCTGGCAAAATGATTCTTTATGGTACAAAGATCGCTTATACCTCTGTAAGAATTCCCAACTAAAACAAAAGATTCTTATGGAATTGCACACTTCTCCCTTAGGAGGGCACTCAGGATTTTTAAAAACTTACCACAGGGTTAAGAAGGAATTTTTTTGGGATGGCCTTAAATCAGATATTCAAAAAATTTTGGCGGAATGTTTGGCTTGCCAATAAAATAAAGTTGAAACAATTAAGACACCGGGTCTATTACAACCTTTATCCATTCCAGCCAACGTTGGGAGGAGGTTTTAATGGATTTTATCACAGGTTTACCCAAGTATGAGGGAAAGAGTGTCATCATGGTGGTAGTTGACGGACTTACCAAGTATGCACACTTTTGTGCATTATCACATCCATTTAAAGCCAGTACGGTTTCTACTGCATTTATGGAAACAATTCAAAAGCTACATGGAAACCCAAAGATTATTGTAAGTGACAGAGATCCCATTTTCACTTGGAAATTTTTGGACATAATTATTTTCTTGTCTTGGTACTCAGTTAGCTCATAGCTCATCTTATCATCCTCAATCTGATGGGCAAACTGAGATAGTAAACAAATGTTTGGAAGGATATCTTCGTTGCTTTGTATCGGATAAACAGACACAATGGGTCAAATGGTTGCCTCTAGCTGAATGGTGGTATAACACTTCCTTCCATACAGCAACAAAAATGACCCCATTTATGGCACTTTATGGATATCAGCCACCATCCATCACATCATATTTAAGAGAAAATTCTAAGGTTCAAGCAGTGGAACATCACATCGAACATCAACAACAAGTCCTCCAACTCTTAAAGGATAACCTCGTGTTGGCACAGAATAGAATGAAACGACAGGCAGATCAACATCGCAGCAAAAGAAGTTTTGATGTAGGTGATTGGGTATTCCTACGGCTACAACCATATAAGCAAATGTCCCTCAAGTAAGCTAAGAAGGATAATAAATTATCACCAAAGTATTATGGTCCGTACAAGGTGTTGCAAAAGATTGGTACTATGGCATACAAATTGGAGCTTCCTGCAGCTTCTCGATTGCACCCAGTATTACATGTTTCATGTTTAAAGAAGGTTATAGGCGACAAGCTCCCAGTTCAAACAATATTGCCAGAACTTGACGAGGAAGGAAAAATTATATTGGAACCGGAAGCAGTCACAGAAACAAGAAATCGACAGCTACGAAATCGATCAATTTCAGACTATCTTATCAAGTGGAAGAACTTATGCGCTGAAGATTCCACATGGGAGGATGAGAATTTTATACAGAAGCATCCAGAACTACTCAAGTGTTGAGGACAACACTTTTTTTGAAGGAGAAGGGCATGTTGGGTCCCTATAATACTAGTAATTACCCCATTACTATTGTAGTTGCATCCCTTATTAATATTGTTGTGCCCCTATTATCCCCATATTGTTATTACTGTGCCCCATAGAATCCCTCTGTTGTTATTTTTGTGGCTTTATATTATTATTGTTAGATCGGCTGGGTTATATTGTGACTCCTTAGACTCCTATATATAGAAAGGAGGTTTTGTCATTTGAATCATCCAAGAATTGTTCATTTATGTAATGTAAAGGAGGTTGCCCCCTCGAAGAGGTTAAATTCTAAGGCGTTGATCTATCTTTTCTATCTTTTCTTGAGCTCGGTTCATAACAAACTTTGTACCAATCTAAGTCTCTGGTGAATAAATTGTTCCTGCGGAAAAAGCTGTATAACCTGAGGATGAAAGATGGAGACTCGGTGACAGAGCATCTGAACGCATTTAATACTGTGGTAAGTCAGTTATTATCTGTTGATATTAAAATTTTAGATGAAGATAAGTGCATCAGTTTGTTGTGTTCTCTACTAGATTCGTGGGATAGTCTGGTTATTGCAATAGGTAGCAATACAACTGCCTTGTAGTTTGATGAAATAGTCTCATCCTTGCTAACGGAGGAGATGGGATGGAAAAATATGGAGAGTCGGAATGGTGATGCCTTGTATATACGAGGACGGTCCCAGAACAGAAACAAAAATAAATCATTGAGTGGGAGATCTAAATCTAAAGGGAGATCTAAATCTCCAGGAAAACCTGTAAATGTGGTGTGCTGGAAATGTGGAAAGGAAGGGCACTACAAAAGGGACTATAAATCTAAATCTCCTGACAAAGGAAAGGGATCTGATGATGCTCCTTCTACAGAGAAGAAAACCACCTCAGATGAAGGTGGGGATGTGTACTTGGCTTCTTCAAGTACACATTTAGATCATGAGGCATGGTTGATTGACTCAGGTGCATTCTTTCACTTCACTCCCCATAGAGAGTGGTTCTGCGAGCATGAGAAATGTCATGGTGGTGATGTCTTCTTGGGGGATGACAAGAAGGCTAGAATCGTTGGTCGCGAAAAAGTAAAGTTGAAGTTGCAAGGTGGAAGGGTTAGAACACTTCCGAGTGTTCTGCATATTCCTGCATTAGCCACAAATCTGATTTTTGTAAGCAAGCTAGATGATGCAGGTGTAAAAACAGTGTTCGAGAAGGATACCTGCAAGATGGTTCGAGGGCACTGCTATTGATGCGGGGAGTTCAAATTGGAACTCTGTACAAGCTGCAAGGTAGCACTTTTGTTGATAGGTGCAACAGTTCTATGGTTCCTGAAAGTGGAGCAGAAAATCTAGTGGTCTCTGGAGAGAAGGCCATGTTGTGGCATCAAAGGCTTGGACATATTGGAGAGAAGGGCCTTCGAATACTTCATGGTAATGGTATGGTAGAAGGCATGAAAAATAGCTCTCTGGATTTTGATTTCTGTGAAAATTGTGTATATGGGAAGCAGAATCGGGTGCGTTTCCCCTCTGGTGGTAAGAGGGGGAAACATATACTAGAACTTGTGCACAATGATGTGTTTGGACCTGTGAAGGTTCCATCACTGGGTAAGTCTGTGTACTATGTATCATTTATAGATGACTTCTCAAGGAATACATGGATATATTTCCTTAAGAAGAAATCTGAAGTCTTTGACAGGTTTAAAGAATTTAAGGCTCTGGTGGAAAACCAAACAGAGAAGAAGATAAAGGTGTTGAGGATAGATAATGGTGGAGAGTTTTGCAGCAAGGAATTTGAAGAATTATGTAAGAAGTATGGTATAGCATAGCAGAAGACTACTCCATACACACCTGAGTAAAATGGAGTTGCAGAAAGAATGAACAAGACATTGATGGAAAGGGCAAGAAGCATGCTTAGTGGTGTCGGGTTAGGACAGGAATTCTGGACAGAGGCGGTGGAGACAGCATGTTACCTGGTCAACATATCACCTTCATCAGCGTTGGAGGATAAGACTCCACAAGAGGTATGCACTGGTAAGAAACCCTCTCTTTCACATCTGAAGATATTTGGATCTGATGCATATGTACATGTTCCAAAGGAGAAAAGAACCAAGTTGGATAGTAAATCTGAAAAGTGCATATTTATTGGGTATAAGGATGGTTTAAAGGGTTATAAGATTTGGAACCCAGTAACAAGGAAGGTTGCGTACAGCCGAGATGTGTTGTTTAGAGAGGTGAAAAATGTTATTAAACATGAAGTCCAACCAAAGGAACCTGAGAAGATAGAGTTTGAGCTTAAGGATAAAGAATCGGACTCTACAGCAGAGGACGAATCAGAAGATGAAGAGCCACAAACTTCGAGTGTGAGAAGATCAGTTCAAGAAAGAAGGCAGTCGAAAAGGTATAGTCCATTTGCTTTCTGTTCAAATTTTGCTTTATCTGTTACTGATGATGATCCCAAAACTGTGAAGGAAGTAGTAGATTCATAGGATGGAAAACTCTGGAAAGAGGCCATGGTTGATGAAATGGCATCTTTGCACAAAAATGAGGCTTGGGATCTGGTGGAGTTGCGGGCTAGAAGGAAACCCATTGGCAGCAAATGGGTGTTCAAGAAGAAGACAAATGGAGAAGGAAATGTGGAGAAATACAAAGCTCGGTTGGTAGCAAAAGGTTATTCCCAGGTTCCAGGAATTGATTTTGGTGATATTTTTTCTCCTGTTGCCAAGGTAGCTTCTATTAGATTACTTTTATTTGTTGTTGCTGCTTTTGATTTTGAGGTAGAACAAATGGATGTGAAGACAACATTTTTTCACAGGGATCTGGAAGATGAGATCTACATGAAGCAACCTGAAGGTTTTGCAGTGAAGGGTAAGAAAGAAATGGTATGCAAGTTAAAGAAGTCTCTATATGGGTTAAAACCGTCACCAAGGATGTGGTATCAGAAATTTGATACATTTATACGGGGTTTTGGATTCACCAGAAGCAAAGCAAATCACTGTGTGTATTTTAAACTAATTGGTGACCATGTTATTTATCTGGTCTTGTATGTGGATAATATGTTGTTGGTTGAAAATGACAAAGAAATTATCCAGGATTTGAAGACCCAATTGTCCTCCAAATTCGACATGAAAGATCTTGGTGCTGCAAACTATATTTTGGGCATGGAAATTTAAAGAGACTGGGAAAAGAGGAAGCTTTGGTTAAACCAGAGGAAGTATGTCGAGACAATACTACAGAAGTTTAATATGCAGGATAGTAAACCAGTGAAGGTTCCTATTCCTGTAGGTGTGAGGTTATCTATTGAACAGTGTCCCAAGACACAAGAAGAGGAAGAGGACATGTCCCGCGTTCCATATGCAAGTGCAGTCGGTAGCCTGATGTATGCAATGGTTTGTACTAGACTAGACATTGTACATGCAGTGGAAGTATTGAGAAGGTTTATGTCAAAACCAGGGAAGGAGCACTGGAAAACAGTGAAACAGGTTTTCAGGTGTTTGCGTGGCACTAGTGATTATGGTTTATGCTACCAAGAAAGACTAGGATTGGATAGAGTGTTAGATATTTGTGGCTTTGTTGATGCAGACTGGGCTGGAGATATGGATCATAGAAGATCTACAAGTGGGTATGTGTTTAACCTATTTGGAGGTGCAGTCAGTTGGATGAGTAAGAAACAATCTGTATTGGCACTATCAACTACAGAGGCAGAATACATGGCAGCCACTCATGCAAGCAAGGAAGTAGTTTGGTTGCAGAGATTGTGTTCAAATATGGGGTTAGTACAGGGAGTTATAAGGATAGACTGTGATAGCCAAAGTGCAATTTTCTTGGCAAAGAACCCTGCATATCATTTAAAGACAAAGCACATGGATGTTTAGTATCACTTTGTGAGGGATATGATAGAAGACAAAAAGGTGTTGCTGGTAAAGGTGGACACTTTGAAGAATACTGCAGATGCATTGACAAAATCTGTGAGCTCTGAGAAGTTCTGTTGGTGTAGAGAAACAAGGGGCGTTGTAGGGTTGGATAAATGACTAAGCTCTCTTGTGGCCCCCTGTGGAAAGAAAACAACAAGTGGGAGAATGTTGGGTTGTGTTATATTCTTTCCACGACTAGCCCACGTAGTTAACCGAGGGGTTAGAGGGGGGGCAGAGCCCCCCTTCGTTGCACCAATTGCACAGCGGGGGGGTCACAGGGGGTTTGAGGGGTGCAAGTAACCCCCCCCCCCTATGGGGTCCGGGCAACGCCCCAGAAAATTTTGTTTTTTGGACCCTATATTAGGTTTCGCAGACTTACCTATGGTTTTGTGCATGATTTTAGCACATGGTTTTGGACACGATGGTTTTTGGTCCATGGTTTTGGATGCGATGGTTTTCGGTCCATGGTATTGGATGCTATGGGCATGTATAAATATGTATTGTAATATTGAGAGGAACATAATGAAAAATCAAGCTGGTAGTCCCGGTTTTGGGATCCAGGGGAAAATATCTGTGTATATGTGTTTTATGTGTTATGCTCTCGCATTGTTTATTTTATGTGTTTCAGAATTCGTATGCAGGTAATTTCTGTACGGGGTTAAAACCTACACATCTATGTGGGCATATGGACATCATTTTTGCAAGGAGGATGTCGATGATAGATGCATGACACAAGACTATGGAGTAGAAGTCGATTTTGACCAATCTAGTCGTGCTAGCCACCGCAATTAAAACCTAATGCAGGGGACATTAGGTTACGTTGGAAAGATACAAGAAATCATTCAAGTGGACTACTCTTCATTCCAATGTGTTATTTTTAGGTGCAAGTCATGGGATACCTTTGATAAGAATAATGTAAAGGAAGATCGCGATAGTGGGTTAATATCTATCAACTCTAGAAAGATGTGGCATGAAGCTAAGGAGCCTTATGTTTTCCCAAAACATTGCAACCAGGTATTTTTTTACCCAGATGTGTTAGATAGGGATTGGTGGTTCGTATTAAGACACGACCCTAGATCAAAACATGTTTTCGAGAACATCAATGTTATCATGCCAAGCGCCGAGGAAGATAATCAATGTGATGACAATGGAGAGTGATATGTACTTATGTTATTTCATCATTTATACTATTGTTATATGTTTTTGTTTTCATTATTTCGCTAAGTATTTCCAATTGGTATTTCTCCCTCTGCTAACATCTCTACTACATGATTGACATATAAAATACATCAACCTCATATATAAAATACAATTTTTTTATTAAATTAAAATATATTTATTAATATGGCAGCATAGCTTTATATATATATATATATATATATATATATATATATATATATAGATATATATCAGTGCACCAAAAACACAGTTATGCACTGGCTTTGGTGCTCTTTAAAACACAACTGCACCATAGATGGTGCACACATACCTATGACACATCGTTGCTGGTTCACAAATTTAAATTTTCGTAGCAGTGCATCACACGCATGCATTGGTGCGAATATATAACATTTTCGCACTGGGACGGAACGTTCACTTTATTGAAGACACCGATATATAACTATATTTTTAAATATTATTTAGGCGGTGCGTTGGGTAAATATGATAGCACTGATGCGATCAAAACATACCAAGCGCACTACATTTGTGATGGTGATTAAGAGGCATTTTTTTGAGTTTCAAATAGACTTGGTGATGCATTTTTGTTTCTTGTTTAGATTATGTAAAATAAATATCTATTTTTTTATGTATTTGTAGTTAAATTATTTAAAGTAGACATGTCTTTATCATTGTGAACATGATGTAATATTAGCTAGGAGAAATTTGAAAAACATGAATTTTAGTGAATATTTCATGATAATTTAATTTGTATTATTTTAATTGTATTATTTAACTCATATTTATTATTAAAAAGAGTTAAATTTAAACCAGTACAATAGCAAATAAAGAACCAAAATAACATCAAAATGTGAAAAACATGAATTTTAGTGAATATCTCATGATAATTTAATTTGTATTATTTAAAGTGTATTATTTAACTCATATTTATTATTAAAAAGAGTTAAATTTAAATCAGTGCAATAGCAAATAAAGAACCAAAATAACATCAAAACGTTATATCTTTATTACTAGAAAAAAATGCACTTACCTCTTTAAGGGATATTTATTATTAAAAAGAGTTAAATTTAAACCAGTACAATAACAAATAAAGAACCAAAATAACATCAAAATGTTATATCTTTATTACTAGAAAAAACTTCACTTGCCTTTTTAAGGGAAAATTTCCAATAGAGTAAATCACCAAGTACAAGTAACTTGATCACAAGCCTTATTTTACATTTCTTTATCCTCATATTTAGAGATAATTTTTTTTAATTCAAATTGGTAAGAGTTGCTATAAATATTAAATTTAAATTGCTTGAAAATCTCATAACTTTAGTAATTACGCCGTAAAGTGTTTCCCTCTGAAACCAACTCCCTTAGGTGCACCCTTGTCATCATTCTTTGTCGTTTGATCCATCGTTAGACAATTGGATTGTCCTAGTCCTTTGATTTAATTGCACCGACACAGACGATACGGTTTTTTGTTTCCCTTTGCACAGATGTTGTCATTTTATACAGTTCTTGTTATGTGTTTTTCGGTGAGGGTTTTCCCACATCCTATGGAAACTACCCTACACCCATCCGCCTGTGTTTCTTGACACCATCCATCCAGCACTTGCTTGGTCGCAGAAGGGGGACTGTCATGTTTATCGGTGAGGGCTTTCCCACATCCTATGGAAACTACTCTACGCCCGTTAGCAGGTTACCTATCCTCTTGTCTCCCAAACCGGGATGAACCAGCTCCATATCTTTATCTTTGTGTTGGCAGTTCTCCATGTGTTTTATAGTCTCTTAATTGTCAGCTTAGGGAGAGCGAAAGTAAGTGAAAGGCTCAATATCATTCAATTTAAATTCTGCCTTTGATTTTTCTGTTTTCATATCTACGTTCATTCAAATCCTCTGTTAAAACTGATATCTGCAAGTCCTTTGATATCAGCAAGTCCTTCTAGTGCCCAGATGAGGCGTTGGAAAGCAATGGCAAGGGAAACACAAACATTGGATTATGAGTTTTCAAATGGTGAGTTATTTTGGTTATTTTTTAAATAGGGTTTGTCTAGAAGAGTGCTTCTTCAAGCATCTGGATACTTTCAGGTTGAAAAGTAATAAATGATACTAGATTTGGAAACTCTGTCATATTATAATTGGGATGCTGATTGGGTAATGCTTTCAACTTACAATGTCAAATCATTATCAATATTTTTGGGATTGAGTAACTTTTTAAGGCTATTTAGAAAATTGTGTTGAGTTTTGATCGCTTTGTTGGCTTTCTAGGTCTAGCAAATCTTGCAAGGTTCAGATTAACCCATGAAACTTCATTTGCAAGGACTCATATCAGTTTTTGGAGCCAAACACCATTTCTTAAATGGATTGAAGTAATTCATACTTCCAAATCTTAACTGTGAAATATCCATTTCCGATTCAACACTAACTTTACTTAGATTTACAGGTATGCTTCTTTCGACACCTATCAATAACTAAAATTGATTACCTGACCTTGCGCCATGGCTTCATAATTATAAGACCTTGTATTTTAAAATTACCTTTATATTTCATCTTTGGTTGTTTCTATCCCCATATCATTCATGTTGCAAACCTGATTTGTACTAAAGCATCTATTCTTTGAACTATACAGGCTCACCTTCTTCCAACTAGCAAGTTTAATTTTCATAAACATATCAAGAGCTAATTGGATGATGACTTCAAGATGGTTGTTGGAATCAGGTTAGTGAAGATTCCTCTGTTAACAAAAGTTTTGGTCTTCCAAGAAAACCTTACTTTGTCATCCCCCTAGTTATTTTGAAACCTCCTCTTGATTTTTACCTAATGCGCAACCTTCACTGCATTATCTACAATCCTCCATTGTGGGCCTTTGTTGTAATATTTTTGCTTCTCAATGTGTATGGTAAGTATTCAACACTCTATCTCTACTTCCAATGACTTCAATCTGCATATTCTTAAAAGGAGTTTATGTTGTTGTTTAAGCTAACATCCTCTTTTTGGTTGGATTTATTTATGTGAACAGGGTGATAGTCATTCTTTTGGCTCTCTTTAGTTCCCTTAGTTGTGAGTGCACGAAAATCTTGGACTAATATGACACTGAATTATTAATAATGGGAGTTAATAATCATGACAATTTTTTTGATTGATTTCTTTGGGTTTTATGTCATTTTATCTCCAAAATATACACAGATAATTTTGTTGGTTGGAACAAAGCTACAAGTTATAATAACAGAGTTTGCCTTAGAAATTCAAGGGAGGCATGTTGTAGTTAAAGGAACCCCAACTATGCAACCAACAAATAAATTGTTTTGGTTCAATCGCCCTCAACTTATCCTTTTCTTGATCCATTTCACTCTTTTCTAGGTATCAAAATGATTTGCATTCTAAATTTCAATTAACAAATTGTATTTCTAAATCCTATTCACTGAGTATTTATGGGAATACCAATTTCTTAATGGTTAACTTATGTTCTACAAAATGCTTTCCAGCTTGCTTTCTTCTTGTGGATGTGGGTAAGCACTATGTTCATTTAATGAAGGATAAATTCTTGTTTATAGAATCATAGGATTTACTATGGTAACAATGGTAAAAGTTGCAGTCTAAGGTACCCTAGATCAATTTCAGTTTATCTAGCTAAATTGGTTCAATTCTATTGCATCCCTACACCATATTTATGTTTGACTTTATATGTTTGCAGTATGAGCTTGGCCTGAAATCATGTTTCCATGAGAGGCTTGATATCACCATAATTAGAATTATGATTGGGTAATTATGTTTATTATCTAAACATATAGAGTGTTGTGGTTGTTTATTTTTTAAGTTATCAAAGAACTTTATCTTGCCTAAAATGTAAACAGAGCTCATTCCAATCAAATAGGCTATCAATTTAGATTCATGCCAATCAAACGGGCTATCAATTTAGATTTGTTCTTTCTTTTTCATTTTTATAGATTTAGTATTGTTGCTTTGGTTTAGTACTAGCTTATTCTCATGCAGATCCAGTCTGTATAAGGAGAATATTGACAGTAACCATATTTTGCATCTGATAAGGACTACATTTGGTTGTTTATGTGCCCATGGTTGTTGTGCAGCTTCTATGTAGCTACATCACACTTCCACTTTATGCATTGGTGACCCAGGTGAGTCTTTCGATGTTCATTGAAAATACAATCAACTTTGGGTGTTTGAAAGGATCAATTGAACTTCAGAACATATTCAATTATATAATACAAACTGCTAAAGTTACATAGGTCAAGTCTTCACTACCTGTTTATTTACCTTATTTACTTTGTACAGAAGACATATATAGTCAAGCCATACATTACGTGATGCTTAGATATCTTATCTAGTATTTATAAAATTAGAGATAAGGCATCCCTTCATAATTACAAAAACTCATAGTACACAAATTTATAAAGAAAAATAAGAGCTGGCAAGTTCTTTTGGCAGAACAAATCATTCACTCTATTGAAATCTTATGGTAAAACATCGCATGAATTTTTGTTAGACAAATATGACAAGTTCAAAATATGCTTCCTTTTGTTTTTTTCAATTAATTTCTTAGCCTTCTTACTTATACCTAAAAAGGGGAGAAAAGGGCACAACGATGATGCAGCTGTGTGAGGGTGTGTATAGATGGATGAAAAACACATAATATTTTAGCAAGATTTTTTTCCAAATTGTACAAGTGCTTTGTTCTAGTGAGTTTTAGGATTCTTGATATAATTCTGCTTTGTGTAAGCATCATGTTTCACTCTATTGAACACTTGGGGTAAAGTCTCAAATGTTTGATGTTCATTGAAAATACAATCAACTTTGAGTGTTTGAGAGGATCGGTTGAACTTCATAACATATTCAATTATATAATACAAACTGCTAAAGTTACATAGTTCAAGTCTTCACTACCTGTTTATTCACTTTATTTACTTTGTACGGAAGACATAAAAGTCAAGCCATACATTACGTGATGCTTAGATATGTTATCTAGTATCTATAAAATTAGAGATAAGGCATTCCTTCAGAATTACAGAAACTCATAGTACACAAATTTAGCAAAGAAAAATAAGAGCTGGCAAGTTCTTTTGGCAGAACAAATCCTTCACTCTATTGAAATCTTCTGGTAAAACTTCGAATGAATTTTTGTTAGACAAATATGACGAGTTCAAAATATGCTTCCTTTTGTTTTTTTCAATTAATTTTTTAGCATTCTTACTTATACCAAAAAAGGGGAGAAAATGGCACAACAATGATGCAACTCTCTGTGGGTGTGTATAGATGGATGAAAAACACATAATTTTTTAGCAAGCTTTTCTTCCAAATTGTGCAAGTGCTTTTTCTGGTGAGTTTTAGGATTCTTGAAATAATTCTGCTTTATGTAAGCATCATGTTTCACTCTATTGAGGACTTGGGGTAAAGTCTCAAAGGTTTGATGTTCATTGAAAATAATATCAACTTTGGGTGTTTGAGAGGATCGGTTGAACTTCAGAACATATTCAATTATATAATACAAACTGCGAAAGTTACATAGGTCAAGTCTTCACTACCTGTCTATTCACCTTATTTACTTTGTACAGAAGACATATATAGTCAAGCCATACATTATGTGATGCTTAGATATCTTATCTAGTATTTATAAAATTAGACATAAGGCATCCCTTTAGAATTACAAAAACTCATAGTACACAAATTTATCAGAGAAAAATAAGAAATGGCAAGTTATTTTGGCAGAACAGATCATTCACTCTATGAAATCTTCTGGTAAAACCTCGAATGAATTTTTGCTAGACAAATATGACCAGTTCAAAATATGCTTCCTTTTTTTTTTCAATTAATTTCTCAGCATTCTTACTTATACCAAAAAAGGGGGAGAAAAAGGCACAACGATGATGCGGCTATGTGTGTGTGTGTGTATAGATGGATGAAAAACACATAATTTTTTAGCAAGTTTTTTTTCCAAATTGTACAAGTGCTTTGTTCTTGTGAGTTTTAGGATTCTTGAAATAATTTTGTTTTGTGTAAGCATCATGTTTCACTCTCTTGAAGACTTGGGGTAAAGTCTCAAAGGTTTGATGTTCATTGAAAATGCAATGAACTTTGGGTGTTTGAGAGGATCGATTGAACTTCATAACATATTCAATTATATAATACAAACACCTAAAGTTACATAGGTCAAGTCTTCACTACCTGTTTATTCACCTTATTTACTTTGTACAGAAGACATATATAGTCAAGCCATACATTATGTGATGCTTAGATATCTTATCTAATATTTATAAAATTAGAGATAAGGCATCCCTTCAGAATTACAGAAACTCATAGTACACAAATTTATTAGAGAAAAATAAGATTTGGCAAGTTATTTTGGCAGAACAGATCATTCACCCTATTGAAATCTTCTCGTAAAACCTCGAACGAATTTTTGTTAGACAAATATGACCAGTTCAAAATATGCTTCCTTTGGTTTTTTTTAATTTCTTAGCATTCTTACTTATACCAAAAAAGGGGAGAAAAGGGCACAACGATGATGCAGTTGTGTGTGGGTGTGTATAGATGGATGAAAAACACATAATTTTTAGCAAGATTTTTTTCCAAATTGTACAAGTGCTTTGTTCTGGTGAGTTTTAGGATTCTTGAAATAATTCTGCTTTGTGTAAGCATCATGTTTCACTCTATTGAAGACTTGGGGTAAAATCTCAAAGGTTTTGTTCTGGTGAGTTTTAGGATTCTTGAAATAATTCTGCTTTGTGTAATCCTCATGTATGAAGGATCATGTTTCACTCTATTGAAGACTTGGGGTAAAATCTCAAAGGGTTTTCTGGGTTAGACAAATATTACCACTCTATAGCGTGCTTCCTCTGGTTGTTCAATTAAATTTTGTAGCATTCTTGATGTGCCTAAAACAAGAGGAGAAAGAGGTAGAATGAAAATGTTTGTGCCCCTGTGTTTTGATAGATTGATAGGTTTCCTCCTGTACTCAGTTAAAACAAGGCCTCAAATTTGTTTTGCAGTCAACACTTTCAGTACATGGTGCAGCCTAGGCAAGTTCATCGGGTTGCTGCAAAACACAAGCTCTAATACTTGGAAGGGGGCAGTGCATTTTGCACTGAGATATGTTAGCGATGGAGAGGTGGTGTCGCAAGGTTTTCAAAATTCTGATTGGGCAGATAGTGCTGGTGACACAAATAGCACTTCAAGGTGCTCTTTCAGTTTAAGTTCAGCTACGGTTTCCTGGTTCAGTAGTTAACAAAGTACAAACTTATGCAACACTCAGTTCAATAGAAGCAGAATATATGGCTGCCAGTTCTTCTAGTTGTGAAACCAACCAGTTTTGGAAAGTTACTAACATAGCTGACAAATCAAACTTTGGATAATTCTGTAACAATCAAAATTGTATCAAACTCTTTAAATTTTATTAGAGAAAAGAGTTCATAAAGGAGTTGTGGTTCTACAACACATTCCAACAGATCAGTAGGTACCTAGTATTTTGACTAAACCTTTGGCCAAAGGGAAGTTAAAGATGACTTGGATTGGTGGAGAACACTTTTCTTGATAAGAGGGACTGTTAAATAGTCTTCCTCTGATCATCTTCTACTGGGTTGAAGCACAAATGGAAAATATGGGCACCTTCTGTTACAACAACATTACATAAAGCCATACATCGGTAAATTTCATACAGCATAATGATCAATATATGAGGATGCAACATAAAAAGGCATTGTGGGCATATTACTAATTTTATTATTCCAATAGTGAGTGTGCATGCATGAATCAGCTATAGATAGAATAGCATGAGCTTATCCTTACTCTTCATTTTAGAGATAAGGAACTAAATTTATATGAGGCAGTTTTGTTATATTTTTAACAGTCTTTGTAAATTCATTTTTGTATTCAGTAAATAGAGTACAGATCTTGCTTGCAACACAATCTCTTGCATGGAGATCCCAAGATCTAAGCGATAGATCTATTTTTTGTAAACCTAGACACCCACTAAGATCTATAAGGGAAAAGGTTAGGGTACGGATCTGTATCGATATTAGAGAGCTCTAGTTTTATTTATGCTACAGAAAATTATGCATATCGAATTTTCTAACAGCTTTTTATTCAATGGTAATGGAATAGCATTAACAGGAGCTCTCGACAGTGATCTACATGTTTTGTGTATTCTTTCTAACTGTTTCTGTATATAGGCTCAAACGAGATTCAGATTACAGTTTCGATTAGCCTTTAAATTCAGACTCTGCTAGTTTCCTATGGGAGAAGAATCTGTTTACCAAGTCTTACTAAATTTCATTAGTCAAGCTACAACTTTCATGGAGTACGTGATTTTCTGGCAAATATAGAATAAATTTTGCTTCACTAGATCCATGCTAATAGTTTTTGCTTTGGATGAATTCACAAGAATGGTCCTTGCATACTTGTGTTTGTTTCAATCCCAAGCCACATGTGTTTTTGTCAAATGATCTGAATTCTTGTTCAATTTGAACAGACCCAAAAGAAAACATGTCAAACTACAGACCTGAGATGAAGAATAACAACAGAAAGAAGCCGAAATCAAGATTTCAACCCATCAACATTATCAATGGAACCATTTGCATCTTGCAAACCTATTGTGTCTTCCAACCCTAGAGTGCAACTTTTGTTGGTTGTCGTATGTACAAAATATGTCATTTCTTCTGACTGCAATACATTGACACTTGAAGGAGCATCCTTCTCTGTCATATCTGACTGTATTTTGAGTCCCTCAACAGCTAGAGCTTCTATTTTCTCCATAGCAGAAAGGACTAGCTCCTCAAGTGATGCAAATTCATTGTAAGAACCGTTAATGACAGATGCCTTGAGTTTCTGCGTCCCAAATCTCACCTGCTTTGTTCCTTTAGAAATAATCATGCTTTTACCAAAGGTAGCTAGTCAGAACTACAATCTGATCTCCTGACTCAACCTATTAAATTGCCAAAAGTTTAAAAACAAGCATAAGTGATAGTCATGGCCAAGAAGAGCTTCTCTGAATGCACATAAATTTTTCTACACATAAATGAAAAAACGGTGATAATATTTGTCTCACCTGCTTTTGGATATGTCAAGGCCAGACCCTGCTTCCAATGCTACTTGCTAAAGAGCTTTCCGAGTAATGTCTTCAAGTGGCATCATTTCTTCAGCTTGCATGGTAAGATTTTCAGCTCTGAGAGAAGCCAAAGTGTGCAAAATATCAACAACACTCAAATCTCTTTGGACTGGCATTGCTAGAGGCTTTGATACCTGCATGATTAATCTCCCATTGCTTTTATTAGTATTAGATAACATGGGATTCATTTGCCTTAGTAAACCTCCCTCCTTCATCGAGACAACTGAACCAAGATCATTTGCAAGAGCAGGCAGGTGAACAGACCCTGGTACAGAGGAATTTATGGGACTGCCCAATCCACCTGAGGCGTCTGGAGGAGAATTCTGAAAATTCTTTTCTTTCAGACCCCACTTTTGCATCAGTGCTTCTGCCTCTACATCGTCTAGAATCCTAGCTCGTATTTTACTGCGTGTTGTCTGCATCACTTTAAGCTCTGATTCTGCAGCCAGCACTAATGATACCAATTTCAGATCTTCATCTGAGCCACAATTATGTCTAGAAGTTTGTGTGGAACTTGAGAGAGCAGGGACATAAAGTTCATGCCCACGGCTGCCTACTTCCGAGAAAGACCCTTCCTGAAACTGGTGGCAAAGGCGTGCCCTGGTAGAGCCTGTTTCACTTACAGAGCCTAAACAAAACAAACTATGATCTTTATAAAGCATATTGAGGAATTCACTCTCAACCAAATCATCATCATCTCTATTAGAAGCCTTTCCCAAATTGTTGTGTCTCTCTTGTTTATGCTCATGAGACACTTGAGCATCACCATTCTTCTCCAAACAGGAATCAAGAGAAACTGATTGTTGAACCTGTGAGACACTTGTGCCATTCTCGATCCTACCGTCCTCTTCTCTAGATGTCAAACTATTCACTTCACAACTCTTATTGCCATCCAGTAATTCTGACAGATTGCCACCGCTGATCTCCACCCCCTTCTCAACAATTGTGAACTCAATATCATCCTCTAGACTAACAACTTTATTATCATTCTTCGAAGCAGCCTCTCTAAAAATACAACTGGATCGAGCCCGATGACTGACTGGAGGGAATAAGCTACTTTTCACTTCAAGAGCAAACAAGGATGCCAAACTGGACCCCTTCACATCTTCTAATGATTGAACTTGCACGCTAGTTTTAGAAGGGCTCTCATTAACAGGGTCTTCTAGGCTCAAATCAATTATATGTTCATGATTTGTCTTGGGTGCAGATATGGAGGCAGATACATGACCTCCTAATGCACATATTGATGGACTTATAGATTGCTTTGATAATCTGTCACAAAAATGTACATCACCAACACTTTTTGGCAATTGCCACAGCTCCTTGTTCAGGATCATATAACAGAATGTCACAATTAAAGTTCCTCCTTTAACCTTACCTACAAGCTTAAAACTTGTAGTCCAGCTTCTGGGCTTTGCATTCTCTCTATCATCGGCTATAAATTCTGGAAGCAATTTGTTGAGATCAAGTCGATGCTTCCCAAAATCTAAGCCCTCGACATCCAATGCAGTCACAAAAAGAGTAAAAATATTCAAACTATAATGCATACCTTGATCGGCTTTTTTGTTTCCATATATGGTGGAAGTATGGTGGAGAGTTTCTTCAAATTTTGTAGTTCCTTGAGAAATAGTAGAAGATTTTGTATGTACCTCTTTATTTCTTCTCCTCCAATAGACATAAACACGAGAGTTGTTCATGCTTTGTAAAATTCCCTCTATTCGATGTAATCAACAATTTTTGGACCTTGGTAATTCTTACTCGCCTCGTCTCTTTTTCAAGTTATAATCTCAGTGAGTTTACCTCATCATAATAGATCCTCAATGTTATGAATTCTTAATTTAAATCTCCTAATTCATGAACTAGAACTTTTAACTTTTGATTATAATTTTAATCTTAATTATGTTTGAATCCCATTTTTAGAAAATATTTTTTGACCAATCTAATATATATATATATATATATATACCAATCAAATAAAGTTATGATATCCTTATTTCTTTTCAATTTAATATATATAGACTAATCAAATAAGATTTTTTGACCAATCAAATAAAGTTATGATCTCCTCATTTCTTTTCAATTTAATTTACCTTAGTTAGACCTACCATGAAAACATCCTTCACATGTTTTGCAAGTGCCCAACCCTTGCACACTCCTTTCTTCTCAGCCTTGAAGATTGGGTAACATTCACTAGAGCAAGTGACCTGGTCTCTTTTGCCGAAGCTCACACAAGTTGTCGTTATCATGCCCTAAAGTTCTTACATACAAAATATCAATAACTTAGTAAGTTTAAGGATATCACTTGATGGATCCCACTCTTGCAACTGGATACATGGCATCATCACCAATTTCAACTAAATGTACTCTTGTTAGAGGTGTATGTTTGCAGGCTCCATTGTCCACATACCAGTTGACATCAGACATGATGTCAAATGACATGCATGAGACCATTGAGAAGTGTATCTCAAGAATCGATGAAAGCTCATCCACTTGAGATGATTCTTTTTCACTCCTTGCAAGTCGCTTTTGGTGTTGTTGCTTGCCCTTCCCCTTCTTTTGATGACATTGGAAGCAAAGTGCACAAAATTTTGACACTTGAAGCACTTGATGTGGCTCAAGTCCTTCTTTCCCTAGTTACAAGAACCTGGCTTCTCTTTCTTTCCTTTTTAACCCTTCGTAGTTCCTCTTTTCTGGTTGCCCTTATTCATCTTACTAACTAGGACAACATTCTGCTCCTCAATACCTGCAATAGTATCCAGTATTGTCTCCTTCTAGTTGAAGTCATTCCATAACCTGCTAAAAATGGGAAGTTTGTTTTGGCCAGATGTCATAGCCAAAAATTTTCCAAAAAGAACAAGACCTATTTAATGCAATGGGCATTGGGTACTAGCTCTTTACCCTTCACCTACTAATTTTCATCTTCAATGATTCTTTATATGTCACAATGCTTCTCGAATTTATGCCTTACGACGTTTCCTTCGCAACATCTAGTGCAAATGCTAGTAAAATAAATTCTATAAAAATAGAATTTTTTAAGCTGTATTAAATCTAAATTGACGCTCTACAACTTAGTAAGGGAGAGATGTTGTCACATAACATTACATTTAAAAATGGTAAAATAATAATTTAAATTAACAAATTAAAAATAGTAAGAAAAGAAATTAATGTCGACTAGAATTACAATACTTCAATTTACACCTTAATCTTATATAATTTTATATAAAGATATAATGTAACCGAAAGTATAAAAAGAAAAAACTTTTATTATGAGGAAGAAATGTAATGAGCAAAGAAATATAATTTACTTTTTACTACAAATAAAAATGTAATTTTTTCACATGACAAGAAATAGTATTATTGATATTACATTATGTATAATTTATTCTATGTTCCATTTACGTGCGATATTCAAAATATAAATATATTTATAACAAAAAATATTTTATTGACAGCCATATGGAAAATATTTCAATGTCCATATTAAATAACATAATTTTATAGATACTTATAACAAAAAAAAAAGAAGAAGAAGAAGAAGTAATTTCAATTGAATTTTTTCTTATATTTTCACTTTAGTGAGGAAGATTTAGAGAATTCTTATTCCATTAATAGTTGCTTTCTAATTCAATGTATGAGAGATATTTGTATAATTTCCAATGTTTAATATGGATTAGATTTGTAATATTTTAGAAAATATTAATAATAAAAATAATTAAATGTATACATACAAAAAACAAAAAAATAAAACAAAACAAAAATATGAGGGGACATATTTTAACATTTTAATACAAAGAACATGAATATTCAATAAAATATTTTAATGTCAACTACATATATATTATACCAATTGTCTAGATCCACCAAGCACCTAGAGGGATCAAATTGTTTTTCACTCAAAAAGATGTTAGCATCTCAAGAGATTTGATCCCTCTCGACACTTGGTAGATCCAGAGTTAAGATGGATCTAGGCTGCAGAGTGTAAAAAAAAATTGACTTTAAATTTTTTAAATTTTACAATAGATTGAATTTTATAAACCAATATTGAATTAGTTAAAATGTATTTTTGAATAATTTATTATTAATAACATTTAATATTAAAAATTGAATGAGTTACACATTTTCGTATTTTTAAGAACTAACTAAATTATTTTACCTTTGTCCACGGGGTCTTGGATAGATAGTGATCGAATGCTTTGTTAAAGCACTCCTTGATGTGAGGTCACCGATTCAATTCCCCACCCCGATCAGGGTGATATATTGGACATAATGAAAATGTAGCCCTGTCAAACTTACAAAAAAAATATTTCACCTTTAATTATTATATCGTTGCGAGTATTGAAATAATTTACTAATTAAGTTAGATTGAATATCAATGAACTATCTAAGCAATAGAAAAAATTATCGTAATTTTACAATCACAGTTTCAACTATTAATTTATAAAAATATCTTTCATTTTTTTTTCAAAGTAAGACATTTTACATGCAATTTCATATATAAAAGTTTGATATAAACTCACCAATACATAATCTATATTAAACATTATTTCATAAAAATAAACATCAAGATGATAATCATCTAATAAACATAAACATCATCTAAGATACACATTCGAATTCACTACCATCATCTAATTATATACACTTTTAGTAGCACATATAAACATCATTAGCACACAAATCTAATCATCTAAGAGGGCATCATCACCATGATCACATCTAACAAAACACAAAGATTGTAATCTAACATCATCACCACACACATCCTCAAATTAATATAAATCTCATGTCAAATAATTGTTATCACGTACACTTCTATCTGGAATCATGTTAAATGAACAAATCTAACATGACCTAACAATATACACATCAACACCAACATCTAAATTAAGTACATAAACATGAACAAAAAAAATCACCATATATATACACACAAAGAATTCAAATAATCATGAAGTCAAATAAGTGTAATCAAATGTTCGATACAATAAGCATAGTACTAGTGCCTACAGCATGGCCTACAGTAGAAGGTGATGGATGGTCAATTACTACTTGATCAAATACGTCTGTCGAACTCAGCTAAGGTGGAGGACTAAGAGGTGATTGGTTTGTAGTAGAAGGTATTGGTTGGTCTGCAGGATCATAAGGTGGTCGGTCTGCTCTGTCAAGAGAAACATACGACACATCCTCTAACTTTGGAATCTGATCATCATCAGGTGATTGACGAGCAGGTGTACTACCAGAAGGATCACTGACACCCTGATGACCATGATATGATGGGGTGGCATGACCAGAAGCATCATCATCACCATCCCCATCATCATCCTGATGATCATCAACCTCATCACCATGATGATCATCATTACCCTCATCATCATCATGACCACCTTCATTTGATGGATGTGTTGTTGCATCATGCCCTGCAGTCCTTATTGCTGCCAGCAAAGAGTACTAGCTCTGATGACATGGCGCATAAGAGATATAAAATCTCGCGGAAAGTCCCTATAGAGATCCATGAACAGTGGATCTGTGTTGATATCTTGAGGCCTCGTAGGTCGGACTCCTTACCGAACCAAAACTCTGGCCAATCTATAACAGTAGTCCATCTGAAAATGCATAGCAGTCCTCCACCCCTGGATGCCTTTGGCCCCCTGAGGATGTGACTCACCCTCTTGGTCCTCACCCATCTCCTCATCTCCTCCATCTAGTGGTGGGGGGGGAGGCATTTCCCCATCATATGAGCCAATGTCTACAAAATTATATAGTACACAAAAATAATTAGAGAATTTTATTAAACAATTCAATAAAACAAGTTAAAGAACGTGTTAGAATAAATTTTATTCTAATTCATTAAAACAAAAAAATGAAACTAGATAAATTTAAAGAAAGCACTAATATTACCTTTATCATCTGGAGGCTTAGCCACAGTGAATAATATGTTGGGATACCCTCTCCAATCAATCCCCCATATGGATACCCCAACACGATAAACACATGGTCATCCACACTAGCCAGTAGCACCAATGCCTCGTCCCAAATCCTGGTTGAAATCTCCAACATGCACCTCTTGGGCATCATCTGCCCCACATGCGCATCTGGGCCTCAGTGATCGACCTAGGAGGGCAATGATCAAATGTAGGCCTCGTCTCCAGAAACCTCTCAAAAAATAAACAAAAAAGCTTGGAAGCAAAAGGGAAGGTCTCCCTCCCCTGTCTCGACAACGCACGACATCTATCTAAAGTCGTGCAAAACTACCTCAAAAAAATGGCAGACCATCTGATGCAATGTGGCACCTGAATCAAAGAATCAACATAATACAAAAGAGGGAAACTAATGCACTTCCCATCACCATAAGAATGTGAAATGGTGTTGACTAATAATGAGAGGCACCTAGCCTCCTCTGTAGCAAAAGAAGAAATCTGTAATTGTCCACCACGGACCTAGAAATCTAATGGACGAACTGCATGAGGCCTGACATATCTCTAAGTGTATGCAAGTTGAATCTCAGCTACAACACCATGGGGGACATCAAGGAACTAGGGAAAATCCTCCCCTCTCCTGGATAGGCCAGTGATAAAGTATATGTCCTCCTTTATGGGCCTATACGAAAACTCAGGACCGACACAGAAATCCTACCATTGGACATTCCATTGACGGATAAAATGCACCAATAGGACAGAGTGTGCCTTCAGGGGTGAACCCTTTCATAATACTTGGGAAGGCCTACATTCCTCAAGAGAGCTCGGGTCGTTGGATTAATAGGGGGAGGGTACAAATCCCTCTCCCTCTCTCCCCCTTGCCATGGTCGAACCATATTGTATGGGTCTAGTTGTTGCTCCTGCTCCCTCTGCTGATGTCTCTGCTACATGATTGACATATAAAATATATCAGCCTCATACATAAAATACATTTTTTTTATTAAATGAAACATGTATTTATAACTATGGAAACATAACTTTCAATTTAAAAAAAATAAAAATAAAAATCCATTGTGCTCAAAACATAGTCATGCACTGGTGCTGGTGCGTTTTCAACTATAACCGCATTGGTGACGGTGTGCACATAAGTATGACGCACCGCGGGTGTTTCAGAAATTTAACTTTTCATAGCGGTGTGGCATACTTGTGCGCACATATAACTTGTTGGCACCAGTACAGTATGTTCAGGTTATTGAACACACTGAGCTATAGGAATATTTTTAAATATTTATTTGCATTGCGTTTGGTAAATATAAACACACTAGTAGTGACACACCGACACAAAATTTGTCACATCTTTCCCAGTGTGTTTATATTTACAAAACACACTGACACAATAGTGGTTCGTTATGTTCATGCACCAAATCATGGTGAACCTTGTAAATTTACAGGGTGCACCGCTCCTGGTGCGAGACGAACATATTGAGCGCACCACCTGTCGATTTTTTTTTATTTACAAAAACAATGATAAATTCAACCTATTTTGCAATTATAATCTACTAAAATCTTAAATTAGAAAGAAACATAGATATTACTTGGACATTTGGTTGTCGGGGAGGCATTGTGGACATGTAATGGAGAAAAACAAATTTTCACACTGCTTGACAAAATTGAAAACTCAAATAGCGAGCATGGTACTGAAAGGTGGTAAGCAAGAGAAGCACCAATGTGAGTGTGCTTACATGTGACAAGAGTGGCATCAGTGCTTATATCTCTCCTACATTGTAGATGGTAAAAATGAAAATTATGGTCGGGAGGGTTTTTTTTTTAATTAACCTTCTTCTAGTGCATTTCGTGAAGCGCGCGGAGCAGGCTATATCCAAAAGCACCGGGTTTTTTTTTTGTTTAATTTGAAATTATCGCGATGCTTATCAAGACTCCCTGGGGCTTTACGCTACATGTAACGCATTGGTGTTGTGGTTTTACAATAGCACCAGTCATTTTTTTCGAAATTACAAACTGTCTATCAGTATGCTTTATAAGATGCCATAGGGTATTATTATACATTTACCAGACCAGGATGTCATTGTCGAATAGAACCAATACGTTTTACTATATGAAGGAGTCTGGTGCTACCGAATATTCAAGCACTAGTGTGTTTCGGTATTTAGTGCACTGTGGTTTTTTCTTTTTCAAAAAAAAAAAAAATTCTATGATGCACCATGGTATATGTAGCTCTGGTGTGTGTATGGGTAATAAAGCACCAGTGAGCTTGAATAATTTAGACACACCGTCAAGAAACATCTACTAAAACATTCTCCCGCCCACCTCCTCTAGTGACCTCCACAACAAATGAATTTTTGGGCTATTTTTATAAGGGTCTCCGCAAAAACTTCCACCAGAAGGTCTTTTCCTTGTAGTGATGGATGAGCATCCATGACCGTTGGATGACCCCGAAGGTTTGGAACCCGAATTATTTAAGTTGAGCACCAATGGAAACTCTCGGGGTCAAAATTTTGGAACGATGTGGCAATGGGCCTATTGAATGCCCAAAACGACAAAGGTAGCCCTGGTAAAATATTTCGTGAAACCCCTTGATGGGATCCACAGCTATGTGGCGTACAACTCAGAGGATGCGACGAGGGATGACATTACCCAGTGATTGGGGTCGGTGACGTAACCCCGGACCCTAGAGTTTTCAAATGCATGGCATATTACAGTGCCTGGGATTTAAGTCCTGGGGTGACCTGTCGTGAGGGACCCATTGGTGAAAAGAAGCCCCTCACGGTGTGGATGAGTTCGCTTGCAGGGTAAAAGGGAGTTGCGTCGTTAGGCAAAATTGTAATGCCACATAAGCCCAAGAGGTTGTTCCTGGAAGTTCGGCAAGGGGCACTGTGAAGACTCGTCGAGGCTCATTACAGTGGGGTGACGTGGCCATAGAGGGCCCACACCTATATACACCTAATGTAATTGTATAATATATATATATATATATATATCGTTATGGTTAGTCGTTGGTCTGTGTGGACCATAAGAGTTGATATTAGTTCGTGATCGAGTATGAGCAGGTCGACAATTGTACTTGGCATGACATGGTATGTGATTTGGAAACCAAGTGGGAACCACATGGGCATTGTGTGGTAGGTTGAGTTAATGTGGCTCAACATGATTGGCCAAGACTTTAATCAACTATATCTCTTAATCGAGGAGTCGGATTTCAACAAACCTTATATCACTGGAAAGGTATCCATGATATGAAGACAACAATGCTATCTATTTTACATTTTGAAGAAGTCATAAGAGATCAAAAAAGTTAGACCCCATTTCCATAACAAGATATTAGAGGTCGAGTTAGTTTAGTAACTCCCTCCTACTAACTTTGCTTGGGGCTGGGGTTAGTAGGGTGTATCTTACACTTACACTAAGACCCCAACTATTTTTTCATGATGTGTTATTTATGAACATTATGTAATATTGTTGCACTTCGATTTTTGATAGGTGGACTTATTTATATAAAGCACTAGTTAGATTAGCTTATGCTATTGAAAAAAATATATATATGTATGACTTACTTCCAACATTTTGATGTTAATTGTAAGATTTTGGCACATGGATACTTGGTCTGATAATTATGATCACACACACACACATTGTTATGCATATGCTTGGAGGAAAACTAACTTGTAGGTTGGAAGGGGTCTACGTGATGTCCAAAGAATATACTAGTAACTAGTTGATGGCAGGACATTGAATGAGTAATGGTTTGATCTACATTGTTGTATTGTATTTTGTATAAATTGATATGCATTTCTATGAACTTGAGTAAGATGGAGGTTTGCAAGTAGCATGACTACCCGACTGAATAATTTGATGACAAGCACCTAGAGCCAATGTCGTAGTGTGTTCCATGATAGGGTGTTGAACCTAGTTCTATAAGGAGGGGTGGAGGCATTTCTCATTGTGTAACCTCCAAACCTAGAATCATGGGAGATTTGTGATGGACGTCCCCCCCTAGACGTGTGATGACAACTACAAGTTTCCTATTGGGGAAGTTAGGTCAATATTGTCAATGGTTCTGCCATTTTGGTTCTATCATTAGTTAGATTAGTATAATTATCACCATAGTATATTGTAACAAATGGCATATAGGATGGGAGTGGAAGTAGGTTAGGAAGGATGGATGGATATAGGTTAGTTGTGAACCCAAGGTAGGAAGTGATTTCTTCATATGCTTTTACTTAATTGTGGTTACTAGTTATTTCTACCTATTTTGTTATTTATGATTGTCATATTGCTACTTGACTGCTTGTATCCTCTTGACTTTAACTTCAAGATTAAGTTTTCTTAAGGATGAGTGTATGTAATTCCCACTCCCTAATCTTACAATGTTATTCTTAGTTATTAGCCTACTTCCTGAAAAGGTTGATTGTAGCTTAAATTCTTGTTGGTGTTATTAATATAAGTACAATGTATGTGTTTGCTGGCTACATACGCACACCTTGCATGAATATGCTAGTATTTCTATGGTATATTGTATGAAATAAATATTAAATAGAGTTTATATTAAACTAATATTTAGTCCTTAAGCATGATTAATGAATAATTAATGGAACTTTATTATTAATCCTCGAGCTTGAGCAATTATTAATTAATATTGTGTTAATTTAATACTTAATTAAATAAGGTTCTTACGTGACTCATTGCTTTTGACTATACCATCACAATTTTTTATTTTTATTTGTTATTATGTGTTTAGTATTTGGTGAATTGAATATCATGTTTTTATCTTGTTGGGGAGTGTTGAGAAGGACTTGACACTGTGAGAGCAAAATAATTGGGTTGGGTGAAGCATTAAAAGGGACAAATTTTTTGGTTGGGGAGGCTTTATGACATGGTAAGTGAGCCAATAATGGGGAGGCTTTATGACATGGTAAGTGAGTCAGTAATGGGTAGGCTTTATGACATGGTAAGTGAGCCAGTAATGGGGAGGATGGATATTTTTTTAGAGAGGTTGGGAATAATTGAAATGGGTCAAAGAATGGTAGGGGCCTTCTTCATCCCTTGGTTTTTTACGTTTTGGAGTTTGAGGGCGGGGGGTGTGGGTGTTGGAAACTTGGAAGTAGGAGTTGTTGCAAGTTAGTTGAGATTGAAGAAGGTGTTGAGAACCTGGTGGTTGGACGCACACACTATGGGTTGCAGTTATGGGGCTTGAGTACAAAGGGTTAGGGAACCTGTGGAGCGGCTAGGAAACTAGATAGGTTTTTCCTAGTTGGTTAGGTGGCACATTCAATTGGGAAGTTTAGGGGCATCACGGGAGGATAACTACTACATATCTCTCATCATGGTTTAAGGTATTTCCTAGCATATTCTAAGTTCATTATTTTAATTTGATCTATATGATGCTTAAATTGTCTCTTTTTATTCTTCCACAACCAACAAAGGAAAAACACACACACGCTTTAGTTTAAGAACTTGATGCAATGGAGACTAATGTTTCTCAATGGGGAAGAGTTGATCAAAGTGACCATCTTGGGCTATCTCAAAAACATTCGAACACTACATTTTTGGGGTCACGATTTTCTGACACATATTTCAGGACCTTCCCATGTGTTTTTCAAGGTAGTGATGCATAATAGATAGGGGGCCAAATCAATCTGCTAATTTCTTTCGAAAAAGCTATAAAAGGGAAAAAAAAAAAAGAATATTGAATGAGATGTTATGGTCCTAGCAAGGGTCCTATTTTTTTCGATAGCTTAGTTTCTTCCATCTCAATATTCTCGATGAACATTAATTAAACTAGGGATAGGGTTCTTCTTATGGTTTTTGCTTCTTAGGTTTTTTTTGTATAATTATAAAATGTACTTTTTGAGTTTTGTTATGGACTTATTATGTGTGAGCATAGTTGTCACATCTCTTCTTAATGTTAGGTTATCACTATTCTAAGCCATTATGTATTTCTATATACATTGTATTTTTTTACCATTTGATTCATTGATAGAATTTAGTTCTCATTGTAATCCATTGCTTCATCATGTTCTTTTGGTTTGTTTGCAATCTAATCTAAAGCATCGATAATCATTTTGAACATTGAATTCAGGTTAGTTATCAAGTGTGTGGTTCAATCATAATTCATTATTAGACTTGCCATATGTTTGTTACTGAGGTGGTCGTCTTTGATAGTCCATATTATAGTGATCTACGTAGGCCATAAAGGTTTTGCATTATTGTCAAAGTGATTAGCTAAATTGCCATTTTGGTGGCACATGGTGTTTAACACTACTCTAAGTGTTGGTCCTAAATTGAACACAAGAGTTGTAGCATTAATGTAGAATTGGTCTAATGCAATTAAAATTTGATTGATGCATAATAAATGTTAGGGCATCAAAGGGTCATGAAAACTACAATGGTGCATAACTCATGACTCTCATCATTAAGTAATGGGCTCCATTGTATCTACAAGAATTCCAAAACATTTAATCCCCATTTGCATCTTTGAGATCTCCAAAACATTTGGTCTCCATTGCATCATAAATCATATGAGGGGATTTTTAATGCATTCTATTAACTATGAAAAACTTTATTTGCGTGAGTCAGTATCCCACCTCAGCAATTTAGAACATCAAAAGGAAGAAGATATTTTAGTTATGAAGCAATTCCAAGTCACCAAAAGATGGTGTAATCTGCTATAAATATTCATGTTAATATTATTCATATCAATGTTCACACACACATGTGCCATACTTAATAAGGAGGGGAAGGGAAAAAAGAAAGCATAATCATCTTGTAACCAATCCACTATAATGTTAGTAGGGAGACCACTATTTTTGTGGATAGTCTATTGGGATAAGGTTCATGGTGTGTTGGGGCTTACATGCTAATGTGGATTAGTGCCCACAAATAATGTGGAATAGGAGGGAAGAAAATTTTATAGTTATAGAAGGTATTCAAATACATTGCAAGATATACGCGTTTGATAATTATTATTATTGTCAATGTTCATACTCATACGCATAGATGCCACACATGGGAAGGAGAGGAAGGTAAAGCAAGCAAGTACAATCACCCCTCAAAATATCAAACATTATGCTCATACGGGTACAATATATCCATGGATGTAGATATTGACATAAGGATCATTGTATATTGGAGCTCAACTATGATGCACACCAATATTCAAAACCAATAAGATAAGAAGAAAGGGAGTTTATAGTCATAGAAGCAATTCGATAATAACGCAAGATAAATATATTTAACTCTTATTGTTGGTGTCATTATTCACATATATGGGTTGGAAGAAAATGTCGAGTAAACTTGTTGTCTCAGAGTCGAAGTGAAAAATAAAATGTTTAAGAAAATGAGATGATTTTCCCTCGTCCGGATTACTCCAATGAGTTACCAATTCACCATAGTGTTAAAAATAAATAAATATAATAAAAACTATTCCCCACCAAAACCTTATATGAAACTAAAGATAACAAGAGTTGCATGCAGAAACTGTGCTTGGGGTTTGGGTCATGAATAAATAGAAAATAAAAATTAAATATTAATTTTGTAGTTATAGAATAAATATTTAATATTTCTCATTGTAAAGTCTATGATTGATTGCAAATCGTATACACTTTGAACTTAATTTGAATTATGATCAACGAATCGGAAGAGTAAGAAAAAAAATTGTAGAATATAAAAAGTTAACAAACCATAAATTTCAAATAATAACTTTTTATTGGTTAATAAGCTATATTCAACCCATACATACTCACGCTAAAATGTTTTTTCACGATGCAATGTCTACCTACTTTAAGGATAAAGTTGTTGAAACTTATAAAGAACTAAACTCTACCCAAGAAAAGCATCCATACTGGCCACTAAGATATCACTCGAGATCGACAAAGTGATTAGCTATTAAAAATCCAAACAACGCTTGTGATACATAAGAAATCATCTTGCACCTTGGATTTGAAATGACAAAGCAAGACACATAACAATAACATATTTGTATTAGAAGATATCATGCATTCAAAAGATATCAACACTTACAACAACTTGAATGAATTTTGATTCATTGTTGGTGTAGGCTAAGGGGAACTTTTCTTCTCTCGTAAGCAGAGCTAAAGTTTTACAAAAACCATCGCATTCAAAACTTTACCTTATATATATTTTTCGCGGGCCAAATATGGAATTAAACTCCAATTTTAATCCAGAACCACCACAGCGTCGACAGTTTAATATATTATATATATAACCAAAAAAATGGGGAGGGATGAATGCTTTATAAAACCACTAGGCTTAAGCCTTTTGATCAAGTAATTGTAACAACCCTAGTGAAAATTCCATGTAATATATATATATATATATATATATATATATAAAGCCATGGTTGATGGGACACATATTCCAAGCTGAACGGTGGGGGAAACATCCTAGTGGGTGTTGATTCAGTTTATTCTGGCTAAGGAAATTAGCAAAGGTAATGGCTAAGGCTTTGGAAAGGCAAAATGGAATTTTATTTATGAAAATAATGGAAATTAGGAGAAAAGGAAGGTGAAAAGTCACAGGTTGCATGTGAGGAGGAAAATGAAGGAAAATAATGGAAAATGAAGAAAAATAGAGGCTTCATTGATAAAAAGACTTCTGAGGGTTGGTTGGTAGGCTTTTGGCAGGTTTTAGTGGAGCTCCCTTTTATTCTCTCTCCCTCTCTCATATTCTTAGAGACTTAGAGTTTTCTTAGAGCACTCTTGGAGGGTGTGGCATACTTGGATTCTTGGAGGCAAAGGAAGAGCAGGAAAGTGCAAGAGGGCATCGGGATGAGCAACTACATCAGATCTGCTTGCATGTACCGAGTTGCATGTATCTTTCTTTCACTATTTTTGGCATGCATGGCATATGCATGTGGTTTATTGGTTGTGATCTGTCATTGGCATGGAGGATGGCTGGGATTGACAGTGGATTGCTTAGCCTTGACATTTCCTAGATAACCATGGATTTTGTGGGTTTATTTCCTTGTTGTGTTTTTTGTTGGTTCTCATTTTTCCTTAGCTTGGGTTGAGTTATTAGTTCCTAAAAGCCTTGGTTGGACAAACGCTCTGGAAGCCCTGTAACGACTTGGGTTGAGTTACTAGTCCTGGAAGCCCTAGTTGGACAAATGCTCTCGAAGCCTTGTAACAACTTGGGTTGAGTTACTAGTCTTGGAAGCCTTGGTTATACAAATGCTCAAGAAGCCCTTGTTGGGTTGAGTTACTAGTCCTAGAAGCCCTGGTTGGACAATTGCTTTGAAAGTCAAAAAAATGTTGTGGGCTAAGTTACTAGTCCTAGAAGCCTTGGTTGGACAAAAGCTCTGGAGGCCGACAACAGTCGTGTGTTGAGTTACTAGTCCAGGGAGCTAGGTTGGAACAAACGCTCTAAAGCCCTGGAAGGTTGGGATAGAGACCGATCTGATGATGGTTTGGTGATGTCCAGCCGTGAGGTGGAATCACTGTTTGATGGGTTGAGGTGGATGGCCTCTGGAAGCCCTAGATGAGTTTGATTGATGTGTTCTATGAGATCCCACATTAATTCTTGGAGTATGTCACGGGAATGAATGGATGAAGAGAGACTTGGATCAACCATTCTATGGTCGAGTGGAAAATGGAAGTCCCATTCCCGGTTTGGATTTTGCATCATCAATAAGAGGTTATTTCTCCTTGTATTTCTTATGAGCATTATACTGGATTATATAAGGTTTATATGGCGGTGAGTTCCTTGGTATTTCTATCCCTATTATGTCGGTTATGTATATGTTATATGACAACAGTTATGTATGGCTCTCATCATGTTTTTACTTGTAAATGAATGAACAATGTATCTATGACCTAATGGATGGAATAGAATTTAAAGTGATAAGGAAACAATGCTTCATGGTGAATCTACGATTAGGTGGAATGTGGAAGTCCCATTCCTGGTTTAGATTTTGCATCATCAATAAGAGGTTATTTCTCATTGTATTTCTATGAGCATTATATTGGATTATATAAGGTTTATATGGCGGTGAGTTCATTGGTATTTTTGTCCCTATTATGCTGGTTATGTATATGTTTTATGACAGCAACTATGTATGGCTCTCGTCATGTTTTTACTTGTAAATGAATGAACAATGTATCTATGACCTAATGGATGGAATGACAGTTAAATTGATAAGGAAACAACATTTCATGGAAAATCTCAGATAAGTATGAGACCTCTATGCTCAGATCTATTATTTACACCTGTAGGTTGCATATTTACTAAGTGTTTGAAAAAATGTTTGTCATGGTTAGGCTTGGTTAGGTCAAGCCCTTGATCAAGTTTTGTGTTAGAGGCTTTGCCTTGGTGTCATTTATTGTCTTGGAAAGTCTCATCAAGTTCTAGGCATTGGTTTGGAAACTAGCCCTGAAAAAGTGGCTTAAATATCGCAGTCTCTGGCACAGAACTGGCTGAAAAAGACTACAGTCTCTCCCTTGCAAGCATTGTGGGAGCGACTATAGGGTTCCAGTCACATGCATGCCTTGTCATGGGAGAGACTTTGGGTTTATTTCATTGAAATGCTAGGTTAACTCAGGGGTTGGGCACCTAGAGTGGTGGATTAGCTCCTAGGGGTCCTGAAGCACCTGAGGGAGGTCTGTAAGGTCTTGTTTTGTCGACTCCATTTCCTTAAGGTTACCTAGGAGGTTGAGTCTTATCATAGTGGCCTCTTGTCGCATGTTTACCCCGAATGGTTGGTTGATTGAGTAGATGTGGGAGGAGGGTGTTAGAGAGTGGTATCAAAGCCAAGTTCACCCCTTAGACTGGATGGCCGATTTGTTGGTCATGCATTCATGTTGGTTGCATATGTGTTCCTTATGCATGTAGTCCATGTGATTGTTGCATTTGCATGGTATTGATCATGGTTGTAGTGATGTCGCCATGTGAAGGTTGAAGGTGTTGTCATGGAATATGTCTTCATGTGTGTATGGTTGAGTATGCAATGTTAGGCAGGCTAGTGTTCACATGTTTTTAAGTGCACGTGATGTGGTCATTATTGTCATGCATGATGTCATGATTTGTGTAGTTGATATGGTCATGCATTGATGACTGGACCCTAGCTATAATGATGTGTATATGGTTTCGTACTCATGTGTTATATGTCTATATGCAGTTGTTATGCATGTATGGTCTCAGTTATAGTTATGCATGAATAGTAGGCCAAACATGCCTTGTGAAGTCATTATATGCAATTTAGGTCATCATAATTCTATTGGTTGTTATGATGCTAATGTGTTGGATGAGATAGAGTAGGAGAAGCAGATCATCATAATGAGGTTGCAGCATTAGACTTTGGGATAAGAGCAGACTGTCATATAAGTTTGTATGTTTGGCATACATGTATGTAAGGTAAGGATTGTTATATGCATTAGGGTTATATACATGTCTATTGATGTTATTGTTACAGACATGATAGATGATAGTTGATTAGTATAGTCATATGCACATGTGTCAGATAATCAAAGAATGATAGTAACATGTGGTTGTATACAGTGTTATTGTTGTTTTATGCTAGATAACTTGATTATTATGTTATATATTGTTGATGAGTATGTTATAGGTTAACTTTTTGTTGTTATATGATAGTTAGCTTGATAATTAGGGTTATTACATTAAGATATTGATGTTGTATATATCATACTAAGTTGGATTGGCCTATGCATATGGTTAAGGTTACGATATTCAAGTATGAGTCGACGTATTGTGTTGCATTGTGTTGTACTAATCTAGATCAATCGTACATATGTGATTGCTATGCATAAATGATAATTGTGAATGATTTATGATGTGAACATGTTAGATAATGACTATTATGGATATCACGATCTTATTTATGTTTGAGTTGATGTGTTGAGAAGTTATATCGTGCTAACTAGCTTGATTGTGCAGACAAGATAGCCTCCCCTGAGATACATTAAGGTATGAACTTGCTTATGTCATCTACCTTGTGCTTGATTGTTTGATTATGACATCTATTTGGTGTTTGAGTGTTTGGTGTCTAGTTGATTTATTTAACATGGTATGTTTGCAAGTTGGTTGAATGTTTGATGAATTTCATAATATGAGTATGTGCTCCAATGATCTTGTTTTAAGATGATTGTACTAACACATATGTGTTGACACAGTGGATATGTACTTGAATGTAGTTGACAGTTGTAGCATCATGTCTAATGATTATGAGTTGACTATGGGTTATGACATGATTGTTTGTAAAAGTTGATTTCAAATTGATAGATATGATTGTCTTGATATTTGGAACATGTGGTTGACATGTGTGAACAGTTGCAGGAACCATGCTTGGTATTAGCATGACAAGGTAACACTTGACGTGTTTTAAAACTAACTTTTGGGTGATGTGACAGTACATAGTAAGCCTCGATTGCAGCAAGGTAAAAGGTAAAGGAAAGGAAATGGGAAAGAATTCCTTTGGCTATGTTTGGAAACCCTAATCCCAAACAAATGAGTACTTTGCACACATGAAGTCTTCTTAACCTTGATTTTGTCTGACATTATGTGGATATGTGTTATAGTCATGAACATTTACTTGACATGTATATTAGTCAGTATCTAGTTACTGGTGGATTTGTCAAGGGAATTGGAGTCCCTTAAGAGATGGCATGGATGTGTTCAGTTGAAATCCAAGTGCTTGGCATAGCAAGGTAAGGTAATTGGTGTATTGTTGTATTTATTTATGCACTGGCAGTTATGTGTTTATGGTAGTATGATGCAGGAGATTGCATGGCAAAGAGACTGCCATGAAATCTTGAAGAAGACTCGAGTTGATCTTTCCTTGGAAGCACTGGAAACCATGGGGATTGATTCATGGTGTTTGTTGTCAGCCTTGTGCTTTTGGTATTTCAGGATTTGTTGTGCTTTATTGGCAATTTTTTTTATATCTAGTGTATGGCCATACCACTTTGTTTGCGGAGTCATGTTGTTATTGGCTTTCATGCTTTTCTTCTTGTTTATTTCATGTGCTTGCATTTTAAGTTTTGAGTCTTGGAATTTGGTTGAGAAAGAGGACAGTTAATGGATCTTGAGGAGAGCTATGTGGTACCCGAAAGGTAATGTAAGATTCAGATGAAGCTCTTTGCATGAGTAAGCGTAGCTGAAGGTAAGACTATGACAGTCGGCAGGACTAGTTGGGTCCATTGTGGTAAATGGACGGTGGTAGTATAGACATGAGAAGGGTAACCAGAAAAGGTAAAGTAAATGGACCCGAGGTGTTAGATGGTTTGACCAAGTTGGGAATGGTGGTTCTCAGTGTTGTGCACAAATAAGGAAGTTCTCTTAACCTAGACCTTATGTTATCTGGTAATTATGTTATGATCGTGATTATGTCGATGTTTATATATGTATACATGTATATATGTATGTCATTGTCTGACAAGATGATGATTGTTTTATGCTAATGATTATATATGTATGTATGTATCTATCTATGTCACTGTCTGACAGGGTTGTCAGGGATCGTTTGTGTGGAGGAATGATTTCTTATGCAGGTGAATGGCATGAAGAGATTCCTGGTTCATGAGGAATCAAGTGGGAAGAGTAGCCTAACACATCTATGAGGTCAATATCATGTGGTTATGAGTTGATATTATGTGATTATATTATGTCTATGTTATGGACAAGTTATACCAAGGGATGCATCAACAGAATGAAAGCCATGTGGTCCGTGGCATGTTAGGATAAGCATGGATGGTGAAGAGACACTAGAAGCAAGGTTACCTAGTAGAGACAATGTGATTTTGGATCTGAGGTACTATTGTTGTGCATATGTTGTATATGTTGTACATGTTGCATTTGTGATGTTGTGTGCATGCATTGTTGTATGTATATAGTATGTGTACATGTTATTATGCAATGATTATGTACAAGGTGGTACAAATAGTGTTGTGTGCATATGGTGCTCTACGCATGTTGGATATGCAATGTTATGTATAGATGATGTTATGTACATGTTGGATATGCAGTGCTATGTACATGTGGTGTTGCATGCATGTTGTACATGTGGTGTTGTGTGCATAATTGTATAAGTGGTGATGTGTGCAGGTGGTGTTGTGTACATATTGTGCATGTGGCATTATGTACAAGTGGTGTCGTGTACATGTCGTGTAAGTGGTACTATGTACATGTGGTATTGTGTACATGTTGTACAGGTGGTGCAATGTACATGTGGTGTTGTATACATGTTGTGCAAGTGGTGTCGTCTATAAGTGATGTTGTGCACACATTGCGCAGGTGGTTGTAGTGTACAGGTGGTACTGTGTACATGTGGTACATATGGTACTAGTGTACGTGTGGTATTATGTGCATATCGTACATGTTGTGTTGTGTACGTGCATTACTATGTATGTTCATTTTGTAGTCATTATATCGTGACATATGTATTCATTGTGTTGTACTCTATGTGGGTACATGTATTGTGTGGCGTTGTACATCGGGTATAGATATATGAGTTGTATTGTATATCGGGTGTATGTGTATGCATTTTTTTGTGTTGTGCGTTGTGTGCAGATGTATGTCTTGTGATGTACATTATGTACGTATACGTGTTGTGTTGTATCATACACCAAACATAGGAGTATGTATTGCATTGTGTTGTGCACTAGGTGTAGATGCATGTATTGTACGATGTGGTATGTCGTGTGTGGTTGTATGTGTGGGATGTACACTATGTGTGTGTGCACACGGTTGAGGAGAAGGAATTGGGTGTTTGTCGGGTGCGGCAACCAATCCGGAGTGTGTATGGAATAAGGACAAAGGTAGAAGCCAAGGATTGATTAAAGGATAAGTATCAATATTTTATTTTAGTTTTATTATGCATATGATTTATGATTCTGGTTTATGATGATTACATGTGATCTATGATTCTGGTTTATGATGGTTACGTGTGATTTATGATTTTGATCTATGATGGTTGTGTTTTGAGCTAACTTGATGTGATATGTTATACATGATGATTTGGTCAAAGATGTTAGTTTGACTTGTTGTGATAGGAAGCAAACAAAATTGCAAATGTACCTTATTGATGAGCTACCAATGAGGTATGATTTGAAGTTATTTCAATTTATTTTGAATCTAATGGAAATTATGTGCTTGGTACAAGAATGCATGAACATGCTCAGTTGGGTGGTTGAAATCGACTACAAGAATTAGCAACACCAGCAAAAGGAATTGGAACATGCAACAGTATGTGGGTAAAGCACTTCAGGAGTAGGGCCATTGTGGGACATTGGTACCCAATAGTGTCCATTGATTTCCATGAGCATTCTATAACCAGTACAATGGTTTGAGGTAGGTATATGCCTTAGTTTTGTATCTTCTGATGCAAGAAAGCCTTGCCAAGGGATGGACTACTCGAGATGGGGGTGCCAGCGGAACTTGGAAGGTGAGTGACAACACGGAAGGGGATGACAGGATTGCCCAAGGGACTGTGTAGCAGAGAAGGGAAGGTCACATATGAATTTGTTTTGGTCATTAGCATTGCCAGATGGAATCAGATGCACATTGGGAGTGTGCCCTGGAACAATGAGTCGTTAACTTGTTAATGAGAGGATAGGTGGCGTGGGATTATAGAGCTAGACATTGGATGCATATTTGATTTTGTAATGGATTCTAGACTTCCTGGAAAGGAGGTGAATCATGGTATTTCTTCGACGGTGTAGGTGTGTGCCTCTAGATTCCCTTATTGCAAATGCGGGCATCATATCCTTTTTATTTGATGGTTGAGAAAATGTGCATATGTGTGTATTATTGTAAATATTGTATCGAGCTGGATTTATAAAGATCCATAGATAATATGGTTATTTGTTGGTTGAAGCAAATGTGTATGTGTATATGTGGTTATTGTAAATACCATAATGAGTTGTGTTATAAAGCTCCAGTAAACAATATGTTTATCATGTTTCAGCAGTGGTCATTGTAAATACTGCAATGAGCTATGTTATAAATCTCCATGGGCAGTATGTTTTGTTTTCAGCAGTCTTGTTGGTTATAGGTGTCATTAAACACCGAGGATAGTGTTCCCCCAAGGGGGAGAGTTCTGTAACAACCCTGGAGAAAATTCCATGTAAAAAAAATATATAAGGCCACAGTTGATGTGACACATATTCCAAGCTGAATGGTGGGGAAACATCATAGTGGGTGTTGATTGGATTCATCATGGCTAAGGAAATTGGCAAAGGCAATGGCTAAGGCTTTGGAAAGGAAAATGGAATTTTATTTATGAAAATAATGGAAATTGGGAGAAAAGGAAGGTGAAAGGTCACACATTGCATGTGAGGAGGAAAATGAAGGAAAATAATGGAAAATGAAGAAAAATAGAGGCCTCATTGATAAAAAGACTTTTGAGGACCAACTGGTAGGCTTTTTCCAGGCTTTGGTGGAGCTCTCTTCTATTCCCTCTCTCTCTCTCTCTCTCTCTCTCTCTCTATTCTTGGAGACTTGGACATTTCTTGGAGCACTCTTGGAGGGTGTGGCATACTTGGATTCTTGGAGCAAGAAGGCAAAGGAAGAGTAGGAAAGTGCAAGAGGGCATCAAGATCAGCAACTACATCGGATTTGTTTGCAGGTACCAAGTTGCATGTATGTTTCCTTCACTAGTTTTGGCATGCATGGCATATGCATGTGGTTTATTGGTTGTGATCTGTCATTGGCATGGAGGATGGTCAGGATTGACAGTGGATTGCTTAGCCTTGCCATTTCCTGGATAACCATGGAGTTTGTGGGTTTATTTCCTTGTTGTGTTTTTGGTTGGTTCTCATGTTTCCTTAGCTTGGGTTGAGTTATTAGTTCCTGGAAGCCTTGGTTGGAAAAACACTCTAGAAACCCTATAATGGCTTGGGTTGAGTTGCTAGTCGTGGAAGCCCTCATTGGAAAATCGCTCCAGAAGCCTTGTAACAACTTGGGTTGAGTTACTAGTCCTTGAAGCCTTGGTTGGACAAACGCTCTGGAAGCCCTTCGTGGGTTGAGTTACTAGTCTTTGAAGCCCTGGTTGGAAAAACACTCTAGAAGCCCAGAAAACGTTGTGGGTTGAGTTTCTAGTCCTAGAAGCCTTGGTTGGACAAACGCTATGGATCCCAGCAGCAGCCATGGGTTGAGTTACTAGTCCTGGGAGCCGGGTTGGAACAAACGCTCTTAAGCCCTAGAAGGCTGGGATAGAGACCAATCTGATAATGGTTGGGTGATGTCCGACCGTGAGGTGGAATCATTGTTTGATGGGTTGAGGTGGATGGCCTCTGGAAGCCCTAGATGATTTTTATTGATGTGTTCTATGAGATCCCATATTCATGCTTGGAATATGGCATGGGGATGAATGGCTGAAGAGAGATTTGGCTCAACCATTTTACAGTCGGGTGGAACATGGAAGCCCCATCCCGAGTTTGGATTTTGCATCATCAATAAGAGGTTATTTCTCCTTGTATTTCTATGAGCATTATACTGGATTATATAAGGTTTATATGGTAGTGAGTTCATTGTTATTTATGTTCCTATTATGTTGGTTATGTATATTTTTTACGACAGCAGCTATGTATGCCTCTCATCATGTTTTTACTTGTAAATGAATGAACAATGTAACTATGACCTAATGGATGGAATGGCAGTTAAAGTGAAGGAAACAATGCTTCATGGCGAATCTCATATAAGTATGAGACCCCTATGCTCAGATATGGTATTTAAACATGTAAGTTGCATATTTACTAAGTGTTTGACAAAATTTTGGTCATCGTTGGGCTTGGTTAGGTCAAGCCACTTGATCAAGCTTTGTGTTAGAGGCTTTGACTTGGTGTCATCTATTGTCTTGGAAAGTCTCATCAAGTTCTAGGCATTGGTTTGGAAACTAGCCCTGAAAAAGTGGCTTAAATCTCGTAGTCTCTAGCATAGAACTAGCTAAAAAAGACTGCAATCTCTCCCTTGCAGGCATTATGGGAGTGACTATAGGGTTCCAGTCGCATGCATACCTTGTCATGGGAGCGAATTTGGGTTTAGTTCATTGAAATGCTAGGTTAACTTAGGGGTTGGGCACCTGGAGTGGTGGATTAACTCCTAGGGGTCCTGAAGCACCTGAGGGAGGTTTACAAGGTCTTATTTTGTCGAATCCATTTCCTTAAGGATACCTAGGAGGTTGATTCTTATCATAATGTCCTCTCGTAGATGTGGGAGGAGGGGTGAAGTGTGGATCGCTCTCTTTGTGAACTTTATAGTTTATGCACCCAATAGTGTACGCCCCCAACACTTTGATCTCAACGCTCACGCAACCAAAGCTTGTGACCTAGGTCTTATAACCTTGGGCCCTGACATTTTCTAATCCAACGCAAAAGGCTTGCCTTTGAAATCCCTAAGAAGAAAAACTTTGGGACATGAATGTTCTTGTCAACTATAGTACTTGGAATATAGTTAAACACCGACCTCGGACCCTGACGTTTTGGAAACCAACACTGTAACACGCTCCCCCCACATTTACCCAAGTTAACTGGTAAACTGGGGTAAACATGTGATGAGAGGCTACTATGAGATGATTCAACTCCCCATGTACAATTAAGGAAATGGAACCGACAAAACATAATCAACCTAACCTTCTACACATGGCACGTAGGTGATTGGCTGAAAGAAATATTTGGTTAAGCCAATCTATGGTCGGGTGGTTCATGGAAGTCCCAAACCAGTTGGATTTTTCATTCATTAATAAGAGTTCCCTCTCCTTGGTATTTCATGTGTAAATGTACAACGGGGTCTTTTCCTTTGCCATCTTTCTTTTCTTGATCCAATGTTGAAGTGCTCCAAGAAAACTCTGTGTCCGAGAGTGTGAGAGAGAGAGAATTGAGAGAGAACTCCAAAACTAAACTGACAAAAGGCACCAATTGATCCTCGGAAGCCTTTTTATTAATGAGGCCTCTATTTTCTTCATTTTCCTCCTCACCTGCAATCTATGACCTTCCACCTTCCTTCTCTCCTAATTTCCATTATTTTCATAAATAAAATGCCAATTAATTCCTCATGCCTTTCCAAAGTCTTTGTCATTGCCTTTTCCAATTTCCTTAGCCATATTAAACCAAATGAACACCCACACTAGGATGTCTTTCCCAACATTAAGCTTGGAATAATTGTCCCATAACCGTGGCTATTATTTTGCCTTTATTAACTTTCATTACATGGAATTTTCATTGGGGCTGTTACATAACCCTCCCCCTTGGGGGAACACCGTCCTTGGTTTTCAATGACACATACAACCGACAAGCCTGTTGTAAGAAAAACATACTGGTCATGGAGCTTTATAACTTAGCTCGATGCAGTATTTACAATGATCAACCTACTAAAAAAAAACCAACATGACACCCATACCGCTGATTAGAGATTTATAACACAACTCATGGCGATATTTACATCCATATACATATGTACATAAGCCAAAAACATCACACCAAAACATATACCAAAAACATTTCCTCAACCAGCGAATAAGGAAGGATACATAGCCTGCATATGATTTGTCATCTCCCATGTGGCTTCATTGGGCCCAAAGTGCTTCCATTGCACTTTAACCTGCTTGATTGCTAGATTCCAGTGCATGACCATCTTTCTCTACAATATACATTGTGGTTCCGGTTCTCCATCTGGCTCCACCCGGAATACAGACCAGTGAATCACATTATCAACATATTTAACATACTTCTTAAGCAATGACACATGGAAAACATCATCGACTTTCACTGTTGGAGGTAGTGCAAGTCAATAGGCTATTGGTCCAATCCTTTCAAGAATCTTGAAAGGTCCACAAAACTGAGGTGCCAACTTGGCACATGATCCAATCATTAGAGTAAATCAGCGTAAAAGTGCCCATGAAATTTTCACATAATTCCCATGTCATAATGTGTAAACCAATCAAAAGTAAATTTAAAAAGAGGTATATGTAGATATTTCGGAGGGAAAAGAAGAAACACTGTTTTTTTAATTGTATTTTTGGCTTATCTCCTTATAGCTTGACTCAAATTTCAAGTGTACATACTCGTTGGATACGAAATTAAATTTCACATCAAGCAAGTACCCATTATACATACTTTTGAGAAGACCCGCATTGATAAAAATTGAAGATACATTAAAAAAACACATTGAACACACTTTTTTAATGTATCTTCATTTTTTATCTATGTGGGCCTTCTCAAAAACATGCATAATGGGTACTTATTGGATGTGTATTTTAATTTCACATCTAATGAGTGTCTACACTTGAAATTTGAGTAAACCTATAAGGAGACAATCCAAAAAAATAAAATCTTATTTTCCCTCCAAAATTCATAACTCTTATTTTATTATTTTAACTATTATTTTATTAGTTTTCCTTAGAATGCCACATTTAGGCTGAAATTTCCTCTATTGCCGCAAGGAACTCTTCTTCGGCCTAATGCGCAAATACACCTGTTCCCCAACCTAAAACTCCTTAACCAACCTATTCCGATCTGCATAGCTTTCCTACCTGTCTTGTGTTGCCTTTAGATTCTTCTTGATTACCTGCATTTCATGTTCCATTTCTGCCAACATATTCGGTCCAATCAATACCCTGTTCACTAGATCACTCCAACTAATGGGAGTATTACAACTCTACCCATGCAATGCCTCAAATGAACTCATCCTCAAAGATTCTTGATACCCATTGTTGTAATCGAACTCAACTAGTGGGAGATCCTCTTCCCACTTATGCTATTGATGCATCGCATACATCCTCAACATGTCCTCCAATATCTTGTTGACCCTATTTCTCTATCCATTTGTCTATGGATTATAAGTTGCACTGAAGGCCAACTGTGTCCCCAATCCTGCAAACAACTCCTTCCAAAACTTGGAAGTGAACTTAGCATCCTTGTCTGACACAATATTCTTTGAAACACCATGTAATCTGACCACATCTCTGATGAAGACCTGTGTTACATCACTAGTTGAATAAGTAGACTTAATTGGAATGAAGTGAGCTACCTTTTTCAACCTATCCACTACAACCATGATGGAATCATGTTGTCTAGATGTCATTGAAAAACTTGTGATGAAATACATGGAAATATCCTCCCATTTCCACTCTGAAATCACAATTGGTTGTATCAGTCCACCTGGATTCTTACACTCTACCTTTACCTACTGGCAGTCCAAACATCTAGCCATAAACTTTGCCACTTCTCTCTTCAGATTCGGCCAATAATAAAACTTCCTCACCATTGTCAATTTCTTTTGATACCCTGGGTGACCCGAATAGGGTTTCACATGAAACTCTCTCAAGATAGTCTTCTTGAGCTCACTATTGTCCAACAAATATATCTTATCCCTAAATCTGATCAAGCCATCTGTTGTAAGACAATAATCCACATCTTGACCACCTGTATCTTGTTGTAACCTCTGCATAAGCTCCATGTACCTGTCATCCTGTTGTTCTGCCTATAAGATCCAATCCTATAAGTCTATCCCATAAAAACTCATAACTACTATGTGATTCACCTATATCCTCTTGCTAAGAGCATTTGCAACCTTGTTCTCCTTACCCTTGATGTACCTGATCTCAAAGTCAAACTCATTAATCGTGTCCAACCATCTAGCTTGTCTGGCATTCAAGTTCGGTTGATCGAATAAGTATCTCAACCCACTATGATCACTCATCAATACAAACCTCTTTCCAAGAAGATAATGCCTCCACATCTTCATCGCATTGATGATCGCTGCTAGATCAAGATCATGTGTCGGATAATTATGCTCGTGCTCATTCAGTTTTAGTGACTCATCGCACACTACTTGCCCTTCCTACACAAGGAATCCACCAAGTCCTCTCTTGCAAGGATTTGTGCATACCACAAATTCCTTGTCTGAATTTGCAATCTTTAATACTGGAGCATTTGTCCACAACTGCTTCAATTGTTCAAAACTAGTTACACATTCCTCTATCCATTCAAATTTCTTACCTTTCCTTTGTAATGACGTAATAGGACATGCAATGTGGGAGAAGTTCTTGATGAACCTCCTATAGTAACCTACTAGCCCCATAAATGAACTTACCTCATCCACAATTCTAGGAGCTACCCATTCCATGATAGCTCTTATATTCTCTGGATCCACTGTTATACCTTCCTTGGAAACAACATGTCCCAAGTAATGTACCTTTGTCTGAAAGAAATTGCATTTTCTAAGATTGGCATACAACTGATGCTCTCTTAACAATCTCAACACTGCTACTGAGTGCTCGAAATGCTCTTCCTCATTTTTAGAATACATCAAGATGTCATCAATGAATACAATAACAAACTTGTCCAAATAAGGACACAACACACTATTCATCAAGCACATAAAGGTATCTAGAGCATTAGTCAAACCAAATGGAACTACAACAAACTCATAATGCTCATACCTGGTTTAGAAAGTTGTCTTGTAAATGTCCTCTTCCTTAATGCGTAGCTGATGATATCCAGATCTCAGATCAGTCTTCCAGAACACTGTTGCTCCCTTCAACTAATCAAACAAGTCATCAATCACCGATAATGAATACCTATTCTTGATGGTCACCTTGTTCAATTGCCTATAATCAATTCATAACCTAAGAGTACCATCCTTCTTCTTCACAAACAATATTGGTGCACCCCAAGGTGATACACTTGGCCTAATGTATCCCTTGTCAAGCATCTCCTTCAACTGAAACTTTAATTCCACTAACTCTAGTGTGATCATCATGTAATGTGCCTTTGATGCTAGTGCTACCCTTGGTACCAACTCAATGGAAAAGTCTACTTCCCTGTGAGGTGGCAACTATAAAATATCTGTGGGAAACACATCTTAAAACTACTGCAAGATCGATTACCTCCTCAATACCTCTGCATCACCAACTTCCTTATCTTTATCACTAGAAATATGTACTGAAAATAACACATGCCCTCATCTACGACTGCGCTTTGCTTGCATAATTGTCACCATCCTAACTAATGTTGCTTTCTTCTTACCCTGCAAGATCCTCGGTTCTCTGTTGTCATCCAAACACTCAATGACTTTGTCATAACAATCCACTTTGGTCATATGAAAATACAACCATTCCATACCCAATAACATACTATATGATCCCAACGACAATACATTCAAATGTGTTGATGTAGGCATACCATTCAACTCAAAAGCACAAGCTCTTACCTAATGATGAATTCTCTTCTTTGTACCTATAACCAACTGCACTAACCAAGATTTTGCATGCACTTCTTTATTCAAACCACACTTATCCACTAAGTCAAGGTTAACATAACTATAATTAGATCCAGGGTCAATCAAAATAGAAACAACTTGATCACAAAGCTTACTGTCCATCTCAATGATAGATGCATGATGATCTGCCTGCCTGTTATCCAGTGCTGCATAGATACGAGGAATGCTCTGCCCAACATCCCCAACAATCTACGCCTCCTGTGCACTATAGATTTTCGGTCTACCACCCTGATGTTGCGAACAATCCCTCCTAAGGTGATCCTTACCACATGTCCAACAATGCAACCATCTTGTACCATCACCTTTATTCTGTTGTTGTGACCCGTGTCCCTGTCTAGCTACATTGGACGTCATGTATGGTGCAACATTCTCTTTCTCTTTTACATTCTGAGGCCTTGTTTTTTCCGGCTGCCATTTACCTTTATCTTTCATTTTCCATCCTTGCTAAGATTATGGCTTACACTTTGATTGTTCATAACAATGCTTCAATTTCCCAATAAATTCCTCAAGTGACTGAGGCTCATCATACTCAATCTGATCTCTAAATGCTAATGGCAATCCACTGAAAAATCTCTGAACTTTAGCTTTCTCATCTTCAAGATACGACACATACCTCAAAAGATCCAAGAACTTAATTGTATACTCCTCGTTTGTCATCGATCCCATTTTGAGCTCATAGAATTCCTTGCTTTTGTTGTTGAAGTACCTTTCTGCCAAGTATTTCTTCTTGAAGAGTCTCTTGAATTCATGCCAACTCAAGTCTTTTGTCTTGATGTCTCTGACTCGTCCTACATCTTCCCACCAGATGTTTGCATTCCCTTTAAGGTTGAAGATAACTACTCTAGTCTTCATATTCTCTATGTACTCATGCAGTTCAAAGAAATTCTTCATCCCAAGTAACCAAGCCTCTGCATCCTCTGGATTCTTCAAATCTCCATCAAAAGTAGGTGGCCTAGCTTTCTTAAACTCATCCGGAAAATATCCCCTATCACTCCTCCTATAAGGGTGATAATAATGACGGTCATAGTGTATGTCATAACCAAAAGTATAATAGTACTTGCGTCCATCACCTCTCCTATCCAGAGTATCCAATAATGATCCATATTTAAACAGAAATGCAACAAATTACATATATAACCATAAATAGAGATGTAGCAGAAATAACACTTCATTCCATTAATATCAAATACTGAAGTATGCTTACAAAGAGAATGGAAATACAACTAGCTCAGGTGATGGTAGCTTATCTATGAGAAGAGATGTATTGGCTACATGCCTCTGAACTGAGTTACAATGAGGCTCAAGGGCCTTTTTATTATTGGACAATAAGAGAAAACCCTAAACGACCAAAACCCTAACCCGAGAAGATGTAACACCAAGATTTTATGGACCCATTGGGGTTATTTAGGTAGCCAACTTCCCGAGGTCGTAACTTGGTCCTATTGTCTTTGTTTGACTCGTATGATACCTCGCTAGAAAGATCTCTCCGAGGGCTACTATTGCTGACGTGATTTCCTTTGAAATCACTATAATAGCAATTTTGCCAAAAAAAAAAAACGTCGTTTAGGGCCTCAAAATGAATTCGAAGTTCAGGACTTGAAAAACTACCAAAAATAGTAAACTGTGCTACAATTAAGGAAACTGAAAGAACAACGGTGAGGGTACAAGTGGAGTAGGCGGGTGATCACCAATATCTACCTGGATCATTCCTCCCCCCTAGGAAGGAATGGTCTTCATTGCGTTGAGTTCCTCCATGAGATGAGGAAACTTCTGCTGAACTTGGTCCCTGGTGAGCCATTTGCCTTAGTGTAGGAGTTGATCGGATTTGACAACTCGATATAGTTGGATCTTCTATTGGTGAGTGTTCTTGATCTACATGTCCCTAATCTGATCAATCTAGATTTAACTCTATTGGTGTGAGTTGTTGTACAATGTCGGATGTGCCTAGTAATGGTGGAAAGTATGGTCGAAGGCGATCCGCATTGAACATTGGGTGCAGGGCAAGGAATGGGGGAATGCTGAGCTCAAAATCATTATCTCCCACAGCCTTGGTGATGGTGTATGACCCATATCGAAGCGGGAAAATCTTGCGGTGGGGCCTAGCGAGGCGCTCCTTCTACAAATGTAGCCAAACTTTGTCGCCCACCTGGAACCTATGTGGCACCCGATGCTCATCATTCCATTGCTTTTACTTAGCATTGGCTTTGTCCAACATGTCACGGACCAGTTGGTGGATGTGTTGAATGTGCTCAATGAAGCTATTTGCCTTGTCGGCTTCGAATTGGACATGAGCCAAATATGCCTGAGTCGATGCAAATGGTATGGCCACATCAATGGGACATAGTGGCTGGAATACCGAGCCCAACTAAAAAGGGTTCTGGCAAGTCGAGTTGTGGAGAGCCCGATTGTTATCGGGAAATATAGTGTCTATTCAGAGCTGCTAGTCCCACTAAGACGGGTAGCTATCTTAGAAACAAACAAATTAAAGTTAATTGTTTTTCCTTTACGAGAGAGAGATGGGAAAGAAGCAGAGAGTACCAACCTCAGTCTTTCGCTTGGCTCCTTGCTTGTTTCCTTTCCCCTTTGATAGAATCTAGCCATTGCTTCCTTACTTGCCTCGCTTCAAAGAACACCTGTAGATTCACATCAGCATAATACCATCAAAGCATAGAGATCTTTCACTGTAAACAATATAGGATCAGATATATATTGACCATACAAATGCATATATCAACACAATATTCAGAGATACACAAGAATATGGAGGAAAAATCAAATAGCTTTATTAGTAAAAGTAGTAGAAGAGAGGATTACAACCACTTGGTTTGACCCAACGCCATCCTCCCAGCTTGAAGGCCCTCTTCACCTCACACAAAGCAAGATCACCCAACAACGTCTTCAAAGAGAAACCAGCAGCACCTCTTTGCAAATTACCAAATTCCAACCTTTGGATCTCTGGGATGAGGGATCCATTTATAGATATTTGCAGGGGGGTGAGTCAGCGTCTCGGATTTTGATTAGTGTCATCTCTCTGATAGTTCTTGGTTCCACTTGGAGATTTTAGATCTCTTACTCATCCCTGGGAAAACTTAGAGAGGCAAGTGCCAAATGAGCAGTTTCTAGAAGATTCTTTGGGTTTCCACCTAGAAAACTGCTTGTGCCATTTGTCTACTCTCGCTCATCGCACCCTATAGAATGGCTTTCAGTATGCATCGCACTTTTTACATGTGGCAGGTGAGATGCATCGCACCTTTAGCACTGGGCAGTCTGTATGGTCCTGCTTTGACCAGTTCTGAGTAGTTTTCATGGAGAACTTCTGGGAGATGATGTAATCAGCTGACCTTGCTCCTTTAGGGTATGAAACAACACTTTTAGGGACTTAGAAGCCCTTGGTTTATGGACATATGTGATTGGGGTTGCAGTGCCCAAATATGTCTATAACACCGATTATAACTATGCTGGAAATAGGGGAGGCTCTCATCCCATGTGCGTGGAAGCTTTGATTTGTACATGCGTAGAATGTGTACGATCATCCTGTTGATGAACTTTGTCTGGCCATCAGTTCGGGGATGGAAAGTTGTGGACTTAGTGAGCTTAGTGTCCAACATCGACCAAATACTGGACCAAAATGTACTGAGGAACCTGTTGTCCCGATATGAGATGATAGACTGTGGGATCCCAAAGTGTACCCACACTCGTTCAAAGAAGAGTTTAGCAGTGGCTTTTGCTGTGATATTCTTCTTGCAGGTCATCATAATGGCCATCTTCTAGAGTCTATCATCGACCAGAAAAACACAGTTTTTGCCATGCTTAGTAGAAGGAAGGCCTAACATGTAATCCATGAAGATGGATTCCCAAGGTCGATTAGGGGTAGGCAATAGAGTATATAGGCCTTGCTTCTTAATGGTTGGTTTGGCAATGGCACAAGTAGTGCAAGATCTGATGTACTTCCCGACATCCTATCAAAGATTCGACCAATAGAAATACTTTTGCAGTATTGCCACCGTTTTCTTGACCCTGAAATGCCTAGTGGCCCGACTGTAGTGCGCTTCCCAAATCATCTTGGCACGCTCGCTTGAAGGAACACAAAGGTGTCCCAAGTGGCATAACATAGCATCCTGGAGGTGAAAATCTGGAACTTGCTAACCCTCCAAGAGCATATGGTATGTGTGGCCAAATTCTAGGTCGCTTTTGTAGAGAAGTGGCCAATCAGAAGTCTCGTGCCCACAAGAGTTGAGCACAGTGGTTAACACCATGATCGGTGGTCGACTGAGGTAGTTTGCAACATTATTGGTGTTGCCCTTCTTGTACTTGATATTCAAATGGAACTGTTGCAGGTATGTGGACCACTTCTGATGGCGATCATTCTGCAACTTCCCTTGCGTCTGTATGAACTGCAAGGGTTGGTGGTCTCTATGGATGACCGTTTCCTTTCCCAAAATGTAATGCTTCCATTGTCGAAAATCCTGCGCAATGGAATACATCTCTTTCTCATAAGTGAGATACTTTCAGACTATGTCTGAAAGTGTCTCACTGTGATATGCCATTGGATGCCCTTGTTGAGTAAGGATTGCTCCAATAGCATAATCAAAGTTATCTGTCTCAATCTCAAATGGTTGTTGCAAGTTTGATAATGGAGAACTGGTGCAGAGCAGAGGCGATGTTTCAACTCTGTGAATGCCTTCTGTTGAGATTCAGACCAAAAGAATATCTCTTTTTCTCCTCCCTTGGTGACTTGACTCAAGAGCCAAGTGATATGAGAGAACCCCAACACAAACCTGCAATAGAAATTGGCAAGACCTAGAAAGCTGCAGAGCTCTGTCAAAGTGGTTGGGGCTGGCCAATCCCGAATGACTTGGATCTTGGCTGGATTCAAATGCACCCCATGTTCGTCAATAGTTTATCCCAGATACTCAACCTAGGTCATGCAAAAAGTGGATTTCTCCAAATTGGCACACATCTTGTGTTGCCGTAGTGTTTGGAGAACCTGTCAGATGTGGTGGAGGTGCTCTTCCCAACTCTGGCTGAAGATCAGGATGTCATCCAAGTTTACTAGTACAAATGAGTTGGTGAATGGTTGCAATATGCCATTCATCAGCCTCATGAAGGTCGTGGGAGCATTCGTCAACCCGAAAGGCATAACCAACCATTCAAAAAGGCACTCCTTGGCTTTGAAGGCAATATTCCACACATCGAAGGGTTCGACTAGTACCTGGTGATATCCAGACTTCAAGTCGATCTTGCTGAAATATTTTTCCCCTTTGAGTTGGTCCAGAAGGTCATCAATCTATGGGATTGGGTACCTATTCCGGACAATGATCTTGTTCAACACTCGATAATTAATATAGAGTCTCCAAGTCCCATCCTTCTTCTGTACCAACACAACTGGGTTCCCACAGGGTGATGAACTTGGTCAGATGTGACCTTTCTGCAACAGCTCCTAAATCTGCCTCTTGATTTCATTGTTCTCTAGAACAGAGCGTCGATAGATTGGTCCATTGGGTAACGATGCACCTGGGGTCAGATCGATGGAGTACTTGAACTAACAATGTAGAGGCACCCCTGCGGGGAAGGTGAAGATGTCCTCGTACTCCTCCATGACCTTGTCAATCTGTTGTTGTCATGCGTAGGGGCCCTGTCTGGAGGTCGTGGCCACCGTCTTCTTCTTTCCCTAAGGGCGTATCATCAGGAAAACAAATTTCTCAGTTTTGGAAATGAGCTTACTGCATTGTTTTACTGTAACAAGAGAGATGGCAGTAGGCGATGCTACCTCCGATATCTTGTACAACTTATTTCCCAAGGTAACAATAACAATACGAGGCCCTAACTCATACAGAGCATGTCACTTCCACGAGTATGGTTGGCCTAATAATACATCACAAACATCAAGGGGATCAATGTCGCATAATACCTCATCCGTGAAGGGCTTGATGGTGTATGGAAGGTGACATTGTTGGCTCATGCGAAGATCTCGTCCTTGGTGAAGCCACCCAATGGTGTAAGGTTGTGGGTGTGTTGTGGTCTATCAGCCAAGTCGCTTCACGACCTCTACTATAGTGAGGTTCTTTTGGCTCCTGCTATCGACAATGAACTGTAGCGGGGAACCCTTTACCCACACCTGGGAGTGGAAGAGACACTCCTCCTCCTCTAGATCTTCGGGTTCCTCCTTCTGAATCTTGGTGGTAGAAATGGTGGCATTGGGCTCCGCATCGATAATCTGCTTCCCTTTGTCATTCCCCTTATCGGGTTCTGACTTAGATTCGGAACATGCATCTGATTTTGAAGCCTTCAGCTCGGCCACCAATGACTACTTGGCCCGACACTCACTTATGTTGTGAGTGGAGCTCTTATGGAACGCACACCACTTTCCTGTGTCCTTCTTCGTATTCGCAGTGTTGTCCTTTGCTTGTGGATTTGGCGGGTTGTCCTCGGGTGTGCCACCTTGGCTTTGTCCTTTGTTCTGTGATATGGGGGGCACCTTTCCCTTAAGTCTCGCTTCTTCTGTTTAAACTTCTGCTCGATCTTGACGGCGTATCAGTATGTCGTGCCAAGTGAGGAGATGTTTAGGAACTCCATCTCGTCCTGGATGTATCTGTGTAGGCAGCCGCGGTACTTGAGTACCAAATGTTTCTCAGAATCCTTGATACCCAACTTCGGGCAAAGGGTATGAAAAACATTGGTAAACTTTGGCATATCTTGGTCCCTTCCCTACCGCAGCGTAGTCCACTTTATGTATTTGTCCTCATAGCTCTTGACAGGGTAGTACTGCTCCTTGAAGGCATCCCGGGTATTCCAAGTAGGAGTGGCTGAAAACAGTGAGGTCATACTTTCATCCTTCTGCTCACAATAGGTTTCCCACCAGTCCTTGACATGGGGGGCAGCTTTGAGAAGAGCAAAAGTAATCTTTTCCCAGCTGGAAAAATCATGAACAGAAAAATCCTTCTAGCAGATTTAACCATTTATCTATGGTGTCTACATCTATTTGGCCCTCAAATATGGTAATTTCAAAGTTTATCTGCACCTTAAAAGGTGTGGAGCCTCCATAATGGCTGTTGGATGTGGATGCGCCGCCGGTGGGCAACTGTTGAAGGATCTGGGCAAAGTTATCCATCATCACGTTCTTTTGTTTCTCAAGGGCCTCCTCGAGGAATATTTTGATATGATCTCCTGCTCCCTCGTCTTTCTTTTCTTCCACCATGGGCGGTCGTCGGGGTTTGCGAGGCTGATCTTGCAAAGGTTCAACCAAATCAAGCCCTAACTCCTTATATCCCGACCTCATTGGGGACATGCAAAGAAAAACAGAGAAAGAATAAACTACTCTGATACCACTGATCTAGTGTTGTACTGGCTACAACTGCCCTCAAATTTTTTTCCTTAGCCTATTTTGGAGCCTCCCTACCAATCTTACATAGCACTTTGTCTTGCTTCGTCAAGTACTCAAGCTTCAGTGTTTTCCTTGGACAAAGGCAACCTGTAGATCACAGTCAATCCATTCCCCTCACCGACTGCTTACCCGGACTTGGTCCAACTGCAAGCTAAGCAGCTTCCCCTTGAAAATTGTGCATTCTTGGAGGGAAACCAGCCTTCCCTCCAGGAATTGCACAATCCTCTCTGACAGCATGATGGGCTCTAGGATTGTGCAATCCTGCTGGCCAACCCTCCCAACAGGATTTGCACAATTTTTCCCATCAACAGGTTGTTCAGCCCAAGATTTGTGCAAATCTGGGCAGCAGTCAGCTGCTGAGCCCAGAAATTGCGTAATCCCCTTGGGCAGTCAGCCCAGCTTACAGTTAGGAATGCGCACTTTTCCCAAGAAGCTGAGCACTGGCATGCATGGACAGTCTGGTTGCCAAGTTCCACCCAAAACCGAGGAAACTTAACTTTGCATGCATGCATGGCTTGATCTTCCCAGAATAGCAAGAGACAACATGCAAAAGGCATCCCATGATTCAGCGAGCTATTTTAGCAGCCGGGGGTTCCATGCAAAGTTGCTTTAGAAGTTTCCCTCAAAGTGTCGCTTTTTCCTAGATTTGTGGCATGTGCGTCTTGAGACCAAACTTATTTATTCGACGCATCAGAGCTCATTCATTCACATCAGTCTTGGAGCTCTGACATCCCACAGCACATCTAGGACTCTTCGACACATCCGGCTTATCTATTCACGGGTAAGTGGCCTCAACTTGTCTTTTTCAGCATCTGTCGACTTTTGTGTATTTGCTTGTGTGAGTGATGTTTGCTTGATTTATTTGAACGCCTTCTGTTGTTTACATATATTCTAGCTTTTCCTAGCTCTTTTTCAATTTTCATTGCTATCTCACTACTTTCGCATGCATGAAACTGTTGCATGGACGTCCGCCTAACCGACGAACGACCTCACCCACATGCATGTTGATCTGTTTGCTTAATCTTCCATTCATGTTTTTCATGCACTGTTTATCACTTCTGCTATCACTTAGTGTCGCCATGCATTTCATTGACTTACTTGCTTTCAGTGGCCTATTAGCGAGTCGGGCCAACCTTGGCCCGTTCTCTGCCTTCACCAAGGCTGATTTGCATAATCTGGAGAAGGAAGGCTCACCTCCCTCTCCAAATTTGTGCATTCTGGCCCAGCACTGGGCTCTTGGACTGAATTGCACATTTTTGGAGGTCAGTGGCTACTTGGCTCAAAAATTTGTGCAAAATTGTCCTTGGGCCAGCAGTCTTTCCCAACTGGAATCGTGCATTGCACAATCCCGGCAACCAACTGGCCAACTAGATTGTGCATTTTGCAGATCCAGCAACTAGTCCAGCCTCCCAGTCAGTCAATACTACCTTTTGTGTAGTTCTGGCAGCCAGTCACTCAGCCTCCCAGTGAAATTTGCACAATCTTGCTCATCAGTTCCGCAAGTATGTGTTGTGACCTTCCCCGGATTTGATTTGTTTTCACTGACATATTTCTTGCCATGCATGCTTCTTGTTTCCATATCTTTCAGGTGTTCATCTGTCTCAATGGCTTCCAAGAGAACAGGATCCCAGGACACTGATGGTGTTGCAGTTGGAACAACAGTTGAACAGGTGTCCTCTAGCATGTCGATCTACGAAGATACGAAGTTGTATCTAGACAAGGACATCAAACTGAAGTGGCAAGAGGTGAATGAAACATTTGCAGGTACTTTTGGGGAAGACCTTGAAGACTATCAAGTGTACATGAACATTCATAAGTCTGGCATGTACCAGATTGCATGCAGATACCCCGCGTTCTCATGTGCGGATATGATTCACTGGACCGTCTCTCACATTGACCCTGAGACGATGACCTTGAGCAGTGTTAGTGGGATGAAGCTTGCAACCTTCTAGGCACGATATTACAATGAGATGTATTATATGGACGAGCCCATGACTGTCATGACCCCTCTGTTCATCTTGCCCAACAACAGAGGCCACTCTAGAGATATTCTGAAGGATTGGGTAAAAGAGCCAGCTCGTTTCAAGATGACCCCTAACCAGAGCTATTAGAAAAAGATATTGAGGAAGGCATAACAATACTTGGTCATATTCGCATGTTGATTGAGTGGCCAAGTGAGCACTGAGACCTTCCCTCATAGTTGGGTGGTCACGCTAGACCAACTGGCTATAGAAGGAAGACCGTGCAACTAGTCTGGCATACTGACTCATCAACTGAAGGAGCAAGTCACGAAGGCTTGAAAGTCGCCCGAAGGCATGCATGTAGAGATTTATATGTTCGATTACATTCTAGATGCAGTCTGTGCCCGACATGAGTTCTCGGGCTTAGATTGGGCATGGTCACTGGCAGAGACTGTTGTGAGCACATATTTTAAGCTATTCTCTGAGTGTAGCTTTAGAGGAGTGATCAAACGGCTGTCCGACCATCTTGTCACCCTAGTGTACAGGTTGATATTCGAATAGGATCCACCCTACATGTCAGAAGAAGCGATGAAGGCATTGCGGATTGGTATGCCTCACCGGACGACATGTTCATTAGAGTATTCAGTGGGGAGAAGCCTTCGCATGTTCTGTCAAAGTTTTCTTTAGACGTGCTTATCACGCAGGAAGTAGCGTATCATATCTCAGTAGGATTAATAGCTAGGCTGCAACAGAAGAAGAAGGCACCTTGGCCCACTCTTCCATTGAAAATTGGTTATACGAGATCCAGAGCGTCAAGCAAGCAGATGTCAAAGTTGAACAAATGAGGAAGTACCAGTTCGACCTCTGAAGCTTCAACCCGTATGACCCACATTACATTGTGAAGGATCACTGGATGAGAGTTCAGTTCAATTGGATCCATGGGGAATTTCGTTGGGCCGAGGAAAACTCATGGAGGTATTGTTACCATCATTCAAGACCCAATGAACAGGTCAGTTTTGCCATAGAATGGTTAGCACGACAGCATGAAGCAGCACCACGGAGAACACCAGCAGTAGCAACAACAGCAGAGGCAGCAGAGCCAAACATACTTGCGCGCAACAAAGGAAAGAGAAAGATTGTTGACCGCATGGAGGAGGAACAAAGCTACAAGTTTCGAATAGATCCACTTATAGAACAAGCAACTATGGCTATTCAACAAAAGAGGCAACAACGCGACAAGTGAATCACACAAAGGCAGAGGGATCATATGAGAATGGAAGAAGTAGAGAAGGAGTTGCATGAGCTAAGGGAACAACTTTGGAAAGAACAAGAGCTGCAGCAACATGAGAAGGAAGTGTAGCAGCAACAGATTCAGCAGGGGTGCATCATGTGTAGACATACGAAGCAATGCCCGTACATATAGTTGATTCTTCTGAACAACTAGCATCAAGCAAACAGGGTGAACCCTTGCAGGGGCAAGACTTTTCTCATGAGATAGAACAAGATTTTGAACAGTTGGATGCAGACATGAAGCATAAGGAGTTGGAACAGGATACTGACCTCATGCCTCACCACAGAGAGGTCAGCTCGCCCGCTTCCATGCATCCAAATGATGAGCAAGTCTCGAATGACCAAGGATGCATTGAGATCATTGGTGGTCAGTCGAAAGCAGAGAAGTGTGACAACTCCTTTGATGAATCTCAACATAGAGTTGTGTAGCCTGAGAGAGTACCAACTTGAGAGGACCGAACATCCCCTGCGCAAGTTGAAGAACAAGTGATCGTGACCGATGTGCACAAGGACCCTGCTGCTTTGGCCGATGCAACTAGTGTATGTCGAAGCCACTAGCTCCAGTGTTTGCTTCCTCATAGCTGAGAATGAGCGAATGGTAAAGGAACTACATGTGGCCAAGTAGGGAGGAGACATGGCGACAATGTCCCCACGAGCTGAACTGAAGAAGGCAATATTGGAGGAAGTATTTTCCTTGGACACGATCATGCGAGCATTGTACTCCAAGTTTGGTACCATGCATCAAGCAGTTGTTCATCTTCACAGATGGCAACATCCATGTGTGAGAAGAGCTCACATCTTGAAGAATATACATGCTTCCGTTGATAGCATGTGAGCATGGACGATGAAGTATAAAGGAGCCTCGCTTAATTTGCCAAAGATGATGAAGGTCAATGCAGTCAAGCTGCAAGCATGTATCTGTAGTTAGATCCGTAACTATGAGGACCTACCGCAACTCATCACTGGCATACAGGCTTCCCATGCACAAGTATTCAAGAGCATGGAGATTGTTGTGCACACATATGTGATTCCATCACTTGGGACTCTCACCCAACTGAAGACCAAGAAGCAGGTCCAACAAGAGCTTGACTCGTACTTTGACAAGTTAATTCACATTGCCACCAGTTTAAACTTGCCTATTAGTGCAGACATCATGCGTAAGTATGTTGCTGGTCCGGCCACATTGAGGGCAATGATGTGCATGCTTTTAGATGAGTTGGACAGAGGAGCCCAAGCAGTGTACCCGGATGCCATGGAGGCAAGGTTCGGGTTCCAGAAGGGTGTCACAGCGAAGCACACAGACACTATCAGATACTACCAATCTTGGCACCAATATGTTACTGTTGTTCAACATGAGGATGTCGAGCAGTTGGACTTCTATAGTTGTCTAAGTCAGAGTGGTGCTTAGTTTGGCTTGTTCAAGCCATTGTTCACATGGGTACATGTGCATTGTAATGTTGAGTCATGTCAAGTGTAAGTCAAGTCTCAAGAGTGAATGTAACACGCATAGATTAGGTGAAGAGTCATGAGGGTAGTTGAACGGTCATAAAGGGGAATGTCAAGGGTCACCCCACCCTTTGCTCTAAATAGTCCCTCATAACTCATTGTATAGGCTTTTGGTTAGCCAAGCTTCTACTAAGACTATCTTGAAGAAGGCTTGGACAATATTGTAACGCGCCTTGGCTTCTCCACTGCACAGAGCTAGTACATCTCTTTGGAGGAGCAGGCGGATGTGGTTGTAACGTTCCACTATTGGGGCTAGCAGGTTTACATGGTGTATTTTATGATTGTGACTTACACTTCTTTAATAATAAGAGCCAACACATTTTCATGCATATGTTGTTATTTTAGTTGGACTGTTCCGGTTGCCTTAATGATATATGTTGTTTAACTTACATACTTGTATATGAACTAATTTATATGCAATTATATGAATCTTGTTGTTAATGTGTTGCATATGTTGTTAATGTTGTCACCATCTGTGTCGACTACTCTGCCAGACATCAGACAAACCTTTCTCATGAACCTTGCTATATCAACTGTCACACTCATCTCATACTAATCCATGAGTGTTATTCGTGTTATCTTACCTTACATGTTGTGACCGCCGCATTTGAGTGGATTGCTCCGCTGGAAGCTGTACATGTCCTTTATGTGGTGTGTTCCTAGCCGAGTTGGGATTGATCCCTTTCAACTTGGAACTCACTTTCACCTTCCTCTCCCTTCGAAGTGTTGGAACCTCTCGTACACATTCCTTGATTCTCTGCATCAGCCACACCCTTGCTACTGACATAGTTATCTTACTTGCCTTTGTGCGACATCACGGTCAAGGCATTACCTTACGACCCACTGCTGGGACTCCTACACCAAACGGTCTGAGGTCTCATTGGGACTTCTTACCGAGGAGATCCCCTTGACATGTTAGCGGGTCCAGCACCGTCAACATCTGGATTTAAACATAAGTGCAAAAAATTACAGATATAACCATAAATACAGAGATGCAACATAAATAACACTTCATTTCATTAATATCAAATATTGAAATATGCTCACAAATAGAATGAATATAAGACTAGCTCAGGCGATGGTAGCTTATCTTTGAGAAGAGATGTGGCGGCTACATGACTCTAAATTGAGTTACAATGAGGCTCAAGGGCATTTTTATTATTTAACAATAAGATAAAATCCTTAATGACCAAAACCCTAATCCGAGGAGACGTAACACCAAGAGTTTATGGGCCCCATTGGGGTTAGTTGGGCAACCAACTTCCCGAGGTCGTAACTTGGTCATATTATCTCTATTTGACACGTATGATACCTCGTTGGAAAGATCTCTCCAAGGACTATAGTTGTTGATGCAATATCCATGGAAATCAATAGAGTCATTTTGCCAAAAAAAAAAAACAAAAAAAAAACAAAAAAATAAACAAAAAACAAACAAAAAAAAAAACAAAACAAAACTTCGTTTAGGGCCTCAAAACGGCTCTGAAAGTTCACGACCTGAAAAAATGCCAAAAATAGTAAATAGTCTTATTAATAATAATAAAATAAATAAATAAATAAATAATGATAGAACAATGGTGAGGGTCCAAGTGGAATAGGCGGGTGGCCACCAATATCCACCTGGATCAGTCCTCCCCCCTTAGGAAGCAATGTCTCCATTGTGTTGAGTTCCTCCATGAGATGAGGAAACTTCTGTTGAACTTGGTCCTTGGTGAGCCATTTGCCTTGGTGCAGGAGTTCGTTGGCTTTGACAAATCGATATAGCTAGATCTTCTGCTGGCGAGTGTTCTTGATCTGTGTGTCCATGATCGATCAATTGCAGCTTGTTCCATACAGTCTAGATTTAACTTTGTTGATGTGAATTGTTCTGCAATGTCGGATGTGTCCAGTAATGATGGAAAGTATGACCGAAGGTGATCCACATTGAACACTGGGTACATGCCAAGGAATGGGGGAATGTTGATCTCGAAATCATTATCTCACACAGCCTTGGTGATGGTGTATGGCCCATATCGAAGTGGGTGAATCTTACGGTGGGGCCTAGCGAAGTGTTCCTTCTGCAAATGTAGCCAAACTTTGTCGCCCACCTTGAACTTGTGTGGCACCCGACGTTGATCATGTCACTGCTTGTACTTAGCATTGTGTTATGAAACCAGCTCAAGAAAAGATAGAAAAGATAGATCAACACCTTAGAATTCAGCGTCTTCGAGGGGGCAACCTCCTTTACATTACATAAATGAACAATTCTTCGATGATACAAATGACAAAACCTCCTTTCTATATATAGGAGTCTAAGGAGTCACAATATAATCTAGCCGACCTAACAATAATAATATAAAGCCACAAAAATAACAATAGAGGGATTCTATGGGGCACCGAAATAACAATATGGGGGTAATAGGGGCACAACAATATAAATAAGGGGTATAACTACAATAGTAATGGGGTAATCACTAGTATTATAGTGACCCAACACATTGGCTTTGTCCAATATGTCATCGACCAGTTGAAAGATGTGTTGAATGTGCTCAATGAAGCTATTTTCCTTGTCGGCTTCGAACTGGACATGAGCTGAATCTACCTGAGTCGCTACAAATGGTATGGCCACATCAACAGGGCATAGTAGTTGTAATCCTAAGCTCACCTGAAAAGGGTTGTGGACATTTGAGTTGTGGAGAGCCTGGTTAATTGTGTTGGACATAGGTGAGGCTCTCATCCCATGTGCGTGGATGATTTAGGTTGTACATGGACATAAAGTGTACGATCATCCTGTTGACGACCCTAATTTTGCCATCAGTTTGGGGATGGAAAGTTGTGGACATAGTGAGCTTGGTGTCCAGCATTGACCAGAGACTGGACCAAAATGTACTAAGGAACCTGTTGTCCTAATATGAGATGATAAACCGTGGGATCCCAAAGTGTACCCACACTCATTCAAAGAAGAGTTTAACAGTGGCTTTCGTTGTGATATTCTTCTTGCAAGCCGCCATATTGGCCATCTTCGAGAATCTATCGACGACCATAAAAACACAGTTGTTTCCATGCTTAGTAGAAGGAAGGCCTAACATGTAATCCATGGAGATGGTTCCCAAGGTCGACTAGGGGTAGGCAACAGACTATAAAGGCCTTGCTTCTTGATGGTCAGTTTGACAATGGCATAGGTAGTGCAGGATTTGATGTACTTCCCGACATCCTGTCGAAGATTCAGCCAATAGAAATACTTCTGCAGTATTGCCACCATTTTCTCGACCCCGAAATGCCTAGTGGCCCGACTGTAGTGCACTTCCCAAATCATCTTGGCACGCTCGCTTGAAGGAACACAAAGGTGTCCCAGGTGGCATAACATAGCATCCTGGAGGTGAAAATTTTGAACTTGCTGACCCTCCAAGAGCGTATGGTATGTGTGGCCAAATTTTGGGTCGATTTTGTAGAGAAGTGGCCAATCAGAAGTCTTGTTCCCATAAGAGTTGAGCACGGTGGTTAACGCGATGATCGGTGGTCGGCTGAGGCAATTTGCAACATTATTGGTGTTGCCCTTCTTGTACTTGATATTCAAATGGAACTATTGCAAGTATGTAGACCACTTTTGAGGGTGATCATTCTGCAACTTCCCTTGCGTCTGTATGAATTGCAAGGGTTGGTGGTCTATGTGGATGACCGTTTCCTTCCCCAAAATGTAATGCTTCCATTGTCAGAAATCCTGCACAATGGAATACATCTCTTTCTCATAAGTGAGATACTTTCAGACTGTGTCTGAAAGTGTCTCACAATGATATGCCACTGGATGCCCCTGTTGAGTAAGGATTGCCCCAATAGCATAGTTAGAGGCATATGCCTTGATCTCAAATGGTTGTTGCAAGTTTGGTAATGTGAGCACTAGTGCAGAGCATAGGCAATGTTTTAACTCTGCAATTGCCTTCTTTTGAGATTTATACCAAAAGAATTTTGCTTTTGCTCCTCCCTTGGTGACTTGACTCAAGGGCCAAGTGATATGAGAGAACCCCAACACGAACCTGCAGTAGCACTTGGCAAGACCCAGAAAGCTGTAGAGCTCTGTCAGAGTGGTTGGGGTCGGCCAATCCCAAATGACTTGGATTTTGGTTGGATCCACATGCACCCCACGTTCATCAATAATGTATCCCAGATACTCAACCTCGGTCATGCAAAAAGTGCAATTCTCCAAATTGGCACACAAATTGTGTTATCGCAGTGTTTGGAGAACTTGTCGGATTTGGTGGAGGTGCTCTTCCCAACTCTGGCTGAAGATCAGGATGTCATCTAAGTATACTACTACAAATGAGTTGGTGAATGGCCACAAGATGTCATCCATCAGCCTCATGAAGGTTGCGGGAGCATTCGTCAACCCAAAAGGCATAACCAACAATTCTAAAAGGCCCTCCTTGGCTTTGAAGGTAGTATTCCACACATTGGAGGGTTCAATTGGTACCTGGTGATCTCTGGAATTCAAGTTGATCTTGCTGAAATATTTTGCCCCTTTGAGTTGGTCAAGAAGGTCAACAATCCGTGGGATCGGGTACCTATTCCGGATAGTGATCTTGTTCAGTGCCTGATAGTTAATACAGAGTCTCCAAGTCTCATCCTTCTTCTGTACCAACATGACCGGGCTCCCACAGGCCGATGAACTTGGACATATTTGACCTTTCTGCAGTAGCTCCTGAATCTGCCTCTTGATTTCATCGTTCTCCAAAACAGAGCGTCGATAGATTGGTCCATTGGGTAACAACGCACCTGGGGTCAAATCGATGGAGTGCTTGACCTGACAGTGTAGAGGCACCCTTGCGGGGGAGGTGAAGATGTCCTCGTACTCCTCCACGACCTTATCCATCTGTTATTGTCATGCAAAGGGCCCTGTCTGGAGGTCGTTGCCACCGTCTTCTTCTTTCCTTGAGGGCGTATCATCAGGAAAACAAATTTCTCGATTTTGGAAATGAGCTTACTGCATTGTTTTGCAGTAACCAAAGAGATGGCGGTAGGCGGTGCTACCTCTAATATCCTGTACAACTTATTTCCCAAGGTAACAATAACAGTGTGAGGCCTTAACTCATACACATCATGTCACTTCCACAAGTATGGTTGGCCTAATAATACATCACAAACATCAAGGGGAGCAACATCACATAATACCTCATTCGTGAAGGGCTTGATGTTGTATGGAAGGTGGCACTGTTGGCTCACGCGAAGATCCCGTCCTTGGTGAAGCCACCGATGGTGTACAGTTGTGGGTGTGTTGTGGTCGGTAAGCCCTGCCGCTTCACGACCTCTACTACAATGAGGTTCTTTTGGCTCCCGCTGTAAACAATGAACTATAGCGGGGACCCTTTACCCACATATGGGAGTGGAAGAGACACTCCTCCTCCTCTGGATCTTCGGGTTCCTCCTTTTGAATCTTCATGGTGGCAATGGTGGCATTGGGCTCCACATCGATAATCTCCTTCCCTTTGTCATTCCCCTTGTCGGGTTCTGATTCAGAGTCGAAACATGCATCTGATTTCGAAGCCTTCAGCTCGGGCACCAGTGACTGATTGGCCCGACACTCACTTGTGTTGTGAGTGGAGCTCTTATGGAACTCACACCACTTTCCTGTGTCCTTCTTCGGCTTCGCAGTGTTGTCCTTTACTTGTGGCTTTGGCGGGTTGTCTTAGGTCGTCCCGCCTTGGCTTTGTCCTTTGTTCTGCGGTTTGGGGCACCTTTCCCTTGCTTCAGATTTGCAAATCCAAAGTCTTGCTTCTTCTATTTAAACTTCTACTCAATCTTGACAGCGTATCGGTATGTCGTGTCGAGTGAGGAGATGTCCAGGAACTCCATCTCATCCTGGATGTATCTGTGTAGGCAGTCGCGATACATGAGTACCAAATGTTCATTAGAATCCTTGATACCCAACTTCGTGCAAAGGGTATGAAAAAAATTGGTAAACTCTGGCACATCTTGGTCCCTTCCCTGCCGCAGCGTGGTCCACTTTATGTATTTGTCCTTATAGCTCCCGACAGGGTAGTACTGCTCCTTGATGGAATCCTAGAATGAATTCCAAGTGGGAGCGGCTAAAAATAGTGAAGTCGTACTTTCATCCTTCTGCTCACAGTAGGTTCCCACTAGTCCTTTATGTGGGGATGGCTTTGAGAAGAGCAAAAGTAATATTTTCCCAGCTGGAAAAATCATGAACAAAAAAATATCCTTCTAGCAGATTTAATCATTTATCTACGGTGTCTGCATTTATTTGGCCCTCAAATATGGGAATGTCAAAGTTTACTTATACTTTAAAAGGTGCAGAGCCTCCAGAGTCGCTGTTAGATGTGGATGCGCCACCGGTGGTAATCGTTGAAGGATCTGGGCAAAGTTATCCATCATCGTGTTCCTTTGTTTCTCGAGGGCCTCCTCGAGCAATATTTTGATAGGATCTCTTGCTCCCTCATCTTTCTTTTCTTCCCCCATGGGTGACTGTTGGGGTTTGCGAGGCTAATCTTGCAAAGGTTCAACCAGATCGAGCCCTAACTCCTTATATCCCGACCTCATTGTGGACATGCAAAGAAAAATAGAGAAAGAGAAGATTGCTCTGATACCACTGATCCATATTTAAACAAGAACGCAATAAATTACAAATATAACCACAAATACAGAGATGCAGTAGAAATAACACTTCATTTCATTAATATCAAATACTGAAATATGCTTACAAAGTTAGTAGAGGACTACAACTACTAACACAATTTCAATAGAAATTTCTAAAGACATTTCGCCAAAAAACGTCGTTTAGGGCTTCAAAACTACTTCGAAAATTCAGGGCCCGGAAAACTGCCAAAAATCATAAACTGTGCTACAATTAAGGAAAAATAATACATATAATAATAATGGTGAGGGTCCAAGTGGTATAGGCGGGTGCACCAATATCCACCTGGATAAAATAACCTACCATCTCTAACTACGTCATCCCTCTCCCACCTATGCCCACCATGAGATCTACTGCCATATGCCCCCATTTGTTTTGTCCTCTTGCCCATTGTTGATCCGAAGTGGTCCCTGTCTCTGCAATTCTGAAAAAACTCTAAAGGGTTATTGCACTGGCTTCTGCTTGTTTCTCCTATGCTTGCATGATTTTGTCATTATCTACCTTGCTACCTCTTAATTCTTCCTTCAAGATTCTCAATGTGTCTGCTAATTCAGAAGAATGCCCAACACCATGTTGCTCATCTGATCCATAGGGAGAGTCTTGGGAACTATAGTCTACCATCTTGTGAGTCATCTTTGTTGTTTTCTTCCTGCAAGATATATCATGTGAGCTAAACCAAAATATAAACATAATCAACATACCTCAGTATTGTTTTGGGAGGATATATTATTTGCAAGATCAACCAGATTAGCGCAATACATGTATAAACATAATCATAACAACATATATATATCATCCTAACCATAGTCTAGTCATCAATGCATGACCATATCAACCACACATCATGACCTCATGCATGACAACTACAACCATGTCAATGTATGCATAATCAACATATGTACGACATGCATGCATACACGATACATACAAACATTGTCATGCATAACCAGTGCATAACCGACCTATACTCATGATAAACACATCCAACAACACACCATCCACTTTCACATGGCGACACCACTGCAACCATGACCAACACCATGCATATGCCACAAGCACATAAACCACAAGCATAAAGAACACATATGCAATCGATATGAATGCATGACCAACACACCACCCATCTAGTCCAAGGGGTGAATCATGCTCTAATACTACTCTATAACACCCTCCTCCCACATTTACCCAAGTTAACTGGTTCTTTGGGGTAAACATGCGACGAGAGGCTACTAAGATTTGATTCAACTCCCCATGTACAGTTAAGGAAGCAAAACTGACAAAACATAACCAACCTGACCTTGTACACATGCTACAGAACCTCCAGGAGCCAACCAACCTTCCCAGGTGACCAACCCCTAAGCCAACCCACCATCTTACTAACATAAGGCCTCAGTCACTCCCATGATGTGGGCATGCATGTGATTGGGGCCCTCCAGTCACTCTCACAGCAAGGGCATGCAAGCGATTGGGGTCTTTTTCAACTAGTTTAGAGCCAACAACCCCGGATTCCGTGCCACTTTTTCAGGGCCAAGTCTTAGGCCACTGCCCAGAACTTCATGAAAGTTCCAGAAATGAAAAGTAACATTGAAACAATGATACAAATGCAAATACTTGAACAAAGACTTGACTGGACCCCTACTAGCCATGACAAACATTTCGTCAAACATGTCACAAATATGCATTCTACAGGTCATAACAACAAATCTGAGCATAGGGGTCTCATACTTATCTGAAAATCACTAAGAAGCATTGATGCCTTATCACATTAGCTGCATTATCATCTATTAGGTCATATATTCATTGTTCATTCATTTACAAATCAAAACATGATGAGATCCATACATCATCATTGTCATAAAACATACTCATAACCAACATATAAACAACAAAAATAATAAGGATACAACAACCATAGAATCCACATATAAACCAGTACATTTACACATGAAATACCAAGGAGAAGGAACTCTTATTAATGAATGCAAAAGCCAACCAGGTTTGGGACTTCCATGAACCACCCGACCATAGATTGGCTGAACCAAATATTTCTTTCAACCAATCACCCCCGTGCCATATTCCAAGCATGAATGTGGGACTCATAACCAAAAAAGAACCAAATGAGCATGGATGCCACCAGATTTCTCCACCTACACTGTGAGGAATTTTACTGTCTCCTAGTCTCTAGGCTTTACCGCAATCCACAGTCTGATTCAGGGATCACTAGGCCATAATCGAGACACCACCCTCCAGGCTTTACCATATATCCTGCCATTCATCGACCAAGGATTCTAGGCCTAATCAAGGGAACCCAACTCTAGACTTTAGTGTATATCCCGTCATTCATCGGTTGAGGATTCTTAGGCCCAACAAGGCAACACAAAATCTAGCTTTACCGCAAGCTACAGTCTAATTCAGGGGTTACCAAGCCAAGGCTTTATTACAATCCATAGTTTGGTTCAGGGATCACTAGGCCATGTGTTCTTCCTTTTAGAGATCCACCTCACTCAATTTTGAATCCATTCGACAATCCAACTCAACCAAAACATGAGAACCCCATCACACCAAGGTTGTCCAGAAATGGCAAGGTTAGGCTGAAAAACACCGTCACACTTGGAAAACCCCATGCCAATGACAATAAGCAAACCAATAACACACATGCATAACCATGCATGCTAAAACTAGTAAGGAAATCACACATGAAAATCGGTACCTACAAATAATCCTACTGTAGCTGTTAGATCCTGCTCTTCCTTGCTTGATCCTTGCTTTCCTTTGCCTTCTTTTCTTTTCTTGATCCAATGTTGAAGTTCTCCAAGAAAAATATATGTGTCAAAGAGTGAGAGAGAGAGAGAGAGAGAATAGAGAGAGAGCTCCAAAATTGAACTGAAAAAAGGTACCAACTAATTCTCAGAAGCCTTTTTATTAATGAGGCCTTTATTTTCTTAATTTTCCATTATTTTTCATCGTTTTCCTCTTCACATGCAACTTGTGAACTTTCGCCTTCATTCTCTCCTAATTTCGATTATGTTCATAAATAAAATTCCAATTAATGCCTTGTGCCTTTCTAAAGCCTTTGTTATTGCCTTTGCCAATTTCCTTAGCCACAATAAACCAAATGAACACTCACACTAGGATGTCTTGCCCAACATTCATCTTGGAATAAGTGTCCCATAACCGTGGTTATTATTTTTCCCTTATTAACTTTTATTACGTGGAATTTTCACCAGGGCTGTTACAAACACCACCTTTTATCTCTAGGAGAAAACCTTCGGGGAAGAAATACTTCCCATCTATGTCCATCATAGTCCATCACGGTGACGTTTTGAAACTTTGTTTCGTTGTGATGCGTCACCCTAGCACTTTGAAGGTACACGATGTCCCAATGCTTTGGAAATATATTTCACTCCGATGATTTGGTAATATAGGTCACCCTAGTGTTTTAAAAATACACATCACCTCGAGGTTTTGAGGGTTGGCCTTGTCAGGAAGATTCTTCTAGGGAAACTGTCCCTTGAAGGAAATCCTCTGACAAAACTCTAGTTTTGTTCCTTGACTGTTGTTAGCTAACGAACTCCTGTCAAGGGTAAAAAAATCAAGTATTCGCCCCTTTTTTCTTCTACTATGTTCTCGACTTCTATTGCAGATGTATTACAGGGTTAATAAAGGTTCATACACATTCACAAAGTTTCATACAAGACTTCATCGATTTCAATAATCCTAGAGAACCTTGTGATTCAATCTAATCGACTCAATCATGAACAAAACACCTAATTAATAAGGAATAAAATGCGCCACACAAGATCCACATGTCAATTCCTCTATTTTTTTTAATAATAATTTGATTTTTTTTTTTTAAATTAATATTATTAATATTTATAACTTTGTAATTAATAATTAATAAAAAAAATCATCACATTTATATTAAAAAAATTAATAAAAAAAATCTCTTTAAAGTTGCTCTCTTTACAATTACGACGATGGAATGAGGAAATATAAAATCCCTCGACACCATGTACAATTGTAACAACCCTAGTGAAAATTTAATGTAATAATGTAAATAAAGGCAAAATAAGACCACACACAAAGGGACACATATTCCAAGATGAATGTTGGGCAAAGATATCCTAGTGGGCATCACTAGATGTGTGCTCTTGGCTAAGGAAATTGGCAAAGGCTAAGGCAAAGATATTAGAAGGCAAAAAGGCATTTTTGGCACATTTATTTATACAAATAAAGGAATTAGGAGAAAAGGAAGGTAAAAGGTCACAGGCTGCATGTGAGGAGGAAATTGATGAAAAACAATAGAAAATGAAGAAATTAGAGGCCTCATTAATAAAAGGGATTATGAGGATCAGTTGGCAGGCTTGGTTGGTGGGGCTCTTAGTCATTTCAACCTTTTGTCAGTTCAAGTTTGGAGCTCTCTCATTATTCTCTCTCTCTCTCACTCTTGGTCACTTAGAGTTTTCTTGGAGCACTCTAGCTTTGGATCAAGGAAGGAAAAGTAAGCAAAGGGAAAGGAAGGAAAGCAAGGATCGAGGAAGAAGAGTAGGATCAAGCAGCTTCAATAGGAATACTTGCAGGGAACCTTTTGCATGTGTGATTTCCTACTTGGTTTGGAAATGCATGGCTTTGCATGTTGGTGTATGGTTCTAATCTTGTCGGTGGCATGGTTTTGTCAAGTTATGACTAGCCTTGCCTTTTTTCCGGATGCCATAATGTTGGGAAGTTTATTTCGGTTTTTAGCTCTCGTTTACCATATGGATTTCAGAATTCGGGGCGGAGTTGGTCTCAAGTTCCATTCCCAAAGGCTTAGGAATCCCTTGACTAGTTTTGGCAAGATACACGGTAAAGCTTGAGGGAGAGGTCTCGGTTTAGGGCCTAGTGATCTAGGTTTGGATTGTGGTAAAGCATGAGAGACAAGGAGACGAAAAATTCCTCAAGGATAGTGACAAATTATAGATGGCATTCCAAGTTCGGTTCGATTTTGATCAGGCACCGGTTTTGGTGTGATCACGGTTTGATGAGGGTGGAGGTGGTTTAACCTCTAGATTCCCTTGGTTGTTGTTGGATTGGTTGTTCTATGAGATCCCACATTCATTCTTGGAATATGGCACGGGGGTGACTGACTGAAAGAGAGATTTGGTTCAACCATGTCTACGGTCGGGTGGTACGTGGAAATCCCGAACCTGGTCGGATTTGCCTATGATTAATAAAAGCTAAGTTCTCTTACTTTTGCACTGATTTATATGTGGATTTAATGGTTGTCATATCTCTGATATTTATATGGTTTTATGTTGGTTATAAGCATGGTTAAATGACTAGTTTATGTCACGGTTATTTCATGTACTTACTTGTAATTGCTAAATGGATGGATGCAAGACCTAATTGATGATATAATAGTTCAATGGAGAAGGAGGTGATCCTTCTCGTTATGTTTCATAAGTTATTTCAGTCATTTATGTTCTGTCTTGTATCCTAGACCTGTAGGTTGCATTGATGCCAAGTGTTTGACAAAATGTCAGTCCTGGTTGGGGATGCTCAAGCCTAATCTTGAGGTTTATTTTGAGTATTTAGTATTGTTATGATGTCTTTGAATGATTCTGAAGGTTGTAACAAGTTCTGGGTAGAGGCCAGGATTCTGGGCTAGAAAAGTGGCTCAAATTTCAGGGTCGCTGGCACAAGTTTGCTGAGAAAAGTCCACAGTCGCTGGCACAAGTCTGCTAAGAAAAGTCCACAGTCTATGAGAGTAAATTTGAGTTGTTGGTCATTGTCTTGCCTATAACATGAGAGCGACTCTAGGTTAAAAGGCTTAAATCATCAGTGGGACTCAGGGACAGGCTGTCTGAGTGGCTGACATGTCTCCTAGGGGTGTTTTTACTGATGTGGATGGGTTTGTTTGAGGTGTTATGTTGTGTATAGGTGATGTTATGTACATGTTGGATATGCAGTGTTATGTACACATGGTGCTTTATGCATGTTGTACATATGGTGCTATGTACATATGGTGTTGTGTGCATGATTGTACAAGTGGTGTTGTGAGCATGTGGTGTCGTGTACATGTTGTACATGTGGTGCTGTGTGCATGTGGTGTTGTGTACATGTCGTGCATGTGATGTTGTGTACATATGGTGTCACGTACAGGTCGTGCGTGTGGTATTGTGTACACATTGTACAATGATGCAGTGTACAAGTGGCATTGTGTACACATTGTGCAGGTGGTGCCGTGTACGTGTTGTTGCGCACACGTTGTGAAAGTGGTTGCAGTGTACAGGTGGTACTGTGTACATGTGGTACATATGGTACTGGTGTAGATGCATGTATTGCATGGTGTTGTATGACGTGTGTACTTGTATGTGTGTGATGCACACTATGTGTATGTGCACATGGTTGAGGAGAAGACACTGGGTGTTTGTTTGGTGTGGCAACCGATCCAAAGTGCATATAAAATAAAGAAAAAGGTAGAAGCTAAGGATTGATGAAAGGATAAGTATCAACATTTTATTTCAGCTTTATTATGCATGTGATTTATGATTATGGTATATGATGATTATATGTGATCTATTATTATGGTTTATGATTGTTACATGTGATTTATGATTTTGATCTATGATGGTTGTGTTTGAGCTAACCATATGTGAAATGTTTATACATGATGTTTGATCAAACTGTTAGTTTGACTTGTTGTGACAGGAAGCGAGCAAGATTGCAAGTGTACCTTATTAACGAACTACCAATGAGGTATGGTTTGAGGTCATTTCGATTTATTTGAATCTAATGGAAATTACGTGCTTGGAACAAGAATGCATGAATATGCCCGGTTGGGTGGTTGAAATCAACTGCGAGAATTGGAAACAACAACAAAAGAAATTGGAACATGCAGCAGTATGATGGTAAAGTACTTCAGGAGTAGGGCCATTGTGGGACATTGATACCCAATAGTGTCCAGTGATTTCCATGAGCATGCTATGACTAATATAATGGTTTTGAGGAAGGTATATGCCTTGGTTTTGTATATTTTGATGCGAGGAATCCTTTCAAAGGGATGGATCGCCTGGGATAGGGGATGTTGGGGAACTTGGAAGGTGAGTGACTGCATGAAAGGGGGTGACCGGATTTCCTGGGGGACTGTGTAGTAGAGAAGGGAAGGTCACTGATATACTTGTTTTGGTCATGAGCATTTCCAGATGGAATCATATACACATTGAGAGTGCGCCCTGGAACAATGAGTTGGTAACTGTTCATTGAGGGGACAAGTGGCACAAGATTGTAGCATTGGACATTGGATGTAGTTTTGACTGTGGCAATGGACTTCCTAGGAAGGAGGTGAATCCTGGTACTACTTTTGAGGGTGGAGGCGTGAGCCTATAAATTCCCTTGTTGATTGATACAGGCATCACATCCTTTTATTTGCTGGTTTAGCAAATGTGCATATGTGTATATGTGGTTATTGTAAATACCGTAATGAGCTGTGTTATAAAGCTCCAGTATGCTAGTAAGGTTGTTATCTGGTCATGTTGTCATGGTGTTTTGCTTTTGAGCAGGTCTTCCATTGTAAATACTGCAACGAGCTAAGTTATAAAGTTCCATGGGCAGTGTGTTTGCTTTTCAATGATCTTTTTGAGGTTTTGGTATGGTTTAACACTAAGGACGGTGTTCCCTAAGGGGGAGGGTTATGTAACAACCTTGGTAAAAATTAATGTAACAATGTAAATAAAGGAAGAATAAGACCACAGGTAAGGGATATGTATTCCAAGGTAAATGTTGGGCAAAGATATCCTAGTGGGCATCACTGGATGTGTGTTCTTGGCTAAGGAAATTGTTAAAGGCTAAGGCAAAGATATTAGAAGGCAAAAATACATTTTTGGAACAATTATTTATGAAAATAAAGGAATTAGGAGAAAATGAAGGTAAAAGGTCATAGGTTGCATGTGAGGAAGAAATTGAAGGAAAATAATGTAAAATGAAGAAATTAGAGGCCTCATTAATAAAAAGGCTTATGAGGATCAATTAACAGGCTTGGTTGGTGAGGTTCTTAGTCAGTTCAACCTTTTGTCAGTTTAAGTTTGGAGTTCTCTCATTATTCTCTCTTTCTCACTCTTGGTCACTTAGAGTTTTTTTTTAGCACTCTAGCTTTGGATCAAGTAAGGAAAAGTAAGCAAATGGAAAGGAAGGAAAGCAAGGATCAAGGAAGAAAAGAATGATCAAGCAACTTCAACATGAATACTTGCAAGTAACCTTTTTCATGTGTGATTTCCTAGCTGGTTTGGACATGCATAGCTTTGCATGTTGGTGTATGGTTCTCTTGTTGTCGGTGGCATGGTTTTGCCGAGTTATGACTAGCCTTGCCTTTTTCCGGATGCCATGTTGTTGGGATGTTTATTTCAATTTTTAAGCTTTGGTTTTCCAGATGGATTTCAGAATTCGGGGCGGAGGTGGTCTCAAGTTCCATTCCCAAAGGCTTACGAATCCCTCGACTGATTTTGGCAGGATACATGGTAAAGCCTAAGGGAGAGGTCTCGGTTTAGGGCCTAGTGATCCAGGTTTGGATTACGGTAAAGCCTAACAGACAAGGAGACATGAAATTCCTCAAGGATAGTGATGGATTCCGGATGGCCTTCCAAGTTCGGTTTGGTTGTGATCAGGCACCAGTTTTGGTGTGATCACGATTTGATGAGGGCGGAGGTGGTTTAACCTATGGATTCCCTTGGTTATTCTATGAGATCCCACGTTCATGGTTGGAATATAGCACGAGGGTGTCTGGTTGAAAGAGAGATTTGGTTCAACCATGTCTATGGTCGGGTGGTACGTGGAAGTCCCGAACATGGTCGGATTTTCCTATGATTAATAAAAGCTAAGTTCTCTTACTTTTGCACTGATTTATATGTGGATTTAATGATTGTCATATCTCTGATATATATATGGTTTTATGCTAGTTATAAGCATGGTTAAATCACTGGTTTATGTCATGGTTATTTCATGTACTTACTTGTAATTGTTAAATGGATGGATGCAAGACCTAATTGATGATATAATAATTCAATGGAGAAGGAGGTGATCCTTTTGGTTATGTTTCATAAGTTATTTCAATCATTTATATTCTATCTTGTATCCTAGACTTGTAGGTTGTATTGATGCCAAGTGTTTGACAGAATGTTAGTCCCGGCTGGAGATGCTCAGGCCTAATCTTGAGGTTGCTTTTAAGTATTTAGTATTGTTATCATGTCTTTGAACGATTCTGAAGGTTGTACCAAGTTCTGGGCAGTGGCTGAGATTTTGGGCTAGAAAAGGGGCTCAAATCTCGGGGCCGCTAGCACAGGTTTGCTGAGAAAAGTCTATAGTCACTGGCACATAGGCCTATGACTGTCTTGCCTATAGCATGAGAGCGACTTTGGGTTAAAAGGCTTAAAATCATCAATGGGACTCAGGGACAGGCTATTTGAGTGACTGACATGTCTCTTGAGGATGTTTTGTTGATGTGGATGGGTTTGTTTGATGTGTTCTGTCAATTCCATTTCCTTAAGGTTACCAAGGAGATTGAATCCCTTATAGTGACCTCTCCCATCACATGTTTGCCCCGGCTGGTTGGTTACTTGGGTGGACCTAGGAGGAGGAAGCGTTACAACAATTACGATAATAAAACCACATAATCAATTCATACCATGGTGAGAAAAATGATTCTACATACACCCAAACTCTTAAAGATCTATTTGAATTTGATGCGTTTCACTCTATATTCATATGGTGCATGTCAAATAATAAACACCTTATATAACATGATTAAAACCACCAAAAACATAAAACATACCCAAAAAAAAAATAAAAATTAAAAAAAATAAAAAATTAATACTAACGGAACATCATCCCATCACCCCATACCAGGCTGAATTTGAGACATGACCTCATCTCTAACCATTCAACAAAATTTTAAAAAATAAAAATAATAATTTTTTTTTATTATATATAAATATAAGTTTTACTTTAAAGAGCAAAATTAAAATATTGTTCAAATTAATACATCAAAATGGATGTTATATGTGCCAAGGGACATAATAAGTGGGTATTAACTTTCTTACAAATTATTCCACTTTGGTTGAGAAACGTAATACCCAATAATATATAAGTTGATACCATAATATTTAAGACCTAAATTTAATTAAGGAAGTAATTAATAAAGTATAAAGCATAAAGTATGTTTGTCCTTGTTTTCCTTCGTAGAAAGTAAAGCTCGAGGGTGGAACGCATTTTGTTCAGACATTTCGGTGAACAGAAAAGGTACATTAGGGAAAGGAAAAGAGACAGGTTAAAGGACGAGAGGCGGGTTGGAGCAACGAAGAGAAACAAAAGCGAGGGTCTTTGTAAGAAGGAAGAGAACAGACAACCATGGCACCTGATCCAGAAGAAGACTTGAAGGAATCCAACCCCAGACCTCTTGACGAGGATGACATAGCTTTGCTCAAGACCTATGTATGTTTCCTATATCTGTTCCCCCGCTTCGCCCTGTTTTCCTCCCAGCAATTTTACTTCGGGACGCAGCCAAGTATTTATTTATTCTGTAAAATGTATATTTCATATTATTTTGCAGGGTTTAGGACCTTATTCGACCTCCATAAAGAAAGCAGAGAAGGAAATCAAAGAAATGGCAAAGAAGGTTAATGATCTTTGCGGTGAGCTTTTCCTTTCAGACCTCTTAAATACCGCTAATTAAACCTAATTACATTTCTTGTGAAGAGAATTTTGTACTGTGAAGTGTAACCTGCGATAGATAGTCATGTTTATTGACAGCTGGTTGAATGTCAAGTAGGAGGCCCTTACAATTGTGGATTCCTTGCCCGGCTTTGCGACAAGATAGATATCCATCTTCAATGCGTATAACTCCCCAATTCTACTTTTTAGCTCAACTAGTACCATGCATGTGAATAGATATTGTTAGTGAATGAACATCTCTAAGGAGACGTGCGAATTATACCAATTGAACAGAGATAATGGGAGATGAGCTCCTTGGGTACGCGGTAATGTCATTATTAGCTTATTTTGGAGTGCTAGTGATGCTTTAGTTTTGATTTCTTGCAAAAAGATGTCATTTGGAAAAATGGATTCAAGACAATGGCAATACCACCCAAAGACAGGTCTTTTACAAATGTATTTGTAACACAAGTATGCATAATTCCACACAAGTAAGTTATTTTTTGTTTTGTTCGTAATATGGTTGACTAAATGAAATTTGCTGGGTCTGGTTGTTGCTTGTGAAGCTCATCATTCATGTCATCTATCTTCTTCTTAAGTCGTTTCTTCATATCTGACTGTTATTTTTCGTCTAGACCATTCTTTCTCCGACCCCTGCTACTGCTTGAAGATTGCTTTCTTGTATTGGGATACCGCCTTATAGATGTTGCACCTAGCTCCGAGTCGTTGGGGTCACCTCAATTGTAGGTTCTCCGATTTCTGTGGTAGGTTTCTTCCCAGAGTCACTGTTTTATCCAGCTATTGATGACTTTCTTCCGAGGCTTATCAAGACCTGACTTGTGTAATCGCTATAACATGGGACAAGAGAACTTTTTTCTTGGCTTTTTCATATGCCTTCCCGGAATCAGCCATTTTGGATATAGGCTTCTTCTTCCGTCCCCTCATTTTATTGAGCCTTCTCCCTGCTCCATTCTAATAGAATTCCAATAAATCTAGGAGAAACAGAGTTAACTTTGCTTCATCAAGGACGTCAAGGAAGACAAAAAAATTGGGATGAAAAACTGCAAAGTTGTAATTTCATCCTCCTATTACGTCTTCTGGATTTCTGGTGACATTTCATCCTCCTAATTAATTTCTGGTGACGTTTGTTACGCAAACTCTTTCTTCTTCAATATATATTTCTACTTGTCATTCTTGATTCAGATTCTCTTCCAAGTTCTGCTCTTAGATCCCCTCCCAACCTTGATCCGTTTTCAACTTGGGAGTTAAAGTTTAAATACTCTTAGATCTCTGTCCTTCAACCTCGTCGCTTGGTTTGCCACCCAATCTACCACTCCTTTGGCAGATTTTATGACAGGTGATGTAGTTCAATAAACTTACCCGTTTGCTCCACGTCCACTGATCTTAGAGCTTCCGATTCTGAAGATTGAGCCTCCCTTACATCATGTTGATGATAATTTGGGAGTCTCCTTCCACATTAATGTCTCGAATCCAACCATTTGGTAGGAATCAGGATATTACCCAAGCAATTAAAGCACCGACTTCAGCTTGGTTGTTTGCATTGCCCCCAAAGCCTTTCATGTAGATTTATTTGATCTGAACTTTGGGATCTTAAGGACTTCACACCATGCTTTCCCTGAATTTCCTTTTGCTGCCCCATCAAAGTTGATCTTTTATTTGCCCTTCCACTGGGGGTTGCTAGGATGACTCCTTGAGAGTAGTCAGCTGTCTATTGGGAGTATCTCTCGTATTAACTAGATATGGTCAGAGTCAAGGGATTAGCTAGCGGTCTCAAGTTTTCTTCTACGTTTAGGTGGTAACCTTCAATAGGGGTGGGTCCTACTTCTGATTGCCTCTAAACTTCTGTGCCATATCATTCTTTCTCTCTCTCGTCTTAAATTTTAATAAACATGAGCTGCTGGTATTTCAAATTGCGATATTAAGACTTTTCATTGCCTTTCTACATGTCTTTGTCAATCGGGAAATTTTAATTTAAAATTTTCTTCAACCCATAACCATTTCCAAGTTATCAACCAATGCAGGAGGCTGTGTGATGCATTGTACTAGTCTGCAAGCAATGTACCCATAAAAAAAAACTAAACTAACATTCAAATGAACTGGTATGCTATTTGGATGAATTGGTCTGGCATATTTAGGAAGATCAAACCTCAGAAAAAACATGTCTATTTTTTAATCGTAAAGAAGTCTTAGACATTAAAGTTACAGTACTTTTATAGTAGATGTATAAAATGCTTCCTACAGGTTTATTGGCATGGGGTTGATTGAATACAGTCTGGACATACATGGCCTAATTTCCAAGAGGGATTATTTTTTCATACCAAAGGTGCTGTAGCTGCTGCGACTATGATGCAAAACTGGACGCATAGCATATCTATCATACTAGGCATGGCTCAGATAGAGTAGTTACTGGTGAAGAAATTTCTTCTGGCTTTGACTTTTAATGTAACAGAAATTTAATCTCTTAAATAGAGGTTTCCTGGATCTTAATCCTGTGAATTTTCAGCCTTGGCGCTGCTATGAAATATAATACGAAACAGCAGTGGAAGTGAACAATATTCCAATTGTAATGTCCTCTTCTAATTAAATTGCCCAAGGGAGGACGGAGTAGCCTATCAAACCTGGTAGGCTATAGTCAATTATAAAGGGGGACCCCACTATTCAATGTTTTTGGGGTAACGTTGGGTAAATTTAGGGTAATTGGAGGAAAACTTGTGAAAGAAGCCAAATTTGGGGCAAAGTGGAGGGAAACTTGTTAGCCTTTCAAATTAAAGTTAGGAGAAGAGACCTTAAAGGGAATCTATAAATAAGAGAGGAGTATCATTTTTCTCATCACGGTTGGTGGATATTTCTATTTTGTGAGCTAAGGCTCTTGCGTGTTTTAAGACCCCTTTCTTTCTGATTGTTTTCAGTGGTGAAAGATTCCACGGTCCACCCTCTCCATTCTGTTTGGCATAATTTTCTGAGGCATCTTCCATCTGATTTTGGCAAGCAAGGGAGGATTTCTGTGGATTGATTGATCTGAGGAGCAATTCTGTGGGCTCTGAGACCTGTTTAGGGCAATTCCAGGGCAGCAAAACCCTTATCTGGGTAGCAAGCAGCTTGTTCTGTGGCAGCGTAAGCCTGTTAGGGAAAATAACAAGGGCAGCAAGGTTCCAGACAGTCCTGAAACCCCAATTTCAGGGCATATGTTTAATCTGAGCACGTTTCCTTGCAACAACGAGGCCATTTTAAAGGTAAAATTTGGACAGAAAGGTCCCCTAAGCCCCTGGCCTGAGGCAGTGGCCCTCTTGGAGTGATTTTCAGTGGTAAAACAAGGTTATCAATGGCAGCGAAGTCCTGCCTGAAGCAGCAGAGGCCTCAGAGGCTAGCGTGGTCCATCGGAAGTTAGTCAGAGAAGCAACGAGCTTATCCTGTGATTTTGGACCCTGGTCTGAGTATTGTTTAGGGCAGCAACTCAAACCTAGGTCAGATTCGGACACAGTTTGTGGCAGCAAAGTGAAGTCGGGCTGGGAAGGGCTGTCCAAGCAAGCAGCGTTCTAGAAGCTGTCCGAGCAAGCAGTGTCCATTCTAGAATAGCAACAAGGCCAATTAGGGCTCTTTGTTGGCAACAGGACAGCAGGACAGCGAAGTTGTGGAGGCAGAGTAAGCACTAATGGAGAATTTGTAAGCTGGTTAGTTGTTACTGATAGGGTAATTAGTGTTGTTACTGTTACTAAATGACTAAGTGTTGTACAGTAGACCTTGCTGGTGTAACAACCCTAGAAGTGAATCTGTGAAAATTGTAACTGGATGTGTACTGTTGATATTATTAAAGATCATCCACTTGTTTACTTTGTTGTGTAATTACTGTCATCTTTGTTGAATTGGAAAGGAATGCTGTGATATTCGTACTATATTGTCTCATGACCCAATAACCCTTGGGGCACATTCTTCCTAAGGGATATTACAGTGGTATCAGAGTTGTGCATCCTACCATCTTGAGGGTTAACAAGGGAATTTAGATTGTTTGGGTGAGGGACCAACATTCAGAACAACAGTACGATGGTGGGAAGAATGACTGAAGAAAAGTTTTTTTAGAGCAGGAGATCAACCTTTATCTCCATCCAAAGATGTCCTTCCTCATTCGTTGGAGGAGGTGACAAGGCAACTACAAATGGTGGGACAGCCAGTTGGCTCTAGTAGCAATGGTTCCAGGAATGACTAACTTGGGTGAATACAAGCTATTGAGGCATAAAGATGGAAATGTAAGGCTTGTTGCACATCGTCTGAACAAAGTTTTAAGGGTTATAGCCCCTGAAATCCCTTATAAGGAGAATATAATGCAGGAAATTAGGGAGCTCCAAAATTCTTTGGAAGAAATGCAACTTGAATCAGATGTAGCTAAAACACTTGCATTAAAAGAGGAAGAGGCAAATTTGGTTCTTCGAAATAAACTTGAGCTTGCTGCCAATCGAAGCTCAGCCTTGGAAGAAAGCTATGACATGACAAGAAAAACCCAGTCTCTTAAGGTTTCAGTAGCAGGTGCACACCGAGAACTGGTGATGTCTCAAAATGAAGATGATGATATCTTGGGGAGCATTGATCAGTTTGATTCCATGTGCTATCAGTCAGGCTCGACACAGAAGCCTCCAGTTTTGAAATTTCCAAGCACAAGCCCTAGTGTCACTCTTGCTGATGCTAGAAAACAATCATATTTTATGGAAACTAGTGTGCGTGGTTCAAGCCATCCAACAATATAAAAAAAATTATATCTGCAATCACGGTGGGTAGGTAACTCTTTGTGCAAATGAACAGGACAATAGGAGGGAAAACACTGTGGAAATGAATGGAAAAGATGCATCGGAGCAGCGATTGAAAGAAGAATCAATTCCTAATCTAAAGAATGCTACACAAGAGCATGAGTAGCCCCAGAGAGCAGAGCAAGCAAAACTCAGAAACCAAAATTGATGGCTTTCTCATCAAGTTGGTATGGGTGCATATGAGCAGAATAAAGGGGAAGAAAACACAGAATTGGACGCAAAATCTACAGTTGAGTAGACATAAAAAAGAGAAGAGGGTGAGTCCCAGAGACGGAGAAAAAGGCCAGAAAGGGTGCAGATTAAGGGGGATGTGGATTCAACTGGTTTTTATCAGGTTCACTCTATTTTTGTCAGTGTTCAGGATGATGCAAACAAGCTTAGCAAATTGGTCACTGTAAAATCTGAATACCCCCTAAAGTTGCATGTTGTTTGTGTTGATATTAATGTTGTGCAAGGCGGCAGTAAGCAACAAGCTAACAGAATGAGGGTTTCATTGTCCAGTGGCATGCTAAGAAGTGTCCCTAGTGATAAAGAGAAAGTTGGTGTAGGGGCCAAGATCAAAGTTGTTGTTCGTAAAAGGCCTCTCAACAAACAGGAGATTTCTAAGAAAGAAGAAGATATTATAACCATTGAACCAAACCATACTTCTCTTACAGTTCACGAGACTAAGCTTAAGGTGGACTTGACGGCATATGTTGAGAAACATGAATTTGTTTTTGATGCAATGTTAGATGATCAAGTGTCTAGTGATGAAATGTACAAAGTGATTGTCGAGCCCATTGTTCCAACAATATTTCAACAGACTAAAGCAACATGCTTTGCATATGGGCAAACAGGTAGCAGAAAGACTTTTACCATGCAAACCTTGCCACTGAAGGCCTCCCAGGACATTTTGAGATTAATGGACCAAGTTTACAAAAAATCAAAGATATCAATTGTGCTTCAGTTTCTTTGAAATTTCTGGTGGCAAGCTTTATGATCCACTGAGTGAAAGGAGGAAGCTTTGCATGAGAGAAGATGGCAAACAACAAGTCTGTATTGCAGGCCTGCAAGAGTTTAGAGTATTTGATGTGGAGACTATTGAGGATTTCATTGAAAAAGGAAGTGCTTGTAGGAGCATTGGCACAATGGGAGTAAATGAGGAATCATCACGTTCTCATGCAACTCTTCAACTTGTCAAAAGATCAGTTCATGGCAGTAATTGAAAGCCTGCTCGTTTGGTTGGGAAGCTTTCATTCATAGATCTTGCTATAGTGTGGTGATGATACCACCGATGATGATCACCAAACAAGAATGGAAGGAGCAGAAATCGATAAGAGCTTACTAGCTTTGAAAAATGCATACGTGCTCTAGATAACGCTCAAGTTCGCATTCCATTTGGATGGAGAAAGTTAATAGAAGTACTTTGAGATTCAGTGATTGGTGACTCATGTAGAAAAATTATGATCTGCACCCTTAACCCAATTTACAAGTTTGCATGTGTTTGTTTAGGCCCAACCCACATGTTTTGTCATGCTGATATAAATTTTAGTATGCATTCATTGCAAACATTAAAAGAGTACTTCTACTATTTTTCACTTTCCTATCAGCTGGTAATTAATACAAAATTTAGGCAAACATTCACACATATGAGACACTTATTTTTGGTCAAGTTGACCCTGGAAAAACCCCACAGCCTCTTGGGGAAAACCGGTCTTCAAAGGAGGATTTTATTGCTTAAGAAATTACAAAATAAGTACAAAAATTCACTGTACTTATCTCCCTTTTTCTGCTGTAGCATTAAATGCAAATTCTGGAAATTTGTGACCACTGAACAATTCAGATTTTCACAAAATGCATGCCCAGAATTTCTGCATTAAATTCTCTGCCCAGCTCCTAGAGAAATGTGCCCAAAATCTGCCTCGAAAACTGTGCAACTGCTCCTCAATTTCTACGCTGAAGGGTGACTGTTCTGCTTCAATTTTCATGCCAGACAGTCTTTGAAATCCTCCTCAAAAATCATGCTGACTGAAGCTGACTGTCCCGAAATTCGTGCCTTGAATTTCAGGCATGAACTGAGCTGTTTCCTCAAAATTCGTGCTTAGAACCTCCTCGAAAATTGTGCCCAGCTCCTTGAATTTTGTGCTGCTGCTCCTCGAAATTCGTGCAGCTCGTCTCCTTGATTTCTGTGCCTCCTTGAAAATCATGCTGAGTACAAATCCCTCCTAGAAATTTGAGCCCTCCTTTCTCTGCTGTAATTTCTCTTCCTTCATGAAGCTTCTCCTCTCATCTCTTCTCCTTATGCTCTCTCTCAAGTGTGAAGTGAAGAATGAGATCCCTTTTCTCTCTTTTGTCTTCTTAGAAAAGATTGAATCCCTAAACCTAAGGTACATTGGTTGAGATTTAATCTCAAAATCTCAAGATGTGTGGTTGAGATGAAGTCTCCCAAATGACCCCCCTCACACGTTGGCCCCATCACTTAAAAGTTTCCTTGTACCTTTTTCAAGTTGTGTACTTTTTTCTGTTTTTTTCATAAAGTGATTTTTCAACTCACTTTAATATTAGGAAAGTACACTTAGTATTTTACACTTAAAGTCACTTTATAAATTACAATAGTTCTAATTACCTTTTCCACCAATGACATTAATATAACTCATAAATGTCACCAAGACAAAAGTAATTAATGTGTTCACTAGGCTAAAAGGGATAAATGCCTAGTAACACCTCTCCTTGGTACTATTTTCAACACTCCCTCTTACCGAGGAAGGTGTTGCTCACCACTCCCATCATGTCTCTGAAGAAAACATGCTTGCCTCTTGGCAAAGACTTGGTGAGAATGTCTGCTACTTGCTCATCAGTGGATATATACTCAAGCTTCACTGCTCCTCGCTGAACTCAATCTCTCATGAAGTGGTATCTCAACTCTATATGCTTTGACTGATTGTGAAATACTGGATTATCAGAGAGACTGTTTAATACAACTCTGATTATCATAGTAAATTGTAGTTGGTCTCAACATCTGACCAAATAATCCATGAAGCATCTTGCGAAGCCATAATGCCTTGCACCCTGCCTGACTAGCTGCCATATACTCTGCCTTTGTGTTGCTCAATGCCACTGACTTCTGTTTCCTGTTGAACCATGACACAACTGCCGAGCCCAATCAGAGACAACATCCAGAAGTACTCTTTTGGTCACTGACGCTGCCAGCCCAATCTGAGCCTGTGCAACCAATCAATTTGACTTCATCACATCTGACATAGTTTAAACCATGATCCACTTTGTCCTGTAAGTACCTCAACACATGTTTTGCAGCCACCCAGTGTACTCTCCTGGTCTCCATCATAAGTTGACTCAATGTGTTGGCTGCAAAACAATTATCTAGTTTAGTGTTGGCCAGATACATCAATGAACCAATTAATTGACGATACGAAGTGGGATCCACCAACTCGGAATCAACATCATGCAACTTCTTCCAGTTGGTGATCATAGGAGTAGCCATAGGCCTGCAACCATTCATACGAAATCTCCTCAAGATATCTTCTGCATACCTACTCGAGCCCACAAGGATGTGCCCATCCTCCTGCCAAACCTCCAACCCCAGATAGTAATGAATCAACCCCATATCATTCATATCAAACTTTGAAGCAAGATCTCTCTTGTAATGATAGATGAGATTGTCCTCATCTGTAATAAACAAGTCATCCACATACAGTACCAGAATGAGTGGATCGTCACTTACCAGGATAAAGTATAGGTTCAGATCTGTATCACTCTTCTGGAATGCTAGTACCATGCCCTCGGTGCCTGCTTCAGTCCATACAAGGCTTTCTTCAGCCTACACACATGAGACTCCCTCCCATGCAACTCATCCCTCAGGCTGCTCAATATACAACTCCTACATAACACCATTAAGAAAGTCGGTCTTCACATCCATCTGGTGAATCCTTCATCCCATCTCAGCTGCTATAGATATCACTGCTTTAGTGGAAGTATAGCGAGCAACTGGTGCAAAGGTCTCATAGTCAACTCTTTCTTTCTGTGAGAACCCCTGCGCCACAAACCGAGCTTTGGACTTCACGTTGCCATCAACAACATGTTTGATCTTGTAGAGCCACTTGGAAGTCACAACTGACTTCCCATTAGGATGTGGCACTACCTCCTAGACATCATTCTTCATGATAGAGGCATACTCCACCATGGCATCTCTCCAAATCTGCTGTCTAGTGGCCTCCTCAAAACTAGCTGGCTTTGTCTCCACAACATCTGCCACAAAGCCACCCAACCTCTCTGGTGGTCTGCTCTCCCTCATTGACCACTTGGGTCTCCCCACTGCCTCCTGAGCCTCCTTCAGGGTCTCCCGAAGCCATCTTGGCTTCCTCTTCCTTGCAGTAGTCTCTTGTGGTGGTATGGGAAAATCCTCAACTGGTGCCTCTCGTCCAGGCAAGGAAGGCTCTGAAATAACCAATGGAGATCCTGAACTCTGAGATACTGTGCCTAATGAACTTGCACCAGGTGAGCTTGTACCAGGCAAAATTGTGCCTTATGAACCTGTCACCCCTGAAGAAGGTGAACCTTCTGATCCTGATGTACCACGTGATGCACCTTAAACCTGTGGGGTTGCCCCCTGCCGAGGAGCATGTTGCTCTACCTGATCAACCTCCTGAGACCTCCTCAAAGCCCTCTCCTCCTCAAATGTCACATCCCTCCTTAGGGCAATCTTCCTTTGCGCAGGAAGATATATGCAGTAGGTTTTGCTGGTCTCACTGTAACCCACTAAGATACCCCTCTTTGCAGTGGGTTCCAACTTCGCCCCCTCTCTGCAGTGGGTTCCAACTTCGCCCTTTTCTCCACAGGGACGTGTGAATATGTAAGGCACCCAAATCTCTTGATGTGCCCAACTTTTGGCTTCTTGCTGGTATACACCTCCTCAGGAGTCTTGCTCTCCAAGACTTTGTGTGGGTCCCTGTTTTGCAAATAAACAACAATGTTACACGCCTCGACCCACAAGAAGAAAGGTAAACTCTGATCATGCAACATAGCTCTAGCTGCACCCACAATGGTCCTAGTTTTTCCTCTCTGCCACCTTGTTAAAATTGGCAACTAGGGCCAAACTCCATGTGGGTCTTCTTATATATGGCAACTGATATTTTTCTTGGATTCCTCTTGTCAAGAGGTGGAGGATTGATCGAAAGATCATCCGATTCCGACATGTATTCATAGAGATGAATTTATTTGTGTTATGTGACAATTCGTCAAGGTCGGCCAACATCCAAACTAACCCACTTGTCCTCAACGTTTCACCATAAATAGAAGAGGTCTTCAAGTCATTTCATAGTCATCTCTTATGATCTTTCTTCACTTTTCTTTGGGTTTTGGTGGTAGGAGAGATCTAAAGAGGATACGCTATCCTAAGAAGATACACTAGCCCTAGATACTGTAAAAAGAGAAGGCCTTACGCAGCCCTAAGAGGAGACACCTCTACATAGTTAAGGAGGATTTATCTACGCAAGGAGAGGTCTTCTATCCACAATCTTTAAAGAGACTAGGCCGCAATTTAAGGAGGGTTTTTATGTGCCCTAATTGCAGTCAGTACAAGCCCTGGCCGCAGTCATAGAGTTGGTTCTCATACGCTATTCAAAGTGTCCCCAATACGCTGTTCAAAGGGTCCTCAATCCGCTGTCCTAAGGAGAGGTCTACACGCTATTCAAAAGAGACCTAGTCGCAGTTCTGTGTGTGCGCTAGTCACAGTCCAGATGGAAGATGCACCCTAATGCTGGCCTTATTCCGTAGCAAAAGGACTCTATGCTGCCCCAACCGCAGTCCTCAAAGGTGATATAATCCGTAGACAATGAGGATTCTATGCAGCAAAAGAAGGCTTCTTATACACTGCCATGGAGAGCCCTAAATTACAGTTAGGGAGAGTACTCTAGATGTAGTTGAAGGGAGGAACATCTGGACACATAGGGGGCTAACATGCCCCTCTCCTTCAAAAAGTGTTGTCCTCAACGCTTGAGTAGTTCTTGATGCTTCTATATAAAATTGTTGTCCTCCCATGTGGAATATTCAGCGGGTAAGTTCTTCCACTTGATGAGATACTCTAAAATTGATCGATTTCGTAGTTGTTGGGTTCTTGTTTCTGTGACTGCTCCAGGTTCCAATATGATTTTTCCTTCCTCTTCAAATTCTGGCAATATTGTTTGAATTGGGATCTTTTGCAACTTTTGAATAAGTGGCCATACTTCTTCGTCCTTCTTCCATTCATCCCTTGCTTCGTTTATCCAATCTGGTTGGATAATAGAAATAGCACAAACAATGCTTCCACATCTGCATCCTTTCTTGAGAATGCATCTGCAATAAAATTTTGCTTCCCTTTTCTATAGATGATGTCAAAGTATAACCCAACATATTTGTGACCCATTTTTTTTGTTCTTCTAAAGATAATAGTTGTTCTAAAAAGTATTTAAGACTACCATGATCCATTTTTACCTAGAAGTGTCTTCCCATTCGGTAAGGTCTCCATTACTTAATTGCATATGGTATTGCCAACATTTCCTTCTCATAAATAGCTTGCTTGAGATGTAGCAGTAAAAATACCCAATCACCTACATCAAAACATTTTTCACTACAATGTTGATCTACCTATTGTTTCATTCGATTTTGCACCAAAGTGGTGTTATCCTTTAAAAGTTGGAGAACTTGTTGTTGATGCTCGATGTGATCTTTCACTGCTTGAACCTTTTTCTTCTTGATATGCCCCTCTATCTTTAGAGTTTGAGGAGTGGTAATTTCTTCCAATCCTTTACAAGATATGGTCGGATTCATTTCTTGATGCTCGATGTGATCTTTCACTTCTTGAACATTTTTCTTCTTGATATGTCCTTCTATCTTGATAGTTTGAGGAGTGGTAATTCTGACCAATGAATTACAAGATATGGTTGAATTCATTTCTTCTTTCTCAATGTGATATTTCACTTCTTGCACCTTTTTCTTCTTGATATGTCCTTCTATCTTGAGAGTTTGAGGAGTGGTAATTCTTGCCAATGCTTTACAAGATATGGTCTGATTCCTTTCTTCTTTCTCTGGGGTTGGGTCCTGGCGTATATCCTCTTATTTTGATGTTTCTTGATCCTTTTCTTCCTCCTCTTCATACTCTATGTAAAATAATTTCTTTTCAGCACACTTATGACCTTTAGTGCATTTGCTATCACAATTGTAACAAAGCCCTTTTTCTCTTTTTTTCGTCCAATTGTTGTGGTGTAACCCTTGTAGGTTGTGGAGGGCTAGGAAAAACAACACTTCCATCTTTATAGTTGTGAGGGGTAGACTTCCTTGTTGCCATAATTTTACTTTCCACTATGTAACAAAGCCCTTTACTCTTTCCAATTGTTCTGGTGTTGCTCTAAAGAAGGTATTGCTCTTTGCATCCTCATAATGTGCTATCATTTCCTCCGTGAAAATTGACCACGTAACAAGTTGTTTACGAGAACAAAGCCCTTTATACCATAAAAATTGATCTAGTTTTAAATATGAAGATGCAATACATACCTTTTCTAACAGTGGTACACCATGTAGATCAAAATATTGCTCCATCTGAAGTATCCAAATTACCGGATCCTTGCCATCAAACTTCCTCATCTTGCTTTTTCTTGATTTTAGGATATCGATCTTGAAATGACTGTAACTTTGTACTTTCGGATCTTTAAGTTCTGAAATTGCGACCTGCAGTAGCCCTCTGTGTTCTCTTTCCAATGCCACCAGTCTGATCCAAATTGGATTCTCAAAGAAGAGTTATGCCAAATCTCCCACAGTGACCTGATTATAGACTAGTTCAGTGGAGCAAACTTGTACGACGTGCCACGTGTCACTGTTTCGACCTTTGGCTTTGAAAAATATATACAAGAAACTACAGTTCGTCCTCTTTCTGTACCTTCTTACGAAATTTCAATCTGATGCTTAGAAAGAAAGTTATGACGATTTTCCCCAGGTCACTTTTTTGGAATGTAATTCAGGAGTCTGCAAAAAGACCAACTTCCTCAGATCATATCTTCGCAAATATAGCGCGAACAACTCTGAAATTCGGACCCGAGATTCAGTGCGATTTCGTTTCAAATGGTTTTTTTTTTGCTTTTGAAATGTCGCAGAAAAAAAGTTATAATGAAAATGCCACGATGACCTATTTGGAGCAGCGAAACCCTAGAATCCAAAGCTTTGATACCAAATGTTATGAAACCAGCTCACAAAAAGATAGAAAAGATAGTTGAACGCCTTAGAATTCAGCTTCTTTGAGGGGGCAACCTCCTTTACATTACACAAATGAACAATTCTTGGATGATACAAATGACAAGACCTCTTTTCTATATATAGGAGTCTAAGGGGTTATAATATAATCGGAGTCGACATGACAATAATAATGTAAGGGCACAATAATAACAATAGTGGGCTTCTATGGGGCATGATAATAACAATATGGGTACTACATGGGTACAACAATATAATAAGGGGGTTATACTAATAACAATAAGGGGTTATACTAGTAGTATAGGGGCCTAACATATTTAGGATCTTGTTTGGGTCTGATTAAGGACTCTACTGCTATAGCTAGCTACTTTGCTAGGCTGCAAGTCATAGCAAGCAACCAAGGCTGTTCCAAGACAATATTATAGTTTGCTTTGAGTTTGGATGGCAACATGGATTAGGAGAGACTCTCCTAGGTGGACTGAAGCCCTTGAAGGGCTTAGTTATCTAACAACTTGGAAGCATGATGATGGATGCAACATGGTTGAATGCAGCATGATGATGGAATCACCTTGGAGAATCAGTTGAAGTATGAGGATTGATAAGGTTGCCTTCACCTGAGTTCAGATTTGCAATCTTTGTAATCAGAACTTTTAGGTCATCTTCATGGTGAAGATCTCTGAAGCCTAATTTTGTTAAGTCAAAGTGTTGACTTCTGATGTATATGTACTATCTCTCTCTTTGCTAAACTATTGAAGATCATAAGAAGATTTGATCAAGGGTTTCCCCACATTGGGGTTTGTCCCTGGCTGGCGCCACATCTTGTGTCCTCTTGTCTTGGCTTGTTTTCTGATGTTTATGTTTGTTAAAATTGGCAACTAGGGCCAAACTCCATGTGGGTCATCTTATTCATGGCTGATAATATTTTTATTAGATTCCTCTCGTCGAGAGGTGTGTAGGATTGATCTAAAGATCATCTGATTCCGATAAGTATTTATGGAGATATGAATTTATTTTGATTATGGAATAATTATCAAGTTGACCAGCAACTCAAAAGCTCAACAGTCGCATCTATTCAACCATTCAACAATTGTGTATAAATACAGGAGGTCTTTTCCTCATTTTCACTCATCTAACTCATCACATCTCTCTCTCTCTCTCTCTCTTGTGCAGAAAAGAGGCTCTTCTCCTACTGCGCAGAAAGAGACTCTTCTCTCACACATGTGGAAGGAGGGTGCAAAATTTAGGGCTGCAACTGTAGAACCAAAAGTTTGACTAGTGTTGACCATCAGTTTGCCTCTCTAAACTGTGCTGTAGGTGAATCTGGATTTACTCTAAAGGCCACATTTTTTGGTGAAGGAATCAAGCCGATCCGACGGTCAGTTTGCAAGATATTGTTTGCCCTAGTTTGGCTGATCTAGGGTTTGCTGCTGCTGATGTAAATCAGATTTATGTACTATTTCTCTCTGCTGAATTATTGAAGATAAAGGAAGATTTGATCAAAGGGTTTCCCCACATTGGGGTTTGTCCCTGGCTAGCCGCCACATCTTGTGTCTCTTGTCTTGGCTTGTTTTCTGTCGATCGTTTAATGTTCTATCTGCACTTTACTTTATGTACATGTGATTGCTAATCTATGGAAAATAATAAGAAATATAAGTAAACTACTATAAGCATAGAACATACCATAAATTAACATGGTATCGGAGCTGAGGTGAAGACAAAGCCCAAGTAAGAGCAAGAGCAATCACCGAAGAGAAGATTGGCAAGGCTATCCTAAAAGAACTATGGGGTCCTCAACACTCTTCCCTACCGAAGACAAGCTCCGTGAGAAAGCTGACTATCACGGATGGAAGATGTCTATCGATCTAACCTTAGAAGATCAAGGAGTGTTGGACCATGTGAGAGGCAATATTGTTGAGCCTCCATCAAATGCACCCGTTGCTGCCAGGAAAAAATGGAAAACCGGTGAAGTCAAAACAAAGAAGATCATCCGGGATTCTATCGACAAGCGCTTGGTGGCCTACATTTCTGACCTGAACACCTCCAAGGAAATCTACGATAGACTGGTGAGTTTATTTAAAGTTAATGATGCAAATCAAGTTTTGTTTCTTAGAAATATGCTGAAGGAAATTAAGAAGGGCAAAGATGAGAGTATGCAAGCATACTTCTTAAAAATCACCGAGATTAGGAACGATCTCCTATTTATTAGGGAGACTATTACTGATAGGGAAATGGCACTCACGACTCTTGGAGGATTACCATTCGAATGGTACGTGTTCAAGACTACTCTTTTGAACAATAATGTAATTCCCGGTTTCGAGGAATTAATGGCTAGATGCATTCAAGAAGAAACAAGGATAGAAGAGCAAGAAATGCCCATGCCTAAAGGTCCTCCTGCTGCCTTTTCTTCTCATGCTAAGAAAAGAAATAATTCCGGGAAAGAAAGGTTGGACCTAAGGGTGGAAGAAAAGGACGATGTTACATTTGCAATAAAGCAGGTCACTATGCAAGGGAGTGCCCTGATAGAAGGGACTCACACCGGGATGATGGTCAAAATCCCTCTCATGGCAATCAAAGGAATGGCAGATCTAATAACAGAGGTAAAAGGAGTCTAATAACAGAGGTAAAAGGAAAGCTGGAAATCAAGGAAGAGGACAACCATTCAAGAAGGCTAGAAATTCCAGGTATGAATCCAACACTGTTGATAATAATCAGGATGAATATTATCTATCAGCTGCTCTATCTACCTCTGCTCCTTCAGACGCAATGGGAATTTGGCTCATTGATAGTGGTGCCTCAAGGCACTTCACTAGTTTCAAAGAAGTTCTCCATAATCTGATAGAGAAAGAAACTAACCTGGAAATTGTCCTTGGAGATAATATGAAATATCCCGTGAAAGGTGTAGGCAATGTCTCTCTTAAATTGAATCAAGGTAATACGATCCACTTACAGGATGTATTATATGTACCTGACCTCAAAAAGAACCTGGTGTCCATCTCGACGATGGAAGACAAAGGCTATAAAGTGGCCTTTAGCGATGGCAAGGTACGTGTATGGAAAAACAATGTTAAAGATGCCTTCACTCTTGGGTTTCGAGTTGATTCATTATATCAGGTCGGAGGAAGTCCGCTAGGTGTCATGTCTTGTGACACATCTCAAGCCTTGATCGAGAATCAAACCGAAAAGAAGATCAAGATCTTAAGGATTGATAATGGGACTAAATATGAATCTAACGAGTTTCATGACTTTTGTAAAGAGGCTGGCATCAAGAGGGAGACTACTACACCATATACTCCTGAACAGAATGGTGTGGCGGAAAGGAAGAACCGTACGATTGTGGAAGCTGTCCGTGCCATGCTCCATGATCAAAGACTTCCGAAGTTTCTATGGGTCGAAGTTGCAAACACCATTGTATATGTACAAAACTGATGCCCCCATCAAGCATTGGGTTCCAAGACTCTTGAAGAAATGTTCACCGATAAGAAACCTGACGTATCTCATTTTAGAATTTTTGGAAGCCCTGTATATTTTCATGTGCCGAAAGAGAAAAGCAATAAATTGGGTGCGTCTGGAAAGAAAGGAATCTTTGTGGGCTATGGTGAAAATACTAAGGGCTATAGAATCTATGTAGCTAGTCAAAGGGAAGTCGTGATTAGTCATGATGTCACCTTTGACGAAGATATGGCCCTCAGCAAGGTGGACAATCTTCCGACTTTGAGGAGCTCTCAAGAAGCCATCACCAGGGAACCGAAAGAAAAGGATGATGAAACAATGTTTGATGTGGAAGAATCAATGGATCCTATTGATCCACCTAAGCCTTCCTCTTCTACGAAGAGGCCCTCTTGGCTTGGGGGCTACTCGATGATGCTGAAGGGCACACTGCACCCCGAGGAACCTTCCGTGAAAGTAAGAAACCCAACAGGTATTATGGATACCTGACCATCATGAACACGATCATACAAAATGAGCCTTCATCATTCTCAGATGCCGTCAAGAATCAAGTATGGAAGGATGCTATGACCGAAGAATATGAGTCTATTATGAAGAATGATGTCTGGGAAGTAGTTCCCAGACCCCAGGACAAGACAGTTGTCACTTCTAAATGGCTTTACAAGATAAAGCATGCAGCAGATGGAAGTACGGAAAAATATAAGGCTCATTTTGTTGCTCGTAGCTTCTCCCAGAAGGAAGGTATAGACTATGACGAGATATTTGCACCTGTTGCCAGATATACCACCATCCGCTCGATCATAGCCCTTGCGACTTCACAAGGATGGAACCTACATCAGATGGATGTTAAGAACGTGTTCTTGCATGGTTCGATCAAAGAAGAGGTCTACGTGGAGCAACCCGAAGGATTTGAGATTTATGATCGAAAATCTCATGTATGTAGGTTGAAGAAGGCCCTCTATGGGCTGAAGCAAGCACCCCGAGCATGGTATGAGATGATCGATAGCGACTTAATGAAGCTGGGATTCACTAGGAGTGAAGTCGATCTTAACCTTTACTTTAAGGTTGAAGATGACAAACCTCTCATATTGGTGTTGTATGTTGACGACCTCTTCCTAATAGGTGCAGACCCTCTCATTCACAAATGTAAGAGGGAGTTGGCTTCTGAATTTGAAGTGAAGAACCTAGGACTGATGTACTATTTCCAAGGACTTGAAGTCTGACAGAAGCCAAGGGAAATTTTTCTATCTCAAGGAAAATATGTGGTGAAAATATTGGAAAGATTTGGTATGGTGGACTGCAAGCTTGTAACTACCCAGATGGAGCTTGACTTTAAGAAGTTAAGCGGTAGCGCTGCTAGACCTATTTTACGAAATGCCATCGAGTATCGTCAACTCGTCGGAGCATTAATGTTCTTGTGAACTCCCGTCCAGACATATGCTTTGCAGTCAACACGTTGAGTCAGCGTATGGTTGAACCTCACCACATACATTGGATTGGTGCCAAGAATCTGTTATGATATCTTCGTGGCACAATCACATATGGGCTCAGATACACTGCCGAAGATGTGAGACTACTTGGATACACTGATGCTAATTGGGCAGGCAATGTGGAGGACCGTAAGAGCACTTTCGGGTGCTGCTTCTCCTTGGGATCTGCTTCGATATCCTGGATGAGCAGGAAGCAAAAGTCGGTGGCTTTGAGCACCGCTGAAGCAGAATATATTGCTGCTAGCATGGCCTCCTGTGAGGCAGTCTGGTTGCGAAAGCTCTTCAGTGAGCTATTTGGATTTACATTGGATACCACCGTGATCCTATGTGACAACTAGAGTGGGATTTGTTTGTCAGAGAATCCCGTATTTCATGATCACTCCAAGCATATCGATATTAGGTACCACTATATTCGAGATATGGTGCAGCGGGGAGCTATAAGGCTCCAACATATCCGTACAGATGAACAGGTCGTCGACATCCTGACAAAGCCCCTAGGGAAGGTCAAATTCCTGACTTTTCGAGAACGACTTGGTGTCGTTCAAAGACCCTCTGATGAGGGTCCTGTATGATGTATTGAGCTCTGGGAGCTCCGGGGGTGCAGGGTACTTCTTGGAGAGACATATGATGAACAGGGTAAAAGAATCAAAACTTTCCCTGTGACACCCCGTGGCGACTATGTAGCAGGATGATTAGTTCTCCTGTGAGGTCTGGATGATGTGTTCTCCATGACAATTATGTAGCAGGATGATTAGTTCTCCTGTGAGGTTTGGATGATGTGTTCTCCATGACGATTATGTAGCAGGATGATTAGTTCTCCTGTGAGGTCTGGATGATGTGTTCTCCATGATAATTGTGTAGCAGGATGATTAGTTCTCTTGTGAGAACATGATTGATTAGTTCTCCTGTCAAGGAATCCTACCCATGTAGTCTGGGACTCATGGGAAGTACCTGTTATCTGATCAATGAGCAGGGAAATGAGGATAGGGACCATAGTAGTACCGATGGACGCATCGCTGTATCTACCGTACTCCCTATGATAGGATGACCTTCATTGATCTGGGATCAATGATATTGGTCTGGGACTAGTGGTAGGAGTTGTACCCACTATGACGCTGACTTCGGGTCGGTTGAGACTGGTCTGGGACTAGTGGTACACACTCTGAGACTGACTTTGAGTCAGTGGAGGATGATACTGGTCTGGGACCAGTGGTAGGAGTTGTACCCACTATGACACTGACTTCGGGTCGGTTGAGACTAGTCTGGGACCAGTGGTACACACTTTGAGACTGACTTTGAGTCAATATGATACATCCTCGATCATTTCTTCCTCTTCATAATTCGGACAAAGCAGAGCAGGGGTCAAGTTGTACAGGGCAGTGCATTTGATGGATGAATAGTAGTGACCGATAGATGAATTGCAGATGGAGTTCTCCTAAGTTGAGAGGGAGTGTTAAAATTGGCAACTAGGGCCAAACTCCATGTGGGTCATCTTATTCATGGCTGATAATATTTTTATTAGATTCCTCTCGTCGAGAAGTGTAGGATTGATCTAAAGATCATTCGATTCTGATAAGTATTTATGGAGATATTGTTTGCCCTAGTTTCGCTGATCTAGGGTTTGCTGCTGCTGATGTAAATCAGATTTATGTACTATTTCTCTTTGCTGAATTATTGAAGATAAAGGAAGATTTGATCAAAGGGTTTCCCCACATTAGGGTTTGTCCCTAGCTAGCCGCCACATCTTGTGTCTCTTGTCTTGGCTTATTTTCTGTTGATTGTTGTTTAATGTTTTATCCGCACTTTACTTTATGTACATGTGATTGCTAATCTATGGATAATAATAAGAAATATAAGTAAACTGCTATAAGCATAGAACATACCATAAATTAACAATGTTTATGTTCTATCTGCACTTTACTATCATGTTGATGTGATTGCTAATCTGAAAATGATAATGAGCTAATGGAAAAATAGACGTAAATTGCTCTAAGCATAGAACATACCTAAAACCAACACACCCGATTCTGCTGAGGGTTATAAGGCACAATGAGCTCCCTCTTGATGCCAACACTCTCATAAAAGTCCCTTGTCTTTGCAGAAGTGTACTCGCCCCCCTTGTCTGATCTCAACACCCTGATTTGCCTCCCCGTCTGGTTTCTCTTGGAATCTCTTGGAATACCTCATTCCTAGTCTTCAGGAAGTAAATCTAGGTCCTCTTGGAGTGGTCATCAATGAATGTCACATAGTACTCATATCCACTCAATGAAAGATGGGACATAGGACCACATATGTTAGAATAAATCAAGTCAAGGATACTTACAGCTCTGGAAAGGTCTCTTGGTGTACTTTCCCAAAGTACACCCCTTGCACACATCATGATGCTCTGTGTTGAAGTTAGGCATCCTTGTAGCCATCTCCCTCAACATCTTGAAAGCTCCATGGTGCAAGTGGGCCATCTTCCTGTGCCACAACTCACATAACTCACTATTATTGGTTTGCGCTACTGTAGCTCGAAGAGGCTGAAATAAAAATTTGTATAGTCTCCCACTGCAAGCTCCAATCACATGAGCAGACTCGATACTGGATCCCCTGGGATATATCAACACTTGTCCCTTCTGGAACAATACCTCATACTATCCTCCAAGCTAGAGACTGATGTCAAACTATTCTTTAAACCTGGAACATAAAGAACATTTGCCACCTTCAGAGGACTCCCTCTGAAATGAAACTGTCCCCATACCTGATGCCTTGACTTTGGAGTTGTCGCCAAGCACAACCACCAAGTCAATGCCATCCTCCAAAAGGCTCATGAAGTGCCCATTAACTTTGGTCATATGGAAAGATGCTCCGCTGTCTATGAACCAAGCACGGGAAGATGTGACATGAGTGGATAAATTCACCACCAAAGCACACTCTGAATCAAACATAGGCGTAAAATCATCCACATTTGCTGAAGCTTCATCTCCATGTTTCTTCTTACCCTTCTTGTTGGGACACTGAATAACATAGTGACCCATCTTCCCACGAGCAAAGCATTTCACTTTGCTCATGTCCTTCTCCTTAGCCTTTTGCTTCCCCTTCTCCTGCTTTGCCCCACTAGAAGACCCCTTCTTGATCTTCTTGCCCTTCTTGCCCTTTGCCGCAAGGGCAACATTCTCCTATTCACATCCCTCACCACTCTTGTTGCCACCTCTCACACTCCTTCTGATCTCCTCTTAGATGAAATCGTCCCACATCCTCCTCCAACCAAGAAAGTGTTCTTAGGCCACTAGGCCGTGGATAAAACCATCCCACTTCTCAGTGAACCTATTTAAGGCAATCCTAACCAATTTCTCCTCTGGAACGACCTCTCCAATGACAACTAACTCATCCTTCACCGGGAGACTCTGGTGAGGAAAGAAGTGACACTATTGGTGTTGGTCATCTTGGTGTTGCGTAGTTTTTGTCTCACCACCATCTTCTTGTTCTCATTAGAACTCTGGTGCAAAGCGACCAAGGACTCCCACATCTGATATGCATATCTCATCCTTGAAAGATGAGGGAATAAATGGTCCTTGATGGCATCTAGAAGGATCCTCTCTGCCTTCACATTTTTCTTGAACTCCACCAATTGAGTTGGATCAGTGGTGCTTGCACAACTGCTTCAACAACATTCCACACTTCCACCTCCTCTAGTAAAAGCATAATCCTCTCTTTCCATGGGCCAAAGTTTTCAACCCCTATCAATCTGTCCTCTACTCTCAACCCAATAGCCATGACCCCACAACCAACAAAATGAAGCAAATTTGGAAGCTAGAACCTTCCTCCCTCTAAATTGTTGTAGTCCTTAGGTTTCTGGCAAAGTTTCAAAGATATGTTTTGCTATTTGAAGACTTTAGATGCTTGCTGCCCTCTTTATCAGTTGACTGAAAATGAAGATTTGAGCCTCAACTTAGCTCAACTCGGCTCTGATACCATGTAGAAAATTTATGATCTACAGCCTTAACCCAGTTTACAAGTTTGCATTTGTTTGTACTTCTACCATTTTTCACTTTCCTATCAGCTGGGAATTAAGACAGAATTTAGGCAAACATTCACACATATGAGACACTTATTTTTGGTCAAGTTGACCCCCGGAAAAACCCACAACCTCTTGGGGAAAACCGGTCTTCAAAGAGAATCTTATTGCTTAAGAAATTACAAAATAAGTACAAAAATTCACTGTACTTGTATCCCTTTTTTTGCTGTAGCATTAAATACAAATTCTGGAAATTTGTGACCACTGAACATTTCAGATTTTCACAAATGCATGCCCAGAATTTCTGCATTAAATTCTCTGCCCAACTCCTAGAGAAATGTGCCCAGAATTTGCCTCGAAAATTGTGCAATTGTTGCCTTGATTTTTGCATTGAAGGGTGACTGTCCTACCTTGATTTTTGTGCCATACATTGGTTGAAATCCTCTTAGAAAAATTTGTGCTGACTGTCCCGAAATTCGAGCCTAACTCCTCCAATTTTGTGTAGCTATCCCTCAAATTCATGCAGTTTGTCTCAATTTTTGTTCCTCCTTGAAAATCGTGCTGCAAGTACAACTCCCTCTTAGAAATTCAATCCCTCCTTTCTTTGCCGCAATTTCTTCTCCTTCACGAAGCTTCTCCTTTCATCTCTTCTCCTCATGCTCTTTCTCAAGTGTGAAATGAAGAATGTGATCCCTTTTCCCTCTTTTGTCTATTTGGAAAAGATTGAATCCCTAAACCTAGGATCCAATGGTTGAGGTTTAATCTCCAAATCTCAAGATGTGTGGTTGAGATCAACTTTTCCAAATGACCCCCCTCACACATTGGCCCCATCACTTAAAAGTTTTCTAGTACCTTTTTCAGGTTGTGTACATTTTTCTATTTTTCTCATAAAGTGACTTTTCAACTGACTTTAATATTATAAAAGTACACTTAGTACTTTACACATAAAGCCACTTTATAAAGTACAAGTGACTTTAATATTAGAAAAAGTACATGTTACGACACTTCTAAGTACCTAAGAAACCAGATTCATTGAAAATCCTCCGTGTCCCGAATCGAGCAAATCAGACACGATTCACTGGGACACGTGTCCTTCGATCTAGTATGGGGAACGAGTACATCATATCCCGATTTTGGGACACGTGTCCCCTTGATTTGCGTTCTGCACGACCCATAAACGCTAGTTTTGGGTCATTTCTCCCTCACTTTTCTTTGTCTCTTTTGTTGTGGGTGTGTGGGAGTGAATAGCAAAGTGTTTGGGACCATTTTGGAGGCGATTCAGGCAACATGTAAGTGCATTTTGTTTCTATTTTTATTACAACAATTTATATGTGCATTTTTTATAAGTTCGTGCATTTTTTATAAGTTCGTGCATTTTTCTTTATTTTTTGACAACATTCATGGCTCAATCAAGGGCAGCAGGGAAGGGGAAAAAGAAGGTGAAGAATGTTGCCATTGGAGATGCCCCTCTTGTTCCAATTTCATCAGGGTCTGCAAGTGTTCGCGCTATTAGAAGTGGGGCTGCAACAACAACTTCAAATGTTGAGGGAAAAATTAATTTAGAAAGACATCAGGCTCAAGAAAACAAATATCCCTAGTGGAAGTATGTCAGAAGAGAGCAAGGGTCAAGCAACAACTTGAAGGGGGGAGGCAATGTTGCTTGGAAATGCAACTATTGCAACAATCATTTCATGAGCACTTATTACTGTGCGAAATATCATTTGTTGGCTTTACCAGGTTGTGGAATTGTAGCATGTACACAAGTGTCTTTAGCTAAGAGGAAAGAAATGGAAAAAGATGTCAATGTTGGTATGGGAAAGGTGGCTGCAACATCTAAGAAAAACAAGAATGATGATCCCCTTCCATTCTTGAGGAAAAGCAACAACAAATTTCCATTTGAGAGTTTTGGTGGGAGACAAGCAGCAAAAAGAAAGGTAGTGGCACTTGGTTCAATGGACAAGATTTTGCAGAAAGAGAAATGGGAAGAGCTTGATCTCACCATTGCATTCCTTTAATGAGAATTTCATATCCTTCAATGTTGCATTCTCACCTTTATTTATTGAGATGTGCCGAGCTCTAACTCAAGGGGCTCCATCAAGGTATGTGCCTCCTGGGTCAGAGAAGCTTAAAACCACATTGTTGACTAAGGCAAAGAAAGAGGTGGACAAAATGCTTGAGCCTATTAAATCAGTATGTCCAACATCTGGGGTTAGTATTGTTTCTAATGGATGGACAGATCCAACACGCCACCCACTCATCAACTTCATGGTGTCTTCCTTGAATGGTCCAATTTTCTTGAAATTAGTGGATGCACTTGGACAATACAAGGATGCACAATATATGGGTGAGTTGTTCATTAAAGTTATTGAAGATGTAGTTGTTGATTCTTGTGTGCAAATCACTACAGATAATGCTCATGTTTGCAAGGCTACTATCATGATTGTGGAAGCTAAATATCCACAAGTATTTTGGACACCTTGCATTGTGCATTTCTTGAATTTAGCACTTAAATCTATTGCTCTTGATATGCTTTGGATTGGAAGTATTATTGAGGATGCACGACATATTCGCAACTCTGTACAAAATCATACAAATGCCCTCACAATCTACAAGGAGTACACCAATCTATCATTGTTGAAGATTGTAGATACACGGTTTGCCTCTTCATTCATCATGTTGAAGAGGCTGAGGGAGGTCAAGACTACTCTTGGAGCCATGGTTATTTCAGGGTTGTGGTCTTTTTGGAGGAAGACAGATCAAGTAGCCTAAAAAAGAGTGAAGGACATATCGTTAGATGATGCTTGGTGTGAGAGGGTGGATCTACTTATTAAGATCATGGACCTTGTCATTGCTTTGCTAAGATTTACTGATAGAGACCAACCCATTCGAGGAGAGGTTTATGAGGGATGGGATTCCACGATTGAGTTTGTGAGGACCATTATTTTACAGAGTGAGTGCTCCGAGTATGAGACATCATTAGAGGCCTTCTTCACCACCATACATGATATTCTTGTCAGCAGATGGACAAGAATTGCACACCTTTGCATTGTTTGGCTCACTCATTGAACCCAAAATACTACAACCATGAGTGGATGAATGGTGGACCTTCCTGCAGATTCCCTCCTGACATGGATGGTGAAATTTCAGAGGGGAGGGGATGCATTGAGGCAGGGTTTTGAGGATAAAGCATCCCTTGATGAGGTGGAGGATGCCTTTGCAGAGTTAACCACTGGCACTGGTTGATTTGCAAGATATGATGTGATTAGAGACAGGGGGCTAAGAAGCTCTATTCTTGGTGGGCAACTCATGGGGCAATAAGCCCTCCTTTACAACAATTATCCATGAGGCTCCTCTCTCAAGTGACTTCATCCTCTTGTTGCGAGAGGAATTGGAGCACATATGGGAATTTGTATAGTGTCAAGAAGAGCAAGCTTGAGCAGTCCAGGGCGGAGACAATGGTGTATGTGCACACCAACCTTCGTCTTATTTACAGGCAGAGGAATGAGTGGTTGAAGGGAAAGACAAAGATGTGGCATGTCTTTCCTGATGATATGGGTTTGGACATCAGTGTTGAGTTGACATTGGCCAAATGATTGATGAATCATGAGCTACCTACTTCCTTGAGGCTTGTTTTGTATTTGCTATTTCTATTTGCCATTTGCATTGCTACTACTTATGTAACACATTTTGATTTTGATGACTTAATGAGAAAACTGCAGTTTCTTGTCTTTCTCCTATTGGATCATTGATGAATCTGTCACAATTTTATTTGTATGCATAATGTTACTTTGTAAAACTTACATCTAGATGAAAATCTATGTTTGAATAAATGAATTTGTACCATGAATGAGAATTTGTGTAAAGACATCTACTTTTTAATATATATATATATATATATATATATATATATATATATATATATATATATATATTTTTAATAAAATAATCAACGTGCCCGTGTCGGACAATTGAATCCTCGTGTCCTGCGTGTCCCGTGTCTCTGTGTTAGGTGACTTGACTAAGTACTTTTTCCACCCATGACATTAATATAATTCATAAATGCCACCAAGACAAAAGTAATTAATGTGTTCACTAGGCTAAAAGGGATAAATGCCTAGCCACCTCTCCTTGGTACTATTTCTAACAACTCACACATTGTCATGATATCCTGTATCTCTCCAAACTCGGACTCTTGTGAACACACCCTCAACATACTAAGATATGCTAATAGGGTTAAATCAAAGAAGGAAATGAGCTCTCCTGCTACAACATTGAGAGAGTCATCCACTGCTCCATTGACTCTACCATTGTCGTCATCACTGCTTTCACAATACACTTTTGAAACCAATAGCTAGGATCTTCAAAGGTATTGAAATAGATTTGGCTAGCATAAACAATCAGATGGTGAGACTTACCAAGATGTTACAATGGATCATGGTCCTCCAAGAGGACGAGATGATAGCCACCCATATTCAGCGTATGCAGATCCAATAGTGAAAATTAATAATGCTGTTGGGCTTGATCTTTCCACTGCTGAGGAGTCACAGGAGCAAGACAAGCAAACAACTTCCCAATCTGGGAGGAAGGGCAAAGCTGATGGACATTCCAATCATAATTCGAGAGAAAAAACAATAATAGGAGGCAGAGAGATATTTCTGGTGCAATTCATACAAGATTAAAGTCTAGGGATGCAATAGATTCAAATATGGCTATTTTAGATCTCGATGAGGAGCTTAATGTCGTACTTAAGGAAGAGGAGGATCTTGTGGTTGCTCATTGCAAATAGGTTGAAGACACAATAAATATTGTTATGGAGGAAATGAAGATGTTGTTTGAAGTCGCTCAACCAGCAAACTAGATAGAGAAATACATTTCTAAATTGGGTGATGTTATTGGAGAATCTGAGAAGGACGTGTTTGAATCAACTCCTATTAAGCTATTTAAGCAATGTCAAGTATGTTTTGCAAATACAAGACATGTAATCTGGAAAATTGCTTCATAATTTGCCAATGGATGCTGGTCAGTTTCTGGAATATTAGGGAGGTGTAAAGACAAGGAGATATTTATTGGTTGTACCGGCTTCCTTACCCCTGGCATTATCTATTGATGCAACCTAGATGTGGAAAAACCAAAGTTGGTAGTTTTTAGAGAGATTGTTGTGCTAGGCTTTGATCGGACAGAGTTTGAGGCTAAACATGTTTTCATAATCAGCAAGGATGGAACTTAGATTCCAATGTTCATTGTATCCAAGAAAGTCACCACTCTTGATAGTCCTCATCCAACTCTATTTATGGGGGGGTTTAATATCAACATCAGCCCAAACTTTAGTGTTGGTCGCTTTGTCATTTCAAGACATTTCGGGGTGGGGGGTGGGGGGCAGGGGGTGCAATTGTAAATATTCATGGTGGCGATGAATATGGAGAAGGGTCAGGGACTAATACATCGCTTGTTTTGGCTGAAGATGGGTTGTTTGGAAGTAATGAGAGGAAGGAATATGGATTAATTGAGAGGTTGTCATCCTTGAAACCATTAGGAGAGAAGAACAATTTCGTAAACCTTGGGGACTGGAGTCATAGTATTGATGTGCCGACTCTGCATTTGGTCAAGGACAAGCAATTTCAGGGAGGGGGGGCTGTAATGTCCTCTTCTAATTATATTGCTCAAGGGAGGACGAAGTAGCCTATCCAACACCATAGGCTATAGTCAATGATAAAGCGGGGAACCCATTATTCAATGTTTTGGGGTGTAACATTGGGTAAATTGGGGTAATTGGAGGAAAACTTGTGAAAGAAGCCAAATTTGGGGCAAAGTGGAGGGAAACTTGTTAGGCCCTCAAATTAAAATTAGGAGAAGAGACCCCAAAGGGAATCTATAAATAAGAGAGAGGAGAATCATTTTTCTCATCATGGTTGGTGGATATTTATGTTTTGTGAGCTCTTGAGGGTTTTAAGGCCCCTTTCTAGTTGATTGGTTTCAGTGGTGAAAGATTCCACCCTAGCTAATCCCCTTCTCTCTATTATGTTTGGAATAATTTCTGAGGCATCTTTCATCTAATTTTGGCAAGCAAGAGAGGATAGGGAGGATTTTTGTGGATTGATTAATTTGAGGACCAATTTTGTGGCACCAAGATCTGTTTAGGGCAATTCCAGGGTAGAAAAACCCTTATATAAGTAGCAAGCAACCTGTTTTGTGGTAGCGTAAGCCTGTTAGGCAAATAACAACAACAATGAGGTTCCAGACAGTTCTGAAACCCCATAAGGAATCCTTGCAACAGCGATGCCATTTAAGGGTAAAATTTGGACAACAAAGTCCCCTAAGCCCCTGGCTTGAGGCAACGTCTCTCTGGAGTGTTTTCTTGTGGTAAAACAAGGTTATCCAAGGCAGCAAAGCCTTATCTGAAGTAACAGAGGCCTCAGAGGCTACTTTTTATAGTAGTGTGTCCATCTGAAGTTGGTCTGAAAGGTGAGGAGCTTATCTTGTGATTTTGGACCCTAGTTTGAGTACTGTTTAGAGAGCGACTCAACCCTAGGTTAGATTCAGACACAGTTTGTGGTAGCAAAGTGAAGTCAGGCTGGGAGGAGTAGTCCGAGCAAGCAATGTCCACTCTAGAATAGCAATAAGGCCCATTAGGGCTCTCTGTTAGCAACATGACAACGAGGCAACAAAGTTCTGAAGGTAGAGTATGTAGTAACGAAAAAATTGTAAGCTGGTTAGTTGTTACTGATAGGGTAATTTAGTGTTGTTATGTTACTGTTACTAAATTACTAAGCGCTGTACAACAGATCCTGTTGGTGTAACAACCCTAGAAGCGAATCCATGGAAATTGTAACTGGATGTGTACTGTTGGTATTATTGAAGATTGTCTACTTGTTTTCTTTGATGTGTAATCATTGTCATCTTTGTTGAATTGGAAAAGAATGCTGTGATATTGGTACTACTACTATATTGTCTCATGTCCCAATAACTCTAAGGGCAAAATTTTCCCTAGGTATATTTCACCAATCCTTTGAGGCAATACCAGAGAAAACATAATGAAGTGTTCTGATAAGTTTCAGCCTTCTAGGGCAATCTTATCACTCATAAACCAGATCTGAAAACTCTTAGTTACAACAGTAAAACAACCCTTATTTTCTTCAATTACATTGTTAAATCACTGAACATTATTACCTGGGCCTTAACTTACGTCAAATCACGAAAACTTATATAGCTAGAAATTACAAAGCAAGAAGAACATAGATGGCAGAAAATCAAATCCTCATTTTACACAAATATAGGACAACTGAAAGTTTGGTTTTTATGATAAGATGAAGATGTACATACCATAGCTTTATCACAAGGCTAGTACAATTCATTAGCTATCCAAAACCCTAGCTAGAGAAAACTGAGAACCTTAGCTCAACCAAATAGATTCGACAAGCAAGATTCAGTTAAGCAAGCCCTCCAAGGCAAGATGTCTCCTTTTTCTTCACCAAATACAATCCAGGGTTTCATCTGGAAACCCTAATGTCCAATTATACAAGGTATGAAACCCATTTATTAGACATCAAGATGCTCCAAGAAGATCAGGAAACCCCACTGAATCCAAGAAAAAGAGAGACCAATTATAAATGAAGATATAAAAGAGAGGATGATTGGTGCATTCCTCCTAGTCACATCTCTATGCAAGAGTGAATAAGAATAACAAGTGTATGAATCGTTGATATTCTCCAATGTTTTCTCCTTCACAAAAGTAAACCCTACTCACAAGAGCAATCTCCAACAAAGATGTCCTTTGCCCATGTTAAATCTCTTCTAGGGTTTCATCATGAACCCTAGTGAATCACTCCAAGAAGACCATGTACAAAGAGAAGAGTACAATGACAATGATTAATGGAAGGGCTCTCCTTCCTCTATATATGTGGAAGGTAAGGAAGGCCAACAAGACAACGTGGACGAATGCCCTTACAAGCAACCCACAATAATCACATGTCGGTTCACACAAGTCAAGTGCTTCACTTCAAAGGTACACATGTTAAGCTCTAAGGTGATGTTGCACAAAATAAGTGCTTCGAGATGATGTGGCCGTATAAGGTGTGTCCAAACTCCTCTGCCACAAGCCCTTGTGGACTCCATCACTCTTGCTAAGCCATGTACTCCACTGGTTCCATTCCCCTTGCATGAACATTGTTGCAACCTAAGCATCCCTAAGCTAACTCCATGTTTGCACATAGGAATTCGAGCTACCCCCTGCTCTCTAGGGTCGTTGCCCTCCTTGAAGTGCACATTGGTCCTTCGCATAAATAAGATGATCTCCAAGTAAGCAAAACTTCCTATGTGGCCATCAAGAAAGACATCCCCCAAGTTGTTAAAAGAAGTCATACGCCCATTTGAAAAAAGCTAAGTAGACACTGAATTGAGGTCATTGAGTAAGCTATCCCCTATGTGCAAATCCATCATAGACCATTTCCCATGTGCTAATTTATCTCGGACCATCTAGCAGGTGAACATGCACCATATATGCCAAATCTCAAAGCATCCCCAAACATGGTGTAAACATTTCGAAGTAACTTGAAAGCGAGCTATTGGTGGTGGCTCATGTGGATTGTGGATAGGACATATGTGGTCTAATTTTTGTGAAGGAATAACACTTCTCCTTCAAAGAAGTGTTACTTCGCTTTCGAAGTAACTTGAAAGCGAACTATTGGTGGTGGCTCATGTGGATTGTGGATAGGACATATGTGGTCTAATTTTTGTGAAGGAATAACACTTCTCCTTCAAATGTTTGGAGGTATGCAGAGAGGATTAATTCATCGAGAGGTTTAAGCTTTTTAGGTATAATTACTATCAAAAGGTTAAACCTTTGGTTGAACTCTCTAACACCCTCAGATGCTTCTTTCTTCACTAAGAGGAGACATTGATTTGCAAGTAGTCCCACCCGTGTTCTACAATGTCTTTTTATTCTACCCATCTAAATGAGCAGACATCAATGAAGTCTTCCCATGAATGTATGCGTTTAGTTGGGAGAGTTTGGAGCCATTCCTTGGCATTTCCTTTAACTTTGACATTGTCTAATAGTTGCATTTGCACTCCCACATTGTACTCGTACTAGATGTATCTTTTGGTCCCATTGATCTACTTTTGTGGTCATTTGTTGGACATTAATAAAATCATATTATCTTAGGGATAGAACAAAAATCCTCATTGGCAGATCATCTACTACATCTCTACTTAAGTGGGAAGAACAAGCAAATCCAAAATTGGTCAAGTGTCTCTATGGATCATCATAAGTAATACCATGGTAGAGAGGCAACCACTTAGGGTTTTTAGGAATGGGATGAAGATTCCTTAGAATTCCATCTAGGTCAAGAGGAGTCATGGTGTAATCGATCCAATGCTTTTTAATGGTAGCCCTATTGAGTCTTTCAAGGATAGAAACTTCAGGGGAAGCTTTAGTTCTCACATGATAAGTTAAAATGGGATCAAACACTTCAAGCTTTATGATTAAGGAGTTGCCGATCGAAAATTTCTAACACAAGCTTGGGGGTGTTCTCATAAAAAATTATTGAAGCATAGATTTCGAATTTTGAGGAGGTAACTCCTCCCTGACAACAATGCCAAAAATGGTGTTGCGAAATCTAGTAGGCTCAGTGCAAAGCCTCACCAGGCAGGGCCAAACTTTATGGCAATGAGAGAAAGGGTTGCCATTGTGACCTCATCAACCTTTCTCTTGCACTTTAGTGGTATTTGACCACAAGGGAAGCTTCCCTAAGTCACTTTAAGGATATTCTAATGCTATGGCTAAAGGTGATGTATAAGAGGTCTATCGAGTGGTAGAAAGTATTGACGAAGCCTAGAAAGGCACAGATATTCTATGCTAAGGTCCAAGTACTCTACACCTAGACCAAAGCTATGAATGTTAGAAGTTAAGGTTTGGTTTATTTGCAATGACATGGTGCACAATGTCATACAACAACCAAAGAAAAGGCCTTTCAGTGACAATCAATAAGAAGGGACCAAGGACTTCCAATAGACACTTAGGGTTAGGGTCACTTAATGGGAAATTAGGGCTGAAACACATGCATAAGCAACAAACAAGGTGATATTAGCCCTAACAAGGAAGGATTAACCATGCACAATGCTAGATTTTGCTTTTATGTTATTTATTGATGCAATTCCTAATTTATTAAACACAATTCACTTTTATGCATAAATTTACCCTAGAAACCCTAACAACTAACCCTAGACTTCTAGGAGCAAGGTAAGAAGAAGAAACTTAATGAACTTTATGAATGATCAACACAATTATGATTAGTGCTTTATCGTAAATAGTCTTAATGGAGTTTTCTAGGGCTAACATTTCATGAAGAGGTCTTGATGGAGTAAGGGGGATGGCTAGGGCATCCACTTTTAAAACTATAACTATTTTCCCTGTGAGGGGAGAAATTAAATATAAGGAATGCACATTCAAAATTTCTGTATAGGCTTCAAATATAACAATTTTCCATGCAATAATGAAGCATGATATCAACATAAATTTAGCATTTAGTCATGGCATAAATAGAAACCCTACTTCACACATACAATATGCAAAATATCAAAGATAAAGCATGAAACTTACAAAATTCTCCAAAGAAGCACTTCTTTCAATCCTAGAAAAACATTTCCATGCAAAATACCATCTCCACAAGAATTCACACCATAGAAAAGTCACATCTTGCCCAAGTCGTGAAAAAGAGAGGCGGTGATGATCAAATGAAATGAGGTGGATCCTCTATTTATATGAGACTTAACACCCTCATTTTTACTATAATACAAGTAATTGCGTGTTCTACAAGTGTGAGGTTACAATGCAGCCTCAAGGCAACCTCGTAGCTCAGAAACATAACAAATAATGCCAAAATTTCCCATGTGCAGGAGAAAAGTCGCCTCCACTATGACATCATTCTCCAAAGGAGCTCAAAATGCCACAAGGAAGTGTCAAATGGGCTAATGATTGCTCCATATTCCAAAATCTAGCTTTTTATCCATGGGTATGCCTCCAAAGTGCCTCCAAATCATGACATCATCACCAAAATGCCCTGCATCACCCTCTAAATGGTAATATCTACTCAACCGTTGGGGTCAAATAGTGATGTGCAACCCCTTCCCTGTCATCTCAAGGATAACCATCATTATTCGGTCTTTAAAACAAGCAATGGCCATCAAACAATGTCAAGGCCAGCTTAGGGGGCATCCTGGGTCCATTTGGGCACATCATCAATATTCCAACACCAAGCTTCATGGGCTCAACGTTTTAGCATCTGGGGGTACTCGAGAATACCAAGTACCATGTGGAACCATCACATAGCCAAATGCCCTGCGCTCGGTGGGAAACTCTACATCAACAAGGTCATATTTGCTCTTGGGAACATGTAGGGACGAGATCTAAAGGGTTGAAAGTTTCCATTAAGGCAGAGTGTGTGAATAATTAGTTCGTATTTTGGGTGCGATCTATCAGTCTATTTAGATGAGGGTCTTGAGGAAGAGATTTGGAGACCAAGTGGTGTATGACCATGATCAAGTCTAAACCATTGTCATCTTTTTAATGCCTTGATTCTTCATTATCTAGACTCTTAACTAAGGAGTTAGAGCCTGAACCTGATTGTTGGAGGTTTTGCCAATTCCCTATGTGTAAGAAGTTTCCTTTTTTCCTTTGGGGTCAAAGATCACTCCCCCCTCCCACCCCCAAATTTCTCTAGGTGTAAGAAACTTCCCTAGGATTGCATGCAACACATGTTTGTCTAGCACAAACCACCTTGCGATACCCATCTATGCGTTTAGCGAGATACTCATGCTTTTGGTTTGTTCGATAGCCAATTCCAGTGCTTGATTAAGAGGTTATTTGGTCGATGATGGAGTCAAAGGTAGGTCAATTTGTGATCAAATTTCTACAGGGAGAAGGGTAGGAACTTGTAGATCATGTTTAAATGAAGTTGAGGCATGAGTTTGCATTGAAAGAAAGGGTGTTTCTTTGTTGATTGACAGGCTAGTGTTGATGCAAAAAAGGCCTAGGATTTTGGCAAAGACTTTGGCTTTAGTTGTAGTATACCTAGGGGGGATAATATGGGGTATAGAGGGAGGTACCCAAGGGAATAATGTAAGGATGATAAATAAATGGGCCATAATTAATAAATAAAGTGGTTAACCCACATTATGCAAGGGACCACAAGTAGTTAGGAAATAATGTGATAAGCCCATGGTATTGGATGTATGGTATTTAGAGACCCATGGTAATTACCAATGTTCCACCAAGGTTCCGGGACAAGGGGGCGAGGGAGCGAGGGGGCGCGGGAGCGGCCTATGCAAAAGCTCCCTACCATTTTTTAGGAAACGTGGGGGAGCGTCAGGGTCTTAAAAATTTATAAATATAAAATATAATTTATTAATTGAGTCCACTATGACAATTTGGTTTGAATTGAAAAGCTGCAAAGCATGATCATTGATATGAATATCATTTGACATTATCCAAATTTATAATATCATATAAAATAATAAATTTAAAATTCTAATTTATAATCATACATCAATGATCATACATTATGATTAAAGTTTAAAGTTTAAACCATATTGATGTTCCACTTCCTAATATGACATTGAATATTGAACAGCGAATATTCAATATTAACATAAAATTATAAAAGTAAAGTCTGATACATCATACATCAAGAGTCCAAATTTTATAGAATTATAAAAGATTAAAGTCAAGTCTGATACATCAAGAGTCATCATTGGCAAAAAATGCCAAATGCTAAAGGCTCCCATATGCTCTAAATTTTTATAGAAAACAATTTTATATTATTAGGCACGGCTGAAATTACCCTGAAAAAGCCACATTTTGCAGCTGTAGAAACTTTCTTTAATTTGAAATGAACATTACACTGAGCTTGCAATAGGTATAAGTTTATCTAACTGCAATGATATGTTTCATGCAATATAAACATCAATCTTTAACAGCATCACAAGACAAATAGTTAGTAGTAGATAAATATGGACATGATTAAAACTAAAAGCGTGAAACATATAAATCTCCAATTTATTATAATTATCTTGTTCGAATATAGCTTGACTGCACCATAAAACCTTCTAGGGAGCCTGAGATGTTCTGAACTGTAACATAGCTTTTTTAGTATTTACAATACTTGTACAGTGCTTCTCCCTTTGTGGATCCCTGGTTTGTACACTTTGACCATTGTCGATGTGAAATGATTCACTCAGAATAAGCATATGATTTTTATTTCTGGCAAGAAATGAAAAGTAACATGATATATTATGGATATCTTTTCATGAAGCCAACCTAATATGGGCCCTCACTTCACCTGGAGAGAGAAATAAGCATATGATTTTATTTCCAGCACGAAATGAAAAGTAACATGATATACTATGGATCTCTTTTCATGAAGCCAACCAAATAAGGACCCTTGCTTCACCTGGAGAGAGAGAAATAAGCATATGATTTTTATTTCCAGCAAGAAATGAAACACAACATGATATATTATGGATCTCTTTTCATGAAGGCAACCTAATAATGGGCCCTCACTTCACCTGGAGAGAGAGAGATAGACTGCACAAACAGAATATGGTCAGCTTTTATGCAGAATTATATTATATCTCTGAAACACCCGCAAATTTGCAAATCTGAAAATATGAAAGTTGGGCTTTACTCCACCTTGCAAATCTTCTGTTCAGAAAGAGCCTCGATAAACATCAACCAGTACAGACGAGACCGTAACTTGGAGAAGTTAGATATTTGCACCAAGTTCAACAGAGGAAAACAGAATAAAGTGATCATATGTGCAAATATATATTTTAGATAAATTGAACTGAATTTAAAATTCTTATGTATATATGAATACCTAGCCTTACTCAAGTATGCCAGTTGGTTGTTAGATATTCACATGAGATGAAATCAGCTCCCTCTGGAATGATGAATCCGAACGATGAAATCCAACGCTGTGAGTGGAGTGCTCAGCGAACTTGCAAAGGCTGTGCCGCTGCGAGTGTGTTGTTCATGGTTCAGGGTGCTGGTTTTATAACATGAAACAACGATTTCCAAAACCCTAAACGTTAATTAACTCTTAATTAAAGATTAAGTTCAGAGTTTAGTTAATTAAAAATTAAAAATGGTTTTTAATGCATTAAAAGTGTGCCACGTCCCCCTCGTCCCCCCACATCCCCTCTCGCCCCTTCTCGTCCCCCCACGCCGCCCCACATCCCCCTTCTCGGAAATGCCCCCTCAGGGAAGGGAAACGTTTCCCTGGCATGTCCCCCTGAGTTTCCTCCATTTTGGGAGCGTGGGGAAACGTCCCTTACTCGTCCCCAAGTCCCCCGGAGCGGGGGGAGCGAGTCCCCGTGGAACACTGGTAATTACGCATGGTATTGTATGTATGAAGCTATATAGAGGCTAGAGACATCCCATTGAGATGTCAAAAATTGTTGTATTGACAAGCATATGGCTTGTGGAGTATTCTCCTTCCTTAAAGAGTGATTGTATGGTGTTACCCTACCTCAAGGGTTTTGATATTAATAAAGATCAGAAAATTCTATATTTTGTTATTGTATTTGTATTGGGATTATTGACAATTATGGGGCATATTTGCAATTATAATATATTTATAGGTCAGATCTACTACAAGTGGTATCAGAGCACTTTCTTGCGCAAAGTGGGGAGACTTTTTTTTTTCTTCATTTTTGCAAGAATTTTTTGGGTGGCGAGTTTGCAGATCAAATTTGAAAATTTTGATGCAAAATTTGCAAAAACAAATTGCAGATTTGAATTCCTTGTGAAAAAATACCCAATTGAAAAAAAATTGTCGAATCAAAATTCGAATGAGAGAGATATCACTGATTTAAAATCAACTATTTTCTAGAATTTTTTTGACAACAATTCGTGGACAACGGCTCTCCACACATTTTTTTGCAGTTTTTGTGCAAAATTTCAGACAAATAGGTGCAGATTTGAGATCCTCTTGAAAAATCACCCCATTTTAAAAAAAATTGGTCGAATCGGAGTCTAGATGAAGGAGATATTGCTGATTTAAAATTAGCTCTTTTTTAGAAATTTTTGTGACAGTTGGACAGTTGCAACACATATCTGATTTCACAGAGTGCCCAACTTGTGATTCCAGTGACATGGGAAGATCCAGAATGGTCATTCCATTTCCTAAAATAGGTTATAATTAGGAGTCTAAGCTATATTGATCGAGTTATACCCATTTTAAATTTTTGCCGAAGTAAGTGATTTTCTTCAAAACCCTTACTCTATTTTAAGGGTTCTAGCAAATATGAAGTTTATAGGAAAAGATGATGACCCTACTATTGAAGAATTTCTAAAAGTGGGAAAGTCAACATTTCCGAAAGTTTGGAAAGAGACAACATGGCTAAATTTTAGAGATGAGATTGCCATATGGTGGGAGTCACTTGACAAAAAGAAGTTGGTAAGCCTTCCTAATGAAAAATTTGAAAAAGTCATTTTGGAAAAACCCTCTCATGCTAGAAGACAAGATAATAAGAAACATAAAGGGTTGTTTTCTACTGATATCTCCATACTATAGGTTCATGGAAGTATTCAAAAAGAGAATATCATTGTTGCTATTTGCCCTAGTTGCAAGCAAAATCTAATCAATATCAAATTCGCCAAACACTTGCAAGTTCTAGCACAACATATTGCAAACACACAGGTTGATGGGGCGCCCATTCAAATATGTAGGGATTTGAAGATGACCATGGATAAATATGTATTACATGTTGACTTTTATGCTTTAGACATGGATGAGGCAGATGTTGTTTTGGGTTATCCTTGGATGGACTCAGTGGGCACCATCAATATTAATGTACAAAAGAAATTCCTGAAGCTATGGTATAAAAAGAAGAAAATTACCCTGCAGGATATTTCCATTAGGAACTAGGTAGATTATGTGGAGGTAAAAGCAAAAATCTCTAATGACACTGATGCATATGAACCTTTGATGGTAGACAACCAAACACATACATCAAACCAGGTACTAGAAAAAGCACCAGACACCACTCAGGCACCAATAGTAGAGGAATTAACGAAAGATATACCATCAGTTAAAGCTTTAGCATATCACCACCTACATCACCCAACAAGACAACAACTAGCAAGGTGGCAACAAATTAGCAACAAGGAAAACAACCCCTGGACGACACACAAAGAGGTGTGATGATCCACCCACAACACATCAACATAGAGGAACCGCCAAAACCAACTTCCATCTCAAGCGAGCGAGGCACCAACTAGATCAAGTGTTCACCTTTCTTTGGGATGGCTAGATGCATGTGCATGGTACTAGTGGACTACTCTTTTGAGTAGATCTTATTATTTGTGTTCTTCTCATGTTTCGGGGACGAAACATGTTTAAGGGGGGTGGGATGTAGTATACCTAAGGGGGATAATATGTAGTACAGAGAGAGCCACCCAAGGGAATAATGTAATGAATTTGTAAGGACGATAAATAAATGAGCCATAATTAATAAATAAAGTGGTTAACCCACATTATGCAAGGGACCACAAGCAGTTAGGAAATAATGTGATAAACCCATGGTATTCGACGTATGGTATTTAGAGACCCATGGTAATTACCCATGGTATTGTATGTATAAAGCCTTTATAGAGGCTAGATACTCACCATTGAGATGTCGAGGATTGTTGTATTGACAAACATATGGCTTGTGGAGAATTATCCTTCCTTAAGGAGTGATTGTATGGTGTTACCCTACCTCAAGGGTTTTGATATTAATAAAGATCTGAAGATTCTATATTTTGTTCATGTATTTTTATTGGGATTATTGGCAATTATTGAGCATATTTGCAATTATAATATATTTGCAGGTCAGATCTACTACATTAGTAATGTATCCATTCCCAAAGAGTAGGAAGTCATCCACAAACATGAGATGAGTGATCTAAGCCTACCAACGATCTTAATTACCATTGGATTCGCAATGCTTAATTCAATTTTGAGTGCTCTGTTGAGGCCCTTTGTGATTAAAAAGAACAATAGAGGGGAGAGGGGACAATCTTGTTGAAATTCTCTTGAAGTGGGGAAGAAATGAGTTGCATTGTCATTAATAAGAATGGCAAAGGAGGCCACACTAATGTGGGTTTCAATCCATGAAGTTAATGGTTATGAGAAGCCAACTTAGACAAAGATCATTTTGAGATTGATCTTGTTTGATCATTCAAAAGATTTAGATAAATCATTTTTTCTATAAAGGCCTTCTTGTGGTTGACCTTGATAGTGTGAAACACCTGTTGGGTTGGTGCCAATGGCATCTTGGATGTCCCTCTCATGGAGGGAACACATTTGTTCTTTTGAAATAGTTTCCTATAATATGGGGTTTAGTGATTTACACCTACCAAGTCATCCACAAACATGAGATGAGTGATGTACGCCTACCAACGATCTTAATTACCATTGGATTCCTAATGCTTAATTTAGTTTTGGGTGCTCTGCTGAGGCCCTTTGTGATTAAAAAGAATAGAGGGGAGAGGGGACAATCTTGTTGGAACTATCTTAAAGAGGGGAAGAAATGAGTCGCATTGTCATTAATAAGAATAGAAAAGAAGGCCACACTAAGGTGGGTTTCAATTCATGAAGTGAATGGTTATGAGAAGCCAACTTAGACAAAGACCATTTTGAGATTGATCTAGTTTGATCAATCAAAAGCTTTAGATAAATCAATTTTTCTATAAAGGCCTTTTTGTGGTTGACCTTGATAGTGTGAAGTACTCTTGGGTTGGTGCCAATGGCATCTTGGATGTCCCCCTTATGGAGGGAATACATTTGTTCTTTTGAAATAGTTTCCTATAATATGGGGTTTAGTGGAGCAACAATAATATAGGAAATGAGTTTATATATTCAATTAAATCATGAAATGGACCGAAAATGATAAAAGATTAAGGGGTTGTTTTCCCTAGGTATGGTGGCGAGGAAGGTTGTATTGAAGGCAAGGAGTACCTTACTCTGAATTTTGGATTCCTTAATGACTTTGAAAAGGCCATTATTGAGTAAATCCCATGCATGCTTTGTCACTTGGCACATTTTTTAGTTAATTCATTGTGGTGGGGGCCATTGGTGTTTCATTGTTGTCATCATCTACCTATCTAGGAAAGACCACATTCATAGATAGTGTTAGTAAAAGCAAGAGAGAAATAAACCAATAATAACACAAACAATTAACATCACATGAACACCATATTTTACCTTGGAAACCTTTGTGGTAAAACCAACTGTGAATAATAGATCTATTTTTCCTCATGGATTAAAAGTAGCCAAGCTGACCAACATCCTGGCCCTGCCAAGTGAGCCTTCAACTCAACTCAAGCACATTACAATGGAAAATCCTCAAACCTTTTAAAGGCTTCATCACATGGAATCTAAAGGCTCTAATACCATGGGCCACCAAAACCATCTGCCCAAAACCACCACTGTGGACTTAACAACTTTCATTCTTTCATCAAGTTAGGTTCTTAACATCCCCCCTTTAAACTTGAATGGGGAATCTACATGCTCTCCTCCCTTATAACCTCGGTCTACTCCAAGACTTCGACAGGGGTACGCATGCATAACCATGTCTTAGAGTCGTATGCCCATATACACGTAAATTACAAATTTCATCTCTAAAGTAATTTTTGTTTGTTTCTTGTTATTGCTATCTAGCACTAATGCTACCATTCTCTCACGTTTGCACACCTACTCACAACGGGTGCTCCTCACCAAATCTTGCTCCTCACCAAATCTCGCTTCTGTGTCTGCATCTCACCAAGTGGGGCCTCTATTTCCTCTTAGGCAATCGTTGTGTATGCGGGTCAAATCCCAATTGGGCTTCTATGTGTTAGCTTCGACCTCAACATACAATGTGCCAACATTTGCAACCATAACCTCCTATAGGCCACGATCCCTTGGCTCAAATAACACTCATTGGGCTTTGTTGCCCCATTTCTTCTCTCCATTCAAGATCAAATTTAGGTTCCTTTCTAAGCTGAGGTGAGGGTAGCCCATGAAGCCTTTGGCTAGAATGTCTTTCCAAATTTCCTATCTATTGTTAATTGGACCATAAATGTTGAGAAAATCCATATTGTGGTTGTGCTCTTCCAAGAAAAGGGTGACATACTTGGCGTTCTTAGTTTTAACATAGTTGATTAGGGGGAATGGGAGTTCAATAGAGCTAGTGCATTCATATTTCTACTCAAGGTGTAGAGGATTTACAAGTGGCATCAATAATCATTGTTTCTTGTATAGAAAAACCTTGGGCTTATCTACATTTATAATTGCATGAAGGGATCTTAGCTTATGGGTAGATCTTAGGTCCTTGTTATGGATGGAGATCAAAATTATCTGGAACCCTCCTTGGGGCTTCAAGTTCTCTAAGTGCTTCATGGACGTTGTATTATCTACCTTGTTGGACCTTTATGTTATTCTAGTGATACTTTGATGTATTAGATTTTCTTTCCACTACCTTTTTGTTTGATGCATTGAGAGGGATCATATCCATTCCTTCACAAATGGTTTGGGGAGGAACCTTGATGGCCTTCTTGGTCTTTGATCAAGAGCAGTGTTGGTTGTCAAATTTGCCTATCGTGGATAATTAGCTCACTTACAAGGGGGAAGGGTGTTGGAAAAAGTAACTATGTTCGGTCTTCAATAATGTACTTGAGTCATCATGTTATGTACTTGTCAAAAGAATAAAGAAAAGAATTTTTATTATTATTGTTGTGACTTATTAAAGCATGGGTTTCATGCTTAGGTCACCATGTTTTAGGTCAAAGTCCCCATTGAGGACTTCTAGGATTTATTCTGAGTCTATAGAATTATTGTACATTTAAAGAGACCCTTCTTTGGCTTTTGAATCATGTAAAAAGGTTAAGTATTGAGTCAAATATGAATTATGTAACCTCCACACCATGTTGGCCTAAGAGAAGATCAAGTTGGCCTAAGGACCCATTCGACCCCACAAGAAGCCTATAAAAGGAAGCACATCGAATTCATTTGGAGCATCTCTCTCTCATCAAGTTCGAACTCTCTTGTTGCTGGGCAGAAGTGTGAAGTTCTCTTGTAGTTGGGAAAAGGTGCGAAGTCTGTTGCCGGGAAGCTGAAGTGAATGCGAGTTTGGGGGAGTCTAAGGAGACAAGGAAAATCAAAATTTTGGTGGTGGTCTCTCTGTTTCGTGCTCTGGATTGGGAGATCGAAGTCTTCCAAGTTGGACTACTGCCGAAAGCTGCCAGTTGCCGTAAGTTGCTGCATAGTCGAAGTTGCTGGGAAGAGGTCAAACTTCTGGAGGCTGACTTGGTGTGGAGGGAAGGTTTGGTCTTGGTCTAGGGTGAAGAGTCTCAAGGAATACTATTGAAAGGAAGAATTATCTTGACTGGGTTTTCCCCTCGAGGGGGGTTTTTCCCTGACATGTGCGTACATCCGGTGTCTATTGTTTTATGTGCTGCTGCTTTTTGTAATTACTTGATGAAATAAAGAAAGAAGATATAAAGAATCGTAAAAATAAGAAACATCACAAGTAATTATCAAGATCAAGAAAATCTTTACTTCCTTTATGATTTTCAAACAAGGGGGGATGGGAAGGTATGGGGTTGGTGAAAGCCAACAGGATACCTTTCTACAAGTTGCCAATGTTGATGGGGGAAACAAAGATGGTTGAACAAATAGTGGGCTTGGTTGGGGGTAAGATAGTTAGGGTAGCTATTAGGAGAAGTGTGAGAGGATGACGGGTCGACCATAGGGGGTGGCGCATCATAGAAGGTAGTGAACAACTTTCTTAAATAAGGGTCCCTTTCGCATTTCTTTAGAACTTGGGAAGTGAGGTCATTAAGTGGTCCAGTGATGCCCATTGATTTTGAAGAGGAAGGTAGAGAAAGAAAGGAAGTGTCCAGGGGGGCTTTACCGGTACCTTGAACCTGAGAGGGGCCTTCACCAATAAGATATGGTTATAACACTTTCCTATTAGCCACTCCTCTTCATACTCTTCCCTCTTGCTCTTGACAAGTCTCCTAGGGCAGGAGTACCTAAGGTGCCTAATTTCTTGGCAGAAACAACATCAAAAAGGAAGTTTGTGAAGTCTAGTCTTTGTGGGTGCAATCATACTCCATGGTTGAAACCAATGCCCTTCAACCCATATCTTGGCTACAACTAAGTTTTATTAGATTATGTTCATAAAACCATATAATATGTTTTATTTAGTAAAACTTATTTTTTTTATGTTATATCCTATATAATACTTCTTGTTATCTTTTTATTTAGATAAAGTTTATAAATCTTATATATCATGTTTTATATTCAAAAACCTATTTTTATTATGTTATACACTACATGATAATATATTTGTTGAATATATATTATATAGTGAGCTGAGATTGTTTCCCTCTTCTACACCATCAGGTGGTCACTGCAAGGAGGTTTGCAAGTAGTGATGAGGGGAGACTAGTAGTGTCTTGTCTCAACTTTGACGAGACAATTGGGTTTCTCATGATGGGACATAGGCAGGGGGGAGGGACTATGGAGTTGGTGGGTGCTATGGCTATGATTAAGAGAGGGCCTCCATGGTTAGGATTTCACTCCATTGAGCCTTGCTCATTGTGTTTTTGTTTTCATGTGATTTGATTTTGCTTTTCATTGCTATTCTCATTTGTTGCAAAGAATTCCTTTACCTTTAACATATGTTCATTGCCGGTTTTACAATTTTTGAATCAAACTTCAAGCAATTGTTCACTACAAACTCTTAGTACTTCAGATGATGTATCATAATCCTCACCACAATCTTTCTACTTGCTAGTTAATTTTGTTTGTTCGATGCTGTTGATTTACCAATTCACTGGTAAGTTTAGAGTATATTATTTCCTGTGTTAGATTCCCATCCTGGTGATGTTTGTTTTAGGTGCTTGTATACTTATAGCCTATATCATAGGGTTTACCATATCTCAAGCTTCAAGTTTGAATTTGCCTATTTTTGAAGGCATGCAAAAATTTGCTTTAGTTTGCTGTTTTTGGATAAAATTCATTCACCTTTTCTTGGTTAACGTCTTACCTCATGTCGATTGTCATGCTTCATTCACTCTGCCTTGCACTTGCACACATTCTTATCTCCTTAAGGTTTTCGCATTTCATGCTTCCCTCCCAATGGGTTACTAATTGTGCTGTGTAGTCCTTTCCCTCTTGACGGTTGATGATGGTATGTAAACATGCCTTGTATTCCTTTCCCTCCTGATGGCCAATGGGATATTTAAGGTTTATTCTTGCATAAATATGTGGGTTGATTCTTATATTCTCGCAAAGAACAGTTTATGTGGGTTCACTACTACAAACATGCATCACAATATTATGCGGGTGACATACTGAATCATTGTCTTTTATTCTTTTAACTCGAAATACAAATCCCGGGGAAACCTGCCAGACTCTTCTTCTCATTCGAAGAATGGTACCCAGGGTAAATCGGATGCTGTAGAAGCTCAAGGCTTTGTCAACAATCTCATGATGATCAAGATTTTCAAGAAACAGCTCACGAGAGTACCATGTCACAAGGTGGGATTTGAACCCAGGTGGGGAGGATAACAATTTTTCTTGCAACCACTTGAGTTAGATCCGCTTGACAAAATCACAATATCTTATACTTCTATTCTAAATATTATTTATTATATATGTGATATTTTAATATATTCTAAAATATAATTTATATTCTGAAAATATGTATATGGACAAACCTAATGGTGAAGCTCATCTGAATCTTAATGGGAAATTTGAATTCGAACTGAATTTCATCATTGCCAAACTCGAACTTGAACCCACATCATATGACTTTGCTTGTAGCATCTGGTTCACCGAGCTTTTTCTCTTTCATGTCAGGTGTATCGTAAATTTGTGTATTAAAGATTCAAAATTCACATTGAAGTACAAACTGCTAAATTATAAAATACTTGAAGCTGTTGTGAAATATCTACAAATTATGTTCACATTATTTTGGATCCAGTAAGTTCTCCGAAGCCTAGGAGCTGAGTAGAAGCTGGGTTTTTTAGTCTTATCCATGTCTATAATTTCGTATAAAATCGTGGCACATACAAATGCAAGTGAGAAACCAAAATAAATTGGTCAGTATGTATGAGTAAAGTAGCAACCAACATTCTAACAGCATCTTTCTGTTTATTCAGTTAACTAGTAGCCTGTCTGAAAATTTGAAGGCAACTGTTGACAAGTTGGTATTACATGTCTCAATGACAAGGAAAATGCTGATACATGCAATACTATGGTAGTGTTCTCTGCATTTTGTTTGCAGTTTCTCTGTTGGTTGCCTTTCATAAAATCTTATTCTTTTCAGGTTTCTCGTATACTATTGTTCTGCTGTTATGCATCTTCAGGCCGTGATCTCAGTTTTTGGCTTAGAGTCATGTTGAAACTTAAAAATATTCAAAAATCTACACTGAGAATAACTATTTTTTTCCCTTTAAATCTAGGGCTATTGTGTTTCGATTAATGAATGAGGTATGTTGATTGTAATGTTTCACTTGCACAGCAGTTTTGGTCTCTCTCAAGGAACTTATCTGTGTTCTATAAGTAGTTTGTGCTCCTCACAATAGGGGTGGATGGGTTGAAAGACATGCACATAGATTTAAATATTTTTAAATGCTATAATGATTTTGAAGATTGTTATATTGACAGGGATAAAAGAATCAGACACTGGCTTGGCTGCTCCCAGTCAATGGGATCTTGTTTCTGACAAGCAAATGATGCAAGAGGAGCAGCCTCTGCAGGTATTTCTTTGATCAACATTATAAAACTATGAATAAGAGGTTTAGATAATCCTTTATTTGGAAGGTATTCTTTTTTCTCCTGTAGATGCCTACTGCAAATCAGTGTCTGAAGCCGTCAGCATAGCATCTGGTTTGGTGGCAGTTTTAGTCATGCTTATATATGTAGCATGGTTTCTCAGTCAACAATGGCCAAATGTATCAGAGAGTGGAAATGGTTAGGGAAAGCATTATTTCATGCATCAAGCAAGTCGGTTTTTGTCATGCCTAAGTTATCACAATGTTTTTGTTTGTTCTTCTAGGTTGCACGGTGCACTAAGATCATTAACCCAAACACTGAGGATGCCAAGTATGTTATAAATGTTAAACAAATTGCTAAGGTATGCCAATTTCTCCAGATTGTATTGTCCTTATTTGAAATGATTATCCTATTCTAGATTTTATTGTGCATTAGTTGATTTGTGTTAGTCAACAATCAATGGAAAAATACTACTGTAACCTGGATGTCTCTAACAGTAAAATTATAGCGCCATCAATTTTTTTTTCTTGCAACAAAAAATTTAAACCGATGTTCACTTAAAACCCAAGATTCTGAAATGCATTTCATATATTAAGGCTGAGTTTTGCAAGTGCAGTTTGTTGTTGGATTAGGTGATAAGGTCTCCCCAACTGACATTGAAGAGGGGATGCGAGTCGGGTCAGTTATTTCCCCTTAAAGCTTTAGTGCATGTCTAATCTTTATAGGAATTTGTTTTATTAAAAATTTACTCTATGCGCAGTTGCATATATTGTGACACATATAAGAAATCATAATGTTGCCTTGTCAATTACTACTATACTTGCTAACTCGAATATAGTATGACATTTTTATTAATGTCATGTATAAATGTAGAGGTTTCTTCTGGCCACACCTTCTGCGCTTGGTCATGAATGTAATGATTGATGGTTATATTTTCTTTATGCAGAGTTGATCGCAATAAGTATCATATTCAAATCCCTCTACCTCCTAAGATTGATCCCAGTGTGACAATGATGACCGTTGAAGAAAAGCCAGATGTTACCTACAATGATGTTGGTGGTTGCAAAGAACAAATTGAAAAGATGAGAGAGGTCTGTCAAACTTGCTTATATTCTTTTAATTAGTTTTCAGATTTCTTCATATCAATTCTAGTTTGCTGATGGATTTGTAGAATTGACAGCCATCAATTTACCCAAAACTGCAATATGGAAAAATTGTGTGTCTTAGCAAGTGTTTTCTGTTGGTAATGTGAAGAGTGCCATGATTATAAATGGTCAGCAAGTAAAAATTTATTCGAACAGTTGAACAGACAATGGTGGCCAATCTCATCCTTAAAATTTTAGCAATAAAAAACTTAGGGGACTTTGGAAGATGGAAATAGCATGTATGCATATGTATGCTATAATAATAAATAAGGTAAATGCTAATTTTATATTCGCATCCATTCATATGTACTTCAGATGCATTTGTGTGTTCCTTTGTTCTCTAAAAGGACCATCATATGCTAATAAATTAGGAACAAAAATGTAAAGTCTATATATTATAACTCTCTTACAACATTACTAAATATTAGATTGTGCATGACACAACAAAATCTAGCACCTTAGTGCAAAACCTTACTAAGTGATTGAGACAATGTGCAGCATTGGAAGTGTTGCCACTGTCACCACATCAACTACTTTCCTTGTGTTTCCCTTGAAATTGTTACGGTTGTTGTTGTTATCATCATCCCGAGGTGTATCCCTTTCATTAGGACACTCCTTGGCATAGTGGCCAAACCTGTTACAATTGAAGCATCTTCCCTTTCTTCCATCTTTGAATCCCTGTCTTCCTTGACCTTGCTTCTTTGAACCAGCATTGTTCTTCTTTCTAGCATGATCGGAGAATGCAGTAGGATCATTGCTATTTGAAGGCATGTCTCTCTCCATCATCCTTGTCTCTTCTTGAATACATATAGTCAACAATTCATCAAAACCTGGAATTCGGTCATTGTTGAGGATAGTAGTGTTGAATACATCCCATTCACGAGGGTGACCTCCAAGGGAAATGAGAGTGAGCTCCCTGTAAGCAATAACTTCTCCAATAGGTAGAAGATAATTTTTGATTTTGGTAATCCTCATGAAGTAGGATTGGATATCTTCTCTTCTTCCCTTCTTTATGTCCTTCAACTTGTTCTTGAGAAAGAGGACTTGGTTTGCATTGCTAGCTTTAAACATGCTAACCAACTTGTCATACATCTCCTTAGATGTGCCCAAATCGGAGAGGTAAGTAACTAAATGCTTGTGAATAGAATCCCTGTTGATCTTCTTAGCAATGTTACCAGACTCGGAATCGGCAATAAATCGGCGAGGCAAAAGAGCGAAGAGTTTTAATCAGATCGGCAAAAAATCGGCAAAAAATCGGCAAATTCATTAAATAAAAATATACACATATATTGAATTAAAAAAACCATTTTTCATTAATATTGGGTAAAGGCATGTCCAAACAATGCATAATATCAATAGATGTCCAAAATATCATGAATAAATAAGTATCTCATATATATGTTATGAGTCCAAAGTTCCAAACATGATCCAAAGCACTGAGTCTTGAGTCCTTAGAAGCATATGCTTCTAAAAGTTTACAAAAAAACTGCATACTAATCAGAAAAAAATCAGCAACTAAGAGTCTAAGACTCTTAAGAGTGAGAACTAGAAGCGATTCCTTCCACTCCTTCGCTTGCTTGTCTCTCAAAGTTCTCCAAGTCATGAAGGCTTAAAAGAGGAGGCTCATCTGATTGAACCGAGTCTGCCGCATTTGTAGGTTGCAAATCTATCTCTTCAAGGTCGATTGGTGAATGATCCATACTTGTCATTATCATGAGACATTGAAATGTGAATTAAAGTTTCACTTTGAAGTTTGAAGTTTGAACTTTAAAGTACGAACTAGATTACGAAACCCTCAAATTCAAGCTCTCGAGTCTCACCTAGTATTTGTTTGTTGCGAAGTCGTAGATTGTAATGGACAAATACAAGGTCATTCAAGAGTTTTTGTGTCAATCGGTTGCGCTTCTTAGAATGTATTTTCTCAAACATGCTCCAACTGCGTTCACAACCTAAAGCGCTGCATGCTTGGTTTAAGATTCGAATGGAAAATCTCTTCAAATCTGGCGTATCACTACCAAAGTTTTGCCACCAAAGACCTAGCAAGTGGTAAGGGTTTGTGAGTAGAAGTACTAAATAGTAAAAACTTAAAAAGAAAAGAAAATTTAATAAAACATTTAACATACAAAATAAAGTTTAAACAAATTTAATGAATTGATGAAGCCTTCAAGCTGGGTACCTGGCAACATCTTAGACCTTTGTCTTATAGCACTGGTATAGGCAAACAATTTAGATGGTGCCCTATAATCTTGTAGTTGGGAAAAGACACGACTTTGATGTTCTGGATCAGGGAAGCACCTTTCCATGCATGTCATAAGTCCTCTGCCAACCTCCCCATCCTCATTAAATTTGCTCTTATCATAAAAATATTGTGGGTTTAAGAAGTACCCAACAACATGTAAGGGGGAATGCAATTGCCTATCCCAACATGCATCTATAATGTCCCAAAGAGGCATATACTTTGTCTCATCATCCTCATATCTTCTTTTGATGGCCTCCTTTGCGAGATCCATCGCCTCATAAATGTAACCCATAGCGGGTTTGTCACCAATAACCATCCTGAAAGTTCAAGCATTCAAATTTAAAGAAATATGAAACATTGTAAATAAAAAGAAGCTTGAAATGAAATTTAAAAAATGAAAAAGTTAAAAGACTTGAAGTACCTGAGAACTCTAACAAGGGACTCCGTCATAGCAATAATCTCTTCGGCATCTTTCCAGAAACCATCATTAAACACAAGTGCAACAATTTCGATGCCTTCAAGGGTCTTGGAATGTTTAGATCCCATCCACTCAGGTCCCAAGAACATGCTCTTCAGATTTATCTTTTGCTCAACCACAGATTGCAAAGATATGAAATTTGTTGCAAATCTAGTCACTGCAGGTCGAACAATTCTTTACCTTCAGTGTATTTTCTCATAACGTTTAGGACAATAGTGTGGTTGTATAGGTATTTGGTTATGGATTTTGCCTTCTCCCCAACCTCATGTATCCAATGAAGCTTACCAATGTCCTCAAGCATTAAATCTATGCAATGGGTAGCACAAGAGGTCCAAAAAATAGTGGGGTGCCTAATCTCAAAAAGTCTACCAGCAGCCATATAATTAGCTGCATTATCAGTGACAATTTGTACAACATGTTCTTCTCCCACTTCTTGAACAACTTCCTCCCTCATTTCACAAATAAGTTGGGCAGTCTTAACCTTGTCTGAAGCATCCACTGATTTGAGAAACATTGTGCCTGCGGGACAAGATACAAGGAAATTTATTAAAGTTCTATTCCTCTGATCTATCCATCCATCACTCATGACGGTGCACCCTGTTTCTACCCATGATGAACAAAACTCAGCTAGCACAAGCATGACATCTTCAACACTCTCTAACAACATATCTGTCCTAAGGCTCTCTGATGTAGGGGCTTTGAACCCTGGACCTGCAATAGCAATTGCATCAATCATAGTTTGTCAATAAGGACTTTTGGCACAGTGGAAAGGTATGTTAGAATAGTACCAAAAGTTAGCAATGGCCTTCCTTGCCTGACTATGGATATTTTTTTTTCCAACCAGTGGCATCCAAGGTAGGTTGGGAATCGGGTTTTGTGCAGGGAGCAAAAAAGGTGTTTATGTTTCCACCTCCAGTGTCGAAGGAAGGAGTCGAAGGACTCGTATGGCTTTGAGTTTGACTTGGCCTTGGAGGCATGTGTGGAAAACTTGGGAACGACATTGAGGATTCAACAGAGTGAGGTGACATGGGGATAGTGGTAGAAAAACTATCAACTCCAAGAGTTCCTATTTCAGTATTTTGCTTTGCTTTCTTGGCATTATGCTGATCTAACATCTCAAGGGCCAAGGCTGCTTGGTATTTGACATTATCGTCAACCTTGCTGCAAAGACCTATATCATGGCCAGGTATTTGTGCAAGGTGGAACTTGAATCTATAAATGCCTCCACTACATTCCTTTTTGCAAAATTTACAAAGGAGCTTGGGGTCTCTGGGAATCTTGTCACAATAAGCCCAAGCAAAGTCCTTCTCTCTCGACATTGTTGTTGCTTTGAACTTGTGTTTAATTTGTGGCTTCTGTTAAGATTTGGAGTCGTGGCTTCTATTTAATTTGTGGCTCCTGTGAAAGACAACAAAAAATCAAATTTAAAAATGATCCAAAAATTTAAAATATGCTAGAAATTTAAAAAATTAAATGAAGACAGATGTCAGTAAACATATAGAAATGTTGCCTTTCAATAAAACCAGAAAACATGCAGAACCCTGGTTTTATTCAATGGAGCACAACATAGCTCTAAAAATTGGCACAAAAGCACACCAAGAAAGTGCCATCATCTGTCATCTATGCATATGAAGATTGCTGCAAGATCACTTAGATCTCTGCCATGTATCAAATATATGTGTCAAATCACTGTCAAGTCTATATGTTAATATGTCAAGTCACTGTCAATGGAATCTATAGGTCAGGTCAATCACCATCCACAAGCATCAGCTCTATCTTGTATCAAAGGGCTCACAATGTATCACAGTCAACTTGAAGATTGAATATGTCACTATTTTATGAATGCCTCTGAAGATATATCATGTTGTGCCATCGAAGCTTTCTACAACAAATGATAGTTTCTTTGTTTCTTGAGAAGGGTTAAACAAAGGCCACAAAACATTTAGTTTAGTCAATGATCAGAGTTACCAAGGAAAGCTCTGATTAAGGCTGAGACTAATCATAAATATTGTAGAATTTGATTCAGAGAACTATCTTAAAAACTGATGCTCTACTAGATGTTTGATGATCTAATGATGCCTGGAATATACACTGATGCTTTAAGGTAAGTGTGCTTGTTGCTCAAGTCAGGGTAAGATAAGGCTTCAAACAACCATTATTTCTTTTTGATACACAAAAAGTTTGTTTCAATTCTATCTTTGTTTTGTTTTGTCTCAGCTCCAAGAATTGCGTTCAAACCTTGATTTCTGTTGTTCCACTGACACAAAAGAAACTGCCTTCGTCCTGGATCACAATATCACTATTAACAATATGACAAATTTTTGTGTATCATTCTGAGGTTAAGACTCTGGCCTATGCTACTAGCCTTAATAAGTTAATATTCACCAAACTCAGATCTCGGTGGGACCTCCACTGGCTCTTCAACTGGAATCTGCTCTCTCGTTGCTCTCATTGTTGCTTTTTGGAGTACGTGGTGCTGACTCTAAGCTACTGTATGTGCTGCTAAAATCACAATGTCACTGCGTTAAGGCTGTTATATACATGTGACAGTGCAGGCATTATTGTTGTATGCCATCGCAGTTATATGTATGGATGGAGTCGATGGACTAGCCGACTAGGCACTCGAGTATGACATCACAGTTATATATATGGCATTGCCGCATTAGCATCTCTGTTCTTCTCTGCTGTATCGCATCACAGTATCACGATTCACATCTATATCTCAGACATCATTATATATAAAGTTAAAAGGAATACCGAATACGTCACCGTTCACGCAGGTTACCTCAAGGCTGAAGGCTCACGCAGGTATATGAATATCTCAGCAATCCGGCTCTGCGGCGTCGAATGTAGCTCTGCGGCGGTGTCGACTGAGGACTCTGCAGACTCGGGACTATGAAACATTGAAACAGCTCACGTAACCGATAAAGTTATAAACGCGCCACAATCCGAAACCCAAAACCCGATAAACCTAAACGCAAAACTGGCGGGACTCGCAAAAAAAACGCAGAATCGGAATAATCGCCATACTCGTGAGTCAAACTCGTGTTGACCATGAGTCAAACTCGGTCAACGCGATTTGACTCGCAAAGATTCACTTCGGATCGTTTCATGGCCGAGTAGAGTTGGAATCGCGATTAATCGGCAAAATCGCCGATTCCTGTTTCACTGCTTCTTAGCTTTGACCTCACCTTTCTTGTACTTTGTCTTAGTGGCGATCAGTGCATTTGAAGGAGGTTCAACAATCTTTCCCTGCACATAGTCCATAGCATCATGCTCTTCCAAAGTCAAGTCAAGAGACATCTTCCATGCATGATAATCAGAGTTATCATTGAGCTTGTCATCAAATTTGAAGTAAGATGAGGAGGCCATTGAATCTTGTCCTTGTCCAACAAATCTTAGTGATTGATTTTCTCACTCTTGCTTGGGCTTTGTCTTCACCTCAACTCTGATACCATGTTAATTTTAGATAACAATGGTATGTTCTATGCTTAAGAGCAATTTTACTTCAATCTTTCTTATTAGCCCAATATCAATTTTTAGATTAGCAATCACATTGACATTGATAGTAAATGCAGATATAACATAAACAATAAGCAGAAGACAAGCCAAGACAAGAGGACACAATATTTGGCAAATGCCAGGGAAAAACCCCAATGTGGCGAAAACCCTTTGATCAAATCTTTTTATTATTCTTCAAAAGTTCAGGAGAGAGAGAGAGAGTACATCATACAAAATTTACTTGCCCAATCACTGTCAAAACAATCCAGCCAAACAACAGTCAACAAGATGCCCTAACTAGAAAGTCAACGTTGGTCAAACAAGCATAAAATCTCCTCCAAATAAGCTCGGTCAAGCCCAGTCAACTCGGCCTCTGAAGACAGTGAGAATCAACCCAAAACAATCCTGAAATTCTCCGTCAAACTTGGTCAACATAGAGTCAATGCTGCGGTCAAAGGTCCTGCAGTCAACTTGCTCCAAATTCCTCTTTTTTCGTGCCAAGAGATGCAACCTCAAAAGGTTGGATTATCTGCCTGAAAATCGTAGTCAAAGAAGGTGATTTGACCCTCGGTCAACGCTGGTCAATGTCCCTGCAAATAGTCCAAAATAGTGCTTCGATTTCTGCCTGAAATTTTCGGTCAACCCAAGTCAACATGAGAAGAAGAGCTTCTCCTTTGCTATACGAACCAATGAGGAGAGGAGAGAGAAAGATGTGTTGAGTGATGATGACCAAATGAGGAGAATGTCTCTTATTTATGAAATTCGATGAGAGGTGGAGACACATCTATTGGGGCTACTTGAGCCTACATTAGACTTTTGGCTGACCTTGAAATTTTGTACATGTGTGAGAATTAAATTCAAAATCTCACTTTTGCTCATCCAAACAAGATGATCTTTAGATCAATCTTACACCTGATCATCTCCATCAAGTTCTCCGAGGTGGAGTTTGGCCCTAGTTGCCAATTTTAACACTCTTTAAATGGACAATGACTCGAATGAATTAGGATAAATTCTAGAAGTCCTCAGTGGGGACTTCAACTTAAAACATGATTACCCAAGCATGAAACCCATGCTTTAATAAGTCATAATAATAATAATAATAAAAAATAAATCTTTTTCTTTCTTTTGATAAATACATTTCATTATGACTCAAATACAACAATCTTGAAATTCTCGGTCAAACTTGGTCAACATAGAGTCAATGCTGCGGTCAAAGGTCCTGTGGTCAACGCAGGTCAACTTGCTCCAAATTCCTCTTTTTTCATGCCACGAGATGCAACCTCAAAAGGTTGGATTATCTGCTTGAAAATCGTAGTCAAAGAAGGTGATTTGACCCTCGGTCAACGCTGGTCAATGTCCCTGCAAATAGCCCAAAACAGAGCTGTGATTTCTGCCTGAAATTTTCGGTCAACCTAGGTCAACATGAAAAGAAGAGCTTCTCCTTTGCTGTACGAATCAATGAGGAGAGGAGAGAGAAAGATGTGTTGAGTGATGATGACCAAATGAGGAGAATGTCTCTTATTTATACAATTCGGTGAGAGGTGGAGACACATTTATTGGGGCTACCTAAGCCTACATTAGACTTCTGGCTGACCTTGAAATTTTGTACGTGTGAGAATTAAATTCAAAATCTCACTTTTGCTCATCCAAACAAGATGATCTTTAGATCAATCTTACACCTCTCAGAAAGAGGAATTCAATAAAAAGATCATCTCCATCATTTGAGTTCTCCAAGGTGGAGTTTGGCCCTAGTTGCCAATTTTAACACTCTTTAAATGGACAATGACTCGAATGAATTAGAATAAATCCTAGAAGTCCTCAATGGGGACTTCGACTTAAAACATGATTACCCAAGCATGAAACCCATGATTTAATAAGTCATAATAATAATAATAATAATAAATAAATCTTTTTCTTTTTTTTGATAAATACATTTCATTATGACTCAAATACTATAATCTTGAAATTCTCGGTCAAACTTGGTCAACATAGAGTCAATGTTGCAGTCAAAGGCCTTGCGGTCAACTTGCTCCAAATTCCTCTTTTTTCATGCCAAGAGATGCAGCCTCAAAAGGTTGGATTATCTGCCTGAAAATCGTAGTCAAAGAAGGTGATTTGACCCTTGGTCAATGCTGGTCAATGTCCCTGCAAATAGCCCAAAACAGTGCTGCGATTTCTACCTGAAATTTTTGGTCAACCCAAGCCAACATGAGAAGAAGAGCTTCTCCTTTGCTGTACGAACCAATGAGGAGAGGAGAGAGAAAGATGTGTTGAGTGATGATGATCAAATGAGGAGAATGTCTCTTATTTATACAATTCAATGAGAGGTGGAGACACATCTATTGGGGCTACCTTAGCCTACATTAGACTTCTGGCCGACCTTGAAATTTTGTACATGTGTGAGAATTAAATTCAAAATCTCACTTCTGCTCATCCAAACAAGATGATCTTTAGATCAATCTTACACCTCTCGGAAAGTGGAATTCAATAAAAAGATCATCTCCATCATATGAGTTCTCCAAGGTGGAGTTTGGCCCTAGTTGCCAATTTTAACACTCTTTAAATGGACAATGACTTGAATGAATTAGAATAAATCCTAGAAGTCCTCAATGGGGACTTCGACTTAAAACATGATTACCCAAGCATGAAACCCATGCTTTAATAAGTCATAATAATAATAATAATAAATAAATAAATCTTTTTCTTTCTTTTGATAAATACATTTCATTATGATTCAAATACAATTTATGAAGACCGAACCTAGTTACATTCTTCAACACTCTCTCTTAACTAAGGAGGTATTCATACTTACATACACAAGTACATGGAAGATCTCAAAACACATGAACCATGAAGAGTTTAGGCACTTACGGTGCCACGGATTAGATTCTTGACAAGGGCTATCTATCCGGGTGGGACTAAGATGGACTCAAGCTTTCAACCAGTCTAGGTACCATCATGCTTACTTGCTAACCATCAACCCAGGGGTCTAGGTGCATATCCAAGGTCAGAGCTCCAAGACCATTGCCACCCTCCCTCTTACTTCAGGAGCTAGACATCAACACATATGTCCTCCCAGGTATTTTACACACAATGCCTCAACGCATCAAATCTCTCTAACCTTAAGCATGCTTTTCAAAAAATTTGAGAGATTTACCTGAACAGTCATAACCCCAATCAGTAACAACTTATCAAATACTCATGAGTAAACACAAACCTTTAGGGTCTTCTGATATCTTGATGCTGTCTCACAATTCATCACAATAGGACTTCGAGGCTTCCCAAATAAATCTTGACAAAGGTTTCCTCCATCATTCAACTTCCTTTCCTATTTCACATGCAACACTAAATTCAACTTTCCTTCTTTTAGCAACACCTCAATATTCATTCTCGAATTTCTTCTTCAAGGTATCCATCATAACTATAATATGTCCTCCCTCTCAACTCGGGAGATATACTCTTTTCTTTATCCAGGCTCCTTCTTAACTTAGGGAGATCAACTTCTTTTCTATGACATTGACGAATTTTTCCTGGCGTCCATCCTTCTTGATCATCACCATTCATATAACTTCCTTCATCACGCTTATCAAATCAACTTTACTTGTGAACATCATCATCATCTTGAAGATCATGCATGAACATATATATAGAGGCATGAACATAACTATATCAATATCATACAATAATGGAAGCATTAGACTTTAGACATCAAATACCTAAACTTAGTTAGGTTCATAATCAACAAGAGATACATACTTTTATACTCCAATTTCTTGCTTGGGTTAGCTTATAACCCCTAGATCACATTAGTAATTCAATCAAGATATCGGTCTCATTATATCCAGGGCCTCAATATTTCTTCTAGAGATATGACATACTCTACTATAATATATTGCAAACCCTAGAAGTAATAAAAACAAGTACACTTACAGTACATCTAACAACCTTAGAATTCATATGTAAGACTTCTACTAGGATTTAATGCAAACCCTAGATTCCATCTTTAAGATACTACAATGCAATCAAGGTTTCAACTAAATGACCAACCTCTACTAGGGTTTGTTGTAAACCCTAGATTTTATCATCATAATGGAAACAATATCATCACATCATATCCTAGAACATCAAACTTCTACTAGGGCTTAGTTACAAACCCTAGAACTTATCAACAAATAGGTTAGCACAAATACATATCTAGGATAATCATGCACAAGCATATCATAACATATATAGGACAAACCCAAGAAACAAATATTAATACATTTAAAGTCGGACATATAACAATCTAGATTAGACTAGGGTTGTGATCATACAAACAAACATTTACCTAGGGATTCATTCCTAGGAGCTAACTCTCGATACACAAGGGTTTTACTCAAACCCTAATTTACCAAAACCTCAAGGTCTAGGAACACATTACCATCCAACCCTAAAGGACTAGGGTTTCCATAATACTAAAGCTCCAAACATGATATTACTATCAAAACCCCAAACATCAAAAGAATAGTATTTTCTAGATTTCATCAATAACCCTAAGTAGACTAGGGTTTTTCACATTAGCATTGACATACCCTTAGGTTAGGGTTTTATAGAGAACCTTTTAGGGTTCTACAAACATAATGATTTTAATGAGGGTAGATTCAATCTAATGATTAATCTCCCAAACAAGAATCTCTATGATTCAAAGGTCCTAGACATAACACTTGTTAGTAATGTAAAGCAAATTTCTTAGAATGAATGAATATACCTTTATCACGAAGAGAAACAAAACTTATAGTCTAAGACATACCTTTGAGTTTAGACAAACCTTATAGGACATCAATTCCAATAGAACTTCTATGCTTTGTCTTGTGAGGTCTTCTTCATAGCCCTTGAGCATATCAACAAGCTTTTCCTAAACAAGGAAAATATAAAAAGAAATGTTATTAGCATCTAGTGTAAACACATCTAGATAAGAAAAGGAAAACCAAATATAAAAGATAATACTTATATTTTGAAAAGTGGTGAGGGCTCCCTCTTAATCCAATCTCGAGGGATACCTATAACTTTAACAAAACAATTCAACAATGTCTTTCCAAAGAATGTTAAACCTATAAGTGCTAGAAATCAAAATACAAAACAATTCAAAAACTTAGAGTAGAAGGATAAAGTCCCTAAGAGTTCCTAGCAAAATAAGTCTTTGACTTCGGATTCATCCTTCTTTTTCTTCTTTGGAGGTCCTTCATCAACAACATTTGCATATTCCCTTTCTCTCTTTTTGTTTCTCGGATTCTCAGGACAATCACTTTTATAGTGACCCATTTTGTGACAATTGTAGCATTCGATTTTGGATAGGTCTATCTTCCTTCTAGGCCCTTTAGACTTCTTGAATGATCCTTTGTTCTTGTGATGAGCAGAATAAGCATTTGAAACTTTCTCCTCTTCATTCTCCTTGTTGCTTACTAGAGAAATTCTGACTTCTTCCTGACTGCATGCATTCCATAGTTGTTCGAATGTAGGAGTTTCCTTTCAACTGTTGAGACCTGATGAGAAGGCACTCCATGATATTGGTAGTCCTAGAAGTACAATGATTACAAGCTCCTTTTTAGGTACTATCTCATCAATTGCCTGGAGTTCATCTCTGATTCTAGCTATTCTCACAAAGAAGGATGCCACAATGTCTTCTTTTGTCATCTTTATAGATCTTAGTTCATTCTTAAGACTTGCTATTTGACCAAGATTCTTGATAGTGAATAATTTGGATAATGCCTCATACATCTCTTGAGCAGAATCTATGTTGGATATATATGGAATGAGGTTATCCTTTATTCCATCCACCATTAGTGTCATGGCCAATATTTTTATTTCCTTGAACTTTGCCTTTTTTGCATCACTTGACTCATTTGTAGGTTTCTTCACCTTTCCTTTGACTAGATCCAAAACTTTATTCTTCTCGAGGATGAGGTCTATCCTCTTCTTCCATGCCCTGTAGTTGGATGCTCCTTCTAATTTGTTTTCTCCCTTCATTGAGTTAGACATTGTCCTTGAAGATGATAGACTTGACTTCTTATATGATCCTTTCGATAAGCTTTATTCAAACCTCTTATTTTCCTTTTAATAGATCTTTGAGCTGCCTTTTTCCTCCTTCTTCACTTTAGCTCTTATACCATGTTAGAAAATTAGAAAGGCATAAATGTTTTCTTTATATAGATAATTACTTGTGATATTCTTATGTTTTTCTTATGTTCCTTTTTTATCTTGTAGTTTATCAAGCAATTACCAAAACAATATCACAAAGATCACAAACACTAGATGTAGGCAGAGAACCATGGAAAAACCCCTAATTATTAAGGAAGAGTTGTTGACTGGGAGGAAATCCCAGTCAACAACTCTTCCTTAATAATTTCAGGAGATGATCCAAGACTCTTGACCTAGACATAGACTTTCCAAGTCAACCCTTTCTTCCTTCTGTAGATGATAACTCTTTTAACAATAACTTTGACCTAGCAACAACAACTTGTAGCAGCAACAAAACTTAGATCTAGTAGAACTTCGACCCAATAGCAGCGCAACAACAACTTCGACCCAACAATTAGCCCAACAACAACTTGATCCAACAGTTAGCCCAACATCAACTTCGACCCAGTAGAAAGACTTCGATCCAGTAGCAGTACTTCGACCCTCTAGTAGTAGACCAGAAAATCCACATGTGTGTGAGAGAGAGATGACCCAAAAATTTCGATCTTGTCCTTTCCAGCAATTCTCCTTCTTCTCTTGGAATTCCACACTTTTTTTGCCTCCTCTTAGATATCAAACTTGTGTGAGAGATGCCTTCAAATGCATTTAAATTGCTTCAATATATAGGCTTTTGGTGAGGTTGAATTATCCTGTTTGCGGCCGACTTGGTGTGGAGGTGACAATAATTTATTTGACTCAATAGTAATTCTTTTTACATGATTCGAAAGCCCAAGAAGGGCCTCTTTAAATGGACAATGACTATAATGACTCAAAATAAATCCTAGAAGTCCTCAATGAGGACTTCGACCTAAAACATGATGACCCAAGCATGAAACCCATGCTTTAATAAGTCATAATAATAATAATAAAAAAAGTTCTTTTTTCTTTCTTTTGATAAATACATTCATTATGACTCAAATACAATTGATGAAGACCGAACCTAGTTACATTCTTCAATAAAGTTGACCTCAGAAAAACCCCACATCCTCTTGGGGAAAACCGGTCTTCAAATGAGGATTTTATTGCTTGAGAAATTAGACTAATTACATAAAATAAACACAGTGCTTATCTCCCTTTTCAGCTGAAGCAGTAAATGCAAATTCTGGAAATTTGTGCCCATTGTAATTTTCTGATTTTCACAAAATTTACATGCTCAGAAAATTCTGCATTTTCTCACAGCCCAGCTCCTTGAAAATCGTGCCCAGAATTTTGCCTTGAAATTTTGCTGAAGGTGCCTCGAATTTTGCATTGAATGTGAGACAGATTGCCTTGAAAAATGTTCTTGTCTGCTGCCTAAAAAATGCGTTAACAGAGGCTGTTGTCCTGAAATTCGTGCCTCGAATTTTGGGCTTGACAGCAGCTAAAACATCCTCGAAAATCATGTTGTACAGCTCCTCGAAATGCATTCTACAACCCTCAAAAATTGTGCCTCTTGCCGCCTCGAAAATCATGCTTGCTGTAGCTGCCCTCTTCCTTGAAATTCATGTTGGTGTTTGCCCTCCTTGTCCTAGAAATTCGAGCCTCCTTTCCTGTTGCAATTTCTCCTTAGCAAACTCTCTTTCTCTTCTCTCTTCTTATCATGCTCTCTCAACTATGAAGCTAAGTTACCAGGATACGGATACGGATACGGATACGGATCCGGATTCGGATCCGGATCCGTTGGATTTTTGAAAAGCCAGGATCCGGATACGGCGAGGATACAGCAAGTACAAAAATATATAATAATATTTTTAAAAATTTTAGAAAATACATTTGATGTTTAAAATCAAAACCATTCATGAATCACAACATTAGAACTAAAATTATTACATAATTTATGAATCTGAACACTGAAATGATGAAATTAAAAAACTAACAAATAAACATATAAATATTAATACCAACATATTGATATAATTGTTAAAATAAAGTTATAACATAAAATATATATATTTTTTATTTATAAAAATTAAAAAATATTTTAATTTTTAACAACCAAACATAAAGTTATATAAATTATGACTTATAAAAATAAAAAATTTAAAATGAAATATAAAACATACGATTTATTAAACATAAATATATTGATTTAAAATAAATAAATTAAAATAACTTTATGGAGTAGTCTTTAACGCGACTTTTTGAAAGCCTTTCCGGCGATTTTTTCCGGTGAAAATCCGGCAGTAATTTATTGGAATCCAAGTTTGATAGCTAATTTCTGCACAATGAAACCGTCCCAGGGGTTTTTCAGGGTGCTGAATCCGAATATGCAGTTAAAAAACCATTTTAACTGCAACAAATCATGATTTCATCTCAATTTCTTCCGCCGGATTCTGTCACCGGAATCTCAAAAAGTCGCATTATAGACAACTCCTAACTTTATTATATATATTAACATCAAAATAAACTTTTTAATTAAATATTAACATCAAAATAAACTTTTTAATTAAATAAAAAGACTTTATATTGAAAGCGTATTTAAAAAACATATTGATTTAAAATAAATAATAAATTAAAATAGCTTTATTGTATATATTAACCTCAAAATAATTTTTTTAATTAAATCAGAAAATCTTTATATTGAAAGGTTATTAAAAAACTTAGACGCATAATTTTATTGAAATCTTTATTTTTATATATATATGCGGGAAGATGGTGTTAAGAAACTTCACGCTGGTATTAAGAAACTTCACACGTAATCTTAATAAAATCATTTTATATATATGCGATATTAAAAAGCTTATATATATATGCCAGATGATATTAAAAATATGACCCGTAAATAAATTAAAATAATTTTATTATATATATATATATATTAACATCAAAATAAACATTTTAATTAAATCTGAAATTTTTATATTGAAAGCTTATTAAAAAAACAAATTGATTTAAAATAAATTTATTATATATATATATATATATTAACCTCATTGAAATCTATGCGGGAAGATGGTATTAAAAAACTTCCCGCTTAATCTTAAAAACTTCACGCTTAATCTTATATGCCAGATGGTATTATAAACATAACGCATAATTTTATTTAAATATTTATATATATAAGCCGGCAGATGGTATTAAAAAACTACGCCTAATTTTATTTAAATTTTTATATATAAATTTATATATATATATACGCTGGCAGATGGTCACTAATTAAATCACTACCTGACCGTACGCGGATCCTAGCGTATCCGTATCCGTACCAGTTTCGGATTCGGGGATCCGCGGTTCCACCTCTTGCACTCAGCGGATCCGGTAACGTAGCTATGAAGTGAAGAATGAGATCATTTTCTCCTCTTTTGTCTCCTTGGAAAAGATTGAATCCCTAAACCTAGGATCCAATGGTTGAGATTTAATCTCCAAATCTCAAGATGTGTGGTAGGGATCAACTCTCCCAAATGACCCCCGTCATACATTGGCCCCATCACTTAAAAGTCTTTTAGTGCTTTTTTTCTTCTAGTTGTGTACCTTTTTATATTTTTCTCATAAAGTGATTTTTCAACTCACTTTAATAGTAGGAAAGTACACTTAGTACTTTACACATAAAATCACTTTATAAAGTACAAGTGACTTTAATATTAGAAAAAAGTACATAGTGCAACACTTCTAAGTACCTTTTACATCCATGACATTAATATAATTCATAAATGCCACAAAGACAAAAGTAATTAATGTGTTCACTAGGCTAAAAGAGATAAATGCTCTATTATAGAGAAATTTGAGAGCCAATCCCAAGGCAAATGGTGACAATCCCAAGACAAATGGGTGACAATCTCAATGCCTTTACATGCAAATTCGAATTTCCCAAGTGGCCATTCGATTTCCTCTATAGAGGTCCACGCAAGGAGGAGAACTTGTTGAGGTGGATAGGACATGTGTATGTGAGAGTGGAGTGGTAGGAGACCATTCTCCATGTGTATGTGATTTTCTTTTGTGAAACTCGTGGTCCCCTCAAGGAAATTCAATTTCCCTTTTTGTCACATGTTTCTCCTTGATTCTTGGTCCACATCACTTTGAAACTTGATTTCAACTCCTTGACAATTTTCCACCTCATTTCCACATCATTTAACATGTGTGGATTTTTATTTTCTTCAATTTATTTATTTGCTGGCTCAATTTATTACCACATTTTTCACTAAACTTAGGAAAAGTCGGTTTTGAGGGTTTAAAACTTATTTTTTACCTCTCAAAGTGTGTCATAGTTGAAAGTTGAGTGTGAGAGGTGTAATTTTGAGCACACATACCCCATACAACTTCTCTAGACATCACTTATTACATATTACATTCAAATTTTATTTAAATTTCCGTCTTGCAGGAAATTTAAATTTTTTTAAAAATGACCCCTAGATCTAATCAAATTCCACGAAATTTTACGAGTGATATAGTATGGTAATATGCAATGACTCTAGATAATAGGACTCACCCAAGGCCTTGCCTTCAAGCCGTGCTCCGGCTTTGGGGTTATGTTTGGAGGAAAGTACTCAATTAATTATTAAGCCCCGTAAGGATATAATAATTAACCAAGTGAAAAAAAGCTCCCATATATTTCAACATATCTTCGGATCTTTCATATGTGAGCCTTCTCCTTACTTCCTGGTGCACACTTGTTCCAGATCAGATCACACATGAATAATCCATTACTTGCACACATACACCTTGATCTCCATCTCTTTATATAGCTTTTGCCTTAGCCAATACCATAGGAAAATCCTTTGGTAAAGTTGATGGTATTCATTGACAGGATCAAATAGACGTTGCCACTTGGCAGTGAACCAAAACTGGCCAGTTTATGCGAAAGCCAGCTGGTTCTGTCATAAATTGGACGGTTTATGCCCGATTTGACTAAAAAACCGGCGAGGAGGGCAGTTCGACCCGGTTTTTCTATAGGTCTGGTGGCTTTGGTTAATGAACCAGTCAGTTTGATTGGTTTACGGTTCAAACTGACTGGTTTTGAATACAATTCATCATATAATGAGCAATATTAGGTCTGCTGGTTGACTTGCTGTCCAAAGTTGGAGAATAAACTCTCCTGTGGGGTTACCCACTTTAGGTGGGTAACATTGCTAATGCTCTATGAAACCGGATTCGTCCAAACCCCTGGACGAATCCCGAATCGGACGAATCGGACACGATTCTGTCCTGACACGTGTCATGTTTCAATGACTCGTCGTGTCATATCCGGGTACGTCGTGTCATGAGCGTGTCAAAAAAATGAAGAACGTGTCACGATTTTGGAATCGAATCCTGGTTTCGGATTCGTTTTTCGGGCTGCTGGTAGGTTTAAGTTCGCTGTTGTCATTCCCATTTGATTGCATTTGCAACCTTAACATCGATTTGGAGCGAGTAACAGCGATTTGGAGCGGCGGACCGCATTGCAATTTGCAGGTTTAAGGTTAGTTTGCTGAGCTGTTAAAACTTAATATGTATCACGCCTTATCAGTGATCAGTTTGCATAAATTGCGTGACACAAAACCCTTGAACCACTGTAATGTTGGGTATATAGAACCAGTCACCACAACGTATGGAGCAACGCCATATAATCTGAGCCACTGAAATCTAACAATGCTCCAGTCGTTAAGAACGAGCCTTTGAAATCATGAACGAGTCGCCAGTGTTATATTATCACTGTGCGATCCATTTCTGTGTGAGCTATAGATAGATGCGGGCCACCATGATACATATATGAACCATAGTTAAATTAATAAATAGACAGAACAAAGGTATACGCCACGGCCCACTGTGTTTTATAATAAAGGTTACATATGTAATATTTCAGAGCTGCAATGACAAGAACTAAGTCTGTGCATCTTGTTTATTACCTTGATGATGGAATGAGTGAGCAGAAGCGTGTGTAATAAGAGTGTTGGGTTTGGATATTTTTATAAACGGAGTATGGTATTCACTATTCAGTTGGCAGAATGGACACACTTGGCTTTGTCTGAAATATGTATCTCATGGCCACAGCTTTAAAGTAGAAAATGCTTGCGTAATGTTCAACTTACGGCTATCGATATATACAAAAACATCATAATTTAGTTCTGCAGTGAAGATCCATGTTAGAACAGGCCATTAACCTATAAATCAGAGTCAAGAATGAGTTCGTTGTACATTTCTGGGCATAGTTTAGCCTCCATAATGTGATTGAAATGCTAAACGGAGTAAGTGTGGGGTCATCCTCTGCGTATTATTGAATTCTGGGCCGGGTTTCTCCACATTGGCATGAGTTGGAAAGAGCTGAAGTCTTCCTCTTAGTGGCTGTGCGTATAGCTGATAAAGATAGCCCATTGTGCATAGGCCTAGAGTACTCAGAAGTGCCACAAATTCAACATATTTAGGGCTGCTGAGAACACTGTCTTTTATAACACTCAGACCTTGGCCTGTCCTGGCAGTGTAGAAGTTTAGAACACTGTCTTTAATTTTTTATACAGCAACATAGAATACATTATACAGCCAGTTGGCAGTGAGCCACTGCTAGCCTATAAAATGAACTTGATTCTTGTTCATTTCTTTTGCTGTTTGCATTTTAAAAATTTTACAGCAGTTTGACTGTTTGTTCATTTTTTTTACAGGTTGAGGTAACATGGCTCAATCAACGGCAGGGGCAGCAAGGAAGGGCAAGAATGTCATGGGTAGAGATGCTCTTCCTCCCCCAATATCATCAGAGTCTGCTGCAAGTAATCTTGAGGGAAGAGGAGTTAAAGACAATGAAAAATATCCATTGTGGAAATATGTCGCAAGAGAGGATGGGTCAAACAGCAAGGGAAAGGGAGGAGGCAATGTGCAATGGAAATGCAGCTTTTGTAACCTTTCTTTCACAAGCACATATCACCGTGTGAGAGCACATTTGTTGGCTATACCTGGTAAGGGGATTGGAGCTTGTAAAGATATTCCTTCACAAAAGAGAAAAGAATTGGAAAAGGAGGCCCATGTTGGTATGGAACATGTGGCACTGGCTTCAAAATCAAAAGCACCCAAGGGCAAGAATGAAGACCCCCTTCCATTTTTGAGGAAACCCACCACCAAATTTCCATTTGAGAGTTCTACTTCTACTGGGGGACAAGCATTAAAAAGAAGATCACTTGGTCCAATGGACAGGATTTTCCAAAAAGAGAGACGGGACGAGCTTGATCTCACCATTGCCTTCTTCTTCTATCAAAACTTCATATCATTTAATGTTGCACGTTCACCTTTATTTGTTGAGATGTGCCGAGCTCTAACTCAAGGGGCTCCAGCAGGGTATGTGCCTCCTGGGTCAGAGAAGCTGAGAACCACATTGTTGACGAAGGCAAAAAAAGAGGTGCAAAAAATGCTCGAGCCTATTAAGGCATCATGGCCAACATCTGGGGTTAGCATTGTTTCTGATGGATGGACAGATCCAGCACGACACCCAATCATCAACTTCATGGTGTCTTCCTTGAATGGTCCAGTTTTCCTGAAAGCAGTGGATACACTTGGCGAATACAAGGATGCACAATTTATGGGTGAGTTATTTATTAGAGTTGTTGAAGAGGTAGGTGTTGATTCTTGTGTGCAAATCATTACAGATAATGCACCTGTTTGCAAGGCGGCTGGCATGATTGTGGAAGCTAAATATCCACAAGTGTTTTGGACACCTTGCATTGTCCATTCATTGAACTTAGCACTGAAATCCATTGCTTCTGATGTGCTTTGGATTGGAAGCATTATTGAGGATGCAAGACATATCCGTAACTTTGTGCAAAATCATACAAATGCCCTCACTATCTACAAGGAGTACAGTAATCTATCATTGTTGAAGATTGTTGATACACGGTTTGCATCTTCATTCATGATGTTGAAGAGGTTGAGGGAGGTCAAGACTGCTCTTGGGTCCATGGTTATTTCTCAGTTTTGGTCTTTTTGGAGAAAGACAGATCAGGCAGCCTCTAAAAGAGTGAAGGACACGGTACTAGATGATGCTTGGTGGGAGAGGGTAGATCTAATTATTCGGATCATAGACCCTATCATCTCTTTGCTTCGAGTTGCAGATACAGACAAACCCATCCTAGGAGAGGTTTATGAGGGATGGGATTCCATGATTGAGTCTGTGAGGAGCATTATTCTACAGAGTGAGTGCCCCCCGTATGAGACATCACCAGAGGCCTTCTGCGATACCATACATGATATTCTTGTCCGCAGATGGGACAAGAATTGTACACCTTTACATTGTTTGGCTCACTCATTGAACCCCAAATACTACAGCCATGAGTGGCTGAATGGTGGACCTTCCCGCAGATTCCCTCCTCACATGGATGGTGAAATCTCACAGGGGAGGAAAGAGGCATTGAAGCGGATTTATCATGATAGTGCATTGCTTGCTGAGGTGGAGGATGCCTTTGCAGAGTTTTCCACTGGCAGTGGTCGGTTTGGAGGCTATGATGTGATTAAAGACAGGGGGCTTAAGAAGCCCTACTCTTGGTGGGCAAATCATGGGGCAACAAGCCCTCCTCTTCAGCAGTTAGCCATGAGGCTCCTCTCTCAGGTGACTTCATCCTCTTGTTGCGAGAGGAATTGGAGCACATATGGGAATTTGCACACTGTGAAGAAGAACAGGCTTGAGCAGTCCAGGGCAGAGACAATGGTGTATGTGCACACCAACCTTCGTCTTATTTACAGGCAGAGGGAAGAGTGGTTGAGGGGAAAGACAAAGATGTGGGATGTCTTTCCTGAAGATATGGGTCTGGACACCACTGTTGAGTTGGCATTGGCCAACATGGATCTCGGTGATCCAGTGCTAGACCCTATTAGTTTTGATGACTCAACCTCCATACCAGCAGATGCAGAGGCGACTATGGATACAGGGGAGGAGGAGGATGCAGAGGAGAGCAGTGGGGACCATGATGATGGGGACAGTGATGCTGATTCTGATGCTGATTGATGCCTTGAGGCTTGTATACCTATAGTTGTTTTATATTTTCTATTTCTATTTGCCATTGGCATTGCACCAACACTACCTATGTAACAGATTTTGATTTGATGACTTAATGAGAAAACTACAGTTGTCAGTGTGTTTATCTTACTATCTTGTAGTTGTAAGTTGTCTTTCAGTTATGAATTATGAATCATGATTTAAATTTTTAATAGATTTATGATTTTATCATTTATCATTTATGTGACCAGTACCACTGACATTTATTTGAATTTTGTATGTACTATGCATGCTAATAGCTATAGATGAAGATCTATGTTTGAAATCAATAAATTTGTATCATTAATTAAAATTTGTGTAAGAAATATGCTAATAACTAATTTTTAAGATATATATATATATATATATATATATTTTAATAAAATAATATATAACGTGTCCTAACATGTCTTGTTCCGGGGGTCAGCGTGTCCCGAATCCGACACCACGAATCCCGAATCCTACGTGTCCCGAATCCCCGTGTCAGGTGACTTAGCTAATGCTTCATCATCCAAAACTATGTTTCTTGCTTTTTTGTCATATTCTAACATCAAACCTAATTCCCAATGCAAAAGCCAATGGCTGACTCTATTCTGGTGTAGATTTTCTATTGGAGTTTGTGCTTTCTGTCAAATTATTTCCACAATTGTTTTTACTGAAAGCAATTGGTGGATTGTCTACGGTGCTCATCAGGGCAGTGCACTTTACATTCATTGTCAACATCTTTACTTGCTTCTTGTGACATGTAACTAGATTTTGCATGTACTTTCTCTTGTTAAAACTTGATGTAATCTGACCACTTGTATTTTGTACATATTTTATTTTTCAATATTGTAATATGTGTTCCTGTAGAAGTTAAACTTTGCCACCGTTCATTTAGGCACCATAGTCAAACTACCCAGAATGCTGTTCTGCTAGTTTGTCAATTTCTTGGTTTGACCAGCCTAAGCCATTGTTTGATGTTTTCCTATTTTAGCCATGCTTTCTTGTCTAACTACTGTTAGATTATGCTGTTCACCTAATGAAAATAAAAATGAACATTGATTTCCAATATTTTATCTTCAGAAACATTTAATCCTTTCACACTGTTTATCCTTTTGTGCCCAGATTGTATAGCTTATGTAATACAAAGTGGTTGTGCAAAAGCAACTCTTATAGCTATAGTAACAACAAGAAGAAAAGATCTAAAACCAAAGATAAAAGACTAGCTCAAAGAAAGAAAGAGAAAGAGCATGATGAATACATGATTGAAATCTCATCATGACCATGTAAAGAGGTGCTGGAACTAGAAGTTGAGTTTGAAAGATGGGGGAGAAGAAGAAGAATAAGTCTCTACATCTGAGTCCTTGATTGTTATGGAGGAGTTGATAGACTCTCTTATAAAGTCTTTTTGAGAGTGCTTAGGGCTGAGGGGACACCACCTTGTAATCCTCAGAGTGATCTTGTGGGGGGAGCTCTAGATTGAGAAGGCCCATCACTCCTAACATTTTGAGCCAGGGAAGAATCTTTGAATGGATGACTAGTTACTCAATCGAGTGTGGAGAGTGGTACTTTTCACAGAGGGATTTGTCTCAGGTTTGGCCCCTCCGATTGCTTTGTTTGCTAGCTGATGAGGTCTAGCCCGAGCTCTGGAACGAGAGCTCCTCAGAAGTCTTGCAGAAATGGGATAACTCTTTGGGTTGTTGAGAAGGGATTTATGGTCTCATTAATCTGACATTTACACAGAAGCTTGAACTTTTATATGCTCTTAGTACATTGAGTCAGTTGAAGAATATGGATGAATGGTGTGATCCTACTAGAAGGTTCTGGATGGGGAGGATTGTGATCTATACCTAAGAACCTTCCTCGTAAAAACAATTAAGCATTTTTGATTTGGGTAATGAAAAATGTGGAGAGGGAGCCACCTGACTGCCAATAAAGGTAGTATATTCCCCCTTTGATCTCATAATAACTGGGACATTTGAAGATGAGGTGATCCATAAACTTAATGTCTTGAATGTAGCAAAACTAACAAAAATCCTATTCAAGTGAGGAAGGTGGTGATCAATCTTAACTCGAAGTTGATAAGAGCCAACTTGGCAATGGCCATGGGGAATCATGAAGGCTTGCATCAAAAGTTGTTTATATATGCATGTTTGACAATAAGAACATCTCTTGATTGCAAAAAGTTCTTGGAATAGAAAGCCATATTTGGGGCAAGACCATCGAGAGGCATGGTCCAAGTGACCTAAATGTGCCATGTATAGATGTCCTCAATCCAGTTTAGATGACAGAAGGTGGCTTGGAGCGTCTTACCTAGGTAACCATCCATTTTTGAAGGTCACAAAAGAGGTAAAGGTCATCAAGCTGTCTCTGTAGCCCCTTAGGAATGGAGGCTAGGAGGATCATGTCATTGACATAAAGAAGCAAAGAGATGGAGGAATGGTAGAGAAGACATCCATCCCTATCTTTATATGCTCCTTGATTCTAATTTATCAATGAAAATCCCAGAGAGAATTGGAGAGAGAGGGCACCACTACCTAACCCTAATGGTTCTGTTGATGAACTTTAGGAGGCCATGAATAGTGTGAAAATGAACAAGAATTGAATTATAGAGTTTCTTGATGGCAGTTAGAAGTGTCTCCAAGATACCAGTGTTGAGCAACCTTTGAAATAATGCCTGTGTTAGGACCGAGTCAAATGTCTATTGAAAGTCAACAAAGCAGCAGCAGAATTTGAAAGAGTGATGGTATGCCTCATTAATAATGGTTCAGACTCAACTTCAGAGAGAGAGAGAGTTGATTGTATTATTTGGTGTCATAATCAATGTTTCTGCAATGATATGTGTTGCTAAGTTGGGAAACCACCACTATGTAACCATAAAAGACATGTAACTTAACTAATTGCTTATAATTTCTTAGAATAATATCAACATTCAGAAATTATTGTGGGAGTATTAGTTCCTTCTAAATTGGTGCTTGGATTATTGTTCTATAGTGATGACAGTAATTCATGTTGTTTTTATGCCTTTGCTAGCTTATCATGAAGCTGTGCAGGAGAGTTTAATTGGGGTTATAACAAGTTGAATAGTTCTTGCATGCAGGCTGTTGGTAGCTCATATGTTTCTTTAATATTGTTTTAGCTTTTCTATTTTGTAGCCTTTCCTACGAGAGGCTGAAGTGACTTTCATAAGCTTGATATTTGAAATGGCATTTTTCTCTGTTGCGCTCATTATAATATTTCATTATTTTCTTTGTTTATGCAACTGTGACAATTTCTCCTATTGTTATTCCAGGTTGTGGAGCTTCCAATGCTTCATCCTGAGAAATTTGTTAAGCTTGGAATAGATCCTCCGAAAGGTGTCCTTTGCTATGGTCCTCCTGGCACAGGAAAGACACTATTAGCTCGAGCAGTGGCTAATCGTACTGATGCATGCTTTATTAGAGTTATTGGAAGTGAGCTTGTTCAGAAGTATGTTGGTGAGGGTGCTCGAATGGTACGGGAGCTTTTTCAGGTTTGTAAATTCTAGCTCCCCTTTAGATGCTGTCTCTTTCTTTGTTTATACTTGTCAACAAATAATATTATTATGTCTAAAATGATTTTTTTACAGGTTTTATAAAACATCAAACCATAAGTCTTGTTTATAGAATCAAAACATTAAAATATGTATCACAAAAGATTCAGATAGCAATGAGAAAAATTGTTGATTCAAACAAAGAATAGAACTTGTTTAATTATATATTTCTTGTTGAGTGGTGCCAAAATGAGATTCTGTAGCACTAATTAAACTAAGTGTTATTATGTCTTGTGAGCATGGTTAACAGACATAAAAGTTTAGTAGGTTTTGGGAGGTGGGGAAGGTTTGGAAAAGGTTGTGATTTCAGAAAAGCTTGAAAGGGTGGGAAACATGGAAAATGTAAAAGCTTTACTTAAAATTATACATATTACTGAGAAATTTGAATAATCAGAGAAAAATAATGAAATCAGCACTATGTTTTTAGCTTGTATAGTGAAGGAATGTGATGTGGTGGTGGTGGGGTGCTGTTGGGCTATGAAGTAGTTTTTTTGAATTTTTGATTTGTTTGATTTATTTTTAATTTTAATTCTTGCTTTTTCAAAGAAAGGTACGTTGGTCTGGTTTCGATCAGTTTGTCCGGTCCAAAAGTTTCAGGGTCTACTAAACCTGGTAACTATGATTGTGAGGGAGAAACTAGAAGCTCCTCTGAAGCTCCCTATACATTTCTCACAGCAGAAATGTATAGGGAGTTCATCAGATGAGCTTAAGAAAGCCTAAAGGTAGCTGTGTAAATGCCTGGTCAAACCAGTGGGGATTTTTGATTAGTTGAAGCATACATTTGGTATCTCAACCAATGGAATAATTTCTTTTAGGACACAGATAACTGTTAATTTCTTTATACCCAATTACAAATTTACTGTCTCAACAAATAAGCACAGATCTGAAATAAACAATGCTTTCTAATCTGATTTGTAGCAATAAATATTCTGGGTTTTTAACCAAATAAACAGCAAAAGTGAAAATACTTGAAACCAATCACATGCAATCACATGCAACAAAGAATAACATAGATATACCCTGGAAACCCCAGTGTGGGGAAAACCAACCAACATTGGGCTTCTCATTCAGCTTCAAGAGAAATATGTTTTACAGCAGACTTACAAGAATTTGCACCTGAAAATACATTGCAAAATATCTTGGCCCTCTCTCTCGCTCGGCCCTTGTATGATCCACACGTGCAGAGTCCAGTAGAATAACTTTTGCGCACAGGCAAAACTCGGTCTCATGGCCCAAGAGAAAACTCAGCCTACTGGCTCAAGATAACTTGGCCTGCACGTGCCATGGTAACTCGGCCTTTCCGCTGATATCACTTGCCTTGATCTCACTCTAGCTGGCTTGATCTAGCCTCTTCTCTCTCTCGCTGCCAAATATCGAGTTCCACTGAATCCCAACTCGTGCCAAAACAATTGTATTTCTCCTTTGGCTAGAACCCCCTATAAATAGATCGAACCCTAATCTCAAGCGAAATCCATAATCTCAACAGTTGAGATTAGATCTTACTTTACTGATATCAACAGCCACGACTTAAATCTGTTGTTGACTTCTTTTCCCTTTTACAAAAAGGTACCCAACAATTAAATTAAACTGTTGTCTAAAGTCCTGACTTAAGAAATTTATTAATTAACTGCTGTAGGAGATAATTAAGGTGATTCACTGCATGTCATGGCCCCTGATACATGCAAAATCACCTTCCAAGGTACAATCTCAAAACTCCCTCTTAGTGAGGAAGGTGTTATGTACAACACCCAACTTATCCCTGAAGAATACAAATTTGCGCTTCATCAATGACTTCGTTAAGATGTCTGCTACTTGCTCATCTGTGGGAATGTATTTTAGCTTTACAGTTCCCTTCTACACACAATCTCTGATGAAGTGGTGTTTGATCTCAATATGCTTTGACTTGCCATGGAATACTGGATTCTCAGGCAGTTTAATATAACTCTAGTTGTCACAGTGAATGCCAGTCGGATCTAGCTCTTGATAAAAAATCCCAACAAGGAATTTCCCAATCCAAATAACCTCACATGTCACCACACTAGCAGCCATGCACTCGACCTCTGCAGAATTCAACGCAATTGACTTCTAGTTCCTGCTGTACCGAAAGATTGCTCCTGATCCAAAACTGAAGCTGCACCCAAAAGTACTCTTCTTGTCCACTGTATTGCCTTCCCAATCCACACGGTGTACCCCTCTAGCTTCACTCCATCCTACTAAGTGTACCTCAACCCATACTCAACTGTTCCTCAGTGATATCTCAAAACATGTTTTGCAACTACCCAGTGAACTCGCTTAGGATCTACTATAAATTGACTAAGTGTGTTCACTGCAAAACAAATATCTAGCTTGGTGTTGACCAAATACTTGAGAGAGCCAATCAATTGTCTATACAAGGTAGGGTCCACTGCCTTTGATATGGAAGTATTGATCTTCTTGTATTTGGTCACAAATGGTGTAGCCATAGGTCTACAGTCCTCCATCTTGAAATGTTTCAAGATCTCAACTGTGTATTTCCCTTGTCCAAGCAAAATATCTCCCTCTCCCTGCCATATCTTCAACTTGAGAAAGTAGTGCATCAATGTCAAATCCTTCATGTCAAACTCTGTTGCAAGGTCCCTCTTACAGTGGGCAATGAGCTCCCCAGACATTGTGAGAAATAGGTTATCAACTGTTGAAAATAAGGGTACCAAGGAGGTGTTTTTAGTGTTTTTATCCTTTTGGCCTAAGAAAACCTATTAATGTCTTTTTGTTATGTGACATTATGAGTTTTATTAATGTTATGGAGGCAAGTTACTTTTTATCGGTGATGTACTATGTACTTTAATATATTAATGTTACTAGTGTTATAAAGTGACTTTATGAGAAAAATACAAAGTGCATTTTTTAATATTAAAGTGAGTTTTATTTTTTAAAGGTTCTTTAGGAGAGAAAAAGTGCACATGGTACAAAACATTAAAAAGGTAACTATGAGACTCATTGATTGAGGGGGACCACATGAAAGAAGAGGTCAAGAGAGAGACTGATCTCCACCCTTGATTTAATGAGTTGAGATTTAATCTCAGCCATTAGATCTCAAGGGTTAGGGTTCTCGTTTAATGAAAAGACGAAACGGGAAAAACATTAATTCTTGATTCATTTCTAATGAGCATTTGATAGGAGGTGAGAAGAAGAGTTTGAGAGGAGGCTGAGATTGCATATCTGGAAGGAAGGAAAACACATAGCTAGGGGGCTCCCAAAAAATCAAGAAATAGTAGGCCAAGATTCAAGTTATAGGCCTGCGCTGATTTGTTGGGTGGCTGAGAGTGATTCTATGCATATTTTTTGTGGAGGAGCTGCTCGAATCTGCCAAAGTCATAGTAGCTGGATTGAGAATCTAGGAGATCTGCCTCACTGTTTATTCTTGCCTTGAGAGCACGAGCTTTGAGACACCTTTAGCGTGAATCTAGGAGGCATATTTAGTAGAATTGAGGCATGAATTTTCAAAGGAACACCTTCTGAGTTCCAATGAGAACACATGCCACTAGAGTTTCAATGAGAACAAGAAGATGGTGTTGAGGTAGAAGCTAAGAAACACCAAGATGTCCAAGATTGACAATGTGACTTCATACCTCACCAAAATCACTTAGGTGAGAGATGAGTTGGTTGTTGTGGGAGAGGCTATCCCTAAGGACCAGTTGGTCAGGATTGCGCTAGATGGTTTCACGAAGCAGTGGGATGTATTCATATATGGCATTGTGGCCAAAGAGCATTTTGCATACTAGAGCAGGATGTAGGATGATTTCATCTAGGAGGACACTGGGAGGAGTGCCAAGAGTGGCAGTCAACTTGGTGGGGGAGATGAAGAAGAGAATGTTTCCCTTGCAACTATGGGCAAGAAGGAGGCCAAGAAGGGGTCTCCTAGTGGAGTTAAGCAGGATAAGGGGAAGTAGAAGGCGAAGGAGAAGGACATGAGCAAAGTGAAATGCTTTGCTTGTGGGAAGTTGGGTCATTATGTTGCTCAGTGTCCCAACAAGAAGGGCAAGAAGAAGGGAGTTACAACTTCGGCAGAGGTGGATGAGCTTACCTCGAGATTTGAAACAGAGTTTGCCTTAGTGGCGGGTCTTGCCACTCATGTCACGTCTTCCAATGTATGGTTTGTAGACAGTGGAGCATCTTGCCATATGATTGGAGTGAGAGAGCACTTCATGAGTCTCACAAAGGATGATACTGACTTGGAGGCTGTGCTTGGAGATAACTCCAAGGTCAAAGCAGCAGGAGTGGGAATAGTATCCTTTTAAAGGGAGTCACTTATTCCTTTAAAAGTGACTGATGTTCTTTATGTTCCAGGGCTGAAGAAGAACTTGATTTCAGTCTAATACCATGTTAATTTTTCATATGGCTACATTGTTATTTGCTTTGATAATTGCATTTCTTCATTAACACATTACGTTCACCCCATAACATTATAACATTATTTAGATCTACATCATTATTCATTAGCATATGCAAATTATGTAGAAATAACAATATCATCATCATCTATGTAGCGAAACATAAATGAACAATAGAATAAAAACATGCACACATAGAGACACTAGGATTAGTCTTTGATACTTGCTTGTGAATCTTAGTTATCTTCTTTATGTTCTTTAGTTATATCGTTTCATCAAATAATATCAAGAAACAATAACAAAAAAAGAGGACACAGATATATGCTCTCAGCCAGGGCAAAACCCCTCCAAGGGGAAAACCCATATGCTCTTCTCTTCTTAGAATCTGCTTCAAATGAGATATAGTGACCCAATCCCTAGACCAACTCCAAGACCTCCCCTTAAACTGCTTCTTCCTTGCAACTTCGACCTGCCAACAACTACCCAACTACTTGACCCAACAACTTTGTCCTTCCAGCAAATACGTTCGAGCAACTGCTGCAGAAACCCTAATCTATCTTTCTTCTGAGACCTTCTTGGAGCGAAACAACTCTCCCTAAGGTCAACAAGGTCAAGAGAAGGATTTTTCTCTATCCATCAACTTGTTCTTGCAATTCTGCTCCCTAGGAACAACTTTGCTCCCCAACAATTCAGCGCTGCAACTTCGTCCTCTTTCTGGCTGCAGAAACCTTAGTTTCTTCGCACGTGTGAGAGAGATAGAGCGAAAGTCTAGGAGAAGCAACAATGCCTACCGTGTATATATTCTTGCACAAAGGAAAGTTGTCCTGAGGGGAGATGTGAGATTTGAGGAAGGGCCTTGAGGTCTCAGGAGGTTGATCAAGTTGATCAGGTAGAGCAACAAGCTCCTCAATAGTTGGCCACACCACAGGTATCAAGGTCTTCAGGTGATACACCAATTCAGGAGGATCACTTAATTCAGGAGGATCACCTAGTTTTGGGGTGATAGGTTCACAGAGTCTAATATCACTAGGCACAGGATCTCATAGTCCGGGTTCACCACATACCACAGGAGGGCCTTCCTCGTCCGTAGGAGAGGCTTTAGTTAAAGATTTTCCCATATCAGTTAAAGAGGCTCCTATAGGGAAGAGGAAGCCAAGATATCTTTGTGAGACCTTGAAGGAAGCCCAGGAGGTAGTGGGGAAACCCAAGTGGTTAGTGAGGGAGATCAGACCTCTAGAGAGGTTGGGTGGCTATGTGGTAGATGTTGTGGAGACAAAGCCAATTAGTTATGAGGAGGCTACTAGTCAGCAGATCTGGAGGGATGCCATGGTGGAGGAGTATGCCTCCATCATGAAGAATGATGTGTGGGAGATAGTGCCGAGACCTGAGGGGAAGTTGATGGTGACTTCCAGGTGGCTCTACAAGATTAAACATGTTGCAGATGGCAGTGTGGAGAAGTTCAAAGCTTGTTTTGTGGCGTGGGGGTTCTCACAGGTAGAGGGAGTTGACTATGAGGAGACCTTCACACCAGTTGCTCGTTATACCTCCATTAGAGCAGTGATATATATAACAACTGAGATGGGTTGGAGGATTCACCAGATGGATGTGAAGACCGCCTTTCTCAATGGGGTTATTCAGGAGGTGTAGATTAAACAACTATAGGGCTTTGAGGTGCATGGGAGGGAGTCTCGTGTGTGTAGGCTTAAAGAAAGCCTTATATGGACTGAAGCAAGCACCGAAGGCATGGTACGAGAGGATAGATGCCTACTTGCAGTAAATGGGTTTCTAGAAGAGTGATGCAGATTCGAACCTATGCTTTATCATGGTTGGTGATGACCCACTCATTCTGGTTCTGTATGTGGATGGCTTGTTTTTTACAGGAGAGGACAAAATCATCCAACACTGTAAAAGAGACCTATCTTTAGAGTTTGACATGACTGATTTGGGATTGATGCATTACTTTTTGGGGTTGGAGGTTTGGCAGGAGGATGGGCATATCTTCGTGGGCTAGGGCAGGTATGCAGGTGATAGTCTAAAGAGATTCCATATGGAAGGTTGCAGTCCTATGGCTACTCCTATGATCACCAACTGGAAGAAGTTGCATGCTTCAGATTCTGAGTTGGTGAACCCCACCTTGTATTGTTAGTTGATCGGTTCTTTGATGTATCTGGTCAACACTAAGACCAGATATATGTTTTGCAGTCAACACATTGAGTCAGTTTATGATGGAGCCTAGGAGAGTGCACTGGGTGGTTGCGAAACATGTGTTGAGGTACCTACAGGGCATAATGGACTATGGTCTGGACTATGTCAGGGGTGATGGAGTTAGATTGATTGGTTGCATGGACTCAGATTGGGTTGGCAGTGCTAGTGACAGGAAGAGTACTTCTAGGTGTTGTTTCTCGTTGGGCTCAACAATTATGTCATGGCTCAACAGGAACAAAGTTCAGTGGCACTGAGTAGCACAAAGGTAGAGTATACGACAACTAGTTAGGCTAGTTGTGAGGCACTTTGGCTTCACAAGATGCTACATGGGTTATTTGGTCAGAGGCTGAGACCAACTACGATATACTGTGATAATCAGAGTTGTATTAAACTCTCTGAGAATCTAGTATTTCATGATCGATCAAAGCATATTGAGATCAAGTACCACTTCATTAGAGACTAGGTTCAGAGGGGAGCTATGAAGCTTGAGTATATATCCATTGATGAACAGGTAGCAAATATTCTCACCAAGTCATTGCCAAGGGGAAAGCATGTATATTTCAGAGATAGGATGGGAGTGGTGAGAAACACCTTCCTTGGTAAGAGGGAGTGTTGAAAATAAGGGTACCAAGGAGGTGTTTCCTAGTGCATTTATCCTTTTGGCCTAGGAAGACACATTAATGCCTTTCCGTTACGTGACATTATGAGTTTTATTCATGTTGTAGAGGGAATTTACTTTTTATGGGTGATGTACTATGTACTTTAATATATTAATGTCACTAGTGCTATAAAGTGACTTTATGAGAAAAGTACAAAGTGCACTTTTTAATATTAAAGTGACTTATGTTTTTAAAGTAACTTTATGAGAGAAAAAATGCACATGGTACAAAACATTAAAAAGGTAACTATGAGACTCATTAATTGAGGGGGACCACATGAGAGAAGGGGTCAAGAGAGGGAATGATCTCCACCCTTGATCTAATGAGTTAAAATTTAATTTCAGAGATTGGATCTCAAAGGTTAGGGTTCTCTTCTAATGAAAAGTCAAAAAGGGCAAAGGAAAATTCATTCTTCATTCATTTCTAATGAGCATTTGAGAGGAGGTGATAAGAAGAGTTTGAGAGGGGGTTGCGATTGTAGATTTGGAAGAAGGGAAACTCAATTTCTAGGAGGCTCCCAAAACTCGATTTCTAGCTGAACCTTCAGGCATTAGTCCTGGAATATTGTGCAGGGATAGCAGGCTAGGAATCAAGGGATAACAGGTCGAGATTCAAGGTATAGGCCTATTATCCACAACTTGTGGGTAGTATGCAGAGGAGAATATTTTTCTCCTAGATGGTCCTCAACTAGCAGCCGACAACCCCTTGCAGCCTCCATATAGCTTGATGTGCCATTATTTCTACAACCTGAGGCAGCGAGGTGGTTCCTTACCCATCTGTTATGATTGTATGTTTGAAGGTGGTCGTCCCGACCCCAAAGGTATGGCTTTTCATCGGTACAGTTGAGTAATTTCCTTATCATGGACACTTTTGGGCATGGATTGGTGGGGGGATTCGACGGAAAGAGTGGGCTAGGTTCGTGCTCATGTCTCCTTTGCCCGATTTGGTGGTTATCCTTGTATCCTAGTCCCGTGGGATCTCCTTTACTGACCATTAGCTTCAGGGTTGGCACTACTTGGGAAATCCCGATTTTGGTTGTGTGGTCCTGCTTTCCGATACCATATACATCACTCCTTTTTGCTCATTCTAGCCCCATTCATCATTTTTCCTATCCAGGTCCACATGTGTCCTCTAGGTCCACAGAGGGTTAGCCTCCCCCTTCCCTTCTCCACAACTTGGGTTGGGCCTGGAACGATGCCCTAGAGGTTGATGCAGCTAAAAAGAAAAGAAAAAGCATAATTTGGCCTCTCAATAGCAAATGTACCACAAAATGCAAAAGATGGCCGAGACATACAAATTTAGCACGTGGGCAAAAGCCACACATGAGTTCCACCCCTTTTTTTATGGCCATCAGCTTGGTTGCTATGGGCCCTAGATGAGCCCCCTCCATTAAGGAACCCATGATTGTCCCATCCGTTGGTCGACAATGAAATGCCCCACCTTAAAAAGGGGTACCTACTGCTATATCCTACGCAGCATGCTCTCATCCCCTAGAGACCCAAGAAGTTATGAAGAAAAATCAATTAAAGGCAAAAGGCATATGAAGAAGGGTGGAAAAACAAAGGTCGGGGTAACTCATGAGCCACGATTTGCTCCCTCCTACACTCATATACCCAGAGGTGGGCTTCCCTTGCTTCCCTTATTATCGCTGCCCTTGTACCATGGCATGTGGCTTGGAGCATTCCCCTGATCCCCACTTCGTTCCATTACTATATCATTTGCCACCTACCACTTGATGGGTGTACCATGGACATGTCACCCCCTTTAAAGGTTGAAAGCACCTAACAGGGTCCTTGGTTAACCCCCTTAATGAGCTTGGAGACACTTGTACAAGCCAAAGCCCACTATGAAAGGGCATGCCACCATGAAGTGACCATTGATTTCATGACTTGTAAGCTCTTTTACTGTATTATTCTAATGATTTGTTGTATTAGAGAGCAAGGGTATGCATTAGATCTTATGCAGGATTGCAGGTGGGTCTCCATTTGGGTCCTGGTCTCCCTATACGGGGTCCTAGCATTCTAGAGAGCCACATGACACTTGTAGGATGAGCATTGAGAGCCATGGGCCTCCACTATAGCAGAAATTACTTGATGGATCCCCAACACTGCTCGTTGATGGCTCGTGTTCCTCCTTTTGGATGAGGATGATGCACTTGGTTCACCATGCCTAGCTGGCTCTACACTTGCACCATACACCTTGCAGATGTTCACTGCAGGAGACAAAGGGAGGGCTTATATCATCATCCTAGCCCTTACAGATGGTTTACATGCATTTTCGATCCACTTGGAGACCTATGAGGATGTCCTTGTGCCCCCACACCCACTTGGGAGCACCACAGGCTTGGAAGACAAGGGGCCAACCCCTTTCCACTATGTTTGGAGTCCATTCTCACATCATGGCACACTTTGGACTTCATTAGGTCTTCTCAAAAGGCCCAACGACTCATTTTGTTGATCATTCTATCTTCTTGAGAAGAATACTTTTATGTTATTGAGCTATCTTGGTGGGCTTGTCACCAAGCGATGTTATTATGGCACAATATTTTGTTATTTGGGGCTTGATTAGGCCAATTAGGCAAATCAAACTCATTAGAGATTGTATAAATAAGATGAGAGGTGATTCATTTTTCTCATCATCACTTGGATTGGGATTTAGTAGCTACTTGAGAATTTCGCATTCCCTTTTTGGAGGACGAGTTTGGTTTCATGGACTGAATTTTGATGTTTGGATTCTATCTTTTTGATCTTGGAGCTTCATTATTGGCACAATTTGATGATTGGATATATTCATTTGTACATGTAAGTGATCTCTTTCATGCTTATTCTTGTTATTTAATTTGTCACTTGAAATGACGCTGGGATTTTCGCTATATAAGTTTGAAATTTACTACTTTTCTATGCAAAATTGTGGAAGTTTTGATCTTTTGTAGCGTTGCATCATGGCATGGGCCATATATGAATGGGTGAATGTTCCTAGAGATTATTGTTGTTGAATACATCTTGATAAGTCATCAATTATTGCATATTGTGTTAGAAAATCAGAATCGCAGAAATATTTTTTTATATAGATAATTACTTGTGATTCTTTTATCTTTATGTTCTTCTTTTATCTTTTAGTTCATCAAGCAATTACCAAAACAATAACATAAGGACAACATATGTAGGCGGACAACCAGGGAAAAACCCCTATCTAGGGGAAAACCCAGTCAACAATTCTTCCTTCAATAGTTTCTCGAGATAATCCAAGATTCTAGACCTAGATAGAGACTCCCTCCACACCAAGTCAACCCTCAATCCTTCTTGCAGATGACAACCCTTTCAAAGCAACTTCGACCTGGCAGCATCAGTAGTAGCTTCGACCTAGCAGATGTAGCAGCAACAACTTCGACCAAACTTGGAGAACTTTGAACTCCCTTGATACACCTCGAAATTGAGTGAGTTGTTCCAAAATTTCGATTTTGAGGCCTTCTATCTTCCTCTAGAAACTCGCACTTCTTTCTAGCTCCCTTTCCAGCCCTTAAACAATTTCTCATTTTTCTAATTTACAGCTTCAGAGATCAAACTATGTGAGAGAGAATGAGATGATCCAAACAAATTCAAACTCCTTGTATTTATAGCCTTCTAGGGAGGTCAAATTACTTGTCTTGAGGTTGACTTGGTGTGGAGGAGACTAAATTCATTTTTGACTCAAAAATAATTCTTTTTACATGATCCGAAAGCCCAAGAAGGGTCTCTTTAAATGTACAATGACTCTAATGACTCGGAATAAATCCTAGAAGTCCTCAATGGGGACTTTGACCTAAAATATCATGACCCAAGCATGAAACCCATGCTTTAATAAGTCATAATAATAATAATAAAAATATTTTCTTCATTCTTTTGATAAGTACATCTTAAATACATTTATGAAGATCGAACCTAGTTACAAATTTCAACGCTCCCTCTTAACTAGGGAGGTATTCATCATTACAAGTACAAGGAAGATCTCAGAACACATGAACCATGAAGAACTTTAGGCACCACAATGCCATGTGCTAGATTCCTGACCAGGGAACCCTACCCAAGGCTCTCCAACAATTTAGGCATTACAATGCCATGGACTAGATTCTTGACAAGGGCAATCTATCCAAGTGGGACTAAGATGGACTAAAGCTTTTAGCCTTTCTAGGTACCATCAGGCTTACTTACTAACCATTAACCCAGGGATTTAGGTGCGTATCCGAGGTCAGAGCTCCATGACCAACACCACCCTCCCTAATTCAGGAACTATTTATCAACACATAGTGCCGACGAGATGTCCTCCTAGGCAATGTTTCACTCACAAAGCCTCAACTTCCCGATCGGTAACAAATCCTTCCCTATCCAATCAAGTTGATCGTCAACTCTAAACATGTAAATACAGGCTATCAAACTTCCGAGAGATTGATCTGTACACACACAACCCCAATTAGCAACAAACTTTCAAATGTACGTAAATAGATACAAACCTTCGGGGTCTTCTAGACAACTTGATGTTGCTTCACAATTTTTCATAGTAGGACTTAGAGCTTTTCCAGTGAATCTTGACAGAAGATTCCTCAACCGTATAACTTCCTTTCCTACTTCTCATGCAACAACATATTCCACAAATCGATCTGACTTTTCTTATCATAGCAACCCTTCAAAATACATTCTCTAATTTTCTTCTCTCACTCATGGCCTTCACTAAAACCTACGGTTGTTAATCCTGGTCTAGTGCATGACACATGAAGTAGAGAACCATATCCATCACTCCTTAACCAGGGAGGATCTAATCATTCCTATACAAGGAATATACCCAAGTTCCCTCTTAACTTAGGGAGATTTCTTTCATTCAAGTTCCCTCTTAACCTAGGGAGATTCCTTTCATCCGTGCTCCCTCTCAATCTTGGGAGATTTCTTTCATTCAAGCTCCCTCCTAATATAGGGAGATTTCATCCAGACTCCTCCTTATCTTATGGAGTTCTACTTCTTTTCTATGACATCGAAGAATCTTTCATGGCTTCCATGCTTCATCAAAGTTATCATGATCATTGTCATTCATATCATGCTTATTATATCAACTTTTCGTTATGAACATCTTCACCATCTTGAAGATCATGTACCTGCACAACTTAGATATTAACCATATCAAAATCATGAAAGCATTGAACTTTATATATTAGATGCCCAAACTTAATTGCAAACAAGAGACACTTACTCGACAACTCCTTGTTAGGGTTTTTGTCATAAACCGTAGTCTATATCATCAAGACTTTGAACATTTCATAACAACCTTCGTTACATCTAGAGTTTCAATGTTTCTTTCAAAGGTATGACATACCCTACTATATCATATTGCAAACCCTAGAAACAATTCAGACAAATATAGATCTACAATGTATCTAACAACTTTCAGAATTCATATGTTAGACTTCCTACTAGGATTTCATACAAACCCTTCCATACATGAGATTTTAAAAATGAAGCATAGCTTAATCAACGACATGACTAGCTTCCACTAGGGTTTTATGCAAGCCCTAATTTTTCTCAAACTATCAAACATTAATCATAACAAAAACTTCAGACTTCAACAATCTTACACAAATCTCAAATTATCACATGGTCGTCACATATCAGAGATTTGGACTTCCACTAAGGTTTAATTACAAAACCCTATAATTTACAAAACTATCATCCTAGAGGATCAAACTTTGACTAGGGCTTAGTTCCAAACCCTAGGGCTCATGACCATAAACAATTAGGTCAACTCATATATCTAGGATTCTATCATCATGCACAAGCATATCATAACATGTGTTAGTCAAACCCAACTACACATATCAATAAGAGTTAGACATATAACAAACTTGATCGGACTAGGGTTTGATGGGACAAACACACACATATCAAGGATTTCATTTCTAAGAGACTAAGACATTATAAGGGTCTTGCTTACACACCCTGCCAAACCCTAAATATATAGGGTTTCAATAGAAGAACATAGCAAACCTTAAATTACTGATATTTCAAAGGTTTGGGATTTCAGACATTGCGATTCAACCCTAACAAGTTAGGGTTTTCATAACCATACCAAAAACCCCAAACATGACATCATCAAAGCATCAAGCATTTTCTCCAGACTTTAACAATAACCCTAAGTAGGCTAGGGTTTCCACATCATCAACATACCCTTAAGTTAGGGTTTTCAGAATGAACCTTTCTAGGGTTCCACAAAAGTAATCAAAGATGTGAGGAGGGTGGATTTATCTAATGATGAATCTCCTAATCAAGAATCTTTAATATTCAAGAGAGCTACACAAAAAGATGTTAGTAATAGTTTAGCAAGAATGAATGTGGAGAGAGCAAAACTTGTACTTCAAAACATACCTCTTGTTTCTTAACAAACCTTGTAATTCCAATGCTTTGTTTTTGAGAGGCCTTCTTCCTTGAGTCTTCAGCAAATTTTCCTAAACAAGGAAAATAATAGTAGAAATGTGATTAGTATTTAGTGCAAACAACCTTAGATAAGTAAGGGAAACCAAATATAAAAGATAATACAATGAGTAAGATACGTATCTTTGGAAAGTGGTGAGGGCTCCCTCTTAATAGAGTCCCTAACAAATAGGTCTTTGACTTCGGAACCTTCCATCTTGTTCTTCTTTGGTGAAACTTCTTCGACAAAGATTGCTTGATCCCTGTTCCTTCTTTTATTCCCCAGATTCTTAGGATAATCCCTTTTATAGTGACCCATCTTATGATAACTGTAACATTAGCCCTTTGGAATTCTTGAAGTTTCCTTTCTTCTTGTGATGAGCGGAACAATCATTCGAGATTTTCTCTTCTTCACTCTCCTTGTTGATTACTAAAGATATTCTGACTCCTCCTTGAATGCATGCATTCCATCCACTATTAGGCTTGTGGCCAAAATCTTTGTTTTCTTTGCTTCACTTGATTCATCTGCAGGGTTCTTTACTTTTCCTTCAACTAGATCCAAAAATTTATTATTTTCGAGGATTAGATCTATCCTCTTTTTCCATGACATGTAATTTGATGCTCCTTCTAATTTGTTCTCTCCGTTTATGGTGTTAGACATTGTCCTTGAAGATAGTGAGCTTCTTCTCTTATAAGAGCTCCTTATATAATCCCTAAATCAATCATTTAGATCCCTTCTAGTAGATACTCAAGACTGACTTTTTCCTCCTTCACCTTAGCTCTGATACCATGTTAGAAAATCAGAAAGGCAGAAAGATTTTCTTATATAGATAGTTACTTGTGATTATTTTATCTTTTAGTTCATCAAGCAATTACCAAAACAATAACACAAGGACAACAGATGTAGGCAGACAGCCAGGGAAAAACCCCTATCTAGGGGAAACCAGTCAACCATTCTTCCTTCAATAGTTTCGTGAGATAATCCAAGACTCTAGACCCAAACAAAGACTCCCTCCACACTAAGTCAACCCTCAATCCTTTTTGTAGGTGACAACCCTTCCAAATCAACTTCGATCTAGCAACATCAATAGCAACTTCGACCCAACAAATGTAGCAACAACAACATCGACCAAACTTGGAGAACTTCAATCTCCCTTGATACACCTCAGAATTGAGTGAGAGTTATTTCAAAATTTAGATTTTGAGGCCTTCTATCTTCCTCCAGAAACTCACACTTCTTTCTGGCTCCTTTTCCAGCCCTTAAATAATTTTGCATTTTTCCAGCTTCCAACTTCAGAGGTCGACCTATGTGAGAGAGAATGAGATGATCCAAATGAATTCGAAATCCTTGCATTTATAGCCTTCTAGGGAGGTCAAATTACTTGTCTTGAGGTTGACTTGGTGTGGAGTAGACTAAATTCATTTTTGACTCAAATAATTCTTTTTACATGATCTGAAAGCCCAAGAAGGGTCTCTTTAAATGTACAATGACTCTAATGACTCGGAATAAATCCTAGAAGTCCTCAATGGGGACTTTGACCTAAAACTTGATGACCCAAGCATGAAACCCATGGTTTTATAAGTCATAATAATAATAATAAAAATATTTTCTTCATTCTTTTGATAAGTACATCTTAAATACATTTATGAAGATCGAACCTAGTGACAAATTTCGACACTCCGTCTTAACTAGGGAGGTATTCATTAGTGCAAGTACAAGGAAGATCTTAGAACACATGAACCATGAAGAACTTTAGGCACTGCAATGCCATGGACTAGATTCCTGACTAGGGCAATCTATCGAAGTGGGACTAAGATGGACAAAATCTTTCAGCCTTTCTAGGTACCATTAGGCTTATTTACTAACCATCAACCTAGGGATCCAGGTGCATATCTGAGGTCAGAGCTCCATGAACAACGCCTCCCTCCCTACTTCAGAAACTAGACATCAACGCATAATGCTGGCCAGATGTCCTCCCAGGCAATGTTTCACTCACAAAGTCTCAACTTCCTGATCGGTAACAAAACCTTCTTGATCAAACAAATCTTTCCAATCAAATTGATTGTCAACTCTAAACATGTAAAGACTTGCTATCAAACTTCCAAGAGATTTATCTGTACAAACACAACCCCAATTAGCAACAAACTTTCAAATGTACATAAACAGATACAAACCTCCAGGGTCTTCTAGACAACTTGTAAAATTTTGTAGATGTTCTATGCTAAGAGCAATTTCACTTTTCTCACAGCAATCATACAAGTAGATAAGCAAAATGCAGATAGAACATATAAGCAGATCTTACAGAAGACAAATCAGAAACAAGAAAAATGTATGTGTTCGTTTCGGCGGTCAACAGGATGCTTCAACTAGCAAAGTCTCCTTTGGTCAGCCAGCCCAGCATGTGTCACAACAACCCTCCAACCAGTAGATGAGTCAACCCAAGTCAGTTCTACAAAAGTCAACGCTGTCCTGAAAAGTCAACGCAGGGGCAGCAAGCTAAAAGTCAATGCAGCAGCAAAACGGTCAACCCTTTGACCTCGATTTTTGTGCCAGGTAGTACGGCCTTCAAAAATCAAACCTCCCACAAGTTTTCAGCTTGTTTGGACCAAGCGTTGACCAAAGTCAACGCTGGTCAAACTTCTGCAAAACCCTAGCAGCAGAAACCCTAGCAACAGAAAAATCCTCTTCGTCCTTCCCACGTGTGGCTGAAATTCGTCCTCCAGGTAGCTCGTACTTTTAGGATGAGAGAGGAAGATGTGAGTTGTGTTGTTGAAATTCTCTCCAACTTTTCCTGTATATATATACATCAATGAGGGTGTGTGACACATCTGTTGGGCATGTGAGCCTACATTACAAAACTGGCTGACCTTGCACATATAATTAATTAAGAATAATAAATTCAAAATATAAGTTCTGCTCATCGGATTAAGACTATTTTTATATGGATTTTACACCTCTCAGAAAGAGGAATCCAACAAAAATATTAGCCTCTTAATCTGAGCATCAGAACATGGAGTTTGGACCTAGTTGTCCAAATTTAACACTCCCTCTCAACTAGGGAGAACTCCATCTATTAGTGCAATTAACATCGTGAGTCATCCCACCGAAACTTGCTTTGCTGGCTTCTTTATTTCAGAACAGAAGTGGGTCAGTCACAAAGACATCATTCCCCGACTGACATAATCAGTCCAGAGGTCCCAGACCTCACAAATCTTGATCCCAGATCAAGTGGTTGGACCATGCCATCCTAGATAGAGAGTACGGCAATCTCTGATGCGTCCATCAGTCTTTGCTAATAGTCTCTAGCTTTTCCACACCTCATTGGCCAAATGAGAGGTACTTCCCATGAGCCCTGAACTCAATGGGTAGGATGCATACGGGGCACAGATTAAATGAGTGGCGAACCAGCTCAATAATCACAAGGGTGGGGCAGAAGCATTATGAGTGCTTATAGCTCCGAGAAGCTATCCCCAAAGCCCCCCAGAGCTCCTAGAGCTCATCGTCCAACAAGACCCACATCATAGGGTCTTTCCACGACACCAAGACTCTCACGGAAGGTTAGGAACTTGACCTTCCCCAGGGGCTTAGTGAGAATATCCACGACCTGCTCATCAGTTCCTATATGATCGAGCCTTACGGCGCCTTGCTGTACCATATCCCGGATAAAGTGGTACCTGATATCAATATGCTTGGATCGGTCGTGGAACACAGGATTCTCAGTCATATGAATCCCACTCTGATTATCACAGAGTATTACAGTGGTATCTAGCACATGTTGGAACAACTCACTGAAGAGCTTCCTCAACCAAACTGCTTCACAACAGGCCATACTAGCAGCAATGTATTCGGCCTCCGCGGTGCTCAAAGCCACCGACTTCTGCTTCCTGCTCATCCATGAGATCGAAGCAGAACCAAGATTGAAACAGCATCCAGATGTGCTCTTACGATCCACCACACTGCCAGCCCAATCGGCATCAGTATATCCCCGGAGTATCACACTCCCGGCAGTGTATCTCAGCCCATGGTTTATCGTGCCCCGAAGATATCTCAAAAGATTCTTGGCACCAACCCAGTGAAAATGATGAGGCTCAACCATCTGTTGACTCAAAGTATTCACTGCAAAACATATGTCCGGACGGGTGTTCACAAAGAACATCAAAGCTCCTATGAGTTGACGATACTCAGTAGGATTTGCCAAGATAGGCCCTGCAGCGCTGCCACTCAACTTCTTAAAGTTGAGTTCCAATGGTGTCGACACGGACTTACAGTCCACCATCCCAAATCTTTCTAGAAGCTTCACAATATACTTTCCTTGAGAAAGGAAAATCTCTCCAGGTCTCTGCCAGACCTCCAGGCCTAGGAAATAGTGCATCAGTCCTAGGTCTTTCATCTCGAACTTAGCAGCAAGCTCCCTCTTACATTGATGAATGAGAGGGTCACCACCTGTCAGGAAGAGGTCGTCCACATACAGCACTAGAATGAGAGGCTTTCCTTCCACAACCTTAAAGTAAAGGTTTGGATCAGCATTGCTTCGAGTGGAGCCCAGCTTCATCAAGTAACTATCCATCCTCTCATACCAAGCTCTGGGTGCTTGCTTTAACCCATAGAGGGCTTTCTTCAACCTGCAGACATAAGTGTCTTGATCTTGAACTTCGAATCCCAGAGGTTGTTCTACATACACCTCTTCCTTTATTGCACCATGCAGAAAAGCGGTCTTGACATCCATCTGATGAAGACTCCATCCTTGCGTAGCAGCAACGCTAAGATGGATCGGATGGTGGTATATCGAGCCACAGGTGCAAATATACCGTCATAGTCAATTCTCAATCATCATGGATCTGCACCTCAATGACTGTAATGTTGCTCTCATTATACAGCATCACATTGCTACCCCAAATCAACAAGAATGACAGATCTGGTCTTTTCATTGTAATATACTCCTAGTGGAGATTCATATTTTCTTTGCTGTCTATGCATCATCACGCTGCATGCTACCCATGCTGCCTTTGCATCATCACGTTGCAACACTACAACACTGTCAGATCTGCACTAATTGAGGCTTACGATCACCCAATCAAGCCTCCAAATTTGCTCCCACAGGTTGCCCAACCATCTGATCCAAAACTGATCAAATTCCTTGACCCAACACAAGGCATAAATTGTTGTTCCAATCTGTTTTCGCTGCTGCTCCTAATTGTGACTGGTTAGGGCATCCATATGCTGCAACAGCCCTTAACCAAGTCACCAAACAGCCTTCAAAAACTACGTGCTACCCTTGTATAAGTCCTCTGCATCCACGCTGTTGATTAGGGCTCAATCTAGCCCCAAAACAGTCCCACGCAATGCCTTTTCAGTGGGGTAAGGGCCTGCGGCCTACCACAGGTGGCTTCCTGTACCCACGGCCTGCTGAAACAGAGTTTCCAGCCCGCACATAATATTCAAATCAACCCAGAATTTTGTCTCCTTTATTGAGGCCTTTCTGCTGGTTAATTTTCACTCCAAAACAGTCATAGGAGTGACCTAAACGTCCCCTCTTCCTTCACTGGAAATGCCCTTACCTGCACCCAATAAAACAGAGATTTAGGGCCCAATATACTGCAGATTTAGGGCTCCTATTCTTAGCGTGTAAGGGCCTCTTGGGACAGCGTATAAGGGCTCTTTAGAACTGCGGATTCTCCTCTAGATCTCTCTGTCCACAAAACCCAAACACGTGGAGAGAGTGCAGTGGTAGTCTCCCTCTTAATGCCAGCTTCTCTGCAAAAGTCTTTGAACTCATTTGACTCATATTCAGTGCCATTGTTAGTCCTCAAAATCTTGATCTTCTTTCCGGTCATATTTTCCACCAAGGCTTTGAAGGTACGGAACCACATGAAAGCCTCATCCTTCTTCTTCAAGAAGTATATCCAGGTTTTGCGAGAGAAGTCATCAGTAAATGTCATATAGTAAGAACATCCCCCCAGGGATGTTACAGGCAACATACCGGAAAGATCAGAATGGACCAGTTGCAATATCTCAGATGTCTTTGTGACACTTGAGGGGAAAGGTCCCCTTGTATGTTTTCCTACAGCACAGCCCTTACATACACCTTTATGATTATTTCCAAAATCAGGCATCCCTGTCACCACCTTCCTTGCATCTAGACGCCTGAACATAGGAGCATTCTTAAGCATATCAGGTATAACCATAAACTTGACTTTGCTGCCTTGAATAAAGACATGCTCCAATTGGGATACTTTTCCATCCTGTCACTGTTGTTCATGGACTGAGCTTTGATTACGGGTTAGGGCTTCAACTGAAACCTACAGCAGCCCACTACATAATTTGATGCAGCTTCCTTCCCTTTATCAGATCTGGGAACTCGCTCTCCTAGATGACTATTCCTGCACCCTTTTTAAGCTTGATTAGACCTCTAAACAACTGCTACAGGACTGCAGCAAGCTCACCATAGGTATGTCTCCTATTTAGAAGAATTCCCAGCCATAACTATCCCAGAAAAGCCTTCTTCTATTGCTGCCTCCCTTTTATAAGCTCCTATCCTCCAAGCTGATTGACCTATCAATCAAAACATTACCAAGGAGTCATCTACAACCACCTTGCTGTTGCCTCCTTGTCATGATTTCTGTGCTTTACTGCTGTAGCTTCTTATCTCTGGTTAGGGCATCCAAAAACCCTCCAAAAATCTACCACAACAGTCCTCCAACCACTGTGTTCCCTTGTCACCCTTTGCTATCCTTCTAGGCTTCCAATCTGCTGTTGTATGTCCCAAAGAAACCACCTCAAGGCACCCAACAGATCTCGGATCTGCTACAGCAAGGAGTTTGACATTTAGACAAGGGTTTACACCTTTAGTTTGGGCTGCGGTGTCTCCTTAGGAGCTGCGGCTAGGCGAGAGGACCCTTACTAGGTCTCTCGGCCTCTCAACAAACCTCCACGCATGCTGCTGTAACATCATCACCTGCGGCCCAAAACAGAATACCCAAATACTGTAACTATGCACAGAAAACCCTTTAACCTTACCGCTGATCTGTGTTTTTGTTTAGCAAGGGAGACATGCCACAAACTGTCCACACATCTGCTCTTTAGGTACCTTCTAGCTGTGGCTTTCTCCACAGAGAAATCTGCACCAAAACGCAGAGAAGAACCTCTCCTAAACTTGGCTGCACTCTCCTCATCCTTGCCTCAGATCCACACTTCAAACGTAGAGGTGTTCTTAACCTTTTTGATTCTCTTCTTATACTTGTGTTTAGCAGCAGAGGCATTTGATGGAGGTTCTTGAATCTTCCCTGTCACATGATCTAGGAGATCATGATCTTCTAATTTGAGATCTAATAACATCTTCCAGGCATGGAAGTCATCACTTCCAGTCAGCTTGTCATTCTCCCTGAATTCAAGCTTAGAGGAATCCATTTCCTTCGATGATGATTGCTATAGATAGAGTTTGTCTTCACCTCAGCTCCGATACCATGTAAAATTTTGTAGATGTTCTATGCTAAGAGCAATTTCACTTTTCTCACAGCAATCATACAAGTAGATAAGCAAAATGCAGATAGAACATATAAGCAGATCTTACAGAAGACAAATCAGAAACAAGAAAAATGTATGTGTTCGTTTCGGCGGTCAACAGGATGCTTCAACCAGCAAAGTCTCCTTTGGTCAGCCAGCCCAGCATGTGTCACAACAACCCTCCAACCAGTAGATGAGTCAACCCAAGTCAGTTCTACAAAAGTCAACGCTGTCCTGAAAAGTCAACGCAGGGGCAGCAAGCTAAAAGTCAATGCAGCAGCAAAACGGTCAACCCTTTGACCTCGATTTTTGTGCCAGGTAGTACGGCCTTCAAAAATCAAACCTCCCACAAGTTTTCAGCTTGTTTGGACCAAGCGTTGACCAAAGTCAACGCTGGTCAAACTTCTGCAAAACCCTAGCAGCAGAAACCCTAGCAGCAGAAAAATCCTCTTCATCCTTCCCACGTGTGGCTGAAATTCGTCCTCCAGGTAGCTCGTACTTTTAGGATGAGAGAGGAAGATGTGAGTTGTGTTGTTGAAATTCTCTCCAACTTTTCCTGTATATATATACATCAATGAGGGTGTGTGACACATCTGTTGGGCATGTGAGCCTACATTACAAAACTGGCTGACCTTGCACATATAATTTATTAAGAATAATAAATTCAAAATATAAGTTCTGCTCATCGGATTAAGACTATTTTTATATGGATTTTACACCTCTCAAAAAGAGGAATCCAACAAAAATATTAGCCTCTTAATCTGAGCATCAGAACATGGAGTTTGGACCTAGTTGTCCAAATTTAACACAACTTGATGTTGCTTCTCATTTTTCATAGTAGGACTTAGAGCTTTTCCAATGAATCTTGATAGAAGATTCCTCAACCTTGTAGCTTCCCTTCCTACTTTTCATGCAGCAACGTATTCCACAAATCGATCTGACTTTTCTTATCTCGCAGCCCTTTAAAAAACATTCTCTAATTTTCTTCTCTCACTCATGGTCTTCACTAAAACTTTATGGTTGTTAGTCCTGGTCTAGTGCATGACACATGAAGTAGAGAACCCTCAACCCTGTCCTCATATCGAACACTGGTAGCCATTGTAGAATAACCCTAGAAGAGATTGAGACACTGAACTCAGAGCCTTTGTCCTAATACCTGTGTCAAATCTCTAGGCTTTGTATTCAGAGACCACTGCTCTCATACCATGTTAATTTCTTTAAACCCAGTTAAAAACTCACTGTCTCAACAAATAATAACAGATTTGAAATAAACAATGCTTTCTAATATAAGTTGTAACAATAAATATTCTGGGTTTTTAACCAAATAAACAATTGAAATGAAAATATTCAAAATCAATCACATGCAATCACATGCGACAAAGAATAACACAAATATACCGTGGAAACCCCAACGCGGGGAAAACCAACAAATGTTGGGCTTCTTATTTAGCTTCAGGAGAAATATTTATTTACAGTAAACTTACAAGAATTTTCTCCAGCAAATACGCAACAAAAGATCTCGGCCCTCTCTCTCACTCGGCCCTTGTACGACCCACACGTGTGGCCCAACAGAGGAATTTCTGTGCACATGGAAAGCTCGGCCTCACGGCCCAGGAGAAAACTCATCCTACTCACTTAAGATAACTTGGCCCACACGTGTCAAGGTAACTCGGCTTGTCTGTTGATATCGCTTTAGCTGGCTCGATCTAGCCTCTTCTCGTTCTCGCTACCAAATATTGCACTCTATTTAATCCCAACTTGTGCCAAAACAATTGTATTTCTCCTTTGGCTTGAATCCCCTATTAAAAAGATCAAACAATAATCTCAAGTGAAATACCTAATCTCAATGGTTGAGATAAAATCTTATTTTACTGAGATCAGCAGTCACAACTTAATCTGTCATTGACTTTATTTTCCCTTTTACGAAAAGGTACCCAACAATTAAATTAAACTGCCGTCTAAAGTCTTGACTTAGGAAATTCATTAATTAAATGCCATAGGAGATAATTAAGGTGACTTGCTGCATGTCATGGCGCTTGATCCATGCAGAATCACCTTCTAAGCTACAATCTCAACAATAACTATGCCAACATAGGGGGTTTGATCTGTGATGTCCAATGCTTATCTAATGCATATGCACTTTTCTTAGCTATTATAGGATAGATAATTTATCTTATATAATGCTTTCCTGTCTGTAATATGCTTGTTTATTATTTTAACTTCTGCTGCTAAATATGTTTATCTTTGGTGTTGTCTCCTGAGCCATGATTACTGATTCAGCTGTCTTGTTCCCCGCCTTTTATGGATGCGTACATCATTGCTTTATAAGAGTGCACATTGATTAATGCTTGTTTCTTTGCTTTGTGTAGATGGCCCGGTCAAAGAAAGCCTGTATTGTCTTTTTTGATGAAGTGGATGCCATAGGTGGTGCTCGCTTTGATGATGGTTTAGGTGGTGATAATGAAGTACAGAGAACTATGCTTGAAATAGTGAACCAGTTGGATGGTTTTGATGCTCGTGGAAACATCAAAGTTCTAATGGCTACAAACAGGTTTTAATTTTTTTTTCTTCCGTCAAGTATTTGGTAATTAATAGCTGTTAAACATATTGCACCTTGTTGAAAACACCTAGAGCTATGTGAACACATTTGGTTAAAATTATGCTTTCTTCAGTCTCTAAATCTTGTATTATTCTGTACTTTTTTTTTGTGGATGAGCATTTGTCGGTTGCGAAAGGATTTATTTTTCTCTCTTTTTTATTGTTTGCCTTGATAAAATATTGAAAGGAATTTCAAATTTCTTCTTGGCTGAAGCTATCCACAATGTGGTACCAATTTTTTTTTTAACCAAAGGTATGGATTGAGATTGCCTTCACGGGATCAACCATTTATCTGCTATGTTACCAGGTTTCGGATACGGATACAGATATGGATACGGATACGGATCCGCCAGTTTTTTGAAAATGCAAGATCCGGATCTGGCAAGGATACGTCACCTACAATATATATATATATATATATATATATTTTAAATTTTAAAAAACACTTTAGAGCTATTAATTAAATATTAGACAGTGGACACTTTATAATTATTGATTATATAACATATATCTATATGATATACATGCTAGAGATGACAAATATCATAATATGAAATATAATTATTAACTATATAAGTTTATAACTTTATAAAAAATCATTATTAAAGATATATAATATATATTATAACTTTATATTATATAAGAGGGAACAATAAAATATATATTAATATTAAATAAAGAGAATGCTAATATACTATTGTTATAAATCTACCATTTGTTGTTATATAATATAATAATTATAATACTATTTGGCATTTGATGTAATTAGTAAATTACTAATAGTTATAAATTGACTATATAATAGAATTCTGAATATTTCATAACTATAAAATTTAAATTGACTAAATAATACTAAATAGTTAACTGTTATATATATAGTCTATAGAATGTCATTCACTGTTATATAAACAATAATACCATTTGGCATTTGAATTTTGCAGGCCTTTAAAAACAAAATAAAAAAATCGACTATTTGGCATTTGCCTTTAAAAACAAAAACAAAAATTAAAATCGACCATTTGGCATTTGCGGGCCTTTAAAAAAAACAAAAAAACATACAATCGACCTTCCAAATAAAACAAAAAAAAATAAAAAACCGGACCATTTGTTGTGTATTTTATATGACATTTGAAAAAATAAAATTTTAACCTGTCAGCTGAGCAGCAATGGGCAGCAACGAGGTGGTGGCTGAGCACGGTGGCTAAGCGTTCCTGGCTGGGGCAACAACTGACTGATGGCAGCGTTCCTGGCTGGCGGAAATGGCTGACTGACGACGACTTCCTCGACTGCTTTGTCCCGACCAGTGACAGCTTGTTCAATGGCTATGTTGCTGTGCTCACTATTGCTGTATGGAGCAAGGCCCATTCAATATTCAACAATTGCTGGGTGGGATATTCAGTGTGAGTGCGGACAAAGGGGAGGGACCACGTCTATAAAACTAAAAGTAAAACCTAAAACCAAAAAACCTTAAACCTAAAGCGACAAACAGTCAGCCCAAAAGGTAAACTTAAAGCGACAAACAGTTACCCATTTGGGCGGTTCCAACAACTTGGCAAATTTGGCTCGGGATCTGTTTCCTCCGTCAATGAAGCGTTTCTTAAATAACAAAATCTGCACACATACGTATTTTAGCCGTATTTTGGTGGATCCGGATCCGGATCCGGTTCAAATTCGCGGAACTGCCATTCTGCACCCTCTCGATGCCGGATCCGGTAACTTAGTTTATTTGTGCCTGAAAGCTAAATCAAACAAGGTCTAAACTATAAACATATTTGGTCCAGAAGTGTATGGGCACCAATTCAAAGGCCTTTCTGTAAAGCCAGAAAACATGTCAAGATAGTTTGGCAAATGTATGCAGCGTGTCCAATCATAATAGTCCTGGAGTTGTTAGTTTCTCTGCAAACCTGGAACCCGACACCTAATTCCTAGCAGATTACAATTCTACTGATTAAATGCACAACTAGGTTCCTAACACGATAAATTTAGCGGAAGCAAAATATACCAATCTCAATCACAAAATAAGTGACAACAGATTTTATCCAATCGTAGTTTTTCATTAGAATTCTGAACTTACTTGGGCTCCCTACCTGGGAAAATGGCCCAACTGAGGAAATACATACAACAACTGGATCTAATCGAGCTGATCAAGTCCACCTTGGATGATCTGTATCTCCTTGCTGCCCTGTTCCTTGGAACCCACACACTCATTGAGATGCCTTTTTCAATCTTGTGTTGCTGTATGGTGTTTGTTTTCCCTTCTCCAAGCCTTTCTTTTATAATTTTACATTGAGCTAAATCCCTAACCCTAATCTCCAAAGTGATTGAAGGCCAAGATTAGATCTCACCTCACTTGAAATCAAGGGCTGAGATTAAAACATTATCACTAAAATAAATAATTTAAGATTATTTTAGCTCAATGAGCCAACATAATAATTATGTGCTTTTCCTAAGTTAGATTTAAAGTGGATTACTATAGCAATTTGCTCACATTAAGGAGATCTTGGGCAACTTCTGTATGCCTAGACACTTAGGCCTGTGCAGAAGTACCTGCCCAAATTACAAACATCAACACTCCCTCTTAGCGAGGGAGGTACTTTTGCCACTTGGAACTGACTTCAATTCTGGAACTGTATCGGCTGCCATCACTGCTCCATGCGAACTAGAAGCCTTTTCTGTTGTCTGGTCTAGAAACATCCTCGAAGTCGTGCTTTACTTGGCCTAGTTCCTAGAAGCCTTCTGCTCCTAAACATCATCTTAAATCATCTCGTACCAAGAGACCTTCTTGATAGATTTGGAGGAACCTATCGACTACTCCCCTCTTGAACCTGAAGGCTAACTTCCTCTGAGCTGCTTAACCTTCAGAGCTACCTATTCCTTCTTCTCTGTCACTACTTTGCTTTGTGCCATCGCTCAAATAGGCTGGCCCTTTAGCCTATACATGTTTCTCTCTCTAACTCCTATAACATATCCCTCTTTAGAGCTAGATCCCCTGCGTCTGATTGGTACCTTCCCATCCTTGAATGTAACATAGAACCGCTTCTCCATCATAGAGACTCAGAGGAAACTCCACTTGAGTTTTGGCACCCACAACACGTCCTTTACTTCCTTCCTGCCCCATGACTCAAGTTGATTTTGATAATGCTCTTGAAAATATCAGTGTCAGATAACTTTTGATCTCATCAAAGATAGGTTTTCGTATCAGAAACAACAAATGTTTGCATCATTCTGTTTATGACCTAGGGATTCCTTGTAGGAACAATAGCTATGGAGGCTCAGCATCTCATCAAGATGTTTGTAGTCATGCATGTAGTATGGAGCTAAAACTTTAAATTAAGCTTTTAATGTTGTGATGAGCAGTTGTCCCAGAAAACTCCTCTATGCGTTAAGAGTCTCAGAGCCTCTTGTTATGTATCCAAATGTTTAATTAGTAATTATACATGCATGCTTTCTTTTGAAGTCTTGTAAAAATTTATGAACAGTTCAAAAAAGTGTGGCGGCATTAGTGATAAAGAACTATAAAATTCCCTTGCGATTGGCATTAATAAATATGCATGGATCAGGTTTGCCCTTTTTTATAGATGACTAAAATTGACATGCACATAAAATATTAGCTTGTATATAGATATTAGAGATAACCAATAAATAAATTTGATATACTTTTATAATTACACAATGTAGAAAATATTAATGAATGGAGACATAGATCCCTTAGTGCATGGGGCTTCACAAATGCCTTAAAACTATCTATTGTCATCTTGCCAGCTTGAAATTCTTTTTCATCATTTTAGCACCACACATTAGTTGCATCTCCTCCTCAATTTGGGGTTACCTAGAATCTTCAGAATTTTGAGTTGTGTTTTATTTATTTTTTTATATTTCTTTCCCATTCTTTTTTTTACTTCTCTTGGAACAGTCCACAGCAAAAATATATATCTAAACTGTTGTGTGTTTTTTTTCTTTGTAATGGGATGAAATCTGAAAAGTATATCTTGGAATCTTGATATACTTCTTTTGTGAGATTTTCAGGCCTGACACTCTTGATCCTGCATTATTACGGCCTGGTCGGTTGGACAGAAAGGTTGAATTTGGCTTACCGGATTTGGAAAGCAGGACTCAGATTTTTAAGATTCATACACGTACCATGAATTGTGAGCGAGACATTCGTTTTGAGCTGCTTTCCCGGTTATGCCCCAATTCTACAGGTATCTTAATGCCACTGATACCTTGGTTTAATTGAAATAATGGTATTACATGATAGTCTTGAGATGGGATAGGCTGGCACAGTGAACTGATCATTTGGTACAAGATTGCATCATCATTCTTAGATTAACTTATTAGAAAGCACATTTCTAGAGAGGATTGCTATCATAGACTTCATTCAGGTGGGAGAGTTCAGAGATTTTTTGGACTTTGAAATATAGTTCAACCTGATTATGCAAGCTGTGAAACAATCAAATTTGTCTTATTATAGTAATTTTACCTCTGCTGGATCAATTCTGATATGTTGCTTGATGTGGCATTCGAACTCTGCCACAAGAATGAAAAGAAGCCCGAGTATTTATTGGTGGGTATGTTTTGATGTTTTGCAGGTGCTGACATCCGGAGTGTCTGCACTGAGGCTGGGATGTATGCTATTCGAGCACGTAGAAAGACTGTTACCGAGAAAGACTTTCTTGAAGCTGTGAATAAAGTCATTAAAGGATATCAAAAGTTTAGTGCGACACCCAAATACATGGTTTACAACTAAAATTTTGCTCCAATATTTAATGTCTTATATTTGATGATGGAACATGGCCATTCAACATCCTTACCATCTATGTTTAACTTGGTTGCTGTCGTAAGTTTCTGTAAATGGACTTGCATATTCATTATCAATTTATTGGGACCATACCAATCATACCGAGGCCAAAATTACAAAGCTTTTTTTGATCATTGATTGGGATTCAATTTCCATCATGATGGATATTTCGTGGATCATTAAAAATTATCTTGGCAGAAATGATTTTATTATGCTATTGGCACATACTATGCTTTTACTTGGAAGAAATGAAGGAATCCTGTCAATGCATCAAACTTGGACATTGTGGTTGTGTGCCTAATTTCTCTAATTGTCTCGTTTTCAGCTATCTGATTTGCACATTGGCAGTTTAGAATGTGAGGTAAAAAACTAATCAGATTTTTGGATTTAAATGGTTTGATGTGCTTTAAATTAGGAAACAGGTTCTGTGTCCATCTTGTGCAAAGGACAAGAAGAACCTTTTGGGTTTCCTTGGTAATTGCTTGTTTAATGTTTTTGTCACAAACATCCGAGGCAAACAATGAACACCAATTAGATTATTCTACAACTGATTTAGGTTCTTTGCAAATATCAAAATATAATTGAAGTTGTGAAAATAATTCTGGTGGGCGAGGCACCAATGGAGGATCCATGGACTTTGATTACTATGAATACAACTGCAATGCAGTTTGCATTACTACAGGGTTAGGGCTTACCCTAACTCGGTTCTAATGAATGCATGAAAATGTTTGGATTCCATCTCAACTTTTATTATCCTACGTGAGGGGTTGTTAGGGCATTTTGTTTATCACTTTGTTGGTATTGCATTGAGACGGGGTGAAGATGGGTGCATTACACTAACAATGCATTTTTCACCTAATCAAGTAAGAACAAAGTGGATATGACATTTAATTACCAAGTACGTTTAGTGTGGAAGATGGGTCTTTAGGGGCTAGTAGAGGAAAACGAAAATTGGTTACTTGGTAAAAAAAGAGAGATCTAAGGAGAGTATTGTTGAAATTAGTAAATCCAGAGTGATGAGGATCCACGATTGAGGAGCGGCAACGACAAAAGTGAATTAAAAGGTCAGGTTGGTTATATAAAGATCACACCTAGTGTGGTGGATAGGCTTTGTAACTGCTTCAGCCACCGTTAAGCCTTTGTGTTGATTTTGCAAGGATATTGGAATGGATAACTTGGTGAAATGTTTCGCACTGGTTAAGGCAGATTATTTGATGGCTATAATTGAGAATTAATTGTAGGATGATATGGATTTTGGTCAGGTGCAGGAACAGGAACTCTTTTATTAGTCATCTTGTACAGCCTATCAACGATATGATGCTGTGATCATGTCCATATATGTTAGTGACAAGACTAGAGTTGATTGTCACGAAGGCTACTGCAAATCCCTGTTGCAAAATATTTCGGTATGCAGTGGCAGAATCACCATGATTGTAGCTGTTTTCCAATGTGTATCAAAGCATTTAAATTAGATAGAGATTAGGCAAATGGAGACTAGGCTGTGCATTTCCGTTTGAACCTATTGTGGAGAATAGATTGATTTGAAGATGTTTGGTATACTTTCATTTTATGCATACTTGAGTTGAAATCCACAAGGACTGTGTCCATACAAAGATGCTGCAATATTAAATTGATCACAGTTTGTGTATTTTCTCTTTTTAAGGATTAGGTTTCGTCTTAGCTATAATTAAGAAGTCCAGCTAATGGTGTCGGGCTTTAATGACATTGAAATGTAGGATTTTATAATGTTCTCCCACACTATATATGATTTGTATATTATAAAGTGCTACTTTTGTTTGTGTCCTTTAATACCTTCTTAAGAGATGGAGCTTGGCCGTGTTATACTTAAACAGGGCTGTTTACCTATTTTTCAAGGATCAGTCAGATTAAAGTCCGTAAACATTGAGTACCTGGGTTGAGCTAGAAAATTTCAAACAACCAAACCCATATTCTTGAGTAAAAAACCATGATGTTTGTTATATCAAAGTCTAATCAAAGCATTACAAGCTGGATGGAATCATTTGTTACGGGAAGAATTATTTTTAGTCTTTCGATTGTGCCCAGAGCAGTGCTATTCTCAATAGGTAGGGGAATGCACTTCACTAGCAAGGCTTTTTATCATATATGAAAATAAGAGTTTTTTGTTATTATATTATAACTAATTAATAAATAAAAAAAATCATCAATTGAGATTTTTGGATGCAATTCATATGGAAATAGCCGTAAATGGTTCTACTTCTTTCCGAGTCCTAAGGTTTATTTTTCAAACAGAATTGATATGTTATTGCAACTTATACTTGCGATGTGCATATATCAAAAGCATGTTTCAGAGTAGGTGACTGTGTATCATCTTCCATAACTAAATATATCTCTTTGAACCTGGAAAAATGACTAATTTTACAGTTTATAATCTCGATAAAACACATTCATTAGTTTGTTTGGCCTATTTTTTTATTTGTAATTTGCAAGCATCCCTGATACTGTTTGTAGATAGAATTAAAAGATCCATAGAAATAAACTTGATGCAAAGAGCTATTAAAATTCTTTGTCGAGTGGAAATAGTGATAGATGTAGAGGAGTTTACTTGCAAAATTTGTTTTATTAAAAAATGCAGCAGTTGTCACATGTTTTGTCATTGTATTATAATTAAAATTAAAATGTTATTTGTGTTGATTTTTGTTTTCAAGGATTAATTTTTTAATTATATTGTTGATGGTTTTCTAGAGTGAACTGTTTAGCTTGAAACTTTTAACATTTTTAGCAGACACTCCACTCATTATCAAGGGACAGATAAAGCTAACAGGGCTAAATGAATAAAAACAAATCAAAGCTAATTGAATGAAACAAATCAGAGGAGGAAATATAAAACCAAAGAGAAGGAACAAATAAAGCTAAGAGGGCAAAATGAATAAAACAAATCAAAGCTAAATGAATGAAACAAATCAGAGAAGAGGAAATATAAAACCAAAGAGAAGGGTTGTTAACAAAGCTAAATGAATGAAACAAATCAGAGAAAGGAAGAATATAAAGTGAGGGGATCACGGTTACCATGGGAGGGAAAAGAAAAGTAAATGCATAGGTAAAATTATAAATAAAAGGTTCTTATACAAACAGGTAAGAGTAAATAAATTAAAAGAAATTTTATATTAAATATATAAATCAAGGTGTTTAAGATTTCAAATAAAGGAGAAACTTAATAGATAATTTTTAGGATATTGAAATTAACAAGTAAATTAAGCAAGGGTGAGCTCAAGTAACTGAGAAATAGATCAAAAGGCCTCAAAATGGATGGCAAAGAATAAAAAAAAGATGAGAAGAGAGAGGTTAATGATGTTGGATAAGATTAGAAAACAAAGAGGAGGTGGAGAGGATCAACAAGGTCAAGGTGATAAATGAGGGCTTGCTAGGACTAACTAACTCTATATCCATATTCTCTCTTAAATTTATTTTGGTTCTTTTCAATTTCAAGGTTTTTGTGGATAATGAGAGAGTGTAATGGGGAGCAAAGGCTAAGAGTTTAGTTTGATCAAAACAAATTAAGTGTTTAGAGTTAAAAAGTGTTCAACAATGGTGGATATGGTGATGTGGTTGTGGTTGATGTCAGTTACATGTTCCTTCAGTTGGCCATAAATTTTAAATAATTTATTCTATTTGTTACAACATATTGTCTTAGTCAGTGGTGGCTTCCATGTTGGTTATACAATCATAATGTAATTTTACATAAACATGGGTCGAAGTGAGAAATGTTATATCCCGCCCCCTTAAAGGAACGCCATCCTTGGTGTTTAATAAACAAAGAATAAAAACAAAAACAAAAACTGAGCTTGATAATTACAACTCTTACATCACCAATATCTTCCATGTCATGAATTTCCATTTTAAGCCATGCCATTGATTATCCATGGTCTAGTCACCTCTAGACCACCTGGTATTCCAACACATTCCAACATGGTTGTTCGTTGCTCCACATGGTGTCCACGGGGAACAAATTTAGCGCATTGTCTTCTTGGACACACCTAATGTATCGGGTTCTAGTGTCACCATAATGACCTAGTCCCTAGGGTCTTCAACTCCATTATGCTCCCGTTGTGCTACTCTGATATCACTTTGTAGGCTCCATCATGTACCTTTGTTGGATAGTTCATCAACTCACCTATATCACAAGCATATAGTTCTCATGAGTTCAATCATAATAAATTTAAGTCAGGTTAAGTTAAAATTTCAATTGGTAATGCTTTGAACATATACTTATATGTGAGATTATTCTTGGCTTCCTTTGCCTCCAAAAGTAACAAGTCCAACTCACTGTCTCCATTGAACATGCCCTCTCATGCTCACATCCTAGTAAGCACATGACAAATTTCTTCACCCATCATTTACTCACCCGTCCAAGCGTAGACAACCCCCATCCCAAGTAGTCTATCTAGCCAAGGGTTTTCTTGCATGGGCCTCCATCTAGTACTCACCTTTTTGACCCTATGAAATCCCCATCTCAGGCAATCTACCACTCCTGGTTTTCAATTAAGGTATCAGTTATGGCTTGCAACCCTATGACACTTTGATTATATCATGGGAGCAAGACATAATCGATACCTTGACTGAAAGCTTGCTATGTGTCAACTCCATATTGAGCAAGGAATGTATCACACGTTTTGCTCATGTTTGACTATAAAATGCATCTTTCGACACAATAATATCATGTTTTGAAGTTTTGATAATATATTTTTTTACACCATACTTAAAAAACTCATGTTATTAATATTAATATTAATATTTGTTTATTTAAGCTAAGAGAGTTTAATTCGAGCGGTTAGGAGGAATGATGTTATCCTCACTACTTAATTTCAATTCCAACTAATTTGTTAAATGTTGGACTCTTAACAAATATGATATCATAATAACTAAGATATTATAAGTTTGTTTATTTTTAAAAACAAATAAAGTCAAATATATTTAGAATAACAATTATAAATAAATAAGTCAATTGAGTTTACCTTGGGTGGTTGGAAGAAATTATTAAGACCCTCTCCACCCAAGTTGATCTCCCACATGTGACATGATGACCTTTGATGTAATGAATTCAAGCCTATGATGTATTCCTCATGAAATATGGAGAGTGTTTGGTAAAAAAAAACTATAAATAAATAAACATTTTTTCACTGAATTAAGCAACCCATCAAAAACTCTCATTTCAGAAGCACTAAGTTCAAACAATATATTTATAGAACAATCAAAGGTAATTTAGTCAAAAGAATAAACAATTTTGTGTTGGAATTGCTTTAGAAGTGTATTGTTTAGTTCTTGAAACGTTCGACATTTCTGGTGAACACTTCACCCATCAGCAAGGATAAAACGCTGAGTGAGAGATTGAGAAGAGAGAGTCCAGGGATAAATAAGATTTGATGAGGATGAATAAATATTTGTTAAGATAACACCCATCTTCCCCATGTCAAGGTTCCTTAGAAATCATCCACCTTTAAAAAATGGCTAACAACCATCGTTAATAATCACAAACAATCTATGGTTACCCAAGGAGGGTGCCCCAACACGAACCCCCCTATTACACTCTCACTCAAAGAATAAACATCCCACCATGAAGATCAACATGGTTGTTGTCTGCTAGGAAAATGCACAATGTGTCAACCTAGCGACGCCCACCACCACCAGGGTAATTACTTGTATGAAGCAAGGAAGTGCACGCGAGTGGGGTGTGCGGGAAATAAGATGTGTGGAGCAAAGGGATGTAGAGGGAAGGGATGTCCAGAGTGGGGGATGTGCGGGGCCTTCCTTGGGAGTGCTCCTACTACTAGGCAGGAAATATCTGAATGTCAACCATCATGCCCACCCATTTTTTTTGCTCACAACCCTTCTAATGAATATTCCATGTATATGTTTTGTCAGTGCATGTTCAAGTAGTCTTTGTATAGTCAACTTATAATATGTATTTTTTGTTTAGCTTATGTTATCATCAAACAAATATATCATAACCTCAAGATCTTATTGCTCAACCTTTGGTTTGGTTTCCCACTAAGCAGACTAGAGACTAGAGCCAACAAGTATTTTGATCTATGTAACTTCTTGAAATCGACAATACAAAGTGCCTTAATTTTAAAAAAGTCATGAGCAATCTATGGAACAATGTCATGGTTGTTGTAACCATGGTTCTTAGATCTTTTACACACTCGTGCCAAAAGGATATTAATATCCCATATGTTTGATTCATAAATGTATAACATTTTTTAACATTTGGTGGAGAAATTGGTGATGTGTATGATTTGATTGTTGACAATGAACACGTGGTAGGTTGCACTGATGATGGGATCCATCTCTGGAGTTTCCAATTATTAAGAGATCATGTGAAATTATATAATGGTGCAATTTAATTGTTCATTGTTTTGGTTTTTTTAGTTGGAATTGGGTGATGTAATTTTTTTGAGATTGTGGTTTTTGTGGTTTGAAATGTATTTTTGAATGCATAAATAAATTTAAAATTCTAAAATATTTTTGAAACACTCAAATCATGTAAATTTTATAACTCAAACTTATTACTCTAACAAATCCCTATCAAAATTTAGATTAAAAAATGTCTACCAAATTTTAAGTGAAATTAACCAAAAAAAAAGAAAAATGCTTGAAAACACAACTTACATAATTACAACAAATTAAAAAATTCTATATGAATTGATTACCGAATAAATGTGAAATTTCTCATTATGCCTACTCATATTATGTAGCCATGTAGTTTTGTAGGCCATATCAACGTCAAAATAGGATAGGGTGCAAAAGGTTAGGAGGAGTAATAAAGCAAAGTTTTTATTTCTTTCATGGATATAACATTTGATCTTTTATCCTAACCTTGAGGGTTAGCTCAATTGGTGGAGTCCTATTTGTTAAAGCACCTTTGCTATTGAGAGGTATTGGGTTCAATTCTCTTAACACTCTTAGGGTCAGGCCCTATGGTTGAACCGATAAAAAGTAATCTCTTTGGGTGGATTTTCCTAGTACAAATATTTTATGGATGTTGCGATCATCGATCTTCGGAGCCTATAAACCACATAAAAGAAATTTCATCATCTATCCTAATTAATTATATTAATATACTTAAAAAAAATTGATTTAAAATAACTAATACATATTTGTTTTTATTAATTGATTGATAACATAGCTTTTGACTCAATATTGACCTAAATAATACATGTTTATAATAAAAACGTGTATTTATTCATTGATAACATAACTTCTCGCTAAATATTGACATAAATAATACATGTTTATATAAATATAAACACGAATATTATATGCTTTTTTTAATTCATTGATAACATAACTTCTCGCTAAATATTGACATAAATAATACATGTTTATATAAATATAAACACGAATATTATATGCTTTTTTTTAATTCATTGATAACATAACTTCTCGCTAAATATTGACATAAATAATACATGTTTATATAAATATAAACACGAATATTATATGCTTTTTTTAGCTGTATGATATGCAAATTTTAGATTCACAAAATGGTTATGTAGTTAATGAGATTATTAATGAAAAGTTGGAGTAAAAATGTTGTGAAGATGACCCAAAAAAAATATTAGAGAAATTTTAATGTGTTTGGAAAAAACAAAAAGGAAAAGAAACTAAATTAAGGTAAGGTTCTTTATTATTATTAAGTAATTTTGTTGTATAAGTAAGTTTAATGATTGAAAACATGTTTTTCTTTTTATACTTTTCAAATCTAAAGAGGTTAGAATAAGTATATTTTTATTAATTTTAACATTCAAATTATATTATTATTATTAAATATCATACATAAATTTTAAATTTGAATGAACAATTATACACATTTTTTGCATTTTAGATTTGAACAAACATCATATTCGTGTTTTTTTAGATATGATAAAATTTCAATTTATATAATTGAACAATATATATATATATATTTTTTTTTTCCCTTGGAAAAGTCGTAATTTCCATTAATTTTGAAAATTACATTTTGTAGATGCCGAAACATTGCAAAGACAAGGCTATGTAGCCTGACAAAAAATGGTTGACACAAGTGTCAAGTGCAGCGAAAAAAACACTGATAAAATAAACCATGCCTGGAGCACTGAGATGCCAGATAGGGGGAAGATCAAGTTTTGCATGGGAACGAGTTGAAGTGGGTTTTCCTCACCGGGTCGAGGATTTTCCTTGTCAGAGTCCGAGGTGTCCGATTTATGCTGCCTTTTGGTTCCACTGAGTTCCATTGTGTCGAAAGCCTTTTCCGGTTGCGATTCCATGGGCACTTGTGGAGATTGTTTCTGCGGTTCTGCTTGGCTGTTCTCATTTGGGATGGGCAATTCCTCCTCACCTGCTTCCTCTTCCTCAGGGTCTGGTGGGGGGAATGTCCACCCTTTTTTTTCCCGGATTTCCTCCTTCTTTGGTTGTCTTTTTTGGAATCTGGGCAGGCATTTTGTAGGTGCCCTGTCTGCCGACATATTCTACATCAGAATGTTGTATTTTCATAATCTATTGTTTGCATCCAGCTATGATCTTTATGCTTCAGTACTATGCGGTCCGGTAATCCTTTGCTGAGATCAACTTCCACACAGATACGTGCGAAAGTGTAGATTCCATCTTCCACTCGCTGAGTATCCATTTTAATATATCTGCCAAAGGAGTTTCCGATGCATGCGAGAGTCTTTTGGTCCCAAAAATGTGCAGGGAGGTTATGTAGTCGTACCCATACTGGCATCCTGGAAACGATGAAGGAGTTTGCATCAAACTCTGGGGTCCAAGGTGTAATGAAGAGTCCTGAAGATCCCCAGAACCACGGTCCCTCCTGAATTACTAGGGCCCTGACCTCTTCTGAAGGGAGTTTGACTATAAAGAAGCCTTTGGAGCAGAGCATGACGTCACAATTAAGAGACCATTTTGTGAAAATCCAGTGAAAAAGGTCCATGGGTTTTGGCCAGAAACCGTTGAAGCGACAGATGAGGGCTTGTTTTTCGTAAATGTTACGTACCTCCTCTACTTCTGCTGTATCTATTGTTAGTTCAGGTGTATAGTTCAGTTGCTCCACGATATATGGGCTGGGATCTGTTCCGGCCTGCTGTGGAGCTGCAGAAGAAGATTTTCCCCCTTGTAGAATATGCTTGTAAGATGTTCCTTCGCTTCTGTGCTGCTGGTGTGGTTCTGGGCTGTGTTTTGCTTTGGATCCACTGCCCCCTTCTGTTTGTTTTCGTGGGCCGCTGGCTGCTGCACCTCCACGCAGCCTCATGTTGAGTATAATATTAGATCCTGGCTTGATGTTGTAGTCGTCAATTGCTCTGTGATCTTGTAATGATCTTCCCTCAGAGAGCAGATGTTGATATCCTTCCGGGAAGCCAATGTGATTGGCAATGTTTTTCTTCAGATTTGAGACACTGTCTGAAGCTTGAACCCAGATTAGGGTTGATTTCCCAGAGGGGGGCTTTATAATGATTTGGAAGCGAGGATCTGGTAAAGTTTCCGCCACAGAGACCGTGGGAGCTGTTCTCCTCTGTTTTGTATTCAGGCTATCCTCGTGCCATATAGCCCCTTCTGAGATCTGGGGAACCAGATCGGTGAAGAGTGCCTGTGCGAGACCCATCACCACTACCGAACAATGCTTGTTGTAAGCGCAGTGGACCGGGTAGCTGAAGTTTAGCGCGTCCCAGTCCCGATGGCCTTTCGCAAACCAGAGTTCCAGAGTTCTTGGATCTTGGCGTTTCCTTTGATTGTTGTCCGGATCGGGTAGATCCAGGCCAGATCTGGGGTGTTTGTATCTGTTCACGGCTGGAGGGAGCAGATCCGCTTCGTGCGGCCAGCCTCCGTTGATTTCAGCGTTTGATCCGATGGGAAATCCTGCAGATCCAATACCCACAACGCCCAGGACCCCCTTCCTTTTTCCTCCCGTGGCATTGTTCTGAGCATCCGGCTTTCCTGCGCATTTCTGAGAGTGGCTCGTCCAGATCCCTGTTGCAGTGGGCATGAGCGCTGCATTGTCTTTGTTAATTCTCTGATTCAGAACCCCCCTTCCGCTGTGGCCGAGATATGCCGCCGTTGAGGGCGCATGAAGGTTCCGGGCATAATCCAGAGTTCCGTGTTTCGATTCCACGCTGCCTGGGATGTCTTTCCCAGCTTCTTGCTGTTCGTGGTGAAGGGTTGCAGGGGCGGCCATGGCAGCAGTCTCCGATCGCGTAGCTAGATCTCTAATTGAACAATATTATCTACGAATATAAGTGAAAATATCATGTATGTAAATAATTGAGATGTTGTTGATTTTGCATTCATTTACCAATCTTCATTTTCGGGTTTATGCATCTTGTATTGATCCCTCCAACTAATTGGTTTGTGTATCTCCAATAGAATGACGAAGTGGATTCACAAAAAGTCAAAAGCTATTTATTAAGTAAATCACACTAGTCCTATTAGGTCTTGTCCTATAAGTGGTTTTTGGGTGTGTGCTATATTCTTTCCATGACTACCCCACGTGTGGGAGGGGGTGGTAGCCCCCTTGCACAGGGTCCCGGGAAGCGCCCCGAGAATTTTTTTTTGACCCTATATTAGGTGGGCGGATCTACCTATGGTTTTGTGCATGGATTTCACACATGGTTTTGGGCATGATGGTTTTCTGTCTATGGTATTTTGTAGATCCAGTCAAGGGAACTACGGTGATATTCTAATATAGGGTTAATGGATTGAGGTTTATGGATGTTTCGACATGTATATATCTGTATTGTAACATTGAAAGGAAATAATGAAAAATCAATCTGGTAGTCTCGGTTTTGGGATCTAGGGGAAAATATCTATGTATATCTGATTAATGTTTTATGCTCTCACCATTGTTTATTTTCTTCTTTAAAGAATTCGTTTGTAGGTAATTTGTGTATGGGGTTAAAACCTACATTTGGTATTAGAGCTGTTTCGACTTCAAGGGGACGCCTTTGCTGCTGAGGGGTTTTGCTCGAGCCTATGGTAGACCTTGTTCAATGGGAGATCTGTGGGATCGATTCTTGTGGTGAAAGAAGATGGGGAGCAGTGGAAAGATAAAAATTGAGAAATTTAATGGTTAGAGTTTTTAGTTGTGGAAACTCAAGATGGAGGATCTACTGGTGGATAAAGATCAGTGGATCGCGGTAGATCCGGGTACTAAACCAACAACAATGTTAACTAAAGACTGGGCGAAGTTGGATTGGTAGGCAAAGAGCATAATACGATTGTGAGTCTCAGATTCAGTATTTCTGAATGTATTAGAGGAAGTTTCGACGAAGGATTTGTGGGACAAGTTAGGGACTTTGTACCAATTTAAGTCTAGTGAATAAACTGTTCCTACAGAAAAAGTCGTATAACCTGACGATGAAATATGGAGACTCGGTGACAGAGCATCTCAACGCCTTTAATATGAGTAGGCATAATGAGAAATTTTGGACATCCATGGCTTTATTGATGCAAACTGGGCTGGAGATCTGGATTAGAGAAGATCTATAAGTGGGTATGTGTTTAACCTATTTGGAGGTGCAGTCAGTTGGATGAGTAAGAGACAGTTTGTAGTGGCACTTTCAACTATAGAGGTAGAATACATGGTAGCCACTCATGCAAGCAAGGAAACAATTTGGTTGCAAAGATTGTGTTCAAGTATGGGGTTAGTACAACGAGCTATAAGGATAGATTGTGACAACCAAAGTGCAATTTTCTTGGCAAAGAACCCTTCTTATCATTCAAAGACAAAGCACATTAATGTTCAATATCACTTTGTGAGGGATATGGTTGAGGACAAAAAGGTGTTGCTGGTAAAGGTGGACACTTTGAAGAATACTACAGATGCATTGACAAAGTTTATGAGCACTGAGAAATTCTCTTGGTGTAGAGAAACAATGGGCGTTGTAGGGCTGGACCAATGACTAAGCTCTCTTATGGAATGAAAGCAACAAGTGGGAGGATGTTGGGTGTGTGTTATATTCTTTCCACGATTACCCCCACGTGTGGGGGGGTTAGCAGCGGGCGGGAACCCCCTTGCACGGGGTCTGGGGCAGTGCCCCGAATTTTTTTTTTGGACCCTATATTAAGTGGGTAGATCTACCTATGGTTTTGTGTATGAATTTTGCACATGGTTTTGGGCATGATGATTTTCTGTCCATGGTATTTTGTAGATCCGGTCAAGGGAACTATGGTTATGTTCTAATCTAGGGTTAATGGACTGGGGTTTATGGATGTTTCAACATGTATATATATGTACTGTAACATTGAAAGGAATATAATGAAAAATCAATCTAGTAGTCCCAATTTTGGGATTCAAGGGAAAATCTTTGTGTATATCTGTTTTAAGTTTTGTGCTCTCGCCATTGTTTATTTTCGGCTTTTGAAAATTTGTTTGCAGGTAATTTATGTATGGGGTTAAAACTTACAGTGGTGCCAAGGGAGGTAGAAACGAGAAACAATTTCTCTTAGTTGACCGACTATTGAGACCACCTGACCACTCCCCTCCAGTTCAAGCTTAAGATCCGAGTGATTGAGTTTTGCAAGTACAATTCCATTTTAGCTAACAGAGAAAATCATAATCTAGTAGGTGTTTAATAGTTCAGCACGATATCATGGAAATTGAAAGGAAGCAGAAATCATCCTAATGAAAACCGGAAACTAATTAAGAGTGCTTCTAATAATTGGAGAACAACCTATCAAAGGTCACCATTTTGATGACCTTTGATAGGTTGTTCTCCAATTATTGGGGGCACTCTTAATTAGTTTCCTCAAAATACTTTCCTCAAACATCAACAATCTTTATTTTGGGGTTTGTTGTTTCTTGAGATTGTTATTGGCTGCTTAGGAACTATGTCAAGGTATTTGTAATTTTTTTTCGCTCTCAAATTGGCCCTTGGGTTAGAGGGGCTCCCTCAATAATTGAAATGAAATTGTTGTCCACTATCACTAAACCAAGACTTATTGAGTATAAAAGGCCATATCTGTTGAAGAATGGGATGAAAAGGTTTGAAGAGAGTTCGCCATAAATTAGGATTAAGGTATGTAAATATCCTAGATCAATAACCTATCCATTGGACATAGAGTCAATCATGTCAAGACACCAAACTATGCGTTTTTAATAAATGATGGAATGAATATTGTATTATACTCTCTAAACTACGGGACAATGGGATTTAATAGACCAATCAACAAGTTACATTTCAACTCAAACAAACATTTACGTATATTTAAAGGGATGAATTGCAGAATGAGAAATATAAACTAAATTATCTAAAACATTAAACCAATGTACAAATCTCTTAACGAGGAAAACGTATTGGAATAATATTTCAGTAATATACATTTGAATATGCAGTTGTTATATGTCCATGGGTCTTGGATAGATGGTGATCGGGTGCTCTGTTAAGGCACTCCTTGATGTGAAGTCATTAGTTCAATTCCCTACCCCGATCAGAGTGGAAAATTAATACTGAACTTTAACCTCTCAAATAGTAATTCATATGACCTCAAGCTATTATGCTATTATGCCTATGCAAAGACTTTGAATTATGGAAAACATATTAACACAATGAAAAGAAAGACTATTAATGATTGAAATGAGAATCTACTATGATTGATCCAAAAGTATCATCCACAATTAAAAAAATAATACAATTTGTTCTCTCCCACCATTGAAGTCTTCAACTGATGCGTGCATGCCTTCAAATGCTAAGCCGATGCCTCAAATCTTTATTTTTAAGTGCATGCCTTCAAATGCTAAGCCGATGCCTCAAATCTTAATTTTTTTGTTAAAAATAAAATTGAAGATATGGTTGTGGTCAAGGAGTCAACATCTAATGTTATGAGTTGTCTCGTATAATCTTGAAAATAAAAATTTGTTTTCTGCATCAATTCTTCAAATAAAAATTTGTTTTCTGCATCAATTCTTCAATACTTTCATGCTGCCAGCTCGTTTTCAAGCTATTCATTTTCTTTCAACTTAACTTAGTTATTAGTGGCACAATTCCCCATCATTCTCATGAGCTACCTGTCTTAAAAGATAACTTGTTCACTTTCAAAACATAAACATATATAGAATTGGCATTGCTGCTAGCAACAAGTTCTCATCCATTTGGTCGGAAGAACCCCAAAACAAGTTCTCATCCATTTGGTCGGAAGTACCCCAAATTTCTACTAGGAAAATTCTTTTGAGCTGTCCATCCATTATTCACATTGTAAATTCTTATCTGATGATCAGAAAAAAAATTCTTATCTTACCTGATTATATCTCCTGAAAAAAAATTCTTATCTTATCTGATTATATCTCCTGAAAAAAAATTCTTATCTGATGATCAATCCTATTCTCGCAGTTTATACATCTTTCTGTCGTTACAAAACAACATGGCAACATGCACAATCACATATGGATCATGGACTCATATTTTGAGAGAATCCTTGTATCGAACGAGTCATTTGTGTGCAACTTGAAAATGAGCCTCTCCACCCCCAAGGCTCCCATAACCCGCCAGCACAGCCCAGCTGAAACTCTTGCTTTCAAAATAGTGTATCGATACAGCTTGCTCATTTGACCCTTTCTTAATAGATCCTTTGAATTTTTCCAGTGAAAATGAGAGCCATGGGGCCTCTCATGTCTGCAATCTTGGAATACAAATTGGACATAAATTGGATTGGTAGAATATGTGGTTTGAATGCTCTCCAAAGTGACAGGTGTTTTGGCAATAGTGATTGCATTCAATAATGGTTTTGCAAGGCCTACCGCATTACAGTTTTCAAAATAGAAAACCATATCTTTTTGTTAGATAAAAGGTAGTTACAGTAGCATAGTTCTATATCTTCTGGCTTTCCGAATCTGACAAGGAAAAAAAAAAAAAATGCAAAAAAAAAACTTAAAAACTTTTCTTCTTGTAATGACTGAAAAATGTAGAATTCCGTCCCGAGTATAACAACTGTAAATGTCGAAGCACAAATCAAGGAAGCCCATACAATTAGAAAAAACGAGTGTCTCTCTACAAAAGCAGTGATTTGGGTAACAAAAACCCAAGAAATCACGAAAAAAGTTAATGGACCAAGACTGGGGAATCTAGTAAAAAGAGGAGCACAAGCATGTTATGTCCCTGCTACCGGGAAAATAACCAGAGAAAAGAGATTTTCCATTGGGACAGAGGGGAAGACAGGCAAATAAGCACTGGCCTCTATAGGATGAGAAAGCCCGAGCTGAGAAGACTACCTTCAAAGAAAGCCTTATAGCATATTACCCCTGGCATATCAGTGCACCGACACTTAGGCGGTCAGCCTCTCGTGTGGGCAAAGGAGTACTTAAAGGTCCCCTTAAGGTCACTGATTTGTTGTGCATCAAATGTGGAGCGTCCCTACGCCTATTCAATTACTATGTCCCTATGACTATTCAATTATTATTACTATTATAGAGTCGTTTGTTGTAACTTATTTTTACCTTCTAATATTTTTTATATTTTTATTGCATTTTCAAAGTATAAGAGAAAAATAAAAAGTAGAAAAAAAAAGAAAAATAAGAAAAGAAAAAGAAATATGTGAAAGGGAAATAATAATAAAAAATAAAAGATTTTTTTACTTTTTGGAAAGCGTCCATATTTAAATGCTTCTTACTATAGTTTGTTACATTTCATTTTTTAAAATAAATTGTGGATTTGTAATAAGGTGATGTGACCGCCTCCCACAAATGGTTAACAAGCACATATTGTTCAATGGCTAACGTTTAACGCGCTAATATCAATGGTCCTAGGTGAGTAGTGAGATCCCAGACATTCCCAAACGATAATGGAGAGGGGGGGTGAAGGTCCACAAAGATGGTTCTTTATAACCCGCCTTGCATACATGGTAAGCGCCCAACAATTGCAGCCCCCTCCACTCAATACCACTTAAAATCTCTACTCCCCCCCAAAAATCACTCACCCACATTGTCATATCTCCCGCCATTCTTATCTCCTGCCATTTTTACCATTTGCGAAGGTTACTCTACATATAACCATTGCTATCCCTCCCGCCAAATCTAGCAAATGACCATTGTCCATTAATTTTCTCCCGCCAACGTTCTTCAACATTTAATCATTCATGCCCATAATGATTAAGTTAACTAAAAACCATTATTCGCTCCTAATAAAACATTGTTATCCCTTTCAAATCGACCATTTTCGAATTCTCCCTGTCAATGTAATACTCAGAACAATACTGCAAACAAAATCCCAACAAACAACGACTTCCAACCATCATCTTTTCCAGATAACTCTCTCAATCCTCAGCGATTTTGTTTTTCCTAATGGCTTCCCATAAATGAAAATTGAAAATGTTTGTAGATAATCCTCTGCTACCCCCTGTCATTAACTTGGACGAACTCCTACTGGTTGACACTCAGTTTAAAATTCTAGAAACCAATTGTGAATTCGACTTATACAAACTTCACAATTGGGCATTTCAAAAATACGAAGACGTAAGTGATGAATTCTATTTTTGGGAATTCCTACTACCCCAGTTTTTTTTCCCTCAAACCCATCATTTTCCAGAATTTGTCACCTAGTGTGCAGTCCGATATCTTCCTAGCCAAAGAGTTGTAATCACTTAGAACAATGCAACTCTTTTCGATATAACAAGTGAGTCAATTTTCCAAGCTATCCATCTAAACCCTCAAAACTATCTACACCCTTTTTCTTCTGATGATCTAATGGAAATCTATCAGAAACTTTCTTTCTCACAAAGAGCTCATATATTTGAGTCATTTTTACCAGAAAACTCAGAATTACCCAAAACAAACCCACCTTATCCCTCTGCAATGTTTCCTGAGATGTCTAGGCAGGTTATCTCCTTAGTGTCTTGTCTGTTAGGATATCCTAGTGATCAATGGGTTAATGAAGTCATTTTGGGCTTTCTATCAGTGTTCTCTTCTGGTAAAAAACCTTCAATTATGTTCAACTACAGTCAATTTCTTTCCGATGTAATTCATGATCAATTTTTAAAGTTCAGTGTTGAAGGATCATTTAAGCATTAGTTAATTTTGGTTTACTTATTCTTATATCATCAGTCATAAAGCTTCAAATTTCCTTTACAAAAGATGGATGTTGAAGGTAAGCCCCGGTCAGTGATCCATTGGACATCTTTAGTGAGAAAATACTATGAAGAGTTTTCTTTGAGTGCTTTTGTCTATCAATTCTTGTATATAACAACTTATTTGTTAAACAATGATGTAGTCCCCAGGGTTTCAACGGAGATCAAAAGAATTTTACATATGAGTGAGAAGACTAAAGTTGGAGACTGGTATTTATATTAGAATTTCACTGAACTGAGATTTATGCCTACGAGCTTCAACCATATAAATTACCAGTGTTCCTTCCCATGAGGATTTTTTCACTCGAGTACATTAGACAAATGATGAACATGGATAGGGTTCATTCTTTTTCTAGAAAACAAAAAGATCAATTTAAATTGAAAGCACATGTTGGTCCATTCACAGTTAACACTAGAGTTGCAGAAAAACAAGTCAATGACTTATTAAGCCAGATGAAGTTTAAGTTGAGTTTTAGTTGGTCATATGATCCATTAGGAGTAATCTCATCAATGAGAATTGCTCAGAAATATGCACCATATATGCATATGAAAAAACTTGAAATTGAGCAATATGCCAACAAGGAAGAATGGGTAGAGAATACATTGTAGGAGGTTGAGGAGCCAGTTTCTAGTCAAACAACATTGGAAACTCCAAGGATGACAGAAAAAGAGCTAAAGAGACCAAGAGAAAGTATATCTCCAACAGGTTCAAAGTTACAGAAAGCAACATTTAAAGTATTCAAAGGGAGGAAAACTATAAATTTGGATGAAGAGTCTTCAGAAGCTCAAACTTCCGAAGAGATTACTATAGTTGTACTATCAGCATAATCTACTTTTTCATTACAACAAACTCTCGAAGCTACATTGAATTCTCCTTATTCTTCAAAACAAAAAAGTATTTTTTCAAAATTCTTAAAGATGAAGAAGAAAAATGAGGCACTAAATACTTCCACATATGCACAGTTCTAGACACAGTCTTCCACAACTTAGACTAGATTACCTTCTGCCCTTGACAGTGAAAAGTGTCAGTTCCAATTAGCACTTTTGGAACCAAAGTTCCTTTTACCTAAAAGTGTTGAAGATTACAAAACCTCTGTGTTTTCATTTGACACCAAGAAAATACATCCTAATGATCAAATTGACCTTCACAAGCAAGCATGAGAAATGATATATTCATATTTGACAAGTTCTGCCATGACAACTTCTACGCTACAAGATTCTCTGAATAACATTCATTCCCAATTAAAATTGGAAAAGATGTCATCCCTAGAAAAAGACACTAAATTAAAAGGGCTTGAAGATTTTGTTATAAAATTAGGATTAGATCCTAAAGATATAAAGGCAACTAAGGAAATCATCAAAAGAAGAAATGATGATATTCAAGCATTGAGGAAACAGTTGAGGCTACCAAAAAATGAACATCCACAGGCTCAAGAAGTCAATCAGTTAGAGAAGGAGAAAGAGAATATGCTTCGAACTATTGTTGAGCAAAACATACAAATATAGAAGATGGAAGCAGAAATGGAAAATTTGATTAAGGAAAGAGAGCTATAACTCAGCATTGGAGTGACAAATTCTACAATAGCAACTTCAATAACAAGAATTTCTACAACAACAATGTCCACAACAGAGATAGAGCTCACTGGCCAAAATTCAGCAGAGCAGTTGTCAAAATCTCCAGGAGACTTGTCATTAAAAGATATGGAAATTGAAAAACTCAGAACTCAACTCGAGAAAATTCAAGATGACAATATAAGGGATGATAATGCATCTCTGGTTGAAGTTCAGAAAATTTTTAGATTAACCAAGAAAATAGATAAATATGAGAATGAGTCATTGATTGCATAGACATTAGCCGAGGCAAAGGAGAACATATGTATTGATATAAATTCTACCATTATTGAAATTTGGACACCTATTCAAATCATTTTTAAACAGGAGGAGTTGGTGCAAAGATCAAAAGCAGTCATCACATGAACCAAAGAATATTTGGAGCACATCCCTGGAGATGTTAATAAAATAATCAAAGTACTCAATTATAAAACAAAAGAATAACTGAAATAATTTGGAATTGAGGACAAAACTGATACTGTACTAGAGGTAAGAAGAGTTTTGAAAAAAAAAATGATGTTACAATTAGAGAAAAAGTGTCAAAAATTAGAAGCGCATATTAAAAATCTTCACAAAAAATTCAATATTCTACATCAGAAAGGATTTCCAGCTCTATGATATTCTAGTGGTCAATTGATTCCACTAGAAGATTATTTGTACAAATTGCATCAGATAACAACAAACATAACCAAATTTTCCAAAGTCAAAGGGATAATCAGTGGTAAAACATTCCTAAAAGGCCTATATTATGATCTTTTCATTCAACATGAAATTAACCATTTGTTCATCATTAGGCCAACTTTTGAAAAATACACAAAAGTCGATGAGGCATATAGGAAAGTAACAAAATTTTCTATCCCATATGATAAAATATGGGATAAGTTACTTGAACTCATCGAGTAGAACAAAATGCAATGAATTCAGTGACCAGTCACAGGGAAAGAAGGAGGAGTAAGTTGAAAAGGAGTAGAAAGCAGAAAATTCAGTTAAAGGCAAAAATGATCAAACAACACCCTTAAATTGTGCGCTGATTATTCGAATCAATTTAAAATAGCTACTTTCTTGTTCTATTTTTGTATATCCAAAACAATTTAAGATATTATTTCATTTTGTAATAAAATTTATGTTTAGATCTAAGATATTTTAGAATTAGATTATGTATTTGGTAATTTGAAGACGTTAGGGTTGAACCCTTGTAATGAACCAGTGACATGATTGTAATGTTCAAAGCTATTTCTGAAGATAATTGAAGGATTCAGGATTCATTCTAAACAACTTGTGTATCTATGTGAGTTTGCCTTGTTATCAATTATGTTTTTCATATTTATTTCTGCACATGTTCAAGGTAACATAGAAGTTTGGGCAAGGCTAGATTGAATGCCAATCTCCCTGAAATCCCCTGCAAAATTATATTTATTAAAAGAGATTAATTAACTGAACAATTTGTCTTAGTTAATTCCTTTAAACCTTTTAATTGTTTCCTTCTGTCATCTCTTGGATGTGTATTGGTTGGCTATAGAAAATTTCGACACGCATCTATTGTATATGATAAATTAGATGTTCAATACGAATGTTTAATAATTATATAGCTTCTTAATTTATGCTTTTAAAATAAATTTAAAGATTAATTATGTTAGGAATGAAAATCAACCCTTTAGTTTTCTCAGAAATACTTAGAAATTACATTTGTTTAAAGGCTTAATGAATTGGTCATCCAATTAAATAAAAACCTTACTTAGATGATTTGGCATAGTTCCCCAACCTAGAACTGTCTACAAAGATACAACATTGCCTACAACCTCCAACTCCTCAATTGCCATCCAATTGACACACCTCAATAACTCCCATTAACCCAGTAGCTCTTCCCTACTATTGGAACCTAGACCCCCAAACCAACTAAAGTGATAGGACTGCCTGGACACCAGTCAATGTGTGTCCCATACCCTCTAACACCATTTGATGAGGCCCCATCAAAATATCCCACCAGCCTGGTCGACCCTATTTCATGAGGCCTACCGCATAACATAGGTTGAAAAATTTCATATTTGCACCACATAGTGTAAAAGGCCAGTTTCAAGGATGTCTTAAGAAACAATAAACATTTACTCAATGTCTAAACACTCTTGATCTCGAAAATAACTGACCATGCTTATCTAGTGTTGTGGTTTCTTAGTGAAAGCCTTTCAATTCCTGTAAAAATAGTGTGCCTTGAATGTAACTTTACTCTTTAATTGCCACTATTCACCTTAATATCAATATATTTAAATTTTCATGTCTCTTTGGGCTTATATGAAGTACTTATCATGAGTTTCAACTTGTTCAAATTTTTGCCACATAGGCTAACATGTTTCTAGAGAATATGACCTAGGTGGAGGTGGAATTAAACCCTCTAGCTACCACTTGAGCTATTGTCCTGTGACACATCTATTCACTGTATTAAACCACTTCTTGATTTTCTTCATTCCAATATAATTATGACATTACTCGAATTTCTATACACTCACAACCTATTTCAATGCATCTGAAACTTTCCTATGTTCACCATCCATGGAATATATGTGTGTGCGCGCTTTGAATTTGTAGACTAAGTGGAAGATTATTCCAGTGCCATTGCACTTTGACTTCCCACTTCTCATTGGTTTCTATTCCATGTATTTAACTCCAACACCCAACAATGCCACCAACAAATAATCTTTTGATCTTCCAATTCATGACTCCTCAAAATAAGATAAACTTGTAAACTCATAGCCGATAGTTGATTCAGTATCTACATTTCCAATGTAACTTGCATCCACAAAGCTATGGACATCAAGTAGTCACATAACTATTTTTCATTGCAATCATTAATCACATTGATAGAAATATGCATAATTATAGGTACCATGCATGTTATCAAAAATTCTTTTCACAAACATCCAATGTTCCTTCCTTAATTCACCATGAACTTGCTTACAAGTTTACACTGCATGAGGACTTGATGCATAAGTGACTAGCCTAAGTTTATCTATACATAACTTTGTGGTAACTTGTTCTTACAATAAATGTACTATTATACTATATGGACTCATTGCCCATCTTAATTGAAATATCATCTTATTTTCTAAGATGTACTTAGCATACGGAACTAAAGTGGATATCAATTGTGCTTACAAATGATGGAATACAATATTATTCATTATATCCTAATATACTTAAAGGGGCTATGTCGGTGAACAGATTCTCTAAACCAATTTCCACAAGGTCATAATTCTTAACAAAGAATACAATCTAAAAAAAACAGTGGTGTTGTAACCTTAAACTCCATAGAAGTGATTTCATTTGGCATTATATGTTTATAGTTATTTTATTGCATATTATTCATAAGAAAAACAATAGTGTTGTATTCTTAGGCTTCATAGAAGTTATTTCATTTGGCATTATATGTTTTTTAGCTATTTTATTGCATATTATTCATAAATTTTTAAGATTCTTTGTGTGATATCTTTCATTTTATTGAGAAAGGAACTTAGGCTAGGTAATGACCTCTAAAAATAGACATATAAACAACAATACAAGGGACATGAGGTAAGTATATTATTGAAGTTGCTTCTCAAAGAGTTCATGGCTATATAACTAGCAAAACATAAACATAATGTCCATTCCATAATGATAATTTTGTAGAAATTAATGTGTAGGTTCGAAACTGGTCATGAAATTTACTAAATCACAAGACTCAAAGCTACTCTATTGCTATGCGGAAATCAATTCACAATCTAGAATACAAATCATAGACATGAAAAAGGAAACATTAAACATGCACAAATATTTATCTAGGGGAAAGTAACTGCTCAAAACCCCTTCCTATCTGTACTGCATTAATAAAAGAATAGAGATGAATATGTATGATTTCTCAAGCCTGAGCACAACCTGCAAGTGTATAGTCTATCTCTCTACCTGCCTGGTTGACTTTGGCCAACATTTAGCCAGTTTTCAAGCCCTCCAAGCTCCTATTTCCTTGCGTTGTTCCTTGAGGAATTAGGCCCCTATTAATTAGGAAATTCCCTCATCTAGACTGCGTAATTGCTTTAGGTCCTTCCTCTAACTGCATGCACCACTTGTACACATCGAAATAGTCTACAAATGATAGTACACTTCCTTGGAATCTCCATTTCAACTAGGTAACTTAAATTCTCTGCATGCATGAGCGAATTTAGGCTAATTTATCAGTTATTTGGATGATCAGTGAGTGTGGTTGAAGTTCCACATCCACAAATTGACCTTCCACTAGTTCCTCCAACAGTTAGAACTAGTTTAACTGACCATAACTCAATTTAACCAAATTAGATTGCTACAACTGAAATTAACTCAACCTAGACTCCTAAAATTTAGGAATCACTGCACACAAATGAACTTCATGCCCTTAACTTGAATTAACTAAGCTATACTGCTATTTTTTAGGAATCAACTCAAGCAAACTGAAATTAAACTCATTAACTTGAATTGAGTGTTCTTAACTGAGTGACAAGAGCCATGTTAGCTCAGTTAACTCCTCCAAGTTATTTGCTGATGTAGAATTTCAAATTTCCTCAATTTAATTAAGACAAAAATCAAATTGAGACTTTTTTGCTGCATTTTCAACAAATTTAAAGTTATTTCCTAAAAAGGAAAATAACATTACATATCGTGATAGATCATAAAAAAAAATAATAACCTTGACAAATTCACAATAGTTCCAAAAATATAGAAGCTAGCAAAGAGCATAGCCTCAACATATTGACAAAATTACTAGAGATCATAACCTTTACATATTAGCGAAATTCCAAATGCTATGAAGACATTAGTAAAATAATAAGATATATCTACACATATGCAAGTTGATATGAGTAAATTTGAGCATTTCAAAGTATATCCAAGTAAGGGCAATTAGAGATGAACATAAGACTATTAAACAACCCTAAAAAGCTCTAATTTTGAGAAACATTTAATAGACAATTGGTGTTGTTCTTATTGAGAAGGAAGTCTTGAATCTCTCTCTTGGTATGGTTTCAATAGTTCAACAATTCCTTGCTATTGACTCAATTTTCCATATAATAGACATATAATTTGGTATCTTAATTTTTCCCCACAGACAAGTGATCATAGGTGTAGTTCTCCTTTGGCGTTTGGTTCAAAATATTCCTATTTTCCTTGCATTACTTGATATAACCTCCTAACGTCAGATTCTTTGTTTGAAGGTTCCAACCAAGGATTTCCTTCCTTAGGGTCTAGAGGTATGATTATTACTCTACCATTTCCCTATGATTTTATTTTATCTTTCTCTAGGGATATTCTGGCTTTCATTTTCCTTCCCCACAATCTTCTCATTATTAACCCCATATATGTGGTAGTTCTTTGACTAGTTTGATGACTTCAAAGTAAACCAATTTTGTTATTCCCATCATGTTTGTTTCTACAACTTTAAGCAACACAAAGGGCTCTACAAATATTTAGTCTATAAACATTAAGAAGTGCCTTGACATAACTAAATTAGGTATTTTCATTGACTTTATACTCAAAATTGACCATGAATAGAGGAATCAAAAAGCCTTTAATCTCCAAATAAACTTGAGGATTAATTGTCAGTTGGCTTGTCTTATTGATTTGATTGGAACAAAGTTTCATTATGTTTTCATTGATGTCAAAGTCTGAGGGACCCTGATCAAAAGATCGAGAACAAAGTTTGTGGCCAAGCACAAAGAAGCAGAGGAGAGTGCAAAGGAACAATGGAAAACCTTGACAAATAATGATTTAGCCACCACTAGATGTTTGATTATTGGACCTTGGAGTATCGACTATCTCACAAACAAAAGGATCATGGAATTCTGATATCCAATAGGGTTGGCACGTGATCATGTCCCCCAATCACGAAGTGCTAAGGTAAGGTGCCTAAGGGCTAAGCGTCCTCAGAATACATACTTGGTACTGGGTGTCTATTTGAAGTATTAAAAAGAATAAATCGGTATCAATGTTTGACATGAAAATGGTTAACCACTAATGCTTGCTAAAATGTGATTAATATGTGATTAGTGAATACTGGATATGTTTATGATACTAAGCATACTAGGCACTAGATGCTTTACTGATTGAGCATCCTAGTATGATGTGAGCATAGATACACTATGACACAATAGTGATGGGTCCCATATCAGAATATCAGGCATTAGATGATTTATTGATAAATCACTTCATAAAATGGCCAATGATTTGGTATGACATGGAAAAAATATGACAGGGTATCGTGTGGATGATAGGTGGCATTCACTTTTGGCCTTTTTGGATGACCAATTGGATAGTTTATGGATGACAAGTGGCAGTGGCAGATCATGACACATGGTAGATAATGACGTGGAAAAGGTGGGTCCATACCAAGATACCAAGATGAATAACATTGCACAATTATATCTAGTATCTAATATGACAAAAAAATAGGCCTTCACTTGTAGAGGATGGAAAATAGTTTAAACAATCCATTAGTTCACAAAAAAAGAGTACCACGGTACTAGCATGGATAACAATGCGTGGGCTTCTAGTATGTGGAATTTCGGTATGAAGGTTGAGGTCTCAGCGTGTGGTCACATGGGATCAATGGTTTAGAGCCTGCAGATAAAGGGTCATGAAAAGGCATGCCCAAGTATCCAAACATCCAGTTATACAACAATGGACCCTCTTTATGGATCTAGACTCTGGATCGATCGAAATTGATCCTTTAAGACGTGATCTTGGCTCAAGGTCATGAGGGCTTGATGGATTAGCCCGAGAGCTAGTCAACAATTGATCATCTAGGAATCTGAGTATTGTCAAGAGTTTCCCCGTTAAGAAGGGACTCAAATTATGGATTTGTTAGAGAAATTAGTTTATATTGTGGTTACAACACATGGTCATTGCATGAGTTTGGTGGTTTCATTAGAGAAATTTTGAGGTCTAAAATGGGCATCCTAAGGAATATTATAAAATAATAGTGGAAATAATAAAAGAAGATTAGATTACATCATCCAATTTTAGAGGGAAAAAAGAAAAACTACTTTTTTCAACTTATCTCCCTACGATATTAATCAAATTTCAAGCGGGAGCACTCGTTGGATGTGGAATTTAATTCCTCTTCCAAGGAGTGCCCATTTTACATACTTTCGATGGACCCTGCTACATGAAAAATAAGAAATACATGAAAAAACTTGATTTCAACCACTTTTTTCATGTATTTCTCATTTTTTGTGTAGTTGGGTCCATCAAAAGTATGCAAAATGGGTACTCTTTGGATGAGGAATTAAATTCTGCATCTAACGAGTGCTCTTGCTTGAAATTTGAGTAAAATAGTAGAGATATAAGTTGAAAATACGAGTTGAAAAAGTAGTCCTTTTTATTTACTTTTTAATCTTTTTACCTTTTTACTCCAAAAATGGTGAATCATCGCCCATGGTTGACATCATCATCTTGAATCCTATTGGTTCTTATAAATTTAATTTTTGTTGTACATTTTTGTTTTGAGACCCATTTTAGACCTCAAAATTTCTCTATGAGCCCTTTGGGCTGAGCAATTATGAAAAGTTTACAGTTGGATCATCTGGATATCTAGCTTCTTGTGGTATTTTCGATTTGGGCACCAATTTACTTAACTCCATGGTTTTATCCCAAGGTTTCTTATGCGGCTCATAGTATAAACCCTATATGGGGCTCCAAGACTTCTTATCGACCCAAATCATAATTAAATGACTTGTCAGCTGTGATCAATCCATTTGGTACTAAATAAATTAGTCTATAATTCGTAAAGAGTGTGTGAAAGAAACAAAACTTAGATCTGGCGTAGAGACAATCAATTATAAATTTTATGGAGCCAAGCATGAAGAAGTCTAATGATGAATTCTGAAGAAGACATGTAGCTTGTGTAGTGAACTTGTCCAAAACATAATTTCAAAGTAATGAAGTTTGTGGAATGCAAAGAAGTATGAATTGATGTTGTTAGGATGACAGTGAGTACTAAAGTGAAAGGAAAGTGTTACAACAAGTGAGAGAAGCTAATCCATGCCACAAACCAATCCTGTAATGAAAAAAGTGGAATGGAAAAATTGAGTAGTATAGAGAAAAGAACAACATATCGAATTTTGAAGATCATCATCAGTGTTGTGTGTAGAATTCTGAAGATCAGAGCAAAACAAATAATAAGTAAAGTAGAGGGGATTAGTGTCTCCTTCAAGTTAGTGTCTATAAATTAGTGGATTGGTGTCTCCTTTAGGTTGGTGCCTATAAATCAAGGGATAGGTGTCTCCTTCCAGTTGGTGCCAGTAAATTGATGTAATAGTAGGTTGGTGCTTACAAAAATATTCAGACAAATAAGAGTTTGTTTTTTTGTTTGTTTTTTTTTTTTCCTTTAAGGGTTTCTATGTACATCTGGGGTTTTGATGTGTTTCTTATGTGATTGATGTTTATATGGTTTGAATTGTTTATAAAATGATAAATTGGCCATTATACTGATTTAAAACCACCCACCGCCCTGCCCACCCCGCCCCCCCCCCCGCCCCCCTCTTAGTATAATCATAATTACAACATTAGAATAGTTTCCTTCAACAACAATCTAACCATTGGAAGGAAGATCCAACAAGAAACATGGCTAGTCAGGATGGTGGTTTCACAAATATATCTCCTCTATTTAATGGAACAAACTATGCCTTCCAGAAATTGAGAATGAGGGCATATCTAATGTCTCTTGGTTTTGGTGTTTGGGATGTAGTGGTGGATGGATATAAAGAGTAAAAAACTCCTTTGATTAATAAAGATGACAGACTAGATTTCACCTACACTGCAAAAGAAATGAATCTATCCTTAGTTACCTCTTGAAATCAAAATTTGTCAAAATTATGCCTTGAAAAATGAGAAAAGGAGACGTGGGACAAGTTACATAGCACTTATGAAGGAGATGAGTATGTAAAGAGAGCTAAAATTCAAGTTCATCAAATGCAGTTTGAAAGTTTAAGGATGAAAGAAGATGAAAACATAACAACTTTCTTCCTTCATGTGGATGAGATAGTCAATACTATTAAAGATCTTAATGAAGTAATTAATGAAGCTATAGTAGTTCAAAAGGTTTTGATATCTCTCCACTCTAGATTCAATGCAAAAGTTTCAACCCTGGAAGAACTCAAATACCTTTAAAAAGTTATCCACAGATTGGCCTCATGGTATCTTGACAACCTATGACATGAGGACCATTAAGGAGAAGGTAGGTTCAAGATAAGCAACCTTTAAAGTAGAAACAAAGACACATGATGATCATGATTGGTCAAGATCCGAATCCAATGAGGAAGAAGCATGATTTATGAAGAAGCTAAAGTGAGGATCTAGTGAGTATAAAGGTAAGCTACCTTTCAAGCTTTTTAGTTGTGGTAAAACTGGCCTTTATGCTTCTAAATGTGCCTATGGTAAGATAGATAATGAATGTGATGAAAAAAAGAGAAGAAATCTAGGAAAATCAAGTATAAGACTTTCAATAAGAAATATTTTTATTCTAAAGAGGAAAACAACTCATCAACAGAGGAGGATGAATGATCATAGAAAAATATAAGGCTAAAGAATTGCTTCTCATGGCCACAGATACCCATAGTAAGGGACAAGAGGAAATGAAGTCAGATGAAGAAGAATGTGAAGTAAATCTGAATTGATTAGTGCCTTGAGAGAAGTATAAAACCTTAGGATAAATAATTAAAATATAAGAGATCTACTGATGAGGTATGAAAGGAAATATCATGACTTTGATGAAACATCAATCTTCCTCCTAAACACTCAATTAGAAGAAGAAAGAAGAATAAAAGAAGTGGTGAAAAGCCAACTAAAATAAAAGGAAGGACATTGTGAGAAACTAGAAGCTAAGATTGTTTCCTTTAGAAATGATCTTGAAAAGGAAAATGATGCACTGAAGTTTGGAAGGAGTTTTAAATTTTTAGATAATATACTCAACAAATAGAGATTCTTTTTTGTTAAAACTAGCATCAGTTATCATGAAGCTGTTAAAGGAGAATCGAGTTCAAACACATCAAAGAAATATTAACTTGAAATTTATGTCAAATTTCTCAAAAATTATATCAATAAAAACATCAACAGTAAAGAAGGAGAGGAACAACAAAGATTTAATTCTCAAATGAAAGAAAGCAACACTAGGCAAGGAAGTGAATACCAACCAAGAACTAGGAATCCATTCAAAATAATAATTCCTCCAAGAATGCCTTTTACATCCATGTACCATGATTTATTTTATGGCTATTGCTACTCATTTACTAATTTGGTCATAAAGTTATAAACTACAGAGCCAATGCTAGAAAATAACTATGCCAAAATTAGAAGTAAAGAAAATTTTCAGACTTCAAGAAATAGGTATGAAAAATGTATAAATTTCCAAAATATTAATGAAAGAGGTAATAATTCTTTTTCTCCCCTGATGAATCTCATTGAGTGCAACAATTGCAACAAGTATGGACACAAAGCAGTTGATCGTAGAAAAAGTTAAATCAAACCTCACAACCATAATAAGAAAGTAGAAGAAGTAAAAACGACTTGGAAGGATAAGATATGAGAGAAGAAAGAAGAATGTGGCTTTGTTTTGTATGCACGACATCAAGGAAGTCAATGGTATATTGATAATGGGTGCTCAACAACATGAAAGGTAATAAAAACAATTTTCTCTCTCTAAAATAAAATAAAGGATGTTGTGTTGCCTTTGGGAACAATGCACGAGGAAAGATTATTGGCAAATACATAGTCGATCTTGACAGTGGCAAAGGTAAATCTCAAAATGTCTTTTATGTTTATGGACTCAGGAACAAGCTCTTGAGTGTAAGTCAGACGTGTGATCATGGGTATGATGTCAACTTTCACTCTAAAGGGTGTGAAATCAAGAAAGTAGATATAGGGAGAAATGTGGAAAGTGCATCAAGAACCCCAAGCAATGTGTATATTCTTAATGAAGATAATGAATAGTGCTACATGGGGAAACTTGATGAAAGTTGGCTTTTGCACAAAAGAATGGATTATATCAATTTTGATAACCTAGTAAAACTATAAAAAAGGAGGCAGTGAGAGATTTTCCCAAAATTCCAAAACCCGATAATACAATCTACAAATCCTGTCAATTTGGGAAGTAGAATTGTGGGCAATTTAAGGTAAAGGAACATACAACAACATGACTATTGGAGCTAGTTCGTACAAATTTTTATCGACTAGCAAGTTCAAAAAATCCAAGTGGTGAAAGGTATTTCATGTTTATAATAAATGAATATATTAGGTTGATATGGGTTGCATTCTTAAAAGAAAAATCTAAAGCATTTGGCAAGTTTAAAATCTTCAAAGCTCTAGCTGAACATCAAATTGATTTGAAAATCGTGTATGCAATATGATAGAGGAGGATAATGTATATTTAATGAGTTTAATGAATTATGTGAAAAGCATACTTAAAAGATAGTTCTCAATAGTTAGGAACCCTAAGTAGAATGGTGTAGTTGAAAGGCAAAACATAACAATGAAACAAATGGAAAAAACTATGCTTGAGGAAAGAAAGTTGCCAAGAACCTTTTGGGTTGAAGTGGTTCACACAACAATTCATATTTTGAATGAATCTCATATCACAACAAATAGTAACAAAATACCTCATGGATTGTCGTTTGGAAGGCCAACATCAATTAGACATTTTCAAATATGTGTTAGAAAATGCTATATCAGAATAAATGTGGACAATTTGGGAAAGTTTTATTCTAGAGTTTATGAAGACATATTTTTAGGTTATGCAACCAAACACAAAAACTATAGATGCTGTAATAAATTACTGGACAAAAAATTTGACTGCATTTATGTGAAGGTAGATGAAGTTGTTGGATGATTTAATTGTGAGTTAAATCCTTGTCATTAATTTTCACCCCGAAGTTCATAGATTGATGAGGTATACCTGTACTATATGTACTAGGTGGTTATTTATCAGAATAGATTAATATAATGCAATTGAAACTAATTACAAAGCAAATTAAATCAATCCAATCCAAAACAATCCACACCAAACACAAAGAAATTGAAATCGCACTTGCATAAAGGAAATCACACTGGCAGAAATTGAAATCACACTTGCAGAATTGAAATCACACTACACTTGCATAAATGAAAGTCACACTTGCTGAATTGAAATTAAACTCACACTTGCTTGAATTGAAATCACACTCACACTTGTTGAAATGAAATCACACTTGCTGAAAGGAAAAATTCACTTGCATAAAATGAAAACACACTTGCATAAAATGAAAACACACTTGCCGAATATAAATGAAATAACATAACTACACTATGTTACCAATATGTACAAAGATGTGCAAACTGTGGTTGATGGGGGTCCTCCATTCCTTAGCAAGCACACTGAACAATTATCACATCTTGGAGATCAAAGTAACAATATATATTTCATAAGATGAAGTTACAAGATATTACAAGAATTCTCTATCTTCTTCTCTATCCTCACTTTACAAATTACATCTTGAATGAAACTATGAACTTCTAACTATCAACTAGCCACTAGCTACTAGCTACCTAGCAACCTCTAAACTCTTTGTATGAAGGATGCACTCCTATTTATACAAAAATCGAATATAACTATTCAATAAATATAGATCCTTAGATCTCTCCTAAATCCACATTTATCTCTTGTGGTTACAACGAATCACCTAAAAACGTAAGATACAAATCCTTTCAAAAAATTTCATAGTTTTTTATAAGAGACATCCATGATACTTCTCCTTTGAATGTGCTTAGTTAATGATCCACATATTCTACAAATATTCCACAAATCCTCATGAGTTGGAATTTGAAATTCGAATTTGTGTTTGGGTGGCCAAATAGGACCCTTCTAGAATCCCCAAGTAGGCATACAATATCACAAAACTCATAGCACTTTTAGATATATATGAAAAAGTGTAAATTTCCTAATATTTAATCATAAAGTATCTTAAAATACTTAAAATAAATGACTTAGAAAATAATAATGATAAACCCATATGATCATGAAAATTGTTACTTAATGTAGGGTTATGGGGCTATAGAGTTACGAAATGAGGGTAAAATGATGGAAATGTGGGTAAACGTGGATGACATTTTGGAGACCCAAAATACCCCCCAACTGAAGATGTTGCATGTCCTCATGCAACTATTGCATTGATTCCCTTAATCATAAGTTGATCTTCTTGAAATGTTTTTTTCTAGATGAGCTTTGGTTTTGTATTGATTGTCTTTTAACTTTGCATAATCATATCATTTGACAATTTTATTCTTTTTGCAAAGTGTACTTTGAAATACATTTGATTGCAACATATATTTGTTATGGTTGGTTCTTGTGTGACAACCAAAATTTTATGAGTATTGGTTCTTGTGTAACAACACTTTTGTTATTTTTTGTTGCATCATAATACTTGAAAACATTGAGAATTCCTTTTTAAGCCCCATAGTGATTGTCGACCATTTAATGTGCTCATCAATTGATCATTTCAAAACATATAAAATTTTGGAATCAAAATGCAACAATAGTTGATGGGAAAAAATATGTTGGTTAGGATGAAATGAAATGTGACACGTGACATCAAATGTGAATATACCTCCCCCAACTAAAGGTGTTTTTTCAGTTTTTGGCAAATGAGAAAGGGAATATAAATGAGGTGAGGGATTTTCCAAAATCCCAATTTTAGCATTTAAGGATTACATGATTAAAGATTGGAAAACAACATACCTTCACTTACTTGAAAAGTGGAGAAGCTATGTATATAAAAGAGTGTGGTTGATGCTGCTGGATCATGGAATGTGAAGTAAAATAATCTGATCTATTTTTTTTTCCTCTTGGTTGTATGAATAAAGGATGAAATTGGAATCTTTATTGTTATGGCTGCTGAATTCTGAATTGAGTCCTACTGCAAGTTGCTGAAATCATATAGTCTTCATTCATTCCCACTCAATGGCATAATTCTTATCTATGTGAATAGATGTGTTGATGTCGAACATAGAAAAGAAATTGTTGGATTATTGGCCATTAATGAATGCCATTAACCAACACGAGACTACTCACCATTGATGTTAATGCGAGTCAAGATGCCTAAGTACGTATTACTAGGTACAAATAGATGTTTTGTAGTCAAGTCATTTAGAAGATCCGGGAAGCATGGGGCATTGATGTATTCCCACTGTTTATTGGCGAGAGAGCTTGCCATTAAGGCATGCAAGCCTCAAGGTACTTGAAAGATCTCTAGTCTTGATCCCAGATGATGTGTCAGAGTCGATGGGTCAAAAATTGTTAGAAGGGAGGCCTTAATGAATCATCCATCATCTAACGCGAGTATAAAATAATAATTTGAAGGACTATAGATGGAAAATTTGCATTGAAGCAAGGTTTATTTGATAGAAAGGAAAATGAAAATGGGGTGACTCAGCTTTGTAAGGGAGCTGAATGACTTTATTTTTGGGTTAAGGGTGAGTGAAAATGAGGCTAGAAAGTATGAAGATTGCAAAGGGGAATGATTTTTTTTTATAGTAGGGATATGGAAATTTATGGATCGACTATAGGCTTAGAATGAGTAACAATGGTAAAATTGGTATTTGTTTAGTAGAAATGGTGTAATGGATTTGATTTGACATGGAATGATCACGCTCTCTTGAAATAAACTTGGTCTTTAAAAGGCACTCATGCATATAGTGATATTCTTTCATCGTCGTGGAACCTGTAAAAACTTAGCAATTTCTGCAATAAAATGTAAGACTATCGAGAGAGAGATTATTAGTATCTCTTCATATGATATATACACAAAAAACTCAGAAATAATACTAATAAAACAAATTCAAGGACGAAAACTTAAATGCACTTTTACCTGATTAGAAAGCAGTACCATGGATCACCTGCTATTGTTTTGTTGGTGACTTTTTCATTGTGTTTATAACCAATTTTGAGATTGAGACCTCTTCTCCACACACTTAATGCTTCACCAATATACCATAAACCAATTTTTCATACGCTACTGAATTGTGTCAATTCTACAACTACCAAAAATTTGGATTGTTGCACTGCCTTGCCGCTTTACAACTTGCAATTAGAATCAGATGGTGGTTTGTCACTTATTGCAGTTGGGTTTTTAGTATTTGCAAGTTTTTATGAAAGTCGAAGTCCGTAACTGCATTTCTTTGTTTTCTCTAGCGCTCCATCCTTGTCCATGATCCTGTGGATTAAGAAAATGCTCAAAATTTAAAATGCTTGGATCAACTTTAAATTAACTCCAAAGCGTAGATATTGTCACCCTAAATCCAACACAATTTGCTTCACTAAAATCTGACTTCGGATGCTCCCGGAATCACGTTTTGTTTGTTTTGGGAAACAACTAAAAAAAAGGACTTTTGAGTTGCAGGAATGCCCAATCAGCAACGCGGATGGTGACTGGGTCATGAATTGGCAAGTTGATTGTACCTTCATTGGCCAATGAGTGGTTGACACTTGTCACTATTTGATTTGTTGACACGTGGTGATTTTTCATTGGTTACAGTTTTCTGTTGTGGCGCAACGAGGGAGTGCCACATGGGCCAACCATTGGTTGCCATGTGGCCTCCTTGTGGTGGACTTAAATTTATGTGAGGTTGAACTACCTCCATAGGAATTGAAACCACAACCTCTCATCAACCAACAAATTTCCTTACCAATCTGCCTACATTATTACTTGTTTAATATAGTTCTGAATTATATATTTAAAGTTGAACCATCCGCGTTGTTGGGGAAAGGGTCGGGGCTAAGCCCTATCCCCTGGACACTACAGTGCCATAGAACCACAGGCGGGCGCCAAGGGCTAGGCCTTAGCCTGGCGCACGGTCCCATGCATCCCCCCAGGATAACCAACATATAACCACGGGCGTGGAAATCTGTTAGCCCTCGAGGCAGAAAATTTGACACCCAACACAGTCGTATGGTGCCACATGACCATAATATTCAGAACTAGGGTTTAGTGGTGAACTTATCCATCCTACAAGTTTGATCACCGATTGGGAATATAGGCCAAGTTTGTGTGCTATTTCCATGTTAGGGGCGCACAGGCCGAGTTTAGGTCGAATTGTAGGATTATTAACATCAGAATTGAGCAAAAACTTGAAACAATGATATTTTACACAATTTTTGGCCTAATGAGGTGCAAAAAGAGTCAAAATAGGGGTTTTCGACAACGATGGATCTATTGGAGACATTATATTTTCTGTTTGAGCTTTGTAAAAGCCTGGGAATTATACTTTTGAGTATGAATTTAGATCTCTTATCCAAATTTTATTGCAAAATTTTAAAACTAACTTTATTCAATTTTGTTTTCTGATCTTCCAGGTCGTAGAGAACGTAATAATAGAGCATACTCAACAATATTGAAACTTTTTATTCATTTGGAACATTAAATTTAAAATACAAAATGAAAGGATTTGATCTCTAACTTCAAATTGTGGCTCTCAAAACTCTATTTGTTCTCCTTCTTCTCAAATATTCCTTCTCTTTCTACATCTTCCTGTAAATGATTAGTGAGCTGGGTGGCTCTTACTGCACCACCAATAAATAAAATTGAAAATAAAATTAAATCTAACTTAAAAACTAAAACAAAAAACATCACCAAACTTGGTTTTATTCATTAATTTTATCCTACTCTACTCTATTGGAAATAGAAAGATTATTTCAAGTCTATGCATATTTCTAGTGTAACCATGTGTGTAGCAAAAGTAAAAATATATTCATGCTTGGTTTTGAAAAATATGCATTATAATACATCAAAGCATGAAATACCAGTTGTTTTGATAATACAATCAAGAAGTAAGGAAGAATGAAAGAGTGATGTGACTTGATCCTTGATTGGAACCATGTTTTAATAAGGCCATGGAAGTTTTGATTCCTTTCTTGGTTTAGATCACATTGAATATCCTCCTTTGTTATGCATTCCTCAATCTTAGATTCTAGTGGTTTCTCCCCATCAAAAGTATTGCATGATTCTTTAGTCTCTTCAACAGATTGACAAGAGGAATCAAAAGAGACTTGAAGATCTTCTTGTGGAGGTGGAGAGATAGACAAGTTTCTGCATGCAGTTAAAATATACTCTTCTTGAGAGGCAAATATCCCAGTTGTTGCTAAGATTCAAGAAAGTTCTTGGAAGAACATTCTTCAAATTCTTAATTGTTTGTGAATTACTCCAACTGGTTGATAATTCCTGTCATGCACACAAATTAGTACAAAGTTTTGAAAAATTATTGAAATCTAATATGCATCCTAAATGATTTTAACCATTCATCTAAGAATGAATGAAACTATATTAAGTTGTCTAAAATTTCAAAATAAACACCTATGTATACCTCCCCGGCAACGACGCGAAAATGTTGGGTGATTTAATTGCGAGTTAAATCCTTGTCTTTAATTGTCAACCCGGGGTTCAGAGACTGATGAGGTATACCTGTACTATATGTACTAGGTGATTATTATCAAAATATATTAATCTAATGCAATTGAAACTAATTACAAATCAAATTAAATCAATAAAATGCAAACCAATCCACACCAAACATACATACATTGAAATCACACTTGCATAAAGGAAATCACACTTGTAGAAATTGAAGTCGCACTTGAAAAATTAAAATCACACCACACTTGCATAAATGAAAGTCACACTTTCTGAATTGAAATCACACTTGCTGAATTGAAATCACACTCACACTTGCTGAAATGAAATCAAACTTGTTGAAAGTAAAAGCTCACTTGCATGAAATGAAAACACACTTGCTGAAAATAAATGAAATAACATAACTACACTATGTTACCAATATGTACAAAGATGTGCAAACTGTGGTTGATGGGGGCCCTCCATTCCTTAGCAAGCACACCGAACAATGATCACATCTTGGAGATCAAAGTAACAATATGTATTTCATAAAATGAAGTTACAAGATATTATGATAATTCTCTATCTTCTTCTCTATCCTCACTTTACAAATTACATCTTGAATGAAACTTTGAACTTCCAACTATCAACTAGCCACTAACTACCTAGCATCCTCTAACTTCTTTGTATTAAGGATGCACTCCTATTTATACAAAAATTGAAGATAACTATTCAATAAATGTAGATCCTTAGATCTCTCCTAAATCCAGATTTATCTCTTGTGGTTACAACCAATCACCTAAAAATGTAATATACAAATCCTCTCAAAATTCTCTCATAGTTTTTGATAAGAGACATCCATGATACTTCTCCTTTGAATGTGCTTAGTTAATGATCCACATATTCTACAAATATTCCACAAATCCTCATGAGTTGGAATTTGAAATTCGAATTTGTGGTTGGGTGGCCAAATAGGACCCTTTTAGAATCTCTAAGTAGACCTACAATATCAAAAAACTCATAACACTTTTAGATGTATATGAAAACATGTTAATTTCCTAATATTTAATCATAAATGATCTTAAAATACTTAAAATAAATGGCTTGGAAAATAATAATGATAAACCCATATGAACATGAAAATGGTTACTTAATGTAGGGTGATGGGGCTAAAGAGTTACAGAATGAGGGTAAAATGATGGAAATGTGGGTAAAAGTGGATGACATTTTGGACACCCAACAGAAGCATTACCCTACAAGGAGAGAAAAATTAGTTTAGGTGAACCAAGCAACAATGAATGTGAGGAAGAAGATCATGAAGATCAAGAAGAGGAAGAAGAGGTAGAACCTCCATATCCAAAGACTCCCTCAAGGTATGTTTATAAGATGCATCTAGAAAACCAATTTCTTGGTGATAAAGAATTGGGAGTTTCAACCAGAAGAAGATTGATCAACACACCCACACATTCAAATCTAGCCCTTCTATCCAAAATAGAACCCAAGAATTTTTCTAAAGATAGAAAAGATAAGCATTGGGTCAATGCTATGGAAGATGAAATAAACTAGATAGATAAAAATGAAACATAAGAACTTTTGAATAGACCAAAAGATAAAACTATAATTGACACTAAGTGGGCCTTCCCCAAAAATAAATAAATAAATAAATTGAACGAAGATGAAAAAGCATTGCGGAATAAATATAGACTAGTATACAAAGGGTATGCACAAGTAGAAGGTGTTGATTTTGAAGAAGCGTTTTCTCTTGTACCCAGAATTGAAGCAATCATAATGTTCCTAGCATATGCATGTCTTAGAAAATTAAAAGTAAATCAAATGGATGTCAAGACAACATTCCTGAATGGTGACTTGGAAGAAGAGGTGTATATTGAACAACCAAATGAATTTCAACTGTCAGAAGATGTAGTCTAGGTATACAAACTAAAGAAAGCTCTATATGGGTTAAAGCAAGCTCCCAGGGCATGGTACTAAAGACTTGATAGATATATATAATGACCAAGCTTCAAAAAGGGAACAACAAACAACAATATGCATATTAAAGCTAGAAATGAAAATCTTTTAGTTATCATTGTTTATGTGGATGGCATAATTTTTGGAAGTGATGTTGATTCATCGAGTAAAAAAATTGCAACTGAGATGCACGAATATTTTGAGATGTCTATGCTATGAGAATTATCATTCTTCTTAGAACTGAAAATTTCACAATCAGACAAAGGCATATTCATTTCACAAAAAAAATATCTAAAGGAAATGTTAAAGAAATTTGGCATGGAAAATTGTGCACCTGTGGGCACTTCTATGGTCACATGATGCAAGTATAGAAAAGATGATGAATCCTCTGATGCAAATCAAACTATGTATAGGTAAATGATTGTGGAATTACTATATATGATACCATCAAGATTAGACATCATGCAAGCTATTGGTTTGGTTGCAAGGTCCAAGTTTGCTCCAAAGGAGAGTCATGTGTTAGCTGTGAAGAAAATATTCATGTATTTAAAGGGTACCACAAATCTTGGATTATGGTATACAAAGGGTCAAGATATCACCCTAAAAACATATACAGATGATGACTGGGTATTTAGTGTGGATCATAAGAAAATCACTAATGGAGGAGCATTCTTCCCAGGAAATTAGTTTCTTGGTTGAGTAAGAAACATAACTTTGTTTCCCTATCCATAGCTAAAGCATAATACATTGCAGAAACAACTTGTTGCACTCAAGTTCTCTGGATGAAACAAAATTTACAAGATTGAAGGTAAAACATGATCAACCTATTCCCATCATATGTGATAACACAAGTATTATCAATACATCAAATACTATTTCTTTACACTAAAAAACCAAGCATATCACCATAAAATATTATTTTCTCAGAGAACAAGTAGTTGGTCAAAATGTCATGTCAACAAAACATGTTGTAGATATCTTTATGAAACCACTACCCAGATAGAATTTTGAATACCTTAGAGAGAGGTTGGGAGTGACCTCTGCTTCACTTTGTCAGTAACAAGAGTAGTACATAAATACATTTCACAACACCATGTATTTCTCATAAGGTGCATTGCTAAAGACAAAAATGTTGTTTATATAAAAAAAATCATAAGGGGAGTAGTTCATTAGTTGGACAAGTTGCAAGTAAGAAGAAGCATCAGTTTTGGGGGAGTATCTCTTTAATGTCAAATATGTTAAGTTGTAGACAAAAGGAAGCATAAGCCTGGGGGGAGTAGTCCCAAAAAGAAGAAGTAAAAGGAATTTCAAACACGAGGGGAGAATTCTAAAAAGTAGAGCTACAGAAGAGGAAATGTTGCATGCAAGAACATATAGAAACAACCTTCACAAGGGGAGCCTAGTTGTAGACAAAGGTAAAGTAAGCAAATCAAAGGAAGTAATTGTTATGTGTTAATATATTAGGCGGGGACATAACAACCAAAAGTAGACATAGATCTCTGTCATTCATAAAGGGGGGGAATATGTAGATAGAAGTAGAGATAGAAGATAAAGGGAGCAATTGCAGTCACCAAGAGAAGTTTTGGAGAAGTTGTGGAGAAGTTGTAGATAGAGAAAAAGTTGTAGAAGTTGCTTGTAATGGGAGTGGAAATTTAAGGATCTATAGACAAAATGTAGACTTGTAGACATAGTGAAGAATATCAAACCAAGTGGATAATTTTTAACAATCAAGCAAGGGGATTTAGAAGCATGCAAACTCTCATAAAACTAGGGGGAGTTCCATAGTAATTGCAGGCATAGTGCACTTCAATATAGAAATATTTGATCATAGAAGAATTGCACACATACAAGTATAGACATGAGAAGTCTCAGTCTTAGAAGGTAAATCCATTCTCCATTAAGGTAAAAAGGGGAGAAAATGCATATTAGTGGAGAGATTGTGAATTGGAAACATTGCTCAAATGTCAGGTGTTGCCATCAATGACAAAGGGGAAATTGTTGAAAATTGCATTGTCATTGAGGTTAAAGTTAGAGAGATCCCAATCAAAAAGTCGATCAAGAAGTTTGTGGCCAAGAACAAAGGAGCAGAGGAGAGTGCAAAGGAGCAATGAATAACCTTAAGAGACAACAATTTAGCCATCAATAGATGTCCATCTATCAGGCCAGGGAGTATCGACTATCTCACAAAGCATATGATCATGGAATCTCAGGATCCAATAGGGTTGGAACCTAGTTGTATACCTCAGTCATAAAACACTAAGGTGAAGTGCATAACTACTAAGTTCCCTCAGAATATATATCAAGTACCAAGTGTCTGTTTAAAGTATTAAAATGAATAGGGTGGTGCTAGTGTTTGAAGCGAAAATAGTTAACCACTAATGCTTGTTCAAATGTTATTAAGATGTGATTAGCAGATACCAGATGGGTTTAGCGACACTAAGCATACCAAGCATCGAATGCTTTGTTGATTAAACATCCTAGTATGATGTAAGCATATATATGGTGTGACACAATAGTGACTCGTCTCATACCAGGGTACCAAGCAACAAATTATTTATTGATAAAGCACTTCATAAAATGGTTGATGATCTGGTATGAGGTGGCACCATGTGGATGAAAGGTGACATTCATTTTTGGTCTTTTTGGTTGGCCAACTGGATAGTTTATGAATGAAAAGTGGCAGTATCATATCATGACATGTGATAGATATATGAGGTGGTAAAAATGGGTCCATATTAGGGTATAGAGTACTACATCATTGGGATGAATAACACTGCGCAATCATATTTAGTATATAATATGACTGAAAGTAGGACATCAATTACATATCATGAAAAATAGTTTAAACAATACGTCAGTTGACATAAAAGAGGTACGAGGGTACTGAAGTATTGGGGTATCGAGATGGATAAAAATGTGTGAGCCTCTAGTTGTGGTGTTTTGGTATGAAAGTTGAGCTCAACATCCCACCGTTCCTTGGTCTACACCCAGTGTTCATTGTAGATCGCCTTCGGCCATACTTTCCACCATTGTTGGACACATCTGACATTGCGGAACAACTCACACCAATAGAGCTCAACCCGAACTGCATGGAACATGCCACAACTGATTAGATCATGGAAACACAGATCAATAACACTCAAAAACAAAGGATACAACTAAATCGAGTTGTCAAAGTAGGCCAACTCCTTCACCAGGGTAAGTGTTTCACCAAGGACCAGGTTCAAAAAAAATTTCCTCACCTCATGGAGGCTTTGCACGCGATGGGGATCATTGATTCCTAAGGGGGAAGGAATGATCCAGGCAGATATTGGTGGCCACCCGCCTATTCCACCTAGACCCCCTAGTCAGTTTCATCTATTTCCTTAATTGTAGCACAATTTACTATTTTTGGTAGTTTTTAAGGTCCTGAACTTTTGTAGTTGTTTTGAGGCCCTAAACGACGTTTTTTTAGCAAAATTGCTCGGCGATATCATTGGTAATCACATCAGTAGCTATATTCTTGGGAATGATATTCCCAATGAGGTATCATACGCATCAAATGGAGATAATATGACCAAGTTACGACCCTGAGAAGTTAGCTGCCCAACTAACCCCAACGGGGCCCATAAACTCTTGGTATTACATCTCTTCACGTTAGGATTTTGGTTGTTTAGGGTTTTCTCTTATTGTTCAATAATAAAAATGCCCTTGCGCCTCATTGTAACTCAATTTAGAGGCATGTAGCTACCACATCTCTTCTCAGAGATAAGCTACCATCGCTCGAGCTATCTTATTTCCATTTTTTTTGTAAGCATAGTTCAATCTTTTTCTATTAATGAAATGAAGTGTTTTTCTGTTGCATCTTTGTGTTTATGATTATATATGTAATTTTTTTCATTCCTGTTTAACTTCGTATCAACTACACCCCTATCCACATGGGCCATCTATGCGTACAATATACCTGAGAAACTAGAACAAAAAGTCTTCGCTCACCAGATTCGAAACCAAGACCAAACAACAAATTGTAACAACTATAGAGTGTGATGTGTGAGTTGAGTTTTAATCAATTGTTTTGTCACATATATATACATTCCATGTGGTCTCGGTGCTAAATCAACCAATCGTGGGCTAAACTCCATGCCCTAAATGTTGGGCCCTTCTTACCATGCGACTATTGCATATAACTGTGCCTCCAAGCCTTGAATTGTGTGTCAAGGTCCTCGAGACCGATTCATATAACCGAGTCCTTAGGGGTCCCTAGTCATTTATGTGATGATGTTAACATGTCATCATTATGCCATGCAACATCTTATGAGGGGTGCCAAGTGTCGCTCACATTTGGACTTTTCACTATTCATATATTTCCAAAAATTGCCTGCCACATGGCGGCCTCTAGTGGTGCCATGTCACTCATGATGACATCATTGACTAATGCGTTATGTTGATTGTACTAACAATGTCATGCCACATGTCAATGTGTGGATGGTCCATGTTGGTGGGATTAACTGTGTAAGCATCTATGTGCTACCATTCTATTGGACAAAAGAGATATATTAAAGGTCGTGCAACTCGTGTTATCATTAAGTTTTTCATTTGATACCTAGATTCATCCTATTAGTGAAAATATGAACACCTTTTACTCATTTAAACATCATGCAAGTTTGGTGAAAATCCATTGTTGATCTAATTAATGGACCGTGGATACGCCTGAAAGGTGCACACTGTTTAACACGTCAATAATTTGGGTCTTGCCCTATAGTTTGATTCCATAGCTAATACTAAATTTTCAAATAACCATAACTTCTCATTTGGGAGGAATTTTTTAGAGTGGGATATATCGTTGGAAAGGTATCAACGATATATGAAAAACCATATTATTTATAATATCATTAGGACATAATAACTTCATAAAAAACTTCAATAAATTCAGTCTCCTTTATCTTTCACTTGATGATATCTAGTAAGACACCTAGTTGTCATACTAATTCATAGAGTGCATTATTGATTCCATAGTCATGAATGATATTTTCATTGTCTTGAACATCCCCTTTGACATCAGTGATATCTAGTTGTCATCAATGACAACACGAGATGCAACAATATCCCCCTTTGTCATTGATGGAAACACCATTAGTCATTGACGGTCATTTGATGTCAAACCTGCAACAAAAAGTCTCCCCCCTGTAAATATGCTCCATCTGTTAATACTTGCATTCTCTCCTTTATATCGAGTCTCTGCAAACTCTCCTCCTTTGACATCAGTGGAAAAGGATCATGAATGTCTATGAAACCGTAATGTTGATGATTTTGCATAAGTAACTATATAAAACTCCATAACTCATTCTTAGATGATCCTGTGGACCTGACTGAACCATGCTTCCTTCCTCCTGCTATGATTCCATAGAGTCTCCCCTGGAGACCATGCTTCCATTGCTTCTCATAAATGTACTCTTAAAATATCCCCTTGAGATCATGTGCTTTCTTGTGAACTTGATCTAAGTCTTTTGTTGCTCATGATTTTTCTTCACCCCCCCCTATGACCATGCTTCCTTCATTTATAAGTACCTGTCATCTTTTCATTTTCCAATTGTTCTTGAAACATGCCTACTTTACTTATCCTTTCTTTACATCAAAGATATCATCATCAAACCATACTTAATCAATGTAAATGGCATAGTCCACATAGTTTCCTCATGCATGTAGTTTCTTCTTCATGTTTTGATTTGAAAAATGATGATCTTGAAGAAGCTTTCTCCAAGGGAATATATCTTAGGAAACAAACCTAATTGAGATCCTCCTTGACCTCTTCTCAATATTATTTCTTTGATAAGAAGTCCCTCTCTGTTTTACCATCTCGAGTTGAGTCTGAAATCTCGAGATGTATGACCTTCGTTGTGACATATGTGACATTCAACACTGAGCTTCAACACTTACGGAAATTGTTGAGGCATTCTCTTGATTTGGTCCACGTGCCTCCATCTAGGTATCTGATCATATCCTCTATATCTGATCACATCATAGGTTGTACAATACTACACTTTGTGCATGATAAACAATAACCATAAATTGTTTTTTGATACCTAGATATAGAAGGAGATCTTGATCTTCTGAAGTTACTTCTTAGAGGAGCCATTCTTTCTTGTTGATCAAAAACTGTTTGATTGTTTCTTGTAGGTGCTTTATGAGAATCCATTATCATTTGTTGATCTTCAATACCTTCTAGATTGTTTCTTGTATGTGGCTTATGAGGAGCCATATTCATTTGTTGGTTTTCAATGTTTTTATTATTTCTAATTATGAATTCTCTCTCTCTCTATTATGGTACCTTGTATTCTACCCCTTCGTGGAATTTTATTGAGTTTCATTGAAATGAACATGCTTGGCCTAGTGCACTACTTTCTTTGTATATTCAAGAGAGATTTTGTTGGATGTTACAAATGTCTGATCAATAATATTGTGATGATATTCATTGGATGAGCTTGGGGGCCCATTTTCCTCGGATGCCTCACATTTTTCTTCATAACCAAGACCTATTTTAATAAGCAGGGACCTCCGCATGCTAAGAATATGGTCTAAGGATTCAATCCCTTTGTAGAAATCCAAAGTGTGCTACTCTAATTATTCTCTCAAGAAGATCCTCTTCCAAACTTTCACATACTTTCTCCTTTTCATTTAGCTGTTAAGACAAAAAATCCTTTACTCTTTTTGCTTCTTCTAATTTGACTTTGAGAGCAAGAATGATGTCGTCATTCAACACTTTGTCTTGAAATTGTTGCATCAATTAACTTTCTTTCTTTTCAAGGATCCTTATTTCCTTTAATGCACTTTTAAGTTCTCCCTCATAATCAACTTCTGCTTCATGTTCTTTGGCCTCAACAATGAATAATAGTTTACCCCTTTCTTCATTGGTCACACTTGAAAGGAAGCCTACCTTTGAACTTGTCGGTTCCTCTCTTCAAATTTCGGATAAAATTGGCTTCTTATTCATTGGAGATATTGTCTATTTGAAGAAAATGGGAGACAACATTATCCTCTTTTATCTTTTAATTATGGATTTTATTGGTCTTTGATTCATCATGTATATATTATTATCGGTCTTCATAATTTTTTTATACTAACTGTGTCTAACTTTCAAAAATCACATCATTTGGAGATGAATATGACATTGAAACCTTGATCACATATATGACTAGCACTCAAAATATTATTCTTTAATCCTTCTATATATAAAACATCACATGATTTGATTCTTCCATTATCGATGGTAACCATGCCTTTTTCCAATTATTTTAGCAAATGCATTGTTTCCAAAATTTACTTTCTCTGTCACCTCCTTGATGCCGATGAACTTACTTTGATCCACTAATATGTGCCTTGAGTAGCCACTATCAACATACCACTTATCCTTTTGTTTATAAGAATATAATATAAGACCACAATTTTCTTCCTTTTCTTTTCCTATCTTAGGTGGACACTTTTCTTTGCAATAGTGGCATAGAAGGCGATTACAAGTAATTTCCTTCTGACCAAATGAATGACATAAAAATAATGTGTGGTACATGGAGGATATCCTTTTTCTTCTTACTTTGGTCAAAACATCTTCTTGAATTTTCTTAGCTGACTGTCTTGTTGCATTTGCATCTTTCTTGAGATGGGAAATTATGCCATTCTTCTTTTCTAACTTCTTTTTAGTTTCTTCCAATTGCCTTTTAACATCATCAATTTGAGTTGTTGGGATTTCATTCTTTCTTTTAGCCTCCTCCAATTCAAATTCGCAAAGAATAACATATGTTGCATATAAATCCATGTTACTATTATTTTTTGGATCCATCTTCCAACGGTTAATTATTCCTAAAGATGATCTACTTTGATACCACTTGTTGGCCTAAATGTCACACTAAGAGTGGGGGGGCATCAGTGTGAGATCAGTTTTACCATTTCACAACTTTCCATAATCAAATAACCATATAGCAATTAATCATAAGAATTATATCATCAAATATAGCAACACATCACTAAGCTACCATCATATCATTAATATATCAAGAAGCCATCACAAATGGACTCAAGTATTTACGTACATCCACAGGATATAGCCTGATGGAGGCAGCTATCCCCAAGAAATGCAAGATGCCACTTGCGGTAGGCTACAACTTGATTGAGGTACCAACCTCGAAAGATGCAAGCAGTTGCTCATTGTAGGCTACAACCTGATTGAGGCACCAACCTCTATTTCATATCATTTTTAAACTTGATCCACCGTCATGATATATCACTTAATCATAAATCACAATCTACAATATGCAACCACTATAATAATATGCAACCAATGTCACTACAATCACTATCACAACTTGCAACCACTATCACTATAAAAATAATCATATCAATCACTATTACATGTTATCATACTATTTCCTATGCTCCGATCCAACCGGTTCTTTGATCTAGTCACTCAAACCCCTTCTTGGAACATGTTTACACCATGTATCCAAAACACCTGCAACCAACTCATAGACCCTAAAAATAAACACAAGATATTTTGTTCATCGAATAAGTATAAAAAAGGCATCATACGCCTATGATTACATTCATATATGGTCTCTAATTGATTAGCTTCTTCCGAAATCCAATTTGGACCAATATTGACCCCAAAAACTCATAAAAACCATATAAAATTATATATTAGATTAAGGCTTTTACAAAATGCCTCTTTCCAGGCATGCTTCTACAAAACAACCTGAATCTAGTGCCTGTGCGACAAAAGGCTCATCATCGGCCTACTAACTATTCAACAAAATAAAGCATATGGCCATTTTAGAAAAAACTTTGACTTGACAACTACCAGGACTTAAACTACGGTCTTGACAGTTAGAACACAAAATCCACACCAAGCGAGTTACATGATGGTCCTTGACAAGCCATGTCCTCAAATTATATTGTAGTTATGCTTATGGTTCAGGTTCAGGGGTGGAAGGAATGAACTTTCTATCCATTAATACAACCCATCCTTTATGGCCTACCTCCAAGCAATACTTATGTATATGTGGGCTACCTTTGCGTGTAAACCATATCGATGTTCCCAAGTCCATGTGGGCTACCTATGTATATAAGTGGATTGCTTCTATGTATAAAACAAATGGATACACCCCTGCCCACGCTGACTACTTCTGTGTATACATCGACTGCCTTTACGTACAAAATATATGAATACTCCCTTGTCCATATGGGCTACGTTTGTGTATATGTGAATTGCATTTATGTACAAAACATATGGATAAGTCCATGTCCACGTGGGCTACCTTTGTGTATATGTGGGTTGATTCTACATACAAAACATATGGATACACCCCTGTATACATGGGATATCTCTACATATACGTGAGTTGATTTTGCATAGAAAACCTATGGGCTACACCCCTATCCATGTGGGCCACCTCTGCGTACAGCAAACCTGAGAAAACAGAACACAGAGACTTCACTCGCCCGATTTGAAACCAAGACCAAACAAATGTCAACGAACTGTAACAACCGCAGAGTTTGATGTGTGAGTTGAACTTTGATCAATTGTTTGGTCACGTATATATATATACATTTCGTGTGGTCCAACGGTATGTCAGATGATTGTGGGATGATTTCCATGCCCTAAGGGTTGGGCCCTTCTTACCATTTTACCATTGCATATAATTGTGCCTCCAAGCCTTAACCTATATGCCAAGGTCCATCATGAATGATTCATATATTAGGTCCTTAGGGGCCCTTGGTCATCTGTGGGATGACATCAACATGATGTCATTATGCCATGTGGTAGCTCGTGAGGGGTGCAATGTGTCATCCACATTTGGACTTTTCACCAATAAGATCTTGCTAAAAATTGCCTACCATGTGGCAGCCTTTGGTGGTGCTATGTCCCTCATGATGACATCATCGACTTATGTGTTCCGCTGACTATACCGATAGTATCATGCCGTGTTTCAATGTGTAGTGGCCCGTGTTAGCAGGATTAGCTGCGCAGGCATCTACATGTCACTATTCTATTGGATAGATGAGGTATGTTAAAGGTCATGCAACTCCTATTATCTTCCATCATTTAGTTTTTTATTCGATGCCTGGTGTCATCCAATTAGTGGAAAGATGCACACCTTTTAGTCAGTTAAACACCATGCAAGTTAGGTGAAAATTCATTGTTGATATGATCAATGGATAATGGATGCACTTGAAAGTTGCACATTGTTTAACACATCAATATTCTGGGTTTTTTCCTATACTTTGAGTCCACAATAAATACTAAATTTTCAAACAACCATAACTTCACATTTAGGAGGAGATTTTCAAAGCAAGATATACCATTGGAAAGGTATCGACAAGATATATACAACCATATTGTTTGTATGATGATTAGGACGTAATACATTCATCAAAAAGTTCAATAAATTCAGGCTCCTTCATCTTTCACTTGATGTGATCCAGTAAGACACCTAGTTGTCATACAACTTCATAGATTGTACTATTTCTTCCGCAATCATCGTGATGATACTGTTGTTGTCTTGGACATCCCCTTTGACATTAATGACAACATAATGTGAAACATACACATATTGTAGAAAGAAAGAGAGAGTAATGAAAACTATGTGAGAGTTGGAAATTGTTGGGATCCTCCTTCTCAAATTAAAAAACACGTATTGTAGGACCTCTAAAAAGGAAAAGGATTACTAGTACAAAAAGTGCTTGAGACTTTGAGAATCTAGTAGAAAATGTAATATAAATGGAAGTTGATGTTGTTAATCAAGTGCTTGATGGGCCAGATATACAAATGAAAGAAATATGAAAAATTGTGGAAGAGTTATCCCATGAAGGACTAACTATTTCGAGGAGTAACATGTTACATTGCACCATACTATGAACAATAAAGAGGCAAGAAAACTACAAATTTAAAAATTTAATGTCAATAATAATAAATTTTTAGGGAAATGGAGAAATTGAGGTTAGGGAATTGAAAGGCTATGGAATCCTCAAATTCCACCAAGCTACTAGAAATGCAATAGCTTGTTGGATAATAGAGAAAGAATTAGAGAATGCTAGACTAAATAAAAAGATAAATGAGCTTGAGGATGCTTTCAATCCTATACCTTTATTTTTAAATCCATTGTCTATCATCACCTAGACAAAAATTCTCCATAAACACCTAGATCATCTTCTAAAGTTAAAGAGGATGCTAAGTTATTAATAGGGATCAGAACCTATGTTGTTGAGAACATAAACAAAAGGCTCAATATGATTTCAAAAGCCTGAGAAGTTGTTAGTTCAAGCAGTTTGGAAAAACAAAATCTTGTCTTATTGAGTATCTTCAAAAATATTTAGAAAATGATGAATATTTCTATAAAAATGCATTAAGTACACTTGTAGTAGACATGGATGATCACACAAGAAACCAACAAGACCTCCTTTCCAAAAGCATAATAGAGTAGATCAATAGCTTGTTGGCTCACAATGATTGAAATCCATTCATAAATAATAGATAAATGTAATATACTAGAAGGGAAGAGAAGTGAACTATTTCTAAAGACCTTGGATATAGTAAAGAAACTTGAAGACACACCAATAACAAGCGATTTCATGATGTTAACCAAATACCAACTTGAATCTGAATTAATTATACTCAAAGTTCCATAGGGTAATGAGTTTGACAACCTCACTAACTTCCCTAAAGAATAAATCTGAAAATGGTTGGTTAAATCTGTGAATGATAATGAAGACCATATGGCTACCTTCAAGAATTGTATTCCTAATGCAAATTTGTTGAAGATGACTAATTTTCACTTAGGTTCAAACAAGACAGAATGACAACGCCAATAAGAGAATATATTGAAAATTGTCTCAAAAAGGCATTGGATACAATAACTAATAATTTGTAACTTCCAAGACACAAGAAATGGTTATGCCAGTTAGGTTCATGGTCCCAGTTGCCTATTTGAAAAATTCCATCATTGTCCACTTCCAAATTTTGTGAATATATTTACAAAGCATTTCCCTTTGTTTATTCTTAGTTTGTGATCATTTAGACTTATTCTTTGGTTTATCCATATAAGTTTGATCTATGGTTGTTTCCTTTTCTCTTCTAGGTTGATTCTTATATATGGTTCATAGGAGCCCCATCCCAATCCAATAGGACCAACACATTTTTAATTTATCATTTAAGTATCACATATATTATGTAGTGTTTTTTGCACACATTTTATTTGATCTTGGACAATCAATTTGTTTAAAAAAGTTTTCATAGCGGGATATTCTAGAGCTCAAAACTTTTGTGATCTCTAACTTCTATGAAAACATGAAATCTCAAGTATGTATCTCCTTTCATCCCTATCGAAATAATTAAATGAAACCATTTAAAGTTCTTTGCAGGGGAATATTGCCTTGCATTCCATCTTATGGTTTTGCTTCAACTATTTTCTTTACTTTATCTTGATAAATGGTCATCATGAAACGGATTACTTATTTTTCATTTTCTAGTTAAAATCATTTCTCTACCATTGGGTCTTTCTATTCGGCCCACTCTTAAATTTTGATCTTATGAATGGATAAATTTATTATTTTGAATGAAATATGTTTTGTTATTTGAGAAAAAAGGAGTACCACCTATTTATAAGTGTAGGGCTTATTTGTACATCCCATGAGGTTAATTCTCTTTTATTTCTAGCAATTTTAGGGAATAACAATAATATATCTAAGATATATTACAACTAGGGTCATATATAGTGATTATTATGTGATAAATAATAATCATCTAAGGATAGTCATATTATGTAATCATTAGTGTGTAATAATAATAAGTCATGACATTTTCGAAAGACATGACCTATCACCCACCATGTATATTTATAAATGTTTATTGTAATTAGTGAATCATGACTCATAAATATATTCTTATAATAAATAATTATTATTTTATATGGATTGCTTTATGTATTCATGACGTTCTCATGAAATGAACTTCTAGGTTCAATTCAATTGATATCATAACAATTGTTACATTGGCCCATGGTCAAAAGTTATTTTCCTTGTAGAAATACTAGGGCAATGGTCAATCCTTCAAAGGATTATTGGGATAGAATCACTCTCATAAATATTCTAAACCATGCATGGGATATAGCTATCCCACCCGATGTGAAGTTATGGTTGTTTGAAAATTTAATATTTATTGTGGACTCAAACTATAGGAAAAAAACCAAATTATTGATGTGTTAAACAATGGGAAACTTTCAAGTGCATCCATAATCCATTGGTCAGATCAACAATGAATTTTCACCTAACTTGTATGATGTTTAATTGATTAAAAGGTGTGCATCTTTCCACTAATTGGACGACACCAAACATCGAATAAAAATCTAAATGATGGAAGATAATAGGAGTTGCATACCTTTAACATACCTATCCTCCCACCATAACCTCCCACTCGATGCCTCCCATGTCCCTCCATGTTTTCTTTGTTAATTGTTTATACTAGTTTAATGTTATCGATATTTATTTGGATCATTGTGCATGCTTGTTTTATTTTTTATCCATATCTTTCTTTTTAATCATTATTCATGAGAAAATATATCATAGATTACATGATGTGCATGAGATCATATTATTGTTGAATCAGTAAAATATTAGGAGAGACATTCTCTTCTTCTTTCTAAAGAGAAAAAGCCCTAATGCATTCTTGATTAATCAAACTAGCATTGTCTCAAGACATCTTAATTTTCCATGTTTTCATAAATTAAACAGTGAATGGAAAAGGCGAGCCTACCATTAGATGTTGAAAAAGACCAAGAGTGGCCACTCAAATTGGAAAGCCTTAGTACATGTAAGTCCCTCAAACTGAACTCATTCTATCATTGGTTTCAATTCATTTCAATTTACCTTTCAAAACCAACAATACATGACAAGGTACAAGACTCGGAGTCAACCACTGTAGCCATGGGAAACCAATAAGGTTGCAACAATGGGACATTGATGCATGCCTAGTCATTCAACCAGTTTCGAGCATATGTGTGTTTCATTTTCCAAGAAGTGTGTTTGAATTAGTTTGAGTTTTTTATAGTTTTCTTTCATGCTTTTTGAATTTAGGATTTTAGATCTAAGCACTTAGTCATAATCAAGAATTTTCTTTTTTCAAGTGACAATTGTTCTATGAATTCCTTACACATTGTAGTGTCCTTATAAGTCTACAATTACCCAGATTGATATAAATTTCATGTCCTAATTTAAGGACTTAAATTAGAATACAAATCCATTATTCAAGTCCTATGGGGTGGTAATATTTTGAAGTTGTGCATAGTATTTTTGGAAAAATGATATATATATATATATATATATATATATATATATATATATTTTAACATAGTCAGTTACTTTTAGTATATATGTATATATATATTTAACGTAGTCAGTTACTTTTTATATATTGCAAAAAAGGGGAAAGGAAGCTAGTTCCTTGTACAATCAGAGGAGGGCTGGATCAAAGTAGAGCGCAACAGGGAGCGCAGTCCCCACAGCTACTTTAACAACCCTGTTTCTTATAAACTTCAAAAAATACAAAATGTGACTTGAACACCTTAAGCCTTGCGAAGAGACCAAACCCGCACTTAACTTTGAAAAAGCGAACTTAACCGAAAACCCACACTTAACTTTGAAAAAGCGAACTTAACCAAAAACCCACACTTAACTTTGGAAAAGGTAGACATAAATACAAACACACGGGACTAAATTTCCGCTTTTCCACAACCTTGGCGCGATTATCAAAACTTACCTTTATTAGGCTCAATCTCCACCGTAGATTTCCTCCGTCAAATTTGACGGACACCACCAAATGCCGATCATTCAACCTACACGTCTCTCCACTACTGTCGATCCACATGCAATAGATCCAAGGCGAGCAAGGATTTTGGGTGGGCAAATTGCATGGAGAATACCCACCCGATAAAGCGGTATTCTCGCCCCACCTACTTGCAACGTGTCCAATAGTGAGTGGAATCGGGGGGTTCCCTCTTGAAACCACTTACCGCTTAATCACCTCCCGATATACCATTCCTGCTTATTCCCGCCTTTTCTCTTTGACTAAATCTCGCGCAAGTTAGCGCCCGATGACCCTTGATCTGCCTCCATCGAGTTCCTCTCCCGATACTTCTAATGTCATTCCTTATTCGTTGATCTCTGGATCCAATGGTTCCTGTGCGAGGGTTCTTCATCTGTCTCCTCACGCTTTCTTTGCGGCAATTCTTCAATGTTTTGTGGTTTCTGGTCCTAATGTATTGGTCTCTGTTGAGGAGAGACTTGCTACTGTTGATTGCCTTACTGTCTCGGGTTGCTTGGGAGCTTGTGCAGGTGAACTTGGAGACTTGACTGTTACTTGCATTACCGTTATGGTCCAGGCGTTCGTGGTTGACATGACTAATGCCGACTATGCCTAGGAGAGGAGGGCAATTGAAATCTTGTTTCATCATATAGTGTAGCTTTTTGGGATTATGAGAGTTGTGTGCTCTAAGCAAGGCTGATTACAGTTGAGAACCTTTGCTGACATATATTCTCTGTTTTCCTCATGCAATCTCCATCTTGAGTTGATGTTTTGATTCTTCTTTTTTATTTCCCCCCCCGGTAAAATTTCTTGTGATATTCTTCGGATCTATATCTTCTTTCTCGATCCTCATACTGGGTGTGGGGGTCATGGTATAATTTCTTCATAAAATTCATTATTCTCTTTGACAACCCCAATTGGTCTGTCAATTGCTTTGTTGGCATGGCTATCAGCGTCCTTATTTTGGTTTCTCAGGACATGCTTTATGGTTATTTTTCCCAGGCTTTCAAAGCTTTTTCTGATCCTTTGATAGATTTTGTTGATGGCTATGCTTTTGAAGTCCCTTTTGGCATCCAATGCTGCTATTATGATAGCTGAGTCCTCTATTATTATAGGGTCGTTGATTTCATTTTTGTTTAAAAGCCTTGTGCCTAGGAGAAGGTTGTATGCTTCAACCCTATTGTTTGTCGTTTCTCCAAGGCTCCATTCATAGGTTATTTTTTTTTTCCATTTGGATCTAGTATAACTCCTCCTACCCCTGCTTTACCAGGGTTATTTTTGCAACTCCGCCAAAAAAGAGAATGTGTCTCTTCTGTTCTTTTATCCATTCTGCAACTTCTTTATCATCCAATCTTAATTTCCAATTCTTGTTTGTGTGAAATTATTTATTTTTTGCTATAGCTGCTGCTTTTTCTTTGTTTTCTAACATTTATTTGTTGTACCAGTCTTTCTCTTCTTGTTGTAAGTCGTTCTGGTCCATTTTTGAGATTCCATTTGTACTTATTATCTTACCTAGATTTGGCTTTTGTTCTTTGAAAATGAATTTGTTTCAAGCTAACCAAATTTGCCAACACAGGATTGAAGGTAGACATTTACATATCCTATTTATTGTTGCCTTTTTTTCTTTGTGTATGGGTAGCTTTTATCCCAGTTTTTATGAAGAGTTGTCAACTGAATCGTTGGATTTATGTTTATTTCCAAAGGACTTGTTGCCTGTTTCCATCACTGCCTCACCACCATACAGTTAATGAAGAGGTGTTGGATTGATTCTTCCTCCTTTTGACACATGACACATTTTGAGGGCCCTTGTATTCCTTTTTTTTTTAAATTTCAGAGGTAAGAATTTTACCTTTGAGAAGTGTCCATGTGAAGACTTTAATTTTGGGCAGACTCTCTGAATTCCAAGCTGCCTTCCAAAGACTCCAGTCATTTTGATTGTGGAGTTTTTGGAGGAGGTTGTACCCCGATTTCACTGTGTAATCCCCTCCATTTGGGTCCCAAACAAAGTCATCATACTCTTCTATGTTGATGGGTGTGGCCCCTGCCAGATGGATTTTTAAAATTTCCCACTTACTTTTTAGTCTTGGTGGTGTAGCCAGCTTTTTCCATCTTACCCAGTTATTCTGATCCCAATCCTAAATATAATAAAGAGTGTTAAAACTTTGATCTTCCATCCAGCTCTGAAGTCCCCTTAAATTTTGTTGCTGATTTAAGGGTTTTTTCCCCATTATTCTATCCTCCCAGATAGAAATTGTTTTTCCATTCCCTGGATTTTTGGATATTTGTTCTCTAATGAGAGGAATTATCCTTTTAACCAATTTCTAGATTTGGGTGCATGGCCTGTCTGGAGTAGTTTCAGTGAGTAGCTTTGTTCTATGACAATTTAAGTATTTCATTGTTAGTACTTTTTCCCACCAGTGGCCGTTCCCATTTATCATTCTCCAGATAGTTTTTGTCCCTAGAGAAATGTTCATTAGTCCTGGCAGGCGTATTGCTATACCTCATTTTTCATAGGGAAGAGTAACTTGCTCCCATTTAACAAGGCTGATTTTTTTTTATTATCTTGCTTTCCTCCTTGCCAGAGGAAGCTTCTAGTTATCAGTTCCATTTGCTTGTGGGCACTTTCCGGAGCCATAATGATTGCATACTGATATATAGGCAAGGCTGAGAGAAGAGCTTTAATCAGTGTCAATCTTCCTTCCAGGTTGAGCCACATCACTCCCCAATTCTGAATTTTTCCCTTCATTCTCTCCACTTGCTTGTTCCAGACTTCTGATTTTACCACTTCCTTTGCTAAGGGCAGCCAAAGATAAGTGAAGTGGATCCAATTTATTTCTAAAGGTAGTTCTAGTATTTGTGAGATACGCTGCATTGTTTTTGTTTGGGTATTCTAGCAATATATTCTGCATTTGGAGTTGTTTAAAATTCCTCCTGAAGCTAGGAGAAATTAATCCAAGACTTTTTTGAATCATTTTGCTATAATGCAAGATGCCCCACCTATGAGAAGGGTATCATATGCAAAGAGAGAATGGTTTATATCTTTGACTCCTCTCGATATTTGGATCCCTGTTATTTTTTCTCTTTTCTCTGATTTTCCGGCATATCACTCAGCGATTCAGCCATGATGATGTACAAGAATGGAGAAAGTGGACAGTCTTGCCTCAGCCCTCGTGTGCTTTGGAAAAATTTACTGGGCCGACCATTGATTAAAGGAGCTATCCAAGGATTTGATATACATGCCTGGATAATCTCTATGAAATTTGTTGAGAAGCCAAACCTTTTGAGAGCTGCTGCAAGAAAGTTATGGTTAACTCTATCAAAAGAATTAGCCATATCTAACTTAACAATCATTCCTCTCTCCTTTCTTTGGATACTGTTGTGGATAGCCTCCTGTACAATTATCACATTGTCTGTGATTTTCCTCTTGGGGACAAATCCTCCTTGGTTTTATGAAATTATTTTCGGAAGTATTTTTTTCATTCTGTTTGCTAGAGTTTTGGTAAGTATCTTATAAGATGAGTTGCAAAGGGAGATTGGCCTATATCTGTTAAAAGTTGTAGGATTGGGTTCTTTGGGAATGAGGGCTAGGAAGGAGGATTTTGTATTTCCTCCAATATTTTTTTTTTTGGAAAGCATTTTTGAGCATTCTCAATAGGTCTTTTTTGATAATTTCCCAATGTTGTCTGTAAAATGCCATTGTAAACCCACATGGACCTGGTGCCTTATTAGGGTGGAGGTTCCACACAGCTTCTCTGACTTCTTCCTCAATAATTTCTTTTTCTAATTCCCTGTTTTGCTAGTCGCTTATTTTTTTTTATATGCTACAAAATTTCTTCATTAGCTGCCTGCTGGTCACTTGTTGAGAGGAGTTCTTTAAAGTGTTTATGTGTTGCGTTTTTTACTGCTTCAACTCCTTTTATTTCTTGACCATTTACTTGAATATGTTCTATCTGATTTTTTGACCTCCTTATTTTCATTGTATTATGAAAGAAGGCTGTATTTTTGTCTCCAAATTTTAGCCAGAGACATCTTGATTTAAGTTTGCTTTCCTCTTCTTGTTGCCTATTTTGCTTATATATTTCCAGATATATTTCCTTTTCTTGTATTTGATCTTTCTTACTTTCTTCCTTGTTCTCTTTTTCCTTGCAAAGGTTATCCATTTTTTTTTGCAATTCGATCTTCCTATCTTTGTCTCGGAGATCATTTTATCTTGCCCAATTTTTTAAGTGCATCCTTAGGTTCTTTAGCTTAGTTTCCAAAACATATTGGGGAGATCCTGTGACACTTTTTTTCCAGCTGTCCTTTATTTGTTTGCCAAAATCTTCCTTGCTGTCCCAAATTGGATTATATCTAAAGGGAAGGGGTCCTTGATTTTCCAGCTTTCCCAAGGTTAGCACCATCGGCGTGTGATTTGAAGCTGAGTTGTGAACAATCTTACTTTTCACAAGAGTGTAAGCAGTTGCTATGATTTCATGAATAAGAATTCTGTCCAACCTTTCTTTTATGTTGTTTTTTCCAATTCTTTTGTTGTTCCAAGTGTATTTGCCATTGCTTGGAGGAATTTCTATTAATTTGTATTCTTTTATTATTCCTTCAAGAGCTTCTCTTGACGGATCATTATGAAACATTCCGCCAAATTTTTCTTCTGTGTTCCTTATCAGATTTAAGTCCCCTCCCAGGATTAAATGCCCACTTTTTCTCTCTGCTTTTTCTTCTTTAACTGATTTCCAACATTGTTCTTTCTCTCTATAGTGATTTGGAGAATACACATTTATAATACTATATTGTTCTTTTGTATTGAGATTCCTCAACTCTGTTCGAATCTAGTGTCTACTGGTTTTGTGGGTCATTAAGTCCCATTTTCTTTTATCCCAAATGGTGCTGATTCCTCCTGATGCTCCTGTGGCTTCTAATGCTACTTCTTCATAATTTTTTAGTTTTTGAATCATTTTTTGATTTTCTTGCTTGTTTAGTTTGGTCTCTTGGATCATATATATATCTGGTTGTTCCTTGGCTAAAATGTCTCTAGCTGCATTGACTTTAAAGGAGGTGCCAAGGCCGCGACAATTCCAAGAGACCACTATCATTATTTACTGTTGTGTTGGTATGGTCCTCCCTTTCTTCTTTGCTAAGTTTTTTCATGACTTCCTATTTCTTTCCCAAGGAATGAATCCATTGGTTGTTGCGTTCCTAGGGCCATTTCTTTAGCTGCCGCCTCATCTCTGATTTCTTTATTGGATTTCATTCCCACTTTTTTTTGCTGATCCCAGGCTTGGGGGATTTTTTTGGCTTTGTTTCTAGTTAGAATGCGATCCACTGAGGGAGGAGGAGGGGAGGATATTGGGTTGGGGGTGGATATGAGAGCTATAGGGTTTGAGGGTGGGGATCTGGGAGAGGGTGGATCAAAGGAGTCTTCTAATGGCTCAAAAGGATTTGGAGTTGTGTGATCAAGAGGAGTAACCTTCGTTGGAGGCTGAGAGGTTGTTTCATTTGCTTCTTGGGACTAATAAATATTTGATGCAGTCTACTTATTGGTAGGTTTTTTCCTTTTCACTTGTTCCCATGTAGGTTCTTTCTCTTCTACATTTTCATGCTCTATTTTTTTAAGACACCTATTTGCAAAATGACCATACTCGTGACATACCTTGCATTTAAATGGTATTTTTTCGTAGTCCAGCTACTGAATGTGTGTCCACTGGTCGATTTTGATATTTATTACCTCTGGGAGGCCTTTTCAAGATCTACTTCCACACATATTCTTACGCACGTGTGCATGTTGTCTTTTGGCTCACATCTGTCAATATATTTGCCCACTGTGTTTCCTATAGCCTTTACAGATTAATCTCCCCAGTAGTGAAGAGGAAGATGCGGGAGCCTGACCCACACAGGCATTGCGTTTGGGACATCCATCTACGGATCAAAATTTGGCGTCCACCTATTTAGGTATAAACCTCTGGAGTCCATGAAGTAAGGCCCATTTCTAAATATCAGATATATGTCCTCCTTTGTTTCAAAGAGAAAGGTATAGTAACCCCTTCCACAGAATCGTATTTCTATCTTCCCCTGTGTGGTTGCATTCCAGTTTCTTTCCACCCATTTTTGCACTAATTTGGGTGAAGGCCATAGCCCTATGAACTGTCCAACAAGTCTGTGTTCTGCCAGAGAGATGGCTGCTCTTCTTGGAAGTGCTAGAGGGAGGGAAATCTCTGGGATACTTTCAAGTTTCTTTACAAACTTATTGACTGAGGGCATGTTCCTTGGAGTTCCATTCTCAGCGATCAAAGATGCGAAGGCTTTTGCATTTCCTTCATTCCTTGTCTGCGTGGAAGAGTGAGGATCTCCCTCCTTAGAGGGTTGCATGGTCTGGTTGGCTTCAGCAGCAGGAGGCTGCGGAGAGATGGATCTGCAGGGGCAGCGACAACTAGGTCAGCATAGGCTCGGGTTGGGCTATTGCGCGCGTGATTGTCTTTGGAAAAATGGATTTTAATAAAGAGAAAGAAGGAATGTTCTCTAATACAAGAAGTCCAATCATGGTCCCTGGATTATTAAAACTCAAAGGGACTATTCAACAAAGGGATGTTATCATTGCTATTTGTCTAACTGGCAAAGGAAATTATATTAATGTTAACTTAGCAAATCAATTGTTAATTCCAAAATCGAGTATAGTAATAAATGAAGTCACTAAAGGAAACAAAGAATTTGAAACTCATGACTTACATCTATTAGTGAGTGATTATAAACTAGTGTCCCAATTCATTGTTGTAGATTTTCTTAGCAGTTATACAATTGACATAATTCTAGGTTCTAACTAGACGGAAAACATTGAAATTGCTCATTATAAATATGAAAATGAAATTTTTGTCAATCTCCTATGAGGGAAAGAGGATAAAATTAGGAGTGGATTCATATACAAAAAGATCTATTACTAAATATATAAACCATATAGAAAATGCTACAATTCAATATGATGAGGAATCACAACAACAAGGTATGATGATTTAGGAAAGAAAAATAGAAACTTGAACAACACCCTTGTTAACAAAGACAAAGAAATTGTACACATTTGAAGGGAATTGGAGAATCAAGATATAAAAACTTGCAAATTTAAACAACATATAAATTAGATGCAATAATAAAGTAAGAATATAAAAATATCTCACAAAAAAGATATTGAACATATCGATAAAAAAATATCACCCAAAGACGATGGAATTTCTCATTTGAGAAATCATAAGAAATCCCTATTGATAGAAATGTAGAAGAATAATACGAAGGTGCACCAAAACTCCCAACAAGGGTATTGACATTAATGTAGTCAATGTGGAAAATCTAATGTTGCTATCAATGAAGTTATATCAATGGAAGAGCCTCCAAAAGTTGAAAATGAAGAGAAAGTGAACCCAATAGAAGGGATCCAAAACTAAAAATCAAAGTGTCATTGGTAATTAAGTTTAGTAAAAGTGCTTCCAAAAGTTAATTTCAACAAACAATTTAGTGAGAAAGCAACATCGAGATTCACTGAAGGCTGACATACCATTGATCGCCATTAATGAAGTCATATCTTAGTCAAAGGATGTTGTCACACCATTAAATATAAAACTATCATATGTCATCATAATGACTCAAATATATCATGACATGATTAAAACATGTATTAAAAAGGATCATTGCATTAGTGTATTGTATCAACACCCAAATCACAAAATTAATAGTATGCAAGAATCAACATACCAATATCCTATGGTACCTAACCAAAGTCAATCATATCAAAGCATCTAAAGATCAATGCACCTCCAATCCAATAGCAAAGAAGATCAAATTAAGAATATTATATCAGAGAGTACCAAAAATAACCCATCTTGTATGGAAAGATCCTTTGTCGATCCAACAATATTATCTAAGGCTTCAAAGGTTTCATTGCCTCATGTCATCAACTAGATCAAGTAGGTGGTAGCTACAAGAAGATGGTTTAATTTTTTGAAAGTTGTTTTCCTTTCACTTGCTTTGAGGGAAAATAATTTTTAAGGGGGGAATACTTGTAATATATCTAGGGTATATTACGACTAGGGTTATAATATAGTGATTATTATGTAATAAATAATAATCATGTAATAATAGTCGTATTACCTAATCATTAATGTGTGATGATGATAATTCATCCCTTTGCCAAAGGCATGTCCTATCACCCATTATACATGTATAATGTACTCAGTGAATTATGACTAAGATATAATTATTATAATAAATAATTATTATTTAAAATTTGATTACTTTATTTATTCATGATGTTCTCATGAAGTGAACTACCAAGTTCACTTCATAAAAGATAAGTCTATTTTTAGGAAAGCACATTCCTAGGCATTTTTGTTATGTTTCAAATAAAGAAAGGGGAGTTCATGCCATGTGCATTGGAACCTCCATTTTGAATTTAAAAAAAAATTGCACAAACCAATTTCATGATTTAAGAAATTTTTGAAAAATAGAGGAACACCTTGTCGGGATTACTACCTAAATCTAGGCTTCATGTTCATGGATTTTCTTTTCTTATCCCTTGAGTTCTTCTACTTGACTTACATGTCAATTGTTTGATAAAATTCATAAACCAAGTATCCAAGTGTAAGCATACAAATATTTGATAAAACACATCCAACATATGCACACTTGGTGTTGAACCATAAAATTAGTTGTCATAAACATGATGGATAAAGTTGGTTATGTTGGAAGTGGGTTGTTTCGGGTAAAAAAGTCTTTTTGTATATGAAAATAAGTTTTTGAACTAATCTCTAAATTAGTATACAAATGTTTTCCAATGCCATGAAAATAAGTTAATCCCAATGCCAACTGATTGACTTCATTCATCTCCTTAGTGGCCAATCATTCATTCTTCTCCCTAATTAATGTATCTTACCCTCTTTTATTGATCAATTCACTTAGTTTACCTTACCTATAACAACTTACCCATAACAACTGATTGACTTCATTCCTCTCCTCAATGGTCAAACATTCATTCTTCTCCCCTAATAAATATACCTTACCCCTAGTAAATATACCTTACCCTCTTTTGTTGATCAATTCACTTAGCCAACCTTGCCCATAACAATTTGTTATTAAGTATAAGACATCATATATATATATATATATATATTTAATATCTAAATTATTTTATATATTTATCACTAAAATTAAAGGCAACGTATATGACTAAAATGCCCAAATTATTTTGCTTAATATTGTTGTAGCATTGGGAAACTCATATACTTTCGTTGTCCATTGTCATTACTCCTAGACTCCGCTAGGGACTATAGTTTTTTCTTATTAGTTAACAAAGCTTGACGTCATATTAGTTACATCAACTTTAAAAATTTATTTGTGAAAAAATCTCATTAATGGCCTTTTTATAAATAAAAAATCATTTTTGTATTTATTTAATTTCAACACAATTATTGTAGATTGGTCTACATGGTGTGATATGACTTAAACAATCATGGTGTGTATTGTTATTTTCTTAGTATTTTCAAGGAAAACATTAAATTTAAATAATAAAAAAAATAATATATTTCAACAAGTGTATCAATATTATATTGGTAAGCACGATTAAATATTTTCAAATTTGATTGTTGGGAATGTTGTGTACTTTTTCTATTTCTCTAATCTCATTATATTCTATTATACCCACTATTTGATTTGACATTTATACTCTTGGTGAACAGATCGCAAACACTGTCTCTAGCCTCTAAAAAAAAATCCTATAATTTTTCCTTGAGAGATTGAAAAAATTCATTCTTCAAGTTTAGAATAGAGCTAAAGTCTAGAACAATATTGGGTGGAATGTTGAAGTCATCATCATATTGTGCATCCCGACTGTCATGGCTTCCCTTGGATCGACAAACAAACGATCATGTATGCTAATTATTTTTTCTTTTACCCTCTTTCTTAGATGGCTTGACAACAATTAAAGAATATATAAAAAAAATAAATTGTTGTGATACATATATTATTTCCCAAGCCTTCTTTTCTTCATGGCTTCTATATCTATTTGACCACTTTCACAATGTACTACTAGCACGACATGACCTCCCCTATTCAAGTTGATGGCCCCCATAAGCAGGCTTTGTATCTTCTCTTTTAATAGGTTTAATCTAGGACTTTCAGCTACGAGATATTGTGCCACTGGATGTGTGGCTACAAAATCTTTTGTGGCTTTGGTTGTGGTTGTATCTCAAACTCTGACTTTTATTCAAGACTCTAGTTTGGTTCTTGGTTAGACTCTTTAGCTTTAGCTCTACCTTGATTTTGGTTCTTGGCCTCATCTCCAACTTTTCGTCTTCACCTATATTAGATAATACCTAGTCTCCCTCATACCCTCTCTTTTTATTGTAGGATTTTAAACATAATCTCAAGATCTATGCGAGATACAAATTCTCAACTAGCTACTGTAAAACAAGAGAGAATAGAGGGAAACATTTCTTGGAAAATTGACTCAATAACCAAAGAGGCAATTCAAATTACACAAGAGGCATGATATGAGAATTCGATATATTATTATTATTGAACATGAATACAGTATATAGACTATATAGGAGGAAGAACCAATTTGAATTAGGTTGAGGTTCCTCGAGCATGCACTCTATTAGCTAGAAAAATACATTCACAAAATAGATTGGGAATCACTAAATTAGAAAAATATCTAATCATAGAGTTAATTGGAAGTAAGTGGAGTTATAAAATAGTTAGGACTGATGTAATAAGTCTCACATGCGATAACTACCCCATAAAACTCCAAAAGTAGAATTGAAAGTCAATTAACACATGATAGGCTAGTGAAGTTAGGTGGTAGCTGCTAAATTTAAGAAAGGAACTGCATACTCACTCTATGAATTACTATGCATGAATTAGTATGAATTAATGGAGTAAACACAGTCATGTCATCATCCTGTCAAAGTCCATTCAATGACACATTCATCCTAGGTGGCATCCTCACTAAAAATAGAAAATGTCGAAAATAGGGCATGTCAATCCCAAATGGTTAAAAGTGTTCATATGTGCCCCTAATAATGTATAGAAGAGGGTCAAATGATGGCCAGAGTGTAGGTATTGATAAGGTCCCGATGAACTACTAAGCACAATGTACCCTAACGCCCTCCTTAAAGCAAAATTGAGGAGTATATTAGTTAATGAGTCCTGGAAATTTTTAGCCATGTTAGGTACTAATGTACAACATAAATTAAATTTAAAGTGAAATAAAGAGGTAAATCTAGTGGGAAGAAAACACCCTCAAAATAAGAATGATCATGTGTCGAAATTTCAACCACTAGTCAAAAGTTCAATTGATAAGCAATTATGTCCTTCACTCCTAATAGCTCCCACAAAATTGTGAATATTTGTTGAGTGAATCTCTTGGTGAAAATGTCTTTAGTGTGCTCAAAATAAGGGAAACATTGCATATAAATGGCTCATATATGGATCTAATCTCTGATATACTGCATGTGAACCTTAATGTGTTTGGTCTATTATCTCTGAACTAGGTCTCTACAAAACTTGAGTATATTATGGTTATCACACCATATTAGTGTAGGAAGTTGAAATTGTACACCAATCTCTTCTAGAAAGTGCTGCAACCAAATGGCTTGAGTAACAATGTTCACTACACCCCTATACTTTGCCTCTATTTATGAAAGAGTAATAGATGCATACCTCTTGCTTTCTCAACATATGGGACCATAACCAAGGTAGAGAATGTAACATACCCAATTCCCTCAATAACTTATAGAGGTTACACGGTACCCAAAATTTTATTTTTCTTTTTACTAGCTTGACAATAAAATTTGATACCACTTTGTCTCATACTCCTACTAAATCTATCCTAACCACACTTGCAAAAACTTGATTTTCATCTCATACATTTTGTCAAACACTTTACATGTAAACCTTTCTTCAAATACTTTGTATGCAACCAATTAAGTAGTATTTTTCTTGTAGACATTTTGTATGAAATAAAAATAAGAAATATTGATCTTACTCCTCTTGTAACATATTAACTCAAATATACCATTCAATCATGCAACTTTTGAATTTTGTCTTTGAGGTATTTTATCAAAAAGTTTGTATTCATATTGTAATAAAACATATTTAACACAATTCTTCAAATCATTTGTATTCAGATATGCGTAGATCAACTACAATAGTACTATCATACAACAATAGCCTTGTGCTCCGATACCAGTGGTTAGAAAATTATATATTACGAAGCAATGGAACACATAAATATTGCAGAAATATAAACATAGAAAATGCATAAAACAAGATAGACACAGATATACGTGGTTCACCCAGTTTGGGCTACGTCCACGGAGAAACAACCAGTCCTTCTTTTATTATATTATCCAGCAAACTGAAGAGATACAACCTACATCAGATCTGTTGTAACTCCCTCTTCACTCTCAATCTCCTCTCTCTTCCTCACTCAGAATACAGATCTACATAGATTCAATACAATTCCCTCATATATAGCAAGGGGTTGCCTTCTAGGGCAAAAAACCCTAAATTAAACATAACTTCTATTGTCAGATCTTCACCTAATGAATGGCCTAGATTGAATACGAAATTACAACATTTTACAAGGCAATTTTACATCTATTCTTAGCTTCGGGGGCGCTGCTCCCCCCTGCAGCGAATATTTTACGAGTGGCGTTGCCGCCCCATTTTGAACTAGGGTCCAATGCGGCGATACCTTTGAATATAGAAGATAATCAGGCTCCACACCCAACAATTGATCCATAAAATAACAATTTCATTGGGGCATTTCATTAAACAATTTGTATGCAAAACCATTTAATCATTTCTTCAAACGGTTTGCATGCAAACTAATATAGAAACTTCCTTAGATTATAACTCCTAAATTATAATAGTCCAAGTTTTGAAAACTGAATGAGATGATTAGTGGGAGGTCCCCTCACTATGGTCCAAGTTTTAACCTCTAGAACCTCCCAAGTGAAAATTTATAGCATAAATTCCAACATGACATGTTTGATGCATGATTTTAGGAGCAACCAGGAAGCTCAACTTCCTCTGATCATATCTCCTAAAATATCACAACCAAAGATCTAAAATTTAGAGTAGATGATTAGCGGGATTTCCCTTCATCATGGTCTAAGTTTTAGCTTCTTGAACTTCCCAAAATAAAATTTATATCATAAATTCCAACATGACCTATTTGATGCATGATTTTAGGAGCATCCAGGAAGCTCAACATCATATGATCATATATCCTAAAATATCACGGCCCAAGATATAAAATTTCGACGAGATGATCAATAGTATTTCCCCTCAACATGGTTCAAGTTTCAGCTTCAGGAACCTCACTTAAGAAAAGATATAGTAGAAATTCCAACATGACCTTTTTAAAGATGCATTTATAAATCCCAACTTCCTTTGATCATATTTCCTAAAATTGTGCCACCCAAGATCTGAAAATTGGATCAAAGGATAAAAAAAATTTCCCCTCACTATTTTCCAAGTTTAAGCTTCCTAAACCTCAAAAAAAAAAATTATAACATAAATGTCAACATGACCTGTTTAAAGAAGAATTTAGGAACCATATCTTCCTCAACTGATGTTGTTACAAAATTTAAGACATATAAGAAGCTACAACCAAATAGTATAACAACTATAGCCATGATAAATTTGTTAAATGGTAAATGCATGTATATATAGACTTGTTGAAAAGAGAAATTAAATAATCATGAATAAGAGATACTTATCTTGCTTCAAATCTTTTGCAATCTGGAATTGAAGAAGGGTGGGCCACTCTCCACCCAACCATAGGCTCAACTACGCTACAGTCTTTCTCATAGCTAGCCACCTATGAGCTAGATCTTAATGCATTGAGGTAAAAACTAAACTCAGTGCTTTAGTACACAGTTTTTAGACCAAATTTAAAACAAGAAGTTAAGGTCACTCTCCTCAAAACAGGAAAGAATCTCAGTGTTTAGCCTTTCCATTCCTTGATTAGGCCCATAGAAATTCATAAATAACATTGTAGGTCTGCACAACACAAGGGAGTCCTTTTATGATCTCTATAGTCTGTCTACCCTCCCTTCTTCAATGCTCTTTGTTCTACACACAAAAAGGATAACTCCATTTCCTCAAAGCCATCTAGTCCAAAGAAAAAGTGTTGCAACACATTTATTTCCTATCACATAAGATATCACACATAACTCTTAATAATTCATAAGGTCTGAAGCTCTCTGGGTTCTATCACCAATCCATTTTCCAATTCAAATTTTCCAAGTGAGAGAGAGAGATGTACATAGAGTAATAAAAGAGAGAAAATATATAAGCTTAAGAACCAAGAAGAAGAACCCCTTGATTGTTCTTCCCTTTTATTTTTATAATCACACCTTGACCCTTCATCTTCCAAACCTTTCAACTTCTTAGGAAGACTAACCATCACATCAAAGGGAAATATTCACCCAAGGTATAATTTTCCTCTTAATTCAAGTTTTCTCCCTCCCCAAGGAATCATAATCTATTGGTTGTCCCTTTTCTTCAACTCCATCATTTTTAATAATAAAAATAAACATTACATAATATAATAGAGTTTGACATCATAGCATAATTACTAGAAACCCAACATTATATGTTCTTAGTTATATTACAAAATTTAGGGTAATAAAAGTGGTGTTGTAATTGTAACCACCCCTCCCACATTTACCCATGGGTAAATGTGAGTTGAGTGCTACTATGACATGACCTAACCTCTAGGTTCTAGTTATGGAAGTGGGGCCCACAAATTGAAACCTTACTGACATCCCTCAGGGACTACAGACCACTCAAGAGCCTGAAAACCACCCCAGGTGATTAATCCTTGAGCTGGAAATATTTTTCACTACTTACCTCCAAACCACAACCTTGACACATTGTGTTTGTGGTTATGAGGCTCCAACTGTACCCACAAATTTTCCTACGTGTGATTATAGCCCAAAAATCCTTGTTTTGTGTGTGTGGTCGCAAGATCTATGCCACCTTTTCAGGAAAGCCTCCGGACCACTACCCATAACTTCCTATAACTTTCCAGAAACATAAATAACATGATGAAAAGGATAAACATTCAAAACTTGAATAAGATCTTGACTAGAACAAGCCTAGTACATGCTATACATTTTGTCAAACATAAAGGTAAAAATATAAGTTAAAGTCATGAATGCATATTTGATCATAGACTTCTGAACTTCATTTGAGAATCACCAAGAAGGTCTAATTCCCTCTCAAGTAGTTGCAACAACACGTGTTAGCCCATGCATTCATTAACCATTCAATAAACTATCAAATCATGAACAAGATCCATAACTATAACACATCATAGAACCATGCTTATAACTAACATATAACCATAATAGAAACCATGAAAAATGATCCATAATATCACTTAATAACCAATACATGTGCTCATAATCATAATGACGAAAATTGCATATGTTAACATATGCAAAAGCCAACCAAGTTAGGTACTTCCGCGTACCACCCAACCATAGATTGGGTTGAACCATATATTTCTTTCAGCGAATCACCCCCATGCCATATTCCAAGCATGAATGTGAGATATCATCAGATAAACCAAGACATAATCAAACAGGGACTCCATAGGTTAAACTATCTCCACCCTCAAGCTACAGTGATCTCACCTAAATCGACCCTGAGATCACAAAACAAAACCAGGATTAGATGCCTCAGAATTCCTTCACCATACCTTAAGGAATTTTCCTACCTCCACCCACTTTTCGAGGGCTTCTCAGAGAAAACCATCTCCACCCACAACCCTTGGGATTTTTCTGAGACCACCACACCTGGTTCCATAACCTTTACGAAATCCAAAGCTTAACCAAGAATGAATCCCATCACACCATGGCTATCTAGGGAATGGCAAGGCAAAGCTGAAACCATTGTCAAACTAGGAAAATCCCATGCCAATGAACGAAATAAAAAAATTCATGTACCATGCATTCACATCCCAACAAGGAAATCACACATGCAACCTGTTACCTACAAAATCTTCCTATTGAAGCTGTTAATCTGACATTTCTCCTTGCTTTCCTTCACTTTTCTTTTCTTGTCCTTTTCCTTCCTTCTCCAAATTCAAGTGAATGGTAAAGTTATCCAAGAATTCTCTATGTGTGCAAGAATTTATGAGAGAGAGAATGAAAGGGTAGAGCCAAAACTGAACTGACAAAAGCTGTGAACTTTTTCTCTGATGCCTTTTTATCATTGATGTCTCTTTTTTCTTCATTTTCGTCTAATTTCCCTTACTTGCATATTTGTGTCTCTTCACCTTCCTTTTCTCCTATTTTCCTTTATTTCTCATAATTAAATGCCAATTTATTGCCTCTTTTCCTTGCCAATTTCCATAGCCATTATTGAACCACAAGTGATGCCCACTAAAGTGTCTGCCCAACATTCAACTTGGAATACGTGTACCATGACCTAGACCTTTGTTGGCTTGATGGGCCTTGATCCAGGTTCAGCATTAATTAGCCAAGAAAATCCCTACACTAATAGCCCTTCCGGCATCAATCCGCAGAGCACGGACTAAAGTCTCACCCGAAGAAGTATGGGGGGATGCAGGAACCAAGTTTCTGCACCCAGAGATGGTAGTGATGTCGTTTTATACCCTAAACCTTCCTTTGCGCAGGTTGATAAGCCTTTTAGAGCTTATCGATATACTCCTCTTAGTCATTATCTAGACCTCCATGAAGGTCTACAACTGTCCTTCTTGTACCTTGGATAGGTGGATCAGACACTTACACTATTATAGATCCAATACCACTTGTTATAGATCTGATATGAAAATATAAGACAATGCAAATAAACCCAAGAAATAATAAGATCTGAAATATAGAAAATGCTTCACTTTATTAATATCAAACCCTTAAGGTAGGGCAACACCATACTTTCACTCCTTAAGGAAGGAGAACACTCTACAAGCCATATTCATGTTCATACAATAATCCTTGACATCCCTCAATGGGGAGTCTCTAGCCTCTATATAGGCCTCATACATACAATACCATGGGTCATTACCATGGTTCCCTTAATACCATCTATCTAATACTATGGGCTTATTACGTTATTGCTAACTACTTGTGGTCCCTTACATGATACTAGTTAACCACCTTATTTATTACTATGGCCCATCCCATTATTACATTATTCCCTTGGGTACCTCTCTTTGTACCCCATATTATCCCCCCTAGGTATACTACATTCCACCCCCCTTAACATGTTTCGTCCCTGAAACATGGGAGGAACACAAATAATAAGATATACTCAAAAGAGTAGTCCACTGGTACCATGCACGTGCATCTAGCCATCCAAGAGAAAGGTGAACCCTCGATCCAGCTGGTGCCTCACTCGCTTGAGATGGAAGTTGACCCTGACAGCTCTTCTATGTTGATGTGTAGTAGGTGGATCTTCGCTTCTCTCTATCTGTCATGCAGGGGTCACTGTCCTTGTGGCTAATTCGTTTCCATCTTGTTGGTTGTTTTCTTGCGGGGTGATGTGGGTGGTGATATGCTAAAGTGTTAACCAACGATGTATCTTTCTTTAATTCACCACCTAATGGAGCTTGATGGGTATCTGGTACCTGTTGTGGTGCCTGCTGTTGTTTCTTATCTTCCAATATTACTTCAACCACTGAGTCCTCATCTGATGTAACATTTTCTGCTTCAGCCTCTACCTGTTTTTCTGGTACCTGGTTTGATGTTTGTGCTTGGTTGTCAACCATCAATGGCTCATCATATGATATGTCAGTCGCTGAAACATATTTTGCTTCAGCCTTCGTGGACTCTACCTGTTTATTGATGGAAATATCCTGTAATGTAATTTTCTTCTTTTTATACCAGAGCTTCAAGAATTTCTTCTGCACATTAATATTGATAGTACCCACTGCTTCCATCCAAGGGTATCCCAAAAAAACATCCTCATTAGCCATATCTGAAGCATAAAAATTAGAATGCAATACATACTTGTCCATAGAAATCTTCAAATCTTTATAAATTTGCACCTCCTCATTATTAACTTGTGTGTGCTCCATTTTTTTTGCTGGGACTTGCAATTTTTTTGCCAAATTGACATTTATAAGATTCTACTTGCAACTAGGATTGATAGACACAATGATCTTCTCCTTCTAAAGCAATCCATGAACATGCAATAAGGAGATACGAGTAGGAAATAACCCCACATGTTTCTCATTAGCTTGTTTTCTGGCATGAGACCATTTGTCTAAAAGTAATTTTTCAAATTCTTCATCTGAAAGGTTGTAGAACTTCTTTTTGTTCAGTAATTCGCACCATGTGGCCACCTCATCTAAAAAATGAGCCACTACCAAAAATTTCCAATGTTGTGCCCATACTGAATTTTTTGCTTTTATGTATTCTTAAATAGTAGGACCATTATCTTTTCCTGTAAAATATAGAATCACCATGAAGAGGGTTTGGGAAAAATTCACTTACTTAACGCAGTTGAATCCCAAAAATGATATCTAAAAAAATTCACTTACTAGGCGAAAATTTGGAATTGTCACAATTTAGTCAATATTGCTCAGAATCCCTATTATGACCTGTTTTCAGAAATGGAACAACCATTCTGCATCTTCCCATGTGATAGAAATCCCGATCTAGGCACTGGAATTTTTGATTCGCACTGCAACTGTCCCGCCATCATAATTTTTTTTTGAAAAAAGAGCCAATTTTAAATCGGCGATATCTCCCTCATCCGGACTCTGATTCGACTGATTTTTTTTTTGAACTTGGGTATTTTTTCACAAAAAATTCATATATGCAATTAGATTCTGCATATTTTGCACCAAAACGTATAGATCTGTGCCACAAACTTGTCGCCCTGAAAAAATGTTTACAACCCAACTGATTTTTAAATCAGCAATATCTCCCTCATCCAGACTCCGATTCGGCCGATTTTTTTTCAAATTGGGTATTTTTTCACAAGGAACCCAGATCGGCAATTATATTATGAAAATTTTTCATCAGAACATATAGATTTGATCTGCAAACTCGTCGTCCCGAAAAATGTCTGCAACACCACTAATTTTTAAATCAACGATATCTCCTTCATCTGAACTCCGATTCAGCTGATTTTTTTTTCAAATTGGGTATTTTTTAACCAAAAACCTATATCTACAATTATAATTTGCATATTTTTCCCCAAATCATACAAATCTGATCTGCAAACTCGCCACCCCAAAAAATGTCTGCAACACCACTGATTTTTAAATCAACGATATCTCCTTCATCTGGACTCCGATTCAGCTAATTTTTTTTTTCAAATTGGGTATCGTTTCACAAAAAATCCAAATCTGCAATTATATTTTGCATCAAAATGTACAAATCTTATCTGCATACTCGCCGCCCCCAAAAATTCCTGCAAAAATAAAAAAATATTCTCCTCTTTGCCCAAGAAAGTGCTCTAATACCACTTGTTATATATCCGATACCACTTGTTATAGATCCGATATGAAAATATAAGAAAATGCAAATAAACCCAAGAAATAATAAGATCTGAAATATAGAAAATGCTTCACTTTATTAATATCAAACCCATAAGGTAGGGCAACACCATACATTCACTCCTTAAGGAAGGAGAACACTCCACAAGCCATATGCCTATTCATACAATAATCCTTGACATCCCTCAATGGGGAGTCTCTGGCCTCTATATAGGCCTCATACATACAATACCATGGATCATTACCATGGTTCCCTCAATACCATCTATCTAATACCATGGGCTTATTACATTATTGCTAACTGCTTGCGGTCCCTTACATGATACACTAGTTAACCACCTTATTTATTACTATGGCCCATCCCATTATTACATTATTCCCTTGGGTACCTCCTTTTGTACCCCATATTATCCCCCCTAGGTATACTACATACACCCCTCTACAATTACTCTTACCTCTGTATTTACCCGGATTAGCTTAAGTATCTGATAACTTCAACATGCACTCAGATGATCATCGTGTAAACATATATTCTTACTTGCGTTCATATAACAAAGAAAAACATATGGATTCGTGCATCAAGACAACATTAAAAAATAAACCCAATATTCATTATAACATAATCATATGCATTTATAACAGAACTAAAAAAGATCATACACATATAATTCCAAAATAATTCTCTTTATTGATGCTTCAGATCTTCTTTACAGACTCTAACCGCCCTGCGCACACAGCTACAGGGGTCCGCGCACTCAGTTACAGACTTCTACCCCAGGCCTCTACACATATAGCTGCAGAGCCTCTTTCCTACGCTAAGACCCTTTGCTCTTAGCTCTCACAGGCCCATTACATTCATCAATGACTCAAAACATACTAAGAACTGAACTACCTTAAACTCTTCTAAGACTTCCCTTTTTATACAATCCTATGATTCGTGGACCATGGGTAGTGTTGGAGAGGTAAATCCCCTCTGCGGACAAAGGCGATCCCACTAGCCCAAAATGGGTCTAGCAACAATCAATCAACGCTACCATGCAAGTTCCTAGTTGCAAATTGAAAGTGGATTATGAGAACCAACCTGGAGTCCAACGCTAGTGTCGTAGAAGAGTTGATACTCCCGTTCCCTTGCTCCGGCAGGTCACGATCCTCACGATCTCCGCGAATGGATACCTGCACATGCAAAGAACGAAGCGAATACAAGCATAAAATCCACTAAATACAACTATATATCAGTCAGAAAAGATATAGATCAAACATTATCATAATGAACAATAAGATCGGAACCATAATGATAGTCGTTTATTAATGAATAATCAACAGAGAAAAATACAACCAAAGTTCTGACATTGAATCTCTCCTCTGGCTGGGCGAGCAGCGACATATGTCTTGCAGTAGACCTTTCTCTCTCTTTGATTATGAATACACAGCTCAGACTTTTGGCAGCATAACCTCCCTATGCTCCAAGACTCTTACTATCACTCAAGACAAGCGTTATCACTACTAGCACTATCACCACTACTCCAAAACTAGCTTGTCAAATGCATGAGGACAGACTTTTATAGATGGAGAAGGGGAGGAAGATACAATGCATCAAGACACCCATTATGGATTGGAATTATCTCCAAAAAGCCGCTGTGGATAGATGTAAGGGATAGATGATGAATCTCGACATCTAGAAGATTAGCTTTATCCTCAAAAGACTTCATGACTTGAAGGGAAAAAACATCCGGGCGCGCGTTTGTTAAAAGTCTTTTCCAAACTTGGTTGGCGTGGGTGTTACTCTAAGACAGAGTGCCAATGGGCGCGCCTTCCTTTGAGGATCTCCCTCATTGGCGCGGGTAGTACACTGTGGACCCGCGCTAATGGAAAAAGGGCACTTTTCAGGGATATTTTGCAGGGGGTGTCTTCAGGGCACATGAAGTCCATTCTTAGGGGAACATAATGCAAGTGTTTTTAAGTTATGTCACTGCTCACAGGTCCCGGAATGAGTCCTCCAAAGTACGGGAAAGGGGTAACAGGGACGGTGACCAATGGTGACAAATTACTGTGTAACAGGTAGATCTCCTAAATTTGACATGACTTACATAAACTAAGGGCGGAAACCCTTTATGACACTTCACATATTTGCGCTCCGCGACCACAAAATGCAGAGACTTTACACTTCTTATACAAAAACTTGGGCTTTCTACCCCAAAACTTGGGCTTTTAACCCCAAAAATGACCCTAGGGGACCCGTTCCCAATAGGCCCCCAACACAAATATGGTGACTCGCCCTCGAGTCACTCTGGTGGTGCAAAGATCTTATCGCAAAGACTTCCCAGCCCCACTTGAACTACTGCAACTTCGGCAGTACACTACGTCACCGATTGCTTAATTGGCTCCACCAGCTGCTCTGTTGCTGGTCCTGCACTATCTGTCTTGATTTGTTGCTATGTTTCCTGTAGGCTAGCTAGTTTTCCCTCAATGGTGGTAGTGAGCACATAGGCCTCATCCAGCCAAGGCCCCAATCTGGCCTTCAGTACTGCCTCTCTTCGTTGTGTTGTGTCCACTTGTTCCTTCAGTCCCTTTACTTCCTGTAGCTTGGCCAACATCTGTGTGATGGCGACAGTGCACGTTGTTACTCTAACCTCATCGTACTACTACTGTAATTCCCTCGCCTCTGTTTCTAACCTCTGTAGGTTGGGATCTTCCTGTAGATTAGTAAGTACCTTCAGTGACTGCTCAACTAGCGCGATGCAATCCATTACTACAGAATCTACTGCAACAACTGCATCCTTGACAGCTGCCTCGTGCTACTCTTTGACCTCTGGTGGGGTTGAAGGCTAGGCCTTCAACTCAAGCTTTGTGATCTTAAGGTTTAGTTCAAACTGAACCTTGGCAAAATTTTTCTTTGTGTCGCACACAACTGCATTGAGCTTCCGAATTTTTACTTCCATCGGTGCTTCTTCTGGGATATGCAGCTCCGGAACAGTTCTGCATGCTTCAGCGACTACTGCTGTAGTGTGATCATTCTTCTGCTACACCTTCTTCCATGTGTCAATTGCCTAAGTCTTTTTGACGAACATCTGTGCATTGTTTACCTTTTGTTTATTGATCACACTTAGCGTGCGCTACTCTCGAGCCTAAAGTTCTGCGATCACACCTGCTTGCAAGGTGTGAAGGGCTTCACTTGGAAGCACGACCAAGTTAAACCCAACCTTCTTAAGAGCATTGATAGTAGCCTTTTCAGCTTCTGATTCTACAGTCAAATCTCCATTGGGCAACGAGACAGCCTGGGGATCTAAGGAGCAGACCATCTCCGCTGCTTTAGAGATCCCTTGCACCAAACCAGTCGACGTCGCGTTGCCCCGCTCGGCACCAGTCTGCAGTTGAGTAGTTTGGATCTGCAGCTCGTGAAAACCTGTCTGAATGGCAACCAAGGCTTTCTTCTGTTGTTGCTCAAACTGTTGCAGCAGCTCCGTGGTTGCATCCCTTACTTTATCTCTGATGTCATCCAAGTCACCTTCTGTCAAGGTGATCGGGTCGAGCGATGATTTACTGGCCTTGGACTTCTTTCGCAACCCTTCTTTCTCCTGCTCCTGAGTGCGCTTTATCCGGAACAGAGTACTCTCCTGGTCTCCACCACCCTGTTCTGATTGCTACTTGTTGTTCTTTTTCTGTGGCATAGGGGACCTCTGACTTTTGTCAGAGTCGAGCTCTTCCTCCCCTTCCTTCTCTTCGACCTGCTTCTTTGCAACATGCTCTGCTCTAGCTTTTTCCTTAGCCTCCTTTTTCCTACTTTCAGCCAACTTATGCATCTTCAACAGGGCCTCTTCCTTCTTCTTCTTTCCTGTGGACTTACTGGACCTAACTGAAAAATTTGAGGTCGTGTGCCACTCTGATGGCCAAGGCTCAAGGACCGCTACGATTGCATCATCTGTCGCAAGGTATGGGAGATCATATCACTTCTTCTCAAGGTCCTTCCACGCCTAGATTGAGACACAATGGAAGTCCACTTTGAACTCCACATAGCCCGAGAACTGCTCAAAGATAGTTGGTGATAGCCATGGCTTGTGGCTTATTGCACCGCGGATGCTTGCCTCCATTAGCACCCAAAATATCTTATTGTCCTTGACCCTCTCAGTGTCCTTTGTGGCCCAGAGTGAAGTAAACTTTGCTGCTTCTGGAAGATCTGACACGATTAGAGGTAACTGATTGTCCTTTGATAATTCCCATGCGACCAGTACGATTGATAACAAAAGCCATGCGTAATGGAAGGTCTTACTCTGGTCTTGTGCTTCTCTGTAGTTCGCGAGGAACTCACTGTAGAGGTAGCACACCCAATTGAATTGTACGCCCTCCGCGCACTGGGCCACTAATGACACAACTGGTGCCGGCACTTCATCTGCGTGACACTTCCTCATTATTTTCCTAGCCAAGATCTGGGTGGCTACCTTAACCACGGGGTTGGTTATGCTGGAAATTGAGTAGCCGCACGGTTTCTTGACAAGCTTAAACTTGTCCTTCATTCTCTCAACGAGGTCGCGCTCACCCATCTTTCCACCAAATGCCTTGGCCGAATTCATCCTTGAGTGCGGTAGCAATGTGATCCTATGGATCAACATATCAGTGATCGGTATCGATTCTCCTAACCATAGGCACCCGTCGTGCACCAAGCATAACAATTGTTTGATCACTATCAAAGTTATGGGCGCGCGGTTGTAATGCGACACCCATAGCAGGTTCAATAGTACTGCGTTGTCCACCCCTCTAATCCACTTCCTTGGCTCCAGCATGGTGACACCAAAATATTTATAGAAGATGTGAGTCATAAATGTATCAGTCGCCAAGTGGGGAACTGCTCAGTATCCACAAAGTCCCAATCCTATAACTTCAGATGTGGCACGCGCACCAAGCGCGGACCTTCAAATGTGATCTGGTTTGGCAGCAACGGCGTGTTAAGTAAAAAATTGCCCTCATTTGGGTCCTTTGGGACCTTCACCTTGCCTTGGCGTGAAGGGATATATTCTAGTAATTTGGAAATAGGGTCTACCCCCTCAATATCGATATCCTCTGCGCCCATACCAGTGTCTTCCACACCCTCATCAGATTCAAGGTCTACCACCTTGCCTTTCTCCTGTGTGGTAGGCTTCTCTTTCTTCTGGTGCTTCCTTGTCGACTCGCACATTGATTGTGTCGATTTATTCTTGTCTTTCTTTGCCTTAGGCCCCTGTTTTGTCAGCGTAGGCCTCAGCCTGGGCGACCTCGACGATATTGGCACTTCGGCGAGTGCTTCTACACTTACGAACTCAAGGGCAGCTCCCTTAGAGGCCATCGATCCTCCGACACTTGCGATTTCCACGGGCACCGACATGAGGCTAGTAAGGAACTCCTGGGTTTCCTTAGGAAACTTGTCAAACACTGAATTAGCCACTAAAGCCTCAAAATTCTTAGAGTTCATGCGCAACTGATAGATCGACACCTCAATTCTCAAAATGCAAAGTGTTTTTCGTTGGGAAACCATATGTAATTTATAGGCAAATTCTAATTTGAATATGATCGTCCCCCCAAAATCCATTCATAAATGCTAGATTGGCGATAGATTTTCAAAGATCTTGCATTTAAATTCGGCCTTAAATGTCACCCCCTCTCTCCTCTTAGCCGTTTTCTCACTGTCAAATCATGAACAATGACCATAACGGTCACTTTCTGGCTTCCCTGCGTAGTTTCTCCTCTTATAGTGTAGCTCCCCTTGCACTTCTGCTGATACTGTGACGTTCCTCCTTTCTGCGCAGTCCCCCTATCGCGCAAATCTACAACCCGAGCAATGTAGTTTATAATCCCTCGCCTCCTTTCATCTGCCTGGAGCACTAAAAATGTGCCTCCACCATATAGTCATTTGGCCAGATCCCGATGTATGGCTTCAATCGGCTGTCATTTACCTTCATTGGAAATGGATCTCCATTCAACTTCACTAGTTGAACTGCTCCACCATCTGTAATCTCCTTGATGACATAGGGCCCCAGCCAATGCATCTGAAATTTTCCTGGAAAATTTTCAAACTTTTTTCCATATAATAACACTAAATCATTTACTTTGAAGGTGCACAGTTTGATGTGTCGATCGTGCCATGCCTTTTCGCGCTCCTTTTGAACTTGTTGGTGGAATCCAACCAAAAATCTATCCTCTTCCAGCTCTGTTAGCTGCACGAGCCTCTCTTCTAGGGCTTTGCGATCCACCATTCCTGTCAATGCTGCTATGCATAGACTAGGTACAATGTACTCCATCGGCATCACAACTTCTACACCATAAACCAGTCTGAAAGGTGTTTGTCCAGTCAGTTTTTTGCAAGTCGTTCTGTAAGCCCATAGCACCACGGGTACGCGCACATCCCAATCATTTCTTTGTGCATTGCAAACCTTCATCAGCGTGTTCTCCAATATCTTATTAAATGCTTCAACTGTCCCATTAGCCAACGATGATACAATGTACTCTTTTGGTGATCAACTTTGAATTCCTCCGTCAACGCGCTGATCATTTCATTTAAGGAAATGTGTACAACGATCGCTCATCAAAATCTTGGGGCAACTAAACCTAGTTAGTACATACTCAAAGATGAAATTTTCTGTTGTTTCCCCTCTACAATACTTTACAAGCTGTGCCTCTACCAATCTGGTCAAATACTCAGTCGCGGTGGTGATGTACCACGCACCTATCTTCTTTCTTGGATGCTGAATTGGTCCTACAAAATCAATCAACCACTTCTCAAATGGTTGTAATGAGAGCCGCGGATTCAGAGGAAGCTCATCCCTCTGCTATGGCCTACCCGTCCTCTGACATGCATCATATGCCTTATAATAGGCCTTGGAATCCTTATGAAGCATCGACCACCACACCCCAGCACATAAAATCTTCTGCGTTGTTGCTTTTCCTACATAATGTCCTCCCACAGCTCCTCCATGAGCTTCAGTGAGGATGTTGCTTTGTTCAAAATCAGGCACATAATGTCGTAGTATTTCATCCGAGCCCATTTTATATAAATGCCCTGCAATGACAGAAAAGTCTGCCGCGTGCACCACCAACTCCTTCTTTTGTTGACTAGTATACCCCTCTGGAGCCATTCCTGTTGTCAGGAAGTGTATGATATCTGCAAAGTGATTGTCCGCGACACGAAATGAAAAGAGCTGCACATCAGGCAGTCCTTCCTACAAATTAGTAGGCTCCTCTCATGTTTCAATGCGCAATAGATGATTTGGTCCAACATTCAATCGTCCTGGATTTACAATAACTTCGAAATCATATTCCTGAAACAACAACAGGCATCTACATATCTTCCCCCCCAACACAGGCTTGTTAACCAAGTACTTCAATGCATTATGGTCTATATACATCTTAAAGTGTTTTCCTAGCAAGTAATGTATGAACTTCTGGAGTGCGTAAACCATAGCCAAACCTTCGTGCTCTATCGTTGAATAGTTCTTCTCAGGTTTAGACAACTTCCTACTCGCAAACGCTATAGGGTGATCCAACTCTCCCTCACCGGCTTGTGTCACTACCGTGCCAAGCACAATACATGACGCGTCCACATGCACATGAAATTCCTTCTTCCAATCCCGGAAGACTAGGATTGGTGTGGTGGCCATATTTTCCTTTAACACATTTAAGCTTTGCCGACACTCTTCATCCCAACAGAATGTAGCATCCTTCTTTAGCAGCTTCTCCATCGGCGTGGTAATTTGGGCATAACTCTTAATGAACTTTCTATAGTATCTCGTATTCCCCAGCATTTCGCGCAGCTGTTTCACACTTCTTAGTGCCTCTAAATTAATTATAACTATTATCTTAGCTGGGTAAACCACTAATCCTTGTTTGCACACCACATGGCCCATCGAGATTATGAAAGGAACACAGAACAAACGTTTATTCAAATTGAGTGCGATCTGATACCTCTGGCATGTATACAACATCAATCGTAGGCTGGCTTCATGGCATTTAACCAACCCTAACACTGTCCAATCGTCAAAGTATACCTTTAGAATCTTGTGAATGAAGTCCTTAAACGTCGCGATGACTATGCACGAAAATTTCCCCAACGCATTCTTCAGTCCAAAAGGCATTACTGTATACTGGAAGCACCCCCACTCAATGGCGAAGGTCGTCTTACTTTTATCCTCAGGCACGATCTTGATCTGATGATACCTCGAGAACCCATCAGTGAACAAATATGCTTCCTATCCTCCTACATTATCAAGCACTTCGTCGGTGAACGGAGTTGGAAAGGGATCATGTACGCAGGTGTCATTCAACTTCTTGAGATCTATACATATCCTTATTTCATCCTTCTGCTTATTTTCCTGAACTATTATTGGGCTCACCCAATTAGATTCTTCAACCGGTTCAATAATACCCGTCACAAGCATTTTATCCAACTCTAAGAAGACCTTTTCTTTATACTTGGGGTTGAGGCGATAAGGCCTTTGCTTGATTGTCTTTGCGTCTAGTTTCAATGTAATTTTCATAACTCCTAGGTCCCCTATTATCCCTTTCAAATCTAAAAAATTCGTACGGAACAAGTCTTGATATTCACGGAGCAATTCAGCGACCTTATCATTGTTGCATCATCCTAGTATTCCCTAATATTTGCAAATTTAGGCTCTGCCACTGTCCCAATGTTCACATGTCTAGTTTTTAGTGGCGCGGTGATATCTGGATTTTCAATTTGCGGTCCTTCAACTTCGTGGTGACCTTCACTCTCTGGGATATTAATGTTCCTTGGATCCTCGTCCTCTTCTTCGGTAGTCACATTGTAGCACTCCAGAATGTGGTGCAGCTGGGTGGTCTAATTCGGTTGAATTAAGTCCAAGGGATCCTGCGTTATTTTGAAGATTGTTGCCTTGACTTCCTGCAATGCCTCATCAATACATTCAAATCCATCCTCAAAGCTAAACGTCATCAAGAACCCCTGTTGCAAAACATCCCATTCTTCAGTGCCATGGCGGAGCTCTGTTTCCAAGTACCAGTTCATCGATATTACATCCAAAGTATGACAAAACAGATGCACCCATTTAGGCTGAGGCTCCACTCCATAAACCTTAGTCCATTTGGCCAGGTGATTGCGCAGATCATCCCTTCCATCATATTTCTCTGTTAGCTGAACTTGTGGGTGACCAAACCACAATCTCATCATATTTATGTACATGTGCCAATCATTAAAACTGTCTTTGTGCGTACCCCACCATCTTGTAGGTGTAGCGCGCAATGCCCTATCCATGGCCTAGAAGCGATGATTCTCTGGCATTTCCCTTTCAAATGCATCCAAAAATTTATCGACATTAGTTAAACCATCATAATAAGGCAGACTTCTTATGTCTGATGATACACAACGTAGTGACTTGGTCATCATATTACAATGTAGCGTAGATACTTCATGCAGCTAATTCTGCCAGTGCTCCAACTCCTCATCTGAATTTGATGTGCAGGAACTTTAACAGTCGCAGGCAATGCGTCCATCTATTATTGAATTCACCCAATCCTGATCTCGCGTCGTTATCTTATAAATCTGGTCCAAATCATCATTGCTTTCATAATCGCGGACCGATTCAGTATAGGGCGGTCCTTTTGCAGGGTCCAGGGGCACTACTATGTAGAGGGATTTCTTCTCAAATATCATCTTCCGCTTCATCAAATTGGTTACCCCATTCATGTGAGTAGCCCAATTGATCCCAAGGATCGCGGGGTAGGGATTGTTGTAATCCACAATCTCTATCACTTCAAAATCAGCCAGTGCACTCGCGTCCTCAATATCAACTGTCACTCCCTGCAATCTTCCCATGGGGATGATTTTCTGTTGATTTTCCATTCTTAACTGAATCGAAGACCATTGCAGCGCAGATCTACCCATCCTCTCCCATGTCTGTTTAGGCAAAACATTCACTTGACCCCAGATCCAGAATAACTTGATCCATCTCATATTCTCCTATCTGTGTAGTGAGCCTTATGCTTACCAATCTTCCTTACTATGTGCAGTCCGTCAGGAGTGTTTTCTTTTCCAGTGCATTTATTTGTCATCTCCTGCAGTCCTTTCACAGCCTTGCTATCGCGTAGCAGCTTCATACAAGTCTCCAAGAAAGTAGTAAGCATGGAAGGGTCCATCTCTTTAGCTGGCTTATCCTGACTTCCTGAGGTAGAGGCCTCAGTGAAGCTTTTCTTTGCTTCCATAAATGTTTCCCTTGTGTGCTCTAGATCAAACCCAATCTCCTTTTCTAGAGCTTTGCGGACCCATTCAATTTCTTCAAGCTGCTTCCCCTTATCTTCACCAGTCGTCATTCCACTCCGCAGCACAATATTTACCTTAGGATCCTCTTCGCGAGGCTCAACCCTCATCATATGCAGGTTCTGAGTCAGTTGCTGAGGTTTCACCCCCTTTTCGCATATCTTAGCTAATAATACAGGGAAATCCTCTACTGCATGGTCAAACTGAGTACAATATCTGCATGACAGACGTGTCAGGTTCATGCGTTCTCACACGTAGTATCCCTTCCTCCACAGTTGTAACAAATGACCTGTCCCTGACCTCTACCAAGTCCTCCTCCACCTCGGCCTCGTCCGTGACCCTGATATTCGCCTCGCGCTCCCCCAACATCTTGGTCCAGAGGCCAAGTTTTTGCCTGCACCCTATATGCAGGCGTTTGATCCATCATTAGATAATAGCTATGGAAATTACGCTCATCATGACTCAACGATCAACAGAAGTTGCAGAAGAGCTGTTGCGGTGTTTGTACAAATTTCTGCAGCAAATGGAAATTATCTATCACATGTTTTCCAGCTACCTGACAGATAGCACAGTATAGCGCGGGCTCTATACTTGGCCCTGCTTGAGATTCTGCCCTCAGAGGCATTGAAACCCCCTACTGCAACATAATTCGAGAAGACTGGACAGTGATCTTTGTCATGCCCCTGATTTTTGCATTTCAGGCACCAAACTTCTTCACGCACCTCTAGCCGAATTGTTCTATCTTTTTCAGACTCTAAAATTCTAGGCAGAGGCTCTGTAAATACACGTGAATCTTGGTGGGCTCCAGTATTGTAGCAATAATGCTACAACTCCTGGGACTCCCTTCTTTAATCTTATCAACCCGGTAGTTCGTAACAAACTTGGAAGCGACGGTGCTGTATGCACAAGTACTAGTTCTTACCGCAGCTATCACTTGGTCAGCTGGGACAAGTCCACTAGGAGCTTAAGCCAACTTCTATGAGCTCTAGAAGAAGCTTTTTTAATTGATGGATGAAATCTAACTCGAAGGAAGCTGATCTAATTGCAAAAAGGAAACTGAAAGTCAAAAGGAAACGCAAACCCTAGCAAACCCTAATTCTACCAGCTAATCCTATTAACGCAAAGGAGAGCATGCAAACTACTGAAAGAGATTCCATTACTTCTATGAAGGGAAAATACATGTGTCTAGACTACCTATATCTGAAGAAAATGTCTTTTTGTATTTTTGATTAAGTTGTTGGGATTATCATGCATGTGCTTTTAACTATTTTGACTGTGCAGAGGTGGATCAAGGAGGGAAAAAGGCTTGGAAAAGGTTGGGAAGGTTCAGAGGGGGTCTAAAGAGTCTCTAACACCCTTCCAGAGAGTTTCACAAAGTTTGGATATCAAGAAACCTCATTTGTGAGCTTCTACAGGAAGTCTGCAGGGGTTCTACAGAATGTTTCAGAATTTCTACAGGATGTTCTACGATTGGGTTTTGGATGATGGGTGAGTGGAAGAGGCTACATGGATGGATAGGGAGGTAGGAGAGGGGTTTGTAATGACTTAGTGACAGAGAGATGAGGTGATGAGAGGGTGTGGAAAGCTAGCTTGTCTTAAAGAGGGCAGAGGAAATGGAAGGCCAAGAAGGTAGGGTGACGTGGGAAAAATAGTAGTTGTGAGTCGAGGGATTCTAATTTGGAGATGAGCAGTTGGCCTGGACGAAGCTTAGATGGGCGAGAGGGTGATGAAGATGCACCACACAGTGTAAACTTAACCAAATCATCCACGTCCTGCACATAATCAAAATATTAACTAATCTATCCTAACTGTTAATGAAACCAATGAACAACAACGTTATTCTAAAGAGAACCATGTACAGTACTGAAGCAAAGAAACATTCCAAGAGGTCTGAACGCATGCATAACTCTTACAAATGGAAACATTGCACCAAAGATTTAATGAGTAAGAAAACTAGTGTTGTTGTTGGGTAGCACTGTCTGCAATTCCAGCCCCTAGAAAGAGGTGAAAATGAGAGTGCAGGCAACCCTTTTCTGGAACTATTATCAATTTTTATCTGACTACTCTATTCTAGACATCTGAAGCAACTCTATCTTCCAACAACGACCTACTTAACCACGCAACGAAATCTAACTCAACAAACTGCGTTTCAAATGCATGTAAAGAAAATCATAAGGAAAGATATCAATACAAAGAAGGAGGCCCTAGGCTCTCAGGTTGGGCCCAACCCCGAGAGCTATGGCTCCTCTAGAAACTCAGAGCTGAGATTAAATCTGACTACTTCTCATAAAAAAATAATAATCATAAGTCAAAAGGTGTGCTAATGATGGCTACAAAAGAGCAAAAACAGAGCTGGCAGCTCGTAGTGCAGAATGTGCAACAGTTTTTCCAAAAATCCTTTTCGAAGGCTGAAGCCTTATCATTTATACATCACGAGGCCCCAAGCTGGCCTCCTAAATCTATGGGACTTGGCTGACCAAACTGGGAGTGAACAGCTGCTTCCACAAAATCTGTTTGGCTGCCTTCTAGATCCGGTTGTGGTGGATTTTGGAGCTCGGAGTTGGGGGTGAAGATCCCGAGGAAGGCTATTTAATGTCGTGGACAACCCTCCTACGAATCGTCAACCCCATCTTGGCTGTCTCCTAGCCCTTATCTGCTCGGTTTTGCTCCAACATGTGTCAAAAAACCTGAAATGAGCACGTGTTAGCCACCTAGGAATAGTGACTGCCCTTATTCGTACAAATGACATAAACATACTAAAAAATGATGCATAAGTTATGAAAAATGAAGGATTGAGCAAGGGTGGTTAGGTCAAATGAGCCCAAAATGTTACCAAATTTGGGGCTCATCATCACCCCTAGCTAAAATGATTGCTCATCCCTGAGCAACTAATCCAGCTCCTCGTCCTTCATTGCTTTCACCGCCACTCTCACATCCCAGGCTTCTGAAGTAGTATCCTCCTCACTGGCATGGAACCCAGCCTTCCTTTCCACCTCTTCCCACTGCTTATGCTCTTCTTTTTCTGTGCTGCCTTCCATCAATCCTAAAAGCAAAGGTGGGCTTAGCTTGAGGCCAATCCAGCTGGCTTGGAGGCTCTGTATGGACTTCTTGTAGAGGGGCACCCGTACTAGAGCTTCCCTCATTCGAGTTGGAGTGTGATATTCCCTGATTTTGAGGCTGTGGGACAATGTGTTCCATCGGCGGGTGCAAGCATGAACACAATTGTCCCCTAATAGTCGCTCCATATCCTCGAAATGTGCTATAGCCTGAGCCTGCTGATCCATGTATTTCAATAAAGCTTGAGAGTCGGTTGCTAAGTGTTGGTGGGCCGATATCAATGCAGTGGGGTCCCCTGGCTCTGCTCTAATCAGCAGTGGCTCATGTAACTCTCGGTTCATGACCTCTTTGACCTCTGCTGCTCTCTTTTCTTCATGGTTCAACCATGAGGTAAATGCCATCAACTGCATATCTCCTACGACTGTGTTGGGATCCCATGAAGTCACATTAGGAAGGGCCAAATTATGGAGATAAAACTCCGATAGCTTGGCCTTGTCCTCTGATGAACTGCTATTGCATAACTCTGTGAACTACTGGGGGTCTTGGATTTGGGAGATACCCCTCTATGCCAATGCATTAATTTGGAATTGCAGCCACTGGTCCCGTAGGTATAGGCCACAAGATTTGGCCGGTTGTCTACATTGTAGAGCATCCATGGCCCAACTGGCCATGCAGGCCAGTTGTGCCTCTTTTTGCTGCAACTGCTGTTTGAGAGCTTGTATCTCGATTTGTGCTTGCAGTTCCCCAAGACCAACTTGCAGTCCTTCTTTGCCTTGAGGTTCTGCTGTAGTGTCCCCTGATGATGTGCCCCTTTCTTTCCTCTGTTCTTGTAGCTGCAGTTTGAGTTTCTCATTCTCTTCCTGTAGGAATACCCGCTGGCAGTTTCCCACGTGTTTGGCCATAGCTAATTCTCTTCGTGCCTCCTTGAGTTGTTCCTCCAAGGGGCCTATATCTGCCACTCCTTTAGATTTAGCTATCTTCATCCACGTGTGGGTTTTCACTCTTTCTTCCTCCAACGCAAAGAAAAGCGGCACTGTGAATTTCTGTGGAATAATTTTTCCAGCCTCCAAAAAGTTATAATACGAGCTCAAGCTTGGCTGGGGACTAGGTTCCAGAATATGCTCTACCTCTTGTTCCCTCGGTGGCTCTACTCCATCTTCCTTAAGTGGTGATGTGGCTGCCTCTCCCTCCATTCTTTCGGTCTCCTTGAGCCTGGCCAATGTTTCCTGTAGAACGGCCTCAGCATCCTGTAGTGGGGTTTTTGAAGCCAACCTGTCCATTCTCTCCTTCCAGGCAGTTGTCTTCGGGCTCCCTCGCTCATAAGTGACTGATATTTTTGAGGGGGACCTCTCCCTTGGCGAGGTAGGGGTATCTTCTATGGTAATTGGGCTGTTGGATGGAGGTTGGGGCCTGCCTGTTTTGATTCTCACACTTCTCCTGGCTTTGAAATACAGAGGGATCTCCCTCTTTCATTTTTCCTTCGGCTTGGGAGGGGTACTAAGGGTGGCCAGCACAGCTGCTGCCTCCCTTGCAAGGATTTCGACTGTCTTCCCCTTCTGTTTTCCTTTCTCAGGACTTCCTGTAGAAAGCCCTGTAGCAGCTGATTTCTGGCTTCCTGTAGAAGCCATTTTTTATTTTCCTGTAGCAACAGGTGGCACCGTTTTAGCCTGTTTGGCTGAGGGTGCTTTGTCTTTTGACTTTGCTGAGGCTGCCTTCGAGGTGCCTTTACTGACGTGGACTTGTTCAGTCCTTTCCACCCTGCTCTGTAACCTTTTCTCCCTGGGTGTCAATGTGGGTTTGTCATCCTCTGTTTCGGCAACTTGGTGTTTCTCTTGTTTCCCCTTTTGTTCTTTCTTTGGTGCTTTGGCCATGGTTTCTTGGCCTTTTCCTTTCTTCTCTGTTTGTATTGGTTCCTTCTCCTCGCTGCTGGAGGTGAGCTCCTCAACCAACATTTTGATGTCGCCATCCTTAGTCAAATTCCGAAAGGCTTCCCACGAGAGAGGGATGGTGTATGTGTGGAGTGCATCCTCCACGAGGAGCTTAATGAGCCCATGATGGGCTACCTGGTCTGGCGTGCCCTCTCGTAATTTGGTGGCACATTCAGTCATGGACTGCAGGAGGAAGTAAGGAATACTTAACTTGTTTTCTGAAGGTAGGTCCATTTGGTGCCTAAGTTCTGTGAGTAGCCGGAAATGGTACCCATATACGATGTTGAATCGTCCTTCGCACGTGATATATTTCAAATTTGGAGGCTGACCTCACTCCAGAGCGGCTATAGGCTAGCTCTGCGAACTCCGTTCTTATCCTCTATGAATTGCTCCTCCGGCAGAAAGAACTCCTTCTTAGCCTTCTGGCCTAGTTTTCTCTCCTCCTTATCCCACGGTACCCCCATCGGGAGATCAGTGACTCTGCTGATGAACTGTGGGGTGAGTCTGAGATTCAAACCTCTGAAATTGACAACGGACAGCGTTTTTGATTTTGGCTTCAAAGCTCGCAGGAATTCCTTTTCCATCTCGTCATTGTAACCTTGAAGCTTGTAGCAGAACGACATCCATCGTGCACGAGAAAACAGGTCTACCACCTCAGGGTTTTCCCGTAGCTTCTTTGAGTCTGTCGGTTCTTTCCTAATGAACCCACCCGGCATGGTGAAAGCTTGCTGTGTTAGCCGGAGGTGGCTGGCACGTATCAAAATATGGGCCTTTGGGATTTCCTTAGACAGAGCGCAGAATTACGCCTCTGTCAAGCACACAGTTCGTGAATTCACGACTATCTACAGGTGAGCCTTGACAGGGGCTCAATTACGAACCAAATCCTGTAGAAAACCCTGCATATACACTATGACGACAATTCTCATGCAGAAGGAAGACGATGCTTGCAGACTGTAGTTCTACTTTTTTAGGACGTCGACTTTGCCACCCTTCAAACCAATTGCATGGGAGGACCAGGTTCAGGCTTACCTCATTCCAATTTGCCACCTTTGACGTGAATAGATTAATTTCCTCCGTAGCGGTGAGCTTCCTCTAGAAGTCGTGCACGGGTTCTGGAGAGCGCATCAGTGGTTCTGGGCCTTCTGTGTAGCCACCAGACGTTTGAACAAGCCGAGGACTCGGAGTAGCAGTCTTCAGGGAATTTTGGACGCTTACTCGACTGCAAAGCGGTTGATGATAAATGAGTGGAGTGCCATACATGATCTAGCCGGTGGATTTGAATCCCTGCGGAACTCGTGGCGCGGGGGTGAGCTGTCCCTGGCGGACTGTTGGACGACGTCACCTATTATCATTCCACTGTAAGTCTGCCTGACCGCCGCATCATTGTACCGCCGCCATTTCTGTTAGATCGCTACTTCTCCCCGACTGGACGCTTCCCACGTGTCCATTTCCTGTCCTGCTTGTCCCAACCAACACTTTCCGCATCAGACTGGTCATGGTGGCCAGTTGAATGGCTACCCGACTGGCTCAACCCATTCATTTTCATACCCGCACACATTTTAGAGCATTGTTCATGTAATTTGACGAAAAAGGGTGAGGCACTTACCTGTGCGGCCGCGACGTTATTTTCAGGCTTCAGGACGAGGGTGACGGATCCGCTTGCTGCTGCTTCATGCACAGGCACGGGGGTTCCTTCTTGCCGACTGCTGCTGGTTACGAGACTTGTTACCTAGCTACGGATGGTGCATGTGCCTGCTCTATGTGTTGCAGGTGCCTTCATGGTGTATGCTCTAGCCGGATCAACTGCTACAGGATTCCTGTAGGATATCCTGTAGCCGTTTCTCCTCCTCCGGTGCATGCCGAAATGGTGGCATCACGGTCACGGTCGCAGGGTCCTCGGGTGGCTTTGATAAGTAGCGCATGGGGCCTCTGCATACTTCATTCCATTTGAGAATTGTTTCTTCTGAGAATCCAACGTTCTGATTTGACTGTGCAGGTATTTCCATTGCATGGCAATAGGGGTGGTAGAAGGAGGCGACAACAGTGGGTGATGGAGAAAAACATTGGCTTGCATGCCTCCGTATTGGACTTCGGGCTTCAAATTCTCCCACACAGTCGGTCCTGGGCCATCCAAAGATTCTACAGGAAGTTTCCTGTAGAAATACAGAAAGTCCTGTAGCTTCCTGTAGAAGGCTAAACTGTGATCAAATCATGCTCAGACCTTGGAAGAGATGAGTGTTTCTGGAGGGAGTGCCGGTGAGGCCACCTGGTAGCATAGTAGGGACCCTTGTCCTTGAGTTGAGGGACCTCTTTTTCTGCATGGAATACCTGCAACCTGCATGAATTGTCAAATCTTGAACCTGTTTTCCTGTTTCTTTGTTCGTTTTTTTATTTTTATTTTTATTTTTTTTTGAAAGACAGCAGGGGCGCTTTCGTGAGGTTTTCACCCTTACCATCTGCCTTGAGCGCCTCAGAGAGGTTTTCACCCAAGGGTATTTTTTATTCAAAAATTTTCAAAAAGACAGCAGGGACGCCTCAATGAGGTTTTCACCCCTACCATCTGCCTTGGGAGCCTCAGAAAGGTTTTCACCCAAGGATATTTATTATATACAATTTTTTTTTTTAATGTTTAGGGTATGCCCAAAACAGAGGCAGAACCCTTCTCTATGACCAGCACTGATTTTTCCACAGTTTTGATGAATTCTTGCCTTGAAGGAGGTTTTCTATAGATCTTTAGTCGATGCCCATTGACGAGCATGGGGATGGCTTCCTCATCAATGGTCCGAATAAGAACAGACCCATTGTAATTACATTTTTCCACTGCATATGGTCCCAACCATCTGGTTCTCAGCTTCCCCTTGAAATCCTTATGCCTGGAATCATACAACAGCGCCCAATCTCCCGGCTGAAATTGCTTGTCATTGAGGTGTTGGTCATGCCATACCTTCCTCTGAAGTTGAACCACTTCTGAGTGGAGAAGGGCCTGCATTCGGTGCTCGTCCAATCCATTCAGCTGCAATAACCTTTCTTGTTGGGCATGGCTGAGATCTAGGTCCAGCTGAGCTGCCATCCTCAAGGTGTTGTACTCGAACTCAATTGACAGCAAAGCTCTCTTCCCATAGACCAGCTCATAAGGTGTGAAGCCGGTTGTGGTCTTCCAAGTGGTGTTGTAAGCCCACGTGGCCTCAACCAGGCGATCTGCCCAATCTTTTCTACTGCTGCTCACCACCTTAGTCAAGATCCCTTCCAATGCTCTATTGGTGACTTCCACCTGCCCATTTGCTTGAGGATGATAGGGGGTGGAAGTCCTATGCTTGATTTTGTGATGAGCGAGTAGGTCTTCAATTAAGTTGGAGGTGAACTGGCTTCCTTGATCGGTGACTAGCTCTCTTGGGTAGCCAAATTTGTAGAAGATGTTTTCTCTTAAGAACTCGGCCACCTTTTCTTCTGTTGCTGCTTTGATTACCTTGGTTTCTGCCCACTTGGTCAGGTAGTCTGTGCACACAATGATGTAAGACCTTTTCCTCGAAGGAGGATTGATTGGACCCACAAAATCCATACCCCACTTCTCAAATGGCTCAAGAGTCACTTGCGGTTGGAGAAGCAATTCATCCCTTGGAGTCGGTTTCCCCATCCTTTGGCATCGGTCACATTGGCTGATATACCTTCTGACATCTTGATGAAGCGTGGGCCAATAGTAGCCTGCCTGTAGGATTTTGAAGGCAGTTATTTTGGCTGCAAAATGTCCTCCACAAGGCCCGTCATGATAGGTTAGGAGGATATCAAAGACTTCCTCCTCCCTTACACAACGCCTTAAGATCTGATCGGGGCCAAGCTTGAATAGGTTGCCCCCGATCCAAGTGAATGAGGCACTCTTCCCTACGATTCTGCTCTTCTCTCTTGAGGATAGGTGCGGAGGGAACTGTGCGGAGACAAGGTAGTTTGCTATATCAGTAAACCATGGAGAGAGTACGGAGATAGCAAACAAATGTTCATCTGGCATCTGGTCATCCACTGTCCCATCTTCACCTGCAGGTAAATCCAATCTAGACAAGAAGTCAGCAACAACATTTTCTTTACCTGGTTTGTCAATGATAGTCAAATCAAACTGCTGCAACAAAAGTAACCATCTAATAATACGAGCATTCACATCAGGTTTATTCATTAAATATCTAATTGCAGCATGATCAGTATGTACAAATGTTTGATAGCCAGTGATATAATGTCGGAACTTGTTCAGTGCATGGACCATGGCCAAGAATTCTTTCTCAGTTACAGTATAATTCAGTTCTGCCTTGGATAAGTTTTTGCTGACAAAGTATATGGCGTATGGAATTTTTTGTTCAACTTGTCCTAAGGTTTCCCCTATGGATTTGTTCGAGGCATCAGTGTGGATGTGGAAAGGTAGGGCCCAGTTTGGACCTCTCAAGATTAGGGCGGACACCAACTTATCCTTTAATTCATTCAGAGCCTTCTGACAATCGTCAGTCCAATTAAACTCAACGTCTTTTGCCAAGAGGCCAAACAATGGCGAGGCTAGCTTACTGAAGTATTTAATGAATCTCCTATAATACCCCGCTAAACCTAAGAAACTTCGAACATCTCTTACCTTCTAAGGAGGTGGAACCTTCTTGATGAGAGCAATTTTGATAGGATCCACCTGTAACCCTTGGCGAGAAATGGTATGTCCTAGCACGGTCCCTTCAGTCATTAAGAATTCACACTTTTCAGGACTAAGGGACAGGTTCATCTCAATGCACTTGGTTAGGACTTTTCCCAGATTGGACAATGCTTCCTGGAAGTGGGACCCATAAGGAGTGAAGTCATCCATATATATTTCCACCGAATCATGGACCAGCTCAGAAAATATGCTCAAGACGGCTCTCTGGAAGGTGGCAGGAGCGTTGCATAGTCCAAAGGGAAGAACTCGGTAAGCAAAGGTACCCCAAGGACAAGTGAAGGTGGTCTTATCTTGGTCTTCTGGGCTAATTTGGATCTGGTTATACCCGCTAAACCCATCTAGGAAAGAGAAAAACTTCTTTCCCGCCAGTCCATCCAACACTTGATCTATGAAGGGTAGAGGAAAGTGGTCTTTCTTGGTGGCTTTGTTCAGTTCTCGGTAGTCCACATAGATTCTCCACTTCCCGTTTTTCTTGGGAACCAACACCAGAGGGGACACCCATTCGCTATCCGAGATGGGGTAAATGAATCCGGCATCCAACAACTTTTGCAATTCTTCCTTGACAATGTCCTTAAGGGCTGGATTCATTCTCCTTTGGGGTTGCCTAACCGGTTTACAATCTTCTTTGATGTAGATGTGATGGGTACAGACCGAAGGATGGACTCCTTTCATCTCCTTATAGCTCCAAGCAAAAGCATCTAGATGACTGGCCAACAGACTACACAGCTCCTTTTCCTGGGAAGGAGATAGGGAGGAGCTGATCTTTAACGTTCTCTCGGGGCCGAACTCCACATTTTTGACTCTGGGAGCGACTAGGTTGGTCACACAAAGGTCCACTAAGGTGCTGGCTTGGGCATCCTCCACCAATTCCTCTAAGGACAATGCACTGGGAGGTGGATTCTGAATCAAGGTCACAATCAAATCATCCTCGGTTGGGGGGCCTCCCTAGTGGTGTCTAGGGTGCACAAGGGTGCATAGTACACCTCATCCTCTTCTCCTTCCTCCAACCAAAGTGGTAAGTCATGCTCTAATAAGGGTTGGGCAGGAGGGTATAGGACTAGCTGCTTGGACATAGGACCATTTTTGATGGTCATGTTTCCTGCACGGCAGCTTATGTAAGCATCCGCAGTGGCTAGCCAAGGCCTTCCCAAAATAAGGGGGTATCCAGTAAGATTTGCCTTTGGTTGAAGAACCAAGAAGTCTGCAGGGTATTCCCAAGAGTCAACAGAGACCAAGGCATCCTCTACAATCCCTTCGGGAGTCACGGTGGAGCGATCTGCTAGTTGCAGGACTGTCGAGGTCTTTCTCAAGGAACCCTGAAGGTTGAGTTTGAGCATGGTATCTCTGGTCATCACATTAATGGCAGCCCCCAGATCAATCAATGTGTGTGGTATGATGGTGCCATTGATGTGGAAATCAACTACGGACTCCCAGGATCCAAATAATTTGGGCAAATTACTTGCCCCAACATAAGATCAGACAGTTGTCCTATGACATTGATGGTTGAGGCGTCTCTTTTTCGCCTGCCTGGGTGTCTGAAACAATTTTCCTTAACCAGTTTGTTGTATATCGGTACATCTTTGATGGCTTGGAGAAGTGGTATTCTCACACACAACTGTTTGAGTTCTCCCAGAAGCTCATCCTCCTCTGGGTTGGGTTGTGTGGTTGCTGTTAGTCTCTCAGGAAAGGGTGGAATGGCTTTTGGTTCACTTTCCTGTTTATCTTCCTCGTCCTCTGGGGGAGGAGGTTGGCGATCCGGAAAAGTCTTTCCAAATCGCAGGTTGATCTCCTGGATCTCCACAACATAGGTAGGGCATGTTGTTTCCCCAGTATATACCTGCTGGGCCTGTCGGTTGTTGGGGTTCGGGTTCGGTTGAGCAGGCATTTGGGGTTGTCTTGGAGGAGCAGGAGGTAATGGTTGTGGTTGAGCTGGTGGTGGAGGAAAAATGGCGGGAGGTGTATTGTACTGGGGCCTCCACCTCGGTTGAGGTGCATTCCACTAAGGCTGCGACTGGGCATGTGAGTGAAACGAATGAGTAGTAGGCTGAGTATGGTACTGAGGTGGGTAAGACCATGGGGGAGGCACAGACCAGGAAGGATGAGCAGGGGGACCCCAGGAAGGCATAGGAGCAGATTGGTTGGGGCTATAATAGGCCTGGGATGTCCCTTGCATCCCCTGTTGGTAAGGTCTAGGTCCATGTGGCCTCCTTTGGTTGAGGAAGTAGAGTGGTTCAGTGGGTGCCTCCATTCCTTGGTACATGGCTTTAAGCCCAGGTAAGGTTGGGCATTGGTTTGTGGGGTGGTCCTCCTCACAAACGAAACATACCTCAACCGAATGTAATGGGCACTCGTTCTTAGGGTGCTTCCTTGTACACCTAGGGCAGAAGATAGCCAAAGCCCTCTCAGCTTCCTCTTTCTTCTGCTGGATTCGGAATGTATCAAGTTGCATGGCAATGGTTTGTCTCACCTCACTCTTGAGGTCCTCTAATTGATTTGCAAACTCATGTTTGGAGAAAGGAATACTAGCTGAGAGGAGGTTTCCTCTACCTCTTTTCCGGGCTGCCCTAGAGTGGTTTCTAAACACAGTCTTTATATCCTCATAAGGTAGTTGGTAAATATCTCCTCCAGCTAGCATGTGAAGGGTATCTAAGAGGTCTTCTGGGACTCCTCGGAGTAGGACCAACATGAGAGATTGAGGGTCAAGTGTGCACCTGGCCCGTTTATAGCTAAGTTGGAACCTTTCCTCGTAATCTTCTAAAGACTCATCATTCCCCATGGTCATCCGAAAGATTTCTCCCTTGGCTTCCTTGGACCTACAGTAGTCCCAGTATTTGGTATTGAAAGCTTGTTGCATCTGAGCCCAGGTGGTGATACTGTTCCCAGGTAAGCCCATGAACCAGCGTAATGCTGCATCCTTAAGGGTAGAGGGGAAGAGTTTTAGTTTTTGCTCATCTTCGGTGTAGTCATAGGTTCGACAAAGGACGACAAACTCAAACAGGAAGGTATCAGGGTCTTCAGTAGTCAGTCCATGGAAGTGAGGTAAAGTGGAGGGGCTTATGTTTTTCATTTTCATGTCTCCATTGGTCTCTCGGATGGGGAAGGCACCTTCTATTCTCTCATCTTCTCCCCTATTGTCAGCCATGGCTTTAGATGGAGTGTTCTCTAACTCTTCTTCTGTTATAGGATCTACGTATATCTCAGGAGGCTCGCCTATAGGTTCTTCTGGATCACTGTCACCAAAGAAGAGAGAAGGGTGACTCAGTGACATGGTGGGGGTGTTGGGTAAGAATTTGCCTGTTTTATCTCGATTTCTACGAGGCATGAAATGGAAAGACTTTTGATTGCTTTTTTTCTTTTTTTTGGTACCTGCAAAACTAAAATAGATTGAACTGCAACTAACTATCTTGCTGAAATGGAAATGCGGAATTGAAATGAAAGCATGAAAGAACTAATCTATTTTGCTCAAATGAAATTGCAGGAATGAAATGCTAGGCTACGCTTGCGGAATTGAAATGCTAATCTATGCTTGCAGAAATGAAATTGTGAAATTGAAATGCTAATCTATGAAAGCAGGAAATGTCTATTCTACTTTTGCGGAAAGGAATTGCAGAATGGAAATGAAATAAACTACTTAGCAGAAGGAGAGAGTAGGAAAATAGAAGAAAAGCAACAATCACCAATACTATGACGCTTCCCCGGCAATGGCGCCAAAAATATCGTGGGCTCCAGTATTATAGCAATAATGCTACAACTCCTGGGACTCCCTTCTTTAATCTTATCAACCCGGTAGTTCGTAACAAACTTGGAAGCGACGGTGCTGTATGCACAAGTACTAGTTCTTGCCGCAGCTATCACTTGGTCAGCTGGCAAAAGTCCACTAAGAGCTTAAGCCAACTTCTATGAGCTCTAGAAGAAGCTTTTTTAATTGATGGATGAAACCTAACTCGAAGGAAGCTGATCTAATTGCGAAAAGGAAACTGAAAGTCAAAAGGAAACGCAAACCCTAGCAAACCCTAATTCTACTAGCTAGTCCTACTGACGCAAAGGAGAGCATGCAAACTACTGAAAGAGATGCCATTACTTCTATGAAGGGAAAATACATGTGTCTAGACTACCTCTATCTGAAGAAAATGTCTTTTTGTATTTTTGATTAAGTTGTTGGGATTATCATGCATGTGATTTTAACTATTTTGACTGTGCAGAGGTGGATCAAGGAGGGAAAAAGGTTTGGAAAAGGTTGGGAAGGTTTAGAGGGGGTCTAAAGAGTCCCTAACACCCTTCCAGAGAGTTTCACAAAGTTTGGATATCAATAAACCTCATTTGTGAGCTTCTACAGGAAGTCTGCAGGGGTTCTACAGGATGTTTCAGAATTTCTACAGGATGTTCAACAATTCCTACAGGATGTTCTACGATTGGGTTTTGGATGATGGGTGAGTGGAAGAGGCTACATGGATGGATAGGGAGGTAGGAGAGGGGTTTGTAATGACTTAGTGACAGAGAGATGAGGTGATGAGAGGGTGTGGAAAGCTAGCTTGTCTTAAAGAGGGCAGAGGAAATGGAAGGCCAAGAAGGTAGGGTGACGTGGGCAAAAGAGTAGGTGTGAGTCGAGGGATTCTAATTTGGAGATGAGCAGTTGGCCTGGACGAAGCTTAGATGGGCGAGAGGGTGATGAAGATGCACCGCACGGTGTAAACTTAACCAAATCATCCACGTCCTGCACATAATCAAAATATTAACTAATCTATCCTAACTGTTAATGAAACCAATGAACAACAACGTTATTTCTAAAGAGAACCATGTACAGTACTAAAGCAAAGAAACATTCCAAGAGGTCTGAACGCATGAATAACTCTTACAAATGGAAACATTGCACCAAATATTTCATGAGTAAGCAAACTAGTGTTGTTGTTGGGTAGCACTGTCTGCAATTCTAGCCCCTAGAAAGAGGTGAAAATGAGAGTGCAGGCAACCCTTTTCTGGAACTCTTATCAATTTTTATCTCACTACTCTATTCTAGACATCTGAAGCAACTCTATCTTTCAACAACGACCTACTTAACCACGCAACGAAATCTAACTCAACAAACTGCGTTTCAAATGCATGTAAAGAAAATCATAATGCTGAAAGGAAAGATATCAATACAAAGAAGGAGGCCCTAGGCTCTCAGGTTGGGCCCAACCCCGAGAGCTATGGCTCCTCTAGAAACTCGGAGCTGAGATTAAATCTAACTGCTTCTCATAAAAAAATAATAATCATAAGTCAAAAGGTGTGCCAATGATGGCTACAAAAGAGAAAAAACAGAGTTGGCAGCTCGTAGTGCAGAATGTGCACAGTTTTTCCAAAAATCCTTTTTGAAGGCTGAAGCCTTATCATTTATACATCACGAGGCCCCAAGCTGGCCTCCTAAATCTATGGGACTTGGCTGACCAAACTGGGAGTGAACAGCTCTTCCACAAAATCTGTTTGGCTGCCTTCTAGATCCGGTTGTGGTGGCTTTTGGAGCTCGGAGTTGGGGATGAAGATCCCGAGGAAGGCTATTTAATGTCGTGGACAACCCTCCTACGAATCCTCAACCCCATCTTGGCTGTCTCCTAGCCCTTATCTGCTTGGTTTTGCTCCAACATGTGTCAAAAAACTTGAAATTAGCACGTGTTAGCCACCTAGGAATAGTGACTGCCCTTATTCGTACAAATGACATAAACATACTAAAAAATGATGCATAAGTTATGAAAAATGAAGGATTGAGCAAGGGTGGTTAGGCCAAATGAGCCCAAAATGTTACCAAATTTGGGGCTCATCAAATCTGCTGAACTCCCAAATTAGCATCCTGCATTGGCGTCTCATGCAATATCATTGCAATCTGCAAGGCTTCCGCCTGGGTCCCTATCTTTTTCTATGATAAAGCAACCCTTAAATGGGGCAAGAGCAAAGCCACAAACCATTCGCGGTGCTGCCCATCCATAAGATTCATGTTGGCTTCGAAGATTGTGCACTTCAACCTCTGATCCAAATCCCAGGGTGTCTCGCTAGGCTTCATCATGATCTCCTTGAATCCCACAATTGATTGAGCTTCAGATTTAGGCCTACTGAACTCCTTATTCAGCGCGGTCTGAATATCTGCTAATGAAGCCATCGAGTTATTAGTGCAGTACTTGATGTAACATGTTAGTGCGTGTTCCTGCAAAGCAGTAACCAATGTTGCTTTCTTCATCTGATCATCTGCAATACCTTGAGGTTCCCATAGAGCCTTCACAATGAACCAAAATTGGCCTAGGTCCTCAGTTCTCGAGCCTTTGACCATAGGAAATTTTACCGAATTCGCCATATTGGACGATGGCAGAGGTGGCGGTGGTGTGGGCGAAGGTGAATATGGAGGTGGTGTGGGTGGATGGGGTATTCGCGGGAACCCTTGTCTTATCAATTGAACAATGCTCTACGGAGAAGCCTATGTAGCTTCATTGTCGTCACTCAGAGGAGGTCCAATCAGTGGGCTATATTTAGGGCTGTTTTCCCTCTATCCCTGAAGATATTTCCACTTCTCATAGCTCCAAATATCAAGGTAGTTGCATAACCCGCTTTTCACACAAGATCATTTTAATCCAAGTATTTAAAGACCTTAAATACTTACCTTTCGGTCCCTTAAAGAAGCGTCACTCTTCTTCGTTGTAACTAACCGAAGTATCGACCCCAAACTCTATCACAAAACCCTCCTATGATACAATTGAGCCAATGATCGACAGCGTGTGCGATCTTATCTTTAGAGGCTTCTAATCTTTGTACTAACTACGGGTTCCAAACTATTGGACTGTCGAGCCTCCACCTTCCTTGGTCGTCTGCCAATTTCACGATCCACTCATATAATTCAACCAGGAAGGAAAAAAAGAAGGTTTCATGTATCTCTATCTACAAATATCTATCCAACCACTGTTCTTTCATCAATTGCGGATTCTTGTTCTCTTGCATCGCGAATTCATGGATCTTTCTATCCAAATAGCCTTCGATCTCTTTCTTAGTTAGATTCCAGTGATGCGACATCGCACATCTCTTTATGCAGATCCCGGTCTTGGCAACGAAACAATTTGTTGGCTTGATGGGCCCTGACCTAGGTTCAACGTTAATTAGCCAAGCAAATCCCTATACTATTGGTCCTTTTAGCATCAATCCACGTAGCGCGAACTGAAGTCTCACCCGAAGCAGTATGGGGGGATACAAGAACCAAGTTTATACACCCAAAGATGGTTGTGATGTCGTTTTATACCCTAAATCTTCCTTTGCGTAGGTTGATAAGCCTTTTAGGGCTTATCGATATACTCCTCTTAGTCAATCTCTAGACCTCCGCAAAGAAATAACGACTTTCCTTCGCGTACCCTAGATAGGCGGATCAGACACTTATGCGCATCTATAATTACTCTTACTTCTGTATTTACCCGGATTAGCTTAAGTATCTGATAACTTCAACATGCATTCAAATGATCTTCACATAAACAAAGATTCTTACTTGCGTTCATATAACAAAGCAAAACATATGGATTCATGCATCAATACAACATTAAAAAATAAACCCAGTATTCATCATAACATAATCATATGCATTTATAACATAAGTAAAATATATCATACACAAATAATTCCAGAATAATTCTCTTTATTGATGCTTCAGATCTTCTTTACAGACTCTAACCGCCCTGCACACACAGCTGCAATGGTCCGCGCACTCAGCTGCAGACTTCTACCCCAGGCCTCTGTGTACACAGCTGCAAAGCCTCTTTCCTACGCTAAGACTCTTCACTCTTAGCTCTCACAGACCCATTACATTCATCAATGACTCAAAACATACTAAGAACTGAACTGCCTTAGACTCTTCTAAGACTTCCCTTTTTATACAATCCCATGGTCCGCGGACCATGGGTAGATCTCCTAAAGCTGACATGACTTACATAAACTAAGGGCGGAAACCCTTTATGACACTTCACATCTTCGTGCTCCATGACCACAAAATGCGGAGACTTTACACTTCTTATACAAAAAATTGGGCTTTCTGCCCCAAAACTTGGGCTTTTAACCCCAAAAATGACCCTAGGAGACCCATTCCCGACACATGCATATTTGTGTCTCTTCACCTTCCTTTTCTCCTATTTTAATTTATTTCTCATAATTAAATGCCAATTTATTGCCTATTTTCCTTTTCCAATTTCCATAGCCATTATCGAACCACGAGTTATGCCCACTCAAGTGTCTGCCCAACATTCAACTTGGAATACGTGTACCATGACCTTGGTCTTATTTTGCCTTTATCATCCTTTATTACATGAAATTTTAACCTGGGGTTATTACAATCATCCCCTCCCTTTTTAAGGAACACCATCTCGATGTTATACTATATGCAGAACCATTCAATGTAGAAGAATGATATGCCACTTTCATATCAGCAACATTTTCCATTCCCTTAGTTGCCACTTCAAGAAATGTCGTTCAATTTTTATAATAGGCCTATTGGTATTCCAACACATTCCTGCATGGTTTTTCATTGGTTCAGAAGACTTCCATATGGTACAAGTTCATCTAATTATTTTCTAGGACACACCCAATGCATTCATGATCCCAATGAGTATGCACATGAATCTTTGAAAACCAATTCCTTCAAGTCTTCCCTTCCTTGTAGACACACACCTTCCAATTTTAGGCATCCCCTTCTCTGCCTCCCCAATCCCTCAGGTGATACATTCCTTATCAATAATTCCTCGCATATGAAGAGTCTCAATATTAATGGAGTCTTATAGCCAAGGCATCCCTCTAGCTTGCTCTAAATAACACAAAACATATGTCATAACATAACTCATGGTGATCAATGTATCTCATAATGTTCTAGTGTCACCAAAATGACCTTGTCGCTAGGATTTTCAACTTCACAACGATCATTTATCCTTCCTGGATATATCATCATCTCACTTGTATCACAAGCATATAGTTTCCATGAGATTAATCATAATAACTTAAATCAAACTTGCTTCATATAGTAATCAAATTTCATAAATATAATATTCTTATTATGATGTTTAACTCTTGTATATGGTAGTACTTAAACTTCATTATCATGACCACACCCATTTCAACTGCAATCTATAATTTCAATCATCCAAAAAATGGTAAGTATTCATACATGAAATATTTTCATTGCAAGATTTATAACATCCCTTGATTATACACATTATAATTCAATCACTTTCAATTGATTTGAAAATAAATTGAAATGAAGAAATCATTGCATTATCTATTTGCATCATGATCATAACAATGTAAACTCTGAAATGGGAACTATAAACTCAAAACGGGAACTCTGGCCAAAAAACCCCGAAAAAACATCAAAAACAGTGCTAAAAACGAAAAGTGTGTATACTGGAGCAATGGTTTTTTTAGGGTCAATTTTGAACATGTTTTAAAAATGGTAGTGAAAACGAAATTTTCGTGCAAAAAACACCCTGAAAAAGAAAAGTGTTGATACTGGAACGATGGTTTTTTTTTTAAGGTCAACTTTCAACATTTTTAAAAAGTGCTAGTAAAACCAAATTTTTATGTGCAAAAAAACAATTTTTTGTGAGGAAAAAAACACACTAATGTTTTTGGTAGAATAACATTTTTCTTTCCCAAGTATAAATTCAACATGTTTTAGTAATTACCATAAAGATAAAATAATGGGATCTAAAATACATTAAAATTCTATTAGTTTTCATCCATGTTGTTAAACATATAATAACATCACACTAAAGATTGCTAGAATTCTAATTGTTTTCAACCATAACATTAAAGATACAAAAAAATGGAATTTTTTCAACCATAAAACCTAAAAACCATGACATTATGAACAAATTACATGACTAAATTAATCAAAATGTCACTATTTATATATTGAATGAAACATACATTGTATCTCTATCTTAATGTTGCATTGTAGATATTCTAAACAACAAAAATCATCATAATTAAGACATATAATCCAACAACATAAAAATGACTCATAACTTCTAATTTAACACCATATGGAATGCAAACATCAGTTATATAAATTGCCTTAGACAATTATTCAAAATCACTCATATTTTCTTGCACACCATCAAAATTCACATCTTCAGACGAATGATTGGATGTAGACAAAGATGTTCCATATTCTTCTCTTTCATCAACTAGTGCCCCATCTGAGTCCACATGCATGCCCACCATTTCAAGTTTCAAAATTCTTCTGGATCTACGACTGGTTTCAACAAACTCCCATCTCAACACTATTCCTTCTGGTAACAACATTTTCAGAATATCTATCGTCTTAAAGTGAAGAGTTCCTCTCTGTGTTAAATTGAAGTCATAAACAAGTATGTCAACATCCTCCAATTTTAAGAGGTCTGTGCAGCGACGATTTATATTTGTACCCTTTCTTTTTCTCTTTCCGCCATTTTTTTGTCAACTACCATCTTTGGATTATACACACCATAATGGGTGTGTATTTGTGGCATACCAATGTACTTAACACCTGTAACATCCTCATTTTCTATAAAGACCTTTATAACCTTAGCAACCCAGAATGGATAACCATTGGTATCTCCATCTGCTAGCACTACGATCATGCAACCCTCCTTAATATCTTGTATTGAACCTGTTAAGGTCCCATCCTAACCCCCCTATTTATGTAATAGGGTCAAGTCTTAGTTATAGTTAAGTAAAGAGTCAATAAAGCCCATATTAATAATTGTAAGTGGTTAACCTGCATTTAATGGCGGGACCACAGTTAGTTGCAAATGGGCCATGGTATTAGATAGATGGTATTAATAAGAACCATGGTATTGCCCCATGGTATTTCATGTATGAATCCTATATAAAGGATAGAGACTCCCTGCGAGGGGAATCGTGTCTTATTTTGTAATCGAGCTCAGCTCTATTGGAGGTTGCCCCCTCGAAGAGGCAAGTGAACTTTGCTTTCTGAATAATCAAATACTTGTTTTTATTGCTCATTGTTCTATGTTCTGGGTATATTTCTTCGCATATTTGGTATTCTAGTATCATCTTACAGGTTAAGAGCATAACAAGTGGTATCAGAGCACTTTCCAGGGCTGGTGGGATCTCCAATTTTTAGCAATTTTTTTTTGCTAGAGACATGTTCCGGTGTCTTTAAACCACGGGATCTGTCATTGAGTGCATAAACCTGCAGATTTTGGGAGGTATGCACGCAGGAAATATAAGAGGTGGTCACGCTTGTTGGACTCCCTTGTAACCCCTGTGGGTACCCCTTCGAGTAGTAGCGCATTAGACAGAACCGCGCACGGACTGTCTTCCAAGTACCCTCTGGGTATATCGGAAGCCCCCTAGCTCCCTTGATAACCTCACCATAGATAAATTGTTGGCCGTCTTGTTGCTACAGTACACCGAGAAGAACACCAAGCCTCATGAGCTTCCACCCTCGAGAGGGGAACATGATCATAGCATCACTTTGGTCCCAGGGGCCCAACCACCAAATGTGTGCCCATATAGATATCCATTCGCCCAAAATAATGAAATAGAAAAAATAATCAAGGAACTTTTGGAAGTAGGTGTCATTCGTCCCAGCATTAGTCCTTATTCATCACCGGTGGTCATGATGCTCAAGAAAGATGGGGAATGGCGTATGTGTCCAGACTTCAGGGCCCTTAATAAGTTGACAGTCAAAGATAATTTTCCCATCCCGGTTGTTGAAGATTTACTGGATGAACTAAATGGGGCTCAATTCTTCACTAAGCTTGATCTTCGCTCAGGCTACCACCAAATTCGCATGAAAGAATTCGACATTCCAAAGACTGCTTTCCGAACTCATGAAGGCCATTATGAGTTTCTAGTCATGCCATTCGGTCTTTGTAATGCCCCATCCACTTTTTAGAGCCTTATGAACCACCTGCTCAAACCATATCTCAAAAAAAATTTCCTTGTTTTCTTTTATGATGTTCTCATCTACAGTTGCACTTGGCCACACATCTTCAACATGTAGATCTGCTCTTGCAAATGCTCCGCGCGCATAAATTATTTGTTAAGATGTCCAAGTGTTCTTTTGGCATGGAAGAAGTTGAGTATTTGGGCCACATTGTGGGGAGTGAAGGTGTCAGGGTGGACCCCAAAAAGATCCAGGCAATGTAGGATTGGCCTCAACCTAAGACCTTGAAGAGCTTGAGAGAATTTTTGGGTCTCACAGGCTACTATCGCAAATTTATCTGCAATTATGGTCGCATTATGAGGCCCCTCACTCAACTCCTTAAGAAAAATTCATTCCTCTGGAATGATGAAGCACAACAGGCCTTTACAACTCTAAAAAATGCCATGTGTTCCACCCCAGTCTTAGCACTACCCGACTTCACCAAATCTTTTGTCATTAAATGTGATGCTTCGGGTACAGGTATTGGGGCAGTCTTAATGCAGGAAGGTCGACCCTTGGCCTTCACAAGCCAACGAATAAGTGGGAAGAATCTGGGACAATCTACCTATGAGAAGGAGATGATGGCCATATTACATGTAGTAGATACCTGGCAACCATACTTATTGGGGCGATGTTTCCAAATCCGCACAGACCATCAAAGCCTTAAATATTTTTTGGAGCAACGCCTATCCTCAGTACAACAAAATAAATGGCTCGCCAAAATGCTGGGATATGATTATGAGATAATTTACAAGAAATGGCATGAAAATATTGTAGCAGATGCATTATCTCGCCAATTTGAGGATGAAAGTACCCTGCTTGCAATTTCCCTCCCCATTCCAAAATGGATTGAAGAGGCTCGCAAGGAATGAACAATGTAAACTTTGAAACAGGAACTGATACTGTTACCCGTTTTGTAGAGATAGCAAAAAAGTGACCTGATTTTGAAAAGGGGTGATGTAGAACACACATTTTTTTTTTAGAGCATAGTTTTTGGCACTTTAATTTTTTTTATGTACATTACGTTTTAGAATGGTAGTGATTTTCATACTGATTTAAAAAAGTGGGTATTCTGCATTAGACCCTTTTTTTAAAAGACCTATTTTTTGACTTTAAATTTTATAATGTATGAAATGTAAATAATTATTTTGTAAATTTAATAATTTTTGAAGTGGTCGTTTTCTTCATATTTTCTTATTTTTTATTTTGATTTTAATTTTTTTGTAGTGAGGTTTTTATTGTTTTGCATTTTTAAATTAGAAGGTCGATATTTTGAGTTTTCGATATTCTACATATTTATACATCCTTAATTAATTTTTCAATCCACATGAAATAATTGTTTCTAAAAAACCATATTTTTTAACAATGGACATAAAAATAACCATTTTTAACATAAATATAACTAAAAAACTATACATTTTTAAATTAGAAGGTCGATATTTTGAGTTTTCCATATTTTACATATTTATACATCCTTTGTTAATTTTTCAATCCACATGAAATAATTGTTTCTAAAAAACAATATTTTTTAACAATGGACATAAAAATAACCATTTTTAACATAAATATAACTAAAAAAATACAAGTTTTTAAAGATGTATCATGAAATAAGTGTTATGATGCTTATTATAGATTGATCTGCACGCTTTAATTTACATAGTTGAGCTAGTAATATATCCAAATTCGCATGTCAACTCATATCTTATTAATTTTGAACTTAATATATATAACTTATACCTAATAGTATTTGTGTCACTCATAAAGTCAATTTTTTAATAAAATCAATAAGGTTAAAGATGTAGTAACAAAAAAACATAAAATGATAAAAAATGTTTATGTTTTTTCAAATGTAGTACCTTAATTTTAAATATATTCATTCATAATATTTTTTTTATACAAGTACCAACTAGCACAACCACATTAATAAAGTGGTTGATATACTTTCATAAATTACATTTTCTATGTCAATTGCCATATGAAAAGTAAGGTGTAAATCAACCACTTTATTAATGTGAGTAAGATTAATAAACTATAATAAATTATGATGAAATATGATCAAACTATACGTAATGAACATTAATCATAACTAACTACAACTAATAAAAATTAAACTATAACAAATTATGGTTAATTACCAATAACTATACTCAATAAAAATTAAATTATAATCAATAAACACTTCTATTTAAATATGACAACTTACTTCTATTTAAATTGATATATCAACTTTTTTTTTTTCTATTGATCTTAAACTTAATGTATAAAGCATATAAAAATAGTTAAAAAATTATATCTAATAGTAACATGCCATTCACAAAGTTAATCTCCTTACCCAAAAATCAATAGTTAAAAACATGATAACTAAATCAATAGTTAAAAATATGATAACTAAAATAAATATATTTAGATATGCCAACTTACTTCTATTTATATTAATATGCCAACTTTTTTAATTGATTTTGAACTTAATATATAAGACATATAAAAATAGTTAAAAAATATACCTAATTGTAACAACGCCATTCACAAAGTTAATCTCCTTACACAAAAATCAATAAGGTTAAAATCAATGAAGTTAAAAGCATGACAACTAAAAATAAATGCATTTTTAAACGAGTGAACATTAATTTTAAAATATACCTTCAAAATATATGTTAATATTTTAGCACAAATATCAACAAGGTTAAAGGCACAATAATGAACGAAAGCAAAAAAATTAAACTGTGAAAATTTGGACATTCTTTTCCAGTCGCAAACTACCCTACACTCAAAACATAAATAATGATTCAAGTTTTGGAAGATTTTAAACTAAGTGCAAAATATATTTTAATTTTGTAAACTTAATGTATCTCATACACGAATTGTGCAAGGGCAAAAAAATCCCTTCATGGAACCTTTTGTGAGCAGCACGTATCTCATTTTGGTCGAGGTCACCGACGTCAATGAAAATTTCGTCTATTGTGGCTACATTTCTTGTAAAATGATAGGATCGCTGTTCCGCTTCTGTTTCAACAAAATTAGCATCTGTCATACCAAAGTTGATGTGATCAAAGTCATTTAGAGGAATGGAACCGTTTACAAATAGGTCACACCATGAATTGAATCATTTTGTAATTTCTTGCATATTACATGTTTTGAAGCGGTGACGATATAGCCGAATAATGAGCTCCTCTTCAATGTGGGTAATGTTTCTGCGTTTAATGTTGGACGAATACAATGCACCCAAAGTAATCTGCAATTTTATTCACACTGCTTGAGACTTGCAAAACATATTCTCACTGTATTGTTAGTTTATCAATAAATATTTATATTGGAATTAATACATATCTGTTGAGATTCACCTGATTTTATTTTACTGGAAGATTTCTCCATGCAACATAGCCTTGAAATCTATTCAGACAGAATCATATCTTCTTGGCAGTGCATGACCCGCAGTTGAGCGCTTCTTTTGAGTAGCAAGGAGATCTACCAATCCTGGATGTTCTCCTTATGTAAACCCTTAAAACTAACTCCAGAGTCCATGATATCCTCTGCTTGGAATAGATGTAGTATTGGCCTCTTCAATAGTCTTTAGCAGGGTCGTTGAGTACAAAGCGGGAGAAGCTGGAAGCAGGTGCTGGATGGGGCTGCAATGTAGACTGAAATCTAGGCCATACTTGTATTTTCAATTGTTTGCCAAAATGAAAAATCCCGGCCAAGCTTCTGCAATTAAGCCCAAAACATCAAATGCTAGCTCAGAAAGGAAGAAGCATATTGCTGCAAGGTATTGATGTGGCGTGCAGGGTGTTCAAAATTCAAATTTCAAAACAAGCGATATTGAGTTTAGAAGGATTTAATGGCGGAGGAGGAGTGTTGCAGCGTTTTTCTGTGTGGAATGCAGGAAAATGAAGAAGCAAGATTGCTCCCCCGGTGCACCCACTGCTTAAGATCGTATTGGATGCCCAGATTCATAGCAGATGGGGCGATTCTGAGAATCGCCAGGTGGTGGGCCGATTCTCAGAATCACCCCGCCACTGGTGGAAGCTGGAAGCAGGTGCTGGACGGGGCTGCAATGTAGACTGAAATCTAGGCCACACTTGTATTCGCAATTGCTTGCCAAAATGAAAAATCCTGCCCAAGCTTATGCAATTAAGCCCAAAACATCAAATGCTAGCTCAGAAAGGAAGAAGCATATCGCTGCAAGGTATTGATGTGGCATGCCGGGTGTTCAAATTTCAAATTTCAAAACAAGCGATATTGCATTTAGAAGGATTTAATGGTGGAGGAGAAGTGTTGCAACGTTTGTTTGTGTGGAATGCAGGAAAATGAAAAAGCAAGATTGCTCCCCCGGTGCACCCACTGCTTCATATCGTATTGGATGCCCAGATTCGTAGCAGATGGGGCAATTCTAAGAATCGCCCCACCACCCGGCGATTCTCAGAATCGCCCCATCTGCTACGAATCTGGGCATCCAATACGATATGAAGCAGTGGGTGCACCGGGGGAGCAATCTTGCTTCTTCATTTTCCTGCATTCCACACAAACAAACGCTGCAACACTCCTCCTGCATTCCATTCAAAGTATCAGTTCCCGTTTTATTTCTCGTCAGTGCAATTTTTTTTTTATCTGAATCTTGGCAATGGGTGTTAACCTTTTATTTCTCGTCAACGCAATTTTTTTTGATCTGAATCTTGGCAATGGGTGTTATGGTGCAAAGGCGAGGGGAGGTTATGTAGTTTTATTACAATATTTGATTTTATTCCACCTCACCGTCCACGTTGACTCACCACATATTTCTTGGGCTATTAGAGTATTTGAGCAATCGGGTCGTGGGGCGATTCCGAGAATCGCCCCGCCACCGCCGGTGGCGGGGCGATTTTGAGAATCGCCCAAATGCTATTAGAGTATTTGAGCAATCGAGTCGTGGGGCGATTCTGAGAATTGCCCCGCCACCGCCCCACCACCGCCCCCCACCAGTGTGGTGGCGGGGCGATTCTTAGAATCGCCCCACGACCCGATTGCTCAAATACTCTAATAGCCCAAGCAACGAGAATTTTTTTTACATTCCATAACAAGAATTTTCCCATTCGTACCTTTTATTTCTCGTCAGCGCAATTTTTTTTTGATCTGAATCTTGGCAATGGGTGTTAACCTTTTATTTCTCGTCAATGCAATTTTTTTTTGATCTGAATCTTGGCAATGGGTGTTATGGTGCAAAGGCGAGGGGAGGTTATGTAGTTTTATTACAATATTTGATTTTATTCCACCTCACCATCCACGTTGACTCACCACATATTGCTTGGGCTATTAGAGTATTCGAGCAATCGAGTGGTGGGGGCGATTCTGAGAATCGCCCCGCCACCGCCCCACCACTCGTTGCACACCAGGTTTTATTTCATTAACTTTCATTTCATCTTAGCGCAATGATGGGAGGTTTGAACGTGAATTTTATTGTCTTGGGATGAGAATTTCCCCATCCCGCCCATCGGATTCCATCAGGTCTTGGCACAATGGTTGGATGCAAGTGTGAGCGGTGACAATGGGTGTAATATATGTAACCATTATAATCCATAAAATATAGCTTGTGATTTCTGGGTAACAATGTGCTTCTGTCCATTTCTAAATGATTTATGCGCATTCATCCCCATTTAACTTTTTCGTATATATGACATCCCTCCCTGTTATGGAGACACGGAACTGTTTTCGGTAGATATATCGATGATGCTTATTATGAATACGTCGTGTTTCCGCTGCAGTTGCGACTAAAAAAAGCAGCCTCCAAATTTTGAAGCCATAGAAAGGAATTTACAATTGTATAATGATTTAAATAATTTATTTGAATTACACATTTCCAGAATATTTAACAATCTGGACACAAAAAGGGAATTTAAACAAGCTAGCCTCACTTCTGTCTCTCAAATTTACAAATGTTCAAGTTTCAATAAAAAATGATACACTCGAAATAGAAGTTTTAAATAGTATGACAGTTATGGTTATTACGTTGACTGATTGCATACTTTTCAATGATAATTTGTACATTACGTATTGTGGGAAGGGGAAGTGATTTTGGCCCCAAAATCCAGTACTTATAAAAAGATAAAAATAAAATCGGCGGTTTAGGTGCCTTTAAATACTATGACAGTTATGACTATTTCTTTGACTGATTGCCTACTTTTCAGTGAGAATTAGCACATTAGGTACCATGGGAAGGATAAGTTAACTGGGCAACAAAATCCAGTTGTTTCCCCCAAATTTTCTGTGGTTCGGTTCGACCAATGCTAGTAAAAATTAACTCAATATTAAAACTTTGAAAAAATAACAAAACCAAAATGAAATTAAAATCAGTTTTGAAAAAATAACACACCAAACTCAAAAATCAAATCGAATGAAACAATATAGAAAATTATATTAAAAAGTCAGCTTTATCCATTCGTTAGTCGTGAGATTTCTTTCTGGAATTGACTCCTATTCATCTCCAGCATCTTCAGTCAAAGAGAAAATATTATTCATCTCCAGCATCTTCAGTCAAAGAGAAAATATTGTGATTCTATCTCGAGTATAGTTCATTCATGACCACTCAAAGTGATTTGCCACCCCACAGTAAATCTTTGACGTATTTTAGTATTTTACACATCGAGTAAGAGTGAAGAGGTTCAGTCGTATTGGTCTTAGCACCAAATTAATGTAAAAGTTAAAAAAGATAAATGTTTTGTACTGGTCAAAATAAACCTTTGACATATTTAAGTGTTATATGATCTTGAAGACAACATATATTTTGTATTTATTAAAAAAAAAATCAAACATTTAGATGCTCCCAAAAGTGATGCATTTCGTATTTATTTCGGAAAAAAAAAAAGATGTTTCACCAAGTATAGATTACTATAGTATTACATAGTATTGTTGGTGACTTATAATAAGAATAATGTAATATTCATAGGAAAAATGTATAATTATTTTTAAATACATTTTAGGTATTAATTTTTAGTTATTATTAAAAATATTATATAAATATTACTTAAATAATTGGTTACTATTTTATTAACCAATCATTGGTGGTGGGGCGGTGGCGCCCCACCACCCGATTGCTCAAATACTCTAAAAAGTTTGAAAATTGACCCTAAAAAAAAAATTATCGTTCCAGTATCATCACTTTTTCATTTTGAAGCTATATTTTGCACGAAAATTTTATATAAATTTTGTAGTCACTGCCATTTTTAAAACATGTTCAAAATTGACCCCTAAAAAATAAAATCATCGTTCCAGTATACACACTTTTCGTTTTTAGCACTGCTTTTGATGTTTTTTTGGGATTTTTTGGCCAGAGTTCCCGTTTTGAGTTTATAGTTCCCGTTTCAAAGTTTACATTGTTAATGGTTTTCACATCCTTGGCTCTCCCAACGCATTACTCAATTGCAGGTGGATCCAAATTCCACAGAGGGATACTCGTGGCAGGATGATATTCTTCGCTACAAGGACAGAGTCGTAATATCACTAACATCCACCCTCAAAAGCCGCATTTTGGCGGAGTTGCACTCATCTCCCACTGCAGGACATTCAAGCTTTCAGAAGAATCTGTATGCTTGCACTCGAAGATCATTTTTTTGGACAGGCATGAAAAAGGACATTCTTACTTTTGTAGCTGAATGTGACGTCTGTCAGCGCCACAAAGGAGAAACAGTCAAAGCACCAGGCACATTATAGCCATTTCCCATCCTAGAATCAATATGGACAGAGGTTTCTATGGATTTCATTACAGGTCTTCCAAAGTCAGGAAACAAGTCAGTCATCATGGTGGTTGTGGACAGACTTTCTAAGTATGCTCATTTTTGCACCCTACCCCACCCTTTTACACCGACTTTGGTCGCTCAATCTTTCATGAATCAGATCTTCAAATTGCATGGCCTGCCCACTCCCATTGTGTCTGATCGTGACCCGGTCTTCACCAGTAACTTTTGGTATGAACTCTTCTGGCTACAAGGTACCCAACTACAACTCAGTGCTTCCTATCATCCACAAATTGATGGTCAAACTGAAGCAGTCAACAAATGTCTGGAAACCTACCTTAGGTGTTTCACTTCAGAAAAGCAACATCTCTAGGTACAGTGGTTACCTCTAACTGAATGGTGGTATAACACCAACTATCATGCCACCACGAAAATGACTCCATATGAAGCAGTTTATGGTCAACTCCCTCCTTCCCCTACTTCTTATATCAAGGGGTGATCAAAGGTACAAGCAGTGGATCAACTCCTACAGAACTGCACAACCATGCTGGCGCATCTTAGAGAGAATCTTCATCAAGCTTAAAACCGCATGAAGCAACAAGTAGATCAACATCGCTCAGAATGCCAATTTCAAGAAGGGGATCAGGTATTTTTGAGGCTGCAACCATATAAGAAAACATCACTCAAAGACAAGGGTTGTCAGAAACTATCTCCAAAAGTCTACGAACCGTATCAAGTACTTCAGCGCATTGGAGAAGTTGCCTACAAGCTAGCTTTGCCACCCATTGCAAAAATCCATCCAGTTTTCCATGTCTCATGCCTTAAGAAAGTGATTGGGAACAATTGTAGAATTCAAACCAGTCTACCTGAACTGGATGAAGAAGGGTCAATCTGGCTCCAACCTGAACAGGTCCTGGACACACGAGAACGGCACCTGCATGGCCGCATGATCAAGGAAGTCCTCGTCAAGTGGAAAGACACCTCTCCAGAAGATGCAACTTGGGAACCAACCACTATTCTTTAGCAGTTTCCGCAGCTTTAGCCTTGAGGACAAGGCTATTCTTATCGGGGAGGGCATGTTAGGGTCCCACCCTAACCCCCTTATTTATGTAATAGGATCGAGTCATAGTTATAGTTAAGTAAAGAGTCAATAAAGCCCATATTAATAATTGTAAGTGGTTAACCCACATTTAATGACGGGACCACAGTTAGTTGCAAATGGGCCATGGTATTAGATAGATGGTATTAATAAGAACCATGGTATTGCCCCATGGTATTGCATGTATGAATCCTATATAAAGGATAGAGACTCCCTGCGAGGAGCATCGTGTCTTATTTTGTAATCAAGCTCAGCTCTATTGGAGGTTGCCCCCTCGAAGAGGCAAGTGAACTTTAATAAAATACTTGTTGTTATTGCTCATTGTTCTATGTTCTGGGTATATTTCTTCAATATTTGGTATTCTGGTATCGTCTTGCAGGTTAAGAGCATAATAGAACCCCTATAAAGGTCTTCCATCGCTTCACGTTGTGCACGAGATCTTCTGGAACGAATATAAATCTCTCTTTCCTCTGCCTGTGAAGAATTAATAATACCTTGAGATTGTTGTTGTTCAACAATGTTTATTTCCTCATGTTAATTTGACACATTTTGTGGCCAAATAAATGGATTTTTCAAAGGTATATCTTCATTTGTTGTTGTTGAAATGATATCACTTTGATTATTGAAAAATTACTCCCACCAAACTGAATCAGCAATGTCAAAGCACTCATATGTATATCTAATACATTTTTTAATTTCTTCTAGGAAATCAGTATAATTTATATCTCTATTATGTCTGCGTGTATTATGAACTTCACCAACTGGTTGTAATAGCAATATTTTTTATGCAAATATTGGATGATCTAGAATGAACTTAAAAAATTCCAAACCCGATGACAGTGCCCATTCTGCAGTAGTTGAATACTTCTTGCCCCATATTAGTGTTTTTCCATCAATATTTTTATATGAAATTGATGTTGGAAGCTAATGCCATTAAGTTATTCAATGCATTTATCCTCACCATGTAATCCCAGAATAAACCTTCGCATGTCAACAGTTTCTTTGAACACATCAAAAGTAGGCTCTGGCATGTATGATTTCTTAATACATTCAATTAATGATGGCAAACTCCCAACTTCCTTCCTCCTCAATGTGATTGAAAAACGACTGAACATCTTATCAATATGGTCATGAGAGTACCCAACAAGAAGGAAACCAACCTTTACCTTTTGAAAATTTCTCAATTCAACAAGCATGGTTAGATATCCAAAAACAACTTGATTTTTGTTTTCACGGCAAGTGTTGTCCAATTGTAGATACAAAACTTCAAGAAGATTACCAAACCAATGAGAAAGCACATCATGAATTATGGTTATTGTCAGATTTTCATCATTATGAATATTTGGAGCTGTGAAGTACACCCTTGGCAACATTTTCCCATTGAAGACCATACAACCGACCAAGTGATACTGAATAAAACTTTCCTCCTGTAAATTTTTGGGTGTGCAAACAAAATGTGGTAAAAGTGTTTTCTTTTGGTCCATACCATCAATTATCAAACCCAAATATTTATTTGGATGATCATAACACTTCTTTTGATGCTTGTACAACTTTTTCCTTTCACTTGTTTGTTGTTTGCGATGCTCCTGAAGTTCTTTGACAATTGAATCTACACAAAATAAAAGAAAGCCATTAAGAAATATGTTTTCATATTTTATGACTATACAATTTTAAAAGTTAAAGCTATGAATGCTTACCTCTTTTTGACCCTTCACATTTGTCCCTTTTTTATTTAAGAGAATCACATATACTACAAATCCCCATCCTTGTCTTCTTAGGAATATATACATTTTTTAATTCTTTCTTCCATACCTTCACAAAATATTGATATGTAATAAACTAACCATGTCCATCAGAACCTTCTGCATATTCTTTGTATAAGTTGTAGGTTTCTTGTCTTGAAAAATTATCTGGAATATGTATTGTATCTCTATTTGGCATACACTCTTTATGCTTTGAAAAGAAATCTTTCATCCATGACATTGTAGAATTTGATAATGGCTCAAACTGTTGTTTATGATTTACTTCTGAATAAAATGTAGGATCCTTTTCCAAATTTTCTTGGATTCTCGAGAGACGAAAATTACCCATCGAATGAAACATTTTGAAAGCCTTTCTACAGATAAATAAAGACCAAATATACCCGGATGCGGGTGTTAGTACTTGGCATTAACTCCAATGCTTAAGCCACTGGGAGGCAGGACGGATCCTCATCCCCTGCGCGTGGAGAGCTTTGGTAATTGCTGTGAGTATTGCTGTCATCGCGGTGGTCATCGGACGGCAGCATTAACTCAGCAGCAGGGCCGACGGGACATGGCATTAAGGATGCTACCGGAACGGCGTCGGAGAGCATTCATTCCTGGAGGGGCAGCGCAAGGTTTCAAGCGAATGCAGAGGAGCCGACGGGACGCGGCCTTAAGGCCAACTCAGAGCAGGCGTGGGATGGCATTAACGTCTGGTTTGGTGGCACAGAGCTCCAAGGGTAGCAGGGGAGGTGCCAAGGGACTCCCACGCGCTGCAGTTATGACAATTTTATTATTTATAGGAACCTGCCATTGTATTCTGGCTCATCGCGGGCAAATTATGCACAGGCGTTTCGGAGGAAGCTATCCCGCTCATTCTCGCAGAGATTCTTGCAGTATAGGCGGTTCTGCTGCTTCTGGCAATATGCCAAGGGATAGAGGTATCCCCAGAAGAGGGGGAAGATCTGGGGTGAGGGTAAGCTCGGACAGGGGCAGTGTGCAGCCTGTTTCTCCAATCAACGAGGCGCCCCCTTCACCAGATACGGATGATTCTGAGCAGGAGTGCTTGCTTCCGCAGGGCACGTATCAATCCTTTCGCTTTCGCTTCCCAAGCCGCCTAGCGTATCCAGAAGTTGTGGTAAATTTCTCAGTTTTTATCACGGAAGAGGACCCTAGCTCCCCTCCCCGAGCTCATGACAATGATGTTTTTATTGCGGATATGACGGGTCTGGTTCACCGGACGAGACGCGATGCTGAGGTTCCAGCTCCCAGCGTTTTAGCGCAGCCAGCAGAACCACGGGAGGACTCAGGCAACGATCTCTCTATTCAGGAAATTCTGCAACTTCCAGACTTGAATGTTGCTGAAGACGTCCCAGGTGTCCCAGTTCCCCCTGATCCTGAAGAAGGGATGGTCATCTGGATTGACTCCCCCAGCTATGGTGACAGCGTTCCAGCGGACCCGGCCAGCCAGCTTACATAATCTACTCCGGTGATTTCTTCTGGTTTTGGTCTTAATGTCTTCGTTTCTTATGTCTTTCTCTAGCTTTTTCAACTCTCTAGCTTTCTACAGATACTGCTGCTGGTTCCAAGTCATAGCAGTAATCTTTTTTTGCTTTAAAGCTCACAATGTAATATGGCACTACTCTATTAGTGGCCACAGTATCTCTGTCAGCAGGACTATTAGTTTTTTGTCTTCAAGAAATCATAGGGCAGATAGTGATTCTGGGTTTCAAGTAAAGGCGGATAGACAGATTGTCAAGCCTTTTCAGCTCAAAGAATGGCCTCGGCCTCTTTTGTAAAATCTAAAAGCTCTGTAAATATTCTCCTTTTTTAATATAGAATTAGCACTTACTTAGAAAAAAAAAAAAAAAAAAAGACCAAATATGATAATCATAACCTGACAATGTAGATTGCATGCACCCAATTAAATATGAATTTTGCATGCTTTTATTCATTGACAAATATCTCTTCCTTTTCTCTAATGCAAATTTGAAATCCATATGTTTCAAGCAAATTTTTTGACAGCATTCACTTGAAATGAGAGCGTTGATAGAACATCTTCTCGTCAAATATTCTGCTCTACCCCTTGTATACCTAGAACATATTGCATTGATATGAAAATGTCTGCTCCTACTCCTTGATACAATATTTCTTGGCAACATCTCCATCATTGGATCATCATTTGTATAAGCATTTTCATCATCATTCTGAGAAATGTTATCCACACTATGATCAGTTGTGCTTTTCAAATACTGACTTGGAGGATATTCTTCATCTTCCCCTTCTTCAGTGCTATTTTTATAGTCCTTAGAATTGGGACTAAATGGAAAATTTGACTCGATGTTTATTGGATATTCTTCCTCATGTGCATTGTCAGTGCTACTCTCATAGTCCGTAGAATTAGGACTACATCGGAAATGTGAATGTTTACTTACTGAAAATGCTACATCTTGTCCTTTGTCACTGCTACTCTCATAGCCCTTAGGATTAGGACTAAGTGCTTCATCCTGTCCTTCATCACTACTGCTCTCATAGTCCATAGTATTAGGACTAAGAGGATACCGTGACACTCCATTCTTTTGAAATTTTACATCATGCTCTTCATCACTGCTGCTCTCATAGTCCATAGGATTAGGACTAAGTGGACACCGTGACACTCTATTCTTTTGAAATTTGTCATCATGCTCTTCATCGCTGCTACTCTCATAGTCCATTGCATTAGGACTAAGAGGACACTGTGACACTCCATTCTTTTGAAATTTTTCATCATGCTCTTCATCACTGCTGCTCTCATATCCCATAGGATTAGGACTAAGTGGACATTGTGATACTTCATTCTTTTGAAATTCTTCATCATGTTCTTCATCATTACTGCTTTCATAGTCCATAGGATTAGGACTAAGTGGACACTGTGACACTCTATTCAGTTGAAATTTTTCATCACTATTGCTCTCATAGTCCATAGGATTAGGACTAAGAGGACACCATGACTCTCCATTCTTTTGAAATTTTTCATCATGCTTTTCATCACTACTGCTCTCATAGTCCATAGGATTAGGACTAAGTGGACACCGTGACACTCCATTCTTTTGAAATTTGTCATCATGTTCTTCATCATTGCTGCTCTCATATTCCATAAGATTAGGACTAAGAGGACACCGTGACACTCCATTCTTTTGAAATTTTTCATCATGCTCTTCATCACTGTTGCTCTAATAGTCCATAGGATTAGGACTAAGTGGACACCATGATGCTCCATTATTTTAAAATTCGTCATCATGCTCTACATCACCGTTGGTCTCATAGTCCATAGGATTAGGACTAAGTGGACACTGCGACACTCCATTCTTTTGAAATTCGTCATCATGCTCTTCATCATTGTTGCTGTCATAGTCCATAGGATTAGGACTAAGTGGAAATCGTGACACTCCATTCTTTTGAAATTCTTCATCATGCTCCTCATCGTTGTTACTCTCATAATCCTTAGGATTAGGACTAAGTGGAAACTGTGTCTCTTTATTTATTTGAAATTATTTATCCCCTCTTTCATCAATGCTGCTCTCATAGTCCTTAGGATTAGAACTAAGTGGAAGAATTGATTTTTTATTCATAGTGGAAGAATTTCTGTTATATTCATTAATATGAATAGAGTTGTTACACGACAAAGATGTTGATGCTTCACGAAGTGAAACTTCACTATCAGAAGAATCCATCCCTTTCAAATAGAAAAGGTTGAATGATACAAATGTAGACTCTCCTAATGATATTATATAGCTTAAAGAATGAAATTTTCCCTCCAAAATTTTTCGCCAAAATTTTTCCCTCCAAAAATTTCATTTCATGTATTTCCCTCTATTATTTTATTCTACAATTTATTGAAAAAATTTAACTATTTTTTTTTAAATAAATCTTTCAATTTAAAATTGTAAACTAAATCTTTTACTTAAATTAATTTAATAGTTAAACTATATAATATTTACTAGACAATTGAATTTTTTTTTTTTAGTACCTTCTAAAACAAATTAATCCCACAGTCACCGTGCTGTAAAACAATTCCATAATATTCGCTTTATCATAGTTTCCTATATTGCCATAACAAAATTAACATGTTAAATTTTTTTAAAAACAAATTAATCCCACATTAACCATACGGTAAAACATTTTCGTAATTTCACCTATATAATAAATTTCATTATTACTATTACTCACATCACATCAAGGTTTTTCGTGGTTCATTAAAAGACTTGGAGCGAATTTGTGGAACAGCTACATTGCTATCAACAACATATTCAACAGAGGATTCTCGCATTTGAAAGATTAGTTAATTTTTTTGCTTTGAAAATTTTAAATTAAATAAGTTTAATGAAGTTTAATTTTTTTTTTAAATTAAAAATTTTTGTGGGCCAAATTTACCCACTACGTCCACAGTGGGCATGGTGGGCCCGGTAATGCTCATTGTGGCCAAACGGGGAATCACCCCGCCACCCCCGCAGGCCGTTGGGACGCCAGGGTGGGGCGGGGGCTGCGAACAGCTGGAATCGCCCTACCACCCCCGTGGGCCGTTGGGCTGCCGAGGTGGGGCTAGGCTTGTTTGCAGCCCCCCGCCCCACCTCGGCAGCCCAACGGCCCCCACGGGCCGTTAGGTCGCCGGGGTGGGGTGGGGACTGTTCGCAGCCCTCCGTCGAGGTGGGGCGGCATTGGGGTTCAGGAGGGGGGGCAATTGTTGGGCCCACAAGGTGGGCTAGGGGGGGCAGACCCAACGGCTGGCTCAGTTGGCCGGCCAATTTTCCAGGTGCGGTGGTAGGGCGGTGTATTTGTTAATTTTTTTTTTTTAATTGTTATGGTTTATAAAATTAATTATCATTTATCGTTTTCATTGTTAATTTAAGTTATTATTTTTTTGTGATTTATTGAATTATGTGTCTTTTTTTTTCTTCAGGAAAATGACATCAAAGAATATTTATGTGAATCTTTCTGGACCAAAGACTCTTAAAGGTGGATCTTCCAAAAACATTGGTGAACAAACCCCACCTGAGCTGATGGCTACAAATCTTTCAAGTGCCTCAAATGATAAGAAGATTTCATACTGGAAGAAATCAAAAGAAGTGAAACTTCCATCAAATGTCTAGTATGTGAAAAAAAGAGAAAGCCAAAATGTGCAGATATATCTATATGTTGATATACCTAATGATAATGGAATTTATGAGGTGATGGAAAAGGTCATAGACATGTGTTCGGTACCGGACAATGAAGTTATTTACATACTTACAAAACCGCCCAAGTCACATGAAATGATTAAATACCAGTTATCATATTCATTGTATGACATGAGAGAGGTATCTACAAAGTTAGGTAAACAAATTGTAAATGAGATGACACAAAATATCGTAAGTATTGTTATTTATATTTGTGTTTTGCGTTCTTGTAACTGTCTCACTATATTTTTATAGCTTTGTTTTTATTGACATATGATATTTTGTTTGGCGGAATTTTGTTGAAAGTTGTTCAATTAGGTTGGGAGGCATTCATTTCATAGAGCATGATATTATGAAAGTTGTCAACAGTTTCTACTCAATGTCAGAAGAAGATATGGCAAACAAGCAAAATATAGTAATTCATGATGCTACAAAACTACATCCAAGTGATCAAAAAAAAAAACACCTCTAATGGATAAATCTAGCAAGGGTAGACACGTTACTTTTGAAGACGAGGAAGTTGAAACTGGCAGTGAAGAATATGTTGTCGTTACTGAGGATGACATTGGAACTGAGAAGAGTCGTAAAAGACCAAAAGTAACAATACCCAAGAATAAATCTGTTCCAGTTAATGATGAGAATGTTATGAGGAAGAAAGGTAAAGTTGAACATTTTGAAGTAGTCATTACCAACAGTCAAGAACCTAGTGAAATTTCAAAAGAAAGTAGAGAAATCATTACACCAGGAGCTGATTTAGAGGATGGCATTATCAAAACAAAACAAAATTTCATTTGACATAACTTGACAAAGAGAAACTTAATTGAGGGTGCTTTTACATTTCAGCTTAATGTCAGACAAATCTATAAGCAGAGAAATCATTACACCAGGAGCTGATTTAGAGGATGGAATTATCAAAACAAAACAAAATGTCATTCGACAGAACTTGACAAAGAGAAACTTAATTTAGGGTGGTCGTACATTTTATCTTAATGTCAGAAAAATCTATAAGGCAAGTGAAGGACAATGTAAATATCAAATCAGAAATCCACACCATCTGCATGGTCACAACTTGAAGACATTGATGAGGTACAATGCATATGCTCATGTGGTTAATTATGTGCTTCTTGTTGATCCAGTTCAAATTCCCAATAAAGAAGAATTTGATAAGTCAAAATGTTTTGAATGCAATTATTATGTGCTTGGAGGGAACCGTTCTGTAGAAGCTCAAAGATAATTGATGGAGGAATATCCCAATAACCCACATTTTGAAACAATGAAATGTATCATTTATGCTGGTTTATCAGATACAGAAGCAAAGTTAGTGGCATGGGATCATAATTCAGATAATGAATATAGGATGCCTATGACTTTCATCTAAAAGGTTAGATTTATTCATAGTGAATTTGAAGAAAAATGTGGTGGGGATAAGATAAATGTTACTGTAGATTTCCACAGGGAATGTTGTATGGAAATGGGCTATCAAATTGAAGAGAAAATCAATTCAAAAGGTGACAAAGGCGGCAAAGTTAGTGATTTATTCAGAGGTGTTGATAACGTTTTCTAGTTGGCATTTAGAACTGAAAAGATATGGGAGTTTATTAATGAGATTTTTAGCACGTGGGAGAACATTGGCATTAAAAACCAAAAGGTCTAAAGGTCTAAACCATTGATATGTAGCAACAGTAAATTAAGGCCTGAAATGAAGCAGCTTCCAGAAGATATGAATATCACACTTTGGAGAGCATTGCAAGGAGTGAAGGATGAAAAACTTGTCAAAGCAATATTATCTCATGTGAGGTCAGGGGAATTATCATTGGAGGAAATGTCTGAGGAATTTCAAAAGTAAGTTTGTTGAATTATTTTTATTTATTTCTAGATTATAATTTTCTTTTAAATATAACATATTGTTCTTAGTAGTATTTTTTATACATATCATTATATTAACTTTTTTTACTTTATCTACGCAGTCACAAAGTTTACATGAAAATTCAAGAACAAATGGTTAAATTGTTGAATGAGGATAGTTGGGATGATGTTGTACGCAACTATCCAGATTCAAGTTCTACATTAACATTAATTTTATTATTATTATTATTATTTATCTTGCATTTAAAAAAGTATGTTGATTTATACATTAATTTTTATTCATTTGTATACTATTTTTAATTTATAACTTACACATATTTTTTTATTTTATAAAAGATGAAGAAGTATTCAAATGGAGCACCAGATAGTTTCAGAACCTTTATTGGAAAATTTAAGATCAAAAGACTGAAGAAGCAACATCTTAAGAATGTTGAACTTGATCCAACTCTTACTGATTTCATTTGGAATGGGCTTGACACTATTCAATATCAAGTAATACAAGGCGACTGTGAAGACATTGCTAAACTCATATCTAAAAGGGATTATGCCCTAGTTATTACAAATATTCCCCATGGTTTCAATATTCCAAACATTGACTATGATAGTAACCCTTATACTTATCAGTCTCTTAGTAAATTGGTTGCGTGATTTCTAGAAGTCACATCATCACCATTATGGAGATTTGTGACATTTCATTCAGACACACAATTGGCAATGTTATTGTCAAGCTTCAAAGGGAAAACAAATTCAAGGGTGCAGCTTACATGGTAAGACATTTAAAATGTATATTTGATTAATGTTAAAAAAATCATTTATGTACAAGTTAATTGAACTTTTACTATTTCATGTTATAGGAAAAAGTCAAATCTTCTTAATCGTGAAGATCAACCATTTATAAATGAGTGTGAGTTCATCCATATTGATAGTTGGGCAAAAGATGATAGCTATATGTCTATGATTTTTAATTGGGTAGATGGAAATAGTCATAGCCAAATACTGACTTATGATGTTGTTGTGAGAAAACTAACATATGAAGACAGAAACAAAAAAAGAGATAGTTAACATTTATAAAAAACCACAGTTATTGATTAACTATCTTATAGACATATGTTCAAATGAAGGAGATTGGGTTCTGTATTTATTTTATGGCTCAGATAAGTTTTATTATATGGAATTGAATTTCAATATGTTATTTCTTATTTTATATGTCATTGTACTAATTTACTTCATTATTTTTTGTGCTTGATAATTAGGTACAACACTAGTATGTTGCCTTCAAAAAGAAAGAAATTGCATTGTCATTGAAAAAGATCCAATACAGTGCAATTTTATTCAGCAAAGAATTAATGCTCTTCAATTTCTTCCAAATGCAATGCAAAAAATTGGGTTGAAGAAAGGGGACTTTAGTGAATCACGTGTGGCAAAAAAGGCAAAGGAACCCCAACCACCATTACACGAAATGATTGGAAAGGCATACATTTGGAGATTCGCAGACATCAAAGATCCATTAGAAGAGGAAAATGAGCAAAATGAAGCAGAAAATATTGTGGAAGAAGACAATGATGAAACTCTAGAGGATGAAGAGTTTGGATTACATGACATTGCTGATTAAATTTAAGTATGCTTTGAAATGAAGCTCATTTTTTGTAACTATTAATTAGTTACACTTGTAATATTTTGTCTTTGACATTTTATGAGAAGAATAAGCACTCAATTAAGATTGTTATGCGTTCAATATTTGTATTATGTGATTTTTGCATTAATTTGTATGTTAATCATTATTTTTTGAAAAAAACAATGATTATTATTATTTTTTTGACATGAAATTCATAAAAAAAAAAAAAAAAAAAAAACTATTATTTAACCATTTTTAGTTAAAATTTTCCTTTAAAAATTGTGATTTTGACATGTCATTTCTAGTAAAAAAAATTATCAAAAGTTGTAGTTTTTAGTTATATTTATGTTGAAAATGGTTATTTTTATGTCAATTGTTAAAAATTATTGTTTTTTAGAGACAATTATTTCATGTGGATTGAAAATTTAATTAATGATGTATAAATATGTAGAATATCAAAAATTCAAAATATGGACATTCTTTTTTAAATATGCAAAACAATAAAAACCTCGCTACAAAAAAAAATAAAAATAAAAATAAGAAAATATGAAGAAGAAGACCACTTCAAAAATTATTAAATTTAGAAAATAATTATTTACATTTCATACATTAGAAAATTTAAAGTCAAAAAATAGGTCTTTTAAAAAAAGGATATGATGCAGAATTACCACTTTTTAAAATCAGCATGAAAATCACTACCATTTTAAAACGTAAAGTACATAAAAAAATTTAAAGTGCCAAAAACTATGCTCTAAAAAAACATGTGTGTTTTGCATCACCCATTTTCAAAATCGGGTCACTTTTTTGCTATCTCTACGAAACGGGTAATAGTATCAGTTCTCGTTTCAAAGTTTACATTGTTTCATTCTAAGCATTTCATGATATAATCAAACATTCATTCCAGCAACCTAAAGGGTCAAAACTGAGAGTTACATAACCATTTTCTCCACTAAGATACATATCTCTAAATTCATGAGTAATTAGTTTCCATTTTGTTTTGCAAGGTGAAGGATTCATACCACTCATTTCACTACTCAACAATTCCTTAAGATTATTAGAAGTTATTTGCTTTCATGACATTCATTCATGAAATTGTTGTTCCTTACAAGTATACATGCACTCAATGCACCAAGCATATGTACCATCATGATTCATAAGATGAGTGTCATGACAAAATCATATCATATCAATTCATGGATGCATCACAAGTATTCCAGTAATATTTAGATACTAAAGGCTTCTTTCATTTATCATAACCCACTAGGTATTAATGACAAACTTGCTTCATATATAAACAATTCCATACAATTCTCACATTAACTATGAAAAACCAATCCTTCAACTACATGTTCTTTATCAACAAACTCAACATTATATGATGGAATCACTTGTCTCAAGCTTAGAAACTATTGGGCCAATACTCATGGACTCATGAACACAATTGTAGTCCCTACATTTGCTTCATACATCCCACATTTTCATGCATTCTCTCAATGCATTACCAAACATATTTTATCTCATGAGTGTATTATTCATTCATTTAATCTTTGTTCAACATGGCAGCTCAATGCATGCACACATTATTAAGATTTTACTAAAAAATTTGTGCTGACAATTTTTTTCCTTAACCATACCCCTTCTTTGGAATCCATACAATACATGCATTAATTTGAAAACCAAAAGTTGTCGAATTAAGTTGAAAGGAATTCTAAGAATTCCTTTACCTTTTTATCTTTTCTTGCTACTTTCCCTACTTACTTAGCTACCATCACATGCATTCTCAGCTAAGATCTTTTCAAGGAGTTCAATTAGCTTTTTAGCATACTTGATGTTACAACATTCAACAACCCCTAAAATGATCTCAACCTCACATATTAGTCACAACTCTATCATTTCATCTACTTACACACAAGGGAATTTACACAATGCATCCAATTTACACATTCAAACAATGCCTTCAATCATGCACCCAGACATGTGCATATATATCTCATCATGCATGTGCCATATTTGCACATATTCCATGCTATTCATATACATTTACTTTTAAATATAATTTTCAGCCTCTCACATTTTCATTCATTCACATGACAAGTATCATAAGCATAAGCATAAGCACACTACTTTTTTTCATGTGGTAGTTAACAACAAGAGATCACTATTTGTTATAGACATTTTTGTGCCTTACAGCATTGAGCATGAAATGTCCATAATCCAAGGGATCCAAAGTCCCTAAATGAGTTGTTCCTACCCCTAAAGGAACAAGGTCAACAAGAGACAACTTCTCCCAAAAGTTCTCCACCAAAAACCACTCAGAAACAGTCAATTCAGGATCAATTCAGAGGCTCCACTAGCTGTCTACGCTGAAATGCAGAGATTACACTGGCTAGGTGCACTGCAACGCAGGTAGAAGCACTACCAGGGTGCGCTGAGCGGGAAATGACAAATGGAAAGTTCATTCAACGAGGTGGAAAGACCCTGGAAGCTTCCAGAATCTTCCTCAATGACACTTGCCTCAATGAATTCGACCAAGTGATGAGTAAGAGGTTCTCAACCTCCAAGTGGAAGCAAGAACTGACAGAGAGAAGCCACAAGTCAAAACATAAGCTGACTCATCCTCTCTGCTTACATCTATATATGGATCTCTCACCCAGAGGTTCAGGAGGCTGGAATTTTGTACTTTGCAGAGAATTGCTGTTGGTTTGAGATTGAGATTAGTACATTGGGTGATTTATGCTTTGTTGGAGGAGAGGAAGGGATTCTTTTGCTGGGAGGTAGATGCTGGATCGGGACTCATTTGGTTGTATCTCCTCTTGAACCTTGTTATCATATCAGTAAAGCTACTTGAGTTTCTCCTATATGCTTGTATTTCAATGATGTTTTGTTATATTTGCATATTTAGTTTATATCTGATCCTAAACTAGTTATGAATGTGAATCTATATCTTTTGTGTAGTTTTCCTCTCTTGTGATCTTGCAGGAACTGGGTGAAGCTGGACCAGTGAAAGATCAGGCAGCGGGAAGCTAACGAAAGAGGGAGAGTGATTGGATCGACAAACTAGCGGAAGACACCGATTAGTTACATCCTTCTTTCTCTATTTGCATCTCATAAAGAAGAATACTCAGATAGCTTTCCTTGTTTGTTGCTAAGGCACTATCACCTCTTAGAGTGGCATAGGGGCATTCCGAATTGGATACTTTTCCCAACAACAAATTGGCGACTCCACTGGGGATAGTATCTTGTTAGTTTATTTGTTTTTCTATTGCTATTCATTTCATAAACTCAAGAGTGCCGAATCGAACTGCATTTGCTATTTACAAATGCAAAGTAGAGATCAGCTACTCTAGTCCTCTCACTGGGACTGTTTATGATCTGAGAAGCTGATCCACAAGTTCTCTAACAGCCCTTTGTGATAGATCTTAGTCCTCCTATAAATCATCCTCCTAATTGTACCTAATTGATAGCTTTTATCCGGCCAAAAACTGTATATCAAACTGCAAACCGTAACCCAGAACCCAGAAACAACTCTCGTTTCTGCTTCAGCGTAGACTCTGTGAAGAGGTTCTACATTTCAACGCAGGTCCCGTGAAGGCTACCTGCGCTGAATGTCAGACCCTCTGTGTTGAGGGTGCGCTGATCAGTCTTTGCCTTGTGCAGCTGTGGTTCCCTGCTTCCTTTTGCTCAGTTTTCTCTCTGTTTTTTGCAGCCTGTTATCAATCAGTGTACCTATCTAAAACCCCTTTTCTTTGCCTCAATTCCGCCTCGGTTGTATAAAGAAACTGTATTTGTTCTTTGTGTATTTGTTACATCATTTGCAGTTTCCCATTACAAAAGTAAACTAGTCATACTGTCGCCCTTAGATCTAGACCTGTCATAAGTGTCGTTTTGATCTTAGGAGTGAGTTTGTTTGCTGTTCACAGTTGATTTAGCTTTTACTTTTGTCTTTTGGTTTGAATTTATGCATTTCAAGTGTCGAAACAAGTAAATCATAAAGTGTCGTAATCGTCTTTTTGATTTCGAAAAAGGAACTTGTTTGTGTTTTCACTTGAAATCGAATTCAAATTTATATAACAGCTTTCTTTTTAGGCATCAATATTAAGAAAGTGAAAACAAATACATGCATATGTGCATTTGCATTTTGACATTTTGTATGTTGATTTAGGGAAAGTGCATTACTGTGTGCTCTATGCTCTTTGAGAAAAGATGGTGTCTTTCTTTTCCCTTTGTAGCTAGGATTTTCATTGTTGAAAAGATATAAAAGCTTGCTTATCATCTTTAGACTGCATTTAGGAATTGTATCATACATCTCGTGGTGATCCAAAAAGGCAAACTTCTAAGAAAGATCAACCTAAAATAAATTGAATGAACTTAACAACGCTTTGTAACATAATGCACAACATAGAGGTCTAGGCTAGAGACGTGTTCCGGCGTCGTAAAACCTGGTCACTGGTCGCCTCACTGATGGTTGGGTGATTCCTCCTGAGAGACGATAATTGCTAGTACGGATTGTGCTCCCACGTACCGTCGCGTATATATTGGGAGACCCCTATAGGAATAAAACCTTTATCCATAGGAAGCCGTGTCAGCCGCCCTACTGATCGCAATGCACTGAACACAGCATTCAGGAAGATTGACCGCCCGTACCCTAAAAAGTATTATGCGGTTTTGCGAAAAGTTTGGCACACCCTCTACCTAGAACTCCAGAGCAGTTCCTTTTGGCCTTTTTCAGACTCTATAACGGAAAAAGTCCATCCGAGCATTTGTCACTTCGGGCTCGTTAAAACATCGAAGGAGACTAGAGTCATCTTTAGCTTTTTCTCGACTCTTTAAAATTGAAAAAGCAAGTTGTGTCTAAGCGTCGTTAAAAATTTATTTTAAACGGAACAATCACCCCTTTTTCCTGCGTTGATCTTTAGGTTGAGAAAATGGAGCCCACCAACCAAGGAATTCCCCTTGGTGGAAATCCTAGTCCCTTCTCCTCTTGGGGAGATGTTGGTGCGCCCCATATGGCCACATTGTCGCTTCCAGGACTGACAATTGGCCTGCCGGTCTGGCTCTTCTCAACCAATGTCGTTCAGAACACCACTATTCCTGAACAGTCGAATCAACAATTAGACGAGTCTAGAATTTCCCACCAACCTTCTACTTTCTATAATTCTTCCTCTCTTCCTTCCTCTTCACGTAACGGAACTGGTAAGACTAAAAACCAAGTTCCTAAGGAGAAGAAGGAAAATAAGAAGAAAGAGAAAAAGAAGAAGGAGCCAAAGGCAAATAAGGGAAAACAAGTGTCGTCTGATGAAATTCCACACACAGCACTGACTAGGCCTAAATCGCCATGTGTCATCTGCAAGGGATACCACTTTCATAGAGATTGTCCCTGCATCCCTCGGATACTAAGGGACTGGTCTCCCCGTTTGCACAATCCGGTGTCATCAACCTCTGATAGTCATGTTGAAAATACACCGTCAACTAGCGAAAGTGAAGTTCCAGGACAGAAAGGGAGGGCTAGACCTCCCTGTAGACTGTGCGAAGGCAACCACGCCCTCCACCGTTGTCCCTTCTTAGACGAGGCTAAAAGAGTCTTGGAAGATCGTCCGGTTTCACCGTTACGACTTCCTCCTGGATATCAAAAACTCTTGCCAAGTCCTTCGTTAGTTGAGAATCCAGCTGGCCCGCTCAGGTGGTCAGCTGAAGCGTCTATCATTGAGGATAAACCGACTGAATCCATACCAGACGAAATTCAAAAGGTCGAGGCGGCAGTTGACCCGGTCTTGCCTTCAGAGGATTTATCTTCGAATGATACAGTCACCGAAGAGGATAAGGATGACACCATCCAGATTCTTTTCATCAACACAGACTCCGATGAACATGGGGGCAATGCACCCATCCCTTTATCGCAGGAAGGAAGTTCGTCAGAGCGATATCCGGCCGTCTACTTGGTCCCACCACCAAGCAACCTAGTTGTATCCTTCGACTGGAACCAACTAGGCAGACCCCGGTTGCCAGCAAGCATACCATTCAGAATTATCGTTCAAATATACAGAATGGTAATGGCTGGCACCATCATTGATGAGGGTGCATCTGTGAGTATCCTTTCCTCTATTGCTTGGAAAGCGCTTGGTTCGCCAACGCTTTTGCCTAAAATGAGAAATCTGACAGGCTTCGATAAAGGAACCAGTCGACCTTTAGGGATCCTCCCCAATGTGCCGATAACATTGAAAGGGAAGACCGTTCAAATGAACGTGATGGTTGTCCAAGGACCCTTGGATTATAACCTACTCCTTGGACGATACTATATATATTGCATGGGAGCCATCGTCTCCTCACCCTTTAGAGTAATGTGTTTTCCGCACGAAGGAAGAGTGGTCAAGCTCGTGGACCAGCTTTCATTTCCCGGATCACGCATCGCAAATAGTCACACACCATCCCTAAATGGTCTCTTCACGCAAGAAGTGTCTCAACCCACGGTCCGTCCTCCTGATGAGCGTGAGTGATTCAGAAGGATATGACTGGAACCCAGGGGGCATGCGTCCTGGTCTGCTTCGGCAGGAAAACTTTGGGTATAGGGTAGGTTTCCGCGGGAGAATATGACTAGTCTGTACCCCGCCCATGCTGGAAGAGGGTTATTCTAGAATAAGATTCTCTTGTCAAAGTTATGTGATTTGACAGAACTGAGTCAATCACCTTTGTTTATCTCGGTAGACATCGCCGAAGAAATGTTTTGTTTGCTGCGCAAATGAGACAATCTTTGGTAACCTGTAAGAGGTAGGCCTCTCTCGCTAAAACAAATGTTTTATCGGACTAAAGTAGGGGTAACTTTGAAACTCTGTTTTATACCTGGGGGCATGCAAACCTTTTGGAGTGCAAGCAAGGGGTGGCTATTTTTTTTTTTTTTTAATTTTTAGGTCCTCCCTTTAAACCTGTAGGTCTAACCCTTTAAACTCGTAGGATTAGCTGTTTCCAAACTTGCATAACGAAAGGATTTCGGGGCAAAGCTTTATGAGGTGAAAGCCCCATAAAAAATGGCATCTTAAATGAGACATTCTTATCATATGACTGGATTAATCGAGCAGTTTTAGCACATAGTTCATGCTCGTTAAAAAATAAACATAAGATTGAGCAGTTTTAACACATAGTTCATGCTCATTAAAAAATAAACATAAGATCGAGCAAGTGTTTCAATTTGCGTTTAAGCTCGTTAAAAAATGAACTACCCGGTAAATAACCACTGCGAATGTAGATTTATCAGCCATTAAATCCTTGGTCGTGTTTGCACCGTCACCTCCACTTTTCCATTGGTCGATCATTCACCTCCATTTGATTGTTTACCCATTTTGAGGAACAATTGCGAAGAGTGATTTCACTAGCCATCCTTATGACACTGCCGTGATTTGGAAATTCCAAACCTTACCTGGAATCAGCTGCTAACCCGTTTCATCACTCGTTCCTCAAAAGACGAGTCTTCTTTAAGCTCTTTTCATCTGACTCGTAAAATATGAAAATATTGCCGAGTTTTGGCCTTCCAGCTCGTTAAAGCGACCGGAAGTGCTATCCCTCCTCTAGATTTTAATCTTTTTGGACCTGAGGGATTATTGCACAAAAAGATCGAGCGCTTGTTTTGTTCGGCTCGTTAAAACTATCGAAAACTCATCCCTTCTGTATTGTTTTATACTTTTTCGGACTTAAGGGATTAGATGACGAAAAAGGAACTTTGGAGTTATCTTTACGTACCTTTTCAGACTCTCTAAAATTGAAAAGGACCGAGTTATCTTTGTCGTTAGACTCGTTAAAAAGCATTAATAGCGACAAACTTGTCTTTAGACGAGAACGAGTTTCACTATCGCTAGGCTCGTTAAAACATAGCGATGGGTTTGCCCGAAGGGAAAATTATAGAACAAGCATATGTTATCCTCCTCAAGCTTGACAAAAATAAAGAGGTACTGGTCAAAAATGATTGGGGAAAAATTGGGAAGAAACTCAAAGAACTTTTATTGGTAGCAAGTCGCTCTTGAACATGACACTTCCACTCCGTGCCTGAGTCGGGTTGGGTTGTTTCATTCACCGGTCACATCGCCATGGTCTCGCCAATACCATCCACCTTTGGGGTAAATGCTACCAATCCATCACACAAGTGTCGCCGATATGTTCAAGAGAAGTCATCCAGAGAAGTCAACCATGTCCCATCCACTACCATACATTATCCTTCATCCTTTCATGACCGCCACCCTGAACCATATATCATCAGATCGTTTTCACCTCCATCAAAATCATTTGCTCCGTTCCATGTCACTGATGTGGGATACATTAAGGACCTCCTTTGACGGATCGCTTCTTGTCGACATCAGCTCATTATCCAAGAAGTTGATCTAGGAACACCCCCTTCAGTACTTTGAAGCTTGCATGCCTCAATGGCAAGTTTCTCACTTCCGGCGACAGGTATACATCAATGACTTTCGACCGGGAGATTTTGCGTGGTGTTCGACGCCAAGTCCTTTATTCACACCACGTGAATTGTACTACAGTACCTTGAGGGTCATTATCATTATCGGTGATTCCTCTCGCGCTTGTTAATAGTTTACATCATTGACTGGTAATCAAGCGATGTCTTTCCATGTTCGACTTCAGAACATTTCTCACATGGATCGACTTGTACTTAGAGTGAAGATCGGACGAGATTGAAGACCCCGGATCTAGTTTCATCCATCCGGGCTGCGATATATATTCAGGAAAGATAAAGACATTGACATGTACATCATTGCAGCAGATAATCATCCTACCAAAAGGATGACGATTTCATCAAAATCATCAGTCTACCATCAGACGATTGTATGTTCTATGTACAGAAAAATGAATTTATAAAGCTGAGCATGGGAATGCCCGCCTCAGCTAGATCATGAAAGCAGTATGAAAAATAATGTATTGTATTGTATCTTATTACAGGTCTCCTCCCAGCATTGGAAGAACTTCGGATCCTCCTAATAAAGCATTTCACCCGATAAACGGCCTCATACTTTAGGGGGCAACTGTTATAGACATTTTTGTGCCTTACAGCATTGAGCATGAAATGTCCATAATCCAAGGGATCCAAAGTCCCTAAATGAGTTGTTCCTACCCCTAAAGGAACAAGGTCAACAAGAGACAGCTTCTCCCAAAAGTTCTCCACCAAAAACCACTCAGAAACAGTCAATTCAGGATCAATTCAGAGGCTCCACTAGCTGTCTGCGCTGAAATGTAGAGATTACACTGGCTAGGTGCACTGCAACGTGGGTAGAAGCACTACCAGGGTGCGCTGAGCGGGAAATGACAAATGGCAAGTTCATTCAATGAGGTGGAAAGACCCTGGAAGCTTCCAGAATCTTCCTCAATGACACTTGCCTCAATGAATTCGACCAAGTGATGATTAAGAGGTTCTCAACCTCCAAGTGGAAACAAAAACTGACAGAGAGAAGCCACAAGTCAAAACATAAGCTGACTCATCCTCTCTGCTTACATCTATATATGGATCTCTCACCCAGAGGTTCAGGAGGCTAGAATTTTGTACTTTGCAGAGAATTGTTGTTGGTTTGAGATTGAGATTAGTACATTGGGTGATTTATGCTTTGTTTTTTTTTTTTCTTTGCTAAGACTAACCTACGCACCCACGGGGATTTGAACCAGTGACCTATCGCAAGGAGTGCCTTAACAGCGCACCCATTCACCGTCAATCCAAAGCCCCGTGGGCTGGTGATTTATGCTTTGTTGGAGGAGAGGAAGGGATTCTTTTGCTGGGAGGTAGATGCTGGATTGGGACTCATTTGGTTGTATCTCCTCTTGAACCTTGTTATCATATCAATAAAGCTACTTGAGTTTCTACTATATGCTTGTATTTCAATGATGTTTTGTTATATTTGCATATTTAGTTTATATCTGATCCTAAACTAGTTATGAATGTGAATCTATATCTTTTGTGTAGTTTTCCTCTCTTGTGATCTTGCAGGAACTGGGTGAAGCTGGACCAGTGAAAGAGCAGGCAGCGGGAAGCTAACGAAAGAGGGAGAGTGATTGGATCGACAAACTAGCGGAAGACACCAGTTAGTTACATCTTTCTTTCTCTATTTGCATCTCATAAAGAAGAATACTCAGATAGCTTTCCTTGTTTGTTGCTAAGGCACTATCACCTCTTAGAGTGCGATAGGGGCATTCCGAATTGGATACTTTTCCCAACAACACTATTACACACCTGCCATATGAACATTCCATTTGACATGGAATTCATTAGGTAACCTTTTTGTATTACCCAAAACATAACAAGTACTAGTTTATTTTTTCTTACCATTCACACACTCATATTATTTTCATAAATAAAATATCTCAGAAAAAACAATTTTCAGTTAAGGGAAATTCCCTTCTTAAGCCATTTTCACAATTGTGACTTCACTACCCATCCCGTTCATATTGACCTAGTCAAGCCCTCCTTGATTGATCCTTTATCCACATATTCCCTCTAATGAAACTCTACAAGGAAGTCTTCCAAGCTCATTAGGAATTTCATCACATGAATAAACATATCAATTTTATTAAACAAAGAAATAAGTTTTCTCAAATTCTTAGCAAGCTCCCAACCCAAATTTCTTCCTCATAACAACTATGGGGTCCCTGCCCCTTGCACTCTTGTGCATATCAATTGTCTCAATTATCTTAGAACATGATCACTCCATGCAATCTCAAAAGCATATACTCATATCATGCACTTAATCATGCATTCATAACAAGTGTGCATAAAATTCAAGAATCGTAATCAATCATACTTAGAACACTTACCTAGAGAAAACCACTGACTGAAAACAAGCTTCTTATTTTTTCTTAGCCATAAGCTCTACTGGTCCTATTTTTTTCAATAGTGAGTCATTCTCGAGCTAGAGCATGATTCCACAAAGACATTGGCTTACCAAGAACCTAGTATGATACATAAGAAGTACTAAACACAAACAAGGTCAAGGTACCAACCTCGATAACCTCCAACTAACAATCTCACATCCCCCCATCATCCCACTTGACCCAAGGTAGTGCACACCCTTATTTGATCATAACAATCCCTTAGGCCATGTCACTATCCTTCCAAGGTATCCAACTTATAAGGTTAGCCAAGGATTTCTCAAATCCCTATGGCTTATAGGAGTTTCATCTACCTTCACAGCGCTAGGTACTCTTCAGACCACACACACAAACACTTATCCCTACACTTCTCCCTCTAGGGCTCTAGCCTTCCACAAGGAAACCAAAGGAGAAGTGAACTCACAATGCTATCACAACATGCATATCAACATGCATAGGTTCCACTTATACCATTCTCTCATCAACACCTTATCTTCCATACCCTTTATTCCAAAGTACTACATGTAGCATATTCATTGGCTTCCCAATCATGTTGTCAACTTGTTCATGGTTACATTTTCACCATTAACCACTATTAGTAATTTGAATCATGTTATGGAAACATACTACTTTGAGTCTTTATGCATGCACATCCATTACTATATGCACCTAGCATATCTTCATGCATTTAACATATCATTATTTAATATCTATCAATGGGAATGCATCTTTTAGCTATTTCATCTCTTGCATTTTTATCATGCCCATGTTATTATTCATAAGCAAATGACAAATTCTCAAAACATTAAAGAAAACAATTAAAACTAGCAACAAATAAGTTAAGAGATTCCCCCTCATAATTATGGTTGCATCACTCGGCCATAAACGTTTGCAATTCTGTTGGGATGCTCTAGGGAGTCTAGTTAACATTCTACATGTTTATCTTGTTGAATAAAACTCAAGGTGATCTTCAAGTAATATCAATGTATTCATATATACAACAAAATAATTTCACATAAGTACAAATTCATACGCATATATTAATTTAAACTTTTAATACTTTCATATATTTGAACTCATCCAAGTTCAATGTTGAACCTTATCTTTGATACCACTTTTTCACATAGTATCAGAGTTCCCATTCCATTTGTTCTTAAACCCATCTAGGTCTAATGTTGAACCATGCTTTGATACCACTTTGTAACATATATGGTGCCTTAATGTTCGAATAAGGATACAAGGTATCAATTTTTTTCTTCTTCACGAGTGTAACAATAAAATTTAATACCACTTTATAACATACCCATTTCCCTCAATGGCTTCAGAAGTTACGGGGTACACAAAATTTTCTTTTTCTTTTTATTAGCTTGAAAATAAGCTCTAATACCACTTTGTCACATACCCCTACTAAATTTATCCTAACCACACTTGCAAAAACTTGATTTTCATCTCTCATACATTTTGTCAAACACTTTACATGTAAACCTTTCTTCAAATACTTTGTATACAACCAATTAAGTAGTCTTTTTTCTTGTAGAAATTTTGTCAAACATTTTGTATGAAATTAAATAAGAAATATTGCTCTGATTCCACTTGTAACATACTAACTGAAATATACCACTCAATCATGCAACTTTTGATTTTTGTCTTTGAGGTATTTTATCAAATAGTTTGTATGCAAATTGTAATAAAACACCTTTAACACATTTCTTCAAATGTTTTGCATGAAAATATGCATAGACTAGCTACAACAGTACTATCACACAACAATGCTAATATACAACAATACTATCCCCATCCACAAAACAACATTTTCATTGGGGAATTTCATGAAACAGTTTGTATGTAATGAGTCATTAAACGATTTAAGCATTTATTCAAATACATTGCATGCAACTAATATAGCAAATTCCTACGGACATATATCCTAAATTATAATAATCCAAGTTCTAAAAACTGAACCAAATGATCAGTGAGATTTCCCCTCACTATGGTCCCAGTTTCAACCTATGGAACCTCCCAGATGAAAAACTTATAAAAGAAATGCCAACATGACCTGTTGAATGCATGATTTTAGGAGCATTAAGGAAGCTCGAATTCCTCTGATCATATATCCTAAATATTATGACCCTAGATATGAAAGTTGGATCAAATTATCAGTTGGATTTACCCTCACTATGGTCCAATTTTAAGATTTTGGAACGTCCTAGAAGAAAATTTATAACAAAAATTGCAACATGACCTGTTTGATGTATGATTTTAGGAGCATCCAAGGAGCTCAAATTTCTCTGATTATATCTCCTAAAACATCACATCCCAATATCTAAAAGTTATATTAGATGATCAACAAGATTTCCCATCACTATGGTCCAAGTTTCAGCTTTTGGAACCTCCCAAAAGAAAATTTATTGTAGAAATTCCAACATGACCTGCTTAAATATGCATTTAGGAAGCCCAACTTCCTCTAATCACATTTCCTAAAATTTAGCAACCCAAGATTTGAAATTTGGACTAGAGGATCAATGGGATTTCCCCTCACTTTGATCCAAGTTTAATATTTTGGAACCTCCTATAAGAAAATTCATAGCAGAAATGCCAACAAAGATGATCATTATTTACATATTCACCTCCATTATACGTTTAAAGGCATTTAATCCTAATCTCTATTTGATTTTCTACAGGTTTCTTTAAAAAAATGAGATGCTCAAAGACTTTTGATTTCAACTTAAGAAAACAATCCCATGTATATCTTGACAAATCATTAATGAATTCTAACACATACCTTTCCCTACTTATTCATGAATAAGGAAAAGGTCCAATAACTTCATTTTCCATTAGCTTAAGCAATGAAGAGGTTCTCCTAGACTTACCTATCTCAAATTTCTCCTTGGGATGCTTACCAAGTATGCATCCTTCACAAATTAAATCTATGTATTAGTTATGTTGTATCCCTTCAACCATTCCTTGCTTGGATAACTATTCCAAATACTTATAATTAAGGTGAAAAAATCTCTCATGCCACCACTTTCTCTCTTCATTAGTGTTGAGTGATAAAAGGTGTCTTTTTAACTCCTAATTATCTTCACATTAATTGTCAACTTAGGGACGATTTTCTATTTCAAGAGTGTACTCAGTCTAAGGCGGCTATTTACTCAAGAGTAATGTTTTTCAATATAGTGCTTTAAATGCAAAAGTAAATGAATGTTGGAAACAAAATATAATCGGAACAGCAAGAAATTGAAATGTTATGAAATAAATCGTTCACTCAAACAACCATCAGTCGAGGACTCAGTAATGATAACTCTCTCCCATGGAAAAAAAAACACACTTACTGCAATATCAATGAAATCAAATCCTTGCAGAAAAGAAAAACAACTAAATTTATTGAAAAACTAAACAACAAAGCTAATTAAATAAAAATGCACAACAACTGCAAATGTAACTGAATCAGTAATCAATAATCGCATGTTTTAAAGCAACGACAATCGCAGTTATAATTGAACAATAACTTAATTGGACAACAATTGCAATTATAAATGAGCAGCAATTAAATGAACCACAATGTTAATTAGACAGTGCAATATTAGATCAGAATGAACAGAGGAAATTTTAAGTTATAATTAATAATTTTGTCACTAACACAATCCAATTATGATTTCAATATAACAGAGCAATTCTGCGAAATGTTCATAAACAAAAGATTACTGAATAAAACAAAGTAAAGAAATGAAAAGGAAATCAAACCATCACACAGCTGAAACTGTAAAGATATAATACAAAGTAGTAGCTTAATCCACTAGAGACTGGGCCCTTAGTCGCCAGCGGATGCTGTTGGGCTACTTCAGATAAGGCGAATGAACAACAACCCTTTTACTTATTAATCATCAAACTGTGAAATCATTACAACAGCAAAAGCCTTGAGAATTACAATGGTAATGCAACAATCCCCCTTTCCTCCTATCCTATCCTATCCTATCTCTAATAATCCCTGATTTAATCTCTCATAATCTATTCCATCATGAATAATCAATCATTCTGAATCCATTAATCCCCTTCTCTGATCTCTATTTTCATTTAAATACACTGAAAGCAGAGAGAAGTTACAACAGATATGATTACAATATGATTTCTATTACAAAATTGAATTGTTCTCAACAAATTGATAAGTAAGATCATATCTGAAATATCCTTCCATCAATCATTCAACAGGAATAGGTCGAATTTGGCATTGCAGTTGAGATAATTTGGAAAACGGCCACACAGCGAATATGAGAAAAGCGTCTTTAGAGAACCTTATGTTTCTCTTATTACGTGCCAAAATTGGGAAAATTGCTCACTACAAAACTAATTTTGTCTGTTCTAAACAAAACCCATGTTTCGAAGTTTCCAGATTCTTCTCCATTTACCCGAACCTTTCAATACAAAATTTTCACTTCTTATTCTAGTGAATTTCTGAGTTGGCTCATTTAATGATCAAATCTTCAATCTGGAAAATATCTTTGGAGGCTAAAAATGGTGAGTAATGTTACAACCAATTTATTAATAAACCATAATTGCTAAAAACATGCATAGTAATCAATTTATTTAAAAATAAAGGAGAATAAATAATATTTATCCATAAGAGCATAATAAATTATAAAATGTAATTATATGATAAATTATGATAAATGACGTGATAAAGAATGGTAGAAATAGACGTCAAAAAATGATAATAATAATGACATATTAATGGCCCAACACACCCCCAAACTGAATATATTGCATGTCCTCATGCAACAAAAAACTAAATATATTGCATATCCTCATGCAAACCAAAGACAAAACCCATGTGTTAACCAAGCAATAAAATTTTTATCATCCCAACTCATGAAATAGATGGGACAAATGAATTCTTCCTCAAATAATGAATATTCAATTTTAGCAATCTTGATGAGGGTGTAACAATTTTTACATTGAAGTTCAACTTATGTGTATATGAAGTTGCAACAAAATATGATATAAGTAACAACAAACTTCATTAACCATTTTCTCAAAAACTACAGATCAGATCTTGCTGAAATTTTTCAAGTAGATTTAAAATATATAAATGCTTCTATGATCCAAAAATCAGATCGTTTCGATGCACGGATCATGAGATATAAACAAAATGGCTGTAGGTGATAGTGCATGATTTCTGAAATTTTATGAACTAATTTAACTTGAAATTATTTGGATTTGTGTATTTTAATGATACGTCTGTGTTTTCCAAAAATCACAAGAATTGAGTTCATAGTTTTAAAGATATACGCAAATCAATTTTTGCAATGAAATTGCATGTCTTAAATGAGAAAGAAAGTATAAAACATCCATCATGCGTAACAATGCCTCACCCAAACTGAAGAATTAGCATGCCCTCATGCAATGCTAGAAAACAAATTGAGGTGGTCGCTACCATCTGTTTAATTCTATGCTTGGTGTAAAACAACATGGAATAAGGGAGTGTCGAGAATGAATAAGAAGATCAATGGGTGATAAATACATGGTCATAAGAAGGAAATAAATGAAAGCAACACTCCTCCAAACTGAAAGATGATATGCCGCTGAAAAATGGGAAGTGGTAAAGATGTGGAATAAATGATGATAAATAATGCTCAATGGATTTTCATGAAATTCTCCTAAATTCATAACAAATCAGAAAATTATGTTATTTTACCTCAAGTTTTACCTCCAAAAAGAAAAATGTGGAATGACATATATGGACTGGCATTTGTTGAAGCTGATGTAGGCAGAGTTGGTGCTGAAAGTGATGCAAAATGTGGAATCTAAGCAAGCACATCATATCTGAACAATTGTTCGCGTTCGCGAGTTGTTCAAGCCATTTCTGTTAGTTGCAATAGTGTGGTCATGCTGCGAATAGAGTTTCCCCCCATACTTTTTGTTCTCCTGTAAATAAATCACTATTTTTCATACAATGGTCTTAAATCCACAATGTTAGTTTTGAATAGCAACAGATAAGATGCATGCAAAAATTTCAATCAGAAAAACTTGTGTATACATGCAATACTAATCTTTTGTCAAATCAACAAGTTATGGCAGAGTGCAGTAATCATATCGTATACTATCCCATAATGCATACATTCCCCCCTCTAATTGGAAAATGGATTCCATGACCATAAAGCCTATGAAAGGTGTTATGCTGATGGCAAGGCAAGGGAATGAACAATACAATAGTAAATGAAGCAGAGTACACATATCAATGATAGGACAGCGAGAGTTATGGTTATAATGAGAGAAGCGTGTGTAAAGATAGTTATGAATAAGAGATATGACGCTTTGGATTGATGATAAGTTATGCGAAAAAAAAAGAAAAAAGAAGAAGATGCTTTGCTGACGGTATTCTAGCTGAAAATGATGCAATTGATCTGAAAACAATTTCTCATGCATAAAGGTTCAAAACAAGGAAAAAATTAAGGAAATAACTTCTCTGATAAAAAGAAAGAATAAGAAAAGGGTATTATAGTAATAATTGACGATAATATATAACTTCAATACCATAAGCAGAGCCTCTACTGCCAGCAGGCGTCCATAGCCTCGGCAGGGTTGCTTTTTAACTAATATGAGCCAGGATCTTTAATTTATAACTAGAGAGTTTTAGTGCTGTTCTACAGAAGAGATCAGTGTGTTGGCGTGGTAAGCAGATAACCACACTGTCATTCACTGGGATGTAGCAAAAGTGATCAGACCGACTCGTGATGAGACCTCTTGTAACAAGGATAATTTAGCTATCCAATGGATCATAACCCTGGTGTGGTGGCCATAATGGGAATGTCACTTTGTTACAACCTTATGAACATGGTAGGCTGGCTCATAGTGAGACCCCCTATCCTCCATCTACGAACAAAATTTTGCTATTATTACACATTTTTATGATAAAAAGAGGGAGGCTTGGTACTCCTTAAGAGCAGGGATGGTGGAAGAAGTTGAACATATCAATAGAAAAAAATACATCCATAATCTCATTTATTACAGACAGAGAAAATTATAACCAGGGAGGGTGCAACCAACATGGTATTAAGATTATCAATCAGTGTCATGTATAGCGGAAAACAATGCAGTAAAATAGTATATAAATAATTGTGTCCCTTTTGAAAATCTATCATCAAGGAGTTGTCCTGTTAAAGATCATAATGTGAATGATATTAACTCACTTCAATAGAATCTATAATCCTTGTCCTCATAAAAGTAGTGTACTTCATTCCATGAAAGAGAATCAGTAAAATGTGATTGAGATGAACTAGGAATAACCTCACAAGAGGAAGGAAGGGTTGTTCTCGAAAATACACCCAAAGTGTTGCTCCTTTAAAGGAACAACAAAAACACTTGAAAAGTGATGTTCCTTATAGGGAACAGTAAAGGAAATGCACGCCAAAAAGCAAAAATACACACGAAAAGGTGTTGTTCCCTGTAGGGAACAACAAAAAAATGCATGTAAAAAATTGTTGTTCCCTACAGGGAACAACAACAAAAATACACCCTAAAAAAAGTGTTGTTCCTTAAAAGGAACAATAAAAAAATGCATGCGAAAAAGTGTTACTCCTTAAGAGGAACAACAAAAAATGAGAAAATGTTGTTCCTTTGAAAGGAACAACAGAAATGCGAAAGTGATGTTCTTTTCAAAGGAACAACAAAAATGCGAAAATGTTGTTCTTTCGGAAAGGAACAGCAAAAAGCATAAATGTAGAAGTGATGTTCCTTCAGAAAGGAACAACAAAAATGCAGAAATGTTGTTCCTTCGGAAAGGAACAGTGAAAATGCAAAAGTGTAGAAGTGTTGTTCCTTTGGAAAGGAATAACAAAAATGCAGAAGTGTTGTTCTTTCGAAAAGGAACAACAAAAATGCAGAAGTGCATAAGTGTTGTTCCTTCGGAAATGAACAACAAAAATGTAGAAGTATTGTTCCTTCAGAAAGGAACAACAAAAATGCAGAAGTGCAGAAGTGTTGTTCCTTCGAAGGAACAACAAAAATGCAGAAGTGTAGAAGTGTTGTTCCTTCGGAAAGGAACAGCAAAAATGCAGAAGTGTTGTTCCTTTGGAAATGAACAACAAAAATGCAGAAATGCAGAAGTGTTGTTCCTTCGGAAAGGAACAACAAAAATGCAGAAGTGTTGTTGCTTTGGAAAGGAACAACAAAAATGTAGAAGTGTTGTTCCTTCAAAAAGGAACAACAAAAATACAGAAGTGCAGAAGTGTTGTTCCTTTGGAAATGAACAGTAAAAATGCAGAATTGTTGTTCTTTCAGAAAGGAACAGCAAAAATGCACAATCATAAAATGCAGGCATGCAAAAAACGAATTAGTTGTTCATTGCATTGATGTTGAGGATGGGTTACAATTTGAAGGAAGCAACACCTGAAACACAAAATATAAGAGAAATCAGAAAAGAAACAACATTTTATTTAAAAACAGTATGTAAATAAATAAATTAAGTTACAACAGCTATGATGTTATGTAAAAAAAAATGATCTTTTTGAAAAATGTTTTGGCAGCAGTGACAAGACATGAATCTTCAAATGGAAATCAATTCTTCATTTATTCTATTATGAATCCGTTGGGTAATGAGTTGGATGAAATTCTCTTGTTTCATTAAAATTTCTTTCAAGAATCGCTCGTCTATAAATTGACTTTCTTTATTCTCTTAGGACTTGCAAAAAAACGAGTGTCTACCTGCAATAAAACATTAAATCATGGAGAAAGAGAGGTGATCGGGCTCTCCTAATCCAAGAATTATGCAAAAAAACAGTAAGTAGTTACTCTGTATAACAAATCCACGGAGAAAATAACAAAATAAAATTTATTTGTCACTTGCGGAAGAGCAGTGGCCAATCATGCTAACCTGCAGTGTTTTAATCACAACTTCTTTGTTTTTCGTTCAAATTGAGTGATTCCAAAGCCAGATGAGAGATAATTCAAAGTTATATCTACAATAGAAACATGTTTTAAAAATTAAATGATATGATATGTCAATTTTACTTAGAAAAACCTAAATAACAGAGTCATTTTCGATTACCCCACTTAGAACAACAGTGGATATTTTAAGCATAGATTTTTCGTTTGATGTCAGATTCGAATGATTAAAATTTGAAATGAAATTAGATTCATTTATTTATCTCCAATAGAAACAATTTTTGAAGAAAATAAGAATTGATAGGTCAAATACTCTAAGAAACAGCCGGAAAGACAGAGTTTTAAGAGTGTTGATTTACGATAGACAGTCAGTATTTTGATCATAACTTCCTCATACGATATCGAAAATGAGTGATTCAAATTGACTTGTAAACTAGATTCATAGGGGAATATACCATAGAAACAGGTTTTAAAAATTTAGTCATTTAGGCCTTCAAAAATGGACTATCCCAACTCTGTTCCTGAGCTGCCTGCTAGACACCTTGTCACTGTTTTGGTTCTAACTTTTTCGTTTCAAATCCAAATTGAGTGATTCAAATTGGGTTGGAAAGTAGATAAAAAGGGTTACTTATGATAGAAACAGGTTTTAAAAATATAGTGATTTAGGCCTCCAAAAACTAACTGTCCCGGCTGTGTTTTCAGAATTTTCATTAAGCCCATAAGTAAAAAAATATATGATATTCAAGCATTTTTTCCAAATTGGTGATAAAAATGAATATGAGTGTTTGTAGAACTATTATTTCCATTATAAATAATCTACATACACAAATGAATTAAAACATTTATCACCAATGTTGATTTCCACAGCGTGTTGCAACAAAAACATTATTCTTACATTTAAGAAAATGTGTTTATTTTATTTCCTTATTTATTTTATTTTCTACACTAACCTATTCTGAATTAAAAAACGAATATTATTATGTACAGGAGTAATTCCAATGGAACCATTTTCGAAATAAGGCTTCATGTATGAACATACCCAAATTTGAAAAATGCATATTAATGAATATTAGAGTATGAGAAGTCAACTTCCCTTGAAAAGATGGTGTCAAAAATTGTTGAAGTATGGAGTGATGTTGCAAACAAGTGATGGAGTGAAACCAATATTCAATGTATCCTTTACTTTCTTGATTTCCCATATCCATCATTTCTTGAAGTTCTTGAGCTTTTAAAATGGCTTGTTGATGCAGACTAAAAGAAACCTCATTTTCTTCCATAACTCTTAAATTTTTTTAATTTGAAACATTCTGAATCTCATTGTAAGTTTTTTCAAATGGCGCATGTGAGATAGAATGGGTGGGAAGGGTAGGTAAATTTTGCAGTTCAACATTGTAAGCATGTTGTATTGGTTTATTATGGTGACGGTGTGGAATGAGTTGAGCAGGATATTGTGTAGGGCATGGAGGATTTTGATGATGTAGTTGATTAGGATGTGTGGATGATTTTGATATGCAAGCAAGGTGTTCTTGAAAAGATGGAAAAAAATATGGATGATATTTTTGTGCTACAAGATGAGGGAGAGTAGTCATGTAATCATAGGATGAACCATGCCAAACTTGTGGACAATATTGATGGGGGTTATATTGACAGGCTGCCTTAACACATTAGTATTCCATAATGGATTATGCAAGTAAGAAAGTGGAGAGGAAGTGTTTTGAATCATACCTGTAGGCTATGATTTCCATGGTTTTGACCTTGTTGCAGCTTCCTCATCTCTTTGAAATGATACTTCCATCCTATATAAAGAAGAACTGTTGGAAATACTGAGAGGGGGGTGAATCAGTATTTCTTTTTCTCACTATTGTTTTACTAGTTAAAACATATATGTTCAGAAACACAAAATGAACAACAGGAATAAATGATTTTATTAATATAACTGTGCAGTAAAAATAAATACAATAAACAGATTGTCACAATTGGTTGCCAAGCTCCAACTTGGACTTAGGTGAGGCTCCAACCTCCTGAGCACCAACTCTATTTTGCCAAGACACCAATCTTGGACTTAGGAGCACCAACTCCCAAGGACTTCAATCCTGTTCAATTCTAAGGCTCCAACCTCTTTGGTATACACTGGTGTGTTGTTGCGCTCTTTTCAGCTTCCACTGCTTCTGCTGCCCCCTTTTCTTCTGCTGCTTCCACTATCTCATGTTCAGGTTATCCCGTCCCCGAACAACAACAACAACTCACACACTTTTCTGCTTCTTTTTTTATATATGTCCATGCCCCTGTCCATTCGTTTCCTCTTACGTGCTGGCTCTTTGGCTTCCTCCTCACTTGATCGCTTGACACTTTGGCTTCCATTCCTTTGCTTCTTCTGTCTTACAGGCTTTATCGGAAGCGTTCTTTAGGCCAAGAGCCTATTATAACCATGGACTTACTAGGAATCAAAGCGACCTTTTATTGGCGCTTTATAACCACCCATCGGAAGCCACCACCCGAGCGTTTTTATCAACCATCAGAAGCCACCACCCAAGCGCTTTAAAGCCCGCAAGCCTTAACCACTTTGTTATTGATGGCAATATTCTTCTGCCTTCTCCCCCTTTGACATCAATGGCAAAGGAATGCAGACGAACTCCCCCTGTCAAACTGCTCCCCCTGTCCTGCTGCATCTTTATGAATGAACTTGAGTGATGATAAAGAAATAACCCCCATCTTTTGTCGCAGATGTTCGAATGCTTCCCGAGGAAGAGGTTTTGTGAAAATATCAGCTATCTGCTCCTTAGTACTGATATATTCCAGAGCGATGTTTTGTTCAGCTACTTGCTCACGGAGGAAATGATACTTGATTGGTATGTGTTTGGTTCTTGAGTGCATCACTGGATTTTTGCTGAGACTGATAGCACTAGTGTTGTCACAATAAACGGTAATTGGTTGATCTATATATATGTCGACATCTTTTAGCGCTTCCTTCATCCATAGTATCTAAGTACAACAGTCTGCTGCAGCAATATACTCGGCTTTGGTTGTGGATAATGATATGGATGACTGTTTTTTGCTGAGCCAGGATACCAAACAGTCTCCTAGGAAGAATGCATTTCCACTAGTACTTTTCCGATCATCTATATTTCTAGCCCAATCAGCATCGGTGTATGCAGTTACAGTCAGTGTTGAGCTCCTTGGGTACCAAAGACCGAGATCTGAAGTTCCCTTCAGATATCTGAGGATTCTTTTTACAGCTAATAAATGGGATTGTTTAGGAGCCGATTGAAATCTTCCCACCATTCCTACTGCTTGCATTATGTCTGGTTGTGTAGTTGTTAAGTATAGAAGGGCTCCAATCATTGATCTGTAATGAGTTGCATCTACTAGAGGGGAGTCATCATCTTTGCTCAGTTTGCAGTTTTTGGTCATGGGAGTGCTCATGGGTGCACAGTCCTCCATTCCATATTTTTTGAGCATGTCTTTTAGATATTTGACTTGAGATATACACAATCCTGGTCTGGTTTGAGATACTTGAAGTCCAAGGAAGTGGGACAGTTCACCTATCATTGACATCTCAAATTCTTTGGCCATGCTTTGAGAAAATTCATGGCTCATTTCATCATTATTACTAGAAAAAATCAGATCATCAACATAAACAAGAGCAACTAGTAACTTACCTTGATCTGTCTTTATGTATAGATTGCTTCCAGCCACTCCCTTTTTGAAGCCTTGTTGTTGGAGATAGTTATCCAGTCTTGCATACCAAGCTCTAGGAGCTTGTTTCAACCCATACAAAGCCTTTTTCAACCTACAGACTAGGTCCTTTCCTGCTGTCAGATCAAAACCTTCTGGCTGCTCCATGTAGACTTCCTCCTTGAGTTCCCCATTTAGAAATGCTGATTTCACATCCATTTGATAGATTTTGAATCCTTTCGAGCAAGAAAATGCTAAGAACATCCTGATAGCTTCCATACGGGCCACTGGTGCAAATGTCTCTTCAAAGTCAACTCCTTCAATTTGTGAATAGCCTTTGCAAACAAGTCTTGCCTTGTTTCTGATAACCTGTCCTTCCTCATTCATTTTATTTTTGAACACCCATTTGGTTCCTATTATATTTTTGTCCTTTGTACGAGGTACCAGCTCCCATGTCTTGTTCTTCTCAATTTGGGACATTTCTTCTTCCATTGCTTTTACCCAATGAGGATCCTTACTTGCTTCTGTGAATGTTTCTGGTTCTATCATAGATAGGAGGGCAACGGCTTTCCTCTTGGGTGAGGTTGTTATCCTTCTTCTGGTCTGCACACCTTCATCTCTATCGCCAATGATCTGTTCTTCTGGATGGTATCTTTCGACATACTTCATCTTTGAAGGGGTATGAGGTGGTTCTCTTTCCTCTTCTTCTTCTTCATCATCTATCTCTTCTTCTTTAGGTTCTTCTTCTTCAATTAGAAAGTCATCTTCTTGTTCTTCAATTTCATTTTCTGGAAGATCTTCATCAACCTTTACATCGATGCTTTCCACTATTTTCTTCAGTCGAAAATTGTAGCACTTGTAAGCCTTTCTCCATGGAGAGTATCCAAGAAATATCCCCTCATCAACCCGAGAATCAAATTTTCCAGGTGAACCATCATTTATTTTTATGAAGCACTTAATTCCAAATATTTTGAAGTACTTCACCGAAGCAGATCTCCCTTTCCATAGCTCATAAGGAGTTTTGTCACAATTTGGTCTTAATTGAGTCTGATTCAGTGTATAGACAGCTGTCCCTACTGCTTCCTTCCAGAATTTTGGCTGGAGGTCTTCTGCTAACAACATGGTTCTTTCCATTTCTTGGACAGTTCGGTTTCGTCTTTCAACTACCCCATTTTGCTGAGGTGTTCTGGCAGCCGAGAATTCCCTTTTAATTCCATGAATATTGCAGAACTCACTGAACTCGTTTGATGTGAATTCTCCTCCTCTGTCTGTTCTGAGACACTTAATTTTTGAATCTTTTTCGTTTTCTATAAGGGCTTTTAGATTCTTAAAACACTCAAAAGTTTCAGACTTATACTTTATGAAATATATCCACATCATTCTAGTATAATCATCAACAAATAACACAAAGTACCTTTCTCCTTGGAGTGCTTGATTTCTAGTTGGCCCACACACATCAGCATGGATGATCTCCAAGGGCTTTGATGTACAGTGTTCCTTTGTCTTGTGGCTGGTTCTGGTCTGTTTTCCATGTTGACATGGACCACACACTACTTGCTTTGGTTTGAACAGCCTTGGGATGTCTTGTATAGCTTTGATCTTGCTGATATTGATCAGATTTTCGAAGCTGGTATGTCCAAGTCTCTTGTGCCACAGCCAACTCTCCTCTGTCTGGCTCAAGTAGCATTTATTTTCCTGGATCTTGTTCAGAACGTAAATATTGTCTGGTGTTCTCACCCCTTTTGCCACAAGTTTCCCTGAGGCAGAGTTCCTTATCTCACAGTCTTTGGTGCTGAAAACAACCTTATGTCCTTGATCACAGATTTGGCTGACACTTAGAAGGTTGTGTTTGAGTCCGTCAACTAGCAGAGCATCTTGAGCTTTTCCTTTTCCATTTATCAGAGTAACTGTTCCTTTTCCTGCAATTTTTCCAGTTCCGCTTCCAAAGGACACATTCCCTTCCTTTTTTCTTAGTGAGATAAACTTCCTTCTGTCTCCTGTCATGTGTCTGGAACACCCACTATCCACAAACCACTGGTTTCCATTATTTTGGGCAAAAAGAGCCAGGCCGCATTTGTCCATGCCAGAGTTCTTGCTACTCGTCTTTCTTCCTTTAAGTGGGCAGTCTTGTTCATAGTGTCCATTATTGTAGAAAAAAGAGCAAGTCAGATCAAATTTGGTCAAGGGATCAAATGAATTGAAGGTTTTGATTTGTCCCTGCCTTTTGGGGGCGTATGAGTTGATTACTTGGTTCTTTTGCGTTGTCTGTTCACTTCTGCGAGCCATACAGTGTCTAGCTTGGTGACCAAAGTTTTTACAGTGAAAACAGTGTCCAAGAAAGATGGTTTTGAAGCAACCACGGTTTAAGTCGATTTCCTTCTTGAGAATTACTCCTCCCTTGTCCTTTGGATTTTTGATGGGCCCTTGGTGGAGTACAGGTTTGTATTTGTTATAGTGTCCATGATTCGACTCCACATTCTTCTTTTGAGAAATTCTTTCTTCATTCTTGGAATCTGGGATGCACTTTTGATAACATACTTTTTCATCTTTTGGATTGCAGGAAAGTGCATCGTCATAGCTTTTGGCACTTTTCTTAGTGCTTGAGGATTCTCCTTTGAAACCTATTCCTGACTTATCATGTTGAGGTTTTTGATTTTTCAGAATAGTCTCAAGTATTTGAGAACTTTTACAACCCTTTTTAACTTGCTCCAACTCCTTTCTCAAAGATATTATTTCGGCCTCGCGTTCTTCACAAGTCTCTTCTTTTTCTTTAAGTTTTGCTTCTAAGAGATCTTCTCTCCTTCTTATTTCCTCGCTTTCCACTTTGAGAGAAATTATTTTGTTCCGTAGTTTCTCGTTTTCTTCAATGGCGCTTATTAACAGTTCATCTACATTTCCTTATAGCCCCGAGTCATCATCATCATCTGTGAGTGCCATGAATAATGCTTCTTGGCTTTCATCCAAATCACTTTCCTCATCTGATTTCTTTTTGATGACCATAAACTCATCCTCGTCAGACTCATCTTGCTCGGAGAAGAAGTTTTTCTTATTGAACCCTTTCTTTTTATGTGCCATTCTTTTAGAATTTCCTTCATCATCACTGTCATGTTTATGAGGACATTTTGCTGCATAATGACCTATTTTACCACATTTGAAACAGATAAGAGGATACTTGCCTTTAATCTTAGATCCTCTCTTCAGCTTTCGTACATATTGAGCCAATTCGGATTCCACATCTGACTCATCACTACATGAATCATTCCTTTCTTTCCCTTTCTTTGACTTTGAGGCCTTGAATGCTGCATCTTTGGAGCTTGGGCCACCTTTCCTCATTTCATAGGTGGTAAGAATTCCATGAAGTTCATCCATTTTGAGGGTGTCAAGATCCTTTGATTCTTCTATAGCATTTGCAATGTAGGCTTTCCTCTCGTCTTTGTCTGTTGGAAGAGTGGAAGTCGCTTGGTATTCAGTTTGAAAAAAATGGCAGACTTCAGGTCCAAGGGACATTAAGTAGTAAGTCATTCTTTTCTTCCAGAACCCAAAGTTAGTGCCATCGAACAGAGGAGGTTTTCCTGATGCTTCATGATTTCTCATCATGGTTGTTGATCCTTCTTCAAGCTTGTTAGGCTAGTATGAAGAAACTTGGCTCTGATACCAATTGTTGGAAATACTGAGAGGGGGGTGAATCGGTATTTCTTTTTCTCACTATTGTTTTACTAGTTAAAACATATATGTTCAGAAACACAAAATGAACAGCAGGAATAAATGCTTTTATTAATATAACTATGCAGTAAAAATAAATACAATAAATAGATTGTCACAATTGGTTGCCAAGATCCAACTTGGACTTAGGTGAGGCTCCAACCTCCTGAGCACCAACTCTATTTTGTCAAGACACCAATCTTGGACTTAGGAGCGCCAACTCCCAAGGACTTCAATCCTGTTCAATTCTGAGGCTCCAACCTCTTTGGTATACACTGGTGTGCTGCTGCGCTCTTTTCAGCTTCCACTACTTCTTCTGCCCCCTTTTCTTCTACTGCTTCCACTATCTCATGCTTAGGTTATCCCGTCCCCGAACAACAACAACAACTCACACACTTTTCTGCTTTTTTTTTTTATATATATGCTCCATGCCCCTGTCCATTCGTTTCCTCTTACGTGCTGGCTCTTTGGCTTCCTCCTCACTTGATCGCTTGACACTTCGGCTTCCATTCCTTTGCTTCTTCTGTCTTACAGGCTTTATCGGAAGCGTTCTTTAGGCCAAGAGCCTATTATAACCATGGACTTACTAGGAATCGAAGCGACCTTTTATTGGCGCTTTATAACCACCCATCGGAAGCCACCACCCGAGCATTTTTATCAACCATCAGAAGCCACCACCCGAGCGCTTTAAAGCCCGCAAGCCTTAACCCCTGCGGCCATATATCATATAATATATCAATACACGAAAACCATATAATCCCCGCTCTACTTCCAATGCTCGAATTCCAAATCTTTATAACTCCGCCTTTATAAATTTCGACGGGTCCGAATTTCGGCGGTCTCAATAAACCCTTAAGCCCTGACCTTCGATGAGGTGCGGACCCGACACCTTTCACCACTCCTCCCTATATGGATTTCGGATCCGGAATGGTTTCGACGAGTTCTGTCGGTGACTTATTAAGTAATGATCTATCCCGCGGACCCGACAAACCCTTCAGCTTGGCTTTATGATGTTTTCGGCTCCGGCTGTCGGAGCTTACACTTCGCAGTCCCGAAAGGCTCCACTCCTCCGATTGCCCGATTTTCGATTAGATCGGGACCGTCGATCCGGATTAGTGATCGAACGGCTCACAACTCATCACACTATTCCCATGTCAATTTCTCCTTGGTTAGTTCCGATAACATCCAATCTCGTCGGTGCAACAAAAATTCTCCGCTCCTCTGCGGCTTCATCTGGACCATTGATCTGGAAGGTCAATTGGCTCCTGTGTATGCTCTCGTCATTCTGATGGAAAGTCTGGGCATGTATATATTAGTAGTTCACTTGATCGCCATCAAATGAACTTCTATATGCTCTGATAGCTCTGATAGCTCCTCCGATGACTCCTCTTGCTCCGATATGCTCCAATAGCTCCTCCGATGGCTCCTCTTGCTATAGCTCCTCCGATTTGGTCTGCTCCTCTTGGCTCCTTTTTCTCCTCTTGGCTCCGATATGCTCTGTCTCGTCCTCTTGAATATTGCCATATTGACATCAATGACAATTTGTGTCCAACAAGAACAACTATCTATGGGATGCTCCTTTCAATCATGAGGGCAAAACATTTCATCAAATTCTTGATTTTTCTGAACCTGCAAAGCATCCAATTTTGAATTAAAGAGCTAATAAAATCAACTTTAAAATTTTCAAATAAAATATTGATTTCAGCTCTTATATCTCCTGTTCTTGTAGCAAATTTGGAAAAGAAAGAACAAACATCTCTAGATTTTTTACTAGCCTTGGAGATTCCTATTGAATACCTTATGCACAATTCACAAACATCATCATATGACAACTGAAAAACATCACTTCCTATCAGATTTAAGAGTTCTAAAAATTCATCTTTGATTCCTTTAAGAATGAGTGTTTTTAAGATCTCTTTTTCCAAATGCTTATGTTTTGATTTTTGAAGGTTGTAATGAAATCGCTCTACATAGTCCTCCAAGCTTTCATCTTCCCCTTGTATCATATTGAAAATATCTTCATCGGCCTTGCAATAGTCTTGGTACTTCTTCAAGAATATGTTCTTCATGTCCTCCCATGTTTGGATGCAGTTCCCACATAGGCTCATGAACCATCGGAGAGCTGCTCCTTTTAGAGTAAGAGGAAACACTTTCAACCTTTGATCATTAGTACAATAATCATATCCTCTACAAAATATTTCTAACTCAAATAAGAATGTATCTGGATCTTCATTTGTCAAACCATGAAAATTTGGTAGAGAAGATAGGAGAATGATGTGCATTTGTGTCACTCCTCCTAGGTCTTTGATAGGAAATTCAAAAGTAGAAATGTGAGCCATTTCTTACCATAATAGAAGATGTTCTTCATGTGTTTCTTCAAGGCTCCTTTCCAAATGTTCCTGCCAATTGGTTAGTGAAATGGGTGGTGCTTACATCACCACTTGAGTGAAATCGTGAGATTTGTTTTTCAAATTTGCTATATTTTTTTTCTTAGTCATTCACGCAAAAATTCAAATATTTACCCTAAGTTCTTTAACAATCCTGCTGGAAAGCGGGTGGGGGAGCAGGGCTTTTACATGCTCTGTACGTAGGTTCTTACCTTCCATTTTTAATACCTAATTCTCTCCTAATAGGCACTCATCAAATGCACAATACTCCCTAGAAATGGCTACACTCTCCCTGGCAATGGCGCCAAATGTTGAGCGATAAAAGCTGTCTTTTTAACTGTTAATTATCTTCACATTAATTGTCAACCCAGGGACGATTTTTTATTTCAAGAGTGTACTCAGTCTGAGGCGGCTATTTACTCAAGAGTAATGTTTTGCATTATAGTGCTTTAAATGCAAAAGTAAATGAATGCTGGAAACAAAATATAATCGGAACAGCAAGAAACTGAAATGTTATGAACTAAATCATTCACTCAAACAACCATCAGTCGAGGACTTAATAATGATAACTCTCTCCCCTGTAAACTGATGCAAATGAAAATCAATCATAGGCAAGATCTCCAATCTGAGAACTTCGACAGCTATAATTAATGTTCTTTACAGTTGCTGATCTTACATTCCACACTAAAGCAAATAATAACAATTCGATTGAAAAAATAAACACACTTGCTGCAATATCAATGAAATCAAATCCTTGCAGAAAAGAACAACAACTAAATCTATTGAAAAACTGAAAAGCAAAGCTAATTAAATAAAAATACACAGCAACTGCAAATGTAACTGAATCAACAATCTTAATCTAGCAGCCGAACATTAATCGCAGGTATTAAAGCAATGGCAGTCGCAGTTATAATTGAACAGTAACTTAATTGGATAGCAATTGAAATTATAAATGAGCAACAATTAAATGAACCACAGTTTTAATTAGACGGTGTAATATTAGATCAGAATGAACAGCAGGACATTTTAAGTTATAATTAATAATTTTGTAACTAATGCAATCCAATTATGATTTCAATATAACAGAGCAATTCTGTTAAATGTTCATAAACAAAAGATTACTGAATAAAACAAATTAAAGAAATGAAAAGGAAATCAAACCATCACATGGCTGGAACTGTAAAGATATAATACAAAGCAGCAGCTTAATCCACTAGAGGTTGGGCCCTTAGCTGCCAGCGGATGCTACTGGGCTACTTTAGATAAGGCGAATGAACAACAACCCTTTTACCTATTAATCATCAAACTGTGAAATCATTACAACAACAAAAGCCTTGAGAATTACAATGGTAATGCAACAATCCCCCTTTCCTCATATCCTATCATATCATATCTCTAATAATCCCTGACTTAATCTCTCATAATCTATTCCATCATGAATAATCAATCATTCTGAATCCATTAATCCCCTTCTCTGATCTCTGTTTTCATTTAAATACACAGAGAGCAGAGAGAAGTTACAACAGATATGATTACAATATGATTTCTATTACAAAATTGAATTGTTCTCAACAAATTTATAAGTAAGATCATATCTGAATTATCCTTCCATCAATCATTCAACAAGAACAGGTCGAATTTGGCATTGCAACTGAGATAATTTGGAAAATGGCCACACATCAAATATGAGAAAAACGTCTCCATAGAACCTATCATTTCTCTTAGTACGGGTCGAAATTAGGAAAACTGCTCACCTCAAAACTAATTTGGTCCGTTCTAAACAAAACCCATGTTTCAGATTTTCCAGATTCTTCTCCATTTTTCCAAACCGTTCAATACAAAATTGTCACTTCTTATTCCAGCGAATTTCTGAGTTGGCTCATTTAATGATCAAATCTTCAATCTGGAAAATATCTTTGGAGGCTAAAAATGGCGAGTAATATTACAATCAATTTATTAATAAACCATCATTGGTAAAAACATGCATAATAATCAATTTATTTAAAAATAAAGGAGAAGAAATAATATTTATACATAAGAGCATAATTAATTATAAAATGTAATTATATGATAAATTATGATAAATAACGTGATAAAGAACGGTAGAAATAGGCGTTAAAAAATGATAATAATAATAACATATTAACGGTCCAACAATTAGCATGTGTTATAAGAGAAAAATCAGATTTAAGAATAAACAAAGAGAAAGTGTATAACCTGGAATGATGATTCACTCTCCAATAGCAATGCTAGAACCATCTAACATGTTGTAAATCATCATTGTATTTGCAGTGAATTCTAGTTTCTTGTTTGGACTTGTATGAGTGATTTGATAAATGGAAAGAAGGTTAATTGAAATATGAGGAACATGAAGTGCCTTATTAAATTTGTCAAGCTCCAAGTCAATTTTCCATTATCCAAAAACCTCCCTAGGTGTGTCATCTCCCAAAAATATGAGTGGTCCACTACAAGTATCTAAGTGAGAAAAAGAATTTGCTAAAGAATCCATTTGGCATGTGGCTTGTGAATCAAACACTCAAGTATTTTGAGATGAAGTGGTAGCTAGCAATGCATTACCTTTATCTTTTTCATCAAGTGGTTGGTCTCCCTTCTTGTTCTTGGCATTATTTGGGATACAATCATCCAAGTGATGTTGTTGGAGGTCTTATGCCATCTAGTCAATAATTTTCTTCATGCAAGAGATGTTAGATGGAAACCCCTATTGCAATGTGTGCACTTCTTCTTCTCTTTCTTACCATTTCCTCGAAATTTAATCCCTCCTCGATATAATTTTTGTTGACTTCATTTTTGTTACCTAGTTCATTTGTATTCTTGTTCTTCTGCTTAGTCTTCTTGATTGATTATTATGTTGCAAGCGCATGGGGTTTAACAGGCTTAAGGGTCCCCATGAGTATGAGCATGGTTTGCTCTTGTATTATGTAGTCAATAAACTCATAAAAAGATGTAATCTTCCAACTTTTACCCATATACATTTTTTCAATATGGAAAGAAGAGAATAAAACAAAGTACTTAGGTCCTAGCTTAGAGAGCACCAAAAGAATGGGTTGTTCCCCTTTCCTATCCATGCCACAATTTTTTACATGAGTCATTGATGTTTTGAATATCGAGAAATAGCCTTATAGGGCCTTGAAGTTTGATGGATCCATTGTGATCACTTAATTCTCAAGTTGATGTCGCTCAACCCATCTTTCTTTCGAAACAATTCCTCCAATTTGGTCCAAACTTCATTAGGTGTTTTACACTCATCTATATGAAATAAGAAATAAGTGGAGACTAAAAAACATAAAATCCCATAGGTTCAAAGCATTATTTTGAAGTATTTCAATTTATTAGAGGCTAATGTAGGCTTAGCTTTTGTCCTCATTGTGATCATATAGTGTCACTTGACATGCAAGGACATCAAAATCTTAGACTTCCAATCAAAGTAGTTGAAAGGAGTGAGGATTAATGGGATCTGGTCTATTCTCTCCATGGGTTATTCTAACTTGTCAAATCTACGATAAAATATCAATATTATTCTCAAAAAAACTTCAACTATAATCCCATATAGGATTTTAAACACAAGCTCAAGATTTATGTGTGGAAAAAAACAATAGACTAGCTACTGCAAAACAAGAGAGAAGAGATGAAAAAATTGCCTAGAAATTTCACCAAGTTACCAAAGAGGTAATTCATATCACACAAGATACATAATATAAAAATATGATATATTGTTATTGCTAATCATGAATATAATATATAGACTCTCCATGGAGAGAACCAGTTATAGTTAGGTTGAGGTTCCTACTGCATGCACTCAATTAACTAGAAAGACATTTTCCCTACTTAATTAGTGACTCAAAAATAGATTTAGAGACCCTAAATTAGAAAAATATCTAATAATAGAGATAAATGGAATTAGAAATCAGTTGAAACTAATGTAATAACTCACATACAATAACTACCTAATAAAACTCTAGAAATAGAACTAAAAGTCACCTAACATGTGGTAGGTGAGTGGAGTTAGGTGGTAGTTATTAAATTTAAGAAAATAAGAAGCCCTATGCATGAGTTAGTACGAGTTGATTAAGGAAAAATAACCATGTCATCATCTAATGAGAGTCTAGTTAGTGTCACATGTCATTCTAGGTGACATCCCTACTAAAAATAGAGTTACTAAAAATAGAAAATGCCAAAAATAGGAGATGATCCCAAATGGTAGTGAATATCTAATAGTGAAATAAAAGTGGTCATATGCACCCCTAATAATGTATGGAAGAGGTTAAAACATCCATATCATCATCTAATGAGAGTCTAGTTAGTGCCACATGTCATCTGAGGTGGCACCTCTGCTTAAAATAGAGTCACTAAAAATATAAAATGCCAAAAATAGGAGATGATCCCAAATGGTAGTGAATATCTAGTAATAGTGGCCATATGTGCCCCTAATAATGTATGTAAAAAGTTCAAATTATGGCCCAAGTGTAGGCCCTAAATAACTATGGACTGCAACGTACCTCAACATATATCTCAGCCAATTTAGATTCTTCCCAGTGTGGGTAGTGTCTTATCACAAGAGTTTCACGTTGATATCTCCCTCCTACCCTCTCTTTACATTTCAAACAATTTACAATATTTTCTCTCATCCTTTTCTTCTCCAAGGTTTTAACATTGCAAAGTAAAAATTTAAAATCCTTTTCCTTTTTAACTCTACTCTAGAAAAACAATTCTAACTACTTATTCTGTTTTTTTAACACTATGTACATTTTTTCCCTAAGGAAATTGTAGACTTTGCATCCATGTAGGAAAACTTTTTCAAATACCTTTGTTGCATGGCCTTCATTATCCTGCTTGGCTCCTTTATGTGCTTTGTAACCATGTACAATTGATTACTACAAATTGATTCTTACTAAAATAATAGAAATGATGCAATGACAGACACACAAATTAACACAAAGAATTTACCTTGAAAACCCAAACAAGGAATACCAAAAAGATTTTTTAGTATATTCTACTTTACAATATTACAATATAGTATGTGTATCCCATTGCATCCATAAACTACCAATCTATTTATTTTGTATTAGAATACAATCATATTTCCTTAATTGGTATTACAAAACTAGGGGTTGAACACCATGAACCATAAAACTACTAAAAGTGAAAACCATGGGGGGGCATTATACCTAACCCCCCTAAAAACCTAAACAAGTAGAGAGCATAAAATTTAGATTTTTTAGTAGGAATTAATAAAAGAAAAATATTTGCAATAGCTCAACATTAATTAAATGCAGTACTTATTAAGAAATAGGATTTTTTCGGGTAATAAGGAAGGAACTTAATAACTACCTTGTAGTTCTTAGAATAATAGAATATTAGTACAGCAAATGGCTTACATGGTGTCCTTCTTCAAGAGACAAATAATAGGTTCAAATGCTTGGAGAGATCTAGTTCTCACTATAAATTTGTCTTTTGCATAATTGTTGGCAATTCTTTTCACATAATATGTGAAATTTAGAAACTAATTTTCCACTTGATGGAGATCGATACACTCAGAGTGAGACTTGCACCAACCAACAGTGACAACACTAGCAAATATTGTAAAATCCTACAATGACAACACTAGAAAATACGTCCTTGAAAAGTTGTTCCAACGGATCACCACAAAATTCATCAATAATTCCTCCAAATATATTTGTAGAATTTAAATATTTATTACCTTCATACATCTATACGTACATTGAATAATTAAACCTTCTACCATAAATTCAATAACTGCAAGGATTTTCTTTCTTATGCTAAGTTGTAGAAACAAAAGTTAGAGAAAAATCTTGGAGCAGTCCTTTGCAAAAGTTCATGAGTTTCTCTATGATATAGCTTGTCTATGAATGACACGAGAATAATCCAAATGTACTTTATCTAAAGAAGTTGATTGAAATATTTGGATTGCAACAATTTTTTTCCCATCGGTGAACCAATTGTCATAGCTTTTCTTTCACGTTGCATTGAGCTACATGTTCATGTATTGTTATGCCAAGCTTTGTTGTTGCTTGTTTCAAGAAAATAATCATGCTTGTGGCATGCACATTGCATGTATCCAATCCAAGGAAAATTAATTATAATAGACTAATTGTTAGATGTTTTTGTCTTTTTTTGGCATCTTTTCCAGTCAATTTTGCTAGAGACTCAACAGGGATTTCTTGGACTCTTAAGTTTTGGTTGTGTTATATGTAGAAGTTGAGTGCCCTAGGGGATTTTTAGGGCGTTGAATCCATCTATACATTCAAAAACATGTTTTAAATAACAAAAATGTATCATTTTACCAAAAATTGTATTTCCATATTCTAGGAAAAAAGACAAATGTATTATATGCCACACATTTTAAATATTTGTGATATCAATGCACATTTGCTAAACATGCAACATTTCATAATTATAAGTAAAGTTAAACATGTAGAAACATTCATATTTATGAGGAGGGTGTAGTAGGCCTAGATATGGACTCCCAGATATGTGCTATGTCTTGCCAAGTGTTTTTCAAATTACCACCGACATGGAAAAATAATGTGTATCATACACTTTGTGCAGAATTAAGTGATGGTCTCTTTGTTGTATTCCAATGCAATTATAAATACCATTTATCATAATTATCAAATTAAGAAACTTTGTGATCTTCCAGAACATAGCGACTAATTTGTAAGTATTTGTGCAGGAATCTTGCCTCAATGCTTAGAGCTCTCAATTTACTAATTGTTTGTTGGAGAACATTATCAAATAGCACTAAATTTTCATGCCAAATGGCGTGCAAATTTGGTTTCTATGGGTGTTATCAAATGTTGCAGTTTGAAGTGTTGATACATTGATGAAAAGAAAGATGCTTTGGGTAAAGGTAAAAACTTCAAATATAAATAAGAAAAATATATCCCCATGTTACCCAATGGCTATGTGACCATAGTTATTGATCGTTACTAAGTTGACCTAGAAGTCCATTGATCCTAAATAGCTTGGTATTGACTAGTTGTGCCATAATGCCATTGTGGAATAAGTTTTCGAGTGCAATGTAATCATAAAGGACATACCTCAATTTAATTTATAGTTTGGAAGTACTAGAAAAAGACGCAGTCTAACTCTCTGAGTTTTGGTTTCCTTGTTAGAATCTGGAAATAAAATGTTTTGGTGAGATCATGGTTTTTTGTTATTTAAAATGGATTTTTTAATGCATAAATGGATTAAGTGCCATGAAAACCCTTGGAGCACTCAAATTATGTGGATTTCATAGTCCAAAGTTGTGATTCCAACAAATTCTTGCCAGATTTTGGACAAAATTGACCAGAAAATATACCCATAAAAGGACCCAAATTTGGAAGATTCATAATATCATAATGTAATGGTGTGGTCTAACTCTTCTACATTTTGTTTTTTCTGGTCGAAATCTAGCAGTCAATTTTTAGTGAAATTGTTATTTTATGTTATTTAAATGTGTTTTTGAATGCATTATTTGATTTAACACACTAAAAATCCCTATTAACACTCAGATTATGTAGATTTTACAACTCAAACTTGTGATTCCAATAAATCCCTGCTAAATTTCAAACAAATTTAACCAGAAAATATACCTAAAAAAATTGAAATGCAGAAGATTTAAACCATTACTATTGCAACTTGGAATCACCACCAAAAATGTGCATCAAATAGTGTGCACTTCAAATTCAATAATCATAAATTATTCAAGACATGGGCCTATGGATGCCATAACTTATATTTGTTATCACCTCACATATTTAACCTTCTTTAATTCTACTAGGACATTGTTTCTCTCTTATAATTATTATATTATATTTTGAAAGTGGTTATGCTTAATGGTTTCATTTAGTTTGTCCGCTCTTCAACATTATTAAAAGTAAGAAATTAGAATTATAAACATGATCTAAAGTAGCTTGACTAATAAGAGCATGTAGGCTTCCACAATCCATAATCATAGTAATGATATTTATGAAGACATTTACTGTGTATGTGGTACAAGGATTAGGTCCAATGTTTCGATTGGACACTCCATCCATAGTTTGACTTATGTTAAATGAGTTTTAATTTATTTTAAATATATCTAATCAATTTCTTAATTCTTTATGGGTCGTGCATGAGCCACTAGCATGTGAATAGAACCTATCGTTGACCTCATTGAAAGATTTTTCCACATGGCACAATCAATAGTGAAGATTATATTTAATGCTACCTATTTTGGCTAAATGTAACATCAAATTAAGGTAACCTATGAGGTGTAGATCAGTTGGTTTTTATGGGGTTTAGTCCTCAACAAATCATAGGTCCAAACCTCATGGGGAGGGTTTGAAGATGGGAGCTATTTTGAGGGAATTAAATTATCCCAAGGGGCATCCAAGCTCGACTGATCTTTGCACAATTCTAGTGATAGAATCCCATTATCATTAGATCATTCTTCCATCTAATAGATGAGTTGGCCCTAGCCTAGGATCAACCTAGTTTAAAAAATGGATAAAAATTCCCATCAATATTAATATTATGCTTTACATAGTGTATTTGGATATAGTTGGTATATGGTTTGTAGCCCTTGAATAGTCATTACTTTCATTGTTTCCTTATTGCAAGTGGGTGTTGTTCAATTAACCTTTTTGATGGATGATTGTGTATGATAAGTTACACAAAGGATAAGGATTACGACTTTAAACCTGATGAAAAGTTTATATTCATAAGACATTACCATGTAAGATAAAAACAATGCAATAATATGGTGACTAATTACAAAGCTATTTCCCGTATTTAACTTAACTTGATATGATTTTAGAGTTACACAATCCATAAGGTTTAATTGTCCAAAGCATTTCCACATAAAAGCTTTTACAATTGTTGCTCACTAATTACTTCGGTAAATTATTATTATGCCACCATATATGTTGAAGGGGCTATGTGAAAGGATGGAAACAATGTTAAATTAATTACCAATCAAGTATCTATGGAGAGAGAGAGAGAGAGGTGCCACCTATTGCTAGTTTATGTTTATGTTTTTGTTTCTCTAACCATCATATTTAGTGAAAAAACAAATGATAAATAAAAAATAAGATCGAGAAGTGAATGGAGTAATAAGGTTTTACAAGAGTATAGTAGAGACAAACAATGCTACATGTGTAGACTTTTTAATTCTAGATATCATCTAGAGCTATTTGTTACCCACATATCAAATCATAAGTTGTTATTAAAATGAAATAAATCAAAAGGCAACTTCTATTATCATCACTAATTACTAGTAAATATGAAACCATGTCATCGATGTAATTTATAATTAAATTCACATTATTTTCTCGCAAGATAAACTAAGAATTCTTAAACCTACTTGGTAAAGAAGAATGAATAACAAGGCTACTCAAACCAACGGACAAAAATTCTAAGGATGAAAACAAAGTTATCAAAAATCTGTGCTAATCAAACCAAGAAGACAAGCCAACTAACAATTAATCCTCAATATTATTTGGATATTAAAGGATTTTTGTTCCTCGATTCATGGTAAATTTTGGATCTAAAGTCGATGTGGATACCTAACTTAGCTAGGTCAAGAAAATTCTTAAATTTGGCAGACCAAAGATTTATAGAGCCCATTGGGCTACTTAAAGGTGTAGAAATAAACATGATAGGAATAGCAACATCGGTCTATTGGAATTATTATTATACTGAAGAAGTGGGGGAGGGGTGGGGTGAATAAGTATAATGGCCAATTTATCAAATTTATAAACAATTCAAATCATATAAACATCAATAACATAAGCAACACATGAGAACACTAGATGTACATGGAAACCCTTAAAGGAAAAAAAACTTATTTGTCTAATTATTTTTGTAGGTACCAACCTATTGTTATATCAATTTACTAGCACCAACCATAAGGAGACACACATCCCCTGATTTATAGAGACCAATCCCCTAATTTACAAGCATCAACCCAAAGAATATACCAATCCCTTGATTTACACACACCAACCTGAAGGAGACATCAATCTACTGATTTACACACACCAACCTGAAGGAGACACCAATATCCTTAATTACACACACCAACCAAAAGGAGACACCAAACCCATTTGCTTTACTTATGATATGTTCTGGTACGTTATTCAAAATTCTTCACAGAAAATTGATTATGATATTCATACTTTTATACGATTTTCTTTTCTTTGTACTACTCATATTTTCCATTGCAGTTTATTTATTATAGGATTGGTTTGTGGCATGGATTATCTTCTCACACATGTTGTGATAATTTTTTTTCAATTTAGCACTCAATCTCATCCTAACAACATTAATTCATACTTCTTCGCATGCCACAAACTTCACTATTTCGATATTATGTTTTAGATAGGTTTTCTAAACATGTTACACGTCTTCTTTAGACTTCATCCTCATGCTTCATTGTCTCTACATCATATCTAAGTTATATTTCTTCCACACACTCCTTACGATTTCCAGACTAAGTTATTTATAGGCAAATGGCTTGATCATGACCAACACATCATTGAATTGTGATCTAGGTTGACAACAAGTCTCGGAGCCCCATCTGGGGCTAATAGTATGAACCACACAAGAAACCTTGGGACAAAACCATGGGCTTAAGTAATTTTGTGCCCAAATTGAAAATTCTACAAGAATTTGGATATCCAAATGAAACAAATGCTAAATTTTCATAACTACTCAGCCTTAGGGGCTAAACAACCAATTTTGTGCCATGACCATGTGTCGTAACCATAATCTAAACTATTTTCTATGAAGAATCCATAATATGGTGTTGTTGGGAAAAGTATCCAATTCGGAATGCCCCTATCCCACTCTAAGAGGTGATAGTGCCTTAGCAACAAACAAGGAAAACTATCTGAGTGTTCTTCTTTATGAGATGTAAATAGAGAAAGAAGGATGTAACTAACCGATGTCTTCCGCTAGTTTGTCGATCCAATCACTCTCTCTTTTGTTCGCTTCCCGCTGCCTGCTCTTTCACTGGTCCAGCTTCACCCAGTTCCTGCAAGATCACAAGACAGGAAAACTACACAAAAGACATGGATTCACATTCATAACTAGTTTAGGATCAGATATAAACTAAATATGCAAATACAACAAAACATCATTGAAATACAAGCATATAGGAGAAACTCAAATAACTTTATTGATATGATAACAAGGTTCAAGAGGAGATACAACCAAGTGAGTCCCGATCCAACATCTACCTCCCAGCAAAGGAATCCCTTCCTCTCCTCCAACAAAGCATAAATCACCCAATGTACTAATCTCAATCTCAAACCAACAACAATTCTCTGCAAAGTACAAAATTCCAGCCTCCAACCTCTGGATCTCTGGGATGAGAGATCTATATATAGATATTTGTAGAGGTATGAGTCAGCTCTGGGTTTTTTATTAGTGTCTTCTCTCTGATAGTTCTTGATGCCACTTGGAGATCTCATTGATCTCTTACTCATCCTTGGGCGATTTTGAGAGGCAAGTGTCCCACGAGAAGTTTCTAGAAGATTCCATGATCATCCATTTCGCAAACTGTCTCCGCCACTTGTCTTTTTCCGTCCATCGCACCCTCACAGTGTATTTAGGTGCGCTGAAACGCAATTCCCGTGTGTACAAGGTGCGTTGAAATGCAATTCCCATGTGTACAAGGTGCGCTGATCCAGTTTTGACCAATTTTGAGTAGTTTCTGGTGGAGAACTTCTGGGAGAAGCTGTAATTTGTTGACCTTGTTCCTTTAGGAGTTGTAACAACACTTTTAGGGACTTTGGATCCCTTGGATTATGGACATTTCATGCTCAATGTTGTAAGGCACAAAAATGTCTATAACAGTTGCCCCCTAAAGTATGAGGCCGTTTATCGGGTGAAATGCTTTATTAGGAGGATCTGAAGTTCTTTCAATGCTGGGAGGAGACCTGTAATAAGATACAATACAATAAATTTTTCTTCATACTGTTTTCATGATCTAGCTGAGGCGGGCATTCCCATGCTTAGCTTTATAAATTCGTTTTTATGTACATAGAACAGACAATCGTCTGATGGTAGACTGATGATTTTGATGAAATCATCATCCTTTTGGTAGGATGATTATCTGTGCTGTGATGTTGTACATTTCAATGTCTTTTTCCTGAATATATATCGCAGCCCGGATGGATGAAACTAGATCCGGGGTCTTCAATCTCGTCCGATCTTCACTCTAAGTACAAGTCGATCCATGTGAGAAATGTTTTGAAGTCGAACATGGAAAGACATCGCTTGATTACCAGTCAATGATGTAAACTGTTAACAAGCGCGAGAGGAATCACCGATAATGATAATGACCCTCAACGTACTGCAGTACAATTCACGTGGTGGGAATAAAGGACTTGGCGTCGAACACCACGCGAAATCTTTCAGTCGAAGGTCATTGATGTATACCTGTCGCCGGAAGTGAGAAACTTGCCATTGAGGCATGCAAGCTTCAAAGTACTGAAGGGGGTGTTCCTAGATCTACTTCTTGGATAATGAGCTGATGTCGACAAGAAACGATCCGTCAAAGGAGGGCCTTAATGTATCCCACATCAGTGACACGGAACGGAGCAAATGATTTTGATGGAGGTGAAAACGATCTGATGATATATGGTTCAGGGTGGCGGTCATGAAAGGATGAAGGATAATGTATGGTAGTGGATGGGACACGGTTGACTTCTCTGGATGACTTCTCTTGAACATATCAGCGACACTTGTGTGATGGATCGGTAGCATTTACCCCAAAGGTGGATGGTATGGCGAGACCATGGCGATGTGACCGGTGAATGAAACAACCCAACCCGACTCAGGCACAGAGTGGAAGTGTCATGTTCAAGAGCGACTTGCTACCAATAAAAGTTCTTTGAGTTTCTTCCCAATTTTCCCCAGTCATTTCTGACCAGTACCTCTTTATTTTTTTCAATCTTGAGGAGGATAACATATGCTTGTTCTATAATTTGCCCTTCGGACAAACCCATCACTATGTTTTAACGATCCTAGCGATAGTGAAACTCGTTCTCGTCTAAAGACAAGTTTGTCGCTATTAATGTTTTTTAACGAGTTTAACGACAAAGATAACTTGGTCCCTTTTCATTTTTAGAGAGTCTGAAAAGGTACGTAAAGATAACTCCAAAGTTCCTTTTTCGTCATCTAATCCCTTAAGTCCGAAAAAGTATAAAACAATACAGAAGGGATGAGTTTTCGATAGTTTTAACGAGCCGAACAAAACAAGCGCTCGATCTTTTTGTGCAATAATCCCTCAGGTCCAAAAAGATTAAAATCTAGAGGAGGGATAGCACTTCCGGTCGCTTTAACGAGCTGGAAGGCCAAAACTCGGCAATCTTTTCATATTTTACGAGTCAGATGAAAAGAGCTTAAAGAAGACTCGTCTTTTGAGGAACGAGTGATAAATGGGTAGCAGCTGATTCCAGGTAAGGGTTGGAATTTTCCAATCACGGCAGTGTCACAAGGATGGCTAGTGAAATCACTCTTCGCAGTTGTTCCTCAAAATGGGTAAACAATCAAATGGAGGTGAATGATCGGCCAATGGAAAAGTGGAGGTGACGGTGCAAACACGATCAAGGCTTTAATGGTTGATAATGTTACATTCACGGTGGTTATTTACCGGAGGGTAGTTCATTTTTTAACGAGCTTAAACGCGGGTTGAAACACTTGCTCGATCTTATGTTTATTTTTTAACGAGCATGAACTATGTGCTAAAACTGCTCGATGATAAGCTTGCATGCCCCTAGCATAATAACGCAAATCGAGGTGCATGCCCCCCAAGCTTCATTGCATTCAACTCAGTGGTTGGAATGAAGGTTTACCTTTGAGATTTGAAAAGGGGATTCGTTTCATTTTTTAATGAGGTTGACACAGTAAAAGAACTATCCTCATGACTCCTTGTTTCATTTTTTAACGAGGTTGACACGAGATAAGAACCGTCCTCGGAGTCCAAATCCATTAGATATAGAAGGTTTCATATTCCACTGTGGCCACTTCCGCCAGATTACTCGGAGGCGGTAGGGAAAAAGTACCCATTAAGGCAGGGTCTTTTAGGAGACCTACTCCGATATTTTGGAGCGAATGATTTCTTCCATGGATCATTGGAATTCTTGCCGTAACTTGTGAAAAGTTGGGGAGAAATGTTTGTTGGTCGACGATTGTAATCCCTCCTTGAAAGGGAAATGCAATCTTTCTGAAATAGGTCGACACAACAGCTGCCATGGCATATATCCATGGTCTTCCTAGTAGGATGTTGTAATCAAGATTCCCATCTATGACTTCAACATCTATTTCTACTGTTTTCCCTCCTAGTTCAACTTTCAAGTTATTTAGGATACCATATGGGGTATCTGTCCTTCCGTCGAATGCTTTTAATGTCGTTGAAGTGGAGTCGCCAATTTGTTGTTGGGAAAAGTATCCAATTCGGAATGCCCCTATCCCACTCTAAGAGGTGATAGTGCCTTAGCAACAAACAAGGAAAACTATATGAGTGTTCTTCTTTATGAGATGTAAATAGAGAAAGAAGGATGTAACTAACCGGTGTCTTCTGCTAGTTTGTCGATCCAATCACTCTCTCTTTTGTTCGCTTCCCACTGCCTGCTCTTTCATTGGTCCAGCTTCACCCAGTTCCTGCAAGATCACAAGAGAGGAAAACTACACAAAAGACATGGATTCACATTCATAACTAGTTTAGGATCAGATATAAACTAAATATGCAAATACAACAAAACATCATTGAAATACAAGCATATAGGAGAAACTCAAATAGCTTTATTGATATGATAACAAGGTTCAAGAGGAGATACAACCAAGTGAGTCCCGATCCAGCATCTACCTCCCAACAAAGGAATCCCTTCCTCTCCTCCAACAAAGCATAAACACCCAATGTACTAATCTCAATCTCAAACCAACAGCAATTCTCTGCAAAGTACAAAATTCCAGCCTCCAACCTCTGGATCTTTGGGATGAGAGATCTATATATAGATATTTGTAGAGGTGTGAGTCAGCTCTGGGTTTTTGATTAGTGTCTTCTCTCTGATAGTTCTTGATGCCACTTGGAAATCTCATTGATCTCTTACTCATCCTTGGGCGATTTTGAGAGGCAAGTGTCCCACGAGAAGTTTCTAGAAGATTCCATGATCATCCACTTCGTAAACTGTCTCCGCCACTTGTCTTTTTCCGTCCATCACACCCTCACAGTGTATTTAGGTGCGCTGAAACGCAATTCCCGTGTGTACAAGGTGCGCTGAAATGCAATTCCCATGTGTACAAGGTGCGCTGATCCAGTTTTGACCAATTTTGAGTAGTTTCTGGTGGAGAACTTCTGGGAGAAGCTGTAATTTGTTGACCTTGTTCCTTTAGGAGTTGTAACAACACTTTTAGGGACTTTGGATCCCTTGGATTATGGACATTTCATGCTCAATGTTGTAAGGCACAAAAATGTCTATAACATATGGGTCCCTTCTTAATGAAGACACTCTTGAAAATCTTGAGATTCCTGGATACACAAGTGCTAACTAGCTCAGGGCTAAGCCATGAAGCCCTTGTGACATTGAGTCGGGACAATGTCTTGAAAGATCAACTCTAATGGATACAGAGTCTAGATCCATGAAGAGGGTCCACTTTTGTATAAACATATGTTTGGATGCCCGAATGTGCCTTTTCATGACCCTTTAGCTCTAGGCTCTAAACCATCAAGCACGCCGAAGGCATTGTCATCGACGGCCTTGGTGATGGTGTATGGCCCATATCGGAGCAGGAAAAGCTTGTGGTGGGGTCCATCAAGGCGCTCCTTCTACAAATGAAGCCAAACTTTTTCTCCCACCTAGAACTTGTGCGACACTCGATGTTAATCAAGATGTTGCTTGTACTTAGCATTGGCTCTATCCAATATATCATGGACCTGTTGTCGGATGTGTTGAATGCACTTAATGAAGTTGTTAGCCCTTTCAACTTCTGATTGCACATGAGCCAAATCTACCTAAGTAGTTGCAAATGGTATGGCCACACCAATGGGGCATAATGGCTGGAATCCTAGCCCTACCTGAAAGGGTCTGTGGCATTTTTTGCTGTGGAGAGCTCTGTCGTAGTTGTGTTGGACATAGGGAATACTTTCATCCCATGTTCGTGGATGCTTTGAGTTGTACATGCACAAAATGTGTACGATCATCATGTTGACAACCTTTTTTTGGCCATTAGTTTGGGGATGGAAATCCATGGAATTAGTAATGTTTGTATCCAACATCTACTAGAGATTTGACCAAAATGCACTCAGGAATCCGTTGTCCCGATCTGATATAATGGACTGTGGGATCCCAAAGTGTACCCACACTCGCTTAAAGAAGAGCTTAGCAGTGGCCTTTGATGTTATACCATTCTTACAGGCCGCCATGATGGCCATCTTAGAGAATATGTAGATGACCACAAAAATGCAATCGTTGCCTTGCTTAGTAGAAGGAAGGCCCGACATATAATCCATGCAAACAGATTCCCAAGGCCGACTAGGAGTAGTTAGAGGAGTATACATGCCTTGATTCTTGATGGTTGGTTTGGAAATGGTGCAGGTGGTGCAAGATCTAATGTACTTTCAAACATCCTGACGAAGTTTCGACCAATAAAAATACTTCTACAATACTGCCACTGTTTTCTCTACTCTTAAATGTCTAGCGACCCGATTGTAGTGTGCTTCCCAAATCATCTTGGCACACGCACTTGAAGGAACACATATGTGTTCCAAGTGGCATAACAGTGCATCCTAAAGGTGAAAATTTGGAACTTGCTTCCCTTCCAGGAGTGTTTGGTATATGTTGTCGAATTCTGGATCGCTCTTGTAAAGATGCGGCCACCCTAATGTCTCGTGCCCACAGGAGTCGAGCATAGTGATTAACGCCATGACCGATGGCCGGCTAAGACAATCAACGACATTATTGGTGTTGCCCTTCTTATACTTAATGTTCAAATGGAACTATTGCAGATAGGTGGACCATTTCTGATGGCGATCGTTCTGCAACTTCCCTTGTGTTTGTATGAAATGTAGAGGTCGGTGGTCTATGTGGATGATTGTTTCCTTACCCAGAATGTAATGCTTCAATTGAAATTGGGCCTACAGAATGGAATACATTTCTTTGTCGTGAGTGGGATACTTTCAGACTATGTCTAAAAGTGTCTCACTGTGGTAAGCCATTGGATGCCCATGTTGAGTAAGAACCGCACCAATAGCATAGTCAGAGGCATCTGTCTCAAACTCAAATGTTTGTTGCAGGTCTAGTAATGTGAGCACTGGCGTAGAACAGAGGAAATTCTTCAACTCGAAGAACGATCACTGTTGGGTTTCTGACCAAAAGGACTTTGCTTTCACTCTATCATTGGTGACTTGACTTAAAGGCCAAGTGATATGAGAGAACCCCAACACGAACCTACAGTATAAATTAGCAAGACCCAAAAAGCTGTAGAGCTCTGTTAGAGTGTTTGAGGCTGGCCAATCCGAAATGACTTGTATCTTGTATGGGTCCAAATGTACACCCTTCTCATCAATGATGCACCCCAACTATTGAACTTGGGTTAGGCCAAAGGTGCATTTCTCCGAGTTAGCACACAACTTGTGTTGTCGAAGGGTTTGAAGGACATGTGAAATATGGTGGAGATACTCTTCCCATCTCTGGCTTAAGATCAAGATTTCATCTAAATGCAACACCACAAATGCATTGGTAAAGGGTTGAAAGATGTCATCCATCAGTCTCATGAAGGTTGCAGGGGAATTCATCAATCTGAACGGCATGACCAACCATTCGAAAAGGCCCTCCTTGGATTTGAAGCTAGTCTTCCACACATCAAAGGGTTTGATAGGAAGTTGGTGATAACCCGACTTCAAGTCAATCTTGATGAAATATATGTCCCCCTTGGGCAAGTCTAGAAGATCATCAATCCATGGGATTGGGTACCTATTTCGGACAGTGATCTTGTTCAGCGCCCGATAGTCAATACAGAGCCTCCAGGTCCCATCCTTCTTATGTACCAATACAATCAAGCTCCCACAGGGTGATGAGCTTGGCCTGATGTGACCTTTCTGTAGTAGTTCCTTAATGTGCCTCTTGATCTCATCATTCTCTAGAACAGAGCATCGATAGATCAGTCCATTGGGCAGCGACACACCCGGGGTCAAATCAATGGAGTGCTTGACCTGACAGTGCAGAGGCACCCTTGTGGGTGAGGCCAAAATATCCTTGTACTCCTCCACGACCTTGTCCATCTATTGCTGTTGTGCAAAGGAGCCCTGCCTGGAAGTTGTGGCCACAACCTTCTTCTTGAATTGGGGGCGAATCATAAGGAAAACAAATTTCCTAGTTTGGGAAATGATTTTATTGCATTGCTTTGCAGTGATTAAAGAGATGGTGGTAGGCGGGGCTACCTCTAGTATCCTGTACAACTTATTAGTGAAAGTAATAATCATAGAGCGAGGTCTAGACTGTACAACATGTCGCTTCCATAAGTATGGTTGTCCTAACAATACATCAGAAACTTCAAGAGTAGCAATGTCACACAGTACCTCATCTGTGAAGGGCTTGATTGTAGGGAAGGTGACACTATTGGCTGATGTGAAGATCTCATCCTTGGTGAAGCCACCTGATTGTGTTCGACTACAGATATGTTGTAGTATTTAGGCCCAACCACTTCATGACTTCTGTTGAAATGAGGATCTTTTGGCTCTTGTTTTCGATAATGAACTACATCGGAGAACCCTTCATCCACATCTGTGATTGGAAGAGGCGTTCCCCCTCCTCTAGATCTTTAGGCTCAATTTTCTAGATCTTGGTGGTGGCCATCGTGGCACTGGGCTCTACATCAATGATCTACTTCCCTTTGTTAGTCCCCTTATCAAGTTTTGATTCAGAGTCAGAACCTGCGTCTTATTCGGAAGCCTTCGGTTTGGCCACCAGTGATTGCTTGGCCCAACACTCACTTGTATTGTGAGTGGAGCTCTTATGGAACTCACACCATTTTCCCGTGTTCTTCTTCGTATTCATGGTGTTGTTATTTGCTTGCGGCTTTGGCAGGTTGTCCTAGGTAGCCCCACCTTGGCTTGGTCCCTTGTTCTGTGGTTTGGGGGCACCTTTTCCTTGCTTTGGATTTGCAGATCCAAAGTCCTACTTCTTCTGTTTAAACTTCTGCTCAATCTTTACAGCGTACCGATACATTGTGCCGAGCGAGGAAATGTCTAGGAACTCCATCTCATCTTGGATGTACTTGTGTAGAAAGCTGTGGTACTTGAGCACCAAATGCCACTCAGTATCCTTGATACACAACTTCGTGCGATGGGTATGTAAAGTATTTGTGAACTCTGGCACATCTTGTTCCCTTCCCTGTCATAGCATGGTCCACTTTATGTATTTATATTCATAGCTCCCGACAGGGTAATACTATTCCTTGATGGCGTCTTGGAAATAATTCCAAGTGGGTGCAGCTGAAAACAACGAGGGTTCACTCTCGTCCTTTTGTTCATAGTAGGTTTCCCACCAGTCCTTGATGTGTGGGGTGGCTTTGAGAAGTACAAATGTAATCTTTTCTCGATTGGAAAAGTCATGAACTGAAAAATATCCTTCCAATAGATTTAACCATTTATCTATGATGTCTGCATCTATTAGGCCTTTGAATATGGGAATATCAAAGTTAACTTGTACCTTAAAAGGAGTGGTGCCTCCAGAGTGGTTGTTGGATGAAGATGCATCGCTTATAGGTAGTCGTCAAAAGATCTGGGCAAATTTATCCATCATCACGTCCCTTTGTTTCTCGAGGGATTCCTCGAGAAACATTTTGAAAGGATCTCCTGCCCCCTCGTCTTTCTTTTCTTCCGCCATGGGAAGTCATTGAGTTTTGCGAGGCTGATCTTGCAATGGTTCAACCAGATCGACCCCTAACTCCTTATACCCTGACCTTGTTGGGGATGCAAAGAAAAACATAGAAAGAGCGGACCAATATGATACCATTGATCCGAACTTAAGCAGGAATGCAACAACTTACAGACATAATCATAAACAAAGAGATGCAACAGAAAAACACTTCATTTCATTAATAGAAAAATATTGAACTATGCTTACAAACATAATGGAAATAAAATAGCTCAAGCGATGGTAGCCTATCTATGAGAAGAGATGTGGCGGCTACATGCCTATGAACTGAGTTACAATGACGCTCAAGGGCCTTTTTATTATTGAATAATAAGAGAAAACCATAAACAACCAAAACCCTAACCCGAGGAGATGTAACACCAAGAGTTTATGGGCCCCATTGGGTTTAGTTGGGCAGCCAACTTCCCAAGGTTGTAACTTGGTCATATTGTCTCTGCTTGACGGATATGATACCTCGTTGGAAAGATCTCTCCGAGGACTACAACCATTGATGAGATTTCCATTGCAATCGTTGGGCAATTTTTCCAAAAAAACATCGTTTAGGGCCTCGAAATAGCTCCAGAAGTTCAGGACCTGAAAAACTGCCACAAATAGTAAATTGTGCTAGAATTAAGGAAACAAACGAAACTGACTGGGGGGTATAGGTGGAATAGGCGGGTGGCCACCAATATCCACCTGGATCAATAGCCCATATATTTTATATGCATAAGCAACCCACATATACACATAGGTAGCCCACATAGACATATAGGTATCCCATGTAGACAGGGGCGTATCCATATGTTTTGTATGTAGAGGCAGTCCATGTATACACAAAAGCAACCCACATGGACAAGGGGCATATCCATATGTTTTGTACGTAGAGGTGGTCATGTATACACAAAGGAAACCCATGTGGAAAGGGGTGTATCCATATGTTTTGTACATAGAGGTGGTCCACCTAAACATAGAGGTATCCCACATGGATAATGGCACATCCATATGATTTACACATAGAGTTAACCCATGTATACATAAGTCTTGCTCGTAGGTAGGCTACAAAGGATGGGTCGTGTTGACGGGTAGCAAGTTCATTCGCCAGAGTTGAATTGTATTGACAGGTGGCCATGTGTCGCCCCCAACCTTGAACCATAAGCATAACTACAATATAATCTCAGGACATGGTCTGGAAATGACCATCATGCAACTCAATTGGCGTGGAGTTTTTGTTGTGACCGTCAAGACCCAGGTTCAAGCCCCGATGTTTATGAAGTCAAAGTTAATATTTTTTAAACCGTCATATGCTTTATTTTATCGAATAGCTAGTAGGCCAACAATAAGCCTTTTGTTGCACCGGTGTTGGATTCTAGTCTTTTTGTAGAAGTATGCCCAAAAATATGCCTTTTGTGGAAGCCTTAATTTAATATATAATTTAATATGGTTTTTATGAATTTCTAGCGTCAATATATGTCCAAATTGGATTTTGGAAAAAGTTGGGCAATTAGGGATCATAAATGAATCTATCCATAGGTGTATGATGCCCTTTTGACACTTATTTGATGTCTAGAATCTCTTGTGTCTATTTTGAGGGTCTATCATCAAGTTGTAGTTATTTTGGATACATGGTGTAAACATGGTCTGAGAAGGGGTTTAAGTGACTAGATCGAAGAACTGGTTGGAGCAGAGCATGGGAAGCAGCATGACAACCTATAAAAATAATTAATATGATTATTTATTACAATTACATTGGTTGTAGGTTGCGATATTGGTTGCAGTGACAATGGTTGCAAATTATAATAGTGGTAGTGGCAGCGGTTGCAGATTGCAAATTGTGATTTATGATTCAGTGATATATGAAGATGGTGGATCTGGATTGAAAATGATATGAAATAGAGGTCCACATGAAGTTGAAGGAGTTGGGTACCTCCACTAAGGTTGAAGCCTCAATCAGGTTGGAGCCTAGAGTAGGTTGGAACCCACTCATTATTGAGGTTGGAGCCTCAATCAAGTTGGAGCCTAGACTAGGTTGGAGCCTACTCATCATCGATGTTGGTTCCTCAATTAGGTTGTAGCCTACAACGAGCCGCTGTTAGGATCTTTCATGGTTGGTTCCTTAATCAGGTTGTAGCATATTGCAAGAAGTAGCTTGCATTTCTTGGGTGTAGTTGCCTCCAACAAGTTGCAGCCTCCAAATCTATGTAAATAATTTGAGATAAAGAAGAAGAAGATTTGTGGTTTTCTCCTATATGGGTTTCCACGTAAAAGGCTTATGTTGTTTTCTGATGGATCCTTAATATGTTAACGAAATGATTGTTGTTTGATGATGTGTTTTTATAGTTGATGATATAATGCTTATGATTCATTGTTATATGATTTTTTTAATATAAAAAGTTGTGAAATGGTAAGATTAATCTCACATTGATTCACCCCCCCTATTAGTGTGACCTTTGGTCTAATAGTGCATACCTCTTATGTGTAGAAGAGGAACTCTTATGGGGAATATGAGTAAAATCAACACTAATGTTTTTTGTAGATTTTCCCTTTTGTATATGTTTAGATTGACTATCCTGTTCTTGCAGCTTATTTTTCTTAGCATGAGTGTTTGAGAGGGTTCATGTATTTAAATCATCATTGTAAATTTGATTATTTTTCTTTGGAGTAGCCTTGTTGTTTTTGGGATCATTATCATCAAATTCTTCTATAATTCCATGTGTTCTTATGAAAGAAGTATTATAACTTGTTGTAGTCAAGTGATTTATGAAAATTCCTCATGGATAAAAATGCATATATGATTTGGTTTCTTTTAAATGAAAAGGATTGAAAAAATCAATTATATTAGACAAATGAGACATAATTTTCACAAAAGTGACACCAATTTTAAAAGGTAAAGAAATGAATAGCCCAAAACTTATATTGCCTACAAACTTTAACAATGAAAATTCTATTATAGACAAAATAGGGAAGAAGAAGAGGTTTTCCTTCGGGACTAAAAAGTTTGATATAAGTAAATTCTTCTTCATAAACGTGTTTTCCTTTTTCTTCCAAAAATATCTAATGCTACCTTTATGAGGCTTTTGGGTTGTGCTTCAATGAGCATATATATGAATTTCCTGACCAAAAAACCTTGAATATGGTAAAATGAAATGAAGCCTTATGTCTCCACAATATGGGGTATCATAATTGAACCAATTATTCAACGATATTAGCATTTCCCTTTGTGGGTATACCTTCAAATGTAATATAGTACGCCAAGCAAAGATTGGATATGAAGTCATACATAACCTCTTTGTTTTCATAAAGTTAGAAAGTTGATAGGATGATCCATTCAAGATTATTTGTGTCCAATCAAATATCACTTTTACTCAAAGAGATAAATGCAAGACATAAAAAACATACTTGTGGATATAAGTAGTCAAGGTTTGAACAACAAGCCTTGAGAAAATCCAAGTGAAATCTCAATATGGTTCAAATAGCATGCATATTTCAAATTGAGCACGATTAGTTGATATGATAGAGGGTTGAGCCAAAAATTCCTTTAAAAGTTTTACACCACCACCCTAATATTCAAGGATTGAGTTAGAATCGGGGATTTTAAGGAATTTGTCTAAAGTTAGAAATCACAACATCTTCCTAAATATGTTTGGAGTTAGAAAAACTAGGATTTCTTTCTTCTACATGTACTTGAATCATCTTGTGTTTTGAACCAAAACTACCTTCATTCAATATTATTTAAGACCATTTGAAGAGCACTTCCACTCAAAGTGATAAATGCAAGACATACATAAAATACCTAGGGATATAAGCAATTGATTGTTTACCAACAAGCCTAGGTGAAATCTCGACATGGTTCAGATAGCATGCATCTGTGAAATTGAGAGAGATCAGTTGGTATGATAAAGGGTTGAGCCAAAAGGTCTTTTAATAAATTTACACCATCACCCTTAGAGTTGAGGAATTATTTAGCCTTGAGGAATTTGAAAACTATGTATGATTTTGGAAATCACAACATCTTCTTGAATATTCTTGGAGTTAAAAGAACATGAGTTCTTCATTTTGTGTGTACTTGAATCATCCTATGTTTGGAACCAAATTTTCTTTCACACTAGAAAATAAGCTCTCTAAAGTTGAATATTTATGGCATGTGACTAGCCTTGACTATGCCAATTGCCCAAAATTCACTAGCATTTTTTTCCTCTAGTGAGAAACAAAAGTACCACTTATAAGTTGTGCACTACTGAAAGTGTCTATTTTGGCGAGCGAAAGAATTAAAGGTATCTCCACTTGATGGTTCTTTATTCACTATGTTTTATATCCTCACTTTTAATAAACTTTGGTATATATGTGGGGATTATTGATATAAAACATGCCCCTTGTTTCGATAGGTGGCTAAAATCACAAATAATCCTTGACGAAAAATCATTTCAGTGTGAACATCTGCTCTAAAAAGCATGCAAACTATTGGTAGTAATTATCATTCACATGGAGGCATTTTATGGGACAATGTGAAATCTAAGCCTCATTTCACTCAAACAACTATCATTATTTCATGGAATGGCACATCGTAAATACATCATAAATCAACTTGAGAATAAAAACCATAAATGTTGCATAATGGAGGAATGATATGCTAAGTGTGGGATGTGAAATGTATGAAGCATGCAGAATGCAGGGTGTGGAGGTGGCGTCTATTTAGAGAAGAATCAATGTGGAGGAAAAGACAATGAGATTCCTATTAGGCCACAAGAATTGCATCATTTTTACAGTTTATTGCCTTCTGTTTTACTCATTTTCCACTTATGTTTATACCACTACACCCCCATTTTGAAACACAAAGCCATCAAAGCCACATGAATAAGAAATAAGGTAAAAGTTCACATGTGCTCTCAATTCTATATGTTTTTCTTTGTAAACTTGATTCGATTTATATGAGTTATGGAATCTGATAGTTTCTATAGCATCACTAACATTTCATTGCTGAATCCAAGGTTCAAATAGATCCCAAGAGAGGTAAATCACCCAGAGCACATGGGAATATGACAAATGTTGCCTATAGGGATTTCCACCTATTGGGGGCAGACAAAAGAATCATGATTAACCAAAATCTCAAAGTCAAACTCATCATCAATAGTGACATGGCACACCAAGCTTCAAAACATGGTATCAAGTGAGTTTGACTCCTTATCAAGTGAGTGGTATCACGAAGAATTTGAAGAAAGATGATGTGTTTCTCACATGATTCGCTTCACATATAGCGAATCACGTGAGTAATTGTCTCAATAGAATTTGAAGTCTAAAGTGTTGATCTGTAGAGCTAGCCTTTGGCACCGAGTTTCTTAGAAGTAGTTATTTTAAAACTCTATAAAATGCTTCTCTCATAAGCAAACCATATAAGTATTGAATGTCAAAGGTTGCTTGTATGTTGGATGTTATCATTATCTTTGAATACTATTGAAGCTCATACAATACTCAACTAATACAATATTTTCACATGGTTACACCTTCATGATGTGATCTAGTGTTTGATCAATAATTTCATGAGTTTTCTACATCTTGTGTGTTTCAGGAGGCCCCCTTGATGAGTACAGGTGTATTTTAATTCTCCTTATGTTTCAGTTCTGCAACTCAAACTAGTTTCTTTCTCTACGAGATTTATTTCAAGTCTTTTGATTAGATGCTATATTTTCTACGCATTGTCTTTATATGCTCTTTTATGATCATTTCATTCTTGTTCTTTTGTAGATGAAGCACTTGAATAAAACCTTAAAACAACAAAAATATTTATTTAGTTGCTTCTTGATTTGTCTTTTACCGCTACATTTAAATAGTGTCAAATTTATAAATAATGCACATACATGAATGATTCTAAAACACTAAATCCACACACCAATAATCTTAATTTGCTTGGCTTTCATAGATAGACACAATTTCAGTTCAATTTCTCAGAATTCATAGAATAATTTTTTGCATTTACTTTCCTTAACATAGAATTCTTTTTCTCCTTTAGAAACAAAATTTCAACGCTTTCTAGAACAAAGTTTTCATTTGAACTTTCATAGAGTAGACTTTATAGATTTTATAGAATAAATTTATTTTCATGTTTATAAGAAAAGGATTTAGAATCAAAACACAAATTTAGGAACTTTAAAAGCTTTCATAGTATAGGAATTTAGTATAGGAAGTTTACTGCTTTCATAGTATAGAATCAATTTCATAGAATATAATTGCATTTATCCTTCATAGAGAAAAAATTTACTTTCATTTCAAATAGATTAAAATCTCATTGCTTTCTAGTTTAGAATTTATTGCTTTCTATAGATCAAATCTTATTTCCTTTTTGTAAGTTTGTTTCTTGCTTTCATAGGATAAGAAAGTGTGTGTGCGCTCATTTTAGATATATTTATGACTATGATTTTAGTTTAGTCTTGCAATTTCTTCCAATACATTAGATTTTCCTTTTAAATTGAAAGCTAATTTCCTAGCATATATTGTGCAAGTGTACTTGACAAGTATACGAACATGTATTGATAATTTAATGCTAAGTAATTTAACTCACATTTAAATTACCCAACAATTCCTTTGCTTCATAAGTAAAGGGGAACAAGAAATAAACTAAGCGTACCACTAGCTTTGGGTCCCTTGTGTGGAATTTAGAGAAGAAAGTTCATATGGTATGTTGAGTGTAAAATCTATAACGGTTCTCCACATGTAAAATGGAGACTTCACAAAAATGACTTAGTGTATGCTTGTTGATAAAGGATGCAGAGAGATGTATAATATGCTTGATTAATGTGGAGTATATTAAGATGAGAAGGAAAGCATTCTTGCTTTCACATCCACATACAATAAATAATGAAGTAAAAGAGCTCAACATGAAATTATGTCAACAATTACATACTAGAAACATGAACCTGTTTTCCAATATATACAAGCTTAACTATTTCTTATGACCATTCTTCAAACATTTGGCATACAATGTCATTCCAATTTGTTGAACCCATCAATTCAGCCCCATAGCATAAAAAAAGTTTCCAATGGTTCTTAAAATAATCTCATACTTGTCAATTATCTATTGTCATCTTAATTAATGGTTTTTCCCAATTTCATAACAGAAAAGAAAAAATCATATCTTAACTATGAGAAATTGAAAATATACAACAGAAAGGAAAAAGTAGATGTCAAAAACAAAACACCATTTAGCTTAAGAATGCTACACCAAAAATAATATCCTAACCATATCTAATTCATCAAACATCTTCTCACAAAATTCATTATCAATACGTACAAGAATTAGTTACTCTTCACATTATTCTCATTATCAAGATGTGAAAGAATTAGTTACCCTACACATTAGTATCATTATCAAGATGTGCAAGAATTATTTACCCTACACATTATTCTCATTATCAAGATGTGCAAGAAATAGTTACCCTACACATTATTCTTTTCAAACACTTAGCATGTGTTTTCATTCTAATATGCTAAAACTATTTATTCAAATGCAAAATATCAGTTATTCTATAATTGAAATTACATGCACTTCCTCTTCTCCAATAACAGAAAAATAAAAAAATAATTAGCCATATGGCCACCCTTCTCTACCATAAGCAAGTCTTCGTTATGGTAGCAAGTATGATTGGAACTAGACCAAAGAATTATTCTAACTACTTTCCCTTGCTAACTCAATGAGTGCTAATCGGTTTCCACCCAACCTTGCTTGGGAAAAACTTGTTCGTCTAAGACCCTTCAGTTGTATCTGATCATAATCAAAAGTAGAAAACCATAACTCATCATAGAATATGTAGCAACAATGGATATGCCACCAATAGAGTTGGTAGGCTTTCCAAATACTAGGCATGTCATGCTTGTCATTGCAACTATGGCAAGGGGATTACTTTTAGCCTTTCCTTCTAATCCAACTAACCATTTAGTTTTACCATTATTTTTACAACATTTTCTCAATGTTATTAGATACCTCAATATTTATTGTATTTTTTTACCATGTTGAATCTCTAATGTGATGGAGTAATCTAGGTGAGGCTCACAATCAAATCTTTCGACTACCACTATAACACCAAGAATATATCCAACAACCCACAAGTTAGATATATTAATAATTTATGACTTGGAAAGAGCCAAGATGTCCACATATGAGGGGGGTGCCTAATCATCAAGCCTTATCACAATGGGTAAACATGTCTCTCTTTAGGAATAAATCATGCGTGGAAGGGAAAACAAACCTTTTTCCCAACCACTAGAGCTAAAATCACATGACGTTTATTCCATATTTTGGTATCATTTTCTTACTCTTCTCAAGCCCCCCCACTCAAAAGTACTCTATATTTATAGGCCCCATGAGAATTGACATGTCATCCTCATGCAAAATTCTCATTCATTTAATTTCTTATTTACTCAATATTGATCATTAAGGTCGAATCTTCCCCATTTTTCTCTGTTATTTTTAATGGGTGAATAATCATCCGCGTTATGTGTCACTTCAATATAATCCTCCAATAGGTATTTCCATTAATTCATTAATCACATTTATTATTAATATATTAGTATTTCAAGTTTCCCCTTAAAAGTGCTTAATTTTTTTGGTTGAATTTGTAACAGCCTTGGTGAAATTTCAATGTAATAAAAGTTAATAAAGGAAAAATAATAACCACTGTTGATGGGAAACTTATTCCAAGCTGAATGTTGGGAAAAACATCCTAGTGGGTGTTCATTGGTTTATTATGGCTAAGGAAATTGGCAAAGGCAGTGGATAAGGCTTTGGAAAGGCAAAATGTCATTTTTGGCACATTTATTTATGAAAATATTGGAAAATAGGAGAAAAAGAAGGTGAAAGGTCACAAGTTGCATGTGAGGAGGAAAATGAAGGAAAATAATGGAAAATGAAGAAAATAGAGGCCTAATTGATAAAAAGGATTTTGAGGATTAGTTGTAACCTTTTTTCAGTTCAGTTTTGAAGCTCTCTCTCTCTCTCTCTCTCTCTCTCTCTCTCTCTCTCTTGGACACTTAGAGTTTTCTTGGAGCATTTTGGCATTGGATCAAGAAAGGCAAAGAAGGCAAGAGGAAGGAAGGAGCAAGCAAGGAAGAGTAGGATCAAGCAGCTACAACAATATTCTTTGTAGGTATCGATTTGCATGTGTATTTTCCTTGCTAGATTTGGCATGCATGGTATTGCATGTGGTTCTTTTGTTGTTATGGCATGGGTTTTTCTAAGTGTGACAATGTTTTCAGCCTAGCCTTGCCATTTTTGGATAGCCATGGTGTGATGGGGTTCTCAAGTTTTGCTAGATCTGGATTGCTGGATGGATTCAAAGTTGAGTGAGGTGGATCTCCGAATGATAGAGCACATGGCCTAGTGGTCCCTGAATCAGACTATGGATCACGGTAAAGCCATTGGCCTAGTAACCCTTGAGCCAGACTGTGGGTTGTGGTAAAGACAGGATTGTGTTGCCTTGGTGAGCCTAGGAATCATTGCCAATGAATGACAGGATATATGGTAAAGCCTATATGTGGATTTCTCTCCATTATGCCTAGTAATCTCAGGTTGGGATATGCAGTAAAGCCTGGAGAGTGGGTCTCGGTTTAAGGCCTAGTGTTCCGGTGTGGATTGCGTAAAGCATGAGACACTAGGAGACTGGAGAATTCATCACAATGTAGGTGGAGAAATATGGTGTTATCCATGCTTGTTTGGCCTAGTGGTCTAGTGGAGATTGCCTGTTATTACATGTTTATTGTGTTGGCCTAGTGATCCAAGATGGATTACGGTAAAGCCTAGTTTCTATTGATGAGGGTGAGGTGGTTTAGCCTTGGGATGCCCTAGTTGTTTCTTTTGGTTTGAGTCCCACATTCATGCTTGGAAAATGGCACGGGGGTGCATGGTTGAAGAGAGATTTGGCTCACCCATGCTATGGTCGGGTGGAACATGGTAGTCCCATCTCGGGTTTGGATTTTTCATCATCAATATGAGGTTATTTCTCCTTGTATTTCTATGAGTATTATATTGGTTTATATGTGGATTGTAGAAATTTTGAATAATTAAACACTTATTCACAGAGATTATCCCGATTATACACTATTGCAAAATACATGCATAATACATAACCTCCTCTATGTTGATCATCAATTTAGCAGCATTAAAAACAATGAAACATCAATCACATGCGCACATTAACACAGTATGTAACCCGGGGAAAGCATATAGCTGAAAACCCCACACTATCTGTATATTATAATGATAGAGAGCATGTAACAATACATAGTACAATACTCCTCACAAGTACTCAGTACTATCTCCACCTGTTACACACAAATTAGCTCAGATCTGAAGCCTCAAATCTCCTCCACTGTTTGCCTGCCTCCACTGCGCAATCCTGCAAGAGAATAATGATGAATGGTTGAACCAAACTCGTATTTCCTTGGCTGAACCATGCAATCCTCATTGGAAATACTCAATCCATGCATATGCAAAATCTCATGCACAACTATAGTCACAATTGATAGCAATCTCAACCTCTAACACCTGTCTCCACTGAACTGTCCATGCACTGAGTTAACTGATGTATTATTTAGTTGCTTTATGAGTTAATAATTATTGAATTAATTAACAATTAATTCACATCACTCATCACTAGTGTATTCTGCAGTTAGACTAAATAAAACTAGTTTAACCAAGTCAAACTGAACACAACTCCATCAACTCCACAATCAACTCCACCGAAACTCAACCACATGAGTTCTAACTGAAGTCCATCATGCAATAGCTCAACTGACCCATAAGAAAAGCGTATTTCCTTCTGACAGTTGCATGTGCCACATCCGTAGCTCGAACTGAAGTGCTCTAAGAGGATAAGATAATGTTTATAGTCCAAATATTATTAAGAGCTAATAATATTCGAATGTTCTATTTTTAGCCTGGCAGTCTAGAAATAGACTCCGCCCATATGTCTAAAAATAGAAGTCCATCTATTTTTACCAACATGACCAATCATCCACAAATAGCATCCTGCAACTCATAGACCATGATCCATATGTCTAAAAATAGACTTTGCGCCAAAAATAGCCTGCGGGCCCACTTAGTGAAGGCGACTTCTTTTCACTAAGCTCCATCATCTTGTTGCATTTTCAACATGGATCATATGGATTTGATTTACTTGGTATTTTTGATGCTATTACGTTGGTTATGTATATGTTGTATGACAGTGGCTATGTATGGCTCTCATCGTGTTTTTACTTGTAAATGAATGAAGAATGTATCTATGATAATGCATCAAATGATATAAGGGAACAATTCTTCATAACTATTATCAAATAAGAATGAGACCGCTATGCTTAAATTTGTTGTTTACACTTGTAGATTACATATTTGTGATATGTTTTAAGAAATGTCTGTCATGGCTAGTAGGGTTTCGTTTAAGGGCTTGTTCAAGTATTTGCATTTACATCATTGTTTCCTTGTTGTATTTTTGTTATGAAGGTTTCATTCAATTTTGGGCAGTGACCTAGGGTATAGGCCTAAAAAAGTGGCTAAAATCCCAGGGATGTTGGCACAACACTTGGAAAAATAGTCCCTAGATGCTGGCATGAGAGCATCCAGAGCCTCCTGGACACCGTCAGGTCCATATCGTGGGAGTGTCTAGGGTTCAAGTGGTCTAAAACCTCAGTGGGACCCAGGGGCTACCTACCTGAGTGGTTGGGATGGTTCCTGGGAGTCATGTAGTTGATGTGGAAGGTTTGTATGTTGTGTTTTCATTGATTCCACTTCCTTAAGGTCATATAGGAGGTTGAATCCAATCATAGTATCCTCTTGTCACTTGTTTACCCTAGTTGGCTAGTTACTTGGGTAGATGTGGGAGGAGGGTGTTACAGAGTGGTATCAGAGCATGGTTCATCCCTCAGAATGGATGGGCGGTGTGTTGGTCATGTTCATGTCGTTTGCACTCGTGTTAAGAATTCTTGTGATATATGTTCTTGTTGCATATGCATGGTGTCGGTCATGGTTGTAATGATGTCTCCATGTGAAAGAGGATGTTTTTGTTATGAAGTATGTCATCATGAGTGTATGATTGGTTACATGTTGTTTATGCTTGCATATTGTCAAGTGTACATTGGTATGGTTGTTGTTGCAGGGCATGAGGTCATGGTATGTGTAGTTGATATAGTCATGCATTGATGATTGGACTCTAGCTAGACTGATGATTACATGGTTATATTATTATGTATTATATGTCTATATGTTGTTATGATTATGTTATACATGTATCACGTTGATTTGATGATCTTGATGTTGGAATTATGACACAGGTTTGGCTCGATGGCATAAGTGTTGTCCTTGATGGCAACTCGCTCAAATAACAGATCACAGTTTTAGGCTCTCAAAATAGTATAAAATGAGATACCTGCAGGTTCCTATTCATGAAGCCATGGATGTACGCAGGTGCGTCGAACAAAAGTTGCGGACATGTACGTAGGTTCTCCGATCAAAAAGTCCGGACGTAAAGTACACGCACTTTCATGCAGAGAAAAGCACGCACGTGGGAAATCTTATGTTTGGTCCATGGTATTTAGTCCGACATTTTTTATTCTATGGTTTTGGCCCGTGGTTTTGCATCTAAAGAATTGAACCCAGCTTTGGGTCCCTAGTATTGGATCTCTATGGTTTTGGACCATGGTTTTGAGTAAGGCCTAGACTATAAAAAGGAAAGGACATCATTTGGCTTGGGCAACTAATGTGTTGAATATCTTGAGATGAGCAAGAGATAAAATATTTGTGATCGGTTGGTGAGCTGGACCTGAATCAAGGAGAAACCTGAGAATTACAAGATGAATCTACTAAGGGGTCGATATCTCTTTGGCGCGTGATTAGATCTGTAAATCTGATAATCTGGGGTATAATCGAAGTCTGATAAATTTCTATGCCCACAGGTCCAACTCAGCGCGGGCTCGACACATCGCAGGCGCGGATACCTGCAGGCTCGGCACAACGCAGGTGCGGATACCCGCAGGTTCAACACAGAAGAGGTGCAGATACCTGCAGCCCCGGCAGAGCGCAGGTGCGGATACCGCAGGTTCGACACAAAGGAGGTGCAGATACCCGCAGGGTAAAGAAGGGAATACTGCGGATGTACGCAGGTTTCTATTGGTGAAGTTGCGGACTTTTTCCTTGAAATATATTTTAGCTGCTTTTATCTATTTCTGCAGTGTTCAGGGGTCTGACTTGGTGTCTGGTTACTGGTACTGTGTTCTGAGAAGTTATTGATTCAGTATTTGTACAAGGAAGTTGGTTGATTGCAAATCTATTTGATGTTTGATTGATATTCATGGATCCAGTTTGAAAATTTATGAAACGTGGTCCCTGGAAGAAAAGAGAAGTCCTCTGTAGGTCAGCACCTACATACAAGTACCTCAACTAGTGCAAGAGCTAAGGGGGTTGTAGCTCCCTTCCAGAAGAGTCTAGAGAACGAGAGAAGGTTGTAGCCTTGTTAGGCCCCTATACTACCAGTGTAACCCCTTATTGTTATTAGTATAACCCACTTATTATATTGATGTACCCATGTAGTGCCCATATTGTTACTATTGTGCCCCATAGAAACCCACTATTGTTATTATTGTGCCCTTACATTATTATTGTTATGTCGGCTCTGATTATGTTATGACCCCTTAGACTCCTATATATAGAAAGGAGGTCTTTTCATTTGTATCATCCAAGAATTGTTCATTTATGTAATGTAAAGGAGGTTGCCCCCTCGAAGAGGCTGAATTCTAAGGCGTTGATCTATCTTTTCTATCTTTTCTTGAGCTAGTTTCATAACATTTGGTATCAGAGCTTTGGATTCTAGGGTTTCGCTGCTCCAAACAGGTCATCGTGGAATTGTCGCTATAAATTTTTTTCTGTGACGTTTCAGAAGTCACAAAAAAAACCCATTTGAGAAGAAATCATGCTAAACCTTGGGTCCGAATTTCGGAGCTTTTCATGTGATATTTACGGAGATATGATCTGAGGAAGTTGGTCTTTTTGCAGACTCCTGAATTACATTCAAAACAGGTGACCTGGGGAAAATCGTCATAACTTTCTCTCTGGAGATTGGATTGAAATTTCATAAGAAGGTACAGAAAGAGGACGGACTGTAGTTTCTTGTATGCATTTTTCAGATCCAAAGGTTGAAACAGTGACACGTGGCACTTCATACAATTTCGATCTTATGGAAAGGTCTATAATCAGGTCATCTTGGGAGATTGTGCATAACTCTTTCTTAGAGAATCCAATTTGGATCAGACTGGTGGCATTGGAAAGAGGACACAGAGGGCTACTATAGTTCACAATTTCAGAACTTAAAGATCTGAAAGTACAGAGTTACATTCGTTTCAAGGTCGAGCTCCTAAAATCAAGAAAAAGCAAGATGAGGAAGTTTGATGGCAAGGATCCGGTAAATTGGATACTTCAGATGGAGCAATATTTTGATCTACATGGTGTACAACTGTTACAAAAGGTATGTATTGCATCTTCATATTTAGAACCAGATCAATTTTTATGGTATGAAGGGCTTTGTTCTCGTAAAAAACTTGTTACGTGGTCAATTTTCACGGAGGAAATGATAGCACATTATGAGGATACAAAGAGCAACACCTTCTTTAGAGCAACACCACAGCAATTGGAAAGAGTAAAAGGGCTTTGTGACATAATCGAAAGAAAAATTATGGAAACCAGGAATCATACGCCTCACAACTATAAAGATGGAAGTGTTGTTTCTCCCAGCCTTCCACAACCTACAAGGGTTACACCAAAAAAATTGGAAGAAAAAAGAGAAAAAGGGCTTTGTTACAATTGTGATAGCAAATGCACTAAAGGTCATAGGAGTGTTGAGAAGAAATTATTTTACATAGAATATGAAGAGGAGGAAGAAAAGGATCAAGAAACAACAAAAGAAGAAGATATGCGCCAGGACTCCACCCCAGAGAAAGAAGAAATGAATCAGACCATATCTTGTAAAGCATTGGCAAGAATTACCACTCCTCAAACACTCAAGATAGAAGGACATATCAAGAAGAAAAAGGTGCAAGAAGTGAAATATCACATCGAGAAAGAAGAAATTGATCCAACCATATCTTGTAATTCATTGTTCGAAATTACCATTCCTCAAACTATCAAGATAGAAGGACATATAAAGAAGAAAAATGTTCAAGAAGTGAAAGATCACATCGAGCATCAAGAAATAAATCCGACCATATCTTGTAAAGGATTGGAAGAAATTACCAATCCTCAAACTCTAGAGATAGAAGGACATATCAAGAAGAAAAAGGTTCAAGCAGTGAAAGATCACATCGAGCATCAACAACAAGTTCTCCAACTTTTAAAGGATAACGCCACTTCGGTGCAAAATCAAACGAAACAACAGGCACTTAAAAAATGGCGACCTTACCGAATGGGAAGACTCTTCAAGGATGAGGATGTGGAAGCATTGTTTTGTGCTATTTATATTATCCAACCAGATTGGATAAACGAAGCAAGGGATGAATGGAAGATGGACGAAGAAGTATGGCCACTTATTCAAAATTTGCAAAAGATCCCAATTCAAACAATATTGCCAAAAATTAAAGTGGAAGGAAAAATCATATTGGAACCTGGAGCAGTCACAGAAACAAGAACCCGACAGCTACGAAATCGATCAATTTCATAGTATCTCATCAAGTGGAAGAACTTACCCGCTGAATATTCCACATGGGAGGACAAGAATTTTATACAGAAGCATCAAGAACTACTCAAGCGTTGAGGACAACGCTTTTTGAAGGAGAGGGGCATGTTAGGCCCCTATACTACTAGTGTAACCCCTTATTGTTATTAGTATAACCCACTTATTATATTGATGTACCCATGTAGTGCCCATATTGTTACTATTGTGCCCCATAGAAACCCACTATTGTTATTATTGTGTCCTTACATTATTATTGTTATGTCGGCTCTGATTATGTTATGACCCCTTAGACTCCTATATATAGAAAGGAGGTCTTTTCATTTGTATCATCCAAGAATTGTTCGTTTATGTAATGTAAAGGAGTTTGCCCCCTCGAAGAGGCTGAATTCTAAGGCGTTGATCTATCTTTTCTATCTTTTCTTGAGCTGGTTTCATAACAAGCCTTCTGCAGGTTGAAGCCTGCGTGCTGGTATAAGACTACACCAGTACAAAATCATTGTAAAAGGAAGTTTCTAATTGAAAGAAGATAGAGACATATTGCAGCAGGTGGTTTTCACCCACATTGGGTTTCCACCTTATATCTTGTGTTCCTTTGTGTGATTGTCTGCTCTCCTTTTCTGTTCCTGCTTACTGTTATATGGTTCTGACACACAGATTAATGATCAATATCTAAATAATAAATTAAATTATAAGTCAGGAAGGTATACACAAGTTTCATTAGTCAGATCTGCTAATCTTTATATAAGTTGAAAAAGAATTTGATAATACTGATTCACCCCCCCCTCAGTATTATTTTCAACAATTGGAATCAGAGCAGGTTCTTCAGGAAAAGCTTGATCGCTTGAAGGAAGATATATCATCATGAGCAACTACGAAAAAGAAGCATCTATCAGGCCACCGATTTTTTATGGAAGCAACTTCGTCTATTGGAAGGTAAGAATCATTGCTTATCTTCAATCTCTTGGTATAGAAGTTTGGGATATTGTGGAAACTGGATACACATTTCCATCAGCAACTCCTACAGATGCAGCTGGTAAGAAGCAGTATGAAACAAATGCAAAAGTTGTCAATACTCTATTAGGAAGTCTATCTCAATCAGACTTCGTCAAGGTTATGCAGCTCAAAAGCACAAAAGAAATATGGGACAATATCGTTTTGAGCTATGAAGGAGATGAACAGGTAAAAAGAGCAAAGTTACAAACTCTTAGAATTCAATATGAAAGTCTTAGAATGCATAATGATGAAAGTGTGACTAGCTATTTCCTACGTATAGATGAGATCGTAAATTGTATGAAAAACTTGGGTGAAGAAATAAAAGAAGTTGTTTTGGTTGAAAAAGTTCTAAGATCTTTGTCTCCTAAGTTTGATTCAAAAGTTTCTGCCATAGAAGAAAAGCAGAATCTACAGAGCCTTACCATGTCACAGCTGCACGAAATTCTAACTGCTTACGAGATGAGAAAAGGAGGACCATCAGACAGGAGAGAAGTTGCATTCAAGGCTTCAGGAAAAGGAGATTACTATGAGGCAGGACATGTGTCAGAAGAAGAGGAAGAATCAAATTTTGTCAAGAACCTTCAACAGGGAACTGGAAGATTCAGAGGTAAGCTACCTTTCAAATGCTTTTCTTGTGGGAGAGTCAGTCATTATGCTGCAAAATGTCCTCATAAGGATAAACTAGACAAAGGTAAGGAACCTGTTAGATGGAACAGAAAACAGAATAAGAAGAGTTATTACACGCATGAAGACAGTGATGGATTGTCAAATAGTGATGAAGATGAACAAGGTAATGATGATAGACTTTTGATGGCTTTTGAAGATGATGATTTCTTGGATGCTATAAATGAAGAAGGTCTTTATGAAGAAATTTCTAAACTTAAAGTTTGTTTATAGGAAAAGAATATGATTATAGATACTCTAACATTCCAACTTGCTGAAAAGGATAAACACAATGAAGAGTTAGAATGTGAAATTGTGGGACTTAGAAAAGAAATTGAGAAAACAAAATCCCTTAATCTCAGATTTGCTAAAGGATCTGAAACTCTAGATGAGATTATCAAAGTGCAGCGTTCTCCTCTAATCAAGACTGGTCTCGGATATTCCGAAGAAGCATCTCAAGCTCAAAAGCAAGCACAGAAGCCATCCACCTCCAAAATTTATCTTGATGTAGCAAGGAGAAGTGAACAAGTTGACAATCGACAACAAAATCATAATGCAGATCACCAGGTAAATCAGGGACAATTTGCTTCAAGAATAGATTATCGGGGGCAATCTACATCAAGGATGAACAGAAGCCTCAACCGACCACAGGTAAATCATTCTCATATTGGCTCAAGAATGGATGGAAACTACAATCATATGTGTTATAGACATTTTTGTGCCTCGCAGCATGGAGCATGAAATGTCAATAATTACAGGGATCCTCAGTCCCTAAACATGTTGTTCTTACCCCTGGAGGAACAAGGTCAGCAAACCACAGCACTTCCTATCAGTTCTCCACCTGAAAACACTCAAAAACAGGCTATTTTTGGATCATGTCAGCTGCTCCACTGAGCATCTGCGCTGAATGTCAACTGCTCCTCCTTGTACCTGCGCTGAAAGTCAAATCTAATGAAGGCTACCTGCGCTGGGCGAGATTGGCCAAGTGGCACAATCATTCTGCAAAGTGTCAATTGCCCAGGAAGCTTCCAAACTGACACTTGGTTCAAGGAATTCGCCCTATGATGAGTAAGAGGTACTTGATCTCCATGTGGAAGCAAGGATCTCCAAGTGGACTCAAGAACTGAAGTTTAACTGAAGAGGGAGAGGACACAAGGCAGCTTTATGTCAGTCTCAAGCTGACTCATCCTTTCTCCTTCTACCCTATATATAGAGCTCTCTCATGAGGTCTAAAGAGGCTGGAATTTTGTGCAAAGTAAGGAGGTGCTGTTGGTTTACAGTTAGAGCTATTGGGTGATTGCTTTTATAGAGGAGAAGAGGAGATTTCTTGCTGCTAGGGAGGTGCTGCTGGATTGGAGCCATTTATGGTTGTAACCTTCTCAGAACCTTTTTCTTCTATCAATAAAGCTTTTGATGTTCTCCTATATACTTGTATTGCAATGATGTATTGTTTTTATCTGTATATTTGATTCATCCTAATCCATGCATCAGTTATGAGTACATGTTTCTTGTAGTTTCCTTCTCTTGTTTTAGCAGGGTCTGTGTGTAGCTGGGCCGGCAAAAGAGCAAGGATCTGGGAGCAAGAGGCAAAGAGAGAAGACAGGATCGACAAAAGCGAAAGACATCGGTTGGTCAATCTTTTCTTCCTTCTCTGTACTTTCATAAAGGAAAAATATCAAAGCTTTACTTTCAGTTGTTGCTAAGGAACTATCACCCTTAGAGTAGGGATAGGGTCATTCCGAGTCGGATACTTTTCCCCACAACAAACTAGCGACTCCGCTGGGGATCTAGTATCTTGTTGGTTTGTTGTGTTTCTAGCTATTCATCTCATAAACAAAGAGAGCACCAAATCGAACTGCAATTGAGTCCTTCAATTGCAAAGTAGAGGGCAGCTGCTCTGGCTCAGTTTCTGAGCAAGTTTATGATTTGAAGAGCTGATCCACAAGGACTCTTGTACTCTTTGTGATAGCTTTTCATCCTCTTGATCATCCCTTAGCTTTTACCTGACCTATAGCTTTTTATTTCAGCAAAAACAGTGAATTTTTGAGCTTTTTATGACCCGGAAACCCTTGTAAACGCAACTCTCGTGTCCCAGAGCAGGCTGCCCAAAGGCAGTCTGCATTTCAGCGCAGGTACTCCCTTCGGGAACTGCGCTGAAAGTCAGTTTGACAGACCAGAGCCTGCGCTGAACCAGTTAGCCAGTGTCTTGCTGAGGTTTCCTACTGAGCCTTGGCCCTGTTTTCACTGTTATTTTGCTGCTGATTGCTTGTCATTTGTACTTGCTGTAAACCAACTTTCCTTGACATTATTCCGCCTCAGTTGTGTGATGAAACTGTGATTGTTCTTTCAGTATTTCTTGTTTCATTTACAGTTTCCCATTGTGAAAAGCGAACCAGTATAGCTGTGGCCTCTTAGATCCTGAACTGTAAAAGTGTCTTTGTGATCTTAAGAGCTAGTTTTATTACTGTTCATAGCTGTTTGAGTTTGTTTGTTTTTCATCTTATGGTTTGAATTCATACATTTTTAGTGTCAAAACAAGTACCTGTAAGGCGTCTTTTGATTTTAGACAAAACTTGTTTGTTTACGCTTCAAATTGAATTCGAAAATTATACGACAGTTTCCTTTTTGTCTTACATCAACATTAAGGGAAAAGAAAAGAAATACATGCATCTTGCATTCGCATTTTTGATAAGTTTGCGTGATTGATCTAGGAGAAAGTGCATTAGTTTGTGCTTTGTGATCTGTGTGGAAAGATAATGTTTTTCTCTCCCCTCAGTAGTTAGGATTTTCAAAGCTAAAAAGATTGTAAAGCTTGCTTATCATTTTAGCTGCATTTAGGAATTTGTACCAATACATCTCGTGGTGATCCCGAAAGACAAACTGCTAAACAAGATCAACTTAAAATATACTGAATGAATCTAACAACGCTTTGTAACATAACGCTCACAGTAGAGGTCTAGGTAGAGACGTGTTCCGACGTCGTTAAACGTAGTGACTGTCGATCTCTACGAAGGTGGGTGATTCCTCCTGAGGGACGATAGCACTAATACGGACTTGTGCTCCCGCGTACCGTCGCGTATATTGGGAGACCCCTATAGGCATTTATCCTTTATCCTTAGGAAGCCGTGTCGGCCGCCCTACTGATCGCGATGCAGTGAACACAGCATTCACGAAGATCGACCACCCGTACCGTAAAACGTATTCTGTGGTTTCGCGAAAGGTTTGGCACACCCTCTGCCTAGATCTCCAGAGCAGTTTCTTTTGGCCTTTTTCAAACTCTATAACTGAAAAAGTCCAACCGAGCATTTGTCACTTCGGGCTCGTTAAAACATCGAAGGAGACTAGAGTCATCTTTAGCTTTTTCTCGACTCTTTAAAACTGAAAAAGAAAGTTGTGTCTAAAGCGTCGTTAACAATTTATTTTAAACGGAACATCACCCTTTATTCCTGTGTTGATCTTCGAAGTTAGTCTACCTTAATCACAAAGTTCTTGTAGAATCGCTAGGAAATCTTTTGGATAGACTAAATATGTCTGAACAACCGTCGACATCCAGGACTGTGTCATCCGACACAGCAGCGGCGGAGCCTCCTGCTGCTACTCCAACGATGTTCGCTGGTATGCCATCTGTCCCGGCCAATTGTCAAGCCGGAGTCCCATCAGGGACTGCCTCGACAACATGGTTAGTTCCTATTTCTTCATCCGGATTATCATCTGGTATTTCTTATGTTGAAACTCAACGAATTGATCCAATGTGTCTTCAAAGGCCAATCTGCCCTTTAAGTACTGGATTGCCATCATATGGAGGGCAGTATGCCTTTTAATTGTTCTCTACCGGAGAACAACCATATGGGAGTTTACAACAAAGTTCAGGTCAAACTGGAATTACATCCAGCGTTTGGGTACCAATACTGCCTCAGCAACCAAGGGTTGCATATTCAATGCAACCAGTCCACCCTGTGTCGAATGTTGCCACTATACCTGGTATGTCGATTGCGTCGCAAGTACAAGCGCTACCTGTTGTATGTCAACCCCAAGTTTCTCAGGTTGCCATACAACAGCCTCTTGTCTCGACAACTCAATCACAACCTCCGGTTAGTGCCTCCTTATCTGGAGCGACTCAGGCTCAAACAAGTACTATGACTCCTCATCTTGGTCAATCATCCAGTATTGGACAACAGCGAATGGTCCAACAACCAGAGCTGGTTCAAACTCAACAACCGCAATTCCAGCAATCATATCAAGGACCCGAGCAACAAGTCTTTGTAAGTAATGGGCAACTGTATTATAACGGTTATGCCCATCAAACTTGTCAAAGTTGCCAGCATCAAATACATTATGCCGGTATGCAAAGACCCACTGCTCAGGCGATTCCATCTTATCCTGGATATGCTCCGCCTAACCTGAATCAACAGTTGCCCTTTGTAGCAACTCTAGAATTACCAGATCTAAACCGGCTGACGAATGATCCAATTGCTTATGCCCCTTGGTGGCCAGCGATTCCACATAAGCTTCCATCGGACATTCCTAAATTCAATGGAAATCCAGGTGAAGACCCATCGAATCACGTCATGACTTTTCATCTGTGGTGTTCGTCGAACACCCTGAACGATGATTCGATAAGGCTTCGCCTTTTTCAGAGGACTTTGACAGGTCCAGTGGCTAAATGGTATATTGAATTACCTAGAGCCTCTTTCGACAATTTCAGTTCCCTAGCCACGACTTTCTTAACCCATTTTCAATTACCGATAAGGTATGAAACTGGAACAGAAATCTTAACCAATTTCAAGCAGACAACAGCCACACATATATCCGATCATATACATGAGTGGCGTCGTCGTCGCAGAATGGTGAAAACTTATGTTCCAAATCAGCTATTAGCTGAGTGGTTTATAAAGTCGCTACTTCCTGCTATAACGGAAGATGTGGCCAAGGGGGGAGTCGTAACAGAGGAGCAGGTTATTGCTCGTGCCCAGTATTTAGACTTAGTATATACTCAGTCTGGCACGCTCTATGACAAGATACCTGACGCCCCCAGACCAGAATTTTCAATTCCTCCCCCTCCTGGATCAAATAGTGACTCTCATGCCGGCGATGGTGTGATTGGCACTGCAAACGCAAAGTCAACATGGGATTCGTCTAAGAAAGCCCGTAAGACTTCAGACCAAAATGCAAATGAAGAACTTCTTGCCTCGGAAGTAAGTGCCGTGTCAGACGACAAAGGAAAACAACTGAAGCAACCAGGGGGCAAGAAGAAAAAGAAAGGGAGAAAAGGGAAACCCCCTTCGGGGTGTCATATATGCGATGAGGATCATTGGACAGCAGATTGTCCATACAAAGCTGAGCTTAAAAGATTCTTTAAGAGTTCGAAAACCTCAGCTGTGTTGACTGATCCGTTTCCTAATCCAGGTCAAAATCTGGTTGCTAATCAAAATGCTTCCCGATCCCAAGTGCTTATGTTGTCTACCTCAAAGCAACAGAATAATGCTTTGACAAGGAATAAAGATTACGGGAATCCACGGCTGTCGAATAACAAGGCTAATGAACAACCTAGTAGTTCGACAACAACTTTGACCAAAGTTGTGCCACCCACCATTGCTAAACAAATGATAAAGTCGCCAAAGGAAGTAGTGTACAAGTCGACATTTAATCCTCGTGCAAAAATAGCACAGAATTATAATATAGTAGAGGACTTGGCCCAATCGCCGTCCACTATGTCGACACTTGAGGTACCGCAAAATTGCCCCTCCCAAGAGCAAGCTTTATTATCAGCAATAGGTGGGATTGGCCCAAGGGATTCCAATCTTGTGGCCTTTGATCATAAAGGATATGACCCTCAGTTACCAGCTCAACTAGCTTTCCTTATTCAAGTCAAAGCCCTCAACAAAACTGTTCATCGAACAATTATTGATGAGGGGGCATCTACATGTCTTATGTCGATGAGCTGCTGGAAAAATTTAGGCTCACCACCCTTGTCGAAATCGTTTACGATGTTAAAAGCATTTGATGGACGATCATACACTCCATACGGGATTTTAAATAACTTGCAAGTTGAACTAGGGGGCAAAACAGTAGGAATTGATGTTGAAGTAATTGATGGAAACCTCGATTACAACATCCTACTAGGAAGGCCCTGGATATATGCCATGGCCGCAGTTGTGTCGACCTACTTCAGGAAGATTGCATTTCCCTTTCAAGGAGGAATTACAGTCATCGACCAACAAACTTTCCTCCCCGACAGTTCACAAGTTACGGGAAGCATTCCAATGATCCATGGAAGCAATCATTCGCTTCGAAATATCGGAGTAGGTCTCCTAAAAGACCCTGCCTTAATGGGTACTTTTTCCCTACCGCCTGCAAGTGATCTAGCGGAAGTGGCCACAATGGAAACCTACAATATGAAATCTTCTATATCTAATGGATTCGGAAGATTCCTAAACATTTTGTCAGCATGGATCATCACCCTAATGGAAATACTGTAAATACAGTGGGCTCTGAGGACGGTTCTTATCTCATGTCAACCTCGTTAAAAAATGAAACAAGGAGTCATGAGGATAGTTCTTTTACTGTGTCAACCTCATTAAAAAATGAAACAAATCTCCTTTCCGAATCTCAAAGGTAAACCTTCATTCCAACCACTGAGTTGAATGCAATGAAGCTTGGGGGGCATGCACCTCGATTTGCGTTATTATGCTGGGGGCATGCAAACAACCGAGCAGTTTTAGCACATAGTTCATGCTCGTTAAAAAATAAACATAAGATTGAGCAGTGTTTTGGCACATTCAAGCTCGTTAAAAAATGAACCCATCCCGGTAAAATAACCATTAAGAATGTAACCTGATCAACCATAAAAGCCTTGGTCGTGTTTGTGCACCGTCACCTCTACTTTTCATTTGGCCGATCATTTACCTCCATATGATTGTTTACCCATTTTGAGGAACAGCTGCGAAGAGTGATTTAACCTAGCCATCCTTGTGACACTGCCGTGATTGGAAAATTCCAACTTGTACCTGGAATCAGTTGCTATCCCTGTTTATCACTCGTTCCTCAAAAGACGAGTCCTCTTTGAGCTCTTTTCTGACTCGTAAAATATGAAAAGTTTGCCGAGTTTTGGCCTTCCAGCTCGTTAAAGGGACCGGAAGAGCTATCCCTCATTTAGACTTTAATCTTTTTGGACCTGAGGGATTATTACACAAAAAGATCGAGCGCTTGTCTTGTTCGGCTCGTTAAAAGTACCGAACACCCATCCCTTCTGTATTGTTTTATACTTTTTTCGGACTTAAGGGATTAGATGACGAAAAAGGAATTATGGAGTTAACTTTCTGTACCTTTTCAGACTCTCTAAAAATGAAAAGGACCAAGTTTTCCTTGTCGTTAGACTCGTTAAAATGATTAAATAGCGACAAACTTGTCTTTAGACGAGAACGAGTTTCCCTATCGCTAAGCTCGTTAAATCATAGCGATGGGCTTGCCCGAAGGGCAGGTTATAGAACAAGCATATGTTATCCTCCTCAAGCTTGACAAAAATAAAGAGGTACTGGTCAGAAATGACTGGGGAAAAATTGGGAGAACATCAAAGCTTTAACGGTAGCAAGTCGCTCTTGAACATGACACTTTTCTTCCGTACCACATCGGGTTGGGTTGTTTCATTCACCGGTCTCATCACCATGGTCCTCGCCAAACCATCCACATTTGGGGTAGTGCTACCAATCCATCGCATCAGTGTCGTTATATGTTCAAGAGAGGTCATTCTGAAAGTGTCAACCGTGTCCCATCCACTGCCATACATTATCCTTCATCCGTCCATGATCGCCACCCTGGATCTTATGTCACAATTTGTTTTCACCTCCACTAAAATCATTAGCTCCGTTCCGTGTCATTGATGTGGGATCCATTAAGGCCCTCCTTTGACGGATCGCTTCTTGTCGACTTCAGCTCATTATCCAAGAAGTTGATCTAGGAACAACCCCATCAGTACTTTGAAACTTGCATGCCTCAATGGCGAGTTTCTCACTTCCGGCGACAGGTATACATCAATGACCTTCGACCAGAAGATTTTGCGTGGCATTCGACGCCAAGTCCTTTATTCACGCCACATGAATTGTACTGCAGTATCTTGAGGGTCATTATCATTATCGGTGATTCCTCTCGCGCTTGTTAACGGTTTTCATCATTGACCGGTAATCAAGCGATGTCTTTCCATGTTCGACTTCAGCGCAATTCTCACATGGATCGACTTGTACTTAGAGTGAAGATCGAACGAGTTTTGAAGACCCCGGATCTAGTTTCATCCATCCGGGCTGCGATATATATTCAGGAAATATAAAAACATTTGTCGTGTACATCATTGCAGCAGATGATCATCCTATTCAAAGGATGATAATTTCAGCAAAGAATTATCAGTCTACCATCAGACGATCGTCTGTTCTATGTACCAAAATGAATTTATAAAGCTGAGCACGGGAATGCCCACCTCAGCTAGATCATGAAAACACAATGAAAAATAATGTATTGTATTGTATTGTATTACAGGGCACCTCTCAGCACTTGAATGAACTTCGGACCCTCTGGATAAAGCATTTCACCCGATAAACGACCTCATACTTTAGGGGGCAACTGTTATAGACATTTTTGTGCCTCGCAGCATGGAGCATGAAATGTCAATAATTACAGGGATCCTCAGTCCCTAAACATGTTGTTCTTACCCCTGGAGGAACAAGGTCAGCAAACCACAGCACTTCCTATCAGTTCTCCACCTGAAAACACTCAAAAACAGGTTATTTTTTGATCATGTCAGCTGCTCCACTGAGCATTTGCGCTGAATGTCAACTGCTCCTCCTTGTACCTGCGCTGAAAGTCAAATCTAATGAAGGCTACCTGCGCTGGGCGAGATTGGCCAAGTGGCACAGTCATTCTGCAAAGTGTCAATTGCCCAGGAAGCTTCCAAACTGACACTTGGTTCAAGGAATTCGCCCTATGATGAGTAAGAGGTACTTGATCTCCATGTGGAAGCAAGGATCTCCAAGTGGACTCAAGAACTGAAGTTTAACTGAAGAGGGAGAGGACACAAGGCAGCTTTATGTCAGTCTCAAGCTGACTCATCCTTTCTCCTTCTACCCTATATATAGAGCTCTCTCATGAGGTCTAAAGAGGCTGGAATTTTGTGCAAAGTAAGGAGGTGATGTTGGTTTACAGTTAGAGCTATTGGGTGATTGCTTTTATAGAGGAGAAGAGGAGATTTCTTGCTGCTGGGGAGGTGCTGCTGGATTGGAGCCATTTATGGTTGTAACCTTCTCAGAACCTTTTTCTTCTATCAATAAAGCTTTTGATGTTCTCCTATATACTTGTATTGCAATGATGTATTGTTTTTATCTGTATATTTGATTCATCCTAATCCATGCATCAGTTATGAGTACATGTTTCTTGTAGTTTCCTTCTCTTGTTTTAGCAGGGTCTGTGTGTAGCTGGGCCGGCAAAAGAGCAAGGATCTGGGAGCAAGAGGCAAAGAGAGAAGACGGGATCGACAAAAGCGAAAGACATCGGTTGGTCAATCTTTTCTTCCTTCTCTGTACTTTCATAAAGGAAAAATATCAAAGCTTTACTTTCAGTTGTTGCTAAGGAACTATCACCCTTAGAGTAGGGATAGGGTCATTCCGAGTCGGATACTTTTCCCCACAACAATATGGTTGGTAGATTTGATAATTGCAGGAATTTCTTCAATGGCCAATCTTTCTCTTGTCATAACTTTGGTCATAAAGCTGCTCAATGTGTTTCCTACAAGACCATCATGACTAGGGAAGCTCAAAAACAAAGGAGTATGACAGGAATCATGAAAAGAACCTACAATAATTTCTCTGCTCTTGAAAATGAAATAGAATGTTCTATCTGTAACAACTTCGGTCATGAAGATTCTGAATGCAGAAGCAGGTTTTGGCAAACAACTCAGAAGGAGCAAGCCTCATTGAATTCCAAAACATGGAAAAAGAAAGAAACACAACCGGAAAGATGTGGGATAGCCCTATATGCGGAGGGACAGGAAAATCAATGGTACATCGACAGTGGGTGCTCAAAACATATGACAGGTAATAAAGAAAAACTTTAGTCATATAGTGCCTTAGACAAGGAAAAGAAGGTCTCATTTGGAAATGACACCCCTGCATTCATAAAAGGTAAAGGCTCTATTCGTTTGAAAGAAAAGGTCAAGGCTGGTAATGTTATGTATGTTGATGGCTTAAAGCACAATCTATTAAGTGTCAGTCAGATGTGCGATCAAGGAACTGAGGTAATATTTTGATCAAATGGATGTATTGTTCGTGAGCTGGATACAGGAAAGACAGTGATCAGAGGCATAAGAACTCCAAATAACTTATACGTACTCAAGGGAGAACAACAACAATGCTATTTAAGCAAGAATGATGAACACTGGCTATGGCACAGAAGACTGGGGCATCTTAGCTTCTCTCAGATAAGGAAAGCATGCAAATATCAGGCAGTTCATGATCTTCCCGACATCAAAATTCCAGATAACACAATATGCAAATCATGTCAATTTGGTAAGCAAACCAGAACTAATTTCCCTGAGAAGGAAGGATCAGCTAGCAGGCCACTTGAACTTGTTCACACAGATATATGTGGTCCAACTAGGAAGAGATCACCTCGAGGAGAAGAGTATTTCATATTGTTCATTGACGACTTTTCAAGGATGTGTTGGATAGGACTCATGAAGTATAAAGATGAAGCTTTCAAAAAGTTCAATTCATTCAAAGCCTTGGTTGAAAACGAATCAGATCGAAGAATCAAATGCCTCAAACCTGATCGAGGAGGGGAATTTACCTCAGATGAATTTTTCGATTTTTGTGAAGAACATGGAATAAGAAGGGAATTTTCTGCTGCAAGGACTCCTTAGCAAAATGGAGTTGTGGAAAGGATGAACAGGACGGTTCAACAAATGGCTTGTGCTATGCTTGATGAGTTTGGAACTCCCGAAACCTTCTGGGGTGAAGCCGCATTTGCCGTTGTTACTATTCTCAACAAGACAAACGTCCGGGTAAATAACACTCAGACTCCTCATGAACTTTGGTACGGTAAGACTCCCACGGTAAAATACTTAAAAAATTTTGGAAGCAAATGCTACATGAAAAGGACTGATGAAAATCTTGGCTAGTTTGAACCTAGAGCAGATGAAGGCATTTTACTTGGATACTGTCCCCACAACTTAGCTTACAAATGTTACAACAAAAGACTTGGTAAAATTGTTGAAAGCATTGATGTAGTGGTTGATGAAGAAGGAAACACTCCTAGGCAGGTAAAATCTGAAGATTTCGAAGAAGACTATCCGTCAACATCAAATCAGATTCATGACGAAGAAGAAACCCATGAGGCACCAGAAGAACAGATAAGGATAGAAGAAAAGACTCCATCCAGATATGTTCAGAAGAATCATCCAGAATCTCAAATTTTGGGGCAGAAAGAGGCAGGTGTACAAACAAGAAGAACCATTTCAGAAGCTTCAAGCTATCTAGCATTACTCTCCTCCACTGAACCGCAGAACGTAAGAGAGGCTTGCAAAGATGAATGCTGGGTCAAGGCCATGGAAGAAGAACTTGAGCAGATTGAAAAGAATAACACTTGGGAGTTGGTTCCTAGACCAAAAGATAAGAATGTCATAGGGACAAAGTGGATTTTCAAAAATAAGCTAAATGAAAATGGGGATGTGGTTAGAAACAAGGCAAGACTTGTTTGTAAAGGATATGCGCAACAAGAAGGAATAGACTTTGAAGAAACTTTTGCTCTAGTTTCCATACTTGAGGCCATAAGAATGTTCCTTGCTCTCTCTAGATTTCAAAAGTTCAAAGTATTTCAGATGGACATAAAATATGCCTTTCTGAATGGAGACTTAAATAAAGAAGTATATATTGAACAACCGGATGGGTTTATTCTTGGAAATGATCCAAAACTTGTATGGAAGCTCAAAAAGGCACTCTATGGCCTTAAAAAGGCACCAAGGGCGTGGTATTATCGGTTGGATAAGTACCTCCATCAACAAGGTTTTATAAAAGGATCAACTGATAGCAATCTGTATATAAAAATTGACAATGATAAGTTGTTGATACTTGTTATGTATGTTGATGATATCATCTTTGGTAGCAATGAAGAAGACATGAGTCAAAATTTTGCCTTGGTGATGCAGAAAGAGTTTGAAATGTCCATGCTTGGTGAGCTCACATATTTTCTTGGTTTACAAGTCCAACAAAACAAAGATGGCATTTTTCTATCACAAACCAAATATCTCAAGTAGATCTTGAAGAAATATGGGATGGAGGATTCGAAACCAGTATGTACCCCTATGGTGACAGGATGCAGCCTCAGCGCAAATGATGAATCAACAACAGTACATCAACCAACCTATAGATCCATGATTGGTAGTCTGCTCTATCTAACAGGTACCCGACCAGACATTATGCATGCAGTGGGTATAGTTGGAAGGTTTCAGGCAAATCCAAAGGAAACTCATCTTCAGGCAGTTAAGAGAATTTTCAAGTATCTTCAAGGAACTCAAAACTATGGCTTATGGTATCCTAGAGGTACAGATCTCACACTTCATGCATACACAGATGCGGATTGGGCAGGAAGCATGGATGACAGGAAAAGCACTAGTGGTGGTGCATTCTTCATGGGTCCTAGATTAGTATCTTGGTTTAGCAAGAAACAAAGCTCTATTGCATTATCTACAGCTGAAGCAGAATATGTAGCTGTTGCATCTTGCTGCACACAACTCCTTTGGATGATGCAAACATTGCAAGATCTTCAAATCACCTGCACTCCACCTATCTCTATTTTCTGTGACAATACAAGTGCAATCAGTATTTCAAAGAATCCTGTCATGCATTCAAAGACTAAGCACATACCGATCAAGTATCATTTTCTCCGAGAACAAGTGCTTGAACAAAAGGTCAAATTGGAGTATGTTCCCTCTAAGGAACAAGTTGCTGATATTCTCACCAAACCACTGCCCAGGGAGACCTTTGAATACCTCAGAAAAAAGTTGGGGGTAGTTGATGCATCATCTTGTTGTTGAATCTTGTATGTTTCAGATATTGTTGGTTGTACGCGAGTTTCATATGGGGTATACGCGTACATATGTTGGTTTATGTGGGTACAGTCGACTTGAAGAAGAGCAAGGATGATGAAGGGGCTTGCTTACAGTCTTCCATGGGAAAATGACGAAGGAGTCTTGCCTGTAGTACCCACGTTGGGACAGGCCGTGGACTGTTTCCCTCTTTGAGGGTTTTAACCACGTCAAAAATACTGGTGTATTGATCTGTGATCTAGTTGTGAGCGGTGTCCTTTTGGTATTATTTCTGAGGAACTTACCCTGTAAATTCCTACATATCACAAGGAGGCACTAGAGCCTATCCCCCCTATAAAGCTCTGATACCATGTGGAGGTTTGTCGTTACACCAAAACCCGCAGGTGGTTAGTAAACATTACAAGCCAGTAACTAGGATCCCCAGGGTGGAAATTACGGATTCTATAGAGGTGCGGTGATTCTTCCAACACCCCCCTCAAACGCAAATTGGGAGAATCGAACCTAGGTCCAAGCTCTGATACCATGTAGGAATTTACAGGGTAAGTTCCTCAGAAAGAATACCAAAAGGACACCGCTCACAACCAGATCACAGATCAATACACCAGTATTTTTGACGTGGTTAAAACCCTCAAAGAGGGAAACAGTGCACGGCCTGTCCCAACGTGGGTACTACAGGCAATTTATTAATCAAAGAATCAAAATTTACATAAGCTTCTCTCATGCACGGATTACCCGAACAATGACCCTCCATGCGCTTTAAATAGAACTCATGGACCAATCGGGTGTCAAGCCACGGATCAAGTGTCGGTAATACCGAGGAGAGAATGAACCGTCGGATCACTACATATCGTGACCGTCGGATTGTAAGTTACAAAATGTACAACGGTAAAGAAACACACTTTACCTAACTCTATACCTAACTCTACACTAGACCAAGTTGAACTTAACTATATCCTATGTGTCGGAATATCCTAACAGAAGAGTCCGATATGGGTCTATCAGAGACAATCTGGCACAGGTTCAGGGGGAGCATATATTCTTCTAATAATGCATTGTTGGCATTATCATAGAAGATCTTGGTTCAATTCTTCGGTTGTCTTGATTTCAGGAGGAGCAAGTGCAGAAGGAGAACATGGATACTGATCTGAATAGTGCTTGACAGATGCTGCTGATATTTTGTCTCTATCTTTCTTTTGTCAAGGTCATGTAATGGCCTATCTTGGTTGCCCCACTATGCCTGGGATGGATAATGTCATATGCCTATTATATCATGTATCCCCACTTGGTTGGGAGTCGTATGTATGAGTCTTTGGTGATAGGAAGGTCAGTTATGATGTATAAAGTCATATTTCTTTTGTAGAACATCTTCTTGCAGATCTTGCCTATATGTCAGGGGGAGCTTGGACAGCACAGCAGAGCAGAGATTTCAGCATGTACTCAGGGGGAGCATAACCCTTTTCCCTTGATGTCAAAGGGGGAGAAAAGACTTTGAGTGACTTTGGGTTGCCATCAAGTCCAAAGGGGGAGATTGTTGGCATTATGACACAGGTTTGGCTCGATGGCATAAGTGTTGTCCTTGATGGCAACTCGCTCAAATAGCAGATCACAAGTTCAGGCTCTCAAAATAGTAGAAAATGAGATACCCATAGGTTCTTGTTCACGAAGCCGCGGATGTACACAGGTGCATCGAACAAAAGTTGCAGACATGTACGTAGGTTCTCCGATCAAAAAGTGCGGACGTAAAGTACACGCACTTTCATGCAGAGAAAAGCGCGCACGTGGGAAATCTTATGGTTGGTCCATGGTATTTAGTCTGACATTTTTGATCCTATGGTTTTGGTCCATGGTTTTGCATCTAAAGTATTGAACCCAGGTTTTGGGTCCCTAGTATTGGATCTCTATGGTTTTGGACCATGGTTTTGAGTAAGGCCTAGACTATAAAAAGGAAAGGAGATCATTTGGCTTGGGCAACTAATGTGTTGAATATCTTGAGATGAGAAAGATCTGAAATATTTGTGATCGGTTGGTGAGCTAGACCTGAATCAAGGAGAAACCTGAGCATTACAAGACGAATCTACTGAGGGGTCGAGATCTCTTTGGCGCGTGATCAGATCTGTAAATCTGATAATCTGGGGTATAATCAAAGTTTGATAAATTTCTATACCCGCAGGCCCAACTCAGCGCAGGTGCAGATACCCGCAGGCTCGACACATCGCAGGCGCGGATACCCGCAGGCTCGGCACAGCGCAGGTGCGGATACCCGTAGGTTCAACACAGAAGAGGTGCGGATACCCGCAGCCCCGGCAGAGCGCAGGTGCGGATACCGCAGGTTCGACACAGAGGAGGTGCGGATACCCGCAGGGTAAAGAAGGGAATATTGCGGACGTACGCAGGTTTCTATTGGTGAAGTTGCAGACTTTTTCCTTGAAATATATTTTAGCTGCTTTTATCTATTTCTGCAGTGTTCAGGGGTCTGACTTGGTGTCTGGTTACTGGTACTGTGTTCTAAGAAGTTATTGATTCAGTATTTGTACAAGGAAGTTGGTTGATTGCAGATCTATTTGATGTTTGATTGATATTCATGGATCCAGTTTGAAAATTTATGAAACGTGGTCCCTGGAAGAAAAGAGAAGTCCTCTGTAGGTCAACACCTACGTACAAGTACCTCAGCTAGTGCAAGAGCTAAGGGGGTTGTAGCTCCCTTCCAGAAGAGTCTGGAGAACGAGAGAAGGTTGTAGCCTTCTGCAGGTTGAAGCCTGCGTGCTGGTATAAGACTGCACCAGTACAGAATCATTGTAAAAGGAAGTTTCTAATTGAAAGAAGATAGAGACATATTGCAGCAGGTGGTTTTCACCCACATTGGGTTTCCACCTTATATCTTGTGTTCCTTTGTGTGATTGTCTACTCTCCTTTTCTGTTCCTGCTTACTGTTATATGGTTCTGACACACAGATTAATGATCAATATCTGAAGAATAAATTAAATTATAAGTCAGGAAGGTATACACAAGTTTCATTAGTCAGATCTGCTAATCTTTATATAAGTTGAAAAAGAATTTGATAATACTGATTCACCCCCCCCCCCCTCCTCAGTATTATTTTCAACACTTGAAGATGAGATATCCTACCCAAATTTTGATAAGGTAGGTTGGTTTATTGTTATTTGGTTTAGCTAACATAGTATGCCTTGCAGGAAAGAGATCAAATGACTAGCAAGATGGTAGATTACAAAGGCTCTCTTTATGAATTAGATGAGCGACATGGTGTTGGGCACTCTTCTGATTTGGCAGACACATTGAGAAGCTTGAAGGAAAAAATAAGGAGTTGTAAGGCAGACAATGAAAAAATCATACAGGCACAAGAGAAACAAGTAGAGGTTCATATAATACTTCTTCAAAGTTTGTCAGAATTGCATCAACTAGGGCCACTTCAGATCAGCCATGGACAAGAGGACAAAACTAATGGGGCATATGGCAGTAGGTCTCATGGTGGTTACAGGTCAGATAGAGATGACATGGTTAGAGATGGCAGATTTTTGGATACTCCAAATAGGAGACGTGATGGATACAGGTACTATTCTAGTTCTGGTTCTGGCAGGAATCATGTTACACAGTAATTTGTCACTGTCTTCCTGGCAGTATTCCTACTGTGTCATGAGTTCAAATTAATCATGCTCATGCTCTCTAATGTTTCCAAATGACCCACTTTGCCAAAGTTTTACTATCATCGCGACTGTTGTTAAAATAAATGCGCTGATTGGCGCTCCATAACAGACGGAATGCGCTGCCAGCACGGAAGTACACGTGATTCCCGCGCTGGTCGAATTTCATGAGACAGCGCATCTGTTAGGTATATCTGACCGCGCTGATATGGCTTTCTTTGTTATTCAGTAGCGATGTCAGCGCACCAGTGCGGTTATGAACCCGCGCTGATCCAGTTTGGGCGAGTTTGTTCTAACAGTCGGCCTTCCAGATGACTCCAGACCTGGTTGTTGGCCTTGTAAATGTCGCCCTCCCTTCTCTGGCATGTCTGTTTCGTCATTTGAGCCACCTTCCTTGGAGATAAGCTCATCCTCCCACCATTCATGGAGACTCCTTCTCCTACTTAAGCCTCCACCATTTCCATGAGCTGCCAGTTTGGAATTAGTGCTTGGAGTGTTGCTGCTAGTGTGTGAACTTGATAGGTAGTTGGTGTGACAAGTGTGGGATTGCTAGAGAGCTTAAGGAAGGTTGTGAAGTGTTTCTTTCTTGTGTAAACTTGTGTGAGAGAGAGTTTTTGTCTTCGGAGATCTACCTCCAAGGGTGAATGCTTAAGAGACTTGCTGGCTGGCCCCTCTTGAGAAGGATTCGACGTCAGAACTATGGTTGTATTCTTCTTTGTTATTTATTAATAATAGATGACTATCATTATGGTTCCACTCTCATTGTTTTATGTTTGATGTTGAGTTATATCTTTTATGACTGATATATAATTGCATCTACTAGATTTCATGCTTGTTTTCGTGTTTTTATTTGCATGTGCAGGTGTCCAATCACGGAGATCGTGGGGATTGTGACCGGCCAAGGCAAAGGAACGAGGGCGACATCTCTTCGACGAACACTAGCGTTGGAATCCAAGTAGGTTCTCACCATCTACTTTTTATTTGCAATTAGGAACTTGCGTGATAACATTGTGTGATTGTTGCTAGACCCGGTCTGGGCTAGTAGGGATCGTCTCTGTCCGCAGAGAGGATTTACCTCCACAACAAATCATGATTGTCATTGTTATCATCCTTACAGGAGGAGTGATAGGGGATACTTACCATATGAGTTTAAGAAAGAAAATCCACCTACTTTTGATGGAGATGTGAAGAAGCCAGAAGATGCAGAGGCTTGGATACTTGGGATAAAGAAGTTCTTTGAGTTTCATGACTACGCATATAATCTGAAGGCCATAATATCTATCTTCATCTTGAGAGGTAAAGCAGACATTTGGTGGGAAGATGTGAAGTGGGTTAGAGACATCAGGGTATATGACTTGAATTGGCATGAGTTCCAGAGGTTTTCCAGGAAGAATTATTTTTCAAAAAGGTACTACGACAATACACGACTAAGAGTACATGACTAAGTTCCTGGAGCTATTAAGGCATGTACCGTATCTTAAATATGAGAAGACTAAATTTCAGTGATTTTCCAGTGGATTTCCATTAGAATTTCGAGATCATATTGAGTATGATGAGCCTCAGTCACTTGTGGAAGCTATTGGAAAATTCAAGCATTTCTATGAATAGTCAAAGCGTAAGAATGAATATCATCAAGGATGGAAAGGAAAAGACAAAGGTAAAGGTAAATGGTAGCTGAAAAGAGCAAGGCCTTAGAATGAAGACGAGAAAGAAAATGTGGCACCACAAAATAGGTTCAATGCAGCTATACAAGGACATGGGTCATAGCAGTAGCATAGAGGTGAGGGTACTGGTCGGTTGGAGTGTTAGACATCTGGTAAGGAGCACCTTAAGAGAGATTGTCCACAGAATCAGGGTGGTAGGCCTCAGATATATAGTGCGTAGGAGGCATAGACTGTTGGGGATGTTGGTCAGAGTGTTACTCATATTTATGCAGCATTAGATAACAAATAGGCAGATCATCAAACATCTATCATTGAGATGGAAGATAAGCTTTGTGATCAAGTTATTTCTATTTTAATTGACCCTGGATCTAATTATAGTTATGTTAGTCCTGACTTGGTGGATAAGTGTGGTTTGAGTAAGGAATTGCATGTAGAATCTTGGTTAGTGCAGTTGGCTACATGTACAAAGAAGCGAGTTCAACATTGGGTAAGAGCTTACGCATTTGATTTGAATGGTATGCCTACCACAACACATTTGAATGTATTACCGTTGGGATCATATAGTATGTTATTGGGCATGGATTGGTTGTACCTTCATAGAACCAAGGTGGATTGTATAACAAAGCCATTGAGTGTGAGGAAGACAACAGGGAACCAAGAGTCTTACAGGGAAAGAAGAAATCCGCATCAGTTAGGATGATGACAACTATGCAGGCAAAGTGCAGTCGCAGGAAGGGGTGTGTGTTATTTGATGTACATATTTCTAGTGACAAAGGTAAGGAAGTTGAGGATGCAAATATTTTGAGCAAGTACCTAGTTGTACGGTAGTTTCAGGATGTGTATCTCGAAGATATTTCAGAGTTGCCACCTCACAGGGAAGTAGACTTTTCTATTGAGTTAGTACCAAGGGCAACTCCAGCATCAAAAGAACCTTACAGGATGAGCACTCCAGAGTTGGTAGAGTTGAAGTTGCAGCTGAAAGAGATGCTTGACAAGGGATACATTAGACCAAGTGTTTCACCTTGGGGCACATAGGTATTGTTTGTGAAGAATAAAGTGACTATCAAGAACATGTATCCATTGTCGAGGATTGATGACATGCTTGATCAGTTAAAGGGAGAAGCAGTGTTATCGAAGATTGATCTGAGATATGAATACCACCAAGTATGCATCAAAGAGGACATTTACAGGACAACTTTCCAGACCAGGTGTGGGAATTATGAGTTTGTTGTAGTTCCATTTAGTTTGATTAATGCTCCAACTACATTTATGTGCTTGATGAATAGTGTGTTGCATACTTATTTGGATAACTTTGTTATTGTGTTCATTGATGACATATTGGTATATTCTAAAAATGAGGAAGAGCATGTCGAGCATTTAGCAGCAGCGTTGAGGTTGTTGAGAGAGAATCAGTTGAATGTTAAGCTCAGCAAGTGTAGTTTCTTTCATGTTGAAGTACACTACTTGGGACATGTTGTTTCCAAGGAGGGCATAGCGGTGGATCTAGATTTTAGAAAATTATATATTATATATCAATGGAACACATAAAATATTGCAGAAACATAAACACATAAAACACATAAAACAAGAGAGACACAAATATACGTGATTCAACCAATTTGAGCTACGCCCGCACTTCCTTTTATATTATCCAGTAAAATGAAGAGATATAATCTACAACAGATACATTGTAATTCCCTCTTCGTTCTCACACAATCTCCTCTCTCTTTCTCGCACAAAATACACATATACATAGCCTCAATACAGTTCCCTCATAAATAGCGAGGGGTTGCCTTCTAGGGAAAAAAACCCTAAATTAAACATAACTTCTACCATCATATCATTTGCCTAATGAACGACTCAGATTGACTATGAAATTACAATATTTTACAAGGCAATTTTACATCTATTTTTTAGCTTAAGGGGCACTACTCCTGAAACCCCACCAGGGGGGGCTCATAAAAATCGTCGTCACCACCCCTTGGACCCCCCTGGAAATAAACAAACGGGTAACTTTTTCACCCCATTATGAACTAGGATCCAATGCAGCGATACCTGTGGATAAAGAAGACAACCAAGATCCACACCCAACACCAGAAAAGATAAGGGCCATCATGGAGTGGGTAGCTCCTAAGAATGTAGATGAGGTGAGATGTTTCATGGGGTTGGTAGGTTATTACAGGAGGTTCATCAAGAACTTCTTATGGATTTCTTATCCTATTACATCATTGCAGAGGAAAGGTAAGAAGTTTGAATGGACAAAGGAGTGTGAGGCCAGTTTTGAGCAGCTTAAAGAGTTGTTGACACATGCTTGTTGGGGCTTAACCCAGGTTCGAAGTTAATTAGCCAAACAAATCTTGGTACGACTGGCCCTTTCGGAAACAGTCCGCGGAGCGCGAACTGAGGTCTCACCGGAAGTAGTATGGGAGGGTGTTAGAACCAGGTTTCCGCACCCTGGAGATGTCTGATGAGTTCGACTGGTCCGTAGTTTGTCCCTGCGTGCAGGTTGCTTCGCACACTTTCATGTTCCTCGCGGCCTGATAGACTGCCTTCATGTAACCCTGCCCAGGAGCTGAGCGCCACGCTCTGCATTATTACCCAAGACCTTTCTTATATTCCAATGTTAGGTAATTATCTTTGCCTACTGGAGTGCTTTAAGGTATACTTAACAACATAAAAAATTCATACAGGTGCACGCAGTAAATAAACAATATATTTGCAAATGATATCAATCATGCATTAGCCCAAGAATAGATACACAAAATTATAACCAAACTTCTCTTTATTGATTATTTCCATGGTTACAGACTTAACTCACCCTGCGCACTCAGTTGCAAAGGTCCGCACACTCAACTGCAGACTACTAGGCCTCTGTGCACTCAGCTGCAGAGCCTTCTCCTACTCTACGACCCAAAGACACACTTCACACTGCAACTCAATCACTTAGAATTTTCATGCTTCTATTCTATTTTTATTGTCTCTCTCCTTTTTTACTCTTAGAGCCTCGCTCTATTTATACAATCCCATGGTCCGCGGACCATGGGTAGGTCTATCCAGCTGACATTACATTACAAAACTAAGGCAGAAAACCCTGTGACTCTATCATACTTTCACGCCCCACGCCCACAATTTTCAAATCTTTACAACAAGATTCGGTCAAAACTTGGGCTTTGAACCCCAAAACATGCCTTGGGGGAATTCCACGCCCAACAGGCCCCCAACACAAACATAATGACTCGCCCTCGAGTCACTCTGTCGGTGCGACGATCTTTGCGTGGAGTCCCTCCAAATGTTCTCGAACTGCGCGGAGGTCAATAGCGCACTGAGTTGCTTCTTGTTGGATCTACTGCATACACTATTCCAAGACCTCTGTGTCGTGAGTGCTACTTTGCATCAATGTGTGCATCCCCTGCATGTGTGTGAGCTTGCCTTCGATTTCTGTCATGATGGTGAAGGCCTCATTGATCCAAGGCTGAATCGATATGTTCGCGGGGTCCTCTCCTTTACATGGAAGCTAGGAGATGCGGTGAATCATTTCTGTCGTGATGGGGATGGGCTCCTCCAGCCACAAACACCCATCATGCACCAGGCGGAGTAGCTGCCTGATGATAAATATGGTTATTGGTGCGCGGTGGAAGTGTGGCACCCAGAGCAGATTCAGTAGCCTAGCCTTTTCCACTCCGCGCAACCACTTCTGCAGCTCTAGTTCTGTAACCCCTGCCACAATGTTCTGTTTTGGCTTCATAAGGTTCCTGGTCTCAAGGTGAGGGAACTTCTCGTGGTCAACAAGGTCCCAATCTTTGAACTTTAGGCTCAGTACGCATCCCAGATGTGTGCCTTCAAACATAATGTTTTCTGGGAGGAGCGGGGTCTGGAGCGAGCTCTTGGTCTCGTCCAGGTCCTTGGGCACTTTCGCCTTCCCTTTTCGCGGGGGGACATAGGTGGGAAATTTTGTCATATGGTGCGCAGGCTGAGTGTCCTCCTCCATGCCTTCATCCTTGTCCTCCGCGATGATAAGATCCTCTAAATCTTCTTCTTCTTCATTCGTCTCTATGGTGACGAATTTCCCCTTCTCCTCCGTTGCCAGTTTGTTGCGCAGCGGGTTTCGTGGGGACACACGTACGGGAACCATTGCTTATTTTTCCTTCTTAGGTCTTAGCGTGCGCGGTGATTTCGGGATTTCTACCATAATCCCGGTTCCTTCCGGAGCATCTCCCACAGCCAGGGCCTACGCGGCCTCTCTGATGGTTATTTTTGTTATCTCCATAATTTCCTGAGCAGTTGCCATCGTATTCGTCCGGAAATCTAGCACTCGCAAACTTAGGGGCTCAATCATCGCTCAACTCACAACACTCAGAGTTCTGCTCAATCGCTCAATTTGCAAATGACCAAGTGTTGTTTGCTGGGTAGCCCTTTGCATTTTATAGCACTTTTTGAATTTGAATTTGACCGTTCCTCCCAAATATGGTTCATTAATGCTTCCTTGGCGGCATATTTTTCAAAATCTTGCCCATAACTCGTGTCTTAAATGTCTGGCGCCCGCTCCATTTGGCCTCAAGTCAAGCATCCCATCATGAATAGTGACTTCAATGACCACTTTCTGGCCAACCCGTGCAGCAGCGCAACCCCCCGTGCATGGTTGCGGACCTTGTGACTCTTTGCTTCTACGTGCATCTCCAATATCGTGTAGCTCCCGAGTAGAATAGTTTATAGTCCTGCACTTCCTTTCAATTGCCTGGAGCACTAAGACTGTTCCTTCCTCGGCTAGTCAAGTGGCCACACCACCTATGTGTGGTTTCCTCTGATCATCCAACATTCTTTCTGGGAAATACCTACCTTTTACTGTTACTAGCCACATCGTGCACCTTATCCTCTGCAGTGCATCACCCTGGTTAATTCTCTTAGTAATATGCGGTCCAAGCCAAGGCATCAGACTGATCAATTCACGACAATAGTCCTCAAGCTTTTCAGCATGATTGTGCGCACCCTGTTTTATCACCGTGGTCTTCTTATCGAGAAACTCGTCCCTTATCTCGTCTTCCAGCTTCTTGACTTCCGCTTCTACCAAAGCGCTTTTCCTCCTTAATCGCACCCTTTCTTTTTCAAGTTCTTGGAGCCTAAAATTTCCCTGTTGGATTTCTGCTTCCAAGGTTTTGTGAACCGTCGCATCTATTGGTGTGATCATGCGTGGCCTAAGTTCTCCAAGTATTATACGGCTTACTTCAGTTGCTTCATACTCCAGCCTTGGTGGTGCCTGCATGGTCAGGGTTTTGCACACGGTCCTATATGCCTAGAGAACCGCTTGTATGCATAGGTCCCAGTCAGCCCGCTTCACCTGGTGGACTGTGTTTAGTGCTTTGCATACTTTTTCAAAAGCTTCGACGTGAAGATGCTTCTGCGCACTTGGTCTTACCATACTTCCTGGTCCCAAACGGAGGGGTTGTTTGTGCCATTGTCTTGCCCGCCCCTGCTTATAGATCGTGTTTCCTACCGCAAGGACGGTGTGCCTTCGTGCAAGTTGTGCGCCATATGCTTGTATCCATCTGGAAACGTGGGGGCGCGGGTTGTTTCATCCGTCATACTTGGCCTTTATCCGCATCTGAGGCTTCCCAAATTGTAGACGCATCATCCTTCTGCATTCGCGCCAGTCCTCAAAACCCTGCTGGTGTGTACCCCACCACCTTACGGGCGTAGCGCGTAGTACCCATTTCATAGCGTCGAAACGTTGTTGTTCCGGCACTTCTTTTTCAAATTTGTTCAGGAACTCCTTCACTTCACCTAACCCATCGTACGTAGGCAGATCCCTTACCTCTGTTGCTATGCAGTGCAGTGACCTTATCATCATGTTACAGTTGAGCGTGGTTACCTCGTGTAACCGATTTTGCCATCGTTCTATCTCTTCATTAGAATCTGATGTGCAGGAGCTTTTGCGCTCCCAAGATATTCAACCATCTGCTATTGGATTTACCCAATCTTTCTCTCACGCTGTTATCTTGTAGATTTGTTCTAGATCGTCGTTGCTGTCATAGTTGCGCATTGGCTTTGTGTAGCACAATCCTTCTGCAGAGTCTAAAGGTACCACTACACGTATTGACTTTTTCTCAAAAATCATCTTGCGCTTCTTTAGATTTATCACTCCATTCATGTCAGTGGCCCAATCTATTCCCAGTAGCGCGGGATAGGGATTGTTGTCATCAACAATCTCTATTACTTCGAAACCTGCTAGTGCGCTCGCACCTTCGATATCTACTGTGATTCCCTACAATATTCCCATAGTTAGGATCTTTTGTTGATTAGCCATTTGCAGTTGGATAGGAGACCATTGCAGTGCAGCCCTACCCATGCACTCCCATGCCTTCTTTGGTAGGGCGTTCGCGTCCGATCCTAGATCCAAAATCACTTGATCCATTTCATATTCCTCAATCTGCGCAATCAATCTCATCTCCCTTCCTGTTCGCGTCGTGTGCTTCCCGAGTTTCTGGACTACGCGCAGTTCTCCTGGCACGATCCCAGCACATATAGTGATGAGTTATTGTAGCCCCTTCACAACTTTTTTGTCACACAGTAGCTTCATGCATGTCTCCAAGAATGTAGTGAGCATCGATGGGTCCATTTCCGGCTCCAGTCTGTCTTTACTTCCTGAAGTGGAGGCGTCCGTGAAACTCCTCTTAGCTTCCATGAATGTCTCCTTAGCACGCTCCAAATCAAATTTTGGTTCCTTTGTTGGAGCCTTGCGAACCCAGTTACTCTCTTCAGGTTGCTTGCCTTTGTCATCCCCTATCATGATACCACTCCAGAGCACGATATTTATATGCGGGTCTTCCTCGCGCAGCTCAGACCTCATCATTTGCAGGTTCTGATTCGAGGGAGGTTGGAGTGCTCCTTTATCATGCAACCTTGTTACCAGTGTGGGGCAGTCCTTCGTTTCATGATCAAACTGCGTACAATATAAGCATGATGGTCTCGTTGGATTTGTACAATCGCAGGCATAATGCCCCGGTCCTTCGCAATTGTAACATATCAACTATCCTCGACCTCTTCCTGGTCCCATTCCACCTCGACCTCGTCCACACCCCTAAAATCCAGTTCACGCCATCCCTGCATTCTGGTTAAGGGGCCGTGTTTTGGCCTGAACTCTGTAGGTAGGAGTCTGATCCATCATTAGTTCATAACTTCTACAGGTGCGTTCATCATGGCCTACTTACTTGTAGAAATTACAGAACAACTGTTGGGAATTCTACGTATACTTATGTAACAGATGGCAGTTATATATAGCGTGCTTCCCTCCTATCTGACAAATCGCGCACCACAATGCAGGTGTCGTGCTTGGTCCTACTTGTGCCTCCGGTCTCAATGGCATTAGTCCTCCTCCCATGAGGTAATTCGTGAACACCAGGCAGTGGTCCTTGTCGTACCCCTGGCCCTTGCACTTTACGCACCATACCTCGTTGTGCACTTCTAGATGAGTTGTCCTATCTTGTTTCAAACTCTGTATCTCAAGGCACAAGTTCTTCAACTGCGCGTGCATCTGCTGGACTCCCAGGTTAGGATCTTGTATCGGAGTCTCGTGTAATCTCATCACGACCTCCAAAGCTTCATCCTGGGTGGTTAGCCTTTGTTGCGATAGCACATTCCGTAGATGCGATGTTAATGAGGCTACAAACCACTCGCGGTGTTGCCTGTCTGTTAAGTTCATGTTCACTTCATGAATTGTGCACTTCAGTCTTTGATCCAGCTCCCACGGGGTTTTGCTTGGTAGCATTGTGATTTCCTTGAATCCAATGATCGACTGTGCCTCTGATTTTGGTCTGCTAAATTCCTTGTTTAGCGCAACTTGGATACTCGCTATCCCCACATTCGGATTGTCATTGGAATACTTAATGTACCAGGTCAGCGCGCGATCCTGTAGAGCGCTGACCAATGTTGCCTTCTTTATATTATCATTTGTGACACCCTGTGCTTCCCATACAGCTTTTATGATCACAAACAAAAACTGGTCCAGATCTTCATTCCCTACTCCCTTAAACATCGGTAGCTTTATCGCACTGGCCATACTACTTCGTGGTGGTCGCGGAGGTGGTATGGGTGAAGTCAGGGGTGAATATGGTGAAACTGGTGGTGGTGTATGTGGGGGTGGTATGCGCGGAATTCTCTAATTTATCAAATTGATCGCACTTCTTGGTGAAACCTTCACAAGTTCTTCTTCGCCTTCGCACGAAGGTGAAATCAAGGGGCTAGTTTCTAGTTTTTTGCTACCTTCATTTCTGTAGATCCTCCCACTCTGTGTAGCCCCAAACATCAATTTATTCGCATAACCCGCTTTTCACACAGTAGCATTTTAATCCAAGTGTTCAAAGATTTAACGTACTTACCTCGCGGTCCCTTGAGGAAGCATCGTTCTACCACGCTATAGCTTACTGAAGTATCTACCGCAAATTCAGTGATTAATCCTCCTATGATTCGATCCAGGCAGTGATCGACAGTGCGTGCGATCTTATCTTCCGATGCTTCCAGTCTGCGCACTAATTCCAAAGTCCACACAATAGGTTTGTTGAGTTTACACCTTCCTTGGCTATCTTCTAGCCTCGCGATCCGCTAATACAACTTAGTGGGGAAGGATGCAAAGAAAATTTCGTGAATTTCCATATATAAGTAGCAATCTAACCACTCTTCCTTTGACAGTTGCGGATTCCTATTTTCCTATGCTGTGAACTCGTGAATATTTCTGTCCAACCACTCTTCAATTCCTTTCTTTTTTGGATTCCAGTGATATGACATCAAACATCTCTATGTAGATCCCAATCCCGACAATGGAACCATTTGTTGGCTTGTTGGGGCCTGACCCAGGTTCGAAGTTAATTAGCCAAACAAATCCCGGTACTAATGGCCCCTTCGACAACAGTCTGTGGAGCGAGGACTGAGGTCTCACTCGAAGTAGTATGGGAGGGTGCTAGAACCAGGTTTCTACACCTTGCAGATGTCTGATGAGTTTGACTGGTTCGCGGTTTGTCCCTGCGCACATGTTGCTTCGCACACTTTCTCGTTCCTCGCGGCCTAATAGACTGCCTTCGCGTAGCCCTACCCAGGGTTTGAGCGCCATGCTCTGCGTTATTACCCAAGAACTTGATTATATTCCAATGTTAGTTAATTATCTTTGCCTACTGGAGTGCTTTAAGTTATACTTAACAACATAAAACATTCATACAGGTGCACGCAGTAAATAAACAGTATATTTGCAAATGATATCAATCATGCATTAGCCCAAGAATAGATACACATAATTATAACCAAACTTCTCTTTATTGATTCTTTCCATGGTTACAAACTCGACTCACCCTGCGCACTCAGTTGCAGGGGTCCGTGCACTCAATTGCGGACTACTAGGCCTCTGCGCACTCAACTGCAGAGCCTTCTCATACTCTACGACCCAAAGGCACACTTCACACTATGACTCAATCAATCAAAATTATCATGCTTCTATTTTATTTCTATTGTCTCTCTCCTTTTTTACACATAGAGCCTCACTCTATTTATACAATCCCATGGTCCACGGACCATGGGCAAGTCTATCTAGCCGACATTACATTACAAAACTAGGGCGGACAACCCTTTGACTCTATCATCCTTTTGCGCCCCACGCCCGCAATTCGCAGAGCTTTACGACAAGATTCGGTCAAAACTTGGGCTTTGAGCCCCAAAACATGCCTTGTGGGGATTCAATGCCCAACAAGAATTACATATTGTAGATCCAGACAAAGAGTTTGTAATATGTACAGACTCTTAAAAAATAGGACTTGGTGGATTCCTTATGCAGGATGTATAGGTGGTATGGAACAAGTCATGAAAACTAAACGAGCAATAGCAGAACTACTCGACACATGATCTTGAGTTAGTAGCGATCATACATGCATTGAAGATGTGGAGGCGTTATCTTCTTGGCAGGAGGTTTGTACTGATGAGTGATCACATCGGGTTGAGGTATTTGTTTGACCAATCGAATATGAATTCCTGTCAAGCTAGGTGGTTGACCACGATCAGTGAGTTTGACTTCAAGATCAGGTACATCAAAGGAAAGGAGAACAGGGTGACAGATGCTCTTACTAGGCGGGTATAGGTAAATCACTTAGCAACTATGAGCTCCTATGGGACAGACTTACAGGATAGGATCTTGCAAGCATGTAAGCAGGATGTCAAGTATATGGAGATTGTGCAACAGAGTACATGTACATGTACAAGTATTAGTACAGATACAGGTACATGTAGTGGTATATGTGCATGTGCACAAGATGTAGACTATTGTCTCATGTAAGATAGATTGGTTAGATTCAGAGACAGGATATATTTGTCAGAAAATAGTGATATCAAGAAGGTGATATTGAGGGAATTTTATGCGAAACCATATTCAGGTCACATAGGCTACCAGAAGACATTGACCGTAGTGAAGATATTTTATTATTGGCCGAACTTGAAGAAGGATGTAGCAGAGTTTGTGGCTAGTTGTTTCGATTATCAGCGTGTGAAGGCAAAATGTAAGCATATAGGTGGACTTCTACAACCAATTGCAATCCCAAAATGGAAATGGGAGGTCATTTCCATGGATTTTATCATAGGGTTTCCGAGGAAAGTGAGAGAACATGATTCCATCATGGTTGTTGTGGACAGGATGACAAAGGTTGCGCACTTCATTCCAGTGAAGTCTACATTCTCAGCTAGTGATGTAGCACATGTGTTCATTAGAGATGTGGTCAGATTGCATGGAGTTTCAAAGAAGATTGTGTTAGACAGGGATGCAAAGTTCACTTCCAAGTTTTGGAAGGAGTTGTTTACAGGCTTGGGCATAGAGTTGGCCTTCAGTACAGCTTATCATCCACAGACAAATGGATTGAGTGAGACAGTCAATAGGATATTGGAGGACATGTTGCGGATGTGCATGATGCATCAACAACGAAAGTGGGAAAATTATCTTCCACTGGTAGAGTTCACTTACAATAATGGGTATCAGGATTCTTTGAAGATGGGTCCATTTGAGGCATTGTATGGGTGGAGTTGCAATACTTCCATTAGTTGGAGTGATCCAGTTAACAAGGTGTTGTTTGGACTGGACAAGTTGGTGGACATGGAACAAGAAATGCATGTTATAAAAAATAATCTAAAGGTAGCATAGGATAGGAAGAAGATTTATCCAGATTAGAACATGTTTTTCAAGGAGTTCTAGGTTGGGGAATACGTGTACTTTCACATCAAACCAAAGAAGAGCTCCTTACAGATTGGATCATGTGCCAAGCTAGCACCATGATTTTGTGGACCCTTCAATATTATTGAGAGGATTGGGCCAGTAGCCTATTGACTTGAACTACCTTCGACAGTGAAATTCCATGATGTTATCCATTTGTCATTACATAAGAAGCACGTTAAAGATGTTGATCATGTGATTGGATGGTCTGCATTGTAGGTGGAACCAGATAGATAATTCCAGCCGGAGCCTCGGTGTATATTGCAGAAAAAGGTGCTCATGCTCTGGAACCGAGCAATCAAGCAGGTTAAAGTGCAGTGGAAGCACTTTGGGCCCGATGAAGCCACATGGGAGATGGCAGATCAAATGCGGGTTATGTATCCTTCATTGTTTGTCGGTTGAGGCAAAGAAGTTTTGGTATGGTGTTTTGGTATATGTCTTTGATATATGTTTTGGTACATGTTTGATGATGTTTTGGTATATGTAAATATGTATATGGATGTAAATACCTCCATGAGATGTGTTATAAAGCTCCAATAAGTGGTATGGGTGTCATGTCATTATAGTTGTCATGTTGTTGTGTTGTCATGTTGGTTTGATCCTCCGATGGGTGATCATTGTAAATATTGCATTGGGTTATGTTATAAAGCTCCATGGGCAGTATGTTTTCTTTTTAGAGGTTCTGCTGAGGTATAGGTGTGGTTGAACACCGAGGATGGTGTCTCCTAGGGGGGGGGTGTTCTGTAATAAACCTGGTGAAAATTCCTTGTAATAAAAGCTAATAAAGGCAAAATAATAACCACAGTTGATGGGACACTTATTCTAAGTTGAATGTTGGGAAAAACATCTTAGTGGGTGTTCATTGGTATATTATGGCTAATGAAATTGGCAAAGGCAATGGCTAAGGCTTTGGAAAGGCAAACTGGAATTTTTGGTACATTTATTTATGAAAATAATGGAAATTAGGAGAAAAGGAAGGTGAAAGGTCACATGTTCCATGTGAGGAGGAAAACGAAGGGAAATAATGGAAAATGAAGAAAATAAAGGTCTAATTGATAAAAGGGCTTATGAGGATCAGTTTGTAACTTTTTGTTAGTTCAGTTTTGAAGCTCTCTCATTATTCTCTCTCTCTCTCTCTCTCTCTCTCTCTCTCTCTCTCTCTCTCTCTCTCTCTCGCTTGGACACTTAGAGTTTTCTTGGAGCATTTTGGCATTGGGTCAAGAAAGGTAAAGAAGGCAAGAGAAACGAAGGAGCAAGCAAGGAAGAGCAGGATCAAGCAGCTACAACTGTATTCTTTGCAAGTATCGATTTTCATGTGTATTTTCATTGCTATATTTGGCATGCATGGTATTGCATGTGGTTTTTTTGCTGTTATGGCATGGGTTTTTCCAGGTGTGACAATGTTTTCAACCTAGCCCTGCCATTTTTGGATATCCATGGTGTGATGAGGTTCCAAGTTTTGGTTGAGATGGATTGTCGAATGGATTCAAAGCTAAGAGAGGTGGATCTCTGAATGATAGAGCACATGGCCTAATGGTCCTTGAAGTGGATTGCGGATCACAGTAAAGCCACTGGCCTAGTAACCCCTGAGCCAAACTGTAGGTTTGGTAAATCCATGATTGTGTTGCCTTGGTGGGCTTAGGATTCCTTGCCGATAAATGGCAGGATATATGGTAAAGCTAAGAGGTGGATTTCTCTCCATTGGGCCTAGTAATACCAGTTAGGATATGTGATAAATCTTGGAGAGTGGGTCTCGGTTTAGGGCCTAGTGATCCGGTATGGATTGTGGTAAAGCTTGAGAGACTAGGAGACATGAAAATTCCTCATGGTGTAGGTGGAGAAATTTGGTGGCATCCATACTTCTTTGGCTAAGTGATCTGGTGGATATAATGGTAAACCATGTTATTACATGTTTATTGTGTTGGCATAGTGATCTGGGATGGATTACGGTAAAGCATGGTTTCTATTTATTAGGGTGAGGTGGTTTAGCCTCGGGATGCCTTGGTTGGTTCTTTTGGTTTGAGTCCCACATTCACACTTAGAATATGGTACGGGGGTGAATGGATGAAGAGAGATTTGGCTCAACATTCTATGGTCAGGTGGAACGTGGTAGTCCCATCCCAAGTTTGGATTTTGCATCATCAATATGAGGTTATTTCTCCTTATATTTCTATGAGTATTATACTGGTTTATATGTGGATCATATGGTTTTTATTTCCTTGGTATTTTTGTTGCTATTATGTTGGTTATGTATATGTTTTATGACAGTGGCTATGTATGGCTCTCATCATGTTTTTACTTGTAAATGAATGAACAATGTATCTATGACCTAATAGATGATAATGCAACAAATGATATAACAGAACAATGCTTCATAGTGATTCTCGGATAAGTATGAGACCCCTATGCTTAAATATGTTGTTTACACCTGTAGATTACATATTTGTGATATGTTTGATGAAATGCTTGTCATGGCTAGTAGGGGTTTGGTTAAGGGCTTGTTCAAGTATTTTCATTTGCATCATTGTTTCCTTGTTATCTTTTTGTTCTGAAGGTGTCATTCAATTTTAGGCAGTGACCTGGGCTCTAGGCCTGAAAAAGTGGCTCAAATCCTGAAGACGGTGGCATAGCACTGGGAAAAATAGTCCCTGGATGCTGGCATGAGAGCGTCTAGAGCCTCCTAAACACTTTCAGGTCCATATCATGGGAGCGTTTAAGGGTAAAGTGGTCTAAAACCTCAGTGGGACCCAACAGCTAGCTACCTGAGTGGTTGGGATGGTTCTTGGGAATCCTGTAGCTGATGTGGAAGGTTCGTATGTTGTGTTTTTGTTGATTCCACTTCCTTAAGGTCACATAGGAGGTTGACTCCATCATAGTAGCCTCTCGTCACATGTTTACCCCAGTTGGTCGGTTACTTGGGTAGATGTGGGGGGAGGGTGTTAAAGAATTAATGACATCATGACATTTACTTATATTTTTTTGGAAAAAAAATTTACGATGCTGACCTAGGTTTTGACTGTAGGCTGCCAACAAAGAATTCCATTGTAGTCTAGTGCAACAACAACATTCTCAATCTTCTGCAAGGGAAGAAGGTCTCACCTTAGGCGTGCCATGACTTTTGAGCAATGTGCGGGGAGTTAGAAGGTAACAGGATTCATTCATCAATTAAAATATACATTAAACTCATATTCATTCACAGGTCTTCAAAAGTTCCTTTACACAAAAGTGAATAAACACATAACAATAAATATAGCGGAGAACTTTAATTTTTTTTAAAAGGGGCTACTTAACACAATAACATTCAATCATAAATACATATGTATAAATCCCCACAACAAACACCCTTTTATATTGTATCTTGATAAATCAATCATTACATCATAGATCCGCGAGGACTTTGTAGGATCTTATCAAAAGATTCATCCAGAATCTCACTATAGGATCAAATTACGTCAAGATACAAAAAATATATATATAAAATTTAGGTCTCCATTCCAGAATCCTGACGACCCTTCATTGATCTCTCTCTTTCCTTCAACTTGATCTATGCAATTGTATATAGATTTCAACTCTTGGATCTTATATGTGCTTGCTTTATTTGGTGTATCTTAGCCACTTTGATGAGATCTATCTGCATGGTCCACTTTTCTTCTTGATTTCTTCAAACCTGAAATCTCGATCCTTCTTCTGCGGCTTTGACAAGTCCCAATGTAATTGTCCCCTTTCATTTCTTTCCACTTTCTTCTTTTTTTTGCTACTTTTCGATACGTTTTGACAATTTTATTTTCCCCTTGCAGTTCTTGTCTCAGTGACTCTGTTCTATCAAAATTTGTCAAAATTATTCACAAAAACAAAGGACCTAAAAGGCCATGAACACAATATATTGACTTGCCCTCAATTCAATGTTTTCCTTGCACACTTGGTCCTTCATGTAGTTCCAAAACTGTTGTCGATGCACTTAATCCTTGTACACATGCTTCTCCTTCAAATGAAGGACACAACTTTGGAATAGATTCTAATACCAGGGATTGAAAATTGTTGTAGACATCTATTACATTTTTCTATGCATTGAGAAAAGTAGAAGCCTTATCAATAAATTGTTTAGTCATCTCTGCATTTGAATTCTCAGGGCGAGATGCAAGTAGAGTCTGCCACTGAGTATCTACATTAAGGTTAAATTTGCATAGTTGCACATTTGGCTTGCATTGAAGGCTTAAGATCTCTGATTATGGATTTAACTTTGTGGGACTCTTCTTATAAACCATGTGTCTATTTATCAATCTCCTCAGTGTGATCAAAAAGATTTTGTTGTTGGAAAAGGTCGAATATGTCGAGAGTTTCCTCCATTAAGCTCTTACTCTGTTCCCACAATTTAAATAATGGTTGGTTGCACTTAGGAAGCAACCCTGTCGAATCCTATACCTAGCGGAATATGCTTTGTGAGTCTTAGGTTTTCTATTGTAGGATAGCTCAAAGTGTTGATCCTTGCTCTATTATTTGATCAATATGTTACTAAAACTGCTTTATAGGATCGAAAATTGCCTTGCACAATTTAGAAATGGCATGGCACAAGTCTTGATTGGAAGTAACTAACTTTGTACAAGAATTTTCCACAAAACCAAGACACTTTGTTGGTCCATAAGGAAAAATATCCTTTGGCGCTTAAGAAGTGTGATCTGCAAGTGCAGGCCACATTTGCTGAATTTTGACATTGATATGTGCAGCTGATCTCATTCTTCTACAAATTTGAGAAATTATTACTATTTTTTCCCATGCGTGATGACAAGATCGTTATACTTAGAATTAACAATGACCAATTGATCCTCCAACTATAATGACGATGCCTTGATAAGCTGAAAGACATGCTGTGAGGACTAATGTTGAATGTAACCACCTCCTCCCACATTTACCCAATTTCACCAGCCTACCAGGGTAAACATGAGATGAAGATTTACTATGACATGGCCCGACCTCTAAGCTCCATTTATGGAAGAGGTGCCGATAAACTAACGAATCACAACATCCCTCAGGGCTACATGACACTTAGGGTCCAAAGGACCACCCAAGGTGACCAAACCTTGAGTTGGGGATCTTTTTCACTACCCTAAGCCCACAACTGCATGCATGACATGGCTAGGGTGTAGTTATAGGCCTCCAACCGCATGCACAACACTACCTCCACGCGGTTATAGCCCAACATCTGCAGTTCAAAAGATGTGGTCCCAATATTTGAGCCACTTTTCCAGGCTAACCTTCAGACCATTTCCCATAACTACCTGTAACTTCTTAGAATGATAAATTACATAATGGAAAATATTTTCATTCAAAACTTGAACAAGAACTGACCGAGGTCATGCCTAGTCCATAATAGACATTTCGTCAAACACATGGAAAACATGTAAGCTATAGGTCATGAATGCATATCTGATCATATTAGTATGAGATTCATCCAAGAATCACCAAGAAGGCTCTATGCCCTCTCCTCATAGCTGCAACACTTATTATTCCCTACATTCATCAACCAATTAATAACTAAACAATTCATGGTAAGAGCCATAAATGGTACACATCATATAGCCAACATATAATCAGAAAATAACCAGCACGAGAATCATGGAAATTCAACCATAATATCACCGACATAATCACTACAAGTATACATGAATAATACTAGAATAATAAATCTTATTAATATATGAAAATACCAACCAATTCAAGGACTTCCACGTACCACCCGACCATAGATTGGGTTGAACCAAATCTCTCTTGCACCCAATCACCCCCACGCCATATTCCAAGCATGAATGTGGGATCTCATGGAATAAACCAAAAAAAACCATCCAGGGCTTCCAAAGGCCACACCACCTCAACCCTCAACCACAGTGATTCTACCTCTACGGTCAGACATCACTAACACCAACCAGATCAGTGTCTACCTAAGATGTCCAGGGCTTCAGGAACTAGTAACTCAACCCACAACCCTCCAGGGCTCTAGAGCGTTTGTCCAACCCGGATCCAAGGACTAGTAAATCAACCCACCAATGACTCCATATCATTTGTCCCAACCTAGGCTCCATGACTAGTAAGTCAACCCAAGTTGTTCTAGGGCTTTCAAAGTGTTTGTTCCAACCCACAACCATAAGGAACCTGAGCAAGAATCAGAAAAACAACAAGTGGAAAAAATCCACAACACCATGGCTATCCAGGAAATGGCAAGGCAAGGCTAAACCCAATGTCACTCCAGGAAAATCTCCATGCCAACGATAGCCCACAACCAGAAAATCACATGCATATACCATGCATCCGTAAATCCAATGTATGACAAAGTGATCCAAGAATTCTCCAAGAATACTCTAAGTGTGCAAGAGTAAGAGAGAATGAGAGCTCCAAAATTGAATTGAAAAAAGGTTGTGAACTGATCCTCAAAAGCCTTTTTATCATTGAGGCCTCTATTTTCTTCATTTTCCTTCATTTTTCCTTCAATTTCCCTCTCATGCAAATTTGTGTCTCTTCACCTTCCTTTTCTCCTATTTTCCTTTATTTCATAAATAAAATATCAATTATTTCCACTTTGCCTTTGCCAATTTCCATAGCCATAAATTAATCACAAGTGATACCCATCACTATGTTTTTCCCAACATTCAACTTGGAATACATGTCCCATGACCTTGGTCTTATTTTATTTACATGGAAAATAAACTAGGGGTTGTTACAATGAATGTATGAGGTGGAAAGACTATCAACAGTGGCCAATCATGCCTGCATGGATTGTCCACTAGCAACAATTTTTTTAGAGTGACTTTATGGTGACGTCTCTGGTGTAGTGTCCTATTGTTGTTGGAGTTATTCTAAAACTTTTCCAACCACATAAAAAGGGAGTGGGGGGATGTTACAAGTCATTTTGTTGCATTCATTCAAATGGCCTAGAAACTGGATCAATTAACATCCTTGACACATTGTCATTATTCCTTTGCAAAGCTCCAAGCATTGATTCTCCAAAAAGTCCAAGAATTTTGGGTTTATAAACTAAAAACTCATTTTTGGCCCCAACGTACTCTACCTTTGAGTCTACCTATGATGGTCACATGTTGCATAACTGATCACCTACACTGACCAATGCTTGTTTCTCTACTTCGTAGGTGTGATGGTTTTAGAATTTTAGGAAAAGTAAAAAATATTTACAAAACTTCTTCTTCCAAAAGCTTTTAAGGTGGTTTTAACCATTTACTATTGATTAAGATCTCAAATTCCTATCCTATCCTATTCTAGAGATCTTATCTCTTATCTCTAGAGCTTATCCTCTTTCATATGTAGATCTCAAGCCTAAATTGGTAAATCCTAAACTACCACTTTTACCCTATAAATTCACTACCTCCCATAGAGTTTGGGTTGGATTTTGGAGACTCTTAGCTATGCCCTTATGTTGTTGCTTTTTACCTAAGGATCCATTACCATCCTTGAGTTTTGATTGAAGTCTTGCCTTGTGACTAAGGAAGGACAAGTTTGGTGGGAGATCCTACATTTTCAAGAATTGTGAAAAGGGTTGTAATATTCTCCTACATTTCATTAATACAAGAAGTTTTTTTTTCCTATGCTTTGTTTCTATTTGACACCTATGCATTTCAATTCCCACTTGACTCATTGAATAGAGATATTAGTTTATGCTATGGATGTCTTGTAGTTCTCTTGGTTTTTGTGATTGTCTTGCAGGTTCCATTTATAGTAATTGGAGCTTGACCTAAATTCTACAAGCCAAGAGAAGGGGAAGACTAACGTTGGATTCCAGGTAGGCCTTTCCTCCACTTGTAAATTATCTAAGGAAAACGTTATCCTTTTTTGTTTTTGTGGTTTCTAGATCAGCCACTAGATCTTGGGGTTTCACTTTTGTTTGTAGAAGAGAATATGCCATTAAATAGGGGACAATATCCAAGGTATGGGCACACAGCTGTAAAACTTCCTTATTTGGATCACAGACAAACTTTGGAAAGATCAATTGGACAAATAATGGTGGTTGCTTTTGGTTGTGACTCAGATAGAGGTTGCACATATGGCTCCAAGAATACCTCCATCGCATCCACATTTTTAGCGGTGTCTTCACGGCAAGAATGTTGGGGAGGATGATCAGAAATGGTGTCATAAGGTGTAGGAGAGTGCGATGATGAAACAAGACTATGTGGAAAAAATTTAGTGGGTAAAGGAATAATACATTCTTTAACAATAGTTGTAGGCCAGATAGGCTCTTCAGGTTCATCATCAAGAATACCCATGATAGTAAAAGGGTTTGGAATTGAAGAATATGATTTTGCATGAATACAACCATTACTTCAGTAGCAATATCAAAAGAAAATTTTGCAGCTAAGACATTAAAAAACATAGAAACAACATCGACAATGGAAATGGTCGGTGGTGAAGAAAATAATGGAGCTATAGAAGCTAAAGGGAGAGATGGGGGCTTGGAAGTTATACATTGGTACAGAAGTGGTTGCTATAGGAGGACTTAGCAGGTATTCAACACTAGATATGGTGGCATTGGTAGAAATTAAGCATTCCTAGAGTCACTTCATCATAGGATGAAAGTCAGACTCAAGTGTAGCCGAGCTCTTTCATGATGATGATAGAGTGTTACTGCATGACTTTAGGCCATAAAGAGATTAAACATTCCCCGTAGAAGTCTCCATGCTCTAAATGCAAGGCCATGACATAACTTCCATATGAAATGCTTCTTCACTCATGTAATATGGTAGCAACCACATTTTGAAGGTTTCCTTGTTGATAACTTTCGGCTGGACATAAGTGTTGTTGTGGTCAATTTCAATCACATTTGATAAAAAGGTTTCTCGAGGATCGACTGAGGGATTTGGATGGTCATGGTATCATTGATCATCTGATTGTACCAAGCCCCAAAATTTGTTTAATTATGAGTTGAATGTGTAGAAGCGATTGGAGCTTGCCATGGAGCATACGAGAGAGCAAGAGCTTCACCATATGGAATCTTAGACAAATTTTGACCCTCTGGAGTGTACCATTTCATCATAGAAACTTCCACTACTAAGTACCCATAAACAAAATTCATAGCCCTCTTATACACCTATTCACATGTGGAAAATATCTCATCTAATAGGAACTTACACTAATTCAACAGTGTGCCCTGAACGCAAAATTCAACAACTGAGATAATATCCATAGTGCATTCCCCTTTTGTTTAGTGTCATGCGACCTTCCCTACAATGATATAGCATGAAAACTTGATTCTCTCATTGTTAATTAGGTTAATAACAACTTCGTGACCCTTACACCTAATGTCATATTTCTCATATCAATTTGCATTGCTAGTATTTTTTTCATGCTACGAAGACCCCTGGAATGTTGTTGAAACATCTTCTCCCTCCATTAACAGGCCAGTAAGAAAATGAACATTATCCACATGAATCAGGTACTCCTTATTCAACCAGACAGAACCCCCATGAATTCCATTGATGAGAAACTTATTGCACTGCGCAATCTCTCCTGTAGTTTCAAATATGGGCAAATCTTGCAACTCCATAATAGTAGACCTCTACAATGGCTGAAAATATGGTTTAATTTCTAAAATGGGTTTTCCAAATGGGGCTGGAGTTGTATCCATGTAGACATCAGGACAAAGGATTAGAAACACTATAGGTTCTGATAAATCATTGTAAACTAGGGTTTCCTTCTCATAATTCCACGGTATATCCTCCATTGGATCAACGTGACTATCGAAGAAACCAAAAGGAATGGTTGTCTTAGTGGGGTGAAGCATGGTGAAATATTGAAAACTATAGACAAAATGAACAGGTGGGTATTGTTGGACTTTGGACACAGAGGTGCTAAATGCGGAAGTTAGGGAAAAAGATTTGAGAAATCACAAAGACACAAATGAATGATGGTGAAATGAGTGATCGTGCTTGGATTCTCGATACTTATAGAAAAATGCAATATTGTGATGATAGACTCTACCATTGGATATTAAATGAGGCAACCTAACAAAATCAGGGTTTAATCCAAGAATCGATGATGACCAAAACAAAAAGCCCCACGACATAACACAATCAACCCAAAAAGGATATAACACGATGACAAACATAAGTGGAAGTACGATTGGCGAATTAAACTAGGAATCGAATTGGGAAATTAGACTGTTATAGGGAAAAGACTTGACAAGTCAAAATACTTGCATTAAATGACTCAATAAATGACAAAAACTATGACACATACATCCTCGACCATAATGGGTTGCAATATATCGCAACAAAGAAACATGACATACAACTGACTTGATTAAAAGGAATAAATAAACTACACAACTGCCTCTATCATAAACCTAACTTATACTCTTAGACAGAGAGTAGATAAAACAAAAATTATTTTAGTGACAATAGTAGGGTTTTAGGAATGCACCATTCACCCAACCAGGAAAAAGAATTCCATCAAGTTCTACGGGCTTCACAACTCCTGCGTCCCATATCTTTGCAACAATAAAAGGACCCAATCAATGCATCTTTAAATTTATAGGATGCTTGAGATACTTATTGTCATATCGCAGGAATTGATCTCCCAATGATAAAGGCTTGGAATTAATATGTTTATCATCTCAGGCTTTCTCTCTTTCTTTCTCTACGCTCTAGTAAAAAACCACTAGAAAGTGTTGCTCATCCAATTCCCATAACTCTTGTAAATTCTCGACAATGGACTCATTTGTGGACATTATGGTGGCTTGCGCAATGAACAAATTTGGAATAGTAAATTCGACAGGTACCACAACTTATATGCCATATACAAGCTGAAAACGGGTATACTTGTGCAACAATTTCACAGTAGTGTGATAAGCCCATAAAGTAGTGGGAACTCTCTCATCCCAGTCATACTTGTTAGTAGAACATACTTTAGTAAGTCCCTTCTCCAATATCTTATTGAAAGTTTCAATTGTTCCATTTTCTTACAAAAGATATGGATTGCTTTTCTGGTTTTGAATCAAGAATTCTTGTGTCAAAGTTGCAATAGTCTCATTGAGAAAATGGGATCCCTGATCACTTGTCAAACTCCTTGGACAATTGAATCTTGTAATAATGTTCTCAAATAGGAATCTGGATGTAGTACTTGCAGTAGAGTCTTTGACAAGAGCGGCTTCAGCCCAATGCATCAAATAATCAATTGCAGTGATAATGTAATGATCATGTAAATGTCACACCGGAGGGCTTATTGGGCCAATAAAATTGACAGCCCACTTCTCAAAGGATTGAAGAGCTTGGACTAGCTTCAATGGAAGTTCATCGCGATGAGAAGGTTTCCCGACTCTCTGTCATACATCACATTTCTTAGAATACTCTTTTGCATCCTTAAATAAGGTTGGCCACCATAGTCCTGCTTACATTACCTTTATCGCAATGGATTTTCTTCCTACGTGTCCTCCCGCGATGCCACTATGCCATTCCCACATAACATCATCCCTTTCATGATTTAAAATGCATTTGTGCAAGATATGGTCAAGTTCAATTTTGTACAGTTGTTCTATAATCAACTGATAATTTGTTTCTCTCACCACCAAATGCTTCTTTTGCATAGTGGAATATTCATCCGAACACTTTCCAATGGTTAAAAATAGTGAAATATCTTCAAGGTAAGTTAGAACAACTTCAATTTTGAATAAATCTACGTCAAGGAGTTGATCATTTGCTAAACCTCTAGTCGAGAGAGATGGTCTGGTCCCACATTGGAACAACCTGGCTTAATAATAGCTTCAAAAGAAAGCTCCAAGAACAATAATAGCCATCTACATATCCTCCCTTCTAGCACAAGATTATTCACTAAGTATTTCAATGCATAATGATTAGTGAAAAAATTAAAATGACCTCAAGTAAATAATGTCAAAATCTATGAAGAGAGTATACCATAGCAAGAGCCTCATGTTCAGTGATGGTATAGTTGTGTTCAGTGGTGCAAATCTTTTGGCTAGCAAGATAAATATGGTGATCAAGATTACCTTCTCTAGGTTGTGCAAGAATGGTGCCAAGAGCAATACCATATGCATCAATGTGTACATGAAATTGTTTATTCCAGTCAGGATAGACTAGAATCAAAGCACTTGCCATGTTTTGTTTCAAAGTCTCAAAGGAAACATCACACTCAGTTTTCCATATAAAAGGCTTGGTCTTCTTCAACAACTTCTCCAATAATGCAATAATCAAAGCATAGTTGTGGATAAATCTTTTGTAATAACTTTTATGCCCCAATGTAGATCGTAATTGTTTAATGCTTGTAGGATGTGGCCTATTAAGTATTACCATAAACTTGGAAGGATACACCGATACACCATATTTGTAGACAAGATGTCCTAGAAAAGTTCCAAAAGGTACATTGAAAATATATTTCTTCGGATTCAAAAAAATATGTACTACCTACACATAACAAACATAACCCACAATAGACTAGAATTTTTTTTCAATAGACTATAAATTGTCCAATCATCCATATAAACTTCAAGAAATTTATATATATACTCCTTGAATGCAACGATAATTATCATGGAAAAGACAACTGGAGTGTTCTTAAGGAAAAAAGGCATGACACGATAAGCATATGAACCCCACTCAATAGTGAAAGTGATTTTCTTTTTATCCTCCTTTGTAATACAAACTTGATGATATCCGAGAAACCCATCTATGAAATAATATGCTTCTTGACCTGCAACATTATCTAACACTTCATCACTAAAAGGAGTGGAAAATGACTCATGAACACAAGAATTATTGAGACTTCAATCATATACACAAACCTTGATATCTTTTGAATATTTCTTGTATTGGATGACAACGAGACTAATGCATTTAGCTTCATCAATAGGGAATATGAGTCCTACAACCAACATTTTGTCAATTTCTCTTTTAAAATTTTCCTTGAATCATAGATTCAGATGATATGGATGATTCTTAATTGGTCGAGAATTAGGCTTCAAAAAAATATTCATCTTTCCCAAATCTCCTTTTATACCTTTAAGTGATGAAATTGATACAGGGAACAAATCCTCGTACTTTTTCAACAAGTCAAAGATTTCCTTAGTAGTCTGTTTGTCCCAATAATCACTAATAGAAGTGAATTTGAGCTTATCTTCAGTTCCAATGTTGTACTTGTGTAACTTCAAAGGTTTCTGATGCGAAGCATATTTGACAGGATCATCCTTAATACTCCTCTCGCCTTCATATTCCTTGAAGGATAAATTCCTTAATTTTTCCAAATCATCATCTTCAAGCTTCTTGTTTACTTTTCCACAAGTAATGATTTCTTGGAAACCAAAATCAGGTAGGACTTCGTAGCTAAAATTACTACCAGCTTCAACAATCAACGTCTTAGTAGGAAATAACACCTTCTTAATTTCTTTTACATCTTCAACCATCTGCATCTCTTCATTTGAGAAAGAGAAATCACTACAAAATTGTGCTATCAATGCATCCCAATTGTTGTCTACTTCTTCACTTCTTCTTTTAAATAAAAATCTTGCGGAAAAGTGCCCAATGTATGGATAAATTGATGCACCCACAGCTCAACAGGAAATCCAACCTTGGTCCAAGTAGCACTACATATCTAAACATGCCTATATGGGCTAGTATGGTCCTCATATACAGAGATTGTATCTAAGCTCTTTTCAGCAAGAATGAATCGAAATAATATAACAAACTTAACCAATACCAGATCTTGGTCCTAGTTGTGATGAGTTCCCAACCATCGCACATGAGTTTCTTGCAAAGTAACATCCATCAAGGGAATTCGCTAACTCCATTCAATGCAAAACTCAATTTCTTTAATAAAATTAACAATAGAACCAAGACCATTGAATATTTGATAATTCCTTACCTATGTACCAATTCATCTGACACAATAAATGATTTCACAATGTCTGGAGTATAACTCATGGTCTCCCTAATTCCGTTTGTCCAATGCAACATCAAAACTAGCTTTGGTATATTGAACACTTCTCCAACTGAGAGAACCATCTGTTGTAGAATTAATGTAGTCTTCCCTCTTCCCTATAGTTAACTGATATAACTAATTCAAAACATTAGTCTCGCGACATCATCAATGGGCTCTGTAAATCTCATACCCTGGTAGGGATCCAATGGTTGTATGAATCTAAATCCATCTTCTTAAAATGTCATAGTTTCTCACTTGAGGTCAGTAATGGAATAGTTTTCGAATGCCCAATCTACTCCCAACACAGCTAGATAAGGATCCTTGTCGCCAATAATATCAATGACTTAAAATTATACATATGTTCTCACTCCAACAATATCAAATTCTACATCATCCAAACAACCAATGGGGAGAATGTAATATCGATTGGCCATATGCAACTGGATAGGAGAGAACGCCAACTTGGGTCTTCCCAAATTTTATGTGGCAAGATATTCACATCGGAACCAAGATCGAACATAGTGTCTTTGATCTGGTATCTAATGATTTAGGAATCGATAAAGAACTCCCTTCTTGTCCTGCGCTTCTAGAATGTCTCTTTGGCACGTTAGCGGAAATGCATCATTTTGAAAATTCTTCACCCTCTACAACGCTTCTCAATTTCTTGTGCAAGTATCGAGATAGTTGCTTGTCATCCAGAATATGTAAAAATAGCTTGAACCATTCCATAATAAGCTGAGATGTCTCTTGTAGAGGTCGAGGACTCCTCGTTTTTCCATTTTCTTATTGTTCTACTTGAGGACTATAATAAGAAATTAACTGCTTGAAAATCTCAGCAACATCCTTATAATATTTCTTTTGCTGAATAGGATCATATCATTTCTTCGACAATGTAACTTTTATCATAATAGGTTGCTCATCCACCTCCCTGTCAGCTCTGGTGCACTTACCTCCTCTGGTGATAATGTTATCATTGGGTTGTAGAACTGATTCAGATTCTCTTGTTTCTGCATTAATCAAATTAGCACCCCTTTGTCTATTGCATTCTTCCCAACGAGCGATTAGTTATGAATAGTCTTCATTAGCATGAATATTCACTCAATAATGAGAACACCAAGGCCTCCTTAACAATGGACAATCACGAGCAACATGACCTTCCTGATCACATTTATATCACTGAACTAGACCTCTACCTCCAGTTCTTCCTCCCCTTAATCCACCTCCTCCTCATCCTCGAGGAGATTCATTGACCTGAAATGAAATACAGTCTAGGCGATCAACCAAAGCGTCTAAATATATACACTAGCTGATATGGTGAGTCGGAGACCCACATAACTCATAAGACATGTTATTCATAACATTGGAATATTTCTATAATACAGGGAAAAGTCGAGGTGCATGACCATAAGTGTGACATATTTCATAATATTCATTAGCAAATGCACCTTGATGATTATGGAACACATGATATTGAGTGTGCCCATGGTAAGGAACACTGGTTAAAACTTGCGCAAACCCCCCAAAGGGTCCTGGATGTGGTGGAGATGGTCCCACAAGTGTCGTAGAGGGTCACACATTTTGCGAACTCAGCCATTTTGTAGCATGATGCCCTTCAACATGACATATGGTATATCAAACTTGCAAATGAGATGGCCTTGCAACATTCATATCCTTCAATTTCTCAGTTAGAACAATGTTCTTATGTTGTAAGCCAATGATAGCAAGGTCACTAGAAGCAGGAGTTTCTCTATAGTCATGACGATACTCCACCATTGCTTCGATTTTCATAGCCTACTCCAATGCATCTTTTATAGTGTCAATATTTTGTTGTGTTAGTGGAATTCTTGTCAGCAATATTAATGCCTTGATGAACTAGTATTTTTGATGATGCAAATGAATAGGATAAGTCAATTTTCCAACTACATCCTTAAACTGTTGTATGCATTCCCATGCGGTTTCTCCCTCTCATTGTTTGATATCCTATAACTCAGCTAGACCTTGTTGATTTTTTTGAGGAAGTTTATGCTCCTTGATGAATTCTTTTTTTACTAAATCCAGAGGTGGATTAGGATTTGTAGTCGACCACTTAACGAACCATCCGAGGGCCCTATCCCTCAAGATAGTCTAAACTAAATTATTTTAAAATCATTTGGGGTTTTTCTAGCCCTCCAAATAACTTTGCACAGGTACCAATGTTGATCTACATCTTGATATCCTCAGCCCGAGAACTTAGGGTATTGAGTAAATGATCTTGCCACATTCCCAACCATTGATGTACGACCATGCATAACTAGAATAAAGCCTTATGAACCAGGTTGTGAAAAAATTTGTAGAATGCGACTAAAGGACACTACCACCAAAGCTAATAGAACTACCAACCACACACACTTTATGAAAATTCTATAATTTTAATGTTTTGACTAACTTTGAAATAAAACTGACAAGATTTTGATAAAGTACCAAGGGAAAGTTAAGGAGAGATCCAACCACATTGCTTCCTAGCAGGCTGCTCCTTATAGGGAAAGAGTCATCTTCATGGAATAATCTCCCCATGGCGAAATGTATCTCTTCATACATGGGAGTAATCTGATCACTCAATATGTCTATCTGTCTTGGCGTTTCTAGTGTTTGGATTCCCTCTAATTCCTTATGGGATCCACTATTTTTATTCTAGCCTCCTACCTCATCCTTTGTAGCTCCTCCTATTGTGCTAGAATTCGACCCTTCACCTATTTCTTCATTTCACAACTCCAGCTTGCACATTCCTCCTATCTGCAACCTCAGAGTGCTCAAAACTTCTCCTATATGTTGCAACTATCTTCATCTTCTCGTAATCTCGCAACTTCTGCTCCCTCCATTCATTAGCTATCCCTGCCTGTCTAAGTGCATTAAATTCTCGTGCCTTCTACAACTCTTCTACATCCATCACAACTTCCCCTCATCTTATGCAACTATCCAACATCTCTCCCCTGGACCCTACCCCCAGTACAAGGGTTTTATGCTACCATATTGGTTTGTTGAAATGGAAGGATCCTTTCTTCACCATAAGAACCTTATCCCAAAGAGAAATTTATTTTAGTGATCTATGTCTCAAGCCATATTTGAACATTACTTTAGCTTTAGAGGATGACTGGTGATTCTCCACAAAGAACTCAATATATAGCCTTCCAACATGGCCTAAACCCAAAAATCAACAACTCTAGTGATCTTGTTATCTAGCTAGTGTAAAGCAACTAGGTAAGTTGTAGTTCAAGTTCTGGATATTCACCCAACACTCCCAATTGCCTTGTTATGATGCAATCTACTCAACGAATGATACAATTATTCAAGGAATTTGTACCAGAATATTTTGTATTGATCACATGCAGGCTTTGCAAAAACAATTTATTCCCTAACCTAACCTAGGTTCTTCTACTACAGCTCAGCGTGCTAATGAACAAATAAATCAATATTTTCTTCCCACCATTCCTGAATGATACTCTTAAGAATCCTTTTCACCATTATCCAAAAATCCCAATTAATCTTCACGTCCCAACAATGGAACCATTTATTGGTGAAAAGTTTTACAATATTGACCTAGGGTTTGACGGCATGTTGCCAACAAGGGAGTTTGTCATAGTCTAGCGCAACATTGACATTTTCAATCTTCTGCAAGGGAAGAAGGTCTCACCCGATGTTATAGACATATTTGGGCACATCAACCCCTACTCACATGTCAATGTATTAGGGTTCATCAACCCATAAAATAGTTGTTTTATGCCCTAAAGGAACTAAGTCATCTGAATGCCTCATTCCCCTAAAGTTCCATCTCAAAAATCATCCAAAAAGTGCCTAAAATGAATCATTTCTAAAAGCCCTGTGTTAGGGTGTTATGCATAGCAGGTACTGCACTATCAAAGTGCTATGCATCACAGTTTGGCCCTCTAGAAGGTGTGATGGGTGAGGTAGGACAAAATTCTGAGAGAGTTTGAGAGTTAGTTGCTCATTGAAACTTCTCCTGTGCCACTTGCCCCTCTGGGTTCGCCCAAGGATGACTAAGGGAATTAGGAAACCACCTCCAATTCCCCTCTTTTATGGAAACAATTTCTAAAAATAGAAAGGCATTCATCATCCGCATTGATGACTCAACCTCCTATAATTATCTATAAAAGGATCTCTCATCCAAGAGATCAGGAGGCTAAATTATTTTGAGTTTTAAGGAAGTGTTGCTAGTTTCAGTATTGAGGTGAGAGCATTGTGTTATTGTGGGTGTGTTCTTGATTATTCATGAGGTGAAGAAGGCTTGAAGCTGAGAGGATGGCACTGGATCAAACTTCTTATGGGTTGTAATTCTCCTTGTTATCAATAAAGTTCTTCAAGATTTTTCCAAATTGATTGTGTTAGCTGTAAATGCATTCATTCTTTTATCATATTTCTGATTCTATGATGTTTATGTTGTGATGGATCATTATCCTTTTACAGGTCTTTATTTTTGTAGCTGTGCAGGTACTCTCCAAGCGTGTTAAGTAAGGGGAGGAGTTACAGGATCGGCCAAAGGAGAGGGAGATCAAGCGAGGATTCAAGTGAAAGTTACAAGTTGGTCTTTCATAAAAAATTTCTTATCTATCACTCATAGGAAAGATAGAGAATTGCTTTGACTGTTGTTTCTAGGTTAGCTACCAAACCTGGAGGGTTAGCATTTCTTAGAAATACTAGTTTTCCCAGAAACAAACTAGTGACTCCACTAGGGAACGATGATTTTTTTTTTCTATTTCTTACTCTATGTTGAATTATATAAGTTATAGACAAAGCCTGAAGCTAGCCAGGAAGCTTTCGAATCGCTTTTGTCATACAATTGCATAGTAGATAAATGCTACTTCAGTCAATCTTTGGTTTAGTTTATATCTTGAGCATTTGATTTGTAAAAGCATCAAAATGCCCTTTTGGTAGCTTAGTAGCCTCATAAGACATTCCATTACACTTTACTTATTATTGTTCATTAAAATCAAGCTTAATCCATTGAAAACTGCATCAAATTTGAGCCAAAAACACTTTCAGAATCGCTCCCTATGACCATCGCACCATCCTGAATTGCAACCTGCTATGCATCTCAGTTCCTGAATGGGAAAAGTGCTATGCATCACACTTTCTATCACTACAACTTGCAATGGATGACTAAAACTCAATTACCCATCTAGGAGTTGAGGTTTTTGACTAGTTTTCATTCCTGTTTGGTTGCTTACTGAATTAGAACAATATCTCATCACTAAAGCCAACTTACATTGTTGGAAATAATACTGAGAGGGGGGGTGAATCAGTATTATCAGATCAATCAAACTTTTAAATGCTCAGAAACATATACGCTACTTCAGTTAAGTGAACCAGCGTGTACACGCTACTGTGACTAAGTGAAACAGCGTATAAGAAGAAAACTCACAATTTAGTTAGCTTATTCTTCAGTTAAGTGCATCAGGACATTATTCACCACATTAACAGTAAACATGTGCAGTATAACAGAACAGATCAAAAGCCACACACATGAACACAAGATATAAGGTGGAAACCCAATGTGGGTGAAAACCACCTGCTGCAAGTTGTCTCTATCTTTCTTTAATATGAAACTTCAGTTTACAATCTTTTGTACTGGTGCAGCCTTATACCAGTACGCAGGCTACAACCTGCAGAAGGCTACAACCTTCTCTCGTTCTCCAAACTTCCTTGGAAGGGAGCTCCAACCCCCTTTTCTCTTGTACTAGCCAAGATACTAGTACGTAGGTGCCGACCTACAATCTTCCTTCTTTCAGGTATCACTTTTCATACATTTTCAGACTTGGATATTCCTGAAGCACAACATTACAATCTGAAGACCACAATTCATTCAATTTCCACAACAGATCATTGAAGTATAACCAAACTTTGAATCACTGAACCACTGAACCCTGTCAATCACCAGTTACCAGAACACAGAGCAGACTACAGAACTCTGCAATAACAGTCAGACCCCACTGTAAACCCAAAATCAAGCTTCAAAAGATATACGCTACTTCAATGAGCAAAACCCGCGTATACACGCGCTTTTACCGAATCCAACCTGCGTACAGATCTAAAAATAAACTTTCTCAATTTGCAGCTGTACCAAACATTAGTTAGACCCAGAACGTAACATTGCGACAATATGCAGATCTATAAATACGCATAATCAACCATATCATGATAGTGCATTTCAAACCATTAGATCCCGATCTATCCTTAGATCTAGTCTTCCATCAACCGATGTGATCTCTCCTTGGCTTAGATCAAGCAACCCAGAACCTGCATATCAGATCTCTTTCTCTCTTAGATATTCAAGCCTTGTTGAAAGATGATTTTGCCTAATGATCTTCTTCTCCTTATATAGTCTTAGGCCTAGCTCAATACCAAGAGCCAAAACCATAGTAACACAATACCATCAACTTCAAAACTAGGGATCGACACGCCCGTCGAGACACAATGGTCTGAAATCATAGGCACAACTTCCAAGGACTAACCACCATGGACCAAAGATACTTTTCCACATACACGCGCTTTTTCTGAAACCAACTAGCGTGTACACGCGACTTGGGCTTAACGAACATGCGTATATGAACTTCCTTGGCATGCTGTACTAAGATCTGTCTTCTGATTAAGTTGCCATCACCTGTACCAACCTCTGAGCACCTGTACCATCCTCTGAGTGAGTTGCCATCAAGGACAACACTTGAATCATAATGCCAACATACATCACTCAGATTAGCCTCTATTTAGATTAATATTGGTGAATGTTTTTGTGTGTTTGTTTTCCATTTACAATCCATTGTCAAAAAGTAGTGTTAATCGATTTGTCATTTCGATAGAAAAAGTGTCGTAAAATCTTCAATTTTCGTTGAAAAAGTGAAGTGTCGCAAAATCCTCCTTCATAACCTAACGATTAAACTATTCTGATGCATTTGATTTGATTTGATTTCATTCAAAGTGTCGAAAAGATATTTATTCAAACTTGAAAAGTGTCATTTTGAGTCTTCCTTTCTCTCTTTGAAGAAAAATTGTCGAAATTTGTCATTTTGTGTGAAACATTTTGAGTCATTGCTGCATTTAGTTTTCCTTCTTGAATCATTCACATTAAGGAGAGATGAAAACAAATACATGCATTTGCATTTTAGCATTTTGGTTTGTGTGCACAAAAGATGATTTAGGGAAATTGCATTAGTGTGTGCTCTTTGGTGTTTGATTAAAAGTGCTTCTATGCTCTATCCCTTGTAGTTAGGATTTTCATTATTGAACATAAGTGAAAAGATTGCTTATCATTTTAGATGCATATTTAGGAATTTCATATCACATTTCGCAGTGAACCATCAAAGGCAAACTCTTAAGAAAGATCAACTTAAAATGAACCTCAATGAACTTAACAACGCTTTGGAATCTAATGCAACACATTTAGAGGTCTAGTCTAGAGACGTGTTCTGGCGTCGTTAAACCTAGTGGCTATCGTTTTCATTGAAGGTTGGGTGATTCCTCCTCTTTGATACGACAAGTGCTAGCACGGACTTATGCTACCTGTATTGTCTCATATATATTGGGAGACCACAATAGGCTTAAATCCCTTATCCATGTGAAACCGAGTCTGTCGCCTTATCGATCGTAATGCACTGAACACAACATTTGGGAAGATTGACTGTTGTACATAAAGTCCTTGGTAATTTCTCTTTAATTTATCACCAAGGTGTATATTGCAGTTTTGTGATTGGTCTAGTAAACCTTTTTGTCTAGATTCCCCAGAGTAGTCACTTTCGTTATTTTTCGTCTCCTTAAAAGAAAAGGTCCATCTGAGCACTTTTCCTTTCAGGCTCATTACAAATCGAAGGAAACTAGAGTCATCTTTAGCTTTTTCTCGAATCTTTAGAACTGAAAAACCAAAGTTGTGTCCAAGTGCCATTAAAATTAATTGACCACGAATAACATCCTTATTCCATAGTTGATATTAGGTTGAAACATATGGTGACAAATCTGGAGTCCACCAATCAAGGAATTCCTTTTGTTGGAAATCCTAGTCCTTTTCCTTCTTTCGAAAATATTGGTGCTCCATATATGGCAACATTGTCCCTTCCAGGATTTACCATTGGCTTTCCAGTATGGTTGTTTTCAACCTCCTTGGTTCAAAATGTCGTGATTTCTCCGCAATCGAGTACACCTCCAATTGGACAAAATCAACCTCTAGTTGATTCTAAAGTTGACCCTTTGCCTTCTTCCTCGTTTGTTTCTTCCTCCCTTTCTTCCTCTTCGCCTGGTGAAAGTGTTGGTACTAGTAACCAGGTGGCTAAGAAGAAGAAGAAAGGGAAGAAGAAGAAGAAGCAAATTCAACAAAGGGGAAACCAAGCAACCATTGCTCTGAATGCAACCGCTGATGAGAAACCATCCGTTAAACCACACAAAGTTCGATATCCATGCAAAATTTGTGCGGGAGACCATCTTCTTCGAAAATGTCCTAATATTCCTCAAATCTTGGAAGAATGGTGTTTTCATTCACATCATCCTGTGTCATCAACCTCTGAAGACCATGTTGGTGACATACCATCAACTAGTGATAGTAAAGTTCATAAGAAGAAAGGAAAATTTAAGTTTCCATGTAGGTTATGTGAAGGGAATCACCCAATTCACCTTTGTCCTTATCTGGATGAAGCTAAGAAAGTGTTGGATAACTGTCCTGCTTCACCACAGTGACTTCCATCTGGTTATAGGAAACTCTCCCTAATTCCTTCACTAGTTGATGAATCAACTGACCAAAATCAACCATCAGTCGAACCCACTCTCTGAAAGTGAGTCCTATGAATCTATACCCAACCCAGATCAACAGGTCGAGGTAACAATTGACCTTATTGCACCTTCAGTAAATCATACCTTTTACGAAAAGAGTGAACACCATACGAGTTAGGTTCTTTTTGTTTCTTCAGATTCAAATGAGCTTGTGGGCAATCCACCTATTCCATCAAAACAGGAGGAAAATCCTCCAATTCTCGTAGCTCAAGGGGTTAATTCTCTCATTTCTATGGTACCCCCTCCAAGTAGTCTAGCCACGTCCTTTGATTGGAATTGACTCGCAGGATTCCGCCTTCCTTCTTATGTGCCTTTCCAAATCATAGTACAGGTTTGTAAAATGATTGTATCTGGCACTATTGTAGATGAAGGTGCATCAATGAGTATCCTTTCCTCAACTGCTTGGCAAGCACTTGGTTCGCCACTGCTTGTGTTTGTTACACAGAATCTGTTAGGCTTTAACAGAGGAACCAGTCGACTGTTAGGAATCCTTCCTCGGTTACCTATTACTTTGGGAGGGAAAGCCATTTATCTGAATGTGATGGTAGTCCCAGGTCCATTAGATTACAATTTACTTCTTGGGCGCGACTATGTTTATGACATGGAAGCTGCTGTTTCAACACTCTTTCGAGTTATTTATTTCCCGCATGAAGGAAAAATTGTCATCGTTGACCAGCTTTCATTTCCCGGTCTAAATATAGCTCCTAGTCAACCATCATCCCTAAATGGTCCATTTATACAAATGGTATCATCCCCGCCACAGGTTAATTATATGGCAACCTGTTCCATACCTACATCAACTAACGATCAATTCAGTGATGTTGTACATCATGTATCAGGGGCATTGGAACCATATCTCTCCTTCACGATTGTGACCAAGGGGTTCGAGGATAGTTCATTGTCTTGTGTCAACCTCGTTTAAAAATGAAACAAGGGTCTCAGAGGATGGTTCTTTGTCTTGTGTCAACCTCGTTAAAAAATGAAACAAGGAATTTGAGCAGAGTTTCTTGTCTTGTGTCAAGCTCTTTTAAAAATAAAACAAAGTCCCAAGTTCTAATTCAAGTCTCTGATTAGATCTCGTAAAATCCTAGTCAAGTCTTTCACTTGATCTCGTAAAAGAACCTCCATTCTATCCACTTGATAGCCACGAGTAGTCTACTTAGGTGAATGTAATGAAGCTTGGGGGGCATGCACCCAGTGGTAAAGTTAAGTTTCCCTGTAGGTTATGTGAAGGGAATCACCCATTCACGTTTGTCCCTATCTGGACGAAGCCAAAAGGTGTTGGATAACCGTCCTGCTTCACCGCAGTGACTTCCATCTGGTTACAGGAGACTCTCCCTTTCATCATGCTAGGGGCATGTAAACCAATTTCAAGCATAGTTTTTCATTTCTAGCTTGTGTAAAAATGAAACTGAATCCAAGCATAGTTCTTCGTTTCAAGCTTGTGTAAAAATGAAACTAAATCCAAGGATAGATTTTTCGTTTCTAGCTTGTGTAAACATGAAATTGAATCTAAGCATAGTTCCCTATGGTTCAAGATTTTCTAGAAATGAACCCATTTCGAATTTTAACCCTTGTGATTGCCATTCTATCAGCGTTTTCTATTAGATGATCCTTTGTTTTTTATTCCATCACTACCATCCCTTTTGTCGATCATACGCTTTCACTTGGTTGTTTTATCCTTTTTTGAGGAATAGTTGCAATGAGTGGTCTTATTAGCTAGCCTCTTCACATAAATCAACATGTCTTGAGAAGTTCCAACATCACCGGAATTAGTTGCTATCCTAGACACCACTCGTTCCTCAAATTAGAGTCCTCTTTAAACTCTTTTTAGACTCTCTAAATAAGAAAAGATAGTTGAGCGCTTGTCTTTTTCCAGCTCGTTAAAGTATTGGAAACGACATCTCTCTTGTATTATTTTATCCTTTTTCGGACCTGAGGGATTATTTTACGAAAAAGAGCTTATATAGTTTTCTTGTCGTTCCTTTTCAAACTCTCTAAACATGAAAAGGATTGAGTTATCCATGTTGTTAAACTCGTTAAAATAATAGCAACAAACTTGTCCATCTAGACAAGACCGAGTTTCACCGTCGCTAGACTCGTTAAAACATCAAATAACGATGGGTTTGCCCGAAGGGAAAATTATACAACAAGCATATGTTATCCTCCTCAAGCTTGATAAAAAATAAAGAGGTACTGGTCAGCAATGACCGGGGAAAATGGGGAAAAATCTTGAAAACTTATGGTAGCGAGTCACTCTTGAACATGACACTTTCACTTCATCTCTGTGATTAAGCTGGGTTGGGTCATTCCGTTTGATGGTTATCATACCGTTGTTCTATCACACCATCCATCATTTTTGGTTTGGGTCAACACTACCAATTCATCTTAGAGTCATCGATATGTTCAAGAGAAGTCATCCAATTAAAGTCTCATTCGTTGCAATACTACAAACCTTCATTTTCATGACCGCCATTCCTAAACCTTGTGTCGTCAGTTCATTTTTCATCTCCGAAAATCATTTGCTTAGTTTTGTGTTGTAGATGTTGGATACATCAAGGCCCTCCTATGGCGAGTCGCTTCTTGTCGACATCAATTCATTATCCAATAAGTTGACTTAGAAACACCCTTTCAGTGCTTTGAAGCTTGCATACATCAATGGCAAGTTTCTCTCTTCCAGCGACAGGTTAACATCAATGGCCTTTGACCAAAATATTTTCCGTGGTGTTCAACATCGAATCATGTATTCACACCACATGAATGTGCTATTGTACCTTGAGGATCATCTTCATTATCAGTGATCCCTCTCGCATCTATTAACAACTTACATCATTGGCTGATAATCAGATGATGTCTCTCCATGTTCGACTTCAAAACATCTTTTCACATGGTTTGACTTGTACATTGAGTGAAGATTGAACAAGTTTGAAGACCCCGGATCTAGTTTCATCCATCTGGGTTGCGATATATTCAGGAGTACAATAACATCAAATGTACAAAGGCTTTACATAGATGGTCATCCAATCATGGATTACAAGTCTATATCTACAGACGATTGTCTGATCTATGTACATGTTATGAAAGTTTATAAAGTTGAGCATAGGGATGCCTCCCTCAGCTAGTTCATGAAAATTCATATTATCATGTATTGTATTGTAATTGATGCAAGTCACCTTCCAGTTCGAAACTTTTGATCCTCATGATAAAGCATTTCACCCGACATGAACATTTACGACCTCATGCTTTAGGGGGCAACTATTATAGACATATTTAGGCACATCAACCCCTACTCACATGTTGATGTATTAGGGTTCATCAACCCCTAAAATAGTTGTTTTATGCCCTAAAGTAACTAAGTCATCTGAATGCCTCATTCCCCAAAAGTTCCATCTCAAAAATCATCCAGAGAGTGCATAAAATGAATCATTGCTAAAAGCACCATGTTAGGGTGCTATGCATAGCAGGTACTGCACTATCAAAGTGTTATGCATCGCAGTTTGGCCCTCTAGAAGGTGTGATGGGCGAGGTAGGACAAAATTCCGAGAGAGTTTAAGAGTTAGTTGCTCATGGAAACTTCTAGAAACTTCTCCTGTGCCACTTGCCCCTCTAGGTTTGCCCAAGGATGACTAGGGGAATTAGGACACCACCTCCAATTCCCCTCTTGCATGGAACTAATTTCTAAAAATAGAAAGGCATTCATCATCCCCATTGATGACTCAACTTCCTGCAATCATTTATAAAAGTATCTCTCATCCAAGAGATCAGGAGGCTGAATTATTCTGAGTTGTAAGGAAGTGTTGCTAGTTTTAGTATTGAGGTGAGAGCATTGTGTTATTGTTGGTGTGTTCTTGCTGATTCATGAGGTGAAGAAGGCTTGAAGTTGGGAGGATGGCGCTGGATCAAACTTCTTATGGGTTGTAATTCTCCTTGTTATCAATAAAGTTCTTCAAGATTTTTCCCAATTGATTGTGTTAATTGTAAATGCATTCATTTGTTTATCATATTTCTGATTCTATGATGTTTATGTTGTGATGGATCATTATGCTTTGACAGGTCTTTGTTTCTGTAGCTGTGCAGGTACTCTCCAAGCGTGTTAAGTACGGGGAGGAGTTACGGGATCGGCCAAAGGAGAGGGAGATCAAGCGAGGATTCAAGCGAAAGTTACAGGTTGGTCTTTCATAATCTTTTTATTATCTATCACTCATAGGAAAGATAGTGAATTGCTTTGACTGTTGTTTCTAGGTTAGCTACCAAACCTAGAGGGCTAGCATTTCTTAGAAATACTAGTTTTCCCAGAAACACCCGAGGTGTGCTGAGACTTTCGAGTAATGTGTGGGGAGTTTAGAAGGTAACAAGATTAATTCCATCAATTAAAATATAAACTTATATTCATTCTCAGGTCTTTAGAAGAGCCTTTACGGAAAAGCAAATAAACACATAACAATAAATATAACAAAGAACTCATAGAGAACATGTAACAAAGAACTCATATTAGTAACATTCTATCATCATATGATCAAATGACACCATCTAAGTACCCAAACAATTATTCATTGATTGCTCAAATAAAAATTGTACCAATAACTTGCTACATGTGTTAATAAACTCTATAAATCTATAATATTAAGTATTTATCATCAACAAATAACATTCCCTTAGTTTTGTATTGGATTAGGAGATTAATCTTAATTTATTTGATGAGTTCCAAAGCGCCATAATGATTAAGGAAGGTTGTCACCTTCTAGGTTCTGGCATCGCCTGACTGATTTTTCCTTAAATATCAATGCATTGATTGCAAGCAAGTAGAATAAAAGTTTGATTTCTAACAATTAGAAGTCCAATAAAATAAAGTTGAAGATATTGCTTATTATTATGAATTTATGTCTATCTAAGTTATATGGCTGCCCCAATGTATTATGATATTTTGGATTCATACATAATAGAACAAGAACCATAACCATGGCTAGATGTGTTTTCATTAATTTATATCTTTCTATTACAATTGACACACACACACACACACATAGATATGGAAGTTTGGTTAACACTACTTAGTAACATATTTTCTTGCTCTGTTCATAATAAATTTATGTAAATTTTACACAAAGTGAATGCAAGAAACATGCAATTGGAGTTTAAAATGAATTTATTAGTTACAAGAATGTAGTAGAAAATAGTAAAATTTATAGGCATTGCATCTTCCTTGGCATGCATCTTCCTAACATTCACATTTACATACATCATCAGAACATGCACATAACAAGATATCCAAGCACAAGAGACCCCACGAGAACATTCCCATCCTTTATCTGCACACCTGAAGCTTCCATTGATGCACTTGTTGGTGATGACACAATCGGGGTATTGGTAGTGCTCGTAGAAGGAAAAGGAGGATATTCAGCCAACCTCATTGTTGAGGCAGTGACAACAACTATAATGGTGAGCCCCATACCACCCGCAAAATGGCTAACGATTCCACAAATACAATACTTGTTATTGGTGCTACCGAGTAGAAATCAAAAGGAAACTTATAAATGAATGTAACAAAATCAGACAAAAAATTACATTAACAAACTCAACTAAAAGTTTACTCAGCCAAGATGGTTAGCAAATTTATCGGTTTCCATTAGTGATAATTGCAGTTTATCTCAAACTCGAATTACAAGATCATCTTGAAAAAAATGTTGTCAAAAGCATAATGCCCATGAATACTGATGAGTGCTCAACATTAGCAAACTTTATAGGTGACATGGCACCAACATGTATTAACTTATATCAATTTGTTTAATTAGATTACAAGATGTTTAATCAAACTACAAGATTCCAAGCATGATCCCCATGAAAACTGGTGAGTTCTCAGGGTGAGCAAATTTCATGGGTGACATGGGACATATGTCAAGAACCTTGAAATAAGACATACGACTTTTTAACCCAATCAAATGTTAACAAAATATTTTTTAATTAAAGAAAAAAAACTTTAATGGTTTATAAAGTTAAACATTAGAACTTTTCATGGTCAATGCTAAACTAATAGTGGTCAACAGGCAAATCGATTGCTAGATTCATGTCTGGGTAGGGACTAATAAGTCATGCTAATCGACACATGTTATCATTTACCATCTAACATTAACAATCCATTCATGCATTCCATATGTTACTTTATTTTTTCACACTCAAAAGTTTATTTTTGCATTCCACAAATAATCTTGACATTTACAACTTTAATTTTAGAAATCAATTAATACTTTTTTACTATAATATAACCTATCAACAACCCGATTTTACATTCTATTGACAATTCACTCTATAATTTTCTTAGCCAATTTTCAGCTAGATTGATTCACTCTTTAAAAACACATTAATTTAAAAAATATATTAAAAAAATCAAATTATACAATGGTACACAACATAAACTTTTCAATATGTTTACCTATTAAAATTGCTCAACCCTACCTAACTTTAAAGTTCATTCTATATCCATAAATTCAATCTCTTAACCTAAAATATGGCAGTTAATGCTGGGTGTGGAGCCTGATTATCTTCTATATTCAAAGGTATCGCCACATTGGACCCCAGTTTGAAATGGGGGCGGCAACGCCGCCTGTAAAATATTCGCTGCAGGGGGGTCCAGGGGGGGTCTAGGAGGGGCCCGTAAAATATTCGCTGCAGCGCCCCCGAAGCTAAAAACAGTTGTAAAATTTCCTTGTAAAAGTATAGTAATTTCTAGTCAATCTGGGCCGTTCATTAGGCGGATGATCTGATGGTAGAACTTATGTTTAGTTTAGGCTTTTTGCCCTAGAAGGCAACCCCTCTCTTTGTATGAGGGTATTTTATTTGAGGCTGTGTAATAGATGTATTTTCTGTGTGAGCAAGAAGTAGAGAGGTGAGACTGTGAGAGAAAACAGAGGATATTACAGCGGATCTGCTGTAGGTTGTGTCTCTTCACTTTGCTGGATAATAGAAAGGAAGGACAAGCTATTCGAGGTGGACGTAGCCCAAACTGGGTGAACCACGTATATCTATGTCTCTCTTGTTTTATGTGTTTTCTATGTTTATATTTCTGCAATATTTTATGTGTTCCATTGCTCCGTAATATATAATTTTCTAACAGTTAACCTCAACAAGGAATTAATTATTTCTACTTGTCAGTATGAAATCGAGGAATGACACCCAGCTTTTCACAATTTATCATTACAAGCATTCTTGCAACACATAAAAGTAAAAAATAAAAATAAAAAAACATAATTTTGATATTTCATAGGAAAAAAAAAGTACAATCCCTTGGCTGCATAATATTTCACTTGATAACTTAAAAAACTGGGTTGTGAAAAAATCCTAGATATATCTTAGACCTTAAACATAAACATATATTGAAAATTAACTATATCCTATTTGAATAGGATCAAATAGATTAAAGGACAAAACATACAACACATTACCATCAGACACCTCTGAGATGTAAACTAACCCAACATCTAATAGTAGAGCTTTCATGGTATTATTTTCCCTGAATGTCTGAAGAACTTGCACATCATCATATTGCTCATGTAGTTGGTTGATTGTCCTTCGCCACAATTCTAAGTGAAGGACCCTTAAGTCAGCTCTTCCATTGAACCAGTCCACAAGGAATTTTGAATCCCCATACAATCTAAATACTTTTACCTGCTTCTAAAAGGAAATCCTCACTACACCACATATCAAGGAGTTCAGTTGTAAAATTTGTGCCTTGACCAATACCTAGTTTGCATTTAATCATCAGATTCTAGGAGAAGAAAATGGTTGTACCCACACAACAAACATTCCTTTTATTGGTTCCATCAAATAATCCTCATATTATATCAATCAATAGCTCCACTTATGATAAGCCTAATCTTCTTCCCTTTCAACGGTTTCACTTGTTGAAGATAAGATGATCTTGCATTATGAGCAATAACTTCAGAGAAAACCAAAGAGTCTTCAAACAAACAACGGTTTCTCCCTAACCGAATTCCCCACAATACAAAGATGGAAAGGAATTTAAGGGAAGAGGAAATAAACCTTTGATTCCAAGTACATAGACACTCTTCAACTGAGCTTCCATTCCACCAAGTATCAAGGTTAAAATAAGATAAAACCACCTTCTGAACAGAAATTACAAAAGGACAATGAATAAATAAATGAGCAATAGGATCCTCATTCATCTAACATAGAACACAAAATCTAGGAACAACTTGCATTTAAGGGGCTTTATCCCTTTCATACTAATTTGTGCCACCATTTTTAAGAAGCAAGAATATTGTCTTGAATCAACACATCATATCCAGATCTAGTTGTTATAATTCCACTTTGTTTATTCTTAGACCACCTGATTAGGGCTTCCTCCTCCCAGTTAATTATAATACCAACTTTATCCAAATTCAATACGAAAGAGCTCCATTCACATGCATAAACATGAGAAAGGCCTAAATCTTAAGTTGAAAGCCATTCTTAACTATCCAAAGTTGTATCTACTTGCCTAGCAACATCAATGATAGTAATATAACCTGAATGATTTACAAACTCCACCAACCTATCAAAGAGTTTATGGCAACCATTGCATCTTATCCATGGATCACAACCAAGAAGAAATTTAGCCTCGTTTCCAATCTTCCACAAAAGCCATTTCTCCAAAGTTTGCATACCACTTACCAAATTCCTCAAAATAATAGAACCTCCCCTAGTCATGTTTTGCTCTTGCCTGAACCAATATACAATTGATGTTGATTTCAAATATTTCACCCTCAATACCGAACTCCACAGACTATTGTGAAAAATCATAGGCCAACAGCCCTTGGCTACAAGAGCTAGTCCAAATTTCTTATTGCATAAGCCCCAACCCCCTAGAGACTTTGGAAGTGCTAGATTGTTCTAAGACACTAGAGTCAATCCTCTCCAATGAATTTTTCCATTTCAAAGAAAAATGAATACATAACTATTTTATAACACCTAAAATACTTTTAGGAATTTTTTCTAAAGTCAACCTGATCTAAAATAAAAAAAAATTGAATGTGTTATCTCAAAATCAAGCCCTGGAAGGCTGCAGACCAGAAAGACTTCAAGTAACTGTTTCAAACAAATCTTTTAGCTAAGGCTTAGCCTCCTTAACCTGAGAGGGCTCTCTCAAAGGATTAAAGGTTTTTTATTATGATCAAGATGACTAACTCTTGTGAAACAAATAAAAATGAAAATGGTGGAAACACAACTAACAAGTATCCATTGGGCTCATGGAGTCATATATGATTCAGTATTAACAATAGGGTTGGCTTTGCATAAAATTCAAGGCATTCAGAGTTCAACATATGTAGAGCATACCAAACACATAGAAGGTAGTTTACGAGTATATGAAGGAAATTAGAACATTGTAAGCGATTTCTAAGTAATCAAATACTCATAACACTGTAGATAACATGAAAAGACAACAAAAGAAACTCATACATTGAACTCTCTATGATTCTTGAGAAGCATAAGCCAGTACTGTATTACCAAAAAAAACAGAGTCTTTACATAAGCCAAATATCAGAGCGCTTTTTTATAAATTTCCTACCCCTTTTCAACTCTTCCACATTATCTTCTTCTTGAAGGGTAAATGCTTTTTCTTTATCTTTTCCTTCATGAGGTTGTGTCACCTCCCCTGTTTCATCTGCTCTTGGAAGTACCTCCTATATTTGTTTAAAATTCCTCGTTATGGGTCTTCTGGGCTTAAAGGCAAGTTGATCGACCTGATCATCAAACTTGAGTTTTTTCGAGGCTTTGACTCTCTTAGCCTTGTCTTTTCCTGACTCTATCAAATCTGCTTGAACTAGGGGAGATTCTTCAATATCAATGGCTTGCAATAAGTCATTTAAGTCTCCCTTTGAAACAGGGCTTTCTTCAATAATCACTAACTTGCCTTTTTCTTTAGCTACCTGGCTCCTAGTCCTTCTTCTTTGAACTCCTTCACCTGTGCTTGATACATGTGCACTTTCTTTGACCTGAGTTTTCTCTTTAACGGACTGCTGGGGTGTATCCTGGATATTTAGTGGCTTGGTGGATTCTCTTACTTGTTTCCTAGCCTTCAACTTTGAAAACTTCCTGGATCTTGTTTCTGCCTGATGACCAGTTGTTGTTGGAAGATCTTTTGCAGCTTGAGGACTAAGACTGGTCTCGTTCTTGAAACCAAACATGAATATGAATGTGGGCCAGTCCCTACCTACTCTCTGGAGTTCATGCAGAACAATCAACTTAATTAAACCGTGGTGAAATAATGAGGTCTCACAAGCTTCTTTCCTTAGCTGCACCTTATCACACATTTTACTTAAGCTACAGAATAAGTAAAAAGGTAGATCAATGGATATCTTTCCTATGAAATGTAGCAGAAGCTTGAAATGATATGAATACACCTTGTTATATATGCCTTCACGAGTAAGGTACCTCTATATACAGGTAAGCATATTGGCATATGAGTCTTTGACATAATTTCTAGGCACTGTAGAAATTTTGAATAATTTAACGCATATTCAATGGAGATTATCCTGATCATGTACTATTGCGGAATACATACACAATACATAAGCTCCTCTATGTTGATCATCAATTTAGTAGCATCAATAACAATAAAACATCAAGAGCATTCACACATTAACACAGTATGTAACCCGGGGAAATATTACAGCTCAATACCCCACACTCTCTGTATATTAATGATTGAGAACATGTAACATTACAAAGTACAATGCTTATCACAAGAAATCCAGTACCAGCTCCACCTGTTACACACAATACAGCTCAGATCTGATCTCCAAATCTATTCCACTGCTTGCCTGCCTCCACTGCTCTATACCTACTCAAGAATCAATGAGAATGGTTTAACCAAACTCGTATTTACCTCCAAAGAATCACTCACACTAGGAAAGACATGAGAAGAGGCTATAATACTGGGCAATACTCATTGGCATACTCAATCCCTTGATTGTGCAAATCCTCATGCACAACTATAGTCACAACTGATAGCAATCTGATCCTCTAACACCTGTCCCTGCTGAACTGAACATGCACTAACATGAAACTGAGTTAACTGATGTATTCTATAGTTGAATTATGAGTTAATAATTAGTTTAACAAATCATCATTAGTCTATTTGTAGTTAGACTAATTACAACTAGTTTAACCAAGTCAAACTGAACACAACTCCATCAACTCCACAATCAACTCCACCAAACTTAACTGATTGAGTTCTAACTGAAGTCATGCATGCAACAACTCAACTGACCCACAAAGAAAGCGTACTTCCTTCTAATAGCTGCATGTGCCACATCTGTAGCTCAAATTGAAGTGCTCCAAGAGAATAAGATCAAGTTTATAGTCCAAACATTATTATGAGACAACAATATTTGACTTTTCTATTTTTGACAGCCAGTCTAAAAATAGACTCTGATCACTCCTGCTATGATCACTCCTGCTGTGATCACTCCTACTGTGATCATCCCTGTTGTGGTCACTCCTGCTGTGATCATCCCTGTTGTGATCCAAAAATAGAACTTGCGCCATAATTTGCCTGCGGGCCCACTTAGTGAAGGCGACTCTTTTCACTAAGCTCCATCATCTTGTTGCAATCTCAACAGGCACAGACTTTTTTAAATTTGAGTCAATGTATTCTGGCTTCAGAAACTCTTTGCAAGGAGTCATATCAAGTTTGAAATTCTTAAACCAAGTTTCTTGTCCCCTTGGAATCTCAGTAACTGTGGATATTACCTCTGGTGAGACTTGCAATTCGAGCATCCCAACCTTTGAATTCAGCCCTGTGAAATTCAAAGAAAATTCCTTGGTGATTTGTGCATGACCTCCCTGTAGTTTCTCACAAAAATTCCAACATCCAACCTACTTGAATGCATGCTCAACTTCTTTGTGTTTCAAGATAATGTCTACACCTTCAGGTTCGTTTCTCAAACATCTGTCTGATCTGTGGTCTTTTCTTTCTGTCGAACCCTCCATGAAGGTTTGAAACACTGTCGCTTCTCAAACTTCAATCTCTGCCTTGCTTGAATGGCTGCCTCGCTTGATAACTGCCTCGCTTGATAACAATGCATTCAAATTGAAAACTTGTAGACTTGTTCCTCATGCAATGAATACAATCATCATTAAGACTGTGAATACCTGGCTTTTCTTGGAACTTGCAATCCGTGTGTACCAATGTACCTAGCGGCTGTAATGATGGAGATAAGCGGTTGGACATGATATGTGGAGTGTATAAGCTGACAGTGAATGATGCAACCATAACTGAACTTAACAGATTTGACAGTTAGGAAAGATTCGCTGCGGATTTCACAAATATCCGATTTCGTAGCGCAACCAGTGTAAAATCTGGATTATGTGCTACGAAATCACCTAAAACATGTTGTGCTGCGAAACTGCTAAAAAGGATCCATGCACTTCGAAAACACTTCAAAAGGATTTATGCGCTACGAAATCACCTAAAGAGCTTTGTGGCACATAGTAACCTTTGAACAAATCTGACATATGGTTATGAGACCGATGATGAATGAGAATGCATAATTGACCTTTATTTAGGTATACCATCAAGACTCCTAAGACTTAGACTCTAAGGCAAACAAAAATCAAACTTAGACTAGCACCGACCTTTACCATCAAACTAGTGTGAGAAATTTGGGCATTAGACTTCTTAAGTGATAACAGAACGTTTCTTGAAAAAGTTTGCAAGCTAGTTCATGTCTTGTGGGCAATGTATCGAAATTGCAAAAGCACATAAACTTAGTGTTGTGGGGAAAAATGCCTATGCAGGACGATCCTATCTGCCTAAGGTGTGACAGTGCCTTAGCAACAAACAGAGACAGCTATTCTAGTATTCTTCCTTTATGAATTAAGAACGAAGAGAGATGGATGGACTAACCGGTGTCTTCCGTTTGTCCCTCGATCCGGTTTCTCTTCTCTTTGAGAGTTCCCAGCTACTTGCCTTATCGCTCGCCCAGCTTCAACAGGTATCTGCAAGATCACAAGAAGAGAATGCTACACAAAGACATAGATTCATATTCATAACTAGTTCAGGATTAGAAATAAACTAAACATACTAATGCAATCATACATCAAAGATACATCAGTATATAGGAGAAACCAAGATAGCTTTATTGATGAATAACAAGGTTCAGGAAGAGATACAACCCAGAGGGCTCCAATCCAGCATCTCCTTCCCAGCAAATGGAATTCCTATCTTCTCCTCCCTTCAAAGCATTAAGCACCCAATGATTCCAGTCTCAAACCAACAGCAATTCTTTGCAATAACAAAATTCCAGCCTGTAGATCTCATGGAGGAGAGATCCATATATAGATGTTTGGAGAGAGGATGAGTCAGCTTGAGATCTGACTAGTGTCCTCTCCCTCTGTCAGTTCTTGATTCCACTTGGAGGTTCTTGCTTCCACTTGGAGATTTGGAACCTCTTACTCATCATAGTCGAATTCACTGAGGCAAGTGTCATTGAGGAAGATTTTGGAAGCTTCCTGGGTTTTGACACCTTGTGGAATGAACTTGCCACATGTCAACCCTCGCTCAGCACACCATGGTAGTGCTTCTACCTGCGGTGCAGTGCAGGTAGCCAGTGTTGACTTTGACATTCAGCGCAGACAGCTAGTGGAGCCACTGAATTGATCCTGAATTGACTTGTTTTTTAGCAGTTTCTGGCGGAGAACTTCTGTGAATTGTTGTGGTTTGTTAGCCTTGTTCCTCTAGGGGTAGGAACAACATGTTTAGGGACTTTGGATCCCTTAGATTATGGACATTTCATGCTCAATGTTGTAAGGCACAAAAATGTCTATAACACTTAGTAATTTTAGTTAAGTTTTGCATATTTAACTAGAGAAAAATAGACAACATGCAACATCACAAAACAACAATTTTATGACAGAGTTCACCCCTACCAGGCTACGTTTATGAGTCCAACTTCCAATGTTGGCCCTTGATATTATATGCTCAAAATGTAAATTACATCAATGTACAATGCTCAAATTACAAAAATAATGCTTTCATTGAGTCCAAAACACCCAAAAACCCTTGCATAGGCTCTTTTTGGGCTAGAGAAGGCTGAAAAATGGCCAAGGTAGGCCTCCTTGTTGATTTCTCTGCTATATGTCTTGCAAAATGACCAAACTGGAAAAATAGGCAATGAATTCCCTCTATTGGTGGATCCACTAGGAGAAAATTTGGCGTGGTATTGGCATTGATTCCACCGCAAATGGTGCAATTTGTCAAACATTTAAAATGACTCCCGCGCCCAAACTCCGCCCTTTGGTTTCAGTCACGTGGAGTTTAATGTAGCTAAGGGCATGGGCCAAAGGCCACACGCCCACTGGCTTCGCGCACGTGGTCATGTTGTTAAGCATGTGACCGCGAGCTAGGGCACGAACCCATATGTCGTGGTCATGTGATGTAATATGGTGCAGGGCTTGGCCTGGTTAGTCTAGCCCACTGGCCTGCATGCCCCATCCTACCCCCCCCAATCCGCCAACAATTATAATTGAAATTAAAATGATGCCCATTGTATATCAAGAAACACTGTGTGGTATGTTGGTAAACCATTGGTCTATGCTACCGGAGGTCGCGGGGTCAACCCCAGTTGAGGTCGGTTAGACCCTTAACCAATTTTTTCATGGGCCATGTGGCACCCTCCCATTAGACCACATGGCGCCCCCTGATTAGCCAATGCGAAACTCACCAACCAATGAAATTCTACCACCCATACTTGTACAACCTGCCATGTGTCAGCACGAGATTGGCCCATATGACATATGTACTTCCCAGTCATTCTAATGACATAAACACCATGTCATTGTACGACCTGCCCAGTCAACAACCCAGTCAAGCCTGCAAGTTGATTTTTTAACTATTTGCCAAAAACTTCATAATGCAATAACTTTCACATACTGTGTCAGATTGAGGCAATTCATACACTGTTGTAATCAGAACAACGAGATCTATCATTTGGCACTAGTTTCAGGAGATTTTGAGAATTTTTATTTTTTAGCATATTTTTTATCCCTGGATCATTCCTCCCCACTAGAAGCTTTTGTACCACCAAAAGTCTATTTTTACTCAACAAGTAAGTGAGGGTACAACTCCCTCACTTTCTCAATCTTAATCCACCTTTCTTTACTTGGATTAGTACCTTTGAGCCCCACTCGAAGATACTCCACATTGCCTCTACATGAAGTCCTGATTCTCCTATCAAGAATTGAGTCTTCTTGCAACTCATCTAAATATTCAGGAGAAAAATATTCAATAGATGGAATTTGAACATTATTTTCATGATAATCAATCATTGGAGGCTCATACAATCTCAAGTTTTCCACATTCACAAAATAATATTTTGCTTATAAGGTGGAAAATCTAATCGAAAAGCATTGTTACCAATATTCTCCAAAATTTTGAAAGGGCCATATCTAATTGGCTTGAACTTTTTACCTTCACCTTGAAGTCTTTCCTTGCTAATATAAAACCAAAATTGATCTCCCACTTGGAAATCATGATCAACTCGATGCTTGTCATGCGTTGCTTTATACTTTGATTTGCTTTTCTCAAGCTACTCTTGTACTCTTTGATGCACTAGATGAATTTGTTCAATGAAATGCTTGGATTTGTACACATCACTATGTCCATCTACTACAATATCTTTACCAAAGATGAAGTCCAAAGGAGACTTTGGCAGATAACCCAAACAAGCTTCAAATGGAGATACTTACATAGATGAGTACGTGGTATAAATGTAGGCATGTTGGATGTAATGTTAATGTTCATCCCAAAGTTTAGGATGCTTACCACAATATCCATGAAGGATATGAACTATTGTTCTGTTCACTACTTTTGTCAGGCCACCGGTTTGTGGATGAAATGAGGTGCTCTTCTTCAACTTGGTGTCCATGAGTTCCCATAAGCTTGACCAAAACTTCCTGACAAATAAAGAATCTTGATCATAAATAATAGTAGTGTGTAACCCAAAGTGAACCCATACATTTTGGAAGAACATATTTGCGGTTTGTTCAGTTGTAACCTATTTATTACATGGCATCAACACACACGTTTTGTTGAAACAATCCACAAAAAAATATAGATAATCATGACCTTTCTTAGACATTGGTAGCCCCCCTACAAAATCCATAGAACTTTCCCAAGGATGAGAAGGAATCGAAAGTGGAGTGTACAAACCCAATTTCCTGGTTTTAGGCTTACTAGTAGCACACATGGAACATCCCTTTACATATCTTGAAACAATTTCATTCATGCTAGGCCCATAACAATAACTCTAAGTTTGTGCAACTATTTTTCCTACACCAAAGTGACCAACAATAAGTTTCCCTTGTGAAATTGACCTGTTCACCATGTGGAACACATAACTTGCCAAGATGATACAAAAAATTGTTAAGAACATGATAACAACTCTTCAACATGATTGTTTTGACTCAAAGTTGCATAAACATATTTAAAATCATCATCCTGAGCATATTGTCCAATATAAATTTCATGCATGATTGAGTTATGCTTAAGAATGACAGATGAATTAACAATAGGCCTTCATAACATATCAATAACTTTGTTGTATATACATTTCTTATACCTCATTACCAAATGAATTTTTTGTAGGAATCCCATCCACCTGAAATGTCTAGCTTGTTGTAGCTTCATTTTGCGATTGTAAACATTGCAAAGCTTGATGGTCAGTATGAATAATTGTTTCTTTACCCATCAAATAGTGCTTCCATTTCTTCATGCTTTGTACCAAAGCATACAACTCTTTATCATAAGTTGGATGGTTAGTTATGCATTGGTAAAGGTTTCAGAATGATAACAAATAAGCTTACCATGTTGCATCAAAATTTCTCCCATGGCATAATTTCTTGCATCAGTTTGAATCTCAAATGGTTGCTCAAGATCCAAAAGTCCTACTAGTGTTGTACTAATTTTCTATTTCAATGTGTCGAAGGATTTATGTTGCTTTCCTCCCCACTAAAAGACATATTTCACACTTGTCAAAGCATGTAATGGTGTTGCAACGAGTGAGAAGTTAGCTATAAATTTTCTCCAATTTTGGGTTGCTCCCAAAAAGCTCTTAACTTTTGTTACATTGTTAGGTTTAGGTCAATTCATAATGACTTCAACTTTTGACGAATCAATATTCAATTCACCCCCTCCTACAATATGACCCAAATAAACCAAATAGGTTTTCCCAAATTCACACTTAGACATTTTCAAATACAACTTCTCTTTTTCCAATACATCTATAACTTTTTTTACATGCTCTTCACGAGTCTTACTGAAAATCAGAATATCATCTAAGTAGACTAATACAAAATCATCAAGGAATGTTCTCAATACATCATTCATAACTCTCATGAATGTTGTAGATGCATTGCAAAACCCAAACAACATAACAAACCATTCAAACAAACCTTGTTTTGTCTTGAACGAATTTTTCCAAATATCATCTTCAACAATCCTTATCTCATGATAACCGCTTCTCAAATCTAACTTAGTAGTGCAAACAAAAACCTTTAACTGATCTAGCAAATCATCAATGTGAGGAAGAGGATAGCATTTATTTACTTGATCTTGGTCAAAGCGCTAAAATCCACACACATGTGCCAAGTACCATCCTTCTTTGGAACCAAGAAAATAAGAGACCCACAATGGGATGTGTTAGGTCTGATGAACCCTTTGTCAAGCAACTCTTGAATTTAATTATTGATTTCTACATTCTCCAAAACTGACATTCTATGCATGTCAATGTTTGGAAGTGGTGCATCCTGTTGCAAATAAATTTCATGTTGGATTCCTCCTTTAAGAGGAAACACTTCAGGTTATTGAAACATCTTGTTATAAGTGTTAACAACTTCAACCAAATGATAGTAAAAACGAGCACTTGAGAAGGGAATTTGACTATGATGGCGTGTTTGCACCCGCTCTGCAGTGACTTTGAATTCGGGTAGGGTCTTTAGGTTTGGAGCTACTGTTTTAGGGCTCTACCCTTGTGCTCACACACCAAACAAGAGACTCGGGGACTCATTGTCTACCTATTTTTTGTCACCTTTCCTGGCATTTGGCGTTGGGGTATCCACTTGCCCATCATGGTCTGTCAGTGGGTTGAAAAATATGGAGGAAGATCTGGTTGACTCTACGGATGACCCGTATGTATATGTGCCCATCTGGAAAACTACACCCCCTCCCCTGTCGGATGCGTCGTTGACTGCAGCATCGATCTCCCTTGTTAGTTACCGTAGGGCCATATCACCAGTTTTTTCATCCTTCCCTAGCTCCTCGTGTCTGGCCTTATCCTCACTTGCATATTCAAATCCTTGGCCCAATTCTGATTACCCTCCCCCTTCTCCACCATCCCTACAGTTCCTGACTAGATGTTTTGACTCTACCTCCCCCTCTTACCCGCCAGGTTACTCACCTATTCCTCCTGATATTGATTTCCCTCAATCTTCACTATCAGAACTGGCTCCCTTCCCCCCAATTCACCCCCTTGGGCCTCCACCTCCTCAGCCGAAAACCCTTACACATTTCATAATTGCTCCCCCCTCATCTAGTTGTTTTGACGATCCCCCTATCGACTTGGCAAACTGTGACTCTGATCCTAGGGTTGATAACTCCCTGGACCCCCCTTCTGACTCCTCCTCCAGTCCAAAAGATAATAAGCCCTCCAAATCAGTGAAGAATCCCAAGTGTGTTAAATCCAGGAACAAGGATATCTCCCTCAGATTTGGAGAAGGCATTCATATGGGGGAAGTTGTTGATACAGCGGATCGAGTTCTAGTCAGGCGTGTTCGCGGGTGAACCTACTCCTCTACTAGGTTATGGCAATGGATTATTGAAATTTGGGGATAGATCCTCTTTGAACTAACATTGGTTACCACTCTCTTGCATGGATGGTTTACCCTCCAGTTTCAATGTTCAGTCTACACTTCATGGGTGCTTTCGAAATACTGGCATATCGAGCTTGCACATGTCTTTCTCAAGTGATGGAATCCCATGTTCGATCTAGAGTGGGAGAAATTGGGGGCTGGCCCTATCTGGGTGTTATTTCCTGGCCTGTCGTTACATTTCTGGTCCGAAGACATCTTCAACCGCATTGGAAATTCTCTTGGTACCTATCTGGATTATGACAAATCCTACATTGTCTCCGACAATATTCCTTTGGCTCGCATATTTTTTCATCTTGATACTAGAGAGGGTTTGGAGGAACAAATTACCCTACACTGGAAGCATTTCACCCATATACAGATCCTAGACTATGAAGGGTTCCCTTCAGATGCAAACGATGCCACAAGGTTGGTCATTTATATAAGGAATGCCCACTGGTACTATTTGTTCCCCCTCCGGAAAATGCGTCTGATGGATTGGATAACAAGTCAAATTTATAGGATCAGTGGATGCCCACAACTCTTGGTAATCAGTCTAACCCAAAGGCTCGGGAGAAGAAGAAATTCTCCATTCCGGTTCACCCTCCCTCACCTCCTCTTACCAGATCATGTGCAACGGTCGCTGCCGCGCTATCATCGGGTAACCCTCCCTCTTGTTCTTTTGATTCATCTCTTGCTCTTTCTGAATCATTTTTGTCATCCAATTTATCACAATGCATCTTATCATATGCATCTACATCGCCCCCCTGTCATGCCCCCCGGTTCTACCCCCTCCTATTTCCTCCAATACACCTCCTTCCTTCCTGGATCCCCCCTGACTGTCCCATCGTCGAAGGCTTCAGACTCTTCATGCCCATCCCACTCCTACAATCTTCACTCCTTGGACACGTCCTCTTCCATGGAATTCTTTGGAATTGGTATCATCCCTCCTCCCAAGCCCTCCAAACCATCTCATGGCAGACACTCCACCATATCCAAAGCCATCCATCAAGCTGGTATTGATGTAGCTGAAGGCTAACAACTCTCTATTGACTGGGTTCTTAGAGCACAAAGCACCCTATCATCATCTCCCCCATGAAGTGGTTATCCCTTAATTGTCGTGGGTTGGCTAGCCTTGCCAAAAAACTAGCCTTCAGGAGACTTATGGAAACTGAATGGGTGGATGTCCTATTTCTACAAGAAACCCTCGACCTTATAGATTTGGTTATACTTGTGTTGGAATCACTTGTTCCTGGGTGGAAATTTCATGCCCTAGATGTTCGAGGGTGGTTAGGAGGCATTGCCTTTGGTTTTAATCCTAGAACTGTAAGGCTATTAAATGTCTGTGGTGGGAATGGATGTATTGGTGCTGATATATTCTCATTTAAATTGGGATTGGAGCTTAGACTGATTAGCTTGTATGGCCCCTTCCACAACTAAGTTACATTCTAGGAACAACTCCTCAATTCATCCCTATTACAAACCGACAGTATCATTCTAGGTGGAGACCTCAATTTTTCCATCGGTCAAGCTGAATTTTGGGGGCACAATGCTTAAATTGATCCTTTATCTGATACTTTGGAGGCCCTTTTGGATACTCACCAGCTTACTGATATCCCCATGGCTCGACTCTAGCCTACTTAGAGGAACCGAAGGAATGGAGTGGCCATGTTGGCTCGAAGGCTGGACCGTTTTTTTATCAAGGATCCGTTTATTGGGGCCCTATATAACTACAAGAAATGGGTTGGATCAGGGGGCCTATTTGATCATTCTTCCATTTATCTTGATATTGCTGGTCATGCTTGCAAACCAAAAGCACGCTTTAAATTCAACGCCACACGGTTGAAGGACTCAGAATATATCCGATTAGTCTTGGAATTTTGGAAGGCTCACCCCCCTGACTCTGGTCGATCTATCTTAGAAGGATTCTCCAACAACCTTCTTAAGCTTAAGCAATTAACCATTGACTGGGCCTGTTATCACCCCAAGAAACTCTCCTATGTTGTATCTCAGAGATGCTCGGGAACATTACAAACTCAACAAAAAGTTGGAAAAATGGGTGGATGAATGAAAGAAATGTTGCATATTCAAGCCAGATAACCACTTCTACTGTGCTTGACCCCAGACATGGGTGAACACCCCCAGACTACAAGGCTTTTAACCACCAATTACTCACAGTTTTAAAGAAAATGTGATGATGGAGAACACTGATCACACCAGCAGATGCACAAGACCCTGTGATGGCCAGCTGCAACCAGTTAAAAGGTCTGTAAATCTATTTTCTAATACACATACAGGATGACAGCTCTCTGGCATTAAAATAATAGAAACCTGCAAACAAATTCAATGATACATGCTAAATCCTAACACAGAGGTGGGATGACAGCCCCTCTAAATCTAAACATTAACAACACATGAATAAATGCAAAATAGGCATAGTCTGGAACAAGAAGAAGGAGTGGACAGTGAGCAATTAACAACAAAAGAAGCTTGCATTAGCTAAAAATGAAGACCAGACGCTGCAGGTATCATAGCAGTTACAATCTCTAGAAGTTGAACCTTACAGCAAAATAACACTCATCAACCTCATTACATCTTTTTTCTGAGTATATATAGAATTTGTTTTCGAAAACACTCTGCTAGCCTATGCGTGGAGGGGTCATAACTGGCCACCAACCGCATTTATGATTAGATATGGGTCCTCTGCTACAATTTTATTGTTTTTAATGAACAGAATGGCTCTTTCTGTACTTTGATGTCCTTCCTGAACAAGTGAAATATTAATTCAATAAATTCCATAATTTCTGCAGTCATTTATCTGCTCAAGGTGGTCCTTCTTGTCCTTCGGAGGTACACTGAATTGAATGCAGTAGCTGAGGGTTTTAATGCGCAATTCGTTGGATCACGGCTTCCTTCCTTCTTTGCGTGCACAAGACAGGCCGAAAACATTGAAACCTACATGAAACTAGACGATGACCTGCAAATGAATATTGACCATTGGATAGCTCAAATGGATGGCCAAGATCACTTGGCGGGCAGTGTTGGGAGAAAACAGGAGCGCGATTGAATATTAGTCGTGGATCTGACAAATCGGACGGCAGAGATCGGCGTATGGAAGCCATCGAGAGCAAACAAGAATGGAGGGACGAGGGCCGTTCGATCGCAAGATTGACGATCAGACGGTTGACGGGCGGCAAAGATGATCGGTAGTTAACGCGCGGGGAACCGTACTGGAAGGGCGGTAAGCGGTTTCCCCGCACCGCTTTTCGGGGGAAGGCGGTAATGGTACATGGAGGAGCGATGCAATAATATGACGACGCGTGGCAGGTAGGTCGGCGGGGAAAACCACTTTCCCGCAGGCTAATGAACGAACAGTTTACGGGGTGAAGGCTTGCGAACACTGTCGGATGATGAGGCGGGATGATCGGACGGCCGAGTTTTAAAAGCACGCTTTGGATTGATGTGACAGGTGATGCGACAGGTAAAAGGCCTGCCAGGTTATGTTTTCATTATATCCACGCGTTATAATGGGTTAGGGCCTTTGCGCCAGGATTTAAACAAAAATGGATTAATACGGGATTTTATAGGGTTATCAGGGTTTTTAAATGTTAAGACTTAAGCGCCCGGGGATAAACAAATAATGGGTTTATATAGGGTTTTAAAAGGGATATGAGGGTTTTATAAGGTTTTTAAACGTAAACGCCTGGGAGCTAGGAAAACAGGGGTTTTATGCCAAAAAGGGTGTAAACAGGGATAAAAGGGGTTTAAAGGAGAATAAGGAGGATTCAAGGGGAAAGAGGAAATGGAGGTGGCGGGAGCTATAAGGGAATAATGCAAATGAAAGGGGAGGAATCAAATATATTGTTGCTAGCCCCTCCTTTTCAAAAAACACCACGGCCAAGCTGTCCTTGACCCTCAAAAATGCTCAAACATGTAGCAGAGCTAACATTTGGCTCCTTCTGGGGATGAGATCCTCCCTGTGAGGTCTCAAGAACCTACAGATCAATGCCTTTCCAGCTGAAAACAAGTTAACCAAAATTCCTAGTGTTCCATTGGGCATGGAGTCTACTACAACTATACTAAAGCTGAATAAAACACAATATTTACAACTTTTAAGGCCCAAAGACCCTAAAACACATAAATTTTCAGAAAACACCCATTAACTGGGCCATCAAAAACTGGTTCTCCTCCCATACTTTTCAGTATGAAGGTGTTGTTCCCTTGAATCTGTGAAATGATAAAAGGACCTGTCCAGAAAGCATCAAACTTCCCATGATTGCCTTTCTTTTTCTTTAGTGCATCCCATTTCAGAACCAAGTCTCCAACCTAAAAATTATTTGTTTTTGCCTTCTTGTCAAAGGCTTCCTTGACCTTTCTCTGATGTGTTGCAGCCTTTTCAACCAGCTGTTCTCTAATCTGATGTAATTTTGTCAAATCAGTGATCCTTCTTGCCGTGTCTTCTTCCTCATTCTGCTCTTCTTGAAGGAATTTTGCCACAGGGAGAGTTAGCTGAATTGGAAATACAACATCAATGCCATATACCAGCTTGAAAGACGAATTTCCTGTAGAATTTTTAATGGTCACCCTGTCAGCCCACAATGCATACTTGAGCTTTGAATCCCAATTCTTTTTATTGTCTTCTAACAGTTTTTTAATTATCCTGATCATACTTTTGTTAGAGGATTCTGCTAGACCATTTCCTTGGGGATAATATGAGGTGGAATGAATTAATTTGATGCCCATTGAATCACACATTTCCACCAACTCTTTGGCCCTGAAGGCTGCTGCATTATCTGTGACTAATTTCTGTGGACAACCAAATCTGGTAAAGATGTTCTCTGTCAAAAACTTCATGACCACACTATGATCAACCTTCCTGGTAGGAATTGCTTCAATCCACTTAGTGAAATAATCAGTGGCTACTAATATCCATCTATGCTGGCCACTGGAATGTGGATTGATTTCTCCAATAAAATCCAAGCCCCACTGCTGAAAAGGTCCTTTTGCATGTATTGGTTTTAGGGGCATGGACTTCAACTGCTATTTTCCTTCAAATCTTCGGCACCTATCACAAGATTTAACAAAAGAAAATACATCAGAAAATAAAGAGGGCCAAAAGTACCCAGCTCTGAGAATTTTGTGGGTAGTGGTTTTCCAATAATGGTGCCCTCCACACATGCTAGAATGAAACTGCTGCATGACTTCTATTAACTGTTCATTGTCCAGAGACCTTAAAAATATTCCAGACGGATCCCTCCAGTAGAACAGATTTTCCATAATGCAATACTTTGCTACTCTAAGTTTTAAAGTTTTGACCTGACTTTGAGTAAATCCTGAAAGGATTTCTAGCTTCAGCAAAAAATTTATAATTTCAGGATACCAATTACAAGAAGCTAAATTCTCGGCCACTAACTGCTTTCTCTCTGTTTCAATTGTTTCCTCTTCTTCTGCCTGACCATTTTCTGCCATCGTGCATAGGCAATCAATATCTAAAGACCTGCAATTTTCTTCAGCCAATAACTTGGAAAGACCCTGACCTCTGACCAGCTTGGTAGGCTTAAGCTCTATATTAAATTCTATCATTTTTGCAATCCATTTTTCCCTTCTTCCATCAACATCGGGTTGTGTCAAGACATCTTTAATTGCAGCAGTAGGTACATATGCAACTATCTTTGAATGCAAGATATAAACTCTGAAAGCCTTCAAGGATTTGATAAGAGCATATGCCTGTTTTTCAATAATATCATACCTCAGTTCAACATCCCTCAAATTCTTGCTGAAAAATGCTACTAGATGCTCTAAACCTTCTTCATCTGCCTGCAATAAAACAGCTACAATGGTGTCTTCAGAGGCAAAAGAAAATATATGAAATTCATTGTTGTAGTCTGGACTTATTAATGTGGGAGCCTCCATAATAGCTTTTTTGATTGAATCAAATGATTTCCTTGTTGTATCAGCCCATTTTACCTCTGATCCTTTCTTCGACATGGAGGTCACGTGCTTAACCAATTCTACAAATTTTAGAATAAACCTCTTGACAAAATTAATTTTTCCCAAAAAGGATTGGATATCCTTCTTTGATCTAGGGACAGACAAAGTCTGAATTGCTTTGACTCTTTCTAGGTCAATCTGAACACCTGCAGCACACACAATATGTCCTAATAGCTTGCCTTCATTTAAAGCAAATTGAGATTTTTTGGGATTGACTGATATTCCAAACCTTCTGCATTTTAGAAACACTTTTTTCAAATGTTGCAAATGATCTTGATGACTGTTGGAGTAAACTATTATATCATCAAGGTAGATAAGCACAAATTTGTCCTTCTCTCCCACAAATGTTATATCCATATCTCGCTGAAAGGTGGCTCCAGCATTCATCAATCCAAATGGCATTTTGGCATACATAAAAGTGCCCCAAGGAGTGGTGAATGCAGTCTTTTCTTGATCATCTGGATGCACAGCAATCTGATTAAAGCCTGAAAATCCATCCAAAAAATACATAACTTTAGCTCCTGAGACTTTTTGCAGCAAATGCTCCATCTTTGGTAAAGGATAATTATATTTCTTTGACCATTTGTTTAAATTTCGAAAATCAACACACAGTCTGATTTCTCCACTCTTCTTCCTTACTACCACTAAGTTGGCCACCCATTTCGAATACCTGAGAGGGACTATGATCTTGGCAGCCAGCAACTTTTTAATTTCTTTTTCAACTAGAGGAAGAAGCATCGGATTTATTGGTCTCAGCTTCTGTTTGAAAGGAATAGTGTCTTTCTCTAGAGGAATTTTATGCTGAATTATATTCTTATCATAAATTTCCAAGTCACTATACTCCCAGGAAAACACATCTGCAAACTACCTCATTAAATTGCAGTATTCAGCACTTTGATCAGCTGACAAATGAGTGGAAAAAATTACATATTTAGGCTGACCTGGACTTCCTATATCATGCTTACAGACTGCAGATTAGTCCTCTTTTTGGGTAGCCTTGTAAGGCACATCATTTTGGTCAAACAGTCTTTCAAGAGGAATTAGGCCCTTAGGAATATGATTACTAGGAAGCTGGACTATGTTGTTTTTACCAATTTTATTTCTAAGCTAGGACTGGGGTTTCTCTAACAAGGCATCATTCTCTTGGTCAATTTGTAATTCAAAAAACTCATCAATGACTTGAAGGAACCTATTCAACTCATCATCATCTTCAAAAACTTTCCAATGGTGGACATAGTCAGGCAAGGAAGGCCTATACTTCATTCGCACTTCATAAACTAGTCTAGGAGGCATAGGATGGATAAATAGACTAGCAAAAACAGCAAGGGAATCAGCAAGCTGATTTTGGGCTCTAGGAATGTATGAAATACAGAAAAAATCAAAAGAATCTCTGATTCTCCATACGTCATCTCTGTATGCTTTCAATCTTGGGTGCTTTGCTTGAAATGTTTTATTTACTTGTTGTATAATCAGATCAGCATCTCCAAATACCTTTATACTCATGATTCCTCTATCTTTTGCTGCATTAAGGCCCAACAGCAAAGCCTCATACTCTGCTATATTGTTTGTGACTTGAAAAACCAGCTTAAAAGACAGCTGAATGCTTTCTTTCTTTGGAGATACTAGCACCACCCCTGCTCCTGCAGTCTCCCTGGTACATGCTCCATCAAAGAACATCTCCCAAACCTGACTTCCTTACTCTTCTTCAGCCTAAACTGTTGGTTTCTTGATCTGCATTGAGGCCTTCTGAGACTCTTCTATTTGGAGAATACAAGCTCCAAAATCAGTGTCTACTGCATATATGGGATGATTTGTAGGATTCTTCTCCTCACTGATGATGTATGCCAACTGTGCTTCTCTATACAATATCCTTCTTTCTCATCCAAAAACTGGGACAGTGGCATAAGATAGATCATTCTGTAATGTCCCACCTAGTCTCTTAATCCACCCTGTGGACAACAACATGCCAAACTTAGGAGGGACATCTGCTACCACAATATCCATCATCATACTCTTCATGGGCAGTTGAGTTAGGGTAATGGCGAGGTCTTTGATAAATCCTACGCACTTCACTTTCCTTTAATCAAAAGAGAATAAATCATGATAGGGTCTGGTGATATCAAGGCCTAACTCTTCCATGACAGCTTTAGGCATCAGATTGTGGCTGGCCCCCGTGTCTAGCAGGCAATTGTGGAGGATTTTGTCATGAATGGTCAATGAGACATAAAAAGATGGAGAATTATTATCAGCAGGTTCAATCATTGGGCTGAGCACAATGGCAGGCTTGTCATCTTCCAAATTGATAGAGTCATTGGAGGTTTGTTTGGTTTCTAGCTCAAGGGCTTCAAGGATAGGCTTCCTAAATACTTCACTTTTCACCAACTCAACCAGAGACACAGATATTTTCAATTTCTGAACTTCTGACTCAAAGCTGAAAGAAGAAGATGACTTATCAGAACTTTTTATCTCTTGAACTGGAGCTTTGAGGATGACGAGATCAGTTGCTGGTCTTCTCTGCTTGATATTTTGTGGTTCTGTTTGGACATTAGCTCTTTGTGCAGGATTTTATTTGACATTCTTTGCATTAGACCTCAGATTATATCTCTGCTGCTGTTCAGTTTGTAGAACATCTCCTCTATCCCACTCCTTATTGTTTTTCTCATGCAGTAAAGACTCTTCATAAGCGGCCAAAGTCAGAAATGCAGCGCTGCCTTTATCTTCCATGCAGTGAATTTCATCCTCAACCTCTTCAAATTGTTCCTCCTCCATGACTACATTTTGGAAAGGAGCTTTAACTTTCTGATCTTCTTTTGAATCTTCACCCCTCTATATTATTTGTAATTTCTCATTTGTTCTTCTGAATGGAGTAGGGTTTCTTGGAGCAAATGTGTTCTGCTGCCTTGTTTTTCCTGAATTCTGCTCAACCTTTAGCTTAGAAATTTCAGCAGCCAATGACTCTATCATCTTGGTCATTTTGTCTAATTTAGGCTCTGAAGATGATGCAGAAGAAGGAGATGCCTGATTTCTCTGTCTTCTCCTGTCAGCTTGATTTTTTAACTTTTCTACTGCCATGATATTAGACTCTACTTCTAGGGTTGCATCCTACATGTCTGCTAGAGTAGCACACCTCCTTTCTCTCAACAACAAGTAGAAATCAGAGTCAAAATCATTGGCATAAGTGGGTTTGGCAGAGGTAGGAGTAGGCTTTACCTCAGTTGGTATCTTACTATACATACGATTAAATCTTTTATTAAAATCAGGTATTGATTCCCCATTTTCCCTCTTCAAATTACCAAACTCAGTATTGTAATACAGCAGATCTTTTTTATCTCCCCATTAATTCAAGAACGCATCATCTAAAGCTTCAATATCTATTATAGATCTCTGGGGTAATTCTCTAAACTACTTCCTAGCCTCTCCATCAAGGCTCTGGACAAAAACTCTCATCCACACATCATTTTCACTTATATCTAAGTTATCATCATAACTGAAAAAAGCTTCAAGGTGTTCTTCTGCTATCACTCTCTCTATTCCAGTGAATTTAGGCATATATTTATGATATTCTCCCATAGGCATAGGATTTAAAGGCACATGCAATACCAACGGTCCATATCTGGCAGCTACAATTCTTTCTATCCTCGTAGGTGCTTGTTGTCCTACCATGATTGGAATATTTGGAAGAATACTAGCAGATTGAATGGTATGGAGTAATGTGATGGATGGCAGAGATAAAGGAATGTTTTGGACTGAATAGGAAGCTTTCTTTGGACTGAGATTCAAAGGGGAACTAACTGCACAAGGGGCTGAACTAATCTCTGAAGGTTTTTCCTTATTAACAGTGTTGATTTCTAAATCTTCAAACTGTAAATCTTCAGCAACAACTTTATCTTTCAGAGATGCATGAGACTTCTTAGGCTTACCTGATCCTGATGCCCCTTTCTATGATGATTTCTTCGATTTGACAATCTTCTCAGGTTCAGGCACTGATTCAGCAAGTGATTTCTGAGGATTTCTTCGAGTAATTCTCATAAACTGAGCCAGAACTTCAATGTGGAATCGCCAAAGGATGGTCTTCCTCCAATGGAGTCGCCAAAAAGATGATTACAACCAAAAACTGTGTTCAAACCTTGTTTATCATCAAAGCTTGAAGCTGTGTCGTTTTCCCATGGAAGCTGAGCTTCAATTCTCCTCTCCCCGGCAACGGCGCCAATTAATGTTATCACCCCAAGAAACTCTCCTAGGTTGTATCTCAGAGATGCTCGAGAACATTAAAAACTCAATAAAAGGTTGGAAAAATGGGTGGATGAATGAAAGAAATGTTGCATATTCAAGCCAGATAACCACTTCTACTGTGCTTGACCCCAGACATGGGTGAACACCCCCAAACTATAAGGCTTTTAACCACCAATTACTCACAGTTTTAAAGAAAATGTGATGATGGAGAACATTGATCACACCAGCAGATGCACAGGACCCTGTGATGGCCAGCTGCAACCAGTTAAAAGGTCTGTAAATCTGTTTTCTAATACACAGACAGGATGACAGCTCTCTGGCATTAAAATAACAGAAACTTGTAAACAAATTCAATGATACATGCTAAATCCTAACGCAGAGGTGGGATGTCAGCCCCTCTAATGCTGAACATTAACAGCACATGAATAAATGCAAAACAGGCATAGCTTGGAACAAGAAGAAGGAGTGGACAGTGAGCAATTAACAGCAAAAGAAGCTTGCATTAGCTGAGAATGAAGACCAGACGTTGCAAGTATCATAGCAGTTACAATCTCCAGAAGTTGAACCTTACAGCAAAATAACACTCATCAACCTCATTACAGCTTTTTTCTGAGTATACATAGAATTTGTTTTCGAAAACACTCTGCTAGCCTATGCGTGGAGGGGTCATAACTGGCCACCAACCGCATTTACGATTAGATATGGATCCTCTGCTACAATTTTATTGTTTTTAATGAAAAGAATGGCTATTTCTGTACTTTGATGTCCTTCCTGAACAGGTATTAATTGAATAAATTCCATAATTGTTGCAGTCATTTATCTGCTCAAGGTGGTCCTTCTTGTCCTTCGGAGGTACACTACGTTGAATGCAGTAGCTGAGGGTTTTAATGCGCAGGTCACTGGATCATGGCTTCCTTCCTTCTTTGCGTGCACAAGACAGGCCGAAAACACTGAAAATTGCATGAAACTGGACAATGACTTGCAAATGAATACTGACCGTTGGATAGCTCAGATGGACGGCCAAGATCACTTGGCGGGCAGTGTTGGGAGAAAACAGGAGCGCGATTGAATATTATTCATGGATCTGACAAATCAGACGGCGAATATCGGTGTATGGAAGCCATAGATAGAAAACAGGAACGGAGGGATGAGGACCGTTCGATCGCAAGATTGACGATCGGACGATTGACAGGCGGCAAAGATGATCGGTAGTTAACGCGCGGGGAACCGTACCAGAAGGGCGGTAAGCGGTTTCCCCACACCGATTTTCAGGGGAAGGCGGTAATGGTACATGGAGGAGCAATGCAATAATATGACGACGTGTGGCAGGTAGGTTGGTGGGGAAAACAACTTTCCCGCAGGCTAACAAACGAACAGTTTACGAGGTGAAGGCTTGCGAACACCATTGGATGATGAGGCGGGATGATCGGACGACCGAGTTTTAAAAGCGTGCTTTGGATTGATGTGACAGGTGATGCAACAGGTGAAAGGCCCACCAGGTTATGTTTTTATTATATCCGCGCGTTATAATGGGTTAGGGCCTTAGCGCCGGGATTTAAATAAAAATGGATTAATACGGGATTTTATAGGGTTATCGGGGTTTTTAAATGTTAAGACTTAAGCACCCGAGGATAAACAAATAATGGGTTTATACAGGGTTTTAAAAGGGATATGAGGGTTTTATAAGGTTTTTAAACATAAACGCCCGGGATCTAGGAAAACAGGGGTTTTATGCCAAAGAGGGTGTAAAACAGGGATAAAAGGGGTTTAAAGGAGAATAAGGAGGATTCAAGGGGAAAGAGGAAATGGAGGTGGCGGGAGCTATAAGGGAATAATGCAAATGAAGGGGAAGGAATCAAATAAACTACTGCTAGCCCCACCTTTTCAGAAAACACCACGCCAAGCTGTCCTTGACCCTCAAAAATGTTCAAACATGTAGCAGAGCTAACAGAGCCTATAACAAGAGAAAGATGGATGATTTTAAACTTCACCAATATTGAGGTTGAGCTCGCTAATCTGGAAGATGCTAATGGTATGGGATATTAATTTGCTAATGCCAAAACCCACCTCATTGGACCAGAGACCGAAAGGAATAGGATTCTAAAAGACAGAGAGGAAACTTGGAGACTCAGAAGTCGTTCCATCTAGCTAAAAGACGGAGATGATAATACGAAGTTCTATCACCAATTTGCAAATGGGTGTCAAATGATCAACACCATTTGGAAGATGACCAATGAAAAAGGACACAGAGTCCACTCCTTCAATCAACTTGCATTTCTTAGCACCTCTCACTTTAGACAACTTTACAAGGCCCCACAGGAAGCAACATTGGCTGAAATTATCAGGGTGGCTGGTCTCTTTCCTAACTTTGTTGACCAGGAGGTTGTTGAGGATCTCAACAAGCCGATATCTATGGGGGAGATGGAGAGAACCTTAAAATGGTTTTAAAAAGACAAGAGCCCTAGCCCTAATGGATGTTCTATCGAATTCTATTTGGATTTCTTCGAATTAATTGAGAAAGACCTGCTACAAATTATTGAAGACTGTAGAACCAGTGGTCAAATGTATGAGACTTTCAACTTGACCTTCATTGCCCTCATCCCTAAATCTGATTCTCCTGAGACTTTCAATGACTTTTGACCCATCTCACTCTACAACTGCATTTACAATATCATTGATAAGATCATCGCCAATCATCTCAAACCCATCCTATCTGCTCATATATCACCTAAATAGTTTGCATTTCCTAATCACCATCAAATTCATCATGCTATTGGCACAACACAAAAGGTATTACATTCCATGAACATTAAGAAGTTAAAAGGCATGATACTCAAGATTGACCTTGCAAAGGCTTTTGATCGTACTAATTGGCTATACTTGAGAATGCTCCTAACTCATTTGTGTTTCCCTATAGATTTCATCAATTGGATCATGTGCTGCATTACCAAGGTTTCTTACAGTGTTCTCATCAATGAATCGACCTCCTCCTTTTCTCATGCAAAACGTGGCCTTCGACAAGGTTGCCCCTATCCCCCCTACTCTTTCTGCTTGTTATGGAAGGCCTGAGCCAGCTCATTACTGAAGAACGCAGACTTGGTCACCTACAAGGAATCAAGATCACCAACAACTGAATCCTTACACATCTACTATTTGTCGATGATGTATTAATCTTCCTCAATGGGGGTACTGGTGATTCATTAAATTTTCTATCAGTGTTGCATTATTATGGTGAGCTACTGGTATAGAGTGAAATGCCCATAAATCTATCATCTCCTCTGCAAGATGCTCGCCACATGATATTCAATATGCTCATTTGAGATTTCCCTTTACACTTATACCATTGGATAATGGACATAAGTACCTTGGGTTTCGACTCAAACCTCTTCACTACAAGATAGATGATTGGACATAGCTTGTTGCTAAGATTGAAAGAAGACTTAATATTTGGCATCATAAATACCTCTCCAGAGCTGGACGATTTGTTTTAATCAAATCACTGATGGAAGCCACTCTGGTCTTCTGGATGTCCATGGCCTAGAATCCAAAAGGAATATTATCGAGAATTCAACAGTTGTGTAGCAGATTCCTATGGAAAGGGAAACAGGATGGTCACATATATGCATGGGTTCACTAGGAATTGATTGCACTACCCAAGAAATGGGGAGGATGGGGACTAAAAAACCTTGAATCCTTCTCTAAAGCACTAGCATCCAAGATGGGTTGACAAATTCTCACTGCAAAAAGCTTATGGACTGAGGTGGTTTATCATACCCCTTCACACTCTTGATTGGATTAGACTCCCCACTTAGAACAGGTCGTGCATATCAACCATTTGGTGTGCACTGTTAAGCTCTTTATCTTACATTCGTGATGGATTGACTTGGAGAATTAAGTCTAGCTCCTCAGTTCATGTTGGTATGGATCCATGGTCTGGATGTGGTAATGCATTCAGGCTCCCTCCTGATCTCATTCAATACTTATATAATGTTGGTATTACCTATCTTGATCAAATTGAAAACCCAAAGCATTCTAACATTTTTACACAGGCTTGGAAATATGCTATACATCTTGGCATCTTGATTGGCTCAGCTACACTAATGCTCTCACTGAATCACATGTTAGGATTATCGATGGCGAAGATGAACTCATTTTGGCACTTGCCAAGCATGGTAATTATACTCCCAAGGATGGCTATCCTATTATATATTCAGTGCATAATCCACCAATCATTGACTGGTGGTGGAGTTTATTATGGAAATTGAAGGCCCCTCCATGTACTAGACTCTTCATGTGGATTTTCCTCCACCACAAAGCTCCTATGGGAGAGAACTTAATGAAGCAATCCTTCCATGGCCCTACTTTGTGCATCCTTTTCCGACAGGACTGTAAGTCTATAGAACACCTCTTCCTTCATTTCCCTATCATATTGGCTTTCTGGACTCAGATTATCTCCTCCCTCTCTATCACCATTCAATGGTAGGGGAACTCCATTCTTGAGGCCTAACAAACATGGTGGACCTCAGCCCATCCTCCCAAAGCTAGGAATCTCCCTCTACTAGTATGCTGGGCTATTTGTTTGATCCACAATAAATCCATTTTCAAAGATGTTGAACCACACTGGACACAGGCCTCTGCACATGTATTATCTATTTACTTCAGTATCCCTGATGACAATTGACCTACTTCCTTGTGCACAATCTCCCCTGAAGCCATTGACAGGAACATACCTTGGGCCTACTTTGATGGATCAAGCAAAGCACATGGTTGTGGGGGAGGGGCACTCGTACATTTATCAAATAATCATTTTTTTAAAATTCTTATGGGATTGGGCAATGGCACTAACAACTTTGCAGAATTGATCACACTCAGACATCTTTTGCATTTTGCTTTAGAAAAAGAGTGTAGGCACATTCAAATCTTTGGTGATTCTAAGATCGTTATAAATTGGTTCAACAATACATCTATCTGTCATGCGCACACACTTATGAATATACTGGATGATGCACTGCTTTTGAAATCCCACTTTGACTCCATCAATTGTCATCACATCTACAGGGAGCGCAACCAGATTTCTGATTAGTTATCCAAGGAGGTCGTGATCCAACCTAGGGGCCTATGGTTGATACTGTAACAGAGGAGATCATATTTCTATCAGTTCTACCATTGCCCATACATCGATAAGAGAATACAAGGTCGTGACAGGGCCTGATTTCAAGATTTTTTGAGCTACTGCTAGTACTTTTTATCCAAAACATATTTATGTATATATTTATTTTTGCACGTGTAATTATGTACATATTACTCGTATACCCTACAAGCTTTTTTGTACAAGAACATTTGAAGGTGGTTACAATAAAACTTAAAACATATGCTTCTTTAAGCATCTACAATATGTAATTTTCAATCTTAGTGGAAATTATGATTTTTCCTTGGGGAAAAAAACTTCAACCAAATCATGATTGAGTTTAGAATCACATCCTATGAAGCTCCAGATTCAACAATATATTTAGATTTAATCATTAACAATACAAAATTCTTACTAGCATTTACAAGCCTTTTCATCTGGCCAACACTTACAAGAGATAAGTTCATCTTCTTGCGATGTGATTTAACAATATACTCAACTCCATATTTAAAAATATGATGTTTGTTCTCATGACGATAGAATATGGATTTTTGGCCATACAAGTATAGACTCCCTAAAACAATTCCACATATGTCAAGTGGTACAACATCAAGCTTTGCCTCATCTATAAAATTTGTAGTGATGGTGAATTTAAGTTTGTATTTACTTCTCACTTGTAATTTGGCATCATCACATACCCAACCTAAAGGGTAAGGTTTAATATGAGGTGTAGTTTCTAGATTTAGTTTCTTGACAATAACTTCAGAGATAAGATTAACTTGGGATCCACTATCAAAAAAGGTATCAACTTTTGTATGTTTTGTAATGACCATGATATGGAAAATATCAATTATTTCTTTATCATTTTGAGACTCAATAGGTTGCTAAAAGAACTAGTACTTGCATTAGAAGCTTTACCTTTTACTCCCATGGTTGTGATTTTGGTTTCATCACCAGAATCAGATCCTAGATCTTGTTGAGTCGTTGCAACAATCTTTTTCCCCTTGTTATTGAACTTCTTTGGTCTCATTTCTGGATGTAGTTTCCAACAATGGTCTTCATCATGGCCTTCTTTTGAAAAATGTTTACAGGTAAGTTTCTCTCCCTCTTTCTTGACTATAGCATTCTTTTTTCCTTTGCCTTTAAACTTCCCCTTTCCTTTGTCTCCATATTTGGAAGGCTTCTTGCTAGTCTCTTGACGAACATTCTTGCCTTTTGATTTTAAATGAGTTTCTTGAACATACTTCATATAGATTGGTTGGATTAAACATAAGTATAATATGTCTGAAATAACTATGTAATCCACCCATGTATTTAAGGAGAGTGTCTTGTGAAGACAAATCAACACCCAAGATTAAAGCTCTTGTTCTAAATTCTTGTGTGTAACTTTGAACACTCTGACCTTTAGCTTGTCTAAAATTTTGCCAATCCATAATTGCTTTTTGCATGTAAGCTAATGGATAAAATTTCCTTCTTAATGCAACTATAAAATCATTCCAAGAAGAGATAATTTTACCACTTTTCTTCAAATATTCTTGAGTTTTTGCCTCCCACCAGATCATGGTTTCACTTTCCTAACGAAGAGAACCAAGTTGGATCTTTGTAACATCATCCTTAATCTTTTAAATTCTGTAATAAACTTCAATTTGATGAACCCAATTATCAAACTTTTGAGCATTTACTTCTCCATTGTTCATAGGCTATTCAAACTTGGCATCGAGCTTAAGCAAAGGAGACTTAGCATGTCCTTTTGGAGATACAGGAGGAGTATGTCTAGGTGTTAAAAAGGTGAAGAAGGAGGTGAGGATGGAGGTTAATATGGAGGTGAAGGAGGAGGTGGAAGTGGAGGCTTGCTCCCATCACCACCATTACCTTTTTGTTGATTAGAACTCTCTCCTTGAAACCTTGTTGTCCTCTCATTGTACAACACTTTCACCATATCAGATATATCATAGAAAGCCTCTCTGAAAGCTCTCTCATCCTTAGACATCAATTCCTGCCCTTCTTCATGTGCCATGACTGGTGGATTTTTCGGAGTTTGTGACCTCCTTGAACCAATTTGAGGGTTTGGTTATTCAATCACTCCTTCTCCTCTGCTCAACTTAGACCTTGTAATCATTCAAAAACACTTGCAAAAATTATCAAACCTTCAAAACAACCATGCTAAACCAAACTCATATGAAATTAAAAATTGAAGGTTTCTTAAGAAAGTTTATAAGCTATTTTATGTCTGTGGGAAGTGGATCAAAATTGCAAAACCACATAAGCTTAGTAATTTAAGTTATGCAGATTTAACCAGAGAAAAATAAACAACATGCAACATCACAAAACAACAATTTGATGACGGAGTTCACCCCTCTTGGGCTACGTCTCTAGGTCCAGCTTCCAATGTTGGCCCTTTATATTATATGCTCAAAATGTAAATTACATCAACACACAATGCTCAAATCACAAAAATAATGCAGATGATTGTGTCCAGAACATCCAAAAACCCCATGTGTAGGCTCTTCTTGGGCTCAAAAAGGCTAAAAAATGGCCAAGATAGGTTTCCTTGTTCATTTCTCTACTATTTGTCCTGCAAAATGACCAAATTGACAAAACAGACAATGAATTTCCCCTTTTGATGGATCCGCTAGGCAATAATTTGGTGTGGGATCGACGCTGATTCCGCCGCAAATGGTGCAATTTTTCGGGCATTTAAAATGACTCCCATGAACAACCTCTGCCCTTTGGTTTCAGTCATGTGGAGGTTAATGTGGCCAGGGGCGTAGGCTAGAGGCCACGCTCCTATTGACTCCATGCACTTGGTCATGTTGTTAAGAATGTGACTGCGAGATGGGCAGCGGGTAAGGTGTCATGTGCCCTACCCCTCCATTATATCTGTCAGTGGTTTCATTGTAATAATGGGACCGGGGGCTGGTCTGGCCACCCGCCCCCTCCACTTTTACAATATGTCGTGGTCGTGTGATGTAATATGACCCACAGACAGAGTCGGTCGGGCTAGCCCCACCCCCCAATCAACCAATGATTATAATTTAAATTAAATTGGTGCAAATATGATTGGGATAATTAGTTTCTGTACTAAATTCCTTTTCAGAATATGTAAATGTGCTTAAGGATTCATGAGGTTAATTGCAATTTTAAACATGAGCTTTTGATTGCTTTTATGTAATTTTTATGTGCAAATTAACATAAACAAAAAACTGAACATCAACATATAACAGACATAAACATCACCATAGATAGTATCACAACATCACATGATGAATGAGTTCACCCTTCCTGGGCTACGTCTCCTTGGTCCAACTTCCAATGGCTTGACCCTCTCTATTATGCTAAAAAATGTTAATACATTAGTTTACAATGCTCAGAAAGCTCTGAAACTTGTTCCAATGGCTCTAGAATGCCCAAACATTATTGTGTAGCCTCTTTCTGCTCCTGATTTGGTAAAAAACTGAAGAAGTTATGGTCTTTCCAAGTTTTCTACTAATCGCACCACAAATTCCCCAAAATTTGGCACCATCCTACAAATTTTCCCCAAAACACACTAACAGAGTGATAATTTCACCAATTTTCAAGCGAAATTGTCGGACTCTTTAATTAGCCTCCAATGCCTTAATTCCGAAAATTGTGGCCATATGGGGGCCACATGCCCGAGGCTAAGGCCAATGGCCCACCCCTACCGGCAGGGCCCCTTCTCCCCCTCCGTTGATGGTCGCATGTTAGTGGTGTGTCCAAGGGCTAGCCCTCTTGGGCTGGCCCCTCCCCCAAAATGGCATGGACAACGCTTTCAAATAAAAGTCGAAACCTATATAGGTTAAGACTCATTGAGATGACGTGTTGGTAAAGCTTTAGACTTGTGTTGGGAGGTCACGAGTTTGACCCCCACTGCTACTACCCGGAACTCAACCCAAAATTTTGGTGGCCCCCGGGCTACCACGTGGCAACCTCTGGCTGGGCCACATGTCAGCCCGTGATTGGCCACCAACCACCCAATAAAAATACGCCAAATTGCACCCATGAGAACATGTCATTTGGCACAATGTTATTCACCTAGCTTGTTGACCAGTCAAACCTACCACATAGACGTGCACAGTCAACACCACGTTAGCAGTACAGACTGCTGACTGGGCTATCAAATTTTTGCAAAAAATCGCCTATTTGGGAAAGTGAACATAACATGATTCTAGGAGCATACGGTGTCCGTTTCGCGTGAAACAAGTTGCACCAGATTCAGGATGACGATAAATACACATTCATTTAGGTTCCACACCAATCTGAAAACTTTGAATTTTGAGCTATTTTTTGAGCACCTGATCATTCCTCCCCACTGGAAGCCTTTTGGACCCCAAAAGATCACTTTCAGTTGTCCAGCAGGTGAGGGTACAATTCCCTCACCTTTCCAATCTCGATCCATTTGGCTTTTGAAGGATTTGTTCCTTTGAGCCCCACTCGAAGGTAATCCACATTCCCTCATTTTGAAGACCTTGTTCTTCTGTCAAGAATGATGTCTTGTTGTAGTTCATCAAGGTATTTAGGAGAAAAATCCTCAATGGAAGGAATTCAGACATTTGATCCTTGATATTCTATCAAAGGAGGCTCATACAACCTTAAGTTATCAACATTAACAACAACATAAATTTGCATATATGAAGGCAAATCCAACCTGAAGGAATTGTTACCAATCTTTTCCAGAATTCTGAATGGATCATATATAATTGGTTTTAGTTTTTTACCTTCTCCTTCGAGCCTCTCTTTGCTAATGTGAAGCCAAACTTCATCACCGACTTGGAACTTGTGATCTACACGATGCTTGTCATGCCTTGCTTTGTACTTGCCTTGGCTCTTTTCTAGTTGTTCTTGAACTCTTTGGTGTATCAATTGTATTTTTTCAATGAACCTTCTTGCTTTTTTGATGTCACTATGACCATCAATAGTAACATATTTTCCAAAAATGAAATACAAAGGAGACTTAGGCAAGTATCCCAACACATGCTTCAAATGGCAATTTTTGAGTTGAAGAGTTCTTGGCCCGGTTGTAAGCATGTTGAATGTAGTGCAAATGTTCATTCCACAACTTAGGATGCTTGCTACAATACCCACAAAGAAGATGTAGCACTGTCATGTTCACCACATCTATTTGACCATCTGTTTGCGGATGAAATGTTGTAATCTTTTTCAATTTGGTGTCCATGAATACCCATAAGCTTGACCAAAAATTCCCAACAAAGCGAGAATCTCGATCAATAACAATGGATGTGGGCAATCCAAAATGCACCCATACATTCTGAAAGAATAATTGAGCAATTTTTTCAGCTATAATTTTCTTTTTACATAGAATCAAAATACACATTTTGTTGAACCTTTCCACAACTACATACAAATAATCATGACCTCTTTTTGACAATGGCAGACCTCATACAAAATCCATATAAATACTCTCCCATGGTCATGAAGGAACTGTAAGTGGTGTGTACAATCCTAACTTCCTATTGCTAGGCTTACTGATTGCACATAATGAAGATCCTTTAATAAATCCTGACACACTTTCAAACATACGAGGCCAATAACAACACCTTTGTAGATGTTCCACCATCTTACTTACCCCGAAATGGCCAACAATAAGAGAAGTATGTGCCTCTCTTATGATGTTGAATCTTTCTCCCTGTGGAATACAAAGCTTGCCAATATGGCACAAAAGTTATCATGCAAATGATAATCCAATTCCTCTACTTGGTTACCTTGACTCAAGCTTGCATAAACATCATGAAAGTCGTTCTCTAATGCATATTGCTCAATATAACTTTCATGCAAAATAAAATTATGCTTGAGTAAAGTAGTTGCACTAATAATAGGCCTAGAAATCATATCATCAAATTTATTGTAGATACCTTTCTTATACCTTATTACCAAGTGGAATTGTTTAAGAAAACCCATCCATCGAAAATGCCTTGATTGTTGCAACTTAGATTGAGATTGCAAGTATTGCAATGGCTGATGATCAGTCTGAAAAATTGTTTCCTTACCCATCAAGTAGTGTTTCCACTTTTTCACACTTTGCACCAATGCATACAAATCCTTGTCATATGTGGGATAATTAATCACTACACCATTGAAAGTTTCCGAATGAAAACAGATAGGCTTACCATGTTGCATGAGGACTGCACCCATGGAGTAGTCACTAGCACCAGTCTGGATCTTAAATGACTGTCTCAAGTCTGGAAGTGCAAGTACTAGAGCTGGACTGATCTTTTCCTTCAATGCATCAAAGGCTTTTTGTTTGCCTCCCCACTGAAAAACCTTTTTCACACTAGTCAATGCATGCAAAGGAGCTGCTATAGAAGAAAAGTTAGCAATGAATTTCCTCCAATATTGGGCTGCTCCCAAAAAAATTCTTACCTCAGTAACTGTCTTGGGCCTTGGCCAATTCAAAATGACATCAACCTTGGAGGGATCTATTTTCAACTCACCTCCTCCAACAATATGACCCAAGTAAACTAAAGAAGTTTTTCCAAACTCACACTTTGACATCTTTAAATACAACTATTCTTTCTTTAAGACATCAAGTACTTTTCTCACATGCATGACATGTTCATCACGAGATTTACTGAAAATTAAGATGTCATCTAAGTATACTATAACAAACTCATCAAGAAATGGCCTCAACACATCATTCATCACATGCATGAAGGTAGCAAGAGCATTACATAAACCAAAAGGCATAACTAGCCATTCAAACAAACCTTGTTTTGTTTTGAATGTTGTCTTCCAAATGTCTCCTTCAACAATCCTAATATGATGATAGCCACTCCTTAAGTCCAACTTAGTAAAATACTTTGCGTCTTTCAATTTATCAATTAAATAATCTATTCTAGGCAATGGGTAATAGTTCTTTACCGTAATCTTGTTCAATGCACGGAAGTCCACACACATGCGCCATGTTCCATCCTTCTTTGGCACCAAAACAATAGGTGAACCACATGGCGAAAAACTTGGCTTGATGATCCCTTTATCCAACAACTCTTGAATTCTCTTTTTAATTTATGCACTTTCCATCACTGACATCCTGTACATGCTAATGTTAGGAAGATGACTATCTTGCTGCAACTGTATCTCATGTCGGATTCCTCTCTTGGGAGGCAATCCTTTTGGTTCTTGAAACATCTCATCATATTGGTTAACAACATCAACCAATTTAGTATTGAATCACAACCTCGAAAAGCTTCATTATCAACATTATTCTTGGGTTTGATCATTAGAAGCACAAAATTCTTGCTAGAATTCACTAGTCTTTTCATCTGCCCCGCATTAACAAGTGAAAGATTTAGTTTCTTGCTATGAGCTCTCACAATATATTCTATCCATCTTTGGACAAATGGTGTTTGTTTTCATTTCTATGGAAGATAGATTTTATGTCATAGAGATACGGGCTGCCCAAAACTATACCACATATGTCTAATGGCACAACATCAAGCTCCACTTCATCTATGAAATTTGCAGTAATGGAAAATTTCAGTTTACACTTTCTAGTTACTTGCAATTGTGCATTCTCACACACCCATCTTATTGGATATGGCTTATGATGTGGAATGGTTTCCAAGTTTAAAATTTTGACAATGTTTTTAGAGATGAGATTGGCTTGAGAGCGACTATCAAAAAGAGTATCAATTTTGCTATGTTTTGAGATTAAGCTTATGTGAAAAAGTTATATCCTCTTCTTTTCATTTGGAGTTTCATTGTGTAAATTTGAAGTACTAGTGTTAGCAATGGATTCTTTTTCTTTCATACCCATGCCTGTAATTTTAGTTTCATCACCCGAATTAGATCCAAAATCATGTTGAGTGGTTTCAGTTGTCTTTCGTTTTCCCTTGTTGTTGAATTTCTTTGGTTTCATTTCGGGACGAAACTTCCAACAATGAGTTTCATTGTGACCCTCTTTGGAACAATGCTTGCATGTTAATTTCTCTCCTTTCATAATGGATGCATTTTTCTTTCCCTTCCCTTTCAAACCCTTTTCTTTTCCTTTACCCTTGAATGGATTTTTTCTACCCTCTTCAGGAATATTTTTTCCTCTTGCCTCAAGATGAGTGGCTTGCACACACACCTCATCTAGATTATTGGGATTAAACATAAGGACAGTATGCCTAAGGTAATTGTGTAAACCCCCTATATACTTCAACAACGTGTCTTGTGATTGCAAATCTACACCTAACATTAGAGACATTTTTCTAAATTCTTGGGTGTAACCTTACACATTTTGACCTTTAAGTTGTCTAAAGTTCTGCCAATTCATGATGAATTTCTACATATATGCTAGAGGGTAGAATTGTCTTTTAATTACAGCAATGAAATCAAACCAAGAAATTGAGATATTACCGTGTTTTTTATCTCTTCTTGTGTCTTTGATTCCCACCATACTAATGTTGCACCCTCCAGCCTCAAGGAAGCTAGTTGAATCTTTATGTCATCCTCTTGAAGGTTTTCAATTCTAAAATAGACCTCCAACTAACGAACCCAATTATCAAGCTTCTCTACATTCACTTCACCATTATACATGGGTAGTTCAAACTTCACATCAAGTTTTATTAAGGGTGATTTACCAGTTCCTTTTGAGGTATGTTGATAAGCATGAGTAAGGGTTGTATTAGTGGAAGAGGGTGAACATACCTGTGAAGAAGAAGATGAAGAAGATGGTGGAGAGGGTGGAGGTTTACCTCCATTTCCATTACCTCCTCCTCCTGAAAAACCTTCTCCTTTGGGAGGCTTGGAGCTTTCACCCTGCAGTTTGGTATTCCTCTCTTCATAGAGGACCTTCACCATCTCTGTCATGTCAAAGAAAGCCTTCCTAAAGACCTTCTCATCCTTTGTCATGTTTGTAGGCTCTCCTTCATGAGACATGCTCATTAAAGTCTCAACTGCAACTTGAGGAAGAACTGGTGGTGGAGATTGTGGCAACCTTGCACTCCTTCTCCTTGACCCAACTTCAGGGCTTTCAACCAACTTCCCTTCTCCTCTCTTGAGCTTCAACCTTGTAAGCATGACATTCACTTGCAAACAGTTAAATCCTTCTTGCACAAAGAAAACCAAGAGCTTTGATACCAAACTTGATATGATTGGGATAATTAGTTTGTTGTACTAAATTCCTTTTCACAATATGTAAATGTACTTAAGGATTCACGAAGTTAATTGCAAGTTTAAACATGAGTTTTGATTGCTTTTATGTAATTTTTATGTGCAAGTTAACATAAACAAATGATTGAAAAACAACATATACTAGACATAAACAGTATCACAACAACACATGATGAAGGAGATCACCCCTCCTAGGCTACGTCTCCTTGGTCCAACTTCCAATGGCTTGGTCCTCTCTATTATGCTAAAAAATGTGAATACATAAGTTTACAATGCTTAGAAAGCTCTGAAACATATTCCAATGGCTCCAGAATGCCCAAAAATATCTGTGTAGCCTCTTTCTACTACTGATTTGGTCAAAAACTGAAGAATTTATGGCCTTTCCAAGTTTTCTACTAATCGCACCGCAAATTCCCCAAAATCCGACACCATCCTACAAATTTTCCCCTAAACTCACTAACGGAGCAACAATTTCACCGATTTTTGGGCAAAATTGTCGAACACTTTAATTAGCCTCCAACGCCTTGATTCCGAAAATTGTGGCCATATGGGGGCCACGTGCCTAGGGCTAAGGCCAACGGCTCGACCCCGTTCCCCCTCCTTTGGTGGTCGCATGATGGTGGTGTGTCCAAGGGTCGGCCCCCGTGGGTTGGCCCCTCCCCCGAAATGGCGCAAACAATGTTTTCAAATAAAAGTTGAAACATATATAGGTTAAGACTCATTATGATGGTGTGTTGGTAAAGCTTTGGACTTGTGGTGGGAGGTTGTGATTCGACCCCAGTTGCTACTACCGAACTCGACCCAACATTTTGGTGGCCCCTGGGCTGCCATGTGGCGGCATTTGGCTGGGTCACGTGTTAGTCCGTGTTTGGCCACCAACCACCCAATAAAAATACACCAAATTGCACCCATGAGAACATGCCACTTCGCATAATGTGATTCGCCGAGCTCGTTGACCAATCAAACCTGCCACATAGACATGAATAGTTAGTGCCACGTTAGTAGTATAGACTGCTAACTGGGGTGTCAATTTTTTGCAAAAATTCGCCTATTTGGGAAAGTGAAGAAAACATGATTACGGGAGCATACAGTGTCTGTGTCGTGCGAAATGAGGTGTGACAGATTTAGGATGACGAGCACTACATGGTTGTTCAGGTTCCACACCAATCCGACAACTTTGAATTTTGAGCTATCTTTTGAGCACATGATTAGGTGCCCATTGTATATCAAGAGATGTTGTGTGGTATGTTGGTAAACCATTGGTCTATGTTGTCGAAGGTCGCATGGTCAACCCTCACCGAGGTCAGTCATACCCTTAACCAAATTTTGCACAGGCCCCAAGGGCCACGTGGTGCTTCCTAATTGGCCAATCCGAAACTCACCAACCAATGAAATCTCACCACCCATACCTGTATGACCTACCACGTGTCAGTACAGGATTGGCTCATCAACATCTGTACTTCCTAGTCAACCTACTGACATTAGCACCATGTCACTGTACGTCCTTCCTAGTCAGCAACCCATTTAGCCCTGCAAGTTGACTTTTTAGTTATTTTCCAAAACTTCAGAATGCAATAACTTTCATATACAGTGAGGGGTTGAGGTGATTCCAGCATCATTAGAATCAGAACGTCGAGATCTACGATTTGGCACTAGTTTTGAGATATTTTGAACACTTTTATTTTTGAGCATATTTTTGATCCCCTAGATCACAACCAAAAGATAATGATTACTTCCAAGATCGATTTGATTAAGATCAAATGACCTCCTAATGAAATCCATCAATTGCACCAATGACAAATTCATTTTTCCACATTTTTAACAATCCAAGACCAAATGGTGATTCGATAATTGTTAGGCTTTAAGAAAAATCCAAGATATTTAAAGCCATCATTTAAAGAACCAAACCAAAGAGAACAATTTTCTTAGATCAAATTCCCTTGGGTTTCATCCAAGTTGCACCCGAAACAAGACAATTTGTCTAGGTTTACCTCCATGCTCGACACCACACAAAAACAATGCAAAATACCTTTTAAGCTTTGCCATTCCACAATAGTCCCCAAGTTGTAGAACAAGACATCATCTACAAATAAGGTGTGAGATATCACCATCTCTTGACCAAAGTCTACTTATTTAATTCTACCCTCTAATTTTGTCTCCATAATTAATCTGCTCAATCCTTCAATGATGAGTAAAAGAAAGAAAAGGCAATAAGGGACAACCTTGATGAATGCCACATGAAGGTTTGAAAAACTCTGATGACTCACCATTAACCAAAACAACATAACTGGTTGATCTCACACAACCAATTATCGAGGAAACCACTTTAAACCTCAAATCAACCTGAAGCAAGACCAACCTGAGAAATGACCAATCCACTTTATCATAATCTTTCCTTAGGTCAATATTCATCACAACATCTGGAATATTTGCATTTAATGGAGTGCATGGATTCCTGAGCCAACCCGATAACATCATGGATCTGTCTAAGGAATAAAATACCAAATTGGGTCAAAGACATATGATTTGACAAGCATTATTTAACCTGTTAGCTAGCACCTTTGGAATTATTTTATATAAAGAGTTGCACAAAGCTATCGGTCGATAATCACCGAAAGTCTTGGGCTCTAATGATTTTGGGATTAATGCAATGAGATTACCATAAAAAATAAAAAAATAAAAAACCCTCTCCTCTTGGATTCCTCAACCACCTCCATAATGTCCCTTCCCATTAGATTAAAAAAAAAAAAGAATCCAAAAACAACTCCACAAACCAGCCATTAGGCCTTGGATTCTTGTCCTTGGGAATCCTCTTCAAGATATTTAGGACCTCCTTTTTAGAAACATGCCTACCTATCTAATCTGATTCTTCATTAGAGAAAAACCTAGGGTAGGATCCGATTACTCTCATTTGATTAAAAATATTAGTATGGCCACCATCCTCAAATAAGTTTTTGAAGAAATAAACTCCTTCCTTCATGATATCCCTATATGAAGATGGATATTGAATGCCATCATGTGATTGAATTGACAAAATATGGTTTATTTCGTGCTTATGATTAACAAACTTATGAAAGAATTTTGTATTACCATCTCCTCCATCAAGCCACTTCATTCTACTCTTAAGCTTCCAAGCAATTTCCTAAGCCCTAAGGATCTATGATTTTTTTGCTTCTAAATACTTGATTTGCTCTATTTCATAATCTATTAAAACCCCATCACTTTTAAAAACTAGTTTAGAAATTTGATTTTCAATTGAATCTAGATAACCTAATTCCACATTCCTTTTCTTTTTAAGGCACTTGGCAACAACCATCTTTATCATTTTCAATTTGTTAGAGAATTGTTCCATTGGAGAAATAATATTGGAGCTATCATTATGAGCCCACACAGACCTAACAAAATCCTTGAAGCTCTCATCATCCACCAACATCTATTAAAATGAAATGGATAATGTCTCATATTCTCGTCCCTTAGAAAAAGGAGGACAAGTTTGTGATCATACATTGAATCACAACACACTACATAATGATACAATATAACTTTTGAAAGAAAGACTCCTTCACTAAAAATCTGTTAAGTTGCTTCCCAACTGCATTTTCCCTAAATCGATTGTTGGACCAAGTAGGAATCAATTTCGAGGGTTCAACATCCACAAAATCCATCATCCATTCAATGAAAAAAAACATGCTTGATCATCCATCTTGCCAGATGACCCCCAAAATTCTCTTTGGCATAAAGAAAAATTTAGATCTCCCGCTAACATTAAATTATCCCTATTTATGAAATCACAATCCAATAAACATGACCAGAAGTTGATTATGATGTCATAGGGGCTATAACAGTTGACAACAGAGAGATTCATTCCTAGGGGAGGACTAAAGCCTTCCATTAAAATTTTAGCCTAAAAAACAAAGCAATTAAAAGGACCATCGAGGGGGACCAACTCGAAAATAGACCACCTGAGTTTCCACAAGCATCAACAGAAAAGAAACTCCACCCCACCAACAAGTTTGATAAACATTCAACAACTTTCAGGCCTATATACATAGTCTCTTGCAAGAAAAGATAAAACATACACTTGAGAGCATTCCTCTTAAGGGAGCCCCCTAACCCCCTGACATTCACGGAAAATATCTTTATTAGGCAACCACCCTAAAAAAGGGTTGGGAGTACGATTTTGACCTTCTAGAACAAACCATAGCCTTTTTCTTTGGACCCCTTCCCCTACTTCCCATGGGAATGGAGGTTTGATTGAGCCCTTCCATAGGAATAACTTCAGAAGTAGAGGGTTTTAAATTATGAGAAACGACCCTCGAGCCCTTAAATTCCAAAAAAGAAAGTAAATTTAGAAAAGGCCCACTAGATAAAGGAGACTCAGAGAAACCACATTCATGTTGTTTTTGCTTTCGAGAATCCCATTTTAGCATAGCTTCCAACACCTCAAAAATCCAACTCTTGTCAATGCACAATAAATCCTTCTCATCCTCACCTTTATTTTCCAGATTCGGGACTAAAAAGGATAATACTCTCAATATTTCCCCCAAGTACAACAATAAACAATTATGAAGTTCTCCTTCATCAATCTTCCCATTAGCAATGTTTGCTTCAACAACCCTAGATCCATTCCTCATATCCATAACATCATTGACTACTAACAGATCCTTTGTGCTTGTTTCCAAAGCATCACTGAGCCAAATAGACTCCTCTAAAGGCCCATTAGATTGTACTTTAGTTGGATCTCCTTTTTGATAGCTAGGTCATTCAGGGCCTTTCTGTGTTAAATTTCTTCCTTGTATAAATAGAGAAGAAACCCCTACATCACCCTACACCCTATCATTATGAATTGCGCCTAGAGAATGCAAAGGGTTATCATTAGAAATGGCATTTGGGTCATCAAGGGGCATCTGCAACAAGTCCTAAAGGCTGTGCTCCCACATAACATTATTTTGGGCTTCATTTGGAGCATAAATTCCAAACTCCTGAGAGATTCCAACTTTCATCAAGTCCATAATTTCTACAAATTCTTCAACTTTCTTCAAATTCACATCATGCTCCACCTTTTCTAGATGAGAAGATCCTTTAGGAACAATCACGTATGATGTGCCCTAAATTTTTACATCACCCATATTGAAAAGGCACACCCTGGTAGTTTATGGGTTGCAAAAAATAATAATTCCCCCCCACTTTAAAACCCATTTTGTTACCAAACCTTTGGAAATATCAACTTCGACAAGAACTTGAGCTACTCACTAGTCTTCTTGAATAAATTTTGCTTCATGAACAAACAAGGTTCTTCCTACCTAAATCCCAATAACCCTTAGATCCTTAACATTCTAGAATTGTGGCAAGAAACTTGACAGAAGAAGCTAAACATGCAAAATCATAAATGCTTCGTGTCATGGATCGAAGCCAAGGTACCAACATCTTAGAACAATGCTTGACTCCCCCCACAGCCACAAACCCTCCAAGATTGCCTCTGCATCCATTTTTAGATGAAATCTAAACATAATCCATCCCTTTAGAAAAATGTCAAAAGATGATAAATAACCTCATCTAGGGACCCAAAAATTTTCCCTACCATTCTCCCAAACTTTTTTTGTTAAATCTCTTGTCCAAAACTACCTCTGAGACCAAACTCGGATAGAACCAAGGCAAGATCAACAGAAAGATCAAACCCTAGTATACATTCAAACCTTCATTCTCAAGCTTGCAAAAAAAGTCTTCCTCCATCGACGTATTTTTCCTTTAGTTGTTGCAACTACATATAGATCCCCTTCCTTAACAACCTTAGCCTCATTAGGGATTAAAGAGCAACTTGGTAGAAACCCTCCACTATAAGCTTTCTTCCTCGAAAAATCATTTACTAAATTTTGCACTAAGGGCTTGTCACTTTCAACAGAAATAGACTTAGCGATAACATCATGATTTGTTGTTGACTTACTCCCAAATTCTAATCTTCCATGTGGATCATGACCCTTCTGCCTATTAATTCTTATGATTTTTTTCAAATGATCCTGTCGGAGGATCTCAACATACTCCTCGTCACTTTTAATAAGGATTCCGACATTCCAAATTTCATCATCCTCCAGCTCAACCCCCTGATCGTATTTCAGATCGAGGGCCATCACATCTTCCAAAGCCAAAACCACGAAATCAAAGATTATTTAGGGTTTTAATGCACACAAAAACTTGCAAAGTGCAATTTTCTCGACTGAGCGACAACTAGGGTTTACCCTAGATCGCTTACCTCTTCCTTCACCATCGACTTTCTTACTCTTTGAAGCTTGTTGGTGTTATTGTGATATTTGAAGGTAGAGCATCAAGGGTTTTGAAGGAAGCGATGATAGGTTTCACCCCTTCAATTAGTGATTTAGAAACTCGTGCCATTTTGCCTGGCTTCGATGCATCTCTCAACCCTACTAGCTCAGGCGATGACCTTCAACAATCATATAGATGAAGCGACGACTATGGTTTACCTTAGATCACCTTCCTCTTCCTCCATTGTCCAATTATCGTTTAACTTGCAATAGAAGGGGTTGTGTTGCAAATGGTTGAAACTTTTAGCCTACTCTGACATACAAATTTTGCTTCCACATATATATGATTATTTCAATACTTATAATTGAATGGATTTAGGCCTTAGGGTTAACTCAGTTGGTTGAGTTCCCATTGCTAAAAAAACCTCGCTAATGAGAGGTTATACGTTAATTCTCCTCGACGCCCTTCGAATGGATCTGCGCAGATATTTCCTTGAAAATAAAATTAGATGGATTCAAGGATTAACAATGCATATTTCTTAAAAAAATTCACAAATTCAAATTACAACCATAATTTTAAAAGAAAATAATTACTATTATTATTCTAAATAAATCACAATAGGTATATAAATACAAATAACAATAATTATATAATTAATAATATTTTATTAACAATAAATTACAAACAATGAGATGGTATTTTCTAAACAAATTATTATTTTTCATTAGATATTATTTTATAAATTTCTATTTTAATTCATTATTCTTTTTTTTTTACAGAAACGGATATGGATTTATATTAGATATTGGCCAAAATGCCTTTCACCGGTTACAATAGATCGGGCATAGCCCTTGAATTTTCTTCCACTAACTGATCATAGGCCCCAAAATTTGGAGATCCACGTATTTTACTCGAGACTAGAGAATCTATCTCCGTTAATTTTCCTATCTTAAATGTACAAACAAACTGATTCAGAATAATGCAGTAAAACATAAATCTATTTTATGGTATGGAGTCCCACTCCTCAATTCCGTCTTTCAAGAGAGAGCCAGCGGGAAGTGGCACCGCCCTGTTGGCTTCCAAATCAGCATCTTTATTGTTCCCCCTCAATACATGAAGGAAATTTGCAGTCTGGAAAGATTTCACCAGAATTCTGATTCTTGAAATCACTCTTGCCAATCTAAGATCTGCAGGAGAAGAATCCTCCAATAAGACTTTAATTATGGACTGAGAATCTCCTATAATATTAACATCTGATAGACCAGAGGCCTTTGCTTGCTTTAGACCTTAAAGAAGTACCAAGGCTTCTGCTTGAATGCTGGTGGATTTTCCTAATCCCCAAGCGACCTTAGTCACAATTCTGCCCTCCTTATTCTTTATAACTCCTCCTGCCCCAGCCAATCCGGAGTTGCCTTTCGCTGCCCCATCAAAGAACAGAGTGTATCTGGCTTGCCTAATGAGCAAATCAGATAGTTCATTCTCCTTCCCTCTGAATTGCCACTCTTTTGTATCCTTGTGTTGCCTTGTTTCTCCAGAGAATTGGAGATCCAACGAGGCACCTAAGTCTAAGTCTTGCTGGCTTAGGTTCGAGTCCGAAAAATGCTCCCCCAGACTTTCTTTCCATAGACTTTTTATTTTGATGATGGTGAACTGCGGATTTAAGCTTTCATCTCTGAAGACTCTTCTACTTCTCTCCAGCCAGATTTGCCAGTAGATAAATTTCGGCAAGGAGAGCCATGCAGCTTTGAAACTTTCGTTGTTTGGGAGAATTTCTGGGTAGAAGTTTCGCCAATTTGCAAATAAGTCAGAGATAGACGTAGGTAAGATGAATTCTATTTTCCAATGAGTCAAGAGGTTTTGCCAGATTTCTTTTGAGAATTTGCGGTCCAAGATAATGTGTTGGGCGTTCTCTTCACTGTCACAACACAAGTGGCATCGTGAGGGACCTTGGAATCCTTTCTTCTTCAATCTGTCTTCTGTTAAAATTCCTTTGTGGCATAACAGCCAGCAGAATGAGTCAACTTTTGGCATGGTTTTGTAAGTCCAGAGCCCCTTCCACACAGCAGGGTCTGGAGGGACGTGAGGACGATCTTGGAGGCTTTTATACCCCTGCGCAACAGTATACAGCCCTGGGGCGGCTCCCCAACCACAGGCGTCCTTCCTTCCAACGCGTAGAGGCGCCTTACCGTTCAACAGAGTGAGAAGGAGATCGTGTTCTTGTATCAGCTCTAGAGGAACAGGCGGAAGTCTCCATTGTAGCCAGTTGCTGCCAGCCCACAACGAGATGTCCCAAAGAGAAATGCAACCTGCTCTTTCCAGCCACGGTCGTAGCACTTGCAGAGAACTGTAGCTCGATAATGGGGGATGCATCATGATGCTGTCGTCCCATATTCTGACTTCTTTGCCGTTGCCAGGTATCCAATACGCTCTGTCTCTGATTAAAGGAGCTGCTTTGTGACAGAGTTTGATCAATTGCGATCCTGAGGTGGGCAGTGAGGATTCCAGGCATCTTTTCCGCTTCCCCATGAAATACTTCCTCCATAAAGCTCTTTGCGCCCATCCTGGATGAGGACCAATGATTCTCCAAAAAATCTTGGCTCCCATGGCTGTGTTTTGGAGGCTGAGATCTTTGAAATTTAGGCCTCCTTCATTCTGAGGCTTACAAATTTTCTCCCAGCTTACCAAAGGGATTTTCCTGTCATTGAGATTGCCACCTTTCCAGAAGAATTTGCGTATGAAGGCTTCCATTTTCTTGATGATGCCAATGGGAGCAAGGATTACAGAGAATTGAAAGATGGGGAGACTACTGAGAACAGATTTGATGAGGACAGATTTGCCGGCAAGGTTTAACCATGAGAATCCCCATGCTTGAATTTTAGCCTTGAATTTATCCAATAGAGGGATCCAGTCTCTGCAGTAAGCTAGTTTTCGGAAGATAGGAAGGCCCAGATAGGTAAAAGAGGTCCAACTGAGGGAGGCAGAAAAGCCAAGGATTCTGGTGATGGCCGAAAGAATGGAGGCAGAGATATTCCAACAAAAAACTTTGCATTTACCTTTGTTCAAACTGCTGCCTGTAGCTTCGCTGTAATCGTCCAGAACCTCCTTGAACTTTAAGGCGGAACTGACAGAGGCAACCCCTAACAAGAGGGTGTCATCAACAAACAAAGTATGATTTACATTTTTTACCCCTCTGGCTATGTTGAGCCCTAGGATCTCTTGATCAACCAATTTCTGGTCAAGATAGAAGCTCAGGACAGAAACATGGAGGACAAAGAGAAGCGGAGAGAGGGGCAACCCTGCCTAAGCCCTCTAGAAGCTTTGAAAAAGCCAGCTGCTCTCCCGTTCACCAAGGGAGCGATCCAGGGATCGACAATACAAGCATGAATCCAATTAATAAATCCCATTCCAAAGACAAATTTATGCAAGACTTCCCAAAGAAAACTCAGTCTGACACAATCAAAAGCATTTGCCAAGTCTAGTTTAATTACCATACCTTTCTCTTTGTGAAGTTGGCTCGAATGAATCGCCTCTTGCACTAGAATGAAATTGTCAGCAAGTTGTCTCCCCTGAACAAACCCACCTTGGTTCTCCGGAATGATGGCTGGGAGGATGCCTTTTAGCCTATTTGCAATCACCTTTGTGATTATTTTATAACCAATATTGCAAAGAGAGATGGGGCGGAACCGATTAAAATCTTTAGCGCCCTTTTCTTTGGGCATGAGGGAAAGGAAGGCAGAGTTAGTGCTGCCCCCTATTTTCTGGCAATTTTGAGATTTCAAGATCATTTTATAGAGGTCTTTCTCCACAATCTGCTAACAGACTTGAAGGAATCTTGTAGTGAAGCCATCCGGGCCTGGGGATTTGTCGGGCTCCATGACGGAGAGAGCATCTTTTATTTCTTTTATAGAGATCTTAGCTTCTAGATGTTGATTCATTAAAGGGGAGATCATAGGAGGAACCACTTCCAAAAATTTAGAGTTTGGGTCAGTAACTCCCTCTTCTTTGTACAAATTTTTAAAGTGATTGAAAGCTGCTCTCTTTATGCTCCCAAAGTCTTTGTGAGTCGAGTTTCCTTCTTTGATTTCTGCAATAGAATTGAAGCTCTTTCTAGCTTGAGCTTGTTTATGAAAGAAGGCAGAGTTTCTATCTCCCGCTTTAAGCCATAAACTCCTAGACTTTTGTCTCTAGTGCTCTTCCTTCGAAAGGCAGGCTTTATAGAAGGTTTGCTGAAGCTCGACTTCCTTATCTAACACTTCTTTAGTGATTTCTACATCTTCTCCTTGAGCATGATGCTGAGCAAGTCTGTCCTGGGCCTACTTTCTCTTATTTACAGGGGAGGGGAGAGATTTGGCCCATGATTTAAGAACATATTTCAGTCTTCTAAGTTTTTCTTCCTAGATGAAGAAAGGAGAACCCTTCACTGGCAATTTCCAACTGTCCTGAACCATATTCAGGAACTCAGGATCCTTGACCCAAAGAGGATTGAATTTGAAAGGTATGGGGCCAAGATCCTTATGATCCAACATCTCAAGCATAATAGGCTTATGATCAGAAACACTACAAGGGAGGATATGCAATCTAGATTCTAAGCCCAACAAAAGAAAAGAACTCTGCACCAAACATCTATCAAGTCTAGCAGCAATGTGACCGGGGCCTATTCTTTTATTGGACCAGGTGTACTTACCATTTTCTGAGGGGATATCGAGCAGATCCCAGTCCTGCATGAGATCCTCCACCCACTCCCTTGCTGGGTCCCTTACGATTGTGCCTCCTCGCTTTTCCTCCATGCGCAGAGTGAGATTTAGATCACCCGCAATAATGATGTTTTCCAAGTTCTCAGACTCCAACAGGTGTCTGACGGAGTCCCAACACTCCCTTTTCTCCCCTATATTTACTGGGACATAGACATTAAAAAGGCAGAATGTCTCCCTCGAGTCCACAGGTTGTAGCTTCAAGAACAGCCAGTGGGTATTTTGAATCTCAGAGACCAACCTATACTTGAGAGGATTCTAGAGAGAGCCCAGCCCCCCAGAGGCTCCCTAAGCTGAAACTGCTTGGCCTCTACTTCCCTTCCAGAATTTTTTGATAGTTTGGAGAAACTCATTGTCCTCCATTTTGGTCTCCTGGATCAGAAGAATATTTGGGGCTTCTCTTCTAATAAGGCTTCTCGTTGCTTCTTCTTTCGCTTTACTCCCCATTCCTCTGCAGTTCCAGGAGACGATCTTCATCATTTAGATTTATGATGATGGGCTCCCTTGGAACCCTGTGCTTGGTTTTTAGGTATCTTCGGATTTTTGCCAAGGAGTTTCTCCAGCGTGGGCTGACTACCCTGAAGTTTGTCTTTGTAAGTTTCATGATCTCTCTTTTCTCTAGCATTTTTGCGGCCCCTTGTTGATCTTCTGACCGATGTTTACGTATCCCCTATTTCTCCTTCCTCCTCTGACTCCTCCGAGTCATGTCCCTCCTCGGAGGCTTCAGTTTGCTTATCCTTATTTCTTACTGTGGCACTTGTTGGCATTATGTTACAGATGTTGTACTTGATGGCAACTCCCGTGGCAAGGCTTGAAAAATTAAGAAGTACGCAGGAGATCAGTTCAGAAGGTGCGTACCCGCAGGTACACCGTGAAGGGACCGCGGCCAGACACGCAGGTCAGCTGTTCAGGAGGTGCGTACCCCCAGTGCACTCATTTCAAGGCAGAGAAAAGCACACGTGGGGTTTCTTATGTTTAACCTTTGATATTTAGCCGACGGTATTTGTGTTATTATGGTTTCGGCCCGTGGTATTGATCCATGATTTGAGGAAGAGCTTTCCTATATAAAGCAAAGGAGATCATTTGGCTTGGGTATGTGTTTGGGTTGAACATCTTATGAGAGCTAGATCTGAAATATTATGATCTCTTGGGAGTAATGTCTAGATCTAAATAAGGCGAATCTACTGATGGATTGAGATCTCTTCGGCGCATGATCAGATCTGTAGATCTGACTGTCTGGGTTATTCTTGAAGTCTTGAAATCATCTATGCCCGAAGGTACGCAGGTACAGTGAAAGAAAAGTGCGTATATACGCTGGCACGAAGCGTTTCAGGTGCGCCGGTACGCAGGAACAGAAGGGTTGCGGGTGCGGAGGTCCGCAGACAGTTCAATGGACACAGAGCGTGGGTAAGCAGGTGAGCAGTTGAGTACAGTGCGTACGTAAGCAGGTGAGCAGTTGAGTACAGTGCGTACTGTAAGCAGGCATTACATGGGTGAAGCTGCTTACTTCTCTTGAAATCTCTGTTTATCATTGCTATGTTATGGGTTTGGTTCTATTATTGTTGATCTGGTTACTACAGTTGACTGGGTGATTTTCTTATACTTGATGATCATTTGATGCTTATGGATCCAGTATGAAAATTTATGAAAAGTGGTCCTTGTAAGAAAAGAAGTAGGGGGTTGTAGCTCCCTTCCAGGAGAGACTGGAAAACGAGAGAGAGAGTTGTAGCTCTCTGCAGGTTGCAGCCTGCGTACTGGTAAAGGACTGCACCAGTACATAACCATTGTAAAAGGAGTTTCTAATTTGAAAGAAGATAGAGACATATTGCAGCAGGTGGTTTTCACCCACATTGGGTTTCCACCTTACATCTTGTGTTCTTTGGTGTGACTATCTGTTTTCTTTGTTCATGTTCATTATTTTATGGTACTGACATGCAAAAATAATTCAAAGAACAAATAAGGAAGATTTATTAAAAGAATTAGATAATACTGATTCAGCCCCCCCTCTCAGTATTATTTCCAACAGCACTTTCTTCAGGTCTTGATCCTGCTGAGGCCATTTTTTCTGAGGGTTTATCTTGCCTATCCTCTTCCTGAGGAACCTCTTCTTCAGAGCTTAAGAACTCATACCTATTTTTTTGACTTATTGGCTGAGGAACATTTTGGGCGGAGGCAGGCTGGGAGCCTTGGCCATTTGGGGCCCCATATTTCTTGTGAGAGGTCTTTGACCGCTTAACTTGATTCCAACCATCTTCCTTTCCTTTCTCTGATTCCCCTTTGTTCGAACACCCTCTTGCAAAATGACCGTAGACGTGACATTTACGGCATTTGAAAGGGAGTTGCTCATAGTCCAGCACTTGCACATGTGTCCAACTGCCAACCTTTATTTTGATAGCCTCCGGGAGTCCCACCTCTAAGTCCACCTCGACACAGATTCGGGCGCAATCATACTGATCGTTGTTATTTGCTCTGTCAATGAACTTTCCCAAAGCATTGCCAATGTGCATGAGGGACTCCCAGTTCCAACAGTGCACTGGAAGATTAGGGAGCCGAACCCAGACAGGGACTGCCGTCGGGACATCCACGGCCGGATCGAAGTCAGGGGTCCATTTATTTAGGTAGAGACCCTGAGGGCCCATGAAATAGGGCCCATTCCTGAAGATCAAGTCTTTGTCCTCCTTAGTGTTGAACTCAAACAGGAAATAGCCTCTTCCCAGGAAATATGAAGTGACTTTGTTCTTGATCAGCGGGATCCAGTTCTTAACAACCCAATTTTCCGTTGATTTTGGCGAGGGCCAAAGGCCTGTGAACTGACCCACCAGGGCTCGATCTGCCAGGGACAAAGCGACCTGGATCGGGCCCTCAGAAGGAAGGTTTACCTCAGGAACATCAGCAAGTTTTTTGACAAACTTGGCGGCTTCAGACTTCTTCTTCTTAGGCAACGAAGCTAGCAAAGTGGAGAAAGCAGCTTCAGCATCAGGGGGAGAAGAATGCGAAGGACTGAGGGGCGAGCCCTGGGTCTCCATGGCCGAGAAGATTTGGTCAGCAACAAAAAACCCAAACTGCACAAAGCAAAAGCAGAAGACGAAGCATCTCAGAGCCGAAGAGAAGCAGGAAAAGAACCGGTCAGACCCTGCAGGAAGAGGCCCCGAGGCAGAGGAGCGGAACCCAGCAGATCTGGCAAGGGACAGATCAGAGAGTCCCTGAGGGAGGAGCAGGGAAAAGAGGGAACCGAACAGAGCTGAGAGTCCCTGAGGGCGAGAGACGGCTGAGCGGGTAGTGCCCAGGCTCAGCAGTGCAGAGCGAGACGCAGTAGGAGGCATCGGCGCAGAGCGAGAGCTGGTCTAGAAACCAAAATATCTTTTCAACATTTACTAAATGAAATTATTATGAAATATTTCTTAATTCATTATTCTTTATTTTAATTATTTTTTTAAAATAAATAATTATATTAAAATAATATATATTTTATGTAAATTTCTCCCTTCACTTTATTTATTTTAAATATATTAAAGATATTATAATTATTTTAATATAATATATTTTTATACAAATTTTCCCCCTTAATCCTCCACCTTATATTTTAATTTTCTTTTCCTTAAGGTGGTGGAGAGGGATTCTACCCTACCCTTTATTAAATTGGGAAAAGTCTGTGCTTATAAAAATAATTATATGAATATTAAAAAATGTTCCTGATTATATGATGTGCTTTATGAAGACACCGATCTATGATCCCGTTTTGACCAAGATTGCAGTTTATTACGCATTTAAGTAGCCGCTCGACGGTGGAGCATGTCCGAAGGTAGAGGCCCAGAACGGGAAAAATTGTGGAAAAATTCAGTTGCCCGTGAAAAATTCAATAGTCGCAGCTCACAGGGAGGGTTTGGAACCGTTTGGTTTTTGTCCAATAGCGACATGCGGTCGTATTACCTCTGATATCTCATCATTCATCAGAAGCACGGAGCTGATTGCAGGTAGCCACAAATTTGTTTGTTTGAAAGTTTCTCTTGGAGCAACAATGGGTTATCGTTTGTTCAGTGCAGCTACCCGAGCAATGTGAACAAAGCAGTGTGGTCAGCAGTGTGAACAACGAGCAGTAAGCAGTGTGGTCAACAGTGAGAGCAATGAGCAGTGAACAATGAGCATTGTGAGAGCATGGAGCTTTTATGCAACAAAAGTATCGAGCAACGAGTAAGGAGCAGCAAGTGCATTCAAACATGACAAAGGAACAAGAGAATTTCAAAACATGTGGGGACAAATGATTTAGGACAAATGAAAACTGCCTCATCCGCCAAAGCTGGGAAGTGGGTTTGGGTCAATGCCAAACAATATCGGGGCATTTTAAAAAGAATAATAGCTTGTCTAAAATGGGAGCAAACAAGGAAGAAACGGTCTAAAAAAAAAGTACTCGAGCCCTTCGCAAAAAGCACTCAAACAAGTCTCTTCTACAAGCACGTGGCAACAAGAAGTCCAGAGGAAAAGTCATTGATGATTCTGCCTTATATAGTCCCACATCCACACTTCTCACTTGGTCATCTGATCTTTATGTGAAAGAATTGTTAAATGCAAAACAAAGGTTGGAGGTTTTAGAAGCTAAAGGGTAGGAAAGAGATCATAAAATTCATATAATAACAGTTGAGAACAAGGCTTTAACATAAAGCAATAAAGCGTTAAAAGAACAAGTGGCATTGCTACAGGAAGCTCTCTTGATAGAGAAGACATAATGGCAACGCATGAAGGCGAATGTGCAAAACATAAAGAAATATGTAGTGGAAAGTACAGAGGTGGTGAATGTGAAATCATCTCATGATAAAGGGAAAATGATTACCCAAATAAACAACCATGAAGAGAACGCAAGATAAGAAACGAAAGGAGATTCCACCAAAGTTTCCAAAACTTGGGCTCAAGTTATTAGCAATTCTGCTAATAAGGAAGGAGAAACAAATATTCAGGTTGACAACATGCAAGATAGTGAAGGCAAGGAAAGACAAAATGGGCAGCAAACATAATTATTAAAGGGGTGAAAGACCATGGGAAAAATGAATGTACTCTTAACCTTGTAAGAGACTTCTTGAAAGACAAGTTGCTATGGCAAGGACAAATATGCCAAGCATGGAGGGTGGGTAAGTTTAACGGGGAGAGAGCCAGGCCCATAAAAGTCATTATGCCTAGCTTGCATGATAAATATATCATTCTAAGCAAGAAACATCTCTTGAGGGGTTCTCATTTTTTCCTAGAAGAAGATTTAACTATAAAACAATAGGAGGAAAGAAGGGATGAAATTTTAAAGGTTAGGGCAGCAAGAGATGAAGACAAGAGAGCATGGATTTATAAAGGCAAAGTTGTGATAGTGTGATTTGGACCTCCTTCCAAAACAGAGCAACAAGATGGTAATAAAGAAGAGGCAACAAACTCTTCAACAGGAAATCAGAAAGCAAGGTCAGTATGGGAAAGCAGGGACAAAGACTCAAATGTGAGTCTTGCATGTCAAAATAAATAGCAATCAAGTCATACCTAGGTTCCCTTAAGATTTGTTTGTTGGAACTGCAAAGGTTACCCATGGAGACAAGGACCTGGGTTAGGGCCTACTGTGGAAGATAGAGACATAATTTGCCTCAAAGAAACACATGAGCATGAAGGGTGCAAGACACCTCGGTTTGAAGGATACTGGAAGATGGCAGTGTGGAACAAGGCAACAGGGAATGGAGGTATCATGGTTTTAGTAAGGGAGAAAGAAGGTCGTCTCATTCAGTTAGAAAAAGAAGACTCAAATAAGCAATTCATTTGGTTTAAAATATCAGAAAATGGAAACCACATCAGAATTGCACCATGCTATTTTGCGTCGTAGGTTTCAAAAATATACAAAGGTAGAGGGCTTGACCACAAAGGTCCATTTACAGCCTTAAAAGCAGATATTGCAACATATTCGCAGCTAGGTGAAGTCCTTATAGTGGGTGATTTCAATGCTAGGACTACAAGTGAACAAGCTAACATTCTTTGTTGTAAAGATGATTGTGACCCTATTTGGCTTACAGAAGAAAGTAATCATCAGTGGGAAAGAATTTCAGAGGACAAGGGCTGCAATATCTTTGGTGAACAATTGCTTACTCTATGTGGGGCCTTTGATTTAGTCATTTGTAATGGCTTGACTAGATGGACAAAGTCCGGTAATTTCACTTGCAATACTTACAATGGAGCAAGTGTAGTAGATTATGTAATTTGCTCGCATGGTTTGTGTGAGAACATGGAGGAAGTTTTGATTGGAGATCAACTGTGGGACTTGAAATCAGATCACAAACCAATTTATTTATGTTTCTCTTGGATTGGAAAGAAACAATTAGAGTAAAAAATTTAGCATGTCCAACAAAATCTCCCATAGGGCAAAATTCTTTTGACCCCAGAAAATTGTAATACCTTCAAAATGATGCTAGAGAGGCTCTTCCAAAAGGAGAAAATTACAATTCACAACCTTCATAGTCATGAATTAACACATTTAATTCAATGCACACTTGCAAAATGCAAAAGAGCAAAAATTAAGAAGTCTGAAACAAATTTCTTTCCTGTAAATGCTTGGTTTGACGAGGAATGCAAAAAGACAAGGTGAATGTGGAAAGAGTCAAACAAGGATAACATAAAGCTCAAAGATTACAAGGAGTTATTAAGCAAGAAAAAGGCCGATTTCATGGTTTCACGGAGGGAAGAACTAATATTCCTTGGGAAAAATAATCCCAAATTATTTTGGAAGGAGCTCCAACCGAAAAAGATACAAATTGGAAATAATATTACAGCTTCTAAATGATTTGGCTATGCAAGACAACTCTATGAGCAGGTTCCCAAGGTTGACCCTCCCCCCTTGGTCAACACTGATACTGAACTCTTCATGGTATAAGAGGTAGAGATGGGTATCAAGAAGTTGGGTGTTGGAAAATAAAAAGTCTTAGCTGAACTCCAAGAAGAATATCTAAAGTGGGGCTCAAAGATTCTCGCCCCTCACATTACAAAAATCTTCAATATCATACAACAAGGGCTCCCCACAGATTGGACAACTAGTCTAGCAATACCTCTTTTCAAGAGCGTTGACGTCAATAATCCCTCCAATTATAAGACCATCATGATAAACCCTTTCTTTGCAAAGCTATTTGGAAGCATGTGAAAACAAAGTTAGCAAGTGGGCAGAAGAAAGAGATAAGCATGCTAAAGGGCAAGCAAGTTCTAGACCTAAACATTCCACAGTTGATCATTGTATAACTTTAAGGCACATCATTGAAAAAGTTTGGGAGAAAAATGAAGAAGTATTTTGTTGCTTTATTGGTTTCAGAAAAGCTTTTGACTCGGTTCCTATGGATAAGCTTTGGCACAGAATGGAGGAACTTGGGGTTCCTAAACATTTTAGAGCAGCTGTGCATAGGCTGTGTGAAGAGGTGAAAGTCAAAATTAGAACTTCAGCAGGCATTTTTGAAAGTTTTAGAAGTGATATCGGGGTCAAGAAAGGTTGCCCACTGTCTCCTACCCTTTTTGGTTTATATATCGACAAGCTTGAGGAGTGGCTAAATTTGCAAGAGGGTGATGATATCTATTTGGGCAAGTTTGTTATAAGGCTTCTTTTGTATGCAGATGACTTTAGTCTGATTGCTAAATCGGCTCTTGGTTTGCAAGAGCACTTACTATCCCTTAAGCATTTTTGTAGAAGTGTGGGGATGCAAGTCAATATCAGCAAACGAAAGTAGTGGTCTTCTCTAAGAAAAGAAAACATAATCAGCATAAGTTCTACTTTGAAGGCAACATTCTGGAAGAAGTTGCAGATTACAAATACCTCGGAATTGACTTCAACAAAAATCTAAGCTGGAACGTTTGTAGAAAGAAAAGAACTTTGGGGGGTTGGAAAACATTTTATGCTTTTCAAAATAGGTGTAGAGAGGCAGAGTTATGGGACTAGAAAACCACTCAAACTCTTTTTAGGCTTCTAGTGATTCTGATGATTCTCTATGGTTGTGAACTATGGGCCAGCAGTACATCCGACATGCAGTGGAGACAAATTGAGAAAATTTAGAAGTGTTTGATTACAAACAAATTTAAGATTAAAAGTGTTGTTCCTTATGATATCTTGTTAAGTGAAACATGGATTGCTCCTATTGAAGCAATTGATATGGTGTGAGTCATAAGATATTTAAAAAAAATTGAGCAAATGGAAGAGGGTAGATGGCCTAAGGTTGTCTTTAATGATACATTGTGCAAGAGCAAAAAAACTTGGATGCAGCAAAATAACAAATGGTTTAGTAAATGGGGTATTGGCTTGAATGTGTGTCCCATAAACAACAAAGAGATAAAAGATTTTGTTATGGAAAAGTTCCACAAGCGTACTTGGGATAAGGAGCTAGGAAGAAAGAAAAATTACTATATTGAAGTGTTTAATCCCACTCATAGCCATAAACCAAAAGCATACATAGAGGCCAATATCTCTTGGAGAGCCAAAATTCTTATTGCTTAGTTAAGGACTAATTCTCATCAACTCCGTTGTGAAACAGGGCGTTGGAAAAGGCCAAAGGAAGTGTGGGAGGAAAGAGTATGCATTTTTTGTTCTTCCGAAAAAGTGGAAACATAAAAACATTTCATTTTAGAATGTGAGGCCTTCAAAGGCAACAAGAAAAGTTATGCAGATATGTTGGTAGCTAGCTCTTGGGATAATCTATTTAGCGAGGGGTTTTTTGAGAACCTAGGAGCATTTATTTTGAAGCTTCACAAAAAAAGGGCCGAATACATCAAGCAGATGAAGAAGCAATATGTCCCATAGGCTATCTTTAGCCTTGTAGACGTTAAAAATAATTTCTTTCTTTTTTTCTTTCTTATACATTTTTTTTTTTAGGCATAGGGTGAATTGGTAACTGCTAGACCTAATCTAAAAAAAAACCCAAGATCAATTCAATAGAAAAAGTTTGATTAAATAAAATGGCTTAATTTCTAAATAGAATGGAGACCTTTAATGAATTTGGCTCTAAGAAAACCAAACTATTCCAGAGTAATAATTTTGGATAAAGCAAACTATTCCAGAGTAATAATCTTGGATAAAGCTGTAGCAATAACTTTAGAGATAATTTTGTGTAGACTATTACACATGGCAATAAGCCTAAAGTCACTAAAATCATATGATCAATTCACTTTTGGAATGACCGTAAAATCCACTTGATTTTCTTCCAAATAGACGGATCTCCTCCAACATGTGCATATAAAAAAGACTGATTCCCCATTTTGGACGTGCATATAAAAAAACTGATTCCCCATTTTGGACGTAACTGATTCTTGAATAGAGAGTTGAAGTTATTGACCCCAGAGGCTTCTGGCTTTGTTACCCTCGCTATCACACAACTCCCAAATGATACTGTGAAAATACTTTGCATTTTAGCCTCTGGCTTCAATCCATAAAGCCCCACTCTTAAGGTGTCACTATCTTCCCTGGCTTGATAGCATTTTTGCTGGAAGAACCTCTCACTTTACTTATCCAATTTTGATTAATACTAATTTAATATGTAATAAGAATTCTAACTTTAATTTAATTTCTATAATAATCTAATTTTTCTCAAAACTTCTTATTTTAATTGAAGGTAGATGAGGATTTGTTGAATTTTTAATTTTTTTTAATTAACGATTTAGATTTATTTTCAAGGGAATATGCTTAGGTATGCTTAATCTTAATGTTTATCAACAGTTGTAGTGTGTTACATAGTTTGCTAGATTGCATTAACTTTTAATAGATTTTAAAAAGTTAGGTTCGTGCCAATGGCTCCTTACCCACCAATATCTTAGGGATTATGAGATTATTCCAATTCTAATAAGTTCATATTCTAATTAGATGGAGAAATTAATATATAAGCAAATTTTATTTAGCAAAATGGTCCATTTTATAATAAGATGTGTAATTCCTCCTTTTTATTTTTCAAATTAAATTAGATTTGTGCCACAGGGCTCCCCGCCCAATTTCCTAGGGATTTGAGATTATTCCAATTCTAATAAGTTCATATTCCAATTAAATGGAGAAATTATAAGACGTGTAATTCTTCTTCTTCTTCTTCTTCCTTTTTTTTTTTTCTCAAATTAAACTAGATTCGCCATAGGCTCCCCGAGCACCAATTTCCTAGAGATTTGAGATTATTCCTAATATGTTCATATTCTAATTAGATGGGGAAAATAATATATAAGCAAATTTAATTTAGCAAAATGGTCCATTTTATAATAAGATGTGTAATTCCTTTTTTTTTCTCAAGTTAAAGTTGACCCATAACCTTTTTATACATGGTTAATGAGCTAAATGTGCACATTGGTAAGACATTCTTCGTGCTGTAATAGTTTGTTCTGTTATACAGCTATATCAACCACATTAAAAATATTAATGTGGTTGTACTAATTAATTTTATTTTAATACTATTTCAATTTTATTTTAATAATTTAGTCATAATTTGATTTTTAATAGAAATATTTAATTCTAGCCCTAATTCAATTTGACCAAATTTAAGATTATTAGTTTGATCTAACAGTTTCAATTATTATTATTTTTTTTGAGGAAAATCTCGGCAAACAAATCACCAAACTAGCAGAGCTGACCCCGAGATCATATCCCCCCAACCAAACTAGGGATCACATCCCACCAACCAACCAACCAAACTAGGGATCACATCTGCCAACCAAACTAGCAGAGCTGACCGTGGCCTCCCGTTGGTGAGGTACTTTGGCAACGAGAACTCGTCCAATTGAGTTAACCCTCGAGGTTTTTTTGAGAAAATATTAGGCATATCTACCCAAAGGGATCACACCAGCTATAACAGAGCTGACTGTGGCCTCTTGTTCGTGAGGTAATTTAGCAACGAGAACTCGACAAATTAAGATAATCCTCCCGTTGGTGAGGTACTTTAGCAATGGGAATGCGACCAATTGAGTTAATCCTCAAGTATTTTTTTTTATTTTGAGAAAATATCTAGGCATGTCTACCCAAAGGGAGTTAATCCTCCCGTTGGTGAGGTACTTTAGCAATGGGAATGCGATCCTCCCATTGGTGAGGTACTTTAGCAATGGGAATGCGACCAATTGAGTTAATCCTCATGTTTTTTTTTTATTTTGAGAAAATATCTAGGCATATCTACCCAAAGGGATTACACCAGCTAGTACAGAGCCTAACCCCAAGGCCATTAAAGATAATTGACCCGGTGACCTCCCATTATTGAGGTGCTTTAGCAATGAGAGTTCAACCAATTGAGCTAACCCTTGAAACTAATTATTCTTCTAATCAATTTCTTATTTTAATTTGACCTATTATAATTATTCTCCAAATCCCTTTTTCACTTAATCTTATTATTAATAATTGATATTCATCAATGATCACATTTCTTTTTATCCTTCTAATAATTATATTCATTTTCTAATTTCTTACTTTTATTTATATTTAATGTGACACTCTTTGATTCATTATTTAAACTTTCTACCCCTTAAAAATAAATAAAATATTTATTCAAAATGTCATATGCTTCAACCTTCTATAAATTTTCCTAACATAATTTTAATTATAAAAATCTGCATATTAAAATAATAAATTAACATAATTTCATTTTAATACCTATTTTCAAATATTATTAAATTTATGGTTCCATAATATAGATCCCTAACTTAACTATAATTATTATAAATATTATTAAATAATTTCATCCACAAGATATGAGGTTCCAATCCTCGGATGCTCTTAAATCCACAAATTTATCAAATTACCAATCGTACATTCGTTAAATTCCCGCACATTTAAAAACCATTTTAATTTTAAATCTTAAATATCTATAAACTCATGATTCACATTAATATATAGGGGGATGATTCACATTAATATATATATAGAGGGAGTTGTTTTTGAGTCGAGATTCGAGGGGCAGAAGGAGGGGCGATGCCGGAACACGGGAGAGAAGCGGAGTCAGAACAGGCGTTGACAGAGTCCAATAGATTACAGCCATTCGCCATCTCCGGAGACAGACAACGCATTTTACTCCATTAGGCTTTTGGTTTCTGAACTTAGGAAGGCGGGGAGTATCCTCTGGTCGGTCTACTACAGGAAAAGTCGCTTTCCCTACAGCGACACCCGGCTGGAAAGGGCGGTTCACCGCATGCACATTTATCTCCCTGGACACGTAGTGCAGATAGGATGCTCTCCCCATGCAGAAGGACATCTGGGATTATCTTTGTTTCTCAGGTTCTAGTTATAAATTAGACTCTGATAGTTTAGCTGCGGTTTTTTCTTCCACCTTAGGCCTCAGGCCTTGGGTTCTTTACATGACTGCTCTCTCTCTGTTTCCTTCTTACTGAGAAGGTGGCCATAATTGCTTCCTATCAGGCGAATGCATATTCTGGGGTCTAGGTTGCGTAAATCAATGATATTGAATGGTTTCATTCTCTGTCTGTTTTTTCTGGGGTGGTGGTTGTGGATTTCTATAAATTTCTAAGCTGAACTGTTCTTGGCCCGGTTTGATGCTTTGATGAAGATGGTTATGGTAAAAGACGCTCTCTCTCCCGCTTGTTCCGGCAACGCATGAAAAGGTCAGTTTTATCAACCTCCCCTTATCTGTTCTTAGTTTTGTAAGGCAAAAATCATCGACGACGAATTACAGTAGTTTTTGTTTTAGCTTCTGGTTTCTCATTTAAGCAATGTGATAGTTCTGAACATGTATATAAAATGCTGAAATCTATATTCTTAAAGATAAAGAACTCTTTCGTCTTCTATAGTCCGTGTACTGATATTCGTATCAGAATTGGGAGGTGGTGGTGTGTCTTCCAGCTTGTTTGCTGCTGTGTTGATTGTCATGACCATTCCCCTGCAAAACCGCTTCCACCTACCTGAAAGGTGGTTTCCAGGGCTGCCAGAAAACCAGTGAAATTCCTGGTTTTTCCTCATCTCTCCGGTCACCTGAAAATTTTGAATTTTCTAGGGTCCTTCCCAGCTTTAATTGCCTTTATTTTATCTCCCATTCTCACAATCCATCCTTAACTGGCATAGTACGTATGATCTCTTCCATTTAAGGATGTAAAGCAGTCTTGGGGAAGGAGAAGTCCTTTTATGTCTTATCATCTAGTAGATTTTTCCTTATTGCTGATTTCCGCCACCCTTTCCCCTATTCTGGAGTCTTCCTCCGTATTGATCCTGTGTCCATATTACTCTGGATCCTTCAATTCTCCATATTCCGAGACATCCTTTGTCAGAATTGTAATCTTTGATACTGATTTCCCTGGCATTCTCTATTAAAAGCTTTCACTTCGGGTCTGTCTTCTCTCAATTTTTTTCTATCAGAACAGTCCTTTCTGCATACGGCCTTCCCCTCCAGGTCTTATTAAAAATGGGGATAGTATAAGGAAGGAAGTTATTAGGAGCATGATCACCGTTTCTGGCACAAGTGGATGACAGCATCAACACTGCCAATGAGTACTCACTCAATCCCATTAACTGCAATGGATGACTCGGACTCTTCAGCCACGCGAGCGCTTGTACAGGCAGCTATACAAGCTGAGGAAGATCGGAACAATCATACAACCTCTACAGGCTGGCAAGCTACAGTGGAGGACATGATCATTAAGCCAGCTTGCAGAGGATCACAAAAGCCAAAAAAGGCCTCTTCCAAAATAGCTGAATCCCCTTCTTCCTTCTTTACCAAGGATAGGAATCCTGTCAAGACCGACCCTTCTCCGAAAGCCATATGTGTAGACGGTACCACCCTCACAGAAAGAATCGATAGCCTGAAGAAATTGTCGCTGGTTGGGAAGTGGCAATTTCCCGAGATGGAGGATCAGGACATGCGTAAATGGTTATCGGTCAAGTGGGCTCCCCTCATTGGGTATACCCCAATCATCTCCCGTCTAATGAAGGAATGGTATTCCTTCCATTTCCTGAAAGAGTCTGACGTGGAGATTATCTTCAAAAATCCTTGGGTCTATGGAAGAAGTTTCTTAGCTCTATCTCGCTGGTACATAGGTTTTGATCCCTTAAAGAACACTCCTTCAAATTGCCTGATCTGGGTGAAGCTTCCAAACCTGCCCTTGGAGCTATGGACGGAAGAATCTCTTTCAAAAATAGGGAACTCGATAGGCAGGTTTGTCTATGTTGATCCCTGGTGTAGAGGAGAGACTGATAAGAGAGTTGCCTGGGTCCTAATCGAAAAGCCATACAAAGGCGGTTATCCAGATCACTTAGAGATCGCATGGGGAGATAGCAAAATCCTACAAAGACTAGATTTTTGGGGTATCCCCTTTAGATGCTCCTTATGTCATAAGACGGGCCACTTGATCAGGAACTGTAGCCGCCGATTACTTCATAAAAACAGGAAATCAAATATCAGGCGGGTCAGACATTCTGAGTCTGAGTTTTCCCAGGAAGCTGGTATTCGGGTCTCTGGAATGCAACAACAGTCGTTTCAAGCACAAAACATGGGAAAAAAGTCCCAGCTTTCAGATCCTCCTTCTGCACCTGATCCTTTCTGCTCCTATAGAGAATCACAAGTCCGCATAGATTCAATCACCTCGCCACCTTTATGCTCTCAAATTCCTGAACCACGTGAGGATACTCCAGTTCCTCCTCCTCCTGATATGAATAAAAAAGACTTTGTCGTAGGTTCTCTCCCTATACAGATTTCATCCTCCTCTCCGTCTCCGTTAAACTTTGTCATGGTGATTCGAAGGGAAAGGAACCTATCCGGCCCCAAGATTTTGACCCACGTCATGCCCGCTCCTCGGGTAATGCTTCCCCAGATTCTCTGGCTAATAATTTTGACAGTGATATTGACTGCCTCCTAAATAGAAATTCACTGGAACTTGAACCGCTTACCATACACAAACCGTCCAGCCCGCCCTATCCGTTCATCAGTCCTCAATCCGCTAAAAATATCACTGTCAGGAAGAAATCAAAGGGGGGTACTCGTCATTTTAGAGGGAGGACTGTAGCTTCTGAGCAGGATGTGAGAAATTTCTCTTTAGTGGAAGTTCCTGTTCTGGATTCACCTGAATTTCGGCCCCTTAGAGCATGTGAGGCCGGTGAATCATCAAAATGACTTTCCTTATCTCAATGAACATCAGGGGATTGGGCGCAGCCCCCAAATTTAACGCGCTAAAGGATGTGTTCTACTCGGCCCATCCGAAGATCATTTTCATTCAGGAGACCATGCATCCCAGCTTTGCATCTATAGTATATTTTAGAAAAATGTTCCCTGCGTGGCATATGGTGGCCACAGAAGCAAACGGTCAGTCGGGTGGCCTGGTGGTTCTGTGGGATCCAGTCTGGATCAAGGCTAAAGCATATAAATGCTTTGCTGGAATCTTAATACATGCTTCAATCAGGGGACAATCTTGCTCTCTCAACTTGCTGAACATCTATGCTCCATATAAAAACAGATTGGCCTTTTGGGAAAAACTTTTTGACTCACACATTCTAGAGGTTGAATCGCTGCTATTAGCTGGCGATTTTAACTTGACTCTTAATTCTAATGAATGCTGGGGGAACTGCAGGAAATTTGACCCTCTGGCAGAGAGAATAAAGAAAGAACTTCTCTACAGGGACTTGACGGATATTGCTCCTGACAGAATGTTTCCGACTTGGGATAATTGTAGGACCGGGCAAGCATATGCAGCTAAGAGAATCGACAGAGTCATTATACACGCCAGCATTATTGGATTTATGGGTATGCCTGTATTATCAATCAGAAAAGACCACTCATCCGATCACAGGCCTATCTCTCTGACCTGGCATGGGAACAATTACAGAGCGGGATACTCCTTTAAATTCAATAGGATATTCTTGGAGGACCAGTCCTACAACGAAATCATAACAGAGAATTGGAAGCTCATACAGGAATCTGAATTGGCTCCTTTCATGCCTTTCCGTGAAAAGCTAAAGAGGTTGAAAGATGTCTCGAAAGAGTGGCAAAAAAATAAGCAAAGATCGGATAAAGAGGAACTGATTTGCATACGCAAGGAACTGGACGGCCTTTGGGAGCAGGCCGACCCCAACCGCCTCTCTTTTGACATGAAAAACAAGATTAGAAAGCTGGAAAAAAGGAAAAATATGATCCTCCTAAAAGAGGAGGAATCATGGCGTCTCAAGAGCAGAGCCATCTGGCTCAAAGCAGGAGACAGGAACACAAATTTTTTTCACAAATTCGCTAGTGCTAGAAGAGAAAAAAATTCTATCTGGAGCATTAGAGATGATCGGGGGAACATTCTCTTATCACAGGACCAGATCACGGCGGAGGCAGTACGGTACTTCCAAGACCAGTACAGAAGAAGGGAGATTGCTTTCCAGGACGCCTTTTGGGGTGTTGAGCATATGCCAGATATGTTTAATGATGCTGCAAATGAAGACTTCATAAGGCCCATCTCTGAAGATGAACTTCTTAAGGCCATGAAATCCTTCAAAAAGGATAAAAGCCCGGGGCCTGACGGCTGGCCAATAGAATTCTTCCTTCATTATTTTGATCTCTTCAAATTGGATTTGCTGCGTATGGTGGATGCTTCCCGGATGGCTGGAAATATTCACTCTGCAACTACCTCTACATTCATAGCGCTTATTCCAAAGAAACATAGGGCTGATACCTTTCAGGACTTTCGGCCAATCTCATTATGTAATATCATGTTCAAAATCATATCAAAAATTGTTGCAGAACGTATGAAGCCTCTTCTATCCTCCTATATTTCCAGAGATCAGCACGCCTTTTTAAAGGGCAGATTAATCTTGGACGCGGTTGCCATGACCCAAGAAAGCCTCTTTAAAATGATATCGAAGAATATGGACGCTGCAATCCTCAAAATCGACTTGCAAAAAGCTTATGATTGTGTCGATTGGGGTTTTTTGAGAATCCTGTTAGCAAAAATTGGACTTAAATCCCAAGGTGTTAATTGGGTCATGTCTTGTGTGGAGAATGTTAAATACTCGGTGATCGTGAATGGCATTCCCTCGGTATTTTTTCAAGCTGAGAGGGGTCTTCGCCAGGGATGTCCCCTTTCTCCATTGCTGTTCATTCTGGTGATGAACTCTCTTAGTATTCAGATCAACAAAGCTGTTGCGGAGAAGAGATGCCTTCCAGTCAAAATCTGTAAGAATATCTCCATCTCTCATAGTCTTTTCGTTGATGATATTCTCATCCTTGCTATGCTCTGTAGGGCCTCCTGGACTTGCATAAATGACATTCTCTCAAGATTTCAGAGGGCTACTGGCCTGATCATTAACAAGGAAAAATCCTTCTTGTTCCATAATGATGTGAAGTTGGATATTGTAAAATGGATTTCAGACCTGCTGGGTATAGCTCCATATTCACTACAACACGGAATCAAATACCTGGGATTCTCATTAAAGGCTAAAGGACATACTATCAGGGATTGGCAATGGCTACTGGACAGATTCTACAAGAAGATTGCTCGATGGGAATACAAATTCCTCTCACTTGCTGGCAGACTTATATTAGCACAGTCAGTCCTCTGTCAACTGTCAGTCTACTGGGCTCACATTTTCTATCTTCCCAGCAGTATTATTAAGCAGATGAACAGGTTGATTGCTAACTTTCTTTGGGGAGGTCATGCATATCAGAGTAAAATCCATCTCGTTAAGATAGCGTCCATCTCTGTTCCAAAATGTAGGGGTGGATGGGGCTTGAAAAACATTCGTTCCTTTGGAAACACACTTCTCTGCAAATCTCTCCACAGAGGCATATTTGGGGACGGGCCGTGGAGTAATCTTATAAAGACAAAATATCTCAAAGGAAAATTTGTAGAATTTTGGTACAGAAAGCGGACCTTGGGAACCAGAAATGGCTCGTTGATATGGAAAAGCTTACGAAAAGTTCAACCATTTTTCATGGGAAAATTTTGCTGGACTCTATATTCTGGATCTAATATTTTTATTGCTTTCGACTCCATTTTATCTGGCAAGGGTTTCACAATCCCTCATCCGCTGCTTCATGAATTTCATAGGCTGGGGATCTTTACGTGGGACAAGCTGATCAAGGGATGGTCAGGTGCCTCTCCGATCTGGAAGGACGGGGAGGAGCTTCATCTGCCTCGACAGACGCTTCCTCTATGGCTGTCGGCAAAGGAGAGACTTACCTGCTTGGGGGTTTCCAGGACAGGCACTCATGATAGCTTGGTATGGTCCATCCATAAGCCTGTCAGCGTCAAGAACATATATGAAGACATGATTTCTGTTGTTTCTGGGAATCCTCATCCTTTTTTTCCTATGTGTTTTTGGAAAGCTGCTTGTCCGATGAAGATGGTTATCTTCTCCTGGTTGTTATTTTGGAACAAAAACCTTACATGGGAGACATTGCAAAGGAGATGTTGGCAGGGTCCAAGCAGATGCTCTATGTGCCTGAAAGCTTCGGAAACAAACCTACACATGTTCTTTCAGTGCCCATCGTCCCTTACAATCTGGTATGATTTGTCTACATATTTTGTTTTCCCTCACATCTGTTTCTCTTCTGTTCAGGAAGGCTTTCTTTGGTGGAGTGGGCAATCCCCCCCTCGGAGATCGCTGTTCATAATCACCTGCTGGCATCTATGGAACTGGAGGAATGCGCACACTTTCCAAGACTCTAAGGAGCCTATCCAGGCTATTTTCCAGCGTATTCTGGCCTGTCATGAGTCCTACCATTAACAACTTTCTGCAAAAATATGTTTCTCTTTTGATGTCGTGATTTTAGATCTGCAAGCGGACTCTGCCTCCTGAATGTCACTTGCTCTTTTTGATCATGGTTCCTCTTACAGTAGGCAGGGCGTAACTGCTCTCTTCCTATTGTATTTGATGGATTTTCTTTTTTGGTATAGTCTGTAAAGTTTTGGGTCACAACTCTATTAATCCGGGAGAAGTTTTAGTTTCTTCTCATATGCTCCTCTGACGCTCTTCTGATCCGGGTCTTTCTGAAAATGATGATAGGCATTAGTTTGCCGGTATGGAATTGTCATGCATCAATATGAATGAGGTCTGGGCATCCAAGCCGTATCAGTCTTTCTGAGTTTATGTATTCAAGATCTTTATATATCCTTAATATAAAGCTATGATGTTTTTTTCTTCTGAAAAAAAATAGAGGGAGTTGTTTTTAGTAAGATTTTTTGGAAGTATTTTTTTGGAATTTTCAGGGCTAATTTTTCTAAAATCTAACAGAAATTCGTTGAAATCACAAGTTTGATTAGTAATCCTTGCTCAATAGAAGTGCTCTAGAGGTTTTTCAAGGTGTTGAATCCATATATATAGTAAAAAAAAATTAGTTTAAATAACACAAATCAAGATTTCACCACAATTTTTTAGGCCGAATTCTAGCATCAAAAACTCCAAAAAATCGCACTAAAGACAATTATATAAAGGCGTTCTGACGCTACAAATTCATTTGGATAACATATTCTTATTGGAATCTGGGAATTTAATTTTTTTTTTGAATATTAGAGTGTTTGAATTGTTTTTTGATAGTGAAAATGAATTGAACACCATAAAAAAATATTTAGGGCACCCAAAATCTTAAAGTTTGACAACTATAACCCATATTTTTAAAAAATCCTATCAAATTTTATCATAATCCTATCAAAATTTCTATTATTTTCCGAGCTAATTTGTAAAGTTAACCTCTCCAAACACCTAACAAATCCAAATTAATATGGCATATAATAATACAAATGAAAATATTATTCGGTCAAACCAAAGCAGTTGGAAATATCGAAGTTTCTAGACTCTATGGTTGGTGTCGTCGAAACTTGTAAAAACTCTCGTCTAACATGCGGCCACGTGGAGGGTTTTAGCCAATCACAATACGGTGATGGTACATCTAAAATGCTTCGTGTCCAGTTTAGATGCATTTCAGGCGTTTCGGGATTCGTGGGTACAGGAATCTATATTGTGATATAACTGGTTGTTTGAATTGAAAAAATTGACAGTTAAGTTGGGATTGTTGGATAAACGAATTTTAAATTAATAATTGGTTGTTGAGATTGAAATTTACGGTTTAGATTGATTTAAAATTATGAGATGGGTGGATAAACGAATTTTAAATTCTAATAATGGGTTGTTTAGATTGAATTTTACTGTTTAGATTGATTGAAAATGATCTAAAATACATAGTTAATGGAATGAGATTGAATTCTGACACGATGAAATTATAACTGTTTGATTCCAACGAAAAATGTGAGAAAACCCGCTCAAGAAAGTTAAAAAATTCACCCAAAAGGGACGAGGGAGTTAGCGTTTGGTCCACGCTCCGGGGATGCCCCTGCTCTGCCACAAGGGACGCCTCCAGAATGTTCCCGACACCTGACCTTCTTCCGTGTTTCGGGCGGGAGTTTGCTATAAATGCTATGTCTGAGAGACCCATTGCCCATTTTCGGCATTGAGCAACCCACATTGCATTGCATTGCACTACACTTTCAGCGATTTCCAGGTTATCTCAGGTAATTATTTGGATGGAGTTTGACCACAATTTGTGTTTTAGCAGTGAATGGCAACAGATTCAGATCTCATCGTTTGTAGTTGTCGTTTGACAGATATTAGTCCGGTGATTTGTAGATCGATTCATGTTAGTATCTGTTGGGTATAAAATTAGAGTTTAATTCTTCCAGTTTTAGCATGTGGAATGTGTTTTGGGGATTTATGTTGGGGTCAGGGATAGTCTGTGGTAGCTAATTGATTACATTGGGGGTGTTTCAGGTGTGCAGCTTAAGCTTATTCTCTTGAAAATATGGCTGAGGTATGTATTCTGTTCCTTTCTGTACTCTGAACATTTCAAGGAAATTCTCTGCTTAGCTTTTATGGTTGCTTCTGCAGTTTTTATTTTCTCTTTCACCATTTTCATATTATAAGGCAATATCCTATTCCTTCGATGATATTTCCTTTGCCCATTTCTGTGAAGGACTCTTTTCAAGCTCTTCATGGATGCAGTATATTCAATTTTCGTTGTGATTACAGCAATACTGAAGAGTACCGTCCGTCGCACATAATTTTACCAGAAACATGCTCCAATTTTCCGTATAATTTTCAAGCTGTGTAGGAGCAGCCCTATATTTCTTTTCTCGAAAAATCTGGATTGTTTTTAGGGGCGTTGGCCTGGATGTAGGACTTCTCTCATTAGATTTCTCAATACATGAGCAATAGAGCCATCAGTTTTTTCCATATAATATTCAACCTCTATAGGAGCAGTCACATCTTTCTTTTCTCAAAAAATTATGGATTGTTTGTAAGGGTGTTGGCTTGGATGTAGGACCTCTATCATTAGATTTCTTAGTCCATGAGCAATATAGGCATCATATAGCAACGAGAATACTTTTATATACCAGAATTGAAAAGCCCCAGAAGTAGAGAAGATTGCCACAATGTACGTATTTGATACACTTTCCATTTGTTTTATCTTTTTATAGAAGTACAAATTCAGTGCAGAGAGTGATCTTTGATGAAGGTTCTCGAAGTTGCAACTAAATCCATCTTAACCCTGGTTTTGTTAAGCACCTTAGGTCATTGCTTAAAAGATAGGGGATCAAGATGTTAAGATTGATGTTTTTTCCATCTGTTGTCTTATTATGATTTTATTTTTTATTTTTTAAGTATTAAACATATTTTTTTTTTCCCATTTTACTTTATTAATTTTATTTATATATATTAATATCTACCAAGGCCAAAATTGACCCATGGCATTGAAAGCACCATAATATATTATATGATAGATGATATAGAAACTGCAAGCACAACTTCATGGATTACATAGCAATAAACCCTAATAAAAAATAAGAGAATCCCAGCACAAGGAAGATTGAACCTATCAAAATGTGGAAAATCAACGAACCTCATCAAGAAGGAAGTCACATAGAAAGAGAAGAATCTTGCTACATTGGAAAGGCTTTTTGGCACTCAGCACTATGATAAAATGTGATCAGTGTGACCCCAATGATTTCCTTGGATATGTGATGCCTCACGGGTCTACGCGAGCCAAGTTGTTGGTCAAAGGTTCCCTTCCCTTTTGAAGTGTGAGAAGGCCATAAGAAATAAGTAATTGGCCTAGTGCATGCCATTCCATGACTACCTAAAAGGAGCCTATGTGAGTCCCTAAAAAGATAGAAGAGCCATCTTTTGGTCTCATCAAAATGCACCTTGATCTTAGGCTCTAAAGTATAAATTTTATAATTATAGTGCTCTTTAGGATTATGGTAGTCCATCTTATTGTGAAGTCTATGGGAATGAGCTTTGGGTTGTGCTAGAGGGATGTTTAGATTGCAAGGCATTTGAGGTTTGGTGTACCTAGGAGGTTTAATTAATTCATCCTTGAATTGGAGATATAAATGCAAGTAGTGATAAAGCCTAGGGAAAGCAAGACTTCGACCACATGGACCAAAGGTAGGCTTTGTAAATCTCAACTTGAATGCCCTTATTTTATCTCTTGGAAAGCTCTAGAGCATCTATTAAGAAAGTTGTTTGAAACGAGCATACCAATATCAAGAACTAGAAGAACAACAAAGTGGACATGGATATCTTAGGCAACCAAACTAGAAGTTCATCATTCACATGAGCTTTTGTATCATCATCACTAGTTGGATTACCACCAAAGCAATGAGTGTGGTAATGTCAAAATTTTGCAAGAATAATAGCTCAAATAATTGATCTCTTAGCATGAATGTGCTTGGAAAACTTTAGGATAACTACCCTCCCTATTCGGTTATTGTCTAGCACTTGAAGTTATGTTCTTCAAATCTTGTACACACATAGAAGAGTTGGTGTCACCAACAAGTGAAGAGGTGGATCCTTGTCTTAATGTCTTGAAATTGAAGTTGGAAAATTATAGGAAAGCCTTAGCTACCAATTCCGACTAGCTAGGAATCACACTAAAGCAAAGCTTTTCACTCACCAAAGATTCTCAACAAATTGGCATCAACGTTGGCAAGTCTCCTTGGCACATACCAAGCTTATAATCACACTAGTTCTCTACACCAATGCTCTTTTTTAACAAGGGTTTACAAACCATAGCCATGTTGAATTACATAAATACATGGTTGGCCTCCAAGTTTACTTGTCCATCCTAGGGTTTCCTGAAATCATAGTTCTTCAACTTTGGCATCAAGACTTTCCATGGAACATTAAGAATACAATAATTGAGTTTTCTTTGGAGCAAATCATCACACCAAGCTCAAGATTCATCAAGCTAGGTTCCCCATGATCTTGCCCTAGTCTCCATCCACCACATGAACAAGGCTACAATATCATCCAAGTTGTTAGCTCCACTCTTCTTGTCTTCTACTACTGTTGGAAACCTAGTGTTATAATAGGAGCCACAAAATAAACCATCATCTCCTCAATTGTCATATTCTTTTTTTGAGGGTATACTTGCATAGCACGAACCTGAGTAAATAATGAGTAGTATCTAAAGAGCATCCAAGATGTGTCTTTGTCTTTTCTTGTCTTGTAGTAGCCCTAGTTTTTTTGTTTCCTACAAGATATCTTCAAGATGATGACAAAGATAGAATAGAGTACAATGGTATTACAAGAGCTCTCTTCTCCCTTTATATATAGAGTAGGTGAGGGAGGCTCATAGAAAACAAGATCTTGTGTCCACATGGTTAACCATCAAGGAATTCTTCAAGGAGTGTTCTACAATACAATAATAAACAATTATCGCACAAGGTTTATTCAATCCATGAAATGCCCCCCTTGTATCCCCTCCTCTAAGATGGTGTGCTCTCCAACAAGGTGTTAGTCCAATGCCTCGTCTTCCATGGTGGTCTAACATTCATGTATCTTCATGTAGGGCACCCTTCCTCTAATTGTGTGCCACATGTCCTTTTGTGCCCAATTCTCCTCAACATGTGTGCCAATGTGACCACTATCCTCCAATGGTCATCCTCAACATGTGTTTAGGTCTACAACCAACCTTCGTGAAGTATGCTCCTTAACCCAAGTGTCCTCATGCCAAGCATCCAATGTCGAATGTGTATATCACATGGTCCCATGCTCTTAGGGTTAAGTACCCTCCTCCATGTGCCTAGTGCCGCTTCTCCTAGGTAGATATCTCTCCTAATAAAGCAATTGATCCCCCATTCAGTGCACCCAATGAGTTAGGCATCATGTCCATTAGGGTAACAACCTCCTAGGTAAGGGCATTGTGCTAGCACTTTAACCAAGGTCAAGCATCCATCTTCGTTGAACCATCTATATGCCCATCAAGCATTGCCAAGGGATTAGGGGACCTAGTGCTCTCCTAACATGGTTAAAGCACTTTTGGAGTGACCCCAAAAGCTAATAGAAAGTCCAGAAAGAAGGAAGCCATCGGTGGAGCCAATCCTCAAGGTACTTGATATAATTACCTCTAGCTCATCCATGTAAAGTCATGGGAAACCTTATTTAATTCCTATGTTACTTTGAATTCCCTTGCACACACCAAGGCTTACATGTACCTACTATTGATAAACTTGTAAAGTGTTATCACAAGTAGTATCACCAAGGTGGGAAGACTTAGATCCTTAAGGTTGTTAATTAGCAAATGTCAAAGAATTGTGTCAAATGCCTTGCAAATGTTTACAAAGAAACAATGTATTTAGTGTTACACACATTATGTTACATGACACATATTTTCCACGTAGTTTGTGAAGTGCACTTCACTTCTAAATGTAAAGACACACATATTGGTGAGTGATAAGCTAAGTCATATGGTTTGCTGAATTTGAACCTTTGTGTTTGAATTTTGGTGAACCCCAAGTTTGTTAATCCCCACAGGTGAACATAATGTTAACCTAAATGAATTCAAATTTGTAAAAGCGAATTTAGTAACAAATTTAATTGGGGTTCAAGGAAGGGTTTTCTATGTTTTAATAGTTTAAGTAAAAAAATTATTACACCCGTAACCTATACCTCTCTCTACCCTAGGCATTCATTTTTCACATGTTATTTGTCGGTCTTCAAGCCTGAGATTGACTGCCTCTACTAAATGGTAAATACAGTTCGTAAAGCCTTAAAGGCTTTGGCTTTGATTTTCAGGCTTTTAGGCTTCAAGTCAATTACTTTCGACTTTTTTTTCATGCTCCAACGATCGTCGGCCGATTTGCATTATGACAGTTTATAGACTTATATTGGATTTCTATTTCATTGAGGATCAAGGCTTCGGCAAGTATATGAAGTTTGAGAAACATGTGCTATTCTTTTGGATTATTAAGTTATTCATGAGTTATACATGTTTATTGATTGGGGCTGTTATTCATATTAATATTTTATTAATGTTAAGAGAAACGATGATTTCTCATATTATATATATATATAATTGTGAGAAATATTTAATATATGTTTTTATTCTTATGGATTGTTCAGACAATTAAGGTTTTAAGTTATTGTATGAATATTATTCATTATGAACTTAAAATATTATGAACTCAAAATATTATCTGCAAGAATTGAATTTGGATAAGAAAGATAATAATTTCTCCAGATTATCTAAATTAATACAGGCAAGAATTGAATCTGGGTAAAAAAAATAACAATTTCTCCCCATTACCTAAGCTAAATCCTTTTTATATATAAATGAAGTTCATCGGAAATTTTGAATTCGAACTGAACATAATCACTAAAGACTTGGAAACAGCATATCATCTGAGAATCCTTTCCATTCTTAGTTCGTGTCCATGAGGAAACAAGGATATTTTCATGTAGTCTGTGGCTGTTGTGCACGAATGATGGCATTCTATATTTGTCTGTATTCACCCACGTGGATGTGTATGCTTGGTATACATTTGTGGTTTTTTGTTTTGTTATATCATGATACCATGCCGGTACGTTCAAAATGCAATGCATAAATATCTCATTTTTTTAAAAAGGAGTTTACAGTAGGTTCAAAATGTAATGCATAGAATCACACCCATTTCTCTCTGCAGCCGAAATAAAGGGGAACACCTCACTTCGTCTCACCCCTCGGGAGGGTGTTTTCATTTTTTTTAAAGGAGTTTACTTGTGTATCTTTGTGTAATATGCCTGTGCTTTTATTCATGTGAGATTATTACATGGAAGGAAATTACTAAACATCCTCATCATGCAGGAAGGAGAGAAGGTCATGGTAAATGTTTATGATCTAAGCCAAGGACTTGCTCGTCAACTCTCAACGACTTTTCTTGGAAAAGCCATTGAAGGAATTTGGTAAGTAGATTTTAGTTCTAAGGTTTGAACACATAACAATATTCATGAGCAACTTCTATGTCATGCACATATGGAATTTGAAATACTCGAGGACATTATTTGCATGTAAATTTGGAAATTGGAGAATGGCCTTCGCTCGTGACATGGTTGTAATCTCATTATATGTTTTTAACTTGATTAGAGTTGTACCTTATAGTTCATTTAATGTAGACCGATTTCTGTGAAATATACTTATTTTTCCATTCTTTCTTGCTGTTTTTACAATAGCCAAGCAAGAGATGTATGATTAATGGATTGCAAATATTAGATAAATTAGTTAGTTTAGTTTAGCTTAATAAGCCTATAGAACACCCACACAGATTAATAGATAGAATTTTCCACATGTATATGTATCATTGATGGCACTTCATTTTCGGTAACAGGGATACATTTTTTAATTTCAGAATGATCGACCATCATTGTTGGGTGTGAAATCTTAGAAGAAGCTTAGTGAAAACCATGTTAAGTCGTTTTTGTTAAACCGGCTAGTTGGCTTTATGTGTGAATTAGTATATGTTCATTATAGATTGCTATCCAAGTTTAAAAACTTGCAGTAGTTATGGCTACTTTGCTCTATTTAAGATATGAAGTGAAGCGTGCCCCGAATGTTTATTTGAACAGAAGTTCTTGGTAAATGATGTCGGAAAATGAAAGAGATAAAATGTATAAAGCATACTGTTGATTTTTCTTGCGTATGTTGGAAGGGGAAGCTTGCTTACCTCTGTGGTGTTCCATTAATGCAAAACTACATGGTGATTCTTGTTGTGTATATTACTATATCTATGAAGTAAAATTATTTTTATGGAGAAAAAAATCATAAATGGCTTGATAAGAGCCAGGGATTGGTAAAATTATAAGCAGGATTGAAAGTAAAGCAGACTCTCTCATGCTAGTTAATAAACTTTAAAGTTTGCCATCCTAAGTTTTTCATTTTCACAGGCCATTCTCAAATCTCAGATAGCAAATGTCTTAAGTTTCAATCTTAGGACCAGGTTGAGACATAGCACAAATGGATTATGAGTTTCAACTTCCTACTTTTGGTGACACTCTTCTCATAACTCGAAATTTTGTTATGGACAGTGTGTGGTCAATAGAGTTGTCTATGTTTGCATTTTTAATTTATTGAAAGTATATTTAGCGTGGGTGGAGTTAACACATTTAAATTAAGGGAGAGATATGTGTTGTCTTCATATTCATATTCATAATCATGTGTATGCAATTTGGATGGAATAATGAGCTTTCTTCAAAGTTTATGAACAAGAAGGTAAGCATCTTGGTAGAATACTTAAAACATAGCTCACATGGAGCTAGTGCATTATATGTATAATGATTACATCAAAGGATTGTTGCGGAAGAAAAATGAGGTTGTACCCATCAAATGCGAGGCATATTAACATTGTTCTTTAACTAATGCATTTTATCTCCATTCATTACCAAATTAGCATCGACATTGTCTCTTTAGAACAAAGAAACTTGGGAAGGCAAGGGGGCAAAATGTAACATCTCCCCTATACATACGTGAACTTTGTTAATGTACCAAATGGGGTTGAACTTTGTTAATGTACCAAATGGAGTTTTGCCATATGTGCTCATCTCCATCCAGAAGGTTATCTTATCGATTTTAGAATGTCCTTGGAAGATAATTGGAGTCTTGCATTTATCTATTCAATAATGATAGCGCTCCCCTTTCAGCTACCTTAAACAAACGAAACGAAGAACCTTAGTTGTGACTACAAGCTTAGTTAGCCAATGTGGTGATTTGTCTATTCAATAATGATAGTGCTCCCCTTTCAGCTACCATAAACAAAAGAAACGAAAGAGCCTTAGTTATGACTACAAGCTTAGTTACCCAATGTGGTGATTTAAGAAAAAAATGAATTTTGTTGAATCTCAAGTAGTGGCATATGTATGTAAAGAAAATTTGAGTTTTGTTAAATCTAAAGTAGTGGCCATATATATGCATGCATGCATGTGTATAGTCTCGAGATTTAATGTGATATATTTTTGATTAAATATGAAGTTTAAAAATATTTGTATTTGTTTTTTTTGTTCGAGTATATATAAATTTATAATAGAATTTTTGCAAAATTGTCTCTATCAAATTGACAAGTGAATTTATTATATTTTCTTGTATGACATACATTTTCCTTGAATTTAAACATGAATAAGGTCTAGGTAATGTAAAATACAAGTACATTAGAGGTATAATCAAGTATTTAAGTGAATCCTATTTGTTATACTTTAACCCTATAGTCAAGGATTATGACTCTGTAAATCAAGTTATAACATGCCTTGTCTTTAGACAAACATAGTAGAGAAGCTTCGAGAATTGGATGTGGAATATTATTAGGAATCATGTAACGCACGTTGAAGACAATTTAGTTTTTGTATAGAGAGGAGTCCTAGTACTTGTTATTGGATAGTTTCGGGCAACGGTTATGTGGTTAAGTGAAGGAACTTCAATTGACTCACCACTCTTGCGTTATAGTTCATTTTGACCCTACACAAGTTTAAAAATACTTCTCTAGAGAAACATACCTTAAGTTGATGCAAACAAACATTCAACTTCTCAACATTAAGTGTTCCAAATGGCTTAATTTATATCCTTGTTTTTACCCTAAAAGGTTGTACTAGTCGAAGCCACCATACCCCAACTAGAGGCAAAATTTGGGGATGATGATCAAACTATATGTTGGTGGTAAATATATTGGAAGATATTGTTGAATTGTTGGCAAATAAACCTATCCTTGGTGGAGACAAAAAAGCCATACTCACTGAATTAAGCATTATAATTGAAATCATGGTGTTAACCAAGTACTAAAGAAGCATCAATTCTTGTTGCATATTTCATCAAAGAGACAAAATTTGTTCCACAATGATCAATGTTGCACGAGGAGACTCAAACTCTTCCTTGTTGATTATACATAGAATTTTTCAAACCAATCCTTGCCCTATGAATGGTTTCTACACATCCCCAAAAAGAATCTCCATTTGCACAATACCCACTTCTAATATTCACCATCAAACCTCTCCTTAGATAAATTCAGATAAATTAACTAGTGAAAGGGGAAACACTTTTATAACAAAAGTTATGATCCCAACTCCAAATGGTTACAATGAAATAGGATCTACTCACATTGATGAGATGCATATTCATCTTTGTCAACTCATTTCTAACCAATGGAACTATCTGTAATAGATTAAATAAGCTCCTAACCGCGAAACATAGCTTTGCAAACAATAGAAAAATATTGTAGAACTTTGCCTTGCAGACATAGGGCTAAATAAATGACAATTAAAGATTATTAACGCAATAGCATGTGTTCAACCATTGGCCAAAAAAACAACATTACCATGAAGAAACAAGGTACACCCTTCATTAAACCAAAAAAACACTCCATGATTACAAATTCCAAAATTTCATTAACATAGATGGGTCCAAGACCTCCTTGCACAAATTAGACAAAAGGGGTGTCGTAGGGCTTTGCACATTCACATTGTAATTGAATTCCTCATGCCTTGAGACATAACCTTCCTAGTAGGACAAAACATGTAATGAGCAAGCAACTATTTCATGCCTTTTGTTAGTCTCTTCAAACTAATGCTTGCACCCAACTAACTAATTGAGTGATTTGCAGTTTGGAAGCCAAAGAACCCCCTTGGCACTTCTTATGCCTTTTTAAATAGCTTCCTACCAAGAATAAATCACTAACACTTACTATATCATCTCTTTTTACCACCAATAATGACAACATATTCCCGTTCTGCAACCTATATTTGGTGTTGCTAGATCCAATCACTTTCTCTTGAGCAGTGATTGCCTTCCTCCCACTAATATCAACAACCTTCCTCCCACCAACAACCTTCCTTTTCTTAACAACCTTAGTCCTACCAATGCCAACAATTTTAGGCTTGCTAATTCCAACAACTCCCAATGCCTTGTCATTAACTAATATCGATCAACGCCACCAACACTACCTAATCGATGCCAATAATTTTTTTACTCATCGATCCATCCTTCATCATCTACTTCTCCATACAAAACCTGTCAATCCTTTCTTCATTGTCCACCTTAGTGTTAATCAATACACATCAACCCCTTCAAAATCATCATCTCTACTCATCCAACCTCCCACAAGTGGACCCCCATTGGGTTATACTCGATTCTTTTGGGCCAATCCTTGCCGCCTTAAGATTCAATGAAAGAGTGGTGAGTCAATCGAAGTTCCTTCCCTTAACCACATAACCTTTGCTCGAAATAACCACTCTTTATGCACCAATTGAAATTGGTAGGGGATGCATTGCCATGGTGGTAGAGTTTTACTTAGAGACAATATCATAAGGAAAGTTGCCTATGACCTTTGGAATTGTTTTAAGAAAACATTGAAAAGTAGTTCCATCTCATTCGGTATGAACAAGATATGAAAAGCAAGTAGCAGTATCTTTAACATAAACAAAGGTAAAAAGGTAAAAGAGATATGATAGAATTCCATTGGCTCGCAATCAAATTACTGATTGTGGAGGAGAAAGAAGCAATAATGCAAATATTTCAAAGAATTACATAGCCTCATCCAAAAAGATATATCATTGTTCAATTGTTCAATACTAGCACATTGGGTGATGTATAGGCTAAGGCTAGGTATGTGGAAAGCAAAGGGATATTGGATAAAGGGTACCAATGGTGTTGTCATTTTTCAACTTGATACACTTGAAGTCTAGTATTTCATGAATATGTATGATGTTGATCGTGAGTGGCATTGATTCATGGACGCAATGGGGGGTGTCGATGTAGATAATGTGTCATAATGCAAACATAGATTCCATACGGAAGATGGTATGCTCTATTACTACCTAGATTTATGTTCCTAAAAGGGAATGCCAACTCTAGTTGATAAAGGGTAGTAAGGGATTTTCTTATGAATAAGACCTTGGCCAACCTATAGAGGTGACTCTAGTGGAATTGCATGCAAGCAAATGCTAAGAACGCATTAGACAATGTGCGTTGTGGAGCATCTCTAAGCCTCCAAACCAAAATTTGGAACTTAGATGTCACTTCCAATGTCCTTTGAAACCATGGGAGAGAGATTCTATTTATTTTGTAGGATGGTTGTCAGGAACACAATGTCATCACAATTAGATATTTATGATTGTTGATAAAAGAAATATGTATGTGTTTATTCCTTGCAAAATTTTGGTTATGGGGTAAGATGCAACAACATTGTTTTTACATGTGTGAATGTTGGGTTGTTTACATCTATTATGTTACATAGGGACCCTAACTTTCTCAACCACCTTTGGATCACATTGTCGATAGTGATGGACATCGAGATATCTCAATTGGGTCTACCTCAAGTGGTTGAGAGGAAAACTATTATACTCCCCACATGAGTTCAAACTTGCTTGTGAGCCAATTATTGATGGGGGGTCTTAGAGGCTAGAGGGTTAGATGATAAGTGAGATGTAAAAAGAAATGAGTGACACCAAGTTAAAAAGGAGTATCTCCTTCCATTTGCAAATAGAGGGACAAAGTGAAGTTGTTAATTACATATTGGTACAACTAATTGGATGGTATAATCACAAATATTTAAAGTCATGGGATGAGTGCCCCATATGTTTAGCATGCACATGATAAGGGAAATCATATCATGTATCATTGAGACTTTCACCTCTTGAGATGTCTTGAATTTTTGTAGTAAAGCTTCAAAGATGTAAGAGAGATTCCACCATGAAAATTTCCAAATATTAGTCTTCAAACACAAAAGATATTAAAAGAACTCACCATGAACAACACAAGAATATAGAGAGAAGAACCCTTAAGGTAAGATAACACCATCAAATGCTCCCTATGGAAGGGATCACTCCACAAACCATGGTTATTGCAGGACAGTACAATCCAATACACATTGAACACAATGATACTCATGTATTTATACTTTCTTATGAGTATTTCTAGGGACCTTATGCCAACTGCGCCTTGTTATTATATTATTTCCTTTTAATTAGAAAGTAGACCTATTACATTATTATGGCCATATTACATTAATTATACCTTTGGATACATCCCTATGTAGTCCATATTATCTTCCTTAGGTATATTACATTCCATCCCCTTTGGCATTGGCATGTTTCATCCTCAAAACATGGGAAGAAGCCATATAATATAACCTACTAACAATATAGCCAAATGTGGAGATAGGGTCTAATTGTAGTAGTCTTTTCTCGATTTTGATCCTAGTTTCTTCTTTGGACCCATGTCTTTGCTGTGATGCTTTGATATCTCCACGCATTGCTTTTAGTCTTTGATGTGCCTTCATATTGGCTGCCTTTTTGATTCCATGTTGCCCCATATGAAGTTTTGTTGACGTCCACACCCTTGTTTTGATGACTGTTGTTTCCCTAAATGGTGCAGGTGGTGATATATAGCAACTTTTGTCATTGAATCTTCTTTATTTGATTATTCAACACTTTAGCTACTTCTCACACCCTTATTTTGATGACTGTTGTTTCTCTAAATGGTGCAGGTGGTGATATATAGCAACCTTTGTCATTGAATCTTCTTTATTTGATTATTCAACACTTTAGCTACTTCTTCCTTTTTATGTCCTTATTGGGTTTTTTTTCAAGTTTTTCTTTAGGGTATTCTTCTAACTCAAGCTTGGAGTTTTCATTTGATTTTTCTTTCTCTAGCTTTCCAACATGCAATTCATTAGTTTCGTCTTCTTTTTTAAGCCTTTCCATCGGATTTTCTTCAAGTGCTTTTGTAATCTTTTCCTTTCTTTATTTTAAATGTGATTTCATCGTGTGGTCCCTTGGGCCCTTCTTACTTACTAAGAGACGTATCCTATATTGTAATCTTCTTTTTCTTGTACCCGAACTTCAAAAACTACTTTTTCGCATTAATATATAACGATCTCTAGAGTGATTTCATCCCCTGGTCCCTTGGGTCCTTCTTACTTACTCAGAGACGTGTCCTATATTGTAATCTTCTTTTTCTTTTACCGAAACTTCAAAAACTACTTTTTGCACATTAATATATAACGATTGGGCACATCATACATGCTATTGCTTTTATAAGCTTCAATTGCCCTTTTATAAGCTTCAAAAACTACTTTTTCACATTAATATATAACGATCTCTAGAGTGATTTCATCCCCTGGTCCCTTGGGCCCTTCTTACTTACTCAGAGACGTGTCCTATATTGTAATCTTCTTTTTCTTTTACCGAAACTTCAAAAACTACTTTTGCACATTAACATATAACGATTGGGCACATGCTATTGCTTTTATAAGCTTCAATAGTCCCTTGGTTGCGAGACAAATGTCTGTAATATCCTGCCATTGTTTGCAAATTTATGTTTTGGTTTTAGTAGATTATAAATTACTACGACTATTTTCGTGTAGTTTCGTTGGTCATAAATGAACTAATAGTGACGATGAACATCCAGTCAATGAGACTGTCTCCTAACTCGCTGAAAGTGTGGGATTTTGGATTAGTTGTATATACTAAATTAAACAATCGGAAGATATCGACGAGGCTAAGTAGATGTCACTGTTAGTCGACCTGCATGTTTAAGTTATATTTTGACCAAGAACACTTAGTTACATATAAAGAGGGAATCTCATGAAAGGAGGTCTCTACCAGAAGTTGTCATTTATATCCCCTCATTTATTTAAAGGGTGGGCAGGATCAAGTTAGGGATATTTAGTAGTCATGGAGGATAAACAATTTGTATGGTATAACGTAGTCATAAAATTCCTATAATTGATGTCGAGTAGGCCAAGCAGGTTAAAGGCTGAAGGCACTAGAGATGCTCTCTATGTAGTATCCTACCAGTGAATGTTGCTTCAGCTAATTAAGGATGGCAAGAGGCAATATGTGCAAAGGCTTGAATACCATCAGTCTTCAGTAACCATTGACCACTTTAATGGACCTATCATGCAAAGAAATCAACTCAAATGTGCTTAACTCAATGTGGAGGTCGGACTGATGACCAATTTTGATTTAGAATAGTTCTAACAATTTAGAACCTTAGAAACAATTCTAATTAAATTGCATTCTTGCATCAAGTCTGACATTAATAAAAGTTTTTCGTTTTCATTTATTTTTTTGAAGTTAGTGACTGGAGTTGGAAAAGTGTTTCCTGTCTATGTGGCATGACATCAAAAGTTTGACTTTGGCTGTCTGAAATTTGGTTAGTCTTATACATTTCAAATGTATTAACATTGTCACTATGGTGGATTTGGTAAAATATTTGGGGGACACACGTTCAAAACGTCTTTACAATACGAGATCTCGTTGGATGGCCACTGCAAGTCCATGCCCATCTTTGTATTTCCTGGTCACATATCGCATTTGATATGACCAAGGTCCTGGGGTTTAAGGAGCACAAGGAGTCAAAGCTAAATTATGCAAATTTTCCTTGTGGATATTTTAAAAATGAAAATTCCAAAAATTGCGTGGCCTTGTTTCCATTTTTGTCGGTAGCACATGCCTTTTTAAGTGGATTTTTATCATTCCTGGGTTTTGGTTTGCAATCAGTATACGTAGTTGTGACATTTTCTGCCGATAGGCTTTTAACGTGTTTTCATACTTTCTAAAATTGAATCTCTTACAATAAAAAAATATGAATCTATAATGGTCCCTCTAAATCTCTACACTGGTTAGAATGGTTATTCACAGTGGCCTAAATTAATCCATGGAAAATGATTTCTTCTAAGTGGCCTAAATTGATGTCTTCGTCGGTAGCACATGCCTTTTAACTTTTAAGTGAATTTTTATCATTCCTGGGTTTTGGTTTGCAATCAGTATAGTTTTGACATTTTCTGCAGTATAGTTTTGACATTTTCTGCTGATAGGCTTGTAACGTGTTTTCATATTTTCTAAAATTAAATCTTCTACAATAAAAAAAATTATGAATCTATAAGGGTACCTTTTGATCTCTACACAATGGTTAGAATGGTTATCCACAGTGGCCTAAATTAGTCCATGGAAAATGATTTCTTCCAAGTGGCCTAAATTGATCCATGGAAATGTTTGTCTGTTTTGTTTTTTTGTGTTTTTTTTTTGAATTTAAAGAAATATCTAGGTAGATCTACTTGAAAGGATCACATCCTATTGGTTTATTAGCAAAGCCTAACCTTGAGGCTCTTGAGGAGAATTGATTCCGCGACCTCATTACGACTCTCTATCAGCGAGGTGCTTTAGCAATGCGAACTCGACCAATTGAGCTAACCCATAGAGCTATTTCATAAAAAATGATAAACTTTGCAATTTGAATATTACTTTGAATGATCTTTGAACTTTTCATGAAAGGTTTGCACAGAGAAGACATCCAAAAATGTTGGAGGAAGTAGTGGCCAAGAAAATAATTAACCTTGCTGAATCTAAGAGGTTTTATGGCATGGTGAAAGTGCAGTCTTTGGATTTGATGTGGTGAGGTTTTAGTGTTTTTTTGGGGTGCAAAAAAGCATTTGAGCAATGGCTATTGATGCTTAATACGAGCAGAAAAATGGTTTTTAAGTTTGCTAGGTGTTCGATGTAAAATCCAAAAAATATTTCAATGAAACTTGAATTTTCGGAGCAAAATTATTTTACCTGCTTATCTTGTTGCTCATATTTCCACTAAGATTTCATACGTTTTGACGTTTGTTGATTCATTTCTAAAATAATACCAATATTTGCAAACATTGAAACTAAATGATTAACAAATCCAGTACCCGTGCTGTTCAAACACCAAAAGCCACTTTTAAATATATGTGAGTTAAGTTGAATTCTATATGAAATTTGTACATATATGATATAACTAAGCCATTGCTGTTCTGATGCATGCAATCATGCCAAATGGCTATTGAAAGGATCCGTCTTGAATTTACAAAATGCTTTCCTGGTACTTTCCAGATATGATGAAACTAACATAGATCCATGCTATTACAATAATTGGAATGCACCAAGATTTTGTTTTCTACACTGAACATTATTTGGCATGTGTTTTTATTCTTATGCCCAGGCATACCGGTGTGGTAGTTTATGGGAAGGAGTATTACTTTGGGGGTGGTATTCAACACAGCTCTACAGGGCAAACTCCATATGGAAAACCGTGGAAAGTGGTTGAGTTGGGTGTCACTCACGTCCCGATGGAAATGTTTGAAGAATTCCTGGAAGAAATAAGCCCTCGCTATACAGCTGAAACATATAGTTTGTTGCACCATAACTGTAACAACTTCAGCAATGAGGTTGCACAGTTTTTGGTTGGCTGCAACATCCCAGATTTCATCCTTAGGCTCCCACAAGAAGTGATGAACAGCCCAATGGGCCCTTTAATAAGTAAGTCGTTTTCAATACAGATGTTTATGCAGAAGAGTGGATGCGAAGAATGTTGCTGAGCTTGAGCGTTATATCACTAACTCATTTTTTTTTCATTTGTATTTTCCCATTTTCTGTGAAGCAGTGCCAATGATAATGCAGTTTGAAGCTACTCTAAGATATGGAGGGGTACCTCAAGTTCCTCATATGGGTGCTTCGTTACCCACGTCCAACCTTGTGCAGCAGCGAGGAATATCAAAATCCCCAAACAAGAAAGAATATAGAGGGGTGTCCGAATCAGTAAAAGTTGAAACTAATGTTAGCAGCAATATACCACCTACAGTTAAACCTGTCAGTCATCTATTAGATGACTCAACCAACTCAGATGCCAAAGGGCCCAATAATTGTAATGAAGCTACGGGTGAAAGTGGATCAAACTGTTTGGAGGGTGGAGCTCAACCAGAAGATCCCTTGGGTGATGCACGGGCCAAAGTTCAAGAAGAAATTACTTCTGAATTTGCTACTTTAATGGCTAATGGCAGTTTGCGGGCCAGTGAAGCAGCGGCCATTGCAACACGTCGAGTAATGGAGAAACATGCTACTCTCAGTGCTACACCATCTCAGGGTTAAAACAAACCAGTATCACTGGTTAAACTAGGTTGAATTCCTAGTTGGTATGAACTGTTTGTAATTTCCAGTACTGGGATGATGATGACAAAGGCAGTGGTATTCTACTCGCACTTTTTAGATATGTAAGACTCACGGACCATAGGCTTGTGGTTCAAAATTTAATCCTAGAAAGCCCGTGCTCTCCCAAATTCCAGTATCTACTCTGTGTAGAATGTGAGAATACCATTAGTGAAATTCAGTACAATACACTGTTTAGCGATTGAGGTGTTCCGATAACATCTATGGCATATATTCAAAAGCATGCAACTGTTTCAGTTTTTGTTGAAATTTTTTGTTCATTGTCCCATGTTTTCCTAACCATATTGAGTATGTCGTAAATATTTGATGAGTTGTTTCTATTTTGTTTTTGTGAGTAAAAGAAAAATATATAGTATATAGTTTAGAGTTATTGGTTGGAATTTGGTTAAATGATTTTTGGTTAATTTGTAATATTTTATTGTTTGAAATGTGTTTTTGATTGTATGTATAAATTTAGTTTCCAATTTTTTTTTGGACACTTGGATTGTGGAGACTTAAAGGAGTTTTTGGTTGGAATTTGGTTAAATTGTAATATTTTACTGTTTGAAATGTGTTTTTGATTGTATGTATAAATTCAGTCTCTGAAATTTTTTTTGGGCACTTGGATTGTGGAGACTTGAGTTTGAGATTTCAATAAATCCTCGCAGGGGTTTTTGGCTTAAATTTGGTTAAATAATTTTTGGTCAAATTGTGATATTTTGTTGTTTAAAATGTATTTTTGATTATATGTGGATTCAGCTTTTGAAACACTTTTTGGGTACTTGAATTGTGGGGAATTTAACAAGATTGTGATTTCAATAAATTCTCACTGAAGTTTAGACAAATATTATCTGAAAATATGGTTGGAAAAATTTCAAAATATGTAAGTAAACTACAGCATTCATATTCTTTTTTTTTTTTTATCCATTTTACTTTATCATTATCTAATCATTTGCCACACGATTATTTTTCGAATTATGCATTATAGTACTTATATTTCTTTCACATACATATCTGTATGATGTGATTGATGTGAATGATCTGACAGTTGTATATAATGTAAATATTGTACACTGGGCTAATACAAGCTTCTTCAGGGGACTCGCCCCCCATTTAAAATACTTATATTTTTTTCACATACATATTTATCTGCACATTTTTGTATCCATACTTCATATGTTTATACACATTCATGTATCCAAATTATATATTCCTGTCACATTCATATTTCTTCATATTTATTCTTAATTTTAATATTTTAATTATTCAATTTTAATAATTTAACTATTCAATTTTAATAATTAAACTTAAATTTTTAATTTTTTTTACAAATTTTAAATAAAATTAAAAAAGACGGCCAAAATCATTTCATTGTTAATTAACTTCATTGATATTGATATTTTTTTGGGGTCACCTTCTCATATATATATATATATATATTATTTATATTATATTATCATTTCATTGTTAATTAATATCATTGATATTGATATTTTTTGGGGTCACCTTCTCATATATATATATATATATATATTATATGATTAACGTTGCTTTTACATATCTAATTTTAATTTGAAAAGTTTATATATATATATTTTTATATATAAATTAATTTTAAAATTTTGATATTTATTTATTTTTTAATAAAATATTTTGTTAATATATATATACAAAATAATAACAATTATATATATATATATTTTGCATTACTATTATCAAAAGGTTACAAAGCTTCTATTTTTGGTGAACTTTGAAGAAGGCTAGACTAGAGATTGAACACTAAGATTTTTAAGTTTTGTTGATTTTGTTTGATGAAAGAATTAGTTAGAAAAAAAGAATATAGGATAGGAGGATTATGCAACTCTGACTAAAAATGAGTTATGATTGGACATCTTGAGGAGCATATCGGGCTTTTATCCATAACTTCTAGTTTGTCTTCAAATTCAGCAAGCTTGTAAATGTTCTACTCCTAGTCTGTGCGATAAGTTGCCAGAATGTGCCCAAGAAGAATCTTGGCGTGCCAGTAGACATTGATTGCCTACAAATTTGGCACAATTGGAAGTGCTTGTGTTTGGAATCTATTGTTGAGTTTCAACTTGCATATGTTGATCATAAGTGTACTTGCGATCCTGCCTAACTAGGGCTTTATAATGGGCAATTTCTTGGAGCACCATTTTTGGAAGGATTTGCTCTAGCGAGCTTGGGATTACTTGGCTTGATTTTGGGCTCTTTGTTGGGTGATAGGGGGAGGATTGTTGGGTGAGGGAGAAGTGATGGAGAGGCGGCTTATGCCCTTGCCACAGTGAGAGGTTGAGGGATTGTTGTGGGTCATACTGTTGAGAAAACGTTGTTTGAGGTGAAGAAAGAGGGGCAAATGTTTGGGAATAGGATAATCCGATGACAGAGAGAGACATGTGAACTTGAGGAACAAGGGCTTGAGAAGAGTGTGATGATAACATGGGAGTTGAGTTAGAGGGATTAGGAGAGTTGAAAGAATATAAGAATTCTAGATAGAAATAGGTCGTTGGGTTTTGTAGTGCTAGTCCATAGATCGAAGTATCTCATGAGTGGTCCAATTTGTAGGAATGTGAAGACAGGAGTTGAACTGTAGTGAGAATGATCTTACCCCGATGTTGGAGGAGCATGTAGTGAAGAGGTGTATGATCCAAATTGCTATTGTTCTTAGTGTTGGTAGTCTTTGAAGGAATTCCCTTGCTAGAGTGGATGGAGTAAGTTGCACTGTATGGTCCTAATAAGGTGGTGAGGGCACCTCGATAGAAAGAGTTTTTCCAAGGTTGAGAATAGGCATTTGTTCCATTGTCAAAATGCACTAGTCATACTTTAAAGAGATCCTTGCCTTAGTAGATTTGCTGCCAAAATTGTGCTTGGTACCAAGGTTATGATTATGAGAGGTGCTGCTAGTAATATTGTCCTCGATGGATTGAGATGGATCTCTTGATTATGATGGTATGTTATCATTCCCGAATGATGTAACAGAGTGATTTGAACTCGTTGAGAGGAGGTTTTCCCTGAGGTTGAGTATGCTTTGTGCGTGTGATCTTGATGGTGTTGTGAAACCGATGGAATGAGTATTATAGAGATGACATGTTGAGTGAAGTTGTGGTGAGTGGTAGACAATGACGATTTCCACCTAATCATGAATTTTCATTGAATCATTGTGAGGTAGGGGGTTCATGTTAGGGCACCCTCTTTCGGAAATAAACGATTATTTAAATAATGATATAAATATATAAAATAATAATAATTTAATATTAAAATTATAATCAACATATATATTAAATTAATATTTAAAAACCTTTATTTGTGAAATAAAGTGTTTTGGGTAATCTAACCATGAATAAAATTTAAAAAATGTATGCATTCTACCTTATAACACATTAAAGGCTAATATATAAGAAACGTGTTAAACGAAAATTCATATTCATATATTTGTTCATTATATCAAAGTTCATCATGTCACTTGTGTGAATTGAACTTGGGTAGGGGGGATTCCAATCATTCCTCCCAAACACCCTAGATAAACTCAATTAACACACACACATACATATATAAGTAGTCTAACTAATAGATGAAATGACTCTTAAGTAGTCTAACTAATAGATGAAATGACCCTTAAGTAGTCTAACTAATAGATGAAATGACTCTTTGGCCGGAATTCAACTATACTATCTTTAGTAAGATTATGACTTTTTATTGTTTAAAATATGTTTTTAAATGCATAATGGATTCAACATCTTAAAAAAGCCGAGACACTTTATCTACCTTCAATGATTTTTAAAAATCTTCACTAGATTTTGGACAAAATTGTCTAAAACAAGTGTTCGGAAAAGGGCCATTTTATTTATTAGTTAGATTGTGTGTGTGTGCATAATTGAAAATTTTCATATTATAAACAAATGTTTGTAATATATATATATATATATATATATAAACTATGATGAGAATATTGTATTAAATCAAAATCCATACCTAGATTTTGGCTTGTACAACAGGTGAGTACAATGTAAATTCTTCAAGGCCAATTATATTGTAATTTTATGACTGTCTTTATTTTCAATATCTATTAGCTATTTTACTATCTTAAAACACACAGGGTCTTTGGAGGTGTAGACTATCCAAACGTTGTGCCAGATACAAAGAAAATTTACATTGGATATGAGACCCACTCTTAAGAAATAGTTGCACGAGAAGGTACACCATTTCTCATTAAGACTCCTTGTTTAAGTCTACACTTTTATTGACGAGATCATTTGCAACATAATTATTCATTCTCAACACATGAAAAAAAGCTAATAGTAGAGAAGTCTAGTTTGAGATTCCTAATTTAATCAATAATGCTTCACAACTTGCAATCCTTAGGCAAAGATTTATAAACAACATGATGGATAAACATCGACGAATCTACCAACACCACCAAATCTTCAATATTTGGTTCTTTGGCCAAAAGGAGCTCTTGTAGTAATCTATGCCTCTGCTACATTATCTGCCTAATTGCCTAACCCCTAACTACACTCAATTTCAATTTGAGAATAACCCTTCCCGCACCTATCACTCCAATGTAAAAGAAATAATAATAAATAAACCATTATAGAAATTATATTTTTTAATTAATAAAATATGTTTATAATTAAATTGGGAGTAATTATAATTTGGCAGCAATTAGCAGCTTTGCAGCGATTTTGTTAATTAATAATATATCTATATTGAAGCTTAGAAATCCTCACTCCACCACTCACCCCACCACACACATGTTTTTAGTGGTCATATGAAATCTTGATGATATCTCATGCCTATTATGAGTGATAAGATGGGCAACCGTGAAATTAAGGTGGAAAGGGGATGCATGTTTTACAAGGTACGCTCCACCACTTATGTAAAGACATGTACTCAATTAGAAATGTTAGGGATGTTTATGCTTGTGAATCTGTTGCTTCGATATCTAGTGTACACATGGCATCCTATGAAAAATTGCCTCGTCATATGTTATCATTCTTTCACCCATGTGGCTGTGGAATTTTAGAGGTGGCTAACGAATGCTGTGTTTCCTAAAACAATGACGTGGCACACACCATTTACACAATAATTGAATTAAATAAATAAAGGGAATACAATGGGGAATGGACTTATATTTATTAGAGTTGTATGTTTTAATGTTTCAATATACCCATGGGATGTAGGTTAGTTGGTTTGCATGGGGTTTAGTTCCCAGGAGGTTACATGTTCAAACCTCATGGGGAGGAGTTGAAGATGGGAGCCACTTTGGGGGAATTAAACTTCCCAAGGAGCGTACAGGCTCAATCACGCCTCACACAATCTTGGTCATAAACATCCCATTGTGGGTGGATTGGTCTTCTTCCATCCAATACAAGGGCTACCCCCAACCTAGGCTTAGCTTGGTCACAAAATAAATAAATAAAGCATCCCATTGTGGGCGGATTGGTCTTCTTCCATCCAATACAAGGGCTAGCCTCGACTTAGGATTAGCCTAGTCACTAAAAAAAATAAAATGTTTCAGTATGTTTTCTTAAGTTAAAATTAAGGATGAAATGTAGCATCAATAATATAAGAAATAGTTTGAAGAATGAGATAAAGAGGAAAAAAGGTGTTTATTGGATAAAAATATATTTAAAAGTTATGGACAAGAATGTTACAAGAACCAGTTTAAGGGGTTAGCTCAATGGATTGTTGTCAATATTGATGAACATTTGACTAGTTATGGGCCAACATGTGGTTGGTTTGAATCCCGTTAGATGAGGCAAATATTTGCATTTATGGGTTTACTCAAGATGTCTTCCATGGCTATGGGGAAGCATCCTTTTGATTTCCCACAAGGTTTTCCATGAAAGAGAATGAATCCTACAAGAAAGGTAAACAAAGAAACACACTATAAGTGACTTGTTCAATAATCAAATAAAGCACTAGCTCTTGTGACCTAAGCACAAGATTAAGCTTGAGATGATCAACCCTAACATGCTTATCCTCCATAAAATTTATTTATTGATACTAGATGATATTTTTCTTAAGTTGGCATTGTAGTCTCCTCTTGGTAGTGTGATTGAAAGTGGGGCATGTCTTTAGCCTTCACCAAATAGAAGCTTGTAGATGGCCATTGGTGGGTATGTTCCAAACAAATACATGATGCTTGGCTAAACAAAATATGTTGCTTAAGATGCAAGAGAAATACTTTCTTTACTTTTTCTTATGATCCTTGTGGAAGTTAACATTAGAAACAAAAATAACCTTCATTATGTGATCTTTAGTCATTGAGGGGTTGCCTCTAGGTTACTTGGATATTCAGAGTCCTAATACACTTATTTTAGACATGCCAAAACCATTTAACATCTATATAAATTTTATACACCTCTTAGCCTTGGCTCATGACTCTATATATAACCAAAATCTCATGACCTCCATTACATGGAAATAAAAAGCTTATAGAGATCATCGACTTTTAACCTTAGAATTGCAATGTGCTTAAATACTTTTCATGTTGAGATACTTTTATTTTTGTGAAATATATACAATGACCTCGTATTTATAGGACATTATTGTGTTGGGTCTTCTTTTGGTTTTATAAATCGCTTATATTTTTAAGTTTGTCTTTGCAAATCACTTTTTCAGGTATTGAAAACCTAATTAGAAATAAATCACTTATAATGGTTGCCCTATTAATAGAGTCGAGCTCCTTATAATATGAGTAAGGAGTCACTTGGTACCTCATTTCCCTAGTCAACATGGTCTTGATAATTGTGGAACATGCAAGGATTGCTATAGAGTTTGACAATTTTGTTAGAGAGAGGTGAGAGTCCAGACACAATAAATGTTTTATGAACTCAACAAAATGATAATTCATTTTTGTGTTTTGCTTTTAACAAGATTCGGTGAATGAAAACCCCCAAAATCGATAATGAGAAATGGCTTTGGATTATTGTTGAGAATGACCCCACTTTTACAAAGTAGGGACCCACATTGAATGTCAATGATGAACATCTATTAGATGCTTGGTTATTCTTTGTTGTTGTGTGGGTCATGCGAGTTATGTTTAGGCCTTGGGCCTAACATTTATTTGAACCAATGTTTTTATTTATTTGGTATGCAATCATCGTTATTATGATTTCTTTCAATTTTGATAGTCTCTTCATACTTCTATAAGAGAAGAATTAAGCATCTCGTTATGATGCATTAATGACAATATATGCATACATATACATCATCGGTATATGCACATAGACACGATGAATTTTTATACAACTACATTTGATAGTGCATGCACTTATGCACATTGTTATTAATGTCACAACATATGATGCTTAATGCATATGGAGCATTAAATGCAAACATCCTAGGCTTAAACCAAAAATCTCGTTGGTGTGTGAAGGAGGGAATGTATTTGATCTTCTAGAGTTTGTTTCCCTTCATAAACAAAAATACTTAACACATGCCTAACAAATTATATTGGTTTAAATGAACCTTAATATTTCTTTATAACAAGTGATGTACATACTTTTCTTAATAATGAAAGTTGTTTTTATGTTAATAAACTTAGAGAATAATAATTAAGCATTTATGATATTATAACATATATCACTGAAACTACTTTTAATTATATTAATGTGACTTTTATAGATTATTATTATTATTATTTTTAATCAATTTTTAAGTTATTTCAGAATATCATTTTACCATGATCTTAAATAACAAAACAAAAATAATAATTTCAAAATTATTATAGATAATAATAATGGAAATATGATGAACAATATTTTATGAATGCAAAGATATTTCAAAATAATTATGAATGTTATTATTTTTCATAATTTCTATATACTTTGTACCCAATTATAACATAATAAACATTGGATCATCTATAATAACAATTTTACCAAGATTTAACCTAGAAAAATGAAGATTTGACCAAATTCTTTTTCATAATTTATATATACTTTGTACCCATAATTATAATATAATAAACATTGGATCATCTATAATAACAATTTTACCAAGATTTGACCCAAAAAATGAAGATTTGACCAATTTTTGTTGTTGTTGTTGGATTTTAGCCAAGAACTCCAAAATTCTCATGGATAGACAATGCCTAATAATATCACATGTATATATCATAACATCATTATTATAATAATACATATGCTAAAATCAAAACCTTAATATCATTAATTAAAATCCATATTTTGTATAAACATGTAATCCTATCCTCACCTCACTTCCAACCTATTAAGATGCACTCATCGAGATTTGCCTCATCCAACAGGGAAGGCTTATATCTTGAGCCATTGACCCATTAATGCGAGGCGACAATATATGCCACCTGTTGGCTTATGACAAGTACATAATCCAACGGGTGTTCTATACTGTTGCCTCGCATTAACGAGTTAATGGCCTAGGATATATTGGTTGCCCACCCAACAAACACACATGAACATATCCATATGTGATTACACTTCCAACCAATGAGAGATCACAATGTCATGGGTTCCCATGGTTGCATCCATGTGGTTACAGAATTTAGATATGGCTACCATAAGTTATGTTCTTCCAAAACAATGACGTGGCACCGACCACTTGTACAATAATTGAATTAAACAATAATGAATTGTGGGTTATAATAAGATGATGTTGGGGACTGGAGTGGGAACTTGGATGACAAGACTCCATTCCCTACTTTACTTGCAGAAATGGACAGCGAGACGCCCTTAAGGGAATTTGAGACTCCTTCCGGAAGATGGCGGTGACAAACAACATCCATGGAAGGAGAGCAGTGAACGTTAACAACAATAGAAGCAACCACTCAGTCAGTGAATGGGGAGGCAGTCATTAGAAAATACGCGTGTTGTCACCATCAACTTCTACGACAAAGGAATCAGTGGAAATAACATCGAGTTAAATGATAGTCTAAGGAGGCCACATTGTCATCCGCAAAATAATGGAAAATCTATCACAATTTTAATGATTAAAAAGATATCATAAAAAAAATGATTCAACACTTCCACAATTGAATTTCTTGAAAAAAATTCACTGAATTCCAATGAAAAAGTCACCTTCCACACAAAATCACAACGTTGATAGCTTGATACGCCTTTTGAGTGAATTTTATTTTTTTCTCAGACTCTAAAAATATTTAACGAATTTGTTCTTTTCTCCAGCTCTCAAAATATTTAATGAATTTATTTGGTGTCTGATTCGATTTCCGAGACCCAATTGGTACTCCAATTGCAAGATCTCAAGACCCTTTGATACCTATGTCAAACTAAGAGGAGGATTTTCTATTTTTTGGTTTTACCTCATTTTGAGATGTTTTTTTGTTTTTTGTTTGTTTGTTTTTTTTTGGGTGTGTTTTTGGACAAATCAATATATTGAGTATGGACAAGTGTGTCTGGCACTCGCAGTATGCTCTCTCTATGATGATAGAAGGCTGACCTTTACTCTCTTTTGTTGGTTGCCACGATTTTTGGTACTGGCTCTTTGGATTTGTTGGATGGTGCTTGAATTAGCTATGATTGGTGTTCGGTGGAAGTCTTTATCTGCTATACGACTATCTAGACTGAAGCTCAGGAGGTTCCTTAGTTTTCTCTATTTGTTAAATGCTTGTTTTGAAGAATGTGCTAACAAATTTATCAACAGTTTGGCATCAACAACTTTGTGGCTCTTGGACTATTTCCCTTTATGTTGACGCTTTCGGTCAGCGATAATGATTGCTATAATATTCCATTTTCACTATTTATAGTAGTTAATATTATTGTTGTTTGTAGTGGTCATTATTGTTATTACCTTTGTGCACTCAAAAGTATGGTTGCTGGATTTTCTCACACCTATTATGTTATATGGCTTTGACCATCCTTATAATGATATATATGTTCTGCACAATACAATATGATTTTTTTTATTAAAAAATTGTATGAAAATTATTTTTAAATTTAAAATTAAATAATAAATAAATGCATATCATAATTATGATAAAAGTATATGCAAACATTATATACATTTTAAATTAAAAAATTTTCATACAAAATATAATTTTAATATATATATATATATATATATATATATATATATATATATAATAAAAAAAAACCGGCCTGGAGTATGCCGTAAAACTGCTTCTGCTTGGCTAAGAGCTTGTCTTCCTCGGACGTAAGGAAACAGGTTAACGGCCCAAGACCCAGAGGCATCTGGCAGGAGTGAGAGCCTGCTCCCGATTACGGACCACCAGCAGGGTTATACCAGGTGGCGTGGTTTTACTATTTAACAGTGATGAGTCAAACCCAGCATTCGCGGATAGCAGCGAGAGATGGCTGTCCTCACTGTTGGTTTGACACCTGAGTTGATAGGTTTTACCACCTTCGAAAAAAAAAATATAATAAAAAATATTTAAAGAATGATAAAATAAAATGTTTAAACGCTTTTTTTTTTGAATTTTACATATTTCATTCTAACTGATTTTAATTTTTAAAAATATATATATAATTATATTTTTTTACATAAAGATACACTTTAATTTAGATTGAATTGAATCATAAAATAATACGATTAAAGTTTATGACTTCAACGCAAATGGCTTTATAATGAGGTAAGTTAATTATATTTTTAATAAAACTTGATTATAATACTTTAATTATATTTTTAAAGTTTTGGTGGGAATTTAATAAAATAAAATTAAGTGAGATGATGTTTTATTATACGTGTTTATAGGTTTGTTATATTGTAATTACTTTATAGGTTTGTTGTATTGTAATCACTTTATAATTAAAGCAGTATTGAATTTTAGTTTATTTTTTTTGGTTAAAAAAAAATATTATATTAAATTGTTTTTTTTTTTAATTAAAATTATTTTTATTTTTTTGATTGGTTTAAAAAATTAAATTGATGTTTTTTTGAGGTAGTTTAATTCGCAATGACCATGGAAGTAAAGTCTCATTGAACGAGAAGTTTTGGGTTCAAATGAAGTCTCACTGAATTGGAAGTTTTGAGTTCAAATCTTGTGAAGATGTAAGTCTTTGGTTCAAATTCTAGAGACCAACCCCATAATTTTATTTATTTATTTATTTATTTTTCTAAATACTAAAAATACAACCATAAGAAAATATCATTGGAAACTCAAAAAATATTAAGCATTATATAAAACTTTTCTGAATTTCACTTTATCGAACATATCATCTAATTTACATGTTATTAACTAAAACTATAATGAAGTCATACAAAAGAATATTATAACAACATAGGTACTGTTCACTAGGAGACGAGATTCAAGCTTGACTTGCCGCTATTTTCCCTCCTTCGTTGTCGATCGCCTCCGAGTGTGCATGTCGACGTGCTTAATCTGAATGTAATGACCCACCAGTTGACCTTCCAACCTACTCCTTGGGTACTCTCCTTCCCACGGACCCCCGAGCTGCAATGGGGTTGTACAATGGAGGAATGTATTAGCTGGTAGAGGAGAGCACTCTTTGGCTCAAGAGTCCCCTCTCTAAAGTCCTCTACCTCACCAAACTCACCATAGTTCGTAGTCACTACTCTGACATAGTTTCATCCATCCAACAATAGGGTAAAGAAAAAGTCTTTTCTCCCATGGCCTACCCCTCCTTTTATAGGAGTTCCCATAGGTAACATTTGGTCTTTCATGCATAATTAATTATTTTTGATAATCCAATAGTTTTATTATTCACCCACCCATGTGTCACTCCCTCATTAAGGATCTCCAAAATTATTTACATAAATTTTAATTTAAAAATAATATTTTTCTTTACCTCAACAAGATTCTTATTTCTTCTCCTAATTGTCTCTTGATCCCCTTTTTACTCCTTAATTTGTGTTCATTACTAAAGTCAATTGATAAATCAAGATTTGATCCCCTATCAACTCTCTAATTTAACTAAAGTTATCTCTTAGATGGATATTCTTATGTTGGTTGTTGTCACATGGAGGTTCTCTAAAATTTAATTTATTAATCTTATTTTAATTCATCATCCTCTTCTCTTAATTAGGTTTAACTATTTTAAAATTAATATCTATCCTTATATGTATGTCCCTCTTTCCTCTTTTTACCTAATTAAACTACATTATCTACCTAATATTTTCCAACATGAGAAGGGTAGAGTTTTTAAGGTAAAATATTTTATTTCTTCCTATGATTCTCTTAACCCAAGTTTTATTCTTGATTTAATTACCTCGGTTTCTAACATCATTTGTCCTTGATGTGAATTTACCTAGTTTTCATATCTTGATTATATTTATTAATTTATTTATTTTTAATGATTCCAAGGGTACTAAGTTTGGTCGTGCCCTTCAAGAATTTCCCTTGAAGTTCCAAGGGTGTCACGCCTAACAGTTTATTTGTGATGCCAAGTGTGCCAAGTTGGTCGTGACCTTCAAGGAATTCCCTTGAAGTTCCAAGGGTGCCACGCCACTTGCCCTTCAAGCATTTAGTCACTGGCTACGAGGGGAAAGTATAGGTGCAACGACAGAGACCACTATCATTTCTTATGTTGCCTGCTATAGTGAGACTAATGGTGTTGAGGATCAAGGAATCCACCTTGATGTGTGCCCCCCAGTGAAATCCTCATCAGCGAACCAACTTTGGGACCTGCCCCTATGACATCATGATCTTCAAGGTGAAGGTGTTTCAACTTTCCCAACCTAAGTCACAGCAGGAGTGCTTGTGGGTGAGATCAGAAACACTGTCCCACCCCTCCCATGCAGTTGCATCCAATTGTATAACCCCATCACCCATATGGGAGTCATTCGGCCAAGTAACTAATCTGTGCTTTTAACCACTAACATATCATTAGAATATAGATAAACATCTATAACATGTTTTCAAAATTGAACTTAGAATTTCAAAGACAAAATATAAATTTTCATCAAACCAGGTGTCGTCAACTCGTCATATGCGAGTGCCTCTGGTGGTTTCTTGCCGTACTCAATAATCATCAGTATCAAAGTTTCTCAGTGTTAGTCATTGTCATAATAGCATCATCAATATCACCTAGTCATTCGCATCATTGTTCATTGTGAACTAGAACTAATGCAAGTAGGTAACATAGGGGGCACATCCATTATGGCTATTATCATCATAACATCAATGGAAACATAAATATCCATCAAAGCTATCAATATCGTAACATAAATAGAAAACACACATATCCATCAAAGCTATCATCATCATGATATCAATAGAGAGCATATGTATCCTTTACTGCTATCATCACCATAAATTCAATAGAGACCAAACATAACCATTTATGCTACAATCATCATAATATCAATCGAGAACATGCATAACCATTAATGCTACGATCATCATAATACGAATAGATAACATACATAACCATTAATGCTATTTTCATCATAATATCAATGGAGAACATACATAAACGTCACAACCACCTATATCACAACCACTAATAATAGAGTCATGTGTCCGGATCCTCAACTTGAGGTCTTGAAAGAATAAAGTGTGGGCCTTAGGGCTAAATAAATGTTAATGTCATATCACTGTCAGTCAACTAGAGCGGGGCACTACATTCACCCCCTCTTAATAATAGAATTCGTCTTGAAGTCCTTGGAGTAGATAAGGAAAATGGTGACGCATCTCCTCGACGTCCTCCCAAGTAGATGAATTGGGATTATAATTGTCCCACTGGACCTTAACCTAGTCCACTAATTGTCGTCTAAGATGAAAATTTCGCTGGTCCAATATGCAAACTGGTTCGGCCATTACTGTTCCCTCGTCCGAAACTTGCAAATGACCAAAGTTAATAACATGCGAAGGATCTGAAATATAATGACGCAAAACAGAAATATGATACACATCATGCATATGCGCTAAATATGGAGGTAAGGCAAGCCTATATGCCACCGACCCTTTCCTTTATAAGATTTCAAAATGTCCTACAAACCATGGAGACAATTTTTCTCCCTTTCCAAATCTTATAGAGCTTTTTTGGGGCCTTTCTATCAGGAACACCCTATCTCCCACTTCATAACTTCGGTCTATCCGACGAGCATCATCATAGCTCTTTTGTTGATCTTGTGCTTCTTTTAGCCTTCCTCTAATCATAGTCATGGTTCTTCCATCTCTTGCACCACTTCTGGTCCTATTAATACTTAGTCCTCTAGTCGATCCCCACTGAGAGGTGTTTTGCAAGGTCTTCAGTATAAGAACTCAAATGACGCCATTTTGATGGAACTCTGATAACTATTATTATAAGCAAATTCCACAAGGGGTAAAAACTCTTCCCATCTCTTTTGCTGGTCCATCACATATATTCGAAGCATGTCTTCGAGGATTTGATTAGTCCTCTTTGTCTGCCCATCTATCTCAGGGTGATAAGAAGTGCTGAAGTTCAACTGGGTTACCAAGGCTTCTTGGAAACTATTCCAAAACCTTCTTGTAAACACTGCTCCCCTATTAGATATGATCTTCATAGGCACTCCATGCAATCTCATAATCTCATCAATAAAAACTCTGGCTATTTCTGGTGCCTTATATGTAGTCTTAACTAGTATGAAATGGATGCTCTTGTTCAATGTGTCCACCAATACAAATATGGAATCATGTCTTCTGGAGGTCATTGGTAGTCCCATAATGAATTCCATTGATATAAATTCCCATTTAAATTTTGATATCTCATGGGGTTGCAATAATCCTGCTGGATGTTTGTGTTCAACATTTACTCGTTGACACTCTAAGCATCTTGCTACCAAGTTTACGATGTCCTTCTTCATCCCTTTCCAAAAGAAGAGTGGTTTCAAGTTTGCACTCATCTTCTTAACACCAGGGTGTGCCATGTATATTGTGCGATGTGCTTCATTCAAGATTAACTGGCGTATATCTTCATTCGGTGGTACATATATCCTTCCCCGAAATCGTAGTAACCCATCATTATCAAGGGAGTATTCTTCATATTTTGGGACCCTCATTTCCTCCTCCCTCAAACTTTTGCTAACCTCCTGGTACCAGGTGTCTTTAAATTGTAAATCAAGCAGTTTCTCCCTCAAATTTGTCTTTAAGGGAATCACTGAAAATATCTGAGGTCTCCTACTTAAAGCATCAACCACCCTATTTACCGTTTCTTTTATGTAAGTGATATCAAAATCATATTCACTAATTAGCTCAGACCATCGTCTTTGTCTTGCATTTAAGTGGGCTTGAGTGAATATGTGTTGTAGCCCACAATGGTCGGTCCTAAGATAAAACTTTCTTCCTAGAAGATAGTGTCTCCAAATTTTTAGTGCATAAACAATTGCTGCCATTTCTAGATCATGGGTTGCGTAGTTTTCTTAGTGGGTTCTAAGTTTTCTTGATGCATAGGCTATTACTCTTCCTTCTTGCATTATCACACAACCCAACCCTTCCTTGGAGGCATCAGTGCAAACTAAAAATTCTTGTTCCATATCCAACACCTTCAAAATTGGTGTTGTCGATAATAACACCTTTAACCTTTGAAATGCCTCTTCACATTTTTCAATCCAAATGAATTCTTGTTCTTTCTTTGGAGCTCGGTAATGGGGCTTGCTATCTTTGAAAACCCTTAGACAAATCTACGATAATACCCTGCCATGCCCATGAAACTTTGTATTTCATGAACATTGGTTGGTGTTGACCATTCCATGATGGCCTCGATCTTTACCGGGTCTACTCCGATACCAAGTGTAGGGACCAACCCTATAATTGTTCTTTTTTTTAAATAATAAAAATAAAACCATAAGAAAATAGCATTGAGAACTCAAAAATTATTAAGCATTATATAAAACTTTCATGAATTTCACTTTATTGAGCATATCATCTAATTTACATATTAACTAAAACCATAATGAAGTCATACAAAAGAATATTATAACAACATAGGTATCATTCACCAGGCGACGAGATTCAAGCTTGACTTGCCGCTATTTTCCCTCCTTCATTGTCGGTCACCTCCAAGTGTGAATGTCGATGTGCTTAATCTGAATGCAATGACCCACCAGTTGACCTTCCAACCTACTCCTTGAGTACTCTCCTTCCCCGCGGACCCTCGAGCTGCAATGGAGTTGTACAATGGAGAAATGTATTAGCTGGTAGAGGAGAGCACTCTTTGTCTCAAGAGTCCCCTCTCTAAAGTCCTCTACCTCACCAAATTCACTATAGCTCGTAGTCACTACTTTGACATAGTCTCATCCATCCAACAATAGGGCAAAGAAAAAGTCATTTCTCCCATGACTTGCCCCTTCTTTTATAGGAGTTCTCATAGGTGACACTTGGCCTTTCATGCATAATTAATTATTTTTGATAATTCAATAGTTTTATTATTCACCCACCCATGTGTCACTCTCTCATCAAGGATCTCCAAAATTATTTACTTAAATTTTAATTTGAAAATAATATTTTTTCTCACCTTAACAAGATTCTTATTTCTTCTCCTAGTTGTTTCTTGATCCCTCTTTTTACTCTTTAATTTGTGTTCATTACTAAAGTCAATTGATAAGTCAAGATTTGATCCCCTATCTAGTCCCTAATTTAACTCAAGTTATCTCTTAGATGGATATTCTTATATTCATTGTTGCCACATTGAGGTTCTCTAAATTTCTCTAAAATTTAATTTATTAACCTTATTTTAATTCACCATCCTCTTCTCTTAATTAGGTTTAACTATTTTAGGATTAATATTTATCCTTACATTTATGTCCCTCTTTCCCCTTTTTACCTACTTAAACTACATTATTTACCAATATTTTCCAACATGGGACGGGTGGAGTTTTGAAGGTAAAATATTTTATTTCTTCCTATGATCCTCTTAACTCAAGTTTTATTCTTGATTTAATTACCTGGGTTTCTAACATCATTTACCCTTGATGTGAATTTACCTGGTTTTCGTATCTTGATTATATTTATTAATTTGTTTATTTTTAATGATTCCAAGGGTGCCAAGTTTGGTTGTGCCCTTCAAGAACTTCCCTTAAAGTTCCGAGGGTGTCATGCCTAACAGTTTATTTGTGATGCCAAGTTGGTTGTGCCCTTCAAGAAATTCCCTTGAAATTCTAAGGGTGCCACAACACTGTCCCTTTAAGCATTTAGTGGCTGTGAGGGGAAAGTATAGGTGCAATGACAAAGACCACTATCATCTCTTATGTTGCATGCTATAGTGAGACTAATGGTGTCGGGGATCAAGGAATCCGCCTTGATGCGCGCCCCCAGTAAGATTCTCTTGAGAGACCCAACTTTGGGACCTGCCCCCATGACATTGTGATCTTCAAGGCGTAGGTGTTTCAACCTTTCCAACCCAAGTCACAGCGGGAGTGCCGGTGGGTGAGATCAGTGACATTGTCCCACCCCTCCCATGCAGTTCCATCCAATTGTACAACCCCATCACCCATATGTGAGTCAATCGGCCAAGCAACTAATCTCTGCCTGCAACCACTAACATATCATCAGAATATAGATAAACATATATAGCAGGTTTTCAAAATTGACGTAGAATTTCAAAGACAAAATCTAAATTTTCATCAAACTAGGTGTCGTCAACTCGTCGTATGTGAGTGCCTTTGGTGGTTTATTTCCATACTCAATAATCATCAGTGACAAGGTTTCTTAGTGTTAGTCATTGTCATAATAGCATCATTAGTATCACCTAGTCATTCACATCATTGTTTATTGTGAACTGGAACTAATGCAAGTAGGTAACATAGGGGACACATCCATGGAAACATACATATCCATCAAAGCTATCAACATCATAACATAAATAGAAAACATACCTATCCATCAAAGCTATCATCATCATGATATCAATAGAGAGCATATGTATCCTTTACTGCGATCATCATCATAAATTCAATAGAGACCAAACATAACCATTTATGCTACAATCATCATAATATCAATAGAGAACATGCATAACCATTAATGCTACAATCATCATTATACCAATAGATAACATACATAACCATTAATGCTATCTTCATCATAATATCAATGGAGAACATACATAAACAACACAACCACTAATAATAGAGTCATGTGTCCGGATTCTCAACTTGAGGTCCTCAAAGAATAAAGTGTGGGCCTTAGGGCTAAATAAATGTTAATGTCATATCGCTGTCAGTCAACTAAAGCGAGGCACTACACAAATCTTGTGAAGATGTAGTCCTACCAAACTTACAAAAAAATATTGAATTGACAATTTTTATGGGGCTTTATTTTCAAATGATCAAATAATTTAAAAAAAAATACAATTTAAAAATTTTCAAAAAACCATATTTTATAAAATAAAATTTTGAGAAAATTATATAAAAATAATATGTTTACGGTAATTATATCCATGTGTACAACCCTTTTAATTCTACCATATAATCTTTAAAAAATATTTTATTTATTTAATATTCTTTTATAACTGGAATATTGTTTTATTTTTTTTGATTTTCTGTTCAATTATTTCCAAGTCCAAGTGTAATTTATATAAAAAAATAATTATGTGTTCTTTACAAAAACGATTTATTTTTCATCTCTTAATTGTGATTAAATAAAATATATATGTTGCACTCTTTCTACAAAATCTTTTATCGATTAATTACAATTATATATATAGATATATATAAAAGTGGTTGCTGTCATTCTTCTTTCAAGGACAACCATCTTTAATAAATAGATCGTCAACGATTATGATTCTCACGTCATCGAAATGATAAGTGGCATATTATTATTTATTTAAATTTTATATATTTTATTAAATTATTATAATTTTAGGTTAAGGTATTATTTTTTTATGCAATATGGAATTTGTATATAATATTTCAAAAATATATGTAATATCAAATTATTATTCTTTTTACAAGGATAATTTTATTTTTTTTTAAGGTATTTTTTCAAGAGAATTTTTTTTTGATTGGACTTAATATGATGTTAAATATGTTGATGAGAGCTTTAGAGGGGGAGGAAAAGAAAATGGATCCGGCGCGCTCTGCTGTTAACCGCGAGGGTTTCAGTTAGGGCATCCTGAAACCCTATCTCCTCAGCCTGCAGACTCCCTCAGCCTCCGTTTCGAACCTGCCGACCGGGCCCGATTTTTCAGGTCACAACTGTCGCTGTCTCTTTCACCATGGAGCCGGTTAATGAGGTTATGGACACGGAGGAGGAAGTCGATTACTCCGAAGACCCGCACCCGTCTCAGGTCATTTTCGAACGCCCTCCTCTCGCATCATCGTTTGCTGCTCCGGGCCCTCTGCTTCCTGGGTCGCACCCCTCCCCTGCGGTATCTATCCCGGTCCCCCCCCCCTCGGGCACGCCAGAAGGTGTTGTTCTCTCTGAATCGGCTGGACTGGACCTTCCCCCCTTATCTCCGGGAACCCTTCGCTTTTTATCATCAGTGATCCCTCCATCACCGCCTTTCGAATCGCGTCCCCTGTCATCCTCCATCCCGGCTCCACCCTCCTCAAGCCAGCCCCCTCCATCATCGTCTGGTTTCTCCGCGCTCCTCCATTCTCCCTCGGGGTGTTTTGAAACCCCTGCTGTCAAAGTAGTTTCTTCCAGGACAAATCCGCCAGACTGCCTCCCGGATCCCTTGGTTCACCACCCTTCTGCGCCGCGTTCTGGTAAAAAGAGAACTAAGTGTGTCAAATCCACAGCAAAAGACATCTCTATCTGGTTTGGTGAGACTACGGCCATAGCAGAGGCTGCAATCATGGCCAATACTATTCTGGTGGGTCATGTCCGGGGGCGAGCCTACTCTGCGACCCGGTTAACACAATGGGTAAAGGAAATCTGGGGTGGGATTCTGATGGAACTCCCTGAAGTACAGGTTCTCCCCCGCGGCTGGTTTGCTCTACATTTCGCAAAAGAAAATTATACGGATCTGGTTCTGGCCAAATTCTGGCATATTGAGATGGCGCCGGTGCTGCTCAAGCGATGGAGTCCCCTGTTTGATTCAGAACGAGAACAGATTGGAGCTGGGCCTTTATGGGTTCGACTGCCGGGTCTTCCCCTACAATACTGGAACGAAGAGGTATTCATCTGCATTGGAAATGCTTTGGGCACATACCTCGATCATGATCGCACCTTTGTGGAGTCTAGGAACAGAACGCTCGCCCGGATCCTGGTGCACCTAGACACTCGCGAAGGTCTGGAGGAAAAAATCACTCTTCATTGGGGAAGATACACTCGTGTTCAGATCTTAGATTACGAAGGCGTTCCCTTCAGATGCCGTCGCTGCCATAGGGTGGGGCACGTCTTCAAGGACTGCCCGCTCAACCAGAGACGAGCAGACGCACCTGATTCCTCCATCCCCACTCCGAGATCAATCTCTCCGGCTGCTCAACATGTCCCGATCACGAGCATCCCCACTGATACTGCTCCACAGGCTCAGGGTGTCTCGCATGGACGTGCAACTGCTCCGGTCACTAGATCTCGGGCGGCCACAGCATCGGCATCCGCAGGCATACCGGGTAACTCTCTATATCCTTCATTGTCAAATTTGTCTTCATCTCCATTATCATCTCCTTCATTATCTGCTGCATTCTGTTCGATGCCTTCATCCTCCGTCATTGCCCCTGTGGTCACCGCCACTCTACCACCTACATCCCCTACATCTTCCCTCTCATCACCCAGGGGCGCAAATCACCCTTATTTCCTGCGGCCTCGCCCTCACTCTCAGGGTCCTCAATCTTCACACATTGGTTTGGGTATAATTACACCTGGTCCGTCCTCCCTGCCCTCGCGAGGGAGAAAATCTGATCTCACAAAGGCTATCCGGAGAGCGGGGGCAGAGGTAGCCACCGGGAGACAATCCACTATTGATGGGGTACTTAGAGCGAAGAACACCCCTGGACACCTTCCCCCATGAAGTGTCTCTCCTTCAATTGCAGAGGCCTGGCTAGTGCCTCAAAGAAACTAGCCCTCAAGAGATTGTATGAATCCTCTCCTGTCGATATTATATTTCTCCAAGAAACCCTTGGACCTGTGGACTCCATAGCGGCCTCACTATCTTCTATCTTCCCCGGTTGGCAGTTCTCGGCCATGGACTCCTCTGGTCGATCAGGTGGTTTAGCGATTGGATACAATCCTGTTACCATTAAAGCCCAAGGTACTTGGGGGGGACCTGGCTTTCTGGGGCTCGATCTTTTCTCTGCAGACTTGGGCATCTCTCTCAGGGCTATAAACATATACGGGCCGTGCCACCAGCGTGAAGCCTTCTGGAACAATCTTCTGGGCTTATCCATCCTATCTGTTGAACACTTATTCATCGGGGGGGACCTAAACTTTTCTCTGGGCTATGGTGAATCATGGGGAGCCTCAGCACAAATTGATCCCATATCCGCTTACATGACTGATCTATTGGATCGACATGACTTGAGCGATGTCCCTATGATTAAACCCCTACCCACCTGGAGGAACAGAAGGATCGGTGATGCTGCCCTGGCTCGTAGACTTGATAGATTCTTGATGAAAGGATCTCTGCTTCAAAGACTACACCTCTACAGGCAATGGGTGGGGAATGGAGGTATATCAGATCACCATCCTATCTATCTGGAAATAATCGGTCCAAATAAAAAACCAAAGGCGCCATTCAAATTCAATCATGGATGGCTACAGGACCCATCCTACATCAAACTTGTTACGGATTTTTGGCCCTCACACCCGATTGATCGAGCTGACTCCTTGGCTAAGGGCTTCTGCACGAATCTATTGCAGCTCAAGGAACTCTCGATCGAATGGGCTAGGAACAAATACAGGCAGGAGGTAGCAGCTCTCATGCACATTGAAGATGAGCTCACCTCTCTCACCGATGAAAGAGGATTGGGTTTCATATCGGAGGCAGATAAATCCCACTTAGTGGAGTTGGAAAATCAGAAGCAAAAAATCCTCAAAGAGAGGGAAGAATCTACTCGGTTGCGCAGTAGGGCCACCTGGCTTAAGGCCGGAGATGACAACACTCGCTTTTTTCACAATTATGCCAAAGGCAGAAAAGTCAGTAATACTATTTGGAATCTCCCAATGCCCGAGGGTGGAGTGGCAGACACTTTCAATAAGCTCTCACAGATGGGTACAACCCATTTCAGGAACTTATATAAGCAACCCCCGGGTTCCAACATTGCAGATATCATCAACATTGCTGGACATTTCCCCAGGTTTGTAAATGAAGACGAAGCTGAGAGTCTTTTTGATCCGGTGACCCCAGAAGAACTTGAGTCCACCATCAAATGGTTTAAAAAGGAGCGTAGCCCGGGTCCAGATGGATGGACCATCGAATTCTACATTGCCTTTTATGAGATGATCAAAATGGACCTTCTTCGGGTAGTAGAGGAATGTAGAATGTCGGGAACCATGTATAATGCCATCAACTCCACTTTCATTGCCCTGATTCCTAAATCTGACTCGCCCTCCTCTTTTGATGAATATCGCCCCATCTCTCTCTGCAATGTTCTCTACAAAATCATCTCAAAAATCATTGCCAATCGCATTCGACCCATTCTGTCTCGCCACATTGCCCCTCAACAATTTGCCTTCCTGGAACACCGCCAGATTCATGAAGCTATTGGGGTTGCACAGGAGGCCTTCCACTCCATCTGGACAAAACACCATAAGGCCATCATCTTAAAAATTGATCTTGCAAAAGCCTTCGATCGGGTAAGCTGGCTATACATCAAAATGCTCCTCATACATCTGGGCTTCCCCCACCAATTTATCACTTGGATCATGGCTTGTATTACTACCCCTTCTTTCAGTGTGTTGATTAATGGATCAGCAACACCTTTCTTCCACTCTGAGCGTGGTCTCAGACAGGGGTGCCCTCTGTCTCCCCTTCTCTTCCTCATTGTCATGGACAGCCTCAGTCGCCTTATTGAATCTGCCAAGAGAAATGGAGACTTCTGTGGCCTCAAGATATCAGATGACTGGTTCCTCACACACCTACTATTTGTGGATGATGTCATGATCTTCTTAGATGGTAGCATCCGGGACTCGCGCTCTTTCTCAAATATTATCACTCTCTTCTCATCCGCCACTGGGATGCAGGCCAATCATTCAAAGTCATCAATCATTCTAGCCAGAACCGCTGTAAATGAATCGCATATGGCTCTCCAGCTATTTCCCTACAGCTTACATCCCCTGGATCAGGGCCTCAAATACTTGGGATTCTGGATCAAGCCTATTTGTCCCAAAATAGCTGACTGGATTTGGCTAGTGGCTAAATTGGAAAAGAAACTAAATATTTGGAGCCATCGATATCTTTCTCGAGCGGGTAGGCTGGTCCTGATCAAAGCAGTGTTGGAAGCTACCCCGGTCTTCTGGATGGCATTGGCCTGGATCCCTCGCAGCATTTTATCTAGATTACAGCAAACCTGTAATAGGTACCTATGGAATGGGGCAAAAGAGAAGCGCATATTTGCTTGGATCGGATGGAAGAGGATTGCCATTCCCAAGAAATGGGGGGGCTGGGGGCTCAAGGATCTCCCTTCTTTCGCACAGGCTCTGGCTGCAAAGATGGGATGGACCCTAATCTCTGGGGAAAATCTGTGGACTCACATGGTTTATCATAAATACATATGGCCTCTACAGCTTATGGAATGGATCCGACTTCCGACTTGGCCCAAAGCTGGGATATCCTCCGTTTGGAAAGCACTTCTTCATGCATTACCACTTATCAGAGAAAACCTGATATGGAGAATAAATGATGGTGCTCAGGTCAGGGTCGGACTGGATCCTTGGAATGATAGCGGGGGCAGGCACATATTACCTGAAGCTCTCATCCGGTTCCTGCACTCGCAAGGGATCACTCACATTGCCGATATTGCTGATCAACAGAATACCTCCATCTTTGAACAGCGTTGGAAATCTGCTGACCAGATCAACATCCCTCCTCAATGGCACCAAGATTGGATGTCATATACCAGTGCTCTATCTGAAGCACACATTAGAATCAAACAGGGCCCCGATGAACTTATATGGTATCCTTCCAAGCACGGTATCTACACCCCTAAAGATGGGTACCTCTCCCTCATCTCTCACAAGATCCCGGACCACATATCTTTCTGGTGGAACTCCATTTGGAAACTAACGGCGCCTCCCAGACAGAAGTTATTTTTTTGGTGCATCCTAAAGGGTGTAGTCCCCACGGGAGATTACCTCATGAGACGCGCGGTCCATGGACCATCCTGGTGTATCTTATGTAAACAGGCAGCTGAATCATGTGTACACCTTTTTCTGCAATGCCCTGTACTGACTCACATTTGGCAATCCATTTCCTCTGATATTCGATACTCAGGTCGATGGGAAGGAGATGACATAAATCTTATCTGGGAAAATTGGTACCAACAACACAGGAACTCAAAATTGCAAAGCTTGCCCATCATCATCTGTTGGTACCTCTGGCTGGCTCGGAACCGTTTGACCTTTGAGGATAAAACGGTACTCTGGCCTCAACTCTCTGCAAAGATCATTGCTGTCTTTAACGAAATACCGGAGCCTGTGCAGCCAAAGTCCCGTCGTCCTCATGACCCTCCTCACATCAATCAAAACAGCCCATGGGCTTTTTTCGATGGTGCTGCCCAACAGCAAGGTTGTGGGGGGGGCTTTCTTCTTTACAAATCTGAACAGCATTTCTACAAAGCAAAGCTGGGATTGGGTGCTGGTTCAAACAATTTCGCTGAGCTCATCACCCTTCGCCATCTTCTACATTTTGCTTTGAGCCACAATTGCATGCATCTGAGCATATATGGGGATTCAAAGATTATCATAGATTGGTTCAATAATAATACTGCATGTCACACTCACACACTCAGCAGCATATTGGATGAAATAAATTTATTGAAGGCACAATTTAATGATATCTCTTGCAATCATATCTACAGGGAACACAACAACAGTGCCGACCAACTATCCAAGGAGGCCACGACACTTCCCAGAGGCGAGTGGATGATACAGGAGCAGCGAGGCGCCAATGCATACCAGTACTACCACCGTCCGTATATAGATGCACAGTATCACAGGGCAGCCAGCCCATGAAAATGTTTATGATCTGATATTTATTTTTGGAACATTTTTGTATATAGCTGAAAAAGAAAACAACTGATAGCCCTGCGTGGCAACATATATATATGACGATACAGAACATCCTATAGGATGCATTTTGATTATTTTAGATTGTAATAGAAGCTACAGCTACCCACATGTGTGGTGGAAGAACATACAACATATGCTAACCGCATCTACAACATGTAATTTTTTCCAATCAATGAAAAGATTATGATTTTTCCAGTGGAAAAAAAATGATGTTAAATATGTTATATGTAAATAAAAACAAATTAATATTATTTATAAATAAATTATATTTAGGCCAATAGGCCTCTCCTATGCATCAACTTTTCGTCAACACTTTTATTAGGCCAATAGGCCTTTCCTATGCATCAACTTTTCGTCAACACTTTTACTTTGATCTGTTAGATCAGATGAAACACTTTCAACCGTTGATCTGAACCAGAAAACAAAACAATGGAAAATCAAGAAAGCACGGAAAGTCAAGAAAGCACAAAAGCTCAAAAAAGATTCTATGCAAAAAAAATCAAGAAAGCACGAAAAAGATCATAAAAATCAAAGATCGAAAGAAAAAAGCTCAGAAAAGCAAAGATTTTTGAGGATTTTTATTTTTTAAATGCAATGTATTATTAATTTATTTTTATAATTTAATTGAAATATAAATTTTTAAATTTTAAATTTAAACATTAGTTTAGATTTATTTTTAGTTGTAAGTTTATTATGTGTTAAGAGGGATTTTTTTTTGAGGTATTGATTTTTTAAGAGTGAAAAGAGATTTGATTTTTTTTGGCATTTGGTAGATGTAGAGTTAAAATGAATTTAGATTAGTTTTGATATTAACCTTTAAATAACTCACATTAGAGAAAAATACCATGGGAAAAAACCATAGGTTAAAAATATGATAAGGAAAAACCATGGGTTGGAAAATTTTATATTTTATATTTTAATTTTAATTTGACTAAGTCAAAATGTTAAACATTGTAACATCTCTCTAAAATAATTAAATTCAATTTAATTCCATGCTAGCTCCCATCATTTTCCTGCTCAAAAGATAGGCGTTCTCAACACCTTAGCTACTTTTGCGGGCGTTGCAAGTTTATGACGAAAATCACCTTGAAGATGAGAAAACTGACCTCCTGGAAGTTTTTAATAAGAATGGTTATAGTAAGTCTCAAGGTCTTAAGACTTTTCAAAATGCTGAAAAGGGTCCTAAGAGTAAGATTGACCCCAAGGATTGGTCTTCCGGTGTTCATCTTCCCTTTATTCAAGGGACCACGGATAAAATTGCTAGGATCTTGAGGAAGCAAGAGATTCATTCTTCTTTTAGACCTCTTAACACTATATGAAGTTCTCTTCATTTTGTTAAGGACCCGATTAACCCCAAGGATTAGAAGGGTGTTTATATCATTCCCTGTTCTTGTCGAGCTCCTTATATTGGTGAGACCGGTCAATCCATTAACCAAAGGATTTGTGAACATGCTGTCGACATCAGGCATGGAAGGTCTCGCTCCTCCGCTTTGGTAGAGCATGCAAAAAAAACCAATCATCACATCTCCATTGAAGAGGCTAAGGTCATTGCGAGGATTGACCATTTTCATTATCGTAAATTTAGAGAGGCCTTAGAAATTGAAAAAAAAGACTTGTTAATTTAAATAGAGATGATGACTGGAGTATCAATAGATGCTAGATTCCTGCGCTTTCTTCCTAAAAAATTATTTTTATTTATTTATAGATTAATTAATTTTTTTTTTTTGTTAATCCCTATATTGCTTAGTTTATGACTCTCTTAAATTATTTTTGGTAATATGAATAGGATTAAAACTTAATATTAATATAATGTTATATATAATAATATTCATTAATAAGATTATATAGGGTTATGAATCCTTTCTCACTTGAGGGGGGATGTGAAAAAGAGAGCGATGAGGGCTCTGTCGGCAGGAGGACTCGAACCAGTGCAACCTAGGCCATCGGCCTAGGGTGCTGCAGACTAGACCTCATTTTGGATGACGAAGACTAGGAGGTACGGGGTGGGTCAACAGGTTTTCTGTGGAGATGGTCCATACAATGGCAATGTAGGCTGTGGGTTGGATCCAGGGTGCTCAATCTGCAAGGATCCCAAGGAATATGTTTACTGGGACAAATTTCATCCAACTAAGAGGGTACAGTGGATGATTGCAGAGGAGGTTTTGGGCGGGGATTCTTCCTTCGTTTCTCCCATGAATCTCAGAGGCTTGATCCAGTACACAAACCCCACCCCTTCCCCCTTTGATCCTTTGTTTACGTAATAGATTATACCCTAAATTATTCATTAATCGAGCATGTCCAAAGGTATGAATCAACAATCCAACTGTATATATTTGTGATGCTTACTGGTGCAAATTTTCATTTTTTCACAAATGCGTAATAGCGAATAGATTTACCTTAAATTATTCAACGTCCAAAGATATCAATCAACAATCCAGCTGTATAGGTATATGTGTGACGTTTACTGGTGCAAATTTTAATTTTTCACAAAAGCAGAATCGTTGTCAGGGTTTACCGGGAAGAGTTGTGGCAGTGTAGGCAACCAGGCTGATTGAACCAATATCTCTTCTAAAAAAATTCAACAATTCCAATTTAATAATCCTATCGGCCTCTATTTGTACCTTTTGGGACAATTGCTAGTAATATTTATTTTAATTAAAATTAGTTTATATTAATTTTGTATATAAAGAGAGGAATAGTTAAAAATAACATTTAAATGTGTATATGTATGGCTAAAATATTTGTGGTAACATGATTTTTTTAAACATATCAAATTATTAATATTATTGTAATTTTTTTTTCTTTAGAGAAGATTATATCAAATTTTATTTGTCGAAATATTTCGAATTATCTAGCGTGGTTCATCCTCAAGACCATATTATTATTATTATTATTTAAATACAACGAAAAAATAATGAATCCATACAAGTGAGGAGAATTTTCAGTAGTGGAGGAATGACCTATTATAGAGTTTTTTGAATCCAACGTTTCAGACTACCAAGTGAGTCCATCATCAGGGATGCGTCAATAGAATTAAGAAGATAATAATGAAGTATCCAGGAGCTAATCATGAGAGTATATATATGGATTATGAAAAGGAATAATGTCAGAGATTTAGTTGGCCAAAATCTAAATAATTTGGTAAAATTTGGAAATTTAACCATTAGGGTTTAATTAATTCATTCATTATAATCTATTAGTAATTTCTCTAGTAGATTAGTAATGATTTAATTTTGAATTCAGAAAGCTTAACTTAACCTCCTGAATTACTTATAAGATTATTTTTAATAAAATATGATTAGAATGTAAATTTTTTCTCCTAAGTATTTTTAATCTTAGATTAATAAATGACTAGTTATGAAATTTAATTAATCTTGTGAATTAATTTCTATTGAATTTTCAACAATAAGGATTTAATTAGTTGATTCACTATAAATGTAAAATCTTTATAATCTAGTGTTATATATATATATATATATATATATATATATATATATATATATATATATATATATATATATATATATATATCATTTTTTTTGGGGTGATGATTTACTTTTGAATTAAGAAATCTTTGAATTAATTTCCATTACTTATAAGATTATTAATAAAATATTAATATTGATGTCTTATGTGCAATATTAGGGGTTTGATTAGTTAATTTACTATAATCTAATATGTAAATTCTAGTGTTAATTAGTTTTTATGAAATATGAAAGCTTTATTATCCTCTTTGGTTTAAATTCATATAATACTTTATCTTCTTTGGTTTAAATTCATATAATACTTTGGTTTAAATTCTTATAATACTTTATCTTCTTTGGTTTAAATTCATATAATACTTATAAGATTGTAATTAATAAATTATGATTAGAATGTAAAATTTTTCATATAAGTGTTCTGATAGATTAATTTTTGGAAGAGGGATTAAATCATTATAAGGGATATGAGTTAATTATTGGTTTTTTAGGATTTCAAATAAAGGTTTCCAGGTATTACTTAGTCTTAATCCATCGTCACAATTCAGGTTGTTCTTTTTTTTTTTTTCTATTTCGATGGCTTTGATTTTTCTTTTAAGATAGTGGTCCTCTTTTTTAATTAGTTTGGCTTCTTCCATGCAGATATAATGAGAGGAAGAGTGAACATGTTCCACTAAGGCCGATTTTGAGGTCCTTTCTCTTCTTAAGTCTGTTGTGTGCTCTTTGATTCTGATGTTGAAAGACCTTCCTGTTTCGCCTATATATTCCTTACCACATGAACAAGGAATAACATAAATGCCTTTTTGAAGGTTAGGGTTTATGGGATCTTTAACCGAGTTGAATAGTTGTCTTATGGTGTTAGGAGGGGAGAAGGCTACATTAATGTTGTGTTTATTAAGAATTTTAGTGATTTTGTCAGTGGTGCCTTTTATGTATGGAAGGGAAACCTTAGGAGTGATTGACAAATTTTGGTTTTTTTTATCATTATTATTCTTGCTTAGGGATTGGTACATGGCTTTCTTAATGGTATTCTTATTATAACCATTTAATTCAAATACTTTGTGAAGATGGTTAAGTTCATATTTTAGATGGTCAGGGTCAGATATTCTAGCGGCCCTAGTGGTTAAAGTCCTTATGATGCCAATTTTTTGTTTAGGGTGGTGATGAGAATTTGCATGTAGATATCGCTCGGTATGTGTTTTCTTTCTGAAGACTTGGAAACCAAGTAACCCTCCTTTTTTAGTTAGAAGGATATCCAAAAAGGGAAGTTGATTATTAGTTTCAATTTCTATAGTGAATTTATATGGTTAGAGAGGTTATTTAAGTGATTGAGGAATAGGTTAAGTTTTTCTTTCCCATGACTCCACTTGGCGAATATGTCGTCCACATACCTTTTCCATTCTTCAAGGGTGTAGGGAAATGACTTAAGGGCTTTCTGTTCAAAGTGCTCCATAAAGATGTTGGCAATTATGGGGGATAGAGGAGAGCCCATAGCCACTCCATGGGTTTGTTCATATATTTTACCTTTGAAACTGAAGTAAGAGGATTTTAAGAAAAGCTCTAGAAGGTCCACAATTTCTTTATCAGTGATGTCCCTCATGATATTAATTGCTTCCTCAATAGGAATCATAGTATAGAGAGATACAATATCAAAGCTAACCATAAGGTCATCATCCTTTATTTCTATGTTTTTAATCCATTGAACAAAAGAAGAGGAGTCTTTAATATATGAAGGAGTCATACCCAATAGGGGTCTGAGTTTTCTAGCAAGGTATTTAGCAAGAAGGTACATAGGGGAACCTATCGTGTTAACTATAGGTCTGAGAGGTAAGTTGGGTTTATGAACCTTTGGGGCGCCATAAATTCTAGGAATAATAGAACTATTAGGGATGATTTTCTAAAATTTACCAAATTATTTAGATCTTGGCCAACTAAATCTCTGACATTATTCCTTTTCATAATCCATATATATACTCTCACGATTAGCTCCTGGATTCTTCATTATTATCTTCTTAATTCTATTGACGCATTCCTACTGATGGACTCACATGGTAGTCCAAAACGTTGTATTCAAAAAACTCTATCATAAGTCATTCCTCCACTACTAAAAATAATATTATTAATATAAAATAAAATAATGTTTAAAATATAATTAAATAGTTAATTTTTTAATAATTTTTTTTATTAAATATAATTAAAAATTAATAAATCAAATTTAATTACGAAAAAATAAAATAAATGTAATTAACATCATATAAAAATGTCAAAAATGTCAAAAATATTTATAACATATAATAATATTAATATTTTTAGTATACAAATTTAATGAACAAATTTTACTATTTTAACAATGTTTATTTAAAAAGGAAATGAAATTTTCAACGGAATTCATAAAACTACTCTAATTTACTTTAAACACAATACAAAATTTACTTTTATACTTAATTATTCTATTTAAAAAAATTAAATGCTTAATTATTTTATTTCTAAAAAAATTAAATATTTACTAAAAACAATTAAAATACATTATATAGAATTTTGAAATATAAGATATTTTAAGTGGATATTCCCCTCATCATAAATAATATATAAAATTAAAATATTAAAAATAAGGTTTAGGGAGCAAACTTAAAAGATAAAAGTAACATGATATAAAACTAAAATTTAAGGAAAAAGTTCTAGTGAGAAAGCTTATAACATAAAAATCACACGAGAATCATTTGAGACACAAAGAGATTATTATAAAATTAAATATTAGTAATAATAAATTGATTAGTTTTGAAAAAAAAATATTATAAAAAAACACTTACATTGGTTAAATCTGTAAGTCTTTGAAAGTCCATTTTAAAGAGTATATAGTTGATATAATCCATATTGACATCATTATGCCCGTTATTGCAAAATACATTTTCAAATTCAAATATCTTATTTACTTTGAAATCCAAAAGTACTATAATAATTTTAATTGTAAAAATAGTTACAAATGGGTTATAAAATGGTTAAAAACAATATTTTTGAATGTCAATCGTTGAATGCCTTAGGATATGACAAATTGAACTATTATACATTTTGCGCTTATATTTTTTCTAATATCCAGTCATATAATTTTTAGTCAAATTTAGAATTTTGATTATTTAAAACCTATTAGAATATGGTTCAATTACTATTATACATTTTGAGTGTTTATTTTTATTTTTTATTCTAACAAATCTCTACTAAATTTGAAAAAAGTCATATGTATTAGTTAATTACTTTTTTGCATAAGAAAAACAGGTACTAAGTAGCGACGCTGCATATGTTCATTTAAAATTTACTTTTAAGTGTAAAAATAAATTTAACAACTTAATAAATTTTTAAAACATTTAAATTATATAAAATATTTGTAAGATAAATTTGTGATTTCAAAAAATTCCTACAATATTTTAAGCAAATTTAATTAAATAATATAATAAAATAATTAAAATCGAAAAAAAAAATTAAAAACTTTGATTGTGGATGATTATTGTATTTGTATACCTAACATGCCAAAATTTGATTCTTAACGATTATTGTATTTGTCTATAACATGCCTATAACATGCCTTTATGAAATTAATAAATTTATCTATAAATATTAACTAAAAAAGAGGAAGAAACTATTTACCAAAACGGAGGAAGAGACTATCGAGCTAATAGTATATGACCTACTTTGAAGATTGGGCTATATAAAAAGGAAAACCCGTTATTAATCAAATATTTTGTTAAATAAACTGCCGTTCATTAATCAAATATTTTGTTAAATAGACTGCCGTTTATTAATCAAAGTTGTATAATTTGTTCAAACTTGTACGTCGTCACCCTCACCGGGCCACCACCACATTGTGTTGGAAGGTTTCCTTCTGCGTTCGTAGACTTTAGAATTATTAAAATCTATTCGCATCGAAAAAACATTAAAATAAAATAAAATAATGGTTATATAACGTCAATCATCACTTCCAGCACTTACACTCAATGATCAAATTTACAATAATAATAATTTAAAAATTTTAAACAATTTTAGTTGTTATATACTTACAAATTGTTTTTTAACTCTTTCTACTATTTTTAAAATTAAATATATTAATCTATAAATATATTAAAATTATATATATATTTAACGTGATCACAGCATAACAAACGTTTAGGTTCTAAGTACGACATTTTTCTATTTTATCTTATTATCCTACGGAGAAAGCATAGACTCGTAAATTTTTCTTGTACTTAACTTAATTAATATAATATTTTAAAAATATTAATAAAAAATTATTTCAGTTTTAATTATAAATAAATTAATTTAATATTTATTTTAAATAAAATATTTTTATAACTATTTATAATAATAATGGAAATGGAGGGAAGATTTTAATAAAAATGAGTAGAAATTTTGGGAAATCTAGGGTCAAGTTTTTTGGTGCTCTAAGGGTTTTTGATGGTGTTGAATCTATTTCCACCTTAAAAAATATAATATTTTGGGAAATCCAGGTTATAGCTTGTTAAGTTTCAAGTTTTTGGGTGCTCCAAGGGTTTTTGATGGTATTGAATCCATTTCCACCATCAAAAGCATGATTCAAGCACTCGAACAGATTTTTTAAGAAAAAAAGGTCTGAACGACTTCTTGCCCTCCGGGCAAATTTGCTATCTCAATAAACAAACTCATATATATATCTATATATATATATATATATATATATATATATATAAAGAGATAATTTATATTCTAAGAATATGTACTTTTTGCATTTTACTATGAGAGAGACGTGTCATTCTTTCCATGCTTAACATGGATTTGACACATGACACACATGCACACACATATAGAAAGAGAGAATCCATCGCAACTTTAGATCTGTTATGGGCAAAGAGGGATGAACTCCCTCAAGGTGAAAATTCTTTTAATATTGAAAAAACTTGAGAAGGGGTTTGAATATCAAGGGATTTGATACAGGTAGATGCATGATGGATTTGGACTTAAGATGAATTTGTCTAGTCTATCTCATACTTAACATTACTTGGATCTATTGTCATTAGTCATCCTTTTATGAAGTTTTGTTTTGTTAGTCTAATTAATATTTTCTTGACCTAAGATATAATTTAAACTATCATTTAATTTAATTATGAAAAACATAATTATTGTCTTGACTTCAAAGTAAATGGCTTTGCAATAAATTAAGTTAATTATATCATTAATAAAAATTGTTTAAAACATAAATAAATTATATTGTTTTGAAGTAATAAAGGCTTAGTACAATTGGTAAATAATTTTGAGTTAATTCAATCTTTTTGTGTTACTAATTGTGCAATTTACAATCATATTGCTTTCCATTTAGATATTTGAAAAAAGGAAAAACTTCATGAAGGTTGACATGGTATCATCACCCCATTCTTCACATAAGTTAGTTCATTTTCCCAATTTAAACTATTTAAATTATACATTCTCAACCCACTTTAAATGTGTGGTTATCAACAAGCAAACGAGAGAGAGGTCCATTCCTTAACCATGGGTATATTTCTATAACATGGCCTCACAAAGCGTAACAACCCAATTTAAATGTGTGGTAATAAAAAAGGAAACGAGAGAGAGGTTCATTCCTTAAACATGGGTATATTTCTATAACATGGCCCCATAAAGCGTAATAAAGTTATTTAATTATGATGCTTGGTGAGCAAAAACAAAGGACAAAAATATCACACCAATAGTGTAAGAAATGGTGTGAAGATTAGGGTATATAATAAGAAAGAAGTTTCTTGGATAAAAATGAGTGAAAAATTATATTATAAAATAATATAAGAACAAGGGTAAGGAGATAAATATAGTTACTGGTTTAGTTAGAAATGAGAATTTTAGTCTTAAAAACTTATATTTCTTTAGTCTAAAATACCAATTTTTTGAATATAAAAGTGGTGTTATGGGTAGTTTTATTTTTTTCATTGTTAAAATCACCATCTTTACCAAACATGGCTTTAATGTGTGGTGTTTTTTATTAGTAAAAATAACAATTATTATCTAGATTTACTAAAAAAAGATAGATTGCAACCACAATAGACAAATAAAGAACTAAAATATCACTAGAATGTGGTACCTTTAATATTGGAAGCAATATTCACTTGCCTCTTCAAGGGGCCAACCCTAATTGAGTAGAGCTCTAGTTACAAATAACTTCACAATATGTCTTTTATATTGCTTTTACATCTTTATATAGTACTTTCTACCTCTCATAGGAACACTCTAGAGAAGGAACTTTCTAGTAGGTGGAACCTTCTAATAAGCCTTCTTCCATTTATTGTTTTCACATTATTATATAGGCCTTACTTACTAGAGGTGGCCTATAGAAGAGGGAATTGTTGAAAGATTGTTTATGGTACCCATGTGGCATTCTTGGGTTGTGTATTCTTCCTTTTGATCAGGACCTCCTGGATTGTGCACAAACATAAACGACTCTCTCTTTTGTAAATGACAACCTCAATAAGGGAAAATTTGAAGGATGTAAATTTATCTTAAAATTTTGAAACATGGGCGAATCTTCATAGTCCTTAATATCCAAGCTATAAAATGTTTAGTGATATTTTTGTAAAAACATTCAAATTTCTAATGATTTTATAGAGCCTCTATAAAATTTTAGTGAGTTTTGAAATAAAACATTTTTATCCTATAAAATTGGGCCAATTATTTTTTAGAAAAATGGAAATTAGCATATCTTTGGATAATATCAAATGGGTCTTCTTATCAATATGATAATGTGTACTTGTTGGATGTGGAATTTAATTCCACATTGAACGAGTGTGTACACTTGAAATATGAGTAAACCATTAAAGAGATAAGCCAAAAATACAATTAAAAAAAGTAGTTTTCTTCTTTTCCTTCCAAAATATTTACATCTATCACTTTTTAAATTTAAAGGATTTTGATTGGTTTACATGATATGTACATTAAGCACTTTTAGGCTAAAATTTCCTGTAATGTAAGTGCATAAAAATGAAATGAATTTTAACAAATAAATTAAATTATAGTAAAAAAAATTACATAAATTTACTTAATATCAATAAGAAATCAGTGAAAAATATTAATAATAAATTAAAATGATTATCAATTCAAACAACAAATAACTAAGCAAATAAAGCAACTCTATTGTTAATATTTATATATTTTGAAAGGAATATATTCAACCTGTTCCACAATAAATCTAGCAAGAACAACTTCTCTTTAAAATATATCTATTTATACTTTACACATAAAATGTATAACCTTCTAGACAATCTTATCCATAAAAACATTTTCACTACAATAAGACATTATTATTGTCACTAGGTAAGATTGGATTCTCGGCGACCATAATGCACAATTAGAATTAAAAAAATACTTGAATTTACCAATCAATACAACCTAAATTGATTGCATTCTAAACCTTAACACTAACTTGAATTCAATATTTTTACTTTAATTTAGCTATATTTAGACTAAGTCATAGGTACTATCTACTATGTAGGACTTGTTAATTATAAAATTAATTAATATAGAAGTTATATATATATATATATATGAAAAAACATGGAACAAGATTCTTATCTTTGGAGATTTACCCCCACTTTACCATGGATATTCTTAATGTGTAAATATACTTTATTACAATACCATGCCCCAATACCAAAGATTATCACTACCTCATGCCTAAAAAACCATAACTCATTTCATATAACACTTGTTGCTATGATAACATTTTTTTTAATTAATCAATTTAATTAAAAAAACAGAAAGAGCATAACTACTTTGTAGATAAATCTCAACATTTGATTTGTGTATGCTACTAAAACTATTCTAGAATATTATGTGGAAGTTAAATTCCTACCATCCACCTAATAATTATTGATAATTAAATATAAAATTTGGAAGCCTTATTACGAAATAGATATGCCTATCAACATAATTAATGTTTATGATTTCAGAATAATTGACTTTATAATAAGTTAAGTTTTTTTTTTTTTTTGAATAAGTCTACTTCTATTATTGATACAAAAATTTTACAACGAGGCGGCAGCTTCAAAAAGTCTAGCCTGGAAAATGGCTTTCTCGCATGACAAATTTGGAAAATAATCCACTGAAGCAAGCATTAGACCGCCTAGATCTAGAACTAATACCAGAGCCTTTAAACCGGAACCGCTTTGACAAAATGAAGACTGTATGGAAACCCAAAACTGCTTAATAGGGGTAATGCTATTGACTCGGACTATTGACATAGACAGAGACCAACTGAACTGAGACAGAAAACAACAGAGCATTTCCTTTGAACAGACACGATAATTTCAAAAAGGACAACAACCTGTTTAGGCATCATGAGCATTGGAGGGCGATTCTTCCACTATTGGACAACCGAAACTTGAGAGGTCGTCCTCATCAGAGGGAAGGCCCTTTTCTTTTGGTGGACTCCCATCGTCTGGAGGATTTGAACGCGCCGCAGTAGGCTGAGCCTGGAATGCCGAATTCTTTGTGATTTCACACTGCTGGCCTGGAAAGTCTTCATCCCCCGGCTTTGGTGGAGCGTGAGGAGAAGCCGAAACCATGCCTGTTGCGCCCTCACTTAACTGAATTGTAACTGTGGCTATGAAAGAATGATTGCTTAGCGTGCAGGGAATTTGAAAGCGGGCCGAGTGCTCATGAGTGTGATGGGAGCTCGAAGTTGCCACCCGTTTTCCCCTGCCTCGACCTCGCTCACGTCTGGGAGCAGGATGACTCTCAGAGGAAGAGCCAGTGAATGTATCAGCTGAAGAGAACGAGGCGTGGCGCACAGGACGACCACGAACTCCACCCCTGCGGCATCCCATTCTCTGACGCAGGATAGTCATGATGCCCCGAGAGTAAAGCGCAGGAACAACAATGCTGAGGTGAACAGGGGAGATGGAAAGAGGGCGATTTAACAAGATGAACTGAGAATTAAGAGAGCGGGAAGGCAAACAGCTGAGGAGAATGCTGTAGGGGCAGTAGCGAACCAAGAAAACTATAAACGTAATTGCTCCACTAGCCTGAATACCGTAAAAGCCTGAAACCTCCAGCAAACAGAGCATAGCACCTGCGAGGAGACTTAAAATGCGAGAGAATGGAACGGAGTTGAAATGGATCTGCGCCATGTGATTTGAGCAGGGGAGCCTGTGTGAAACGTTGGGCCTCATTAACTCTGCTTTGAATAAACTCTCTGGAATATTGAATGCCAGCAGCAGATGAAGCCAGATGGCGTTGGAAGTACTCCACGCGCCGACTGCTCCCGCCGCCTTCGTCCTATTAGCTGTCCCGATCACCCGCATCCGGGAGTTAAGTTTATTATTTTATTAATAAAAGTTATTTACAATAATTTAATTATATTGTTAATAAAAATTGTAAAAATTAATATGATGAGTAAATATGAAATTATTACCATTAATACAAAGAAAGATTTACAAAATAGATATACAACCTTTCTTATCAAAATTATTACAATTTCATTTTGGTTTTATCATTGTTAATGTTTTCCATAATTTCAAATTTGAATATTTATTATAAGTGAAGCATAGTAAGAAGTCAAACCTCCATAAGATACACATGGGTGGTTGAAGTAACATTTGAATCTACACATAACTAATTACCAAACATAGCATAACACATTCCTTAATCACAACAAATTAACAATTATCCAATTTCAACACATATTAGTGTCAATCAAATCATTAATATGCTTTTTCTCAAACCCCCCCCTACTCCTAATATGTTTTCTCTCATATATCTCTGCACCCCCACCCTCATGAGAGTGGGGGTTCGGGGAAATGTGGGTGGGCGTTGGGGGGTAATGTGAGAGAAAACATATTAGGGGTGGGGGGAAATATGAGAGAAAACATATTACCATTTATTTGCTTAGTGGATGCACTTGGGAAAATAGTTCCATAGGAGCATTTTTTCTCCCAATCATAGGCAACAACTCATGTAGATGTAATTCTCGTATTGGGCAATGAAACAACAAGGTGACTTCATTGGATTTGGTATTTCTTACTTAAACCAATTTCTAAATATCACAAATGAGAAATTAGTATCCCAATCCTTTCCCATTCACAATAGTGTCACTCGACCAACATCTTTTTCTCCTCAACCTATAGGACATAAGAAATGGGATCCTCTTCTTTGATAAGAAGTTCCTTAAGTTACCAACACTTCCCTTTAGTGCTCAACTATAAGCTAGCCACGGAATCTTCACTAGTGACCACAAAGGATTTTAGTTGTGATCAATGGATTAATCTATGTTTTTTCATAGTTGCAACATATGGTAGCATAGGGAAAAGTAGAATAATCCTAGTTGAATTGACAATTAAGAATTCTCAAGCTAAACCCCCTTCACTCCTTGGCATAACCAACCTTAACATTAGTTTGCAAGAATAAATACTTCCAAAGATTGAGTGAATCCCTTCTCAAAAGTTCGCATGAAGGCCTCCCATGAAGCTTGGAAAAGCAAAACATGGGACATATAAAACAAGATCATAGGAAGGCTTGGAATAATGACACTTGGGTAGTAGAAATAAAACATTAAGACTCACCCTACTTTGCCACTCATTGGTTCATTACGCCCATTATGTTTAGAAGAAATTATAGCCCCAAGTCACCTTATTATTATTATTATTTTGTAGGCCAAATAAAAACCAATAATAGAGTATTTACATAACTTACCATAAGCTTATGATACCTATCCCACTAGGGCTTGGCTTATCCTTGAGCACATGAAGCATTAACACACTCAAACCTATCTAGAGTTCATATATGTTATTACATTGAACATTCACCACCAATATTAGCATCTAACCAATACAGGTCTCCATGTTTATAACAACATGCTATTATTTATATTTTTTCATCTCGTCTTTGATGAGAAAACTCTTATTATTGAATTTTGTCTTCAATTTTTTTTTTTTTTTGTTTGAAGTAAACTCCTCTATGAATCAAGGACATATGACACTGCATTTATTGTTCTCTAGCATCTTCATTACTCAGTGAAATTAGGGCATCTCCATCTCCTTCTGGTTGAACTTCAAAAGAATTTCATCTTCAAAGTTAAGTCCATATTTTCCAAACCAATCTCTTTACCAACCATATGTTCAAATATGCCAAAACCTTTCTAACATACATCTTTTACTATCATTTTTACTAATAAAAAGGTCAATGACATGCCATTCTCAGTGTGCTTCTTATGATTTTTTTCACAACATATTGTCCAATGTAAAATGGGAGAAGGAATGTGACTAATGTGATAAAACACGATGCACAATCTTAATATAGAACAAGAAAGCACATCATACTTAAAAGAGAAAGCATGTAAACAATGTTAGCATCGAGAATAAAGTGGAGTATGTGAGATAAAAAGACAATGAGTAGACAAAATAAATATAACCATGAACATGAACATGTGGTATACATACGATAAGAAAAAACCACGAACTCAACATATTAAAAAATTAAACAACTAAAAGAAGATGAAGAGTTGTAACATAAAGAAAATTAACTGAATAATTATAGAAGAAAATATTTAGATAATTAATGTTGAAAAATATATAAGATGGTAATAATTATGATTTGAATGTTAAATGTATTATTAGAGAATGAACAAGAGCTAAGTAATAGAACATTAGGAAGCCTGAAGTTTGTAATGTTTATTTTTTTTACTTGAGTAGTAAAGAAAAGTGAGTAGGCTATTGCCCTTATAACATGTAATTTAGATATATATTATTATGTTATTAATTACTGTGTAATTGTTTATTTTGATGTATTTTTTAATTAAATTTTAAATAGTTAGAATTTATAATATCACATATATAATAATTAGTTAAACATGTCACGTGTTTAGTTGAATTTTTTGATACAATATTTTTTATTTATTTTTTCAAACTAGGTTGAGCCTAGGCCAGGGCCAACCATAATGTTGGACGGAATAACTATCTACTCTGACGTGGCATGTTGTCACTAGGATTAAGTAACCCCAAAATTGGCTACCACCCTCAACCCCTCCCCAAGAAATTTTAATCAAAGACCTATAAAAACTAAACCTCACACAAACCCAAACAATCCTTAATTATTATACCAACTATCTTGACCATCTAACAATTCAACCAATTATATAATTAAAAGCAACAACAAATCATCACAGACATGATACATGTTAATGTATTTTACTCAAATTCTAGAGTACAACCCTTGTTGCATTACATGTATGTGCCTTATTGAACTTCAATGTCATCTCTAATTAACAACTTTTAGATGATTGTCCATTACATTCTACATTCTAGTAAGTAATACTTTAATCATAAATGAGATAGCTAATAACAATGTGTACATGGTTATAAGTGCTTATATTCTAAGCCAATGTCGTAGTCTAACTAGTTCTGGTAATATTTTGAAAAAATTCGGCAAGAATTTTTGTAAATCTAGGTTAACGGTCAAACTTCAAGATCTTTGATGGTGCTGAATCCATTTCCACCATCTAGCACATGATTCAAACACTGTTATTGTAAGATTTCTTGAATTTTTTTTACCCAGATTCTGGCCACTTTTGACTGTGTCCGGGTAATTTTTCCGCCTATAGACGACTCCATTTTTTATAACTATCTAAACAAATGGCCCTTCAAATCTAACTTATTAGGCTGATAGACCTTCTTTTTGAATCAGTCGATTGTCTACACTTCTTCTCTCCAAATGACACGTGTACACACTTTTTTAGGTTGCCCACCCCTCTGTGCTTAACATACTTGTTATTTAATAGATCGTGTATAATAAGTTGTTATTCTCTCCTACGAATTTTTCTGCTAATTTTTCCACGACTATTTCCTACAGTTTAAGATTAGTCATGGAAATTTTCACTGTCGTATGGTGACATAATTACTACTCAATATTGTAGGGAACAACTTGTATATACAGTTGAATCGCCACCTTCATCTCCTCCATCATCGTCACCTTCATTTCCTCCGCATTCGTGGCCTTCACCTTCGCCGCCCTCACAGCCTTCACCTTCTCGGCCACGCTTCCTGCGTCCAAGGAGATGACCACCACATGAGCACTAGTATGTATGCTCTAGAAATGGATCATCATGCAAGTCAGAAGCTCCTAGCTCTTTTGATTTTGGCTTGAACCTGTTGCACCGCTGAGTCGACCTAGAGTATCATATTCTCATCGCATTTATGTTCCTGCTTTTGTAACAACGTCGGGATTTGTTGCTCCCCTGTCGAAGGGTGTTCCTCCGACAGTATCCGGTACTACAGAATGTGGTGTGGGATTTGTGGTTTATTGAATGGATTGTTAGGATGTTATAATAGATGTTTCTGGGAAAAAGACGGGTGGGATAAGATGTTGAAAATAATACTGATAGGGGGGGGGGGGTGAATCAGTATTATTAGGTCAATTATTTTTCATTTTACAATCAAATTTGTATACGCTACTTTAGTTAGTAAAAGCCACATATGTACGCAATTGCAGTTAAGAAAACTAGCGTATAACCAGCAGACTTGAAATTCAAATTATTCTTCAGATGTTGGTCATTAATATATGCATCAAAACCATATAAACAGTAACCAGGAACAGTGAAATAGAACAGGCAGTCACACATAAGAACACAAGATATAAGGTGGAAACCCAATGTGGGTGAAAACCACCTGCTGCAATTCGTCTCTATATTCTTTTAATTAGAAACTTATTTTTACAATGTTTCTGTACCGGTGCGGTCTTATATCAGTATGCAGACTGCTATCTGCAGAAGGCTACAACCTTCTCTTGTTCTCCAACTTTTCCTGGAAGGGAGCTACAACCCCCTTAGCTCTTGTACTAGCTGATGTACTAGTACGTAGGTGCTGACCTAAAGAAGGCTACAACCTTCTCTTTTCTTCCAGGGACCACATTTCATACATTTTCAGACTGGATCCATAACATCAATCAAACATGTAGTATATCTACATCAACTAATCTTCTTTGTACAAACCACAACTGAATCAAACAATTACTTCTATGAATTTTGTAACCAGAATACAATAACAGTAACCAGACACCTGTCCTAAACCTAGAACAATGCAACAATAAACAGAAGCAGCTAAAACATATTTCATGAGACTTACGCTACTTCAATATGCAGAACCTGCGTGCATACACTTCTGTATTAAGGCCAACCTGTGTATACGTTGTTTTCTATTACCTAACCAGTGTGCATACACGCCTTTGATATGTCGAACCTGCGTACAGATCTATAAAAGATAATTTACTCTTTTCAATTATTCAGACATCAGTTATACCTAGATTATCAGATTTATAGATCAAGTTATGCGCCAAATATAACATATCAAAATCACACAAAGATACTTCTCTTCAAGCCTTAAGATCTTGACCCATCAATAGAACTTATCCTTCTCCTTGCGCTCAGGTTCCTCCTTGATTCAGATTCAGCTATGCACCATAACCCAATGACCAGTATTCTAGATCTTGCTCTTCATAAGATATTCAATCTTTTTGTCAATACCTTTGCCTAATGATCTCCTTCCCTTTTATAGTCTTAGGCCTTACTCAATACCATGGTCCAAAACCACTTAGAACCAATACTTGGGGTGCAATACCTGGGTTTAATACTTTGGACGAGATACCATGGTCCAAAACCATAGGTCCAAATACCAAGGACCAAATACTATGGACTAAAATAAGTTTTCCCACATGTACGCGCTTTTCCGTGCATGAAAGTGTGTGCATACGCATACGCGACTTTTGATCGGCAATCCCACGCGTATACGCGACTTCGTCAAAGGGAACCTGCGTATACCTCTTTTTCTTTCATTCTGAGAGTCTAAACAATGATCTGCCATCTGAGTGAGTTGCCATCAAGGACAACACCTGTGTCATAGTGTCGAACCAGTGTTATAATGCCAACAATCTCCCCCTTTGGACTTGATGGCAACCCCAAGTCACTCAAAGTCATTCTCCCCCTTTGACATCAAGGGCAAATGGTTCTGCCCCCCCCTGAATACATGCTGAAATCTCTGCTTTCCTATGCTATCCATTCTCCCCCTGAATGTAGGCAAGGTCTGCAAGAAAATGTTCTACAAGAAGAAACATGACTTTATACATCATAAATGACCTTCCTATCACCAAAGACTCATACATACATCCATCTCCCAACCAAGTGGGGATATACCAATATTGACTCATCCACCCAACCAAGTGGGGATACACCAAAAGTTTACACATGATAAAACAAGAACATTACAACATCCATCCCAGGCATAGTGGGGAAACCAAAAAGGTCGTTACATGACCTTGATAATAAAACAAGTACATGACATAGAGACGAAATATCTACAATAAGACTATGATAGTAATCAACAACTGTCATCAGCAGCATCTGTCAATCATCATGCAGACCGGCAACCATGATCTTCTTCTGCACCTATTCCACCTGAACAAAAATAGCTGTGAAATTGAACCAAGATCTTCTAAGATAATGCCAACAATGCATTATTAGACGTATATGCTCCCCCTGAACCTGTGCCAGATGGTCTCTGTCAGACCCATATCAGACTCTTTTCATCCTGAGTCTGTTCCCACTGTTTTTCTTCAAACCAACATATACGCGACTGTACCCACAGAAACCGACGTATATACGCGGATACACTTCATTAAACTTGCGTACAACCACTATTCTCTGAAACAGATAATTTCAACAGCAAGACGATGCATCAACTACTCCCAGCTTCTGTCTGAGGTATTCAAATGTCTCCCTGGGCAGTGGTTTGGTGAGTATATCAGCAACTTGTTCTTTGGAGGGGACATACTCCAATTTTACCTTTTGTTCAAGCACTTGTTCCTGGAGAAAATGATATTTGATAGGTATGTGCTTGGTCTTCGAATGCATGACTAGATTCTTTGAAATACTGATTGCACTTGTATTATCACAAAAAATGGAGATAGGTGGAGTACAAGTGATTTGAATGTCTTTCAATGTTTGCATCATCCAAAGAAGTTGTGTGCAGCAAGAGGAAACAACCACATATTCTTCTTCAGCTGTAGATAATGCAATTGAACTTTGTTTCTTGCTGAACCAAGATACTAATCTAGAACCCATAAAGAATGCACCACCACTAGTGCTTTTTCTGTCATCCACGCTTCCTGTCCAATCTGCATCTGGATATGCATGAAGTGTGAGATCTGTATCTCTAGGATACCATAAGCCATAGTTTTGAGTTCCTTGAAGATAATTGAAAATTCTCTTAACTGCTTGAAGATGAGTTTCCTTTGGATTTGCCTGAAATCTCCCAACTATTCCCACTGCATGCATGATGTTTGGTCGGGTACCTGTTAGATAGAGCAGACTACCAATCATGGATCTATAGGTTGGTTGATGTACTGCTGCTGATTCATCATTTGCACTGAGGCTGCATCCTGTTACCATAGGGGTACATACTGGTTTCGAATCCTCCATCCCATATTTCTTCAAGATCTGCTTGAGGTACTTGGTTTGTGATAGAAAAATACCGTCTTTGTTTTGTTGGACTTGTAAACCAAGAAAATATGTGAGCTCACCAAGCATGGACATTTCAAATTCTTTTTGCATCACCAAGGCAAAATTTTGACTCATGTCTTCTTCATTGCTACCAAAGATGATATCATCAACATACACAACAAGTATTAGCAACTTATCATTGTCAATTTTTATATATAGATTGTTATCTGTTGAACCTTTTGTAAAACCTTGTTGATGGAGGTACTTATCCAAGCGATAATACCAAGCCCTTGGAGCCTGTTTAAGGCCATAGAGAGCCTTTTTGAGTCTGCATACAAGTTTTGGATCATTTCCAAGGATAAACCCATCTGGTTGCTCAATATACACTTCTTCTTCTAAGTATCCATTTAGAAACGCAGATTTCACATCCATTTGATATACTTTGAACTTCTGAAAGCTAGAAAGAGCAAGGAACATTATTATGGCATCAAGTCTAGCAACTGGTGCAAAAGTTTCTTCAAATTCTATACCTTCTTGTTGAGCATACCCTTTGCAAACAAGTCTGTCCTTGCTTCTAATAACATCTCCATTCTCATTCAGCTTGTTTTTGAATATCCATTTTGTCCCTCTGACATTCTTATCATTTGGTCTAGGAACTAACTCCCAAGTATTATGCTTTTCAATCTGCTCAAGTTCTTCATTCATGGCCTTGACCCAACATTCATCTTTGCATGCTTCACTTACATTTTGTGGTTCAGTGGAGGATAGCAATGCTAGATAGCTTGAAGCTTCTGAAATAGTTCTTCTTGTTTGTACACCTGCCTCTTTCTACCCCAAAATTTGAGTTTCTGGATGATTCTTCTGAATGTACCTGGATCAAGTCTTTTCTTCTATCCTTATATGTTCTTCTGGTGCCTCATGGGTTTCTTCTTCATCATAAGTCTGATTTGAAGTTGAAGGATAGTCCTCATCATCTTCGAAATATTCGAATTTTACCTACCTAGGAATGTTTCCTTCTTCATCAACCACTACATCAATACTTTCAACAATTTTTCCAAGTCTTTTATTGTAACACTTATATCCTTTGTTGTGGGGAGAGTAACCAAGGAGAATGCCTTCATCTACTCTAGGTTCAAACTTGCCAAGGTTTTCATTAGTCCTTTTGATGTAACATTTGCTTCAAAAATTTTGAAGTATTTTACCGTGGGAGTCTTACCATACCAAAGTTCATGAGGAGTTTGAGTGTTGTTTACCCGGACATTTGTCTTGTTGAGAATAGTAACTGCAGCAAATGTAGCTTCACCCCAGAAGGTTGTGGGAGTTCCAGACTCATCAAGCATAGCACGAGCCATTTGTTGAACTGTTCTGTTCATCCTTTCCACTACTCCATTTTGCTGAGGAGTCCTTGCAGTAGAGAATTCCCTTCTTATTCCATGTTCTTCACAAAAATCAAAAAATTCATTCGAGGTAAATTCCCCTCCTCGATCAGACCTGAGGCATTTGATTCTACGATCTGATTCGTTTTCAACCAAGGCTTTGAATGCTTTGAACTTTTCGAAAGCTTCGTCTTTATGCTTCAGAAGTCCTATCCAACACATCCTGGAAAAGTTGTCAATAAACAATATAAAGTATTCTTCTCCTTGAGGTGACCTTTTCCTAGATGGACCACATACATCAGTATGGACAAGTTCAAGTGGCCTGCTAGCTGATCCTTCCTTCTCAGGGAAATTAGTTCTGGTTTGCTTACCAAACTGACATGATTTGCATATTGTATTGTCTGGAATTCTGATGTCAGGGAGATCACGAACTGCCTGATATTTGCATGCTTTCCTTATTTGAGAGAAGCTTAGATGCCCCAATCTTTTGTGCCATAGCTAGTGTTCATCATTCTTGCTTAGATAGCATTGTTGTTGTCCTCCCTTGAGTATGTATAAATTATTTGGAGTTCTTATGCCTTTGATCACTATTTCTCCTATATCAAGCTCACGAACAACACATCCATTTGATCAAAATATTACCTCATTTCCTTGATCACATATTTGACTGACACTCAATAGATTATGCTTTAAGCCATCAACATACATAACATTTCTAGCCTTGACCTTTTCTTTCAAAAGAACAGAACCTTTACCTTTTATGAGTGCAGGGGTGTCATTTCCAAATGAGACCTTTCTTTCCTTTTCTAAGGCACTATATGACTGAAGTTTTTCTTTATCACCTGTCATATGTTTCGAGCATCCACTGTCAATGTACCACTGATTTTCCTGTCCTTCCGCATATAAGGCTATCCCATATCTTTCTGGTTGCGGTTCTTTCTTTCTCCATGTTTTGGGACTCAATGAAGCTTGCTCTTTCTAAGTTGTTTGCCGAAACCTACTCCTGCATTCAGAATCTTCATGACCGAAGTTGTTACAAATAGAACATTCTATTTCATTCTCAAGAGCGGAAAAGTTATTGTAGGTCCTTTTCATGATCCCAGTCATACTCCTTTGTTTTTGAGCTTCTCTAGTCATGATGGTCTTGTAGGAAACACATTGAGAAGCTTTGTGTCCAAAGTTATGACAAGAGAAACATTGGCCATTGAAGAAATTCCTGCGATTATCAAACCTACCTACCAAATGATTGTAGTTTCCATTGACAACCATTCTTGAGGCAAACTGAGAGTGATTTACCTGTGGTTGGTTGTAGCTTCTGTTTATCCTTGAAGTAGATTTCCCCCGATTTACTTGGTGATCTCTATTCATTCTTGAAGTAAATTGTCCCTGATTTACCTGGTGATCTGCATTATGCTTTTGCTGTCGATTGTCAACCTGTTCACTTCTCCTTGCTGCATCAAGATAACTTTTGGAGGTGGATGGCTTCTGTGCTTCTTCAGTATATCCAAGACCTGTCTTGATTAGAGGAGAACGCTGCACTTTGATAATCTCATCTAAAGTTTCAGATCCTTTAGCAAATCTAAGATTAAGAGCTTTTGATTTCTCAATATCTTTTCTAAGTCCCACAATTTCACATTCTAACTTTTCATTGTGTTTTTCCCTTTCAACAAGTTGGAATGTCAGAGTATCTATAATCATATTCTTTTCTTCTAAACAAATTTTAAGTTTAGAAATTTCTTCATAAAGACCTTCTTCATCCATAGCATCCAAGAAATCATCATCTTCAAAGTCCATCAAAAGTCTATAATCATTACATTGTTCATCTTCATCACTATTTGAAAATCCATCACTGTCTTCATGTGTATAATATCTCTTCTTACTTACATTCTATTTTCTGTTCCATCTAACTGGTTCCTTACCTTTGTCAAGCTTATCTTTATGAGGACACTTGGCAACATAGTGACCGACTCTTCCACAAGCAAAACATTTGAAAGGTAGCTTACCTTTGAATCTTCCAGAACCCTGTTGAAGGTTCTTGACAAAGTTTGATTCTTCCTCTCCTTCTGACATATGTCCTGACTCATTGTAATCTCCTTTTCCTGAGGCTTTGAAAGCGGCTTCTCTCCTGTCTGATGGTCCCCCTTTTCTCATTTCGAAAGCAGTTAGGATTTCGTGCAGCTGTGACATGGTAATGCTCTGTAGATTATGCTTTTCTTCTATGGCAGAAACTTTTGATTCAAACTTAGAAGACAAATATCTTAGAACATTTTCAACCAAAGTAACTTCTTTTATTTCTTCACCCAAGTTTTTCATACAATTAAAAATCTCATCTATACGTAAGAAATAGTTAGCCACACTTTCATCATTGTGCATTATGAGATTTTCATACTGAATTCTGAGAGTTTGTAGTTTTGCCCGTTTTACCTGATCATCTCCTTCATAGCTCAGAACGATCTTGTCCCATATTTCTTTTGTTGTTTTGAGCTGCATAACCTTGACGAATTCTGATTGAGATAGACTCCCTAATAGAGTATTGACAACCTTTGCATTTGTTTCATACTGCTTCTTACCAGTCATATCAGTAGGAGTTGCTGATGGAAATGTGTATCCTGTTTCCACGATATCCCAAACTTCTGTACCAAGTGATTGAAGATAGGCTGTGATTCTTACCTTCCAATAGACGCAGTTGCTCCCATCAAAAATTGGTGGTCTGATCGATGCCTCTTTTTCGTAGTTGCTCATGATGATAGATCTTCCTTCAAGCGATCAAGCTTCTTCCGAAGGAGCTACTTTGATACCAATTGTTGGAAATAATACTGAGAGGGGGGGGGGGTGAATCGGTATTATCAGGTCAATTATTTTTCATTTTACAATCAGATTTGTCTACGCTACTTCAGTTGGTAAAAGCCGCGTATGTACGCAACTGCAGTTAAGAAACTAGCGTATAACCAACATACTTGAAATTCAAATTATTCTTCAGATGTTGGTCATTAATCTGTGCATCAAAACGATATAAATAGTAACCAGGAATAGTAAAATAGAACAGGCAGTCACACATAAGAACACAAGATATAAGGTGGAAACCCAATGTGGGTGAAAACCACCTGCTGCAATTCGTCTCTATCTTCTTTTAATTAGAAACTTCTTTTTACAATGTTTCTGTACCGGTGCAGTCTTATACCAGTACGCGGGCTGCTATCTGCATAAGGCTACAACCTTCTCTCATTCTCCAGCTTCTCCTGGAAGGGAGCTACAACCCCCTTAGCTCTTGTACTAGCTGATGTACTAGTACGTAGGTGCTGACCTACAGAAGGCTACAACCTTCTCTTTTCTTCCAAGGACCACGTTTCATACATTTTCAGACTAGATCCATAACATCAATCAAACATCTATTATATCTGCATCCACCAATCTTCTTTGTACAAACCACAACTGAATCAAACAATTAATTCTCTGAATGTTGTAACCAGAATACAATAATAGTAACCAGACACTTGTCCTGAACCTAGAACACTGCAGCAATAAACAAAAATAGCTAAAACATATTTCATGAGACGTACGCTACTTCAATATGCAGAACTTGCGTGCATACGCTTCTGTATTAAGGCCAACCTGCGTATACGTTGTTTTGTATTACCTAACCAGCGTGCATACGCGCCTTTGATATGCCGAACCTGCGTACAGATCTATAAAAGATAATTTACCCTTTTCAATTATTCAGACATCAGTTATACCCAGATTATCAGATTTATAGATCAAGTTATGCACCAAATATAACAGATCAAAATCACACAAAGATACTTCTCTTCAAGCCTTAAGATCTTAACCCATCAATAGAACTTATCCTTCTCCTTGCACTCAGGTTCCTCCTTGATTCAGATTCAGCTATGCACAATAACCCAATGACCAGTATTCTAGATCTTGCTCTTCATAAGATATTCAATCTTTTTGTCAATACCTTTGCCTAATGATCTCCTTCCCTTTTATAGTCTTAGGATGTACTCAATATCATGGTCCAAAACCACTTAGAACCAATACTTGGGGCGCAATACCTGGGTTTAATACTTTGGACGAGATACCATGGTCCAAAACCATAGGTCCAAATACCAAGGGCCAAATACTATGGACTAAAATAAGTTTTCCCACATGTACGCGCTTTTCCGTGCATGAAAGTGCGTGCATATGCATACGCGACTTTTGATTGGCAATCCCATGCGTATACACGACTTCGTCAAAGGGAACCTGCGTATACCTCTTTTTCTTTCATTTTGAGAGTCTGAACAGTGATCTGCCATCTAAGTGAGTTGCCATCAAGGACAACACTTGTGTCATAGTGCCAAACCAGTGTCATAATTCCAACATAAGAGTCATGCATCATCTTGGTCTTGCTGCTCCACCTGAGTTCCCTTTTAATGCAAATTCTCCTGTCAAAATTGTTGCATGAGTAATTCCATATACATCTTCGTTATTTTTTGGGTTGTTATATAGACTATAGTTTCCAAAAAAGAATATGGTCGATAGAAAACTTAACGCCAAATACATCTTAGTTATTTTCTAGATTGTTATATAGACTGTAGTTTCTAGAAAATAATATGGTTAGTAGAAAACTTAACGATAAAGTGTGCCAAATAATATGGCAAATCTCATGTTATTAAACTTTTCTCTCCGGTTTATGTTAAGTTAATTTTTGCCTGGATTGCAGGGTAGTGCAATTGATTGTCTCAGTGTTAAGTGTTTGGGAACAATCAAAATTCTATGATACATTTTCATATTTTACATTTATGCTCTGACATTTAAAGATGCCCACAAGACGCAAAAAATTTAACTTAAAATTTTGAAACAATCAAAATTCTACGATATGTTTTCATATTTTGCTCTGATATTTAAAGATGCCCACGAGACACAAGAAATTTAACTTAAAATTTTGTTTTTGTCAATCTAATAGTGTAGTGCAGCACTGCTTATTTAGTTTATCCTACTCCTTGTAGGTAGAAATATAACTTATGAGGCCAATAAATTCGAGGCTCAAGGAAAAGTTGTCTTTCTAAGATTTTAGGTGTGTAGTAGTGAAGTTGAAGTTGAGATCACGTCTCTATTTTCACCAATTTTAAATTCTTTCATTAAATTTTTGTTTGAAAGAATTTAAGGATATATAGCTCGGCATTGGAATATGGAGAAGAAAGACAAATTTCTAAAGTTCAATGTCTACTTAAAAGATACAAATAAATGCACATTTTCTTTCCAAATAGTTATTTGATTGGTTCCGAAATCATGAATAGTCTACAGTAGCTCTTGCTAGCCAAGAAACCTAAAGTATTGGCAACTTTATTACTACTTTTCGAACAACGTAGGAATTTGTTATAAGAGAACAAGCATGGAGGACTAGAGTCATGAGAATGGATGGCAAGAAGCTCTAAGTTAATTGTCCATTTTCTTTTTACCAACAACAATTCCAATAGATATCGATCAACGATTTTTTTGGCTTTTTGGGGATTTGGGTAAATATTTTGGAGAAGATTGAAAAAAAATAAGATTGTCTTTCTGTAAAAAATAGCTAATCCACACTGGAATGGTAAATTCATTTTCTCAACCCAAGAATATGATATCGAGGAATATATGAATTTCATTATGAAATTTAAGGTATCTCTCTGGAGACATTGAAAAAAAAATCAGATTGTCTTTCTGTAAAAAATAGCAAATCCACATTGGAATGGTAAATTCATTTTCTCAACCCAAGAATATGATATCGAGGAATATATGAATTTCATTATGAAATTTAAGGTATCTCTCTATTCACACTCTTTATTCATGCAGGTTAGAACAATGTCGCCCAGGATGTATTGAATATTTCCTTGTTTAAAGGTTGTGTTCTTTTGACATGGTAAAGATATGTTTTATATTTATTGTTAAATTTTAGATTTTTGGTTTGTTGTTGACTGTTATCTCTCACATTATCACATTATTGTCGTATCAATGTTGTTATTATTATCTAAAATATTGATTTATATATATTTTTAAAATTTAATTTGAAATAGCCCACGGGGCTTTGGATTGACGGTGAATGGGTGCGCTGTTAAGGTACTCCTTGCGATAGGTCACTGGTTCAATTCCCTGTTGGGTACTTAGTTTAGTCTTAACCTAAAAAAAAAAAAAAAAAAAAAAAAAATTGAAATTATTTTATTAAATATTTATATATTATTAATAAAAATTTAAAATTTTAAAATTATGTGACTAAATTAATTGCATTTTATAATTATTTATATAGAAATATCTAATTTTGAGATTGGTATGTGAACTTTTGCATGTACAATTTCACAGAGAAAAGATTCACATCAAAACAAATGGTACAAGTAAAGAAATCCAAAACTCTTTGGAGGTCTTGTTGGGTACTTAGTTTAGTCTTAACCTAAAAAAAAAAAAAAAAAAAAAAAAAATTGAAATTATTTTATTAAATATTTATATATTATTAATAAAAATTTAAAATTTTAAAATTATGTGTGTAAATCAATTGCATTTTATAATTATTTATATAGAAATATCTAATTTTGAGATTGGTATGTGAACTTTTGCATGTACAATTTCACAGAGAAAAGATTCACATCAAAACAAATGGTACAAGTAAAGAAATCCAAAACTCTTTGGAGGTTTAATTAAACACAATGAATGTTGATTTTACATAGGCGTTAATTTCAAGGAGAATTGAGTGAGGATATGAAATAGATTGTAAAATTTAATGATTGAGATCGTATAATTTAAATAGTTTAAGATATTAAAATTATAATTTAAGTAATGAAAATTTGTAATTTTCATAATAAAATTTATGATTAAATTTAGAAAATAATTATTTAAAGTAATATATATATATATATATATATATATATATATATATATATATATATATATTTTATTTTATTTATTTTTTATTTATTTTTTTTATCTAAAATATATTTTAAATTCAAATAAATTATCAAATCTAAAAGATGGTGAAATATTACAAAAACCTATTTTTAAATCTCTTACACAAAGTACTATTCAGGTTGCACATTTTATGTAGGTTATTAAACATTAGTCATTTTAGAGAGATATGCTAGATGATGAAGTTTTATTTCGAAAAACATCATTATCAAAGTTTGTTTGTTTGTTTGTTTTTTGTTTTGTTTTGTTTTTTGTTTTGTTTTTTTTTTTGTTTTTTGTTTTTGTTTTTGTTTTTGTCCATGGGGTGATTGCATTAAACCACACCTTGATAACATGAATGATTAACACGATGAAGAGGATAATGACGCAAGGCTTGACAACATTTAATATCTTTCCTGATCTTTGCCCCTTGATTCCTTTGGAATCACCGCGTCGCTCCTGCTGAAAATTACGCCTTTGGGTTACCTCACCTAATGTCATCACTATAAATGCAATAGTTGAGTACGCATTAAAGGGCAGTATGAGAGTATATTGTTTTACAGTCTTTCTCAAGGAGGAGTAATGACAACCTTAATGCATGATCGATTGGAGCAATCTCCTTGGATTTTTGACATTCTCAAGGAGGAGTAATGACAACCTTAATGCATGATCGATTGGAGCAATCTCCCCGGATTTTTGACATCACATTATTCACGATGATTCATTAGAGCATGCTTTTTGAACGGTTGGAGGGTGTTGAAGGATGTGTCGAGCATGCCAAATGTCTATTCAACGACTCAACATTCACCACAGACAATCCTCTCATGATGGTAAGTGTATTCTCATTTGACCTTTATAGCTTCATGAAAATCTCTTCTTAGTGGAAAATATGCATACAATTTGTTACAAGGCTTGTTTAAGGTACTTCAATCCCATATTATTTAAAAAAATATGGTTGGTAGTATAAAAAAATTTCATGGTCATAACCTTATAGGTCAAACCCTCAAGGTATGAAATTCACTAAATGAAAGCATATGACATGCATGTCTAATTGAATTTTTCTCAATGGTATATATATATGTTAAAAAAATATACTAAAAAACTTAAATTTAATATAATAATTATTATTCGCTTGATTATGGAAATCCAAATACAATTTTTCCAATTTAATAAATCTATCAGCCTCTCTTTACACTTTTAAAACAATTTCTAGTTAATAATCGAATAGTCTAATGAAACAAAAAATTACCCGGAAAATTATGAAAATTCCAGTCATATTTATTCGTAGCCGCCTAGGCCACCACCAAATTGTTTCGGGAGGGATTCCATACGTGTTCGTAGACTTTAGGATCATCAAAATCCATTGGCACCGAAGAAAGCGCAAAAATATAGAAAAGATAATGGTCTGATGGAATCGTGACCGTATTTCATAAATATTAAGAGTATGAGATGGAGAACCGTGACATTCTGGTAAAGGGAAATGTAGGTCTCACAAGGTACGTACCACCACTTGTGTTATGACACTTGTATTATATTTTTAAAGGGATGGGGACGTCTGTACTCGTGAACCATTTTTCCAACTCCCTACGGACTTGAGGTTGATGTCCGTACACTCTGACACCTATTTAATGGTCGAGCACACACTTTCAAAGTTGAACGTACGAAACTGTCCCGCGAAGTTCCTATTGACGTAGTCTTTAAGGCGACTTTTTGAAAGCTTTTCTGGCGATTTTTTCCGGTGAAAATCTGGCAATAATTTATTGAAATCGAAGTTTGATAACTAGTTTCTGCACAATGAAAGCGTCCCAGGGGTTTTTCAGGGTGCTGAATCCGAATATGCAGTTAAAAAACCATTTTAACTGCAACAAATCATGATTTCATCTCAATTTCTTCCGCCGGATTCCGTCACCGGAATCTCAAAAAGTCGCATTATAGACAACTCCGTTCCTATTAGCCCTGGAATCTGACGTCCTACGGGACGTATTAGACATTTCAGAAGGTATTTGAGCGGTGGTGAAAATATTTCCCCGTCAGGTTTGACGGACCTTGTAAGCTGCAAACCAGCGAACCGTCAAAATGACGTCCAATTTAGAATTGAAGCCGTCAAAATCTTCCGCTTAGGATTTCGTGATTTATATATACGAATAAAACAGTTTGTCTTGTCAATTCCCCTGCAGTCAGTACTAGCTTTACAATAAATTTGGTCAGGTCACCTCCAGTGATTACAACCTTTGCAATAAATTTGTGAGTGTTTGGATCCTCTGGATTTACGGCCGCCCAGTGAAAAAGAAAATCAAACGGCAGGCAGTTTATTGCGATATTATCTGCCAAAAGCAGCATACTACCTACCTCTACCTCTGGACAACGTCACATGATAGGGGAACTAACCCATTGAAGTCTAAAGAACGGTGAACTCATCCGCTTGCAGTTTATGAGAAGGAGTTACAACAAAAGCGTTATCATCAGCGGTATCGATGACACTAACGGTAAGAATGGAGAGGATTGCTGCCATGCTCGTACACCACCAAACTAAGGTATGCTCCATGATTTTTCGAAACAAGAATGCATATTTCTCCAATACTCCCCCTCTCCTCTCGAGCTACTGCTCTCCAGGATACACCATTCACAGAGTGCATGTCGTTTCAAACCATTAGACTTAAATTGAAATTGAGCGTCTTTTTGGGGGATATTTACTAGTAAATTGAAATTGAGCGTTTTTTTGGGGGATATTTACTAGGAGCTGATCAGCTTGATTGGATAAAATTGAAATTGAGCGTTTTTTTGGAGGGAATTTTTTTTTTGTTCGAGAGAAATCATCATATGGCCGAAGCCCGCAGATTTTTACAACATATGGCCGAAGCCAGCAGAATTTTTTTACGGCATAGCCGTTACAAATATCGTTCAAACATCTCCATACCGTGGGAGTCATCAAATATGTACCTCCGCAGGAATCGAAAGCCATCCGCCCCAGCCATTACATCATGCACGTCATGTGCCTTTTGGAAAGATATTTACTAGGAGCTGATCAGCTGGATAAAGTTCATGAGAGGGAAAAGACAGGAGAAGCCATAGCAAGAATACCCATGAATATCGACACGCCTATTCATAGATCCAGATCCATCAGTTACGCGGTATTTTGCACTTTTTCCTTTTCGTATAATTTGAAAAAACTATCTTATTCATCTCAAATTAAATATTTGAACTTCTTTGACATAAATTTATATATTTTATATTGTTTTTTATTTTGTTTTTATGAAAATTTTAAATTTTTTAAAAGTGCGTTGAGTTTAAAAATTGATTTTTTTTTAAGGGTGCACGGAGTTTGAAAACTGAATTTTATAACAGCGTTTTATTTTGTTTCTCTGAAAATTTTAATTTTTTTTTAAAGTGCGTTGACTTTAAAAACTGATTTTTTTTAATGTGCGTGGAACCCAGATTGGATTAAATTTGATTTTATAAAAACCCAGATTTGATTTGAAACTAGATTAAATTAGATACAAATGTAATTATGTTTGGATAAAGATAGGGATTTAACCTCGACTATTTTTAATAATATACATAAATTAAACGCTGATATTTATCTTCATAATTATGTATTTTTCACCTTTTTAATTAAATTTATTAATTAAAAAGAATATATATATGAATTTTTTTTAAATGTATATATATTTAGCTTATATATTATTTTTTTAGTATTAATACTAATAATAAAGCTGTAATTTAATTAGTTTTTTTTTAACAACTTGAGATGTATGATTAAGGAAGTGTTTTGATGCTTGTTATGGATTGGTATTTATTGGCATTTACCAACTATTTAATTCATATAGCTATGCTAGTAATAAATATTTTAATGCAAGATTGTAGAATTTTATAGTTGCTCTTTTGTGCATAGAAACCATCTATCTGACAAAATAGTTTACATGCCATATCTATGATATGGTGCAACTCATTTAAGGTGGTAGTGGTTCAAGTAAAATTCATCAGATGTTGAAAATTTGATTTTAATTTTGAGTTGGTAATGGTTAAATTAGACATTTAAAATTAATTTTGATTTGAATTTGAGCACAAAAACACAAGGTACAAATTTAATTCCTTGATCCATGTTTACATAGTGGATATGATGTGAAATTCAAAAGTGAGGGTATAGATAGTGAAAAACAACTCCAAAGTTTTGAATCCTTAAAAGTTAGAATCCTTAACCAATAGGAACATTGTTGGTCAAAGTTTCATGGTCATAGTTAGGCACAATTCAATCTATCATAGTAAAATTTTCTGGCAAAGAAAGTACCTTAAAACAATGACCAACAAGATGGGAAATCTATTCAATAGGAATATTAACTAAGTTCTTATTCTTTTTCCTTAGTTAAAAGTTCCTTCATGACTAATGGTTCCTATGGTTATATTTTTTGTTGACTAAATTTCATTCATCAAAGTTCTTATTAGTTGCAGTTTCTTTATCAAAGATCATATCTATTACAGTTCTCCATCCTTTTGTTAGTTAGAGTTCTTAATCAAGAAAATCCTTAGAACTATGATCAACATGAATTTTAACTTACAAGACCCAACATCAATATGTGAACTTAGATCGATTAGGGAACAAGACAATCATAGTTCATTCGTCATAAATCCCTGGTCAAAGGTATTTCTCTTGGAAAGTTCCTTGGAAGTATCACTAGCATGACTTCTTAATAAAAAGAACTCAAAGAGAAGGCATAGAGATATAGGCTTGGTCAAAGTTATTCTTTGTTGAATCTGTTTTTCCAATAGGAATGCTCATCAACATTTGACCAAAAAATATTTGTTAGAGTCCTTAGCCAACAAGAATTTTGACTAGGGAACTATGGAGGGACTATGAACTTTTATGAAAAATAACATTGTTTATTAGAGTTTTCTTGGTCCTAGTTCTGGGTCATGAAAATTCTTTGGAACTATAACTGATGGGAGCTCTAACTTACATTAATACTATTACTAGAGGATTAAATTTTAATTGTGTTTGTTAGATATAGTTGTGATATTCTCTCAACTTATCTTCCTAAGTATCGAAAACTTGGATCTCACAACAATTTTAAAACCCCAATATAAACATATTGTATTTCTACCAATTTTAGATCAGAGCAACATATCGAAACACATAGGGTAACTTAGGAAAAAAACAAGGCATTCTCGAAGGGACATTAATGAAAGTTGAAACGCAAGAGTAGTTGAAAAATATGTTCCAGATAAAAGGAGGTTGATACTTACAAATTTACCTAGAACGTAAAATGAAGGGCATGAAAAATGCAAAAACATCATCAAATTTTCATTTGACAAACAGATGAGATTTGAAATTCCAAATCTGTTAATAAGTGGAATCACTAAAGCAATCATTAATTTAATTACTTGTTTTTAAGAGTTGCCAAAAAATGATGTGTCTTCTTTTCACGTAAGAGTATTGTCTTTATGTCTTTAGGTCAAAAGTCATTACAATTACAATAATAGTCGTCGAGAAATTAAAATTTATTATAGCACTAGTTAAATTTAATTTTAATTTTTATTTGAATGAGGACAATAATCTTACCGAACTCCCAAAAATAACTTATAAATAGTTGAGTTTATATGGAAAAAGAATATCTTTCCCGGAGTTTATACGGCAAAAGAATATATTGCCTAATTTATGGGGGGATAATAATATATATAAATAGTTGAGTTTATACGGAAAAAGAATATCTTTCCCGGAGTTTATACGGCAAAATAATATATTGCCTAATTTATGGGGGGATAATAATAAATATATTATTAATAAATTTATATATTTTATTTTTGAAAGTTATTAAATAAGAGTGAAAATATGATTATGTGATAAGAAGTTTATGACAAATAACTTATATATATAGTTGAGTTTACATGGAAAAAGAATATCTTGCCTAATTTATGAAGCGATAATAATAAATATATTATTGAATAAATTTATATATTTTTATTTAAAAAATTATATATTTTTATTTTTAAAAAATTATTAAATAAGAGTGAAAATAGATTTTTGTGATAATAAGTTTAATTGTGATAGGGCATTATATCAAAATGTTTTTGTTTCCTAAATTTACGAGGGATAACAATAATATATTTATTAATAGAAGCTTTTTACATTTTTTAAAATAAAAATTAATAATGAATTTTTTTATTTTTTATTTTTATTTTTAAGTTAAGTAAGAGTGATAGTATATTTTTGTGATAAAAGTTCTAATTATAATAGGATATATATATATATATAAAATAGGATATATATATATATATATATATATATATATAAAATATGTTATGTGTATATATATATTTATTTATTTTTTCTTTCTTCGAGATGCATTCTCTAATTTACATTTCAAAATAAAATAAAATAAAATAATTTTATGTTAAAATAAAAATTTTACATTATTATCATTTTTTATTAATTTTTGTAGGACGCTTAAGGTCAACTTGATTTGGTCAACTTATCAATGTTTTTGAGCTTTAGGTTTATGAGAACCCATGGGATTGATATGGAATATAGTCTATTTAAAGGGGGAATCAAACTATCCTATATCCATCTTAACTCAAGAAATACCAAGCTCTAAGAAGATCAAATTTTTCAAACTAGCCTATATCCATTTTAACTCAAGATATACCAAGCTCTAAGAAGATCAAATTTCTTGAGATGCAAATATCTTAAGATGCAAAAAGATAATTTCTTGAGATGCAAATATCTTAAGATGCAAAAAGATTTGATCTCTCTCGGCTAATCTAGGTTGATTTTAAAATTTTCAATATAACGTTAAATTTGTTGGTGATGACATTTCCTCTTTAATAGATTGTAAAACTTTTGATAATCTTAGTGTAAAATTTGAAATTACTTTTGATTAATTAAGAATTTATTTTCAGCAGATAACTTTACACCTACAGTAATAGGAACCTTCGTCGGTTTACTATCCTGCATATTAAACCTCTGAAGTGTTGTCTCGACATATTTCTTTTGGTTTGACCAGAGCTTCCTCTTTGCCCGATCTCATTTAATTTCCATGCCCAAAATATAGTTTGTAGCACCAAGATCTTTCATGTCGAATTTGGAGGACAATTGGGTCTTCAAATCCTAGATAATTTCTTTGTCATTTCCAACCAGCAACATATCATCCACATACAAGACCAAATAAATAACACAATCACCAATTAATTTAAAATACACATAGTGATCTGCTTTGCTTTTGGTGAAGCCAAGTCCCCATATAAATGTATCAAATTTTTGATACCACATCCTTGGTGATTGTTTTAACCCATATAGAGACTTTTTTAACTTGCATACCAGTTCTTTCTTACCCTTCACCACAAAGCCTTCAGGTTGCTTCATGTAGGTCTCTTCTTCTAGATCCCCGTGAAGAAATGTTGTCTTCACATCCATCTGCTCTACCTCAAAATCAAAAGCAACACCAACATATAAAAGTAATCTAATAGTAGCTACCTTGGCAACATGAGAAAAAATATCACCAAAATCAATTCCCGAATCTCGGCACCTGGGAATAACGTTTTGCTACCAACCGAGCTTTGTACTTCTCCATCTTTCCTTCTGCATTCATCTTCTTCTTGAACACCCATTCACTGCCAATGGGTTTCCTTCCAGCTGGCAACTCCACCAGATCTAAAGCCTCATTTTTGTGCAAAGATGCCATTTCATCAACCATGGTCTCTTTCCAGAGTTTTCCATCCTCTGAATCTACTGCTTCCCTCACAGTTCTCAGATCATCATCAGTAATAGATAAAGAAAAATTTGAACAGAAAGCAGATGGACTATACCGTTTTGGTTTCCTTCTTTCTCGAACTGGTCTTCTCACAGCCGGAGTTTGTGGCTCTTCATCTTCTCATCCCTCTTATACTGTAGAGTATGATTCTTCCTTCTTTAGCTCAAACTCTATCTTCTCAGGTTCCTTTAGTAGGACTTCATGTTTAATAACATCTTTCACCTCTCTAAACACCACATCTCAGCTGTACATAACCTTCCTTGTTTCTCGGTTCCAAAGCTTATAACCTTTTAACCATCCTTGTACCCAATAATTATGCACTTTTAAGATTTACTATCCAACTTTGTTCTTTTCTCATTTGGAACATGTACATATGCATCACATCCAAATACTCTCGGATGTGAAAGAGAATGTTTCTTACCAGTCCATACCTATTGTGAATTCTTATCCTCCAACGCTAATGAAGGTGATCTGTTGACTAGGTAACATGCAGTCTCCACTGCCTCTACCTAGAATTCTTGTCCTAACCCGACACCACTAAGCATGCTTCTTGCCCTTTCCATGAACGTCTTGTTCATTCTTTTTGAAACTCCATTTTGCTTAGTTTTGTATGGAGTAGTCTTTTGCTGTGCTATACCACACTTCTTACATAACTCTTCAAATTACTTCTTGCAAAACTCTCCACCGTTATATGTCCTCAGCACCTTTATCTTCTTCTCTATCTGGTTTTCCACTAGAGCCTTAAATTATTTAAACATGTCAAGACTTCAAATTTATTCCTATGAAATATATCCATGTATTCCTTGAGAAGTCATCTATAAATGATACATAGTACACAAACTTTCCCAGTGATGGAACTGACACAGGTCCAAACACATCACTGTGCACAAGCTCTAATATATGTTTCGCCCTTTTACCACCAGAGGGGGAACTAACCCGATTCTGCTTCCCATATACACAATTTTCACAAAAATCAAAATCCAGAGAGCTATTAGACATACCTTCTATAATACCTTTACGATGAAGTATTCAAAGGCCCTTCTCTCCATTATGTCCAAGCCTTTGATGCCATAGCATGGTCTTTTATCGAGAGATCACTAGATTGTTTGCTCCTCTTTTAGGAAGCACAGAACTGTTGCACCCATCAATAACAGTGCTACCTTGAAGCTTGTACAAAGTTCCAATCCGAACTCCCCGCATCAATACTAGTGCTCATCGAACAATCTTACAAGTATATTTTTCGAACACTATTTTTACACCTGCACCATCCAGCTTGATTACAAAAATCAAATTTCTGGCCAATGCAAGAATATGTAGAACACCCAGAAGTGTTAGAATCCTTCTGCCTTTCAAATTCAACTTGACTCTTCCGCGACCAACAATTCTAGCCTTCCTGTCATCCCCTAAGAACACATCAACACCATTATATTTCTCATACTCGCAGAACCACTCTCTATGGGGAGTGAAGTGAAAGGATGCACCTGAGTCAATAAACCATGCCTCATGATCTACATGTGTATTTAAATAAGAAGCCAAGTACACATCCTCACCTTCATCTTAGGTGGTTTTCACCTCTATAGAAGGAGCATCATCAGATCCATTTCCTTTCTCAAGAGCTTTAGATTTACAGTCCCTTTTCAAGTTCCCTTCCTTTCCACATTTCTAGCACACCTTTATAGGTTTCACTGGAGATTTAGATCTCCCTCTAGATTTAGATTTCCCACTCGAGGACTTATTTTTGTTTTTGTGCTGGGATTGTCCTCGTACAGGAAAGGCATCACTATTCTGGCTCTCCATGTTTTTTCGTCTCATCTCCTTCGACAATAAGGATGAAACTATTTCATCAAACTACAAGGAAGTTGCATTGCTACCTATTGCAACAGCCAGACTATCCCACGAATCTGGTAGAGAACACAAAAAACTAATGCACTTATCTTCATATGAAATTTTAACATCAACATATAATAACTAGTTTACCACATTATTAAATATGTTCAAATGCTCTGTCGCTAAGTCTCCATCTTTCATCCTCAGGTTATACAACTTTTTTCGTAGGAACAGTTTATTCACCAAAGACTTAGATTGGTACAAAGTCCCTAACTTGTCCCACAAAGCCTTTGTCGAAGCTTCCCCTGATACATTCAACAAAACTGAATCTGAGACACACAATCATATTGTGATCTTAGCCTTCTGATCCAACTTCGCCCAGTCTTCAGCTGGCATTGTTGTTGGTTTAGTGTCAGGATCTACCACGATCCATTGACTTTATCCACTAGCAGATCCTCCATCTTGAGTTTCCACAACTTAAAACTCTAACCATTAAATTTTTCAATCTCTATCTTTTCACTGCTCGCCATCTTCTTTCACCACAAGAATCAATCCCACAAATCTCCCACTGAATAGGCTCTACCACAGGCCCAAGAAAAAAACCCCTTAGTAGTAAAGATGCCCCTTGAAGCCAAAACAACTCTGATACCAAATGTAGGTTTTAACCCCGTACAAAAATTATCTTCATACGAATTCTAAAAGCAAAAAATAAACAATGGCGAGAGTATAAAACATAAAACAAATATACACAAAGATTCCTCCCTAGATCCCAAAATCGGGAATACCCGATTGATTTTTCATTATATTCATTTCAATGTCACAATACATATATATACATGCCTATGCATTTATAAACTCTAATCCGTTAACCCTAGATTAGAACATAATCATAGTTCCCTTAACCAGATCTACAAAATACCATGGACTAAAAACCATCATGCCCAAAACCATGGGCAAAATCCATGGAAAAAAACATAGGTAGGTCTGCCCACCTAATATAGGGTCCAAAAAAAATTTCCCGGGGCGCTGCTCCAGACCCCGTGCAAGGGGGCTACCATCCCCCTCCTTACCGCCGAACAAGGGGGGTAACCACCCCCCGGCAGCACCTGTGGCCCCCCTGCACGTGGGGTAGTTGTGCAAAGAATATAGCACAACCCAACAATAACCAACCGAAAAGAACCAAACAAGCATGGATGCTACCGGAGTTCTCCACCTACACCGTGAGGAATTTGAGTGCCTCCTAGTCTCTCAGGCTTTACCGTAATCCACAATCTAATTTAGGGATCATTAGGCCCTACACCGAGACCCATTCTCTAGGCTTTATCGTACATCCCATCTCGGGACTACTAGGTCCAACAGAGAGCAATCCACCTCTTGGCTTTACCGTATATCCCGCCATTCATTGGAAAGGATTCCTACGCCCACCGAGGCACACAATCTTGGCTTTACCACAACCCAGTGGCTTTATGTGATCCACAGTTTGGTTCAGGGACCACTAGGCCATGTGTTTGTCATTTAGGAAATCCACACCACTCAACTTCGAATCCATCCGGCGATCCAGCTCAACCAAAGTATGAGAACCCATCTCATCAAAGCTATCAGGAAATGGCAAGGTTAGGCTGAAAAACACTATCACACCTGGCAAGATCCATGACATAACAACAAAAGAACCACATGCAATACCATGCATGCCAAATCTAGTAAGGAAATCAAACATGCAAATCAATACTTGCAAAGAATCATGTTGTAGCTGCTTGATCTTTTTTTCCCTTGCTTGATATTTGCTTCCTCTTGCCTTCTTTTCCTTTCTTGATCCAATTCCCCAGTGCTCCAAGAAAACTCTAAGTGTCCAAGAGTGAGAGAGAGAGAATAATGAGAGAGCTCCAAAACTGAACTGATCAAGCTTTCCAACTGATCCTCATAAGCCTTTTTATCAATGAGGCCTCTATTTTCTTTATTTCCCTTCATTTTCCTTCTAACATGCAACCTGTAAACTTTCACCTCCCTTTTCTCCTAATTTCCATTATTTTCATAAGCAAATGTGCAAAAAATGTCATTTTGCCTTTCCAAAGCCTTTTTCATTGCCTTTGCCATTTTCCTTTAGCCATAATAACTTAAATGAACACCCACTAGGATGCCTTGCCCACCATTAAGCTTGGAATACGTGTCCCATTGGCCATGGTCTTATACTTTTTTTACATGGATTTTTAGCCAGGGCTGTTACATTATCATTACAGTACTGTGTAGTTTACCAATTTCAAAAATCCCATAGCGACAACCTGAGACCTCTAAGAGAACCCGACACTGCTTTTCTAAGCTACTACCTAGTGAGTTGGGCCTAGTAACTAACTCAGGTCTCTACGGAGGCTAATGAACTGTTCATGTGACTCATGGACCTTATGTCCACACTAGCACATCATTTGTCATTATAGAAAAAAAATCCTTTCTTTCTTTGAAATTCATTTTCCAAAAAAAACCATAGGAAGTGAGGTAGACCTTTTAAAGGCCACGAAAGACCAAAATAAAATATGTGCAACTCGGCCCTAGCAACAATTCACACCATCCCAAATCGAGCACAAGAGCCCACCAACATTCGCCAACCACTCAGAAATACTATGAACCCGAGTAACAGAAACTAGAGGAAAAGAACATGCGCGCGCGCACACACAGACACACACACACACATTATTTTCTCTATAATTTATTTAAAAATCTCATATTTTAATCTATATTTTCTACCATTATTTTATATTTCAATTTTTATACATATATCTTCAAATATATTTAAACTTGTATCTTTTGTTTTTTATGTTTGTATTTCTCTATTTAATATTTATAATTTCTTTTTCCTAAATATTCACAATATTCTAGAGTTATAATATTTTTAACTACATTGTTTTACTAATATTTAATGTTTTATCAATATTTAATGCTTTAACAATGGTTTTTTTAATGTTTAATGTTTTATTTATGTTTCATGTTTTATTAGTGTTTAATCTTTAATTCACGTTCAATGTTTCATTTTTATTATTATTAATGTTTAATATTTCATCATATTCAATGTTTAATGATTTATTAATATGTTTTAATAATAATGTATTAGTTTTAAATGTTTTATTAATATTTAATATTCAATGTTTTATTCATTTTTAATGGTTTATTAATTAATATTGTTTAAAGTTTTAATGATATTTTATTAATTAATATTTAATATTCAATATTTTAATAATATTCTATTATCCCTCAACATGTTTTATTAATTAATATTTTATTAACGTTAAATGTTTAATGTTTTAATAATCTTTTATATTTTAAAATTTAACAATGTCTACATAATAATCTGTAACAGTTAATCTTTGATCTTTTATTATTTGTACCGCAGACATGCGTCACAACTCATGCGTCTTGTAAGCACATGCATGTTTTTCTTTGTGCGAACAACTCAAAGATACAAACTACTCCAATCATGAACTCATGAGTATAGTTGATGTATATTTTTGAAAATATAAAAATTCTGGCTTGCTTAAAAAAAATGTTTACCAAAATTACCAAAATGTTATGGGAATCATGGATAGAATTTGACTTTCAAACTCGATAATTTGCCCATTAAATAAAGTAAAACCATTAACATTGTGTGCTAAAATAATGAAAATAGGGTTTAGAGTTGCAGATGGTGACATTGTGTGATAAAATAATTAAAATAAGGTTTAGAGTTGCACATGGTGATACTCACATTTGAAATTCCTAGTTAATTGGAGCTATTTAGACAAATTTGAAATTCCTAGTTAATTGGAGCCATTTGGACAAATTTAAACAGAGCGTCTCCAACATAAAAAATGGGCCACATAAAAAAACACATTGTAATTATTAATGCAGTTATTACAATTGGAGGGCTAATTGTAGGCATCTCTTTGTCTAATTTAAAATGGAGTCGTCTATCGAGGCGGAGGAATTGTCTGGATGGCCAAAAGTAGCTGGAATCTGGGCAAAAAAATTTCAAAAAATCTTGTAGAGGTAGTGTTTGAATCGTGTTTTTGATGGTAGAAATAGATTCAGCACCATTAAAAACGTCTAGGAACCTTAAAATTTTGAAGTTTAACAACTATAACTTGGATTTAAGAAAATCCTTGCCGGATTTTTTCTAAATATGATTAGAATTTCCATAACTTTCCGGGCAATTCCTCTTGCTAGTTAGACTATGGCATTTAAAATGTGCATTTAGTGTCAGCCAACCCCCGAGTGGGGCATTTCTTTGGAGTCATCTACTGAGGCAGAGGAATTGCCCGGACGGTCAAAAGTGGTTGGAATCCCGGCAAAAAAAATTCAAAAAATCTTGGAGAGACAGTGTTTAAATCATGTTTTTGATGGTCGAAATGGATTCAGCACCATCAAAAACGTCGAAGACACCTAAAATTTTGAAGTTTAACAACTATAACTTGGATTTACAAAAATCCTTGCCAGATTTTCTCTAAATATGATAGGAATTTCCATAGCTTTCTGGGCAATTCCTCCTGCTAGTTAGACTATGGCCATTTCTTTGACTATGCCTGGATGACAACAATTTAAAAATGTGCATTTAGTGTCATCCAACCGACGAGTGAGGCAACAACCATTTAAAATGTGCATTTAGTGTTAGCCAGCCGCTGAGTGGGGCAACAACAATTTAAAATGTGCATTTAGTGTCAGCCAGCCAGTGAGTGAGACAACAACAATTTAAAATGTGCATTTAGTGTCAGCCAGCCGCCGAGGGCAACACCTATTTCCAACTCTATAGATCCATTAATACACTCCCTATGGACCTCAGGGCACGGACACTCTGACATCTATTTAATTTTCAGGCAAACACTTTCTGGTTAATAGGGATGGAGATATGCATGATGTGATCATCCATCTCGTTGTTTGTATTGATGCCCATTGAAACGAGCGGCATGTCGTGTATCATATGCTATCCATTCCCCATACCATCTGATATTAATTGCCACCAAATTTTGAATTGTATAATGGCGCTCCAGATTGCAATTTTGAATCTCAGAACCCGTGTTGCCATATTTTGTTGAACTTGAAAGAAGCTTTGGTCGGTTACAGTTTCTTTGCTCAGCGTGAGCTTCCGGACGAGTTCGGTGCTAATCGCGATTGCGGTGGTTCTGGCTATAGTTGCCTCTACTGGTGAGAAAACTTATTTTAGCGTTTGTTTTGTAAGGGCTTTAGCTTTAATTTCTTCGGTTATTGTTGCCTCTGCAGCCGAGGACCAGACAAGAAAATGCATTTTATCGTTTGGTTCGTCCAGGGTTTAAGCTTTAATTTTTTCAATTATCGTTGCCTCTGCAGCTGAGAACCAGACAAGAAAATGCATTTTATCGTTTGGTTCATCAAGTGTTTAAGCTTTAATTTCTTCGATTATTGTTGCCTCTGCAGCTGAGAACTAGACAAGAAAATGCATTTATCGTTTGGTTTGTCAGGGGTTTTAGCTTTAATTTCTTTGACTATAGTGCCTTTACAGCTGAGAACCAGAAAAGAAAATGCGTTTTATAGTTTGGTTCGTCAGGGGTTTTAACTTTAATTTCCCTTATTATCGTTGCTACTGCCGCTGATAAAATGCATTTTCTTGTCTTGTTCGTCTGGGGTTTTTGCTATAATTTCTTCGACTATCGTTGCCTCTGCAGCGGTTTTAACTTTAATTTCTCTGATTATTGTTGCTTCTACAGCTGAGAAAATGTATTTTCTTGTCTGGTTCGTCAAAATTTCTTTTTGAGCTTTGATTTCTGTGATTGACCAAGTAAATTTCATTTTTTGTTTTGTTTTGGTTTGCAAGGGCTAGCACTGTGGGTATCAACTATGGTCGCAAAGCAGACAATCTTCCCCCGACTTCCAAGGTAGTGCAGCTGATCAAGAGCCAAGGCATCAACAAGTTGAAGCTCTACGACGCAGACCCTGCAGCTCTACATGCATTCAGTGGTACCGAATTATATAAAAAAATAAATATTAAACAAAAATAAATATTTTTTTCTATTTATTAATTTACCTATTAAAAACTTTAAAACTTCATTTTACACTAGAAAGTTACTTATAAAGTAAAAAAATACAATTTTTGGAAAATTTAAAACTATTATTTTATATACAAATGGTTTCCTAAAATCTCTAGATATTCAATTTACATTAAAAAGTTGGATATGAGTTAAGAAAAAACTGGTTTCAAGAGAAAGAAAGTTCAATTTTTACTTCTAATTACTTAAAATTATTATTCATAAACAAAAATTCACAAAATTTATTTTATATTATAAATATTTTAAAATTATTATTTATAAACAAAAACTCAAAAATTTTATTTTATATTATAAGTTTCTTAAAATTATTGTTCATAAATAAAAACTCACAAATTTTATTTTATTTTATATTAAAGTAGTTCCTAAAATCATTGTTTCATTAACAAAAAAAAAAACATAAATATTCTTTTATATTAATTAATTTGTTATATATAATATATTTTTATTAAAGTTTAAAATTTTATCATTTTATTTTTTATCTTATTTTTTCTTGTTTATATAATTAAAAGTTAGTCTTTTTAAATTTATGAAAAATAAATATCCATATTGAACTTTATTTTAATCTTAAAAAGACATTTCATATATAGAAATTCACAAAACTTATTTTATATTAAAAAAAAAGTTATAAATAAGATAATCTTGTTAAGTGGTTAAAATTTTATTTATTTTGTTTACATAATTAAGATTTAGTTTTCTTGAATTTGGAAAAATAACTATTTAAAATAAAGTTTATTTTATCTCCCAAAAAAATATTAATCAAAATAAATACTTTTATTTATTTATTAATTTATTTTACAAAACTTTACAAACCCCATTGCACATTAAAACTACATGTAAATAACAAAACCTGAAATAGAAAGTTCACACATATCATTGTTTCATAGTTTCTCCACAAACCTTATTTTATATTAAAAAGTTAAGTGCGAATAAAAAGTTAAATGTGAATAAGTAATGCACCGTTTCTGTTAAGAATGTTTCAATTTATTAGTAGTTAAAATTTTAGTATTTAAATATTTTAGTTTTTACATTTTAAGTTCGTTAAAAAAATTAAAATTAAAATATTACTTTATTTAAAAAAAAATAACTAAAATATTAATATATTTATCTAGTTATTAATTTATTTAATAAGTCAAAACTTTATTTTAATTTAAAATGTATATATATTAAATAAAAAAATAATATTTGACGTTCAAACTTTTGATTCATATAATTTTCAAAAATCATTTGTGCTCACCAGGCTCGATTTTTAGTAAAATTATTCATATAGAAATCATTTATGCATGAACAAAATCTCACCAGCCATATTTACATTAAGATATTACTTGTATAGAAATGATAGAGAATTTAAATATATTATTGATTATAATTTTCTAAAATTATTAATCATATAAATAAATATAGAATATATTATTTCTTAAATCGATTTTGCACTAAAATATATATTTATATGGTAAATATAAGGAATATTAGAAATAGGAAAGTGTTAGATTTAGGTATGATGTTGGATTGGAAACAACCTATGTTGAGATTTTTGTTAGATAATTTTTATGAATTTGAGTTTGTTAGATGTAACACTATATTTTAATATTCAATCAATATCGAGATTATTCTGTAAATTGTCATGCTTAGGCTTTGAAGTCCAATTCTAGGCAATTCATTATAAAATCGCATGGAGATGGTTGTTTCTAATAAAGTTGGCATGCAAATTGGGGAAATCATATGTATTAAAGAAAATATATTTGATATGGTTGTATTCTTGTTTTTCCAATGTACCGAAAAGACAAATGTTATCTTTGAGACGTTATTTGAAAATAGACTTTAAGCAAGCCCCATGTTTCTCCCACTTGCGTTGCGATACTTCAAACGATTACTTCTTGGGAAAGATAATGATCCCCATTATTCACTTACTTTTCACTATGATTGGTCAGTCAGTTATAAATTAAAACTCATAAGGGTTCCTAGGATGGGTTTTAGCACACACTAGAATTGAAAATTTATCTGTCTAGGATTAGAGCTTTGAGCATGAGAATTCACCTTGGATGTGAGTGTGAAATTCATAGTTGTGATGTTTAGTTTGTCTTCAGTTTACTTGAACAGAGCCTAATCATATTCCTATGCTTCAAACAATTCTATGAAATCTGAGATTCCTCTAAGATCTAAATGGAAATTTTGTGACGATTTGATCTGCAACAATGAAGTAGAGTAGGGCTCACAATGTCAACTATAAAAGGATTAGGATTGAAGGAGGTTCTAAGATTTTTTCTATGACTAACACTTGGGTAGATTTGGTCATCGATCATAGCAAAAGGAGCTATGATTATATCTATGAAAAATCGATTTCAACACCATAAGGGAGGTTACCAAATTCGCGTGTGGTGGTCAAAGAGTAAGCCAAAATTTTGGGTAGTTTTGTTTTAGCCTCATCAAAAAGCTCGAGAAACTATTTGCATCCATACATATAAAGAGAGAAATTGAAACCAGTGATCGATTCAAGGAGCCTATCAAGCCAAAGGAAAGATTGTGATTTCACTCTTCGAGTAAGAAACAATTTGTGCATGATTAAATGTTATGTATATGTTTCTGGGTTGTTTTCAATAGATAAATAGTATTGTGGTATTTTGAATTTATTCCAAAGGAATGTGCTTATTTGAAAAACATTTGTATATGGATGAACAACACATATTTGGTCATGACAATGGTAATCTGCTTTTTTAAAATTCACCATTAAAGTGAACTTGTCACTCAAGGTATTTAATTCCTTAGAGGAAATTTGTTGATTTGAAGTTCATTGGAACTACATTGTAACATGGTCAAAGCCTTATTTGTCCGAAGGATCATGAGAAGTGACAATGTTAAATTACCATTAAGATTCCTCAAAGAAGTCATGGTGTTGAGGCTTTTAGTTAGCCCATGAATAAGCTAAAATGATTGTGGAGATCTAAACTAGAAGGCAAGAACACTCTACAGGATATTGACTTCAAAAATAAAAAAAGGAGGTAAAAGATTTCAAAATGCTAAGTATGAAATTGAACTATGATAGTAAAATCTTGATGATGCTTTGCAAGAAATAGGAAAATTAGAAAGAAAAAATACACTTGAATAGATATGAGAATGGTAGGTGTACTCATATGCTAGCTTGATAAGTGCAATAGGAGAAGCTGATTCTTTGATTGAGGGGCAAAGGGGGCATAAATAATCAATTCATGTCAATACAAAAATTAACAAAAAAAATTCAACGATAAAGCATAAGTGGAAACAATGATATGTTGGTAATTGTACACGTGGAATTCTTGTTGAAGCAATGAAGATGGTAGTAGATGAGAACAAATGATGATAGATAATTGAAGACAATATTTTTGAGTGTTGTGGATGTGACCCATTCATTGTATTCGTAGGCAATTCTATGGTGTCATGTTTGACTTATGTATTGGTCCTAGAGAATATTTGAGTATATACCTAGTATCTACATGGTTGGAATATGATATTGTACATGTACCTTAGTCAAATGATAGTGTAATCTTGATGAGTCAAAGTGTAGATTGATACAGTTCATGGTAATATGGAATCTATTTTGTATACGAAGGTTCATGGTAAGAAAATATCACAAATGTAATGTATGGTTTTTCGTCATCCAAAACCCTTTGATGTGATGTTTGGGGTAATCAAGAAAGCACTTGAGGTGTGATGGGTGAGGATCATCCACAAAAACCCGTATGTGTAATGTTAGAGTGTGGTTATGGGTAAACCTCAGAAAACCCAAGATATTAATGATGCACGATGATCTAAAAATGGGGCTCTTAGGCTTCTTGTCTAACTTACAAGAACCTCTCCCACGTCCAAAGCTTTACATTTTCCTAAGTCATAATGATTAACCAATGCGGAACTAAGAAATGCTTGAAAATATAGGTGTATGCTTGTATTTGATCTTGACTGTTGAGTGCTTATGTTCATTTGCTTATGTTGATGTGAAACACAAATAACAGTAAATAAAGCAGTAATTCAACAAACCCATATGACAACAATATAATATGGAGTTCACCTTGATATCTTAGGCTACGTCTCCTTGAGCTCTAATCAACTCGATTAGGCTCTCTGGGATTATGGCTTCAATTCTTTTAAAAGTGCTACACTTAACTCCATTAGTTTACAACTGAACCAATGGGCTTAGAATTCCATCTTACCCCTGGCTATCCTTGTTCTGCAGACAAGTCTAGGCTTCTTTGGACTTGACTCCTTCGGTCAGTGCTTTGAGCTTAGCGAGCTTTCGGTTTCTCTAACTCCCTCAGAATTCTGTAATCTTCGACACACCTAGGACAACCAGCCACAGCTAGATCATTCGATCTCATGTTGTGCTGCAACTTCACTGCAGCCTCGTGGCTCTTTAGAAGTCTATTAGAGCTCTCTAGCTCTGCGGCTCTGCCTCCAACCTCTGGTGGCTCTACCTATTATAGTGATCTCGGCTCTAGTTTCTCAGCTTCCAGGTTTGCTTACTGCTTCCTGAGTTGCTCTTAAGCTGCCTCTCTCTCCTCTCTGTCAGTCTGTGGCTTTAAAGCCAATCTGCTTCCTGACTGTTCATTTCCGCTTCTCGGCTTTCTGGTTCCCTGCCTCTGTCCGTTTGAATCCCTTCTTTCGATGGTTACAATAACTGCATAACTCCTTATAGGGAGGTGGCCACCCATTCCTTTAACAGATGAGCGTGTCAGGTTCACCAGAAACACTCGATCGTTTGAAATGGCCGTTATTTCCGTTTACTCCAAGAATGCCCGCGAAACACGAATCTCTGCCAACTCATCGTCCACGTCAGACTTTAAAATCCCACACAATCTGCTTTATAACTTCTTCAAATCCGGTCATCCATCTGGTCACATCTCTGCCACTCATCTAGACCCTCTAGATCCTATGGTCATTGCACACATCGGGAAGATAAATTGCTCGACGTTTACCCGTCCGATGTGAGCAGTTTTCTCTCTCTTCCACCGAACGCGTGTCACTCAATGTGTGGCATCAAGCAGTACTCGGTCTAAACTGCTTACCACTTGAAGCCCTTTGATATCCTGCTGGTTTCTGTGGAATCCCACCTCGGACGAAACCGAAACACTTTTCGCTGCATTTCATGATTTTTCAGGTCCGGGCGCATGTGGCTCTCCTTCTTCGAGGGGTTTTCCCTGCGATATGCGATTAGCGACTTATCAGATTCCTCCCCCGTTGACTCAAACCATCGTTGACTTTGCTAATTCGAGACAACGCCCATTACCATGGTCCGTCGCTCCGCGCGCTTGATCGACGACCCTCGTTGATCCGTGCTGATCGCAGTTAGAAAATGTCATGAGGATTCCTCTGATGAGCTTGATCTTCACAAGATTTTTAATCTTTGGCATAAATTATAGAGAGTTCATGAAGACCTAGAGAGTTTCATGATCCATTTTGGATCACACGAGGAGTTAAAGGTGTAGGTATGAAGACATGTAATGGAAAAATGGTTGAATGAACCATGTACATGAAGAACATCCTATTAGACTAACTATTGTAGTGGATAGTCATCCTTACATTCTAGTGGATGGTTGCTCCTTTATATGGATTTCAACATTCTGGTAATGTTTATATCTTATAGATGTGATGAACTATTATCCTTCGCGTCTACAACCATTTCAAACAATGGGAATGGCTCCTCAGATAGACTCTACACTCCTCACACTCCTTTTCGAGGGCCAACTAGAAGGTCTTGATTTTTAGCTATAGGTTGGAAGATGGATTATCATGCTTGCTATAACCAATTAACTAGTAACGTATATCGGATAGATGCTACAGGTAATCATATGATAACAATTTAACTTGTTTTTTGATGGATTAGATGCTCATTTAATTTATGGTGACTGCTAATACTTGCAAGTGCTGAGTAATGTAATATGTAGAAGTGTTGTTCATAGGGTTGTACATAATAGCGAAAGCAACATGCTCTCTACTACGTATCTGTGGGGTCCTCGTTCGACAATAATCATAAGGCCTGCACCAGGGCTGGTAGATTCAGAGCATCCACTATTGTACAGACCACTGACGTGGAATGAATGCTTGAAAGAAAAAACAAAGTATTTACATGGAACTCTTGAATTATTCAAATTAGATGATCATTTAGTTATGCTCTCGAATTGAGAGGCCGATAATCTTTGAAGGAAATTTGTACTTGCATCAAATCCTCTTTTCTGTGACGATATCAATTGGTTGAATGGCTAAGAAGTTACTCATAAATTATATTGTTGCTAGGTCCTTGATGACACTTACTGCCCTCAATCTTGTATTTACAAATGGTTGTTGGAAACGTCTAACTTTTGGAATTTATTTGATGTATTCACTACCCATCGTTCAATATGTTTTATGGAATCTCTTCATTTTAATATTACAAATATTGTGGGTACTCTATCTGTCGTAAGTATATTGTAATGTAATGACTAATGACAATTGCTTTATGGAGGCTAATAAGATTTGTTCATGAATATCGGCTCAACCAAAATTATAATTTATAAATAATTATATTATGCCAATTTTTTTATTTTATTTTTTAAAATTATGTTTAGAGTTTAAAAGTGCTTTTGGAAATAAAAATTATTTTCAATATTAAATCAAATATATATATATATATATATATATATATATATATATATATATATATATATATATAGATCTATAATTAATTAAAAAAATAATTTATAAGTATAAAATTTATTAAAATTTAATTAAAACATAAACAAATATATTATTAATAATAAAATATTCAACATAATTTTTTCCTAAAATTAATTAAATTAAATCAATATAGTGCAATATAGATATATATTAAAAAAGGTTATGCCTCTATCTCTTATGTTTTATAAAAAAAATATTTCTTATGTTTTATAAGATAAACAAGGATGAAATGGAAATAGGAAAATTGCAAGGAAAATGTTTTAAAATAAAAATATTAAATTAAAAAAGTTATAGCATTAAATAACAATACTAATAATAAAATAAGATTGTAAATATTTATTTACCACAATAAAATAAGATTGGATATTATTATTATTTAAATTTATACATTTAATATTTTGATTAAGCTATGCATGAAACAAATGTTTGACTGATAACAATTCTTGTAACTCTCACATGTGAAAGTAGTTTGGATAGGCAGTTACCTATCCCTAACTACTTTCTGGAGGCTTAATTCTCCAAGAAGAGATCAAGAGGATATTGGTACCTGAGATGAAGAAAGGAGAAGGAAAAGGAGATGTCTTCGTGCTAATATGTCAAATGGGTCAAGGAGCTAAGTCTTGTTAAGATCAGTTAGCTATTGAAAATAAGACAGTAGACTTCATGAAAGCATCCGTCATGTGAGCAACAACTCAGGGGGAGACTTTGGCTTGAAAGCAAGTCTCATGGTTGGGAGGAAATTTGTTAATTTATAGTTGAATCTCGTCTAGGAGGACAACAGTGGAAATCTACAGAAGAAGATAAGTATCTAGAACTCTGATTTTTGCTTGAAAGTAGTAGAAGGGTTATTACAGTAGAAACCCTATCTAGAATTCTCATACATGAAAAAATACTGTCTAAATTAGAATTCTGATTTTTTATTAAGTCTAAATTATAACTCCGACTTTCTGTTAAAAGCAATAGATGGGTTACTAGAGGAGAAATTTGATGTCAAACCCTAGACATATTTTGCTTATAGCTGCCCAGCAGTGGGTGTGTAACCTCTTAATAAAAGAACACAAAGGAATAAAACTGTAAGAGAATCTGGAAAATTCAGTATGTATAATTCTTTAAGTAAAGGGAATAGACAAACAGGAAACCCCTTGAAAATAACGATGTTATTAGAAAACCTTTTGGCAAAAGCATTTCTAGTTCTAGAAAGAATACAGTATGAACACAAACATTCCAGCTAGGAATATTGCCCTAGTAGGGTTTCAACCCTTTATATACCCCTTAGTTATAAGAGAAAATAAACAGAGCTGACCGACTAATCTGGTAGCTAATCTAACTTAAATATTACATTTGAATAAGAAACCCGAAATAAACCCATTTTCAGAGATAATAAAAAAGGAAAGGATTCATTACAAGTTACCACGCGGAATTTATTACAGGAAAATGAAACATAATACAGCTATGCATGAAAGGAGACCAATGGGTCTAAGATGTAGTAATTAACAGAGGAAAACACATAAATACAAATCTTGCTAAGGCATGATCGATCTCAAGTATGTAGTAGAGGAATCAGAATATTGATAACCAAACATAGTATAAACCTGTATATGTACCAGAACCTTTTATATTGAATAAACGAATAATGCTCTTTTAACGAGAGAAGAATGAGATAATTCAAATAAAATCCTATTAAGCACCTTGCCAAATCATAGACCAGTATTGAGAAAAATAGTCACACAAATAGATTATAATCAAACAGATAAGAGGCAGAGGTTCGACAAATAAAGTTCTGACTAAAACATGAAAGCCAAACTTACAAATTAAGCCATCCACAACTGTCTTGAGTTAAATTACAACTTGAATGCTCGAAAAACTAAAAAACCATTTGGGGTTTTCTTTTCCAGAACTAATTTAAAACAAAAACATGACAGCTCAGAAGCAGGGCCGAGAAATGATTATGTTCTGGACATCTATGCTCTAGTCTTAGAGCTAGTAAACAATTTAAGGACTTAACATCAAAACTGAAAATTAAGTCGTTAAAACCCTTAAGGACTTAAAACCTTGCATATCATGAAATACTTGGAACTATCCTTCAATTTACCCGGAATAGAATAGGTGTAGAGGTTGCAAATTCGCGATCCGGCTCAGTGAGGTAGGGTCTCAACTCGGAGGGAACCAGATGCTACTGGAAATCCTCAGAAAAACTAGGCATATAGAATTAAATGTTAAGTACAAGAAGAAACTTTCAAATATCTATTGTAGGAAGAGAAAATACCGAAGAACGGAGACACCTATTTTTGCCTTGTTAGGTTTGTCACAAAGGAATGACTAAAGCTGTCTCGATGCACTGTTCACCCAACAGGAAGTCACGGAGGAAATACAACTGAATAAGGGAAGTATGATCAACTGCTTGGAGTAGCGAAAGGAAACTGGAGATAAAACTTGTAGCCAAGAACCGAAATAGGGTAGCTCTGCAAAAAAAAGAAAGAAATGCCAAAGTTCCCTGAGGATGCCATGAGCAAAGGAATGAAGGCAAGCCTATTCAGTTGTCTGATGGAGTGGAGCTATAACAGACCGTCGATGCGGTGAGCATACCAATGAAGTGATGGACATATGTAATACATCAGAGTATTAAATGATTAAACTAAAACCATGTGAAATATGTATGCCAATAATACCGCCAATCAATACATAAATAATAAATCATAATTGAATAGATTATGTTATGTGTCAAGTAAATGTTACTTGGGGTCGAATAATGACACATTACCTTATAGATTTAATTCATCAAGATTTTGTTATGGTGATATTCCAGTACTGTGGTAATCACTATTATATATATATATATATATATATATATTAGAGTTGTGACATATAATCGATTGAGGGTGGGCTTCGTTAGCAAGGTCACCTAAGACCAAATCTCATGAAGGTTGTTGCACCCGTGCTAGGGGGAGGAGACATGCTAAAATCTAGTTAGCTTAAGGCTGGTGTGACCTAGGTCGGGTGCAATACCTAGGTGGCTTTGACAGCTTATGTCTTAGATGCCCCAGGTCACAGTTTCTCAAGCCACAGGTCAAGCCTGGAGGAACACAAACAACTTGACAAACTATCACATTTTTATCAAGGCTAGCCAATCCCTCATCCACTCAGAAATTAACAAAATTCGTACTCAGCTTGACAAATTAAATAAAAAATATTTCAGCCTACACCTCAGCTTATCAAGCCATATCGATTCAAATCTCTCGTCCAAAATTGAAGGATGCTCAGCTCTGAAAGCCCTTAAGACTGAAGAAGGTAAATGTTTAAAGAACACACTGAAATTGAGAAACTTAGTAAGTTTTCCGACCCTACACACATGGATCTAATAACCTCTGAAAACTGTCCTTCGTCTTCCCGGATAAACTCAGCTCATATCTCCTTCTTAAACTCTCTTATTTCAAGCTCCACTCAGGTTAGCTCCTCTAGCGAACCCTCACCCTCCAGCAAACCCACACCCAATGTAACAGATAGTGCAAACGCAGTCATTCAAACACAAGATGAACAACCACAAATGGAAAACAAATCATGGCTGGAAAATTCTACAGTCTGCTATAATGCTGGGATGTTAGATGACATCACATGAGTTAGTGGACATCGGAACAATCCTAGGATAGGAACTTATGCTCCAACGCTAATCGTAATCAATCCATAGGTCAAAGGGAAAGTATTATGAGCTGTTAGATCCAACGATACGAACTCTCCAAGCTCTGAATCTAAAGATATTTCTGGAACCTGTAATAAGACACTGACAAATGCAGCTAATGAAACTGAAGCTGAAATTTCCATATATGGAAGTTGCACATGTACGGTAGATGCACATACATAAAAGACGTACATATATAGAAGATATTCACATATAAGAAAGTTACAGATATATGGAAAATATGCGAATATTTTCTGTATATGAACAATTTTTGTATATGGAAGTTGCACATATACGGTAGATGCACATATATAAAAGACGTGCATATACGAAAGATATGGACATATACGAAATTTACGCATATACGGAATATATGTGCATAAATGGAAGTTGCGCATATAAGGTAGGTACACATATACAAAAGATGGACATATACGAAAAATGTGCGCATATATTACATATATGCACACTTTCTGTATATGGAATTTCCGTATATACTGTAAATACACATACAAAAGACGTGCATATAAGGAAGATATGCACATATAAGAAAGTTATGTATATACAGAAAATATGCACATATCTTCTGTATATGCACAATTTCCATATTGCGTAATTTCTATATATGGAGTTTACGCATATACGAAATTTATGTATAGACAGAAGATATGTGCATATTTTCTGTATATGCACAATTTTTGTATATGTGCAATTTCTGTATATGGAATTTGTGCATATACAATGAAGATACATAAACGACGTGCATATATGGAAGATATGCACATATAAGAAAGTTATGGATATACCAAAGATATGCGCATATCATTCGTATATGCGCAATTTCTGTAAATGAAAACTGCGCATGTACGGAAATTGTGCATATACGAAAAATATGTGCATATCTTCCGTATATACATAACTTTCTTATATGTGCACATTTCCGTATACGTGCAATTTCTGTATATGGAAGTTGCACATATACTGTAGATTCACATATATAAAAGACATGCATATACGGAAGATATACACATATAAGAAAGTTACACATATACGGAAGATATGTGCATATACGAAAATTGTGCATATACAGAAAATGCTAATATACAAAAGTTATATATACTAAAGTTTCACATACATGGAGGTTATGTGTATATACAGAAGTTGCACATATACCTGGAAGATATGTGCATATAGAAAAATTTCGCATATACAAAAGATATGCGCATATCTTCCGTATATGCACAATTTCCGTATATGAAAATTTTCCATATATGGAAGTTGCACATGTACGGTAGATGCACATACATAAAATATGTACATATATGGAAGATATGCATATATAAGAAAGTTATGCATATACGGAATATATGTGTATATCTTCCGTATATGCACAATTTCCATATATGCGTAATTTTTGTATACGGAAGTTGCGCACATACGATAGATGCATATATATAAAAGATGTGCATACATGGCAAATATGCACATATAAGAAATTTACGCATATACGGAAGTTGCGCATATACAAAAGATGCACATATACGAAAGATATGCGTATATATTGCGTATATGCGCAATTTCTGTATATGGAATTTGCGCATATATGAAATTTATGTATATATGGAAGAGATGCGCATATCTTCTGTATATGCACAATTTTTGTATATGCACAATTTCTGTTTATGGAATTTGCGCATATACGATGTAGATACATAAAAGAAGTATATATACGGAATATATGCACATATAAGAAAGTGACAGATATACAAAAGATATGCGCATATCTTCTGTATATGCACAATTTTCATATATGCACAAAAATGCAGTCTCTATATAGGCGCAACCTTTGTATATACACATCTTCTATATATACGCAACTTCTGTATATACACATCTTCTATATATACGCAACTTCTGTATATACACATCTTCTATATATACGCAACCTCAGTATATACACATTTTCTATATATGCGCAATTTATGTATATGGAATTTGCGTATATACGGTAGATGCACATACATAAAAGCCGTGCATATACGGAAGATATGCACATATAAGAAAGTTATGTATATACGGAAAATATGCGCATATCTTCTGTATATACACAATTTTCATATATGCGCAATTTCTATATATAGAATTTGCGCATATACGAAATTTATGTATAGATGGAAGATATGCACATATCTTCCGTATATGCACAATTTCTGTGTATATGTAATTTCTGTATATGGAATTTGCGCATATACGATGAAGATATATAAACTAAGTGCATATACGGAAGATATGCACATATAAGAAAGTTAGGGATATAACGAAGATATGCACATATCTTCCGTATATGCACAATTTCCGTATATGTGCAATTTCTGTATACAGAAATTGCGCAGATACAAAAATTTCTCATATACAGAAATTGCGCAGATACAGAAATTGTTCATATACAGAAGATATGTGCATATCTTTCATATATACATAACTTTCTTCTATGGGCACATTTCCATATACGTGCAATTTTGGTATATGGAAATTGCACATATATTGTAGATTCACATATATAAAAGACGTATATATGAAAGATATACACATATAAGAAAGTTACGCATATACGGAAGTTGCGCATATACAAAAGATGCATATATATAAAGGTTATATATACTAAAGTTTCATATACATGGAGATTATGTGTATATACAGAAGTTGCACATATACCTGGAAGATATGTGCATGTAGAAAAATTTCGCATATACAAAAGATATTCGCATATCTTCCTTATATGCACAATTTTCGTATATGAAAAATTTCCATATATGGAAGTTGCACATGTACGGTAGATGCACATACATAAAAGATGTACATATATGGAAGATATGCATATATAAGAAAGTTACACATATATGGAAGATATGCATATATCTTTCGTATATGCACAATTTTTGTATATGAAAGTTACGCATATACGATAGATGTACATATATTAAAGAAGTGCATACACGGAAGATATGCACATATAAAAAATTTACACATATATGAAAGATATGCGCATATATTGTAGATGCACATATACAAAATATGCACATATACGAAAGATATGCACATATATTGCGTATATGCACAATTTCCGTATATGTGCAATTTCTGTATATGAAATTTGCACATACGAAATTTATGTATATACGGAAGAGATGTACATATCTTCCATATATGCACAATTTTTGTATATGGAATTTGCATATATACGATGCAGATATATAAACAATGTGCATATACGGTAGATATGCCGTATATGCACATATAAGAAAGTTACGGATATACCGAAAATATGCGCATATCTTCTGTATATGTGCAATTTCTGTATATGTGCAATTTTTGTATATGGAATTTGCGCATATACGATGCAGATACATAAAAGGCGTGTATATATAGAAGATATGCACATATAAGAAAGTGACACATATATAGAAGATATGCGCATATCTTTCGTATATGCACAATTTCCTTATATGCACAAAAATGCAATCTCTATATAGGCGCAACCTCTATATATACACATCTTCTATATATACGCAACTTCCATACCCAAAAGCGTTATCTGCCAATTTTAATAATATTTTAAGCCCACTAAGCTGAGTTTTACGAAGTTTTCCTCTGTTAAAATATGCTTATAATATTAAATGAAAATCAACACCCTGAATGCCATGGCCTCTCCTACGCCGATACGATTGCGATTTGGTCTCGATTCCTCTATGATCATTTTCTAAATTTAGAGCTCATGTAATCCCTATATATCTGATATGAAGCTTTGTCCTCCCTATTCGGTCTCCCCACACCTGATCACTCCTACGTTCCTTTAATCCTCTGCTCTATCTCCAATTTTCAAAATTTTCCCCTGTTCATTCTGTAGCATAAATACAACAATAAGACATGGATGTGACAACAAGTTAGAAGACGACGCAGTAGGAAAGAAACAAAATACTTATGGTTAGCTCAAACTTTTCCAAAATAACATACAAGGCTTTAATCTCTCAAATTTTCAATTCTCCAAAGAGCATATTATTGTCCACAAATTGCTGGTGTGTCGTCGAGAGATCAGTTTCAGGGATCTTTTTCCTTTTATGTGACCCTCTCACTTTGCCTCTTGAAGAAAATGGACCAAGTCTTCTATTGTGATAATAAACAAGAATGGGGATAAGGAAGCGCCTTACCTCAAGCCTTGGATGGAGTGGAATTCCCTTGAGGGAGATCTGTTGAGAATAATAGAAAAGAAAAGGGTTATTACCATGGATCTAGTCCATCATATTTATTCTTAAGAAAATACAATGGTTGCCAACATCTGAAAGAGGAATTGCCAATTTAAGTGATCATATGCTTTGGATAAGTCCAATTTCATCAACATCCCTGGCCTTCGTCGAGATTTCAAAGAGTGAGGTATTTCATAAGCCGAGATTATGCCATCAAGGATTTTTCGCCCCACTATAAAGTTTGTTTGTTTCGACCTAATTATGATGGATGGATCTACAAAGTGGTTGGTTCCAGATGGATCTACAAAATGAATGTAACAACCCTGGTGAAAATTCCATGTAATAAATGTTAAAAACAATAACCGCGGATTAATGGGACACTTATTACAAGCTGAATGTTGGGAAAGACATCCTATGGGTGTTCATTTCATTGTTGATGGCTAGGGAAATTGGCAAAGGATGTGACATGAGGAAACAATGGTTCATGGTGATTCTCAGATAAGTAAGATATCCCTACACATAACTCTGTTGTTTACACTTGTAGGTTACATGTCGATGATATGTTTAATGAAATTCCTGTCATGGCTAGTAGGGGTATGGTTAAGGTCTTGATCAACTATTTACTTTTACATCATTGTTTCCCTGTACTTTACTTAATTATGAGCTTTCATTCCATTCTGGGCAGTGGCCTGGGCTTTGGGCCTGAAAAAGTGGCTCAAATCTCAGAGTCGCTGGCACATAATTGGTAAGTTTCATCCACGGTAACTGGCATGTAGGCCTATGAGAGTGACTTTAGGTCTCTAGTCGCTCCCTTGCCCATAGCATGAGAGTGATTGAACCTTAAATTGTCAAGAACAACAGTGGAACCCCGGAACAAGTTGTCTTAGTGGTTGACTTGTCTCCCAAGGGTTCTGTTGATGGTGTTGGATGGCTATGTGTGATATTCCGTCGATTCCACTTCCTTAAGGCCACCTAGGAGATTGAATCTAATCATAGTAGCCTTTGATATCATGTTTACTCGGGATGGCATGGTAACTTGGGTGGATGTGGGAGGAGAGAATGTGATCTTCTAGAAAAGTGATAATAACCTTCTCATCAACCCTGCAAGTTAGAATAACTTCCATCTATTTAGTGAAATAATTAGTGGCCATTAGAATATACTTGTGTTCACCACTTGAATTGCGATGTATTTCTCCAATGAAGTCTAATCCCCACTGCTAGAATGGAACTTGAACTTTTATAGGCTTCAATTGTAGAGATTTAATTTTCTATTTTCCCACGAACATCTGGCATTCTAGACAAGCCCTAAAAATAACAATATTGTCTTTAAAAGGGGAACACTAATAATATATGACTCAAAATCTTGTATGTCATGACCTTCCATGATTGTTGTCTGTTGCATACTCCACGATAAAGTTCTGAAATAATCTCATGCATTTGTTCTTTAATGACACAAGTTAGTAGGATGTCGACATGTTCTTTCTAGTACAAGCCCATGCCTATCTTGGAAACTATGACCCAACAGAAGTGAAGCAAGATATCCATCTCCAATTAGACCTCTGATTCTCAAAGATTTCACACACCAATATATTTGAATGATAATCCCTGAAAAAATACAAGCAATCCCCATTGCCAGCACACTTATAATCAAAATCAGCTTTCTCTCCAAAAAATCTATTGAAGACTTAAACCAGGCATCGTTTCAATCTCCGGCCACCCATCCCCCTGCGGCTCCCAGATATTCAAGCATTTACACTTCTTGGGAGAACCCAATCCTCCCACAAGAGTAAGCCGACCTCTTCTCTTTATAAGGAAGGAGCACATGAGTTGTTGAGGCCTTGACACCATGACCTCACTCTAAGTACCCTTCACTAAATCAAATGCAATGATATTATAAGGTCTAACAGATGTGAGGAAATAGATAACTCCATTACAGTAGACTTTGTCATTGGGTGTCCACACACCCAACCTCACAGCATATTCACAGGGGACTTCTCCAATCACATGCCATGAATCAGTGCATGAATCATAAATTTCTATTGTGGGTTCATAGCTGTTACCATTTTGCGAAGACCCGCCTACTACAATGACCTGAAAGCTGCCGTCACAGCCATATTTGTCAGTAGGGCCAAATTTGCTCTCAATTCCACAAATGCACGGATTCAAACGAGGATGGTGCAATGCAGGCAGCAGCCTCCATTTCTTTGCTATTGGATTACATACTGCAAGATGGTGTGATCCAGTCGAGCTCCCCTTGATAAGGAGTTGCTGACCAATTGCTGCCACAGGAAAACGAATGGACGGGGGAAGAAAACAAAGAGGAATTGAATACCATCTATTCACATTTGGATTATAAGCATAGCAGCAGTCCCTGCAGTTGTATTTAGAGACTGTAAATAACCAGGGCACAACAGTACATAGTCAACCTATATTTGAGTTGGGAAAATCGTTTGAAGATTATAGTGGGCATAACACAAGGACTTGCATATCTACATGAGGATTCCGATGTCCGCATTATACACGGAGATATCAAATGTCCCAATATACTTTTAGATGACAAATTTCATGCTAAAATAGGAGATTTTGGATTAGCAAGATTCTTTCCAGAAGGTGAAACCCATGTTTCAACCAAAGTGGGAGGATACTTTCAATTAATTGATTCAGCAGCCACTGAGCCCTCATTCTCCTGCCACTAAATACGTAAACCATCTAAACATGTACATAAATAGCGTTGAAAGGGATGAAATGGTTCAGAAAATCTTTTAAAAACCCTTTCAACGACCTCTAGGAAAGCAAGCTCTTCATTGTCGCCATTGACAGTAGGAGGTTCAGAGGTTTTAATGAAAATTTCAATACCGTTAATATTTAGAGTGCAGATGCCAAGCAAATACTTAATACAACTAGGAACCAGGAAAATGGGCTACACAGGTACCTGCAAGGCTTACAACTTCAAGGAAGAAATCTAATTTGTTCGATGCAGAAAACTGATTTAACCTGTACCTGCCATAAAAAAACCCATAACAAAACACTGGACTGAGATTAAAATGGTGGAATAAAAATGGGAGAGAATGGGATCAGAAAACCCATTTTTGAGAGCACTAACCTGAAATTTGAACAAAAGAACTCTGAGCACCTGAGCGAACAATTTCTGAACAAGAAAACGGAGCTGTAAATAGGGTATACTAAATAACTGAGGGCTAGGTCATGCACAACAAAGTGCATAGGAGAAACGAGACACATTATTGCAGCAGGGCGTGGAAGAGCCCGAAAACATTATTGCAGCAGGGCGTGGAAGAGAACAGGAAGAGCAGAAAGCGGAAAGAGGAGGAACAAAAATGGTCGTGGAAGAGAATAGGAAGAGCAGAAAGCTGAAGAGGAGAAACAGAAATGGAGTTGCATGACAGATTTCAACCATATGCCAGTTGAAGGTGCACGCCAGCTGTCAATCATAGAAACAAAAGATAGACAAAAAATCTCACTCAAAGGAAGGCCTATCGGCCTAATTATTTTATTTTTATTTTTTTAATGTAATTTTCATTATGATATGTTTTTAAATTTAAAAATCATATTTTTGATGATCTATATTTATAGTGTGGGTAATCTTCTTTCCTCATGGCCCAGTTTTATTTCTGCATTAAAGGAACAATTTTATCCCTTAGGTTATAAGCAAAAAGCCTTAATGGATTGGCAATACTTAAGGCAAGGCAGACGCTAGGATGTTCAAAGCTTTACTGAGGAGTTTAGAAAACAAACACTTAATTTGGGCATTGCACTTGACTCACCTGAAGTAGTAACTAAGTATATTGGATCATTACATAGTTACATTAGACATTCATTATTATTGTTTGAACCAACTACTATTGACTCGGCCAGTGTAAAGGCCATTCATCTTGAGAATAGGGGAAAAAATGAAAGAGATGATCATTCCAAGAAACCACCTTTTAAACCTCCAAATGGCAAACCCAAAGTGAAAGGAAAGGGAAAGGAGAAGAGGACGACATCAACCAAGAAAGATGAAGGAGAAAGGCCTTATTGCACTCACTGCAAAAAGGAAGGTCATGACGACGATCATTGTTGGAAATTGTACCCGGAAAAGAGACCAAAGAAGTATGGAGGAAAAGGAAAGCAAAAGACAGTGGCAACTGTGTAGCAAGACCTTGGATCCGATTCTAGAGATGAAGCATTGATCATGATAGTAGGAACAAAAGGTACTCTTACACCTCATGTTAATTCTGAATCACATGAAAGCACTAGTTCAATAGATGAGTCTCTTCCTAATGAATGAAAGAGAATTGAGTTATTTCATATTAGAGTTGTCATAAATCATAGAAAAGTGGAAACTCTATTTTATACTAGATCCCAAGCAAATTTAATTTCAGAGTCCTTGGTAAAGAAGCTAGGATTAGAAACCAAATCACATCCAGAACCTTACCCGCTTGGATGGATACATGATAAAGCAAAATTGAATGTAACTAAGTAGTGCAAGGTTAAATTTGTGATCACTTCTAAGTTAGTGGATGAGGTAGAACTTGATGTGATACCGTTGGATATCTGTGGCATGGTGTTAGGGAGTCCATATATATATGATATAAATACCAAATCAAAAAATATGGGGTAGAATATATTGTAAGGGCTCATCAAACTAAAATCAATGCCAGCCTTGTAAGTGCAGGACAAATGAAGAGGTTGGTGAATTCCAGTAAGGGTTGCATGCTTATGGTTGTGAGGGGGGAGGATGAATAATTATCCGATGCTTTCCGTGGTTGTGATCATGTGCATAAAAAGGAATTATGTGAATTAATTTCTAACTATGATGAGATGTTTCAAGAACCAAGGGGGAAATCCAAGAGGGAAATCCAACATGAGATCCATTTGTAGCATGACGCTCCTTTACCAAATAGTGTCATGTACAGGATGTCGACTATTGATATGGAGGAGATCAAAAAATAGGTGCAGGAACTATTTAACCAAGGGGTCATCAGACCGACCACTTCTCCGTGCGAATCACTGATTGTCTTAGTGCCAAAGAAAGATGGCACATGGAGGATGTGCGTGGATTACCTAGCACTAAACAAAATCACGGTGAAAAATCGTTACCCTCTCTCGCGCAGTGATGATTTACTAGATCAATTAAGGAATGTTATCTATTTCACCAAATTGGATTTGCGTAGTGGTTATCACCAGGTCCGAATTGCGGTGCAGGATGTCTGGAAAACCGCCTTCAAGACCAAACAGGGGTTGTTCGGATGGATGGTGATGCCATTCAGACTATGCAATGCTCCAACCACTTTCATGAGGGTCATGAATAATCTCTTTAGGCCTTTCATTGATGAATTTGTTCTTGTATATCTAGATATATTCTTGTCTTTAGTAAAAACTGGAATGAACATGTATGCCATGTAAAGAAAGTGCTTGATATATTGAGAAAAGAAAAAATCTATGCAAAATTGTCAAAGTGTGAGTTTGGGAAAACCTCTTTGGTTTACCTAGGTCATATTGTTGGTCATGGTCAGTTAAAAATTGATCCTTCTAAAGTTGAAGCAATTGTAAATTGGCCTAAGCCTACTAGTGTAACCAAGGTTCACAACTTTTTGGGTGCAGTACAATATTGGAGGAGATTTATTGCCAATTTCTCTATTATTGCAGCACCTTTACACACACTGACAAGTGTAAAGAAAGTCTTTCAATGGGGAGGAAAGCAGTAGAAGTCCTTCGAAACATTGAAAGAAAAGATCAGCACCGCACCGGTCTTGGCCTTACCAGATCTCCAACAGCCATTCGAGATCGAGATAGACGCTAGCGGATATGCCATGGGAGCTGTACTGATGCAGCAAAAGAAGCCGATATGTTACCATTCAGAGAAATTATCTCAGGTTGTGATAAACTATCCCACTTATGACAAGGAGTTATATGCCTTAGTCCAGAGTGTGAAAAAGTGGAAACACTACCTGATCGGCAAGGAGACCATCATCCATATGGATCATCAGCCCTTGCAGTATCTTCAGTCACAAACCAAGTTGCAACAAGCTCGTCATTTCAGGTGGATGGGTTTTCTTCAGCAATTTCATCTGGTAATAAAGTATAAGAAGGGCAATAGCAATAAATTGGCCGATATGCTATCTGAACCTCCTATTTTTCCTTCTGTTATTTTGCATAATGCTTCGTTATCTTTTGAAAGTTATGCTGAACAATATGCTAACGATGATGAATTTAAGGAGATTTATGAAAAACTAACCCATGGTTCACAGGTGGAAAACTATCACTTGCAGGGAAAACTGTTGTATCACCTTGGAAAATTGTGCATACCCATAAGGGAAAGGGTACATGTAATCTGGGAGGCCCATACCTCCCTTGTGTCTGGTCATTTTGGTGTTGAAAAAACTTTGTGTCATGTACAAAGATTTTTCTTTTGGCCTCATATGAACAACATTGTGACTCTCTATGTAAAGGGATGTTTGATGTGTTCTGTTTCAAAGCCCTCTAATAGAAAGCTCGGGCTCTAGACACCACTCCCTATTCCGAGTCGTCCATGGGAAAGTGTGTCGATGGATTTTGTAGGAGGTTTGCCTTTGTCTAGAAAAGGTCATGACTATTTGTATGTCATCGTTGACTGTTTTAGTAAGATGTGTATTTTAATGCCTTGTAAATAGTAGATCATTGCAGAGCAGACTACTTATCTTTTCTTTCAGCATGTTTGGGTCCATTTTGGGTTGCCCACATCGATTGTGTCAGATCAGGACTCTCGCTTTATCGAAGAGTTTTGGACCAGCTTGTGGAAGATTATGGACACCAAGTTGAAAAGAAGGATGACATTTCATCCACAGACTAACGGACAAACAGAGGTTGTCAACCGCACCATGGTACACTTGTTGTGAGGCTATTGTGGAAAACATCCTAAGTTGTGGGATGTTAGGTCCCTATAATACTAGTGATTCCCCCATTACTATTTTCATTGTATCCCTTATTGTTATTGTTGTGCCCCTATTGTCCCCATATTATTATTATTGTGCCCCATAGAAGCCCACTATTGTTATTTTTGTGCTCTTATATTATTATTGTTAGGTCGGCTTTGGTTATGTTGTGACCCCTTAGACTCCTATATATAGAAAGGAGGTTTTGTCATTTGTATCATCCAAGAATTGTTCATTTGTGTAATGTAAAGTAGGTTGCCCCCTTGAAGAGCTTGTTTCTAGGTCGTTGATCTATGATTTCTATCTTTTTGTAAGTTGGTTTCATAACATTTGGTATCAGAGATTTGGATTCTAGGGTTTCGTTTCTCCAAATAGGTCATCATGGAATTTTCGTTATAACTTTTTCGCTACGAAGTTTCAGAAGCTAAACAAAAAACCCATTTGAGAAGAAATCGGTCTGAACCTTGGGTTCGAACTTCAGATCTTGTCTCGCTATATTTTCGGAGCTATGATCTGAGGAAGTTAGGGTTTTTGCAAGCTCCATAATTTCATCTCAAACATGTCATCGTGGAAGTTTCGCTATAATTTTTTTTCTACGAAGGTTCAGACTCTAAAATTAAAACCCATTTGAGCTGAAATCTTGGTGAAGCTTTGGTCCAAATTTCAGACCTTGTATCGCTATATTTTTGGAAATATAATTTGAGGAAGATAGGGATTTTGCAGACTCTAGAATTATATTCTAAACAGGTGACCTTGGGAAAATCGTCATAACTTTCTCTCTAAGCATCAGATTGAAATTTCGTAAGAAGATTCAGAAAGAGGATGGACTGTACGTTTTTGTATATTGTTTTTAGATTCGAAGGTCGAAACAGTAACACGTGGAACTTCGTACATGTTTGCTTTACTGAATAAGTATATAATCAGGTCATCTTGGGAGGTGGGGAATAACTCTTTCTTGGAGAATCCAATTTCGATCAAACTGGTGGCATTAGAAAGAGGGCATAGAGTGATACTGCAGGTCGCAATTTCAGACCTTGGAGATCCAAAATTACAGAGTTACATTTGTTCAATATTGAGCTCCTACAAAGTGAAAAAAGGTGTGTAGTTTTTTTAAATTTTTGCATAAGTTTGGTTTGAAAAATTAGTTTGAAGGAATTCAAAGGGCATAGTGAATAATTATTATCAGTAATTGATGCCCCAAAGAAAAAAAATGGAAACACCTAGTAAGCAACCTGAAATCTCTAGCATGACTCATGAAGAAGAGGAAGAAATGCAACATGATATATCAAAATTACGAGAACAAGTGCAACAAATTTCACTCGCACAAAAAGTGACAGAAGCTAAGATGGATGGTTTAAAGAAAGAAGTAGAAGCTAATTTGTATGGCGTGGAAGCTAAGATGGATGGTTTAAAGAAAGGCGTAGAAGTTAAGATGGATGGCGTGGAAGCTAATATGGATGACTTAAAGAAAGGCGTGAAAGCTAAGATGGAAGATTTGACAAAATTTCTACAAGAAATGCTTACTAATGGCGAAAAGGTAGTAAAGGAAACTCATGATGAGAAAAAAATAAATGTTAATCATGATTTCATAGACTCTAACGTTGGATCGAAGAAACGCCATGTTCCAAAGATCGATATGAGGAAGTTTGATGGTAAGGATCCCGCAACATGGATACTACAGATGGCGCAATTTTTCGATCTCCATAATTTCCAAAACACACAAAAGGTACACATTGCAACTTTATATTTGGAACCAAATCAGTTTGTATGGTATCGATGGCTTTGCTCTCGTAAACAAATTTTCACTTGGGCTATTTTTATGGATGAAATGATAGCACATTATGAGGATACAAAAAGCAACACTTTTTTTAGCCAATTGATAAATCTCAAACAAAAGGGTTCAATGATGGAGCACATTGAGGACTTCCAAAAATTGAATATAAGGGTAAAAGATACTCTAGAGGAGCATATGATTGAAGTGTTCATAGGGACTTTAAAGGATAACATCCAACATGAGGTTCGCCTTTGGGAACCTGATTCATTGGAGAAGGCATTTAGGTTGGCAAGAAAAACTGAAAGAATAATTATCAAATTGATCCAAGTAGATCTCCAAACACTAGTGGCATGAAAAAGGCTCAAAATTAAAAGTGGCAGAAAGTCGATTACCTTGACATCGTCGCCCTGATTCCAATGGCACGAATGACACTCCAATCCGATTCCGTATGAAGAAGATAGAGGCAGTCAAAGTTTGGGGTTGACTTACCCATGTGACAGGCTTAAGAAGGGCGCAATTTGGCAAGATTCCAACATTGGAATCTGACCAATTTTCTAGGCGAAATTGTGGGTCCGTTAATTTGTCTAATATCACCTAAGGTTCTGGAAAATTCCTAAGTGGGTGGTGGTTATTTATTTTTAAATAAAAAAATATAAACAAATATGGGGTGGGCGACCATGACCCCCCCGCCCCTGGAACCTCCATAACAAAAATGATATTAAATGGGGTGGATAGCCATGACCCCACCACCCCCGGGAGTCCACCAACAAAAAAATATACGCATGTGGTGGGGGCGCGGGCTGTCAACCCCGCTGCCCCTCCACCTCACATTCAAATCGTCGGAGATTTGGGGGAGCGGGACACTGGGATCAGCGGACCCACCTCTGATTACACACTACACTCAACTTATACGGAGGCAACGACATAGGTTTAGGGGAGCGGGCAACCATACCGGCGGACCCTCCTCCCATTTAAATAAACTATAACTGTTATGCATTAAAAAAGGGAGGGGCAGGATTTGATCCCTTGACCCCCCTCAACGAGTTTCCTTGTTTGCCAATGCGCCCAACGACCTTCCTTGGTTGATTCGCCCACCAAACATTATATCAAGACTTTTGCACAGTGCTCCTGGGGGAAGAGAGCGCACACGTATTTCGAGACATATGATTTGCAGGAGGCAAAACCGTGAGCAGGGCTGTGACAGGGGGCGGAACTTTGCCTGAGCAGATTTTCCAGTAGGTCAGTTTTGGTCCAGTGTCAGAATTGGGAAAGTTTTATATCGATTTTTCACATGTCGGCGACATGAACTCAATGGTGATGCCAGTTTCTACAACAGAGCATTCTATTTTTTGGCCATTTTCTAGATTGGAGGTATAAGACTCCTTTTTGTAAATGTTGATTGTACTCTTCTTTCTCATGCCACTTAATGAATGAAGGCCTCCCCATTGATTGAGCAGGGCCCAGAGACGTAGTCCAAATTGGACGAACTTCGTTATCAAGTCTCTTATCTTCTTTAATGCTTTTATGTGTTTCTCCTCTTCTCTCATGTGCACATCAAATTTCTATGGTTACGCTGTAATTTATCCGTGTAATTCTTTGATACATCTATAAGCAAAATATCTTGGATCATTAAATCCCTTCAAAACGAGTCAAATGGCCTTCGGACTTGTAGACTTGAATAAAACCTGTTCAAATACAAGAGAGAGATTTTTGGAGTGAGTATATTGGAATTTATCAAGGAGATTTCATAGTAAAAAAGTACAAATTTAATAATGATTCGTGTTACTATGCCAATGTGATCTGGTGTGATACTTTCAGAAACCTTAAAAGCATATTATTAATGTTTAATAAAGAGCTCAAAAATTTGATGAAGGAATGTCAAAAGTTGATTCAATGTAGTTTTTAGTTTACCCACCAATATATTTGGAGACCTTTGAAGCAACATTGCATTGCACGAGGCAATCGTCGAAACCTTAATAAGATTTTATTATTTTGGCTTTTCATTGAGTGTTCAACAACTCATAAGAGAGGTGGGTGTCAAATCTGTCCAAGAAAATAAGATTTTTGTTGTTGTTGTATTTGTTGTTTTTTCTTGAAAACCCAATTTTTGGAATTGGTGATTCTTCTAGTAATAAAGCATCCATTTATTATAAGTTTAGTCTTTTATTTTTTAAAAGATTCACATACTATGCATTCAATCTTGTTAATATTAGTGTATATCCTATGATCCAATGCCAAAATATACTATGAAAAATATATATTTTATCTTTTAGATCCAATAGTATGTATTAAATTATGTAAATCACAACATAAATCGTATTAATTAATCTACTTTTGAGTTCTTATTGATAACATTCAATAGTTTTATTATGTTGGTCATGTTATATGTCCCATAAAGTCTCTTTTAGATCTCTTTAGTCATATCTCATATATACAAATGCTATGGCATGCATAGATCAAGAACATTTAATTTCCATTTCTGAAGATTTTATTATAGTGTTTTCTATACAATTTCAAACCAAAATTCAAAATTTAATAAGTCATGTGTGTTATATAATCATTTTGGTTTTTTATAATAAATATATGAAATTTGAAAAATAATTTTTTAAAAGAATTTTTTATGAATAAAAAAAATCTGTGTTATATAACCATTTTGGTTTTTTTTATGATAAATATATAAAATTTTTTTTTATAATAAATATATGAAATTTTTAAACATAATTATCTTATTAAAAAATAATTTTTTTGAATAAAAAATTAATTTATTATTAAAATATCAATCACTAATCCAAAGAAATCCAAATTCCGACCGATATCCCCAGACAATTTTGTACTTTAAATTTTGAATGTGCCATTCACCCACCAACTTTATCGCCATCTTCTTTACTTTTGATAACCAGAAGCAAAGGAATATCGACCCTCCCTGTGCCTATCAACATCAGTTCAACTTTATGTGGAAGAGGGTTGGAATCTAAGAACCATGGTACTAATTAAATTGGATTATGCGAGCTCGGCGCGCAGTATAGAATATGATGTACAACTTGACAGCTTCGTACGTTCAACTTTGAATGTGTCATTCATCACTATTAACCAGAAAGTGTTTGCCCAAAATTAAATAGATGTCAGAGTGTCCGTGCCCTGAGGTCCGTAGGGGGATGTATAGAGTTGGAAATAATGCAATCATTACCATGGGAGAAATAAAACAAATGCGATTGTGGATATTTTTAACATTTTTTTAAATCATCGTGTCACTTGCTCATCTTACGTGGATTGCGGATTCAGGAAATCTAATCTACGAGATCAATTATTTTTGATTCTGAGAATTCTGCAATCTACACGAGAAACGAGATTGGGGAACTATGCTCCTACCCTAGCCCCGTTTTCCTTTTTAGCGCGTGAACCCTAAACCTTGTTATGTATTTAAGGTGATTAAAGATCCTCATTTTACATCAAATTTCTCTCCTGCATTCATTCAACTCCCTCGCTTTGAACACGGTTACCATTGTCGGTTACCACCCGACACTAGAGAAACACGGTTGTGGACATTTCTCTGTCTTATCCTCCGGCCAAACCGTGGTATTTTAACCCAGGAAGCCAAACCCTGGTATCTTTTAAAGGTGATTAAAGAAGATCACAATCTGCAGTCTAACAGATCCTCATTTTACATCAAATTTCTCTCGTGCATTCATTCAACTCCCTCGCTTTGGACTGGACGAATTTGCAGCTAAACGAATGTGTTTGAACTTTGGATCGCTGCAGCCAGAGGCCAGAGGTATATTGTTATTGTTTTCTGTTCGTTTCAGTTGATGTCATTTTGAATCAGATTTTCTGTTCGTTTCAGTTAATTCCATAGCTTCCAATTACCCATGGCATTAAGTGCAATGATCTTTATGCCTTCAATAATATCAATGTTATCTCATCTGGGTTGTAGCAACTGGAGTTGGATATTTAATAGACTATTTAAGAGTTCACAGCTTCATAGTTCTTTTCACGCAGTTCTTAAAATGGTATATAATGGTCATGAAAGGTTGTATTCTTCTAATGTATGTTATGGACCATCGTGATGTATGTTTTGATCAAATTTTTGTTCAATATTCTGGTGGTAGTCCCTTTGCGGGTTCCAATGGATGAAATTCTTGTAGTTCTTCTCTATCATGATTGGGATTTTCGGCTTATATTTTTCTCAAAATATGGATGAAATTGGTACTCTTGAGTTAAGTGGAGACCCTTATAGATGACAACTCGTGAATAAAGTTCTAGAAGTTAAAACAAATGGGTTTTCTCGCTTACTTGGATTATGAGCTCTTCGCCGAATTCTATCACCAATACTTGTAAAGGTTTTTTTTTATAGTACTTTGTGTGCCATATACGTTTGCTTATGGTTTGTTTCCTATGCTGGGGTACTTTCTCATTGTAATTTTTTTAGTTTTTATTGTAAATTTTATTAGTTTTCCTACTCTCTGTCTCGTGCTAGGGTTGTTATGGTTTTGGAGAGGTTCTTTTATGGCACTATAGTTGATGGTATTTACACCAAAACAACATATGCATGTGTTGATCTTGTTGGCAAGGTTGAGAGGAACATTCTCTAAGCCCATCCATGTAGTAGTGATGGCCATTGGCATTGTGGGAGAGGCAACTAAAGTTATATCCGGGTTGGATTTGGGATACAATTTGTTAGTATTTCTAACAATTTCTATCAGTTTTACTCTGGCTTCCATGTATGGCATTGCAGTAGCTTCTTTGTTCATGCTCAAAAAAATTGCAATAGTGATTGGTCACTGATGTATATATTGGACCCATAAGTGACAATGCTAGTGGAATTATTGAGATGGTTGGCATGAGTCATAAGATCCATGAAAGGAATGATGCCCTTGATGCAGCTGAAAACACTACTATCGCCATTGGAAAGGGTGTTTCTATTGGTTCAACAATGTTGGTAACATTTGCAATTTTTGGAGACTTTGTCAACCATGTTGCAATTCAAACTATAGATGTCTTGACACCCAAAGTGTTCATTGGTTTAATTTCCGGATAAGTGCTTCCCTACTAGTTCTCCACAATGACAATGAAAAGTGTCTTCACTAGTGTGGGCTCAGATGAAGTTGAGTCTTCCTTCCATTTTGTGTACTTAACAATTGATTTCAAAAATAGGTGCAACCTAGGGTATTGTTTTGTCAATTTCACCAGTTTCGAAGATACCTTGATATTCTACAAATATTTCCATAAAAAATTCTCAAAGGGTTCAAATGAAACATGGTTTGTGAGATAATCTATGCACGCTTGTAGGGACTAGAGGTCTTAAACGAATAATTAAGATTAGATAAGTAACCTTGTGGGATGCATCTCTCTAATCTAAATCCTATTAATGAAAAAGAAAGGATGTTAATGATTTGTACTTGTTATGTTTTTGTCTTCTGAATGAGTATTATGGGCTATGCAATGTTGTTTATGAAATGAAATGATAAATTTGGTTTTAATGGCTATATAGCCTTCATATTCTTGCTTTTGGATCCTTATATGCTCCTATCATGTGTTTGTAAGAGAATAGGATTGTTAGATGTTAGTCCTGGTATTGGTTAATACTTCATCATTTCTATAGGCCTTATCTTATATGAAGTCAAGACTAAGAACATAGGGGAGGATGACTCCTCAACTCCGTGGAAAACTAGGATGGTTTTTTTTTATATGAAAGGCCCTTTGTGATGGTTTTTTTTGGTATGAAAGGCCCTTTGTGAGTCTTAACAAGTGAGTTTGGTTAGGACTGGTTAGATAAAAAAGACCCGAGTTAAATGTTTGTGTTAATTAGAAAGTCATTGTTGGTGTGGAATTAGGTGTAAGAGTAGAAGCTTTCATTTCAAAGAGGAGACTCAAAAGAAGTATTTCTCTCAAAATAGCTAAAAGAAAGTACTATAGAGTTCACTAAGGAACTCTTGAATTCACAAAGGAACTCTTGAATGGTGGAAGCCTCTTAAAGGGATTGAAGTTTCCTTTAAGTGAAAGTGCTTTCCCATTTACAACGCCAACTGGAGGTTTAAAATCCATGATGTACACCTAATTGGATTGTTGATTAGTTGTAAGGATACCCTAGATTGAGAGAGAAGGCATGGAGGCTTTATAGGAGGGAAATTATATATAATGACTTCTTTGAATTCATTTGAGAATTGGTCGGTTTATGCTTGAGAGATGAAGTATATGGGTACCCCCATGGTTGGTGAAGATATCTATAGCTTCAAGAAGTATCTATTAGGTAAACTTGACTTTGGGAAAGAGTCAATGTTGACTAGGTCAACAATAGTGGTTTTGGGTCCATTGTTTTTTGGTTTCCCATGGTTTTGTTCCCATGGATTTATGTGATGAAGCCTTTAAAAGGCTAGGTGAAGACTCTATTGTAATGGGACAGGGGATGCCAATAGTGAAGGCTCACTTCGCTAGTTTGGCTAGGGTTTTGGCCAAGATATAAAATGGAATTATGTTAGTTGGATCACTCCCTAGAGTTGGGGTTTTCCTAGTGTAAACATGGTGTTATGATTGTGTGTTTGAGTTTTGTGGTTGCGTTAATGTTTATCTTAGTAAATTTGGTTTTCTCTCTGGTTAATTTCTAAGATGGTATCAGATCTGAGTGTGGATTTAGGGGGACATCTCTATTGCCAAGGGTTATTTTTTCCTAGTGAAAAATGTGAAGAATTGTGCCTGTGTGTGACCGATGCATAAAGGATACTTGGAAAACCATTTTTTTATGAGATTTGTGTAGAAGATAGAGTGGAAAGTTATAGTTGAAGAAATTCAAAGGAACCTACCTCACTATGGAACATAGAGGACAGGAGCCATGTGGAGGCTGTCTAAATAAAAAAGGAGATTAAAGTGCACGACTAGTTAGGTATAGTTCAAAGCTTAAACATTTTCATATCACAACGACAGGTACAAGACTTTTCGAAACATCTATCATTGCCTAGAAGAACTTTGCATTTACTTGATGTGGGAATTATGAAAATCTTCATTGGAAGCAAGTGCAATCTAATGAAGGCAAGATAGGTTCTTGTAGAGGACAAAACTCGATGTGGTTGAGACATTTATAAAGACAACTGGAGTGGAGAATGGGCCATTTGAATTGTAGTATTCGAGTCAACTCTGGTGGCCATGAGTGAATGAAATTATTGGCAAGGAGATAAATGGGCCCATCAATATGGTTGTAGGTGAAATTAATGTGAGCAATGCATTATTCGATAGTACAATAGGGGATCAGGTGAAGATACAACTAGGGATAGGGTCACATGAGGAGAGCCATAGTGAAAAGGAAGTGTGGAACCTTCTTAGATATTATATGGTAAACTATTATGGGAGTCTCATTGGAATGATTGTTGCAAAGGATCCTACCAATCACACTATCAGGATTTTATACCTTAAGGAGTGGAGTTTATGCTCCAAGGAGAGAGTGATATCGTCAGGAATTATATGTTGCAATTATAATTTTTCACTTATTGGGAGCATGTGCTCCAATGCCCAACAACAATTGGCGAAGATCACAATGATGTTATAGAAGCTTGATAATTCCGAGCATAAGACATCGTGAATAATGCTATTATTCGACCATTGCATGAAACAACTGTAGTGGAATGAAGATATTATGGAACAATGTTGTATCGATTACAAAATACAACATGTGAGAGAGATAGAGGGTTTGCATGTTTTATGCCACAGGAAAGCATGGTCGAGAGCCATGGAAATGTATGTCAAGGATGCTCGCAAAGTGTTTGGAAAAATGTTTCAATGAGATGACAGTTTTATTGGTGAGATTTTGTTATGAAACCAACTCATAAAAATATAGAAAAGATAGATCAACGACTTCAAAATCAGCCTCTTCGAGAGGGAAACCTCTTTTACATTACATAGATGAACAATTCTTGGATGATACAAATGACAAGACCTCCTTTCTATATATAGGAGTCTAAGGGGTCATAATATAATCAGAGTTGACATAACAATAATAATGTAAGGGCACAACAATAACAATAGTGGGCTCCTATGGGGCACAATAATAACAATATGGGGACTACATGGGAACAACAATATAATAAGGGGGTTGCACTAATAACAGTAAGGGATTACACCAGTAGTATTGGGACCTAACACGCCCCTCTCCTTAAAAAGGTGTTGTCCTCAATGCTTGAGTAGTTATGGATACTTCTATATAAAATTCTCATCCTCCCATGTGGAATCTTCAGCGAGTAAGTTCTTCCACTTGATGAGATACTCTGAAATTGATCGATTTCGTAGCTACCGGGTTCTTGTTTCCGTCACTGCTTGAGGTTCCATTATGATTTTTCCTTCCTTGTCAAGTTCCAACAATATTGTTTGAAATGGGAGCTTGTCACCTACAACCTTCTTTAAGCATGAAACATGGAAAACTGGGGGCATTCGGGAAGATGCAGGAAGCTCCAATTGGTATGCCATAGTACCAATCTTTGGCAGCACCTTGTAAGGACCATAGTACTTTGGTGATAATTTATTATCCTTCTTAGCTTGCTTGAGGGACATTTGTTTGTATGGTTGTATTCGTAAAAATACCCAGTGGCCTATATCAAAACTTCATTCGCTACGATGTTGATCTGCCTGTTGTTTCATTCGATTCTGCGTGAAAGTGAGTTTATCCTTTTTATTCTTGATATTTCCTTCTATCTTGAGATTTTGAGGAGTGGCAATTCCTGCCAATGCATTACAAGATATGGCCAGATTCATTTCTTCTTTCTCTGGGGTTGGTTCCTTGTGTATATCCTCTTCTTTTGACGTTTTTTGATTCTTTTCTTCCTCCTCTTCACAATCAATGTAAAATAATTTCTTCTTAGCACACTTATGACCTTTAGTGTATTTTCCATCACAACTGTCACGAAGGTCGTTTTTTCCTTTTTCTTCCAATTGTTGTGGTGTTAACCTTGTAGGTTGTGGAAGGATAGGAGCAACAACACTTCCATCTTTATAATTGTGAGTGGTAGGATTTTTTGTTGCCATAATTTTGCTTTCAATTTTTCTTTCCAACCTGAATGCCTTCTCCAATGAATCAAGTTACCAAAGACGAACCTCATGTTGAATGTTATCCTTTAAAGTACATATGAAGACATCAATCCTCTACTTCTCTAGAATATCATTTATCCTTATATTCAATGTTTGGAAGTCCTCAATGTGCTCTGCCATTGGACCCTTTTGTTTGATATTTATCAATTGGCTAAAGAAGGTGTTGCTCTTTGTATCCTCATAATGTGCTATCATTTCCTCCATGAAAATTGACCAAGTGACAAGTGGTTTACGAGAACAAATCCCTTTATACCATAAAAATTGATTTGGTTCTAAATATAAAGATGCAATACGTACCTTTTATAACAATTTCACATCATGTAGATCAAAATATTTCTCCATCTGTAATATTCATGTTATGGAATCCTTGCCATCAAACTTGCTCATATCGATCTTTGGAATATGGTGGGTCTTCAATCCAATGTTAGATTCTATGAAATCATGATTAACATTTATTTTTTCTCATCATGAGTTTCCTCTACTACCTTTTCATCATTAGGAGGCCTTTCTTGTAGCAGCTTTGTCCCACCTTCCTTCAAACCTTCCATGCCTTTCTTCAAATCTTCCATGTCTTTCTTCAAATCTGCTTCCATACCATCGATATTAGCTTCCATGGCACATATAAAACTATTTATCTTAGCTTTGATCGCATTCTTCAAATCATCCATCCAATTGTGCTTACTAGGTGTTTCTATTTTCTCGATTCAAGTCATTATTTTTCTTTCTTTTAGGAGCTCGATATTTAAACGAATGTAACTCTGTAATTTCAGATTTTCAAGTTCTAAATTGTTTTCCTATGGTAGCCCTCTGAGTCCTCTTTATAACCCCACCATCCTAATCAATATTGGATTCTTAAATAAAGACTAATGCCAAATCTCCTACGATGACTTGATTATAGATTGGTTCAGTAGAGCTAACTTGTACGACATTCCACATGTCATTGTTTCAACCTTCGTACCTGAAAATGATACACAGAGAACAAAATTTTGTCCTCTTTCTGAAACTTATTGTGAAATGTTAATCCGATGCTCAGAGAGGAAGTTATGATGATTTTTCCCAGGTCACCTTTTTGGTATGTAATTCGGGAGCCTGCAAAAACACTAAATGTATTGGACCATATCTACGAAACGATAGCGAAACAAGATTTGAAATTCACGCCCGAGTTTCATCAAGATTTCGGATCAAATCCATTTTACGTTCAGAGTCTAAACCTTCGTAGAAACATAATTATGGTGAAAATTCCATGATGACCTGTTTGCGACGGAATTTTGGAGCTTACAAAAACCCTAACTTCCTCATATCATATCTACGAAAATATAGCGAGACAAGATCTAAAATCTAGACATGAGGTTTAGAACGATTTCTACTCAAACGAGATTTGTTTTTAGCATCTGAAACTTTGTAGAGAAAAAGTTATAGTTAAAATTCCACGATGACCTGTTTGGAGCAGCGAAACCCTAGAATCCAAAGCTCTCATACTAAATCTTATGAAACTAGCTACAAAAAAGATAGAAAAGATAGATCAACGACTTTAAAATTAGCCTCTTTGAGGGGGCAACCTCCTTTACATTACATAGATGAACAATTCTTGGATGATACAAATGAGAAGGCCTCCTTTCTATATATAGGAGTCTAAGGGGTCATAATGTAATGAGAGCCGACATAACAATAATAATGTAAGGGCACAACAATAACAATAGTGGGATTCTATGGGGCACAATAATAACAATATGGGGACTACATGGGCACAATGATATAATAAGGGGGTTGCACTAATAACAATAATGGGTTACACTAGTAGTATAGGGACCTAACATATGTAGCCATGAAAATTATCTCTAAATAGAAGAGTATGAGGCTCACAGCGTGTTAAGGTGAGAGGATTGTAACATAAATGTTGGATCAATAAATTTTTTTTGTTATAATGGAGTCAAATTTTCAAATTGCATGTAAATAGGCATACTATTGTAAGATCTCATAAGGCATGTGTAACCCTCGGAAATTTCTAGTAAAATCTAGTGTTAGACCTAGGTGATAAGGGGCACGATAACTTGGGTATAGACTTTGAGGGGGATAAGGGATAGAGTGAACGAGGCTAACTCACTTGGCTGATTTGGTTGGATTTGGTCAAGGGAAACTCCAAGTTAAGGCTTAAGGGGGGAATTGATAGGTAAACTTGACTCAAGGAAAAAGTCAATGCTTATTAGGTCAACAGTAGTGGTTTTGTGCCCATGGGTTTTTGGTTTCCCATGGTTTTGTGCCCATGGATTCATGAATGAAGCCTTTAAAAGGTTAGGTGAAGACTCTATTATAATGAGCCAAGGGATGTGAGCGGTGAAGGATCACTTGGCTGACTTGGCCAATGGTTTCGCTGACGAATCTAATGGAATTCCATTAGTTGGGATTTTCCCAGTGTTCAGGTTTTCTTAGAGTAAACATGGGGTTATGTTTGCATGTTTGAGTTTTGTTGTTGTGTTAATGTTTTTCGCAATAAATTTGGTTTTGTCTTCATTTAATTTTTAAAAATATCTTGGGTAGCTTATATTCTTGTCAAATTCCCTTCTAGTCTGTAGACATAAGCTAAGACTTCGACCCTACCTTTCTAACCTACTTTCCTTGGAACAAATTCCGGGACTAGTCATCGAAGGTTTCAAACCTTGGAATATGCTTGGAAGATTTATTAAAAGCATAGAAATTTGGGGATTTCCTTGAGAATTTAAGGATTAACCCATTAAATTTATAGAGTTATGTGGAAGAATTTTGGAAATTCAAGGATTGACCCATTGCATTTCTAGATTTGTATGGAACAAGTTTGTAAATTTAGGGAACAAAGTCATTGGCTTCATCCCGTGGTCAAATGGATAACATGGGAGCCATGACTTGGAGCTAGTTGGAGGGAGTTTCAAGTGATCAAGTTATTATTATCAAGACATTTGGATATTGTACCCTATCGGTTAGGTATTTCAATACCTAGAATCCCTGATACTAATAGAACCCACATTTTCCAACAATTAACAGAGATTGTAAGAGTTTGGGAGCGATCAAGTTATGGATCAAGACATTGGGTATTTGGTGCTAGTTACAGTAACAGAATATGACATATATGTCAATTAACATAGACCAAAAGCTTCGGGGATGACAATTAATAGATATCAACAATCAAGAATCACACATATGGTGGTCATGTATCAAGAGAGCAATTATCTAGCAGTTAGGGTTTACTCTCGATATATAATAAGCCTGATACATTTTCTATCTGAAAAATATGGTGATATGGCATGTCCATGAGGCATGCCATGTGGCAAGTAATGTGGTAAACTGACATGGGATAATATTTCCATGTCTCAACCACATGGCAACTAACTTAGTCAGAATACATGGTATGGCATGGATCAGATTGCACAACAGGAGTCCAAGTGATAGGAAATAGCTAGAGGTGACATGGGTTAAAAAATTAGATATTAGGATTTTGTTCCATTTAGTCTCAAGTGTAAGGAGGTAGAGCATTGATAGTTTAAAACTCTGATATCGAGCTTTCCTCCCGATAATTTCGAAGCCTAATAAGAGCGTGATGTGGTAGATGTTGATGTGGTGAGTCAAAGTATGCCCAAGAGGTTTCCATGTGTCATCTATGTGGTTGGGGATGTGGTGAGGTGACATGTCATTATTATGTGGCACCAAGGAAGATATATGATGATGTGGCATGTTGTTTTCTTGGAAAGCACTAAAAGAGATGAACAGGTGGATCTTGAAGAAGAACTCATTATGCCCTACGTGAAATAAAGAATCTTAAGAAAACAAATTTGAAACGAAAGGAGCAGCTATAGAAATACAAAGATGAGTGTCATGATGCAAGATCATAGATGTCATAAATCCTTGAAGAAAGATAAAAGGGTATTATTAGCCTAAAGGTTCAACTACAAGAGGAAAAAAAGATAGAATAATTTTATGAGAGTCTAGTTGAAGGAAACAAGAAAAAAATTGTAAGAAGCTAGAAGATAAAATTGTTTCCTTATGAAAGGAAATAGATAAGTCAACTGCTTAGTTGAATAGAGGCTTGAAGTTTGAAAATAATACTAACACATTAGATGAAATCATTAGTTGTCAAAGGTCACCATCCATTAAGATTGATCTTGTCTATGGTATGAATAAGAAGAATCCTAAAGAAATTTCACATTTTTTAAATAGAAAGACACAACAGAAAGTAATGAATGAAAATATAAAAGCTATGTTTATGTTCTCAAAAGCTCCATATAAAATTAAGGCAACATGAATAAATAAAATGAAGTCCTACATAAGCTTAACCTTTCTCATAATAACAACATTGAAGAATTCATAAGATATTTTCCATCAAGGTGGTTTTCACAACTTGATACTAAAACCCCTTTATTGGTTATTGATTTTCTTAGAATAACTTTGGTCATAAAGCAATAGATTGTAGAGCACATGTAAGAAATTCTAACATATAGAACAAAAATAGAAGTACTAATGGGTTTTCAAATAGAAGCTATAATTTTTTTGCCACCTTATTTGATTACAATGTTGTATGTTATGAGTGCAACAACATTGTCACATAACACATTTTTGTAGAAGTGGTATTATGGAATCTCCTAGAAAAAAAAGGAAGAAGACACCCTTACGAAAGAATACACAAAATCCTGGAAAAAAAAGGGTAAGAAGAGCTAAAGTAAATTTATGCTTGTACAAACTTCACTTCATGCCCAAAACAAAGGAATCCAATGGTACATTGATAATGGATTTTCAAGCCACATGACAGGTAGCAAGATAAAGTTTTTCACTTTGGAAAAAGTTCATGAAGGTAGTGTGATATTTGGAAATAATGCTACTGCAAGGATAACTTGAAAAGGTACTCTTAGTATCAATAATGGAAAGACTAAAACAACCATATCATATACGTTGAAGGTTTGAATCATAATTTTTTTCATGTGAGTAAAATGTGTGATCAAGGAAACATTCTCACATTTTATTATCAAGGTTGTGAGATAAGGAAGGCATGCATTGGAAAATTAGTTGCATGTGCAAATAAAAAATAAAATAGTGTATATATCCTTAATGAGATAAAGGGAGAAAAATGTTATATGGGACTACTATATTAAATCTAGTTATGACATATAAGAATGGGCCATATGAACTTTGATACTCGAGTGAAAATCAACACCAAAGAAGAAGTGAGAGACATTCTAAAGATTACAAAACCTTCAAACACTATTTGCAGGTAGTGTTAGCATGGGAAGTAGATAAGGACAAGCTTTAAGAGAAATGAGTACTCAATAATGAAGCCACTGGAAGATGTTCATACAAATATTTGTGGGCCTTCAAGAACACAAAGTCTACAAGGTGAAAATTACTTCATGTTGCTCATTGATGATTACTCAAGGATGACATGGGTTGCCTTCCTCAACGAAAATTAGAGGCATTTGGGAAGTTTAAAGCTTTCAAATTCTTATTTGAAAATGAAACTGATTTAGAAATCAAGTACTTGAGATGAAATCAAGGAGGTGAATTTATCTCAAATGAATTTGAAGAATTTTGTGAGTTTTGTGGAATAAAAAGACATTATTTTAGTTACAAGAACTACACAATAGAATAGAGTGGTAGAAAGGAAGAACATAAACATACAAGAGATGGATAGAACAATGTTGGATGGATCAAAGCTATCAAACATGTTTTGGAGAGAAGCGGTTAGGACCATAGTCTACATTTTGAATAAAGGGTACAAATCAAATTCAACAACAACAAAACACCTTATGAACTATGGAAGGATAGACTAGTAGCAATCAAATACTTCAAAGTTTTCGGGAGAAAGTGCTACATAAAGGGAGACGATGAGGATTTAGGAAATTTTAACTCTAGAGTTGATGAAGATACCTTTCTTGGTTATTCATCAAGAGGTAAGGCTTATAGATGTTACAAAAAGCATTACAAAAATTGTAGAAAGTACAAATGTTAAAATGGATGAAGCAATTCCTTAAAATGAGAAATCACAAAAAACAAAACATTCAGAAACGACTAGTTGCAAGGAAAGATAACATCAAGATTAATCCATAAGAATCATTAAGGAAAATATAATTGTTGGTGATTAAGATACAATCGTGCGGACTAGACAAAGATTAGAAAGTGGATCATAACATGTACATTTCTCATTTCTATCTAAAATTGAGACTAAGAATTTTGTAGAAGCTAGTGAAGACAAGCACTAGATTGATTATATGGAAGAAGAGCTAAATTAAATTGAGAAGAGTGAGACATGGGAAATTGTTTCAAGACCAAAAAATAAAAATGTGATTGACATCATGTTGTTTTCTTTTAGAAACAAGTTTAATGAAGATGGTCAAGTAATAAGAAATAAAGCAAGTTTTGTTTGAAAATACTATGCTCAAGTTAAAGGTATTTATTTTGAAGAAATATTTGCCCCCATTGAAAGACTATAACCTATTAAATTGTTTTTGGCACTTACAAATTTCAAGAACTTCAGATTCTATCAAATAGATGTCAAGTCGTCCTTTCTCAATGGAAATCTAGAGGAAGAAGTATACATTGAAAAATGAGGAGGGTTCTTATTATCAAAAAAATAAGGATCATGTATGAAAATTAAAGAAAGAACTTTATGGGAAAAATCAGCTCTAAGAGCCTAGTGTTTAAGACAACAAATATATACTACAACAACAAGGATTCAAAAGAGGAATTACTCAAAATAATCTCTACATCAAGAAAGAAGGAGAAAATCAATTTATTATCGTGGTATATGTAGATGATATTATTTTTGGAGAGGGTATGAACAAAACGTGCAAAGAGTTAGTAATGGAAATGCAAAAGGAATTTGAGATCTCTATGCTTGGTGAAAAAATATTTTTTCTTGGTTTAGAGATTTCTCAATCCAACAAGGGAATATTCATTCAACAAACTAAGTACATCAAGGAATAGTGTGCATTGGTTAGCACACCCATGGTAATAAGTTGTAAATTGCGTAAATATGATGAATCTTGAGAAGAAAATAAAACATTGTACAAGTCAATGATTGGAAGCTTACTATGTGACAACATCAAGGCCATAGATTATGCAACTAGTAGGATTGGTTACATAGTCTCAAGCTGCATCAAAATAAACTCTACTACAAGTAGTGAAAAGAATATTTATTTCTAAAGGGAACCCTTGAATTTGGCTTGTGGTACTCAAGAAGTGAATATTTTACTCTAGTAGCATATATGGATGCAGATTGGGTAGGGAGTGCTAGATGATAGGAAAAGTACAAGTGGAGGAGCATTCTTTCTGGGCGACAATCTAGTGTCTCAATTGATCAAGAAACAATCTTCAGTTCCTTTATCCAAAACAGAGGCCAACTATATATCATTGGCATCATGTTGCACACAAGTTCTTTTGATGAAGCAAACACTAAGATATATTAGGATAGAATATGTTCATCCAATTTCAACACTTTGTGATAACAAATGCGCAATAAATATTTCAAAAAATCATGTTATGCAATTGAAAAGAGAGTACATTCTAATCAAGTATCACTTCTTAAAATAACAAGTAGAAGAAAATAATGTCAAGTTGAAATACACTGCCACCACAGACGAGATTGAAGATGATTTCACAAGACCTCTTCCCAAAGAGACATTTAAAAGTTTGAGACAACAATGGGAGTAATATCTATCTCATCACCAAGTGATTAAGGAGAAGCACAAGTTCAAGGAAAGTCTCGATGGATTATGTGTTTCATTGCAGGATTGCCATCAATGACGAAGGCGGAAATGATTGAAACAACTTTTGTCATTGATGTAAAAGGGATTATATTATTGATAGTATATATAAGTATCCAAGTCTATTAAAAAATGTGTTCTTTTGAAAAAGTGAAATAATGGTTTCAAACCCATGGTATATGAAGCTCATGGCATTTGGAAGAATGAAATAAAAAAGGGAATTAATTATTTAATTAATGAATTTATGTCACTTTTTGAATTAACATATCTTTTAATGAAGGGTCATGATCTCATATAAAATGATAAAGCTTTGGAATGAAAATGTATGTGAACAAAAATGCAGTTTGTGGAGTCAACAAGTCATCTTGTCATTTTCTCTATAAATATTTCCTGGATTGATTCAAATAGTGAAATATTGGGCATATTGAAGAGAGTTAAGGGGAGTGTATGGCTAGAATTTTAGATTTTGGTTTGCTATGATTTTTGAAATATATGTTGTGGAAGTTAGCCTTTGTGATTGTTCTAGAAATCTGCCTCAAACGAGCCATCTCAAGATTTTTGCTATAACTTATTTTCTACAATGTTTCAGTCCATCAAATTTTTATGAGATAGAGGTGACAAATCTCAATACATGTGGTAATTTTTTTGGAAATTGGTTTGTTATATTTTATGAGATATTCCCTTTGGAGGTTAGGGTTCATGAATGTTCCTAATATTAGTTTTAAATAGGGCAGGTTGGAATTTTCACTATAACATATTTTTTTGGATGTTTCAAACCATGAAATTTTAAGGATATAGAAGAAATATATTTGAGTACATGTGATCAAAATTTTAGACATTGTTTCCTTACACTTTATGAGATATTCCCTACGGAAGTTTGGGTTCTTTATTGCTCCTTAAATCAGTTTCAAATATGTCGACTTGGAATTTTTTTTATAACTTATTTTTTGGGACTCTTCATATTGGGACTAACTTCATTGCCTTCAATATATTTTCTTCAGCATTAGTATTGATGTCTACCCTCTCTATTAAAATCATTTAAAAAATAAGCATATATTACTTTGTATTTTTTTTTGAAGTGATAGATAAAAAAATTATTTGCGAATTTTCGATCAAATTATCAGCTTTTTAATATTCCAACGTAATGCATATCACATTTATACAAAGCTAATCCGTCTCCATAAACATGTTATTGAAAATTGAAGATAAAACATTATGGGATGAAAGATTAATGAACATCCTTTTACAAAATCAAATGTCACTCATGATTTCTTTAGAGTATTGAGTTTTTAATTTGATTTTTTTAATGTTTTTGATTCTTTAGAGCATTAAGTTTTTAATTTGATTTTTTAATGTTTTTGTTTCGTTTTTTAAAATTTTAGTAGTATTTGTTAAAATCACAATTTTGACTTTTAAAGTTTGCATATTCTAAAGGTCTAATTTTTTTTTTGGAGGGTACTGAATCTATTTACATATTTACAAATATATTAAGATCACAATCTCATCTAAAAATGAAACACTAGATTCCTATAAAAAAAAAATCAGATTCAATTGAAAATTTTTGAATTACCTTTCATATAAATAAAATTTGATATTAAAATGTTTTATTTTATTTAATATAAGTAGTGAATTATTTTATAATTTGTATTTAGTTGAAATGATTTTTTTTATTAATATTTAAAAAAAAATATTATATATTAATTTTATTGGAAAGAAATTATAATTTATTTATTTATTTTCTTATATATATTAAATTCTAAAAATTTCCCACTAGGTGTAGAGTAGAGTATGATAGCGTGTTCTATTAAGACACGCCACGAAGGTCATCAGTTTGAGACTCTATGGGAAAAAATCCAATCATTGGTAAGGGTTGGTGTGACTCAGGTAAGACGTGATCAACAGGTGATTTTGACAACTTAGATGTCCCTAGGTCACACCCACTCAAGCCATAAGTTAGTCATGTAGTCATCTCAAGACTCACATAAGCTAACAAAAAAAAATTATATATTAATTTAATCATTTTTATAAATTTGATAGTAATATATTATTGTTAAAATAATATTGTAAATAAAAAGTAAAACCCTAAATTAATTAAATTATTGCACCAGAGGCACTCTTCAAACCAATATGGTAGAGATGTTGTATTGACATGTTTAACATTATGATTCCTATGTTTAGAGTGACCATTGTATGCCAAATTTTCTCACCTCGAGGTTTTAAGACCCCCATTGGGGTTCTAGTAAGTTGAAAATAAGGGAGAAGCTCCCCAATTCATAGTAAGGGTTAGTTGTTACATAATTCAGTCACAACTTCCACCAACAATCACAACGCATAGGGTCTTATATTGAATGGTATAAATTATGCAATGGGGGCGATTAAGATGAAGATTGTTTTGAAGAATTTAGACTGTTAGGGAGAAGCAACCACAAAATATTTAGAATATGAAGTTGCAGAATTAGTAGCAATTACAAATTCCCAAAGAAATGCTTCAACACAGAGCAAAAGAAAGGATTCAGTAGCACTACAGAAAGTGCACAATGGAGTTGAAGACTCCATATTCCCCAAGATTGCAATAGCAACTAGTGCTCATTAAGCTTGCAAAAATTTGGAAAAATCATATGAAAGAACAAGCAGGGAAAGAATGGAAAGATTCATATCATCAAGAAGAAGTTTGAAAGTTTTAAACTCATGGAGAGAATTTCATCGATCAAAATGTGGTTGAGAAGATTCTCGGAAGTCTCCCACCTTCATTTGACATGCTTATAACAACCATAGAAGAAAGTAAAGATGTGGTCCAAAATTCAATTGAAGAATTGTTAGGATCAATGTTAAATCATGAGGCAAGCATTAAAGGTATAAATGACTCATTAGAAAATTCCTTTCAAACTCAAGCCACAATTAGTAGAGGAAGAGATAGAGGTAATAGAAGAAAAGGTAGAAAATGAAGATGATATTCTAGCAATTGAAGCAACATAGCAAGTCAACATGAGTAGCCATAGGATCAGCCTTAGAATCAAAGAAGAAGAAGCATAAAAAACAAAGGAAGAGGAAGGATGGACAAGTCAAATATATAGTGCTATTATTGCAAGAAGTATGACCATTTTGAAAGTGAATGCAAGAAGAAATATTCATATTTCAACAAAGGAAGTGTAGATGTTTCAAGCACTGATGAAGATACAACATCTTCCATGTTTCTTACTTGTTTAGCAACATAAGAAAAACAACATTGAAGATATTTGGTTATTGCACAATGACTACAGTAACCATACGACAGGTAACATATTTTTTTTTTCAAGTTTTGATGAAACACTTAAATCTTACATTAAATTGGGTGATGATTATCTTGTTAATTCCTTAAGAAAATGTATTGTTACAGTTGTAAACAAGTAAAATGAAAAGAAGGACATTCATGATGTCTATTGCGTACAAAGTTTGAAAAAACATCTATTAAGTGTAGGACAAATGAGTGAAAATGGTTTTGAAGTCAAGTTTAAAGGTTGTACCTACACAATTCTTGACAAGCCACCCAGTCAAAGAGTCATAGCAAAGATCCAAATGACCAAAAGTACAATATTTCCTCTTTTCATGCAAAATGTCAAGCAATAATTATTATATGCTCATTTTGTAGCAAGTTCTAATGAAACTTGGCTATGGCATCTTAAATATGGCCATTTAGCTTTTAATATCCTTGATATCTTGAAAAATAAGTCTATGGTCCTAAGTTTACTTGCAATAGATGTCCATCATAATCCATGTGAAAGTTGTTCCTTCCAAACATCAAAGAAGTAATTTTCCAAGCGCTAGAGCCTAGAGTCCGTTTTATCTAGTACACATAGATCTTTGTGGTCCAATTTAAACCCAATCAAAAGGAGGGAGTTTTTACTTTATAATATTTATTGATGATTTCAATAGAATAACATGGGCCTTCTTCATAACAAAAAATCTGATACATTTGTAAAATTCAAGCAATTCAAATCCATTTCAAAGAAGCAAAGTGGTAAGAAAGTTAAAGTATTAAGATCATATGGAGGAGGAGAAGATGATTCTAAAGTATTTGCGGCATATTCCAGGGATCAATGTACCAAAAAATAAATTTACAACAAGGTACACTCCAAAACAAAATCGAGTAGTTGAAAGAAAAAATCAAACCATCATGAATATGGAAGGAAGCATATTGAATGCAAAGAATTTGCAAAATGAGTATTGCATGGAAGTTGTAACATGTTCAGTTTATATTTTGAATCGATATCCAACAAAAAACATCAAAGGTAGAGTTCCCTTAGAAGCTTGCAGTGGCATGAACACAAGTGCATTACACTTGAGAATATTTGGTTATGTTACCTATGCACATATTCCAGGATAAATTAGAAGGAAATTGAATGACATAATAAAAAAATGCATATTTATTGGTTATAGTGAAGAATCAAAGGCTTATAAATTGTACAATCTTGTCACCAAGAATGCAATTATTTCAATAGATGTTAAATTATTTGAAGATCAAGCATGGAATGATGAAGATAATAAAACAAATAACAATCAAGTTTCTCCACATGAATTTGAACCAAGTGAAATAACAGAAGTGGAACAACCAAGGCAAGGTTTCCCATCACTACAAGTTTTGGTAGGAGCGGAAAATCAAGGAGGCCATAGTCCATCCTCAAGCAATGGATCTAATCCCACGATTTCACAGAAAACAAGAAGTTTGAGAGAAATTTATGAACAACTAGATAATGAACAAGCACATTTTGCCTTGTTATCCTGTCAACCAACACATTTTGAAGAAGAAATAAAAAAGATAGAATGGGTTGAAGCTATGAATGAAGAAATCACAACAATAGAGAAGGATGAGACATGGAGTCTTGTAGATCTATCAACATGACAAACAAGAATTGGAGTTTTATTGGTCTATAAGACCAAGTTTAATGAAAAAAGGGAAAATTGAAAATCATAAAGCTATATTGGTAGCAAAAGGCTTTACATAGAATCCTATAGTGGATTGTGAAGAAACCTTCATACCAGTAGTAAGGTTTGATACTGTTAGAATAGTATTAATAATAGAAACAAACAATCATTGGCCAATTTACAAAATGGATGTCAAATCAACATTTTTAAATGGAATATTGAAGAAAGAAGTTAATGTAGATGAAACTCCAATATATGAAGTCAAGAGTCAAGAGTTGAAAGTTTACAAGTTAAAAAAGGCTTTGTATGGTTTAAAACAAGCCCCTAGAGCATGGTACAACATAATTGATTCTTTTCTGCTCGACAAAGGATTCAAAAAAAACATTAAGGAACACACACTCTATATAATAACATGTATAGAAGGTAATATTTTGATTGTTTGAATTTATGTTGATGATGTGATTTAAACAAAAAATTTGCAACTTGAATTTTTTAAAAAGCTATGGCAAAGGTATTTGAGATGACCAATACATGAAATATTACATTGGAATAGAAGTTTGACAATATGAAAAAGGGAGTTTTCATTTGTTAAAGAAAGTATGAAAGAGATATTTTGACAAGGTACAAGCTGAGTGAATGCAATCCAACAAACACACCAATTGTCCCAGGAACCAAGCTAAGGAAAGATGACAATAGTCTAGCAGTGAATCCCACTTTGTACAAGCAACTAATAGGAAACCTAATGTATCTCACAACAAAAAAGCCCTGACATAATGCATATAGTCAACCTTATATCCATGCTTATTGATTTATATTGGATCATTATATTTCTTTTCATCCATTTTGAGGCTTTTATAATTGGAAAGGTGGAGGAATTAGCTCGTAGGACCATTTTTACTAGCGGGACTCAATTTGGTAAATTGAGGTCTGAAACCTTCTAGGAGCACTTTGAGGCATCAAATGAATTTTTTGTGGCTAAAAATTTTATTTTTTAACATAACACAATTTATACCTATTCTACATGTAGAGACCTTTCTAACGGTGCACATATGACCTCAATTAGAGCAAGTATGCAAAAGTTATGCCACCCAGAACTTGACCTTCCTATTTTGGCCACAATAATTCAAGAGGATGCCACATCAACCCCCATTATTCATGGGAAAGGGGACAAATACGTAATCATGATGAAAATATTTTATAAGAGTCGATATTGTAATTCTAGTTAGGATTTGGAGTCAAACCTAACCACTATTAAGCTATTGGGTTGTGTTATAATGAACCACTAGGAGGAAAACCAATTCCATTATTTTTTAAGGCGTTTTGTTCCATAGACATGCATAGTAGCCGAGAGGGATAGGGATATAGTACATAGAGAGGATTTGTGCACTGGAGTAGCCCACAGGCCATAGACCTTCTTTATAATTGAAACCATTTTCTACTCAGAGAAAGAGATTAGAGCAACCATACCTTCTAGCTAGATTTTCTCTCGAAAGAATTTCCCATGATATATTGTGTCAATAATGATTTTTTATTCTCTAATTTTATGCATAATTATAATTTTCATGCATATGTAATAAACAATATCTTATAGATCCATAAATCCAAATAGAAACAAACCTCATAGTTTAGAGTTTGGATTTTTAAGTGTAACTTATAAGATCTATTGTGATGAACTGTCCAGTGGAATATCAATGGAAGTTTACATATAATATTGGTATCAGAGCAAGTTTCTTTTGGCATATTACGAATATTTTTAAGGGATATAGACCATCTAAGACAAAATTCATGAAACTCAAGTCGTAGTTGACAAATTTGTGAATATCCCTCTTAATCCTACAAAGGAGAGGATTTCTTAGTTACAAGCACAAGTTTTAGATTTAAACCATAAGATGAATCTCCTTATGGTAGCCTTGACGAACAAGCTCATGTTATTTAGAGAAGATGTGGGTTCTAATGCAAAGGTATAATCAGAGGGGAGATCAGGAGATTGGGAAGAAATAAAGGAGTCAAAGAATGAACCCGAGTGTCTTGAACCTTTCACAATCCTTGTTCAAAATGGAACTGAAGGTAGATATCAAGTAGTGCCAAGGTGAGATCGACACCATAAAGTTAAATCACTAATTGTGGAAATTATAATTTTATTTTAGTGTTCACCATATAGATAAAGAACAAAAAATTTCATTTGCATGGCTGAAATTAGAGGATCATGCCTTGACCTAGTGGGAAACCCACATTGGGACCTTGAGTTTGGAGGGAGATCCTCTAGTGATCAAGTGGGAGGACTTTAAAACTCTAGTAAAGTCACAATTTTACCCCATCGAGTATGTAGAGGATAATGGATACAGTAGCAGTACATAAGGTAGAAGAAAGGGCAGAGTGTACATGAGTACAACACAAAAATTTAAAAACATGGAAATAATGCTGGATATCTCCTCAAAGAATCCAAATGTACTCCTCAAATATCTAGGGGCTCTACACATCCATTTGTAGAAGAAAGTGATGCAGTTCAATCCTATATTGGTGGATGAGTGTTGTGTACGAGCATAATACCTAGAAAACATAGGCTAGAAGAAAGAGAAATCAAGTAGATCGAAGTAGAAGGAGCACCAAGACACTTATAAGGAGGGGAAGAAGAAGTGGAAAGGAGAAAAATATAAAAGGATGACAACCATAACACACCAGTCCAAAGATCCCAATGACCACTGCAACCAATGTTATGCTAACCATTTTAAAGAGGACAAGTGTTGAAGTTGCATCTAAAGTTTAACCTGAAGAATAAAAGAAAGATAATAAGAAGAATCTCATGGTCACTAATTTGAGAAACTAGGTTAAAGTAACTCAATGTGGATGGGAATATCACCTGTACATCAGTGCAGAAGGAGGTAAATTTGAGTAGCCTTCAACAACAACAAGATAATGAAAATACAAGGCTATTCCATATAAATATACAGGTTAGGAAGACAAATATTGATGCTCTATTTGACTTAGGATTGCAAGTGAATTTCATTGCAATAGAGATTGTAAAAAAATTGGGATTGGAATCTCATGGTCATCCAATCCCATATCCATTGGGACGGGTAAATAAGGATGTGTTGGAAATTAAGTAGGTTCGATCTTCATAATGACACGTGTAATTGTGATTTTATGTAAATGATGTAAAGAATAAAAATAAAATTATTATTGTAATGCTTGCCTCATGGGTTTCATGAGAAAGGAATTTTATTATTCGATGGCTCCCATAGTGAGCCTTTAGGATTTGTCATCTAGTCATAAAAGTCAAAGAGTGTCAATGTCATGTATGAAGAACCCTTCTTGGGCATGTTACAAATGTATATCAGTATATAGGATTGTCTAGTAGCCCTCCAAGACAAGCACAAGTTATTCCTCTTCAATTCAGACTCAAGATAAAATAAAGAACACATGTTAGCTTCACCTAATGGAGACACAAATGTTCATATATTCATGTCATGTTATTTATTTCAGACAAAAAATATATACACAGTTCTAGGGCCTTCACATCATAAGACTATAGAACTCGGGCTAACACAAATAAGCAAAAGTTTAGGTCATTTTATGAAACAAGTTTGGACATTATAGTGGAGACATTTCGATGAAATTACAATGCTTAAGGTTTGTTATTATCACAAAGAAGAAGCCTTTGTGTCCCAGTGTCATTACAGTTCAGAAAACCATAGTTTTGGTGCCATCTTAATGTGACCACAGTGTGTTGATATCATAGTTTTGGTGACCATCTCAGTGTGATTGGATAGGAGACCATATCAGTGTGACCACAGTTCATTTTGATGCTACCATTGTAATTATGTTTTGGTGCCACCACGGTGATAAAGGCTTGGTGCCACCACAATATGAAGGAATCAATATTATCACAGTGAGGACTCAGTGCCATAAAAAAAAATGAGATCTTGGTGATGATTCAGTAATAATATCTTGGTGTCATTTCAGTGAGAAGGTCTCTGTGGTAATAATGTCTTGGTGCTAAGAATATCGAAGTGGAAAAGGAGCCGAGAAGAGGAAAAGAGCAGAAGTTTGACAATAAAGAGAACTAATGTCTTGGTCTTGGAGTGGAAAGTAGTTCAAGGTTCTTGGTCATGGTATTTATCAATTGGAATCTCTATAAGAAGAATTTGTGTGGGTTCTCTCATAAAGTGAGATTTTTTGGCCCTGGATGATAGCCTATATTCTGTGTCTTTTGTCTATTTATGTCCATGCCTTGAGAGTTGTTTAATGAAGAAAAACACTAATAACCTAAGTAAAACAAGGTCTGTAACCTAAAGTAGTAAAAATCACTCACAAACATTTACTAATTGAAGATAAATCACTTAATACTTGATGCCCCAGATTTATCAATAGGATGTAGGGATAAAAGTAAAAATAGTGAAAAATTAGACTTACTATGAGTGCTTATTTTAGTGATGAAGCAGAACTAGTTGTAGTTCCCCTTGATGTACGTGGAGTGGTGTTTGGAAGTCCCTACATGTACATGAGGGATGGAATATTCATGTGTAGAACCAACCAATATCGGCTCATCAAGGATGGAAAATTTTTCACCATCAATGTGGAGAAATGAAAATCGAATTTCATTAGTAAATTCCAAATAATCTAAGAAACTGATTAGTTCTAGCAATTTTTTTTTTTTTTTTTTTTTTTTTTTTTTTCCTTCTGCTACTTTTAAGAGAGAATCAGTCTATAGAAGAGTCAATGAGAGAAAAGGCATCCCTGGAGGGGTTTATTAATAAATAGAAACATGAACTTAAAGAGTTTCTACAAGCATACATGGATGTGTTCTAGGAGCCTAAAGGGCTACCACCCAAGATAAAAGTGGAGCATGAGATCCAACTATTGTCAGACTCCTCATCACCAAAAATTAGGTTACATAGGTAGTCTATTGTAGAATCAAGTGAGGTGAATAAATACCTACAATAACTATTGAAATAGGGTGTCATTCGACTGAATACATCACCATGTGGGTCACCCATCATCATTGTGCAAAAGAAGGATGGGACTTGGCATATTTGTACTGATTATAGGAAACTAAAAAAAATTAGGTTCAAGAACATATACCCTCTGCCTAGAATAGATGATCTGCTAGATCAGTTGCAATAAGTGAGATGCCTCACCATAATGGACTTAAAATTTGAATATCACTAGTTCGAGTTAGAGAAGAATATCCCTGGAAGACTACCTTCAAAACTTGGAAAGGGCATATTTGTATTGATTATAGGAAACTAAAAAAAATTAGGTTCAAGAACATATACCCTCTGCCTAGAATAGATGATCTGCTAGATCGGTTGCAATAAGTGAGATGCCTCACCATAATGGACTTAAAATTTGAATATCACTAGTTCGAGTTAGAGAAGAATATCCCTGGGAGACTACCTTCAAAACTTGGAAAGGTTGAGTGGTTAGTCATGCCATTTGGCCTATACAATGCACCAACTTTATGTGGTTAATGAATGATATATCATTCCCTTTTTATAGATTTGTTCGTTATTATTTATTTTGATGACATACTGGTATACAACGCTACCTTATCAGAGCACATCTCATATTTGACATAGGTATTGGAGACATTAAAGAAGCACCAACTACTAGAAAATCTCAAGAAGTGTGATTTTTCACAACATTGGTTAGTGTACCTAGGGTATATGATAGGTGGAGGAGAGCTTAAAATAGATCTTTCCAAGATGGAGGCCATCATGAAATGTCTAGTGCCTATAAATGTTTCTAAGGTTAGGAGTTTTTTTGGGGCAATATAGTACCTAAGGAAATTCATAGCATAATTTTTAGTGGTAGCAACACCACTCCACACCGTAACAATAAGTGGAAAGATTTTCCAGTGGGGAAAGGGTTAGCAAAGGGCCTTTGTGGAGCTAAAGAAGAATATCAATGAAGTACTAGTTTTGGCATTATCGAACTTGCAACACCCCTTTGAAGCGGAGACATATACGAGTAGGTATGTTATGGGAGCAGTATTGATGTAGGGAGGAAGGCCTATATGCTACGATTCTAAATTAATTTGTGGGGAAGTTCTTAACTATCCTATGTATGATAAGAAGTTATATTCTCTAGTGCAAGTTATGAAGAAGTATAAACATTATCTGGTGGGAAAGGAGATAGTAATCCACACAGGTTACTCACCATTATAGTACCTGCATGCCCAAAGTAAGCTACAACAGACCCAACATTACAAGTGGATGGGGTTTCTACAACAATTTTGTTTAGTGATGAAGTAAAATAATGGCTTCACAAACAAGTTAGCCACCATGCTTTCAAGGCCACCCACTTCAAATATCATAACTTTGGGAAATATAATCCATATGGAGCCATTCACCCATGATGCATACAAAGAGGAATATTCATAGGATGAGGAATTCAAGGAGGTGTTTTAATAGTTGTAGATACATATTCATGTGCAAGATGGCAACACCATAGTTGAGTGCCATCTACAAGATATGTTACTCTTTAGGTTGGATGATTTATGTGTTCCTAAAGGTGAGCAATTACATCTGATTAAGGAGGTGCACACCTCCAAGGTTGCAGGGCACTTTGGTGTAGGGAAGACAATAGCCAACCTTCAGAGGTATGTGTATTGGCCTAATATGTAAGAACATGTAGCTAGGTTCATAAGAGGATGTACGCTTTATTGTACCAACAAGCCTAGTAACATAAAACAAGGTCTATATAATCTCTTACCTATACCTTCTCATCCTTAGGAAATAATTTCCATGGACTTTGTGGGAGCTTTACCAACAATCAAGAAGGCACATGAGTACCTATCCATGGTAGTTGAGAGGTTAAGCTAAATTCAAGTTCTAATGCACTATAAAAGTACCATCGGTGGAAAGAATCAACAAATGTTTTCTTTGGACAGGTCTAGGTGCACTTTTGGATACCTAGGAGCATCATTTCAGACAGGGACATGCTATTTATTAATGCGTTTTGGATTACATTTCGGGGGAATACGGACAAAAGGTTGAAGAGGTCTACAACATTCCATCCACAGATAGATGGGCATAGAGAAGTGATCAACTAGACTTTGGTGTAGCTTTTGAGGGGTTACAATTAGAAGCATTCAAAGTCTTGGGATGAGAATATTGTATATATACAACACTCTTATAATAGAGAATCCCACACTTCTAATAGTGATTCCCCATTTAAAATTTGTTTTGGATATTTTCCACCTTCACTTTCGGATATTGCATATGCAAATTAAGGACAAGAGAGGGAGGATCTTACAAGGGATGCCTTAAGGGTAGAAATATTTGTAGAAAAGATCATGAAAATTGATATACAGGTAGAAGTTACAAGAAAATTATAAGTGCAGGCATGATCAACACAAAATAGAAAAGTAATCCAAGGTGGGAGACAAAGTGTGATTACGATTGAACAAGGAGAGGGTACAAGGTCTTGGTAAGAAAATTAAGGCTTTGCGATATGGTACCTTCGAGATATTGGAAAAGGTGGGAGATAATTTATATATACTCAGACTACCCCCATACATGTGCATTTACTCAGTTGTGAGTGTAGAGAATCTAAAACTCTATGAGCCTTCCATGCTAGACTAGGACAAGGAACAAGTACTACCTTTTGTGGAGGATTTTGCACTAGATGCTCAAGAATAGTTGACATGAGATACAATTTTTTAGAATAGGTCCAAAACTACAAGACATGGGTAGCATGCCATTTGGTATATTGGGTTGAGGAGGCAACTTCCAAACAAGGCTAAATGGTACACCCAAGAGAAGGTGGAGGAAAAGCTTCCTCACCTCATTTAGTAGAAGCTTTTGGGGACCAAAGGCCTCAGAAAATGGGGAGGTTTGACCCATATTGTATCATTATATTATTTTTCATCCATATCGAGGCTTTAGAGTGGAAAACGTGGAGAAATCAACTCACAGAAGAATTTTTACTAACAGGGCCAAGTTTGGAAAGTTGGGCTCTGAATCCTTTTAGGAGAAAGCATAAAAGAATCGTATTTTGGGGGAAAATGTTGGAAATATATTCACTACTGGGGGGGGGTGAATCACTAGTGATGGACTATAATAAATTTTCACTAATTTATAAATAGTTTTCCAAAATTCAATTATTCATGCAGATGCACAACATTAGATCATCAAAATATGCAAGCAACAATAAACTGAAACCACAATAACCATAAGAAACATCAACACAAGCATGCACACATAGGGACACAAGTATTTCTGGTTGAAACCCTTTAAGGAGAAAACCACCCTATTACTGCTACACTGCTCAATTCTTTTTATTATTCTGCTAAAAAAATTGTACATGGATTAGCTACACCCATACTTGGAAGACTTGGATTTCTCTACAGTATATTGGCACTATCAATTTTGAAAATATATTTCTCTCGCGGATCTATGGACTACCATCCGCTGGAATCTCCCACGACCAACGATCCTCGCCCAACCACCATTGGATTGTTCAACTCCTATTGGATGGAGAAAACTCTTCCTACTATGAATCAACCAAATCACTATCTATAATGAAGCCTCCACACGCCTTCACTTCCTCCATGCAAACAACGTTTCACAATATTTTATATTGGATTCTCAATTCGCTCAACACGAGCAACCCAACAACTCTAGCATTCCGCTCATCAAATTTGAATCGTACTCTGACTTGGAGGGGGGAATTTCTTCTCTTCTACTTTCCAAAATTACTGCTCTCAGACACACCTCAATCTGCCAAATTTATGCCATAACCAAGAAACAAATTCAAAATCTTCTTCTCAAATCTATATCTGATTTCAACTCACAAATATCTGGTATATATCTGCATAAAATATGTGAGCAAATGCTGCATAATCTACTCACTCTCAATTCTCTCACAATAGAATCCTACACACTCTCCAAGAAACCAACCAAATGAACTCAAATACTTCTTCTATTTAACACTTTCTAAGATGATTAACTCAATAAATGAAACACGTTATGGAAGACTCAACAAATTTGTTCACATGCTTCAGATTTGGTTGAGGAAGGCTTCTTGATCAAATCAATCACTAACTCCACTAGTTCATTGATATCTTCAACATTGATAAGCTTCTAGAGGGCCCACAAACTTTTTCTGACCATATGTTGAAAATTTTCGATCAATAACATCGCCACAACACCAAAATTGGTTGAGTAACATGAGGATTGCGGAGAAAAAGTTTTGAAATCCCTCAGTTGCTCCCTTAGTAGCACTGTCCTTTGAGCGATTGAATTTATAGCCGCTCCCTTGGGTCTTCCTCGACACGATTGGAGCTCTCCAACCGTTCCCTTGACCCATTATGCATGCGACTGGGGCTTATGAGACACAAAATCATGCTTCCTCGGCTCAAAACTTGCCTCAACTTCTTCTAGAGCTTGATGAGCCTCAGTAGGACCTATGAAAGTCTCTGACACCTCAACAAAACTTCACCAAGTCACTGCAATAATTCCATCATCATCACAAGTCAAACTAGGTTAACTAGGATGCCAACCAACAACCATACTACGAAACTAATCCATATTTAAATTGGAATATTCTTGTTGCCATGTTTCAAAACCATGTACAAAATTTCAAATTTCAAGTTGTATTGTTTAGTCTTAATAGTTTTTTTTTGTAGGCTAAGGTGGTGCTCATTCTATTACTTCGATCAAAAAGACATTACAACAGTTCAGAAAACAGTAAATGCCTGCCCTCTAGGGGAAACCAGGTCATAATGCCATCTGTAATACTTGATGGCAGCCCAAAAAAAATAAGTCCAAAGTCTAATGGAGTTTGCTAAATAAACGATGCAATCCTGCATCTTGCCACGACTATTACAAAAGCTACTGTCATGAATGATATGCATTCTCCTATTTTTGACAGAAACAGAGCTAAAACTACAAAAATTATAACTAGTTCTAAACATATCTTGATTTAGTCATGGTCCTTTGCAGGTTGCTGCAGCGCCTCTTCCGCTTGATCCGGCTGGTCCCTGATTAGCATGTTCTGGATGATGTGCAGGTTCTCCTCCATCCTCATCATAGCTTCCTCTTGTTTCAGCATGGCCACTCTCAGAAAACTTAGTTCCAAGCGGATGTCAGGGCTTCCTTTGGATAAGTTCACCATCTCCTTCGCCACCTGAAGCAGCGCTTTGGCCAGGATTCCCTTCATCACCCAGTAGAGATGAAGGGACTGTTTGTAAAGAGACATTCGGCCTCTGGTTTGACCCGGGTCGTGCAACAGGAAAGTCCAGTCTTCAACTTCCTCATCAGACTGGTCTTGAGTGGCTTCATCCTCAAGCTTCTGCATAACCTTACGAACCGCTTGGTTTGAATAACGAAGGAAGGCCTGTTCGGCTTTGCGCACCCGGTCCGTCACCGTCTCCTTCATCTTCCTGCTTCTTCCCGAGCCCCGCTTGGAAGTTTCCCCAACCTCCTTTCCCTGGCCCTTACGACCGCGGGCTCTCTTGCTGGCCCTGTCCTCCCCTTTGTCATCACCCTGTCCGCGTTTCCTCAGCCCATACCGTCTAAACGTCATTTCCTCGGCGCCCGCTGGTTTCGCATTCTCCGGCTCCGTTTCTTCCTCAACCAGGTGTTCATGCTGGCGACCATTTTCCATCATCCTATCCGGGATAATGTCTTCATCCGAATCGTCCTGAACCTCCCAAACAGAGAAGGAAGGCTCCTCCGGCATGAGATTCTTGCCCTTTCTGTCACTGGTATCCTCCCCACCGCCCTGTTGCTCCATCGCCTGACGCTGTCTCTGCCTGGTCTCCATGATTCCCAGGGAATCGTCCCTCTTCAATCCCTGGTCTCCCGGACTATTCTCTGCAGTTTTATGGTTCTCAATGTAATCCGCCCCTCTTGCCAAAGTAGAGACCTCTCGTAAATCTTTCACCATCACCCCGTTTCGATTATAAAGAGGTTCATTTGACGCGGGGGCGCAAGGGATACCGGTTAACAAATACCGCCGGTCACTCCCCGGTGAGCCACTACTCCTTGCCGTCTTGTCATTATTCATTTCTTCTGGTGTGAATTCTGAAGAGCCGTCTCCACCTCCAGTCATCGAGCACGCTATAATAACCTCGCGTTGGGTGAACTGATTCCCAACCGTTTCACCTGCCACCGTAGTCCTGTCACCCCGGGCTAAATCCTTCGTCCTGCTATCTGGCATGATGGTTTCGATAAAACCTGATTTTATCATAATCATTCCTCTGACTCTCCACGAATCCCTATTAGTCCGATCCGCTGGGCCGTGCATTATCCTCCGTGGCATGAGCATGATCCATCTTGATGAGGTCTGCCAGCTCCTTCCACTCCTGATTATTTTCAATGGCTCTCCACTGACTATCAATTGAACTACCGCGACCATTGCAGCCTCGATTCGCCAACCAGTCTGCAGCCTGATTCCCTTTTCGCCGCACATGACTGATGATGCTGTAATCAATGCGTTTAATCAAGCTGGCTATTTCCTGGACGATGCCTGCGGTCCTCCAACTTTTGGTTACTTTCTCCCATCCCTGTCCGTTGTTGAGTCTCCTTATCATGTCCACAGCCAACTGCGAATCCCCTGTAATTTCTAGTTTGGTGTAGCCATTCCTAATAGCAATTCGTAGACCTTGGTGCAGGGCCCAAAACTCAGCCTCATTATTAGTCATTTGTCCCCCCCATTCAGCATAGATCCACCTGACTTGGTGGTTACTGTCTCTGAAGATCCCTCCAAATCCAGCATCTCCCGGGTTGCCCTTCGAGGCCCCGTCAAAATTAAGCTTCATAAATTGATCCCTCGGGTACGAGAATTTCTCTGGGCTCTGGGTTCTCATATCATTGCTGACCGCGCCTTTGTAATGGACCATTTCCAGTTTTAAATTGAGTTTGTTCAGAATATCTTGTTCTGCCGGAGTCGTCTTCCAGTCATCCGTTTCCCATTTTTCAACAAGGATGGTCTCTCTTGTATACTCCACCACCTGTGTCCAAACAACTTCTGAAGGTTTAGCCCCATTCTGGAATATCCTCCTATTCCGTTCTTTCCAAACCGTCCAGAGAATGAAAGTAGATATCAGGTTCCAAGCCCTCTGGACAACCCGGCAGTGGAACGTTTCCTTATTCCATTGAAAGATTGTGTCCTTAAATTCTCTTATGTTAAACCCTGGTTTGTTGAACAATTGCTTAGTCGATATCCATAGTCGTTCAGTATATGGACACCGAATCAGCAGATGATCTCTGTCCTCCTCGTCATTGTTGCATAGATGGCATTGTGAGGGACCAATGAACCCCTTCTTGCGAATGCGATCCCATGTCAAAATTTTATTCTTTGTGGCTAGCCAGACAAAAATAGACACCTTAGGCCACCATTTGGATTCCCATATGGTCTTCCATTCCAAATTTCTGGCTTCTCTATTCTGAGACCCCATTAGAAAATAGGCCTCTTTGGTAGAGAAAGTCCCCTTCATTGAATTTCCCCACCGAAGTATATCTTGCCCCTGTCGAACTCTGAGTTTCCTTGAACCCATTTCTTTTCGGTAAGCATCTTGAATATCAGGGGAAAAACCCTGATCCCATCTTGTCGGTTCCTCCCAGACTCTCCAACCTTCCAGAGTATCATTTTCTTTCCAGTAATCCTTTACTTTCTGTCTATTCCTTGCAGTTTTGTCACGGACTTGGAGAAGGACTTGAATGTTGTTTAGCCTTTCTCGTTGTTGCCAGCTATCCTCCCAGAAGTTTGCCTCTGACCCTCCTCTGATTTCCCAGAAGGTGTGCTTGCCGATCAAATCTCTGTTTTGAGAGGCAAGTTCCCAAATATTGGAGCCTCGGGGCATTTCTTGTATTTTTAAGATATCAGCCGGAGAGTTGGGCATCCTGTATTTAGTCCTCCAAATAGTTTTCCAAAGATCACTTCCTCCGCTAAGCCATCTCCACCATAGCTTGGCTCCCAGGACCTTGTTTAGAATTTCTGGGTCTCTTAATCCTAACCCTCCTTGTTCTTTTCTTTCGGTGAGTTGATTCCATGAGACTAAAGCCCACTTTTTCTTTTTATCAGCTCCACTCCATATGAACTTACGGATAATTTCTCTGATTTTTGCACAAACCCCAGTAGGGGCAGCCATAATCGAGAGCGGATAGATAGGTATAGCCTGAAGAACCGACTTAGCAAGGGTAACTCTTCCCGCAATATTCAGAACTCTGAACGTCCAATTGGCAATCTTGTTGTTAAGTTTGTCCAGCACTCCCTGCCAGTTTTTCAACTTTTTAGAAGTGAGGTCAAGAATATTACCCAAGTATTTGGTGGGTAATTCCCCCCTTTTGAATCCCAGAATTCTGATAAGGTGAGATCTGACTTGATCTATTGTGTTGAAGATGAAAACACAGGATTTCTCTTTATTGATTTCTAGTCCCGAGGCAGCTGTAAACAGATCAAGGATCCTCTTTAAATTTTTGATTTCTCTTACCGTTGGTTCCCCGAATAGCATAATGTCATCAACAAATTGTTGATGGGTTAGGGGCAGATTATTTCCCCAAATTTGCAGACCTTTAATTCTATTAGCTGCTCTTTCTTGTTTGATGAATCTCCCTAGTCCTTCAGCAGCTAGGATAAATAAAAAAGGGGACAACGGATCACCTTGACGAATCCCTCTGGAGGCATTGAAAGTTTTGGAAGGGCTTCCATTAACCAGGATAGAGAAATGAGGAGTGGAGATCAGATTGTGAATCCATGCAATCCATCTTTGATGAAAACCAAATCTTTCCAGGACAGTGTCGAGGTAATTCCAGTTAAGTCTATCGTAGGCTTTGGATAAATCTAATTTTACCATCATACCTTTTTGCTTTGTGGTTTTCAAGGAATGAATCACCTCCTGGGTTACAACTAGACCATCCAGGATTTGCCTGCCCTCAACAAAGCCCGTTTGTTCAGGAGAGATTAAGTTGTCTAAGAGAGGTTTTAAACGTTTGGCAATCAGGGATGTGATTATTTTGTAAATGACATTGCACAGAGCTATAGGTCTAAATCCACTAGCTTCCTCTAGGTTGTCTCCCTTAGGAATAAGAGCATAAAAGGTAGAGTTGAGGGCTGGCCATACCTTTTGATTTATTCTTGATTCTTCAACTATCTCCAGAATTTCTTGTCCCAAGAAGTGCCAGCCAGCCTGGTAAAAGTCCACCGTGAAGCCGTCCGGTCCAGGGGCTGTCCCTTTCTTCATTGCCTTCACAACTTCGTTCAGCTCCTCTAGGGTCACAGCCCTCATGAGCGCTTTGTTCTGGTCCTCAGTGACCAATCTAGGGATAGCCGAGCAGATCTCTTGGATGGCTCTCGTTCTATCACCAGGAGGCTCGGTTAAAATTTCCTTATGATGATCAGTTAGAACTTGTTCAATTTTATTCTGTTCAACCACTCTTTCTCCATTCCTGTCCTTGATTGATAGTATTCTATTTCCCTGCCTGTGTTTGACCATGGCCTGATGAAAGAATTTTGTGTTTCGTTCTCCCTCCCTCAGCCATTTTATCCTAGATTTTTGGCGCCATAGGATCTCTTCTTGCTTCCTCCTCTCTTCCAATCTACCAAGGATTACCCCTTCCTTGAGAGCGCTTTCTTCCGTTCGTCCTTCTAGAATTATCTGTTGTTGAAGATCAGTCATTTCCCCTTCTAGCTTCTGTTTATCCTCCAGAATGTTGCCAAATTCCTCTTTGTTCCATTTCTTGATTTTGCCTTTCAACTCCCTCAATTTTAGCTGGAACGTTTGCATTCTGCATCTGCCCTGACTAGTGCTTTGTTTCCACCATTTCTCAATTTTCTTGATGAACTCTGGGTCCCTTAGCCAGAAGGCTTCGAATCGGAAAGGCCTTTTTCCCTGAATCTTTTTAATGTCAATCTCTAGACGGATTGGCCAATGGTCAGAACCCAGCGCTGGGATGATCTTGGCTTCCACAAAAATATCTTTATTCATTATGGTTTCAGACACTAGAAATCTATCTAACCTGGAGGCAATCTGTTTGTTGCCCCCCCTTCTATTGTTCCAAGTGTATATCCCGTTTATGGTTGGGATATCCACTAGCCGGAGGTCTTCTATCATCTCATTAAATCTGTCCATATAGTGATCCCTTCTTCTGATCCCTCCTTTTTTCTCTTCCATGGATCTGATCAGATTGAAATCCCCACCAATAATCCAAGCAGCTTCAGGGTATAGATTACGGATTGCTTTAACACCGTTGATAAACTGTTCCTTATTTCCAGGGGTCGGGGGGCCATAAACTCCTGAAATAACCACCTGATGTTTAGTTCCCACAACCCTTCCCAGCCCAGAAAGGATTCCTCTCATGCTCACCCAGTTATTTATAGAAATCTCATTTGGGTTCCACAAGATAGCGAGTCCTCCTGCAAAACCCGTTGCATCTTGCCCCATCACCTGATAAGGTAACCTACTTTTTTCTATGATATCTTCCAGTTGGTGAATCAAAATCTTTGTTTCTTGTAAAATCAGAATACTGGGTTTTTCTTTTTGTAACTTATCCTTCATGTACCTTTGCTTTCCTCTGCTATTCAAACCCCTAATATTCCAACTGACAACTATCATTTAAAATTTTTTATAGGAAGGGAAGAATACCTCCGACAGAGGTATCACCTTACCTGAATTTATCAAGATCTCTCCCACCGCCTGGATCGTTTCGTTCATTGGTTTCCGGCCTCTCTTTCTGCTGTTTTTGCCCAAGATGCCTGTTCCTTTATCTTCAGTCCCTTGCTCACTCTCTACCCTTGCTGGAGCATCCGGGGGTTCTCCCTTTTTCGCTTTATATTTCTGGAATACTTCCTTGTATAACTGCCTTTGATCTTCTGGTATGAATCTGCTGTCTAAATACTTCCACTCCTGGATCAGCCTTTTCATGATTTTTTCTTCTTCTATTTCAGCTTCAGGCTGGTCTTCCACTTCCATCGGGGCCTCTACATCTGCTTCTGTTGCCACTTCCTCTGTTTTTTCTTTGTTAACTTTACTGATAGTTGTTCCTTTCCCCTTCTCCTCTCCCGAGATTTCCATTGGGCTATTTTCTGGATCCTCATCATCTTCTAGATTTACTTCATACTCTTCATCTTCGCTCTGCAGTACTTGATATTTGTTCTGAGTTTTTGCTTGACTGGGTTGCTTTTGGGACTGAGTCTTTGGACCTTCTTTATTCGATCTTCTTTTCCTGACCACTTGTTGAAATCCTTTCTCTGAGTTCTCCGCTCTCCCGGTGGTTCTCGATTGATTCGCCTGACTTTTTCTGCTTTCTTCCTCTTTATTAAGGGGACATTGCCGATATAAATGACCATACTCGTGACATATTCGGCATCGGAAAGGAATATGTTCGTAATCAATTGGCTGTTTCCAGACTTCGTCATGGTATTCAACCTCAACATTTTCCGGGAGGGGGTTAGCCAAGTTTATGTAAACGCAGATTCTCGCATAGGCATTATATTTACCTCTTTTCGTGGCCTCTGCAATTTTGACAAAACTGCCAATCGTGTTGCCTATTCCTTCCAAGATCCCCGGCTCCCAAAATTCATCAGGAAGCCCGAATAACCTGACCCAGACTGGTGCATCAAGCATTTTCTCCTTTTCAGGATTGTATCTCTCCTCCCAAAACTTCATGAATAACCCCGCGTTGTTCAGGAAATAGGGGCCCTCTTCGAAGATTCTGTTCTTGTCTTCTAAATTCGAAAATATTGCTGTGAAGAAACCTTGGGCACCAAGTTTGAGATCTATCTGCCCCTTAGGTCTCCAGCGCTGAGCAATCCATCTATATAGTTCTCGCTCAGACGGCCAATACCCAACAAAACGGCAGATTAAAGCATGATCCTTCATATAGGAGTTGTATTCCTCCAATTTATTATGGGGAACAACATACCTGGGCTGTTTTTGGGCCCTCGGTAGGCATTTTCCTCTCATTCGCTTCTGCCATAAGTTGCCCATTACTGGGATTTGGTTTTCCCGTTCCGTATGTTGCTCTCCTTCCGTGCTTGTTTCTCCCATGACCACATTTCTGAAGGAGGGGGTCTCTCCCCCCCCCCCGTGACTCTCCCATTCCGTTCAGGGCGTTGTCACAAAGGTCCCCCTTACTGCTTTTTTCCTTGTGACCTGACCTGACCCGTGCCAGCAACCTGAGAGACGCTGCCCTGGCAGGTCTGCGCCCTCAGCCTCCAGGCAAAACCCGACCGAAACCCTGTCAGTCTCGTCCGCTAGCGCAAACCCTAGCGCTCATCCTTCCATTTCAAGCGTTTAGTCTTAATAGTTACTTGGAAATAATTAATTAATTTATTTTCAATTAATTAGTTGGAGAAATTCAAGTTAGAATTCTTTTTGAAGTCATGCAAGAGTTATCCCTTAAATTAAGGAGATAAGATTGAGTTATATTTGAGTTGTAATTAGTTAACTTAGTTTACTGAGTTAAGTCGAGTTAAATTAGTTCCAAACTATTTGAGGAACTAATAGTGAGTAAACAGTCAGTTGATGCATGCATGCACTCAACTAGTGCTACTCCACTTAACTGAATATTCCCTCATCAGAAACTCATGCATGTCTATTCTGAGAAAGATCCAGTTGAGATTAAAGTCAAGGACAATGTACTATCAGTTTCATGTGTTTCCTCATGGAGAAAAATCATGTATGCAGTCAAGGATTTAATCCTTGAGGATTGCGCAGTTTTGGAAGGTTATCATCCACTTGGTGAGTTGATTTTCCACTTGGTAAGAGGCTAATCATCCACAAGGAACAATGCAAGGAAATAGGAGCTTGGAGGGCAGAGAGGAAGGCTGGAGTGAAGCAAACATTTCCTGTGAGCATCTGTGAAGATTGTACTAAGAGCTGGCTAGCTATGAGAGCTAAGGATTTGTATAATTCCTATGTATTTCCACCATGTATGATAATACAATAGTGTGGGGTTTTTAGCTGAGGTTTTCCCCAAAATTATTTTCATGTGTATTGTGCGATTGATTCTTCTTCTTCTTGTTATATTGTTCAGGTCGATCTTTAAGCTTCCGCAAATTGATAGTAGAAGTAGGTTATAGTATTCTTCTTTGATTTATATTGCATTATTGGGTTGACCTACCAGTAGATTTTCTACATGGTATCGGAGTTGTGAACATTATACTAAGAAGAAAATTCAAAGTCTGAAGTTCTGGGTTGCAGGTGCAAATCGAATTCATATCATACTTCAAAGTTGGCCAATGGTGTTCTATGGCTTGAGACTCGAGTATGCCTTGGAAGGTAGTTCGAATTACATAGCATGGACAGATAGAATGGAGGTTGTATTAGAAGACAATGGCTTGAAGGAATTCATTGATTAAGAAATCCCAAAGCCAACTTCAAATAATGCACAAGAGTTGGTTGAGTGGAAGTAGTGTGTGGCGAAGGCGAGATAGATCATCCTTGAGGGAGTTCGAGACCATATTGTCTCGAGCCTCCATGGGAAAGATACTCCATTTTCGATGTGGAAGACATTAAAGGACCTCTACCAGAACAGTAGTGACTAGACGAAATTGGCGCTCAAGGATAAGCTTTGAAGAATCAAGATGGAGAAGGGCGATACTATTTCCATATATCTGAACAAGCTCACCACCTGTAGAGATGAGCTTGGCAGTGTGGGAATAACCACTGCTGATGATGATATGGTGAGCCTCTCTCTCCTTGGCCTTCCAAACAGTTGGAATAGCTACCAGAACTCTATGAATGGAAGGGAGAAACTGTTGGATTGGGAACGACTGTGGTCGGATCTCATGCAGTAGGAGATCAGGAGGAGCACACGAGATGGTTCTTCATCCAAGAATGATGATGAAGAAAATATGGCCTTAGCAAGTAAGGCAAGGAAAGGGAAGGGGAAGACTTCCCATTTTAAATCGAATTCTTCTCATGGAGGGAAGAAGGGTGACATGTCTAAAGTAAGATTATTTAATTGTCATGATATGGGACATTATGCGACTAATTGCCCATCGAAGAAGTCCAAGAAGGGATCTTTGGAAGGATCGGAAGGTGAGGCATTAGCCTCTTAGTTAAAAATGGACTTTACCCTCATCACATGCCTGGTGTCATCGATGATGGGTTGTGTCTGGTATCTTGACAGTGGAGCCTCATTCCACATGACCGGTGATAAAAAGTTATTCAGTGCCTTGGAGGAGAAAGACCTCAAGATGCGCATAGAGATGGGCGATGACGGAAGGTATAGTGTTTCAGAAGTGGGCACGGTTGCTTTTCAGAGGGAGCATGGAGCTTCTATCACCTTGACAGATGTGCTGTATGTGCCTGGACTGAAGAAGAACTTGGTATCAGTCGCGATGTTGGAGGACAAAGGCTACGATGTTGTCTTCAGTAAAGGAAAGGCATTCCTAAGACGCATAGTCATGGGTCAGACCAAGAGGATAGGGATTCGAGTGAAGAATCTCTATAAACTAGAGGTAGATGATTGTCCAGCATTAAGTGAGAAAGTAGAACTGGTGCAAAGCCAAGACATTGGCGAGTTGTGGCACAGGCAGTTGGGCCATTTGCATCATGGGGCTTTGAAGATAATGTAGCAGGTATCTACAAGACTTCCCAAAGGTAAACTTGAGCAAGTTGACACATGCAAAGATGGTACCTTGGAAAGTACACCAAGTCTTCCTTTCATGATTGAGACAGTCGAGTAGAGGCTATCTTAGAGTGAGTTCATACTGATTTGTGTGGACTATTCTCGATGGCATCCATAGCGAAGCAAAGGTATTATGTGATTTTCATTAATGACTATTCTCGTAAATGCTGGATTTATTTCATGCAGAAGAACGACCAAACTTTCACAAAGTTTTTTGAGTTCAAAGCTTTGGTCGAGAAAGAGTTAGGGAAGAAGATTAAGGCTTTGAGAAGCGACAATAGTGGAGAATATGTCTCTCAAGAGTTTAAGGACTTCTGTGCAGTGGAAAGAATTAAACGAGAGTTGACGACACCTCATAACCCACAACAGAATGGGGTGGTCGAGAGGAAGAACATAACTATTGTAGGGGCAGCACGGGCAATGCTGCATGACCAAGGCCTACCACTTCACTTGTGGGCTGAGGCATGCAACACAGCGGTCTATTTGCAGAATAGAAGCCCGCATCACATACTTGGGATGAAGACACCAGAGGAAGATTTCTCTGGTAAGAGACCAAATGTGGGTCACTTCAGGATCTTTGGCTCATCGGTATATTGCCATGTGACAAAGGATGCACGGAAGAAGATTGAGCTGACAGCAGAGTTGGGGATATTTGTGGGGTACACTGATACACCTCACAACTATCGGGTGTACTTGCCTACTAGTCAGAGGACAATGGTTCGCAGAGATCTCAAGTTTGATGAGTAGAAGGCCATGCAAGTTTCCCTTGAGAGGGAGCTCCAACTACAGGCTGTGGAGGAACTGTTGGTTCCTAAGGAGGAGGAGCCTCAGACTGATGCAGAACAGCCACATGCAGAGGTTCCAGGAGTGGAGACATCCACTCAAGCAGAGTCTTCCAGAGATGGACGAAAGCGCACAAGAGAAGCTGACAGATTGTTGGAGGATGCGAGAGAGAATGTGGGAGCAACATCTTCTCAGTGCAGATAGAGGAGGTCACCTGAGAGGTACACTGGATACATGGCCCTTGCTGGGGAATGTGTTGAAACCGAGCCATCTTCCTTTGAGGAAGAAGTGCAGTAACCGATTTGGGTTGATGCTATGGTGGAGGAGTATGACTCCATATTTCGTAATAGTGTTTGGGACGTGGTTTCTAAGACCAGAGAACAAGTCAGTTGTGAGTTCCCATTCGCTTTACAAGGTAAAGCAAGCTGCTGATGGTAGTGTGGAGAAGCATAAGGCAATATTTGTTGACTGTGGCATTTCACAGGTCGAGAGCATCATGTTGCTGCAGTATATTTTGACAGAGGAGCAAGATGCTGACATTTTGACAAAGGCATTGTCAAAGTGTAAATTCGAGTTCCATAGAGACAGGATTGGGGTGGCAGATAATCCCTTTCTTGTTGAGAGGGAGTGTTGAAATATGGCAACAAGAATATTCCAATTTAATTTGTCCTTGAATTAAATTGTGAATTAAAATCGAATTTAGTCTTAACAACTACTTGGAAATAATTAATTAATTTATTATAAATTAATTAGTTGGAGAAATTCAAGTTAGAAGTTTTTATGAAGTCATGCAGGAGTTATCCCTTAAATTAAGGAGATAAGATTGAGTTATATTTGAGTTGTAATTAGTTAACTCAGTTTATTGAGTTAAGTCGAGTTAAATTAGTTCCAAACTGTTTGAGGAACTAATAGGAGTAAACAATCAGTTGATGCATGCATGCACTCAACTAGTGCTACTCCAGTTAACTGAAGATTCCCTCATCAGAAACTCATGCATGTCTATTCTGAGAAAGATCCAGTTGAGATTAAAGTCAAGGACAATGTACTATTAGTTGCATGTGTTTTCTCATGGAGAAAACTCATGCATGCAGTCAAGGATTTGATCCTTGAGAATTGCGCAGTTTTGGAAGGTTATCATCCACTTGGTGAGTTGGTTTTCCAATTGGTAAGAGGCTAATCATCCACAAAGAATAATGCAAAGAAATAGGAGCTTGGAGGGCAGAGAAGAAGGCTGTAGAGAAGCCAAGATTGCCAGTGAGCATATGTGAGGATTGTACTGAGAGCTGGCCAGCTGTGAGAGCTAAGGCTTTGTATAATTCCTATGTATTTCCACCATGTATGATAATACAATAGTGTGGGGTTTTTAGTTGAGGATTTCCTCAAAAGTATTTTCATGTGTATTGTGTGATTGATTCTTCTTCTTCTCGTTATATTGTTCAACTCGATCTTTAAGCTTTTGCAAATTGATAGTAGAATTAGGTTATAGTATTCTACTTTGATTTATATTGCATTATCGGGTTAATGTACACATATTTTCTACACATGGATTCCAAAGAAAGCCATCTTCTTGGTTACACAGATAGTGATTTTACAAGAATTATTAATGACAAAAATAGTACCTTATGATATGCATTTCAACTAGGTATGGGAATGATTTCATGGGCATCCAAGAAAAACCCATTGTTTCCATTTCATCAACAGAAGCAGAGTATGTAGCAGCAACATGAACAACAAAATCAGAGTATGTAGCAGAAACAGGAGCAAATTGCCAAGCAATTTGGTTAAGAAAATTGATAGGTGGTCTTAAGGCAGAAGAAAAAAAGAGCCAAATCTTATTTTCTGTGATAATACTTTAGTGGTTGCACCTTCCATAAATCATGTGTTTCACCGGAAAAGTAAACACATTGACACCTATACTCAGCTCATCCAAGAGCAAGTCAACAATGGTGAAGTCAATCTTCAGTTTTGTAATTCCAAAAAATAGTTGACAAACATCATTACAAAGCCATTGGCAAAAGAAAGTTTTCAATTTCAAAGATAACATTTACAAATTATATGTGTTGAGAATCATACTGAAGATAAAGTCAAAAATAAGGGGAAGTGTTGAATGTAACTATTGACTACATCTTCCAAATATTAAATAATTTACTTAGCCAATAACTTTGGTAATCTAGTACATTCAATGCACAATCAGTAGTTTGCAATAATACGTTAGACGACATCAAACAAGGTGCCAAATTGAATCAAACAAATAATTTTATATATTCTCTATATAACTAATTTAAGTAGCATCTTAATGTGGAAAGAGCTATGTAACATATTGACAAAAGAGAAAAAATTTATTAAGAAGCATACAAAGTTAATTTATTATGACACATAACATTATTTTCATCAAGTAGTAGAGGAATAAGGACGTTATATTTGTTCATTAGTAAAAGCATATACATAAAGAGAAGAATAAGGGATAGCATATTGAATAAAAATAAAATTTCCTTGAAGAGAATTTAAAGAAAGTTCAGCATGAAGTGGTAAACAAAAGCATGTCTTAGTGATAAATTTTAGTTGGTGTTGATAAGACATTCATCAGATTTTTGTTTTAATTACAATTATAATTTTAAAAAATAGATTGAATCTTAAATTATTATAATAATAATGAATTTTGTAGCAAACTTTGAGGGTATTTTAAAGTCCTTTGAAGACTATTGAAATTTTAGACCTGTTTTTTCGTTTTTGACACAAGTACATAGCATTGAATAGAACAAATTGTAAAGTTGAATAAACTTAAACAATATTAATATTAAAAAGAGAATTTCATTTTAATCAATTTTTTTTAATAAAAATGTGATTATTTAAAGTTTCAAAAAGTTATAAAATTCTAAAAATTAACATTAATATTTTGAAAATTTGTTTTAATATACATAAAAGTATATATATTTTACAAATTAGCTTTTACTTCTATTATGTATATTGTAATTTATCTCAAAAGTATAGGTCAAAATTGACTTTTCAAGTTCTATAATTGTTTTTATGGATTCATGGATAATGAATGTTGAAGATGTGCAAAATGATTTCAATGTATATTGGACATGCTTTTTAACTAGTGACCAAAGAATTCAAAGGAAAATTCATCATATAACATAAAATCAACGTATTTGAGAAGTTCATTTCATATTTAGTTTCACAATTGATTTCATAGCTTTGATAGTAAAAAGTACAAGTACAAGTCCCATTAGTATTTCTTTCAAAGACCTTTCATAATAAGCATTACAGAAAATAATTTAGTATACATCATCTATCTACAAAGAAGTTTGGGAGACAATTCCAATGGCATGAGAAATGGCTTGTGCCCAAGAGAAAGTCAATCAATGGGAATTAAAAAATAGAATATTATATGGAATGATTAACTAAATAAGCTATAAAGGTGTCCTAGTCATTTTCCAAAAAGTCAATCAATGGGAACAAAAAAATAGAATATTTTATGGAATGATTAACTAAATAAGATATAAAGGTATTAACGGGAATAAAAAAAATAGAATATTATATGGAATGATTAACTAAATAAGCTATAAAGATGTCCTAGTCATATTCCAAAAAGTCAATCAATGGGAATAAAAAAATAGAATATTATATGGAATGATTAACTAAATAAGCTATAAAGGTGTCCTAGTTATTTTCCTTTTGGTTTAGTAGTGTCCATGATTTGTAGGAGTAACTTGTGGTCTAAGAAACCGTGATCTAAAGGCATTTGAGCCATCAAAATCACATGGAGATCACACCTAACGTGAGCTGCACCAACCTTTAAAATGGATGAATATTATCGCAAGTTTCAAACCTTGGCCACCTTATAGAACAAAACCTTCGAAATTCGCTCATGTTAATGTAATTTGACTCAAAAGTTCCATAATTAAAAACCACATATTAAAAACTTTACATTAATTAATTACACTCTATGACTAAACATTTATTTGCAAATAGAAAAAGTTATTACACATAATAATTTATAACATACACATATGGTGAACTAATATATTGTGAAGTAATATTTTTGTTGCACCTTCAAATTTGTGGTTTCTCGAACATGTATCTTTTATTTCTTCATAAATCTTGAATTTGATTCTATATCTAAAATTCCTTATATACTTTCATACAATTTGATTTTTCCTTACAAATATAACATTGTACAATGTAATGAATGATAGTTCTTTAAGAAAATATCCGAAATAAGAAGGATGATAATTTGGCAACCATATAAGATAATTATAATGATGTAATGAAATAATGATCAACTGAGATATGTGATATATTGATGATTGATATTATGTTTTTTTGGTGGTATAGTTTATATATTAATTAGTCACAATAGAGGGCAACCATCTCCATTTGAAATAAGATAATAATGATATCATAGAATAATAGTTAATTGAGATATGAGATAAATTGAAGATTGATAGGATGTTCTCCGCAGTTATACTTATACACTTTGTTTAGTCACCATGGGGATTGTTGTTTCCATAAATTAGGTTATGCATTTTATATTATTAATATTTATTTATATATTCTATGTTCCTTATATGGTATATACTTAAAAAAAATACTTTTTCATTAAATTTTTTTTATGAAAAAGGCTATGTATTCATTCTAACTTGCAAAGTGTTTCCATTTCGTTTCATTTTTGGGGTTGAATATGAGACAATGTGAACATAGAAGTATTGAGTAGAATCATTAAATTGTGTAACAATGTTCCACCCTAATTTAATCTTGAATTTGTGCATTTTTATATGGTTTCCAAGATGAACTTTAATTTTGAGACCTAATTGTATTAGGATTAATATTTTTTAAAATATTGGTTTTTTTTTCATAGTTGTCCTAATTGTATTAGGATTAATATTTTTTAAAATATTATATCTTCTTCATCTACTTAAGTCATTTTGTTGATCATTGCACTAATAAATATGATTGGGATCTTGGGGGCTAAGATACATGAGGCATGAATGCAAAGAGAGGAGGAGAAAAAACACACATTTTCCATAAAATTGATTATAGGAGCATTAATAAAAATTAAATAACTAGATACATCACAAAAATATGAAGAGAGAGAAAATTGGGGAAGAAGAAGAATTCCATTGAGAAGAACCATTACATGAAATGAGGCCAATTTTGAGACTTCTCCTTACCAAACTTCACTCTCCTTCTATTTCCTTATTATAAGGTGTCATTTTGACAAAGTTAACATTAACTAGGGTTTACTCCACAGATTACATATCTATCAAGTTCCATTTCACATAAAATATGACTTTATGACTTATACATCTAAACTTAGAAAATAAACCCCCTAATATTTGTATCAACCCCTCCCCAACCCCCAACCCCTAGAAAATGATGGTCCCCATCTTTCAAAATGCTAAAAATGCAGGATCACATTATGTTTAAAGTACCATCATGATTTCAATATGCCATGGGCTAATCAAGAGAAGAGATTTGTGTGGTAAACCAATATCCGTGGGTTTGCAAGTGACTCATAACCATCATGATTACAATTTTCCAAATGCCAATTAAGAAAAATGGTTTTTTTGTGGTTTATGCATAATGGTGGGTTTGTAGATGACCCAAAATTGTGGCTATGAATGATTTTTTCTAGAATGGACCTCTTGTTGCAACTTTGATAATAAATTTTGTTATAGGTGACGAAAACACATTCTGTTGAAGGGCCATTTAAATATTGAAAATACCTTTCCACTGATATAACAATTTTTCTTTGTGATGATCTATGGAGTGATATATTCATTCTTTAACCTCAAGGTACGCATAGTCACATTGATTTATAGACATGTGAATTCAATCTATGATACCTCTCAAACTAGGAACCCAAATCACATTCTGTAAAAATCCCAATTGAAATAATGCAAAAATCTTTATAATGATCTATTTTGAACCCTCTAAACTATTCTATAAAGGTCATGTCACCTGCATGAAGTTCACTGAAGATTATTTACCGATGTTCCATCCATTATTGTGTCAATGAACGTGATAATACCAAGAGTAGAGGGCTACAAAGGACGACAAGGGTTTGTAGAGCAACGTGGGTTACTATAGAGGCCATGGGACCTCCATGTTGTAGAACAATGGATGGAGTGAATCCAAGAAAGAATTCTCTTCCAATGGTGAAAGAAGATCCAAGGGTATAAAACCCTATAATTCTTGTGGACGAATATGGTGATACTTACAATGTATGGCTAAGCATTTGGACTCCAAAAGCACCAAAAGGAGCTTGGAGATTATTGTAAAAAATTGAAATTGAAATATGCTTCAAACCCTCGTTCACATGGAGTTGTATCCTACTTTGATACCATTGATTTGGATCTTGAGGGATAAGATCCAACAGGCTTGAATACCGAGAGAGTAGGAAAGAAAACATATAGATATACCATAAAAATAATCACAAGAGCATTGGTAAAAGTGAAAATGTTGAATACATCACCAAAATATTAAGAGAGAGAGAGAGAGCAAGAATCAAGGAAGAAGAATAATTCCATTAAGAAGAACCATTACATGCAGTGAGGCCAATTTTGGGACCTATCATTCTCGACCTTCACTTTGCTCCTATTGTCTTCTTATAGGGTGTGTTTTTTATGGAGTAAATTTTAATGAGGGTCTACTTCGTCAACTAACTATCTACCAAGTTGTATTTTACATAAAAATATGACTTTATGAATTATACATTTAAACTTGAATTATAACCCCCTAAGATTCAGATCAAAAGATACTTGGATTTACTAAGGTTTCTAAATCCATTGTTTGTAGTTTAACATATAAAAGCATTCCTATTTCTACTGGATTTGAATTTTTTGTTGTTGACTAGATCTATATTGGTTACTTTCTCAAGAGTTTGGATTTTTATATCTAATGACTCTTCTACTTCGATTGGGCTAATGATTATAAGTCATTCTATATTAATTTATTGTAGAAACTTCTTATCATTTTTTAGATTCTTTATTTATTGATTTTAATTTTTCTATGAAACACATATCACGAGGAAAAATACTTTGAATTTTTCCTTATTCTAAATATGGTACCCAAGCTAAACAAGGTCTCACAGAAGCTCAAAGCTTTGTAAACATTGAGCTTAAGGCCATTTGTAGCATCCCCAACACTTAACCCTCCCTCCCTAGTACTGTAATTATAACCAATTATGTTATTAAACCTTATATGGGTATGCGAACGTAAATGGGAAAAAGACACATAATAATTGTAATTATAATATAATACTAGCTAAAGAAGAGGTGAAGCCTTGATATGAGCCATAAGAAGCCATGAGTGATCATAATGGAAAGTGGTATCCAGCCATGGATTTTACCCATGGTATTGAATGATGTAACTCAAGGAGACATTAAAAATACTATAAATAAGGGCCTCACCTTTCAAAAGGACATGGGAGACTCCACAATGTAGATGTAAAATTATTTCCCATTCCATTAATAAAGAGTTGGGTATTATCTTTCTCTTTCTATTTTATTTTTTGTCTTATGGTGATATTTAGTCTCCTTCCTCTCTAGATCAGTGGTATCAGAGTGAGTTATAACTCCATGGAAACCAGGATTTAAATTTGGTTTTGATCCAAGCTAGGCAATTTGGTCATAAATTCCTACACGGTATGGGTTATAAATAAACATTATGTATATGTTACAAATAAGCATATTTGTTAGCCTTCTTTGAGAGGTACTGGTGTATTGTACTTTCTCAGAGATCCTACCGATCCAAATTATAATCCATTTTAAGATCTCAAAACATGCATGAAGGGTCTTGCTTCCTATTGTGGTTTATGGAAGCTTGATTGTTTCATTGATATTCCTACCATTCAAACTCACAATATTTTCAACACGTTCCCTACATCCTTTGGATACATCGATGTTAGATCCATTTACAGAGATCCTAGCGAACATGCTTTTGTTTCGTATTTGTATTCCATTTTCCATTGACCGCTTTAGGCCACGACCAACTTTTAAGATTTTTCTTTTCCACTAGTTTTTGTTACGGGTTAGATGCTTAGATTGTTTGACTTCCTCTTACAAAACCCCCAATACGAGGATGGTTACAAGATGGTTTTAATCATGGTGTCCAAGAACATAATCGCCATAGATTATAACTTCTTGTTGTTGGGATTATCGGGAGGATGGTGCATGAAAACGAGGGTATGACTTTTGAAGTGAATGATGGATATGAACAAGATGATTATAAGAATATAAATTTACTATCCACATTATATTGTTGTTATTTTGGGCATGGTTAATCATGCTCTGCTTCAATTCCACAATATTTGTAGGGAAATTAATGCTTGCTTCAATTCCATAGCTTCCAATTACCCATGGCATTAAGTGAAATGATCTTTATGCCTTCAATAGTATCAATGTTATGTCATCTGGCTTGTAGCAACTCGAGTTGGATATTTAATATACTATTTAAAAGTTCATAGCTTCATAGTTATTTTCACGCAGTTCTTAAAATGGTATATAATGGTCATGAAAAGTTATATTCATCTAATTTTATGGACCATCGTGATATATGTTTTGATCAATTTTTTGTTCAATATGATGGTGGTAGTCCCATTGTAGGTTCCTATGGATGAAATTCCTGTGTTTCTTCTCTATCGTGATTGGGATTTTGGGCTTATATTTCTCTAAATATGGATGAAATTGGTATTGTTGGGTTAAATGGAAATGCATATAGATGACAACTGGTGAATAAAGTTCTAGAAGTTAAAACAAATAGGTTTTCTCACTTACTTGGATTATGGGCACTTCACAAAATTCTATCACCAATACTTGTAAAGTTTTTTTATAGCACTTTGTGTGCCATATACCTTTGCTTATGGTTTGTTTCCTCTGTTTGGGTACTCCCTTATTGTAATTTTTTTAGTTTATCAATTTTCTTGGTCTGGATGCCTCGTGCTAGGGTTGTTATGGTGTTGGAGGTTTTTCTATAGCACCATAGTTGATGTTATTTACACCAAAGAAACATATGTAGGTGTTGACCTTGTTGGAAAGGTTCAGAGGAACATTCCTGAAGATGATCCATGCAACCTAGTTGTCATTGTTGATAATGTTGGTGACAATGTTAGAGATATCATTGGTATGGGATGAGATCTATTTGGGTACTTTGTTGAATCTTCCTGTGCAACTCTAGTTGTTGCATCCATATCAACATTTGTAAAATATCATGATCTTACTGCCATGTGCTACCCCTTTCTCATTAGTTTGAGGGGTATCGTTACTTAGTCACAACTAGGTTTGCAACTAACATATTTGAGATCAAGGTTGTGAAGGAAATTGAGCCTTTGTTGAAACAATCCCTTATTATCTCCACAGTAGTGATGACCATTGGCATTGTGGGAGAGGAAACTAATGTTATATTCAGGTTGGATTTGGGATACAAATTTGTTAGTATTTCCATATTTGATATTACAGTAAGAACTTTTATCAATTTTAGTTTGGCTTCCATGTATGGTATTGCAGTAGCTTCTTTGTTCACGCTAAAAAAAAATGCAATAATGATTGTCCATTGATGTATATGGACCCATAAGTGACAATGCTAGTGGAATTATTGAGTTGGTTGGGATGAGTCATAAGATCCATGAAAGGAATGATGCCCTTGATGCAACTAAAAACACTACTATTTCCATTGGAAAGGTCTTTTCTATTGGTTCAACTGTGTTGGTAACATTTGCAATTTTTGGAGCCTTTGTAAGCCATGTTGCAATTCAAACTGTAGATGTCTTGACACGAAAAGTGTTCATTGGTTTAATTTTTGGTTAAGTGTTTCCTTATTAGTTCTCCACAATGGCAATGAAAAGTGTCTTCACTAGTGTGGACCCAAATGAAGTTGAGTCTTCCTTCGATTTTGTGTACTTACCAATTGATTTCAAAAATAGGTGCAACGTAGGGTACTATTTTGTCACTGTCACGAGTTTTGAAGCTACTCTGATATTCTACAAATATTTCCATAATATAATGTGTCAGGGTTCAAATAAAACATGGTTTGTGAGATAAGCTATGCATGCTTGTAGGGACTGGAGGTCTTAAACGAATAATTAAGATCAGATAAGTAACCTTGTGGGATGCATCTCTGCAACCTAAATCCTATTAATGAAAAAGAAATGATGTTTATGATTTGCGCTAGTTATGTTTTTGTCTTCTAAATGAGTATTATGGGCTATACGATGTTTTCTATGAAATGAAATGATAAATTTGGTTTTGGTGGCTATATAACCTTCATATTCTTGCTTTTGGATCCTTATATGCTCCTATCATGTGTTTTTAAGAGAATAAGATTGTTAGACATTATTCTTGGTATCGGATAATAGTTCATCATTTCTATAGGCCTTATCTTATATGAAGTTAAGACTAAGAAGATAGGGGAGGATGACCCCTCAACCCCGTGGAAAACTAGGATGGTTTTTTTTGGTATGAAAGGCCTTTTGTGAGTCTTAACAAGTGAGTTTGGTTAGGACTCGTTAGATCAAAAAAGATTTGAGTTAACTTTTTGTGGTAATTAGAAGGTCATTGTTGGTGTGGAATTAGGTGTAAGAGTAGAAAATTTCATTTCAAAGACGAGACTCAAAAGAAGTATTTCTCTCAAAATAGCTAAAAGAAATTATTATAGAGTTCACTAAGGAACTCTTGAATGGTGGAAGCCTCTTAAAGGGATTGAAGTTTCTTGTAAGTAAAAATGTTTGTCCATTTACTAGGCTAGTTGGAGGTTTACTATCCATGATGTACACCTAATTGGATGTTTTATTAGTTGCAAGGCTACCCTAGATTGAGAGAGAAGGCATGGAGGATTTAGAGGAGGAAAATTATGTACAATGACTTCTTTGAATTAATTTGATAATTGATCAGTTTATGCTTAAGAGATGAAGTATATCTCTGCTCCCATGGCTGGTGAAGATCTCTATAGTTTCAAGAAGTATCTATTAGGTAAACTTGACTTGGGGAAAGAGTAAATGTTAACTAGGTCAACAGTAGTGGTTTTGGGTCCATGTTTTTTTGGTTTCCCATGGTTTTGTTCCCATGGATTTATGTGATGAAGCTTTTAAAAGGATAGGTGAAGACTCTATTGTAATGGGATAGGGGATGTTAATAGTGAAGGCTCACTTGGATGGTTTGGCTAGGGTTTTGGACAAGGTATAAAATGGAATTATGTTAGCTAGGTTTTTCCCTAGAATTGGGGTTTTCCTAGGGGAAACATGGTGTTATGATTGTGCGTTTGAATTTTGTGGTTGTGTTAATGTTTCTCTTAGTAAAATTGGTTTTCTATTTGGTTACTTTTTAATATGGAATCAGATCCAAGTGTGGCTTTAGGGGGGCGCCTCTATTTCCCAGGGTTAATTTTTCCCAGTGACAAATGTGAAGAATTATGCTTGTGTGTGACCGATGCATAAATGATACTTGGACAACCATTGTTTTAAGAGATCTATATAGAGGATAGAGTGGAAAGTTATAGCTAAGGAAATTCGAAGGAACCTACCTCACTATGGAACATATAGGACAAGAGCCATGTTGAGGCCGTGTAAATAGAAAAGGAGATTAAAGTGCATGACTAGTTAGGAATAGTTCAAAGTTGTAACATTTACATATCACAAAGGCAAGTACAAGAATTTCCAAAACATCTATCGTTGGTTAGAAGAACTTCACATGTACTTGATGTGGGAATTATGACAATGCTCATTGGAAGCAAGTGGAATATAATGAAGGCAAGATAGGTCTTTGTAGAGGAAAAAGCTCGAAGCGGTTAAGACATTTATAGACACAACTACAGTGGAGAATGGGCCATTTGACTTATAATATTCGAGTCAACTCTGGTGGCCATGAGTGAATGAAATTATTGGCAAGGAGATAAATGGGCCATCAATATGGTCGTAGGTGAAATTAATGTGAGCAATGCATTAGCCGATAGTATTGTAGGGGATTAGGTGAATATAAAACCAGGGATAGGGTGTTACACACCATTTTGTCACTGTCCCTGTACTCCCCGTTCCTCGATCCTGGAGGACCTCTATAGTGAACTCTATATGCTTTCTCATCATGAAGAGCATGCCTTTACATCCCTCTTCATGTGTAGAACATTCCCCTCTTGCATAATTTCCCAAGAATATTACTTCAATCCCAGTTTTCAAAACCAACTCTAGTGCTTTGTTCCTTCCCCGCACCGATTTGCAGAGTTTGAAACTAGGCCCAGCACCGAACGACGCAAGTGAGCCCTTCACCAATCGCGCCGACCCCCTTTTGGCAAGTTTTTAAACATGGAGTCGAACCTTCCAGGTCTAGAAGCTTCGTGAACGGAAGTCTAGTAATGGTTGGGCTGGATAGAGCCGAGAGAGTCTATTTAGGCTCCTTTCCCCTATTAATATGGAACAAACCAAAGAGATAAGCCCTCTCCCATCATAAGATGAACCATCTCCCCTCCATCAAAACTATATAAACTCCTCCTTTTCCAAGCTGAACTAGTCTTTTTTGGAGCTTGAATAACCAACAAGATATCTATAGCTTTAGCCTTCTAATTTATGTTTGTGAAGGGAGAATAATGTGTTTGATTTGGTTTGGAACTAAAGGGAAGAAGACTTAAACTTCCATTATTGAGGCTAACCATGAGATGCTAGTAGTAGTGTTGGAACCTAGGTACGTTGGAGGAGACTGCAATGTCAAGGCTTTGGTTGTATTTCCTTCTGAGTTTTATATCAATAAAACTAATGGTTTATTTCCCACATTGAGTGTCATATTACATTTGATGGCTTAAGATTCCTTGACTTTCTAAGTAGATTGACTGTGATTGTATGCTATCATGTTTTTTGTTGTCTCTTATGTGTTTGTTTTAGGTGTTTGCACGGAAAGGACTCAAAGGAAGTTGGAACAAAGAAGCGAGATCACCATCAAGAGGATTAGTGTTCTAAGAGGTATGCATTCTTATTCGATTCTAGTCTAAGGAAGTTTACATTAGGTTGTTCTATTTGCGGCTAGACCCACTCTTGGGCTAGAGGGATCACCTTTGTCTGTAGAGGATATTTACCTACTTCACAAATTGGCGACTCCATTGGGGAGCCATCCCTCTCTTTTAATTGTTTTCCATTTCGTGGTTTGTGTGAACTTTTGTTGTATCACTCTTTCGCTTTGGTTTTTTGTGCTTTTCTTGGTTTACTAATTTGGTTATGAAATTTAGAGTGACAGGTATGGTTTTGATATTTGATATTTTTTATATTTTATATTAAATCCTCGATCAACGCATTTAATTTTCTAACAGTCGCGCTGACTAGCGCGAATTCCTCTTAAAAAATCACGTCGTACCCCTTGTGGCGCTTGTTTTCAGTTAGGAAATCGCGCCGATTCTTGTAGGTGAAGATCAAGGTTTCTCCTGAATCATAACCAGTGTGTCTTACCCCCATAATTTCTGCCTCTTAGCCTATTTTCCTTTCTTCTCCCTGGATAGAAAACTTCATTAGCTTGTGTTGTGAGCTTGTTTGGTTTGAGATTTGATTACTTGATTTGTGAGTCTTTGGATGGTTTGTGGCCCTAGAGCATCTAGGTCATTGTCCATTCCGCTGTTTGTGTGCTCAACAAGTCAAGTGGTTGGTTAATTGCTCCATGCATTTTGTGTTTTAGTCCTATTATTGCTTTGGTTTCAATTGAAGAAGTTTGAAAAGTTTCGTTTGCTCTTCTCTTCGTTGAACGTCTCTTTTCGAGCATATATTACAATTTCTCATCTTGTTTCTATTGATTCTTTGCATGATTTCTTTGGAACAAGTCCTCTTTTTCGTGCATTGCATACGATTGATGTTGATTGTTTGAAAATTTCTCATTGAAGTATTTATTTGAAAAATTCATTTTATCATTCCATTGAAAAATACATCATTCTAGTTTGCTGAATCAATATGTTGCATTAAGTAGCATCACTGAAAGCTAGAATCACATCATCATTTGCATTCGAAATGAAACGAACTTCTTTTACCATTGAAAGGACTAGTTGAAGTGCATTTGATAGGAAGATAAGAAGTGGAAAGAATTTTCATTATTATGTTTTTTAAAAGCGAAGTAGTGAAGAGTCGTCTTGCTTTCAGTTGCTTGTTTGTTTCATTGATTATTTTCTCTACTCTCATTAGTGTAAACATTCATCGAATTGAAAGGGTTTTGTCTTATTTTGCTGCACATAGGGGTTTTTCGAGTCACATCGATAGGGCCTAAAAACTGAGACATAATTTCAAGATAAAATTTAAAATGTATTCAATTAACCTAAGGCGCATTTGAAACTTAATGCTCACATTTTAGAGGTCTAGGCTAGAGACGTGTTCCGACGTCTTTAAACCTAGTAGCTGTCGTTCGCTTCGGCACTAGACAACGCTAGTACGGACTTGTGCTGCCCATACCATCACATATATAAAGGTAGACCCCACTAGGTTTGCAATCCTTTATCCACAGGACGCCGATTCTGCTGCCCTGTAAATGTGATACACTGAACACAACATTCGGGGAGATTGCTTGCTCGTACTTCTTGGTTCGTTGGGAGGTGTCCTGCAGTTCATGGTTACTTGGTAATCCTTTTGCCTAGATGATCTTGAGCAATCGTTTTGGTATTTTTGACTCTTTAACTTTAAAAGATCATCGGGAACTTGTCCTTTCAAGGTCGTTCAAACTGAAAGTGATAGAGCCATCTTTGCCTTTCTCTTGACTCTTAAAGCATGAAAAGGAACCAGTCTGTTTCAGCATCTTAAAACATTGTTGCCCATGATCACATCACATTCTTAATAGTCTTATTTTGGACCACAACATGAGTATACCTTTAAAATATTTTGAAGAAGCCTTGAAATTAATCTCTTTTCTCTTGTTGTTTGAGACAAAGTCACGCATGGCAGAACCATCTGGTTCTCCTAGTTCATCTTCCACTCCTCCATTTGAAATATCATCTGAGGAGCCTATTCTTGAACTCCCGTACTCACTCGAGGATCAAGGTGTTGAACTTGGAATTGTTTTGAGTATTCAGTCTTTGTCATCTTGCCCTCCTCCTTCAGATATTGGGTCACGTTACAAATCTAGCCTAGAATCTCCGGATAATCCTATCCAGACTCCCGAGAGTCTGCTGACTCCTGAAGGTCAGAAAGGACTAGCTGTTTACCGTTCGAATCCTTTGTTTGATCTTGTTGTGATATCATCACAGCATCCGTACAGTCCGTACGATGAACTATGTATTCCTTTGGAATTATCCCCTCGAACATCTTCAATTTTCCATTGTCATTTGTTTCCACCCATGGAATCAGAAGGCGAGATTTCAGTCTGCTCTCCCAGTCACTCGGAGGTTTCTGCTGCACACCCTCCTCACGTAGTTGATGAACAGGGATATCAACTCCCTCCTGAAGGTTTCCCTTAAATGGGAAGCATTATGACCAGTGTTTACCCTGAGTGTAGTGGGCTTTCATTACCACATGGTTATACCTCTCTAGCTCAGTTGCTGTCGGGTACTCCTAGTGCCTTGTCATTATATCACAACCCTATTTGGTTGTTTGGCGCTATGCCTACCTCAGGTCCGTTCGTTCAAAACCCGACCTCTCAACCAATTGTGCATACTACAGACACTTCAGTTTCAGTGAAACCCAACATTTAGAATCCACTCATTTCGTTGTTTCAACCGACTCTTTCGGTTCAACTGACAGTATCAATTCAAGTCTCTGTAAGTTCTTCGACCCCTCCTGTAAGTGGACAGTTTGTACCACTACCCGGGGGGCAAGATCCGAATATCTCCATGATGTCTGGTGCAACTAATGTGAGTGGATCACGAACTCACATGTTTGAAATGAATCATCCCTCTTACGGTGCTATTCCGAACCCTGCTGGTCCTTCTGGATCAAGCAATGTCCAAGACCAGCAGCCAAAACTTGCTGGTCTGTCTCGGTCAAGTAACGTCCAACACTGGCAGCCATATGTTGCTCAGGTTCCATTCCAACCTCCTTATGTTCCATATGGTTCAAAAGCGATGGTAAATATGCCTTATGCCACTCAAGCTAGACCTTATGTTCAACCTGGTCCATCCGCCATGCCTGGTGGATATGGCTAGATCCAATTCGGGAAATTTCAGTACCATTAGGGTGTCACGCCAGGTACCCTTGCCACAACAAGGGAAACCCTTGCAGTAGCAATGGAAACCCTTGCAACAGCAAGGGAAACCCTTGCAGCAGCAAGGGAAACCCTTGCAGCAACAAGGGCAGCCTTCACAACAACAAGGGCCATCCTTGCAACAGCAAGGGCAGATAGTGAAACAGTGAGGACAACTGCGACAACTGTAGGGGAAGCCCTTGCAACAGTCACAACAAACTTTGCAGCCGTAGATGAAATTTGTTCATCAATCCTCTCAACCTATGTCCTCGCAAGGTCAACCTCTGCAGCCACAAGAACAACCTTTACAGTAGTAGGGTGAGCCCTTGCAGCACCAAGGTCAGCCCGGGCAGCAGTAACCCTTGTACTCATATCAATATGGTCAACCCTTGCAAGGTCAAGGTCAAGTCCTGTAGCAGCAGGCTCAAAATCCTTATGTCCAAGGGCAACAGGTTCAGAATCCTTATGTCCAAGGGTAGAAGGTGAAAAGTCCTTATGTCCAAGGTCAGTAGGTTCAAAACCCTTATGTCCAGGGCCAACAGGTGAAAAATCCATATGTCCAAGGTCAACAGGCTCAACAGCCTTTTAACCCATATGTTTCTTATCAACAGCTTATGGCCGGACAATATCACGACTACCCAAGTCAGAATCCTCCATACGGGCAAGGTAACCTATAATGGGGGCAAAATCACATGCCATATGGACAAAATCCTCCACTATGGGGGTAAATACTTCCCAACATGGATGGGTTCTGTAGTCCGGGCCTGCTCAGAGGCCCCAAATGCCTTTTAATACACAATTTCCATTCTTGGCCACATTAGAGCTGCCAGATGTTTCTAGACTCATGAATGATCCCATTCTTCATTTGCTATACTGGCCTCCAGTTCTGTCCAAGATTCCAAGCGATTGTCCGAAGTTTGAGGGCAAAGTGAAGGAGGATCCACAAGCCCACGTGATGACATATCACGTCTGGTGCTCCTCCAATTTATACGTTGATGATTCAATTCATCTCCAACTTTTTCAACGGACTCTCACAGGTGCTGCATCCTAGTGGTATATAGAATTTCCTTGAGGTACCCACAGTGACTTCAACACTCTTGCTATGGCTTTCCTCACACATTTTTTGCTGCCAGTTCACTATGAAACTAACACCCATCTGCTTACGTCCCTCAAGAAAGACACTACGACCCGTATCTCGAATCACATCCATGAATGGAGCCATTGGTGTCGCCTGATCAAGTTTGAAATTGCTGATAAGTTGTTGACAGAATGGTTTACCAAGTCATTTGTCAGCAAAATTGTTGAGGACATAACTATGGGTGGTTGTGTCACTGAGGATCAAGCCATCACTCGTGCCCAGTATTTAGACCTTGTCTACTCGCAATTTGGCACGTTATATGATATGTTACCCCATGCTCCAAGACCATCATCCGATCTAACAACATAGAAGTCTCCGGCCACCCCACTTGTTAATGTAGTGATTGGTTCCGTGTCTCAAACCCCTGCAAAATCTTCTTCCAAGCAGAAGGCGGTCTCAAACACTGGTTCCAATGATCCCTCTAGAAATTCACTTGGTCCTGGCAAAACCTCTGAGGTTCACGCTGTTTATTCTACCGCAGAGGACAAATCCTCTAAAGGGAAAAAGAAGGGAAAAGGAAAGGCCAAACCCGATGCCCTGAAACCAGGCTCTCCTAAGTCGTCAGGTGGCGATGCTTCTCAAAGGAAGCCCAAGTATCCTTGCCTCATCTATGAGGAGGATCACTACACTAAAGATTGTCCTCGATGGCCTGAAGTTAGTTGCTTGCTCAAGGGGACCCCAATTGTCTTGAAAGAGCCCTTTTTGTCCCAATAGACTCAAATGGTAGACCAGCCTCAATCTTCTGCCACCACAGGTTCCCAAGTGTTTATGATGAGTACGCCTATAAATGTGGTTACCATATCAAAAGATTATCAAACACCTACTCTGACGGCCGGGAAAGAGAAAGAAGGTGCCCCTTCCTCCTCTATCTCGTCTACCTCTAGTTCTCTCCATATAGAGAGACCTAATCTAGATTCTGCTATTCGACCACCCTCTCGGGGTGTGCTGTGAAAGTCCTCGTATACTCCAAACGCTTGAGTTGCTCAGCATTACAACATTGTTGAGGATTTGGTTCAAATTCCATCAAATATGTCTGCTTTCGTGGTCCTTTAAATATGTCCTTCTCTGCGGAAAGCATTGATGTCGGCTATTGGAGGTATTGATCCATATGATTCCAATCTCATTTTTATTTATTTGGAAAACCATGTTCCACACTTACCTCATTAGATTGCCTTCCTCATTTAGGTCATCATTAATGAGAAGACAATTTACAGGACCGTCATTGATGAAGGTGCTTCCACCTGCATCATGTATGTCTCTTGTTGGAAGGCAATTGGTTCTCTTACCTTGAACCGATCACCTAACACTTTGGAAGCCTTTGATGGGCATGATTCTCGACCATTCAGTGTCCTTCCTAATCTTGCCATTACCTTGGAAGGCAAGACAATACACATTGAAGTAGAAATTGTGGATGCAAATCTTAACTATAATCTTCTACTCGGACGAAGTTGGACCCATGCTATGCATGCTGTGGCCTCCTCTCTATTCTGCTTGCTTCATTTTCCCCATCAAGAGAAGATCATCACGGTCGACCAATTGTCTTTCTTTGCCTCTTCTTCCTCGGGTGGCAATGTTCCTTATGTGAAGCATACCGGTGCTCCTTATGAGAGTGTGGGGGCTGGACTTTTTAAAGATCCCACCTTGATGGGTATTTTTCCTCTCCCACCTACGCATGTTGCCTTAGTCAACATGATCTTGTTTAAGTCTAATCCTTGGGTCATTCCCTCTCCTGATCTTGTTGATACATGTGGTGATGTCATGCCATTAAGCCCTACCAAGATCAATTATGTTGAGATTATTTCGGCTTCAGCTTCGGTACCTACTGATCATACTGTTTCAAGTACATCTGTTGACATGTATTTTCAATCCCCGTGGCTTGGTTCTTCGGATTCCCCTGATCCCTTAACCAAGACTTTTCCTTCTGATGAAAGTATCATGGAAATCATGTCTCTAGAGGAAGTGCCATGGAATGATACTCATCATCGTTCCTCGTTCTCACCTGGCCCGGTGGTCATGTCTACCTATCTTGAGAAGTTCTCTTCTCGTTTCCTGACCCAACCAATTCAAACACCTATTATGACCCATGAAGTTTGGTTAGAAGGAAACATGGGTAAGATTACCCAAACGATGCCCATTAACATTTTTATTAAATCGAGTATCGTTGAAAACGTTCATATTGGGGTGACTTGTTATCCTGATGAGATCAAGTTCTATACTCATCTTTTTCAAGAGTTTCGAGACGTTTTTGCATGGTCGTATGAAGAGATGCCTGGCATTGACCCAAGTATAGTCGTGCACGAGATTCTGACTTATCCTAACATGAAGCCTGTTCGACAACGACTTCGTCTAGTGCACCCTAGAAAAGCGGCCACCATTAAAGGGGAAGTTGAAAAACTTCTTAAAGCTGGATTTATTTATCCTATCCCTCTTACAAATTGGGTGTCAAATATCATACCAGTAACTAAGAAGTAGGACACCATTCGGGTCTGTGTTGATTATCGTGACCTTAATCGTGCATGTCCAAAGGATAACTACCCCACTCCTTTTATAGACTATATCATCGATGAATGTGTTGGGAGTGAGATTTTCTCCTTTATGGACAGTTTTTCTAGTTATAACCAGATAAACATTGCACTGGACGATCAAGATAAGACTACCTTTATCTATTTCTGGGGGACTTTTGCGTATAAAAAGCTCCTTTTGGCCTTAAGAATGTTGGGTCAACTTTTCAAAGAGTGATGTCATATGTTTTCCATGACATTAAAAACTTCATTCAACCTTATTTGGATGATCTTCCTACTCATTCACGTAAGCGCCATGACCATCCTAATCATCTTTGACAAATGTTTCTTCGCAGTAGACACTATAACATTCGGATGAATCCGCATAAGTATGTCTTTTGCGTCAAATCCGGATGACTCCTTGATTTTATTGTTTTGAAAGATGGGATTCATCTTGATCCTCTCAAAGTCAAGGGTATTGTTAATCTACCTCCTCCCTCTTCGTTGCATCGATTACAGAGTCTGCAAGGGAAAGCGAATTTCCTTCGTCGTTTTGTGCCTAACTATGCTGAGCTAGCTTTAGGGTTCACTCGATTTCTTAATCAAGGGACTCCATTCATTTGGGATGAGGCTACCCAAAAATATTTCGATGACTTAAAAGTTGTCCTCATTAATGCCCCTTTGTTGCACCCTCCGAACTATCATCGTGATTATTTCCTCTATCTAGTTTCAGCCTCTCGCACCATTGCTATGGTGCTGGTGCAAGACGATGACGAAGGTCATGAACATGCTATTTACTACCTCAGCTGCAATCTCCTCGATCCTGAGACGTGTTATGCTCATGTCGAGAAGTTGGCTTTCGTTGTTGTTCAGACTATTCAATGCTTTCGACATTATATTCTCCTCCGAACTACAATCGTGATTTCCGAGTGTAACCCCATGACTTACATTATGACTTGTCAGTTTCTTGGGGGAAAGTATTCCAAGTGGATTGTCATCCTCCAGGAATTCGATTTGGTGTTCACTACTGCCAAATCTAAGAAATCACTTGTATTTGCAGAGCTGCTTTGCTCTCTTCCCTCTGCTTCTCTTCCTGCTGGTGCTGATGAGAATCTCCCAAACGAGACTCTTTTTCTGATTAGCACCCTCGATCCTTGGTATGGTGATATCATCGTGTATCTCCAAACATCCACCTTCCTTTCTGCGTTGACCAAGGATGATCATCGCCGCATTCGACATGAATCCAAACCTTACTGTATCATTGGGGATACTTTATACCGCTTTGGTGTTGATTCAATTCTTCGTCGATGTTTAACTCTCGATGAGGCTAAAAGAGTCTTAAATGACTGCCATTCTGGAACATGTGGTGGTCATCTGTTTGGATATGCCACTGCTCAAAATATATTCCGCGTTGGCTATTTCTGGTCGTCTATCTTTAAGGATTGCATCCTTGCTATTCGCAAATGCCATTAGTGCCAGGTTTATGAACAGAAAATGCGCGCCCTACCCGCTCACCTTCACCCTGTTATTACTGTTGGTCCCTTTTACAAATGGTGTATTGACTATATGATATGTAACCCTCGTCTGACAGGGGGCATGATTATATTATCGTTGCTGTGGATTACTTCACCAAATGGGTCGAAGCAATGCCTACATATTTAGCTGACGGTAAAACAGTGACACAATTTCTATTCAATCATGTTTTTTCCAAGTTTGAAGTGCCTCAAGCCATCTTCACTGACCATGGCTCCCATTTTCATGATTACATGATGGATGAGCTGACTTCTATGTTGGGGCTTGTGTCATGATGGCTCGACCCCATATTACGCTCAGGACAACGACCAAGTTGAAGTTGTAAACAAAGTTTTAGTTATGATGCTTCAGCAGACCATTGGGATGCACAAATCCAATTGGCATCTCATGATTTTTTCAGCTCTGTGGGCTTACTGAACCTCGACCAAAGACACAACTCGATTCACACCTTTCCAGCTCGTCTATGGTCTGGAAGCAACTTTACCGATTGAGTGTGAAATTCCCTCACTCAAATTGGCTGTCGAATTACTCCCTGAAACCTCGCCTCAAGAAGAGCGTCTCTAGTATTTGGAACGACTGGATGAAACCCATCATCTCGCTGCTTTAGTAATTGAACCACAAAAAAAGCGGGTTAAATCCCATTTTGATCAGTGGATTTCTCCTCGTGCCTTTTCTGAGGGCGATTTGATTCTGCTATATGCCCAAGCTAATGATAAGCTTGGGGTAGGTAAATTCGAATCCATGTGGCATGGGCCCTATATTGTCAAATGCGTGTTACAAAAAGGGGCATATGAGCTGATTGATTATGAGCGCAACCCCTTGGACATGCCCCGCAATGGGCTGTGTCTCAAAAATTACTACGCCTGAGTCATCTCGCATGATTAATTTTGTATATAAGTGTGTTATTCATTTTTGTGCAAGTTTGGTTTGGTGTGTTTCTTCAAGCATCTTTCCTACTTATTATGTCTTCGCCTACTTTGCAGATGTTTGTGACTCCTTACATCAGTTTTGCTAATGGTGCTTGTCGTAGTACCTGGAATCTATCTTCCTCGGCATGGGCTATCTACGCTCCTAATGGTGAGTTGATTGATCTTCAAGGTATTTTTTTGGGTCAAACAACTAATAACATTGTTGAATATAGCATGGTTATTGAACTCTTGTTAAAAGCCATCGCTCTTAACATTCAGGAAACGGTTGTTAACCTTGATTCACATCTTGTTGTCCTTCAGCTCAATGGGCAATATTCCATCAGAAACCCTCACATATTGAGAATGTATTTGTGTATTCATCTATTGGAAATAAATTTTGATTACATCACATATCATCATATGCCTAGGCATATGAATACATTAATAGATGTATTAGCTAATTATGTGTTAGACAGACACTTACACAACATGTGAAAAACAAAAAATTGTATCACAGTAAACAAGAAATATAGCATATATAAATATGTCAATAATATTTGAGTGTCATGCATCAAAACCCAAAAAATAATATGTGTTCAATACATCTGTGGCTTGCAGGCCTCAAAGCTATAAATGCTAAAACTATGGACTACTCGGCATGGTGCTCATGGTAGCACATCATTGCTCGTACTACTCGAGTCAGTAATCGGCGGATCCGATATGACACTCCCACTGTGTGCCACTGATACTGGCATGGGATGTCACCCACTCGGACATACTCTAGGATACCTCTGGTCAAGTTGTCAAGGTTCCGTGTAATTTCCTCCTCATTGTTGACTCCTTCCTGATAAGGAGCGATCTAAAATTGTCAACCAACACGTCTAGCAATTGGGGACATCCCGGCTAGTCACTCTGGTCCTACATATGCAATTACAAAAATGAAATGTCACAAATAGATATATTTCAAAAAAAATAAAAAATCATTTTTTTTTTTGCTTACCTCCATCATCAAAATCTCCTCCCTCTCGGAGCGGCATGTCGGGATCTCTGCGGAAGTCAGTACCACTATATAACCAATCCTCTACCACGATCAGCTAACACCTCAACCACGCAAAGAAGGCGGGCTTGTATGACATGTGTTGGCCCCCGCTGGTTCTGGGCATCAGTTCACTCCATCATACAATCTGTGGGTCTCGTGGCAATGGGGGGTTTACCTCTGCCAGCTAATAGTGAAACAGTGGGATTTGCTCCAAAAAGAAAGTCACTAGAACAAACCCAGATCCAAACTGTTTCAGGTTCCTTACCTTGGCTTTGCATAACTGGCACTTCATGTTCACCTTCATGGCTTCCGCCCAATTGAAGAAAATTGAGCCGCGCAGTCTATGGCATACTGGAATTTGGACTTGTTGGACTCATGCAATGCTTGAGCCCCAACAACTTTGTTTATGGTCAAGAGCAGCGCTTTCAATACAAGGTCGTTAACACTCATGATATCAACCTTACCGCTTTTTGATTTCAGTGCTTCCAGACAATTTTCTACAAGCAACATGTTCACACTTGCCCCAATGGGCTTGAACCCATACATATTGATTGGTTCCCCTCTTCGAGACTGTTCGATGATGAAGTAGATATCTGAAGTCTCTAGCTCTAGCTCTTGGTCCTGGATCACAAAGACTTCCTGTCCAACGTCCCAAAGACTAATCAAGTATTGTAACAGCTTAGGTTGAGCCCGAAGGCTCGGTGTAAGGAAGAATTTGAGGAGCTCGTAGTTCCTCAGAGCATCTAGACAGTTTGGATCTACCAATGCCTGTGCATCAATTGCCTCGTGCTCACATTCTTTCCAATCAACCATTTTTTCACTGTATTTTGCCTGCAAACACCATGTATTCAAGTCAACATTAGTCTTGGATCAAGAAATTTTGGATTTGCAGCAAAGAAATTGGGTGAAAATGAATTTTTTTCTTCTCTCTGCGTCGGCGCAGGGTCCTATGCTATTAGCCCTTGATCGGCACAATCTCAGGCTTGGATCTCGCGCCGATCGAGGGTGAATTCTTTTTGCCAAAATCCCCCCAAAAAATCTGAAAAATGGTTCAAAACAGGAGAAAAAGTTATGGAAATGAAGCTTATGGTCTCAGATCTTACCTGTAATTAACGGTTCGTTGATCAGCCTCCTGGATCTGTCGTAATATGCTCCTGAAGCTTTAAGGCACAAATGCTTAAAAAATGCTCCAAGCAAGGTAAAAGAAGGTAAAATGGTAAAAAATGATTTACTTTTCTCCTTTCTTATTCACTTTGTATGATATTTAAGGGTTTTAAAAGCATTTTTCACTTATTTTTACCTTAGAAATCAGATAATGCGTTTGCTTCTTGTGCAGCGACAGGTGATGGATTGCTCATGATGGTGTTGAGTTGTGTTTAAGCTCTTTTCTCGACTTGTAAAAAGTCCAATGAAAATATTGTCGACTATTTTTCCCCTTTTGACTCGTTAAAGAGAATAAAAATGGGGGATTTGCTTTCAACTCTTTTTCGACCCTTAAAACACAAAAATATTGTCAAGCTCATGTCGTTTTGAACTCGTTAAAGGCTGTGAAATGTCATTTATCTAGTATACGTTTACCCATTTTCGGGTTGGGATAAACTATTTACGAAAAAGGTACTCCTTGATTGACATGGTCAAGCGATTCTCTCAAGTATTGTTTTGTACTTTTTCGGGCTCGAGAGACACAATGTACAAAAAGAGACCTTTTGGAGCTTTTTTTCCGTGTCTTTTTCAAACTCTCTAAATATGAAAAAGATACCAAGTTACACCTTTTTCGGACTCGTTAAAAAATTAAACGGCATTGGATTCATCACCATAACAGACATGAGCTTATCCTTCCTAGGGTTCATTAATATTACTAGGTCAGATTCATCCGAAGGATGGACTTACAGTGCAAGTACATGCTATCCCCTTCAAGCTTGTGATAAAAAAAAATTGGGGTACCTACCAGAAATGGTGGGGGAAAATGGGAAATTCTATTATTTGTGTCGGAAGCTCACTCTTGAACATGACACTTCCTGCTTTGTGTTGGGTTTAGATATCCACACTTCATTGTTGAATTTCCTGGGTTGGGTTGTTCATTTTTGCCTTTCCATTTGATCTCTGCCACGTCATCATGACTTCTGATCCTATGAATCCAAAAGCTGCCAAAATCCGGAGTCATGTCGCCGATATGTTCAAGAGTTATCCTTCTGCAGTTACACTCATTCTTGATTATTTGTATCATCCATAATCATTACATCCCTTTGTCTCATGTCGATGATGTGGGATACATCATGGCCCTCCTTCAACAAGGTCACTTCCTATCGACTTCAACACATTATCCAAGAAGTTGGCCGAGAGACTCCTTTCTAGTACCTTAGACATTGAATGCTCTAATGGCAAGTTCTTCACACTCGACAACAAGTTCACATCATTGGATTTCGATCGGGTGATTTCACAGGTGTTAAACTTCAGTTCCTTATTCACATTCCGTGGATTATGCTGCTGGTACCTTGAGAGCCATTGTCATTATTGGTGGTTTCTCTCGTGCTTGTTAATGGTTCACATCATTGACTGGTAATCAAGCGACTTTCTAGCATGTTCGACTTCGACACATCTATTCACATGTTAGAATCTGTACTTTGATCGGGTCGGGTTGGAAGTGCAAGATCCTGGGCTTAGATTACTAAGGTCTAGGTTGAAAGGTGATGTGGCATGATCATGCTGATGTACATGTATCTTTCAGATGGATGGTTGCGACCATACCATGAGTTGTTATATGTGATCCTTCTCATTATTGGGTGACTGCAACCATACCTTGGGTTTGATATGATCTTCCTTACTGGATGGCTGCGCCCATACCTTGGATCCATTTACATGATATTTCTCTGGATGGCTGCATCCATACCACGATTCATGTATCATTTATCAAAGTTTTCAGTCATGTATATGTATATATGCTTGCTTACAGGTTTTCCGACGACCGTCTCTGGTTCCACGCATCTACTTGTAGAGCATTTCACCCCTCACTATAGTTCGACCTTCACGCTTTAAGGGGCATTTGTTACACAAAATTTGTCACTATCCCTGTACTCCCCATTCCTTGATCCTGGAGGACCTCTATAGTGAACTCTATATGCTTTCCCATTATGAATATCATGCCTTTACATCCATCTTCATGTGCAGAACATTCCCCTCTTGCATCATTTCCCAAGAATCTTCCTTCAATCCGAGTTTTCAAGTCTGGCGCTAGTGCTCTGTTCCTTCCCCACGTCGATTTGCAGAGTTTGAAACCAGGCCTAGCACCGAACGATGCAGGTGAGCTCTTCACCACTTGCGCCGACCGTCTTTTGGCAATCTTTTAAAAATGTAGTCGAAGCTTCCAGGTCTAGAAGCTTCGTGAACATAAGTGTTGTAAATGGTTGGGCTGGATAGAGCCGAGAGAGTATGTTTGGGCTCCTTTCCCCTATTAAGATGGAACAAACCAAAGAGATAAGCCCTCTCCCATCATAAGAGGAACCATCTCCCCTCCATCAAAGCTATATAAACTCCTCCTTTTCCAAGCTGAACTAGTCTTTTTTGGAGCTTGAATAACCAGCAAGATATCTATAGCTTTAGCCTTCTAGTTTATGTTTGTGAAGGGAGAATAGTGTGTTTGGTTTGGTTTGGAACTAAAGGGAAGAAGCCTTAAACTTCCATTGTTGAGGCTAACCATGAGATGCTAGTAGTGGTGTTGGAACCCGGATACGTTGGAGGAGACCTGCAACGTCAAGGCTTTGGTTGTATTTCCTTCTGAGTTTTATATCAATACAACTAATGGTTTATTTCCTACATTGAGTGTCATATTACATTTGATGGCTTAAGATTCCTTGACTTTTTAAGTAGATTGAATGTGATTGTATTATATCATGTTTGTTGTTGTCTCTTATGTGTTTGTTTCAGGTGTTTGAATGGAAAGAACTGAAAGGAAGTTGGAACAAAGGAGCGAGATCACCATCAAGCGGATTAGTGTTCTAAAAGGTAGGCCTTCTTATTTGATTCTACTCTAAGGAAGATTACATTAGGTTGTTCTATTTGCAGCTAGACCCACTCTTGGGCTAGAGGGATCACCTCTGTCTGTAGAGGAGATTTACCTACTCCACATAAGGCCACATGAGGAGAGCCATAGTGAAAAGGAAGCGTGGAACCTTCATAGATATTATATGGTAAACTACAATGGGAGTCTCATTGGAACCATTGTTGCAAAGGATCCTACTAATGACACTATCAAGATTTTATACCTTAAGGAGCGGAGTTTATGCTCGAAGGAGAGAGTGATATCGTTAGGAATTATATGTTGTAGTTACAGTTTTTCACACTTATTAAGAGCATGTTCTCCAATTCTCAACAACAATTGACGAAGATCACAACAATGTTATAGAAGCTTGAGAATTCCTATCATAGGACATCGTGAATAATGCTATTATTCGACCGCTGCATGCAACTACTGTAATGGAACGAAGAGATTATGGAACAATGTTGTATTGATTACAAGTACAACATGTGATAGAGATCGAGGGCTTGCATATTTTATGCCACAGGAAAGCATGGTCAAGAGCCATGGAAATGTATGTCAAGGATGCTTGCAAAGTGTTTGGAAAAATGTTTCAATGAGATGATGGTTTCACTGGTGAGATGTAGCCATGAAAATGATCTCTACATAGAAGAGTATGAGGCTCGAAGCATGTTAAGGTGAGAGGATTGTAACATAAATGTTGGAGCAATAAAAACAATTTGTTATAATGGAGTCAAATTTTCAAATTTCATGTAAATAGGCATATTTTTGTAAGACCTCGTAAGGCATGTGTAGCCCTTGGAAATTTCTAGTAAAATCTAGTGTTAGACCTAGGTGATAACAGGTGCGATAACTTAGGTGTACACTTTGAGGGGTATAAGGGATAAAGTGAATGAGGCTAACTCACTTGGCTGATTTGGTTGGATTTGGTCAAGGGAAACCCCAAGTTAAGGTTTAAGGGGGGAATTGTTAGGTAAAGTTGACTCAAGTAAAGAGTCAATGTTGATTAGGTCAACAATAGTGGTTTTGTGCCCATGGATTCATGAATGAAGCCTTTAAAAGGCTAAGTGAAGACTCTATTGTAATGGGCCAAGGGGTGCGAGCAGTGAAGGATCACTTGGATGAATTGGCCAATGGTTTCACCAACGAATCTAATGGAATTCCCTTAGCTGGGATCTTTCTAGTGTTCATGTTTTCCCAAGGTAAACATCGTGTTATGTTTGCATGTTTGATTTTTGCTGCTATGTTAATGTTTTCCTCAGTAAATTTGGTTTTATCTTCAGTTAATTTTTAATAGTATCTTGGGTAGCTTATTATCTTGTCAAATTCCCTTCTAGTCTATAGACATAAGCTATGACTTTGACCCTTCCTTTCCAAGCTACTTTCCTTGGAACACATTCCAGGACTAATAATTGAAGGTTTCAAACCTTGGAATATGCTTGGAAGATTTATTAAAAGAATAGAAATTTAGGGATTGCCCTGCAAATTAAAGCATTAACCCATTAAATTTATAGATTTATGTGGTAGAAGTTTGGAAATTCAACGATTGACCAATTGAATTTGTAGATTTTCATGGAAGAAGTTTGGAAATTTCAGGAACAAAGTCATTGACTACATCCCCTTGTCCAATGGATGACACCGGGGCCATGAATTGGAGCTAGTTGGAGGGAGTTTCAAGTGATCAAGTTATTATTATCAATAAATTTGGATATTGTGCCCTATCGGTTAGGTATTTCACTGCCTAGAATCCCTGATAGTAATAGAACCCACATTGTCCAACAATTAAGAGAGATTGGAAGAGTTTGGGAGTGGTCAAGTGATGGATGAAGACATTAGGTATTTGGTGGTAGTTATACCCCAAGAAAAAATTGACATGAAAGTGCTAACACTAACATAATATGACATATATGTCAATTAACATAGACCAAAAGTTTGTGGGATGACAATTAATAGATATGAACAATCAAGTATCGGGCATATGGTGGTCATTTATCAAGAGAGAAAGACTCTAGCAGTTAAGGTTTACTATCCATATATAATAATCCTAATACAATTTCTATGTGAAAAATATGGTGATATGGTATGTCCATGAGTCATGCCATGTGGCAAGTAATGTGGTAAACTGACATGGGATAATATTTCCATGTCTCGACCACGTGGAAACTAACTTAGTGAGAATACAAGGTATGGCATGGATTATATTGCACAACAGGAGGCCAAGTGATAGGAAATGGCTAGAGGTGACATGGGTGAAAAACATTTAGATATTAGAATGTTGTTCCATTTAGTCTTAAGTGTGAGGAGGTAGAGCATTGGTGGATCAAAACTTTGATATCGGGCTTTCCTCCTAATAATTTCGAAGCCTAATAAGAGCCTGATGTGGTAGATGTTGATGTGGTGAGTCAAAGTACACCCAAGGGGTTTCCATGTGTCAGCTATGTGGTTGGGGATGTGGTGAGGTGACATGTCATTATGATGTGACACCAAGGAATATATGTGATGATGTAGCATGTTGTTGTCTTAGAAAGCACTGAAATAGATGAACAGGTGGATCTTGAAGAAGAACTCATTGTGCCCTATGTGAAATAAGGAATCTTAAGAAAAAAAAAATTGAAACAAAGGGAGTAGCTATAGAAATATAAAGAGGAGTGTCATGATGCAACATAAAAGATGTGATAAATCCTTGAAGAAACAAAAAAGTTTATTATTAGCCTAAAGGTTCAATTACAAGAGGAAAAAAGATAGAAGAATTTTATGAGAGTCTAGTTCAAGGAAAAAGAAAAAAATTGCAAGAAGCTAGAAGCTAAAATTGTTTCCTTAAGAAATGAAATAGATAAGTCAACCTCTTAGTTGAATAGAGGCTTGAATTTTGAAAAGAATACTAACATATTAGATGGAATCGTCAGTTGTCAAGGTCAACATTCATTAAGACTGATCTTTTCTATGGTATGAATAAGAATAATCTTAAAGAAAATTCAAATTATTTGGAGAGAAAGCCACCGAAGAAAGTAAATGAATGAAAATATAAAAGCAATGTTTATGTTCTCAAAATATCCATATAAAATAAAGGCAACATGAATAAATAAAATGAAGTCCTACATAAACTTGACCTTTCTCACAACGACAACATTGAAGAATTCATAAGATATTTTCCATCAAGGTGGGTTGCACAACTCGATACTAAAACTCCTTTGTTGGTTATTGATTTTCGAGCAATCACTTTGGTCATAAAGCAATAGATTGTAGAGCACATGCAAAAAAAATAATGTATGGAACAAAAATAGAATTACTAATGGGTTTCCAAATTGAAGTTATAATTTATTTGCGACCGTATTTGATTACAATGTTGTATGTTATGAGTGAAACAACATTGTCACATAACACATTTTTGGAGAAGTGGTATATAGAATCTCCCAGGCAAAACAAGGAAGAAGACACCCTTACCAAAGAATACACAAAATTTTGGAAAAAAAGGGTTAAGAAGATCTAAAGAAGGAGAAATTTATGCTTGTACAAACTACACTTCATTCCCAGAACAAAGGAATCCAATGTTACATTAACAATGGATTCTCAAGCCGCATGATAGGTAACAAGAGAAAGTTCATGGAGTTAGTGAGATATTTGGAAATAATGCTACCACAAGGATAGCTTGAAAAGGTACTCTTAGTCTCAATAATGGAAATAATAAAACAACGATATCATATATGTTGAAGGTTTTAATCATAATGTGTTTTCATGTAAGTAGAATATGTGATCAAGGACACATTCTCACACTTTATTCTCAAGGTTGTGAGATAAAGAAGGCATGCATAGGAAAATTAGTTGCATATGCAAATAAAAAATAAAATAGTGTATATATCCTTAATGAGATAAAGGGAGAAAAATGTTATATGGGACTACTATATTAAATCTATTAATGACATATAAGAATGGGCCATATGAACTTTGATACTCTAGTGAAAATCAACACCAAAGAAGAAGTGAGAGACATGCTAAAGATTACAGAACCTTCAAACATTATTTGCAAGTAGTGTTAGCATGGGGAGTAGATAAGGACAAGATTCAAGAGAAATGAGTACTCAATAATGAAGCCACTAGGACATGTTCATACAAATATTTGTGGGCCTTCAAGAACACAAAGTCTACAAGGTGAAAATTACTCCATGCTTCTCATTGATGATTACTCAAGAATGACATGGGTTGCCTTCCTCAACGAAAATTAGACGCATTTGAGAAGTTTAAAGCTTTCAAATTCTTATTTGAAAATGAAACTGATTTAAAAATCAAGTACTTGAGATGAAATCAAGGAGCTGAGTTTATCTCAAATGAATTTGAAGTGTTTTGCGAGTCTTATGGAATAAAAGGAAATTATTTTAGTTCCAAGAACTACATAATAGAATAGAGTGGTAGAAAGTAAGAACATAAACATACAAGAGATGGATAGAAAAATGATGGATGGATCAAAGCTATCAAACATGTTTTGGAGATAAGCAGTTAGGACCATAGTCTACATTTTGAATAGAGGGTAGATCAAATTCAACAACAACAAAACACTTATGAACTACGGAAGGATAGACTAGTAGCAGTCAAATACTTCAAATCTTTCAGGAGAAAGTGCTACATAAAGAGAGATGGTGAGGATTTAGAAAATTTAACTCTAGAGTTGATGAAGGTATCTTTATTGGTTATTCATCAAGAGGTAAGGCTTATAGATGTTACAACAAAGCATTGCAAAAATTGTAGAAAGTACAAATGTTAAAATGGATGAAGCAGTTCCTTAAAATGAGAAATCACAAACGAATAAACATCTAGAAAAGACAAGTTGCAAGGAAGAAGAAGAAGAAGAAGAAGAAGATACAAAGACAACGTCAAGATTCATCCATAAGAATCATTAAGGAAAATCTAATTATTGGTGATTAAGATACATGAGTGCGGACTCGACAAAGATTAGCAAGTGTATCATAACATGCACATTTCTCCTTTCTATCTAAAATTGAGACTAATAATTTCATAGAAGCTAGTGAAGACAAGCATTGGATTGATTCTATGGAAGAAGAGATAAATTAAATTGAGAAGAGTGAGACATGGGAAATTGTTTCAAGACCAAAAAATAAAAATGTGGTTGACACCATGTGGTTTGTTTTTAGAAAAAAGTTCAGTTTGAAAAGATTATTCTCAAGTTGAAGGCATTGATTTTGAAGAAATATTTCCCCTGTTGAAAGACTAGAGCCTATCAAATTGTTTTTGGCACTTTCAAGTTTCAAGAACTTCATATTCTATCAAATAGAGGTCAAGTCGGCCTTTCTCAATGGAAATATAGAGGAAGAAGTATACATTGAACAATGAGAAGGGTTCTTATTATCAAAAAATAAGGATCATGTGTGCAAATTGAAGAAATAACTTTATGGGCTAAAGAAAGCTCCTAGAGCCTAGTGTTTAAGACTTAACGAATATCTACAACAACAAGGATTCAAAAGAGGAATTACAAAAACTAATATCTACATCAAGAAAGAAGGAGAAAATAAATTGATTATCGTGGTATATGTATATGATATTATTTTTGGAGAGGGTATGAACAAAACATGCAAAGAGTTAGTAATGGAAATGAAAAAGGAATTTGAGATCTCTATGCTTGGTGAGCAATTATTTTTTCTTGGTTTATAGATTTCTCAATCCAACAAAGTCATATTCATTTAACAAACCAAGTATATCAAGGAATAGTGTGGATTGGTTAGCACACCCATGGTCATAGGTTGTAAATTGAGTAAATATGATGAATCTTGAGAAGAAAATAAAACATTGTACAGGTCAATCATTGGAAGCCTACTATGTGATAACATCAATGATTTGAAATGGAGTAGATTAGTAATGTTGTGCTAATTCTCGATTCATAATAAAACTAATATGCTTATCATTTTCTTATCAAGTGCTTAAGGATTCACCATTTTTTCTTAATTAAGTGATTTACATGAGAGTTTCTTATGTAAATGTTATAAACAATTTAACATAAAATATATGCTGAACAACAACAAGTAACAAAAAAGAACATCAAAATACAACACATAGCATAGAGATTTGATGAGGAGTTCACCCCTCCAAGGCTATGTCTCCTTGGTCCAACTTCCAATGCTTGGGCCTCTCCATTATGATCAAAATTAAAACAAAAGTGTGTTTACAATGCTCAAATTCCTTTGAAACCTGTCTCCATGAATTTAGAATAGCCAAAAATGCCAAAATTGACTCTTTTTGCACCTAATTTGAATAAGAACTGAAGACATTATGACTTCCCTTAGTTCTCCCACTATTCGTTCCACAAAACGCTTCAAACCCGACAAGAACCCACAATTTCGCACAAAAATATGCTAACCGAGTGAGAATTTTGCCAAGTGGCAGGCCATAATCCGTCGACACCAACTGCCTTATCGCAAATCGCAATATGTGGAGTTATGCGGGCTTATGGTTTGTGAATAAGGTAGAAATGTGTGATTGTGATATCGGTGGACCCGACGGGAAATTAAACTGCAACCTACAACTTATTGCATCCGGATCCTTTCGCTAATCACAATCGTGGATTATTGTCGGCCTTTTATGTGCGGGACTCTACCCTATTTTCAATATGCGATTGTGATATCACATCGCAACCTGGTACCTGCCAGGGGCCGATTCTCCGTAATACCTTCCCTTGAACGATGTGAGATTGTGATCGCATCATAACGTGATACCTGTCGAAGCCGATTTTTGCAATGTCTTCCCTTTTGTGAAGTGTGATTGTGATTTATCGCATCACAACCCTGGCCTTACTTGGGGCCGATTCTTTAACATGACCTTCCCACGACATGCGATTTGTGATATGTAGGGGCTAATGGCAACCTACCATTTGGAACCTCCTCATTCGCTGAAGGACCTTGCCACATCATCTAATCCTGCCATATAAGCAAGTAACATCTGAACTTTGACTTTCTCTAACTTTTGCATATGAGCGCGAATTTGAGTGTCGTTTGCACCGTTGGAATAAGAATAATGAGATCTTTGATCTGAAGCTAAGATTAAAAAAATTATGACACTTTTATTTTTTAGCATAAACTTGAGTACTTGATCACTCCCCCCCACTGGAAGCGTTTTGGACCCTAAAAGGATCACTTTCAATTTTTCAGCAGGTGAGGATATAGTTCCCTCACCTTTTCAACCTCTATCCATTTGGCGTTTGATGGATTTGTACCTTTGAGACACAATCGAAGCTAATAAACATCTCTCCTCTTTGATGAGTTCATTCTTCTGTAAAGTATGGTGTCTTGCTGAAGCTCATCAAGAAATTCTTGAGAAAAATATTCAATTGATGGAAGCTGTACACTTCCCCTTGATCGTCAATCAAGGCAGGTTCATATAATCTAAAATTTTCAAAATTAACAATGGAATAAATTTTCATATATGAAGGCAAATCAAGCTTGAAAGCATTATTACCAATCTTTTCCAGAATTTTAAATGGACCATAACGGATTGATTTAAGCTTTTTACCTTCACCTTGAAACCTTTCCTTGCTAATGTAAAGCCAAACTTCATCACCTACTTGAAACTGATGATCCACACGATGCTTATCATGCCTTTCCTTATACTTGCCTTGACTCTTTTCTAGTTGTTCTTGAACTGTTTGGTGAATCAACTGAATTTTCTCAATGAATTTCTTTGCTTTGTCTATGTCGCTATGTCCATCTACAACTACATCTTTCTCAAAGATGAAATCCAAAGGCGATTTAGGAAAATAACCAAGACATGCCTCAAAATATGAAGTTAGAGTAGAAGAGTTTTTTTCTCGGTTGTAAGCATTCTAAATATAATGCAATGTTTCATCCCAGAACTTAGGATGTTTACTGCAATATCCTCTTAGCAAATGAATAAATTCCATGTTAACCACTTTAGTTTGACCATTTGTTTGCGGATGGAAGGTTGTACTTTTCTTCAACTTGGTGTTCGTCAAGTTCCATAAATTTGACCAAAAATTCCCAACAAATCGGGAATCACGATCACTTACAATAGAAGTAGGTAATCCAAAATGAACCCATACATTTTGAAATAAAATTTGAGCTATTTGTTCAACTGTAATTTTTTTTTTACAAACCATTAATATGCACATTTTGTTGAACCTATCCACAACTACTTAGAAACAATCATGACCTTTTCTTGATAAAGGAATACCTCCTACAAAATCCAAAGAAACACTCTCCCATGGATGTGAAGGCACTGGAAGTGGTGTGTACAATCATAGTTTCCTATTACTAGGCTTGCTGACTGCACACAATGAACAACCTCTGATAAAACGTGACACACTTTCAACCATACGAGGACAATAAAAATACCATTGAAGATTTTCCATTGTTTTACTTACACCAAAATGTCCAACAATAAGAGAAGTGGGAGCTTCCCTTATGACATTTACTCTCTCTCCCTGTGGAACACAAAGTTTTACCAAAAGATACAACAAATTATCGTGTACATGGTATTTTAATTCCTCAACTTGGTGGCCTTGACTCAAGTTTGAATATACCTCTTGAAAATCAACATCATGTGTGTATTGTTCAACATAAATTTCAGGCAAAACATAATGATTGTTGAGTAAAATGGCTACATTAACAACCAGTGTAGAAAGCATATCAACAACTCTATTATAATTATCTTTCTTATACCTAATTACCAAGTGGAATTGTTGTAAGAATCCCATCCAATGAAAGTGCCTTGATTGCTGCAATTTTGTTTGAGATTGCAGATATTGCAAAGGTTGATGATCAATGTGAATAATGGTTTCTTTTCCCATTAATTAATGATTCGATTTTTTCACACTTTGCACCAATGCATAAAGCTCATTATCATATGTAGGATAGTTAATAACAACACCATTAAAAAACTCAGAATGAAATGAAATGGGCTTACCATGTTGTAAAAGCACTGCATCCATGGCATAGTCACTTGTATTTGTTTGTATTTCAAATGGTGTTTCAAATCCGACAATGCTAAAATTGGGTCTAAACTGATATTTTGTTTTAAAGCATCGAATGATTTTTGCTATTTGCCTCCCTGCTAGAAGACAACCTTCACACTGGTAAAAGAATGTAGTGGAGCTACTATGAAAGAGAAATTGGCAATGAACTTAATCCAGTACTGCACTGATCCAAAAAAACACCTTACTTTTGTGACTGATTTGGGTATTGGCCAATTCACCATGGCCGAAACTTTAGAGGGGTCAATCTTCAGCTCACCTCCTCCAAATATGTGGCCCAAACATACTAAGGAAGTTTTCCGAATTCACATTTACACATCTTCAAAAATAATTGTTCTTTTTTCAAGACATCCAACACTTTCCTCACATGCTTGACATGCTCTTCTCATGATTTGCTAAATATCAAAATATCATCTAAATAAACAATTACAAACTCATCAAGAAAGGATCTTAAAACATCATTCATAAATCTCATGAATGTAGCTGGAGCATTGCAAAGACAGAAAGGCATAACCAGCCACTCAAACAATCCTTGTTTGGTTTTAAAAGAAGTTTTCCAAACATCCTCCTCAGCTATTCTAACTTGATGATATCCACTTCTCAAGTCTAATTTAGTGAAATATTTTGCATTCTTCAACTAATCTAGCAAATCATCTATTCTGGGCAGTGGGTATTGATTCCTTATGGTAATTTTATTCAAAGCTTGATAATCTACACACATGCACTAGGTTCCATGTTTCTTGGGTACCAAAAAAATTGGTGAACTGCATGGAAAAGTAGAGAGATGAATTGCACCTTTATCTAACAATTCATGGACTTGTTTCTTAATTTCTAAACCTTCCAAAATTGAAATTCAATGCATACTGATATTTGGGAGTCGACAGTCTTGTTGTAGCTGAATTTCATGATGAATTCCCCTTTTTGGTCGCAATTCCTTTGGTTCTTGAAACACATCTCCATATTTATTGACCACATCAACCAATTCGGCTTTCAACTTCATGTCATAGCCTATAAAGGATTCACGTTCCATGTCATTCTTCTGCTTGATCATAATGAGCACAAGATTATTGGAATTGACCAATTGCTTCATTTTCCCTGTGCTTGCTAAAGGCAGATTAAGATTTCTACGATGGGCTCTCACAATATACTCCACTCCATCTTTGAACAAATGATATTTGTTCTCAAATCTATGGGAAACGGATTTCTCGTCATACAGATACGTGCTTCCCAACACAATTCCAAAAATATCCAGTAGCACTACATCTAATTCGACTTCATCAACAAAAGTGGAAGTAATAGCAAAATTGAAAACACATTTCCTTTTGTCCTAAAGGTTTACCTCCTTGGTTAATCAATCCAATGGATATGGTTTATGATGAGGCATGGTTTCCAGATTCAACTTCTTGACTAAGTCTGTCGAAATTAAATTTGCATGAGATCCACTGTCAAACAGCGTATCAATCTTGGTGTGTTTAGAAATAACTCTGATATGGAATAGATCAATTCCATTTTCTTCATTTGAACCGTTGTTCGAGTTATTTATTGCGCTGGTGCTTGCCACGGATTCCTCTTTGCTTATTTTTTCCACGGATTTGCCTTTAATGACGGTGGCTGCAATCTTTATTTCATCACTCGAGTCGGAACCTAAGTCTTGTTGTACAACAACGTTTGTCTTCTATTTCCCTTTATTGTTAAATTCCTTCGGTCTTAATTCAGGATGAAGCTTCCAACAATGTGCTTCATCATGGCCTTCTTTGGAACAATTCTTGCACATGGGTTTCTCCCCTTCTTTCTTACCATAAGCATTTTTCTTCTGCTTTCCTTCAGATATCTTTCCTTTTTCACCACTCTGAAATGGTTTCTTCTTACCTTATTCTTGTACATTTTTCCCTCTTTCTTCGAGGTGTGTAGCTTGAACATAGACCTCATAAAGATGTGTGGGATTAAACATAAGAATGGTGTGTCAAAGATAGCTATAAAATCCTCCTATGTATTTCAACAAAGTATTTTGTGACTGCAAGTCTACTCCTAGCATAAGAGCTCTTCTCCTAAACTCCTGAGTATACTCTTGCAGATTTTGACCTTTTAACTGTCTGAAATTTTGCCAATTCATGACAGCTTTTTGCATATGAGCTAAAAGGTAGAATTGTCTTTTTATAGCGCCAATGAAATCAGACCAAGCAATAGAGATCTTACCATGTTTTTTGATATCATCTTCAGTCCTTGTTTCCCACCGAATGAGTGTTGCACCCTCCATTCTCAATGAATCCAATTGAATTTTGATATCATCCTCTTGAAGGTTTTGAATCCTGCAATATACATCCAACTGACGAATTCAATTTTCAAGCTTCTCTGTGTTCACTTCACCATTATACATGGGAAACTCGAATTTAACATCTAGTTTAAATAGAGGTGATTTTCCAGCTCCTTTTGAAGAATTATGATGAGTATGAGTAAGGGTTGTATTAGTGGAAGAGTATGAAGATGAAGAAGATGGTGGAGAGGGTGGAGGTTTGTCTCCATTACCATTACCTCCTTTCCCATTACCTCCTCCTGAAGAACCTTCTCCTTTGGGAGGTTTGGAACTTTCTTCTTGCAACCTTCTTTTCCTTTCTTCATATAGGACCTTCACCATCTTTGTCATATCAAAGAAATATTTTTTGAAGGTCTTCTCATCTTTTGTCATGTTTGTAGGTTCTCCTTCATCAGACATGATCTCTGGAGTCTCAACTACAACTTCAGGGTGAACTAGTGTTGGAGATTGTGGCAATCTTTCTCTTCTTCCCCTTGACCCAACTTCAGGGCTTCCAACCAACTTTCCTTCTCCTCTTTTGAGTTTTAACCTTGTTAGCATGACACAAAACTAGCAAACAATACTCCTTCTTTTCACAAGAAAATATAATAAGAAAAAAGTGATTTGATACCAACTTGATCCGAAAGGGAGTAGATTAGTAATGTTGGGGTAATTTCCCATTCAGAATACAACCCAATATGCTTATCATTTTTTTACCATGTTCTTAAGGATTCTCCATTTTTCTTAATTAACTGATTCCCATGAGAGTTTTTTTTGTAAATGTTATAATCAATTTAACATAAAATATACGTTGAACAATAACAAATAACAACAAAGAACATCAAAATATAACACACAACATAAATATTTGATGAGGAGTTCACCCCTCTTGGGCTACATCTCCTTGGTCCAGCTTCCAATGCTTGGGCCTCTCTATTATGCTCAAAATTACAACAAAAGTGTGTTTACAATGCTCAAATGCCTCTGAAACATGTCTCCATGAATTTAGAATAGCCAAAACTGCCAGAATTGACTCTTTTTGAACCTAATTTGGATAAGAACTGATGAAGTTATGACTTCGTTTAGTTCTCCCACTATTTATTCCACAAAATGCTCCAAACCCGACAAGAACCCACAATTGCGCACAAAAATTCGCTAACTGAGCGAGAAGTTTGCTGAGTGGCAGGACATAATCTGTCAGCATCGTCTGCCTTATCGCAAATCACAGTCAGTGGAGTTATGCGGGCTTATGGCCTGTAAACAAGGTGGATATTTGCGATTGCGATATCGGTGGACCTGACGAGAAATTAAACTGCAACCTACAACTTATTGCGTCTGGATCCTTTCTCTAATCGCAATCGTGGAGTACCAACAGTGTTTTATGTGTAGGACTCTGCCCTGTTTGCGATATGCAATTGCGATATCGCATCGCAACCTGGTACCTACCGAGGGTCGATTCTCCGTAATTCCTTCCCTTTGTCGATGTGCGATTGCGATTGCATCGCAATCTGATACCTGCCGGGGCTGATTTTTGCAATGCTTTCCCTGTTGCGAAGTGCGATTGTGATTTATTGCATCGCAACCCTGCCCTTGCTTGGGGCCGATTCTTTAACATGACCCACCCATGACATGTGATTTGTGATATGTGGGGGCCAATGGTGGCCTGCCACTTGGCGCCTCCTCATTTGCTGAAGGACCTTGCCACATCATCCAATCCTGCCATGCAAGCAAGTCAAATCTGAACTTTGACTTGTTCTAACTTCTGCATACAAGCTTGGATTTGAGTGTCGTTCACATCGTTGGTATCAGAATGACGAGCTCTTTGATTTGAAGCTAAGTTTAACAAAATTCAGACACTTTTATTTTTTAGCATAAACTTGAGCACCTGATCAATCAAATCCATACATTATGAAACTAGTAGGATTGGTTGAATAGTCTCAAGATGCATCAAAATAAACTCTATTGCAAGTAGTGAAAAGAAGATTCCTATCTAAAGGGAACCCTTGAATTTGGCTTGTGGTACTCAATAGGTGAATATTTTACTCTAGTAGCATATATGGATGAAAATTGGGTAGGGAGTGCTAGATGATAGGAAAATTACAAGTGGAGGAGCATTACTTCTGGTGACAATCTAATGTCTCGGTTGGTCAATAAACAATCTTTAGTTTCTTTATCCAAAACAAAGGCCAAGTATATATCATTAGCATCATGTTGCACACAAGTTCTTTTGATGAAGAAAACACTTAGAGATATTAAGGTAGAATATGATCATCTAATTTAAATACTTTGTGACAACAAAAGTGCAGTAAATATTTCAAAAAATCATGTTATGCACTTGAAAAGAGAGTACATCCTAATCAAGTATCACTTCTTAAAATAACAAGTAGCATAACAAAATGTCAAGTTCAAATATATTGCCACCATAGACCAGATTGAAGATAGTTTCACAAGACCTCTTCCCAAAGAGACATTTGAAAATTTGAGACAACAATGGGAGTAATATCTATCTCATCACTGATTTATTAAGGAGAAGCACAAGTTCAAGGAAAGCCTCGGTGGATTATGTGTTTCATTGCGGGATTGCCATCAATGACGAAGGGGGAGATTATTGAAACAATTTTGGTCATTGATGTCAAAGGGATTATATTATTGATAGTATATATAAGTATCCAAGTATATTAAAAAATGTGTTCTTTTGAAAAAGGAGTTGTCAAAAAGTGAAATAATGGTTTCAAACCCATGGTATATGAAGCTCATAGCATTTAAAAAAATGAAATAAAAAGGGAATTAATTATTTAATTAATGAATTGATGTCACTTTTTGAATTAACATGTCTTTTAATGAAGGGTCATGATATCATATAAAATGATAAATCTTTGGAATGAAAATGTATGTGAAAGAAAATGCAGTTTGTGGAGTCAACAAGTCATCCTGTCCTTTTCTATATAATTCTTTCATGGACTGCTTCAAATAGTGAAATATTAGTCATATTGAAGAGAGTTAAGGGGAACACATGGTTAAAATTTTAGATTTTGGTTTGCTATGATTTTGGAAATATAGGTTGTGGAATTCAACCTTTGTGATTGGTCTAGAAATCTGCCTCAAACGAGCCATCTCAAGATTTTTTCTATAACTTGTTTTCTACAATGTTTCATGCCATCAAATTTTTAGGAGATAGAGGTGACATATCTCAGTACATGTGGTAAATGTTTTGGAAATTGGTTTGTTATATTTTATGATATATTCCCTTTGGAAGTTAGGGTTCATGAATGTTCCTAATATGAGTTTTAAATAGGGCGGGTTGGAATTTTCACTATAACATATTTTTTCAGATGTTTCAAACCATGAAATTTTGAGGAGACAGAGGAAATATCTTTAAGTACATGTGATCAAAATTTTAGACATTGTTTCATTACAATTTATGAGATATTCCCTATAGAAGTTTGGGTTCTTTTATTTCTCCTTAAGTCGGTTTCAAATATGTCGACTTGGATTTTTTTTATAACTTATTTTTTGGGACTTTCAATAATGTAAATTTTTTAGAGATCTAAGGAGGCATACATAAGTGCCTTAGGTAAAAGTTTCATAATCATTTTTGAAAAATCAAATATGTGGCATGTTTTAAAAGTTCATTCTTGGGATGATACCAAAAAAAACAAGCTTTGGGAGACTTGTCATAAATTTCATTTGGAGATTCAAATTTTAGTTGGACTTTATGAAAGCCGAAGTATTGAGTAGACTTAATGAAAATGGAAAGAACAATAAAACTTGGTGAATTTGTAAGCAACAAGTAAACGTTGTGAAGGAAAAAGTAGGAAGTAGAGTTAGTGAAGTATAAGTGTGTGCTCAACGCATAAGCTTTACAACCATTTTTCTTTTTAATTTGAAAAATTGCAAGGATGACTTTTTCATACTTCTTTAGGAATTTTACAATATAATGCAACTAATGGTGATTTATTTACAAGATAGAAAGAGATAGAGACTTCTTCTAACCACAAATATTGTTGCAAATTGGCTTTACTGAACATGTTCCTTGCTCTTTCTATAGGAGCCTCAATCATATGTTTTACCATGCCATTTTGTTGAGAAGTGTGTTGGACAATTAGCATTACCTAGATGGTTGGTTGTAGCAACTATGTTGGCATTGATGTCAACTAGTCTAGCATTGAGGATCATGTTGTTTAGGAGGAGTCCCATGGTTTTTGTGGTCTCTAGCAGAGAATCACCATTGTAGTAGGCTTATTGGAGAAGCTATAAAATAATGACTATGGTGGTTGGGAGTCCCAGGATTTGAAGGCATGTCCTCCTATAGAGTTGAACTTATATTCTCTTGGAAGTGTTATAGTTGGATAGTTCTCAGAAATAGATTTCCAACAGTATTTTAAGTCTACAAATGGCCTCCTGGATCAGGAGTTATTGCCAATCAAAGTTGAGGTGCTCAAAGTCTCCATAGCAGAGTTAAATATGGTTAGTGAGCCTTTGAGACACAACCAAAGTTGCCATAAATTCCGAACTCAACGGAAATTCTGGTGGAGCCTCTAAGTGAGAGAACTAGATAGACATGGCAACAACAGATTGGGTCAGAGGATCCCACATTACAGGTTGACCTGATAAGCGTACATCGGAGAGCTCACCTTGGTGGAATTATTTTAGTGCTCTAAGCGACCAGGAAGAAAAGGACCGGGATGATGCCATCTCGACTAGTGCACCCTGGTGGTTTCAAATAGGGCACACATTGTAAGCACCCGGAAGGAACAGAGCAGGTGGAGCCCGCCTTTTTGTGATAGCTTAGAGGTGAATCTCAGAAGGGATAAAAAAGAGGCAGCATCGTATAACGTTGGACTCGGTAGGAGATCACAAATGGCTAAACGCTGAGAGAAAAACACCAGGATACATGGCGGGTTTCCGATGGCACTAGAGATAGTCCGATAGATGGGCTTGGTGGTCTCATAAGTGGTTTCCTGCACAGTTGATCACACAGAAAAATGGCGGAGAGCTACTCTGGGGGCACCCCTCCCCAAAACATCAATCCATTTAGAAGTGGTGCTAAATCTGGATTTTGGAACCTGGTGGTTTTGATTATAAGGGAATTTGGTGCAAAACAAAGGTCTCAAGGAACCTTTCTCTCTCCTCTAGCAGGACACATGACAACATTTGATTATCTCTTGGGAGCTGATGGTGACAGATGACATTAGCATGATGTGGTTGTACGGGGGACATGTGGCAGGTAGAATTAGCATTTTTGGGTGGCCTAATGGGCCAATTTTGGGTGAAATTATGTGGGAGCCTCCTTGTCTTATTCAACTATCTACACTATCTTTTTCATGTTGGAGTTTTGTTGGAGTTATAACCTTTTTACCAATTAAGTTTATAAAATAAAAAAAAATAAATCTAATTTTACCAATAGCAAGTTTTTCTCAACCACGGTGAACAAAAAAGAGAACAAAAAAGAGTTGGATAACTTTCAAAAAACTTAACACAAACGTACATCAAAATGCAGAGCCAAATTGGTTTATGTCTTTACAAGACCATGGAAAAACTTAACACAAACGTACATCAAAATGTAGAGCCAAATGGGTTTGTCTTCACAAGACCATGGTGTGCACGAAAACCACAAGCTACACTACCTAACACAGATAAATTGTGATAACTCTTGAAAAAAATATCATTTTAAATATTTTTATTATTTTGAAGTTTGTAAAACTTGCGCCTCAAACTATGCTCTCTATTTTTGTAGATTTATTAATATTATTTTTCATAATGGTATGAATTTATTTATTATTATATTTTTATCCTTGTATATTTTGTAAATTAAGGGTTGTTTGTGCATTTAATGGGAAAATATCGCCTAGGACTTGCTCTAAATGGACCATCATTCATTCAAAGGCATGACCTGGTCAACTCTTGTGTGTGAGGACGAGCAAATACAACATGGTTCTTATCAGTTCTACACAAACCAATACACATTACTCCATTTTCTTAGCTTTTAAGAGTTAATTGAGTTGCTTTCCTCCGCAATTGGCTATGGGCAAATGGATAAGCAATATTTCCTTCTCTCATATTTGAAGGGTTTAAACAATATTAATACTAAAAAAAATGTTTCATAGAAAAAATTTCCGATGAAGTATTGGCTTTACGCGATGTTGGATTGATTTTAAATTGCTTTAATATAAAGGAGGAAAATTAGATAAATGGTTTCATAATAAAACTTTTTGATGAAGTGTTGGCATCGTTTAGTTTTCAGTTATGGACATATACATTTATATGGACCACATTTATGTTTATAATACTAAAAACCCATTCTCTTGGGTTTATAATGGTAAAATATGGAGGTATTATAAACCCTACGGAATAATACTAAACCTTGAGAATTAATATTAATAACAAACCCTTTCAATAATAATATACCCTGGGAATTTTATCCCAAGGGATTGGCATTATAAACACGAGGGAATAATAAACCCTTGGGGTTGATACTAAAACCCCAAACACTTATAAACCCAAGGGAATAATATGAACTGAAGGGATAATAAACCCAAGGAATTAATGATACAAATCCTAGAGTTTGTATTAATCCCTTGTGTTTTACTCTTCATGCCTTCAATTTATAAACCCTTTAGGGTTTAGAAACCCAAGGGATTAATACTAAAAACCAAAGGGAATATAACCCTAGGGTTTTTAGTAATAATCCCTTCGGTTAATATTATTGCCTTAGATTTTATAATTTCTTGGGGTTTTAGTATTAACCTCTTAGGTTTATTATATGAAATCCTTGTGTTTATGAATGTTAGGGTTGATATTCACAGAGTCAACCATGATTTCCCATGGTCAACCATCGTCCAACGTCGCATTGTGAAACAACTATCTGAAAATGAAAATCAACCATTGTCAACCATGCTCAACCATGTTTATTTTAGGGTGTATAATGTATTTGTTAGTTTTTATATACATTGGGTTCATAATATTAATCCCTAGGGTTTAATATTATTCCCTTAGGCTTTTAGTATAAAACCCTACAAATATGAACCCTTACATTAGTAAACCCAAGCGATTGATATTAAAAACCCTTGGGAATAAGAAACCCTAGGGTCAATACTATAACCTCAAGATATTATAAATCCAAGGGACTCATATTCTTAAACCCAATGAGCTAATTTTATAAATGCAAGGTATATAAACCCTTCGCTGACCATGATTTACCTATGAATAATATTAAACCCAATGGAACTACAAACCTATGAATAATATTATACCCTATGGATATGAACACTTAGATTAATATACCAAAGGGATTGATAATATAATACCAAAGGGGTTAATACTAAAAACCCAATGGAATATAAACCCTAGGGTTTTTAGTAATAATCCCTTCAATTAATATTATTCCCTTGAGCTTATAGTTCCTTGGGGTTTTAGTAGAAATCCATTTGGTTTACAATAAAAACTGTAGAAAATATTAAACCGAAGCGAAGCGAATAAAAAACCCAAGCAAATGGTAAACTGAAGCGAAAAATATTAAACCCAATTGATTTGTATTATAAACCAAAGACATAAATATTCAACCCCTTAAATAAATAGGTTTGAGCAGAGTTCACCACTGTAGTTTTTCGACAATAGAAGCATTTTTACAATGCACAACTTGGTTATGGTAGACTATGGTAGACTATGGTGACTATAAAGCCAAGGGGTTGGAAAAAATCCTTCTTTTTACATTATCAATCAATTGGGTTAGTAAAAATGTAATAAAAATATTACTACTATAGCATTAAACACCAAAGCGAATAAAAGTAAACCCAAGGAACAAATATTATAAACCCAAGTTATATAAACCCAAAGATAAATATTATAAACCCTTAAATGAACATGTAAAACCTGAAATATTCGCACAATCCTTCAAACACTAAGAAATGTTGGCTCGTAACAAATGGATGAATTGCCAAATATGATGGAGCTCAGCAGGGACCACGAGATGACTCCAAGTGAGGCAGGAACGGAAGGCCATGAACTGCAGGAGATTCTAGAGAGAGAGAATTTAGACCTAGAAAATTTTCTGGAGCAGGGAATCACCAAAGGGATTGAATCTTTTCCAAAAGCTGAGTTTGACAGGGTTCAACAACTCTTCCTCTAGAGATCACAAAAAAAGTGCTCTGGAGTCAAAAGAAACCATGACAACCAGGAGAATAGGGGAGTGAAAACGATGGAAGATACACCGATGCTTTCTACAAAGAACCTGTATAGGAAAAGAAGAAGGAAGAAACAGAATGAGCTACTGTCCGAATGTGGAAAACTTATGATTAACTCAGGTAAGATGAAGGATCTTACCAGTTACTCCTTTACAAACCTTTCTTAATGAAGCTTACAACCTGGAACATTAGGGGTCTAGGAAGTAAAAGGAAACAAAGAAACTTTAATAGTCGAATATAAGAAGAAAAATTAGATATGATTTTTATTCAGGAAACCAAATGTTCGATGGATAAGATCAGAGAGATACATAGAAAATGGTTAATCAAGTATGAGTATCTAGAGGTAAAAGCAGATAACTTGAAGGGGGGGATTCTCACTCTATGGGATCCTCAAAAACTTGGAATCCTGAATGTTGAAGGTTCTAGGAATTATCTATCAATGGTGATTCAACCTTTGGGGGATAAGGAGATATACATGATTATTAATGTCTGTGGCCCTAAAAAACTAGAGGACAAACTAAATGTTTTCACATTCGTTGAGGAACTGAGGGAGAGACATCCTAATATGCCTTTGATTCTGGCAGGGGATTTCAATATGATCAGATCTCTTACAGAAAAAAAGGATGTACAAGGAAACTAGGCAGGGACTCCATTGCCTTCCAGAACTTCATAAATAACATGGGGCTAGTGGACATAGAAACAACAAATGGAATTTTTACTTGGAGTAATAAGAGAGGAGGTGCTTCTTGAGTTGATTCTAAATTAGACAGATTCATAATCTTTGAGGAGGTCCTTATCAAAGGCCTTGATATGGCAGCTTTAATCATTCCCTTCGGAGGCTCGGACCACTGGCCTGTCTAGATGGAAGCTTCATTTATGGGTACACCATGAAACAGACCCTTTAGGTTTGAAAATATCTGGCTATCTCACCTTGATTTCACCAGCAATATTGATAAATGGTGGACGGAAGATAGGCCTGTCTAAGGCACTAAAATGTTCATACTACAACAGAGACTCAAGCACATCAAATCTAGGCTTAAAGATTGGAATAAACAAGAGTTTGGAAATATTTTTAAAGCCAAAAAAGAAGTTGAGAAGAAAATCCAGGTGATTAATCAGATCAACATCCTAGAGGGTTTTACCGAGGAAAGGAAAATTCAGGCTGATTCTCTGCAGAATGAATGGGAGGATCGGTGCTTGCAAGAGGAGATTTTATGGAGACAGAAATCGAGGGTGCAGTGGATTAGAGAAGGAGAAAGAAACACAAAGTTTTTTCATAGATCAACTTTGGATCACAGATCTCATAACAGAATTTCTAAACTCAAAGATTCTCAAGGAAAAGAGCTTGTCTCACACATAGAAATAGAATCTGTCCTACTTCAACACTTCAGTAGCATAGCAGAGGAGCCTCTCGTTGACAGATCTCAGTTCATTAACAAATTCACGAAGTTCATTCCTAAACTTGTAACTAGGGAAGACAACCACAAGCTCAACCAGCCAGTGTTTGAAGAGGAGGTTAGTGAGGTCATCAATGAGATGCAAAACGGGAAAGCTCCTGACCTTGATGGTTTCAATGTGGATTTTTTCAAAGCTTGCTGGAAAACAGTCAAACAAGATATCCTTGAGGTTGTGGAAGACTCTAGAAGATCTAAAACTGTTTTGAAAGCTCTTAATGCCTCGTTCATAGCTTTGATTCCAAAGCAGGAAAAAGCTATGACACCAGATAGATTCATACCCATAGCTTTATGTAATGTGGCGTACAAAATTATCTCTAAGGTGATTGCTAACAGAATAAAGCCTCTTCTTCCTGCTGTTGTTTCAGAGGAGCAAACTGGTTTTGTGGAAGGAAGACACATTCTCAACATCATACAAGCACATAAGGTGGTACACTCTCTTAAGAGCAAGAAGCAAGCTGGTATGATAATGAAACTGGACCTAGTGAAGGCTTATGATAAGCTAAGCTGGGCATATATCAAGGAGGTGCTAATAGCTTATGGATTTGACCACAACTGGATAAGATGGGTTATGGCCCTTGTATCCTCGCTTAGTTTCTCAATTCTGCTTGATGGATCTCCCTCTAGAACCTTTATACCTTGTAGGGGTCTCATACAAGGGGATCTGCTTTGCCCCTTCCTTTTTGTTCTCATGATGGAAGGACTAGGCAGAGCGATCAAAAAAGAAAATGGTGAAGGAAGAATCCAGGGTCTGAAACTTACCCCAGATGGGGATGCCTCTACTCATCAACAATTTGTGGATGATACATTGTTGCAGGGCATTCCTACAGTCAAAGAAGCCAGAGCATTCAAACAAATCCTGAACGACTTTACTTTGGTGGCTGGTACTGAGGTAAGCCTTGACAAATCAAAAGTTTTCCTTTTCAATACTGACATTGCTATTCAAAGGAACCTCACTAGAATTATAGGGTTTCAAAGGGCTTAGTTACCTTCCAAGTACCTTGGAATGCCTCTTACTGACAAACCTCTGAGTAAGGGAGTGTGGGAACCGGTCACCAATAAACTTCAGGATAAAGTCAGGAAATGGACCTGTAGGTCTTTGAACTTGGCAGGGTGCCTTGTGCTTACTAAGGCTGTCCTGCAGGCTATACCCATATTCATGTTTTCAATTTTCCCTGCTCCTAAAGGTGTCATACAACAAATCAGAAGTATTTAAAGAGATTTTCTTTGGGGCAATGGGGAAGAGAAAAAGAAGTGGGCATTGGTAGCATGGGACAAGCTCTGCACCTAAGGCCCATGGAGGTTTGGGGCTTCATGACCCTGAAATCCTAAGCAGAGTCTCAGGAGAAAAATTGTGGTGGAGGTGGCACAAGGAATCGGCTACTCCTTGGGCCAATTTGTGGAAGTAGAAATATGCAAGTAACTGGTAGGAGAGGGATCATATCAGAATGTCAGGGCTCATCAAGGGTTCCCACATATGGAACCTTGCTTGGGAGAATAGAGGCATGGTCTAGAGGCATAGTTTTTGGGAGATCAGAGCTAGTAACCTTGCTCGGTTTTGGGAGGATAACTGGCAACAGGAACCAAATCTGTTTAGAGAAGAACTAACCACTCTAAAAAATGACACCGATAACAAAGGTTTACTCGTGGTAAGTGACTTCTGGGAGCAGGAAAGGGACAATGAAAAATGGTGAATATGGAAGAATCATGGATACAGTGAAGAGAGCCCTTTGAAAGCCCAGGCGGACTCCCTTGCTCTTGACTTGGAGAAAAGGAAGATTTTAGTGTCTTCCTCGTCTGACCAATTGAGATGGGGTCAAAACACTGAAGGTACTTTTAACCTCAAAGAAGATAAATGCATAGCCATAGGTTTTGATTATCCAAACCCTGACAAGGTTTGGAATAACCTTTGGAAGAACTCACAATGGATGAAAGTCAAGTTATTCACGTGGTTAGTGCACCAAAAAAAAATTCTCACTTGGGAGAATATTTTGAAACGGGGTTTTGTTGGCCCATCCAAATGCCATCTATGTGGCTTATAGGAAGAAACGATGGAGCGTTTACTAAACCTCTGCCCCTTTACCTCTACTTTGTGGGATTGGGCGGCCTCAGTTTTTAGGAAAACTGACAGAGACAGGCTCAACATCACCAACACCTTGAAGAATTGGAGGAAAGATTTCTCTGGTAATGAAATCATTAGCAAGGCTTGGACTTTGCTTCCGAGCTTTATTATATGGGATGTTTGGAAAGAACACAATGGCAGGATTTTCAAGAACAAAAAAGGCTCAACCCAGAACATTATTGCCCAAATTCTAAGACAAATCAAAGAAACAATAAGAGCCCTTTTGTGGAAAATTCTTGAGGACCCCCCTTCAGCCTAGGAGGCTCGCATACTGAGGCAGTTGGATGTCCACTCTCTGGTGCCCCTTGGAACTGTTAAGGGAGGGAGTAAAACAACTACTGGCAAAGATTTCGGGTAGCCTCGTACTCATGGATTTTTGAAGGTCAATATAGACGGGGCCTCTAAGGGCAACCTAGGGATGGCTGGTTTTGGAGGTGTCTTAAGGGATGAATAGGGGAGCATAAAGGGAATCTTCCATAGTCATCAGGGGACTACCAAAAATAACATGGCAGAGCTAATGGCCTTGGAACAGTGCCTAGAAAGCCTGAATGAGTTAAATTTACACAATGCCATCATTGAAGCTCACTAAGAATTGGTCATTAATGCAACGAAGAAAATGTGTAATGGAACGGGACTTGGAAAATTGTCAAAACACTGGAGGCTCTCGCAAGTCTTTCAACGTATTCATTCCCACTTGCGAGCCCTGAGAACCATCAATTTTGTTCATGTGTGAAGGAAAGCAATTTTTTTAGCTGATCGGCTGGCGAATGAAGGCGTGATGTGCAAGGAGAGCCATATCTGGTATGATAGGGATTCTATACCCTCTGGTAAACTGAGGGATGATTGTTATCAACAGGTGGCAAAAGACATGGAGTGCTTCTAGATCATGGAAAATAAGCAGGAGGGAGACTAGTTGGTGTGGGCAAGCGCGAGAGTTCTGGAACCTGGATAAAGTGATGGCGTGTTTCCATAACTTTCAATCCTTTCGTAATTACTTTTGCCTTAGCCAACTTGGTAGTTAAGGATGTATTAAACAACGTGCTGGTTAATGGGCCGCAGACCATGGGTTTTGCTGGCTTTCGACATCGAATGGATATCAGGTCCAAATTTGAGCGGAGGTTAAGGGGTTGAGCGGACCTGATTTCTTTTTAGACCAAGACTATAATCTAGACCGGGTCCGGTTTAGTAGATAATTACCGCATATGTTTCTGAAGTGATATATTGTGGACTGTCAGATTTAAAGGGTTCAGATCAACGACATAGGATCAACATGCAACTCGTTTGATCGGAGGGAGTATCCACCGTTCGATTAAGGTTAGCTCGATGGTGGATCTCGGGTGTTCGCGGTTGATCGGAGTAAGTTTCTACCGTCTGATCGAAGGCTTGATCGATGGTGGATCTTGGTAATTCTCAGTGATCGGAGTGGGTTTCAACCGTCCGATAGAAAGGTCGATCAACAGTAGGGCTTGTTGGTTAAGATTTGGGGAGATGGAGCAGAAAGACTTGAAGGAGAAGAATTGCGGAGGGAACAATAGTCTGTTCGCTTAGTAATTTTTCCCGTAGGGCTGGTGTGGTTTTGTATGTAAGGTTTTGGGTTCTGCTAACTCAGTTGTTTGATGTTTTTCCAACCGGTCTGTCTTTGGTTGGTCTTTACAATTGTAAAGATGTGTACATTATGTAATCTTTGTTCAGTTAATTGAAGGTTCCACTCTTACTTGACCAAAAAAAAAATGTTGGCTCGATAATAGCTTGGGGTTAATAAACCCAAGGATTTAATAATAACCCCGTAGGTTTACAATATCAATACCATGAAAAAACCTACTATGAAAAAATCAAGAATCAAATAAAATTGACATAGAACAAAATTCATGGCAACAATAATGACAAGGAAATCGAATTTCCTGACTTTTTAACTCAAAAAATAAAAAATGTATTGACATTTTATTGAAATTTTTATATAGATAGAGATTTATTTCACATCTTTGAACATGTACAAATTGCTAAAGAAAAAATGATATTCAAATACTCAAGGATAACACAACTATTTCATGCGATCCTCTTCCAAAACACACCCTGGATGGTGACAAAATCAACACTAGCTCAAATCAACAAGATAATGGTCACGTTACTTAACGCTCTCCAACCAATCCCTTCTAGTTTTCCTCCGAGCTTCTCTTATGTGCAAATGATACAACGTTTGAACATTTAATTTCATTACATACAAGACACGAATATGCTCATCAATAAAAGGAGGATGGAATCCATGTTTTTTGTCTAGCCTTTTGCGAATATATGAAACAAAACTTAAGGTTGCAGTAATAGATTTGATCACTTCAATGTAATAAATGTCACCATGGTTGTCCATATATGCATTTCAATCATAGAAAGATAGGAAAAAATTGGTACATAAACAAAGAAAGAAACATAAAATAACTTGATTTTTTTCATTTTTCTATTTTCTATAACAACAATAGAATTCAAACTATGGAGAGAAGAAACCAAAAACAACATTAAAATTATGCAACAAATGTATATAAACCCTTATATATTTTCTTCAAAAGAAAAATAAAAATAATGGCCATACATGTAAGAGCATTAAAAAAAAGAAGAAAAGAGAGTAGAAACAGGTTAAATTAAATCAATCAAACAACCACAACACTACTAGTAGATCAAAGACCCATGAAATATTTTAAAAACACTCAATTTTTTACTTTTTTCAATCAACAAATATATTCAAGTGATGAGAAAGAAAGAGAAAGAAATTATCACGCTGCATAAAAAAATTTCAAGAAACAACAAGAATTATATAGAACTATTCATATTTTTCTCAAAGCCATGCAAAAACACTAAACCATTCAGTAATTGTCATGATGATGGATCCCTGTTGGGATTTGAAACATTGACAAGTATGATCATTACTGTGGGTACTCCACGATTCAATTAAAATAAATGAACCACAGATGCCTGAAATCCAAAACACTAAACCATTCAAACAATATTAAACCCTTCAAATATTAGTCAAAACATAAATAAATGTAACAAATTGATAATATAAAACAAGGTATATAAACCGTACAATAAATATAAGAAATGCTATGAAATAATTAAGCAAAGGGATCAATAGTAAAAACCCAAGGCATTGTAAATTCAAGGGAAATATATTAAACCCAAGGGACAAAGATTACAAACCCAAGGTATATGAACCACTAGACGCAAAAAAAAACCAAAACTAATAACTAAATCATAGTAGGAAAAATAATTAAACCATTAATAACATTTCCAACCACTTTACCACAATAGTCAACTCAATTCCAGATAACAAACCTCAAAATGATATAGACTTGAATCGCTCCTCCTCTTTTTTCTTGAGTGTAACATAAGAATTATTTTTCATTTTTTCATAACGCTGATAAGAAAAAGGTGGTGAAATCTGTAGACCATCAATCGATCTCACTCTCGATATATATGTAAATGTCAAACCATGCCTCTCCCTATCTCCAATATCTATACTATCTTGTTGCAAAGTCATCCCTTGTGACTTGTGTATAGTCATGCCCCAAGACATTTTTAATGGAATTTGTCTAAGGTTCCCTCTAACGACAGGTGTTATGGGCACAATATTAGGAAAATCGTTTTCAAATGGAGCACTGGTGTACTTATCAAAAATAACTGTAGAAAATTGTGTAAGTTGAGGCGAATGTGTACTAGGTGAATAAAAGGTATCCTCTACAAACCCAACAACACCATTTACCAAACTAGCTTCCACCCACAAATTACACGTAAGCATGACATGTTGACCACGACACAACAAGACCTCACGATCCAAGACATCATCATCACTGTCAACAATATCTGATCTCCTAGCACATTGCGCAACACATCTAGCAACTGGGCAATTCAAGGATTTGAGCATTTTGTGATTGTGCAAATTAATAGATCATTCATTACAAAAAAGTGTACTGAAGAATCAAATAAAACCTTTTCTTGAGAATCAACACATGTCATAAGAATATCCCAATCATCCAAAAAAGGCTCAACATTTCTTATATTCGTTAAAAGTTTGTGAAAATATGCCTGCCTAGGATCATCTCCTTATTGCCTATAAATTTTATCCAATGTGACAACAAGGTTGAATATTTCCCACAACACATTCCCGATTGTTCTTCCCGCATAAAAGGGTTTATCCTTAACTGGAAGAAGCTTCCCAAGATCACCCACAAGAATCATCAACCTGCCACCAAATGGAGAATCTTTCTTTTTCGAAAAGGCCTCTCGCAAACCTGAATCTATTTGCATAAACAACCTAGGCCCAAGAAAGCTCATTTCATCAATTAAAATATAACGAACATGCCTCATTTCTTCTTGGAAACTTGATTTAACTCGACCATTAAGTGGTTTCATATCTTTAATAGGTATTTTCAAAGTAGAGTATATTGTTTTTCCATGTATATTAAAAGCAACTAAACCAGTTAGAGCAAGCAATAATATTGGATTGTTTTCACCCATTGTTGCAGTTGAAAGAGCATGAAAAATACAATGAATGAGAGAATATTTTCCTATTCTAGTAGTTCCTTGAATAATCAACAACAAAGGATCATCATCCAGAGCATTAACAAAGTGGTGAAACATAATTTCAAAAGAAACACGTTGTTTCTCCGATAATTCTGAAGGCAAGAAAATTGTCTCCCCAATAGAATTTATATTAGGAACACTGGAATACTTTTTGACTTCTATAAAATGGATTTCTTTTTGAATAATTTCATCCGAAAACATTCTTTCTTGCTAATTATGGTGAATATCAAAGTCCCTTCTACCAAGATTTTAAAGATCTAAAATGTGCACATTGTTTGGGGGAACTATTCGAGAGAAAATCAACCTCTTCAAAATCTCAATCAACATTTTCCTCATGTACTATGGCCTCAACATATTCATCATTGTTTTCATTTTGCAAAGGAGTGTGATCAATGTGCCACGTATTATATATGAAATTCCTCCATTTCTCAATTATTGTTTCTCTTGTGTGCCTAATATCCAAAGCAATGTCACGAAACAACTTGTACAACAACAAATCAAACCAACAAAATGTTTTGAACTGTCAGGCCAGGGTAACTCCAGCTATTGATGAACGCAAGACAACTTGATATTTCACATTAGATAACAATTATTTATATACAAAAGAAACGGATCAGTTCATCTTCTAGATGACTGTCCGGCTTCACCTCATCCGTTTCGGATTAGGTGTCAACATTCCCCCCCTTAATCTGAAGGGATGTTGGTGAGTCCAAGCATCGTTCTGAATCTTTCAAGCTTTTCTCTTCCAAGCGCTTTGGTGAAGATGTCTGCAATTTGTTCGTTTGTGGAACAATGACGGAGATGGATTGTTTTGGCCTCAACATGATGTCGGATCAGATGATATTTAGTATTGATGTGCTTAGTACGATCATGGAACTTTGGATTTTTGGCCAACTTTATTGCATATGTGTTATCAATCATGAGTGGAGTAGATTGTATTTGTTTTACTTGCAAATCTTCAAGAATTTTCCTGAGCCACACAATTTCTTTCGTTGCTTCAGCTGCTGCCACGTATTCTGCTTCTGTTGTGGAATCCGCTGGTACTGATTGTTTGCGTGATCTCCAGGAGACAGCTCCTGATCCAAGACTCATAGCATATCCTGAAGTAGATACCCCAGTTTCTTTGTCTCCATCGAAGTCTGAATCAGAGTATCCAATCAAGTTGAAGTCGTCCACCTGTGTATACTTGATTCCAAGGTCTTGAGTTCCCTTCAAGTACCTTAGAACTCTTTTTGCAGCAGACCAATGTCCCTCACAAGGCTTTTGCATAAACCTGGAGAGGATTCCAACAGCAAATGAAATGTCTGGTCTGGTAGTAGTGAGGTAGATGAGACTTCCTACAAGCTGTCTATACCTTGTTGCATCCTCAAATTCCTTTCCTTCAGTAGATGTGAGCTTCAAGTTTTGTTCCATTGGAGTAGAAAGGGGATTGCACTCTGTCATGCCAAATCTGTATAACAAATCTCCAATGTATTTCTTTTGAGAAAGAAATATGGACTTTGGATGTTGGGTTACTTCAATGCCAAGATAGTAATGAACATAGCCCAAATCAGTCATTTCAAAATTTTTTCCTAATTCTTTCGTTATGGATGCAATATAGCTTTCATTGTTCCCTGTCATTAAAAGATCATCTACATATACCACAAGATATACAACTGTTTTGCCAACTTTCTTGACAAATAAAGTTGCATCATCAAGATCAAAATGTTTAAAGTTGAGTTTCAGAAGATGCTCAGTTAGTTTTTCATACCAGGCTCGTGGTGCTTGTTTGAGGCCATACAAGGACTTCACAAGTTTGCATACTTTGTTTTCATGTCCTTTCACAGCAAATCCTTCAGGCTGGGACATAAAAACATTCTCTTTTAGATCTCCATTCAAGAATGCAGTTTTTACATCCATTTGATGGACTTTCCAACCGTTCTGAGCAGCTAGTGCAAAGAGTGTCCGGATGGTGGCCCATTTTGCTGTGGGAGCAAAAGTTTCCTCGTAATCGACCCCTTCTTTCTGTGCAAAACCTTTTGCCACAAGCCTAGCTTTATGCTTGTCAAGTGAGCCATCAGCTTTGTACTTGTTCTTGTAGACCCACTTGCAGCCAATTGGTTTGGTTCCAAATGGAGGATCAACCAGCTTCCAAGTGCCATTCTTTATGAGGGCATCATACTCCTTCTGCATTGCTTCTTTCCATTCATCATAAGAAGCTGCTTCTTTGAAGGAAGTTGGTTCAAAATCTGTAGACAAGTTCAATTCACAATCATAAGTAACATCCATATCAACAGGTGAATTAGAGTTATCTACATCACCTCCATCTTGTCGATTTGAATTTCGGGTTCCTGTTTTTCCAATTTCATCAGGATGAACACTTTCAAGTGTCTTTGTCAGCCACTTTGGGGGACCTTTCTGAGATGGTCCAGGCTGTTCTGTTGATTGAGTTGGGTCTGTATCAAGATTGAGTCTCCCAATTCTATCAATTACATCACTTAAAGCATCATCCGTTGTTGAAGTGTCAGGCAGGGGAGATTGTTCTTCAGAAGAAGATTCCACATGTTGATCTAGTATAGGAATCCCCCCTTCAAGATGTGGAATCTGATTATCAAACTCTTGAAATGATTTCGGTTTTGTGAATCTATCCAAGCGATCAAGTTGCCGCTCAACAACACTGTCAGATTTGGATGATTCAAGAAAAATGACATCTCTAGATAAAACAAACTTTTTATTTACTTCATCATAAAGGCGGTATGCTTTAGATGTGTTTGAATACCCCAGGAAGATACACTTACGACTTCTTGCACCAAGTTTGTTTCTATGTACCTTTGGTATTAAAGCATAACAGGTGGAACCAAATATCCTGAGATGTTTTACCGAAGGAACATGTCCATACCACAATTCATAAGGAGTCTTGTTTCTTATAGCACTAGATGGACATCTATTCTTTATATATGCAGCACATAGAACAGCATCAGCCCAAAACATTGTCTTTACATTCTTGAAGAAAAGCATAGATCGTACCATATTCAAAATTGTTCTGTTCATTCTTTCAGCTACACCATTCTGTTGAGGATTATAAGGCACAGTTGTTTGATGTTTAATCCCATGTTGGCGAAGATAGTGTTCAAATTCATTTGATGTATATTCTTTTCCATTATCAGTGCGAATAGACCCAATATGAGATTGTGCATCATTTTCAATCCACTTATGAAAATTCTTAAATGTTTGAAAAGCATCAGATTTGTTCTTCAATAAGTAAACCCAACACATTCTGGTGTAATCATCAATAAATGTCATGATATATTTATTTCCATTTGCAGAAGGAACAGGCATTGGACCACATAAATCTGAATGAATAAGTTCAAGCTTCCTATGTGCTCTTGAATGTGAATCATGAAAAGACTGTTTGCTATGCTTTCCTAGAATGCAAGCATCACATTGTTTATGTTTTCTACGAATTGTAGGCAAACCAGCAACACCATTTTTCTTCAACAAGCGGAGACTATCATAGTTTAAATGCCCAAATCTAGCATGCCATAATAAACTTGATGGAAGTGTACATTCTTCATGATGAGAAATATATGAGAAATGCTGTGCATGAGCAGAGGTTCCTTGCAGTTTAAGGAGTCTTTCTTCTTCTATACCCCTCATGACAAGTGAGTGGTCAGATGCCTTTCTTACCTCAAGCTTGCCATCAAACATGTGAATGGAGTGACCTTGCTGGCGGATGTGGACCAGGGACAACAAGTTTCTCTTCAGCTGTGGGAGATATAGAACATGATCCAGAAGAAAGTCTGGAAGACCAGGCAGTTTAAGCCTGATTGTGCCAAGCCCTGATGGCTTGATTTTTGACTGATCTGCAAAGTATACTGCTCCATCAACATTGTTAGTGAAATCTTCAAAGAAATCTCTCCTATGAGTCATATGACAGGTTGCTCCTGAATCAAGCAACCAGTCATTTTTCGAAGAAGCAAGTGAAGCATTAAACAAATCTTCATTTACTCCAATATTACATTGTGCCTCAATATAGTGTGCAGATTCGGGTGCTTTACCTTTGTCTGAGTCATCAGTTTTACCTTTCTGCTGATTTCTTCTCTGCTCAACTTTGTCCCATGGTAGCTTGCATGTAGAAGCATCATGTGATCCATTTCGTTTGCAGCGAATGCAATGCAGATCTGCCTTTTCTACTTGAGAATGTCTGCCCCCCCTGCCTCTGAAGTATCTTCCTCTTCCTCTTCGTCCACCTCTTCCTCTTGCAGAATCTTGAGCAGGATGCTTTTCTTTGTGAGCAAGGCAAACAGTCTCTTCAGAAGATTCAGGGACTGTTTTCTTTCCAAAGGCTTTCTCTCTTTCAGCAAACTTTTTCACAAGAGAGTCAAAGGTTATATCTTTAAGGTTTCCATTTGCTTGTAAAGACTCAAGATAATTGGAGTAGGTAGGATAGAGTGCTTTGAGAAAGGCAATAAGAGAGATATCCAGCTCAACCTTAGTGGATTTTATATCATGCATTATAGACTTTATTTCAGATGCAAGAGCAAGAGGATCATTATTTTTCAGTTCAAGAGTGAAGAGTTTAATCATGAGCTGCACAACTTCAAGTGCAGAATGTGTATCATAGAGTTCTTTCAGCTTTTGTATAGCTTCAAAAGCAGTGGAATAGCAGGAAATATGACGACTTACTTCCTCATTGACAGATGCTGCGATCAATGCAAAGGCTTTGCTGTTCTTGTTTTCCCAAATGGCGAGTTCTTTGTCTGATGTGGGCTGCACAGGGTCTCTGTCTTCTTCTCCGACACACACTCCTTTCCACAGCTCATTGTAGATGAGGGTGTGTTTCACCATCCGAGACCATTCAGAATAGTTCTCCTTGCCAGTGAGAACTATTCCGACCATGGAAATGATTGAATGCATTCTGTAAAAAAAAAATTATCTCTGCCAAAAAAGCTTCTGTTGATAGAAAACTTCTGCTGGGAAAAAAAAAATCCTTATGTCACAGCAAGACTTCTGCTGGAAAAAAAATCTTATATATATATTAGTGTTCAACAGAGAAAAAGAAAGCGCTCATATGTATCTTCAACATATATCACTGTTCAATAGAGAAAAAGGAGAGTGCTGTATCTTCAACATATATCACTGTTCAATGAAAAAATCAAGGGCGCTTGCTGCTTATATCTTATATCTCGCATCAATATCTCACAACAAAACATATATCAATATACCACAGTTTAAAAAAAGAGGGCGCTCACGGCTTATATCTTATATCTCGCATCAATATCTCACAACAAAACATATATCACAGTTTAAAAGAGAGGGCGCTCTTCGTTGCCACAGATGTCTGGCAATGATTTGCTGGAATGAACGTGGGATTCTGTTCTCAATACCAACAGGCCATGAATATAGAGTGAATACGCGTTTGAAGACCAAGAGCACACAAGTAGCCAGATGCAACCGCTCCACTTACAATTCATACAAGTGGAGGAGAGTTTACTGTAAAATACCAACTTATTTTAATGGCCAAGCAATGAAAAGTTTACACCAGTCCTTTTATGCATCACCATGGGCCTTTCGAATATATATACTGTTGGTATATACTGTCAGGCCAATAAAAAACGATTTCAAACAGTTTCACACTTGGGCGCACCAATATATTCAATATATCACTGCAACTTATTAATATAGCGGGCACGCTTTGCGGTCTCCTACTCCTCCTCGTCCACCGTATTCATCATACCATGTCTCGCTTAGACAAATCTTATAGCATGCAGCGTTAGAAACCTCAAAACATACAGTCGGCAACAAACCTCAAAACATACAGTCGGCAACAAATTTGTGAAATCGCAGCATTAAACGCATTCAGGCCAGGTATCACCATTCACCATATACAGTCTCCCAATGTATTTCTCAAAAAAAAAACACAGTCATGCGCATCCAGCATTAGAAAACGCAGGCTTATATCATGTTTTTACAACGCAGGCAGGTATCACCAGTCACCATATACAGTCTCCCAATGTATTTCTCAAAAAAAAAAACACAGTCATGCGCATCCAGCATTAGAAAACGCAGTCTTCAGCTTGCATCAATACACCATTGAAAAAACGCAGTATAAAATATATTCGAAACGCTGCATCAAATACATTCATAATGCAGGCTTTCCAGATGTACAAGACACACCATTAACGCAGTCATGAAGGCACCATCAGTTTCATTTGAGCGGAAAGAGATAGATTTTTATTTTTATTTTTTACCAGCATCGAAAACGCTTCAACGTATACCTTGGACAGAGGGCGCAGTCTCTGTCAGGAATCCCTCAGCAGCAAGGGCGCAGTCTCTGTCACGAATCCCTCAGCAGCAAGGGCGCAGTCTCTGTCACGAATCCCTCAGCAGCAGAGTGCGCAGTCTCATGAGAGGGCAGGCAGAGGCACAGAACAGACCAGGAGTTACAATCAATTTGGGACCTGTGCTCTGATACCATGTCAGGCCAGGGTAACTCCAGCTATTGATGAACGCAAGACAACTTGATATTTCACATTAGATAACAATTATTTATATACAAAAGAAACGGATCAGTTCATCTTCTAGATGACTGTCCGGCTTCACCTCATCCGTTTCGGATTAGGTGTCAACATGAACTCTTTAAAGTCTTCATCTGGAAAAACATAAAAACATGGGCAAGCACAAACAAGAACATGGGCATCTCATGCTTTCCATTTCTCATGTCTACGACCAACATCGAAACTCCATGATCTTGTTGTTTCAATCTGGCACAAATGGGATGAGAAATGTGGCCTCGTTTGATACATCTCAACAAAATTGTTCCCACAAGAAATGTCATTAGAATGTACTATAAGCCTTTCGTAAAATTTATTCCCAATGTTCAAAGGGAAAAAATTATTACTACAAACAACAAGAGGCAACTTTAACAACATATGGCAACTTTCCTATGCTCCAATGTCACACTCAACAAGTGTTTCAACAAGGAACCTTCTATATGCAGCCAACGCAGGACCATCACATGCACTGCCAAAAGAAACTCTTGTCAACATATCATGATAACTTTCATATCTTCTTTCTTCCTTTGAAGCATACTTGGAAATATATTTCAACACAACATGATGAGAAACAATAGGTTGAAAATCTACATTTGCTCGCCACATAGTCAAAATATCTGCATTGTGAACATTTAAACGATCATCATTCTTAGTAGGTACATATATTTTTTTTTCCCTTTTTCATCCACATACAAACTCGAATCTAAACAAAACTCCCATAGAGCTTCGTACCTGCAGCAAAGGATACACACCTTCATCCTCAAACACAAATCTACATCGCATTTCGTGTGTCTTTGCACTCGATTGACCAAATTCTCATAATCTTCTTCAACGTTACAGGAAAACATTCGTTGGGTATTTAAGAGGCATGGATCACCATTTGCACTTCTAAGTATCATGAAATTTTTACGATGTATGCCACATGGATTCTAAGTTGTCACATATTTGTCAAAAAACTGCTTTGTTGCATTGAGACTCAAAGGGTTTGACCAATCCATTCTCTCAACATCAGGAGCTCCAGGAAACCATAGGATCATGTGGATGTGTGCAGATCCTCTAAGTTGCCACTCATATCTGAAAAAAGGATACATGAAATCAACAAATATAAACATAAAACAATTCCAAACAATATGTTCAAAATCCAGCACGACATAACAAAAACACAGAAGAAAAAACTTGTACCAAAATTTGCTTGCCCCAAGATATTTCTGTAAAACAACCTCACGAAAAATAGTAAATATTTGGTGCATATAATTAGCAACAATATGCAGATACTAAATAACATTAGAAAATTTTCTCGCATACCCATTTCGATGTCCATATTATCTATTCAAACGAATGACATTATGCAAGTCTGACCACTTTGTGTCAGCTATAGTTAACATAAAAAACAAAGTAGGGAAAGCCAATTAGGTGATCATGTCAGTCAACTCAGACCGACACTTTGTCCAATATGCTCTGTGCCCCTAAGGGACAAACCAAAATGCATTAATTTTTCATCCAATTTATTGTTTGGCAAATCACGAAGTTTTTGATGCAATTGTTCAACAGTGGAAGGTGCATTTTCATGTAAACCCTTCTTCAAAGAAAATGTTGTTGTTCCGTGATTATGATGCTGCATAATCATATTCAAAATAATGTACCAAAATCGAGGGTGGCTTCCAATTCTTTGATCATAATGTCTTATCTAGTGCAAACCATATTCATGCATTTCAATGTTGCAAATATGTGGATGCAACCAATCAAACATTTCCAGTCGAAAACAAATTCGAGAATTCCATGTCTAGCAACCCTTCCATATTGTATTCATTAATAGGAGATGTACCAATATCATGCCATTCTAAAGGCTCTGCATCTATCTCTTATGAATTTTCAATAAATATTCTTATTCGATCAACCTCCTTGCAATCATTAGGTAAGTGTGACAGAAATGATGATGGATGGGACAGAAAGGAATTTCCACCCTCTCTTTCAATATCCTCCTTAGCCCTACTTGTTTCATCTAAAATGTTGTCAACATGTTGTAGCATTCTTGACACATCAGTAGGCATTTCGGGGAGAGATGAAATTGAATCCATATCAATTTCAACATCCTTGTAATATTTATCCATTTGAATTTTGTAAAGCAACGCATCCATAACATGTTTTCTCTTCACATAGCATTCATAACATCTCGATTCAACACCACATACTCTCACAATAATATAATCAAGTTGTTCAACATAATGAGGAAGTTTCTTTGCAATCATGGATATATCTTACGGAAAACTTATTGTATGATCACTATATTTATATTTACCACAACTAACATTGATACTTGCAGTATTGAATTCACCCTTGTTATAAGAGATTCTTCAAATTGTGTAAAAATTTTTAGAACTTTAGGTTGCTCATTTGGATCTATGTTGTTAAAAAGAGAAAAATGTTATGAGCCTTTCTCCCCTTTGCACCTTTTACAAATGGGCCCTTCATGCCATCTTAGAACTTTTATACCTGGATAGAATTCATTACACACTTGGCACATTTTCATAAAAGACAGATCATCAAGCCTGGAACAAAATTTTCTATGTGCTTCAAGCATGTCATCGCTAAATAGAAAAAACAATCTTTGTTCCCCCTACCAAAAGGCATTTGAACCTTTCGATGATCAGAAACAAACAGGGTGGCCGTGTCATGAGAAACGTCATTTATTTCCATCGAATGAGGAACATACACTCCCCTTACTTCATTAAAAATATGTTCATTCTATAAACGAAAATGTAAAAAATGTTATGTAAAAATGAAGAATGTTAAGAATGGAAACACAATTTGTCGACCTAACCAACCATTTGAAAATAAAGAGAAAATACATTTCGGTGGTTATTGCATTCTCCAACCATAATTCAAGGAAACGACATAGACTATGCCGCCCTAGCAATATGGTTGTCGTTAGATATTGAATTCAACATTGTTATTAAACAACATAAAATAATGATTAAACACAATAAACCAAATTCTTTATTTAAATATTCAAAATGTAAGAAAGCTGAGAAAGCACGTGTGCATTCCTCAAAGAAGTAGTTTTCAGACTTTATGGCGAACAACATTAGCAACAGAGTTACATGGAGGGACACTAGGCCCAACATCCCCAGTAGATTGTTGCAAATTGTCAACCATCCTAGCAAGCATACTACTATCAACAAACAAATCAGATGCAGGAAATTGGTCAAGGCCTTCGCCAGAGCCACCTTCCATTATAGAAATTCCCCCATCATTTTGAGATTGCCCACAATTCCTACTTATTTGAACGTGGCCTTTGTAAAGAAAATCCATCGAAACAACAAAAAAAGAGCAAAACATTAGAGAAGTGGACAAAACTTTTGCAACGAAATATGTGCTTTACTAAATATTTCAAAAAAATCTTCCTACAAAAAAACACTAAAGCCTCCGTACGTATTGACTATAGGAGCACCAGAACCTCCATTTATTCCTGTTTGAGAACACAACCCAAACATATTTACGAGGGCAATATTTTTGCAAAACATATAAGAATCCTTGCTTGCCAAGATGAAGAAAAGCAATCTTTCTAAATGTTTTTGTAAAAGGGTTGAAAAGAAAGAAACTTTAAAAAACTAAAGAATTAGGAGGCGAATTGAATAGAATCATTGATCCAACATTGATTTCAATTTGAAACCCAGATTCAATAAAAGGGAAAAGCATGGAAGATATTACTCCATTATCACTTAGGTAAGATCCAACGAAACAACCAGGGCCTCTATGAGTTGTTAAAGCAATAAATACAAACGCTTTGACAACAAAATGATCAAAACTAGCAATAAACAATGGATCTTCCAACAAAAGACACCATTGTTTGCAAACCAACTTAAATCTCATCAACACGAACAAAGGAAGCCAACGAAAAATAAGTGCAATAATTTCAAACGGTAAAAACTCCCAAATAGCTGCATCCATGGTTACACGAAGAAGTTTTCTAAAAACAAAGAAGAAGTTGTAAGTTTTATGGCACAACAACACAAAAAGGATGTCATAAAAACACACATAATATTCAACATTGTAACATGTAAAAAACAATGTATAAACATTTTCGAAAAGATGACATATACAAAACCTCGAATGTAGCCACTGTCGTATGGAAACCATAAACATAATTAAAATGATTTTTACGAAGAAAATATGTACAACCATGAGGAATATGGTTAAGTATCCAAAAAGTCCCCAACTTTACTTGACTACATGATGCATAATCGTTTTCTTGCCATGTGTGCTCTTAAATAAATAACCACACTATAATATTTTCAATGGATATTCTATTTTTTTAAATGCAAATACTTTTTGTGTTTCATGATTATTAATGTTAAAGAATAATAATGTTTATTAGTTAACACTTATTAATATTATTAATAAAGTTATTAAATTTTAATATTAATGACTAAATATAATGTTGAAAAAACATTATATAAACATTGTTAACCTAAATTACTAACACATTCCATGAATACAAAAATATAAAAACATTGTATTGAAACAATGAGGTTAACAAACCACATTCGTGACTATGGGTGCACACACTAAACAAAAATTGAAAGACACGTCCATATATGTAGTACATTTTAACAACATCAAGTCATTGAAATCCTAATAGAATTACAACAATATTTCCTTCAAATTATTCATAGTTAAAAGAGTTAAAATTATTCATAGTTACAAGAGTTGAGAAAAGAAAACACAAAATAATTTTTTTCTCTTAATTAAAGTACTTAGTTAAAATTCTTCTATTTATGGATTAATAATATGCCCACATTTGATTTCCTAGAAAAGTACTATACATTTCACACATTTGATCTCTCAACATATGTAAAAACAAATTCCCTACATTTAAAATTTCTATATTTAAACTATATATATATATATATATATATATATATATATATATATATATATATATATATATTTTGTTGCTAAAGCAAGAGTCGTACCTTCTATATCATTAAATCAAACATAATTTACAATATATACACATTTCCACCAAACTGAGTGGTCTAAGGCTAAATAGGGAGATTTCCTACAGAATCAAAGCCCTCAAACCCCAAAAAGTACCCGCTAAAAACTTTTGAGTACCAACAAAAATAAACAATGGGAGTCGTAGGGCACATGAACCCTCCTCGCAAATACCCACGCTAACAAACCCTTAACCTGCCTCTTAATCACTGCCATCCATTCTTCTTTTTAAATCTGACATTGGAGATACATATCGCTCCATGAAGAAGCAAGATGTTTAACCCCCCGACCCCACCAAACCGCTTGCACAATCCTGATCGTTGATCGATCTTGCTAAATCGGACGGCGGAGCTGAAAATCGCACGCCTGAAGTTAACGAAGTTTAGAGTGCAATAAGGGTTGTTTTCAGACCCAGCCCTCATCCACGTGTCAAGAGTTGAATGTCATTGCTGCCAAAAATACAAAACCACCTTCGGCTTGAAAGCGGTGCGATAGCTCCAAAACCACTCGGGAATTGGTTTTGTCTTCTGACACTTGGAAAAATGGGAAATGTTGCCACCGAACAAGGCCATCGGTTAGAACTCTCCACCTTGCTCCTCACTGAGGAAACCAAGCGCCAAACTTCGGGGATTTTCAGGGTTGTGATTACCATAACTACTGATGCTGACCCTGGCCAGCCTTCCATCGTAGACCTGTCTGACCAGAGTAGAGAATCCTGTAGAAATCTTCTCATTGCAAATTGGCTTCCTTAGTTTTGTTTTGATACACTTCTTTATCTTCTTCCGCTTGGTTATGGCAAAGTTCTTTTAGGTTGCTCTGCGACATTGCAAGCCAACCCATCGAAATTCTGCTATCCTTACAGTTGACACCTTGGTTGGCTAGAATGTCCACCGATTTGTTGGCCTTTCTACGCCCATGGATGAATCTAAGTGTGCGTAGTCCCTGAAGATGTTCCTGAATTTTATGGAGAACCCTTATTAACCTCCAGTGTTTTTTTAATTTTTTCTGGCCCTGTTCCATGACAAATTCTCTTGGCTGCGTTGATGACTAACTCGGAATCAACTTCTATTATCACATTCTGGTAGTTGTCTTTTTTCAAAAATTCTAAGAAGTTCTCCAATGCCATTAGTTTCGCCATATTGCTGGTGGCTTTTCCTAAATGATAATGGAAGAGGGAGATGATGCTTCCGGTTTCATCCCATAGAACTCCTCCAAAGCCAGCCATTCCCGGGTTACCTTTTGAAGCTCCATCGATGTTATACTTCAAAAAACATTCCGGGGGGGATTCCAGAATTCTTTAACCATTTCCGTCATGATTATTTTCCTGTCTAGACCTTGTGGAATGAGCCCTTGCATGTCTAACTTCCTGAGAATTCTCAACTCTGCTTCTGAGGGAGGATTTTTGGGAAGATCCCTTATTGTGGTGCCAACTGTCTCTTTAAGTTGTTTCAAGATCTGCTCCAACACGCGAAGAGAGGAATTCTTCTCCTCTTTGAATTTTTTTTTGTTTCTTTCTTTCCACACATTCCATATAATGAAACTTGGCAAGAGAGCCCATGCTGAGTTAAGAACTTCATAATCCGAAAAATTATTCCTCCAATTGTTTAGGGTGTTAGTGATACTTTATTTTTCTCTATCGGACTGATTGAAGATGGTAGCAAAATTATCCCACAACCTTGAGGTGAAAATGCAGCTATTGAGAAGATGTTCCATAGTCTCCTCTTGGGCTTCACAGAGTTTGCATCTGGAGGGTTCCAGCATACCCCTCTTTCTAATGTTGTCCTGGGTTAAGATTTTCCTGTGGTGAACCAACCACATAAAGAGTTTGATCTTCATCTAGCCTTTGTGCTTCCATAGCTTCTGCCAGATTTTAACCGGAGCTTGGGAATCTAGCCCAAGGAGAATACCTTTTACTTCCTTAATATTGAAATTTCCCTCTTTGTTGTTACCCCATCTTATTTGATCCTGTCCTTCAGTGACTAAAATCATCCTCTGATCCAATATCCTCTTTAGGGTCTCTGCTCTACTGTTGAGGGTTTTATCCCCTCTGCTGTCTATTTTTCTCCATGTTCTCCATTTTCCTGAATTGTGAACATGCTCCCAAAAGTCCTTTACCTTTACAAATACTTGATTGTCTATCTCATGCTTGAGGCCCAAAAATTCCTCTTTCAATAGTGTTGGCTCTTGTTGCCATTTATCCTCCCAAAAGAGTGCCAGATCACCATCTTTGATTTCCCAAAAACTATTTTTCTAAACCACCTCTCTATTCTCCCAGGCCTTGTTCCATATGGGAGAGCCCTTCATGTTTCCAGACATTCTTATTAGCTCAGAAGAATGCTAGAAGCTGGCATATTTTTCCTTCCAGATGCTTGCCCATTGAGCCTTAGGATCCTTAACCCACCTCCACCAAAGTTTGGCCCCTAGAACCTTACTGAGAATCTCTAGATCATCCAATCCTAGTCCTCCTTGGTGCTTGGGTTTACAGATCTTTTCCCATGAGACTAAAGCCCATTTTTTCCTAGTCTCCTCCTTGCCCCAAAGAAAATCTCTTTGGATATTTCTATATTGCTGTAAGACTCCTTTAGGAGCAGGTAGAGCTGATAGCATAAATACTGGGATAGCTTGGAGTACTGCCTTTGTAAGAACCAATCTACCCGCCAGATTTAAAGACCTGATTGTCCATTTTCTGACTTTATCTTTCATCTTGATGATTAACGGTTCCCAAATGCTCTTGTGCAAAGGTTTAGCCGTTATAGGAACTCCCAAATACCAAGAGGGGAGGGATTCTCTTTGAAAGCCAAGAATTCTGGAGACATTTCTCTGAATGGCTATATGAGTATTAAAGAAAAAAAAATTTGATTTCGAAAGATTGAATTCCATATCCATAGCAAAGCTATTCAAAATTTGTTTGTATGCAAGCGCTTCCTTGACTGTGGGAACTCCCTGTAGCATGGTATCATCTACAAATTGTTGATGAGTCAGAACTTGACCATTCTCCGAAAGTTGGAGTCCTTGAATTTTTCCCGTTACTTTAGCATGCTTAATGGACCTCCCCAAGCCTTCCATCATAAGGATGAAGAGAAAAGAAGAGAGCGGATCACCCTGTCTGAGTCCTCTAGAAGGAAGAAAAATTTCAGAGGGAGAGCCATTAACTAAAATTGAAAAGCTGGAGGAAGTCACCAGGGCCATGACCCATCTGACCCAATTATGATCAAAACCAAACGCGATAAGCACTTTCTTGATATATGTCCAGTTCACTTTATCATATGCTTTGGCTATGTCCAATTGCATTATCATACCCGCTTTCTTTTTACTAGTTAACGAGTGAACCACCTCGTGAGCTTGAATGATGTTATCTAGTATTTTTTTGCCTTCCACATAACCAGATTGTTCCCTCGAAACAAGCGTTGGCATCAAAGGTTTGAGTATGTTGGCCACTACCTTGGAAATTACCTTATAAACTACATTGCATAAAGCGATGGGCCTATACCTCTTTGGCATTTGAACATTATCCTGTTTTGGAATTAGGGCGATGAAGGAGGTATTGAGAGCCTTAAAAATAGTTCTGTTCAACCCAGAATCTTCCACTACCCTTAAAATATCCTTTTTGACAATATTCCAACAAACTTTGAAGAAATCCACATTGAATCCATCCGGACCTGGAGCCTTGCCATTTTGCATTTCCTTGAGTACCTCACTGACCTCCTTTTCAGTTACAGGTCTGTTGAGATTACAATTATCCTCTCTGGATACCAACTTAGGGATGTGTTTAGTGAAGTCCTTGATGAAAGGTCCCCTTACTAAAATGTTTTCCTGGGCAATATCTCGGAAGTGCTTAACTAACATTACTTCCATCTCCTCATGGGATTGATGTATCTACCCCTCCTTGTCCTTGATCAAAGAGATCCTGTTGTGAGTCCTATTTGCAATGGTGGATCTATGGAAAAATTTAGTGTCACGCTCTCCTTCTTTTAGCCGCCATTGGACTGTAGATTTTTGTTTCCAAAAAATTTCCTCTTGTTTACACAATTTTTCCCATTCTTGATGATGTTCTCTACTTGATCATTTTTTTTCTTATCAAAGGCTTCCTTGATCAAAGCTTTGTTGAGTTCCATAATTTTATTTTCAGCAGATTTCTTATCTACAAAAATATTTCCAAATTCATTCTTGTTCCAAGCTTTTAGCTTCATCTTGATGTGCTTTAATCTTTTGTGTAGCAGGAATATTGTTGATCCTTGAATATGCAAATCTTTCGCCCACCATTTTTCAATGTTGTAGATGAATTCTGGGTGTGAAAGCCAAATATTTTCAAATCCGAAAGGTCGATTTCTTGGGGTACCTATGCCCTTGATCTTCGTTTGAACTGGCCAGTGATCTGAGCCTCCAAAAGGGAGAATTCGTGCTATTATTTCCTTGTCTATAAGCATGAGATCCTCAGAGATCATGAGCCTATCTAGCTTGGAGGCTACGTGGGAATCCCCTCCTCTTTTTATTATTCCATGTGTAGAGGCCATTGTTTGTCTCAATGTCAACAAGCTTCATGTTTTCTGAAAAGGTTTGGAAGGCTGAGGAATCTTTATTTAGAGCTCTTGTCCCCCCTTTTTTCTCTGCGAGAGCTCTAATCATATTGAAGTCCACTCCTATGATCCAAGGTAATCTTGCATGCCTGACCCGGAGATCCACCAAGGAGTCTATAAATCTGATTTTGTCATCTAACCTTTGAGGGCCATAAACATTCATGACCAGATAAGTGTCCATATCTCCTACAAGATGTATGACCACTGATAAATAATTCCTTGATGCCTCCGCATCAATTATTCCTATTTTTTGGGGATTTCAGAGAGTGAGGATACCCCCTGCTGCGTTTTCAGCTTTAACTTCTAGAAACTCAAATTTGCTAAGCCATTTATTATGGATTTGCCTTAACTTTTGAATAGATCATTTCATTTCTTGGACGAAAATTATATCTGGAGCTGTCTGCTTCATTATGATATTCAGCATTCTCTGTTTTCTCTTGCTACCTAGACCTCTAATATTCCATGTTGTAAACTTCATAATTAAAGATTGGTAAAGGGGTAACTGGTTAGATCTTTCATCTTACCTGAGTCTACCATAAGCTTTCCACATTCCATCAGTAGCTCGTTCTGTTTTTTTCTACCTCTTTTTTTTCCTGGATTTCTCAATGCTAACCTCGGAGTCGTTTTTACTGCATTCACCCCTTCATTACTCTGTCTTTCCATGTTGTTTACTTCCTCCAAACCCTTTGTCTGTGTTTTCCATAAGAATAACTGCTGTATTCGATTGAACTCTTCTTGTGGTAGTGATTCTACCCCGCCAGTAGTTCCCTGATTCAAGAACCCTTCTAGATCCAGGTTTTCTCTGTCAAGAATCTCCTGTAGCTCATTTTCCTCCGTTTCCATCTCACTCTGGGTCATTTCCTGATCCATTTCCAGTTCTAAATCACTCATCATGATCCCTTTCTGTTTTTCGTTTTCCTGTGTCTGATCATTATTTTCTTCCTTCTTCTTCTTCTCATAACCTTCATTCAATACTTGATCTTCTCTTGCTATTTCGTCATCCTCTTTGAGAACTTGGAAATGATTCTGACTAGCCTTTTGTCCTTTAGCTTAGTGTTGCTTTGGCCATTTTTTGCCGCTTTTTCCTTTATGTACTACTTTGTGAAAGCTATCCGTGTCTTTCGTTGTGTTAGTTTTGCTTTTGTTTTCTGCTTTACTGAGAGGGCAGTCTCTTAGAAGGTGTCGATGTTCATGGCATCTACGACATCTAAATGGAATATGCTCATAGTCTACTGTCTGCACCCATTCCTCATCAAAAACCTCCAAGATGACCTCATCCGGAAGAGCTCCAGATAGATCCATCTCCACACAGATCCTTGCAAAGGAGGTATATTTTCCCCTCCTTGTGGCTTCAGAAGCTTTGACAAACCGTCCTAATTTATTGCCTATGGTAGCTAGCGATTCTGTTTGCCAATAATCAAGAGTTAGAGAATAGAGTCTCACCCAAATCAAGACTGAAGTAAAAGTTTCCTGCTTCGGTACGAAATTCATCGTCCATGGCCTCATATAGAGCCTTGTTGCTGCATAGAAGTAGGGCCCGCCTTCAAACACTCTATCTTTATCTTCAATGTTGGTGAACACCACGGTGAAGAATCCCTTAGACCCCAGATGAAGTTCAATGCTCCCTTTAGGCTTCCAGTGATATCTGATCCATGTTTGTAAAGCTTTTTTCAGTGGGCCATAACCCCATGAATTTGCATATGATTGCATGTGTTTGCATGTGATCCCTGTGCGCCTGCAGCGCTGGATCATGTAAAACCACTCTAGGAGTGATTTCAGCCTTGGGTTTACACGGTCCCTTCTAATTTTTGTCTTTTGTTCCCTGTTTTTTGTCATTTTCCTCCTTGACTTTTGTGCCATCATTCTCCTTCGATTTCATGCCTTATGTTTCCTCTTCCCTGTTTCTTCTTCCTTCCACAACATTACCTTTGCCTTTATACAGGGATTTCTTGCCCTTGTTGGCCACTGCCTCCTTGTAGGACGGAGTGGAGCTCCCTCCTCTGCACCCATCCATGGGGAAAAATTTCCTCAGAAAACTAAAACCCTAGTCGCTCCTGCTTCGCTCCTCGACCTCCTTGATGCCAACTTCGATCTATTTAAACTATAATCTTAAATCTATAAATAAATTCAATATTTTTTTAAACCATTGAAATTATATAATTTTTTTTTTTAATTTACATTTTAAGTTTTACATTTCAATTTTTTTATTTTTATTATTTTATATTTTAAGTTTAATCTAATTTAAACCAAAAAAATTATTGAATAAATTGTAATTTTTTTGTTTAAACTAAATATTATTTACTTAAAAAATTAGTATATCAATAACGAAGATTATATATTTTTATTAGTGCACATAAGTAATAGAATATTAACTAAATTTAAAAAATTCAAAAACTATTATATATAAACATGTTAATTTAAATTTATAAAATTAAAAAATGATTATATATGAAAATTTGAAACAATAAAGTACTTTATTGAATTTTAAGTAATAAAGGAAAAATTAATGTTGAATTTTTAAAAATACTTCTATTAGGCTGGTAGGCCTTCCTATGCATGAACAATCGTCAACACTTTTACCTTGCTTTGTTGGATCAGGTGAGACACATTCAACCGTTGATTTGAAGTGTGATTGATTTTTCCAAATATAGGTTGAGTTGCCTTACTGCTTTTTCCCTGCCAGTTGTTGTTGCTATTCTTCTTCCCTTGGTTTTGGCAAGCACTCTTCTTCTTCCCTGGTTTTTGGCAAGCACTGAGCTTCATCTACCATTGCCTCACAAATTGTCATGGGCTACGCGTGTTTTTGGATAACAAGGAACTTCACACGGGAGATACTCTGTCCCCTACAATCCTCGAAGCCATTCAAAGTGCGTCAATGCATATTGCCCTTTTTACTGAGTGTTATGCTGAATCCCCTTGGTGTTTGGAAGAGCTGCGTTGGATTTTGAGATCATATCACAAGCGTAACTTGAAGATAATTCCTGTGTTTTGTGATGTTGAGCCTAAAGACCTTCGTTACGTTGAGAGTGGGCATTACACTAAAGCCTTTGAAGAACACCAACACAAAGGCAGAGTCGTGGTGGAATGCATCCAGACGTGGAAGGCAACGTTTAACCAAGCCTCCCACATTTCTGGTTTGTTATTTAAATCGAATGAAAGGTAAAACCCTTTTATTTTCTTACAATTCCATTGATTCTATAGTCTGCGAACAAATGTATTGTGAAACAAATAATCATTTTTAACCGATGGATTTGCTTGGAGAGGCCAAATACTGTGGAAAATTTGCTAGAATTTTGGTGATATAGAAAATTCACGTCTCATCTTTCTGGAACTGTGATTAAATTTTCAAATTTTTAAGAATTTCATTTGGGATTAGACAAAATCTATACTAACAGGTTCTACTATGCATAAATTATAATAAAATTTGCTTTGCTTTAGTTTATAAATTATTTCTTATATATTTTTGGAGGAACCGCATATTTTTCTGTAAAATTTCTTCAAAATGAGATAGGTATTTGTTAGAATCATAGATTTGAGTTATAAATTCTCCACAAAGTTATTTGAATCATATTCAACTCATGCTTCAAATTTCTGACAAATTTTTAGTAACTCTATAATTAAAAATCTGTTTATTACCCAATTAACTCAACTCCATTAATCTGCCCAAAACAAAATTTCACAATACTGGCATCCTTTCTAAATTTTTTATCTTCCTTCTTATCATGAAAGACTGGAATTCGTCGGATCGAAATAGAGAATTTCAAGTTTTCGCTGAAGTGTGATCATATGTAACAAAAGTTAAATCGAAATTTTGTTAATTCAAAAATATTATCTTATTTTCAAAACCCTGGTCTTCATTGCGATGCAGTATAATCATATGGTTAGCATTAATCATATTTTCCGGGATGATGGCTCTACAAGGTTTTTTTGAGTGCATCTTTATGAAAAAACAGGATGATATTTTTATTTATTAATAAAAATTACAATTTTTTCTTAAAAAAAATAGTTTATATATCAATTAAAAAAAAAAATCAATCTTACTGTGAGTGTTTGTAAAAGATATAACTAAATAAACCAAAACATTTTATCCAAATAGTGTGTGGTAAGCAAAAATATAACTTTAGATGACTTATTGTTGGAGCCTAAGGGAACCTATTGAATTAAGCGAACAATGACCCTGGAATCACTGATACAGGGCTACGCTTCAGGCCCTTAAACGAACATAATTTCTAGATTTTCCAGCACAGAAAATGAGATTTTTTAATTTTTCTGGCAAGTTTATGAGGAAAGGATATGCGAGTTTTTAATTTTGTTTGATAAGTTTATGAGTAATTACGTGAGTAGAGGTATTTTTTTAAAGATTTGATGAAGTTGAGAAAGAACAATCTCATTTTTTATCTTTTATTAGTTTTTCGAATGTTCCAGCAGAAAGAAGTTAACAGAAAAAGCTTGAATGAACATTCGACGAATGTAATTTCATAACATTTTTCAAAAACAAACTTACAAAATTTTGGACCAACTGGATTTTATGTTGATAATGCAAATTTTGGAATAAGATAGGTAGTGTTAAAATGCAATCAAATTATTGTATTTACAAAATAAACAAAGATTTATCAAGGCCTTATGGAGACATGAAACATCCGTAGCTAGTGATTTTGTTTAGGCTTACCTTGCACTCCTGAGAAGACAATGCATTAATGGGTCACAAGACGCTCCTCATCTCCTTCGAAGACATGGAGGATCCATAGACATTGCTGTCCTTTCATCTTACCTCTCTCTGAGTGATAATGTATTAACGGGTTAGGGGGTTTTGTTTTTTGTGGTTCTGTTATGGCTCATGAATGCATGTGTTTATGGATTGAAATTTAAGGAAAATATGGGTTTACTGTAGCATATGAATGGGATGCATCCAAGCATTGAAATTTCAGAAGTTGGGTTAATTGTGCATATGAAATGGCATGTGTTGATGCTTTTGAAATTTTACTCAGAGAATAGAAAAGATGGATTTGGTATTGCATATGAATGAGATGTATTCTTTGTATATGCTTGGCCATCTATAGAGGTTTCTCGATTTTGGGTAATTAATTTAACCTCTTGATTTTGGATAATTAACTTACTCTAAAATGAAATAAGGCATTCAATGTGTTCCTTGTAATATAGTTATAAATAAAACATCTAAAGAAAAATAATTGCACAAGGATCCAGTCCAAGAAAACAAGGTTTTCCACAAACCAATTAACTCTTCTAGAAAAATTCAACAATTCCAATTTAATAATCCTATCGACCTCTCTTTGTACCTTTTGGGACAATTGCTAGTATTTAATATCTATCCTAAAAGCTTGTACTTGCACTTTATAACTCATCAATTGAATGCTATATACATATTATATTATGTGATATATTTAATATTATTTATATTATGTGGTAATCGCAAGGTTCACGTCGATATGAAAATATTGTATTATAACCATAGACACTGAATGTTCCCGAATCCCCACCCACACTTGTTGGTCACCCTAAAGACAACTGGTGCCAGAGCAAAATGACAACCAACGATGTATACACTGTCGTTTGCAGGGTTACCAATCGAATGGCTCTTGAAAAATCTACACGATTTAGGGTTACTCAACCCTACCCCATCCACCGCTCCAACTTCTCATTCACACCATTTTTTCCCTCAACCGATGCTCTATTATCTCTAGTCATACAGTCAATCCCCGATGACACAAAGGCAACACATAGCTTGTTTCTCAACCCTACCCCATCTGCCTCCAACTTCTCATTCACGCTAAGTTTCCCACAACCAATGCTCTGCCATCTCTGTTGATACAGTCAATGCCTGAGCATGCAGAGGGAGCACAATGCTCGTTTGACCATGGTCAAAAGTTGTTAATGTTGTTTCACCATGGCTATCACTTGTCATTGTTTCTTTCACCACGGCTATTAGTCGTTTCACCATAGTGTCGAATGCTTCAACTATGGCATAGATTCAACATCTCTCACGACACCGTGGTTGAGCTTCAGAAATATGGAAAAACCCTAAGGCCATGCAGACAATATGTGAACTTCAGTTTTCCATAGGTAAAAATACACTTCTCAATGAACTAGGTTTATAACCGTTCTTGGAAATCTTTTAATTTTTGAACATACAGGGTTTTGAATCACTATTGTGTTGTTCTCTCAGCCTCTCTTTCTTGCTTTTGAGGTCACAAAGTACTTCCAGAGAGCCCTATAAAAAGTAGTCGAACAAAACAAGTTTCGACTCCAGGGAACGAATCCCTCTAGCCGCTTACATTTGTGACTCTGTTTTCTCAGAGAAGCGCCCAATTTCTTGCCTCACATTTTTCTTTTGATATCTTAAACCCTCATATTATTAATTAGCAAATTCCTTGTCTTTGCTATGCAGGTATGGTTGTCGGCTCGTTCCTAGTTGTACCTCTCCTTCTCAGATCAGCCAAGTTCTTAATAATATGAGCTTGTTGCTTATTTTCTTCAATTTTTTTTTCTTGGTGGATCGTAGACACCACTATCTATTCTCCCATTGTAAAAGAATGCCTTATCCAAGGGTAGTTAGGGTTTACTAGACAATTGTTTACTGAAGCAATATGATTATTTTCATACTTTCCATATGTTTTTATTAAATGTCATGCTAGAAATGTTATGTTCGAAATATTTTGAATATGTGTCTATTAAATGTTACAGAACAATACTTTCAAAACTCTAAGGGTTTCTACTTCATTTATCAGTTAATTGAAATAGAGTTGCATGTATTCTTTCGACTATCTGAGAATTTCGTCATTTTTTTTTTTCACAATTTTTCTTAAAGATGTCGACAGCGCAGTAAATTTGTATTGTTGCGGTTCTCTATAGTTTAGGAATTTGAAAAATCCCATAACCACAACATCATTATATATATCGTGTCTATGAAAGTCCTAAGGTCTGATGTTTAACCTGTTTTCGACCTGAATGTTTTCGAGCTCAATGTTTTGAAGCTGATTGTTTAAAAAAAAAAATCTTCAAATATCTACATTACAATATTGTTAAAACCCTAAGGGTTTCTTCTTCATTTATCTCTTTGCGTAATTTTGCACTTTAGAAATTTCAGAAAATCCCATAACCACATCCTCACTATATATATGGGGTTTATCAAAGTCTTTAGCTCCGAGTTTTAACTTGTTTTGGACCTGAATGTTTTCCAGCTGAATATTTACAAAATTTATATTTGATATATTTACGGTACATTATTTTCAAAACCCAAATAACTCAAATAGACTTCCTGTATTCTTTCGACTATCTCATATTTTGGTCATTTTTTTTGTTAGATATCTTGGTTAAAGATTTCGACAACACAACTATTTTTTATCATTGTGGTACTATCTAGTTTAGCATTTTCAAAAATCCCATAACAAAAACCTTGGACATCTAAGAGAACCGGGGATAGCTTTTCCAGGTTGTTGCCTAGCTAGCTGAGTCTGGTAACTAACCCAGGTCTCTATAGAGGCTAATGAAATTCTCACATGGCTCATGGACCTTATGTTGACACTCACACATCATTTTCCATTACAGAAAAAATTAAAAAACAACGCAGCTATTCCTTATCTGTAACACCCTCCTCCCACATCTACCCAAGTAATTGGCCAACCGGGGTACATGCGATCAGAGGCTACTATTATTGGATTCAAACTCCTATGTGACCTTAAGGAAATGGAATTGACAGAAACACAACATAAAGACCTTCCACATCAGCCACAGGACCCATAAGAACCATGCCAACACTTCAGGCAACTTGCCCCTGGGTCCCATTGAAGCTTATGATCACTTTCCCTCTAGACACTCTCCTGCTAGGGGCATTCCAATATTTAGGGATCTCTGGACACTCTCACAGCCCTGAATGCCAATGTCCAAGGACCAATTTTTCTAGTTATGTGCCAACGTCCTTGGGATTTGAGCCATTTTTTTCGGCCCAGAGCCCAGGTCACTGCCTAGAATGGAATGATATCTCGAGAGTAGTAAAATAATGGGAAAACAATGGAGTAGAAGCAACTAGTTAAACAAACCCTTAACCAGACCCCTACTAACCATGACAAACATTTTGTTAAACATATCACAAACATGTAATCTACAGGTGTAAACAACAGAATTAAGAATAGGGATTTCTATGTGATAATTGATAAAAACCATTGTTCCCTCATGTCATTTGCTGCATTATCATCTATTAGGTCATAGATACATTGTCCATTCATTTACAATTAAAAACACACTAAGATCCATACATAGATGTTGTCATAAAACATACATATAACCAACATAGTGACAATAGAAATACCATAAAAATATCAGGCATGAAATCCACATACAAACCAATACATTTACACATAAGGACCAAGGGAATGGATTTCTCATTAATGAATGCAAAACCAATCAGAGATGGGACTACCACATTCCACCTGACCATAGATTGGCTGAGCCAAGTCTCTCTTTAGCCAATCACCCCCATGTCATAATCTAAGCATGAATGTGGGACTCATAACTGTAGGTTTTAACCCTATATAGAAATTACTTGCATATGAATTCTAAAAACATAAAATAAATAAAAATAAAAGCATAAAACATAAAATAGATATAAACAAAGATTTTCCCCAAGATCCCAAAATCTGGACTACCAGATTAATTTTTCATTATATTTCTTTCAATGTTACAATACATATATATACATGTCGAAGCATTCATAAACCCCAATCCATTAATCCTGGATTAGAACATAATCGTAGTTCACTTGGTTGGATCTACAAAATACCATGGAATGAAAACCATCATGCCCAAAACCATGTGCGAAATCCATGCACAAAACCATAGGTAGCACCACCCACCTAATATAGGGTCCAAAAAAAATTTCTCGGGGCGGTGCCCTGAACCCCCTGCAAGGGGGCTACCACCCCTTTTCTTACCCCCCGACAAAGGGGGTAGCAGTGCCCCGCATAACTTATAGGGGGGGCCTTCCAGCCCCCTCCGCTCCCTCACACGTGGGGTAGTCGTGCAAACAATATAACACAACCCAACATTCTCCCACTTGTTGTTTTCTTTCCATAGGGGGCCACATGAGAGCGTAATCATTGATCTAGCTATGCAATGCCCATTGTTTCTCTACACTAAGAGAACTTCTCAATTCTCACAGACATTGTCAATGCATCTGTAGTATTCTTCATAGTGTCCACCTTTACCAACAACGCCTTTTTATCCTCAATCATATTCCTCACAAAGTGATACTGAACGACAATGTGCTTTGTCTTTGAATGATAACCAAAGTTATTTGCCAATAAAATTGCACTTTGGCTATCACAATATATCCTTATAGCTTATTGTACTAACCCCATACTTTAACACAATCTCTGCAACCAAACTGCTTCCTTGCTTGCATGAGTGGGTACCATGTATTCTGCCTCTGTAGTTGAAAGTGCCACTACAAAATGTCTCTTACTCATCCAACTGATTGTACTTCCAAATAGGTTAAACACATACCCACTTGTAGATCTTCTCTGATCCAAATCTCCAGCCGAGTCCGCATCAAAAAATCCACAGATGTCCACAACTCTGTCCAATCCTAGTCTTCCTTGATAACACAAACCATAATCACTAGTGCCACACAAATATCTGAAAACCCACTTCACTACTATCCAATGCTCTTTCCATGTTTTTGACATAAACCTACTCAATACTCTCATTGTATGTGCAATGTCTGGTTTAGTACATACCATTTCATACATCAGGCTACTGACTGCACTTGCATATGGAACATGAGTCATGTCCTCTTCCTCTTCTTGTGTCTTGGGACACTGTTCAACAGATAACTTTACACCTACAGGAATAGGAACCTTCACTGATTTACTATGCTGCAAATTAAACCTCTACAATATTGTCTCAACATACATCTCTGGTTTAACCAGAGCTTCCTCTTTTCCCAATCTCATTTAATTTCCATGCCAAAAATATAGTTTGCAGCACCAAGATCTTTAATGTCGAACTTGGAGGACAATTGGGTCTTTAAATCCTGGATAATTTCTTTTTCATTTCCAACCAGCAACATATCATCCACATACAAGACGAGATAAATAAAATGGTCACCAATTAATTTAAAATACACACAATGATCTGCTTTGATTCTGGTGAAGCAAAGTCTCCGTATGAATGTATCAAATTTTTGATGCCACATCCTTGGTGATTGTTTTAACCCATACAGAGACTTTTTTAACTTGCATACTAGTTCTTTCTTACCTTTCACCACAAAGCCTTAAGGTTGCTTCATGCAGATCTCTTCTTCTAGATCCCCATGAAGAAATGTTGTCTTCACATCCATCTTCTCTACCTCAAATCAAAAGTAGCAACAATAGATAAAAGTAATATAAAAGAAGCTACCTTGGAAACAGGAGAAAAAATATCACCAAAATCAATTCCCGACACCTGGAAATAACCTTTTGCTACCAACTGAGCTTTGTATTTCTCCACTTTTCCTTCTTCATTCTTCTTCTTCTTGAACATCCATTTGTTGCCAATGGATTTTCTTCTATCCGGCAACTCCACGAGATCCCAAGCCTCATTTTTGTGCAAAGATGCCATTTCATCAACCATGGCCTCTTTCCAGAGTTTTCCATCCTCTGAATCTACTTCTTCCCTCATAGTTCTGGGATCATCATCAATAATAGATAAAGAAAAATTTGAACAGAAAACAGATGGACTATACCTTTTTGGCTGCCTTCTTTCTTGAATTGATCTCCTTGCAGTCGGAGTTTGTGGCTCTTCATCTTCTAATTCCTCTTCTGAGTCTGATTCTTCCTCCTTTAGCTCAAACTATATCTTCTCAGGCTTGTTTGGTAGGACTTCATGTTTAATAACATATTTCACCTCTCTAAACACTACATCTCGGATGTACACCACCTTCCTTGTTTCTTAGTTCCAAAGCTTATAACCTTTTAAACCATCCTTATACGCATTAAAGATGCATTTTTAAGGTTTACTATTTAAGTTTGTTCGTTTCTCCTTTGAAACATGTACATATGCATCATATCCAAATACCCTTAGATGTGAAAGAGAAGGTTTCTTACCAGACCATACCTCTTGTGGAGTCTTATCGCCCAATGCTGATGGTGCATTGATGAAGGTGATCTGTTGACCACATAACATGCAGTCTCCACCACCTCTTCCCAGAATTCTATCCTAATACGGAACCACTGAGCATGCTTCTTGCCCTTTCCATCAACGTCTTGTTCATTCTTTCTGAAACTCCATTTTGCTTAGGTGTGTATGGAGTAGTCTTCTACTGTGCTACACCACACTTCTTATAAATCTTTTCAAATTCCCTCTTGCAAAAATATTCCTCGTTATTTGTCCTCAACACCTTTATATTTTTCTCTATCTGGTTTTCCACCAGAGCCTTAAATTATTTAAACCTGTCAAAGACTTCAAATTTCTTCCTCAGGAAATATATCCATGTATTCCTTGAGAAGTCATCTATAAATGATACATAGTGCACAAACTTTCCCAATGATGGAACCGAGACAGGTCCAAACACATCACTTTGCACAAGCTATAATGTATGTTTCACCCTCTTATCACCAAAACGGAAACTCACCCGATTATGCTTCCCATATACATAATTTTCACATAAATCAAAATCTAGAGAGCTATTAGACATACCTTCTATCATGCTTTTACCATGTAGTATTTGAAGGACCTTCTATCCAATATGTTTAAGCCTTTGATCCCATAGCATGGTCTTTTCTCCAGAGATCACTAGATTTTCTGCTCCACTTCCAGGAACCATAGAACTATTGCACCCATCAATAACAGTGTTACCTTGAAGCTTGTAGAGAGTTCCAACCCGAACTCCCACATCAATACCAATTCTCCCTGAACCATCTTGCAGATATCTTTCTCGAACTCTATTTTTACACCTGCATCATCCAGCGTGCTTACAGAAATCATATTTCTGGCCAATGCAGGAATATGTAGAACACCCAAAAGTGTTCAAATCCTCCCACCTTGAAACTTCAACTTGAATTTTCCACGACCAACAATTTTAGCCTTCCTTTCATCCCCTAAGAAGACATCGCCGCCATCATATTTCTCATACTTGCAGAACCACTCTCTATGGGGAGTGAAGTGAAAGGATGCACCTGATTCAATCAACCATGCCTCATGATCTACATGTGTACTTGAAGAAGAATCCAAGTACACATCCCCAACTTCATTTAAGGTGGTTTTCGCCTCTGTAGAAGGAGCATCATCAGAACCCTTTCCTTTCTCAAGAGATTTATATTTATAATCCCTTTTGAAGTGCCCTTCCATTCTGCATTTTGAGCACACCTTTACAATTTTTCTTGGAGATTTAGATCTGCCTCTGGATTTAGATCTCCCACTCGAGGACTTATTTTTTTTGTCCTAGGATCACCCTCGTACAGAGAACGCATCACCATTATGACCCTCCATATTTTTCTGTCTCATCTCCTCCGACAACAAGGATGAGACTATTTCATCAAACTGCAAGGTAGTTGCATTGCTACCTATTGCAACAACTAGACTATCCCACGAATCTAGTAGAGAACACAAAAACTGATGTGCTTATCTTCATCTGAAATTTTAATATGAACAGATAATAACTGCCTTACCATAGTATTAAATGAATTCATATGCTTTGTCACTAAGTCTCCATCTTTCATCCTCAGGTTATACAACTTTTTTCGTAGGAACATTTTATTCACTAGAGACTTATATTGGTACAAAGTCCCTAACTTGTCCCACAAAGCCTTCACTGAAGCTTCCCCTGATACATTCAGCAATACTATTGTGCTCTTTGCCTTCTGATCCAACATTGCCCAGTCTTTAACTGACATTGTTGTTGGTTTGGTACCTAGATCTATCGCAATCCACTGATCTTTATCCACTAGCAGATCCTCCATCTTGAGTTTCCACAAATCAAAACTCCGACCATTAAATTTCTCTATCTCTATCTTTCCACTGCTCGCCATCTTCTTTCACCACAAAAATCGATCCCGTAGATCTCCCACTGAACATGGTCTACCATAGGCCCGAGCAAAAAACCCCTTAGCAACAAAGGTGTCTCCTTGAAGCCAAAACAACTCTGATACCAAATGTATGTTTTAGCCCTGTAAAACAATTACCTACATATGAATTCTAAAGACAAAAAATAAATAATGGTGAGAGCATAAAACATAAAACAAATATACATAGATATTTTCCCCTGGATCCCAAAATGGGGACTACAAGATTTATTTTTCATTATTATTATTCCTTTCAATGTTACAATACATATATATACATGTCGAAGCGTCCATAAATCCCAATCTATTAACCCTGGATTAGAACTTAATTGTAGTTCCCTTGACCGGATTTACAAAATGCCATGGACTAAAAACCATCATCTCTAAAACCATGTGCGAAATCCATGTAGAAAACCATAGGTAGGTCCGCCCACCTAATATAAGGTCCAAAAAAAATTCCCAAGGCATTTCCTTGGATCCCGTGCAGGGGGCTACTGCTCCCCTTCTTACACCACGACAAGGGTGGTAGCCACCCCCCCTATGACCCCCCGGCAATGCCTGTGGACCCCCTGCACATGGGGTAGTCATGGAAAGAATATAACACAACCCAGCAATAACCAAAATTAACCAAACAAGAATGGATGCTACCGGAGTTCTCCACCAACACCGTGAGGATTTTTAGTGCCTCCTAATCTCTTAGGCTTTACCGTAATCCACAATACGATCTAGGTATCACTAGGCCCTACACCGAGACCCACTCTCCAAGCTTTACCGTACATCCCATCCCGAGACTACTAGGTCCAACGGAGAGAAATCCACCTCTTGGCTTTACCGTATATAGAACCATTCATCAGCAAGGATTCCTAGGTCCATTGAGGCACACAATCCTAGCTTTACCACAACCCACAGTTTGGCTCAGGGGTTACTAGGCTAGTGGCTTTACTGTGATCCACAGTCTGGTTCAGGGACCACTAAGCCATGTGTTTGTCATTTAGGAGTTCCACCCCACTCAGCTTCGAATCCATCCAGCGATCCAGCTCAACTGAAGTATGAGAACCCATCTCATCAAGGCTATTAGGAAATGGCAATGCTAGGCTGAAAGACACTGTCACACCTGGCACGACCCATGCCATAACAATAAAAGAACCACATGCAATACCTTGCATGCCAAATCTAGCAAGGAAATCACACATGAAAATCAGCTTGGAATACGTGTCCCATCGACCGTGGTCTTATATTTTTTACATGGAATTTTACCGAGGGTTGTTACATTATCATTACGGTACTGTGTAGTTTACCAATTTCAAAAATCCCATAACGACAACCCGAGACCTCTAAGAGAACCCGTGACTGCTTTTCCAGGCTGCTACCTAGCGAGTTGGGCCTAGTAACTAACTCTCGTCTCTACGAAGGCTAATGAACTGTTCACGTGATTCATGGACCTTATGTCCACACTCGCACATCATTTGTCATTACAGAAAAAAATCCTTTCTTTCTTCGCAATTCATTATCCAAAAAAAAACCACAGGAAGGGAGGCAGACCTTTTAAAGGCCATGGAAGACCAAAAGAAAATCTACGCAACTCAACCCTAGCAACAATTGACACCGTCCCAAATCGAGCCCAGGATCCCACCAACATTCGCCAACCACGCAAAAATTCTACGAACCCGAGTAACAAAAGCTAGAGGAAAGGAACATGCACAAAGATGTAGTTCAAAAACATCGTCTTGCCAATATAATTTTGAACCGCCTCGATTGTTTTCCTTTCTAGTTTCCTTCCTCCACCTCCACGAATGAAATCGAGACATCTTCCAAAACACCAGTAGTAACGCCTTCTTACGAACATCACTTCCTTTTCTTCATTTTCCAAAAGAAATTAACATTCTCATTACCCCTTATTGTTCAAATGTTTCAATTTCAAATATAATTTCAATATTCAAATTTAATTTCCAACATCTCATATTCGACATATAAATATCCATATTTTCATTTGATTTTTTCCAATTTTGAATATTTGAAATGAATATTTTTCAATATTATCAACTTTAAAACTTATATATATATATATATATATATATATATATATATATATATATATAAACCCAATTTTTTTTTTTGTAAATTTTGTAATATTTCCAACATTTATAATATTCTTAAATTTTGTTATTTTACACCAGATTGGTGTATGAGAACCCCCTTGTTTGTGGGACAAGGGACTCACCTCCTCAATAGCTATAGATACTCTACCCTGTCTCGTTTTGAACCTGTGACCTTTTAAGAGGAAACACATGCTCTTAACCATTAGGTCCACTTATATATTTTCTTTAATAATTTATTTAAAAATTACATATTCGATATATAAATATCTCTATTTTGAAAATTACATATTCCATATATAAATATCTCTATTTTGAAAATTACATATTCCATATATAAATATCTCTATTTTCATTTCAGTTTTTCTAATATCAAATATTATTTTTTTTCTTTTAAAATAAAATTTTCCATATTTTTTTTGTGCTTCTCCTTATAAAATATTTTTTTATACATTTATTCTAAATTTTCCAATATTTGGAATCTATATTTTTCAATATTATAAATTTCAAATCTTTTTAATATCTATATATATATAAACTTCAAATATTATTTCTTCCCATATTTATATTTTATAGAATATTTCTAATATTTTTTATATTTACAATATTCATAAATTTTATTATTCTATTTTCTTATTTTTTTCAAATTAAAAATTTTCAATTATATATATATATTTTATTTTCTTTAATAATTTATTTAAAAATCTCATATTTTGATCTATATCATTATTTTATATGTCAATGTTTATAATTATATCTTCAAATATATTGATATTTTATATGTCAATGTTTATAATTATATCTTCAAATATATTTAAACCTCTGTATTTTGTTTTTTATATTTGTATTTTTCCATTCAATATTTATAATCTCTCTCTTTTTTCTAAATGTTCACAATATTCTATAGTTCTATAGTTATAATGCTTTTAGCTACAATATTTTACGAATATTTAATGTTTTATCCATGTTTAATGCTTTTTTAATGTTTTAATAATGTTTCATGTTTTATTAATTTTTAATCTTTAATTCACTTTCAATGTTTCATTTTTTTATTAATGTCTAATATTTTATCATATTCAATGCTTAACGATTTATTAACTTTTAATGTTTAATATTTTATTAATATTTAATATTTTAATAATGTTTAATATTCAATGTTTTAATAATGTTTTATTAATCTTCAATGGTTGATTAAGGTTTAATATTCAATGTTTTATTCATTTTGAATGGTTTATCAATTTAATTGTTTAATATTTTAATAACTTTTTATTAATTAGTGTTTTCTGTTCGTTTCAGTTATGGTCATTTTGAATCAGATTTTCTGGCATTTTGATTTCCACCTTGTTTTTCTTTCTTCCATCTGTATGATTGTTTTGAGTGTATTTATGCTTCTTTGAATCTATCGTCGAATTGTAAATGCAGACAAGTTTCAGCGAGACTAGTCGTTATTTGGGATACACCCTCCTCCGTCTTCGCTGTAATTGATATGGAAAACGAAGTGGACACTATAAATCTTCCCAGGAAGGAAGATCTGTTAGCCTGGCTTGCTTGGTTGGTTCCAGTTATATTTTTGCTGTTATGGGATGTGTGGAAGGCGTGGAAGAGAAGGGCTCCCTGGGTTCCAGGACAAGCACTTGTGCTCAGCGCCTTTATTACTGAATTGCTCTTTTTCATCGATTGTTCGCATATCAGCGTAGATTCAGGTAGCAGGTACCAGACAGAAGAGGTGGAGGCTATTTTGGTTAAAAATCAGCTGGTGATTGATACCGGAAGACTTATGATGTGTGTGCTCATTGCTTATTTGCTTCCAGGAATGGCCCGTTCCGGCTCTATTACGGGCGGGAGCAATCTTGCAGCATTGGCATTGAGTATAACATTCCATGTTGTCTCTGAGTTTCGGTCCCATTGGAAAGTGGAGAAGCGAAATGAATCGTTGAGTGCTCTTGCTGCATCATCATTTGCGATTATCCTAAACTTAGCGATTATATATTTGCTTCTGCTGTTAATCCATGCGGTCATGATCGGTAGAACCATTCGTAGGTTCATATCGCAAAAGATTCCTTCAGCAATCTCGCGTTGTACTATTTCATGTGGTGGGCCGAAGTGTAAGGATATTAAGGATCACGTTCTCAAATGTTGGATTGTGGTGCGTCTCTGCCAACCTGATTATGTCTTGTCCAGATCAAGTTTATGTTCAACGCTCTGGCCAACTGTGACAACTTGCTTTGGGTTCTACATCATTAACTGGATATATATATATAATGAGTCACTCAATAGTGTGACTAAAGGAACGCTGGTTCAGTTAGTGATTACTGGTCAGATTGTAATCGTCGTAATAGGATGGATCGTTCTTCTTGTCAGATGGGTGACTTCTGATAGGCAGGGTAATATTTACGGTATGAGTCTTCAAGATTTGAAGAGTGAACTCAAGGCATGCTTTATAGGCTTATTTGTTAGGGACAAAAGAATTCGGGAGAAGAGAATTCGTGATATGAAGAAGAAAAATCGTGATATTCAATCATTATTATGGAATCCACGGCACTGGGTAAAGAAACTCTTTCAAATTTTTTCAATGCAGTATCCACCGCATTGGCTCAGCATTATAAAACAGAAGTTATCGAATAACAAAACAGGTGTTAGCGCATCTGTTTCAAAAGCAGAGGTTCGCGACGATCAATTTTCCAAGTACGAAGAGACTTTGAAGATGTTACTAATGCCAGTAGAGAGTGCCTGGAAGCTGTGGAAAGCCAATCGATGGGGCTTCAGGAAAGTAGAAAGGTATATGAAGCAAGGCCAAAAAGACGGTGAGTGCAGTCCCAGTGAATTGACTGACTTACTAGGGCTCGAAACAGGGACCGCGGAAGGTGAAGCTGACAGAGAAAAGGCGGAGCATTTGCAGCAAGCTAACAAAAACTCGTGGAAGAGGACAGCAGTCTCATTGATCCATTTTATGATCTACTCTTATAACGACAGTGATGCTTCTGCTATTGAAGATGCTTCTGTTATTGAAAAAGCTATGCAATGTTACATTCAAGGATGGGAATACATGAACTTTGTTGACGGTTTAAATGAGGAAGTCAAATCACTCGGTCGGCAAGCCGATAAAAAGTTCGATAGTCTCCAGCACAGTTGGAATAAACGTGCGCAGCCTGAGATGCTGGACAGGGAGATCAAACAGCCACTAACACAACTCAGAGGCCAATTGGAAAGACGTTCCAACGAGGAACGACTTAATCTGCGGAATTCTAGGGACTCGACGGAAGTTGCAAAGTATTGCTTGTTAGAAACATGGACAGTCATGGATCCTAATTTATCAGCTCCCCAAATTAATCTGTTACAACGCGAATTGGCAAATGTTTATTTTGTTTACATGAAAGGCGGCCTCAAGGAAGCAGTTCATGAAAAGTGCCGGAAATTGGCAGAAGAGGGCATGGAAGAAGAAATATTGGATGTGGCCTTTTTAGCAGCTAAAGCACAGGGAGTACTGGATAAGGTACAAATTAATTAATGTAAATCTATAGGTTAATATCATTTATTTATTTTATTTATCCATTTTTCAGGAAATGTACATCTCTGGATATCTTTCATTGTATTTCAGAAGAATTATTATATATATATATTACTATTTCTATTTTGTTATGATTACTTTAAATTTAATTTATAGATATAATTGAACTCAATTACTTTATACATATTATTCTAAAGCTACTGTAAATAATAAAAAATAAAGAAAACTTATTTTCCATTATGAATTTATTTTTAATTTTATATTAATTTAACCTATTCAAATTTATATTACAATTACGTGGATTTATTTTGTTTATTCTACAGGTTGGCAAAGGAAACGACCCAAAGGACCCAGTAGAACTCCCACACAACACTGATCAGGGATCGACTAGCTCACCTATTCCAACTGAAATTGAACTGGTAAGTAGGATAGAGTAACTGTCACTGATCAGCTTCTATCTGTTACGTCAATTAATACAGCCAGGATAACTTGGTCATACTTATTTAGGAATTTTACAATAGAATGCACCTAATGGTGATTTATTTACAAGATAAAAAGCGATAGAAACATTTTCTCCCCCACAAATCTTGTTACAAATTGGGTTTACTTAACATGCTCCTTGCTCTTTCTAGAGGACACTCATTTATGTGTTTTACATACTAAAGAAAACTTCTTTTCCATTATGACTTTATTTTTAATTTTATAAAATTTTATATTAATTTAACCTATTCAAATTTATATTACATTTACGTGGATTTATTTCCTAACTTAAACAATACCAATAAAATGATTTAACTGATGAGAAAGATTAGAATATATAACCCTTTTATTTTGTTTATTCGACAGGCTGGCAATAACAGTAGGAACGCCAATGCATCGGGAAACACTATGAACGCCAAGGCTGGCAATAACAGTAGGAACGCCAATGCATCGGGAAACACTATGAACGCCAAGGAATCGGTAAGTAAGATAGAGTAAACTTCTTTTCCATTATGAATTTATTTTTAATTTTATAAAATTTTATATTAATTTTAGATGTTACGACAAAGCATTGCAAAAATTGTAGAAAGTACAAATGTTAAAATGGATGAAGCAATTCATTAAAATGATAAATCACAAACAAATAAACATTCAGAAAAGATGAGTTGCAAGGAAGAAGAAAAAGAAGAAGAAGAAACAAAACATCAAGATACAAAGTCAATAAGAATCGTTGGTGTATAAATTCTACAACTGTGGATTCTCCGGTCAAAAATTCAAAAAGGATAATCTAATTATTGGTGATTAAGATACATGAGTGTGGCCTAGACAAAGATTAGAAAGTAGATCATAACATGCACATTTCTCCTTTCTATCTAAAATTGAGACTAAGAATTTCGTAGAAGCTAGTGAAGACAAGAAATGGTTTGATGATATGAAAGAAGAGCTAAATTAAATTGAGAAGAGTGAGACATGGGAAATTGTTTCAAGACCAAAAAATAAAAATGTGATTGGCATCACATGGTTTGTTTTTAGAAACAAGTTGAATGAAGATGGTCAAGTAATAAGAAATAAAGCAAGTTTTGTTTGAAAAAACTATGCTCAAGTTGAAGCTATTGATTTTGAAGAAATATTTTCCCCCATTGAAATACTATAACCTATTAAAATTTTTTTGCCACTTACAAGTTTCAAGAACTTCAGATTCTATCAAATAGATGTCAAGTTGGCCTTTCTCAATGGAAATCTAGAGGAAGAAGTATACACTGAACAATGAGAAGGGTTCTTATTATCAAAAAATAAGGATCATGTATGCAAATTGAAGAAAGCACTTTATAGGCTAAAGCAAGCTTCGAGAGCCTAGTGCTTAAGACTTAAAAAATATCTACAACAACAAGGATTCAAAAGAGGAATTACTAAAAATAATCTGTACATCAAGAAAGAAAGAGAAACTCAATTGATTATCGTGGTATATGTAGATGATATTATTTTTGGAGAGGGTATGAAGAAAACGTGCAAAGAGTTAGTAATGCAAAATGCAAAAGGAATTTGAGATCTCTATGCTTAGTGAACAATTATTTTTTCTTAGTTTAGAGATTTATCAATCTAGCAAAGGCGTATTCACTTAAAAAACCAAGTACATCAAGGAATATTGTGCATTGGTCAGCACACCCATGGTCATAGGTTGTAAATTGAGTAAATATGATGAATCTTGAGAAGAAAATAAAACATTGTACAAGTTAATGATTGGATGCCTACTATGTGACAACATCAAGGCCATACACTATGCAACTAGTAGGATTGGTTGCATAGTCTCAAGCTGCATCAAAATAAGCTCTATTGCAAGTAGTGAAAAGAAGATTCCTATCTGAAGGGAACCCTTGAATTTGGCTTGTGGTACTAAAGAGGTGAATATTTTACTCTAGTAGAATATATGGATGCAGATTGGGTAGGGAGTGCTAGATGATAGGAAACATACAAGTGGAGGAGCATTCTTTCTGGGCGACAATCTAGTGTCTCGATTGGTCAAGAAATAATCTTCAGTTTCTTGATCCAAAAGAGAGGCCAAGTATATATCATTAGCATCATGTTGCACATAAGTTCTTTTGATGAAGCAAACACTGAGAGATATTAAGGTAGAGTATGATCATCCAATTTCAACACTTTGTGACAACAAAAGCACAATAAATATTTCAAAGAATCACGTTATGCACTTGATAAGAGAATACATTGTAATCAATTATCACTTCTTAAAAGAACAAGTAGTAGAACAAAATGTCAAGTTGAAACATATTGCCACCACAATGACAATGAAAAGTGTCTTCACTAGTGTGGGCTTAGATGAAGTTGAGTCTTCCTTCGATTTTGTGTACTTAACAATTGATTTCAAAAATTGGTGCAACCTAGGGTACTATTTTGTCAACTTCACCAAAGCTACTATGATATTATACAAATATTTCCATAATAAAATGTGGAAGGGTTCAAATCAAAAATGGTTTGTGAGATAATATATGCACGCTTGTAGGGACTGGAGGTCTTAAACGAATAATTAAGATTAGATAAGTAGACTTGTGGGATGCATCTCTGCAATCTAAATCCTATTAATGAAAAGGAAATGATGTTAATGATTTGCACTAGTTATGTTTTTGTCTTCTGAATGAGTATTATGGGCTATGCGAGGTTGTCTAAGAAATGAAATGATAAATTTGGTTTTAATGGCTATATAGCCTTCATATTCTTGCTTTTGGATCCTTATCTTCTCCTATCATCTATTTTTAAGAGAATGGGATTGTTAGATTTTAGTCTTGGTATTGGTTAATATTTCATCATTTCTATAGGCCTTATCTTATATGAAGTTAAGACTAAGAAGATAGGGGAGGATGACTCCTCAATCCTGTGGAAAACTAGGATGGTTTGTTTTGGTATGAAAGGCCCTTTGTGAGTCTTAACAAGTGAGTTTGGTTAGGACTGGTTAGATCAAAAAATCTTTGAGTTAAATGTTTGTGGTAATTAGAAGGTCATTGTTGGTGTGGAATTAGGTGTAAGAGTAGAAGCCTTCATTTCAAAGAGGAGACTCAAAATAAGTATTTCTATCAAAATGGCTAAAATAAAGTACTATAGAGTTCACTAAGGAACTCTTGAATTCACGAAGTCACTCTTGAATGGTGGAAGCCTCTTAAAGGGTTTGAAGTTTCCAGTAAGTGAAAGTGTTTGTCCATTTACGAGGCCAACTAGAGGTTTAAAAATCCATGATGTACACCTAATTGGATTGTTGATTAGTTGTAAGGATACACTAGATTGAGAGAGAAGGCATGGAGGCTTTAGAAGAGGAAAATTATATACAATGACTTCTTTGAATTCATTTGAGAATTGATTGGTTTATGCTTGAGATATGAAGTATATGGGTACCCCCATGGCTGGTGAAGGTCTCTATAGTTTCAAGAAGTATCTATTAGGTAAACTTGACTTGGGGAAAGAGTCAATGTTGACTAGGTCAACAATAGTGCTTTTGGGTCCATGGGTTTTTTGTTTCCCATGGTTTTGTTCCCAATGATTTATGTGATGAAGCCTTTAAAAGGCTAGGTGAAGACTCTATTGTAATGGGATAGGGGATGCCAATAGTGAAGGCTCACTTGGCTGGTTTGGCTAGGGTTCTATCCAAGGTATAAAATGGAATTATGCTAGTTGGGTTTATCCCTAGAGTTGGGGTTTTCCTAGCGTAAACATGGTGTTATGATTGCGCATTTGAGTTTTCTGGTTGCGTTAATGTTTATCTTAGTAAATTTGGTTTTCTCTTTGGTTAATTTTTAACATGGTATCAAACCTGAGTGCGGCTTTAGGGGGACACCTCTATTGCCAAGGGTTATTTTTTCCTGGTGAAAAATGTGAAGAATTGTGCCTGTGTGTGACCGATGCATAAAGGATACTTGGAAAACCATTTTTTGAAGAGATTTGTGTAGAGTATAGAGTGGAAAGTTATAGTTGAAGAAATTCGAAGGAACCTACCTCACTATGGAACATAGAGGAGAGGATCCATGTGGAGGCTGTGTAAAGTGCATGACTAGGTAGAAATAATTCAAAGATGTAAAATTTTCATATCCATACGGCAGGTACAAGACTTTCCAAAACATCTATTGCTGGCAAGAAGAACTTCACATGTACTTGATGTGGGAATTATCAAAATTCTCATTGGAAGCAAGTGCAATCTAATGAAGGCAAGATAGGTTCTTGTAGACAAGATAGGTTCTTGTAGAGGACAAAGCTCGATGTGGTTGAGACATTTATAAACACAACTAGAATGGGCCATTTGACTTACAGTATTCGAGTCAACTATGGTGGCCATGAGTGAATGAAATTATTAGCAATGAGATAAATGGGCCCATCAATATGGTTGTAGGAGAAATTAATGTGAGAAATGCATTAGTCAATAGTACTGTAGGGGATCAGGTGAAGGTACAACTAGGGATAGGGTCACATGAGGAGAGTCATAGTGAAAAGGAAGCATGGAACCCTCTTAGATATTCTATGGTAAACTACTATGGGAGTCTCATTGGAACGATTGTTGCAAAGGATCGTACCAATCACACCATCAGGATTTTATACCTTAAGGAGTGGAGTTTATACTCCAAGGAGAGAGTGATATCGTCGGGAATTATATGTTGCAGTTACAATTTTTCACACTTATTATGAGCATGTGCTCCAATGCCCAACAACAATTGGCGAAGATCACAACGATGTTATAGAAGCTTGAGAATTCCTAGCATAGGACATCGTGAGAAGTGGAATGAAGAGATTATGGAACAATGTTGTATCGATTACAAAATACCACATGTGATAGAGATCGAGGGCTTGCATGTTTTATGCCATAGGAAATCATGGTCAAGAGCCATGGAAATATATGTCAAGGATGCTCGCAAAGGGTTTGGAAAAATGTTTCAATGAGATGATAGTTTTATTGGTGAGATGTAGCCATGAAAATTATCTCTAAATAGAAGAGTATGAGGCTGGAAGCATGTTAAGGTGAGAGGATTGTAACATAAATGTTGGATCAATAAAAAAAATGTCATAATGGAGTCAAATTTTCAAATTGCATGTAAATAGCATACTATTGTAAGACCTCGTAAGGCATGCATAACCCTGGGAAATTTCTAGTAAAATCTAGTGTTAGAACTAGGTGATAAGGAGCACGATAACTTGGGTATAGACTTTGAGGGGGACAAGGGATAGAGTGAACGAGTCTAACTCACTTGGATGATTTGGTTGGATTTGGTCAAGGGAAATCCCATGTTAAGGTTTAAGGGGGGAATTGTTAGGTAAAATTGACTCAAGGAAAGAGTCAATGTTGATTAGGTCAACAATAGTGGTTTTGAGCCCATGGTTTTGTGCCCATGGATTCATGAGTGAAGCCTTTAGAATTCTAGGTGAAGACTCTATTGTAATGGACCAAGGGATGTGAGTGGTGAAGGATCACTTGGCTGACTTGGCCAATGGTTTTGCCAACGAATCTAATGGAATTCCCTTAGCTGGGATTTTCCCAGTGTTCAGGTTTTCCTAGGGTAAACATGGTGTTATGTTTGCATGTTTGAGTTTTGTTGCTATGTTAATGTTTTTCTCAGTAAATTTGGTTTTATCTTGAGTTAATTTTTAACAGTATCTTGGGTAGCTTATATTCTTGTCAAATTCCATTCTAGTCTATAAACATAAGCTAAGACTTTGACCCTACCTTTCTAACCTACTTTCCTTGGAAAAAATTCCGGGACTAATCATCAAAGGTTTCAAACCTTGGAATATGCTTGGAAGATTTATTAAAAGCATAGAAATTTGGGGATTGCCTTGAAAATTTAAGGATTAACTCATTAAATTTATAGAGTTATGTAGCATATGTTTGGAAATTCAAGGATTGACCAATTGCATTTCTAGATCTTTATGGAACAAGTTTGTAAATTTGGGGAACAAATTCATTGGCTTCATCCCTTGGTCAAATGGATGACATGGGGGCCATGACTTGGAGCTAGTTGGAGGGAGTTTCAAGTTATCAAGTTATTATTATCAAGACATTTGGATATTGTGCCCTATCGGTTAGGTATTTCACTACCTCGAATCCCTGATACTAATAGAACCCACATTGTTGAAAAATTAACAGAGATTGGAAGATTTTGGGACTGGTCAAGTGATGGATCAAGACATTGGGTATTTGGTGTTAGTTAAACCCCAAGAAACAATTGACATGAAACCACTAACGCTAACAGAATATGACATATATGTCAATTAAAATAGACCAAATGTTTGGGGGATGAAAATTAATAGATATCAACAATCAAGCATTAGGCATATGGTTGTCATGTATCAAGAGAGCAAAACTCTGGTAGTTAGGGTTTACTCTCTATATATAATAATCCTAATACAAATTCTATGTGAAAAATATGGTGATATGGAATTTCCATGAGGCATGCCATGTGGCAAGTAATGTGGCAACTGACTTAGTGAGAATACATGGTATGGCATGGATCACATTGCACAACAGGAGGCTAAGTGATAGGAAATGGCTAGAGGTGACATGGGTGAATTTTTTTTAGATATTAGAATGTTGTTCCATTTAGTATCAAGTGTGAGGAGGTTGAGCATTAGTAGTTCAAAACTCTGATATCGGGCTTTCCTCCCGACAATTTCGAAGCCTAATAAGAGCCTGGTGTGGTAGATGTTGATGTGGTGAGTCAAAGTACACCCAAGGGGTTTCCATGTGTTAGCTATGTGGTCGGGGATGTTGTGAGGTGACATGTCATTATGATGTGGCACCAAGGAAGATGGGTGATGATGTGGCATGTTTTTGTCTTGGAAAGCATTGAAACAGATGAACAAGTGGATCTTGAAGAAGAACTCATTGTGCCCTATTTGAAATAAAGAATATTAAGAAAACAAATTTGAAACAAAAGGAGTATCTATAGAAATATAAAGAGGAGTGTCATGATGCAAGATCAAAGATGTCATAAATCCTTGAAGAAAGATAATAGGGTATTATTAGCCTAAAGGTTCAACTACAAGAGGAAAAAATATAGAAGAATTTTATGAGAGTCTAGTTGAAGGAAAAAGAAAATAATTGCAAGAAGCTAGAAGATAAAATTGTTTTCTTAAGAAAGGAAATAGATAAGCCAACTGCTTAGTTGAATAGAGGCTTAAAGTTTGAAAAGAATACTAACACATTACATGAAATCGTCAGTTGTCAAAAGTCACCATTCCTTAAGATTGATCTTGTCTATGGTATGAATAAGAGGAATCCTAAAGAAAATTCAAATTATTTGGATAGAAAGCCACCAAAGAAACTAAATGAATGAAAATATAAAGCTATGTTTATGTTCTCAAAATATCCATCTAAAATGAAGGAAACATGAATAAATAAAACGAATTTCTACATAAACTTGACCTTTCTCACAATGACAACATTGAAGAATTCATAAGATATTTTCCATCAAGATGGTTTGCACAACTCGGTACTGAAACTCCTTTATTGGTTATTGATTTTCTTGCAATCAATTTGGTCATAAAGCAATATATTGTAGAGCACATGCAAGAAATACTAACGCATGGAACAGAAATAGAAGTACTAATGGGTTTTCAAATAGAAGCTATAATTTTTTGCCACCTTATTTGATTACAATGTTGTATGTTATGAGTGCAACAACATTGTCACGTAACACATTTTTGTAGAAGTGGTATTATAGAATCTACTAGACAAAACAAGGAAGAAGACACCCTTACCAAAGAATACACAAAATTTTGGAGAGAAAGGGGTAAGAAGAGCTAAAGAAGGAGAAATTTATTCTTGTACAAACTGCACTTCATACCCAAAAAAAGGAATCCAATGGTACATTGATAGTGGATTTTCAAGCTGCGTGATAGGTCGCCAGAGAAATTTTTTCACTTTGGAAAAATTTCATGAAGGTAGTGTGATATTTGTAAATAATTATACCGCAAGGATAACTTGAAAAGCTACTCGTAGTCTCAATAATGGAAAGACAAAAACAACAATGTCATATATGTTGAAGGTTTGAATCATAATTATTTTCATGTAAGTAAAATGTGTGATCAATGACACATTCTCACATTTTTTAGTTGCATATGCAAATAAAAAATAAAATAGTGTATATATCCTTAATGAGATAAATGGAGAAAAATGTTATATGGTACTACTATATTAAAGCTAGTTATGAAATATAAGAATGGGTCATATGAATTTTGATACTCAAGTGAAAATCAACACCAAAGAAGAAGTGAGAGACATGCTAAAGATTACAAAACCTTCAAACACTATTTGTGGGTAGTGTTAGCATGGGAAGTAGATAAGGACAAGCTTTAAGAGAAATGAGTACTCAATAATGAATCCACTGGAAGATGTTCATATAAATCTTTGTGGGCCTTCAAGAACACAAAGTCTACAAGGTGAAAATTACTTCATGTTGCTCATTGATGATTACTCAAGGATGACATGGGTTTCCTTCCTCAACGTAAATTAGACGCATTTGAGAAGTTTAAAGCTTTCAAATTATTATTTGAAAATAAAACTGATTTAAAAATCAAGTACTTGAGATGAAATCAAGGAGGTGAATTTATCTCAAATGAATTTGAAGAGTCTTGTGAGTCTCGTGGAATAAAAAGACATTCTTTTAGTTACAAGAACTACACAATAGAATAGAGTGGCAGAAAGGAGAAACATAAACATAAAAGCTGGATGGATCAAAGATATCAAACATGTTTTGGAGAGAAGCGGTTAGGACCATAGTCTACATTTTGAATAGAGGGTAAATCAAATTCAAAAACAACAAAACACCTTATGAACTATAGAAGGATAGACTAGTAGCAGTCAAATACTTCAAAGCTTTCGGGAGAAAGTGCTACATAAAGAGAGATGACGAGGATTTAGGAAATTTTAACTGTAGAGTTGGTGAAGGTATATTTCTTGGTTATTCATCAAGATTGAAGGCTTATAGATGTTACAACAAATCATTGCAAAAATTGTAGAAAGTACAAACGTTTAAATGGATGAAGCAATTCCTTAAAATGAGAAATCACAAGAAAATAAACATTCAGAAAAGACGAGTTGCAAGGAAGAAGAAGAAGAAGAAGAAGAAGAAACAAAACATCAGGATACAAAGACAACATCAATATTCATCCATAAGAATCATTAAGGAAAATCTAATTATTGGTGATTCTATCAAATAGATGTCAAATCGTCCTTTCTCAATGGAAATCTAGAGGAATAAGTATACATTGAACAATGAGAATGGTTCTTATTATAAAAAAATAAGGATCATGCATGCAAATTGAAGAAGGCACTTTATGGGCTAAAGAAAGCTGCCAGAGCCTAGTGTTTAAGACTTAACAAATATCTACAACAACAAGGATTCAAAAGAGGAATTACTAAAAATAATCTCTACATCAAGAAAGAAGGAGAAAATCAATTGATTATCATGGTATATGTAGATGATATTATTTTTGGAGAGGGTATGAAAAAAACGTGCAAAGAGTTAGTAATGGAAATGCAAATGGAATTTGAGATCTCTATTCTGGGTGAACAATTATTTTTTCTTGGTTTAGAGATTTCTCAATCCAACAAAGGGCTATTCATTTAACAAACCAAGTACATCAAGGAATATTGTGCATTGGTCAGCACACCCATGGTCATAGGTTGTAAATTGAGTAAATATGATGAATCTTGAGAAGAAAATAAAACATTGTACAAGTTAATGATTGGAAGCCTACTATGTGACAACATCAAGGCCATAAATTATGCAACTAGTAGGATTGGTTACATAGTCTCAAGCTGCATCAAAATAAACTCTACTGCAAGTAGTGAAAAGAAGATTCCTATCTAAAGGGAACCCTTGAATTTGGCTTGTGGTACTCAAGAGGTGAATATTTTACTCTAGTAGCATATGTGGATGCAGATTGGGTAGGGAGTGCTAGATGATAGGAAACGCACAAGTGGAGGAGCATTCTTTTTGGGCGACAATTTAGTGTCTCGATTGGTCAAGAAACAATCTTCAGTTTCTTTATCCAAAACAGAGGCCAAGTATATATCATTAGAATCATGTTGCACACAAGTTCTTTTGATGAAGAAAACACTAAGAGATATTAATGTCGAATATGATCATCCAATTTCAACACTTTGTGACAACAAAAGCATAATAAATATTTCAAAAAATCACGTTATGCACTTGAAAAGAGAGTACATTCTAATCAAGTATCACTTCTTAAGAGAACAAGTAGCAGAACAAAATGTCAAGTTGAAATATATTTCCACCATAGACCAGATTGAAGATAGTTTCACAAGACCCCTTCCCAAAGAGACATTTGAAAATTTGAGACAACAATGGGAGTAATATTTATCTCATTACTAAGTGATTAAGGAGAAGCACAAGTTCAGGGAAAGCCTCGGTGGATTATGTGTTTCATTGTGGGATTGCCATCAATGACGAAGGGGGAGATGATTGAAACAACTTTTGTCATTGATGTAAAAGGGATTATATTATTGATAGTATATATAAGTATCCAAGTATATTAAAAAATGTGTTCTTTTGAAAAAGGAGGAGTCAAAAAGTGAAATAGTGGTTTTAAACCCATGGTATATGAAGCTCATGGCATTTGGAAAAATGAAATAAAAAAGGGAATTAATTATTTAATTATTGAATTGATGTCACTTTTTGAATGAACATGTCTTTTAATGAAGGGTCATGATATCATGTAAATTGATTAAGCTTTGGAATGAAAATGTATGTGAATGAAAATGCAGTTTGTGGAGTCAACAAGTCATCTTGTCATTTTCTCTATAAATATTTCTTGGACTGCTTCAAATAGTAAAATGTTGGGCATATTTAAGAGAGTTAAGGGGAACGTATGGTTAAAATTTTATATTTTGGTTTGCTATGATTTTCGAAATATATGTTGTGGAAGTCAGCCTTTGTGATTGGTCTAAAAATCTGCCTCAAATGAGCCATCTCAGGATTTTTGCTGTAACTTGTTTTCTACAATGTTTCAGACCATCAAATTTTTAGGAGATAGAGGTGACATATCTCAATACATGTGGTAAATGTTTTGGGAATTGGTTTGTATTATTTTATGAGATATTCCCTTTGGAAGTTAGGGTTCATGAATGTTCCTAATATTAGTTTTAAATAGGTCAGGTTGGAATTTTCGCTATAACATTTTTTTTTGGATGTTTCAAACCAAGAAATTTTGAGGAGACAAGGGAAATATCTTTAAGTACATGTGATCAAAATTTTAGGCATTGTTTCATTACACTTTATGAGATATTACCTATGGAAGTTTGGGTTCTTTATTGCTCCTTAAATCGGTTTCAAATATGTCGACTTGGAATTTTTTTAATAACTTATTTTTTGGGACTCTCCATATTGTAAAACTTTTAGAGGTCTAAGGAGGCATACATAAGTGCCTTAGGTAAAAGTTTCAGAATCATTTTTGAAAAATCAAATATGTGGCATGTTGTAAAAGTTCATTCTTGGGATGATACTAAAAGAAAGAAACTTTGGGAGACTTGTCATAAATTTCATTCAGAGATTCAAATTTTAGTTGGACTTTATGAAAGTCGAAGTAATGAGAAAACTTAGTGAAGATGGAAGGAACAATAAAGCTTGGTGAAGGTAGAAGCAAAAAGTAAACCATGTGAAGAAAAAAGTAGCGAACACACTCAGTAAAATATAAGTGTGTGCTCAACACATAAGCTTTACAACCATTTTTTTTTTTTAAATTTGAAAAAATGCTAAGATAACTTGGTCATACTTATTTAGGAATTTTACAATAGAGTGCACCTACTGGTGATTTATTTACAAGATAAAAAGCGATAGAAACTTTTTCTCCCCACAAATCTGGTTACAAATTGGCTTTACTTAACATGCCCCTTGCTCTTTCTAGAGGAGCCGCATTTATGTGTTTTACATATTAAAGAAAACTTCTTTTCCATTATGAATTTATTTTTAATTTTATAAAATTTTATATTAATTTAACCTATTCAAATTTATATTACATTTACGTGGATTTATTTCCTAACTTAAACAATACCAATAAAATGATTTAACTGATGAGAAAGATTAGAATATATAACCTTTTTATTTTGTTTATTCGACAGGTTGGCAAAGGCAACGGCCAAGCTGGACTCCCGCCGATTAGCGGAGGCCGTTATAATAACTCCTCTGCAGGGGTAAGTAAGATAGAGTAAACTTCTTTTCCATTATGAATTTATTTTTAATTTTATAAAATTTTATATTAATTTAACCTATTCAAATTTATATTACATTTACGTGGATTTATTTCCTAACTTAAACAATACCAATAAAATGATTTAACTGATGAGAAAGATTAGAATATATAACCCTTTTATTTTGTTTATTCGACAGGTTGGCCATAACGCTACTGTTGGCCATAACGCTACTGTTGGCAATAACGACAGAAACAGTATTCGCTTACGCCGTCCTAATGATTCGCTCACTGACAAAACTGAAATTGCAGTGGTAAGTAAGATAGAGTAACTGTCACTGATCAGCTTCTATATGTTGCTAATTACAGTAGATCAATGTTCTAAATATATTTTCTGCTTCATCAATGTTCTAAATATGTCTACCCTCTCCACTAAATTCATTGCCTTCAATATATTTTCTTCAGCATTAGCCTTGATGTCTGCCCTCTCTATTAAAATCATTTAAAAAATTAGCATATATTACAGTGTATTTATTTATTTTAAGTGATAGATAAAAAATGTATTTCCACAATTTTGATCAAATTATCAGCGTTTTAATATTCCAACATAATGCATATAACTTTTATAACTTATAATGGGTTTTCAAATAGAAGTTATAATTTTTTTTGCCACCTTATTGGATTTATTTCCTAACTTAAACAATACCAATAAAATGATTTAACTGATGAGAAAGATTAGAATATATAACCCTTTTATTTTGTTTATTCGGCAGGCTGGCAAAGGCGACAATTTGGTTCGCTTACGCAATTCTAATTCGCCCATTCACTTTTAATACTGCTTACGCCGTCCTGATGATTCGCTCACTGACCAAACTGGAATTGCAGTGGTAAGTAAGATAGAGTAACTGTCACTGATCAGCTTCTATATGTTGCTAATTAGAGTAGATCAATGTTCTAAATATATTTTCTGCTTCATCAAGCTTCATGTCTACGCTCTCCACTAAATTCATTTCCTTCAATATATTTTCTTCAGCATTAGTCTTGATGTCTGCCCTCTCTATTAAAATCATTTAAAAAATTAGCATATATTACAGTGTATTTATTTATTTTAAGTGATAGATAAAAAATGTATTTCCACAATTTTGATCAAATTATCAGCGTTTTAATATTCCAACATAATGCATATCGCTTTTATAACTTATAACTTATAATGGGTTTTCAAAATAGAAGCTATAATCTTTTTTGCCACCTTATTTGATTACAATGTTGTATGTTATGAGTGCAACAACATTGTTACATAACACATTGAGGGCATGGAAGAAGAAATATTGAATGTGGCCTTTTTATCAGCTAAAGCACAGGGAGTGGTACAAATTAATTAACGTAAATCTATATGTTAATATCATTTATTTATTTTAATTTATCCATTTTTCAGGAAAAGTACATCTCTAGATATCTTTCATTGTACTTCAGAAGAATTATTTCATATATATATATTACTATTTCTATTTTGTTAAAATTATTTTTAAATTTGATTTATAGATATAATTGAACTCAATTACTTTATACATATTATTCTAAAGCTACTATAAATAATAAAAACTAAAGAAAACTTATTTTCCATCATAAATTTATTTTTATTTTTATATTAATTTAACTATTCAAATTTATTTTGTTTATTCTACAGGATGATGAAGGACGAAACTACCGGCGAATCAAAGGGAAAGAGAAATGTTACGTCAATTAATATAGCCAAGTGCGTATATGTTGCTAATTACAGTAGATCAATGTTCTAAATATATTTTCTGCTTCAACAAGCTTGATGTCTACCCTCTCCACTAAATTCATTGCCTTCAATATATTTTCTTCAGCATTAGATAAAAAAATTATTTGCTAATTTTCGATCAAATTATGAGCTTTTAATTTTCCAACATAATGCATATTACATTTATGCAAAGCTAATGTGTCTCCATAAACATGTTATTAAAAATTGAAGATAAAACATTATGGGATGAAAGATTAATGAACATCCTTTTACAAAATCAAATGTCAATAGTAGTGATTTCTTTAGAGTATTGAGTTTTTAATTTGATTTTTTAATGTTTTTGATTCTTTAGAGTATTAAGTTTTTAATTTGATTTTTTAATGTTTTTGTTTTGTTTTGTTTTTTTAAAATTTTAGTAAGATTGGTTAAAATTACAATTTTGACTTTTAAGGTGTGCATAATCTAAACGTCTAATTTTTTTTTTTTTTTGAGATTACTGAATCTATTTACGTATTTAGAAATATATTAAGATCACAATTTCATCTAAAACTGTAATACTAGATTCCAATCAAAAAAATCAAAACATAAGAAAGTTAGACAAAACCTTTCAAACAAATTCAATTGACAAACTTTGAATTACCTTTCATATAAATAAAATTTGATATTAAAATGTTTTATTTTATTTAATATAAGTAGTGAAATATTTTATAATTTATATTTAGTTGAAATATATTTTTTTAATTTATATTTAAAAATATATATATTATATATTAATTTTATTGGAAAGAAATTATAATTTATTTTTTTATATATATTAAATTGTAAAAATTTCCCATTAGGTGAAGAGCAGACTGTGAGAGGGTGTTCTATTAAGACACTCTGTGATGTGAAGGTCACCAGTTTGAGACTCTATGGGGAAAATCCAATCATTTGTAAGGGTTGGTTAGTTTGAGACTCTGTGGGAAAAAATCCAATCATTGGTAAGGGTTGGTGTGACTCACGTAAGATGTGATCAATGGGTGATTTTGACAGCTTAGATGTCCCTAGGTCACACCCACTCAAGCCATAGGTTAGTCATGTAGTCATCTCAAGACTCACATAAACTAACAAACAAAAATTATATGTTAATTTAATCATTTTTATAAATTTTATATTAATATATTATTTTTAAAATAATATTGTAAATAAAAAGTAAAACACTAAAAAAATTAAATTAATAATTAAATTATTGCCCTGGAGGCACTCTCCAACCCAATATGGTAGAGATGTTGTAATGCCATGTTTAACAATATGATTCCTCTATTTAGAGCCACTATTGTAAGCCAAATTTGCTCACCTCAAGGTTTTAAGACCCCCATTGGGGTTCTAGTAAGTTCAAAATAGGGGAGAAGCTCCCCAATTCATAGTAAGGGGTAGTTGCTACAGAATTTAGTCACAGCTTCCACCAACAATCACAACACACAAGGTCTTATATTGAATGGTATAAATTATGCAATAGGGGCGATTAAGATGAAGAGATTTTTGAAGAATTTGGACTGTTAGGGAGAAACAACCACAAAATATGAAGAACCTAAAGTTGTAGACTTAGTAGCAATGACAAATGCCCAAAGAAATGCTTCAACATAGAGAAAAAGAAAGGATTCAGTAGCACTATGGAATCTGCACAATGGAGTTGAAGACTCCATATTCCCCAAGATTGCAATAGCAACTAGTGCTCATTAAACTTGCAAAAATTTGGAAAAAGCATACAAAAGCACAAACAGGTCAAGAATGCAAAGCTCCATATCCTTAAGAACAAGCTTGAAAGTTTGAAGCTCATGGAGAGGATTTCACTGATCAAAAGGTGGTTGAGAAGATTTTCGGAAGTCTCCCACCTTTATTTGACATGCTTGTAACAACCATACAAGAAAGTAAAGATGTGGTCCAAATTTCAATTGAAGAATTGTTAGGATCAATGTTAAATCATGAGCCAAGCATTAAAGGTAGAAATGACTCATTAGAAAATTCCTTTCAAACTCAAGCCACGATTAATAGAGGAAGAGATAGAGGTAATAGAAGCAAAGGTAGAAAATGAAGAGGATATTCTAGCAATTGAAACAACACAACAAGTCAACATGAGTAGCCATAGGATCAACCTCAGAATCAAAGAAGAAGAGGAATAAAAAAAAAGGGAAGAGGAAGGATGGACAAGTCAAATATACAATGTTATTACTGCAAGAAGTATGACCATTTTGAAAGTGAATGCAAGAAGAAATATTCATATTTGAACAAAGGAAGTGTAGATGTTTCAAGCACTAATGAAGATACAACATCTTTCATGTTTCTTACTTGTTTAGCAGCATAAGAAAAAAACAATGAAGATATTTGGTTATTTCACAATGGCTACAGTGACATGTAACATATATGTTTTTTCAATTTTTAATGAAACACTTAAATCTTACATTAAATTGCGCGATGATCATCTTGTTAATTCCTTAAGAAAAGGTATTGCTACAGTTGTAAACAAGTAGAATGAAAAGGACATTCATATTGTCTATTGTGTACAAAGTTTGAAAAAAAATCTATTAAGTGTAGTACAAATGAATGAAAATGGTTTTGAAGTCAAGTTTAAAGGTCGTACCTACACAATTCTTGACAAGCCACCCAATCAAAGAGTCATAGCAAGGATTCAAATGACCAAAAGTACAATATTTCCTCTTTTCATGAGAACTATCAAGCAATAATTATTATATGCTCATTTTGTAGAAATTTCTAATGAATCTTGGCTATGGCATCTTAAATATGGCCATTTAGCTTCTAATATTCTTGATATCTTGAAAAATAAGTCTATGGTCCTAGGTTTACTTGCAATAGATGTCCATCATAATCCATGTGAAAGTTGTATTCTTTCCAAACATCAAAGAAGCAATTTTCCGAGCACTAGAGCCTAGAGTCTACTTGAGCTAGTTCACATAGATCTTTATGGTCCAATTTAAACCCAATCAAAAGGAGGGAGTTTTTATGTTATAATATTTATTGATGATTTCAACAGAATAACATGGGCCTTCTTCATAACAAAAAGTCCGATACTTTTGTAAAATTCAAGTAATTCAAATCAATTTCAAAGAAGCAAAGTGGTAAGAAAGTTAAAGTATTAAGATCATATGGAGGAGGAGAATATGATTCTAAAGAATTTGCGGCATATTCCAGGGATCAATGTACCAAAAAGAAATTTACAACAAGGTACACTCCAGAACAAAATGGATTAGTTGAAAGGAAAAATCAAACAGTCATGAATATGGAAGGAAGCATATTGAACGCAAATAATTTGTGAAATGATTATTGCATGGAAGTTGTAACATGTTCAGTTTATATTTTGAATAGATTTCCAACCAAAAGCATCAAAGGTAGAGTTCCCTTAGAATCTTGGAGTGGTATGAAGACAAGTGCATCACACTTGAGAATATTTGGTTATGTAGCCTATGCACATATTCCATGATAAATGAGGAGGAAATTGAATGACACAATAAAAAAATGCATATTTGTTGGTTATAGTGAAGAATCAGAGACTTATAAATTGTACAATCTTGTCACCAAAAAAGCAATTATTTCAAGAGATGTTAAGTTATTTGAAGATCAAACATGGAATGATGAAGATAATAAAACAAATAGAAATCAAGTTCCTCCACATGCATTTGAACCAAGTGAAATAACAAAAGTGGAACAACCAAGACAAGGACTCCCATGACTACAAGTTCCTTTAGGAGGGGAAAATCAAGGAGGCCATAGTCCATCCTCAAGTAGTGAATCTAATCCCACCATTTCAGAGAAAACAAGAAGTTTGAGAGAAATTTATGAACAACTAGATAATGAACAAACACATTTTACCTTGTTATCCTGTCAACCAACACATTTTGAAGAAGCAATAAAAAATATAGAATGGATTGAAGCTATGAATGAAGAAATCACAACAATAGAGAAGGATGAGACATGGAGTCTTGTATATCTATCAACTGGACAAAAAAGAATTGGAGTTTTATTGGTCTATAAGACCAAGTTTAATGAAAAAAAGGAAAATTGAAAATCATAAAGCTATATTGGTAGCAAAAGGCTTTGCATAGAGTCCTATAGTGGATTGTGAATAAACTTTAATACCAGTAGTAAGGTTGGATACTGTTAGAATAGTATTAGTAATAGCAACAAAAAATTATTTGCCAATTTACAAAATGGATATCAAATCAACATTTTTAAATGGAATCTTGAAGGAAGAAGTTAATGTAGATGAAACTCCAAGATATGAAGTCAAGAGTCAAGAGTTGAAAGTTTACAAGTTAAAAAGGGCTTTGTGTGGTTTAAAACAAGCCCCCAGAGCATGGTACAACATAATTGATTCTTTTCTGCTCAACAAAGGATTCAAACACAACATTAAGGAACACACACTCTATATAATAACATGTCTAGAAGGTAATATTTTGATTGTTTGCATTTATGTTGATGATGTGATTTACACAGGAAATTTGCAGCTTGAATATTTTTAAAATGATATGGAAAAGGTATTTGAGATGACCAATACGTGAAATATTATATTGGAACAGAAGTTGGACAATATGGAAAAGGAATTTTCATTTGTTAAATAAAGTATGCAAGAGATCTTTTGAAAAGGTACAAGAGGAGTGAATGCAATCCAACAAACACACCAATTGTCCCACGAACCAAGCTAAGGAAAGATGAAAATAGTCTAGCAGTGAATTCCACTTTGTACAAGCAACTAATACACAACCTAATGTATCTCACAACAACAAGGTCTGACATAATGCATTTGGTAAACCTTATATCCATGTTTATTGATTTGTATTGGATCATTATATTAATTTTCATCCATTTTGAGGATTTTATAATTGGAAAGGTGGAGGAATTAGTTCGTAGGACCATTTTTACTAGCGGGGCCCAATTTGGTAAATTGAGGTCTGAAACCTTCTAGGAGCACTTTGAGGCATCAAATGAAATTTTTGGGGGTAAATTTTTACTTCTTTAGCATACCATATTTTCTACCTATTCTACATGTAGAGACCTTTCTAACAGTGCACATATGACCTCAATTAGAGTCGGTATGCGAAAGTTATGCCACCCAGAAGTTGACCTTCCTATTTTGGCTACAATATTTCAATAGGATGCCCATTATTCATGGGAAAGGGGATAGCTATGTAATCATGATGAAAAATATTCTAGAAGAGTCCATATTGTAAATATAGTTAGGATTTGGAGTCAAACCTAACCACTAGTAAGCTATTGGGTTGTGTTATAATCGAGGCACTAGGAGGAAAACCAGTTCCATTATTTTTCAAGGCATTTTGTTCCATAGACACGCAGAGTTGCCAAGAGGGACAGGGAGAGAGTACATAGAGAGGATTTGTGCACTCGAGTATCCCACAGGCTATAGACCTTATTTATACTTGCAACCTTCTTCTACTCAGTGAAAGGGATTAGAGCGACCATACCTTCTAGCTAGATTTTCTCTCGAAAGCATTTCCCTGGATATATTGTGTCAATAATGATTTTTTATATTTTATTTTTTTATCCTCTAATTTTACGCATAATTATAATTTGCATGCACAAGTAATAAAAAATAATTTATAGATCCATAAATCTAAATAGAAACAAACCTTATAGTGTAAATTTAGGATTTTGAAGTGTAACTTATAAGATCTATTGTGATGAATTGTACAGTGGAATATCAATGGAAGTTTAAAAATAATATTTTTATGAGAGCAGGTTTATTTTGGCATATTACAAACATTTTTAAGGGATCTAGATTGTCTAAGCCAAAAGTCGTGAAACCCAAGTCGTAGTTGACAAATTTGTGAATATCCCTCTTAATCCTACATAGGAGAGGACTTCTTAGTTACAAGCACAAGTTTTAGATATAAACCATAACATGAATCTCCTCATGGTAGCCTTGACCAACAAGCTCAGGTTATTTAGAGAATATGTGGTTTCTAATGCAAAGGCCTAATTAGAGGGGAGATCAAGAGATTAGGAAGAAATAAAGGAGTCAAAGAATGAACCCGAAAGATATCACCCCCGTTTGAGTGTTGTGAACCTTTCACAGTCCTTGTTCAAAATGGAACCAAAGGTAGATATCAAGTAGTACCAAGGTGAGATCGACACCCAGGAGTTAAATCACTGGTTGTGGAAATTATAATTTCATTTGCATGGATGAAATTAGAGGGTCATGCCTTGACCTTGTTATCACTTGGAACTATAGTTCATGTATATAAGGTTGTCCATAAGTTTTTATAAAGTCTTGAAGTCTTGTAAATAGGTTTATTAGTATATGTCAATTTCAAATTTGAAATTCAAGAGCTATTGATGTGAATTCGTGTAAAGGAAAAATCATTAGACACCCTCCATCATTGTTAGTTAAAGCATGTCATGTCATTGGTACTTTGCGCAGTTTCGCAGCGCGGGTATGATGTCTTTGGTACTTGCGCAGTTTCGCAGCGCGGGTGTGATTGGTCAGTTTAGCTGCGAAATAATGTTTTCGTGTTTTCGCAGCACTCTGTTTGTCAGCGATTTCGTAGCGCATCCTGTTAAATTTGAACTGCCCGCGCTACGAAATCGGGGTTTCAGGGTTTTTTGCAGCGTTTTTCTCTGAATGTCAAATCTGAGAGTAGTGAGTCACAAGTCCGTTCATGATTGTCATTTCACACCTTCTCCATGTCATGATAAGCCATTATTTCGCCATAAGGTCCGAAGTCATGTAGTTGTGTGTCAGTTTAGAGGATGTTATAAGAGGTGGTCATTTCATAATGGGTTCTTCATATCATATGAACATGTTTGCTATATGAAAAGCTCAAGCTTTTATTTAAACGGACTACTGCAAGCGAGCCTGCTCTCCAAAGCTGAAGATTGTTTTCGTGCTACAAGCCACCATCAGTCCCTTGTGTAAAAATACTCAAAGAAGCATGGAAAGAAAGGAACACCGTTCTGGTAAATGTGTGAGGACAGAGCCGGAGGGGTTAGATGTTACTCTCAGGGATGAGGAGGTAGCAAAGGCATTTCGAAGTGCTGGCTGCTGGCGATTTTGCGAAAAATTGAAGGGAGGACATGCAGAAGTGACCAAGGCTTTCGCATTAAACTTCACTGGACTGAATTCGAAGGTGGCCATGTTGGAGTTTCCGGTGTCCCCTGAAGTTATTTCCACTGTCACAGAAATCCCGAGGGGTGGCCAAGAATGGTTCAAGAACTTCAAGTTTGACATGGGTCCATGCAAAGAGTTTTTGAAGGCACCTTATGTAGATGAAGATCTCACCAAAGCAGTCCCAAGGAGTTATCTAAAGGAGAATTATGCTATGCTATTGACATGTATCCAGAAGTACCTGACATGTGAGGGTAGGTACAATAAAGTTTACTCCTACCACTTCAAACTTCTGTTACACTTCACTGGTAAGAGTTCAATAGACATACCTTTTTACTTGTTCAGGAGTATTAGCAAAATGTGTGATAAGATTCAGTTAAAGAAAGATGCTTATGAAACATCCCTTTTTCATCATGGTCTAGTAAAATTGTTGGTGTTGGATAGTTTACAAAAAATTGGTAAAGACTGGGATTCATTTGTGTTTATGGCCGGTTTCCCAAGCAAAACAGGCCTCACTCCATTACCTGTAAGAGAAAGAGAAGAAAGGAGTGAGGAACCTACTTTGGCTGAACTTAGGTTAGAAGTGACAGACCATAAGAAGCCTAAAGCTAAAACAAAGAAATCAGAGAGGTCTGTAGCAGTTAAAGAAACACCTGAAGCATCAATGAAGAGAACTCCTAAGCCAGCAGTTAAAGAAACACCTGAAGCATCAGTAGATAAAACTCCTAAATCATCTAGAGTATCTGAAAAGGAAACCCCTAAGTCATCACCTAAGGAAACACCTCAGTCATCAAAACAGAAGACTCACAAAAGAAAAGATGAAACTAAATCCAGTGAAGTTGAAAGGGTTTCAAGGGTGAGAACTAGAGGCCAACTAAGCAAAGAGAAAGGAAAGTCAGTCCCTGTGGAAGAAAGTCCTATTTCAAAGGGTAGTTTAAATGACTTACTTGAAGCCATTGAACTAGAGCAAGATCATCCAATACAAATTGAACCACTTGAACTTGAGCAAGATCAATTGGTACCACCAATGCATATTGATCTAACTCAGTCCTCACCTGAAAGTTCTAAAAAGTCAAGGGCTTCTAAAAGGTTAAAGTTTGAAGAACCAAGTGAAGAATATGCCTTTAAACCACGCAGACCAGTGACTAGAAGGCAAATTAAAGAAGTAGAGAAAGCTCAGAAAGAGAAAGCACCTTTGGAAATGCCTAGGACAGAGGCACTTGAAATCTTCTCTGAAATAGTTCAAGCAGCCAAAAGCAAGAACAAGGATAATAAGGTTGTTATCAGTCAAAGTGGAAATGTGATTGCTATTAAGAAACAAGCTGGAGCAACAAAGGAAGAAATACCTCAGGTTCAAAATATTTTTAAGGAAAAGGCAGTAAGATATACAAGTTATAAGAAAGCTGTAATGAAGGGCAAAACAAGTTTGATCAGTCAAGCTGGCTCGGTATCTGATGCATATGTGTGGACAGTGCCAGCTCTGAAGCAGGCAAAAATCATGAAACAAATGAATACAAGTTTAAGAGCAGAAAACAAGATGTTAAAGGAAGAAGTCAGCAGCTTGAAAGGAAAGCTAGGCAAACTAGCTAAATGATCCAAGGACAAATGTGCTTTCCAAATTTTGGTATATTTTGGCTGTCAACATTTTAAAGCTTTTTGAGACTTTTTGATGTCCTTACACCTGTGTAGAATGACTGAAGAAATCACAGAGTTAAGTTATTGTTGCTTTAAGGTTCATATGCTTAGTTTTGATTACCTACAGCAGTTTCGTAGCGCGCTACGAAACTGCTGTAGATGACTGTTTATGTTGAAAACTTGAGTTTGAATGCTGAGGTCAGCAAATATTTAAAGGGATGACTTAATGCCAGCATAGAGACTATAGAAAGTCAGTCATATGTTTAAAAAGGATGCCAGGTGTAAGTATTCGAAGAAAAGGTGAAATTTTGTCTTTTGTTGAAAGTTTCACTTTATGTCCGAATTTTTAGGGTTATGATAGAGCTGCCGAGGTGTTAAATGGTACACCTGTTCAGTTATGGGATGGCCAGATCATTGGTTTTCTTCAGTCATACGGGACTATCAGGGGATTAAATGACTTGATACATGATCATTAATGCATGAACACTAATGGGAGGCAGAAACCGTGAATATAGGGCTCATATTCTTATTGGTTGATGAATCATCTACACATCAGGCATCCGAAGCGGCTCATCCATTGAATGTGTTTTCAGTTTGGTTTGGTTATTATTGAAGTGCTACAGGTGGCAAGCTTCAAGAACGCAGCAAAGTATACGAGGAGATAGACTTGAAGTGTCAATGTAATGGAGTCCTCTGTTTTCGTAGCACAATATCTCTTGTAATTAATTAGTTTGTTTATGATATAGTTAAGGTCATTAATGACAGAATTCCGAGCTCCCTTCATGCTTGTTGAGGAGTCTCAGGTAGTAGTGTTTTGATTGGCTATATATAGAAATAACTCTTATGTAAAAAAGGTTGGACATTTTATAGAAAAACAGAGTTGTTTTGGGCCATTGTAAGACCTTTTTGACAGTAATAGTAAAACAGTGTTGTTCTCTACTCAAGATTCTCGATGGATTGTTATGTTCAAATATAATGATGGTGTTTTATACTTTATGTTCTTTTATAGTCTTGTTGTAACACAATCACTCAGAATTCATAATCCTATGCTCTGACTTCCTGTGTGTTTGGCAAGCTATGTTTTGGTGAAGTATGTTTGACATATAATGCAAAGAGCCTTAACTTCCATGAGATCACTATGTTTTCCTTGTTTACTTAATATATGAGACTCCATAGCCCAATGAGAACCAGTTTGATATGTTTCCAACCAGCTTTGCTTTCATGAATGAATAAAGAGTTAGCCATCTTTTGTAGTGAATGATTTTTATCAAGAGTGTGTGAGAGAGCCCTCTCTGATCAAAGAGGCTAAGCTTTGATCTAAAGATAGGTTGAAAGAGTTACATGAAATCTTGCTTGGTTGCAGCCCTCAGTAGTGATTTTGTGATAACATTTTGGTGCGTCTGCCGGGAGCTTAAGATTGAATTTCTGAAGGTAGCAGGAGTTCAAATGATTTTCGAGGCTGCATTCTACCTTGGTGACTCCATTTGTTCTTTAAAAGTTTAAAGGTGGCTTCGAAAGGAAGGTACACAAGGAGTAACCCTGATCCAAATCCACCTAGTCCTGTGGAAAATCCTAATATCATCTCAAGGAGTAAACAAAGATTCTCTGATATACCAGGTACTTCAAGTATTTCAAAGTCATTATTTCCTGAGTTTTCTAGAAGTCCTGAGAATAAACTTGTTGATGATAAAGTTCAAGAGGTCATATTAAGGTCTGAAAATGAAGAAGAATTAATTGGTATTATTTTGGATCTACAAAAGAGAGGTATTGATACTTCTTCTTTAATTTCACAAAAAGATAAAGAGGAGTTTTGGGAAATTGTTTCTTCTGAGCTATTATTAGAGAAAGAGGATTTAAAACAGCTCAAGGAGCTTGACCCTTTCGAAATTCTGCTTAACTCAAAGATTGGTTTACCTCTCCCAAATTGGAGTTCTTTTGTTAGTGGTTTACAAAGTCCTAATAGCCCTTTTCGTACCCATATTTTGTCCTCTGCCTCTGCAAGTCCAAATAGCCCTCAGGCCACATTTCATACTGGTTCTGGTCATAGCATACCTATTGTCACTCTTCCTCCTTTCATTATGGCCGTACCTGCTAGGTATGCTCCTTTGGCTCTTCCTGCTGTTCTGCATGATTTACCAAATAAATATGCTGCTAGGATTCCAACATGGGGAGGAGATGAAGACATTACAGCTGAAGAGCATGTGGATAGATTCAATGACTTTATTGATAGGTATGAAGTGGATGATGAAGATGTCAAATTGAGATTGTTTGCTCAGTCTTTCATTGGAGAGGTCAGGAAATGGTTCAAAGCCTTGGGAGCTGGTAGCATTCACAGTTGGGCTGAGTTTGAAGATAGCTTTCTGAGGAAATGGGGAAATAGAACTAATCCAGTTCAGGCCCTCACTGAATACAATAATTTAAGAAGAGCTCCAGATGAGACTATTCAAAATTTTTCTAAGAGGTTTAATAAGATTTATAATTCTATTCCAGCTCACTTGAAACCTCCTGGAGCCTTGGCACAATTAAGATATGCTGAGTCCTTTGATTCTGACTTTTCTCTCTTACTCAGAGAAAGAGAGTCTGCTACATTGGCTGACATGCAAAATGATGCTATTAAAGTGGAGGTGAATATACTTGCTGCTAAAAAGTCTAAGATGGCTAAAACTAAGATAAAGGAAGAGGAAAGGCCTTCTACTTCTGCTCAAGAGGATAAATTTGAAACCATGATGAAGACTATGGAGAAATTGATGGACCAATTAGCACTTGGGAATACTGCTGCTCCTCAAGCACAACAAGAACCTCGGTTTAGAAATCCTCAGTTTAGAAGGCCTCAAAATCAGCAAAGGCCAAGGGAGAATAGAAATCAACAAGCTGATCCTCCTGTAAGACCTCCATTTCAGCAAAATATGGTAGAAGGAGAGGAAGAGCCTGAGGAACCTGAAGAATCTATTCATTGTCTTGGTGAAGAAGATTCAGAGATCTTTTTAACAAAGGAGGAACATGATGAGTCTAGCCAACAAAAAGCCGAGGAAGAACCTTCAGATTTCTTAAAGGGTTATCAGCATGCCATATTTGAAATTCAAAAGCAATACAACCTCAGAAATAGAGATGTCCCCATTACAGCAAATAAGGGTCAGCCTAAGAAGAATGTTTCAAAAGCAGTGGAAGACAAAAAAGAAAAGTCAAAACAAACTGATGAAAAAGGTGATACTCCTATTGAGAAGAAGGATAATCAAACTCTTGCTCTTCCTAAGGAAATCGAGAGGTCTACTCTTGTGTTCAATATAGAAAATGAGATTGCTAAAATCAAAATATCAGTCCCATTTAATGAAATTTTGAAAGTAAACAAGTATAGAAGTAAGATTGTGGAAATGCTTAATTCTCCCCCAGGAGGAGCTGATATTTTAAATTTGCAAGAAGATAATCCTATCATTTGTTTAGGCCCAAGGCTTGAAGATGAGCAGAATGATGAATTTCCTCCTTTTTATATAAGCATCAATATACATGAGATGACTCTTCATAATGCCATGTTGGACTCAGGAGCATCTCATAACCTTATGCCCAAAGTCATTATGGAAAGGTTAGGATTGGAAGTGACCAGACCTTATAAAGACTTATTTTCTTTTGATTCAAAGAGGGTTCATTGTATTGGGTTAATTAAGGATGTGGTTGTGGCACTCACACAAATCCCAGCTAAAACCACTGTCATGGATATTGTTGTGGCTGATGTTCCACCTAAATTTGGAATATTACTCTCGAGGTCATGGGCAGCCAAAATTAAAGGTACCATGCAAATGGATTTGACTTATGCTACTATTCCAGTATTTGGAGAGCAGAGAAGATTATACTGTGAAACAAGGATGGCATATATGGTGAGTAGCAAGGATAAACCACAAAATTTTCCCATTTATTCTTGTGACACAGGCTTGGGATCAGCTATTCTATTTAATGAATAAGTGGGAGAAGAATCACAGAAAGAAAGAGCAGAAAATCAGTGTGAAGAGTTGCAGCAAAGTAATGAAGAAGATATTTCTGGTTGCTGGTCTTTGTATTTTGATGGAGCAGCAGGGAAGGAAGGTGCTGGCGCTGGAATTTGGATCATGAGTCCAGCTGATGAAAGTAAGTTTCTGTCTTATAAACTCAATTTTGATTGCACAAATAACATGGCCGAGTATGAGTCCTTGGTTTTAGGCTTAGAAAATTTGATTGAGTTTAAGGCAAAGAACATTGCTGTGTATGGAGATTCTGAGCTAGTTATAAAGCAAGTTCAAGGTGCTTATCAAACAAAAGATGCAAGAATGAGAGCTTATAGGAACTTGGTGTTAGAATTGTTGGAGAAATTTCAATCATATACTTTCAATATCAAAACCAGAGAGCAGAATTCCATGGCAGATTCTCTTGCTGTAGCAGCTAGTCTTTTTGTCATTCCCAAACATGCTTCTGATAGTTATGAAGTGAAAGTCCGCCATAGGCCAGTAATCCCTGATAATATATTAAATTGGCAAGTCTTTGAAGATGACCAGCAGGTGAAAAGTTTCCTAGAATTGAAAGGAGAATTTGAGCATTGTCAAATTGATCAGCAAAAGATGTTAGTAGAAACAAAAGAAAAGTCTGAGGTGTTACAGCTGCAAAATAATCTTATTCCTAAAGGTCTGATTCCACTTGAGAAGCTTTTTGATCAAAATGATGTCTTTAAGGCGCCAAGGTTGCAAGCAAATGAAGAAGAGATAGAGAACTGCAATCTAGGTGATTTAGTAGCGCCTAAATTGATCAAAATTTCAAAATTTTTATCAGCTGATCTAAAGGTTAAGTACATTGATCTAATGAAGAGGTTCATTGATGTGTTTGCATGGAATTATACTGATCTCAAACAATATGATTCCTCAGTTATACAACATACAATCCCAATCAAGCCAAATGAGAAACCTTTTAAGCAAAAATTGAGAAGAATAAATCCTCTGCTAATGCCTTTAATTGAGAAAGAAGTCAAGAAGCTATTTGATGCAAAGATTATTGTTCCTATCAGATTTTCAAATTGGTTAGCCAACTTGGTACCAGTTAGGAAAAAGAACGGAGAAATAAGGATTTGCATAGACTTTAGGAATTTGAACAAGGCTTCACTGAAAGACAATTATCCTCTTCCTAAAATGGATCTTATGTTGCAGAATATTGTAGGCTCTCAAAGAATGTCAATGTTAGATGGCTTTTCAGGATACAATCAAATCCTTGTTCATCCAGAGGATCAGGAGAAGACAACTTTTACTACACCATGGGGCACCTTTATGTATGCTAAGATGCCTTTTGGCCTCATGAATGCAGGGGCGACTTTCCAAAGGGCTATGGACATTGCTTTTGCAGAGGAGAAAGATAAATCAGTAGTGGTATACCTTGATGATATCACAGTCTTTTCAAAGAGAGAGGAAGATCATTTAAAGCATCTTGAAAAGATACTATTGAAGTGTAGAAGGTTTGGCATTTCTTTGAACCCAACTAAAAGTATCTTTGCTTTGACTTCTGGTAAGTTGCTTGGGCATATCATTTCTCAAGAAGGCATTAAGATAGATCCAAATAGAGTCAGTGCTATTTCAAGGCTGGATTTGCCAAGAAGCAAGAAAGAGGTTCAGTCTTTTCTTGGTAAAGTTAATTTTGTTAGGAGGTTCATTCCCAACTTTGCAGAGGTGGTTAAGCACATCACAAAAATGCTAAAGAAAGGAGCAGACTTCAAGTGGACAGCTGAGGCAAGAAAGTCATTTGAAGAAATTAAAAAAGCACTCACTCAAGCGCCAGTTCTTATTAGCCCTGATTTCTCCAAGGAATTTTTAATATTCACCTATGCCTCTGAGGATACAATTGCTGGAGTTCTTTTACAGAAAGGAAATCAAGGTACTGAGCAGCCTATCTCATTCTTTAGTAAAACATTGGCAAATGCTGAATTAAAGTATAACATTTTAGAAAAGCAAGCATATGCTTTGGTAAAGGCAATCAAAGATTTTAGAATCTATGTGCTACATTCTCATATTATTGCATTTGTGCCAAGTGCTGTTATTAAAGAAATTCTCACACAAGCAGACCCGGATGGTAAAAGAGGGAAATGGATAGCCAAATTGCTGGAATATGATATTGAAATTAGGCCAACTAAATTGGTGAAGGGTCAAGGGTTGGCAGAGCTGCTAACTCACTCAAATCTAGACTGCAGTGACATTAATTTTAATGCAGAAATATCAGAAATTTTTGAAGAAGAGGAAGAGTTGGTTCAAATTAATGAAAAATTTCTGATATCTGAATGGTATAAGGATGTCTCATTTGTTCTACAGCACAACAGAGCCCCTGACAATCTTTCCAAGTCTAGAGCTCGTTTCATCAAGCTGAAATCCCTTAGATATTTTGTTTATGAGCAGAATTTATTTTGGAAGGATGCTGGAGGAATTCTATTAAGTTGTTTGATTGAAGAGGAGGCTGATAGGGTGATTGAGGAATTTCATAAGGGAGATTGTGGAGGCCACCATTATTGGAAGGCTACTGCTAATAAAATATTGAGAGCCGGGTATTTTTGGCCCACCATGTTCAAAGATATTTATAAAAAGGTTGCAGCCTGTCATGAATGTCAGTTATTTGAAGGTAAAAGGAAGCTCATGCCTATGCCTCTAGTTCCTATTTATGTAGAAGCGCCCTTTCAGCAGTGGGGGCTAGATTTTATAGGTGAGATACATCCCTCTTCATCAGGCCAACATCGGTGGATACTTACAGCCACTGATTATTTCACAAAGTGGATAGAGGCAGTACCAACTAGACAAGCTAATGATGCAGTCATTATTTCCTTCTTAGAGAACAATATTTTATCAAGGTTTGGATGTCCACTCAAGCTTATCACAGATAATGCTCAGGCTTTTAAGTCTAAGAGAATGATAAACTTTTGCCACCAATACCATATTTCTCTTGGTCACTCAACAACCTATTATCCACAAGGCAACGGTCTAGCTGAAAGTTCAAATAAGAGTCTTGTGAGGATTATCAAAAAATTGCTGCAAGAAAACAAGAAAACTTGGCACTTGAAACTGAAGTATGCATTGTGGGCTGATCGCATATGCACTAAAAGATCTATTGGAACCTCACCTTATGAACTTGTGTATGGAGCAGAAGCTATTTTTCCAACGTCTCTTGGTGTCCCAGTTATGAAATTAATTCAAGGACTTGAAGAAGAGCCAAATGCCATACAGCGGAGGATTAATCAATTGATAGCATTACAAGAGAAAAGGAATGAAGTGGTTGAAGATTATCAACAAAATCAGAATAGAGTCAAGAGGGCTTTTGACAAGAAGATTAAAGATGTGACCTTTCAGATTGATGACAAGGTTTTGAAGTGGGAAGCCAAGATTGAAGAAAAGGGCAAACATGGAAAATTTGAGAATTTATGGAAGGGGCCATATTTGATCTCTGCTTTCCATGGAAACAATACTTATATTTTACAAGAAGTTGATGGATCACAGTATGCTGGTGGGCCTGTCAATGGCAGGTTCTTAAAGCATTATTATCAGTGAAAAATATGCCAAGTAATCCATGATCATTGTAAATAATCATTGTTTTTGAAGTGTTTTGTGTTAGTAATAAGTGACAAGCTGAACTAGAAGACTTTAGCCCGAGGAGAAGGCCCACAAGGTTTGAAAGGAATGCTTGTCAGCCAGATGTGAGTGTAATAAATGGATAAGGCACTGGTACTACGTGTTCTTAGTGTACCACAGGGGCACACTATCCCTAGTGGAGCCACTGTTATCACTTGGAACTATAGTTCATGTATATAAGGTTGTCCATAAGTTTTTATAAAGTCTTGAAGTCTTGTAAATAGGTTTATTAGTATATGTCAATTTCAAATTTGAAATTCAAGAGCTATTGATGTGAATTCGTGTAAAGGAAAAATCATTAGACACCCTCCATCATTGTTAGTTAAAGCATGTCATGTCATTGGTACTTTGCGCAGTTTCGCAGCGCGGGTGTGATTGGTCAGTTTAGCTGCGAAATAATGTTTTCGTGTTTTCGCAGCGCTCTGTTTGTCAGCGATTTCGTAGCGCATCCTGTTAAGTTTGAACTGCTCGCGCTACGAAATCGGGGTTTCAGGTTTTTTTGCAGCGTTTTTCTCTGAATGTCAAATCCGAGAGTAGTGAGTCACAAGTCCGTTCATGATTGTCATTTCACACCTTCTCCATGTCATGATAAGCCATTATTTCGCCATAAGGTCCGAGGTCATGTAGTTGTGTGTCAGTTTAGAGGATGTTATAAGAGGTGGTCATTTCATAATGGGTTCTTCATATCATATGAACGTGTTTGCTATATGAAAAGCTCAAGCTTTTATTTAAACGGACTACTGCAAGCGAGCCTGCTCTCCAAAGCTGAAGATTGTTTTCGTGCTACAAGCCACCATCAGTCCCTTGTGTAAAAATACTCAAAGAAGCATGGAAAGAAAGGAACACCGTTCTGGTAAATGTGTGAGGACAGAGCCGGAGGGGTTAGATGTTACTCTCAGGGATGAGGAGGTAGCAAAGGCATTTCGAAGTGCTGGCTGCTGGCGATTTTGCGAAAAATTGAAGGGAGGACATGCAGAAGTGACCAAGGCTTTCGCATTAAACTTCACTGGACTGAATTCGAAGGTGGCCATGTTGGAGTTTCCGGTGTCCCCTGAAGTTATTTCCACTGTCACAGAAATCCCGAGGGGTGGCCAAGAATGGTTCAAGAACTTCAAGTTTGACATGGGTCCATGCAAAGAGTTTTTGAAGGCACCTTATGTAGATGAAGATCTCACCAAAGCAGTCCCAAGGAGTTATCTAAAGGAGAATTATGCTATGCTATTGACATGTATCCAGAAGTACCTGACATGTGAGGGTAGGTACAATAAAGTTTACTCCTACCACTTCAAACTTCTGTTACACTTCACTGGTAAGAGTTCAATAGACATACCTTTTTACTTGTTCAGGAGTATTAGCAAAATGTGTGATAAGATTCAGTTAAAGAAAGATGCTTATGAAACATCCCTTTTTCATCATGGTCTAGTAAAATTGTTGGTGTTGGATAGTTTACAAAAAATTGGTAAAGACTGGGATTCATTTGTGTTTATGGCCGGTTTCCCAAGCAAAACAGGCCTCACTCCATTACCTGTAAGAGAAAGAGAAGAAAGGAGTGAGGAACCTACTTTGGCTGAACTTAGGTTAGAAGTGACAGACCATAAGAAGCCTAAAGCTAAAACAAAGAAATCAGAGAGGTCTGTAGCAGTTAAAGAAACACCTGAAGCATCAATGAAGAGAACTCCTAAGCCAGCAGTTAAAGAAACACCTGAAGCATCAGTAGATAAAACTCCTAAATCATCTAGAGTATCTGAAAAGGAAACCCCTAAGTCATCACCTAAGGAAACACCTCAGTCATCAAAACAGAAGACTCACAAAAGAAAAGATGAAACTAAATCCAGTGAAGTTGAAAGGGTTTCAAGGGTGAGAACTAGAGGCCAACTAAGCAAAGAGAAAGGAAAGTCAGTCCCTGTGGAAGAAAGTCCTATTTCAAAGGGTAGTTTAAATGACTTACTTGAAGCCATTGAACTAGAGCAAGATCATCCAATACAAATTGAACCACTTGAACTTGAGCAAGATCAATTGGTACCACCAATGCATATTGATCTAACTCAGTCCTCACCTGAAAGTTCTAAAAAGTCAAGGGCTTCTAAAAGGTTAAAGTTTGAAGAACCAAGTGAAGAATATGCCTTTAAACCACGCAGACCAGTGACTAGAAGGCAAATTAAAGAAGTAGAGAAAGCTCAGAAAGAGAAAGCACCTTTGGAAATGCCTAGGACAGAGGCACTTGAAATCTTCTCTGAAATAGTTCAAGCAGTCAAAAGAAAGAACAAGGATAATAAGGTTGTTATCAGTCAAAGTGGAAATGTGATTGCTATTAAGAAACAAGCTGGAGCAACAAAGGAAGAAATACCTCAGGTTCAAAATATTTTTAAGGAAAAGGCAGTAAGATATACAAGTTATAAGAAAGCTGTAATGAAGGGAAAAACAAGTTTGATCAGTCAAGCTGGCTCGGTATCTGATGCATATGTGTGGACAGTGCCAGCTCTGAAGCAGGCAAAAATCATGAAACAAATGAATACAAGTTTAAGAGCAGAAAACAAGATGTTAAAGGAAGAAGTCAGCAGCTTGAAAGGAAAGCTAGGCAAACTAGCTAAATGATCCAAGGACAAATGTGCTTTCCAAATTTTGGTATATTTTGGCTGTCAACATTTTAAAGCTTTTTGAGACTTTTTGATGTCCTTACACCTGTGTAGAATGACTGAAGAAATCACAGAGTTAAGTTATTGTTGCTTTAAGGTTCATATGCTTAGTTTTGATTACCTACAGCAGTTTCGTAGCGCGCTACGAAACTGCTGTAGATGACTGTTTATGTTGAAAACTTGAGTTTGAATGCTGAGGTCAGCAAATATTTAAAGGGATGACTTAATGCCAGCATAGAGACTATAGAAAGTCAGTCAGATGTTTAAAAAGGATGCCAGGTGTAAGTATTCGAAGAAAAGGTGAAATTTTGTCTTTTGTTGAAAGTTTCACTTTATGTCCGAATTTTTAGGGTTATGATAGAGCTGCTGAGGTGTTAAATGGTACACCTATTCAGTTATGGGATGGCCAGATCATTGGTTTTCTTCAGTCATACGGGACTATCAGGGGATTAAATGACTTGATACATGATCATTAATGCATGAACACTAATGGGAGGCAGAAACCGTGAATATAGGGCTCATATTCTTATTGGTTGATGAATCATCTACACATCAGGCATCCGAAGCTGCTCATCCATTGAATGTGTTTTTAGTTTGGTTTGGTTATTATTGAAGTGCTACAGGTGGCAAGCTTCAAGAACGCATCAAAGTATACGAGGAGATAGACTTGAAGTGTCAATGTAATGGAGTCCTCTGTTTTCGTAGCACAATATCTCTTGTAATTAATTAGTTTGTTTATGATATAGTTAAGGTCATTAATGACAGAATTCCGAGCTCCCTTCATGCTTGTTGAGGAGTCTCAGGTAGTAGTGTTTTGATTGGCTATATATAGAAATAACTCTTATGTAAAAAAGGTTGGACATTTTATAGAAAAACAGAGTTGTTTTGGGCCATTGTAAGACCTTTTTGACAGTAATAGTAAAACAGTGTTGTTCTCTACTCAAGATTCTCGATGGATTGTTATGTTCAAATATAATGATGGTGTTTTATACTTTATGTTCTTTTATAGTCTTGTTGTAACACAATCACTCAGAATTCATAATCCTATGCTCTGACTTCCTGTGTGTTTGGCAAGCTATGTTTTGGTGAAGTATGTTTGACATATAATGCAAAGAGCCTTGACTTCCATGAGATCACTATGTTTTCCTTGTTTACTTAATATATGAGACTCCATAGCCCAATGAGAACCAGTTTGATATGTTTCCAACCAGCTTTGCTTTCATGAACGAATAAAGAGTTAGCCATCTTTTGTAGTGAATGATTTTTATCAAGAGTGTGTGAGAGAGCCCTCTCTGATCAAAGAGGCTAAGCTTTGATCTAAAGATAGGTTGAAAGAGTTACATGAAATCTTGCTTGGTTGCAGCCCTCAGTAGTGATTTTGTGATAACAGACCTGTTGGGAAAATCACATTGAGACCTTGAGTTTGGAGGGAGATCCTCTAGTGACCAAGTGGGAGGACTTTAAAACCCTAACAAAGTCACAATTTTACCCCATCGGGTATGTAGATGATAATGGATCCAATAACACTACTTAAGGTAGAAGCAAGGGCAGAGTGTACATGAGTAAACCAAAAAATTAAAAAAGATGGAAATAATGTTGGATATGTCCTCAAAGAATCCAAATGTACTCCTCAAGTATATAGGGGCTCTACGCATCCATTTGTAGAAGAAAGTTATGCAATTCAATTCCATATTGGTGGATGAGGGTTGTGTATGAGAATAGCACCTAGAAAACATAGGCTAGAAGAAAGAGAAATCAAGTAGATCGAAGCAGAAGGAGAACCAAGGCACTTATAAGGAGGGGAAGAAGAAGTGGAAAGGAGGAAAATACAAAAGGATGACAACCATAACACACCAGTGAAAAGATCCCAACAACCAATACAACCAATGTTATGCTGACCATATTAAAGAGGAGAAGTGCTGAAGTTGCATCCAAAGTTTAACCCAAGGAATAAAAAGAAAGATAATAAGAAGAATCTCATGGTCACTAATTTGAGAAACTAGATTAAAGTAAATTAATGTGGATGAGAAGATCACCTGTACATCAGTGGAGAAGGAGGTAAATTTGAGTAGCTTTCAACAATAAGAAGATAATGAAAATACAAGGCTATTGCATATAAAGATACATGTTAGGAAGACAAAGTTTGACACTCTATTTGACTCAGTATTGTAGGTGAATCTCATTGCAATAGAGATTATAAAAAAATTTGGATTGGAATCTCATGATCATCCAATCCCATATCCATTGGGACAGGTAAATCAGGATGTGTTTGAAAGTAAGTAGGTTCGATCTTCATAATGACGTGTAATTGTGATTTTATGTAAACGATGTAAAGAAGAAAAATAAAATTATTATTGTAATGATTGCCTCATGGGTTTCATTAGCTAGGAATTTTATCTTTAAATGGCTCCCATTGTGACCCTTTAGGATTTGTCATCTAGTCATAAAATTCAAAGAGAGTCGATGTCATGTATGAAGAACCCTTCTTGGGCATGTTACAAATGTATATTAGTATATAGGATAGTCTAGTAGCCCTACAAGACATGCACATATTATTCTTCTTCAAGTCGGCCTCAAGATAAAATAAATAACAGATGTTCGCTTCACCTACTGGAGACACAACTGTTCATATGTTCATGTCAGCTTATTTACTTTAGACCAAAACTATATATACAGGGCTAGGGTCTTTGCATCATAAGAATATAGAACTCGAGCTAACACAGATAGGCAGAAATTCAAGTCTTTTTCTAAAACAAGTTTGGACATTACAGTGGAGACATTGTTGGAAATAATACTGAGAGGGGGGGGGGGGTGAATCAGTATTAGTCAAATCAATAACTTTTTCCTTTCAAACTCTTAGTTATATATGCTACATGAATGAAGGTAACTTGCGTGTACATGCAACTTTCTTTAAAGAAACCAACGTATATCCAACAAACTTATGAGCCAGTTAATTCATCATTCGTTGGTCTTTAATCAGTGCATCAATACTTTATTTCCCATATAAATAGTAACCATGTGAAGTAATAACAAAATAAACCATCACACATAAGAAACACACATGAACACCAAGATTTAAGGCGGAAACCCAATGTGGGACAAAAACCACTTGTTGCTTACTTCTTTTAATATAAGAAAAACATGTTTACAATCTTGTACTGGTGCAAACTCATTCCAATACGTAGGCACCCACCTGTAGAAGACTACAACCTTCTCTCGTTCTCCAGCTTTTACTGGAAGGGAGCTACAACCCACTAGCTCTTGTACTGGCTGATCCATTTAGTACGTAGCTGTTGGCCTACAGAAGGCTCCAACCTTCACTCATTTTCCAGTTGCTACAAGAAAGGAGCTCCAACCCCTTGGCTCTTGTACTAGTCGATCCATTTACTAGTATGTAGGCACTAGCCTACAGAAGGCTCCAACCTTCACTTGTTTTCCAGCTGCTACTGGAAGGGAGCTCCAACCCAGTGGCTCTTGTACTGATAGATAAGTTTACTTGTACGTAGGCGTCAACCTATAGAAGGCTACGACCGTCTCTCTTCCTCCAGGGACCACATTTCATAAATTTTCAGACTGGATACTCCTGGAACACAACACCACAATCTGAAGGCCTCGTTTCATCAATTTTTCAGATCTGCAAATACTAACTTAAAAAATTCACAACTATTCCAGACTTCAGTAATACCTAGATCATAACCTTTGCAGAATAAAACATGCGTCAATATTCAGATCTAGACTATCCACTATCAAACCACATAATGATAATTCATTACAGGTCTTATGATGCTGATCCATCATCCATCATCAACCACTTAGGTGCATTCTTAGTTAAGATCAAGTAAAGCATCATAAACCCATAACTTGCATATTTGATCTAACTCTTCATAAGATATTCAATACTTGCACACTTTTGCCTAATGATTTTCTCCTCCTTATATAATTTTAGGCCTTTCCCAATACCTCAGACCAAAACCACTTAGGACCAATACCTTAGACCAAAACCACTTAGGACCAATACCTCGGACCAATACCTCGGACCAAATACCTCAGACCAATACCTTGGACCAAAAGGTCGGACCAAATACCTCGGACCAATACCTTGGACCAAAATCTTGGTTTTCCATACCATACACGCTTTTCCTTCTGTGAAAGTGCGTGCATACGTATATGCTCCTTTTGTTCTGTTAACCCGCATGTATACGCTACTTGGAAAAATGAACCAACATATACCTCTCTTTCTTCAATATCTGGAGTCTGATCTATAATCCTTTGTTGTTAACCTGTTGCACTGTCAATTGCTATCTGTGCGAGTTTCCATCAAGGACAATACCTGTATCATAATGCCAACAATCTCCCCCTTTGGACTTGATGGCAACAACACCAAGACACTCTCCCCCTTTGACATCAAGGGCAAAGGGCGGACCAAGATATTCTCTCCCTTTGATATACATTATGTTGTCCATGCTCCCCCTAAGTACATGTTGAATTCTCTGATTAAGCCCCCCCTTTGTACATGCTGAGATGTACTAAATCATCCATGCTCCACTTGAGCACATGTAGAGTTTGCAAAAATATTTTCCAAAAGAAAATCATGACTCTATAAATCAACTATGTGAGTATTACCTTCCTATCACCAATGACTCATACATACATCAATCTCCCAACCAAGTGGGGATACACCAATTGTTTATACATGACTGAAATAACAATTACTACATCATCCTTCCCATGCATAGTGGGGTTACAAATTAGGTATTTTCATGAACATTACATCAAATGATATACATGACATTTATAACAAGGAACAACAATCTAAACAAGACCATGCTAGTTATCAGAAACTATCATACACCATATATGAATTGCACCATCAACATCTTCTAGCAGCATCAAGATCAATAGCCTGTATATGTCCATCATCAAAAGAGTCTCTTGAATCAAAACAACTATGTGGATCAAGAAATATCAGTATTGTTACAGGGAAAAGTGTCTATTTAGAACTGCTCTATCCCACTAAGGTGTGACAGCTGCCTTAGAAACAAACAGAGAAAAGCTACTTTTGTTTTTCATTTATGAATTATAGATAGAGAGGAACAGAAAGACCAACCTCTGTCTTGCGCCAACCTCCTGATCTGATCCCTCTCTTCTTTGATAGTCCTCAGCTACCTTCTCCCTTGCACACCCAGCTTCACAAAGTACGTGTAAGATCACAGAAGCATAGCACTATACAAAGACATGGATCTATAATCATAAAAAATCTAGGGTCAGATGTAAATTGACCATACAAATGTAACGAGCATCAATGACACAAAAGCATGGAGGAAAACTCAAATAGCTTTTACTGATAAACAAGAAAAGAGCCAAGAGGAGTTACAACCGGTTGTTCTGACCCAGCATCAACCTCCCAGCAAAGAAGCCCCTCTTCACCTCAAACAAAGCTTAGATCACCCAACAATCTGATGTTTGTCTCAGGAAACCAACAACAATTCCTTACAATATGCAAAATTCCAGCCTCTGGATCTCTGGGATGAGGGATCCATATATAGATATTTGTAAGGGGGATGAGTCACCTTGTGATTTGATTAGTGTCTTCTCTCTGATAGTTCTTGCTTCCACTTGGAGACTGATGGCCTCTTACTCATCCTTGGTCGAATTCAGTGAGGCAAGTGTCACAGGAGAAGATTATGGAAGCTTCCATTGCCTCTCCACCTCGCGGAATGACACTGCCATTTGTCATTCCTCACCCATCGAACCCCACAGAAGGGACTTTTGAAATGCAACGCACCCTCATAGTGTATTTGGGTGAGATGCAACGCACTTAGCCAGTGGAGCAGCTGCAATGATCCTGTTTTGACCAATTCTGAGTAGTTTCTCATGGAGAACTTCTGGGAGAAGCTGTAATCTGTTGAACTTGTTCCTTTAGGGGTTAGAATAACACTTTTAGGGAATTAGGAGCCCTTGGTTTATGGACATTTCATGCTTGGGGTTGTAGGGCCCAAAAATGTCTATAACAGTTGCCCCCTAAAGTATGAGGCCGTTAATCTTTTGGTGTCGGGTGAAATGCTTTATTATGAGGATCCGAAGTTCTTTCAATGCTGGGAGGAGACCTGTAATAAGATACAATACAATACATTATCTTCATACTATTTTCATGATCTAGCTGAGGCGGGCATTCCCATGCTCAGCTTTATAAATTCATTTTCATGTACATAGGGCAGACAATCGTCTGAGTGTAGACTGATGATTCTGATAGAGCCATCATCCTTTTGAGTGGATGATTATCTGTGTAGCAATGATGTACATTTAATGTCTTTATTTCCCTGAATATATATCGCAGCCCGGATGGATGAAACTAGATTCGGGGTCTTCAATCTCGTCTGATCTTCACTCGAAGTACAAGTCAATCCATGTGATAAATGTTCTGAAGTCGAACATGGAAAGACATCGCTTGATTACCAGTCAATGATGTAAACTGTTAACAAGCGCGAGAGGAATCATCGATAATGATAATGACCCTCAAGGTACTGCAGTACAATTCACATGGTGTGAATAAAGGACTTGGCGTCGAACACCACGCAAAATCTTTTGGTCGAAGGCCATTGATGTAAAGCTGTCGCCGGAAGTGAGAAACTTGCTATTGAGGCATGCAAGCTTCAAAGTACTGAATGGGGTGTTCCTAGATTAACTTCTTGGATAATGAGCTGATGTCGAAAATCAGTGATCTATCATAGGAGGGCCTTAATGAATCCCACATCAATGACACGGAACGGAGCAAATGATTTTAATGTAGGTGAAAACGATCTGGTGATATAAGGTTCAGGGTGGCGGTCATGAAAGAATGGAGTATAATGTATGGTAGTGGGTGAGACACAGGTGAATTCTCTGAATGACTTCTCTTGAACATATCGGCGACACTGATGTGATGGATTGGTAGCATTAACCCCAAATGTGGATGGTATGGCGTGACCATGGTGATGTGACCGGTGAATGAAACAACCCAACCCGACTCGGACACGGAGTGGAAGTGTCATGTTCAAGAGCGACTTGCTACCAACAAAGTTTCTTCAAGTTTTCTTCCCAATTTTCCCCAGTCATTGCTGACCAGTACCTCTTTATTTTTGTCAAGCTTGAGGAGGATAACATATGCTTGTTCTATAATTTTCCCTTCGGGCAAACCCATCGCTATGTTTTAACGAGCCTAGCAATAGTGAAACTCGTTCTCGTCTATAGACAAGTTTGTCGCTATTAATCTTTTTAACGAGTTTAACGACAAAGATAACTCGGTCCTTTTCAATTTTAGAGAGTCTGAAAAGGAACGTAAAGGTAACTCCAAAATTCCTTTTTCATCATCTAATCCCTTAAGTCCGAAAAAGTATAAAACAATACAGAAGGGATGGATTTTCGATACTTTTAATGAGCCGAACAAAACAAGCGCTCGATCTTTTTGTGTAATAATCCCTCAGGTCCAAAAAGATTAAAATCTAGAGGATGGATAGCACTTCCTGTCCCTTTAACGAGTTGGAGAGGCCAATGGCTCGGCAATCTTTTCATATTTTACGAGTCAGTTGAAAAGAGCTTAAAGGAGACTCGTCTTTTGAGGAACGAGTGATAAAACGGGTAGCAGCTGATTCCAGGTAAGGTTTGGAATTTTCCAATCACGGCAGTGTCACAAGGATGGCTAGTGAAATCACTCTTCGCAGCTGTTCCTCAAAATGGGTAAACAATCAAATGGAGGTGAATGATCGGCCAATGAAAAATTGGAGGTGACGGTGCAAACACGACCAAGGCTTTAATGGCTGAAGTATTACATTCACGATGGTTATTTACCGGGGAATAGTTCATTTTTTAACGAGCTTAAACGCAGGGGGAAACATTTGCTCATGTCTTATGTTTATTTTTTAACGAGCTTGAACTATGTGCTAAAACTGCTTGATCGAATGGCCTCTTCTTTGATTTTACCATAAATAGCTTTGTTCTTTCAAATATTGCACTATATTTTCAAATGCTTCAACAAGATATATGCAATATGCCTTGGAATGCCTCCAACCGAAGGTGTTCAACTGGTGCGACACAGTACTTCTTGTGATGAAAGAACAGTTGACCAAGATAAAGAGCGGGAGGTTGAAGAACTTTGGGTATGGTTCTATTTTGACCGCCTTTGCCTTGGAGAAGATAACACTGATGCAGCCGCAGTATATTGTACTCGATTTACCTTCACCTACTGAACCACGTATGTAGAGATGGGTTGACCATATGTCTAGGCATGCCGGTCAGTCTCAGATTTCATTTTCTGATACCTTCTTCAGGTGGTTTGATCGTCAGGAGATGGTTTATTCCGAGTATCCATATGCGGGCATGGACTTCCGGGGTGATCCAGATTTAGTACTGCCGGATGGCGAACAGTGGGGCACCATTGGTAAAATCTTTAGCCATATTTTTGTTTATCGTTTTTCATTTATAATGTCCTTGTGCTTTATTCTATCAAGACTTTAATCAAACTCATGTGTACATGCAGATGTTGGTCCTGTTCGTCCAACAGTTCACCTGAGAGTACCAGCTGCTGCCCCAGCAGGAGAGGCCGTCGGAAGGGCTATCCTTCGTGACCTTGATGTGGCCGAGACTCTCACAACATTACAAGAGCAGGTTGAGGGCCTCACTCTTGGTATTCCAGATGTGAGGACTGACGAGCTACCTTTGAGGTTACAACGACATACTACTGGTGTGCCAAGACGATGGACTCGTCTCTTACGCATGATCGCACAGGCTGTGACTTGCTATCACGAGCATCATTAGACTAGGGCGCCCCCTAGCATTTTGAGTTTTTTGGTCACTTGACCGATTTTGTCTTGGTTACAAAACATTATGTGTAAACCATAAACAATTATATATATATATTTGATTTTTGGAGTTTTACTTTGGTTAAGTTACATGATCCAAATGCAAACATTGATGGTATGTTTCTTTTTATAAATGTTGCAAATGTCTATCTAACACATAATTTGCTAATGAGTCAGTTAATGTGTTTAAGTTTCTAGAAATATGTTGATATTGAATAAAATCAAATTGTCTTTCCAAAATCTTAATCCTTAGGAACATGCGATAAATAGTTGGGTTTCGAACGGAATATATACCCGTGAGTTGTAGTATTACGAGTTGTGAGTCTAGCCTGACAATTAGTCGGTGTATACCGTGTGTGATGGCATTAGAGAGAAGTTCTATCAACGCACTATATTCAGCGATGTTATTTGTTGATCGACCAATACATACCCCTCTGAAACTTACTAACTCGTCGCTTGGATCAAAAATAGCCCAGGCTGCGGAAGATAGGTTCCGCGAACTACGACTCGCTCTGTCGGCATATCCAACACATGACTCCAATAGGTTTGACATCTGCAACAAATGTAAAAAGTGGATTACTTGACCAAAATAAACACTTTACCGAAAACAAAAACATAAAAAAAGCATACAGGTTACCATTACGCATAGTAACGCTTGAGGAACAACCCATTACGAGGTTGCGCCAGTGGAATTCCGTCATAATCCATTAACTCGTAGGCTCCTTTTGCTAACACTCGTTTAACAATATAGGGGCCCATCCATAAAGACTTAAATTTACCTGCTCCCAATTTATCGGATTCTTGGTCGTAAAGTAAGACCAAGTCACCTTCCGAGAAGACACGGGGTTTGACATTTTTGTCGAACTGCGCCTTGACTCGTTTCTTATGGGCTTCGTTAGCCAAAGTGGCATCACGACGGGTTTCATCCAATTGGATTAATTCCAAGAAACGAGCTTCTTCTTCTGAAGTTCCGGGGAGGAGATCAATTGCGAGTTTGAGAGACGAGATTTCGCACTGGATTGGTAAAACTGCTTCCCGGCCATATACCAGTTGGAAAGGTGTAAACCTGGTTGCATTCCTTACCGATGTTCGATAAGCCCACAAAGCTGAGTACATGATTAGGTGCCATCTTCTTTTGTGAACTCCAATCATCCTTTGCAGCATGCACTTTAGGACCTTGTTGATTGCTTCAACTTGTCCGTTGGCTTGCGGATAATATGGAGTAGAGCTGTCATGAGACAACCCTAGTTTGGCAGCTAATTCGACCATCATGTGATTGCGAAAATGCGATACATGATCTGTGACTATAGCCTATGGTACGCCGAATCTGGCGACTACATGATTGAAAAAGAAGAGGGCAGCTGTTTCACCAGTATTATCTAATGTGGGCATCGCCTCGGCCCATTTGGTAAAATAGTCAACCGCGACAATATATAATTCATGGGGTTGCAATCTGACAGAATGGTAGTTTTTCGAAAGAGGACATAGTGTCGAAATCTCTGTATCGCTTGAACAGCTGCAAGTGCTAGCTTCTCAATGTAAGAATATTTGCTTTTTGTATCATTTAAGTTTTTACTTAAATAATATATAGGATGTTCAATTCCATCAACTTCTTGAACTAAAACCATTGCGATGGTCGTATCTGCTGCAGCAAGATACAGATTAAAATCTTTTTGATAATCAGGAGCGTACATTAATTATGCTTTCATTAGTGATTCTTTTAAAGCATCAAAGGAAGCTTGCGCAACCTGATCCCAGACAAAGGGCACTTCCTTTTTCAAAAGACGTGTATAACCTTTAGCAAGTTCGGCGTAATTTGGAATGAACCTCCTCAGAAAGTTCGCTTTCCCTTGGAGTTTCTGAATCTGAAGCAAATTCGAAGGTGGATGCAAATTTATGATTGCCTGGACCTTACATGGGTCAAGACGAATCCCATCCTTTGAGACTACAAAGCCAAGTAAACGACCAGAGCTGACGCAAAATACACATTTGTGTGGATTGAGTCGTATCTTGTAGTGTCGGCAACGTAGAAATATCGCTCTTAAATGCTGCGGGTGATCAGTCCACTTTCGCGAATGAGCTGGAAGGTCGTCGAGGTATGGTTGAACGATGTTTTTGATGTCATGGAAGGCATAATTCATTGCCCTCTGAAACGTTGCCCCTGCATTCTTCAAACCAAAGGGTAATTTTCGATATGTGAACGTGCCCCACGGACAAATAAATGCAGTCTTTGACTGGTCCTGTGGGCGGATATTTATTTGATTATACCCGGAGAATCCATCCATGAATGAAAAGATTTCGCATCCGGCGCATTCATCAATTATCTGGTCAATGAAGGGTGTAGGGTAGTTTTCTTTTGGACAAGCTTGATTTACATCCCTATAATCGACGCACACTCTAATTGTTCCTTGTTTTTTCATAACAGGGACAATATTCGATACCCAATCGGTTAGAGGAACCGGGTAGATGAAACCAGCATGGAGAAGTTTTTCAACTTCTGCCTTAATGGCAGCGGCTTTCTTGGGGTGCACCTGCCTTAGCCGTTGTCGTACTGGTTTGACATCTGGATACATCTTAATTTCATGTTCAACGATACTCGAGTCGATGCCTGGCATTTCACTGTATAACCAAGCAAAGACATCTCTGAATTCACGAAAAAGAGCGTTATATATCTCCAGTTCTGAAGGAGAACAACATTTGCCAACATAAATATTCTCTACAACATTTGTTTCGGTTGATATATTTATGGCGATAGTCTCTTCAATGTTGGACAAGTTTCGCTCAAAATCCACCGTGTTTACAATATTTGATAGGAAATCAAAGACTGAAGGATGATAAAGGTCATCTTGAGCATCTTCTCCACAATCCGGAAGAAGGGAACGATGGTGGGAATCATTCCATGGTGCCCCTTTAATTACCATTGATTGTACAATTCCTTCGTCGGTGACATGCACTCGCGACCAAGGATCTGAAGGGGTACCATATTCTTTAGACCTATCTATCCAAACGCTTGATGAGCATTGATTTGGGTTTGCTTCCCATGCTAGGAACATTGATTGCTACAATATTTCCGTTGGGCTTGGGGGTAAAACCATTGCATGATCCATGTCGATATTGTTTTCTGAGATCTTTTTAGAAGATATCATATTGCAGGTTCCTACCGACGCTACTTCCGCCAGGTTGATTGGAGGTGGAAGGGTGAAAGTTCCCATTAGTATAGGATCTTTTAGTAGGCCTACTCTGATATTTTGAAGCGAATGGGGGCTTCCATGGATCATGGGAATGCTCCCTGTAACTTGAGAACCATTGGGGAGGAAGTTTTGTTGATCGACGATTATAATCCCTCCTTGAAAGGGAAATGAAATCTTCCTAAAATAGGTCGACACAACAGCCGCCATAGCATATATCCATGGTCTTCCTAGTAGGATGTTGTAATCAAGATTTCCATCGATGACTTCAACATCTATTTCTACCATTTTCCCTCCTAGTTCAACTTTCAAGTTACTTAGGATACCATATGGGGTATATGTCCTTCCGTCGAATGATTTTAATGTCATCGAAGATCGCGACAAGGTTGGAGATCCTAAAGTTTTCCAGCAACTCATCGACATAATGCATGTAGATGCTCCCTCATCATAATTGTTCGATGAACAGTTTTGTTGAGGTCTTTCACTTGAACAAGGAAAGCTAGTTGAGTTGGTAATTGAGGATCGTATCCTTTATGGTCGAAGGATACAAGATTGGAATCCTTTGGGTCTACCCCACCAATGGCTGATAATAAAGCCTGCCTTTGGGATGGGTAATTCTGTAGTACTTCAAGAGTCGACATAGAGGATGGCGATTGGCCAAATCTTCCACTATATTATAATGTTGTGCCACTCTAGCGCGGGGATTAAATGTCGACTTGTGTACTACTCCTTTTGGCGGTTTTATTGTCAATTCAGGAATGGTGGGTGGCGCAACTTCTGTCGAAGTTGTTGTCGAACTACTAGGTTGATCTTTATCCTTGTTGTTCGACAGCTGTGGATTCCCATAATCTTTGTTCCTTGTCGATATCAAAGCATCATTTTGCTATTTTGAAACCGACAACATTAGCACTTGAGATGGGGAAGCATTTCCACTTTCAACCAGATTTGTTCCTGGATTTGGAAACAGATCAGTTAACACTGCGGAGGTTTTCGAATTCTTGAAGAATTTCTTAAGCTCAGCCCTGTGTGGACAATTTGCAGTCCAATGATCCTCATCGCATGTAAAGCATGGATTTTTTGGTTTCCTATCTCCAGGAGGGTTTGAAGAAGATTTTTTAGGTGATGATTCCTCCTGTTTCTTCTTCTTCCCTTTGCCTTTCTTCTTGCTCCCTTGTTGTTTGGTTTCTTTGCCTTTATTTGTTGATACGGCATTTACTTCCGAAGCAAGAAGTTCATCTTTTGCATTTTGACTTGAAATCTTACGGGCCTTTTTGGATGTAGCCTTTGTCGATTTCGTGTCTGTTGTGCCAATCACGCCATCGCCGGCATGAGAGTCATTGTTCGGTTTAGGAGGAGGAGGAATTGAGAATTCCGGTCTAGGGGCGTCAGGTATTTTATCGTAGAGCGTGCCAGACTGAGTGTAAATCAAGTCCAGATATTGCACATGAGCGATAACTTGCTCTTCTGTTACGACTCCCCCTTTTGCCACATCTTTCGTGATGGAAGGTAGTAATGACTTGATAAACCATTAAGCTAAGAGCTGATCGAGGACATAAGTTTTTACCATTCTACGACGACTTCGCCACTCATGTATATGATCAGATATGTGAGTGGCCGTTGTCTGTTTGAAATTGGTAAGAAGTTCTGTTCCCGTTTCGTACCTTATTGGTAACTGAAAATGGGTTAAAAAGGTTGTGGCTAAGGTACTGAAGTTGTCGAACGAAGCTCTAGGCCATTCGATGTACCATTTTGCCGCCAGACCTGTTAACGTCCTCTGAAAGAGGCGAAGTCTTATCAAATCATCATTTAGGGTGTTTGATGAACACCATAGATGAAAGGTCATCACGTGATTCGATGGATCTTCACCTGGATTTCCATTAAATTTAGGAATATTTGATGGAATTTTATGCGGAATCACTGGCCACCAAGGGGCGTAAGCGATTGGATCATTTGTTAACCTATTTAAATCAGGTAACTCTAAAGTTGCCACAAAGGGTAACTGCTGATTCAGGTTAGGTGAAGCATACCCAAGATAAGATGGGATTGCCTGAGCAGTTGGTCTTTGCATACCGACATAATGCATTTGATGCTGGTAACTTTGGTAAGGTTGGTGGGCATGACCATTGTAAAATGGTTGATTTTGACCATTTTGAATGTACGGCTGTCCACTATTAGCAAATATTTGTTGCTCTGAACCTTGGTATACTTGTTGGAATTGAGGTTGTTGGTATTGCACTAGCCATGGTTGTGAAGCCATGTGCTGTTGCCCGATACTAACAGTTTGACCAAGATGAGGGGTAATTGTACCCGTCTGAACCTGTGTCATTCCACTAGTCGGTGATTGTGGTTGAGTCGCAGGGTCAAGGGGTTGTTGCATTACAACCTGAGAAACCTGAGGTTGGCATACAACAGGCAGCGCTTGAACTTGCGACACCGTCACAATAGCTGGCGTAGTTGGGATATTTGACGTAGGTAAGCATTGTTGCATCGAGTATACAACTCTTGGTTGTTGAGGTAGTATAGGTACCCAACCGCTTGAGGTAATTCCAGTATAACCTGAATGTTGTTGTGAACTCCCGTATGGATATCCTCCTGGAGGGGATAATGAAAGGGTATACTGCCCCCCATACAGTGGTAATCCAGAACTCAAGGGAATTGTTTGCCCTTGGGGGCCGGACTGCCCAAATTGACCTCCAAATGGATCAATTTGTTGAGACTCAACATAAGAGTTTCCGGATATTATTCCGGATGAACAAACAGGAACAGACCATACTGTCGAAATGGCCCCTGAGTGGGCTCCTTCTAGCGGTTGAGAGCTAGTCGGGACAGATGGTATACTGGCGAACATTGTCGGAGTGATAGTAGGGAGTTCTGCCATCGCTGTGTCAGACGACACAGTCCTAGATGTTGATGGTTGTTCAGACATTTGTAGTCTATCCAAAAGATTACATAGCGATTCTACAGAAGCTTCTGCTAGTGGTAGACTAACTTCTGATGAAGAAGGATATAGAGTGATCCCGACTCCAAATTGCGATGGAGTACTCGTTGGAGGATCTTCCACAATTTCTTCTATGGAAATCAGACCAGGTGGAAGGGGAAGACCGTCAGGTCCGTAGAATATTTCTGGTGCCGAAGAAGGTATGGAATCGGCAGCGACAGATGTTTGAAGAGCAAGACTCTCAGAACTGGTTGAAAATGGAACTGGTTCGGTAACACAAGTGTTTACTCTCAGACTAGGATCAGTACCACTGTCCTTCTTTGGCTGCTGAACTTCTTCTGTAGAGGCAGGGATTCCAGAAATGCTTGGAGTAACTGGAATCTCTGATGTTGTTGGAACACTTGTTCTAACTTTAACAGGAGATTTGGAACCGGTTAAACGAGTTCGCTTTGTCCGTACTGGCTTCGATTCCGGAGACAAAGACGGTTGACTCGTAAGCCTCCGCGAACGACGAGGTTTCAATTGACTTTCTTCCATGATTGCGGATTACTTGATCAACTAAAATAAAGGGGAAGTATGTTTCCGAATTAAATGAATTTTAGACGCTTTGACACAACTTGTTTTTTCAATTTTTAAGAGTCGATAAAAAACAAAAGATGACTCTAGTCTCCTTCGATTTTTAATGAGCCTGAAGTGACAAGTGCTCAGATGGACCTTTTTTGTTAAGGAGTCTGAAAAGGAACGAAAGGGACTGCTCTGGAAATCTAGGTAGATGGATTACCAAACCAATCGCAAAACTGCAAAATACTTTTTACGGTACGGCAGTCAATCTTCCCGAATGCTATGTTCAGTGCATTGCGATCGATAGGGCGGCAGACATGGCTTCCTATGGATAAAGGATTAAGCCTATTAGGATCTCCCAAAATATACTCGACGGTACGTGGGAGCACAAGTCCGTACTGGCACTTATCGTCTCAAAGTGGAGGAATCACCCAACCATCAGTGAGAACAACAGTTACCAGGCTTTACGACGCCAGAATACGTCTCTAGCCTAGACTTCTAAATGTTGTGCGTTAAGTTCCAAAGCGTTGTTAGATTCATTGAATTTATTTTAAGTTGATCTTGTTTATGAAGTTTGCCTTTCGGGTTCACCACGAGATGTAGATGTAATTCCTAAAATGCAATCTAAGATGATAAACAAACTTTTTATCTCCTTTATGCAATGAAAATCCTAGCTACTAGGGAAAAGAAAGACATAATCTTTTCACAAAGAGCAAAGAGCACACTCTAAATTCACTTTCCTAAATCAAGCCAATCAGACTGTCTATATGCAAACGCACATGCATGTATTTGTTTTCGACTTTCTTAGTATATGAATGCTAAAAAGAAAGTTGATGCACAAATCTAAATTTCTTTTCAAGCGACAAATATCAACAAGTTTCTTTTCGAAATCAAAAAATGGAGACGATTACAACACCTTACGATTTTGAAATGAATACTTGTTCTTGACACTAGAAAATTACAAATTCAGACCAAAAGCAATAGTAACAGGATAATCGACCATCAACAGCAATTAAACTTTTTCCTACGATTGAAATCGACACTTGCGACAGTTTCAAATCAAAGGGCGACAATACGATTACGCTACTTTTGCAAAGGAGAACTGTAAATGACTCCAAAAACACACAAAAACATCTACAGTTCTTTTGTACAAAGGAGGCGGAATAACAGTAAGGAAAAGGGGTTTCAAATAGACATATACTGATCACAGGCAGCAAAATTCAAGAATAGAACTGGAAAGAATGAACCACAGAAGCCACAACTGCACAGAGCTAGTCTGATCAGCGCACCTGTAACACAGAGAATCTGAAATGCAGCGCAGGTTGTCCACTTGGGAAGTGCACTGAAATTCAGAATCTCTGAACAGTACCTACGCTGGGCCAGAAACGAGACTCTGTTCGGATTCCAGGTCACAGTTTGCAGTTCAGTTCTTGGGTTTTGGCCGAGCAAAAAGCAATCAGTAATGCAACAATCAGGAGTAGATCTAAGGAGGATCTAAGAGCTATGACAAGGGCAATCAGATAGTTTGTGAATCAGTTGTTTAAATCATAAACAAATCCAGTAGATGGATTGAAGTAGCAGTTGTCTACTTTGCATTTGTTATGGCAAATGCAGTTCGAATGCTACTTGTAAGTTTATGAAATAGACAACAAAGAATGATAAACAAACAAACTAATTAGTTCCCCAGCGGAGTCGCCATTTTGTTACAGGGAAAAGTGTCTATTTAGAACTGCTCTATCCCACTAAGGTGTGACAGCTGCCTTAGAAACAAACAGAGAAAAGCTACTTTTGTTTTTCCTTTATGAATTATAGATAGAGAGGAACAGAAAGACCAACCTCTGTCTTGCGCCAATCTCCTGATTTGATCCCTCTCTTCTTTGATAGTCCTCAGCTACCTGCTCCCTTGCACGCCCAGCTTCACAAAGTACCTGTAAGATCACAGAAGCATAGCACTATACAAAGACATGGATCTATAATCATAAACAATCTAGGGTCAGATGTAAATTGACTATACAAATGTAACGAGCATCAATGACACAAAAGCATGGAGGAAAACTCAAATAGCTTTTATTGATAAACAAGAAAAGAGCCAAGAGGAGTTACAACCGGTTGTTCTGACCCAGCATCAACCTCCCACCAAAGAAGTCCCTCTTCACCTCAAACAAAGCTTAGATCACCCAACAATCTGATTTTTGTCTCAGGAAACCAACATCAATTCCTTACAATATGCAAAATTCCAGCCTCTGGATCTCTGGGATGAGGGATCCATATATAGATATCTGTAAGGGGGATGAGTCAGCTTGTGATTTGATTAGTGTCTTCTCTCTGATAGTTCTTGCTTCCACTTGGAGACTGATGGCCTCTTACTCATCCTTGGTCGAATTCAGTGAGGCAAGTGTCACAGGAGAAGATTCTGGAAGCTTCCATTGCCTCTCCACCTCGCGGAATGACACTGCCATTTGTCATTTCTCGCCCATCGCACCCCACAGAAGGGAATTTTGAAATGAAACGCACCCTCACAGTGTATTTGGGTGAGATGCAACGCACTTAGCCAGTGGAGCAGCTGCAATGATCCTGTTTTGACCAATTCTGAGCAGTTTCTCATGGAGAACTTCTGGGAGAAGCTGTAATCTATTGACCTTGTTCCTTTAGGGGTTAGAACAACACTTTTAGGGACTTAGGAGCCCTTGGTTTATGGACCTTTCATGCTTGGGGTTGTAGGGCCCAAAAATTTCTATAACAAGTATCTTCATGTACCAAGATCTTCTAACATAATGCCAACAATGCATTATGAGAAGCATATGCTCCCCCTGAATCTATGCCAATTGTTCAATGTTAGATTTGATCATTGCATTTGTTAGTAAGAATCATCAAGGCATCATCATCAATCAGATATACATCAATTCATCAAAAAGTTATGAGGGCCAAGAGCACTTCTAAATATTATCAACAGCCTGTAATCATCATCAATCAGAACAAAGAAGATATTTGATAATTGACTGAACCATATCAGACCCATTTTTCTGAGTCCATCCCACTTATTTTTCCTCAAACCAACATATACGCGACTATGGAGCTTCAAACTCGTGTATATACATGACTTATATTCATGAAAATTGCATATGAGATTTAGAACACTGAAGTTTCACACTTTTAGCTCCCCTTGAGTCTGTTATGTCTGTACTCTGTGCTATGCCACATCTTTCTGACTGTACTTCCTTCTTCTTCCATATATTCGAGTGTGATGATGTTTTCTCCTTTTGGTATGGTGCCCAAAAATTGCTCCTGCATTCCTTTGCTATATGTCCAAATTTGTTACATGCATAACATCTTACATGTTTCGTATTCCTTCTGTAGTGGTCAATGGCTTTGTGACCAAACATATTGCAATAAAATAATATCCCTTAAAGTACCTGGAAGCTTATGATCTTTCAATGTGACGGTCTTGAACTATTCTACTTCTACATCTCGCTGCAACATGTCCAAAATTATGACATATAAAACAGTCAACATTATTCATCAGAGGAAATATCTAACTATCACTTCCATAGTTAGGAGTAAAATATTTTCTTTGAAGGCTTTCTTTCCTTGGTTGTTGATGGGGTTGAATTCTCATCTTGTTGAGCATTTGAGATTTTGCATTAGAGTTCCTTGCCTCATCTTGAGAGCTAGATTCACCTTCGACAGATTCATGAAAACCAAGACCAGTTTTGATGGTAGGAGACCTTTGACTACTAAGAATATTATCCAAAATCTTAGTACTTTCTTGAAATCGTAACAGATTATCCTTTTCTTCTAATTTACCTTTTAAGATATTTACCTCAACCTGATATTGTCCTTCCTTTTCAAGATATTGCTTCTTCATGATTTCTTTAGCCTTTCTTCCTTCTTCCACTTGTTTCCTTAATTTGAGAATCTCATTTTCTTGTTCTTCATTTGCTTGAGGTAGTTCTTCATTCTGCTTATTTGATTTTCCAAGATCTTCTTTTAGAAAGAGGATCTTAGCTTCAAGACTTTCATAGTAAGTGGATCTATCTTTAAGTCTCTTGATTGTTGTGCTTTTTTCATTTACGTCATTTCTTAATGATGTCACTTCATCCTGCAACTTTTGACATTGATCTCCTTTTTCCTTGTATTGCTTCCTTACCTTGTTTCCTTCCTCCAACTGAGCTTTTAATCTGGTAACTTCTTCTTTGAAGGCACACTATCTTTTGTTAAATAGATCTTGTTGATCTCTAATTTTATATGTGAGTCTTTTAACTTCTACCTCTCTATTTCTTTCACTATCACTTTCAATATCTTCAATGTTGCATGAACAGAGAAAAGTATCACCAGAAGACCAAAAATTTGTACCTGATACTTCTTTTGCTTGTTCATCTTCAATTTGTGGTGATTTTGAATCTGAATACTTGATTCCACCTAACGGCCAATTTCCTCTCCTATTGTCCCTGTTCCTTTGAGAGTCTTCTTCTTCTAAGGTGCTTTCTTCTTCAGCTTCTTTCCCATTGTTTCTACAGATCTCCTTCAAGTGATCAAGATTCTACCAAAGGACCTCCTCTGATACCAATTGTTGGAAATAATCCTGGGGGGGCGGGGGGTGAATCAATATTAGTTAAATCAATAACTTTTTCTTTTCAAACTCTTATTTATATATGCTATAACTTCAATGAAGGTAACTCGCATGTACACGCAACTGTCTTTAAAGCAACCAGCTTATATCCAACAAACTTATGAGTCAATTAAATCATCATATGTTGATCTTTAATCAGTGAATCAGTTTTTCATTAACCATATAAATAGTAACCATGTGCAGTAATAATAGAATAAACAATCACACATAAGAAACACACATGAACACCAAGATTTAAGGTGGAAACCCAATGCAAGACAAAATCCACCCGCTGCTAACTTCTTTTAACATAAGAAAAACCTGTTTACAATCTTGTACTAGTGCAGACTCATACCAGTACGCAGGTACCCACCTACCAAAGGCTACAACCTTCTCTCATTCTCCAGCTTCTCCTGGAAGGGAGCTACAACCCCCTAGCTCTTGTACTAGCTGATTCATTTACTAGTATGTAGGCGCCAGCCTACAGAAGGCTCCAACCTTCACTCATTTTCCAGCTGCTACTAGAAGGGAGTTCTAACTCCCTGGCTCTTGTAATATCTGACCCATTTACTTGTGTGTAGGTGCCAACCTAAAGAAGGCTCCAAACTTCACTTGTTTTCCAGCTACTACTGGAAGGGAGCTCAAACCCCCTGGCTCTTGTGTTGGCCTATATGTTTATCTGTACATAGGCACCAACCTACAGAAGGCTACGAACTTCTCTCTTCCTCCAGGGACCATGTTTCATAAATTTTCAGACTGGATACTCCTGGAACACAAAACCACAATCTTAAGGCCTTGTTTCATCAAATTTTCATAATGGACCCATCAGTAACCTTAAATCTCAAAATCAATCACCACTACAATACAACCATCAAATACATCTGCATCAACCAATCACTGAAACTCAATCATCACTCTTTGAATCAACCATAACTGAATCAATCAATCACTGAAAACCGAACATCATTGAAGAAAATCACAATCAATCAATTTGAACATTCAAAACATTGTCACCAGAACATAGTCACCATAACAAAAAGTAGAACCCAAAACTCTGCATTAACAACCAGAACAAATTGCAACTTCAACCATCATATTTCATAATGTATACGCTACTTCAATGTGCCAAACCAACGTGTATACGCGCTTTTATCAAAGGGAACCAGCGTACATAATTACAAATACTAACTTAAAAACTTCATAGCTATTCCAGACTTCGATCATACCTAGATCACAACATTTTCAGAATAAACACATGCGTCAGTATTCAGATCTAGACTATCCATGATCAATCCACATAATGATAATTCATTTTAGGTCTTATGATCCTGATCCATCATCCATCATCAACCACTTAGGTGCATCCTTAGTTAAGATCAAGCAAAGCATCATAAACCCATAACCTACATATTTGATTTAACTCTTCATAAGATATTCAATACTTGCACACTTTGGCCTAATGATCTTCTCCTCCTTATATAGTTTTAGACCTTTCTCAATACCTTAGATAAAAACCACTTAGGACCAATACCTTAGACCAAATACCTCAGACCAAAACCACTTAGGACCAATACCTTGGACCAAATACCTCGAACTAATACCTCAGACCAAATACCTTAGACCAATACCTTGGACCAAAACCTTGGTTTTCCATCCCATATGCGCTTTTCCTTCTGTGAAATTGCGTACATACATATACGCTCCTTTTGTTCTGTTAACCCGCGTGTATACGCTACTTGGAAAAAATGAACCAGCGTATACCTCTCTTTCTTTGGTTTTCCATCCCATACACGCTTTCCCTTCTATGAAAGTGCATGCATACGTATACACTCCTTTTGTTCTGTTAACTCGCGTGTATCTGCTACTTGGACAAAATGAACCAGCATATACCTCTCTTTCTTCAATCTCTGGAGTCTTATCTGTAATCCTTTGTTGTTAACCTGTTGCACTGTGAACTATTATCTGTGTGAGTTGCCATCAGGAACAGCACATGTATCATAATGCCAACAATCTCTCCCTTTGGACTTGATGGCAACAACAACACCAAGACACTCTCAACACATATTTCATTGAAATTGGAAATTTTTTATTACAGAGACATCACTTGGATTGAGTATTTTGATTATTTTGAAATTCTAGATCCACTATTTAATTCCAAATTTAATGAAATATGTGTTTCTCCCCCTTTGACATCAAGGGAAAAGGGCAGATCAAGATATTATCCTCGTTTGATATACATTATGTTGTCTATGCTCCCCTGAGTACATGCTGAGATGTACTAAATCGTCCATGCTCCCCCTGAGCACATGTAGAGTTTGCAAAAATATTTTTCAAAAGAATATCATGACTCTATAAATCAACTATGTGAGTATTACCTTCCTATCACCAATGACTCATACATACATCAATCTCCCAACCAAGTGGGGATACACCAATTGGTTTATACATGACTGAAATAGAAATTATTACATCATCCTTCCCATGCATAGTGGGGTTAAAAATTAGGTATTTTCATGACATTTACATCAAATGATATACATGACATTTATAACAAGGACCAACAATCTAAACAAGACCATGATAGTCATCAGCAACTATCATACACCATATATGAACTGCACCATCAGCATCTTCTAGCAGCATCAACGTCAACAGCATGTATATGTCCATCATCAAAAGATTCACCTAAATCAAAACAACTATGTGGATTAATAAATATAAGTATATTCATGTACCAAGATCTTCTTGTAGAAATTCTGCAAGTTCTCTACAAATCTCGCTATAAGACCATGTAGAAAATCTGACTGTAGATTAACCTGATAATGTAATATAACCAAAGAAAAATACTATTACCTACTTCTACTATCAATTTGCGGAAGCTTAAAGATCAAGCTGAACACATATAACCAGAAGAAGAAGAATCAATGCACATGAAAATACTTTGGGGAAAGCCTTAGCTAAAAACCCCACTATATGTATTATCATACAAGGTGGAAATACATAGGAATTATACAAAGCCTTAGCTCTCACAGCTAGCCAGCTCTCAGTACAATCCTCACAAATGCTCATAGGAAATCTTGGCTTCTCACAAGCCTTCCTCTCTGGCCTCCAAACTCCTATTTCCTCGCGTTGTTCCTAGTGGATGATTCTCACCTCACCAAGTGGAACATTGCTCTAACACACTGTCATAACTGCACAATCCTCCAAGATATTCCTTCTACATGCATGAGTTTTCTTTATAGGAAAACACATGCAACTAATAGTACATTTTCCTTGTCTTTAATCTCAATTGGGTCTTTCTCAGAATAAGCATGCATGAGTTACAAATGAAGGAATCTTCAGTTAACTGGAGTACACTAGTTGAGTGCATGCATGCATCAACTGACTGTTAACTCTCTATTAGTTCCTCAAACAGTTTGGAACTAATTTATCTGGACTTAACTCAGTAAACTGAGTTAAATAATTACAACTCAAACATAACTCAACCTTATCTCCTTAATTAAAGGCTTATCTCCTTAATTTAAGGGATAACTCTTGCATGACTTCAGAAAGACTTCTAACTTGAATTTCTCCAACTACTTAAGTCAAAATAACTTAATTAATTATTTTCAAGTAGCTGGTGAGACTAAATTCAATTTTAATTCACAATTTTAATTCAAGGACAAATTAAAATTGGAATATTCTTGTTCTATTTTTATCATTTCTTGTTTCTATTTTCAACACTCCCTCTCAACAAGAAAGGAATAAAATCGATCCTAATCGTGAACCTTTGGAATGTTATGCATGAAACACTTCTCTCTAGTGTTGTTGCTCCAACAACTACAGAAACAAAAAAAACATCCAACCTGAATCGGTATGATGCATTTGTCATCAAAGTCTCTGACTGCTATTGCCTCTGTCAACTGAACACTTTGCGCTTCTGCTGACTCCGCCTTTCTACACTGTTGTCAATCCTTCTTTGTGCTCTTTAGTATCTGACTGCTCTAGCCTCTGTCACTTTGATCTCTGACTGCATCAATCCCGCTGATTCCTCCTGCTACTATGTACTTTGGGCTCCCATAGCAAGGTACGATCCATGAGATAAAACCTCTCAATGAACCCTACCCAATTTTAGCCTTCATGGGACTATCACTTCACATCTCCCCACCTCACACTTGGAGGTATGGCTGTAGGTGATCCCTCTACCCACTTGGATCGAAATTCCCCCCTAATGGAGGTATCTGCATGAGTGGATCTCTTCACTTGGTCTCCTCTCTGCTTCTCCAATTGTGGCTCCTCCGCAATTGTCTGAGACTTCTTGTGGGACGGCATGTTGAGGGGTAATTTACTCTCCCTCTCAACCACCAAGTCTCTAACATTTTCCTTGCTCCTCAAGGCTTTGCATGCATCTTGAACCTCAAGAGAATACAAGTTATTAACTCGTGAACCGATCTGTTTCACTTGTCTCGTGGTGATGTATCTAAGGAAAACCTTTCCCTTACTAAAGACAACATCGTAGCTTTTGTCCTCAAACATCATGATCGATACAAAGTTCTTCTTCAGTCCAGGCACATACTTCACTTCTGTCAAGGTGATAGGAGCTTCGTGCTCCCTCTCAAAAGCAACCATGCCCACTCCTGAAACACTATACCTTCCATCGTCACCCATCTCTATGCGCATCTTGAGGTCTTTCTCCTCCAAGGCACTGAATAAACTTTTATCACCGGTCATGTGGAATGAGGCTCCACTGTCAAGATACCAAACACAACCCATCATCGATGACACCATGCATGAAATGAGGGTAAAGTCCATTTCAAACTGAGAGGCTAATGCCTCACCTTCCAATCCTTCCAAGGATCCCTTCTTGGACTTATTTGATGGGAAATTAGCCGCATAATGTCCCATCTCATGACAATTAAAGCATCTCACTTTAGACTTGTCACCCTTCTTCCCTCCATGAGAAGAATTCGATTTGGAATGGGAAACCTTCCACTTTAATTTCCTTGCCTTACTTGCTAAGGCCAGATTTTCTTCATCATCATCCTTGGATGAAGAACCATCTCATGTGCTCCTCCTGATCTCCTCCTGCATCAGATCCGACCACAGTCGTTCCCAATCCGGCAGTTTCTCCCTCTCATTCACAGAGTCTTGGTAGCTATTCTATCTCTTTGTAAGGCCAAGGAGAGCGAGACTCACCATATCATCATCGGCAGTTGTTATTCCCACACTGCTAAGCTAATCTCTGCAGGTGGTGAGCTTGTTCAGATATGTGGAAATAGTATCGCCATTCTCCATCTTGATTCTTCGAAGCTTATCCTTGAGTGCTAACTTCCTTTGGTCGCTACTGTTTTGGTAGAGGTCCTTCAATGTCTTCCACATTGAAAATGGAGTATCCTTCCCATGGAGAGTCGAGACAATATGGTCTCGAACTCCCTCAAGGATGATTCATCTCGCCTTCGCCACACACTTCTTCCACTCAGCCAGCTCTTGTGCATTAGTTGAAGCTGGCTTTGGGATTTCTCGATTAATGAAATCCTTTAAGCCATTTTCTTCTAATAAGACCTCCATTCTATCTTTCCATGCTATGTAATTCGAGTTGCCTTCCAAGGCATACTCAAGTCTCAAGCCATAGAATGCCATTGGCCAACCTTGAAGTATGATATGAATTCGATTTACACCTGCAACCGCGAACTTCAAACTTCGAGTTTTCTTCTCCGTATACTATTCACAGCGCTGATAAACTTGGCTTTGATACCATGTAGAAATTTTGCAAGTTCTCTACAAATCTCGCTATATGACCATGTAGAAAATCTGACTGTAGATTAACTCGATAATGTAATATAACCAAAGAAAAATACTATAACCTACTTCTACTATCAATTTGCGGAAGCTTAAAGATCAAGCTGAACACATATTTCCAGAAGAAGAAGAATCAATGCACATGAAAATACTTTGGGGAAAGCCACAGCTAAAGACCCCACTATTTGTATTATCATACAAGTTGGAAATACATAGGAATTATACAAAACCTTAGCTCTCATAGTTAGCCAGATCTTAGTACAATCCTCACAGATGCTCACAGGCAATCTTGGCTTCTCACAAGCCTTCCTCTCTGGCCTCCAAGCTCCTATTTCCTTGCATTGTTCCTAGTGGATGATTCTCACCTCACCAAGTGGAACACTGCTCTGACACATTATCAGAACTGTGCAATCCTCTAAGGTATTGATTCCTTCTGCATGCATGAGTTTTCTTTATAGGAAAACACATGAAACTGATAGTACACTATCCTTGTCTTTAATCTCAACTGGGTCTTTCTCAGAATAGGCATGCATGAGTTACAGATGAAGGAATATTCAGTTAACTAGAGTCACTACAACAAAACCCTGTGATTAGCATCCCTTTTTTCTTTCTTTTTTTGCGTATAGAGCCCATTTTTGGTGCTATTTGTGTCCATTTATAAAATATGGTGCAAAAACTGATGCAAATTTTGCACCGAGTTTTTCACCAAGTCTTACACCAAGTTTAGCACCAAGTATTGTAATAGGTTTTGCATCAGGTTTTACACTAGGTTTTACGCCATGTTTTATGCCAAGTTTTATGCCATCCTTTGCACCATGTTTTGCATAAAGCTTGGCACCTAATTTTGTTTCACCAACTTTTGTATCATTTATTGCATCCACTTTTTGCGCTTACACTTGCATCAACTTTTTCATCATCTCTTGCATCCTCTTTTGCATCATTTTTTAGGTCATTTTTTGCATCCATTTTTACATCATTTTTTTCATCCCCTTTGCGTCAAGATTTTCATAAGGTCTTGTGTCTCATATTGCATCTACTTTTGTATCGAATTTTATTGCATCAACTTTTACATCATATTTTTCATCCATTGTTGCACCCATGTTTACGTCCACTTTTTCATCTTATTTTTCATTTTCATTTGCTTCTTTTTTTGCATCTATCATTACATCCACTTTTACTGTAACACTACTTGTACCATGTTTTTTACTTACTGTTGTACCCACATTTGCTTCCAATTTTGCACCCATCTTCGCATCAACTTTTGCATTAAAATATTGCATCTATTTTTGCATCCACTTTTGTGTTGGGTTTTGCATCTCATTTTGTATCACTTCCATTGCATCCATATTTTTCATCCAATTTCATTTCTACTGTTGCACCCATGTTTGCATCCACTTTTGCATCCCTTATTGCATCTTGTCTTGCATCCAAGTTTGCATCTTTTTTTGTGTTTTTCATTACATCCACTTTCTCATCCACTTTTGTTGTGCCATATCTTGTGCCTATCATTGAAACCAACATTTTCTTCCAATTTTGCATCCACATTTGCGTCCTCTTTTATGTCCAAGTTTGCACCAAATAATTTTTATGTTTTTGGCATTTCATTTTGCATCTACTTTTACATCCACTTCTGATGCATCCAATTTTGAATTTAATTTTGTATCCACTATTGCACCCATGTTTGTTCCATGTTTACTTCCATTTTTTAATCCAATTTTCCCTCCTTTTTTCATCCAAGTTTGTGTCTTTTTTTTTTGTTCATTCTTGTATCCACATTTATTTCACAACAGTTCATGCTAAGTTTTATGCCTACTATTACACCCATTTTTTCTTCCACTTTTTCATCCATGTTTGCATCCTATTTTCTGTCCAATTTTGCATCAACTATTGCATCTACTTTCCCATCCACTTTTGTGTCAATTTTTCTATCTTGTTTTGCATCTACTTATGTTGTGTCCACTCTTCATCCAATTTTATGTTTATTGTTGCCCCCATTTATTTTTTGACTTTTGCATCCATTTTCCAAAAGTCATATATTTTTTGCATTGATGATATTTCTTATGACATTAACAATTATGAACAACTGATGACAATGTCAATAATTATGACGATGATGATAATGAAGATGATGGTGATGACATGAATTTTGATTAATATTATGATAATCAAAATGATAATAAAGATGATGGGGGTTATAATGACAATGATGATGGCGATGCTAATGACCTTGGACAATCTTCCCAATTTTTAAATGTTGTCATGGTCATAATCATAATCATTATCTTTAGAGTCATCTTCCAAGTCATCATCATTTGATCATCATTATCATTATTTTCATCTTGGTCATCAACAACAACAATAATGGCATGAATGATGATTATGATGTTCATGATGAAGTTGACAACAATGATGATAGAAATTACATTAATTATGATAATGGGGATGATGAAAATTATAATGACGATGATAATGGCAGTGATGATGATGATCATCGATCATCTCTAAAAAATAAATTTGTCATTTATCTTGCATATATCATGTGTCCTAACAACCCTTTTTGAGCACTCGTAATATTTTTTGGGTTGATGATATTTATTACGACACCTATAATTATGAACAATTGACGACAATGTCCATAACCATGATAATGATGACGACATGAATGGTGATTATGACGATAATGCAATGATGAGATTGATGGTGGTGATGATGATGATGATAATGAAGATGATGACACTCCCTCTAAACTAGGGAGATACTCATAATGAGACAAAAAAGTACTCTCAAGTTGAAATATTCATATAAGAAGGGATCTGGATTGATAAGAATCAACGATGATTTACATCATCACAACCATTGTCAAAATAGAAAGGCCTTGACTAACAAGTTATATCTCTCCATTAGATCATAGCACAATGTTGGGAGGCATAAATTTGGACACCACTGCCTCTTTAGGCACTTACCGCACTAGGATGTTCATCAAGCATGTCCTCGCATGATCATTTCCTAATCCACTGTCATAATATTTGACACCAGGAAATGTCGATCCTCATGAATATTCTTATCTTGGATTAATGTACTTGACTTATGGCGGTTAGTCCTAGTCAAAGCACAAATTCTCAAAGAATATTGGTCCCATATGTTTATCTAATCCACCATTCTCCATGTTGGTGTCTTTAGTAGGCTTACGACTATTAGTCTAGGTTGTAGTACATGACAAATGGATAATATGGTGTCAATGCTCAATCCCTCTCAACTAGGGAGGAGACATCCACAAGCATAAGCGTTTCTCAAGAATACCCATCATTTTCATAGGGAATAACATCATTAATTTGTTTTCATCGCATTACGCCTTTATGATTAAGCATTCATAGATTTGTGGCAAAATATTTCCCCTTTTGTAATTTGTGATAAAAGAAAATCAAAAAGTGAAGCCAAAATCATTAAAGATACAATATAATGATTTATCTAAGTCTAAACTCTAAGGTTAAAGTGAAAATTTATGTAAATATTATATCTATGAGTTGTTCAAAACTTATGAAAACCTTATTCCCTAAGTCTTATATATAAGAAAAATCAAAAGAAAGAAAAATAAGGCCCAATGAATGGTAACTCATGTGTTCACACCCTCTTTGGAAAACATATGAATATATACACTCTTAGTCACACTTGATCACATGTTTGTGATGGTTAAATCATGAAGTCCTCTTTTCCCCTTTCATTTTCACTTCATCATTTAAGAACTTAATTGAGGATCTAGGGAACTTTTCTTGCCTAAGGGTTTCATGTCTACTCTTGGTTTACTTATTTCACACTACGGTAAATCATGTGATGGAGTGAAATACTTAAGTTTGTGGAGTTATTAGAATAGTGTATTAAGTTAGTCACCACACACACATGTATTACATGTCATTGATCCACATGTGTGGGTTGGAGACTCATTGCTTGAGAACTTTAATGGATACTACTTTAGGGCCTTGATGGTATATCTTACAAAATCTCTTGGTAAACATTGTGATTCATTTTTTCTATTCCTCGAGACACTTGATAATATTGAAGTCACTCCCAATAATCCACGAAGATGGGGAGCATAAATTACTTGTGTTGGAAATAGAATTGAGAAATAGAGGTTTTCCATTTGCGATATTGGAGTCACAGACATTGGATACATGGTAGTAGTCCTCAATGTCAATCAACTAAAATTATATCGTCATAATGCAAAAAGAGGTAAACATATTGGTAACCTTGATGTCCTGATCATTCCAAATAATAGCCATTCCACCCAAGTATATTTAATCATCAATCACTACTACTTGAAAATTCCTCCCCCATTTTCTAATTATATGAGGTAGAACCTCACTTAATATTTTTATTTCTTATATCAACATTATTGATGGGTGCTTTGCGGACCATTTTTCTTTTAAAAGTATTTGTTTTCCTTTACTATTGAGGTCCTTCATGTTCCATGAGACTATTTTCATGGAGAACTTACATAGAAAGGAAGTATAGTGTGACTAAAAAAAACATGTTCCAAGATTTAAGTTATTGGACAATGCCACTTCATGACTCCTATATTTCCTTAACTTGGCACTGAATGGTGAACTTGATAGCCTTAAGGGAAATTAACCAATGAAAATCTCAAAAAGAGGTGACTTTTGACTTTATCACATACAAGTTAATATACTAAAAAAAATATCCATAAAAATTTCATCAATCAATGAATCTTTAAAAAAAATATCCAAATCAATTTCATCAAGCAATGAAGCATTACATTATAAATTACAATCTATAAACCTTTTGGGAACTTTTTGCTAAACCATGTTCAAAACCAACATATTTAATATTAATATTTAAAAATAATATGGAAAATAACACATTCTCATAAATTAAATAACATGTTATCAATCCTAAGAAATGTCACCAACATAAAACTAAAAAGCATGCAACTAATGGGAGTGACCACTCAAGGCCACCATAAGACAATTAATCTATTAAGACAAGGATTAATGGGGAAAGAAATCTACAAAGGACAAAGGCAAACCTATTTTAACTTTATTGTTTTATTAGGTGCAAGTTGAACATCTCAAGATATAATGAAGAGAAGAATTAATTTTATTGCATTAAGAAAACCCAAGCACATTCTATAACTTAGCAAGGAAGAGATGTATAATACCCATCTCAGCGACACAACGCATGGCATTAAGTTACTTTTTTATATATAATTTAAACTTATATTATAGAATCACAAATTTTGCATGAATGGATGTTTAAAATCCATTTTTATAAAAAGAAAATATATTTTTTGTTATTAAAAAAAAAAAACCAGAAACTAAATATATTTTTTTAGAAAATAAAAAAATACTAAACTGAATATATATTTAAAAAAAGCTAAAATTAAGCGCATATATATACATATACACACACACACACACATATATATATTTCAAATTTAAAATATTTTTTAGATTTTTTTAAACACTTCCCTCCATTCTAAGAAGCAAAAATAATAATAGAAATAAGGATGGAGCAAAAATATTCCTTTCCTTGGTAAGTGTTTCCCACCATTCATTCCAATCACTCAAGTTATTTCATAAAACAGAGGTAAGTGTTATTTAACACTCTTTTCACAAAGCCTATTGAGCTTCTCTTATGATATATCTATTTTTTGATGGAGTCCTTGATATATTGATCAAGTTTTGATTCCTTGGAGATTAGTTAGAGCAAAGAAAACATAAGTACTCTTAATTCCAAGTTCAATGCCTCTAATGGTGGACAGAAGGAAAGGGAGGGGTTGCTATCGTGGTCATAACTCCAAGTTGATTGTCTCTGATGGTGGACGAGGCAAGGGAGGGGGCTGCGGTCATGGTCGTGGTCGTGGAGTTTTCTCTTTTACATTATATTTAGGGATTTCAAAGCAATTTGAATGGAATCATTGTCGTCACTAGGTATAATGGATTAAGTGTGAAAATGTTATGAAACCAGCTCAGGAAAAGATAGAAAAGATAGATCAACGCCTTAGAATTCAGCCTCTTCGAGGGGGCAACTTCCTTTACATTACATAAATGAACAATTCTTGGATGATTCAAATGACAAAACGTCCTTTCTATATATAGGAGTCTAAGGAGTCACAATATAATCCAGCCGACCTAACAATAATAATATAAAGCCACAAAAATAACAATAGAGGGATTCTATGGGGCACAGTAATAACAATATGGGGGTAATAGGGGCACAACAATATTAATAAGGGGTATAACTACAATAGTAATGGGGTAATCACTAGTATTATAGGGACCCAACATGCCCCTCGCCTTCAAAATGTCTTGTCCTCAACGCTTGAGTAGTTTTGGATACTTCCGCATGAAATTTTCATCCTCCCATGTGGAATCTTCAGCAGATAAGTTCTTCCACTTGATAAGATACTCTGAAATTGATCGATTTCGTAGCTGTCGAGTTCTTGTTTCTATGACTGCTTCCGGTTCCAATATAATTTTTCCTTCCTCGTCAAGTTCTGGCAATATTGTTTGAACTGGGAGCTTGTCGCCTATAACCTTCTTTAAACATGAAACATGGAAAACTGGGTGCAATCGAGAAGCTGCAGGAAGCTCCAATTTGTATGCCATAGTACCAATCTTTTGCAACACCTTGTACGGACCATAATACTTTGGTGATAATTTATTATCCTTCTTAGCTTGCTTGAGGGACATTTGCTTATATGGTTGTAGCCGTAGGAATACCCAATCACCTACATCAAAACTTCTTTCACTGCGATGTTGATCTGCCTGTTGTTTCATTCTATTCTGTGCCAACACGAGGTTATCCTTTAAGAGTTGGAGGACTTGTTGTTGATGTTCGATGTGATGTTCCACTGCCTGAACCTTAGAATTTTCTCTTAAATATGATGTGATGGATGGTGGTTGATACCCATAAAGTGCCATAAATGGGGTCATTTTTGTTGCTGTATGGAAGGAAGTGTTATACCACCATTCAGCCAGAGGCAACCATTTGACCCATTGTGTCTGTTTATCAGATACAAAGCAACGAAGATATCCTTCCAAACATTTGTTTACTATCTCAGTTTGCCCATCAGATTGAGGATGATAAGATGAGCTATGAGCTAACTGAGTACCAAGACAAGAAAATAATTATGTCCAAAAATTTCCAGTGAAAATGGGATCTCTGTCACTTACAATAATCTTTGGGTTTCCATGTAGCTTTTGAATTGTTTCCATAAATGCAGTAGAAACTGTACTGGCTTTAAATGGATGTGATAATGCACAAAAGTGTGCATACTTGGTAAGTCTGTCAACTACCACCATGATGACACTCTTTCCCTCAGACTTGGGTAAACCTGTGATAAAATCCATTGAAACCTCCTCCCAACGTTGGCTTGGAATGGATAAAGGTTGTAATAGACCCGGTGTCTTAATTGTTTCAACTTTATTTTGTTGGCAAACCAAACATTCCGCCACAAACTTTTGAATATCTGATTTAAGGCCATCCCAAAAAAATTCCTTCTTAACCCTGTGGTAAGTTTTTAAAAATCCTGAGTGCCCTCCTAAGGGAGAAGTGTGCAATTCCATAAGAATCTTTTGTTTTAGCTGGGAATTCTTACAGAGGTATAAGCGATCTTTGTACCATAACGAATCATTTTTCCAGCTAAATGTATCAGACGTACTGGAATCTTGTTGTAGCTTTCGAATAAGTGCCCACACTTCTTCGTCATTCTTCCATTCCTCCCTTGCTTCGTTTATCCAATCTGGTTGGATAATAGAAATGGCGCACAACAATGCTTCCACATCCTCATCCTTTCTTGAGAGTGCATCTGCCACCACATTTTGCTTCCCTTTTTTGTAGATGATTTCAAAGTCATAACCCAACATCTTTGTGACCCACTTTTGTTGCTCTTCAGAGGATAATCTTTGTTCTAAAAAGTATTTAAGGCTATCATGATCCGTTTTTACCTTGAAGTGTCTTCCCATTAGGTAGGGTCGCCATTTCTTAAGTGCATGGAGTATTGCCAACATTTCCTTCTCATAAATAGCTTTGCTTAAAAACTTTCCCTTGATTGGACGACTTTCAAAAGCAATGGGTCTTTCATCTTGCATTAGAACAACACCAATTCCATTTCCTGAAGCATCACATTCCACAATAAAGGTTTTTGTGAAGTCCGGTGTAGCTAAGACCGGTGCTTGGCACATTGCCTCTTTAAGATGTTCAAAGGCCTTTGTTGCTTCCGGAGTCCATGAAAATGCATCTTTCTTCAATAATGTTGTTAGAGGTGCTGCTATTCTCCCATAATTCTTAACAAACTTGCGATAATACCCTGTCAACCCAAGAAATCCTCGCAGATGCTTTATGGATGTGGGGATTTTCCATTCCTTAATGGCTTTAATTTTGCTAGGGTCTACCTTAACTCCTTCATGAGATACAATATGACCCAAATATTCCACCTCCTGGACTCCAAAGAAACATTTGGATCTTTTTGCATATAATTGTTTCTCCTCCAATAGTTGTAGCACCCTGTCAACATGTTCAACATGATCCTTCCAAGACTTGCTGTAGATTAGTATATCATCAAAAAATACTAACACAAATTTTCTAAGGAATGGTTTGAAAATTGAATTCATCAAACCTTGAAATGTTGAAGGTGCATTGGTAAGGCCAAAAGGCATGACCAAAAATTCATAATGACCCTCATGAGTTCTAAATGTTGTTTTCGGAATGTCTTCAATCCTGAACGAAGATCCAACTTGGTGAAGTAAATTGATCCATGCAATTCATCCAGTAATTCATCAATGACAGGAATGGGGAACTTATCTTTAATAGTGAGCTTGTTGAGCTCCCTATAATCCGGACACATGCGCCATGATCCATCCTTCTTGTGCACCAATACTACTGGAGCAGAGAAAGAACTTTGACTCGGTTGAATTATACCAGCCTCTAGCATTTCTGCAACCATACGTTCAATTTCACTCTTTTGGACATAGGGATATCTGTACGGCCTGATGTTTGGAGGAACACTTCCTGGAATCAGATGAATAGCATGATCATGATCACGCATAGGTGGGAGACCTTTGGGAGTCTCAAATACCTTGGAATGATTGTCCAGGACTTTTTGGAGATCTGGAGAAATAGATGATTCCAATGTGGAAACATCTAGCGAACATAATTGTGCAATTACACCTCTTTGCTCCTTTTTTAGAAGCTTTGTCATACCATTAGAGCTGATTATCTTTCCTGGTTTCCCTGCAATACCCCTTAATTCAACTTCCTTTCCTTCCACAGAAAATTTGATGAAAAGTTCTTGAAAATTAAAAGCTATTGTACCCAAGGATTGTAGCCATTGGACTCCTAGTACAACATCAGCACCTCCCATTGGAATGGAAAGCATTGGGCTAGTCAATACATATTCTCCCATGGATAGCTTGATATTATGGCACTTTCCAGAGCAATTTATTGTTCCTCCATTTGCAATCATCACTTGACACTCTGGTGCTGGATATAGGAAGCAATTCAATTCTTTTGCTACCCTACAATGAATAAAATTGTGGGTGCTTCCTGAATCAATCAACACTATTACCTTTTTCTTCTTGATTTGTCCTTCTATCTTGATGGTTTGAGGAGTGGTAATTCCCGCCAATGCATTACAAGATATGGTCGGATTTATTTGTTCTTCATCTAGGCTTTGTTCCTGGAGTATATCCTCTTCTTTTGACCTTTCTTGCTCCTTTTCTTCTTCCTCTTCACAATCTATGTAGAATAATTTCTTCTCAGCACACTTATGACCTTTAGTGTATTTGCTATCACAACTGTAACAAAGCCCTTTTGCTCTTTTTTCTTCCAATTGTTGTGGTGTCAACCTTATAGGTTGTGGAAGACTAGGGGCAACAACACTTCCGTCTTTATAGTTGTGAGTGGTATGCTTCCTGGTTGCCATAATTTTGCTTTCCATTTTTCTTGCTAACCTGAATGCCTTCTCTAATGAATCAGGTTCCCAAAGGCGAACATCATGTTGGATATTATCCTTTAAAGACCCTATGAACACATCAATCCTATGCTCCTCTGGAATATCTTTTACCCTTATGTTCAATTTTTGGAACTCCTCAATGTGCTCCATTATTGAACCCTTTTGTTTGAGACTTATCAATTGGCTAAAAAAAGTGTTGCTTTTTGTATCCTCATAATGTGCTATCAATTCTTCCGTAAAAATTGCCCAAGTGATAAATTGTTTACGAGAGCAAAGCCATTGATACCATACAAACTGATTTGGTTCCAAATATAAAGTTTCCATACGTACCTTTTGTGTGTTTTGCACATTATTGAGATCGAAAAATTGCTCCATCTGTAATATCCATGTTGCGGGATCCTTGCCATCAAACTTCCTCATATCGATTTTTGGAATATGGTGGGTCTTCGATCCAACATTAGAGTCTATGATATCATGATTAACATTTCTTTTGTTCACATCATGAGTTTCCTTTACTACCTTTTCACCATTAGTAAGTATTTCTTGTAGAAAATTTGTCAAATCTGTCTTCATATCTGTCATGCCTGTCTTCAAGTTTGTGTTCAAATCTATCTTCAATTCTTCCATGTATGTCTTCAAATCTGTCTTCCAATCATCCATCTTAGCTTCCATGCCCTTTATCTTAGATTCCACGCCATTTATCTTAGATTCCATGCCATTTATCTTAGCTTTTGTTAGCTTTTGTGAGTGTGACATTTGTTGCACTTGTTCTTGTAATTTTGATATATCATGTAGCATTTCTTCCTCTTCTTCATGAGTCATGCTAGAGCTTTCAGGTTCCTTACTAGGTGTTTGCATTTTCTTTCCTCGGGGCATCAGTTACCGATAATAATGCTTTACTATGCCCTTTGAATTCCTTCAAACCAAGCTTACGCAAAAAAAAAAAAAAAAAGTACACACCTTTTTTCACTTTGTAGAAGCCTGATATTGAATCTGATGTATCTGTGTAATTTCAAATCATCCAGTTCTGAAATTTCAACCTATAGAATCATTTTGTGTCCTCTTTCCAATGCCACAAGTCTGACCCAAATTGGTTTCTCCAAGGAAGAGTTATGCGAAATCTCCCACAGTGACTTGATTATAGACTATTTCAGTAGAGCAAACTTGTATGATGTGCCATGAGTCACTATTTCAACCCATGGATTTGAAATAGTCCTCTTTCTGTATCTTCTTACGAAATTTCAATCCGATCCCCAGAGAGAAAGTTATGACGATTTTCCCCAAGTCACCTGTTTTGAATGTAATTCAGGAGTCTGCAAAAAGACCAACTTCCTTAGATCATATCTCTGCAAATATCACGCAAAAAGCTATGAAATTCAGACCCAAGGTTCATCGCGATTTCTTCTCAAATGGATTTTTTTTGCGACTTTTGAAACATCACAGAAAAACGTTATAGCGAAAATTCCAAGATTACCTGTTTGGAGCAGCGAAACCCTAGAATCCAAAGCTCTGATACCAAATGTTATGAAACCAGCCCAAGAAAAAAATGAAAAGATAGATCAACGCCTTAGAATTCAGCCTCTTCGAGGGGGCAACCTCCTTTACATTACATAAATGAACAATTCTTGGATGATTCAAATGACAAAGCCTCCTTTCTATATATAGGAGTCTAAGAAGTCACAATTTAATCCAGCGGACCTAACAATAATAATATAAAGCCACAAAAATAACAATAGAGGGATTCTATGGGGCATAGTAATAACAATATGGGGGCAATAGGGGCACAACAATATTAATAAGGGGTATAACTACAATAGTAATGGGGTAATCACTAGTATTATAGGGACCCAATAGATAATGGATAAAATGAAGTAATTATTTGTGAGCATTTGTTCTTGAACAAACATTAGGATCCATCTTATTATAGAGAAAAGTAAATTCATTAAAAACAACTCAATATTTCATGTGACATTCATATTGTATGCAACTTATTTTTCATTAAAAACAATTTACTTTTTCATGTGACATTCTTTTTTGGTTAAAATTTCTTCTATTTCTAATCTAAATTACAATTGTAATTTCAAATAAAGATTCTAGTAAATATTAATTTACCAATTCTACATGGAAATCATAAGAAACATTCACAATATAATATGAAGAACAAATGTGTACCTACTTCATATGGATTAAAAAATGCTTCTACTACTTAATGTGAATTACAAGTGTAATCTAGTTGGATCTCCAACATATCTTAAGCCATATTTTCATTTTATTTTTATTACTATTAAATGTTGTTATGTCCTAACTCATTTTATTATTAGCATTGTAATAAAAATATGCATTTTGCTATAGAATTAGTACTAACATGTAATATTGATTTTTTTTCCATAAAGTTATAGGTAATGACCATGAAGATGATGCTATAGACTATGTTTAGATTACATTATATATCAGAGATGATGATGATGATGAGGATGGTGATGGCATTGGTGATGATTATGTGGATGATATTATCAGGATGGTCAGGATGATGATCGTGGAAATGATCATGAGGATGAGCTTGACTATGATTTTTGTGGTGCTAGCTAGTCATGTGTGGTTTTTTATATTTAGTTGGATTTCTTAATATGGTAATCATACATTTGAATTTTAATTTATTTGAATAATGATGATGATACTATCGATACTATCTTTTTACCTTATGAATATGTTGAAAATTGTTTACAATTTGTTTTATGAAGAATTGGTGTGTATGATGAGATTTCTATTTTTTTTTATGGATGTTGTGAATTTATATTAGCATAATGATATCTATGGAACGTTTTCATTAGGTAATTTTACATTGAATTTTAGTTGATTGGATTAAATATGATGATGATATTATCATTTTTATCTTGTTATTTTATGTATATATTGAAAATTATCAACATTATTTTGATGGAGAATTATTATGTATGATGATATTACTATCTTTTGATGGGTGTTGTGAATTTACCTTAAAATAATGGTGTTCATGAAATATTTTGATATGATAATCACACATTTGAATCTTAGTTGATTTGATTAAAGATGATGAGGAGATTATTAGTATTATTTTGTTACTTTATATATGTGTTGAAACCTGTCAATGTTTTTTTATGGGGAATGATTATGTATGATGAAAAGGCTATTTTTGGATGTAATGTTGTGAATTTACCTTGGAATAATGATATCTGCGATAAATGTTGGTTTAGTAGTAATATATGTATATTGAAAATTGTCAATGATTTTTTGATGGAGAATTGTTTTATATGAGGATATTGCTATATTTTTTATGAATTTTGTCAATTACTCTTAAATTTGTTTACAAATACTAAGTTATGAATTTTAATTGTGATATATTCTTAAATGTGTTATACATGAAAATACCTCCTGATCATCTCGGAGGAGAATACTATGATGTTGGTTGAAATACCCCTTTCTCCTAAACTATATAAGCCTATAATACAAGTTATGTACCATGAGAACCATGGTTTCCTAGCCTATAACAAGTTGTCCCTTTCATCTAACTTTTGTTGCCAAAATTCTCACATTAGAGGAATTTTCAACTCAAAAAATAACCACGTAAGAAAAAAATAAGAAACTAATAAAATAATGCCATGTAGACAATTTTTTAATATATCATTTTTATTATTCTTTTACCAAAATTACCCAAATAAATGTCACATTTATCAAAATAATTGTATATGTATTTTATATTTAAACTAATATATTAGCACAAGATTTAATAAAATTTAAATTAAAAAAGTAAATTAAAATTAAAAAGGAAAATTTGAATTAAAAAAACAAATTCAAAATTTAAAGGAAATTTAAATTTAAATTTAAATTACCCAAAAAAATGTCACTTTTATAAAAAAATAACCGTCTACATGTATTTTATATTGAAATTAATTTATTAACACAAGATTTAAGAAAAATTAAATTTAAAAGGAAAATTTAAAATATAAATTTAAGTTAAGTTTAAATTTAAGTTACCCAAATAAATGCATTTTTATCAAAATAACCATATATTTATATTTTATATTTAAATTAATTTGTCAATACAAGATTTAATAAAATAAATTAAGAAAGTAAATTTAAAATTAAAATCAAGAAAGTAAATTTAAAATTTAAATTAAATTTAGGATTTAGGATTTTATATTTAAATTTATTTATTTAACACGTCATGATTTACCCTTCATTAAAAATATTCTCGATATTTTAACTTTTATAGATTATGATATTAATTTTATTTTTAATATTTAATATAGTTTTGGGTCACTTGGGCACCATTTACAATTAAATTAGGTAAGTTATATTATTAAAAAAAATCCACTCCGTAGTCATACATGTATGTCTTTTAAATTTTAAAAGAATTTGATTGGCTTACACATTATGACATGGAAATTCAATGTTAACATTTTAAAATGAAAATAAAAAACTCAAGTTAACTATTATTTGACATTCTTGTTCACTTTACTCATATGGTGGAATGTGATCTCTTTATCCTTATCTTTAGATTTTTCCTAAAAAATTAAAAGCATACAAAAGTGGGAAAGAGCCATAAAACATGGGGAAGCTTTTTCCTAAGCACAAAAGCATCTAAAAAGTGGAAAATGCCATCTTTATATGAGGAAACATTGTTCACCCAAAAGCTTTTGCCAAAATTGAACTAATGAGGAATTTGGGAAATCTTCATAGCCTTCACTTTCCTATATATTGGAGGCTTTGCCATTGAGGAAATGATGGGAATTCGTGTATTGTCATGCTGCTAAGATCTATCTTGAGAGGGAGAGTTTTGTAGCTAGGAGTTGGGGGAGGTGTCCATGCAACTGCATCTGATAGCTGTAACTTTCCTCCAACTCCTTTATTAATATAGATTATTTGTTCTTCCTTCCATATGCTACTATTCATTCTTTACTTATCCTATTTAACTAATGAATGTATGGGATTTTGGTTTATATTTATTTATTCAGTAATATTTATATGTTTATTATAGTTTCAATTATCAAGATATTATGTTGTGAAGTTTTCTTTGTTCTCTCTCTTGTGTGTAGGACCAAGATTTGGAGCTATCTAGGAGCGCTTCCCAGCTACACTAAAAACTCCAACAAGACCTGCATGTGAGGACTCATATGAATTCATTATTCTTTTTCTAATTTATACTCTACATCTTGATCTACTAAGAATCCTGAGCCTTAGAACAACCATTATCTTAATCAGTCTATCTTAGGTTTCTGGGATAGACTGAGAGGGTTTTATGTTCATTTAACTGTGCATTAAATCCTACAACAAAATGATATTTAGAAACTATAATATATTTCACTATGTAATAAATTTAGTAAAATGGAAGTAAAAGTAAAACTTTAAACAAGAAGCCAAAAGTGGATGTAACCATCGATGCAAAAATTGGGAGTAAAATTGGATGTTAAACTAGCCATCAAAACAAGATGCAAACAATGAGACAAAAAGGGTTTTAAAGTAGAATTAAAAAGGGGTGCAAAACTAGACACAAAGAAGGGAACTAAATAGGACATACAAAAATACACCAAATTGGGTGCAAACAAGGATGCAAAAATGGACACCAAAATGAGGATGAAAAGAATGGTGTAAAATTAGGATGAAAAATTGGGTGCAAAAAGGATGTAAGAAAAACACAAAACAAGAAGCAAAATGGGAATAAAAAAGTGTGAAACTAAGGATGCCAAAAATTATGCATAACTAGATGAAAATTCAAACCAAAATTTAGGTGCAAAATGAGATGCAAATGTGGACACAAAATGTGACAGAAAAAATGATGCAAATTTGGATGCCAAAAATGATGCAAAATTAGACACAGAAAAGGTTTCAAAATTGGACATAAAAAATGGTGAAAATTTGGACACAAAAGTAGAAAAAATGGTGTGAAAATGGGCATAAAAATGGCTCAAATTTGGATGCAACATTGGATGCAAAATGAGGTGCAACAAATGATTCAAAACTTGGTGCAAAAACAAATGCAAAAGTAGACGAAAAAATGGGATTCAAAGGTGGACACAACACATGGTCCAACATAGGGTGAAAATTTAGATACTCATAAGGATGCAAAATTGGATGCAAGAAATGTTGTTAAAAATGATGCTAAATTGGATGCAACAAATGATGAAAAATTAGGTGCAAAATAGGATGCAAAAAAAGGAGACAAATGAAACGAAAAAGTGGATGAAAAAAATGGTTCAAAAATGGATGAAAAATTTGGCACTAAATCAGATTCAACATATGGTGCAAAATTAGATGCAAAAATGGTGTAAAAAAAGGCAGAAAAATTGGTACAAAAATAGATGTAAAAATAAGTACAAAATTAGAAGCAAAAAATGGCATAAGACTAGATGCAAAAACTGGCACAAACTCGATGCAAAGAAAAGCACTAAATCAGATGCAAAAGATGGTGTAAAACTCGATGCAAATATCGACACAAAAATAGAAGAAAAGAATGGCACAAAACACGAAGCAGAAAATGATGCAAAAAATGGCACAAAACTAGAAGCAAAACCTATTGTAAAGCCAAATGCAAATCTTGGTGCAAAATATGATGCAAAATTTGGCTTAAAAAAAAGATGTAAAATTTGGCGCAAAAAAGGATGCTTTAAAAATTGTACAATAGAGCCAGATTTAGCGCTAGGTTGCTCATCCCAATGGAGAGAAAATTACACTAAAATCTGGGGCTAAATCTGGCATAAATGGCCTGTTTTGTTGTAGTGAGTACACTAGTTGAGTGCACACATGCATCAACTGACTGTTAACTCTCTATTAGTTCCTAAAACAGTTTGGAACTAATTTAACTGGACTTAACTCAGTAAACTGAGTTAACTAATTACAACTCAAATATAACTCAACCTTATCTCCTTAATTAAAGACTTATCTCCTTAATTTAAGGGATAACTCTTGTATGACTTCAGAAAGACTTCTAACTTGAATTTCTCCAACTAATTAAGCCAAAATAACTTAATTAATTATTTTCAAGTAGCTAGTGAGACTAAATTCGATTTTAATTCAAGGACAAATTGAAATTGGAATATTCTTGTTCTATTTTTTATCATTTCTTGTTGCTATTTTCAACACTTCTAACATAATGTCAACAATGCATTATGAAAAGCTTATGCTCCCCCTGAATCTATGCCAACTATTCAATGTCAGATCTGATCATTGCATGTGTTAGTAAGAATCATAAAGGCATCATCATCAATTAAAGATATACATAAAGTCATCAACAACTTATGAGGGCGGCCAAGAGAACTTTTACATATTATCAGCAGCCTATAATCATCATCAATCAAAATAGAGCAGATATTTGATAATTGATGAACCATATCAGACCCCTTTTCTGAGTTTGTCCCACTACTTTTTCCTCAAACCAACATATACATGATAGTGTAGCTTCAAACTCGCGTATATACGTGACTTGTCTTCATGAAAATTGCGTATGAGATTTAGAACACTGAAGTTTCACACTTTCAGCTCCCCCTAAGTCTGTTATGTTTGTACTCTATGTTATGCCACATCTTTCTGACTGTACTTCCTTCTTCTTCCATATCTTCGAGTGTGATGATGTTTTCTCCTTTTGGTATGGTGCCCGAAAATTTCTCCTGCATTCCTTTGCTATATGTCCAAATTTTTTACATGCATAGCATCTTAGATGTTTCATATTCCTTCTATAGAAGTCAATGGGTTTGTAACCAAACATATTGCAATAAAACCAATATCTCTTAAAGTACCTAGAAGCTGATGATTTTTTTGTGTGATGGTCATGAACCATTCTACTTCTGCATCTCGCTGCAACATGTCCAAAATTATGACATACAAAACATTCAACATTATTCATCAGAGGAAATATCCAACTCTCACTTCCATAGTTAAGAGTAAAAGATTTTCTTTGAAGACTTTCTTTCCTTAGTTGTTGATGGGGTTGACTTCTCATCTTGTTGAGCATTTCAGATTTTGCATTAGAGTTCCTTGCCTCATCTTCAGAGCTAGATTCACCTTCAACAGATTCATGAAAACCAAGACTAGTTTTGATGGTATGAGACCTTTGACTACTAAGAATATTATTCAAAATCTTAGTACTATCTTGAAATCGTAACATCTTATCCTTTTCTTCTAATTTACCTTTTAAGATATTTACCTCAACTTGATATTGTTCTTCCTTTTCAAGATATTGCTTCTTCATGATTTCTTCAACCTTTCTTCCTTCTTCCACTTGTTGCCTTAATTTGAGAATCTCATTTTATTGTTCTTCATCTGCTTGAGGTAGTTCTTCATTCTGCTTATTTGATTTTTCAAGATCTTCTTTTAGAGAGAGGATCTTAGCTTCAAGACTTTCATGGTAACTGGATCCATCTTTAAGTCTCTTGATTGTTGTGCTCTTTTCATTTGCTTCATTTCTTAATGATGTCACTTCGTCTTGCAACTTTTGACATTGATCTCCCTTTTCCTTATATTGCTTCCTTACCTTGTTTCCTTCCTCCAATTGAGCTTTTAATTTGGTAACTTCTTCTTTGAAGGCACACTCCCTTTTGTTAAATAGATCTTGTTGGTCTCTAATTTTATTTGTGAGTCTTTTAAATTTTGCCTCTATATTTCTTTCACTATCACTTTCAATATCTTCAACATTGCATGAACAGAGAAAAGTATCACCAAAAGACCAAATTTTTTTACCTGATACTTCTTTTGCTTGTTCATCTTCAATTTGAGGTGATTCTGAATCTGAATACTTGCTTCTGCCTAACGGCCAATTCTCTCCTGTTGTCCCTGTTCCTTTGAGATGTCTTCTTCTTCTAAGGTGCTTTCTTCTTCAGCTTCTTTCCCGTTGTTTCTACGAATCTCCTTCAAGCGATCAAGCTTCTACCAAAGGACCTCCTCTGATACAAATTGTTGAAAATAATACTGGGGGGGTGAATCAGTATTATTCAAATCAATAACTTTTTCTTTTCATACTCTTATTTATATACGCTACTTCAACGAAGGTAACTCGCGTGTACACACAACTGTCTTTAAAGCAACCAATGTATATCCAACAAACTTATGAGTCAGTTAATTCCTTATATGTTGATCTTTAATCAGTGCATCAATACTTCATTAACCATATAAATAGTAACCATGTGCAGTAATAACATAATAAACCATCACAAATAAGCAGTACACATGAACACCAAGATTTAAGGTGAAAACCCAATGTAGGACAAAAACCATCTACTGCTGACTTCTTTTAATATAAGAAAAACATGTTTACTTTCTTGTATTGATGCAGACTCATACTAGTACACAAGCATCCACCAGTAGAAGGCTACAACCTTCTCTCATTCTCCAGCTTTTACTAGAAGGGAGCTACAACCCCCTAGCTCTTGTACTAGTTGATATGTTTACTGGTACATAGGCACCGACCTGCAGAAGGCTCCAACCTTCACTCGTTTTCCAAATGCTATTAGAAGGGAGCTCCAACCCCCTGACTCTTGTACTAGCCGATCCATTTACTAGTACGTAGGTGTCAGCCTACAGAAGGCTCCAACCTTCACTCATTTTCCAACTGCTCTGGAAGGGATCTCCAACCCCCTGGCTCTTATACTGGATGATATGTTAATTTGTATGTAGGCATCGACCTACAGAAGGCTACGACCTTCTCTCTTCCTCCAGGGAGCACGTTTCATAAATTTTCAGATTGGATACTCCTGGAACACAAAACCACAATTTGAAGGCCTCATTTCATCAAATTTTCATACTAGACCCATTAGTAACATTGAAGCTCAAAATCAATCACCACTGCAATACAACCATCAAATATATCTGCATCAACCAATCACTGAAACTCAATCATTAATCTCTGAATCAACCACAACTGAATCAATCAATCACTGAAAACCCATCATCACTAAAGCAAATCACAATCAATCAATCTGGACATTTAGAACACTGTCACTAGAGCACAAAGCAGAACCCATAAATCTGCATTAACAACCAGAACAAACTGCAACTTCAACCATCATATTTCATAATGCATACACTACTTCGACATGCCGAACCAATGTGTATACGTGCTTTTATCAAAGCGAACCAATGTACAGATCTGCAAATACTAACTTAAAAACTTCATAGCTATTCCAGACTTCAGTCATACCCAGATCATAACATTTACAGAATAAAACATGCATCAGTATTCAGATCTAGACTTGTTGAAAATAGCAACAAGAAATGCTAAAAATAGAAGTGCTATAAATAGAAGTTCGGGTACCAGTGTTGGACATAGCAACAAGGAATGAAAAAATGGAAGTGATAAAAATAGAATTGCTATAAATAGTATTTCAGGTTAGATTCTAATTTTAGTTAGTCCCTGAATTAAAATTGAGAAGTAAAATTTGAATTTCATCTTAGCAGCTCTTTGTAAAATAATTAATTAATTCATCTTGAGTTAATTAGTTGTAGAAAATCAAACATGAAGTCTATGTGGCGACATGCAACAATTTCTCCATTGATTGAGGAATTTATCCATCAGTTAAAGAGATAAGGATGAATTGTAATTAGTTAGCTCAGTTAACTGAGTTAAGTCCAGTTAGATTAGTTCCCACAGTTTGTGGAATTAATTGTGAGTTCAGTTAGTCAATGCATGCATGCTATAACTGCTGCACTTCAGATAACTGAATATTCTCTCATAAATAACTCATGCATGTCAGTTTAGTCAGAGACCCAGTTGAGATTAGAGGAAGGGACAATGTACGATCGGTTGAAGGATTTTTCCTATATAGGAAACTCATCCATGTAGAAGGAATTATCTCCTTCAGGATTGCGCAGTTAGATCAGAGGTTAGTGAGAGTGTGAAGAGGCCAATTCACACGGGTGGCAGCACTGGACCCCAAGGAAAATTGCACAGGGAAATAGGAGGCTTGGAGGGTAGAGAAGAAGTTTTGGAGAAGCCTTTGACTGTCTATGAGCAACGTTGTTTGATCGTAGAGAGATCAGGATAGCTTGTGAGCTAATTCTTTTTGTAATCTGAACATATTTCCACTTGTATGATAATACAGAGATTGGGGTTTTAGCTGAGGCTTTCCCCAGAGTATTATTTTGTGTTCATGTGTGATTGATTTCTCATTCTTAGTTATATGTGTTCTATTTGATCTTGCTCATATTCGATTAAGCTTTCGTAAGTTTGTTATAGAAGTAGATCTTGTATTTTGCTTTAGTATATTACATAATCTGTTTATATACAGTGGGAATTTCTACATTGTATCAGAGCAAAGGTGATCAAAGTGAAGAACAGTATACAAGAAGGGAGAAGTTCGAAGTTTGAGGTTCCTGAATATAAAAATCGAGTTCTTATCACATCTCAATTTCACCAATGGCATTCAACAGTTTAAGACTCGAGTATGCCCTTGATGGAAGCTCGAATTATATAGCCTAGAAGGATTGCATGGAAGCAATATTTGTTAGGATATTCCGACACATAGGATATAGTTAAGTTCAACTTGGTCTAGTATAGAGTTAGGTTAGAGTTAGGTAAAGTGTGTTTCTTTACCGTTGTACATTTTGTAACTTACAATCCGACGGTCACGATATGTAGTGATCCGACGGTTCACTCTCACCTCGGTATTACCGACACTTGATCCGTGGCTTGACACCCGATTGGTCCATGAGTTCTATTTAAAGCGCATGGAGGGTCATTGTTCGGGTAATCCGTGCATGAGAGAAGCTTATGTAAATTTTCATTCTTTGATTAATAAATTGCCTGTAGTACCCACGTTGGGACAGGCCGTGGACTGTTTCCCTCCTTGCACTTTGAGGGTTTTAACCACGTCAAAAATACTGGTGTATTGATTTGAGATCTGGTTGTGAGCGGTGTCCTTTTGGTATTCTTTCTGAGGAACTTACCCTGTAAATTCCTACATGGTATCAGAGCTATTTGAGGGCCGCGTCCGTTGGTGATCCAAATCTGAAGCCGGTAGAACTGCATGCGGCTGTCGTTTCCTAGATCTGCTGTTTCTGACTGCTTTCGGGCCGAGAGGACTGCTCTGTTGCGTTCGGAGCATCTGTTCCAGTGAGGAACCCCTTTCGTTTCACGCGAAAAGGTTTCCGGTAGCCCTAGCTGCGTCATTTTTCAGATCGGGAGGTATACAGTGTTTTTTTGCAGTTTACTGTTATTTTCTCTCTGCTTATTTCGGTCTCAGTTTATTTAGCCTTTTTTTTAACCGGATCTATACCTTTCATTTCTGCGTATGCTCTTTGCCCTGCGACTCTGTGCGATCTGGGCAAATCAGAAACAGAAAGGAAGGATTTTTCTCATGCGTATGCTCTTTTCCCTGCACCTTAGTGTGATCTCGGAAAATCAGAAACATTGAGAAAAATATTTAGTTTTTCGGCTAAAGCTAACTTTGAGATTTTTTTTAAAAATTTCTAGTTTTTTGGCTAAAGCTAACTTCGAGCCGTAAGGTTCGTTTTTCTTTGCATATTCGTGTTGGGTTTTGTGTTTTGTGTTTTGTAGGGAAAAAGAGCTTTCTCAAGGCAAGCACGCAAACCAAGGCCCCCCCCCCCCCCTCTCTCTCTCTCTCAATTTTTTGTATAGATCAATTGGTTCAAAGCTATTTTAAGAGAGTAGAGGTCTTGGGTTCAAGTCTCCATTTTGTGGGGGCGGATTTTTTCATTCCCGCACATTCGCGCACTTTGCCGGCAACGTCAACAATTTTTTTTTCAAAAAGCCATAACTTCTTCATCCGGAAGCCTTTTTCAGAGCCGTTTTTTTTAAAACCGCCTATTTTTTCGAGATCTATCCATTGGAACACTTACTTTCAGCATCTTCAGCTTCAGTTTAAAAAAAAATGGAAAGTCCATGCCAAGTCATTCTTGACAGCACTAACTACTTCCAATGGGTAGCCTACATGGGAGATTTACTTAGAAGTAAAGGTCTCTTCAGAATAGCCACAGACCAAGAGAAGAAACCAAAAGATGAAGACAAGGCGGAAAAATGGGAAAATAGACAAGATCAAGCACGTGGTTTGATAGGGATGTCTGTTTCTCCTGATCTTAGATTCCACATTGCAGAACTTGAGACTCCTCATGAAGCATTAGAAAAACTTGCTAAAGTTTTTGGGATTAAAAATGAAATTAGAGCCCATCAACTTGAAAATGAGCTGCTTACTTTGGATCCTAATAATTTTTCTTGCATTGAAGATTTCTTGTCCAAATTCAAGACCCTTAGATATCTCTTGGAAGGTGTTAAAGTTAAGAAAGAAGATGGTAACCTTATTTATTCCATCCTTACTAAGTTGGGACCAGCCTACTCTGTATTTGTTTCCACTTTCCATTCTACAAGGGAAGCTTTCATTTGTCAAGGACAAGACTACAAGGCCCCTTCCTTTGACTCCTTTTGTGATTCCTTAATAAGAGAACAAGAAAAACTCTTACACCTTGGTCTTCTTAATCTTGGAAACTCTTCCACGAAAGCGTTAGCCGCCCAGCAGCAACCAAATTCAAAGAATCCTAAGAAGTCATATCCTCAAAAGAATGGTCCTAAACCATCTCAGCCTCAAAATGAAAGATCATTTCAGCAAAATGATAAGACCAATAAAAACAAATGGAAGAAGACTGATAGACATTGTAACTTTTGTAATCGAGATGGCCACTTAGAATCTAAATGCTTTAAGAAGATGGAAGCCTTGGAAGCCGCAATGAAGAAACATAACATCCATGTGGAGCCTACTTCAACTTCAACTTCCGGAATGGCACTTTCTGCATGTCATTGTCAATCATCTCAGTCTGGTTATGCATTAAATGTCTTCTTCTTCTTCTTCTCATTCTCATGAGTGGCTCATTGATTCTGGAGCCTCTTGTCACATGGCCAAAAACCAAGCCATGTTTTCTTCTTTAAATGATTGTAACACCAAAAATATATATATTGGTGATGATAGATCTCTTAATGTTGTAGGGACTGGAACTGTTCATCTAGACAATGGTCAGTTTAATGATGTATTATGTGTTCCAACCTTATCCTGCAACCTTCTATCTGTCTATCAGATAACTCATTCAGGTGAAGGTAAAATTGTTGAATTTTCACCTCATGATGTTGTAATCAAGGATCTAAAAGATCCTAAACAGATTCTAGCTACTGGTCTTGCTGATGATTCCAAAAGGTTGTATAAGTTTCACAACTTTGGGTCATCAAATCTTCCCTCAGTATTTGTTGCTCATAATGATGAAGTGAGCAAACTTTGGCATGAGCGATTTGGTCACTTAAACTATCGCTCCCTTCAGCATCTATGTAAAGAAAATATGGTGACAGGTCTTCCTATGGTATCTTGCAGAGATGGTGTTTGTTCCGGATGTGTACTCGGAAAACATCATCGGGACAGTTTTGACAAACGTGCCTCTTGGCACGCCTCAGCCCCTTTACAGCTTGTGCACAGTGATTTATGTGGTCCTCTTCCTGTTGCTTCATTCTCTGGCTGCAAGTACTTCTTAACTTTCATTGATGATTTCTCCAGACGCACTTGGGTATACTTCTTAAAACTCAAGAGCGAAGTATTTAACACTTTTTTGGCCTTCAAAGCCTTTGTTGAAAAACAATCTGGACATCAAATTCTTAAGCTAAGAACTGATAATGGTGGAGAATATGTTAAAAACACATTCATCAACTTTTGCACCGAAAATGGAATTCAAATGCAACATACTGTTCCATACACTCCACAACAAAATGGTGTAGCTGAAAGGAAAAATCGCACCTTAAAGGAAATGGCTAATTGTATGCTGCAATCTAAAGGACTCAGTCTTAGTTTTTGGGCCGAAGCAATTAATTGTGCAAATTATATAATCAATCGCACTCCTACTAAGGTTCTAGAGAATATCACTCCAGAAGAAGCTTGGAGTTCCATTAAACCAGATGTAAGTCACTTTCGTGTGTTTGGAAGTGAAGCATGGGCCCATATTCCAGATGAAAAGCATAAAGCTTTAGAACCTAAGAGTGAGAAATGTACTTTTGTTGGATATTCTGAAGATGTAAAAGGTTATAGACTTATTCCATTTAAGTCCAAAAATGTTATCATTAGAAGAGATGTAAAATTTGATGAAAATAAATCGGCCTGCGAGCCTAGTCCGGCGGATGTGCCACCTCTTCCTATCTCTTCTACTTTTGAAAACATTTCTTCTTCAGATGATGAAAGCGAGGATGATAATCCTCCCCCACCTTCTCAGGATCCTCAACTTCCAAGATGGGTCCGTGCTACTCGGGATGCAGCAGGTGATCTTGCCGGTGATCCTACAGATCAGCGACGTACACGTTCTCAGTTTGAAAGAGCCTCTTCTTTACTGGCTCAAGCTCCAGTAAATCATGATCCTGACACTTTTGCAGAAGCTTCAGGCCATCCACATTGGGAAGCAGCTATGAATGAAGAATATCATTCATTGATGACAAATGATACATGGGATCTTGTTCCTCTACCAAAGGGACGCAAACTTGTTAGATGTAAATGGGTTTACAGAACCAAGTATGGACCAGATGGGAAAGTTGATAAACATAAAGCTCGTCTCGTTGCTAAGGGCTTTTCACAGGTTGAAGGCATTGACTACACTGAAACCTTCTCCCCTGTTGCCAAAATGAACTCTATCCGCCTTGTTCTTTCCCTTGCTGCCTCTTTAAAATGGGAAGTCCATCAGATGGATGTTAAATCTGCCTTCTTGCATGGGGACTTGCAGGAAGAAATCTATATGGAACAACCCATTGGCTTCATACAAACAGACTCCAGCCTTGTTTGTCGACTTAAGAAATCCCTTTATGGCCTCAAGCAAGCTCCTCGGGCTTGGTATGCCAAAATGGATAGCTTTCTTTTAGAATCTGGCTTTTCTAGGTGTCATTCTGACAATACTGTCTACACCAAGAAAGTGGGCAACTCTCTTATCATCCTTGTTCTTTATGTTGATGATCTTATTCTTACTGGTAGTGATCCCAACCTTATAAACCATGTGAAGTCCAGCCTTAAAAAGAAATTTGAAATGACAGACTTAGGACACTTACACTATTTTCTCGGTCTTCAAGTCTTGCAATCCCAAGAGGGTATTTTCCTTTCCCAGTCCAAGTATGCTTGTGATATTCTTCGTCATTTTCACATGGAAGACTGTAAGCCAGCCCCTTCTCCCTTTCAGTCTGGAGTCAAACTTTCAGTCTCTTGTACTTCTCCTGAAGTTGATGCTACCTTATACCGTCAACTTGTCGGAAAACTCTTGTATTTAACCCATACTCGTCCTGATCTTTCCTTTGCTGTTGGCCTTGTTGCTCGTTTTATGCAAAACCCCCGTGAAAGTCATTGGAAAGCAGCTAAAAGAATACTTCGTTATGTTCGAGGTACAGTACAGTTTGGGATTCATTACAGTGCCAAAGCAGCTCCTCTGTTAGTTGGTTTCACTGATTCTGATTGGGCTGGTGACCCTGATGATCGGAAGTCTACTGCCGGTTATGTCTTCACTCTTGGTTCAGGACCTATTACATGGGCTTGTAAGAAACAGGCTGCCATTTCTCTTTCGTCAGCAGAAGCAGAGTATCGTGGTGCCGTGGAAGCTAGTAAGGAAGCCTTGTGGCTTCGTCAGATCCTATCAGAGTTTGGCTTTGAGCAGCAGCATCCAACCACACTTTGGTGTGATAATCAAAGTGCCATTCAGCTATGCAAAGATCCAGTCCAGCATCAGCGCAGCAAACACATTGAACTACACATGCACTTCATCAGAAAGCTCATTCATGACCATGTTCTTGAAGTGCAATATTGTCCAACAGATGATCAGGTTGCAGACATCTTCACAAAGGCTCTCACAGAGGCGAAGTTCACTAAACTTCGATATATGCTTGGAGTTCAGGAAGTTGTCACTAAGGGGGGATAGGCTCTAGTGCCTCCTTCCTTCTCCTATTGTGTCATATTTGTAAATCCTTCAATCCTATCCCAAGTTGTTCTTAAGGGGGGATGTTAGGATATTCCGACACATAGGATATAGTTAAGTTCAACTTGGTCTAGTATAGAGTTAGGTTAGAGTTAGGTAAAGTGTGTTTCTTTACCGTTGTACATTTTGTAACTTACAATCCGACGGTCACGATATGTAGTGATCCGACGGTTCACTCTCACCTCGGTATTACCGACACTTGATCCGTGGCTTGACACCCGATTGGTCCATGAGTTCTATTTAAAGCGCATGGAGGGTCATTGTTCGGGTAATTCGTGCATGAGAGAAGCTTATGTAAATTTTCATTCTTTGATTAATAAATTGCCTGTAGTACCCACGTTGGGACAGGCCGTGGACTGTTTCCCTCCTTGCACTTTGAGGGTTTTAACCACGTCAAAAATACTGGTGTATTGATTTGAGATCTGGTTGTGAGCGGTGTCCTTTTGGTATTCTTTCTGAGGAACTTACCCTGTAAATTCCTACAATATTAGAGGATAACAATCTAAAGGACTTCATTGATCAAGGAGTCCCCAAGCCGGCAACATCTGCTGCTATGGAATTGGCGGAATGGAAGAAATGTGTGGCTAGAGTAAGGAGAATCCTCCTGAAGGGAGTTCGAGAACACATCGTCTTAAGCCTCCATGGGAAGGAGACACCGTTTTCAATGTGGAAAATAATGAAAGACCTATATCAGAACAATAGTGATTAGAGGAAGCTGGCGCTGAAAGACAAGCTTCAGAAAATCAAGTGTGAAAAGGGCAAGACAATCTCTACATATCTGAACAAGCTCACCACCTGTAGGGATGACCTTGGAAGTGTAGGGATCACAACAACCGATGATGACATGGTGAGTGTTGCACTCCTCGGTCTTCTTAAGAGCTGGCATAGCTACCAAGACTCGGTAAATGGAAGAGAGAAACTGCCAGATTGGGAACGACTTTGGTTGGATGTTATAGACATTTTTGTGCCTGGCATCACTGAGCATGAAATGTCAATGTCACACGGAATTGGTCAAGGGTGCGGACATGACTGACCTTCCTAGAAGTCTAAGACATTCTAATGACAAACAAGACAAAATGGAGTGATCTTTCTCTAAATACACCTTTTACAACATGAAGACTACAAGTGTTTAGGCTTACCTTATTCCAAAACGCTGTTGTTGTAGTTTGTCTTTGCCAATCCGGATGAGCTCCTCCTTCAAGTCAATTCCTGCAACCACAAACAATCAAACAATTACCAAGCACTTGCATTTCATATAATAAAACATATATTCAACATGCAGACCAAGGAACACATGAAATAACTCATTAACACAAGCTATTGAGAAAAATAAACCAGTTTGTATTAATAACGAAACAAAGAAACTCTTACAACCTGGCCTTGGTGTTGTGCAAGTTCCTCCCAGGGTCCATCAAGGGTTTTCCTCTACTTTGACAAAGCTCACCCTCTTCCAAGTAGAATCAAGTAAAGACAATCTCTCCTCACAAAGGCTCTAATGGAAGACCTAAATCCTGCAGCATTTACCCAAAGAAAATGTATAGCTTCAACCTCTCCTCCCTCTGGCTCAATGTCTTTATTTATAGTGCTGTAAAGAGGTTATTCAGGTCCACTATCAATGGGATCATCCCCCTCTATGGGTGGGATAGCTCCCTTATTGATGGGATAAGTTCCCTCTTAATAGAGATACATGAACCAACTGGAGGCGCATCCATTTCATCAAACCGACCTCTAGAATGTTCTAGAAGTAACCACAAGTAACTTTTTTAAGATGAAACTCGCGCATTTTGCCTTTTACAGAAGGACGCACCTGTCCCTTAACATACAGAGCGTCCATGGACGCATCTTTTGTGAACATGGTCAGCGTCCCCGCAGGTAAGGCTAGAGAGAACCTGCGACCCCAGAGATAAACATAGTTTTTACAAGACTTTCTCTCTTCTTTGAGTTTGAGATGGATAACAGAGGCATGAGACTTGCCTAAAAGGGTAGCATGACTGTTGATTTGAGCCATACTAACTGTAAGTAGTCAAGGTGACATTTTTTAGTGTAACAGATTGCCCCCTAAAGTGCGAAGCCTGGAATAGATTAGGGTTTTGTAATTCTAGGAAGGGTGAAGCGCTTTATCATTTCAAGGATTGTCTTGTGGATGACCTGGTTGGAACCTGCAATTTTCAACACAAAATACATGGATAAGATTATATCATCACTGAGGTAGGCATTCCCATACTCAGATTCAAAACTTTAACTAATGGACTAACTATTCTGATACAGGAATGATCTTGCAGTACATCATTTTTATAGACTTTTGTAGACACAGTATGGACGCAGCCATCTGTTTATGATTAGTCTACATAGATAATGAATACAAAACTCCTCGCAGCCTGGATGGTAGAAACTAGATCCAGGGTCTTCACTTCTACTTCCCGAATTGGTACGATTCTAGCATGTGATTAAATGATTTGATGTCGAACATGTTAGAAACCACTTGATTACCAGTCGATGATGTGAACTGTTAACAAGCGTGAGAGAGACCACCAGTAATGTCAATGGTTCTCAAAGTACCAAGCACAACCCGTGAAATGTGAATAGATGTTTTGATGTCGAACACTTCACGGAATCCTTTGATCGAAAGTCAATGATGTAAACTGACGTCAAAGGCGAGAAACCTGCCATTGATGCATGCAGACTTCAAGGTACTGTCGATTCCTAAGTCATCTTTCTAGATAATGTGTCGATGTCGATAGAAAGCGACCCGTTGCAGGCAAGCCTGCAACACGAAATCATTGTTCAAGTTGAAGAAATGTTGCTGTAAGGACTGACTCAGGGATGGTCAAATGGATGACAAGTATTTTGCAGATGAAAGTTTTGCTTGCAGACCTCTTGAACACATAACGACACGACAGATGGCTTGGTGACGAATAACTCAAAGTTAATTCCTGGAACCCGGTTAAAGACTTTCAAAGTGATTTGGTCAACTGTGAGGTAAAAGATTTCCCAACCCAGGTGAATGAAAAGTGTCGTGTTCAAGAGTGGTAATAAAGTTTCTTTTGAAAAAAGGTGACAAATAGGTTCATTCTTCTCTCTTTTCCCCCACCATTTCTGGCAAGTACCTCTTTATTTTTAACAAGCTTGAGGAGGATAACATATGCTTGATTATAAGCTCATCCTTCGGACGAGTCCAACCTAGTTTAAATTCGAACCCTAGGAAGGAGTGGTTCGTTCCTGTTTGTAATTGAACAGGTCCTTTACTGTAAAAGTTTAACGAGCCCAGTATAGGAAAACTCGGCGTTTTTCAATTTTAGAGAGTCTGAAAAAACTTAAGGAAACTCCACGTTGAACTTTTTCGTAAATTTGTGTCCCTCAAGCCCGAAAAAGTATAAAATAATACCTGGGGGAACCGCTTGATCTTGCGACCAAGGAGTACTTTCATAATAGTGTCGTCGACCTGAAAAGTAAAAAGCGATCAAGGACACGTCGTTTTATTTCCTTATCGAGTTTGAAACGACAAAAACCCGGCAATCTTTTCCTGATTTTACGGTCAGAAAAGAGCTAAAAGGGGACCGTCTTTTAATTCCGTTTTAACGAGTGAAAAAGAAACACTCGGCGATCTTTTCATGTTTTAGGAGTCAGAAAAGGGCTTAAAAGATGACTCTGATATTTTTGTTTGTGAAAAATTACAATTTCCCTCGAAATCCCTTTGTCCTGCACAAAAGCAACACATTACTCATACCTGTTTAAAATAGGCAAAAATACATCGAAAAACATCTTTTCATGGTAAAAAATGAACTAATTCATCCAAAAAACCTATAAAAAGACCTTTTACCATGTCATTTTTACCGTTTCACTTTGAGGTTGAAAAAGGAGCTTTTGACAAGAAACTTCCCGTGGTCGCTGCGGAAAATCTGACCGTCGGAATCGAACGCCGCTTCATCCAGGTATTTTACACATCCTACTCTGCATTTCTATCCGTTTAGAATTAATTTTTAGGTCTTAGTTTCATTTTTTGGGGGGGTTTTGGTTTTGGAATGCGCCTCTCGGCGGACGCAGGTGCCCTTCGGGTGACCTGCGTCCCCCGACTTTTTCTCATACGGGAAAACGGTCGGGGGACGCAGCCCGCCTTCAGGCCAGCTGCGTCCGGGCGCCCTGTGCTACAAAGCCGGGGTGCGTCTTCCGAGAAGTGCGCATTTCAAAACCCCAACTCTCTCAAAAAACCACCAAAAATCCTCAAATCAATTTCTAATTGCTTTTTTGATATGCAGGGCATTAATCATGTTAGACTGGAGAGAGAGAGAGCATGTAGAGGAAGATGAAGCTGCAATAAATCACCAACCTTCTCTGGATGCCCTAAGAGCATGCGGATTATACAAATATTGGACCATACCGGGCATGAGGGGCCAGGTAAGATTCTTGGAATGGCTGGTTGAGCGATGGAACGTTCAAGAACAATGCTTTTACATAGGAGGGCACCAGCTCGAGATAGAGCCCTCGGATGTATACTTTCTCACTGGCTTGCCAAACAGAGGTGAGCAACTCAATCTTGCGGGGACTAGGCCGGGTGGCCAATCCCTTGATAGTCTCCGCGAGGATTGGTGCACACGTGGGGCTCACCATTCAAAAGGCATAGAGATAAAACACATCACTCTGCCTGAACTCAAAGTCATTGCATTCACGGTTACCAGAATTTGCGGCGCGGCCGCTTTACACATTGCTTCCGGATCCCAAATGCGGATGGCAATTGACTGTTACCAAGGCACCATTTTCAACTGGTGTGAAGCTGTGTCGGCTCATATGAAGAGCCAACTGACCAAGGCAAAGAACGGACGACTAAAGACTTTTGGATATGGGCCTATAGTCGTGAGCTTTGCCTTGGAGAGAGTTCCAATGCTGATCCCTCAGCAACTCACTGTTGATATCTTGGGTCCTCGGGAGCCAAAGCTGATACGATGGGTTGCGGTGATGGCCCGGCATCCTGACGAGGGTGCGACAGTGGTTCGATTCTCAGATAGTTACTTTGACTGGTTAGAGGGCCAGCTTTTTGTGATACAGGACTTTCCGTATGCCGGAATGGATTTCAGAGGTGATCCGGACATGGTTCTTCCACAGGGAGAACAATGGGACGACAGAGGTACTTTTATTTTCACAAGTTTTCTAATTATGTATTTTTTGTATTTTTTATATATATCGTCTCAAAACTAATAGTAAAACTTTTTCAAAATGCAGATGTTGGTCCACAGCGTCCAGCCAACCTCCGGCCTTATGATAGACTACATCCAGCTGCACCGGTACCGGCCCCACAGGACGCGGCTGCAGACGTACTAGCTGAGTTGGAGCATGATCTAGAGCGTCTCACGGCAGATATACCTGAGACTACTATGGACGACATTCCTATCAGGCTTCAGCGCTTCGTAGTCGCGGTCCCTGGACCGTTTAGGAGATTTTTGCGTAAGGTAGCCCGCGCAGTGGTGTCGTACAGAGAGCACCACCAGTGATTGACTAGTCACTTTTGTAGTCACATGTGACATTTTTGACTTTTTGTACTATCATTTTGCCGATCATAAGGTGTTTTCAACCTATGATCGAAGACGATGTATATATTTTTTGACACACTTCTATCTATATATATCACTATTACCGGCTTATCTTGTTTAACATGTATGATGAAATGTTTTTAAATTTACTTGCATGATTATTATAAATGTCTGTCCAACACTCGAGAAGCAATTGCATCTGCTAATGTATTCAAAGACCTTGGAATATGTTGATATTCAATGTAATCAAATTCACGTTCCAAGAGACGCACTCTCAAAAACAACCTTAATAACACAGGATTTCTAATGGCATAAACTCTATTAAGCTGTAATACAACAAGTTCAGAATCTAACCTCACTATCAAACGTCGAATTCCAAATGAAATAGATTCGGATAATAATTCAACCACTGCACTGTATTCTGCAATGTTATTCGTTGTTTGACCGAGGCTTACCCCATGCATAGAAACTAACTCGTCAGAGGGCGAATAGATAACCCAAGCTGCGGAAGAGATATTCCGTGTACTACGACAAGCACCATCAGCAAATCCAATGTATGTTTGGAGAGGCGTCGACATCTACAATATCAAGAGTAAAACCAAGATAAGCCAGAATAATGACGAAAAACCACACTCGCTAAGCTAAGCACACTGACTAAACTAACACACTTGCTAGCTAGAAAGGAAATCTAACCTATCTAAAAATTTCTCCATACCCATCATTTTAAGCATAATACCTCTTTAGGTAAAGTCCATTTCTGGGTTTACCCAAAGAGTCCCCATCAAAATCAACTAACTCATAAGCCCCTTTTGCTAGCTTTCGCTTTACAATGTAGGGCCCATGCCACATGGGAACGAATTTTCCGGCACCTAGCTTATCGTTAGCTTGATCATATAATAGTACTAGGTCTCCTTCCGAAAAACTTCGAGGGGTTACATTTTTATCGTACTGAGCTTTCATTCGTTTCGCGTGAGTCTCGATAGCTAAAGTAGCGTCACGTCGAGTCTCATCTAATTTAGCCAAGTATAATAACCGTTTCTCCTCTTCGGAAGTAGCTGGAAGTAATTCGACAGCCATTTGAAGTGATGGGATTTCGCATTCAATAGGTAACACAGCTTCTAAGCCATAAACTAGCTGGAAAGGGGTGAAACCTGTTGAATTTTTCACTGAAGTTCGATATGCCCATAGCGCCGAAAATAACATGTTATGCCAATTCGTTCGATGGATACCAATGATCCGTCGAATCATGATGACTAGAACTTTGTTGATTGACTCAACCAAACCGTTGGCTTGCGGATAATAAGGAGTAGAGCTATCGTGGCGCAAACCAAGCTGGCTTGTAAGCTCAGTCATCATGACGTTTCGAAAATGGCTCCCATGGTCAGTAATGATTGCTTGTGGGACACCAAACCTAGTTATGATATGATTGAATACGAAAACTGCAGCTGTCTTGCCGCTTGCGTCGAATGTAGGCATCGCCTCGGCCCATTTAGTAAAATAATCAACCGCGAGGATGATATACGCATGCCCCCCGGCCGAGTGAGGGTTACAAGTAATAAAGTCAATGCCCCATTTGGCGAATGGACCAGCGGCAATTATAGGGTGGAGAGGAGCAGGTGGAGCGCGCATCTTTCGATCAAACACTTGACAGTTGTGGCATTTTCTGACGGCAAGGATACAATCTTTAAACATAGACGGCCAGAAATAGCCAGCGCGCAACACCTTCTGAGCTGTGGCATACCCAGACATATGACCGCCACATGCTCCAGAGTGACAATCATTCAAAACTCTCTCAGCCTCTTCGTGAGTTAAACAACGTCGAAAAACTAAGTCTGCCCCCCGGCGATAAAGTGTATCTCCAATAATTCTGTATTGCTGGGATCGAAACCGAATTTTTCGACGGTCTTCCTTGGAAGCTTCAGGCCGAAAGGTTTGGGTTTGGAGATAGATGATTATATCCCCATACCACGGATCTAAAGTGCTAATAAGAAACAAAGATTCGTCCGCAATGGACTCCTCTGCCACAGTCTCTGTGTCAGCACTCGGGAAATCACACATCAATTCCGCAAAAACTAAAGATTTCTTAGACTTGGACTTCTCGAACTCCAAGTCGAACTCTTGCAGGATAACAATCCATTTAGAGTACTTGCCCCCTAGCAGTTGTTTTGTCAAAATATAAATCATAGGGTTGCAATCCGAAATAACTGTAGTTTTGCGGAGAAGAATGTAGTGACGAAAACGCTGGACAGCTTGAACGGCTGCCAGGGCCAATTTCTCCACATGCGAATATTTTAACTCAGTGGGATTTAAGGTTCTACTAAGATAATATATCACATGCTCTGCTTTGAATTCATCTTCTTGAACTAACACCATTCCAATGGTGGAATGCGAAGCTGCGAGGTATAAGAAGTAGTCCTGGTTGTAGTTGGGAGGATGCAATAACGGTGCATGGGTCAACGCGTGTTTTAAGTGCATCAAAAGATTGTTGGGCAATCTCGTCCCAAAAGAATTGTGCGTTCTGTTTCAACAACCGTGTAAAACCTTTAGTGACCTCGGCGTAGTTTGGGATGAATCGGCGTAAAAAGTTCGCTTTCCCTTGCAAACTTTGGAGTTGGCGCAAACTCGAAGGAGGAGGCAATTTGATGATAGCCTCGACTTTCGAGGGATCGACGCGAATGCCGGCTTTTGAAACAACAAATCCCAGCAATCGACCTGTTTCTATACAGAAAACACACTTGTGGGGATTCAACCGAATTCGATAATGCCTACACCTCATAAAGATTGCTCGTAGGTGGACAAGGTGATCAGCTCGATGTAAAGAATGAGCAGGCAAATCATCGAGATAGGGTTGCACAATGTGCTTGATGTCATGAAATGCATAAGACATCGCCCGTTGAAAAGTAGCGCCGGCATTCTTAAGCCCAAAAGGTAATTTGCAATAAGCAAATGTCCCCCATGGACAAATGAATGCCGTTTTTGGTTGGTCGGCAGGTAGAATATTGATTTGATTATAGCCTGAGAAACCATCCATGAAGGAAAACATCTCACTTCCGGCACAATCATCAATAATTTGATCGATATAAGGCGTAGGATAGTTGTCTTTTGGACAAGCTCGATTGATATCCCTATAGTCGATACAGATTCTTATTGTTCCTTGTTTTTTATTGACGGGAACAATATTCGATACCCAATCCGTTAACGGGATCGGATAAATGAAACCTGCTTTCAACAGCTTTTCGACTTCTGCTTTAATCGCAGCCGCTTTTCGAGGGTGAATCTGACGCAACCGTTGCCGAATGGGTTTAGCATCCGGGTAGGTTTTGATTTCATGAACAACAATGGCAGGATCGATTCCTGGCATTTCCTCGTAAGACCAGGCAAACACGTCGCGGAATTCTTGGAATAGGGCCTTGTAAGTTTGGATTTCTTCTTCAGTACATGCGGCACCTATATGAATGTTCTCCTCGATTCCGGGCTTCACTGAAATATCAATGGGAATAGTACGAGAAATATTCCCTAAATTCAGCTCTGAATCAGAATGTTTCGTTGGATCCTGAGCGTCTTTGACATATTCAGCGGTAAAGATAGATGAAAAATCATTTTCAAATGCATCATCCTTAGGTAAAAACGAAGATCTGTGATGGAGATCTTCCCATGGTAGATCATCTACACTTAGGATTTCGCGAAGTTGTTCGTCAGATGACACTTCTTCGGGAAACGTTATCCGTTCTAAGGGTGAGGTGAAAAGTGACTCTTCACTGACCACATTCATTTGGTCGGTTTCGGTTGAATGAAAGTCGGTAAAAGACATAAGAGCTTCATAAGCAATCTCATACGGACTCAACGGCATAACATCACCGAGTGAGTCTAGCTCAGAGTCAGAGGGAACATACCAAGGATCATCATAAATAATGTTTTCTGACGTGATCATATGAATTGTTGCAAACGAAGGGTCTGCATTGAGTGGAGGGAGAGGAAAAGTTCCCAGTAAACCGGAATCCTTAACTAAACCTACACCAATGTCCCTATAAGGGATTGTCGTTTTACCAACATGCTGGATAGTTTCTGAAGAGGTTGGGTCGGATGAAAAGTATGTCAGCTGATCAATAGTCACGATCTTACCGTTATGTGGAAACTTAATGACTCTGAAGACCGATGAAACGACCGCTGTCATAGCATATGACCAACTTCGACCCAAAAGAAGGTTGTAGTCTAGAGGGGCATCAACCACTTCCACATCCAGACTAACGGTTTTACCTTCGACCCCTATAGGCAATTCTTGTAGAATACCAAACGGACGGAACCCACGGCCATCAAAGGCCTTAAGGATGGTGGGGGATTGGTTCAACGAAGGAGAACCAAGCGATCTCCAACATTGAATCGACATAATACACGTAGAAGCTCCCTCATCAATCACAGTCCGATGAATAGGCCTGTTTTTGACTATCACTGGAATTTGGAAAGCCATTTGATGGGGGAGACGTGGTGTACTATTTTCTAGATCAAAGATCATTAGGTTCGGGTCCTGAACATCGACAGCTCCAATAGCCGACAAAAGCAATTTTCGTTGCGCTGGACATGATTGCAGCACTTCGAGTGCCGACATTGCTGAAGGTGAAACAGCTAAGTCTTCAACAATGTTGTAATTCTGGGCTGCTCTCGCATGTGGATTGAAAGCAGACCTTCGAAGTACACCCTTGGCGGGCGGCTTAATCACTAAGTCTGGGTTAGGTTTTTCGATCTGTAGTGGATCGGAACCAGGAGCTGAGGTTGATGGGTTAGAGTGAGAAGATTCTGCTTCCTTACCATCAACAGGAGCCTTACTACCATAATCTTGCGATCGAGTCGCAATCCTGACATGAGACATCATCAAAATGGGTTCTTCACTGGCATTCGAAGAAGAACCTATCATCTTATTCTCCTGCTCTGGAAATGGATTTTTTAACACAGCAGGAGTGGGAGAACCTTTGACTATTTTCACTACCTCGGCCCGATGAGGGCAGTCTCTCGTAAAATGATCTTCTTCACAAATGAGACAAGGATATCGAGGTTTGCGCTTTTCGTCATTGGTTTCCGACTTTTCCGTTTTCTCCTTTGGAGCCTTGTCTGCTTTAGCCTTCTTCTTTCCTTTCTTCTTTCCACCGTTTTTTGGTTTGGCCGTAGATGACTCTACAGCGTGAATGTCGGCGGTAAGTTCAGGAGAAGACTCTCCTGTCGGAGAATCAGGCAAAGTGATAATTGGAGTATTGAAGCCTTGGAAGACTTCTTCTTACTCTTCGTAGTCACGATACCAATCATACCATCAGCGGCATGAGATCCCGAAGGAGCAGCAGCGATTTGGTTTGACTTTGGAAGATCCGGAATTTTCTCGTGTAACGTACCCGACTGAGTGTAAACTAAGTCAAGGTATTGTGCCTGAGCAATGACTTGCTCCTCAGTAACTACTCCGGCCTTAGCTACATCTTCAGTAATTCTTGGTAATAATGATTTGACAAACCATTCAGCTAAGATTTGGTCCGGGATAAAAACTTTCACTAATCTTCTTCGACGTCTCCACTCATGGATGTGATCAGAAATGTACGTGGATGTCGATTGTTTTAGCGAAGTTAATAATTCTGTACCATTATCGTATCTGACTGGTAACTGAAAATGAGTTAAGAACGAGGTAGCTAACTGGCTAAAGTTGTAAAAAGAGGCCCGTGGTAACTCAATGTACCACTTGGCTGCGAGACCAATGAGTGTACGCTGGAAAAGACGTAAGCGGATGGAATCATCTGAGATGGAATTTGATGCACACCAGAGGTGGTAAGTCATCACGTGATTAGACGGATCCTCTCCAGACTTACCTTCGAACTTGGGTATATCGCTGGGCAACTTATTTGGCATTGGCGGCCAGAACTGAAGATATTGAATTGGATCGTTCGTTAGGCGCGTCAAGTCGGGTAAATCTAAAGTCGCAATAAACGGTAACTGCCGGTTAGGATCTCTAAAACTCTGAGTCACAATACCAGCCCCAGGAGGAGGATATCCAGGATAACTAGGAACAGGAGTCGCATTTGGGATATTATATCCTCCTGGAAAACCAGGATTAACCGGACCGTACTGGGGTTGCTGAGGTTGTTGATAAGTGTACCCAGGATACGGTTGATACTGGTAAACCGGTTGTTGGGCAGCTTGCCCAGGTTGATACTGTCCCTGGTACGGAGGTTGAACAAATTGAGGTTGAGTAGTAACAACCGTACTTGTACCAGGTTGGCCTGCAGGCATCTGGACTGTGGTTTGAACCGTAGGTCCAGACAACGGTACAGATGTCTGAGGAGTGGTTACAGGGACAGTAGAAACCGGAGCTGCCGATACTCCAGAAGTAAGCATGGTAGATGAAGCGGTAGTTGCTGCAGCCGTGTGAGGTGGAGTACCAGGTGCAATTGGCGGCTGAGTAACTACAGAAGTTACAGGGGTCTGAACACTTGACTGGACAGGTTGCGGTTGCTGGGGTGGACCAGGAACTGCAGGTTGTCCTGCTTGAGGTACCGACTGTATACTTGGTTGCGACATCTGTTGACCCTGTGACGGATCCCATGTTAACATTCCAGGGTATTGACTCGTAACAGGTTGAGGATACTGAGATCCATAGCCGTATTGAGGATAGGGTTGATAACTGTAAGGTGCAGTCCCATATGATTGCCCTTGAGGTGGTTGATAACCTTGACCAGGGTATTGACCCGTAGGTTGATAACCTTGAGGTAAATACGAATACTGGGGTTGACCTTGACCTTGAGGTTGGTATCCTTGAGGTTGATACCCTTGGGGTTGATACCCTTGGGGTTGCCATCCTTGAGGTTGCCATCCTTGAGGTTGATATTGATACTGAGGTTGACTTTGGGGTACATATTGAGGCTGGGGTTGATACCCTTGGGGTTGATACCCTTGAGGTTGCCCCCAGACACGAATGAAGTACCTTGAGGTTGCCCCCCAGGCGGTAATTGGCCACCTTGAGGTTGGTTAATGGGAGTTGAACCTGACATCATATAAACATCACCTATACTCAATGGTACATTACCACTGTTTCCAACTAATAACCCATGATCAATGGGTTGAGGAGATGCTCCCGCAAAGGTACCAGAAAGTGATTGATACCCAGTAGGAACAGAAGGACCGCCATGTAAAAATGATTCAGGACTTTGCGAAAACACAGATGACTGACCAGACATATTTACAGGAGAATGAATTCCTCTAGGTGGAAAAGGAGTACGAGGTGTAGAAAAACCTACTGAGTTGTCTAAAAAATTGGTTAATGCAAGGTACCAAGATTCACTTCTAGGAGGACTGTAAAAGATGGATTCACGCTCCCTTAGATCAAGGGTAATTAGATCTTCAGAATCAGAAACGCCTATTTCTTCCTCTGGAACAAGTTCTTCTATAGCAATTAATCCAACAGGAAGATTTTCGGTGATAATTCTTTCTATTCTTGGTGAATCAGGAACACTAGGAGTTGGAGTAACAGGTTCGGAAATTTCAGGTTCTTCGCCTGTTTCACTGGCAGATGAAAAACTACCAGCAAGCTCGGAAACTGTAACAGCTTCGGGATTGTAACCTGTTTCTAAACTTTGGTAATCTGGATGGACTACCAAGGAAGATTCTCCTTCTTCAGGTGATCCTACTCTACTGCCACTAGGAGGAGTTACAAGGACCTTTAAACCTTCTAAATTACTGGGGTCGTCTCGAGGAGGTGAACCCCTAAGTTCACGGGATCTTCTCAACAATTCGGCCACAGAAACAACTTCAGGAGACTGGCCCGCAATTCGACGGGACTGTCTCGGTAATTCCGCCACAATTAATGATTTTTAACTACAACACACGAAAACAAAGTAAAAAATTTCAAATCAAACCACCTAAAGTCTTCTAAAGAACCAAACAAATTTGAAGCACACGCCTAAAGAATCTAGAGCGTCAAACCACACACAAACAGTATCTTCCGGACCAAAAGCGCTAGTTGGTGATTAGGCCCAACCTCGCAGGATTCAGTACAGAAATGGCGGGTGGAACAGTTACCCCGGCAACCTGCTTAATGAATAGACTGGACCAAGTTCCTCCACTTTAACCGTCTCGAAGTGAAGCGAACCCCCCAGAAAATCCAAGTGAGTATAACCGACGTCTGCTCCAGGTACAGTGGGACCTTCCCTCCACCGTCACCTTGGGTAGAATCCTAGATATTATGGCCACTAAGGTTACCAATCACAACAATTACACCTGGGGGAACAGTCTAAACTCCGACAGCACGCAAGGGCAGAGTAACAAGCTCAATCCCCTTACCGGCTCCTTGACAACAATCCAAGGTTTACCGATAAGTGACCCCTGGCTCCTCGACAATGGTTAATCCGAGGTTTACCGTTTGTAATACGTACTGTCTGGCGTCGTTCCCAACGAGGGAGGAATGATCCCCTCACTGGTTCGGACACGAGCTCGTGCTTCTCCTTTAAGAGGAGCTTTCCCAGAATGTAACTGAAACAATTGGATTTGTTCTACTCAAGATAGACTATCTGTTTGGTTTTGTAGTCTTGGAGAGTTAAGTACTCACCTACTCCAAGACCCTAGCCTAAGCTATGTTGGTGCTTCAGAGCCCTAAAAAATAAAAATTACTAGATTGATTTTAATTTAAGCGTTACTTTTAAGGTTGTTTCTTAAGTCAAAAGGTGATGGAAGTGAAACCAGTGGTGTGTTGACTCGACTCGAAACCACTACAAAATGCACCTAGGATGATTTACCCACTACTTTACTTTTTCGATGAATTGCTTAACTAAAAAGTTGAGAGAATGCAATCTTTATAAAAGCAACTTCTTAATTGAAGACAATCAAAGAAACAATTCGTTTTTCTTTTCCAAGCATAAAAACATAACCTCTCTTTACATGCACGAAAAAACTCTTTTCTTCTTTCAAAAACAAAAAGCTACTTGAAACAAGACTTTTTAAAGAAGATGTTTTTGTATTTTTCTTTTAATAAAGCAAATAAATCTAATATAACCAAAAATCAATCTTAACAACTATTAAAATCTATGAAAATGCACTCATAAGCAAACTAAAGGCAAATTTATTCTAAGCAATTTAACGAGGCCAAAACTAACAATGATTATTCTAAGGTGTTTTACTTGATCACAATCAAATCAAGGACTAGCTTATTGCAGAACCAAAAACTAGCCAAAACAAAACTCTAATCTTTTTGTTCTTTTTGTAAAATGGAAATCAATACTTTATAAACAAGCAATTCGAAATTTGACCCAAAACAACTTAAATGGCAAGTTGCTCACACAAGGAGACTTTACGACAGGCCCGACTTCTAAGAAGGTTGACTAACCAGAGAGATCTAAGGCTGGACAACTTTCTACTATCAAAGTCACTACAAAACCTATTCAAAAATCAAACCCTAGGTCTAAACTTCGTTGAAAACCACTAAAACACTCAAAGCTCACAAAACAAGTTCAGGTGAAAATTCTTGACAGGGTACTAAAGGATCTGGGCAGAAAACACTAAGGAAAAACAAAATCTAAAAGCAATTTAAAGCAAAAATGGAATTTTCTTAAAGTTTACAGGAAGACGCAGGCAACCCGTTACAACAGGTGCGGGCCCGCTCTGTGCAGACGGAAACAGCGCGTCCAAAGACGCACTGTGCAGTACTCAGAGGGTGCGTCCTTCTGGAAAAATGAAGAAAAACCAAATCTAACTAAATCTAAAGCTAAGCCACCCAAATACTAATTCTCACAGTCAAAAACCAGAAAATAAAAATGATTTTCTCAAAGCAAAGTTCATATAAAGGAAAAGACTCTCTCATTAATGGATTCCCCAGTGGAGTCGCCAATTTGTCACACGGAATTGGTCAAGGGTGCGGACACGACTGACCTTCCTAGAAGTCTAAGACATTCTAATGACAAACAAGACAAAATGGAGTGATCTTTCTCTAAATACACCTTTTACAACATGAAAACTACAAGTGTTTAGGCTTACCTTATTCCAAAACGCTGTTGTTGAAGTCCGTCTTGACGATCCGGATGAGCTCCTCCTTCAAGTCAATTCCTGCAACCACAAACAATCAAACAATTACCAAGCACTTGCATTTCATATAATAAAACATATATTCAACATGCAGACCAAGGAACACATGAAATAACTCATTAACACAAGCTATTGAGAAAAATAAACCAGTTTGTATTAATAACGAAACAAAGAAACTCTTACAACCTGGCCTTGGTGTTGTGCAAGTTCCTCCCAGGGTCCATCAAGGGTTTTCCTCTACTTTGACAAAGCTCACCCTCTTCCAAGTAGAATCAAGTAAAGACAATCTCTCCTCACAAAGGCTCTAATGGAAGACCTAAATCCTGCAGCATTTACCCAAAGAAAATGTATAGCTTCAACCTCTCCTCCCTCTGGCTCAATGTCTTTATTTATAGTGCTGTAAAGAGGTTATTCAGGTCCACTATCAATGGGATCATCCCCCTCTATGGGTGGGATAGCTCCCTTATTGATGGGATAAGTTCCCTCTTAATAGAGATACATGAACCAACTGGAGGCGCATCCATTTCATCAAACCGACCTCTAGAATGTTCTAGAAGTAACCACAAGTAACTTTTTTAAGATGAAACTCGCGCATTTTGCCTTTTACAGAAGGACGCACCTGTCCCTTAACATACAGAGCGTCCATGGACGCAGCTTTTGTGAACATGGTCAGCGTCCCCGCAGGTAAGGCTAGAGAGAACCTGCGACCCCAGAGATAAACATAGTTTTTACAAGACTTTCTCTCTTCTTTGAGTTTGAGATGGATAACAGAGGCATGAGACTTTCCAAAAAGGGGTAGCATGACTGTTGATTTGAGCCATACTAACTGTAAGTAGTCAAGGTGACATTTTTTAGTGTAACAGTCAATAATCAAGGGATCCAAAGTCCCTAAAACATGTTTTTCCTACCCCTAGAGGAACAAGGCCAAGTAACCACAGCAATTCACAAAAGTTCTCCACCTGAAAACACTCAAAACAAGGCAATTTTGGATCATGTCAACTGCTCCACTGAGCATCTGCGCTGAATGTCAACTGCTCCACTGTCTACCTGCGTTGAATGTCAACTGCAAAGAAGGCTACCTGCGCTGAGCGAGTTTGGACAAGTGGCAGAGTCATTCCTCAAGGTGTCAATGCCCAAGAAGCTTCCAAAATGACACTTGGGTCAGGGAATTCGACTGGTGATGAGTAAGAGGTTCCAAATCTCCAAGTGGAAGCAAGAACCTCCAAGTGGACTCAAGAACTGAAGTGGGAGAGGACACTAGTCAGTCTCAGACCAGTCTCAAGCTGACTCATCCTCTCTCCAATATCCCTATATATAGATCTCTCTCCATGAGGTCAGGGGAGGCTGGAATTTAGTATTTGCAAAGAATTGTTGTTGGTTTGTGGCTAGAAATATTGGGTGTGTTATGCTTTGAAAGGAGCTGAAGAAGTAATTAAATTCTGCTGGGAAGGAGATGCTGGGTTGGAGCCCTATGGGTTGTATCTCTTCCTGAACCCTGTTACTTTCAATAAAGCTATCTTGATTCTTTCCTATATGCTGGTGTATTTTGTATGATTGCATTGGTATATTTGATTTACTTCTAATCCTGAATCATTTATGAATATGTATATTTGCCTTTGTATTGTGTCCTTCTCTTGTTGCAAGTAGTTGTTCTCTTGTCACAGGTAGCTGTTCTCTTGTGATCTCGTGGGATTCAAGTAGCTGTTCTCTTGATCAAGCGAAGAGGCAAGTAGCTGTGGATACACAAAGAGAAGAGGATCTAGTTCGAGGGACAACCGCAAGATAACGGTAAGTCTACCGATCTCCTCTCTTTCATATTTCATAAAGGAAGAAATCATGATAGTTGTATTCGTTTGTTGCTAAGGCGCTGTCACACCTTAGGTGGATAGGATCGTCCTAAATAGGCATTTTTCCCCACAAAAAATTGGCGACTCCGCTGGGGAAGAACTTGTTTATTCATTTCATTTGTGTTTCCGTCATTTGTTTATTTCATAGACTTGACAGCAACTCTTAAACTGCATCTTTCCCGGATGCAAAGTAAAAGTTGTTGCTTTGATCCAATATGTTGGACTTGTCTATGATTTAAACTAGATCCAAAAATGATTTGATTGATCCTTGTGATAGTCTTTAGTACCCTATCAAAGCATCCCTCTGTTTATACCTTGCTTGTGTTTCTGATTTGGCCTGAAATAGTTGATTTTTGAGCATTTTGTGACCCAGAAACCAAGGGAAACGAGAGTTTCTCTCTTCAGCGCAGGCACTGTGAAGGCAGTCTGCATTTCAACGCAGGTCCCGAAGGGGCTACCTGCGCTGAATGTCAAACTGACAGTGTTGGACCTGCGCTGAACCAGTGTGGCCTTGTGCAGCTGGGGTTCTTTGTCCTTTTTTGCCCTGTTTTGATCTCTGTTTTTGCAGCCTTTAACCAAGTATAGGTGCTGGTCTGATAACCCTTTTCTTTGCCTGAATTCCGCCCCAATTTTTGTACAAAAAGATTGTGAATGTTTTTATGTGTTTGTGGCGTCATTTACAGTCTTCCTTTGCATGAGTAAAGTAGTCTTTCTGTGGCCTTTGATTCAGATCTGATTGAGAGTGATCTTAGAAGAGAGCTCATTGGCTGTTTGTTCAGATTGATTATAGTTTTACTTTTGCTTATTGGTTTGAATTTGTTCTTTTCAAAGTATCAAAACGAGTCTTTATTTCGAAAATCACAAAGTGATTGTAATCTCTTCTACCCTTTTTGATTTCGAAGAAAGTGAACTTGTTTATTTTGATCATTGTAAAAGCAAATTCAAAGTTGTGCAAAAAGCTTTCTTTGTAGGCATTTATACTAAGAAAGTGAAAACAAACACCTGCATTGTGCATTTTGCATTTGATAAGTTTGCATGTTGGATTTAGGGAAAGTGCATTAGAGTGTGCTGATTGCTCTTTGAGAAAAGATAGTCGCTCTCTTTTCCCTTAGTAGCTAGGATTTTCAAAGTTGAAAGATTGTAAAGCTTGCTTATCATCTTAGACTGCATTTAGGAATTTGTATCATACATCTCGTGGTGAACCTTGAAAGGCAAACTTTAAAAAGATCAACCTAAAATAAACTGAATGAACCTAACAACGCTTTGTAACATAACGCACAACATAGAGGTCTAGGCTAGAGACGTGTTCCGGCGTCGTTAAGCCTAGTGACTGTCGATCTCTAAGAAGGTGGGTGATTCCTCCTGAGAGACGGTAGCGCTAGTACGGATTTGTGCTCCCACGTACCGTCGCGTATATATTGGGAGAACCCTGTAGGCATATATCTTTTATCCATAGGAAGCCGTGTCGGCCACCCTACTGATCGCAATGCAGTGAACATAGCATTCACAAAGATCGACCACCCGTACCGTAAAAAGTATTCTGTGGTTTTGCGAAAAGTTTGGCACACCCTCTGCCTAGATCTCCAGAGCAGTTTCTTTTGGCCTTTTTCAGACTCTATAACAGAAAAATTCCATCCGAGCATTTGTCACTTCGGGCTCGTTAAAACATCGAAGGAGACTAGAGTCATCTTTAGCTTTTTCTCGACTCTTTAAAACTGAAAAAGCAAGTTGTGTCTAAAAAGCATCGTTAACAATTTATTTTAAACGGAACAATCACCCTTTAATCCTGCGTTGATCTTTAGGTTGAAAAGATGGAGCACACCAACCAAGGAGTTCCCTTGGGTGGAAATCCTAGTCCCTTCTCCTCTTGGGGAGATGTTGGTGCGCCCCACATGGCCACATTGTCGCTTCTAGGACTGACAATTGGCCTACCAGTTTGGCTCTTTTCGACCAATGTCGTTCAGAATACCACCACTCCTGAACAGTCGAGTCAACAGTTAGATCAGACAAGAGTTGCCTCCCAGCCTTCCACTTCATCTTCCTCCCCTCCTTCCTCTTCGCTTGACGGAACTGGTCGATCAAAGAATCGAGTTCCTAAGGAGAAGAAGGAGAAGAAGAAGAAAGAAAAGAAGAAGAAGGAGCCTAAGGCGACTGGGGGCAAACAAGTCTTATCTAACAAAAATACACACACCGCACTCGTAAGGCCTAAATCGCCATGCGTCATATGCAAGGGAGACCATTTCCATAGAGATTGTCCCTGTATCCCATGGATACTAAGAGACTGGTCCCCCCGTTTGCACAATTCGGGAGCATCGACCTCTGATAGCCATGTCGATTGCTCGCCGTCAACTAGTGGGAGTGAAGCTCCAGGACAGAATGGGAGAGCTAAATTTCCTTGCAGACTGTGTGAAGGCGATCATGCCATCCACCGTTGTCCCTTCTTAGACGAGGCAAAAAGAGTCCTGGAAGATCGCCCGATTTTACGAGCGAATCTTCCTCCTAGATATCAAAGACTCCTGCCAAGTCCCTCACTAGTTGAGAATTTGGCTGAGCCACTTAGATGGTCAGCCGAAGCACCTGTCATTGAAGAAGAACCGTCTGGATCCATGCCTGACGAAAGTCAAAAGGTTGATACGGAAGTTGACCCGGTTTTGCCTTCAGAGGCTCCATCTTCGAATGACACCATCACAGAGGAGAATAAAGACGACACCGTCCAGGTTCTCTTCATCAGCACTGACTCTGATGATCAAGGGGGCAATGCCACCATTCCTTTGTCGCAGGAAGGGAGTTCATCAGAGTGCTATCCGGGCGTATATTCGGTCCCACCACCAAGCAACCTGGTTGTGTCCTTTGATTGGAACCAATTAGGCAGACCCCGGTTGCCAGCCAGTATACCATTCAGAATTATTTATCAAATATACAGAATGGTAATGGCTGGCACTATCATTGATGAGGGGGCATCTGTGAGTATCCTTTCCTCTATTGCTTGGAAAGCGCTTGGTTCGCCAGCGCTTTTACCTGAGATGAGAAGTCTATCAGGTTTTGATAAAGGAACCAGTCGACCTTTAGGGATCCTCCCTAATGTGCCTATAGCATTGAAAGGGAAGACCGTTCAAATGAACGTGATGGTCGTTCAAGGACCCTTGGATTATAACCTACTCCTTGGACGAGACTATATATATTGCATGGGAGCTGTAGTCTCCTCACTCTTTAGAGTAATGTGTTTTCCGCATGAAGGAAGAATGGTCAAGCTCGTGGACCAACTTTCGTTTCCCGGATCACACGTCGCAAATAGTCATGTACCATCCCTAAATGGTCTATTCATGCAAGAAGTGTCTCAACCCACGGTCCGTCCTCCTGATGAGCGCTAGTAATCCGGGAAGATATGACTGGAACCCAGGGGGCATGCATCTTGGCCTGCTTCGGCAGGAAAACTTTGGGTATAGGATAGGTTTCCGCGGGAGAATATGACTAGTCCGTACCCCGTCCGTGGATGGAAGAGGGGTTGTTCTAGAATAAGATTCTTTTGTCAAAGTTACGTGTTTGACAAAGGTCATTCACCCTTGTCTATTTCGGTAGACATTTCTGAGGAAGTGTTTGTTGAAAGAATAACAGGACAATCTTTGGGTAACCTGAAAGAGGTAAGCCTCTCTCGATTAAAAAAAATGTTTTGGCAGAGGGTAAGTAGAGGTAACCTTGAAACTCTGTTTTATACCTGGGGGCATGCAAACCTTTTGGAGTGCAAGCAAGGGGCGACTATTTATTTTTTAAATTTTTAGGTCCTCCCTTTAAACCTGTAGGTCTAACCCTTTAAACTCGTAGGATTAGCCGTTTCCGAACTTGCATAAAGAAAGGAGAGGGAGCATAGCTTTGGTAAGGCGCAAGCTCGATAAAAAATGGGATCTTTCATGAGATACTCTTATCTTATGATTGGGTAATCGATCAGTTTTAGCATCGAGTTCATGCTCGTTAAAAAATAAACGCAAGATCCGAGCAGTTTTAACGCGGTCTTCATGCTCGTTAAAAAATAAATATAAGCAGTGAGCAATGTTTCCTCCAGAGTTTCAACTCATTTTTAACTAAAAAATGAACCTATCCCGGTAAATAACTGCTGTGATCGTAAATTTATCAGCCATAAAAGCCTTGGTCGTGTTTGCACCTGCCACCTCCACTTTCATTTGGCCGATTGTTCACCTCCATATGATTGTTTACCCATTTTGAGGAACAGCTGCGAAGAGTGATTTCACCTAGCCATCCTTGTGACACTGCCGTGATTGGAAAATTCCAACCTGTACCTGGAATCAGTTGCTATCCCTGTTTATCACTCGTTCCTCAAAAGACGATTCTTCTTTAAGCTCTTTTCAACTGACTCGTAAAATATGAAAAGACTGCCGAGTTTTTGCCTTCCAGCTCGTCAAAAGGACAGGAAGAGCTATCCCTCCTCTAGATTTTAATCTTTTTGGACCTGAGGGATTATTGCACAAAAAGGTCGAGCGCTTGTTTTATTCGGCTCGTTAAAGTTATCGAAAACTCATCCCTTCTGTATTGTTTTATACCTTTTCAGACTTAAGGGATTAGATGACGAAAAAGGAATTTTGGAGTTAACTTTATGTATCTTTTCAGAATCTCTAAAAATGAAAAGGACCGAGTTATCCTTGTCGTTAGACTCGTTAAAATGATAAATAGCGACAAACTTGTCTTTAGACGAGAACGAGTTTCCCTATCGCTAGGCTCGTTAAAACATAGCGATGGGCTTGCCCGAAGGGCAGGTTATAGAACAAGCATATGTTATCCTCCTCAAGCTTGACAAAAATAAAGAGGTACTGGTCAGCAATGACTGGGGAAAAATTGGGAAAAATCAAGAAAACTTTGATGGTAGCAGGTCGCTCTTGAACATGACACTTTTCCTCCGTATCACATTCGGGTTGGGTTGTTTCATTCACCGGTCACATCACCATGGTCTTGCCATACCATCAATATTTGGGGTAATGCTACCAATCCATCGCATCAGTGTCGCCATATGTTCAAGAGAAGTCATTCAGAAAGATTCAACCGGGTCCCATCCACTGCCATACATTATCCTTCATCCATTCATGACCGCCACCCTGAATCATATGTCACAGATTGTTTTCACCTCCATTAAAATCATTAGCTCCGTTCCGTGTCACTGATGTGGGATTCATTAAGGCCCTCCTTTGACGGATCGCTCCTTGTCGACATTAGCTCATTATCCAAGGAGTTGATCTAGGAACAACCCCTTCAGTACTTTGAAGCTTGCATGCCTCAATGGCAAGTTTCTCACTTCCGGCGACAGGTATACATCAATGACCTTCGACCAGAAGATTTTGCGTGGTGTTCGACGCCAAGTCCTTTATTCACACCACGTGAATTGTACTGCAGTACCTTGAGGGTCATTATCATTATCGGTGATTCCTCTCGCGCTTGTTAACGGTTTACATCATTGACCGGTAATCAAGCGATGTCTTTCCATGTTCGACTTCAGCGTAATTCTCACATGGATCGACTTGTACTTAGAGTGAAGATCGAACGAGTTTGAAGACCCCGGATCTAGTTTCATCCATCCGTGCTGCGATATATATTCAGGAAAAATAAAGACATTTGACATGTACATCATTACAGCAGATGATCATCCTATTCAAAGGATGATAATTTTAACCAAAATTATCGGTCTACCATCAGACGATCGTCTGCTTTATGTACAAAAATGAATTTATAAAGCTGAGCATGGGAATGCCCGCCTCAGCTAGATCATGAAAGCATTATGAATCATAATGTATTGTATTGTATTTTATTACAGGTCTCCTCCCAGCAGATGAATGAACTTCGGACCCTCCTGGATAAAGCATTTCTCCCGATAAACGGCCTCATACTTTAGGGGGCAACTGTTATAGACATTTTTGTGCCTGGCATCACTGAGCATGAAATGTCAATAATCAAGGGATCCAAAGTCCCTAAAACATGTTGTTCCTATCCCTAGAGGAACAAGGCCAAGTAACCACAGCAATTCACAAAAGTTCTCCACCTGAAAACACTCAAAACAAGGCAATTCTGGATCATGTCAACTGCTCCACTGAGCATCTGCGCTGAATGTCAACTGCTCCACTGTCTACCTGCGTTGAATGTCAACTGCAAAGAAGGCTACCTGCGCTGAGTGAGTTTGGACAAGTGGCAGAGTCATTCCTCAAGGTGTCAATGCACAGGAAGCTTCCAAAATGACACTTGGATCAGGGAATTCGACTGGTGATGAGTAAGAGGTTCCAAATCTCCAAGTGGAAGCAAGAACCTCCAAGTGGACTCAAGAACTGAAGTGGGAGAGGACACTAGTCAGTCTCAGACCAGTCTCAAGCTGACTCATCCTCTCTCCAATATCCCTATATATAGATCTCTCTCCATGAGGTCAGGGGAGGCTGGAATTTAGTATTTGCAAAGAATTGCTGTTGGTTTGTGGCTAGAAATATTGGGTGTGTTATGCTTTGAAAGGAGCTGAAGAAGGAATTCCATTCTGCTGGGAAGGAGATGCTGGGTTGGATCCCTATGGGTTGTATCTCTTCCTGAACCCTGTTACTTTCAATAAAGCTATCTTGATTCTTTCCTATATGCTGGTGTATTTTGTATGATTGCATTGGTATATTTGATTTACTTCTAATCCTGAATCATTTATGAATATGTATATTTGCCTTTGTATTGTGTCCTTCTCTTGTTGCAAGTAGCTGTTCTCTTGTCACAGGTAGCTGTTCTCTTGTGATCTCGTGGGATTCAAGTAGCTTTTCTCTTGATCAAGCGAAGAGGCAAGTAGCTGTGGATACACAAAGAGAAGAGGATCTAGTTCGAGGGACAACCGCAAGATAACGGTAAGTCTACCGATCTCCTCTTTTTCATATTTCATAAAGGAAGAAATCATGATAGTTGTATTCGTTTGTTGCTAAGGCGCTGTCACACCTTAGGTGGATAGGATCGTCCTAAATAGGCATTTTTCCCCACAACATTGGATCTGATGCAGGAGGAGATAAGGAGAAGTACCAGAGATGGTTTTTCATCCAAGGAGGATGAAGAAAATTGCGCCTTAGCGAGTAAGGTGAAGAAAGGGAAGGAGAAGGATTCTCATCCCAAATCGAGTTCTTCCTATGGTGGGAAGAAGTTTGACAAATCGAAAGTGTGATGCTTTCATTGTCATGAGGTGGGCCATTTTGCTACAAATTGTCCACTGAAGAAATCCAAGATGGGATCCAAGGAAGGATCTGAAGGTGAGGCATTGGCCTTACAGTTCGAGTTGGATTTCACTCTCTTCACATGCATGGTTTCATCCATGGTGGGATGTGGTTGGTTTCTTGACAGTGGAGCTTCATTCCACATGACTGGCGACAAGAGTTTGTTCAGTACCTTGGAGGAGAAAGATCTCCAGATACTCATAGCGATGGGTAATGATGAAAAGTATAGTGTCTCAGGTGTAGGCACAGTTGTTTTTTAGAGGGAGCATGGAGCTCGCATTACCTTGACCGATGTCAAGTATGTACCAAGACTGAGGAAAAATTGGGTGTTGATCACAATGCTGGAAGAAAAAGGCTATGATGTAGTCTTCAATAAGGGAAAGGTTTTCCTTAGACACATCACCATGAGACAAGTGAAGCAGATCGGTTCATGAGTCAAGAACTTATATGCTCTTGAGGTTCAAGATGCATGCACAACCTTGAGGAGCAAGGAAACTTTTGGAGACTTGGTGGTTGAGAGGGAGAGTACATTACCTCTCAACATGTAGCGCCAGAAGAAGTCTCAGACAATTGTGGAGGAGTCACAATTGGTGAAGCAGCTTCAGGAGGTTGTGGAGTAGCTACAACTAGAGAAGCAGAGAGGAGACTAAGTGGAGGCATCCAATCATGCAGAGACCTCAAGTAGGGGGAAATTTCAAGCCAATTGGGTAGAGGGATCACATGTATCCATACCTCCAGCTCAGAGGTTGAGCAATGTGGAGTGACAGTCCCAAGAAGGCTGGAATAGGGGCAGGATCATTGAGGTACCCAACCTCTTTAATTAGACCTTGCTACGGGAGCCCCGATGAGGATTAGCAGGACTGGCTGAGTGGGTAGAGGTAGATGCGAATGGAGCAGCAGAGAGAGCTATAGTGCAGGAGTCCCAAGACAGCACAGAGCTCGCAGCTGCAGCAATGTGAGAGGCATAGGAGTGTTGCACTAGTGCAGGATGGCACAAAGAGGTTTGCAATGGTGCGAGATGCATGGAGTGTTGCAGCAGCTCAGAGGTCACAAAGGGAGCACTTGTCAGTGGCAGAGGAAGCTTCAGCATCAGAGGATGTTTCTAGCCCAACAGGGAGGTCAGTTGGGAGATTTTTTGTTTCTAGAGTTGCTGGAGCAACAACACTTGGGAGAAGTGTTGCATGCAGAACATTCCAAAGGTTCAGGATTGGGTTCGAGTTGAATTCCTTTCTTGTTGAGAGGGAGTGTTGAAAATAGCAACAAGAAATGCTAAAAATAACATTGCTATAAATAGCAGTTTGGGTACTAGTGTTGGACATACCAACAAGGAATGAAAAATGAAGTGCTAAAAATAGCATTGCTATAAATAGTATTTCAGATTAGATTCCAATTTTAGTTAGTCCCTGAACTAAAATTGAGAAGTAAAATTCGAATTTGATCTTAGCAGCTGTTTGTAAAATAATTAATTAATTAATCTTGAGTTAATTAGTTGTAGAAAATCAAACATGAAGTTTATGTGGGGACATGCAATAGTTTCTCCATTGATTGAGGAATTTATCCATCAGTTAAAGAGATAAGGATGAGTTGTAATATTGATTTGTAATTAGTTAGCTCAGTTAACTAAGTTAAGTCCAGTTAGATTAGTTCCAATAGTTTGTGGAATTAATTGTGAGTTTAATTAGTTAATGCATGCATGCATGTAACTGCTGCACTTCAAATAACTGAATATTCTCTCATAAATAACTCATGCATGTTAGTTCAGTCAAAGACCCAGTTGAGATCAGAGGAAGGGACAATGTACTATTAGTTGGAGGATTTTTCCTATATAGGAAACTCATCCATGTAGAAGGAATTATCTCCTTCAGGATTGCACAATTAGATCAGAGCTCAGTGAGAGTGTGAAGTGGCCAATTCACATAGGTGGCAGAACTGGACCCCAAGGAAAAATGCGCAAGGAAATAGGAGGCTTGGAGAGCAGAGGAGAAGGTTTGGAGAAGCCTTTCACTGTCTATGAGTAGCATTGTTTGATTGTAGAGAGAGTAGGATAGCTTGTGAGCTGATTCTTTTTGTAATCTGAACATATTTCCACTTGTATGATAATACAGAGATTGGGGTTTTAACTGAGGCTTTCCCCACAGTATTCTTCTGTGTTCATGTGTGATTGATTTCTCATTCTCAGTTATATGTGTTGTATTTGATCTTGCTCATATTCGATTAAGCTTCCACAAGTTTGTTGTAGAATTAGATCTTGTATTTTGCTTTAATATATTGCATAATCTATTGATCTACAGTGGGAATTTCTACAAGACTATCCATGATCAAACCACATAATGATAATTCATTTCAGGTCTTATGATCACGATCCATCATCCATCATCAACCACTTAGGTGCATCCTTAGTTAAGATCAAGAAAAGCATCATAAACCCATAATCTGCATATTTGATCTAACTCTTCATAAGATATTCAATACTTGCACAATTTGGCCTAATGATCTTCTCCTCCTTATATAGTTTTAGGCCTTTCTCAATACCTCAGACCAAAACCACTTAGGACCAATACCTTGGACCAATTACCTTGGACCAAAACCACTTAGGACCAATATCTCGGACCAATACCTCAGACCAATACCTTGGACCAAAACCTTGTACCAAATACCTCGGACCAATACCTTGGACCAAAACCTCGGACCAAATACCTCAGACCAATAGCTTGGACCAAAACCTTGGTTTTCCATCCCATACGTGCTTTTCCTTCTGTGAAAGTGCGTGCATAAGTATACACTCCTTTTGTTCTGTTAACCCACATGTATACACTACTTGGACAAAATGAACCAGTGTATACCTCTCTTTCTTCAATCTCTAGAGTCTGATCTATAATCCTTTGTTGTTAACCTGTTGCACTGTGAACTATTATTTATGTGAGTTGCCATCAAGGACAACACCTGTATCATAATTCCAACAAACATTTCTATGAAATTATAGTGATTAAGGTTTGTTATTATCACAAAGAAGAAGTCTCTTTGTCCCGATGTCATTACAGTTCAGAAAACCACAATCTTGGAGCCATCTTAGTTTGACCATAGTTTGTTGCTATCATAGTTTTGGTGACCATCTCAGTGTGCTCAGATAGGAGATGATCTCAATGTGACCACAGTTCGTTTTGATGCTACCACTATAAACAGGTTTCAGTGCCACCACAGTATGAAGGAACTGATGTTATCACAGTGAGAAGGACTCAGTGCCATCAACGAAATGAGATCTTGGTGATGACTCAGTAAGAAAATATCAATGTCATTATAGTGACAAGGTTTTAGTGGTAATATTGTCTCGATGCTAAGAATATCGAAGTGGAAAAAGAGTCGAGAAGAGGAAAAGAGAAGAAGGTTGACAGTCAAGAGAACTAGTGTCTTGGTCTTGGAGTGGAAAATAGGTCAAGGTTCTTGGTCTTAGTATTCTTCAATTGGAATATCTATAAGAAGTATTTGTGTGGGTTTTCCTCTCAGAGAGTGAGAGGTTTTGGCCATGGGTGATAGCCTACATTCTGTGTCTCTTTTCTATTTATGTTCATGCCTTGGTAGTTGTTTGATGAAGAACACTAATAACCTAAGTAAAAGAGGACCCTAATCTAAAGTAGTAAAAATCACTAACAAACATTTACTAATTGAAGAGAAATCACTTAATACTTGATGCCCTAGATTTATCAAGAGGATGTAGGGATAAAAGTAAAAAGTAGTGAAAAATTAGATTTACTATGAGCACTTATTTTAGTGATGAAGAAAAATTAGTTGTAGTTCCCCTTAATGTATATGGAGTGGTGTTTGGAAGTCCCTACATGTACATGAGGGATGAAATATTCATGTGGAGAGCCAACCAGTATTGGCTCATCAAGGATAGTAATTTTTTCACCATCAATTTGGACAAATGAAAATCGAAAATTTCATTAGTAAATTCCAAATAATCTAAGAAACTGATCAGCTCTAGCAATTTTTTTTCTACTGCTTTTAAAAGAGAATTATTCTATAGAAGAGTCAGTGAGAGAAAAGGCATCCCTGGAGGGGTGTATTAAGAAATAGAAACATGAAATAGAAGAGTTGCTACAAGCATACATGGATGTGTTTTGGGAGCCTAAAGGGCGACCACCCAAGACAAAAGTGGAGCATGAGATCCAACTATTGTCAGACTCCTCATTGCCAAAAATTGGGTTACATAGGTAGTCTATTATAGAATCCAGTGAGGTGAAGAAATAACTAAAATAAATATTTAAAGAGGGCGTCAATCAACTGAGTACATCACCATGTGGGTCACCCATCATCATTGTGCAAAAGAAGGATGGGACTTGGCATATTTGTATTAATTATGGGAAACTAAAAAAAAGCAGGCTCAAGAACATATACCCTCTGCCTAGAATATATGATCTACTAGATCAGTTGAAATAAGTGATATGCTTCACTATAATGGACTTAAAAATTGAATATCACTAGTTCGAGTTAGAGAAGAATATTCCTGGAAGACTACCTTCAAAACTTGGAAAGGTTTAGTGGTTAGTCATGTCATTTGGCCTATAAAATGCACCAACTTTATGTGGTTAATGAATGATACATCATTCCCTTTTTATAGATTTATTTGTTATTATTTATTTTGATGACATACTGGTATACAACGCTACCTTATTGGGGCACATATCATATTTGACATAGGTACTGGAGACATTAAAGAAGCACCAACTACTAGCAAATCTCAAGAAGTGTGATTTTTCACAACATTGTTTGGTGTACCAAGGGTATATGATAGGTGGAGGAGAGCGTAAAATAGATCTTGCCAAGATGGAGGCCATCATGGAATGTCTAATGCCTACAAATATTTCCAAGGTTAGGAGTTTCGCTAGGGCAATATAGTACCTAAGAAAATTCATATCATCATTTTTAGTGGTAGCAACAACAATTCACACCATAACAATAAGTGGAAAGGGTTTCAAGTGGGGAAAGGGTTAGCAAAGGGCCTTTGAGGAGTTAAAGAAGAATATCAATCAAGAATTAGTTTTGGCATTACCAAACTTGCAACAACCCTTTGAACTGGATACATATACGAGTAGGTATGTTATGGGAGTAATGTTGATGTAGGGAGGTGTTTATTTTTGGGTAGCATAGGATGTGATCTAGATCCGAATTTTTGTGGAGGGCATAGAACACATGAGATCTCCAAGACCCAGAAATTGTTTGGAGAAATTCCACCCAGAGTGCATGTTATTCAAATAATTAATTATTTTTAATGGTGCCTAAGTTAAAACTTAGGAAATTAAAATAATTAAAGTGAATTAATGTAAATATGGGTGAGAAGCTTCTAAGAGATGAAGGTCAAGTATAATTTAATCTTAGTCGTTGATTATAGATTAGATCACGACCGTTGATATCTCAATAGGAAAAGTATAAATGAAGACTTGAGATTCATTTGCAGATACCTCAGGAAAATACTCAGTAACCCAACGAAAGTCAATTCTCCGGAAGTAAGAGTTCAATTTCAAAGGGAGAGTTGTAGGGTGAAGGAAGAGGAGGGTATAAAAATCAGTCGGAGACTAAGGAGGAGGGGACATAGTGCATCATAGGGTCATCACATAGGGATAGCTCAAAGAGGCAACACAACAAAGGATGCAATCCTCATGCAGACGATGACGCACAGCTGATGCAGTGGAGGCTAGAGGGTCTCTTGAGTGTCATAATTTCTCCAGTGACTGGAGGAAAATGATCTCAGGTTTTTTCACAAAGGTTTCTCTATGTTCTGAAAAACCATTCCTTGTAAAGAGATTGTTGCTGAAGAATAATAAATAAACCCTCATCTGTTGCATTGGTTTTCCTGCATTGGGTTTTTTTGGGGAATATTGTCTAAAAACAATTGTGTTGATGTGATTGATTCTTGAGCTTGTGTTTCACTGTTCTTTTCTCTATACTGTTATGTGAAAACTGCAGTAGAATTTACTTTGATGTTTACTGAAGGGATTTGTAAATAAATTATTGTGGAAAATAAGTAGGAGAAATAAATCAGTTGTTGCAGTAGAATTTCATGTTAGAAATTTTCACATGGTATCACAACTGAGATCAAGCAACAAGATTAAAGAGTCTGTAATGTGTCGTGGACATGATGCTGTTGGAGAAGAAACTCAAAGGGTTTCACACAATTATCCTGGGAAAAAGGAAAGCATGAAGTATATAATGGATCATGAAAATTTTGTGTTGGCTTCCAGACTAGAAGAAAAGTCGCTTGCTTGTCAATTTCTACTTCCATTGAGGTTTGGTATATTGATAGCGGGGCTTCTTGTTAGGATATTCCGACACATAGGAAATATTTAAGTATAACTTGGTCTAGTGTAGAGTTAGGTAAAGTGTATTTCTTTACTTTGTACTTTTGTAACTTACAATCTGACGGTCACGATATGTTCTAGACATGAAGTGATCTAGCAGTTCATTCTCTCCTTGGTATTATCGACACTTGATCTGTGGCTTAACACCCAATTGGTCCATGATCTCTATTTAAAGAGCATGGAGGTTCATTTGTAAGGCGACCGTTCTTCTTTCTATTACATTAATAAATTGCTTGAAGTGGTCGCGTTGGCTTAGGTCATGGACTGTTTCCCTCTTTGAGGGTTTTAACCACGTCAAGGATACTAGTGTACTGATCTGTGATCTATTTGTGAGCGGTATCCCTTGGTGTTATATATAAGGAACTTACCCTATAAATTCCTACATGGTATCAGAGCTATTTGAGGGCCGCATCCGTTGGTGATCCAATTTCGAAGCCAGTACAATTGCATCTGAATTTTGTTTCCTAGATCTATTGTTTTGGACCGCTTTCGAGCTGAGTGGACTACTTTATTGTGTTAGGAGCATTTGGTACAGTGAGAACCCCTTTCGTTTCACGCGAAAAGGTTTCCGGTAGCCCTAGCTACGTCATTTTTAAGATTTGGAGGTATATAGTCTTTATTTGCAGTTTTAGTTATCTATCTCTCTATTTATTTCGGTTTATTTATCTCTCTGTTTTTATTATCGGATCTATACCTTTGATTTCCGCGCATGCTCTTTGCCCCGTAACTCTATGCGATCTGGGAAAATCAGAAACATAAATGAAGGATTTTTCTCATGTGTGTGTTCTTTTCTGCCGCATTTTAGTGTGGTCTCAAAAAATCAGAAACTTTGAGGAAAATATTTAGTTTCCGACGAAATCTAACTTTAAGCTGTAAGACTTGTTTTTTTTTGCATGTTCCTTTTGGGATGTGTGGTTTTTTTTTTTTTTTTGGTTTTGTAGGAAAAAATGGGTTTTTGAAGTAAGCATGCACCCCAAAGATTCAGTGAGTTAACAAAAAAAAAAAAAAAACCCTCCTATTTTCCAACAAAAAAAAAACCCCTCCTATTTTCCAAAAGTTACTAACCTTTTAAACTAGCTCACTTGGTCCAAAGTTACTTTATGAGAATAGAGGTCTTGGGTTCAAGTCTTTCTTTTTGTTGCGTTACTTTTTCAAAAAGCACATGTAACTTATGCTTTAAAGTTACTTTATGTAAAAGTGTTCTCACGCATTATAAAAAGTGAGTCACTTATAATTCTAAAGTCACTTGATCTTTTATTTAAGTTACAATTTAGTGGGTAGCTTATACAATACCAATGTAAAAGTGAATTTCACTTATTTATAAAAGTGGGTCACATAGAGTAATCTTTTTTAAAAAGTGAGCTAATTAGATTAAGTTTCAAAATGGGGGGATTTTATTAAAATATAACATTATCATTCACTTCCGAACATTCACGTACTTCGTCGACATCTCCAACAACTTTTCTTCAAAAAGTCATAACTTCTTCATCTGGAAGCCGTTTTCAGAACCATTTTTTTTAATTGTCTTAATTTTTTGAGATATTTCCTTTGGAACACTTAGTTTCAACATCTATAGCTTCCATTCTGTTAAAATGGAAATTTCATTCCAAGTTATTCTTGACAACACCAACTACTTCCAATGGTTGTCCTACATTGTTGGTTTACTTAGAAGTAAAGGTTTTTATAGAATATCCTCAGGCCAAGAGTCTAAACCTAAATATGAAGATAAGCAAGCCAAATGGGAAAATAAGAAAGATCAATCACGTGAGTTGATAGGGATGTCTATTTCTTTAGACCTTAGATTCCATATGGCATAACTTGATACCCTTGATGAAGCAATGAAACAACTCAATAAAGTTTTCGGAATTAAAAATGAAATTAGAGCCCATTAACTCGAAAATTTGTTGCTTACATTGGACCCCAATAATTTTTCTTCCATTGAAGATTTTCTGTCAAATTTCAAGATCCTTAGACTTCTCTTGGAAGGTGTTAAGGTTAAGAAAGAAGATGGTAGCCTTATCTATTCCATTCTTACGAAGTTAGGACCAACCTACTCTATGTTTGTTTCCACCTTCCATTCTACTAGAGAAGCCTTTATTTCTTGAGGAAAAGCCTACAAGCCCCCCTCTTATGATGTCTTTTGTGATTCTTTAATAAGAGAATAGAAAAAACTCTTACATGTTGGTCTTCTTAATATTGGAAACTCTTCTAAGAAAGCCTTAGCATACCAGCAATAACTAAATTCAAAGAATTCTAAGAAGTAGTATCCTAAAAAGAATGGTCTTAAACCAAACAAGGGTACTAAGCAATTTCAGTCTCAAAATGAAAAATCAATTCAACAAAATGATAAGGCAAATAAAAACAAAGGGAAGAAGACTGATAGACATTACAACTTTTGTAATAGAGATGGCCACTTAGAATCCAAATGCTTTAAGAAGATGGAAGCCTTGGAAACAACAATGAAGAATCATAACATACATTTGGAGCACTCTTCAACTTCAACTTCATCTTCAGGAATAACACTTTATGCATGTGGTTTTCAAGCATCTTAGTCTGGTTATACACTAATTGTATCTACTTCTTCTCATTCTCATGAGTGGCTCATTGATTCTAGATCTTCTTATCACATGGCCAAAAAAAAGCCGTGTTTTTTTCTTCAAATGATTGTAACACCAGAATTATATATGTTGGTGATGATAGATCTCATAGTGTTATAGTGACTGGAACTATTTATCTAGACAATGGTCAATTTAATGATGTATTATGTGTTCTACCTTATCCTGCAACCTTATATCTGTATATCAAATAACTCATTCAGGAGAAGGTAAAATCATTGAATTTTCACCTCATGATGTTGTAATTAAGGACCTAAGAGATCCTAGACATATTTTAGCTAATGGCATTGTTGATGATTCTACAAGGTTGTATAATTTTAACAAATTTAGGTCATCAACTCTTCCCTCGGTATTTTTTGCTCATAATGATGAAGTGAGCAAACTTTGGCATGAGCGATTTCGTCACTTAAACTATCGCTCCCTTCAAAATCTATGTAAAGAAAGTATAGTGACAGGTCTTTCTATGGTATCTTGCAGAGATGGTGTTTGTTCCGGATGTGTACTCAGAAAACATCATCAGGATAGTTTTGAAAAACATGCCCTCTTGGCATGCCTTAGCCCCTTTATAGCTTGTGCATAGTGATTTATGTGCTCCACTTCTAGTTGTTTCATTCTCTGGATACAAGTATTTCTTAACTTTCATTGGTGATTTCTCCAGACGCACTTGGGCATACTTCTTAAAACTCAAGAGAAAATTATTTAACATGTTTTTGGCCTTTAATGTCTTTGTTGAGAAACAATATGGACATCAAATTGTTAAGCTAAGATCTGATAATGACGGAGAATATGTTAACAACAAAGTCATCAACTTTTTCACTGAGCATGGAATTCAATTGCAACATACTGTTCCATATAGTCTGTAGCAGAATGGGGTAGCTGAAAGGAATAATCACGCCTTAAAGAAAATGGATAATTGTATGCTTCAATCTAAAGGACTTAGTCTTGGTTTTTGGGCAGAAGGAATTAACTGGGCAAATTACATAGTAAATCGCACTCCTACTAAGCTTTTAAAGAATATCACTCCAGAAGAAGCATGGAGTGCAATTAAACCAGATGTAAGTCACTTTCGTGTTTTTGGAATTGAAGCATGGGCCCATATTCCAGATGAGAAACATAAAGCCTTAGAACCTAAGAGTGAAAAATGTATTTTTGTTGGATATTCTGAAGATGTCAAAGGCTATAGACTTCTTCCACCTAAATCCAAAAAATTTATCATTAGAAGAGATGTCAAGTTTTTTGAAAATATATCGGCCTATGAGCCTAGTTTGACAGATGTGCCACCTCTCTCTATCCCTTATACTTTTATAAATATATCTTCTTTAGATGATGAAAACGAGGATGACAATCCTCCCCCACCTTATCGAGATCCTCCTTCATCTCCTCAGCTTCCAAAATGGGTACACGCTACTCGGGATGTAGCAATCGCTCTTGCAGGTGATCCTACAGATCAATGTTGCACACATTCTCAGTTTGATAAAGCCTCTTCTTTACTGGCTCAAGATTCAGTGAATTATGATCCTGACACCTTTATAGAAACTTCAGGCCATCCAGATTGGGATGCAACTATGAATGAAGAATATAGTTCACTATTGGAAAATCATACATGCACTTTGTTCCTCTTCCAAAGGGACGAAAAATTGTTAGATGCAAATAGGTTTATAGAACCAAGTTTGGACCAGATGGAAAAGTTGATAAACATAAAGCTCATCATGTTGCTAAGGGTTTTTCACAAGTTGAAGGCATTGACTATACTGAAACCTTCTTCACTGTTGCCAAAATGAACTCTATCCGCCTTGTTCTTTCCCTTGCTACCTCTTTCAAATGGGAAATCCATCAGATGGATGTTAAATCCGCCTTCTTGCATGGGGACTTGCATGAAGAAATATATATGGAACAACCTCCTGGCTTTATACAAACAGACTCCAGCCTTGTATGTCGGCTTAAGAAATCCCTTTATGGTCTCAAGCAAGCACCCAGGGTTTGGTATGCCAAAATGGATAGCTTTCTTTTTGATACTGGGTTTTCTTGGTGTCATTTTGACAATACTGTCTACACCAAAAAAGTGGGTAAGTCTCTTATCATTCTTGTTCTTTATGTTGATGATATTATTCTTACTGGTAGTGATCCCAACCTTATAAACCATGTGAAGTCCAACCTTAAAAAGAAGTTTGAAATGACGGACTTAGGACACTTGCATTATTTCCTCGGTCTTCAAGTCTTGCAATCCAAAGAAGGTATTTCCCTTTCCTAGTCCAAGTATGCCTATGATCTTCTATGCCACTTTCACATGGAAGATTGTAAGCCAACCCCTTCTCCCTTTCAATATGGAGCCAAAATTTTAGTCACTTGTACTTCCTCTAAAGTTGATGCTACCTTATACCATCAACTTGTAGGAAATTTTTTGTATTTGACCCATACTCGTCTTGACCTTTCCTTTTTTTTTGGGCTTATTGTTTGGTTTATGCAAAACCCACATGAAATTCATTAGAAAGCATCTGAGAGAATACTTAGTTATTTTTGAGGTACAATTCAGTTTGGGATTCATTACAGTGCAGAAGCATCTCCTCTATTGGTTTGTTTCACTAATTCAAATTGGGCTGGTGACCCTGACGATCAGGAGTCTACTGCAGGTTATGTCTTTACTCTTGGTTCTGGACCTATTACATGGGCTTGCAAGAAACAAAGTTTCATTCTCTTTCTTCAGCAGAAGCAGTGTATCATGGAATCGTAGAAGCTAGTGTTGAGCCTTGAAACTACATATCTCCTATACATTTTCCTAAACTTTTTCCACCCACCTGGACCTCATAAGCTATCAACATCATTGCATATTAATCATAAAAGAGCATTTAAAGTGGTTTTTTTAACTATGTCTTTGTGTTTGCTGTTTGAATTAGATTTTGCTTATGAGTTGCGGAATGCAGCCACTTTTTGCAGTTGGTTCAACTTTCCGCAGCCATTTTTGTTAAACTCCAGGTTGCAGGTGTCATCCCGCAAAACCAGACATGTGGGCAAGTTAGAAATGACCTGGACATGGATAAGGTCCTATTGGTCCAGCCAGATTCATCAAAGAAAGCTGTGGTCAACGGTGGTCAAAGAATGGTCTAACAAAGGAGTCCGATGGCAGCTGGACTCTTTTTTCAACCATGTGAAGGATTTGTGGCTGTTTCTAGATCCCTGGAGGCATGTTGACACCTGTAGGCTGCCCCACGATGTGAATCCAACAATTGTTTTCAATAGATTGCATAATCTCGACAACCATGATGCTAAATCCATGGAAATTGTCTTTTACGTGTCCTCTATCAACGTAGTTTCACAAAAAAACAGTTATAAAGCTTTTGTTATAAATAACGTGTTTCTATACACATAGTTTTTAGTCTTTGATTAATGTAATTTTGCTATTAAAAGTTTGCTGTGCCGTGACACTAGTCCCACTGTGATAACGTTGTTTTGAATTATAAAAGAAGACTCTATTTCTACATGATTGCGTGAGCATAATTCTTGACTGATAGCCTGTTGACCGAGGCTGTGCAGAGGGCCCTTGCACACTGAGGTTTCATTTTCCTATTTGCTGTAAAGTTTTATGCATCATTTTCTTACTTCCATTGCACATATTCCATAGTTATGCACCTGTGTATATTTCAATTGTTATGGTATTAACATCTCATTTCTATGTATGGTTTTTCAGTTCTACATATTGTTGATAACACTGATCAGTGTGTGTGTGTTTCAGGTTAGAGTAGGCCCGGGCGTTTTCATACAGTTTTTTTTGCAATAGCTAGTGACATGGAATTAGCTTCTCTGTTGACTTTACTTTCTTTAGTTTCTTTAAATTCTAGTGATGCTTTGATTTTAGTTTTATTTACTTGCTTTAGTAGTTAGTTTAGATATCAGATTGCTCATGTCATTGATGATTATCTTCGAAAGCCATAGCTTAGACTACCTGGTGAGGAATCAGACTATGATTGATGTGATTTGATTTTAGTTTTACTTTTCTGCAATTAGATATCAGGTTGCTCAAGTCATTGATGATTATCTCTGAAAGCCATAGCTTAGACTACCTGGCGAGGAATCAGAGTATGATTGATGTGATTTGGTTTTAGTTTTACTTTTCTGCAATTAGATATCAGATTGCTCAAGTTATTGATGATTATCTCCGAAAGCCATAGCTTAGACTACCTGGCGAGGAATCAGACTATGAATTGATGTGATTTGATTTTAGTTTTACTTTTTCTGCAATTAGATATCACATTGCTCATGTTATTGATGATTATCTCTGAAAGCCATAGCTTAGACTACCTAGTGAGGAATTAGACTATGAATGATGTGATTTGATTTTACTTTTATTAGATTGCAATTTTTGATTTGTTTGAGTGCAGTAGCTTAATTCATTTTTCTATTTAGACAGCAGCAGGGATAATGGTTTCATGATCAATAGTTCATTTCTTGTTTGACTTAAGTAGCAACACATTTTCATTTTTGTTCAGGTATTAATTTCATCATTAGTATGTTCTAAGACCCTCTGGAGCGTTAAGATCTGGAAATCACTATAGAGGACAGAATTGCCTTAAAATCTATATCCATACTTTCCTTCTAGAGTTTTCTTAAGACTCAAAGATAGAATTCCCATTCACATTAGGAGACAAACAAAGATAAAAACCCCCAAAACAAAATAAAAATAAAAACGACAAAAGTAAGAAATAGGTTATCTTGCACATATAGTGCGCCACACTTCATCAGCTTACGAATCCCGGATTGATAATTAATGTAGCAATTTAGGACACACTAAATTGATCAAACAACTAGTAAATAAGCCCTGTGGCTTTGACAGATCCTATCAGAGTTTGGCTTTTAGCAGCAACATTTGGCTACACTTTGGTGTGATAATAAAAGTGCCATTCAACTATGCAAATATCCAGTCCAACATCAGCGCAACAAACACATTGAACTACACATGCACTTCATCATAAATCTCATTCATGACCTTGTTCTTGAAGTGCAATATTGTTCAACCAATGATCATGTTGCAGACATCTTTACAAAGGCTCTCATAGAGGTGAAGTTTACTAAACTTTGATTTATGGTTGGAGTTCAGGAAGTTGTCACTAAGGGGGGATAGGCTCTAATGCCTCCTTCCTTCTTTTATTGTGTCATATTTGTACATTCTTCAATCCTATCCCAAGTTGTTCTTTAAGGGGGGATGTTAGGATATTTCGACACATAGGAAATAGTTAAGTATAACTTACTCTAGTGTAGAGTTAGGTAAAGTGTGTTTCTTTACTTTGTACTTTTGTAACTTACAATCTGACGATCACGATATATTCTATACATGAAGTGATCTGATGGTTCATTCTCTTCTCAGTGTTACTGACACTTGATCTATGGCTTAACACCCGATTGGTCCATGATATCTATTTAAAGAGCATGGAGGGTCATTTGTAAATTGACTGTTCATGAGAGAAGCTTATGTAAATTTTATTTCTTTTACATTAGTAAATTCCCTAAAGTGGTCACATTGGCTCAGGCCATGGACTATTTCCCACTTTGAGGGTTCTAGCCATGTCAAGAATATTGGTGTCCTGATTTGTGATCTATTTGTGAGTGGTATCCCTTGGTGTTCTATCTAAGGAACTTACCCTGTAAATTCCTACACTTCTGCGCACATGATGGGAATATGAGAATGTTTCTCTAGTGATCGAGAAGAACAGATGAACTTCCAAATCACCATGGAAAATAAGGAAAAATGTACCCCCGTAGGAAGAGGTACTATAGTTTTTCAAATAGAAGCAGGGGATCAGCTTCGAGCTACCAATGTGTTGCATGTGCCTGGATTGGGAATGAATTTACTCTCTGTATCTTAGTTATAGAACAAGGGCTATTATGTATAATTCATTGGGAAGAAAGTATATGTCAAACATCTGAGTTCGAAGAAGAAGGCCCAAATTGGAGTCAGAAACAATAGATTGTATAAGTTACAACTAGAGTCTCCAATGGAACTGATAGGCAATAGTGGTGAAAATGATTTGAATGAACTATGGCACAGAAGGATGGGTCACTTACACCATGGAGCCCTAAGAATTCTCAGAGAAACCATCACAAGAGTTCTAGAATTAAGTACCAAATGACACGATGTATGCAGAGGTTGTGTACTGGGCAAGTATGCCAAAGCGGCTTATTCAAGAAGTAACAATAGGGCAGAGAGTGTTCTGGGATTAATAAACTTATATATCCACAGACCCATGTCCATAAAATCTCTTAGTGGTGTCGAATACTTTGTCACCTTCATTGATGACCATTCCAGGAAGACTTGGATCTACTTTCCAAAAACCAAGGATGAACTTTTTGATCGATTCAAAAAGTTTAAAGCTCTGGTTGAGAATATGATAGGGAAGAGGATAAAAGTGTTGTGCTTAGACAATGGTGGATAATATATTGATAAAGACTTCACTGATTTCTGGGGAAGTAAAGGTATCAAAAGATAATGGATAGCTCCATATAATCCGGAGCAGAATGGAGTAGCAGAGAGGAAGAACAGAACTATTGTTGAAGCAACGAGGGAAATGTTGTATGATCAGGATATGCCCAAATTTCTATTCGCAGAAGCATGCAACACAATAGTATATGTTTACGATAGGAATCCTCACAAGGTATTAGGTAAGATTACTTCGGAGAGTGTCTTCACTGGAAAGAAGCTTGAAGTGTTTCATTTCAGGATATTTGGGAGCTTGGAATACTACCATATACCTGAAGAAAATAAGAAGAAGTTGGATCAAACTACAGAAGAAGGACACCTTGTGGGATATAGCGAGAATGATAAGGCATATAGAATCTACCTTCCGGGAACTAGAAAGATTTTGGTACGATAATATGTAAAGCTCATGGAGGATAGAGATTTTAGGAAATCCTGAGAAATTCTTTCCAAAGAGCAGTCAAAGGATGATCCATTAGTCCGACCACTTTGACTAGCAGAAACCAACACCAATATTTCTCCAAGGCATAAGAATCCAGAAGCATCACTACAGGTGGAATCTCAAGAGGAGGAGCAAATAGATCCAACCAATACTAGTGTAAGAACGAGTCAGGAACTTTGAAAGATACTATGGGACACAAAGGATTTCATTGGAGCTCCTAGGAATGAGAAAAGGGAGCGTAGACAACCAGATAGATACCAAGTTTTGGTGGCTTAGGTTGAAGAACCCTCTAGTTTTCAGGAGGTTGTTAAACATCAAGTATTGCTAGGTGCAATGGTGGAGGAATATAGCTCCATAATGACCAATGATGTATGGGAAGTGGTACCTAGACCTCACAATAGATCAATTGTTGGTTCGAGATGGATCTACAAGGTCAAGTATGCTACATATGGTAGTGTGGAAAAATAAAAAGTCAGGTTCGTGGCTAAAGGGTATGCTCAGAAGGAAGGGATAGAATACGAAGAAACCTTCACCCCAATAGCCATATATACTTCTATTAGATCCGTGATATCCCTTGCAGCACAGATGGGGTGGGAGATTCACTAGATGGACGTCAAGACTGCGTTCTTGAATGGGGTGATAGAAGAAGAAGTATGCATTGAACAACTAGAGGACTTTGAGACACATGATAAGAAAACTCATGTATGTAGGTTGAAGAAAGCCTTGTATGGGCTTAAGCAAGTGCCTAGAGCATGGTACCGTTAAATTTATGGTCACTTGTAGAAGATGGGATTCATCAAGAGTGACACAGATTCCAACCTCTACTATCTGATTGTAGAGAATGAGCCTCTAATTCTGGTGTTATATGTGGATGAGTGTTTTCTGACAGGTTCATCTAGGCTCATCAAATATTGAAAGGAAAACCTAGCTACAAAATTTGACATGAAGGATTTGGGACAGATGCATTATTTTCTGGGGTTGGAAGTTTGGATGCACAAGGGTGAAATTTTCCTTGGACAAGGGAGATACGCTACAGAAATCTTAAAGAGGTATATAATGCCGGACTGTAGACCCATGGTTACTCCAATGATTACCCCTAGAAGAATATTGATGCATCTAAAGATAAAGAAGTAGATCCCACCTTTTACAGGTATCTCATAGGGTCCCTGATGTATCTGGTCAACACCCTTAGTCAAATCATGGTGGAACCGAAGAGGGCACACTCGGCAGTAGCCAAGCATGTTCTCATATATATACGAGCAACATTCAAGTATGGATTAATGTACACCTGAGGCAATGATATCAGACTGAGTGGGTTCACTAACGCAGATTGGGTTGGAAGTTCAGTAGATCGGAAAAGTACCACTGGGTACTGTTTCAACATTGGATTGGATCAGGAATGACCTTCTGGTGTAGTAGGAAATAGAATTCCATAGCTCTGAACTCAGATTTAGCTGAATATATGGAAGTTGGCACAACATCGTGTGAAGCCATATGTCTTAGAAAGTTGCTTGTGAATCTATTTAGGAGAAAGATGGAAGCAACCAACATTTTGTATGATAATTAGAGTTGCATCAAGCTCTCTGAGAATCCATTTTTTCATCAGCGGTCACTTTATCAGAGACTATGTCCAGTGGGGTGCAATATAGTTACAGTACACTCCAATAGGAGAATAGGTGGAAGACATTCTCACCAAGGCTCTAGGAAGAACAAAGTTTGTTTATTTCGGGGAGAAGATGAGGATGATTGAGAATCTGTTTCAGTGGCAGAAACAGATAGTGCAATACTTAAGAAGGAGCTACAATACAAATGCAGCAGTGACAGTGGTAGTGTCATGGGTAGCAGTACAGATTGCAGTAGCGCAGTGGATGAAGGGAAGCAGACCAAGCATCAATAGTGCAGAGGAAGGATGTCATGGATCAGTGTGATACTTCTACTAGGAAGTGTTGCTAGAGCACATTCCTTGCTAAGAGGGAGTGTTGATTTTTTGGAAACATCGGATGTGCTCTAGATCCGAATTTTTGTGGAGGGGCTAGAACACAAGAGATCACCAAGACCTAGAAATCATTTGAAGAAATTCCACCTAGAGTGCATGTTATTCAAATAATTGATTATTTTTAATGGTGCCTAAGTTGAAACTTAGGAAATTAAAATAATTAAAGTGAATTAATGTAAATATGGGTGAGAAGATTCTAAGAGACGAGGATCAAGTCTAATTTAATCTTAGTTGTTGATTAGAGATTAGATCACGACCATTGATATCTCAATAGGAAAAGTATAAATGAAGACTTGAGAGTCATTTGGAGATACATCGGGCAAATACTTAGTAACCTGAGGGAAGTTGATTCTCTAGAAGTAAGAGTTTGATTTCAGAGGGAGAGTTGTAGGGTGAACGAAGAGGAGGGTATCAACATTAGTCGGAGACTGAGGAGGAGGGTACGTAGTGCATTTGAGGGACAGTGCAGAGGGATAACTCAGAGAGGAAACACAAAAAATGATGCATTGCTCACGTAGATGACACAAAGGTGATGTAATGGAGGCTGGAGGGTCTCTTGAGTGTCATAATTTCTCCAATGATTGGAGGAAAATTACCTCAAGTGTTTTCATAAAGGTTTCTCTGTGTTCTAAAAAATCATTCCTTGTAAAGAGTTTGTTTTGAAGAATAATAAATAAACCCTCATCTACTGCACCGGTTTTCCCGCATTGGGTTTTTCAGGGACTATTGTCCAAAAACAACTGTGTTGATGTGATTGATTCTTGTGCTTGTATTTCACTATTCTTTTCTCTATGCTATTATGTGACAACTGCAGTAGAATTTACTTTGATGTTTACTGGAGGTTTTTGTAAACAACTTATCATGGAAAATAAGTAGGATAAATAAATCAGTTGTTGCAGTATAATTTCATGTTAGAAATTTTCATAGGAGGAAGGCCTATATACTACCATTCTAAAGTAGTTCATGGGGAAGTTCTTAACTACCCTACGTATGATAAGAAGTTATATTCCCTAGTGCAAGATATGTAGAAGTGGAAACATTATCTAGTGGGAAAGGAGATTGTCTTCCACACAAATAACTCGCCATTACAGTACCTGCATGCCCAAAGTAAGCTACAACTGACCCAACATTACAAGTGGATGGGGTTTCTACAATAATTTCATTTAGTGATGAATTAAAATAAAGGCATCAAAAACAAGTTAGCCACCATACTTTCAAAGCCACCGACATCAAATATCATAACTTTGGGAAATCTAATCCATATGGATCCATTCACCCATGATGCATACAAAGAGGAATATTCATAGGATGAGGACTTCAAGGAGTTGTTTAATAGTTGTAGATACATATTCATGTTCATGATGGTGACAACATAGTTGAGTGCCATCTCCAGGATATGTTACTCTTTAGGTTGGATGATTTATGTATTCCTAAAGGTGAGCAATTGTAGTTGATTAAAGAGGTGCACACCTCCAAGGTTATATGGCACTTTGATGTAGGGAAGACAATAGCCAACTTACAAAGGTATGTGTATTGGCCTGATATGTAAGAACATGTAGCTAGGTTCATAAGAGGATGTAAGCTTTATTGTACCAGCAAGCCTATTAACATAAAACAGGGTCTATATCATCCCTTACCTATACCTACTCATCCTTACGAAAGCATTTCCATGGACTTTGTGGGAGGCTTACCAACAATCAAGAAGGCACATGAGTACCTATTCATGGTAGTTGAAAGGTTTAGCTATATGTGTGTTCTAATGCACTATAAAAGTACCATCATTGGAAAAAGGTATACAACATTCCATCCATAGAAAGATGGGTGGAGAGAAGTAGTCAACTAGACTTTGATGTATCTTTTTAGGGCTTACAATTAGAAGCATTCCAATTCTTGGGATGAGAATATTGTATATATACAAAACTCTTGTAATATAGAATCCCACACTTCTACTGGTGATTCCCCATTTAAATTTTGTTTTGGATATTTTCCACCTTCACCTTTGGATATTGCATATGGGAAGAAAGGACAAGTGAGGGAGGATATTACAAGGGATTCCTTAAGGGTAGAAATATTTGTAGAAAAGATCATGAAAATTGAGATATAGGTAGAAGTTACAGGAAAATTATAAGTCCAGGCATGATCAACATGAAATAGAAAATTAATCGAAGGTGGGAGACATAGTATGGTTACAATTGAACAAGGAGAGGGTACAAGGAACTGGTAAGAAAATTAAGGCTTTGCGGTATGGTTGCTTTGAGATATTGGAAAAGGTGGGAGATAATTTATATATACTCAAACTACCCCCATACATGTGTATTTACTCAGTTGTGAATGTAGAGAATCTAAAACTCTATGATCCTTCCATGCTAGACTAGGACGAGGAACAAGTATAACCTTTTGTGGAGGATTTGGCACTAGATGCTCAAGAACAATTGACATGTGATACAATTTTGTAGAAGAGTTCCAAAACTACAATACATGGGTAGCATGCCATTTGTTAGATTGGGTTGAAAAGGTAGCTTCCAAACAAGGCTAAATGGTACACGCAAGAGAAGATGGAGGAAAAGTTTCCTCACCTGATTTAGTAAAATATTTTGGGGACCAAAGGCCTCCGAAAATGGGGAGGTGTGACCCATATTGGATCATTATATTGTTTTTCATCCATATCGAGGCTTTAGAGTGGAAAAGGTGGAGGAATCAGCTCACAGGACCATTTTTACTGACAGGACCAAGTTTGGAAAATTTGGGTCTGAATCCTTCTAGGAGCAAGCATCAAACAATGGTCTGTTGGGCAAAAATGTTGGAAATATATTCAATACTGGGGGGAGGGGGGTGAATCACTAGTGGTGGACTATAATCAATTTTCACTAATTTATAAATTGTTTTCCAAAATTCAATATTCATGCACATGCATAACATTATATCATCAAAATATGTAAGAAACAATAAACTGAAACCATAATAACCATAATAAATAACCATAAGAAACATCAACAAAACCATGCACACATAGGGACACAAGTATTTCCGGTGAAAATACTTTTAGGACAAAACCGCCCTATTGATGCTACGTTGCTCAATTCTTTTTATTATTCTGATAAACAAATTATAGATGTATTAGCTACACCCATAGCCGGAAGACTTGGATTTCTCTACAATATCATGACACTATCAATTTCATAAATTTATATCTCTCGCATATCTACGAACTACCATCTGTTGGAAGCGCCCACAACCAACGATTGTCGCCCAACCACCATTGGGCTATCCAACTCCTATTGGTTGGAGAAAAATCTTCCTACTATGAATCATCCAAATCATTGTCTGTACTGAAGCCTCCACACGCCTTCACTTCCTAATGCGAACAATGTTTCACAATATTTCATATTGGGTTCTCAATTCGCTCAACATGAGCAACCCAATAGCTATAGCATTCCGCTCATCAAATCTAAATCATACTCTGACCCCGAGGGGGGAATTTCTTCTCTTCTACTCACCAAAATTACTGCTCTCAAACACACCTCAATCTGCCAAATTTATGCCATAACAAACACACAAATTCTACATCTTCTTCTGAACTCTATCTCTGATTTCAGTTCACAAATATCTAATATATATCTTCATAAAATATGTAAGCAGCTACTTCATAAGCTACACACTCTCAATTCTCTCACAATAGAATCCTACACACTCTCAAGAAACCAACCAAATGAACTCAAATCCTTCTTTTATTTAACAATTTATGAGATGATTAACTCAGTAAATGCAACAAGTTATGGAAGACTCAACAAATTTGTTCACATGCTTCTGATTTGGTTGAGGAAGGCTTCTTGACCAACTCAATCACTAACTACACTAGCCCTTTGAAATCTTCAACATTGATCATCTTCTAGAGGGCCCACAAACTTTTTCTAACCATATGCTGAAAATTCCTAATTAATAACATCACCACAACACCAAAATTCATTGAGTAACACGAGGAATGTAGATAAAAACTCATGAAATCCCTCACTCGCTCCCTTAGCGTTGTCCTTTGAACTATTGAAGCTATAACCATTCCCTTGGGTCTTTCTCCATGCGATTGGAGCTCTCCAACCACTCCCTTGACCCATCATGCATGTGGCTGGGGCTTAGGAGACTCAAAATAATGCTTCCTCAACTCAAAACTTGCCTCAAATTCTTCTAGGACTTTACCAGTCTCTGTAGGACCTATGGTAGTCTCTGACACTTCAACAAAACTTCATTAAGTCACTGCAACAATTCCATCATCAATACAAGTCAAACTAGGTTGACTAGGATGCCAACCAACAACCATACTAAGCAAGTAATCCATCAAACTTCTCTACAACATCCCTGCCATCAGTATGCAACTCCAATACCTATCAGAAATCCTCCAACATCTGCACAACCATCTCAAGGATCCCCAATCACATGTAGATACTCTCCAATACCAACATATAACATGTCAACATCATAGGAGACCTAATCCGGGACATGGAGACCATGCAGACCAAACCAACAAGGCTGCTGAACTCTAACTCCTGAAGCAACCATCATCAAATTTATGTAACAACATGATCATGAATATCATCATCATGTGAAGACCTCCAAGCTAGTGAAACATACTAACATCCAACAAAGGACCATCTCTAAGATAGTCCAAGCTAGTAGACATGCAAGGGCCTATCTACATCTCAACCATACACAAGCCACCTCAATCATCAAATACCTCAACCATATGTAGCCCAAGAAACTAGCTTGACATCAATGATAATCAACCACACATCTACAACACTACAACGCACATGAATGCCAACAAAAAACTTTACTTCTTTAGCACTACACCTTTCTTTCTTCTACTTTCCACAAATATACCTTTCCAACAGTGTGAAATTCACCTCTACCAAAATTTGTATGCTATGCCACTTGGAATTTGACCTTCTTGTTTTAACCATCATAATTTGAGGGGATGCCACATCAATCCTCATTATTCTTGGAAAAGGGTCTATCCACATGATCATGATGAATAAGATGCTAGAAGAGTCCACATTGTAACCAAAATTAATATTTGGAGTCATACCTAACCATTAGTAGATTATCGAGCTATGTTATAACCGAGCCACTAGGAGGAAAAGGGGTTCCATTCTTTTTGAGGGATTTTTGTTCCATAGACAAGTAGTGTAGCTAAGAGGGATAGGAATAGAATACATAGAGAGGATTTGTGCACAATAGTAGCCCAAACACCATAAGTCTTACTTGTTCAAACTTACAATTATTTTATATTCATAGAAAGAGAGTAGAGCAACCTCACCTTCAAGTTGGTTCCTCTCCTGAAAGGGTTTTCCAGGATATATTTTGTGTCAATTATAGTTTGTGAGTTTTTAGTTTTCTATTTTCTATTTACCACATAATTATGATTTGCATGCATATGCAATAAATAGTAATTTACAGATCAATAAATCTAAAGGGAAATAAATACTTATAGTGTAGATTTTGGATTTTGGATTTTAATTTATTAGATCTGTTGTGACACACTATTTAATGGAATCTCCATTTCAATTTATGGATAATTTATGGAGTCACCAAAATAAACCCATTGGAAAGTAGGAAAATGTATTTTAAGGTATATTGCAAGAACAATACAATTTGAAATTTTGTACATGGATTCCAAAGAAAGCCATCCTCCTGGTTACACATATAGCGATTTTACAAGAAGTATTAATGACAAAAATAGTACCTTAGGATACGCATTTCAACTAGGTATAGGAATGCTTTCATGGGCATCCAAGAAAAAACCCATTGTTTCCATTTCATCAATAGAAGTAGAATATGTAGGCGCAACACGAACAACAAAAGAAGAGTATGCAGAAGAAACATGAACAAGATGCCAATCGGTTTGGTTAAGAACATTGATAGGTGATCTTAAGGTAGAATAAAAAAAAGAGCCAAATCTTATTTTTGTGATAATAATTTAGTTGTTTCACTTTCCATAAATCACGTGTTTCACAGAAAAATTAAACACATTGACACCTGTACTCAGTTCATCCAAGAGCTAGTCAACAATGGTGAAGTAAATCTTCGGTTTTGCAATTCCAAAAAATAGTTGACAGACATCTTTACAAAGCCATTGGAAAAAGAAAGTTTTGAATTTCAAAGATAGCATTTACAAATTATATGTGCTGAAAATCATACTGAAGATGAAGTAAAAAATAAGGGGAACTGTTGAACATAACTATTGACTACATCTTCCAACTATTAGATAGTTTAGTTAGCCAATAACTTTTGTAGTCTAGTGCATTCAATGCACAAGTAGTAGTTTGCAATAATGAGTTAGACCACATAAAGAAAGGTGTTAGATTGAGTCAAACAAGTAGTTTTATATATTCTCTATGTAACTAGTTTTTAATGTGGTGTGGATAAGTGGCATCTTAATGTGGAAGGAGTTATGAAGCTCCATTCATTTCTCAATCTGGCCTAAATTGTATTTTGCTATATCTTTCACTCTTTCTCTTAAAGGTTGACAAAACTTGGCTGACAAAAGAGAAAAACATTATGAAGAAGCATACAAAGTTAATTTATTATGACACATAACATTATTTTCATCAAGTAGTAAAGGAGAGGAATAAGGATGTTATATTTGTTTATCAGTAAAAGCATATACATAACGAGAAGAATAAGGGATAACATATTGAATATAAATAAAATTTCCTTGAATAAAATAAAGTTTCCTTCTCGAACTTCACTCTCCTTCTATTTCCTTCTTATAAGGTGTCCTTTTGACGAAGTCGACATTAACTATGGTTTACTCCACAAATTACATATCTATCAAGTTCCCTTTCACTTAAAAATACGACTTTATGACTTATACATCTAAACTTTGAAAACAAACCCTCTAAGATTTGGATCAACCCCTCCCCAGCCCCCAACCCCAACCCCTAGAAAATGATGGTCCCCATGTTTCAAAATGCTAAAAATGTAGGATCCCATTATGCTTAAAGTACCATCATGATTACAATATGCCATGGGCTAATCAAGAGAAGAGATTTGTGTGGTAAACCAATAACCGTGGGTTTGCAAGTGACTCATAACCATCATGATTACAATATTCCAAGTGCCAATTAATAAAAATGGTTTTTTTTGGTTTATGCATAATGGTGGGTTTGCAGATGAACCAAAATTATGGCTATTAATTATTTTTCCTAGAATGGACTCTTATTGCAACTTTGCTAATAAATTTTGTTATAGGTGAAGAAATCAAATTCTGTCAAAGGGCCATTTAAATATTGAAAATACCTTTCCATTGATATAACAATTTTTCTTTTTGATGACCTATGGAGTGATAAATTCATTCTTTAAGCTCAAGGTATGCGTAGTCACATTTCTATATAGACATGTGAATTCAATCTATGATGCCTCTCAAAATAAGAACCCAAATCAAATTATGTAAAAATCCCAATTGAAATAATGAAAAAATCTTTATAATGATCTATTTTGAACCCTATAAACTATTCTATAGAGGTCATGGCACCTACATGAATTTCACTGAAGATTATTTACCTATGTTCCATCCATTATTGTGCCAGTGAATGTGAGAATACCAAGAGTAGAGGGCTACAAAGGATGACAAGGGTTTGTAGAGTAACATGGGTTACTATAGAGGCCATGGAACCTCCATATTGTATACCAATGGATGTAGTGAATCCAAGTAATAATTCTCTTCCAATGGTAATTGAAGATCCAAGGGTATAAAACCCTATAATTCTTGTGGACAAATACGGTGATACTTACAGTGTATGGCCAAGCAATTGGACTCCAAAAGTACCAAAAGGAGGTTGGAGATTGCTGAAAAAATTTGAAATTGAAATATACTTCCAACCCTCATTCACATGGATTTGTATCCTACTTTGATACCACTGATCTAGATCTTGAGGGATAAGATCCAATAGGCTTGAATACTGAGAGAGTAGGAAAGCAAACATATATATCTGCAATAAAAATAATCACAAGAGCATTGATAAAAGTGAAAATGTTGAATACATCACCAAAATATTAAGAGAGAGAGAGAGAGAGAGAGAGAGAGAGAGAGAATCAAAGAAGAAGAAGAATTCCATTAAGAAGAAACATTACATGCAATGAGGCCAATTTTGGGACCTATCATTCTCGACCTTCACTCAGCTCCTATTGTCTTCTTATAGGGTGTGTTTTTGATGGAGTAAATTTTAATGAGGGTCTACTTCGTCAACTACCTATCTACCAAGTTGTATTTTACATAAAAATATGACTTTTTGACTTATACATTTAAACTTGAACTATAACCCCCTAAGATTTAGATCAAAAGATACTTGGATTTACTAGGGTTTCTAAATCCATTGTTTGTAGTTTAACATATAAAAGTATTCTTGTTTCTACCGTATTTGCATTTTTTGTTGTTGACTAGATCTATATTGGTTCCTTTCTCAAGAGTTTGGATTTTTATATCTAACGACTCTTCTACTTTGATTGGGCCAATGATTATTTATTTAGTTATCAATGTTTTTGGTTGATAAGTCCTTCTATCTTAATTTCTTGTAGCAACTTCTTATTGTTATTTAGATTCTTTATTTAATTATTTTATTTTTTCTATGAAACACATATCCTGAGGAAAACTACTTTGAATTTTGCCTCATTCTAAATATGGTACCCAAGCTAAGGAAGGTCTCATAGAACCTCAATTAAGTTTTGTCAACATTGAGCTTAAGGCCATTTGTATCATCCCCAAGACTTAACCCTCCCTCACTAGTACTATAATTATAACCAATTATGTTATTAGACCCTATATGGGTATGCAAATGTAAATGGGAAAAAGACACATAATAATTGTAATTATAATATAATAGTAGTTAAAGAAGAGGTGAAGACTTGATACGGGCCATGAGAAGCCATGAATGATCAGAATGGAAAGTCGTATCCACCCATGGTTTTTACCCATGGTATTGAATGACGTAACTCAAGGAAGCACTGAAAGTACTATAAATAAGGGCCTCACCTTTCAAAAGGACATGGAAGACTCCACAATGTAGATGTAAAATCATTTCTCGTTCTGAGTTGAGTGTTATCTTTCTCTTTCTATTTTATTTTGTCTTGTGGTGATATTTGGTCTCCTTCCTCTTTGGATCAGTGGTATCAGAGTGAGTTATAACTCCATGGAAACTAGGATTTAAAGTTGGTTTTGATCAAAGCTAGGTGATTTGATGATAAAATCCTACAAGGTATGGGTTATCGATAAACATTATGTATATGTTACAAATAAGAATATTTGTTAGCATTCTTCGAGAGGTATTGGTGTTTTGTAATTTCTCAAAGATCCTACTGATCCAAATTATAATCCATTTTGAGATCTCAAAACATGCATGAAGGGTCTTGCTTCCTATTGTGGTTTATGAAAGCTTGATTGTTTTATTGATATTCCTACCATTCAAACTCATAATATTTCGACACATTCCCTATACCCTTTGGATACATCGATGTTATATCCATTTATAGAGATCCTAGCGAACATGGTTTTGTTTCATATTTGTATTCCATTTTCCATTGATCCCTTCAGGCCACGAGAAAATTTTAAGATTGTTCTTTTCCACTATTTTTTTTTTTTTTACTTGTTAGATGCTTATATTGCTTGAATTCCTCTTACAAACCCAAATACAAGGATGGTTACAATATGGTTGTCCTCATGGTGTCCAAGAACATAATCGCCATAGAGTAACAACTTCTTCTTGTTGGGATTATCGGGAGGATGGTGCATGAAAATGAGGGTGTGACTTTTGAGGTGAATGATGGAGATGAACAAGATGATTATAAGAATATAAATTTACTATCCACATTGTATTGTTGTTATTTTGGGCATGGTTAACCATGCTCTGCTTCAACTCAACAAATATTTTTAGGGAAAGTAATGCTTGCTTCAATTCCATAGCTTCCAATTACTCATGGAATTAAGTGCAATTGGAGTTGGATATTTAATAGACTAATTAAGAGTTCATAGCTTCGTAGTTATTTTCATGCAGTTCTTAAAATGCTACATAATGGTCATGAAAAGTTGTATTCTTATGTTATGGACCATCGTGACATATGTTTTGATCAAATTTTCGTTCAATATGCTGGTGGTAGTCCCTTTGTAGGTTCCTATGGATAAATTCCTGTGTTTCTTCTCTATCATGATTGGGATTTTGGGCTTATATTTCTCAAAATATGGATGAAATTGGTATTGTTGGGTTAAATGGCAACCCTTATACATGACAACTGGTGAATAAAGTTCTAGAAGTTAAAACAAATGGGTTTTTTTTCTTACTCGGATTATGGGCACTTCACCAAATTCTATCACCAATACTTGTAAATTTTTTTATAGCTCTTTGTGTGCCATATACCTTTGCTTATGGTTTGTTTCCTTTGTTTGGGTACTCTCTTATTGTAAATCTTATAGTTTATCAGTTTTCGTGGTCTGGATGCCTCATGCTAGGGTTATGGTGTTGGAGGTTCTTCGATGGCACTGTCGTTGATGGTATTTACACCAAAGAAACATATGTAAGTATTGATCTTGTTGGAAAGGTTGAGAGAACGTTCCTGAAGACGATCCACGCAACCTAGTTGTCACTAGTTTTCATTGTTGATAAGCTTGGTGACAATGTTAGAGATATCACTGGTATGGGATGATATCTATTTGGGTACTATGTTGAATCTTCCTGTGCAACTCTAGTTGTTTCATCCATATAAAAATTTGTAAACTATCATGATATTACTACCATGTGCTACCCCTTGCTCATTATTTTGAGGGGTATCATTACTTACTTAGCCACACCTATGTTTGCAACTAACATATTTGAGATCAAGGTTGTGAAGGAAATTGAGCCTTCGTTGAAACAATCCCATATTATATCCACAGTAGTGATGATCATTGGCATTATGGGAGAGGCAACTAATGTTATATTTGGGTTGGATTTGGGATACAAATTTGTTAGTGTTTCCATATTTGTAATTGCAGTAAGAATTTTTATCAGTTTTAGTTTTGCTTCCATGTATGGTATTGCAGTAGCTTCTTTGTTCATGATAAAAAATATTACAATAATGATTGGACATTGATGTATATGGACCCATAAGCGACAATGTTAGTGGAATTATTGAGATGGTTGGAATCAGACATAACATCCATGAAAGGAACGATGCCCTTGATGCAACTCAAAACACTATTATCGCCATTGGAAAGGGGTTTTCTATTGGTTCAACTATGTTGGTAACATTTTCAATTTTTGGAGCCTTTGTCAGCCATGTTGCAATTCAAACTGTAGATGTCTTGACAAGAAAAAGTGTTCATTGGTTTAATTTTTGGGTAAGTGCTTCCTTACTAGTTCTCCACAATGACAATGAAAAGTGTCTTCACTAGTGTGAACTCAATTGAAGTTGTGTCTTCCTTTGATTTTGTCCACTTAACAATTGATTTCAAAAATAGATGCAACCTAAGATACTGTTTTTTAAATTTCACTAGTTTCGAAGCTACTATGATATTCTACAAATATTTCCATAATAAAATGTGGAAGGGTTCAAATCAAACATGGTTTGTGAGATAAGCTATGCACGCTTGTAGGGACTAGAGGTCTTAAACGAATAATTAATATTAGATAAGTAACCTTGTGGGATGCATCTCTGCAATCTAAATCCCATTAATGAAAAAGAAATGATGTTTATGATTTGCGCTAGCTGTGTTTTTGTCTTTTGAATGAGGATTATGGGCTATGTGATGTTGTCTATGAAATGAAATGTTAAATTTGGTTTTAATGGCTATATAGACTTCATATTATTTCTTTTGGATCCTTATATGCTCCTATCATGTGTTTTTAAGAGAATAGGACTGCTAAATGTTAGTCTTGGTATTGGTTAATAGTTCAATGTTTCTATAGGCCTTATCTTATATGATGATAAGACTAAGAATATAGGGGAGGATGACTCCTCAACCCTGTGGAAAACTAGGATGGTTTGTTTTGGTATGAAAAGCCCTTTGTGAGTCATAACAAGTGAGTTTGGTTAGGACTAGTTAGATCAAAAAATATCTGAGTTAAATGTTTATGGTAATTAGAAGTTCATTGTTGGTGTGGAATTAGGTGTAAGAGTAGAAGCTTTCATTTCAAAGAGGAGACTCAAAAGAAGTATTTCTCTCAAAATAGCTAAAAAAAAGTAGTATAGAGTTCACTAAGGAACTCTTGAATTCACTAAGGAACTCTTGAATGGTGGAAGCCTCTTAAAGGGATTGAAGTTTCCTATAAGTAAAAGTGTTTGGAGATTTACCAGGCTAGATAGAGGTTTAAATATCCATGATGTACACCTAATTGTATTGTTGATTAGCTGTAAGGCTACCCTAGATTGAGAGAGAAGGAATGGAGGCTTTAGAGGAGGAAAATTATGTACAATGACTTCTTTGACTTCATTTGAGAAGTGATCGGTTTATGCTTGAGAGATGAAGTATATGGGTGCCCCCATGGCTGGTGAAGATCTCTATACTTTCAAGAAGTATCTATTAGGTAAAATTGACTATGGGAAATATTCAATGTTGAATAGGTCAACAATAGTGGTTTTGGGTCCATGCTTTTTTGGTTTCCCATGGATTTATGTGATGAAGCCTTTAAAAGGCTAGGTGAAGACTCTATTGTATAGGGATAGGGGATGTTAATAGTGAAGGCTCACTTGGATGGTTTGGCTAGGGTTTTGGCCAAGGTGCAAAATGGAATTATGTTAGCTGGGTTTCTCCCTAGAGTTGGGATTGTTGGAATTTCTAAGTCTAACTATTAGAAACCCTTCATGTACTTTACCAATTTATTCCTACCTACTTGTTCTGTTAATTAACAAGTTATTTACCATGTAAATACTAGAAATAAATACAAGTACATGCTCAACACATTACAGATCATCAACTGAAGGAAACAAAACAAGCACACAAGTGACACTGTTTTTTTTGGACCAATGTCCTCGTAAAAACCCAATGCAGGAAAATCGATGCAACTATCTGAGGGTTTTATTATTATGCAGTTTCTGAATACAATTTGGGTGCCAAAACCAGCTCACCCAACATAGAATAATCTCGGAAGTAGTACCTCCCTACTCAGAAGCAGATATTCTGGCTGAAACCCCGTATGAACACTATGACAACTCCCAGCTCTAATCTGCCCCAAGAAAACCCCAACATCTGCCTCTAGGGGCTGCATCAGCCCTTCTTGACCCTGTGTCAGCCCAGCGTTATCCCAATAACCCCTACGTCAACCTTTGAAGGCACTGCATCAGCCTCTAGAGCCTCTGCGTCACCCACGCTGGTTCTCTGAGGCACTGCATAGCTCTTGACTGCCTCTGCGTGGGCCCTAGTTGGCTTTGTTTCCCTCTCTCCCAGCTTCTGTGCTGATTCCCTTAGTACCCTCTCTGGCTCTCTGCTTCTGTATTCACTTCCCCTCGTTGTTGATCACTTATTCTATCTCTCTTAGCAAAACCCTGCTCTAGAGAATAGAATGACTGATCACTCTGGTGCGTTCTCTGAGTGACTCTCAAGCCTCCTTATATACTTTTCTCGTTGACAAATCAACGACCGAGATTAAATCCCTAATCAACGGCTAAGATTAACTCTAGCTTGATCCATGACTTTTGGACCCTTCTAACATAGTTTCATATTAATACACATTAATATTTTATTTTCCTTCAGTTTAGACTTAGGGACTCCATTAAAAATATTAATTATTTTAATATCTCCCAAACTGTTTAGAATCTACCCAAACCACTTCTGGGTATTGGAGATCTCATGTGCTTTAGCCTCTCCACCAATTTTTGTCACTAGATCACATTCAATGCTACCCCAAATCAACACTCCCACTTAGCGAGGACTGTGCTCTAGTAATACTCCTCATTGAGCATCACCCTGATCATCTGGCATCGGTCCCTGTGCTGATGCTATGCCTACTGCCCAACATCCTCTGCACTGCTGCATCATGTACTGCTACCCGTGGACCTGCCACTATCACTGTTGCATCTGCATCGCAACCCCTCTCATCATGCTGCATCGTGTTGCCCATAGCACTGCCACTGTTAACTGCTGCACTACAACTCAGTTACTAAGAAGTAAGCAACTGATCTCCCAACTCTGACATATCCGTTAGGCTAGAAACATTCTCGATGTTGAAGCTCCCTCTATCACTGACAAGTTCTCTCTCATTGACCTTTGCACTGCTGTAACAACTCTGTGCATCTCGCATTGTTACACACCTTTTTCTGCCATCATGCACTGGTGCAACACTCCCGTGCCTCTCACACTATTACAGCGTACTAGCCTCGCGCTGTCCTGGGAATCTTGCACTGTAGCTCCCTTTATTGCTCCATTTGCATCCGTCTCTACTGACATCTACCATTCCTTCTACTCCTCTTTGGGGCTCCCATAGCAAGGTATAATCCAAGAGATTGGGTACCTCGAGGATCCTTCCCCTCATCGCCTGTAGTCCTTTTGACTACAGCTTGATGTCTCTCCACTTCTGCTCAAGTGGCATTTGAGCACTCATGGCACAACCATCATCTATCTCCAATTCCTTCTCCTCCCTTGCTAGCATAACCTTGGTCTCGGAAGCCTCTCCCTTACTCTTCTTCCTCGAACATTGGCTCGCATAGTGACGCAGTTCCCCATAGTTGAAGCATTTGACCTTAGAGAGGTCCTTCTTCTTTCATTTCTCCTGATTTCCCTTAGATGCTAGGGACACATCCTGCTCTTCCTCCTTCTTGATTTTGATCTCCTTGCCATTGCTTCCAACCTTGCTTAGCCTTCTGATCTCTTCTTGGCGAAGAGTCGCCCACATTTCCTCCCAATCTAGATGGGTCGCCTTGCCTAGTATGCTCTGGAAAAACACCTCGTAGTCTTCTGAGACTGTGTTCGGGGCTGTTCTCACCATCAATTCTTGATCCGACATGGCTCCTATGGAAGTCAACTAATCCTTGATCTCCTTCAATCAACCGAGGAAGGGGTTGATCTGTTCTCCCTTCTGCATCTAGTATGACCGTAGTTGATTGTCTAGTAACATCTTCCTTTGCATGGAAGTATGCTGATACAACTTCTTTAGGGCCTCCCACATCTTATTTTTCATATTCTTCTCGGCAATGTGTGGTACTACATGGTCCTTAACCCCATCAAGGATGATTCTCTTGTCCCTCGCCATTACATCATCATACTTATCCTTATTAGCTAGGTCAACTGGGACCGCTATTTTCCTCAAGGCGAATTGCTTGAGACGGTTCCTCTCTAGAACGAATAAGATTATGGCTTTCCAGACTACCAATTTTGAGGCTCCATCCAGTCTGTCCTAGTCTCTTACTCCATTCACTGCCATATCACTGCTCCTCTACTCCCCTTCTGGAAGTTCTCAGTGTGACTCCCTCTGAGCCTCAATTTCCCTCTTGGAAACCCCTACGCCAATGTCGAGATGCCCCTACTCCGATCCTTAGTGCAGCTGCACTAGTGATCCAGATTTCTTGGCTAGAAATCCTGTTACACTAAAAAATGTCACCTTGACTACTCACAGTTAGTATGGCTCAAATCAACAGTCATGCTACCCTCTTAGGCAAGTCTCATGCCTCTGTTATCCATCTCAAACTCAAAGAAGAGAGAAAGTCTTGTAAAAACTATGTTTATTTTTATCTCTGGGGTCGCAGGTTCTCTCTAGCCTTACCTGCGGGGACGCTGACCATGTTCACAAAAATCTGCGTCCATGGACGCTCTGTATGTTAAGGGACAGGTGCGTCCCTCTGTAAAAGGCAAAATGCGCGAGTTTTATCTTGAAAAAGTTACTTGTGGTTACTTCTAGAACATTCTAGAGGTCGGTTTGATGAAATGGATGCGCCTCCAGTTGGTTCATGTATCTCTATTAAGGGGGAACTTATCCCATCAATAAGGGAGCTATCCCACCCAAAGAGGGGGATGATCCCATTGATAGTGGACCTGAATAACCTCTTTACAGCACTATAAATAAAGGCATTGAGCCAGAAGGAGAGGAGGTTGGAGCTATACATTTTTCTTTGGGTAAATGCTGCAGGATTTAGGTCTTCCATTAGAGCCTTTGTGAGGAGAGATTGTCTTCACTTGATTCTACTTGGGAGAGGGTGAGCTTTGTCAAAGTAGAGGAAAACCCTTGATGGACCCTGGGAGGAACTTGCACAACACCAAGGCCAGGTTGTAAGAGTTTCTTTGTTTCGTTATTAATACAAACTGGTTTATTTTTCTCAATAGCTTGTGTTAATGAGTTATTTCATGTGTTCCTTGGTCTGCATGTTGAATATATGTTTTATTATATGAAATGAAAGTGCTTGGTAATTGTTTGATTGTTTGTGGTTGCAGGAATTGACTTGAAGGAGGAGCTCATCCGGATCGTCAAGAACGGACTTCAACAACAACGTTTTGGAATAAGGTAAGCCTAAACACTTGTAGTTTTCATGTTGTAAAAGGTGTATTTAGAGAAAGATCACTCCATTTTGTCTTGTTTGTCATTAGAATGTCTTAGACTTCTAGGAAGGTCAGTCGTGTCCGCACCCTTGACCGATTCCGTGTGACAAATTGCGTGACTCCGCTGGGGAATCCATTAATGAGAAGTCTTTTCCTTTATATGAACTTTGCTCTGAGAAAATCATTTTTATTTTCTGGTTTTTGACTGAGAGAATTAGTATTTGGGTGGCTTAGATTTAGTTAGTTAGATTTGGTTTTTCTTAACTTTTCGAGAAGGACGCACCCTCTAGTACTGCACAGTGCGTCTTTGGACGCGCTGTTGCCGTTTGCACAGAGCGGGCCCGCGCCTGTTCTAACGGGTTGCCTGCGTCTTCCTGTAAAAATTTAGGAAAACTCCATTTTTGCTTTAATTGCTTTTAGATTTTGTTTTTTCTTAGTGTTTTCTGCCCAGATCCTTTAGTACCCTGTCAAAGATCTTCACCTAAGCTTGTTCCTGCTCTTAGCTTTCATCAATTGGGTGTTTTGAGTCTCTTTCTTGAGAATTTCTTGATTTGATTTCCTTTGGTCATTACTTGGAGGTTTCTCTCAGTTCTTTCACAATTTTGCATCTTTTTGCAAAAAAAATTCCCCCTCATTCGCCGGGGGGGGCTAAATTGTGTATGAGTGTTAATCGCCTTTGAGTGTTTTTATGTTTTGATCTTTGGAACTCTCACCCAATTTTCTCGACTTGCACTTGATTGGTTCTTAGATCACATTAGAATCGTCTTGTGTCTGAGAATTCTCTTGCATAGATCACATTTGCATAATTAGAATTCTCATTTTCGGAATATGAATGAAAAATGTGCATAGATTACATTTGCATACTTTTCGAGTGAATTGTGCATAGATTACAATTGCATAGTTTACATTCTGGAAAATCAATCGTAGATTTAGATCAGTTTTCTTTGATTTGAATTTACACAAAAATAAAAATAAAAAAATGGTTTGGAATTGATTTGCATTAGTTTTTCTTGATAAAATTAGTGCATTAGAGAATTTGTTATATTTTCTCTTAATGATCAATTTTTTGCATTGTTGGAAGTGAATGGAAACTCTCTCCTTACTCTAGTTAGGATTCATCGAATTGAAAGGATTGCATTATCATATTCGATTGCATTCAGTTGAGTCGGGTCATAACACCATTGGTTTCATCTCCATTTACCCATTTGAGTAATAACAACCTTAATAACACAGCGCTTAATTAAAATTCATCTAGTAATTTTTATTTTTCTAGGGCTCTGAAACACCAACATAGCTTAGGCTAGGGTCTTGGAGTAGGTGAGTACTTAACTCTCCAAGACTACAAAACCAAACAGATAGTTTATCTTGAGTAGATCAAATCCAATTATTTCAGTTACACTCTGGGAAAGCTCCTCTTAAAGGAGAAGCACGAGCTCGTGTCTGAACCAGTGAGGGGATCATTCCTCCCTCGTTGGGAACGACGCCAGACAGTACGTATTACAAACGGTAAACCTCGGATTAACCATTGTCGAGGAGCCAGGGGTCACTTATCGGTAAACCTTGGATTATTGTCAAGGAGCCGGTAAGGGGATTGAGCTTGTTACTCTGCCCTTGCGTGCTGTCGGAGTTTAGACTGTTCCCCCAGGTGTAATTGTTTGTGATTGGTAACCTTAGTGACCATAATCTCTAGGATTCTACCCAAGGTGACGGTGGAGGGAAGGTCCCACTGTACCTGGAGCAGACGTCGCTATACTCACTTGGATTTTCTGGGGGGTTCACTTCACTCGAGACGGTTAAAGTGGAGGAACTTGGTCCAGTCTATTCATTAAGCAGGTTGTCGGGGTAACTGTTCCACCCACTATTTCTGTACTGGATTCTGCGAGGTTGGGCTTAATCACCAACTAGTGTTTTCGGTCCGGAAGGCTACTGTTTGTGTGTGGTTTGACTCCTAGATTTGATAGCGCGTGTTAATTTGTTTGTTTTTACTTTTAGAGACCATAGGTGTGAATTGTGAATTTTAGTTGTTAAGTGTGAATTGTGAATTGTTAATTTTAGTTTTAAATTGTTAATAAAATTCACTGAAGTTGAATATAATGGCAAATGTTCCGGAATTTATCAACCTAGGAACCCCTCCTAATGAGAATCCTAGTACTTTTCCTTACTTTGGAAATGTTGGTCCTCCTTATATGGCTACTTTGTCATTACCTGGATTTACAATAGGTTTACCGATATGGTTATTTTCAACTTCGTTGGCCCAAAATACTCCAATTGTTCCATCTCAACCGGATGCTTCACCTCAACAGAGTTCACCATCTCAACATCACCAACCTTCTGTTGACCCTTTACCTTCTTCGCCTAATTTTTCTTCCTCCATTTCTTCCTCTTCGCCTGGTAAAAGCCTTGATGTTAGTAACCAGGAGGCTAAGAAGAAGAAGAAAGGGAAGAAGAAGAAGAAGAAGAAGAAGCAAGATAAGAAAGAAGTCAACCAACCAACCATGGCTGTAAGTGTTAGTTGTGTTGAGGAAAATTCCGACATGCATCGTAAACCCAAATACCCTTGCAGGCTTTGTAAGGGTGACCACTTCCTTGTCAATTGTCCTAGTATTCCAAAGGTCTTGGAAGTATGGTCAGAAAAATCTCATCAACTTTCCGTTGATCCATCAACCAGTGATAGTCAGGTTCCTGGGAAAAAGGGTAAAGTTAGGTTTCCTTGTAAGTTATGCAAAGGGAGTCATCAAACTCACATTTGCCCTCACATGGATGAAGCCTCAACATTGTTGGAAAACCTTCCTGTTCCACAGCAAGAATTTCCAACTGGTTACCGTAAACTTTCTCCCAACCTACCGTCATCTAACGGAGTGATTGATCTAAATTCAAGTACCGTCAATCACACTCTTCCATTAGAGAGTGAAACTCATGTCACTCAGGTTGATGATCCGTTAGTTGATCAAGTGGTCGATTCAATTTCACATTCAGTCGATCCCACTTTCCCTTTAGAGAGTGAACTTCATACCGCTCAGGTTCTTCTTGTTACATCAGATTCTTCTATACCGGGGGGTATTTCACCTGTTTCTATAGAACCCTCTCCAAGCACTGAGGTCTTTTCCTTTGATTGGAATAGACTGACAGAACCTCGTCTTCCTTCCTCCATCCCTTTCCAAATCATTGTCAAGGCTGGTGGTAGGGACATACATCGTACTCAGGTAGATGAAGGTGCTTCTGTTAGTATTTTATCCTCAGCTGTTTGGAAAGCTTTGGGTTCCCCTCAGCTTGCGCCTATTACGCAGAATCTGAAAGCTTTTAACAGAACAATTAGTGAACCTTTAGGGATCCTTCCTAAGTTTTCTATTACCTTGGAAGGTAAAACTGTTTGTGTTGATCTTATGGTAGTTCGAGGTCCCTTGGATTTCAATTTACTCCTTGGGCGAGACTATGTTTATGCAATGAAAGCTGTCGTATCGACACTCTTTCGCGTGATGTCTTTCCCTCACAATGGCAGTATTGTGACTGTAGACCAGCTTTCGTTCCCTAGTCTTTTTTCAACTACCAATAATATGACACCCCTAAATGTTCCTGATTCTAAAGTGGTATCTACCCTGCCACGGGTTAATTATGTGGCAACCGGTCCCATGATTTCAGTTACCGATGTAAGTGAGCCTCTCACTGTTTGCTCATCTTCCTTTGATTTAGCTCCGGTAATTGACATGGAAAACTCTATGGGATTACATGAACACGATGTTCTTATCCCTTTTGAGTCCCTTGACATGTGTTCCTTCCAAAGAAGTATTCTTCCCTCTGATGAAGACCTCTTGGAAGCCATGATCAAGGTGTGTCCATTGACATGTCTTTCTTCCAATTGGAAGCCATGATCAGTGTTCACGAGGATAGTTTGTTCCTCTCTCAACCTCGTTAAAAAATGAAATTGGATGTTGCGAGGATAGTTTTGTCCTGTATCAACCTCGTTAAAAAATGAAATAGGCTGCGACGAGGATAGTTTCTTCTTGTATCAACCTCGTTAAAAAATGAAACAAGTAGTGTGAGGAAAGTTCCTTTTACTGTGTCAACCTCGTTAAAAAATGAATCAGTGTGAACGAGGATAGTTTGTTCCTCTCTCAACCTCGTTAAAAAATGAAATTGGATGTTATGAGGATAGTTCTTTTACTGAGTCAACCTCATTAAAAAATGAATCAGGTAGATTTTAGGATATGTTAGGTAGATTGTAGAAAGTAGGTTTTTTGAGGATAGTTCCTGTTACTGAGTCAACCTCGTTAAAAAATGAATCAGGTATGAGGATAGTTCCTTATCTTGTGTCAAGCTCGTTTAAAAAATGAAACAAGGGTTTTGAGCATAGTTCTTTGTCTTGTGTCAAGCTCACTAAAAAATGAAACAACTCCCTCAAGTCTTTCCAAGATTTTGAAAGTAAAGCTTCATTCCATCCACCTCATTGAATGCAATGAAGCTTGGGGGGCATGTACCTCGTTTTGCGTCATTATGCTGGGGGCATGTGAACTTATAACAAGCATAGTTTTTCGTTTCAAGCTTGTGTAAACATGAAACCGAATCCGAGCATAGTTCTTTTCCTGTGTCAAGCTCGTTAAAAAATGAAACAAATCCTCCTCTACTTGAGTCGAGAGATTGACGAGATCTTATAGATGTTAAGTTTTTAGGTTAGTTATTTCAATTTTTTGCATAATTTTCTTACAGTTTTAGGTCAAGTTTTTCAAATGATCTCGTACTTGAACCTTCATTTCATCCACCTTAGTTGAATGAAATGAAGCTAGGGGGGCATGCGCTCTAACAGTTATGCTTAGGGGGCATCAAGCACAGTTTTCTCTCTGTTTCAAGCTTGTGTAAAAATGAAACTACTCTGAAGCATAGTTTTTCTCTGTTTCAAGCTTTTGTAAAAATGAAACCTATCTCGAGTCAATTTCAGTTATTTTCAGGACTCGTTAAACTCATGAAAATACCGAGATTATTTTGCTATCTTTCATTCTCGTAAAACAAATGAAAACGCCGAGTTCTTTCCGTCTTTTCCTGCTCGTAAATTAAATAGAAAGTCGGTCATATGAGTACATTTTTATCCCTTTTTTCGAACTCGTTAAAATTTACGAAAAAGTGAAACCTTGGAGTTCTCTTTTAAGCCCTTTTCAGACTCTCAAAATATGAAGAGATTGCCGAGCGTTTCTTTTACACTCGTTAAAACGGAATTAAAAGACGGTCCCCTTTTAGCTCTTTTCTGACCGCAAAATCAGGAAAAGATTGCTGGGTTTTTGTCGTTTCAAACTCGATAAGGAAATAAAACGACGTGTCCTTGATCGCTTTTTACTTTTCAGGTCAACGACACTATTATGAAAGTACTCCTTGGTCGCAAGATCAAGCGGTTCCCCCAGGTATTATTTTATACTTTTTCGAGCTTGAGGGACACAAATATACGAAAAAGTCCAACGTGGAGTCTCCTTTAGTTTTTTCAGACTCTCTAAAATTGAAAAACGCCGAGTTTCTCCTATACTGGGCTCGTTAAACTTTTACAGTAGAGGACCTGTTCAATTACAAACAGGAACGAACCACTCCTTCCTAGGGTTCGAATTTAAACTAGGTTGGACTCGTCCGAAGGATGAGCTTATAATCAAGCATATGTTATCCTCCTCAAGCTTGTTAAAAATAAAGAGGTACTTGCCAGAAATGGTGGGGGAAAAGAGAGAAGAATGAACCTGTTCATCACCTTTTGTCTCAAAAGAAACTTTATTACCACTCTTGAACACGGCACTTTTCATTCACCTGGGTTGGGAAATCTTTTACCTCACAGTTGACCAAACCACTTTGAAAGTCTTTAACCGGGTTCCGGGGATTAACTTTGAGTTATTCGTCACCAAGCCATCTGTTGTGTCGTTATGTGTTCAAGAGGTCTGCAAGAAAAACTTTCATCTGCAAAATACTTGTCATCCATTTGACCATCCCTGAGTCAGTCCTTACAGCAACATTTCTTCAACTTGAACAATGATTTCGTGTTGTGGGCTTGCCTGCAACGGGTCGCTTTCTATCGACATCGACACATTATCTAGAAAGATGACTTAGGAATCGACAGTACCTTGAAGTCTGCATGCATCAATGGCAGGTTTCTCGCCTTTGACGTCAGTTTACATCATTGACTTTCGATCAAAGGATTCCGTGAAGTATTCGACATCAAAACATCTATTCACATTTCACGGGTTGTGCTTGGTACTTTGAGAACCATTGACATTACTGGTGGTTTCTCTCACGCTTGTTAACAGTTTACATCATTGACTGGTAATCAAGTGGTTTCTACCATGTTCGACATCGAATCATTTAATCACATGGCTAGAATCGTACCAATTCGGGAAGTAGAAGTGAAGACCCTGGATCTAGTTTCTACCATCCAGGCTGCGAGGAGTTTTGTATTCATTATCTATGTAGACTAATCATAAACAGATGGCTGCGTCCATACTGTGTCTACAAAAGTCTATTAAAATGATGTACTGCAAGATCATTCCTGTATCAGAATAGTTAGTCCATTAGTTAAAGTTTTGAATCTGAGTATGGGAATGCCTACCTCAGTGATGATATAATCTTATCCATGTATTTTGTGTTGAAAATTGCAGGTTCCAACCAGGCCATCCACAAGACAATCCTTGAAATGATAAAGCGCTTCACCCTTCCTAGAATTACAAAACCCTATTCTATTCCAGGCTTCGCACTTTAGGGGGCAATCTGTTACACTAAAAAATGTCACCTTGACTACTCACAGTTAGTATGGCTCAAATCAACAGTCATGCTACCCTCTTAGGCAAGTCTCATGCCTCTGTTATCCATCTCAAACTCAAAGAAGAGAGAAAGTCTTGTAAAAACTATGTTTATCTCTGGGGTCGCAGGTTCTCTCTAGCCTTACCTGCGGGGACGCTGACCATGTTCACAAAATCTGCGTCCATGGACGCTCTGTATGTTAAGGGACAGGTGCGTCCCTCTGTAAAAGGCAAAATGCGCGAGTTTTATCTTGAAAAAGTTACTTGTGGTTACTTCTAGAACATTCTAGAGGTCGGTTTGATGAAATGGATGCGCCTCCAGTTGGTTCATGTATCTCTATTAAGGGGGAACTTATCCCATCAATAAGGGAGCTATCCCACCCAAAGAGGGGGATGATCCCATTGATAGTGGACCTGAATAACCTCTTTACAGCACTATAAATAAAGGCATTGAGCCAGAAGGAGAGGAGGTTGGAGCTATACATTTTCTTTGGGTAAATGCTGCAGGATTTAGGTCTTCCATTAGAGCCTTTGTGAGGAGAGATTGTCTTCACTTGATTCTACTTGGGAGAGGGTGAGCTTTGTCAAAGTAGAGGAAAACCCTTGATGGACCCTGGGAGGAACTTGCACAACACCAAGGCCAGGTTGTAAGAGTTTCTTTGTTTCGTTATTAATACAAAATGCTTTATTTTTCTCAATAGCTTGTGTTAATGAGTTATTTCATGTGTTCCTTGGTCTGCATGTTGAATATATGTTTTATTATATGAAATGAAAGTGCTTGGTAATTGTTTGATTGTTTGTGGTTGCAGGAATTGACTTGAAGGAGGAGCTCATCCGGATCGTCAAGAACGGACTTCAACAACAACGTTTTGGAATAAGGTAAGCCTAAACACTTGTAGTTTTCATGTTGTAAAAGGTGTATTTAGAGAAAGATCACTCCATTTTGTCTTGTTTGTCATTAGAATGTCTTAGACTTCTAGGAAGGTCAGTCGTGTCCGCACCCTTGACCAATTCCGTGTGACAAATCCTCGGCAGCACCTCCCTCCTCCTTGGTCTTGCCTTGTTAGGTATTTTTCTGACTACAGTACCCCACCACCTTCACTCTACAACTTACCCACAACTTCATAAGCCCTAACAAACTGAAGGTTAGAGATTCTAGGCTCTGCACAATCCCGGCACTAGCAAAATTCACACCTCCTGGCCACGGGCATCAATCCTTCCTGACTGAGAAATATGACCGGGCACTGCGTAGGTTGAGTCTACTCCCCTTTGCCACTGCATTGATCCTCTTCCTAGCTCAAACTTGATGATGTAGGCACTGTGTCACCCCTTCCTTACTACTTCTTTGCTAGGACCAGCTTTTGTCACCCGTGACAATTATTTTCTACTGCTGCTACTATGCTCCGCTGATGTCCTCAGTTCTCTCGTGATCTGCAACTTGGCTCTAATAGCATGTTGAAATTTCTAACACTAACTGTTAGAAACCCTTCATGTAGTTTACTAATTTATTCCTACCTACTTGTTCTATTAATTAACAAGTTATTTACCATTTAAACACTGGAAATAAATACAAGTACATTCTCAACACATCACAGATCATCAACTGAAGGAAACAAAACAAGCACACAAGTGACACCGTTGTTTTTGGACCAATGTCCTCGGAAAAACCCAATGCGGGAAAACCGGTGCAACTATCTGAGGGTTTTATTATTATGCAGTTTCTGAATACAATATGGGTGCCAAAATCAGCTCACCCAATAGAGAATAATCTTGGTAGTAGTACCTCTCTACTCGGAAGTAGATATTTCGGTTGAAATCCTAGATGAACACTCCGATAGCTCCCAACTCCAATCTTCCCCACGAAAACACCAATGTCTACCTCTAGGGACTACATCAGCCCTTCTTGGTCCTACGTCAGCCCAACTACCCCTGTGTCAACCTCTGGAGGCACTACGTCAGCCTCTACAGCCTCTGCGTCACCCATGCTGGCTCTTTGAGGCACTGCGCAGCTCTTGGTTACCTCTGTGTGGGCCCTAAATGGCTCTGCGTCCCTCTCTCCCAGTTTCTGCACTGATTCTCCTGGTACCCTCTCTACTTCTTTGATTCTATATTCAATGCCCCTCGCTACTGATCACTGATTCTATCTCTCTTAGCAAAACCCTGCTCTAGAGAATAGAATCATTGATCACTCTGGTGTGTTCCCCAAGTGACTCTCAAGCCTCCTTATATAATTTTGTTGTTGACAAATCAACAGCCGAGATTAAGTCCCTAATCAACAACTAAGATTAACTCTGGCTTTATCCATGACTTTTGGACCCTTCTAACATAGTTTTATATTAGTAAACATTAATATTTTATTTTCCCTAAGTTTAGGCTTAGGGACTCCATTAAAAATTTTAATTATTTTAATATCTCCCAAACTGTTTAGAATCTGCCCAAACCACTTCTGGGTATTGGAGATCTCATGTTCTTTAGCCTCTCCACCAATTTTCGTGGCTAGAGCACATCTAATGCTACCCCAAATCAATAGGGGTTTTCCTAGGGTAAACATGGTGTTATGGTTGCGCGTTTTAGTTTTGTGGTTGCGTTAATGTTTCTCTTAGTAAATTTGGTTTTCTGTCTAGTTAATTTTTAATATTGTATCAAATCCAAGTGTGGCTTTAGGGGGACACCTCCATTTCCAAGGGTTAATTTTTCATAGTGAAAAATGTGAAGAATTGTGCTTGTGTGTGACTAATGCATAAAGGATACTTGGACAACCATTGTTTGAAGAGATATGTGTAGAGGATAGAGTGGAAAGTTATAGTTGAATAAATTTGAAGGAACCTACCTCACTATGGAAAATAGAGGACAAGAGCCATGTGGAGGTCATGTAAATAAAATAGGAGATTAAAGTGCACGACTAGTTAGGAATAGTTCAAAGACGTAACATTTGCATATCACAACGACATGTACAAAACTTTCCAAAACATCTATTGCTGGCTAGAAGAACTTCACATGTACTTGATGTGGGAATTATGACAATGCTCGTTGGAAGAAAGTACAATCTAATGAAGGCAAGATAGGTTCTTGTAGACAAGGTAGGTTCTTATAGAGGATAAAGCTCGAAGCAGTTGAGACATTTATAGACAAAACTAGAGTGGAGAATGGGCCATTTGACTTGTATTATTCGAGTCAACTCTGGCAGCCACGAGTGAATAAAATTATTGGCAAGGAGATAAATGGGTCCATCAATATGGTTGTAAGTGAAATTAATGTGAGAAATGCATTAGTTGATAATATTGTAGGGGATCAGGTGAAGATAAAACCAGGGATAGGGTCACATGAGGAGAGCCATAGTGAAAAGGAAGCATGGAACTTTCTTAGATATTCTATGGTAAACTACTATGGGAGTCTCATTGGAACCATTGTTGCAAAGGATCCTACCATATCACACTATCAAGATTTTATACCTTAAGGAGTGGAGTTTATGTTCAAAGGAGAGAGTGATATCTTTAGGAATTATATGTCACAGTTATAGTTTTTCACACTTATTTTGAGCATGTGCTCCAATGCTCAACAAAAATTGACGAAGATCACAATGATGTTACAGAAGCTTGACAATTCCTAGCATAGAACATCGTGAATAATGCTATTATTTGATCGCTGCATGAAACTACTATAGTGGAATAAAGAGATTATGGAACAATGTTGTATCGATTACAATAACAACATGTGATTGAGATTGAGGGCTTGTATTTTTTATGCTACAGGAAAACATGGTCGAGAGCCATGGAAATGTATGTCAAGGATGCTTGCAAAGTGTTTGGAAAAATATCTCAATGAGATGATGATTTCATTGGTGAGATGTAGCCATGAAAATTATCTCTAAATAGAAGAGTATGAGGCTCGAAGCATGTTAAGGTGAGAGGATTGTAACATAAATGTTGGATCAATAAAAAAAATTGTTATAATGGAGTCAAATTTTCAAATTTCATGTGAATAGGCATATTGTTGTAAGACCTCGTAATGCATGTGTAACCCTGGGAAATTTCTAGTGATATCTAGTGTTAGACCTAGGTGATAAGGGGCAAGATAACTTGGGTATAGACTTTAAGGGGGATAAGGGATTGAGTGAACGAGGCTAACTCACTTGGCTGATTTGGTTGGATGTGGTCAAGGGAAACCCCAAGTTAAGGTTTAAGGGGGGAATTGTTAGGTAAACTTGACTCAAGGAAAGAGTCAATGTTGATTAGGTCAGCAGTAGTGGTTTTGTGCCCATGGGTTTTTGGTTTCACATGGTTTTGTGCCCATGGATTCATGAATGAAGCATTTAAAAGGCTAGGTGAAGATTCTATTGTAATGGGACAAGGGATATGAGCGGTGAAGGATCACTTGGCTGACTTGGCCAATGGTTTCTCCAACAAATCTAATGGAGTTCCCTTAGCTGGGATTTTTATGGTGTTCTGGTTTTCCCAGGGTAAACATGGTGTTATGTTTGCATGTTTGAGTTTTGTTGCTATGTTTTTCTCAGTAAATTTGGTTTTATCTTTAGCTAATTTTTAATAGTATCTTGGATAGCTTATATTCTTTTCAAATTCCCTTCTAGTCTATAGACATAAGCTAAGACTTTGACCCTACCTTTCCAACCTACTTTCCTTGGAAAAAATTCTAGGACTAATCATCAAAGGTTTCAAACCTTGGAATATGCTAGGAAGATTTATTAAAAGCATATAAATTTGGGGATTATCCTGTAAATTCAAGGATTAACCCATTAAATTTATAGAGTTATGTGGCAGAAGTTTGGAAATTCAATGATTGACCCATTGCATTTCTATATTTGTATGGAAGAAGTTTGTAAATTTGGGGAACAAAGTCATTGGCTTCATCCCTTTGTCAAATGGATGACACAGGGGCCATGACTTCAAGCTAGTTGGAGGGCGTTTCAAGTGATGAAGTTATTATTATCAAGACATTTGGATATACTTCTCTTTCGGTTAGGTATTTCACTACCTAGAATCACTGATACTAATAGAACCCACATTGTCCAACAATTAACAGAGATTGGAAGAGTTTGGGAGTGGTCAAGTGATGGATCAAGACATTGGGTATTTGGTGTTAGTTATATCCCAAGAAACAATTGACATGAAACAGCTGACACTAATAGAATATGACATATATGTCAATTAACATAGACCAAAAGTTTGGGGGATGACAGTTAATAGATATCAACAATCAAGTATCGAGCATACGGTGATCATGTATCAAGAGAGAAACACTCTAGTAGTTAGGGTTTACTCTCGATATATAATAAACCTAATACAATTTCTATGTGAAAAATATGGTGATATGGAATTTCCATGAGGCATGTCATGTGGCAAGTAATGTGGTAAACTGACATGGGATAATATTTACATGTCTCAGCAATGTGGTAACTGACTTAGTGAGAATACAGGGTATGGCATGGATTAGATTGCACAATAGGAGGCCAAGTGATAAGAAATGGCTGGAGGTGACATGGGTGAATTTTTTTTAGATATTAGGATGTTGTTCCATTTAATCTCAAGTGTGAGGAGGTAGAGCATTGGTAGTTCAAAACTCTGATACCGGTCTTTCCTCCCAATAATTTCGAAGCCTAATAGGAGCCTGATGTGGTAGATGTTGATGTGGTGAGTCAAAGTACACCCAAGGGGTTTCCATTGTTAGCTATGTGGTCGGGGATGTGGTGAGGTGACATGTCATTATGATGTGGCAGCAAGGAAGATATGTGATGATGTGGCATGTTGTTGTCTTGGAAAGCATTGAAACAAATGAATAGGTGGATCTTGAAGAAGAACTCATTGTGCCCTACGTGAAATAAAGAATCTGAAGAAAACGTATTTGAAACAAAAGGAGTAGCTATAGAAATATAAAGAGGAGTGTCATGATGCAAGATCAAAGATGTCATAAATCCTTGAAGAAAGAGAAAAGGGTATTATTAGCCTAAAGGTTCAACTATAAGAGGAAAAAGAGATAGAAGAATTTTGTGAGAGTCTAGTTGAAGGCAAAATAAAATAATTGCAAGAAGCTAGAAGCTAAAATTGTTTCCTTAAGAAAGGAAATAGATAAGCCAACTGCTTAATTGAATAGAGGCTTGAAGTTTGAAAATAATACTAACATATTAGATGAAATCATCAGTTTTCAAAGGTCACCATTCATTAAGACTGATCTTGTCTATGGTATGAATAAGAAGTATGCTAAAGAAAATTCAAATTATCTGGATAGAAAGCCACCGAAGAAAGTAGAAGAATGGAAATATAAATGCTACGTTTATCTTCTCAAAAGCTCCATCTAAAATGAAGGAAAAATGAATAAATAAAATGAAGTCCTACATAAACTTGACCTTTCTCACAACGACATCATTGAAGAATTCATAAGATCTTTTCCTTCAAGATGGTTTGCACAACTTGACACTAAAACTCCTTTATTGGTTATTGATTTTCTTGCAATCACTTTGGTCATAAAACAATAGATTGTAGAGCACATGCAAAAAATAATAAAGTATGGAACAAAAATAGAAGTACTAATGGGTTTTTAAATAAAGGCTATAATTTATTTGTCGCCTTATTTGATTACAATGTTGTATGTTATGACTGCAACAACATTGTCACATAACACATTTTTGTAGAAGTGGTATTATAGAATCTCCTAGACAAAAAAGAAGAAGAAGACACCCTTACCAAAGAATACACAAAATTTTGGAAAAAAAAGGGTAAGAAGAGCTAAAGAAGGAGAAATTTATGCCTGTACAAACTTCACTTCATGCCCAAAACAAAGGAATCCAATGGTACATTGATAGTGGATTCTCAAGCCACATGATAGGTAACAAGAGAAATTTTTTCACTTTGGCAAAATTTCATGAAGATAGTGTGATATTTGGAAATAATGCTACCGCAAGGATAGCTTGGAAAGGTACTCTTAGTCTCAATAATGGAAAGACTAAAACAATAATATCATATATGTTGAAGGTTTGGATAATAATTTTTTTCATGTAAGTAAAATGTGTGATCAAGGACACATTCTCACATTTTATTTTCAAGGTTGTGAGATAAGGAAGACATGCATAGGAAAATTAGTTGCATATGCAAATAAAATATAAAATAGTGTATATATCATTAATGAGATAAAGGGAGAAAAATGTTATATGGAACTACTATATTAAAGCTAGTTATGACATATAAGAATGGGCCATATGAACTTTGATACTCTAGTGAAAATCAACAGCAAAGAAGAAGTGAGAGACATGCTAAATATTACAAAACCTTCAAACACTATTTGCATGTATTGTTAGCATGGGAAGTAGATAAGGACAAGCTTCAAGAGAAATGAGTACTCAATAATGAAGCCACTAGAACATATTCATACAAATCTTTGTGGGCTTTCAAGAACAAAAAGTTTACAAGGTGAAAATTACTTCATGTTGCTCATTGATGATTACTGAAGGATGACATGGGTTTCGTTCCTCAACAAAAATTAGACGCATTTGAGAAGTTTAAAGCTTTCAAATTCTTATTTGAAAATGAAATCGATTTAAAAATAAAGTACTTGAGATGAAATCAAGGAGGTGAATTTATCTCAAATGAATTTGAATAGTTTTGTGAGTCTTGTGGAATAAAAAGACACTCTTTTAGTTACAAGAACTACGTAATAGAATAAATTGGTAGAAAGGAAGAACATAAACATACAAGAGATGGATAGAACAATGTTGGATGGATCAAAGCTATCAAACATGTTTTGGAGAGAAGAAGTTAGGACCATAGTCTACATTTTGAATAGAGGGTAAATCAAACTCAACAACAACAAAACACCTTATGAACTATGGAAGGATAGATTAATAGCAATAAAATACTTCAAAGTTTTCCGAAGAAAGTGCTACATAAAGAGAGATGACGAGGATTTAGAAAATTTTAACTCTAGAGTTGATGAAGGTATCTTTCTTGGTTATTCATCAAGAGGTAAGGCTTATAGATGTTACAACAAAGCATTTTAGAAATTGTAGAAGTACAAATGTTAAAATGGATGAGGAAATTCCTTAAAATGAGAAATCACAAACAAATAAAAATCCAGGAAAGAGGAGTTGAATGGAAGAAGAAGAAGAAGAATCAGAAGAAAAAAAACATCAAGTTACAAAGACAACATCAAGATTCATCCATAAGAATCATTAAGGAAAATATAATTATTGGTGATTAAGATACACGAGTGTGGACTAGACAAAGATTAGCAAGTGGATTATAACATGCACATTTCTCCTTTCTATCTAGAATTGAGACTACGAATTTCGTAGATGCTAGTGAAGACAAGAACTGGATTCATTCGATGGAAGAAGAGCTAAATTAAATTGAGAAGAGTGAGACATGGGAATTTGTTTCAAGACCAAAAAATAAAAATGTGATTGACACCATGTGGTTTGTTTTTAGAAACAAGTTGACTGAAGATGGTCAAGTAATAAGAAATAAAGCAAGTTTAGTTTGAAAAGATTATGCTCAAGTTGAAGGTATTGATTTTGAAGAAATATTTCCCCCCGATGAAAGAATAGAACCTATCAAATTGTTTTTGGCACTTGCAAGTTTCAAGAACTTCAGATTCTATCAAATAGATGTCAAGTCGACCTTTCACAATGGAAATCTAGAGGAAGCAGTATACATTGAACAATGAGAAGGGTTATTATAAAAAAATAAGGATCATGTGTGCAAATTGAAGAAAGCACTTTATGGGCTAAAGTAAGCTCCCAGAGCTTGGTGTTTAAGACTTCACAAATATCTACAACAAGAAGAATTCAAAAGAGGAATTACTAAAAATAGTCTCTACATCAAGAAAGAAGGAGAAAAACAATTGATTATCGTGGTATATGTAGATGATATTATTTTTGGAGAGGGTATTAAAAAAATGTGCAAAGAGTTAGTAATGGAAATGCAAAATAAATTTGAGATCTCTATGCTTGTTGAACAATTATTTTTTCTTGTTTTAGAGATTTCTCAATCCAACAAAGGTGTATTCATTTAACAAACCAAGTACATCAAGGAATATTATGCATTGATTAGCACACCCATGGTCATAGGTTGTAAATTGAGTAAATATGATGAATCTGGAGAAGAAAATAAAACATTGTACAGGTCAATGATTGGAAGCCTACTTTGTGACAACATCAAGGCCATACATTATGCAAATAGTAGGATTGGTTGCATAGTCTCAAGCTGCATCAAAATAAACTCTACTGCAAGTAGTGGAAAGAAGATTCCTATCTAAAGGGAACCCTTGAATTTGGCTTGTGGTGCTCAAGAGGTGAATATTTTACTCTAGTAGCATATATAGATGCAAACTTGGTAGGGAGTGCTTGATCATAGGAAAAGTACAAGTGGAGGAAAATTCTTTCTGGGTGACAATCTAGTGTCTCAATTGGTCAAGAAACAATCTTTAGTTCCTTTATCCAAAACATAGGCCAAGCATATATCATTAACATCATGGTGCACACAAGTTCTTTTGATGAAGCAAACACTGAGAAATATTAAGGTAGAATATGATCATCCAATTTCAATACTTTGTGACAACAAAAGTGGAATAAATATTTCAAAAAAATATGTTATGCACTTGAAAAGAGAGTACATTCTAATCAAGTATCACTTCTTAAAAGAACAAGTAGTAGAACAAAATGTCAAGTTGAAATGTACTGCCACGATGGACCAGATTGAAGATAGTTTCACAAGAACTCTTCCCAAAGAGACATTTGAAAATTTGAGACAACAATGGTAGTAATATCTATCTCATCAATAAGTGATTAAGGAGAAGCACAAGTTCAGGGAAAGTCTCGGTGGATTATGTGTTTCATTGTGTTGGAGCCTAGATTTGTCTCAGGCTGAAAAGACAATGTTCTAGGTCCACATCAAACCACGCTCAGCCTCGTAGCTAGCCCTACGAGGACAGGAGAGGGCTCTCTCCAGGTCAATATCGGCAAAAGCTAATCAATGAGGCTTGAGACGACTAAATTTGTAATTGATATTAGGCTAGGTATGAAGTACAAGGAGTTTGAGGTTGATTTTTTAAGGTTTTTGTTGAATCAAAGGGGAAGGCAATTTTGGGTGCGGGGATGAGACACAGTTTTTGCAGAGGTCTATTTGGGGCAAGGTAGGCGATCATCTTGATGCTTTTAAAGGAAATGAATGGGTAGATCTGACTGGTGAGGAGCTAAGGAGAGCAAGAAGCTTTCAAGGATTCTCCTTAAACAGATGAAAACATGGAAATTCAAACAAATTCAAAGGCAAAGCATAACAATCTATGGATTCTACCTTAACACTTCATTTGTTTAATTGCAGAAGATGAGAGAAGGAAAATGATACACATAAAAACTTACAATAATATAAATAAGCACACCATCAACACATAAAGCCACATGGATCCCAAACACTGTTGCAAAACCCTGGTCTTTCCTTAGCCAAAAATGCAGAGATAGAATGTACAATAGAGTGCCAAGCTTTTCCCAAGAGTCCAACCATGAAAATGACTTAGAAATTACATAATATAGGCAAACCAACCTATTCCCTTGCCTCTAGGGGTCGAGCTCATCATTCTAGGAGCTGTTTCAACCAATTCTAAACAAAGCACTACAATCTAGGCAGTCAAAACGACTTGCCTCTATAAGGTAGGAAACTGATTCATTCATTAAATTTTCACTCTTTGGTGAATGAATCTTCTAGAACAAATAACTAAGTGCCAAAATTACATCATTTTCACTCAATTACATCAAGATAAGTCAAAAATTACATCAAGAAGCAAAACTAGTCAAACTAGCAAAATTTATGAGTTGGAAGATGAAAAATTGGGCCAAAAACCTCTGTGCGCCGCGCCAATTTCTATATGTGTCGCGCCACTTTGGTGCTAATTTTTAGGCACTTTATAAAGTCCAAATTGAGCCCAAGTGTGCTTGTTGGAAAGCCCTACCTGTCTACTTTCCAACCCAAGTGGAATTTCTGAATTTGGTGCCCATTTGCCCCTCCAAAACTTCAATCTCCCAAGACTGCTTCATGTGTGTCAAAATAGGGGCAGTGAGGTCATTTTTTGCATGTTTTTTGACCTTTTGGGGACCCAAAACTTGTCCAAATTTCTTGTCCAAGTACCAACATTCATGAGTTTTCATGACAAATCCAAAACTGCAAGCCATTTGTGATTTGGAGCTCCCAATCCTAAGCAAGGAGAAAAAACCTGTGTTTTGGTGCAAAACATTTTCAAAATGCAAAATGTTCTCCAAATTCCTTGAAATTTGGACTAAAGGTCCCTCATCAAGTACCATGCTAAGAAAAAAATGCTTCAGCCAAGATTTGGAGTCTATCCTCCCTTTTTCGACGTTTTAGTGTCCTTCTGGTGCATGCAGTTCAGTGGTGGAAATCACTGTCTTGTTCATAAGATGTTTCGGTGTCTGTCTCCATAATGTCCATGCAAGGTGTATGTTAAGTGTATGTTTGGTTTGTTGAAAATGAGAAATGAGAACTTGGTGTATTTATCTCCAATTTCCAACTATGTGCCAAATGTGTGCCAAAAGGAAAAGACTGTGGGAGAAATAGGACATCCGGAACAAAGGACTATAACCAAGTGAAATTTGCCCTTTTAAAACTTCTGATTTGTCAAATGTGGAGACAATGGGACAGTCACTTGATTATTTGGGGTTTAGGGATTTTACAAATGAGATGGGGAAATAGGAATGATAGGGAATGATGTGACTTAGGGATAGGAAAAAGGGGCTTAGGAGTGAATGACCTTTGCTACCAAGGGAAAATAGTGAAATGAGGGGCTGTAAGGGGAGGGAAAAATAGTGGGAAAGTTTAAGGATTGTTGGGATAGATTCGGTTAAGGAAATATGGGATGGTTTGGGAGTTTATGTATAGGGTGGGTTTGAGGTTTTGGATTTGAGACTTTGGGAAAGGGAATTTTGGAGAAGGAATTAATGAGCTTGGGGGGATAGGGAAACTTAGGGAATGATGAAAACAAGGGACCAATGGGATGAGGAAGTGATGGAGGAATGGTAGACTTAGCAGCAAAATAGTTAATCAAACCCTAGGCAGCAATCTCCATTTGGAAACTTTGAAGAAGTAGGGTTTGTAGTTTGTACATTCACCATGCAATAAACACCATCTCAATCTTTGATAAAAACTATGAGAGAAGCTCATCCTACTTGCATCAAGACAAATCCACGCATTTTGGGCGATTTGAAGCAATATTTTGAAGTTTTTTGTGGTGCGGCGCATTGGGAAACTGGCGCGGCACACAGGGAAGGCGCGGTGCATATAGCTTCATTTCTCAGTGCAAAAATACACCTGCGCGGCGCACAGGGAAGGCGTGGTGCACATAGCCTGTTCATAGCACCTTGCAGGAGACTTTTGGAGGCCTTACTTGTGTCAAAATTGGGCGCATGATAGCTCGTTGGAAAGTTATTTGAGTCTAATTTCCAACACAATTGGAATTTTTCAATTTGGAGCTAATTTAACCTATCAAAAATCAAATCTCCCAAGACTGGTCAAAATGTGCCAAATGAGGCTACCTCAAGGCAGAGTGCTATTGCAGTCAAATTTTGAAGATGTTCCTCAACCCCAAATTGAGCTCATGATAGTGCATTAGAAATATATTTGCGTATAGTTATCATTTCACTCATCAAGCAAGTAATTTGGACAACCAAGCTAGGAGAAAACTTGATTTTACCAAGGTCACTTCAGAGGTGCATCAATTCTCCTGAGGCAATTGTATTTTTGACATTTCTCTAAAACCATGACACCTGTGTAAAAAGTGAAGAAGGTTTTTCTTCCTTGGCCTGTTTTGAACAAAACCCTCTCTCATTTTTTCCAAATTCATCTTTCCTTGCTCAGAAAAATCATTTGAGTGAAGCATATCCCGATGTGTGGAACAGGGGATTTGTCGAAATGAAGCGAAATGAAGGGGATAGGGGGCTTCTAAATTGTTGAGGAAATTTTGGGGAGTAGGGAGGGATGTTAGGAAGTATGGGAAAGTGGAATCTCAGAGATTCAGTGAGGGGGAGAGGTCCAAAAGGGCAAAACACAGGCCCAACCTAGAAAATTGCTAGGTTGTAGCAAGAAACTAGGGTTTGTGCGAAAATGAAGAATTTGGGGAATCTTAGTGATGGGAAGTGTTTGATAAGGTACATAAAGGATAGGGGAAGGTGTATGAACATCTAGATACAAGTTTTGCTAATGCTTTGACCATCCAAGAGAAATTAGCTTCAAAACCCTAGGAGAGGGAAATGAACCTTGCCTAAGCGCAACTGAAGCATGAACAAGGTATAAAATGACCCATTGGAACCTGACATGATAATGACAACCTTTGCATGATGGTACACTCAGCTGAATAGTGACATAGACCGACACTTGGACAACTTTTAAAGGAGTGGAAGCAAACCCTAGACCTAATGCCTAGTGACCAAATTTTGCTTGAAGAATCACTGAAATGACAAAATTTGACCTTGACACTTTAAAATCACTTTGTAAGAGCAAGTTTGATCACCGGAGGAAGGCTGGAAAGACTGACACTAACATTGGCTCCAATGGAGATGGTAGCTCCTTGGAGTTGCCAAGAACGACAGATCTTTGGGAGAGCTAGACAGTGCCTTCGTCCATTGGGCTATGGAATCAAAACTCAAGCTAAAATGCATGATTGAAAACCGACACAAACTAACTTAACAACAAGACTAAAAACTGACTCACAAATGACTCATGACTCAACTAAAAACTGACTCGATACTTAAACACAACTGACAAACTAGCAATAATGCTCATAGTAGAGCTTATTCATCAAAACCTACTCTAACAGTTTCATTCATCACCTGATCAAGTGAAATGAAACAACCAATGCAACCAAGTAAGTATTCTGTCTGCTGTTTGAATTCTCCGCAAGTGCTTGCTTATGAACAACAAGAGAGAACTACTGAAAGGCAACTCCCATGACAACTTGGAAACAGATCCGTTGAATGCTATGGATTCTCTATCCGCCTCCAAAAACACTGCATAAGGATCTTGAAATTCATGGACACTGGGACTTAGCTCATCCAATGGATTACTTCTCTTCTCTTCATACCATGAATGCAAACTTTGATCTGAGCTTTGTGACGAGACTCCTGCTGAAAATGACAAAGAAACCAGCTGTCGGGTCAAGTTTATATCAGTACACGTTTCAGGCTCACATGTAGTCAATGGAGAAAGACTTTGACTGCAAACCTCATCCAAAACATCAGCTATTGGATCATGAAAAACTTGAAAATACTGCTGCAACCCATTTTCTATTGGTTCCAATGTGATTACATGATTGCCTACATGTTGCTCATTTTTTACTGAAGATGTACTATGCAATTTTCCCTTCAAAAACTGAAATGATTCGAAACAAAATGGTATGGAATCATCTTGCATCATCTGAGCATATGTTCCAACTTCCAAGTCTTTATTTGCAACTTGACAATCAAAGGCATTCGGGGGCTGCAAATCTGGATATGAAAAGTCTTGAACAAGGTTTTCATTGCCCTCAAGATGGTCCAAATCAAGGCTTGTTGACAGCTGATTTCTGATTGCATGGAAGTTGTCTCCGATGAACTGACATGAATCAAAACAAAAAGGAAAAGATCTTTCACTTATTTCAAAATTTGTTGCACTTTCCTCGTCATTGTCATAGCTGATATGCATCGGTTGATCAATGTATTTGAGCTGCTGAAAGTGAAGTTCTTCCTCCCACAAACTAGCTGCCGATTTGTTTGCAAGATTAGCTTCTGTTTGGAGAACATAATCATCATCATATTGATCAAATTGAGGCAAATCATCAGCATAAAACACATCATCAAGCATACATGTCATATCAACATATCTCTCTTCTCCAAGATGATCTAGAAAACAATCACTATGACAACTAGGATAAGAAACAAAATGTTTTGGATCAACAACTTGTTCTTCTTCAATCAACGAGCCATGGATTTGAACATCATAATCATTCCTTGTGGTGATTCTTTGCATCATCTCTTCCACTGCACTTACCAAAATGTCAAGTTTTACCTCTAAAGATGTTGATTCCTCCGGATCTATGTTTTTCGTCTCTTCTTCTTTCAACCTTGCCCGTCGGATCAGCAGATGCGCCTCTACATTTACTGCACTATTTTGCATCTCGTGAAGTGTTGCAATATTCCTTTCTCTCAGCTGAAACTCCATTTCTGGATCAAAGGCACCCGGATAGTGAAAGAGAGCAGATCTAGGAGGAGGCTTTATATCAACTGGCATTGAATAATAAACTTGGTTAAATCTGGCCGAAAACTGTTGTATTGTCTCCCTTGGCAATCTTTTCAGCTGGTTATACTCTTCTATAATAAGGAAAAAGTTTTGTGTGATCATCCAATTGTCAAGAAAAACTTTGACAAACTACTGGAAATCTGAGATGCTCGCATCAGGTAGGGTTTTGAACCAACTCTTGACTTTGCCTTGCAAAGAAAGAGAAAAAAGCCTAATACTAACATCTTCTTTATCAACTTCAAAAAGGTCAAGAAAGGACTCAAAATTCTGCACATGTTGCTCAGCATTGACATTCTTACATTCACCATCAAACCTCGGCAAGTATAGATCATAGTTTTTGGGGAAAGCATGAAGAAAAGAAGGTAACACAAGAGGTTTATACCTATCCGGGACTATAAAAGGTGTAGGAGTATACACAAGAGCTACAGGATTAGTTTTGTTTTCTTTAGGTTCATCACTCTGAAGAGGGTCATCACAAGATTTAGAAGAAGGGTCTTGATCAAGCTCAAAGGCATGCAAATCTTTGGTATTTACCATATCCAAAGGGAAGGAATCAAATGCAGGCCTGGGATATTTTCTCAAGCATAGTATACTTTGCAAAGCAGTCTTGACATTCTCGGGAAAAGAGAAGAAATAATTTATAACAAAGAACAAAATGTCTTGGATGAAATTCCAACTTGAATATCTGATCTGTCCATATTGTCCTTTCATGTTTCTGCTGGTCAGGATCATCCTCCAGTGGAGTCTTTAGATCTGATCTCAAAACTAATTTAGAGTCACTAGGTGAATGATTTCAGCCTTGCCAATGTCTGATCGTTGTCCACCATCAACCATTAGATCTGAACTTGATACATGTATTGGGGCAATTAACAAGTTAGATGTCACGTTTACAAGCTAGACCGGATATTGACTGAAGTAGCGTTTATCTACTTCCACTAATGCAAAGCAAAAGTGTTTTGCAGACTACCTGGCTAACTTCAGGCTTTGTCTGTAGCTTATACAACAAATTACATCAACAAGCAAACCATTTTCTTCCCCAGTATGGTCGCCACTATGTTGGAACCTAGATTTGTCTCAGGCTGAAAAGACAATGTTCTAGGTCCACATCAAACCACGCTCAGCCTCGTAGCTAGCCCTACGAGGACAGGAGAGGGCTCTCTCTGGGTCAATCTCAGCAAAATGTAATCGATGAGGCTCGAGACAACTAAATTTTTAATTGATCTTAGGCTAGGTATGAAGTACAAGGAGTTTGAGGTTGAATTTTTAAGGTTTTTGTTGAATCAAAGGGAAAGGCAATTTTGGGTGTGGGGATGAGACATAGTTTTTGCAGAGGTCTATTTGGGGCAAGGTAGGCGATCGTCTTGATGCTTTTAAAGGAAATGAATGGGTAGATCTGACTGGTGAGGAGCTAAGGAGAGCAAGAATCTTTCAAGGATTCTCCTTAAACAGATGAAAACATGGAAATTCAAACAAATTCAAAGGCAGAGCATAACAATCTATGGATTCTACCTTAACACTTCATTTGTTTAATTGCAGAAGATGAGAGAAGGAAAATGATACACATAAAAACTTACAATAACAGAAAGAAGCACACCATCAACACATAAAGCCACATGGATCCCAAACAGTGCTGCAAAACCCTGGTCTTTCCTTAGCCAAAAATGCAGAGATAGAATGTACAATAGAGTGCCAAGCTTTTCCCAAGAGTCCAACCATGAAAATGACTTAGAAATTACATAATATAGGAAAGCCAACCTATTCCCTTGCCTCTAGGGGTCGAGCTCATCATTCTAGGAGCTGTTTCAACCAATTCTAAACAAAGCACTACAATCTAGGCAGTCAAAACAACTTGCCTCTATAAGGTAGGAAACTGATTCATTCATTAAATTTTCACTCTTTGGTGAATGAATCTTCTAGAACAAGTAACTAAGTGCCCAAATTACATCATGTTCACTCAATTACATCAAGATAAGTCAAAAATTACATCAAGAATCAAAACTAGTCAAACTGGTAGAATTTCTTAGCTGGAAGATGAAAAATTGGGCCAAAAACCTCTGTGCGCCGCGCCAATTTCTATATCCATCGCGCCACTTTGGTACTGATTTTGAGGCACTTTATAAAGTCCAAATTGAGCCCAAGTGTGCTTGTTGGAAAGTCCTGCCTGTCTACTTTCCAACCCAAGTGGAATTTCTGAATTTGGTGCCCATTTGCCCCTCCAAAACTTCAATCTCCCAAGACTGCTTCCTGTGTGTCAAAATAGGGGCAGTGAGGTCATTTTTTTCATGTTTTTTGACCTTTTGGGGACCCAAAACTTGTCCAAATTTCTTGTACAAGTAATAACATTCATGAGTTTTCATGACAAATCCAAAACTGCAAGCCATTTGTGATTTGGACCCCCCAATCCTAAGCAGGGAGAAAAAACCTGTGTTTTGGTGCAAAAAATTTTCAAAATGCAAAATGTTCTCCAAATTCCTTGAAATTTGGATTGAAGGTCCCTCATCAAGTACCATGCTCAGCCAAAAATGCTTCAGCCAAGATTCGGAGTCTATCCTCCCTTTTTCGACGTTTTAGTGTCCTTCTGGTGCATGCAGTTCAGTGGTGGAAATCACTGTCTTGTTCATAAGATGTTTCGGTGTCTGTCTCCATAATGTCCATGCAAGGTGTATGTTAAGTGTATGTTTCGTTTGTTGAAAATGAGAAATGAGAACTTGGTGTCTTTATCTCCAATTTCCAACTATGTGCCAAATGTGTGCCAAAGGGAAAAGACTGTGGGAGAAATAGGACAGCGGGAACAAAGGACTGTAACCAAGTGAAATTTTCCCTTTTAAAACTTCTGATTTGTCAAATGTGAAGACAATGGGACAGTCACTTGATTGTTTGGGGTTTAGGGATTTTACAAATGAGATGGGGAAATAGGAATGATAGGGAATGATGTGACTTAGGGATAGGAAAAAGGGGCTTAGGAGTGAATGACCTTTGCTACCAAGGGAAAATAGTGAAATGAGGGGCTGTAAGGGGAGGGAAAAATAGTGGGAAAGTTTAAGGATTGTTGGGATAGATTCAGTTAAGGAAATATGGGATGGTTTGGGAGTTTATGTATAGGGTTATGGTTTGAGGCTTTGGATTTGAGACTTTGGGAAAGGGAATTCGGGAGAAGGAATTAATGAGCTTAGGGGGATAGGGAAACTTAGGGAATGATGAAAACAAGGGACCAATGGGATGAGGGAGTGATGGAGGAATGGTAGACTTAGCAGAAAAATTGTTAATCAAACCCTAGGTAGCAATCTCCGTTTGGCAACTTTGAAGAAGTACGGTTTGTAGTTTGTACATTCACCATGCAATAAACACCATCTCAATCTTTGATAAAAACTATGAGAGAAGCTCATCTTACTTGCATCAAGACAAATCCACGCATTTTGGGCGATTTGAAGCAATCTTTTGAAGTTTTTTGTGGTGCAGCGCATTGGGTAACTGTTGCGGTGCACAATGAAGGCGCAGCGCATATAGCTTCATTTCTCAGTGCAAAAATACACTGGCGCGGCGCACAGGGAAGGCGCAGCGCACATAGCCTGTGCATAGCGCCTTTTTGCAGGAGACTTTTTGAGGACTTTCTGGTGTCGAAAGTGGGCACAAGATAGCTCGTTGGAAAGGTATTTGAGTCTACTTTACAACCCAATTGAAAGTTTTCAATTTGGAGCTCATTTACCGTATCAAAAATCAAATCTCCCAAGACTGGTCAAAATGTGCCAAATGAGGCTGCCTCAAGGCAGAGTGTTGTTGCAGTCAACGTGTTAAGGTGTTCCTCAACTTCAAATTGAGCTCATGATAGCTCATTAGAAATATCTTTGTGTCTAGTTATCATTTGACTCATCAAGCAAGTCATTTGGACAACCAAGCTAGGAGAAAACTTGATTTTCCCAAGGTCACTTTAGAGGTGCATCAATTCTCCCGAGGCTATTGTATTTTTTACGTTTCTCTAAAACCATGACACCTGTGTAAAAAGTGAAGGAGGTTTTTCTTCCTTGGCATGTTTTGAACAAAAAAATCTCTCATTTTTTCCAAATTCATCTTTCCTTGCTCAGAAAAATCATTTGAGTGAAGCCTATCCCGATGTGTGGAACAGGGGATTTGTCGAAATGAAGCGAAATGAAGGGGATAGGGGGCTTCTAAATTCTTGAGGAAATTTTGGGGAGTAGGGAGGGATGTTAGGAAGTAGGGGAAAGTGGAATCTCAGAGATTCAGTGAGGGGTAGGGGTCAAAAAGGGAAAAACACAGGCCCAACCTAGAAAATTGCCACGTTGTAGCAAGAAACTAGGGTTTGTGCGAAAATGAAGAATTTGGGGAATCTAAGTGATGGGAAGTGTTTGATAAGGTACATGAAGGATAGGGGAAGGTGTATGAACATCTAGATACAAGTTTTGATAATGATTTGACCATCCAAGAGAAATTAGCTTTAGAACCCTAGGAGAGGGAAATGAACCTTTCCTAGGCGCAACTGAAGCATGAACAAGGTATAAAATGACCCATTGGAACCTGACATGATAATGACAACCTCTGCATGATGGTACACTCAGCTGAATAGTGACATAGACCGACACTTGGACAACTTTGAAAGGAGTGGAAGCAAACCCTAGACCTAATGCCTAGTGACCAAATTTTGCTTGAAGAATCACTGAAATGACAAAATTTGACCTTGACAATTTAAAATCACTTTGTAAGAGCAAGTTTGATCACTGGAGGAAGGCTGGAAAGACTGACACTAACACATTGCAGGATTGCCATCAATGACGAAGGGGGAGATAATTGAAACAATCTTTGTCATTGATGTCAAAGGGATTATATTATTGATATTATATATAAGTATCCAAGTATATTAAAAAATGTGTTCTTTTGAAAAAGGAGGAGTCAAAAAGTGAAATAGTGGATTCAAACCCGTGGTATATGAAGCTCATGGAATTTGGAAAAATGAAATAAAAAAGGGAATTAATTATTTAATTAATGAATTGATGTCATTTTTTAATTAAAATGTCTTTTAAAGAAGGGTCATGATATCATATAAATTGATAAAGCTTTGGAATGAAAATGTATGTGATAAAAATGCAGTTTGTGGAGTCAACAAGTCATCTTATCATTTTCTCTATAAAGTTTTCCTGGACTGCTTCAAATAGTTAAATATTGGGCATATTGAAGAGAGTTAAGGGGAACATATGGTTAGAATTTTAGATTTTGGTTTGCTATGATTTTGGAAACATACGTTGTGGAAATCAACCTTTGTGACTAGTCTAGAAATATGCCTCAAACGAGCCATCTCAGGAGTTTTGCTATAACTTATTTTTTACAATGTTTCAGACCATAAAATTTTTAGGAGATAGAGGTGACATATCTCAGTACATGTGGTAAATGTTTTGGATATTGATTTTTTATATTTTAAGAGATATTCTGTTTAGAAGTTGGGGTTCATTAATTTTCCTAATACTAGTTTTAAATAGGGAAGGTTGGAATTTTCGTTATAACATATTTTTTAGGATGTTTCAAACCATGAAATTTTGAGGAGACGAAGGAAATATCTTTAAGTACATGTGATCAAAATTTTAGGAATTGTTTCATTACACTTTATGAGACCCTATGGAAGTTTGGATTCTTTATTTCTCCTCAAATTAGTTTCAAATATGTTGACTTGGAATTTTTTTATAACTTATTTTTTGGGACTTTTTATATTGTAAAATTTTTAGACATCTAAGTAGGTATACATAAGTGCCTTAGGTAAATGTTTCATAATCATTTTTGAAAAATCAAATATGTGGCATGTTGTAAAATTTCATTTTTGGGATGATACCAAAAGAAACAAGCTTTGGGAGACTTTTCATAAATTTCATTTGGAGATTCAAATTTTAGTTGGACTTTATGAAAGCCAAAGTGGTGAGCAGACTTAGTAAAGATGGAAGGAACAATAAAATTTGGTGAAGGTAGAAGCAAAAAGTAAACAATGTGAAGGAAAAAGTAGTAAGTAGACTCAATGAAGTATAAGTGTGTGCTCAACACATAAGCTTTACAACCAATTTTTTTTAAACTTGAAAAACTGTAAGGCTGACTTGTCCATACTTCTTTAGGAATTTTACAATATATTCAACTGATGATGATTTATTTACAAGTTAGAAAGTGATAGAGACTTCTTCTATCCACAAATATTGTTTCAAATTGGCTTTATTAAACATGCTCCTTTCTCTTTCTAGAGCAGCCTCATTCATGTGTTTTACCATGCCATTTTGTTGAGAAGTGCGTTGGACGATTGGCATTACCTAGATAGTTGGTTGCAGCAAGTATGTTTCCATTGATGCCAACTGGTTTAGCATTGAGGAGCATGCTGTTTAGGAGTAGTCCCATGGTTTTTATAGTCTCTAGTAGAGAATTCACCTTTGTAGCAGGCTTATTGGAGAAGCTATAAAATGATGACTATGGTGGTTAGGAGTCTCGAGATTTGAAGGCATGTCCTCTGATAGAGTTGAACTTAGATGCTTTTGGAAGTAGTCTAGTTGCATAGTGCTTGGAAATATATTTCCAACAGTATTTTGAAGTCTATAAATGGCCTCCTGGATCAGGAGTTATTGCTAGTCAAAGTAGAGGTGCCCAAAGTCTCCATAGCAAAGTTAAATATGGTTAGTGAGCCTTTGACACACAACAAAAGTTGGCATAAATTCCAGATTCAACCAAAATCTTGGTGGAGCCTCTAAGCGAGAGCACCGGATAGACATGGCAACAACAGATTGGATCAGAGGATCAGACATTATAGGTTGGCCTGGTGGGCTTATCGCAGAGAGCTCACCCAGGTGGAATTATTTTAAAGCCCAAGTCTAAACGACCCGGAAGAGAAGTATTGGGATGATGCCATCTTGATAGGTGCACCCTAGTGGTTTCAAATAGGGCACAAGTTGTAAGCATAGGGAAGGAAATGAGCGAGTGGAACCCACCTTGTTGTGATAGCTCAGAGGTGAATCTCATAAAGGATAATAAAGAGGCATCATAGTAGAATGTCGAACCCGGTAGAAGATCACAAATGGCTAAGTGTCGGGAGGAAAGTGCTAGGCTACATGGTGGGTTTATGATGGAACTAGAGACAGTGTGATAGATGGGCTTTGTAGTCTCGGAAGTGGATTCCGACACAGTTGATCGCATAAAAAAATGGCAGAGAGCTACTATGGGGCACCCCTCCCCAAAACATAAATCCACTAAGAAGTGGTGCCAGAGCCGGATTTTGGAACACGGTGGTTTTGATTATAAAGGAATTTGGTGAAAAACAAATATCTTGAGGAACCTTTCTCTCTACTTTAGCAGGACACATGGCAACATTTGATTGACTCTCAGGAGCTGATGGTGACATATGACGTTAGCATGATGTGATTGTATAGGGGACACGTGGTAGGCATATTTAGCTTTTTTGGGTGGCCTAATGGGCTAGTTCCGAGTGACATGTACCACCACTCAAGAGCTTCCATGTGGGGTTCATGAGATAACCATGACATCATCTCGAAATGGCTAACCCAAAAGCTTTGAATGGTGTGTACATAAAAACTAGCGAGCTCATTGGGTGTCAAGAAGATGTCGTCGTGTCAAAGCATGAGCTAATGGAAAATGCGTTGAGCAAACCTTACCAAGACAACTCATCCTATAAGGAAGACATTGACAGATTATGAAGGGAGATAGGAAGAATACGTCGAGTAGTAAGCACCATGACATGCCAGTTAGAGAGTTCATCCCGCAAGGCCTTTGATTAGCCAGTGAAAGTGCGAGTGGACCCTATGTGACAACTCATTTCGTAGGAATAAACCTGGTGGTTTATAAAGAGAGTGGCTAAGGGATGTGTCGAAAGATGAGGCATTGGGACATGGAGAACTGATAGGAAGCCTTGTGGTAGAGTGAAAGCAAATAATAATGAGGTCAGGAGGTCCCCGCGAGACATGTTGACCCAGTGGCATGGCCCCAACGGGTGTATAAAGAGGCACAATTTAATGTGCGAAAACAGAAAGGGCTACAGGCCAAGCCCCGACCCTTGGTCATTTCAAGTAGAAATGAGACCAATGGATCATATCCATTAACAAAGGGAATTTGGCCCACGAAGGGCTTAAAATGGCTAAGTGCCTAAAGGCTTGAGTTGACGGTCATAGGCAGTTGTCCTATGGAAGAAAATAGGTTAAGTGCCTGTAAAAGGATCCAAAAGATGAAGTCAGTAGATTTGGCAGCATTGTTAATGGAAATCCTATCGGTTTTGGATGGATGATTTGACAATTATGACTTGAGAATTTGATTCAATAAAATTACTGAGATCTCTGGTTCAAGGAAACAAGGACCATGACGCACGGGAGAAATTTAATGGATCTTGTTGTGAAACATAGTTAGCCATCCCTAAGCTTCATTGCAAGTTATGATGAATTAAATGAAAATATGACGTGTTGTAGTGCTCCCCTCTAGTCCTGTGAGCCTTATAGAGTAACAAAGGAGACCCATGTTGTGAGTACATGAACGCATTAATGGAGGATCTCTATGAGTTTGCAGGTTGACTAAGATTTAATTCTTAGTATGAAAAACACTCAGGTGCCCATTCTCAGATTCAATTAAGTTGCAGTGGCCCAGAAGTGGTATTGAAGAGAGAGATAACATTATACATGCATAGTTTGACTAAGAATTAATTCCTAGTATAGGAGAAACACATAGGTGCCTGTTCTTATTATTAATGCAGCTCTAATGGTAAGGAAATATGATGTAATGGCAGCATTGAGAGCCATGATGAGTACACTCTTGGGAAGAATGAGATTGACTACAGACACATCATCGATCATTGTGTAACAGTGAAACAAAACCAAGGATTAAAATGCAGAAAAGTGAGTGAATGTAGAATGTGTGTGTGCTGAGTGTGCATTGTTATGAGTGTGCAAGTGTGTAACAAAGACATAGTGAAGTAAAGGGCATTGAACAGAGTTGGTTCAGCAGTAGGGAGCATAGTTCAAAGGAGAACTGCAGAGGTGAAGGAAAGGATTTGGTATTGCATTAGACCAGATTTATATTTATGTGTAAAGGTGTTAACCTTTGTTTTGAGTTTGAAAATTGTATGAAAAGTAGAACAATGGCTAGAGCAAGTAGTGGCCTGGATTCATAAGTGGTTGGTTTCCCTTGGAAAGCTATAGATTGCTATATAAAGGGGGCTGGGGCCTCCTATGAGTGGGTGATCTAAAATAACTTGATGTAATTAAGTGGGTGGTTAAATTACATCATAATGACAAATAGATTGGTGGTTTTCTCCCTTTGGCTTTCCACGTAAAAATACCTATGTCAATATGTGTGTGTGTGTTGCTCAATTGATGTATGTGAATATTTTATCTTGTTGTTCACGTTTACAGTAGTATGAATGCTCTTTGAAATAATTGACAGTAGTGAATAGAATTTGAAGGTCTGTACTTAAAGTTTTAATAACCCCATTATTATTGATTCACCTCTGCCCCCCTTAGTAATTCCTTATTCCAACACTTTGTATCAGATCCAAGTTCCTTCAAGAACATTTTAAACACTGGAAGGTAGATCCATAAGGAATTATTTCTAAGAAAGAGAGTCAAGATGCCTACTCAAGTAAGATACTGAGCTTTAATGGGACAAACTATTCCTTTTGGAAAGTTAGGATGGTAGCCTATCTTATTTCCCTAGGAGTCAATGTTTGGAGCTATGTACTAGTAGATTATATTTTCCTTGATTTCCCTTCCGCTGATGCAGATGGAAAAAAGTTGTATGGAAATAATTCTAAATCAAGAATTCCATTCTATTCAGCCTTTGTGAATCCGAACTTGTAAATGTTATGCACTGTAAGTTTGCTAAGGAAGTATGGGTCAAGCTCAATTAGAGTCATGAAGAAGATGATAAGTTCAAGCAAGACAAACTTCAAACCTTCAGAATTAGGATTGAAAGCTTAAAAATGAGCGTAGAATAAGTCAAGCCTAATACTTCCATAGAGTTGATGAAGTAACCAATATGATTAGAGGATTCAGTGAAGAAGTTAAAGAAGAAATAATTGTTCAAAAGGTCTTAAGATCTCTACCTATAAGATTTAATGACAAAGTCTTTTCCATAGAAGACATGACTGATTTAAAGAATCCTACAATGGATTAGTTTCTTAGTAGTCTCATAACCTATGAGATGCGAGTAGGAAAATAGAAGTCTGAACCCAAGGAGGCAGTGTTCAAAGTGTCCAATAAGGCCAAGGAGCACAAAGATAATCAAGATTTCTCCAACTATGAATCTGATCAGGAGTTGGATCATTTTTCTAGGAAACTAAAGTGTGGCTTAGGAAAGTATAAAAGGAAGCTTCCCATTCAATGCTTTAACTATGGAATATTTGGACTTTCTTCTAGGTGCCCTTACAAAGAAACTAGAGAAAAGGAATATGATTAAAAATTTAGAAACAAATCTTAAAAACATCAGAAGAAGAAGTTAATTAAGAAAAATGGGCTCTACTCCCATGAGGATATCTTAGCACCAGAGTCAGAAAGAGAAGACTCTTCATAGGATTATTCAAATTAGTATTTACTCATGGTGTTTGGAGCACACTTCAAGAAACAAAATATTGTTGACCCTGAAGAGGAAGAAGAAGGATTAGTGGACCTTGAATGGGAACTCATCAGTGCTATGGATGAGTTAAAGCATGGAAGGGAAACTAATAACGACAACATGCTGAAGAAGGTATGTACAAATCAAATAATGAAGAATTTTTTTATCAAAAAGAAAAACTTGAAGAAGGCATTAAAAGCAAATATAGTACAACCCTTCTACTAGAAAAAAAAACAAGGAACATGTGATAAACTAGAAGAAGAGAACAAGCATATAAAATAAGAGTTGTTCAAGGTAAAAAAGGAAATGATTTAAAAAACATGCAAAGATGAAATACTTCCCTTGAAAGTCAAATTAGAAGAATCCAAACAAAAGGAAGAAGTTCTTCATGATTTGATTTGTGAATGGGAAGAAAATTGTCAGAGTCTTGAGTTATAGGTTGTTTCTCTGAGAACAAATCTTGAGAGATTGGAGACCAAGAAAGGTATAAATGAAAGATTTGTAGAATGTACAATAAATATAAATCATATTTTGAACAGTCAAAGTTTCTTAGAGAACAAAACAGGCTTGGGATACTCTAGACCACAGGGATATTTTATGGGAAAGATGAACTTTAGGTCCACAGGATTTGAGGAAACTCAGAGCCATGCAAAGGTGCATCAAGAAAGAATCAATGGATATAGAAAGGTAGTAAGCCACAGAGAATCCCATCCTTGGAATATTGATTCCAACTACCTCAAGGTGTCACAACAACGGAGAATGAATCAATTAGCAAGAAAATAGAGGTACCTTCATGCACCAACTCATGAAATTTCCAACTTAAAGTACTCTTATTTATTTTATGGTAATTTTTATAGATTTAATATATTTGGACATAAGGTTTTTGATTGTAGAAGGATCAAAGTTGAAAATTCCAGATACAATAAGTATCAAAATTTTAGATCTCAAAACTCTCCTCTTAGAGTTTGAAATCCTTTCTCTCCCCTAATTAATGACGTTGAATGCTTCAAATGCAATAATTTTGGGCAAAAGGTGAGTGAATGTAGAAGAAAATTTGAATACTCAACTAAGACTCAAAACACGTGGCAGCCAAATTTTCAAAAAGATAAGAAGAATTAGAAATGAAAAACTGGTAAGAGCATCGAATATGAACTTTCTCTCTCGACACGTAATCAAGAGAACATATGGTATGTAGATAGTGGTTTTTATAAACATATAATTGGGGATAAGAGTAAATTCATGTTGCTAAAAGAAAAGGACAGAGGGAACTGTTTGGTCAATTTAGTGTGTCCTAAATTGCTATATAAATTGTCAATCCGGGAGTCATAAACTACTGAAGTGAAGTGCACTATATATGCAAGATAACCGATTTCTTACTTCTTTGTCGTTTTTTATTTTTGGTTTGTTTTTGGGTTTATATTTTGTTGATTCCCTAATGTGAGATGGAAATTCTAAAAGTCAAGTGTGGATATAAGTGTTCAAGGCAATGGTGACCTTTAAAATAATTTCCAAACATCAAAGTTTTCAAAAAGGTGTTAAAACTTGCAATGATGAAATCAATTCCTAAGAGAAAATAAAAATGTACCTAAATTCTAATTAAACCAAACAGTGAGTTAGTGACTATGAAACCTAGTATTCTTGCTGCTGTATGGAAAGAAAACTGAACTCAAAGAAATTCAAAAACTGTAAGCAAAGGAAACTAAATCATATTACATCAACTCATATTCTGACCCCTCACCATTCGACTCGCTCTGGCTATAGGAGGTAACTAAAAATGACATGAGTAATCTAATCACTAACTTGTAGAAAAATAAACTAATATCAAACTACGCATTCATACTTCAATCCCTCACCATTTGACTCGCTCTGGCTATAGGAGGTAACTGAAAATGACATGAGTAATCTAATATCTATCTTGCAGAAAAGTAAATGAGGAAAACAAAACTAAAAGAAATAAATAGTGCTGGAATTAGAACTAAGAAAATAAATCAGCAGAAGGACAATTTAATTCCATGTCATTAGTCATTAAAAAGCTATGTGCACTTGCCTGGGCTGTCTTTTAGAACCTAAAATAAAGACACTGATCAGTTAACAGTCATTAGAAAGCATAAAAGAAACTATGGACAGCAATCAACATGAATACCATAAGCAGTGTAATATATACAAGCAAACGATTATGGCATCAGGAACGTAAAGGAAGAAAGCATGAAACTATACAGTAATTATAGAACCTTGGTGTATAGGGGCCCTCTGCAACCTCAACCAATCAACAATCAACCACGAATTGAGCTTAAAGCAGTGTCTTCTCATGTATTAAAATGCAGTCATAACATAAGGATTAAGTCACGGCACAGTGGGCTGTAAACAATCAAAATTACATTAAAAAAGCTAGCTAATATGCGTATGAGAACGCTTTATTTATAACATAGGATGACACAACTACTCCCTAAAATCTGCACTAATAAACAGACACGTGAATAACCACGTCTGGAGATCTAGCATGATGGTAGCCGTGAAAATTAAATCCAAGGAGGGTGGCTGTTAGATTCGGTTCATGGAGCAGTCCACAGGTGTTAGCATGCCTCCTGAGACTTAGGAATTTTCCACGCAAGTCTTCATGTGGTGAAAAACAGAGTTCTGCCACCGTAAAACTCTTAGATTGACCACCGCTTGACTGTCTTTGACCACGGTCTTCTGTGAGTGATTCGGCTGAACCAAGGGGACACGTTCCATGTCCACATCATTTGCAACTTGCCCATGTGGCCGGATTCTCCAGTAGACACCTGTAACATAGACTTCAACAAAAAGGCTACGGACAGTTGAGCTGGCTGTGGAAAGTGACAAGATTCCGCAGCTGACTGAGCAAAAATCTAAATCAAACAGCAGTCACAAGACATAGCTAGGAAACCAATTTATATGCTCTTTTTAAACTAATATGCAATGATTTGACAGCTTGGAGGTTCAGGTAACTGGAAAAAAAGACTAAAATGGTGTATAGGGAAGATGCAAGTTTGGGACTCAACATACCCCCACTGTGAAGGTGTTGCATGTCCGCATGCAACCAAAATTTTGGTCATCCCCCTTAGTCCATGTGTTCTGAAGCCTCTGCTAGTACATCCAGTCCTCTTCTCTTCTTTCTTGGTGCTACCACCATCTTGGGCTTCCTTATCAAACATCTGAATTTGAGATTGATTAATTCCCTGCTCAACTTTCTGCACTTTTTTTTTAGTTTCTTGTTCTTTTTCTGCCACAGTCCTAGATGTAGCATAGTATTATCATGAATGATTTTGTCCACTTTGCTTTGCTCCTTTAATGCTTCATTTTCTTGTTTAATGTGCCTGTTTAAAACCTCCAATTCAAACACTTCTTGTTTTAAGGATTGGACTTGTGCTTCTTGTGTTATGTGAGGCAGAGTGGATGATTTGCTCAGGCATGCAGCTATCTTCTCTAAGGATTCGAGGTAATCATACACCTCTTGCTGACTTGGATCTATTTTAGGTGTTTTCCTTGGGCTGACTTCAAAGTCTTGTTGAGGAGGAAGATTATTTTCTAATTCTGGCCGAGAAGGACTTACATCAACATCTGGAGGACTGGTTTCAATATTTGGTTGAGGATGAGGTGGACTACAGCCAGCTGGAGGTTTTTCGGGTGTTTCCCCACCCAATTCAATGAAGTGGGGTCCTTTTACTTGTGTTTTCCTCCACTTTGCTCTAAGCCTGCTGCTTCTTCTTAAATACTGTGGGCTAGTACTCTCTTCTTCCATGCTCTGTTTTCCCTTTTCTTTCTTCTTGGCTGTAGCAGCTTATTTTCGAAGATGCACTAGTCTCTCAGACAACACTTGATAGTCTTCCTCTACAGATGGCTTTGGTGATTGGTAGACATCTTCTATGTTCCTTTTTCCTTTCAATTTCCTCTGTTTTCTGTCCTTAGTTCTTTCCTCCTTCTCTTTTTGACCAACTTCTTTAGTTTTGCTAATAGGAGAGTCTTGGATTATGGCACTTTTTTCTTTTCTCCTACTCCTTCTTGGTGTCTTTGGTGTACTACTTTCAGGTGCCTCAGATGGCTCTTGAAAGTAGTTTCTTACTAAAAACCGTTCCCAGGTATCTTTGTTTTTCTTCAATTGGTCTTCAATTAAAATCCTCACAAGCCCATGATGATATAGATGAGGTTCTATGTCCCCTATGTTCTTTTGGACTGTGGTGCTCATCTTTTTCAAGATCAACAATAAGAAATAGGGCAGATTAAGGGTTTGGTTCTCTAAGAAGTTCATCAATAACCTAGTATGATACATGTACATTGCTCCAAAACAGCCTTCACAAGTGATGGACTTTTGAATGATTAACATTACACTGGCCCACTCTTCTTTTAATGCATGAACATGAATTCCTTTTGTGAATACAGTAACGTCCATACCCGAGTTACGTAATATAACTCTCCATGCCTGCTCGTCCAAACTTTTGTTTTTAAATCAATGTTCACCTTCCTGGGGTAGGTCTGTAGCAGCTGCTATTGATGCTTCAGTGACCGTGAACTTAAGGTCTCCAATTTCCACCACCTGGCCATTGAAAGACCTTGCAAAGGCTTTTGTTATCTCCTTATTGTGGCCCTTAAATTTTTGAATCAAGCGTAGCCATTTTGCTTTCTTCAACAAATCTTTTACTTGAGGGTATCCTTCTAAGAACTTAGGCCCTTCCGGTTCTGCCCTCAATAATTATCCCATCCTTTCCCCTGTTTGAAATTCAATTGAAATTCAACTGCATGTGAGGGTGTAGCAGAGGTAAGACGGCTAGGTTGCAGGGTTTATGGAGGAAAAAACAGTGGCTGAAAATGGAAGATGGATAATAGGTAGCGGGAGTGTTCAAGAACTGTAAGCGGAAACAGAGGATAGGCAGCCGAGGTGAGTTCACGAAATGGAGTGGAGACGTATATGAACGAGGTGTGGCTTTAACAAAATGGTAGGGTAGTGAAGTGAAGTCAGAATTTTTGAACTGAACGGCTGCGTAAGAGATGTTACACGTTTATGAAATGGCTGCGAAAAGTACGGTGGAGAGGAGCCATAATTAAATGGGTCACATCTCATGAGTACAAGTGGAGTGTGAAAGTGCAGTCAACTACGAGTTAAACCCGAAAATTAATCATGAGACCGTTTAGGGAATAAATGCATGGTTCATGGAGTAATGTCGTGGAATGGTAATGGAGCTATCGTAGTAATCATTGCATATAGTGGATCTTTAAGGTTTAATAACTATGCAAAATTGTGCCTTTGATTGCTATTTGAAGGAATTTTTTACTCATACCTTGGAATCCTTGTCACTTGTTGTCCATTAGCCCTTAATCAACTGCTCCTTATTGATGTCTGTAGATTCTCCATGTCTTCATAGCATATGCTCATTCATACCTGCATTTTCATGATTATTGCACTAACATCTTGACTGTAAATTTGAAAAATAGAGTGGTGGCTGCGGAAACTGCTTATGGCTGCGGAAACTGATTCCAACTGCGGAAACTGACACAGCAACCACTTGGCTGAATAAAGATAGTTAGATAATAACTATCTGAATGGAAATGGTCATAAAAAAGACTTTTATTGATGAAATGGATGAAATGGAGTGAGATGAAGTGGAGTGGAGTGAAATGAAAATGAAATGGAGTGGGATGGAAATGAAGTGAAGTGAAAATGGGAAAGAAAGAGAGTTTTTTTTGGGAAAATATATAGTGTCAGGTGTCCCTGATTTTCACTCTACATTTTCTGTATAAGACTGCCAATTAGTGATTGGTTTTCAGGCTTATACAATTTTTTTTTTGGCAGAAAGGAACAAAGGCTAGGTTGGTGGGGAAGAAGGATTCTTCTTCACCAACCTTATTGCAGAATTCTCTTGAAACATTTTGACAAATTCCTCTTTTGAGAGTGGCTTATGATAAATCTTTAATCTGTGGCCATTCACAATAAGAGGAGTTTGAAATTCATCAATGGTCTTGATTCTTACCGCTCCATTGCTAAAGACTTTGTCAATCTCATATGGCCCAAGCCAATGGGTCTGAAGTCTTTAAATTTTGAATCAAATAGTAATGCCCAATCTCCTTCTTGAAACTTTTTCTCTTTGATGTATCTGTCATGCCACTTAGCTCTTTGATGTTGAACTAGATCAGTTCCTAGGATTGCTTCTTGTCTGATCTCATCTAGCTCATTCAATTGCTCCATTCTGTGCTTTTGGGCTTCTAATAGATCCATCCCCAACTGGACTGCCATCTTGAAAGTTTTGACTTGAAACTCAATGGGGAGCAGGACTTCTTTCCTATAAACAAGTTCATAGGGAGAATGTCCTGTTGTATTCCTCCATGTAGTTCTGTAGGCCCATAAGGCTACAGGAAGCCTTTCTGCCTAATCTCTTCTGTGTAGATGAATGGTTTTAGTGATGATGCTTTCAATAACTTTGTTTGTAGACTCCACTTGGCCATTTTCTTGCGGATGGTAAGGAGTAGATTTTCTATGCTTGATTTTGTATTCTCCCATGAACTTCTCCATCATGTTGGATGTAAATTGACTTCCCTGATCTGTCACAATTTCTCTTGGGACACCAAAGTGAGTAAAAATATCCTCATAAAGAAAACTAACAATTGAATTTTCAGTATCAGAAAGCAATGCTTTGGCTTCTACCCATTTAGTGACATAATCAGTGCATACCAATATATACTTCTTCTGTTTAGATGGTGGATTAATGGGTCCAATGAAATCTAAAGCCCATTTTTCAAAGGGTTCGATGAGTACCTGTGGTTGTAATGGCATTTCATTTGAAAGAGTCGGTTTCCCTACTCTTTGGAAGCTGTTACACCTTTTGACATATTCTTTTGCATATTTGAAGAGAGAAGGCCAATAATATCCTAAAGAAAGGATTTTATAGGCCATCCTTTTGTTAGCAAAGTGTCCACCGCATGGTTCATCATGACATGCCTTGAGGATGTCAGGCATTTCATCTTCCCGAACACATCTTTTGATCACACAATCTGGCCCGGTTTTAAACAATTCGTTAGAAATCCTTGAATATTTTGAACTCTGCTGAATAATTCTTCTTTTTTCACTAGGAAATAGATGTGGAGGTAGTTTCCCTGTAACCAAATAGTTAGCAATATCTGCATACCAAGGAGTCTTAGTAGTTACTGCAAATAAATATTCATTTGGAAACTTATCCTCTACAGGAGAATCTTCTTTAGTATTTTGGATCCTAGACAAGAAATCAGCTACTGTATTTTGTTTCCCTGGTCTATCCAACACAATAATATTGAATTTTTGTAAAAGTAAGAGCCACCTTGTAACATTGCCATTAGTAATAGGTTTGTTCATTAGGTATCTAATTGTAGAATGATCAGTATGGACAAAAGTTTCATAGCCTGTTATATAAAGACTAAACTTATTGATTGCATGAACAACAACTAAGAACTCTTTTTCAGTCACACTATAGTTCAACTCAGTGGGAGTCAATTTTTTACTGGCGTTATCACTCAGGTTGTCCTTAAGCTCTGGAAAAGGATACGGCCGAGGTAACCACAGACCAACTTTGGACTACAGGTTCCAGCCAACCTGCAATCAGAGAGGGCTCTCTCTTTCTGATTTAGATTTGTTGAAAATGGATCTTAGGCTAGTTATTGAGATCAGGGTTTTTTGTTCTGATTTTGGTGGGAAAATTGATGTTTTCAGGTAGAGAGGCAGAGCATAGTCTGAAATTTCAAACCATTGGGCATGGAGTCGAAAAGGAGGACTGCTAGTGCGTTTTCTCGGTCCCAAGAGAGAAAATGGAGCAAGGTAGCTGCAAATGAAACAATGTTTCAGGTTTAAAGGATGGGGTGAATGCTAAGTAATGAGGGGCAGTTAAGAATCCCTCAATCAGCTTAACAGGGGAAGATAACAGAGCTCTACCTAGGGGAAGTAAAGAATCCCTAGATAATCGGCACACACAGGTGAATCGGGGTAAACATGAGCCAGAAGGAATTCATATTCATTACCAATTCATTCAGAGGAAAACATAAAGAAACAGCAGAAATTGAGCATAGAGTGTATTTAAACAAATTCTAAGCTAATCTTTCTTTCTGCTATTTAGATAATGGTAAACAGTAAACCGAGGTAAGGAGCACTTATTGTATCAGGTTGCGGCACAAGAATTCCATCTTCAGTCTCTAGAAAAACATTAAAAACACATAAAACAGTCTCTTCTCAAAACTTTCGGCAATCTTTGATTACAGAAACAACTTCAGGTATACAGTGCGAGTCTCTAGTGAAAAATACCAATTTACCAACCCTTGAAACAACGCTGAGGGCGGTATATATAGGAAAAACTTTCTATAACTGCTTTTATTACATCTTGACCTAAACAGGTCATAAAAAATGATTAATTGACCTAATTCTATCAGAAATAAATGCATGAAAATATCTCGGGCTGCGCTGAGGGCTGCCGTATCAAAATGAAGTGAATGTGCTTGTCCTCGATGGCTTGGTTTAGTTGCGTCTGCAATAACTGTGCATGGGTTTCTGTTACATTGTTGTCCGGCTGCCTTAAATGTTTTAGCTGTGATTTGAAGGCAGGGATGGGCTCACACTTATCGATTTGACTTTGATGAGGGGCTCATCAATGTTTAGCTGCTTCGAGCCCCTAAAAAAATCTTGGCTAATACTCTTTGGCTCTTCTTCTTCCTTTGATACTCTTTGACAATAAACTGGGTTGTTGCTTTGATGTGCTATGCGTTAAATCAACATTTAATGGCCGTTGTTCAGCCCTCGGTTTCCTTCAAAGCTGTCTTCTGCTCCTTTCTGAGTGCTTTGCGAAGAAAAACGGATCATTCGGCGCCTTTCGGGCTTGCTGGGGGTTGCGTGATGAAAAGATTCCCCATTCTGGCCTAATTTATCTAAATCGCACATCAAAAACTGCCTCAGAAACTGATTCCGGGGCTCCAGAGTGCGATTTTCGCCCTTTGCGCTAAAATTGTTGATGACGTCAGCATGACGGGACTTTGTACGGCGGATGACGTGGCAGGATGATGTCAGCATGATGACGTCATCACGTACGGAGGTGACGTGGCAGTACGGCAGGGGACACGGTGGCAGGGTGACTCGGCGGTACAGTGGCAGGAGGCCATGCAGGCGGATGACGTGTCATGGTGACTGGGCAGATGGGGGTGTGGCAAGCGGGTAACGTCACTGGGCAGGAGGCGGTTTCCGGTTTTGGGGCGCACCACCTTTGGATAGAGGTGGTTTTGGGGGAGGGAGCTCCGCCACAGCCCAGAAGGCAACGCGTGGCGGGCGTACGGCGGAAATACCACCCATCTCCCGGACGCTAACCTTCGGGCGCGTTGGAGATGGGAAGGCCCGCCCACCGTAGATCTTGGGCGGGCCAGATCTAACGGTTGGCGGGGAATGTGAAACGACGGAGGTATAAGGGCGGGGATCCGGGGAATATTCCCATTTTAATGTTGCGCGGCGGGGGTTTAGACTTAGGGAAAGGCGAAATTTGAGGGTTATATGGGTTTAATAAGTGTGGGTTAATGTTTTTATGCACAAAACTTAGGGTAAGGGAGCAAAAAGTGGGTTTTTTTAGGGTTTTAGGGCTAGGGGAGAGGTTGTTAGCATGACCAGGTGTCATCTAACTCCTGCTATGACACGGATGGGCTAAAAACAGCCCCTGATGGACCATTTTTTCCCTGACTTGGAAGAAATATGGCTATAGTGCCAGGGAGGGGATATTTAATATTTTTGGGATTTATATACATAGTTTTAGCAGGGGAAGGGAATACAAATTAGGGATTTAGATAATACAGTCAATAGTTAATATGGAGATGACCAGAAAGCGCTAAGTTAAGGGTCCTTAGGCTAATTTTTGGGAAAAGAACTTGTAAAGAAATGAAATCCTTGAGCGAAGCAGACCTTCACCAAGGCAGCTGATATGGAGAATTATGGAACTAAGAGGAATCAAGTAGATCTTGACCTCTTTGGGGAAGTTAGTAAGTGACTTGGGAAATGAGAAGAAGGGGAAGTTAGTTATGTCTAGCTCGAGCTCCTCCAGATAAAAACCTGCCTGATAACTATGATCTGAAAAGACAAAAACACTTTGTAACACAAAATTGATCATAAATCATCATTCTGCAACCTCACAGCTACCTACCCGGCCTACTTACCTAACATTTTTTCTTCTTTTGATTTGGGTGCACTTAGATTTGCAGACCCAGATTTACAATTTTTCTTTTGAATGTTTCCTATCTAGATCTACACTATTTCTGCCAGGGCCCAGATTAAGCAGTTGGGTCCCTTTGATTCTCTACCTATCTACAAATCTGCCAAGATTAAGCTGTTTGGACAAATACATTCTCTATATTCTAAAATAGGAAATTGAAACCTAGGGAGGCCAAGATTAAACTGTTTAGCCTTCCCTTAAATGAAAACTCTTCAAAACTGGAACAACTCATCAAAATTGGAATCAGCAGTGGCATTTGGAGTAGCACACTTCATGGCATCTTGTGGAAATATGGAACACTGCAGCCTGCAAAGTATGACATATTTGGCCTGTAAAAATGTCAATCATGAAAAATGAACACCTGTTGCAACAGGAGGCTAACAGTGGCTCCACTTGGGGATGGATTTTCCTTGTGAAAAGCCAAGAACAGCAGGTCAGACTGCCTTGAGTTTCTATTTTTTGTTGTAGACTGGAAACATTTGTTTGTTCTGGCTGCTAAAAATATGAAACTTTGAAATCTGAACCATTCTCTCCTCAACTGATTTACTGCGGACTGTACAGCATCGCCTGCTTTCTTTTGCGTGCTTGATAATTATGTACAATGCTGCTGGAACATGCCTTTGACTGCAAATAGTTCTTTTCTACCATGAATTGCTTGTAATGTGACAGTTTTCCTCTTGCTGTTTTGCTAAAATTGGTGTAGAGACAGAGCTTTTGGCACTGGAATACTTGCATTGGTTGTGTCTTCGCAAAATTTACTGTTGCTCCTTTAACAATAGGCCTGCTTATACAAAATAAAAACAGAGTGCTGATATATACAAATAAGACTGTACAGAAATATATACAAAGCTGCATTGTATCCCTTTAAAAGGGATCATGGTAATGTTTCAGCATACGGCCATTGACAGGGCCTTCTTCAGCAGAACTATCCTCTACAGATTTGAGAAAATATGTGTTATTTCCCTGAACAGCAGAAATAACGAACGGCCCTTTCCATAAAAAATCAAACTTGGCATGTTTTCCCTTGTCTTCTCTTCTTGAGTCCCATCTTAGAACTTTGTCACCAACATTGAAATCCTCAGCCTTAGCTCTCTTATCAAACATATTTTTGAGCTTTTCTTGCAAAATTTGAGCTCTGTCATAAACTTGTTCTCTGGTTTGCTGAAGATGAATGGTTTGATTAACTCTTCTCTGAATGTCATTTGGTTCAGCCTGAATCTCCTGTAACAGTTTGATAGTAGGAATGCCCAGGGATGAAGGAAATCTAGCCTCCATGCCATATACCAGCTCATAAGGGCTCATTCCAATGGATCTCTTGCTTGAAAGTCTGTCTGCCCATAGGGCATTCACCAGCTTTTTGTGCCAGTTCTTCTTGTTTTCTTCTAGCACCTTCTTTATGATGTTGATGCGGCTCTTGTTAGATGATTCGGCCAAGCCATTACCTTGAGGGTAATAAGCTGTAGAGTGGCCCAAGGTAATATGAAATTTGTGGCAGAAATTGATCATTTTTTTGGACTTAAAGGCAGCGGCATTGTCAGTGATGATTTTCTCAGGGCAGCCAAATCTAGAAAGGATATTGCACTCAAGGAATTGGATAATGATGGTGTCATTGGCTTGTCTGCAGGGAATGGATTCAACCCACTTAGTGAAATAGTCGGTGGCTGTTAGGATCCATTTGTGCTGGCCTGAGGAAGAGGGATGGATTTCTCCAATGAAGTCAAAACCCCATTGTTGAAAAGGTTTTTTGGTTGAGATGGGTTTCAGGGGCAGGGGTAACAGCTTTCTCTTTCCCTCAAAGATTTGGAATTTGTGACATGACATGGCAAACTTCTTTACATCTACAAAAAGAGTGGGCCAATAGAAACCAACCCTTAAAATTTTATCAACAATAGACTTCCAATATAGATGTCCTCCACAGTCACCTACATGGAATTCTTTCATGACATTGTTAGTTTCATTCATGGTTAAACAATTAAGCAATATACCTTCATGATTTCTCCAAAATAATGCACCATCTATAACACAAAACTTTAAAGCCTTCATTTACAAAAATCTTTTCTTGGTCCTGGACAATCCTGGGGGAGCACACAGGTTTTACAATACAAAGCATATATTAGCGTATGATGGAGATTGCAAAAAGATTTCACTGATGTGTGGAGTCGCCAGCTCCGGTTCATTGTCCAGCTGGTTAATGTCTAGGGCTTGAAAGTTTGTTTTGGACATCAGTTTGGCTAAACCTTGTCCCTTTATCAGCTTGGTTGGTTTTATTTCAATGTCATATTCAAGGATTTTTGCAATCCACTTGCCTCTTTTGCCTTCTAATCCCTCTTTGGTCAATATGTCTTTTACAGCAGCGTGTGGGACATAGGAAATCACGTGTGAATATAAGATGTACACTCTGAAATCCTTGATGGCCTTAACCAGTGCGTAGGCATGCTTTTCCATGATTGGGTATTTCAAAGGGGCGTCTCTTAGAGCTCGGCTGAAAAAAGCGATTGGCTTTTCAGCTCCCTGTTCATCCTTTTGCAAAAGGACAGCGGCTATTGTGTGATCAGATGCAAACGAAAATATGATAAAATCTTTGTCAAATTGTGGGCTAGTGAGGACAGGGGTTTGTGTTAAGGCCATTTTGACACTTTCAAATGCTTGCTTGGTTTCGAGAGACCATTTTATCTTGGCATCCCTTTTTAACATGTTGCTTAACAGTCTTATTAACTCAGCTAGATTTGGGATAAATCTTCTTAGGAAGTTGATTTTCCCAAGGAATGCTTGTAGCTCTTTAATGTTTCTTGGAAATGGAATCTGGAGGATGGCTTGGATTCTTTCAGGATCAATTCTAATCCCATCTTTTGATATAATGTGGCCAAGTAACTTGCCTTCTTCTAGGCCAAATAGGGACTCCTTGGGATTCAAGGAAATGCCATATTTCCTACATGTCATGAAAATTTGCCTAAGATGCTTGAGGTGTTCTTCATCAGATTTGGAAAATGGGGTTAAGCCATCAAGGTAGACAACTAGGAAATCATGTATTTCCTTGGAAAAAGCAATATCCATTGCTCTTTGAAATGTGGCACCAGCGTTTTTAAGACCGAATGGCATCTTTACATACTTAAATGTTCCCCACGGTGTGGTAAAAGCAGTTTTGTCTTGGTCGTCTGGGTGAACAAGTATTTGGTTGAAACCTGAAAAACCATCTAGCAAAGAGACTCTAGATGACCCCACTACCCTTTGTAGGATGTGGTCCATTTTGGGCAACGGATAGTGGTCTTTTAAGGAAACTTGATTTAAATTTTTGAGGTCTACACAAAGTCTGATTTCACCTGTCTTTTTTCTTGTAGGGACCAGATTGGACACCCATTTAGAAAATCTGATGGGTGCTATTATGCCTGCTTCAAACATCCTCTTTACTTCCTTCTCAATCGGGGGAAGAAGCATAGGGTTAATTCTTCTAAGTTTCTATTTGAAGGGTTTCTGGTTTGGTTTTAAGGGGATTGTGTGCTGGATCACCGAGGTGTCATAGGATTTCGAATCCTCATAACTCCAAGCAAATACATCGTGGAATTCTTTGAACAAATCAATATACTTAGGCTTTTGATCAGATGGTAAATTTTTGGACAGTTTGATCATTTTTGGATTTTCTGCTGTCCCAATGTTGTGTTCTTCTATATCAGTGTTTATGGGTTGTAATTTTGGCTTTCTGGGCACATCATTAGCGTTGAACATGTCTTCTAATGGGGTTAGACCAGCAGGCAGAAAGTTATCCTTTAAGTCAATGATCTCTGCCTCTGCTTTGACTGTCTCTTCCAAGCGCATTTGTTTCAGCTGTTCAATGTTTTCGTTGTCAAAAATAGTTGGGTTCAGGATCTGTTTGGCTGTTGCAGCTATTACATCTTGCTGATTTTCAGTTGTTTGGTGTTGCGAGTCGTTCATAGCATCCAAGTCGATGTTAATATTTGAAAACTCATGCTCAAGGGTAAGAAAATTATTAATCTGGGCATCATTTTGGAATACTTTCCAATCTTTAACGTTATTTGGGACAGAGGGCCTATGTTTTATTTCAGCTGTGAAGTGATGTTTTGGGTCAAAAGGAAGCTTGCATGTACTAGCAAAGGTGGCTAGGCTGTGTGCATGAATGTTGTGATTTCTTGAAATCTTATCAAGCTTGAATTCTGTGAATGCATTGAGTATATTAGTTGCAACAGTCCTATAGGCTCTCATTCTGTTGTCATTGGTGACAAAATTACCTTTCATTTGTTGTATGATTAAATCAGAGTCTCCTAAGATAGACACCTTTGTAGCTCCTAGAGCTTTGAGGAGTTTAAGGCCTAACAGCAAAGCCTCATATTCTGCCATGTTATTTGTGCATTTAAAGTTCAGTCTGTAGGCATGACCTTCCGCATGGTTGTTATATGTGTTGTGAATCCAGACACCTGCCCCTGCTCCTAACTTGTTGACAGAGCCATCAAATTCTAAATACCATGTGATTTCTTGCTTGTGGTTAGTGCCTAAAGTTTCAGTTAAGTTATGAGTGGGCAGATTTGAAGTTTCTATTTGGGGAAGTTTTTCTAGCATGCTGGTTGCATTAACTGTTGTGACAGTCTCATGGGTGCATGTGACCGATTATTAATTAATGTGGGCTTGTTGCTCTAGGGTGAAGGGCTCATTATCAGTTGGAGGATTTGTATCATCATTAAATAAAATAAAGGAATCCATATCAGAGTGGATTGAGTAAATGGGAAAATTTTCAGGCTTGCTCTCACTACTTACCACATATTTCATCAGCGTTTCTCTGTATAGTCTCTTTGGTTGCCCAAAGATTGAAATGGTGGCATAGGAGAGGTCCAGTTGAAGGGATCCTTGCAGCTTTGCTCCCCATGACCTTGACAGGAGCATACCGTATTTTGGTGGAATGTCAGCAACCACTACATCCATGAGGATGGTCTTATTTGGATATTGAACTAAGGAGACACACAAGTCTTTGATGAGGCCTAGACATTTCACTTGACTTGAGTCAAATGAGTATAAATCTTTGTAAGGTCTTGTAACATAAAGATTCAGTTTTTCCATAACTGCTTTGGGCATAAGATTGTGCAATGCCCCAGAATCGAACATAGCGTTGTGTAAGACTTTGTCATGTATGTGCAAGCTGATATAAAAGGGAGGGACAGGTCCATGTGTTGATTTCCCATTAACCTCTGGGCCAAACAGCAGTTCTGGGGTGTCATCTAAAACATTTACATCATCCTTAACCTCTGGCATTTGAAGTGATCTTTGAATTTGTTGCCTATATACATTGTGTTTGGCAAGTTCTGAGAGGGGAATGGATATCTTCAACTTAGCTATTTCTGCCTCTAAATTAAATGGATTTTCTAATGGAGTTTTGGTGTTGATAATGGCAGTTTTTTCTGTTTCAGTTGAATTATGTGCAATTTGCTCTTGTTTATCAGCGTTATGAGGACTGATTGCTTGCGGTTTTTCAATTTCAGGAAAGTTTTTGGAACACTATTCGAGCTTTCTTTCGAGGAAGAAGGTGGAAAAGGCTGATCTTTGGAAGGCTGCAGGTCTTTTATGTCTTCTACAGTCACTTGATGTGGTTTCGGGACAGTTGTATCAGCTGGTTCTGATACAACAGCTTTGCCTTTAATCTTGTTGGGCTGTTTGCCATTATTTGCTTTGCTAGGTTCAGAAATGACAATGGTCCTAGTTCTCAGCTTATATTGTTTGTGTACTTCATACACGGCAGTATCATAACCTTGTTTGAAATCAAAAGACTCACCAGATTTAGTTTGAAATTGACTAAAGTCATGTTCGTTTTGGTCTTCTTGGCTCAAAAATGTTTTGTGCTCACCCTTTAGATCCATCAGGTTCATGTGAGTGTCCTCTATGGGTTCACTAGAAGTAGATCCTTCAACATAGTTATCTTGAAAAGGGGGTCTTATATCATGGTCTTGGTTAGACCTACCAGCATTTGTGTTCTGCGTTTTCCTAAAATTTGGGTTCCTTATGGTATTAGACTGTGTCCTTCCCATGATGTTTTTCTCTCAACATTTTCTACTCTCTCTCCCAGCCTTTGTAGGCCACTAATAATAGCATCAAGCTTTTGATCAAAGGCTAAGGGTTCTTCCTTAAAGGTGGTTCTTCTTTCCATTCTAGCTCTGTTTCTCTTGGCAATTAAGTTGGCTTCTACGCTGACAGCAACGTTTTGCATGTCTGCAAGGGTCTGAGGAGCTCTTTCTTTTAGCTGGTATGCCATATCCGGGTCGAAACCATCTGGAAATTTGTACAAGGCAAGGTCAGGTGGAGGCCTTAAGTTCTGTGGTATTGCATTATATACATTATTGAATCTTGCACAGTACTCCAAAACAGTCTCTTGAGGACCTCGTTTAATCGTATCATATTCAGCTAGTATGTGCAAGGGGTCTTTCTTTTTCTCCCATTTGTTGGTAAAGGATTGGTAAAGCTCATCTGGGGTGGTTATGGAATTTGCAGCAAGTGATTTGAACCAAGTTCTTACATCACCTATTAAACTTTGAACAAAAATTCTCATTCTCACGCTATCATCGTCTATCTCGTAGTTTTCAAAATAGTCTTGCATCTTTTTAGTGTGCTGAAGGGCAGTAAAAGGACCAGTACTATCAAAATATGTGATTTTAGATTGGTACTCTTGAGGTAAAGCCCCAGGATTAGCAGGTAGTTGCAGGGGTACATATCTATTGGCCATATTGGCAAGGATAAGTGGAACAACGGGGATTAATGGAATAATAGGAACAACTGGAACGGTGGGAACAACAGTAGTGGTAGTATGTGAGTGAATGAAGGTGTAGAAGAAGTGTTATGAGATGTGGATGATGAATTAGGGGAAACAGGGGTTGAACGAAATAAAACCTTAACAGGAGTCAGAATACAACTAGGGTGAGCTATTTCAGGACTCAAATCAGCAAAATTTTCCTGTCTTTCTTGCTTCATAAGGATTTTTGGGATTATGTTAGGGTTCTCAAAAACAGCTGGGGGATTCGGGTCTGGATTTGACCTTGTGTATCGTGGATTTTTCTTAGGAGCCAGCTTTCGAATTTGCTTTTGGTATTTTTCTGGGAATATTTTTGTAATCAACAAGGGACTAATCAAAATTTGGGACAGCTTATTTGTAACTTAAAACTAGCATGAAGATTAACAAAAGCAACATTTATTTACTCCTGTTAATGCAAAGCAAAGAACAGTTTCAAAGGCTTCCTGGCTGACATTCAGGCTTCATCTGTAGTTTTAAGAGATAAACAACAATTGGAAAGTTTGATTTATGGTCTCAGCGGAGCTTTCTTACCTTCTTTGTGAAACTATCTGAGGAAATTCCCCAGTGGAGTCGCCATTATGTTATCACTCAGGTTGTCCTTAAGCGCCGGAAAAGGATACGTCCGAGGTAACCACAGACCAACTTTGGACTACAGGTTCTAGCCAACCTGCAATCAGAGAGGGTTCTCTCTTTCTGATTTAGATTTGTTGAAAATGGATCTTAGGCCAGTTATTGAGTTCAGGGGTTTTTGTTCTGATTTTGGTGGGAAAATTGATGTTTTCAGGTAGAGAGGCAGAGCATAGTCTGAAATTTCAAACCATTGGGTATGGAGTCGAAAAGGAGGACTGCTGGTGCGTTTTCTTGGTCCCAAGAGAGAAAATGGAGCAAGGTAGCTGCAAATGAAACAATGTTTCAGGTTTAAAGGATGGGGTGAGTGCTAAGTAATGAGGGGTAGTTAATAATCCCTCAATCAGCTTAACAGGGGAAGATAACAGAGCTCTACCTAGGGGCAGTAAAGAATCCCTAGATAATCGGCACACACAGGTGAATCAGGGTAAACATGAGCCAGAAGGAATTCATATTCATTACCAATTCATTCAGAGGAAAACATAAAGAAACAACAGAAATTGAGCATAAAGTGTATTTAAACAAATTCTAAGCTAATCTTTCTTTCTGCTATTTAGATAATGGTAAACAGTAAACAAAGGTAAGGAGCACTTATTGTATCAGGTTGCGGCACAAGAATTCCATCTTCAGTTTCCAGAAAAACATTAAAAACACATCAAACAGTCTCTTCTCAGAACTTTCGGCAATCTTTGATTACAGAAACAACTTCAGGTATACAGTGCAAGTCTCTAGTGAAAAATACCAATTTACCAACCCTTGAAACAATGCTGAGGGCGGTATATATAGGAAAAACTTTCTATAACTGCTTTTATTACATCTTGACCTAAACAGGTCATAAAAAATGATTAATTGACCTAATTCTATCAGAAATAAATGCATGAAAATATCTCGGGCTGCGCTGAGGGCTGCTGTATCAAAATGAAGTGAATGTGCTTGTCCTTGGTGGCTTGGTGCAGTTGCCTCCGCAATAACTGTGCATGGGTTTATGTTACATTGCTGTCCGGCTGCCTTAAATGTTTTAGCTGTGATTTGAAGGCAGGGATGGGCTCACACTTATCGATTTGACTTTGGTGAGGGGCTCATCAATGTTTAGCTGCTTCGAGCCCCTAAAAAAATCTTGGCTGATACTCTTTGGCTCTTCTTCTTCCTCTGATACTCTTTGACAATAAACTGGGCTGCTGCTTTGATGTGTTGTGCGTTAAATCAACATTTAATGGCCGCTATTCGGCCCTCGGTTTCCTTCAAAACTGTCTTCTGCTCCTTCTTGAGTGCTTCGCGAAGAAAAACGGGTCATTCGCCGCCTTTTGGGCTTGCTGGTGGCTGCATGATGACGTCAGCATGACGAGACTTTGTACGGCGGATGACGTGGTAGGATGATGTCAGCATGATGATGTCATCACGTACGGAGGTGACGTGGCAGTACGACAGGGGACACGGTGGCAGGAGACGTGGTAGGGTGACTCGGCGGTACAGTGGCAGGAGGCCACACAGGCGGATGACGTGTCATGGTGACTGGGCAGATGGGGGTGACGCAGGCGGGTAACATCACTAGGCAGGAGGCGGTTTCTGGTTTTGGGGCGCACCACCTTTGGACAGAGGTGGTTTTGGGGGAGGGAGCTCTGCCACAGCCCAGAAGGCGACGCGTGGCGGGAGTATGGTGGAAATACTACCCATCTCCCGGACGCTAACCTTCGGGCGCGTTGGAGATGGGAAGGCCCGCCCACCGTAGATCTTGGGCGGGCCAGATCTAACGGTTGGTGGGGAATGTGAAGCAGCGGAGGTATAAGGGCGGGGATCCGGGGAATATTCCCATTTTAATATTGCGCGGCGGGGGTTTAGACTTAGGGAAAAGCGAGTTTGAGGGTTATATGGGTTTAATAAGTGCGGGTTAATGTTTTTATGCACAAAACTTAGGGTAAGGGAGCAAAAAGTGGGTTTTTTGAGGGTTTTAGGGCCAGGGGAGAGGTTGTTAGCATGACCAGGTGTCATCTAACTCCTGCTATGACACGGATGGGCTAAAAACAGCCCCTGATGGACCATTTTTTCCCCGAATTAGAAGAAATAGGGCTATAGTGCCAGGGAGGGGATATTTAATATTTTTGGGATTTATATACATAGTTTTAGCAGGGGAAGGGGATATAGATTAGGGATTTAGATAATACAGTCAACAGTTAATATGGAGATGACCAGAAAGCGCTAAGTTAAGGGTCCTTAGGCTAATTTTGGGGAAAAAAACTTGTAAAGAAATGAAATCCTTGAGCGAAGCAGACCTTCACCAAGGCAGCTGATATGGAGAATGATGGAACTAAGAGGAATCAAGCAGATCTTGACCTCTTTGGGGAAGTTAGTAGGTGACTTGGGAAATGAGAAGAAGGGGAAGTTAGTTATGTCTAGCTCGAGCTCCTCCAGATAAAAACCTGCCTGATAATTGTGATCTGAAAAGACAAAAACACTTTGTAACACAAAATTGATCATAAATCATCATTCTGCAACCTCACAGCTACCTACCCGGCCTACTTACCTAATATTTTTTCTTCTTTTGATTTGGGTGCACTTAGATTTGTAGACATAGATTTACAATTTTTCTTTTGAATGTTTCCTATCTAGATCTACACTTATTTCTGCCAGGGCCCAGATTAAGCAGTTGGGTCCCTTTGATTCTCTACCTATCTACAAATCTGCCAAGATTAAGCTGTTTGGACAGATACATTCTCTATATTCTAAAACAGGAAATTGAAACCTAGGGAGGCCAAGATTAAACTGTTTAGCCTTCCCTTAAATGAAAACTCTTCAAAACTGGAACAACTCATCAAAATTGGAATCAGCAGTGCCATTTGGAGTAGCACACTTCATGGCATCTTGTGGAAATATGGAACACTGCAGCCTGCAAAGTATGACATATTTGGCCTGTAAAAATGTCAATCATGAAAAATGAACACCTGTTGCAACAGGAGGCTAACAACTGGTATAGTAAATGGCATAAGGAATTAGATCCTTTTGACCCAACACAGCTCCTAGAGCTGTATCTGAAGCATTTGTAGAAATATGGAAAGGAAGTTTCCAATTTGGCGCTCTCAAAATGGGTGCTTCAGATATTCTTGTTTTCAAAGTTTCAAATGCTGATTGACAATCAGGATACCATTTGAATTCACAGTCTTTTGTAAGCAATTTGAAGAGTGAGATGCTATTTTGGTGAAATTTTCTATAAATCTTCTATAGTACCCAGTAAATCCCAGAAAAACTTCTAACACCTTTTTGACAATTTGGAAAAGGCAACTTGGAGATGACTTCAACTTTTGATCTATCAACTTTAATCCCATCCCCTGAAATGTGATGTCCCAAAACAATACCTTCAGTAAACATCATAGAGCATTTTTCATGACTCAATGAAATGTTTGTTTCTTTACATCTTATAAGGACTTTTTCCAAATTCTTTAATGCCTCTTCAAATGAATCACCATAAACTGTAAAATCATCCATATAGACCTCTACACAATCATGGATTAGATCAGAAAAGATTCCTAGTACTGCCCTTTGAAATGTTGCGGGTGCAGGTTGCATTACATAATCCAAAAGGAAGCACTCGGTAAGCAAAATTTCCCCATGGATAGGTAAATGTGGTCTTATCTTGATCTTCAGGTGCTACCTGAATTTGGTTATAGCCACTAAAACCATCCAAAAATGAAAAGTAATTTTTTCCTGCTAGAGTATCTAAAACCTGATCGATAAAGGGTAAAGGAAAGTGATCCTTCAAAGTTGCTTTATTCAATTCCCTGTAATCAATGCATAACCTCCATTTACCATTCATTTTAGGTACTATAACCGAAGGAGAAACCCATTAGCTATCTGAAATTGGATAAATGAAGTTTACATTGAGTAGTTTTTGGAGCTCTTCTTTCACTATCTCCCTAAGGTTTGGATTCATCCGTCTCTGAGGTTGTCTGATTAGTCTACTGTTTTCCTCGATGTAGATGTGATGAATGCAAGTCTTAGGGTTAATGCCTTTCATATCAGTATACTCCCATGCAAATGCAGTAGAATGTTTTTGCAAGATTTTGGTTAGCTCTCCCTGTTGTGATTTTTCCAAGTTTTTGTTGATATTCAATGTTTTACCTGGAAAGATCTCAATGGCGGAACTACCGAACTCTTCCATAGAGTAAAGAGACATTTTTCTAGATGATAGATACTCAATGTCAGAATCTAACTGAAATTGTTTGTGGTCATATTCTGAAGATGTTTCAAAGTTTTCTAATTTGTTCATAATTTGACTATCTTCACTGATTTCAGAAATGGTAAAGACAGGTTGTATAGTGTCCTCATCATTGACCATTCATTATCTCCTACTTCTGTAATTGCTTTTGCTGGAGGATACAGATTGAATTTCTTTGTCAAATTACCATCAGAAATATACATATCCCCAGATCTACAACTGATAAAAGCATCAACTGTGGCTAGCCATGGTCTTCCTAAGATGAGTGGGTGCCCTCCTAGATTACTCTTGGGAGTTAAAATCATGAAATCTACTGCATATTCCCAAGAATCTAAGGAGACCGAAATTTCTTCTAATACACCATCTGGTTTGATAATTGATCGATCTGCAAGTTGTAGTAGAGTAGGTGTAAAAAGAAGATTAGGAAGTTTTAGCTGTTCTATAGTCTGTCTACTCATAATGTTGATAGCAGCCCCTAAATCAATCAAAGTATTTGGAATTTCTACCCCATTGATATGTGTTTTGACAATTGGACTACCGGTATCTACATACTTCTGCATGGTAATTTTTCCCATCATGATATCTGCAATTTTTCCTACCAGGTGGATTCTTCTTGTATCTCTTGGTTTCCTTCCTGGTATTTTGAGACTCAACTCCTTTATTGTTTTTTCTAGAATAGGAATCTTTCTAATGGCCTGTAACAAGGGAATCTTGATACAGACATTCTTTAATTCATCTAGAAAATCATAGTCAGGCAACAAGATTTGTTTTTCCACTCCTTTGTCAATTTGTAATATTTCAGGAAAAGGAGGTGTGGATGAAGATGCAGGTTGCTCAACTATAGGAGTTGTGGGGGTTGACTCTTTTTCTTCTTTTTGAGTGCTTGGGTTTTGAAGAGATGCTTCAGAACCTTTATTGGCTTCAAGAGAATCTTCCTCAGAAATGCTTTGCTTTTGAGCATCTATAGAAGGCTTTTCTAAAACTCTACCATATCTGAGTTGTACATCATTGAGAGGAACAATCATATAGGTAGGAAATTGTTGTCCTACCATGTAAGCATTTTGAGGGTTTTTATTATTGGGATTTGGCAATGGCTAGGAAGGTAGTTGATTTGTCTTTTGTTGGAATGGAAGCAAGAGTTGGGAATTTGGATTCTGTTGAGAAGGTTGTTGTTGTTGTGGAAATGGCAATGAAAGTTGTGGATTTTGATTTGGAAGTTGTGGAGCTTGTTAGTTTTGAAAAGATGGAGGATATTGATAAAATTGAGCAAATCTCCCATAAGGATTTTGCATACCTTGTACCAATGATTGAAATGGATTTTGAGGTTGGGACCAAGGTTGTTGCCAAGGATTCCAATTTGGTGGGGGTTGAAAATTCGTGGGGTTGTTAAACCCTTGATTTTGTTGCCCCTGCCAAGGTCTCCTTGAAACAAAACAGGGAGACTCAATTGAATTTGGGTCTTCTTGAAAGACAGCTTTGAGCCCCGGAATTGAAGGACAATCCTTGGTCTCATGGCTTTCTGAACAAATCATGCATGTTTCTACAACTTTTGCATCCAAGGGACACTCCCTTAGAGCATGTTTCTTCCTACATTTTGGACAAAAGATGGCCAAAGCTTCAGCTTCTTCTTTCTGCTTGTTTTGTATCTTAAGGGTGTCTAGTTGCTCACTAAGGCTCCCTAAAATATCAGTTTTGAACTCATCAAGCATATTGCCAATCTCAGCCCTACTTACTGATCCAGTTGCAGATTTGTTTGCTCTAATGAGAGAAGGATCTCTAGGCCCTTTTCCAGTTTTAGATTTTCCCCTTGAGAGATGGACACATAGCTCTGCTATATCATGAAGTGGAAGTTGAGATATATCTCCTTTTCCCATCATGTTCAAAATATCTATCCATTCATCTCTAATGGCTTTTAATAGAAGGGCTTTCAAGGTTTCCTCATCTAGGTTATTCATTTTTTCTCTTTTCAGGTTGTATTGAAACCTTTCAAGTAAATCCTCCAAGTTTTCATCTTCTTTTTGCACCATTTTGAATACCTCATCCTTATGATTAGTGGGCATACAATAGTCCAGGTATCTATCCAAAAATGTTTGTTTCATATCATTCCAAGTCCTAATAGATTGAGTGACTAATCCCATGAACCATTTTAGAGCAGCTCCCTTCAATGTTGAAGGAAACAATTTGAGTTTTTGAGAGTCTTCCACATAATCATAAGTTTGGCACATGACTTCAAACTCAAATAGAAATGTTTCAGGATCCTCACTTCGCAACCCATAAAAGTTTGGGACGACAGATGGTGAGATGTTTTTCATTGTTGTTCGAGATTCCTCATCAACTATAAGAAATCCAAATGAGTTATCTCCATCCCTATTTCCCCTGTTGTTACCTCTACCTCGTCCATTGTTTCCTCCTCCTCTACCTCTACCTATACCTCCTCCAAATCCGTTTACTACTTCCTCTGTCATGATAGTTTCCTCAAAGATTTCAGAGTCCTCTGGTTCTTCTACTAATGGCGAATGAGGAGGAATTTCTCCCTCTTCTTCTTCAGGTGATTCTACTTGCTTGATTACAATGTGTTTTCCTGTATAAGTAAAGAAAGGGTCTTTTCCTAACTCAGATTCGGTGGATAGTGTGGGAGAGTCTCCTAATTCAGCTGCTACCCCTTGAACTCTAGGAATCCTAAGGCTAGGAGTGTGAGTTGGAGATGATGGAGGTGTATTTTGTCTATACCTTGAAGTAGATGGAGTTGTAAAAATCGAACTCTTGGCCCTAGCTATAAACCTTCCCCTAGAATCTTTTGCTCTATGCATGTCATTTTTTTTTTCTTCAAGTCTGGCTAATAATTCTCTTTCTGATCTTCCAGATCACTCTAGGCGCAAGAAGGGAGCATACTCAAGAAATTATTGAACCAATAACTCTCTTTTCTGATCCTCCAGGTCACACTAGGTGCAAGAGAAGAGCATATTTTGAGAAGTTATCAATTTTTACCTTCCTTGAAATTTTCTTGTTTTTTTTTAAGAAATTGGCTACCTAGTTTCACTTCCCCAGCAACGGCGCCAAAATGTTTGGTCAATTTAGTGTTTCCTAAATTGCTATATAAATTGTCAATCCGGGAGTCGTAAACTACTGAAGTGAAGTGCACTATATATGCAAGATAACTGATTTCTTACTTCTTTGTCGTTTTTGATTTTTGGTTTGTTTTTGGGTTTACCTTTTGTTGATTCCCTAATGTGAGATGGAAATTCTAAAAGTCAAGTGTAGATATAAGTGTTCAAGGCAATGGTGACCTTTAAAATAATTTCCAAACTTCAAAGTTTTCAAAAAGGTGTTAAAACTTGCAATGATGAAATCAATTCCTAAGAGAAAATAAAAATGTACCTAAATTCTAATTAAACCAAACAGTGAGCTAGTGACTATGAAACCCAGTATCCTTGCTGTTGTATAAAAAGAAAACTGAACTCAAAGAAATTCAAAAACTGTAAGCAAAGGAAACTAAATCATATTACATCAACTCATATTCTGACCCCTCACCATTCAACTCGCTCTGGCTATAGGAGGTAATCATAAACAAATTGAGTAATCTGATATCTAATTTGCATAAAATGAAACTAAGATCAAACTACGCATTCATACTTCAATCCCTCACCATTCGACTCGCTCTGGCTATAGGAGGTAACTGAAAATGACATGAGTAATCTAATCACTAACTTGCAGAAAATAAACTAATATCAAACTACGCATTCATACTTCAATCCCTCACCATTTGACTCGCTCTGGCTATAGGAGGTAACTGAAAATGACATGAGTAATCTAATATCTATCTTGCAGAAAAGTAAATGAGAAAAACAAAACTAAAAGAAATAAACAGTGCTGGAATTAGAATTAAGAAAATAAATCAGTAGAAGGACAAGATAATTCCATGTCATTAATCATTAAAAAGCTATGTGCACTTGCTCGGGCTGTCTATTAGAACCTGAAATAAAGACACTGATCAGGTAACAATCATTAGAAATCATAAAAGAAACTATGGATAGAAATCAACATGAATACCATAAGTAGTGTAATATATACAAGCAAACGATTATGGCATCAGGAACGTAAAGGAAGAAAGCATGAAACTATACAGTAATTACATAACCTTGGTGTACAGGGGCCCTCTGCAACCTCGGCCAATCAACAATCAACCATGAATTGAGCTTAAAAACATTGTCTTCTCATGTATTAAAATGCAGTCATAACATAAGGATTAAGTCACGGCACAGTGGGCTGTAAACAGTCAAAATTACATTCAAAAAGCTAGCTAATATGCGTATGAGAACACTTTATTTATAACAGAGGATGACACAACTACTCCCTAAAATCTGCGCTAATAAATAGACACGTGAATAACCACGTCCGAAGATCTAGCATGATGTAGCCATGAAAATTAAATTCAAGGAGGGTGGCTGTTAGATTTGGTTCATGGAGCAGTCCAAAGGTGTTAGCACGCCTCCTGAGATTTAGGAATTTGCCACGCAAGTCTTCACGTGGTGAAAAACAGAGTTTTGCCACCGTAAAACTCTTAGGTTGACCACCGCTTGACTGTCTTTGACCACGACCTTCTGTGAGTGATTCGGTTGAACCAAGGGGACACGTTCCATGTCCACATCATTTGAAACTTGCCCATGTGGACGGATTCTCCAATAGACACCTGTAATCATAGACTTCAACAAAAAGGTTGCAGAAAGTTGAGCTGGCTGCGGAAAGTGACAAGATTCTGCAACTGACTGAGAAAAAATTTAAATCAAACAGCAGCCACAAGACATAGTTAGCAAACCATTTTATATGCTCTTTTTAAACTAATATGCAATGATTTGACAGCTTGGAGGTTCAGGTAACTAGAAAAAAAGGCTAAAAAGGTGTATAGGGAAGATGCATGTTTGGGACACAATAGGAACAATGTCACTTTCAGCAAAAATTCCCTAGCAAGAATTAAGGGTAAGGGCATAATCACTCTTGATGAAAAGACTAAAGCCCAAGATGTATTGTATGTAGAATGTCTCGTTGGGTTGTGTTATATTATTTCCATGACTAGCCCCTATACTAGGTGCGCAAACCTACCTATGGATTTGTGCATGGTTTTCGCACATGGTTTTGGGCACAATGGTTTTCGGTCCATGGTATTTTGTGTTGGCATTATGATACATGCATTCTCCTTGATGGCAACTCACTCAGATGATAGATCATAGTGCAGCAGGTCAATAACAAAGATTTAATGATCAAAGAAAGGTATACGCAGGTTCACCTTGACAAAGGAGCATATACACGTGGGTTAACAGACCAAAAGGTGCGTATAACGTACACACACAATTTCACAGAAGGAAAGGTGCGTACATGTTGGAAAATTAAGTTGTGGTCTGTGGTATTTGGTCCATGGTGTTTTGATCCATGGTATTGGTCCAAGGTATTTGGTCCGAAGTATTGACCCCAGGTATTTGGTCCAAGGTATTGGTCCTAAGTGGTTTTGGACCATGGTATTGAGAAAGGCCTAAAACTATAAAAGGAGGAGAAGATCATTAGGCCAAGGAACTCAAGTATTGAATATCTAATGAAGAGCAAGATATAGTGTACAGGTTATTGGGTTATGGTGCATAGCTGGATCTGAACAAGGGATGAACCTTAGCGCTTGATGAAGGATAAGATCTAATGATGGGTCAAGATCTTAGGGCTTGAAGTAAAGTATCTTTATGTGGTTTGATCATTTATTTGAATAACTGGTGCATGTTGTAGTCCGTAAATATGATGATCTAGGTATAGCTGAAGTCTGAAATTATTGTAATGTTTAAATCATCATTTGCAGATTTGTACGCAGGTTCACTTTAGAAAAGGCGTCTATACACGCCGGTTTCGCATATCAAAACAGCGTATACATCATAAGTTTGATTTTCAGATCTGTACGCAGGTTCACCTTGATAAAAGAGCATATGCACGCAGGTTCGACACATGGAAGTAGCGTATACCTTATAAAATATGTTTTAGCTACTTCTGTTTGTTGTTGCAGTGTTGGGTTCTAGTTATTGTATTCTATTTATAGCATTCTGAAAGATCAGACTAAAGGGTTGTCAAAGTGATTGATTGTTTCAGTTGTGGTTGGTACAAAGGAGATAGGTTGATGCAGATATACTTGATGATTGAATGATGTTATTGTTGGATCCAATTTGAAAATTTATGAAATGTGGTCCCTAGAAGAAAAGAGAATGTTGTAGCCTTCTATAGGCTAGCACCTACATACTAGTAAACATATAACCTATTACAAGAGCTATGGGGTTGTAGCTCCCTTCCAGTAAAAGCTGGAGAATGAGAGGAGGTTGTAGCCTTCTGCAGGTAGAAGCTTGCGTATTGGTATAAGTCTGCACCAATACAAAAATTGTAAAAGAAGTTTCTTATTATTAAAAAGATAGAGACGATTGTAGTAGGTGGTTTTCACCCACATTGGGTTTCCACCTTATATATTTTGTTCATATGTGTGATTGTCTGTTCTGTTTTTACTGCACCTGGTTACTGTTTATATGATTCTGATGCACTGATTAAAGATCAACATATGATGAATTAATTGAATCATAAGTTTACATGATATATGCTAGTTGCCTTAAACACAGTTGCGTATACACGCAAGTTCCATTAACTAAAGTAGCGTATATAAATCTAATTATGGAAATGAAAAATTATTGACTTGCTAATATTGATTCACCCCCCCTCTCAGTATTATTTCCAACAATTGGTATTAGAGCAGGTCCTTCAGAAGAAGATTGATCGCTTGAAGGAAGATCCATCATCATGAGTAATCAAGAAAGAGAGGGATCCATCAGACCACCAATATTTGATGGAAGCAACTTCGTTTATTGGAAGGTGTTAGTTCCAGTCTTCGCAGCCTGTCACCAAGGATCAACATGAGCTCTTACTATGTCTGGTTTTGTTAGATGTTTTGCACATGATGTTTAGCACAAAACATGTCAAAAGTGTGTCCATCAGAAGAATTTTGGAAAAATCTTTTGAATGGTATATCACACTCCCGTAACTGGTTCCTGGATTAGAAGAAATGAATGAGTGATTCTTGGTTATGCATGTTTTGAGGTCAGTTGCTGCACACAATGACAAGTTTAGTAAAAAATCAGTTTTTAACATAATGGTAAGGAATTTTTCAAAATTGAAAGAAGTTTTTGTTCATCACATACTAGATAACAAAAACCTCCTTCAGTTTATGCACAGGTGCTACTATGTGGGAGATATACAGTGATATTTGGAGCCTACATTAAAACAAAGCAATTTTTTCATATTTTTTACTGTTTTAGTCATTTTAGTGCGGGGCCATTTTACAACAGATAGAAAGTAAGTTTGCAAAACCCAAGGAGGTTTTTGTTAACCACGAGCCATATAACAAAAACATCTTTCATTTTATTTACAGGTGTCATGGATTGGGATATGTGACTAGATATTTACAGCTCACTTTCACAGATTTAAATTTTTAATGATTTTCTGTTTTAGAGATACTTTTGTGGAACATATTGCGAGCTACTGGAAATGAATTTCCAAAATTTGATAGAGGTTTTTCTCCATCATGACCTGATCTACAAAAAACTCTTTCAGTTTTGTAACAGGTGCTATGTTTTAGGAGATACGAGGTCATCTTCAACACCTATTTTTAGAAATTCGTCCCAAGTTTAATGTAACTAATTCTATTTTGAAGAAAATGGTTGAGCTCAATCCCTTAGTACAAGGATGAGAAAATGTATATATTTTATGAATTTCATAGTGTAGGGGTTGGATTTTGGTAGAAGTTTGGACTCTTGAGAAAGCCTTGAGCTTCATTGTACATTCATTTTCAGTATTTTGGCTAAGGAATTGAGACCAGGATTTGCAGCACTCTTTGGGATTCATGTGGCAATATGTATTGGTACAGTGCTTCTCTTAGTAATTTTGAATTTTGTTTATGTATCCATCATCTATCTTATTTCTTCTGAACTAAACAAACAAGAGTGTAAGTAGAATTCATTGAAAGTGCAATGCTCTGCTTGAAATTTGCTTTAGTTGTTTGATGTTTTTAGTTGTTTGGGGAGGATTCTTGATTTCCCTTGCCCTCTTCAACACCTCACCTGTCTTTTCCCTCCATATCACTGAAATTTGAGTGCCAAAATGATTGCCTACCTTGCCCCATCGATATCTCTACAGAAGTGAGCCTCAATCCCCGCACCCCAAAATCTTCCTTTCCCTTGATTCTGACAAAACCCCCAAAAAATCACATCAAATCCTTGTACTTCATACCTAGCCTAAAATTAGTTTATATTTTAGTCATCTCAAGCCCCATAGATCATCATTTGCTGAGATTGACTCGGAGAGAGCCCTCTCCTGTCCTCGTAGGGCTAGCTACGAGGCTGAGCGTGGTTTGATGTTGGCCCTGGATCCTACCTTTTCAGCCTGAGGTAAATCTAGGCTCTAACAGAAGGTAAGAACCACAATGTATCTTCAATCTCTTGGACCAGATGTCTAGGAAATCGTGGAAGGAGGATATACATTTCCATCAGCAATTCCTACAGATGCAGCAGGTAAAAAACAATATGAAACCAATGCCAAGGCTGTCACTACATTATTGGGAAGTTTGTCACAATCAGAATTTGTCAAAGTTATGCAGCTCAAATCTACCAAAGAAATATGGGACAAAATCGTTCTAAGCTATGAAGGAGACTCTCAGGTAAAACATGCAAAACTGCAAACTCTCAGAATTCAATATGAAACTCTCAAAATGCACAATGATGAAAGTATAGATAGTTACTTCTTATGTATAGATGAGATTCTTCATTGCATGAATAATTTGGGTGAAGAGATAAAAGAAGTTACTTTAGTAGAAAAGGTTTTAAGATCCTTTGCTGCTAATTTTGAATCAAAAGTATTTGCCATAGAAGAAAAGCAGGATCTTTAGTCTATTACTATGACACAACTGCACAGAATCTTAATTGCTTTTGAGATGAGAAAAGGAGGTCCATCAGATATGAAAGAAGCCGCATTTAAAGCTTTAGGAAAAGAAGAACTCAATGAATCAGGACATATTTCAGAAGGAGAAGAAGAAGAAAACTTTGTCAAGAACCTTCAGCAGGGTTTCGAAAGATTCAGAGGTAAATTACCTTTCAAATGTTTTGATTGTGGAAGAGTCGGTCATTATGCTGCCAAATGTCCTCATAAAGATAAGTTTGATAAAGGTAAGTAATTTTCAAAATGGAATAGAAAACAAAGTGTAAGTAAGAAGAGTTACTGTACGCATGAAGATAGTCATGGTTTATCAAATAGTGATGAAGATGAAAATAGTAATGACTATAGACTTTTGATGGCTTTTGAATATGATGATTTCTTGGATGCTTTAGATGAAGATGACCTTTATGAAGAAATCTCTAAACTCAAAATCTGTTTAGAAGAAAAGAATATGATTATATATACTTTGACATTCCAACATGTTGAAAGAGAACAACACAATGAAAAACTAGAATGTGAAATTGTGGGTCTAAGAAAGGATATTGAGAAAACAAAAGATCTCAATCTTAGATTTGCTAAAGGATTAGAAACCTTAAATGAAATTATAAAAGTGCAGCGTTCTCCTCTGATAAAGACAGGTCTTGGATATACTGAAGAAGCATCTCAATCACAGAAGCTGTCAACCTCCACTAAAAGCTATCTTGATGCAGCAAAGAGCAGTGAATAGTTTGACAATCATCAGCAAAGGCATAAAGTAGATCACCAGGTAAATCAGGTTCAATTTACTTCAAGGATGAACAAAAGCTACAACCAACCTCAGGTAAATCATACTCAACCTACTTCAAGAATAAATATCAATAGAAACTACAATCACCAAGTCAGTAGATTCGATAATCATAGGAACTTCTTTAATGGCCAATGTTTTTCATGTCATAACTTTGGACACAAAGCTGCTCAAGATGTTGCTTACAAGACCATCATGACTAGAGAAGCACAAAATCAAATGAATGTGATAAGGATCATGAAAAGGACCTACAATAACTTTTCTCTTCTTGAAAATGAAATAGCATGCTCTATCTGTAACAACTGCAGTCATGAAGAATCTGAATGCAAGAGTAAATTTCAGCAAACATCTCAGAAGGAGCAAACTTCATTAAGTCCCAAAATATGGGGAAAGAAAGAACCACAAACAGAAAGATGTGGTATAGCCTTGTATGCAGAAGGACAAGAAAATCAGCGGTACATCGATAGTGGATGCTCGAAACACATGACAGGTGACAAAGAAAAACTTCATTCATATAATGCCTTAGAAAAGGAAAAGAAGGTCTTATTTGGAAATGACACTCCTGCTGTCATAAAAGGTAAAGGCCCTGTTCTCTTAAAATAAAAAGTTAAAGTTGGGAATGTTATGTATGTTGATGGTCTAAAGCATAACCTGTTGATTGTTAGTGAAATGTGTGATCAAGGAAATGAAGTAGTATTTTGATCAAATGGATGTGTTGTTCGTGAGCTTGTTATAGGAGAAATCATGATCAAAGGTATAATAACTCCAAACAACTTATACATACTCAAGGGAGGACAACAACAGTGCTATCTAATAAAAAATGATGAACACTAGCTATGGCACAAAAGATTGGGGCATCTAAGCTTCTCTCAAATAAAAAAAGCATACAGATTCCAAGTTGTTCATGATCTTCCTGATATCAGTGTTCTAGAGAATACAATATGAAAATCATGTCAATTTGGTAAGAAAACCAGATCACACTTCCCTGAAAAAGAAGGCTCAGCTGGTAAGCCTCTTGAACTTGTTCATACTGATTTATGTGGACCATCAAGGAAAAAGTCACCTCGTGGAGAAGCATACTTTATATTGTTCATTGACGATTTTTCCAGAATGTGTTGGATAGGACTTCTAAAGCATAAAGATGAAGCATTTGAAAAGTTCAAAGCCTTCAAAGCTCTGGTTGAAAATGAATCAAATCGCAAAATCAAATGCCTCAGATTTGATTGAGGAGGGGAATTTACTTCAGATGAATTCTTTGACTTTTGTGAAGAACATGGAATAAAAGGGCAATTCTCCACCGCAAGGACTCCTCAGCAAAATGGAGTGGTAGAAAGGATGAACAGAACTGTTCAACAAATGGCTCGTGCTATGCTAGATGAGTCTGGAACTCCTGCAACCTACTGGGGTGAAGCTACATTCACTGCCGTTACTATTCTCAACCAAGCAAATGTTCGGGTAAACAACACTCAAACTCCACATGAACTTTGGTATGGTAAGACTCCTACTGTAAAATACTTCAAATTTTTTGGAAGCAAATGTTACATCAAAAGGATTGATGAAAAACTTGGTAAGTTTGAACCCAGAGTAGATGAAGGTATTCTCCTTGGTTACTCTTCCCGAAGTAAAGGATATAAATGTTATAATAAAAGACTTGGGAAAATTATTGAAAGTATTGATGTTGTGGTTGATGAAGCATGCAAAAATAAAAAACAAATAAAAATCGAAGATTATGAAGAAGATGAGGATTATCCTCCCACATCAAATCAGACTAATTCTGAATAAGAAACCAGTGAAGTACCAGAAGAAGAGATAACGGTAGAAGAAAAGACTCCGTCCAGGTATGTTCAGAAAAATCATCCAGAGACTCAAATCTTGGGACAGAAAGAGGCAAGTGTGCAGACAAGAAGAACTATTATAGAAGCTTCAAGCTATATAGCATTTCTATCCTCCACTGAACCTCAAAATGTAAATGAAGCATGCAAAGATGAATGTTGGGTCAAGGCCACGAATGAAGACCCTGAGAAAATTGAAAAGAATAATACTTGGGAATTATTTCCTAGAGCTCATGATAATAATATCATAGGAACTAAATGGATGTTAAAAAACAAGCTGAATGAAAATGGAGAAGTTATTAGAAACAAGGCCAGACTTGTTTGTAAAGGATATGCTCAACAAGAAGGTATAGCTTTTGAAGAAAATTTTGCACCTGTTGCTAGAATTGAAGCTATAAGAATGTTCCTTGCTCTTTCTAGTTCTCAGATTCAAAGTATACTAAATGGATGTAAAATCTGCCTTTCTTAATGGAGACTTAGAAGAATGTTGGAAATAATATTGAGAGGGGGGGTGAATCAGTATTATCAAGTCAAATATTTCCTTTTTCAATTCCAGATGATATACGCTACTTCAGTTAATAAAAACCACGTATATACGCAACTACAGATAAAAGAAACCCGCGTATACAAAGCAGACTTATAATTTGATTTATCTTTCAGATGTGAGTTATTAATCTGTGAATCAGAAGCAAATAGACAGTACCAAAAATAGTGAAACAGAGCAGAAGACAGTCACACACAAGAACACAAGATATAAGGAGGAAACCCAATGTGGGTGAAAACCCCCTGCTGCAATTCGTCTCTATCTTCTTTTTAATTAGAAACTTCTCTTACAATGTTTTGTACTGGTGCAGTCTTTACCAGTACGCAGGCTACAACCTGCAGAGAGCTACTACTCTCTCTCGTTCTCTAGCTTTCCTGGAAGGGAGCTCCAACCCCCTTAGTTCTTGTACTAGCTTGAGATACTAGTACGCAGGCTTCTACCTGCAGAAGGCTACAACCTTCTCTTTGCTTTCAGGGACCTCGTTTCATTAATTTTCAGACTGTATCCACAAGTAACATCAATCAAACATCAAGAATTTCTGCATCAACCAAACTCCTTTTCACCAATCAAAAACTGAATCAAATAAACACTTCTCTGTCAGCTGTACCCAGAACACAGTAACTGTAATCAAACACCAATTCTGAACCCAGAACACTGCAGCAATAAAACAGAAGCAGCTAGAACATAAATCAAGATATGTACGCTACTTCATTATTCATCAATCTGCGTGTATACGCTTCTGAACCACAACCAACCTGCGTATATGCTTCTTTCATTCACAGAAAAAGCGTGTATACGCACCTGCACTTAACTGAACCTGCGTACAAATCTATAAAGGATAATTTATTCTTTTAAACATTCAGACATTAGTTAACCCAGATTTATAGATCAAGAGTGTGCCACATATAACAGATCAAAATCATACAGAGATACCAATGTTCAAGCCTTGAGTTTTTGATCCATCAATAGTCCTTATCCTTCTTCCGCTCAGGTTCCTCCTTCATTCAGATCTAGATCTGCACCATAACCCAATCACCAGTAATCCAGATCTAGCACGATATCAGATATTCAATAAATCAGATGGTGCCTTGCCACATGATCTCCTTCCTCTTTTATAGTTTTGGGCCTTCCACAATACCACGGTCCAAAACCATAATAAACAATACCAAGGGCCAAAAACCTGGGGTCAACACTTCTGACGAGATACCATGGTCCAAAACCATAGGTTCAAATTCCAAGGACCAACAACCATGGACCAAAAATAAGTTTCCCACCATGTACGCACTTTTCTGTGCATAAAAGTGCATGTATACGCATACACGACTTCTGAAAGTATAACCCGCGTGTATACGCGTCTTAGGCAAGGTGAACCTGCATATACAAGATTTCCTTCATTTTGAGCGCCTGAACTGAGATCTGTCACCAAAGTGAGTTGCCATCAAGGACAACACCTGTACCATAGTGCCACACTGGTGCCAAAATGCCAACAAAGAAGAAGTCTATATTGAGCAACCAGACGGATTCATTCTTGGAAATGATGCAAAACTTGTATGAAGACTCAGAAAAGCTCTCTATGGTCTAAAACAAGCCCCAAGGGCCTGGTATTACCGTCTTGACAAATACCTCCATGAATAAGGTTTTTCAAAGGGATCAGCTAATAGCAATTTATATATAAAGATTGACAATAATAAATTGCTAATACTTGTTGTGTATGTTGATGATATCATTTTTGGTAGCAATGAACAAGCCATGAGTCAGAATTTTGCTTCGGTAATGCAGCAAGAGTTTGAAATGTCCCTGCTTGGTTAGCTTACAAGTTCAACAAAATAAAGATGGTATTTTTCTGTCACAAACCAAATATCTCAAACAGATCTTGAAAAAATACGGCATGGAAGATTCTAAACCAGTATGTACCCCAATGGTAATAGGATGTAGTCTCAGCTCAAATGATGAATCAACAGTAGTACATCAACCAACTTACAGATCCATGATTGGCAGTCTGCTTTATCTAATAGGTACCCGACCAGACATCATGCATGCAGTAGGAATAGTTGGAAGATTCCAAGCAAATCCAAAGGAATCACACCTTCAGGCAGTCAAAAGGATTTTCAAATATCTTCAAGGAACACAGAATTTTGGTTTATGGTATCCTAGAGATATAGATCTTACACTTCATGCATATACAGATGCAGATTGGGCAAGAAGCGTTGATGACAGAAAAATCACTAGTGGTGGTGCATTCTATATGGGTTCCAGATTAGTGTCTTGGTTTAGCAAGAAACAAAGTTCAATTGCATTATCTACAGCTGAAGCAGAATATGTGGTTGCTGCATCTTGCTACACACAACTCCTTTGGATGATGAAAACATTGCAAGACATTCAGATCACAGGTACTCCACCCATCTCCATTCTATGTGATAATACAAGTGCCATTAGTATTTCAAAGAATCCTGCCATGCATTCCAAGACCAATCACATACCCATCAAATATCATTTTCTACGTGAACAAGTGCTTGAACAAAAGGTCAAATTGGAGTATGTTCCCTCCAAAGAATAGGTTTCTGATATATTCACCAAACCACTGCCCACATAGACATTTAAATATCTCAGATAGAAGCTGGGAGTAGTTGATGCATCATCCTGTTGTTAAATCCTATCTATTTTAGAGAAAGGTGGTTATATGCGAGTTTCATGAAGCGTAGTCGCGTACATACGCTGGTTTCTGTGGATACAGTCGCGTATATGTTGGTTTGAAGAAAAGAAGTGGGCCAAACTTAGGAATAAAGGGGTCTGATATGGTTCAGTTCAGGGGGAGCATATACTTCTAATAATGCATTGTTGGCATTATCTTAGAAGATCTTGGTACAGATTCACACAATTGTTTTTGAGTTAGGAGGAACAGGTTCAGGGGGAGAACATGGCTGCTGGTTGGCAGATGCTGCTAATGACTATCATGGTCTTGCTTAAGTTATTTTTGTCTCTGTTATATATATGTCATGTACATATTTTAATGTAAAGGTCATAAAAAGTCCTAATTTGTAACCCCACTATGCATGGGATGGATGATGTAATGTTTGTGTTTTGACATGTATAAACTATTGTATATCCCCACTTGGGTGGGTGGATGAGTCAAATTTGGTATATCCCCAGTTGATTGGGAGATGGATGTATGTATGAGTCTTTGGTGATAGGAAGATCATTGGTGATGTATGTATAGAGTCATGTCATCTTTTTGCAGACCTTGCTTATGCTCAGGGGGAGCATGGACTCGATCACAAGAGCTCAATCAGCATATCAGAGAATTCAGTTGGTACTCAGGGGGAGCATGACCCTTTGCCCTTGATGACAAAGGGGGAGAATGATTGGTGTTGTTGTTGCCATCAAGTCCAAAGGGGGAGATTACTGGCATTATGATACAGGTGATACAGGTATTGTCCTTGATGGCAACTCACTCAGATGACAGATCATAGTGCAGTAGGTCAATAGCAAAGATTTAATGATCAGAGAAAGGTATACGCAGGTTCACCTTGACAAAGGAGCATATACACGTGGGTTAACAGACCAAAAGGTGTGTATAACATACACACATAGTTTCACAGAAGGAAAGGCGTGTACATGTTGGAAAATTAAGTTTTGGTCCGTGGTATTTGGTCCATGGTATTTTGATCCATGGTATTGGTCCAAGGTATCTGGTCCGAAGTATTGACCCTAGGTATTTGGTCCAAGGTATTGGTCCTAAGTGGTTTTGGACCATGGTATTAAGAAAGGCCTAAAACTATAAAAGGAGGAAGATCATTAGGCCAAGGAACTCAAGTATTGAATATTTGATGAAGAGCGGGATCTAGTGTACATTGGGTTATGGTGCATAGCTGGATCTGAACCAAGGATGAACCTTAGCGCTTGATGAAGGATAGGATCTAATGATGGGTCAAGATCTTAAGGCTTGAATTGAAGTATCTTTATGTGGTTTGATCATTTATCTGAATAACTGGCGCATGTTGTAGTCTGTAAATATGATGATCTAGGTATAACTGAAGTTTGGAATTATTGTAATGTTTAAATCATCATTTACAGATCTGTATGCAGGTTCACTTTAGAAAAGGCGCGTATACACACCAGTTCTGCATATCAAAACAATATATACATCATAAGTTTGATTTGCAGATCTATACACAGGTTTGTCTTGAGAAAAGAGCGTATGCACGCTGGTTAGACACATGGAAGTAGCGTATACCTTATAAAATATGTTTTAGCTGCTTCTGTTTGCTATTGCAGTGTTGGGTTCTAGTTACTGTATTCTATTTACAACATTATGAAAGATCAGATTGAAGGGTTGTCAAAGTGATTGATTGATTCAGTTGTGGTTGGTACAAAGGAGATTGGTTGACGCAAATATATTTGATGATTGAATGATGTTATTGTTCGATCCAATCTGAAAATTTATGAAACGTGGTCCCTGGAAGAAAAGCGAAGGTTGTAGCCTTCTGTAGGCTGGCACCTACGTACTAGTAAACATATCAGCTAGTACAAGAGCTAGGGGGTTGTAGCTCCCTTCCAGGAGAAGCTGGAGAACGAGAAAAGGTTGTAGCCTTCTGCAGGTAGAAGTTTGCGTACTGGTATAAGTTTGCACCAGTAAAAAATTGTAAAAAGAAGTTTCTTATTATTAAAAAGATAGAGGTGATTGCAGCAGGTGGTTTTCACCCACATTAGGTTTCCACCTTATATGTTGTGTTCATATGTGTGATTTTCTGTTATGTTTTTACTGCACCTGGTTACTGTTTATATGATTATGATGCACTAATTAAAGATCAACATATGATGAATTAATTGAATCATAAGTTTATAGGATATACGCTAGTTGCCTTAAACATAGTTGCGTATACACGCAAGTTCCATTAACTGAAGTAGCATATATAAATCTAATTATGGAAATGAAAAATTATTGACTTGCTAATACTGATTCACCCCCCCTCTCAGTATTATTTCCAACATTTTGTAGATCTGATCAAGGGAACTACGGTTACGTTCTAATCCAGGGTTTATGGATGCTTCGGAATGTACATATATGTATTGTAACATTGAAAGGAACATAATGAAAAAAATCAATTTGGTAGCCTCGGTTTTGGGATCCAAGGGAAAATATCTTTGTATATTTTTTTGATGTGTTATGCTCTCGCCTTTGTTTCTTTTCTGATTTTCGAATTTGTATGTAGGTAATTTCTATACAGGGTTAAAACCTACATGTATCAAGCGCAACTTTCTTAGTGTAAGCTAGATGTGTGGTAATTACTATAATGTGACCTTTCGATCCAAATATTGTGAGATATGACATGAAAATAATGGAAATTTGGTCGGAAAGGCAATCAAAACTCATAATAACACATATGTGTTTGATGACTCCATAATAAGATGCTATCTAAGAAATAATAATGAAACTTGGTTATGGCATAGGATAATTGGTCATATGAATTTTAATAGTTTAATAATAATCAGTAAATTAGGAGTTGTGAGAGGATTTCCAAGATTGTCAAGGCTTGATAATTCAGTCTGCAAGTCATGTCAATTTGGTAAGCAAACTAGGACTCATTTCAAGGTAAAGCAATTCTTTTCATCTAGACTACTGCAACTAATTCACACATATATCTATGGTCCAACGAGAGCAAAAAGACCAAGAGGAGAGGTATTATATGCTGCTTATGGATGATTTTACCAAGGCCACTTAGATCACGCTCTTAAAAGAAAAATCAATAGCGCTTAAATATTTTAAGAAGTTTAAAGCTCAGGTAGAAAATTATATATATCTAAAGATCAAATGCTTAAGATTAGATAGAGGAGGAGAATACACTTCAATATAGTTTTAATAATTCCATGAAGATCATAGCATGAGACAATATTATGTGGCCATAACTCCATAGCAAAATGGAGTAGCTGAGATAAAGAATGAAACAATCCAGGAGATGGAACAAACTATGATGGATGAAGTTGAAGTACCTCACACCTTTTGGGGAGAAGCAGCACATGAAGTAGTGTACCTATCAAACAAAACACAACTTAGGCCTTATAGTGATAAAACTCCCTTTAAGTTGTGGAAGGGGAGACTTGCATCAGTAAAACAGTACAAGGTATTTGGGAGAAAATGATTTATCAAAAGGAATGATAAAAATATGGGAAAGTTTGATTCACGAGTTGATGAGGGTATATTTCTCGGGTACTCTGCTCGAAGTAAAGGATACAAATGCTACAATAAAAGGACAAAGAGAGTTGAGGAATGCATTTATGTAGTAGTGGATAAAATAGCTCCACAATCTAAGTCCTCCAAAGGAAAAATGAACTCATATGGAGAATTGAGTTCAGCCATCAGGTCCTAAGATCATGAACATGCAGAAGAAAATAATGAAGATGTATAAGTGAGCACAAATCCAAGGCCCAAAACACCGTCCAGGTATGTATAGAAAGAACATTCTGAGAGTCAAATCCTTGGAGATCAAAAACTTTGGTCTTTAGACTAGAAGGAAATTTGTTGGTAGTCCAAGTTGTGCAAATCTTGCTTGCTATCTCAGGTCAAGCCTAATAATATCAGTTAGGAAAGTAAGAACAAGTCCTGGGTGAGAGATGAATGAAGAACTTGATCAAGTTGAGAAGAATGATAATTGGGAGCTTGTTCTAAGACCCAAAAAGGAAAACATCATAGGAACAAAGTAGGTCTTCAAAAATAAGCTAAATGAGCAAGGTCAAGTAATTAGGAACAAGGCTCGACTAATCTGCAAAGGGTATGCCTAGATAGAGGGGAGATATTTTGAGGAAACATTTGCACTAGTAGTGTTATGCAGAATTTATGACTGTGGATAGAAGTGTCTTCCCTAGACCTAGTGGACTGGTCTAGAACAACAGAAATCAAAGAATATAAAGTTCCCCTTAAAGAAATTGAAGAATGGAAAGAGGCTTACTTGGGATTTATCACAAGCTCTTCTCTCCTCTCGGCTTGTAAGCTCCAATTGTAACTCTGATTTCTATAATTAGAACTTGCACATACAATCAACAGAAGCCAAATATCTACGAAATATATGTAGCATTATCCAATTACTCTATTCAATGGATCAAAAAAATTATTGAAATAAATGAATGTAAACATAACATAGCACATATAGGAAATGAGTGTACTCTTTATATTAATATGAATAGGAGAGATTTTACAACCAATAATAGTATCTGACCTTGTAGAGATCTCCCCAATTTTATTTCTCCTTCCTTGTCACAAAGCACACTTCAATATCACCCTAATGCATGAAGATGCTGGCTCTCTTAGATTCAAGACATCAACATGAGGGTATGATTAGTCTCCAAAAGTCAACCTTGATGTTGTAGATGGTTGTAAGTTTATAGGAGAGGGATGGTAATTTAGGAATTATTGTCCATTTACCAATATAGGTTTGAGATCCACTTAAGAGGGGAGGACGAGTTCAAGGGATAAGAGGTGATATATTCAAGGTAGGATCAGATAGGATTCAAACTTTGTATCCAAGGTAAATGGTTGATATAACTCCTAAAAGCTTCTTGAAGAGGAAGCTTCAGGATTCTTTTTAATTTTCTCAAATTTTTAGAATCAACATTCCCCCTGTAAGGGATAACCTGTTGTTGATGAGTGCTGGTGCAAAATGGAGCAACTTGTTGTTGAATGCAAGTCCCTAAAGGGATAGGGTGTGTTCGGCCTTAAAAGAACTAATTTGAAGTAGTTAGACCCAAAAACTCAAGGATTTGGAATATTCATGCTTAGGGATTTGTGTAGGGACGATGAAAAGGTGTTCACGGATGTGGATTGATTTGGTTTGTTGGCCTTTTGACCAAATGCGACAAAATGGCCTATAACAGATTTCCCCTTAAAGCGCAAAGTAAAAAATGATTGTTGATGACTGAAGTGCTTTACCTTGTGAGTAGTTTAGATCAAGAACAACTGGTCGAGACCATTATTTATTACAATACATTTCATCATTATATCTTTGTTGAGGGAGACATACCAATGCTCAACACATAAGCTAACATTACATGTATAATGATCAAGAAGTCATGTCCACTGATGTCAAGCTGTGGATCCATGATTGGATGATTGTTTTTATGATCATAGCCATCATGCTTTGTAATCATGTATTAATCCTGAAAGTGCAGCCTGGATGGATGGAACTAGCTCTAGGGTCTTCTATCTTGTTCACTCGATCGTCTAATATACGAGTCTAACCATGCGAATAAAGGAGTTTAAGTTTAACATGTAAGACACCATCTGATTACCGTCCAATGATGTAAGTCATTAACAGATGTGAAAGAAACCACCAATGATGTTAAAGACTCTCAAGTTACTACAGTAAAATATATATGGTGTGAATGAATGAGTTGCATTCAAACACCACACAAAATCTGTCGGTCGAAGGCCAATGATGAAAACTTATCACTGAGAGCAAGGAAGCTTTTCATTGATATACAATTCCCAAGCTATTGAAGGAAGAGTTTCTAGGTCAACTTTCTGGATAATGAACTGATGTCGATAGGAAGTGACCCATTGCAGAAGGGTTTTGATGTATTTCCCATCATTGACATGAAATGGGTATCATGATTTGACACAGAATAATGCTAATGTGGAACTAGTTCAGGAATGCTAGACATGGAATGAAGGCTTAAGAGTATCCTAGTATATATTAACTGAATCAATTCTCTTGAAATATCAGTAACACTGGGTGGAGTTTGCAACATTGACCCAAAACCAAAAGCGAAGGCTTTGATATGGTATTATGAACCAAAAGACAACATATTTCCCAACCCAACAACCACAAAGATGAGGTGGAGGAGTGTCACGTTCAGGAGCGATTCACTACCTTTAATAGGTGGAGTACCCTATTTTCGCAATTTTCCCAACCATTTCTGGTCAGTAACTCTTTATTTTTTAACAAGCTTGAGGAGGATAACATATGCTTGATTTCAAGTTCATCCTTCATATGAATCCATCTGAGTATTTTTACAAAACCTAAGAAGGAGTGGTTTAGTATCGTCATGTTCAACGAGTCCATCATTATTTGATGTTTTTACAAGTCTAGTGAAGATATAACTTGACTCCTTTTTCATTTTTAGAGAGTTTGAAAAAGAGGCAAAAAAGAAAACTCCAAAGGTTTCTTTTCGTAATTAGTCTCTCCCAGTCTGGAAAAGGGTTAAACTTATATTGAGTATACGTATTTTAATTTACTTTAACAATTTTGAGAAGACAAGTGCTCAACAATATTTTCATATTTTCGGAGTATGAAAAGAGATGAAAGAGGACTCTAGGGGATTCCTTTTTCGTAAGTTTATAGAGCTTGAAAAAAGTGATAAAAGTGTGTTCTCCGGTCAAAATGATTTCTTTCAATACAAACATCACTAAATCCATTAAAAAACTATAAACCTTCTCAAAACACCACCAAAGGATTAAAAATACCTATTTCATGATAAAATTGAATCATATTTAGGTCAAAACATTAAAATATTAATAAAATAATAATGAAAATGGCCATAAAATAGGCAAAAGGTAATTCATTTTTACCATTTCACATTTTACCTCTTGGTGAGTGAGTTCTAAGTGTTTTTTCCCCCAATATTCTGCAGCTGATTTAAACCAATCCGGTGGACCATTTTAAGTCCCGTAACTTCCAGGTAGGAGCTATAACATTCCTCTTTCTTTTCATGCATCTATTTTGTCATTCCATGCAATTGTTTCTATTTTTTTAGGGCCTTAGGGTTCTAATTTCTTTCCCTAGGTCCAACACACCCCCAGCATGTCAAAGGGGAACTAAACAGGCTGAAATTAAATTGGGGAGGGAGCTATAGTGTTTTGTTCCCCTTAGGGGGGTGTGCTAAGTGAAATTCCCATACTATTTTTTCTTGCTTCTCTCAAAATTTCTCTAGTTTTTTGCCTGAGGTTTTCCCTAATGATCCTTCTTGTAATGTTTTAGGTATCTACCAGAACAAAATGGCTTTAGTATGGAGAGAAAGAGAAGATGAGGAAAAATATTTAACTGTAGTTAATGATCCTACCACTATCCATCCTTTGAAAGATTGTGGGCTCTTGAAATTCTTTTGGCTTCTTGGTATGAGGCAACAGATGGAACTATTGAGGTATCTTATCCGAGCATAGGATGTTCATGCTTAGGCATTCATACTTGGTCTAAATTTGCTTTAAATATAGGTGGAAGATATATACTTCTTGACTGGTTTATTGAGGCGAGGTTCCCCCATCTCCTTATTTGATTTGAGGAGGGGTGGAGAGACGGTCAAGGATTACATTAGTGCACATTATGGACCGAGATCTTAGCCGACCAATGATGGTAAGATTGAGATCAAGGATGTGGTGTTACTTCCTCTAAGTACAATCATATGTATCATTTCTAGATTGGTTGGTAGTGTGACTCTACATTTTTCCAACAAATCTCATATGCAGTATGATCTAGAGTGTATGGAACCAACATTATTCAATTGGAGTGGGGGAGTGCTAGTAAATAGGAAGGAGCGATTGACCAAGGCAAAAGATGGACAGATGAATAAATTTGGCTATGGTTTGATCTTGATTTCTTTTGCCTTAGAGAGGATTCCATTTCTCAAGCTAGAACACATCTCACTCGAGCCCGTAGATTTGAGAATCCCACAGATGAGGAGGTGGGTGGATCTGATATCTAGACATGCATGTTCATCATCAATCAGTTTCACGATTGTGTTATTCAGATGGTTATGTATGAAACTCATTATGATAGAGGACTATCCATATGTAGTGATGGATTTCCATAGAGACCCAGAGATTTTTCTTCCTAATGGCAAGCGATGGGGAGTCATAGGTAAAACAAGTAACATTTTGACCATTTTTTTATTTTTAAGTTTTACAATTTTTTGTGATTTTTTATGTATCTGAGAATAAACTATTGATTTTTTCACATGTAGATATTGGGCCCATTCAACCTATGCGTTCTTCTTATCTTCATCGTGCAGGAGACCCATAGTAGGCACCAACAACAGTACAAGTTGTTGCTACAGGACAAGGGGTACTAAAAGATCTCAATGTGGTTGAGACCCTTGTAGAAGTTGAGAGTCACATGGAGGGGTTGGCCCACAACATAGCTAATACTACAGTCAAAGGGTTTCCTAGGAGACTGCAATGACATACTATTGGCGTTCCTTGGCATATCAGTCGATTATTGTGCAAGATGTCTCACATAGTGGCATGCTATCATGAGCATTATGATTAGTCTACTAGGAAGATTATAGCCATATTTTGGTTGCATGAATATTTTATACCATGTGGCCAAATATGTCTCAGGCACAAATTTTGTAAAACCAAACTTTGACACACACACACACACACACGAATATATAGATATATATCTATTGTCTGTGTTTCTTATGGTTCTATTATCTCATTCAATTAATGTGATTTGTATTGAATTTAATTTACATGTGTCACACATTTCTATCTAAAACATAATTATATAATGCATTTGTCAATGTGTTTAGATTTTTAGAAATGGGTTGATATTGGATGAAATCAAAGTATCTTTCCAGAAGGTGAACCCTCAAGAATATATGAAGCATAAGTGGACTCCTAGCTAAATGGACAATAGTCAACCATAGTACTACATGTTGTGAGTCGAGTCTACTAACTATATGCTGGATACCATGGGAAATAGCATCAAATAATAGTTCAATCATTGCGTTATACGTGGCAATGTTATTTATAGAGAGACCGATACAAATCCCTTGTAAATTCACTAACTTTCCATTTAGAGCATATATAGCCCATGTAGTGGAAGAAAGGTTATGAATACTACGACTAGCACCATAAACATAACCAACATATTAATGGAGGGATGCCAATATCTACAAACCAAATGTAAACAAGATTAACATAAACCGTAGGAAACTCCAAAGGCAACCCACTGCAAACATACTCAACACACCTATATACAACAAGTACATAGTGTAATTTGCAAAAACTTAAGCATAGTGTTTATTAAGGTACATCCCATTTCTAGGCTACACCAATGGAAATCCATCGAAATCAACAAGCTCATAAGCCCCTTTAGCAAGAACATGTTTGACAATGTATGGACCTAGCCACATTGGCTCGAACTTCCCCGATCCCAATTTATCATACTCTTGGTCATATAACAAGACAAGGTCTCCTTCCGGGAAGACATGGGCTTGACACTCTTGTCATATTTCACCTTGATACATTTCTTATAGGCTTCATTAGCCATTGCAAATTCACGTCAGGTTTCATCTAACTGCGTCAATTGTAAGAGACATCCCTCTTCCGTAGAAGTGGAAAGGAGGAGTTCAACGACAAGTTTAAGAGACAAAATTTCACATTCAATTCGAAGGATTTATTCCAGGACATAAACCAATTGGAAAAGTGTGAACCCAGTATTAGTCCTAACAAAAGTTTGATATGCCCATAAGGCAACATAAAGGATCAAATTTCAATCCAATTTATGGACCCCTATCATATGCTGAAGTATTTTTTTCGAGAGCTTTATTGATTGCCTCAACTTGCCCATTCACCTTAGGGTAGTAAGGAGCGAAACTCTCATGGGAGAGCCCCATCTTGGAATTCAGTTCAGACACCATGTTATTACGAAAATGTTTTCCATGGTCCATAATTATAGCTTATGGAACACCAAACTGTGAAATGACATGGTTGAAGAAAAAGAGAGCAACGCTTTTTCTGATATTAATGTATGTAGGCATTGCCTTGGCCCACTAGGTAAAATAGTCAACCACTATGATGATATATCCATGCCCCCTAGCTAAGCGAGGGTTACATGTCATGAAATCAATGCCCCATTTCACAAATAGTCCAACAGTGATAACATGATGCAAAGGGGCAGGCAAAGAATGCGTCTTACGATTGTATATATGGCACACATGACACTTTTGGATGGCAAGGATGCAATCGTGAAATATGGTAGGAAAAAAGTAACTAGCACACATGATCTTTTGCGCAGTGGCATAACTAGAGAAATGACCACGACATGCCCTAGAATGACATTCATTTAAGAATTTCTTGGCCTCCTCATGTATGAGGCACCTTCGAAAAACCATATTGATACCATGACGATAAAGGGTCTCGCCGATTATAGTATAGTTCTTGGCTTGATATCGAATACGTCACTGGTTGGAGCGAGAGGTATCATACCGGAAAGTGTGGTTATGGAGATATATGATAATGTCTCCATACCATGGGTCAGATGATGATATCAAGGACAACAACTCATCCGGAATATAATCACCAAACGTTGTTTCAGTTTCAGCAATGGGAAGGCCACAAATTAGCTCAATTAAAACTAAGGATTTCTTTGACTTGGATTTGATGGACTCCAAATAAAACTCTTGTAGGAAGAAAATCCACTTAGGGTACTTTCCCCCCAACAATTATCATGAAAAAATGTACATCATGGGGTTGCAATTGGAAGCAACCATAGTTTTGTGGAGCAGGCTGTAATGGCGAAACCTTTGGACAACTTGGATAACTACCAAAGCTAAATTTTTGAAATGAGTATAATTGACTTTGGTATCATTGAGATTTCAAATCAAGTAATAAATAGGATGTTCAATCCCTACATCATCCTCTTAGATTAATACCATTGCAATGGTAGTAACTGCAGTGGCAAGGTACAGGAAATCATTGTGTTGGTAAGCTGGGGAATATAAAAGGAATGCTTGAATCAGAACATCCTTCAACGCATCAAACACCTTTTGAGAAGTGTCATCCCAATGGAAGGAACCCCTTTCTTTAAAAAGTGAGTAAATCCTTTGGCTAGTTCCGCATAGTTGGGAACGAATCTCCGAAGAAAGTTATTCTTCCCTTGGAAACGTTGAAACTAGAGGAGGGAATAAGGAACAAGAAGATCAACGATCACCTGTACTTTCAATGGGTCGATATGAATTCCATGCTTCGATACAATGAAAAAGAGAAGTTGACCGGAACTTATGTAAAACACACACTTTTGTGGACTAAGGAAAACGTTTCAATATCTACAGTGTAACAATATGGCCCTGAGATGCATCGGGTGATCAGCCCGATGTTTTGAGTGAGCAAGAAAATTGTTCAAATATGGTTGCAAAATATTTTTGATGATACGAAAGGCATAATTCATTTCCCTCTAAAATGTAGCCCCAACATTCTTCAATTTCAAAGAGAGATTTCCATAAGCAAATGTGCCCCAGGGATAAATAAACACAGTCTTATGTTGGTCCATGAGGAGAATGTTGATATGATTATATCCAAAGAAGCCATCCATAAATGAAAATATCTCACAACCAACACAATCATCAACAATCTGGTCAATGATCGGGGTAGGATAATTTTCCTTAGGACAAGCATGATTTATGTCTCGATAATCGACACACACACAAATTTTCCCCTATTTCTTCATGACAGGAACAATATTTGACACCCAATTAGTTAAAGGTACTCGGTAGATGAAACTAGCACATAGAGGTTTTTAAAATTTAGCTTTAATAGTGGCATCTTTATTGGGATGGACTATACAGAGGCGTTGTCGAATTGGTTTAGCATTAGGATAAGTCTTAATTTCATGCAATTTTTTTTTTTTTTTTTTTTTCAGATTGATACCTGACATCTCCTTGTAAGACCAGGTGAAAACGTCTCTAAACTCCAGGAATAAGGCTTTATAGGTCTTAATCTCATCGGGAGAGAAAGACACACCGATATGTATATTCTCAACAATACCAGGTTTGATAAAAATATCAAGAGGGGTAATGTCTTCGATATTTGACAAGTTCTTCTCAAAATCGACATCGTGAATGGATACTGAATTTGTAGACGACTTGACAATATTGGGTTGATATAATTCACTAATATTATCCTTGTAGGAATTTGGCAAGGAGGAACTATGATGATGATCATCCCATGACACATCATTTGGCATCATGATCTCCATGTTGCTCTCATTGGTAGAAAACGTAGGAGTGAAAGGATCAGAGGATGTACCATAATCTAAGGAATAATCTACCCAATTGATCAAAGAGGATGGATCTAAATAAGCAGCAAAAGTCAAGTAGACGACTTCATAGTCGAGCTTAATGGGGTTAAGTGACATATGATTACCAAAACTGTTGAGATATGAGATTCATCTGGCACTACCCAAGGATCAACTAGAGTAGTACAAGAAGATATTAATATAGGAAACTGAGGTAATTTTGTATGGAAGTGAAGGAGGAGGAAGCGAAAAGGTTCCCATGAGAGAGGAATCCTTAAGGAATCCAACCCCAACATGTTGATACGGGTGTGGGTTTTCCCAAATGAGAGGGATGCTTCTAGTAATTGAAGGATTAGTGGAAAAGAAAGTGAGATGATCAATGGCTATGATACCACCTTTGTGAGGAAAAGCAATCATTCTAAAATATGTCGAAACAACCACATCCATGGCATAAAACCACGTACAACCTAATGGAATATTGTAACCTAGTGGCCATTTATGAACCCCGAATTGGGTAACTTATTGGGCTCATTTTGCCTAATTGTCCTTGTTCAATCCTCCATTTTTCATAGATTATGCATTTTTTTTTAGTATGTTTATGTTATTTGAACGAATAAGGGTGGTCACTCTACCAAGGAGGCTAATACGTGGTTATTTCAGGTTTTTTGGACAAATTTTGGAGCAAAACCAAGCAATTATGGGCCAGGTGACAGCCAAGCTTGATGTGAGGATTCGTAGGGGGGTTGTCTCTGGAATTAAATGGCCATTCCTTGAAATCTCCACCCTCAACTCCGAGCTCAACAAGCCACCAAAACGAATCCTAAAGGCAGCCAAGCAGCTTTGGGAAGAGTGACTGTTTACTAGCAGTAGGAACAACTGAGTCCCTTGAATTTAGGAGGGCTGCTAGGCCCCTCGTAGTGTATAAATAGGAAGGCCTCAGCCTTTGTAGTTTACTTTTGGAACTGTTGGTATTTGCACTATAGTGTTGTCATTTTCTCAACTCGTTTTCTTGTATCTACTTCTGTATAACTTTCTTGTGATGATTATTTTTGAGTAATGAAAAGCAGCTTTACTTGGCATCAGACCTGAGCTCTTTATAGGAGCTGGCAGCTCTTGGGGTTGGGCCCAACCTGAGTGCCAAGGCCTCCTTTATGTATTGTTATTTGTTCTTGATGTATTTGCACAAACATTTCTGTTAAGTAGATTAAATCTTGCTGATTAACTAAGTCACTGTTGATGATTAGAAAGATTTTTGATGTTCAGATTGAGTTGATAGGTTATTATCAAGGAAAAGCTTCAGAAAAGGGCCATCAACCACCTCTGATTTCACCTCTCCCTCAATGGGATCAGGAGCTGGGATCAAGGTGACCATGCTGGCCACAAAAACACTGACTTTGCTTTGCCATGCAATCATTAGTGTTTGATTTTCATTTGCAGAAGTTGGTTACATGTTCAGATTATTGAATGCTTCGTTGCATAGTTGGTATACATGGTTTCATTGCAATTAAAACTTCTGTTCATTCTCTTTACTATTAGCTAGATCAGATTAGGTCAACGTAACTACGTCCTTGATCTTATAAGTCTTCGTTGGTTCAGTTGGAAAAACAACTTGTAGAGCACCTATACCACTTCTCTATCTGCCCATACTCCATCAGGCCCATTTGATCCATCCCCTAACTTGGATTCTTGCCTCACGTTTTCCATTTTCTCACATAACCCTAATTTTTGTGCAACATTGCTTCAGTCCTCCTTGAACAAATCCAGCCATCTACAACTTTCCTCAACTCCATCCACCAAGTCCTCGACCACCTCAAACCCTTATCCTACCTCCATACTCACTCCTTCACCTTTCTCTCTCCATCCCTCCTCCAAAATCACATTTCTAAACAACATGTAGAAAATCACAGACATCCTGTAGAAAATTACAGACATCCTGTAGAACCCCTGCGGACTTCCTATAGAGGCTCACGAATGAGGTTTCTTGATAGCCAAACTCTGTGAAACTATCTGGAAGGGTGTTAGGGACCCATTAGGCCCTCTCTGAACCTTCCCAACCTCCTCCAAGCATTTCCTCTCGGCAATCCACCTCTGCACAGTCAAAAATAGTTAAATCGCATGCATGATAATTCTGGCAACTTATTCAAAAATACAAAAAGATGTTTTTTCAGATGTTACTATAGAAGTAGCTTAAATACATGAATTTTACCTTCCTAGAAGTCAATGGCATCTCTTTTAGTAGCTTGCATCCTCTTTCTTACATGAGTAGGGCTAGCTGGTAAAATTAGGGTCTGCTAGGGTTTACGTTTCCTTTCAGCTTTCCAGTTTCTTTCTGCAAGTAGATCAACCTTCTTTGAGTTAGCTTTCGCCCAACAGTTAAAAATCTTATTCTCAAAGCTCATAGAAGTTGGCTTAAGCTCCTAGCGGACTTGTGCCAGCTGACCAAGTGGCAGCTGCGGCAAGAGCTAGTACTTGTGCATACAGCACCGATGCTTCCAAGTTTGTTACAAACTATCGGGTTGATAAAAGTAAAGAAAGGAGTCCCAGGAGTTGCAACAGTATTGCTGCAATACTGGAACCCACCATTCTTTTTGGCGCCGTTGCCGGGGAGGCGTCAGAGTATTTGTGATTGCTGCTTTTCTTCTATTTTCCTACTCTAACCTTCTGCTAAGTAGTTTATTTCAGTTCTATTCTATAATTTCACTTCTGCAAAGGTAAAATAGACATTTCCTGCTTTCATAGATTAGCCTTTCAATTCCGCAATTTCAATTCTGCAAGCGTAGTCTAGCATTTCATTCTCGCAATTTGATTTCAGCAAAATAGATTAGTCCTTTCTTGCTTTCATTTCAATTCCGCATTTTCATTTCCGCAAGATAGATTTTAGTTAGTTGCAATTCCATCTGTTTCAGTTTTGCAGGTACAAGCAGAAAAAAGCAAAAGCAACCAAAAATATTTTCATGCCTCGTAGGAACAGAGATAATACTAGAAAATTCCTACCCAACACCCCTACCACTTCACTGAGTCACCCTTCTCTCTTCTTGGGTGGCAGTGACCCAGAAGAACCTATAGGTGAACCTCCTGAGATATACGAAGATCGTATAATAGAAGAAGAGCAAGAAAACATTCCTTTTGAGACCATGGCTACAAACAGAAAAGGTAGAGACGATGACGAGAGAATAGAAGGTACCTTCCCCATCCGAGAGACCAACGGCGACATGAAGATGAAGAACATAAGTCCCTCAGCCTTACCTCATTTCCATGGATTGACCATTGAAGACCCTGATACCTTCCTGTTTGAGTTTGTTGTCCTTTGTCGAACTTATGACTATGCAGAAGACGAGCAAAAGTTGAAACTCTTTCCCTCTACCCTCAAGGATGTAGCATTACGCTGGTTCATGGGGTTACCTGGAAACAGTATCACCACTTGGGCTCAGATGCAGCAAGCCTTTAACAACAAATACCGGGATTACTGTAGGTCAAAGGAAACAAAGGGAGAAATCTTTCGAATGACCATGGGAAATGATGAGTCTTTAGAAGACTACGAGGAAAGGTTCCAACTCAGCTATAAATGGGCCAGGTGCACACTTGACCCTGAATCTCTAAAGTTGGTTCTGCTCCGAGGAGTCCCTGAAGACCTTCTAGATACCTTTCACATGCTAGCTGGAGGAGACATCTACTAACTACCTTATGAGGATATAAAGACTGCGTTTAGAAACCACTCTAGGGTAGCCCGGAAAAGAGGTAGGGGGAATCCACTTTCAGCTAGTACTACCTTCTCCAAGCATGAGTTTGCTAATCAGATGGAAGACCTCAAAAGTGAGATGAGACAGACCATTGCCATGCAACTTGATACTTTCTGAATCCAACAAAAGAAAGAGGAATCTGAGAGGGCTTTGGCCATTTTTTGTCCTAGATGTACAAGGAAGCACCCTAAGAACGAGTGTCCATTGCACTCAGTAGAGGTATGTTTCGTTTGTGAGGAAAACCACCCCACAAACCAATGCCCAACCTTGCCTGGATTTAAAGCCATGTACCAAGGGACTGAGGCAACCACTGAACCTCTCTACTTCCTCAACCAAAGGAGGCTGCATGGGCCCAGACCTTACCAGCAGGGGATGCAAGGGACATCCCAAGCTTATTATAGCCCCAACCAATCTGCTCACATACCTTCTTGGGGTCCCCCTGCTCATCCTTCTTGGTCTGAACCTCCTCCAAGGTCTTATCCACCTCAATACCATACTCAACCCACTACTCATTCGTTTCACTCACATGTCCAGCCACAACCTTAGTGGAATGCACCTCAACCGGGGTGGAGGCCCCAATACAAATCTCCTCCCGTCATTTTGCCTCCACCACCGGCTCAGCCACAACCATTACCTCCTGCTCCTCCAAGACCACCCCAGATGCCTGCTCAACCGAACCCGAACCCCAACAACCGACATGCCTAGCAGATATACACTGGGGAGACAACATGCCCTACTTATGCTGTGGAGATCCAGGAGATCAACTTGTGATCCGGGAAGACCTTTCCAGATTGCCAACCTCCTCCCACAGAGGACGAGGAAGAGAAACAGGAAAGTGAACCCAAAGCCATTCCACCCTTTCCTGAGCGACTAACAGTAACCACACAACCAAACCCAGAGGAGACTGAACTTCTAGGAGAACTTAAACAGTTGTGTGTGAAAATACCACTTCTCTAGGCCATAAAAGATGTACCGATATACAACAAATTGATTAACGAGAAGTGTTTCAGGCACCCAGGCAGGCGAAAGAGAGATGCCTCGACTATCAATGTCATAGGACAATTGTCCGATGTAATGTTGGGGCATGTAATTTGGCCAAAGTATTTAGACCCTGGGAGTCCTGTAGTTGATGTCCACATCAATGGCACTATAATTCCCCATACCTTGATCGATTTAGGGGCTGCCATTAATGTGATGACCAGGGACACCATGCTTAAACTCGACCTTCAGAGTTCCTTAAGGAATACCTCGACAGTCCTTCAGTTGGCAGATCACTCCACCGTGACTCCCGAAGGGATTGTGGAAGATGTCTTGGTCTCTGTTGACTCTTGGGAGTACCTTGCGGACTTCTTGGTCCTTCAGCCAAAGGCAAAGCTCACTGGATACCCCCTCATTTTGGGAAGGCCTTGGTTAGCCACTGCGGATGCTTACATCAGTTGTCGAGCTGGAAGCATGACCATCAAGAATGGGCCCATGTCCAAGCAGCTAGTCCTATATCCTCCTGCCCAACCTCTGCTAGAACATGACTTACCACTCTGGTTGGAAGAAGGAGATGAGGATGAGGTCTACTCTGCACCATTGTGCACAGTAGAAACCGCTAGGGGAGGCCCTCAAACCGAGGATGATTTGATTGAGACTTTGATTCAAAATCCAAATCCCAGTGCACTGTCCTTGGAGGAATTGGTGGAAGATACCCAAGCCAGCGCATTAGTGGACCTCTGTGTGACTGATCCGACCTCTCCCAGAGTTAAGAATGTGTAGTTTGGTCCTAAAAGAACTTTAAAGATAAGCTCCTCCCTATCTCCCTCCCAGGAGAAGTAGTTGTGTAGTTTACTGAACAATCATTTAGATGCTTTCGCTTGGAGCTATAAGGAGATGAAAGGAGTCCATCCTTTGGTCTGTACCCATCACATTTACATTAAAGAAGATTGTAAACCAGTCAGGCAGCCTCAGAGGAGAATGAATCCAGCCCTTAAATACATTGTCAAAGAAGAATTGCAAAAATTATTGGATGCAGGATTCATCTACCCTATCTCCGATAGTGAGTGGGTCTCACCTCTAGTGTTTGTGCCCAAGAAGAACGGGAAGTGGAGAATCTGTGTAGATTACTGAGAACTTAACAAAGCCACCAAGAAAGACCATTTCCCTTTGCCTTTCATAGATCAAGTGTTGGATGGACTGGCAGGGAAGAAGTTCTTCTCTTTCCTAGATGGGTTCAGCGGGTATAACCAGATCCAAATAAGCCCGAAGGACCAAGATAAAACCACCTTCACTTGTCCATGGGGTACCTTTGCCTACTGAGTCCTTCCCTTTGGGCTACGCAACGCTCCTGCCACTTTCTAGAGAGCAGTATTGAGCATATTTTCCGAGTTGGTCCATGATTCGGTAGAAATCTATATGGATGACTTTACTCCTTATGGGTCCAACTTCCAAGAGGCATTGACTAATCTGGGAAAAGTTCTAATCAAATGCATTGAGATGAACCTGTCCCTCAGTCCCGAAAAATGTGAATTCTTGATGACTGAAGGGACCGTGCTAGGACATACCATTTCTCGGCAAGGATTACAAGTGGATCCTAACAAAATTGCTATCATCCAAAAGGTCCCACCTCCTCAAAAGGTAAGAGATGTTCGGAGTTTCCTAGGCTTAGTAGGATATTATCGAAGATTCATTAAAGACTTCAGTAAGCTAGCCTCGCCATTGTTTGGCCTCTTAGGGAAAGATGTTGAGTTCAAATGGACTGATGATTGTCAGGGGGCTCTGGATGAGTTGAAAGATAAGCTGGTGTCTGCCCTGATCTTGAGAGGTCCAAACTGGGCCCTACCTTTCCACATCCACACTGATGCCTCGAACAAAGCCATAGGGGCAGCCTTAGGACAAGTTGAGGAGAAAATACCATATTCCATATACCTCATCAGCAAAAACCTGTCCAAGGCAGAAATGAACTATACTGTAACCGAGAAAGAGTTCCTGGCTATAGTCCATTCCCTAAACAAGTTCAGACACTACATCACTGGTTATCAAACATTTGTACACATTGATCATGCTGCGATTAGATATTTAATGAATAAGCCTGATGTAAATGCTCGTATCATTAGATGGTTACTTTTGTTGCAGTAATTTGATTTGACTATTGTTGACAAGCCAGGTAAGGAAAATTTTGTTGCTGACTTCTTGTCTAGATTGGATTTGCCTGCAGGTGAAGAAGGAACAGTGGATGACCAGATGCCAAATGAACATCTTTTTGCTATCTCAGTACTCTCTCCATGGTTTGCTGATATAGAAAATTACTTGGTCTCAGCACAGTTCCCTCCGCACCTATCCTCAAAGGAGAAGAGCATAATTGTAAGGAAGAGTGCCCCGTTCACTTGGATCGGGGGCAACCTGTTTAAACTTGGCCCAAATCAGATCTTGAGGCATTGTGTTAGGGAGGAGGAAGTCTTTGACATCCTCCTAACCTGTCATGATGGACCTTGTGGAGGCCACTTTGCAGCAAAAAGGACTGCCTTCAAAATTCTATAGGCATGCTACTATTGGCCTACTCTTCATCGAGATGTTAGAAGATACATCATCCAGTTTGACTGATGTCAGAGGATGGGGAAACCAACTCCAAGGGATGAAATGCCTCTCCAACCTCAAGTGACCTTCGAGCCATTTGAGAAGTGGGGCATGGACTTTGTGTGCACCAACTATCTGACAAAGTGGGCAGAAATAAAGGCAATCAAAGCAGCGACAGAAGAAAATGTGGCTGAGTTTTTGAGGGAAAATATCTTCTACAAGTTTGGCTACCCAAGAGAGTTAGTCACCGATCAAGGAAGCCAGTTCACCTCCAACCTGATTGAAGACTTGCTTTCTCATCACAATATCAAGCACAGGATTTCCACCCCATATCATCCTCAAGCAAATGGGTAGATGGAAGTCACTAATAGAGCATTGGAAGGGATTTTGACTAAGGTGGTGAGCAGAAACAGAAAGGATTGGGCAGATCGCCTGGTTGAGACCACCTAGGCCTACAACACCACTTGGAAGACTACAACGGGTTTCATACCTTATGAGCTGGTCTACGGAAGAAAGCTTTGCTGTCAATAGAGTTTGAGTACAACACATTGAGGGTGGCAGCTCAGCCGGACCTAGATCTCATCCATGCTCAACGAGAAAGATTATTGCAGCTGAATAGATTAGATGAACACAGAATGCAAGCCCTCCTCCATTCAGAAGTAGTTCAACTCCAGAGGAAGATATGGCAGGACCGACACCTTAATGAAAAGCAATTCCAGCCGGGAGATTAGGAGCTGCTGTATGACTCAAGATACAAGGATTTCAAAGGAATGCTGAGGACAAGATGGTTAGGACCATATACAGTGGAGAAATGCAATGACAATGGTTCAATCCTTATCAGGACCATTGATGAGGAAGCCATCCCCATGCTTGTCAATGGGCATCGATTGAAAATCTGCAGGAAACCCCTTTCGAGGCAGGAGTTCATTGACACTTTGGAAAAATCAGTGCTGGTAGTGGAGCAGGGTTCTGCCTCTATTCCACCCACACCTTGAGCATAAAAATAAAAAATAAAGAAAAAAAAAAAAAAAAAAAAGAGAGAAAAAAGGGAATAAAAAAGATACCTGGGTGAAAACCTCTCTGAGGTGCCCAGGGCAGACAGTGAGGGTGAAAACCTCATGGAGGCGCCCCAGCTGTCTCTCAGAAAATAAAGAAATGGAATAAAAAAGATCCTTGGGTGAAAACCTCTCTGAGGCGCCTAGGGTAGATAGTGGGGGTGAAAACCTCATGGAGGCGCTCTTGCTGTCTCTCTCTCAAAAAAAAAAAAAAAAAAGGAAAAGAAAAAGGTCTAATCTCTGGAATTATTGCAGGTTGCAGGGAATACAATGCAAATAAAGAAGGTCACGCAAAACGAGGACAGGGGTCCATACCAAGCTACCAGACATCCTCACAGACACTCCCTCCATGGCCACTCACTTTTTCCAGGATTTGAACACATTCGGGTCAAGATTCAACCTCCTACAGGAAGTTCTGAGCTTTCTACAAGAAGTTTTGGGGCTTTCTACAAGAAGTTCTGCATTTCTACAGGAAACATCATGTAGAGCCTTCGGGCATGCCAAAATTGATTCTGGAAAGGGATTTAAAGCTTGAAGTCTGTTGATGAGGCCTGCAGCCACCCCTCTCTTCCATCCATCACCGGTTTCATCTCTTTCCACCGCCATTGCAACAATCTGGTTATGTATTCCTGCACAGTCATACAAAGAGTCCTGTTTTCCTCAGATTGAATTTTTTTTCCCAAGTGACAAATCAAGCACACAAAGGCTCGCACACTCTACCTGTCAAAGCTCCATCAGGACCCTTCATCTGTGAATACAACCTTGCTTGTTTCAGCATGCATCCCAGGAGGAGAAGCAACTACAGGATGTCCTACAGGAATCTTGTAGCAGCTGATCCATCTGGAGCACATACTATGGAGTCAATAGCAGCTGAAATCGACACAGGGGACATGTAACAAGCTCCGCTTGGACGTGAACACCTCCTCAACAACTGAAATCAGACGAAGCCTGTGCATGCAACGTTTACAACCAGAGGATTGGGTCCCGAAGCCGTGCATACAACATCAGCCAATGAAAGAAGGAGTTCCAGTGCCTGTGCACGAAGCAACAGCGAGAAAAGCCATTGTTCCACGTCCAGAAGCCTGCAGGACACATCCATGGCCACACAGGTAAGTGTCTAACTTTATTCGTCAAATTGCATAGACTATACTCTGAAAACTACATGTCTGTGAAATGGTGAAAATTGAACGAATTTGGTGGCCAGTCAACTGGCCACCCACAGTCAGTCGAATGGCCTCATCGGATACGAACGAGCTCAGTTACGCCAAAGAGACGTGCAGCCGACACGTGGGAAGTGTCCAGTCGGGGAGAATCAGCAGATTGGCAGTAATGGTGGCGGTTAATGGCAGAGAAAGGAAATGGCGGTCAGAGACACGCTGAGGCATGATGGCCGTGACGTTGGCTAACAGATCAGCCTAGACACCTCACCCCCTCGCCATGAATTCCGCCGTAATTCAAAATTGCTCGGCCAAAGAACTCATGTTGAACCGATGTCATTTACACTTGCAACCGTTTTTAGCAAAGTACGCATCCTCCTCCTTTGTAGTTTGTTAGCTTGAGCTTCTCGGCCCATTTCAAAATCCTCCCACATCCCAGGCTCGTTCAGAAGCGCCGTGACAACCTCCAGAACCTAGCAAAGCTCTCTACAGGAAACACGGCAAGCCTCCCGGAGCAGAGAAACTTGGACTTTCTGCGTCGAAATTGGAGTTTCGAAGAGAGGTAGGCTTGAAAACACCATTCCCATGCATGATATTTCGAAAGGTGGTGAATTAAACTGTCTGGAGTAGGAGAATTAGAAGCAAGTCTGCCTATGGGTCAAGAATAGTAGTTTGCCTGTGTGATACACAGAATTTTTCGGTTGGTTCTGCGTCAAGTTCTCCTCCACAGTTCTTGTTAAGAAGTTCCTTCCATAGAAATGATAAAACACTGTGAGGGCTAACTTGTGCATGAAGAATGTGACTTTTATGTGGTTGGGGATGAAAATTAAGCTCTACACTCTATCTGTGGGAGCCTAATTCCCTTTTGACAGTCGAGTTGAGGGCAGTAACAAAATTATAACCAGGGAATTGGTGCGAAGTGAAATATAAACACCTGAGGGATATTGTATTCAAAGTTCTGGGGAGGAAACCATACACAGAATTCCCCTTTTGATCAGAGCACAAGCCAAAACAAAGCATTCTCACCATGTCAGGAGGGTTTATCAGAAAAGAACCCTCAGATTCCAGGAAATTGCGAGAAACTCCCGAGGTGGTAGACCTATTTACCTGTGCCAATTGGATGACCTTCTGTGACAGAATTCAAGGTCATGATGATGAGGTAACAGAAGAGTTCTTAATGTCCCTGCAGCCTAAATCCAAGACACTGGCCACTGTAAATTTCATAGGGTTGACCTTAAAGCTTACCCCACAACTCATTAGTTGAGTCACTGATCTGCCATTGGGGATACCCTGGAACAAAGAGTAGAGGGCATTAGGCCAAAAAGCCAAGAAAGAATTCTTCCTACCAGAGGAACAATTTTCAGAAGATAAAAATGGGGTTTGGAGAGCCAGCCTACACCCTTTTTGGAGTGAGTTTAGCCTTCATATCATGAAATACATTACCTGTGAGGGGCGGTTTAGTATCGTTTACGGTTACCACTTCCGGTTGCTAAGTGAACTCAGACATAGGATGAATTTACCCCCAGAACAAAAGTTAAGCATCCCCTATTTCCTCCTACAATCATTAATTGAGTGTGGCACAAAATTGAAGGAAGAGACACCGGACCAGCTGGCCCATCATGAGCTTATCAAGCTTCTAGTGGAAGATGCCCTCCATACCTACACTGTCCCTCTCTCCTGGGAGATTTTCCACAATATGTCCAAGGATGATGATATTCGAATTCTGGCCGAGGAACTCACTTCATCCAGCAGTGAGGAAAGGGAACATATTGAGGCAGAAGAAAAGGCCAAGGGTAAGGAAACCCAGGACAGACCACCACAGAAGGAACAAGAAGAGGAACGAGGGAAAGTCCAAGCTGTTGAGGCCAAAACTGTGGGTGGAATAAAGGCACAAACACCAAGGGAGAAACGAGTGAAAATCAGGGCAGAGAGGACTGAAAAAGTCCAAGCAAGTGAGGGCACACCTAAGGCAACCACAGCAAAATTAAAAGAGAAGGCACCCCCAGCCAAGCAGGCCAAACCAGTGAAAATTGTTTCTATAGGAAGCTAGAAGACTGTTTCTATAGGAAGCCAGAAAACCGTTTCTACAGGAAGCCAGAAAACAGTCAGCACGGGACTTTCTATAGGAAGTCTGGAAAAAGGGCAACAGAAGGAAAAATCGCCTGAGATTTTAGCTAGGGAGGCAATAGTTGTGTTGGCCACCCTAAGCACATCTCCAAAGCAGAAAGAGAAGCGGAAGAGGGAGCCTTCCATCTATTTTAAGGCAAGAAGGAGCGTGAGGATAAACACTGGCAGACCCCAGCCACCGTCAAAAGAACCAATCACAATTGTGGACACCCCAGCTACACAAAAGGAGAGGTCTCCCTCCAACGCATCCATCACTTATGAACGGGGAAGCCCGAGGACATCCACCTGGAGAGAAAGAAGGAAATGTTGGACACAAAGGCCTCTCTACAAGATGCTGAGACTATTCTACAGGAAACACTGGCTAGGCTAAAGGAGACTGAAGAAATGGAAGGTGAGGCAGCTAAATCACCACAGGAGGAAGAAAAGGTGGAGAACATCGTGGAACCTAGCCCCCAACCCAGCTTTGGCTCCTACTATAACTTCTTAGAGGCCAGAAAGATCATTCCTCAAAAATTCACAGTGCCACTTTTCCTTGCACTAGAAGAAGAGAGAGTGATGACCCACACTTGGATGAAGATCGCTAAGTCCAAGGGTGTGGTAGATATAGGTCCTCTGGAGGAACAACTCAAAGAAACAAGAAGGGAATTGGCTCTGGTACGACATGTGGAGAGTAGCCAGCGGGTCAAGCTACAGGAAGAAAATGAGCTGCTTAGATAGCAGCTACAGTTACAGGGATAGAGGAAGGAAGACAGGCCTCACATCTTGGGAGAACAACAGCAACAGGAGGAGCCCACAACAGCCAAAGATACCACTGATGAATAGTAGAGAAGGGAAGGGATGCAGGCTGAAATTGAGACACTGAATCGACAGCTACAGGAAAAAGAATTGCAAGCAGGCCTGGAGATACAGTCTCTGAAACAGCAGGTACAAGAAAAGGAGGCCCAACTGGCCTGCATGGCTAGCTGGGCAATGGAAGCTCTGCAGTGTAGGCAACCTGCCAAATCCTATGCCCTATACCTCAAGGATCAATGGTTACAGTTTCAAATCAACACCTTGGCCCAAAGGTGCATCACCCCATTCCAAAATTATCATCAGTTTGTAGCTCTATGTGGCAATATTCCATCAGAGAATAGGGCCAAATTATCAGAGTTCTACTTGCACAACTTCACCCTTCCGAACATGAATGCATGGGATCCCAACACTGTGATAGGAGATGTCCAACTTATGGACATGGCCTCTTGGATGAGTCATGAGGAGAAGAGAGCAGCAGAGGTACGCAACATCATAGGTAGAGAACTCAGTGAGCCACTAATGATTAGAGCAGAGCCGGATGAACCCTCAGCAGTGATAAGCACCCACCAGAACTTGGCCAACAGCCCTCAGGATCTACCTGAATACATTGAGCAACAGGCTCGAGCTATTGCCCACTTTGCGGACATGGAGAGATTGTTGGGATAAAACTGCCTGCATGCCTGCACAAGGTGGTGGAACACACTGCCTCATAGCTTGAAGATAAAGGAATACCACTCTCCCACCAGGATGAGGGAAGCCTTGGCAAGGGTACCTCTCTACAAACAGTTGATGCAGAATCTGCAGGCCAATTGGATTGGCCTGAAATTCAGTCCTCCTTTGCTTTTGGGATTGCTAGAAGGAGTTAAGGAAGAGGAGGAAGGTAGACAATGGGAGGAAGTGGAAAGGAAAGCAGGATTCCACGACCGGGAAGAGGATATCACCGCGGAGGCCTGGGACGTGAGGGAAGCAGTCAAAGCCATACAGGATGATGAGTTGGACTAGTTGCTCAGAGGATGAGCAACCCATTTAGCAGGGGGGTGATGATGAGCCCCGAATTGGGTAACTTATTGGGCTCATTTTGCCTAATTGTCCTTGTTCAATCCTCCATTTTTCATAGATTATGCATGTTTTTTTAGTATGTTTATGTTATTTGAACGAATAAGGGTGGTCACTCTACCAAGGAGGCTAATACGTGGTTATTTTAGGTTTTTTGGACAAATTTTGGAGCAAAACCAAGCAATTATGGGCCAGGTGACAGCCAAGCTTGAGGTGAGGATTCATAGGGGGGTTGTCTCTGGCATTAAATGGCCCTTCCTCGAAATCTCCACCCTCAACTCCGAGCTCAATAGGCCACCAAAACGAATCCTAAAGGCAGCCAAGCAGCTTTGGGAAGAGTGACTGTTTACTAGCAGTTGGAACAGCCGAGTCCCTTGAATTTAGGAGGGCTGCTAGGCCCCTCGTAGTGTATAAATAGGAAGGCCTCAGCCTTCATAGTTTACTTTTGGAACTGTTGGTATTTGCACTATAGTGTTGTCATTTTCTCAGCTCGTTTTCTTGTATCTACTGTTGTATAACTTTCTTGTGATGATTATTTTTTAGTAATGAAAAGCAGCTTTACTTGGCATCAGATCTGAGTTCTTTATAGGAGCCAACAGCTCTTGGGGTTGGGCCCAACCCGAGTGCCAAGGCCTCCTTTATGTATTGTTATTTGTTCTTGATGTATTTGCACAATCATTTCTGTTAAGTAGATTAAATCTTGCTAATTAACTAAGTCATTGTTGATGATTAGAAAGACTTTTTATGTTCAGATTGAGTTGATATGTTATTAACAGGGAAAAGCTTCAGAAAAGGGCCATCAAGCACCTCTGATTTCACCTCTCCCTCAGTGGGATCAGGAGCTGGGATCAAGGTGACCTTGCTGCCCACAAAAACACTGACTTTGCTTTGCCATGCAATCATTAGTGTTTGATTTTCATTTGCAGAAGTTGGTTACATGTTCAGATTATTGAATGCTTCGTTGCATAGTTGGTATACATGGTTTCATTGCAATTAAAACTTCTGTTCATTCTCTTTACTGTTAGCTGGATCAGATTAGGTCAATGTAACTAGGTCCCTGATCTTATAAGTTTTCGTTGGTTCAATTGGAAAAACAACTTGCAGAGCACCTGTACCACTTCTCTATCTGCCCATACTCCATTAGACCCATCTGCTCCATCCCCTAACTCGGATTCTTGCGTCATGTTTGTCATTTGCTCACATAACCCTAATTTTTGTGCAACATTGCTTCAATCCTCCTTGAACAAATCCAGTGATCTACATCTTTCCTCAAACCCATCCACCAAGTCTTGGACTGCCTCAAACCCTTATCCTACCTCCATACTCACTCCTTCACCTTTCTCTCTCCATCCATCCTCCAAAATCCCATTTCTGAACAACCTGTAGAAAATCACAGACATCCTGTAGAAAATTACAAACATCCTGTAGAACCCCTGCAGACTTCTTGTAGAGGCTCACGAATGAGGTTTCTTGATAGCCAAACTCTGTGAAACTCTCTGTAAGGGTGTTAGGGACCCCTTAGGCCCTCTCTGAACCTTCTTGACCTCCTACAAGCATTTCCTCTCGCTAATCCACCTCTGCACAGTCAAAAACAGTTAAATTGCATGCATGATAATTCTGGAAACTTATTCAAAAATACAAAAAGATGGTTTTTCAGATGTTACTGTAGAAGTAGCTTAAATACATGTATTTTACCTTCCTAGAAGTCAATGGCATCTCTTTCAGTAGCTTGCATCCTCTTTCTTGCATGAGTAGGGCTAGCTAGTAAAATTAGGGTTTTCTAGGGTTTACATTTCCTTTCAACTTTTCAGTTTCTTTCTGCAAGTAGATCAACCTTCTTTGAGTTAGCTTTCATCCATCAGTTAAAAAGCTTCTTCTCAGAGCTCATAGAAGTTGGCTTAAGCTCCTAGCGGACTTGTGCCAGCTGACCAAGTGACAGTTGCGGCAAGAGCTAGTACTTATGCATACAGCACCGACGCTTCCAAGTTTGTTATGGACTACCGAGTTGATAAACGTAAAGAAGGGAGTCCCAGGAGTTGCAGCAGTATTGCTGCAATACTGGAACCCACCAGCCATCGATAAATTCGACTTCTATAGATACAATCTTGCTGCCTAATTCTACTTATAGAGAGTTCAAAATTCCATAAGGTTTATAGCTTCTTCCATTAAAATCATTCATAGTGGTTTGTGACTAACTTAATTGGGGATAACAAATGGCATTCCAGCAAGATGAGACATAATACAGGTTGAGGGTCCCTCATCCAAAATGGAATGATGGATATTCTTACTGCAAACAAAAACCTAGATCATCAAAGATAATTGAGTTGAAATTCGAGGTGTATGATTCTCATGGTTAAAAACTACTAGGTTTGAATTCAAAGAATCAATACATCCACTTGCAGAAAGAAACGAATTCTTTTGGGCGAGACAATTTTGCAATACCTCGAGAGTGGACATGGCTGAGGGAGATTGAGCCATATCCTCAACTATTTTATAGTACTGAGCAGCTCTTGCGTGAGGGTTGAAGGTAGATTAATGGGTAATGCCTTTGGGAGGATTAATTGTCAACTCAGTAGGCATAGCATTTTGGACTAGGATCCAATGGATATGTAGCTAAATTGGTATGTTGATCAGTAGCCATACCATTGGAGGGATTTGAATTATCGTAGTATTTACTTCAGGTGGCCACCATAACATCATTTTGCGACTTAGTGGAGGAAATCATCAAAACTAAGTTAGAGGAAGCAGGATCCTGGGAAACCATATTGGTCTCCTAATTTAGAAATGGATTTGTCAACACAGTGGGAGTAGTGGATGATTTAAGGAACTGATTTACTTACATTCGGTCTGGACAATCTTGAGTGAAATATTCCTCATTACAAATCAAACATGGGTAATGAGGTTTCTACTTTTCTTCAAAAGGTTGATTGTTTTGTTTATCTTGTGGAGGGTTATCTTTCTTCTTTTTACCTTTTCCCTTCTTCTTACTTCTTGTTTGTTGATATTTACCGTTGTATGATTGAACAATATTGATCTTGGAAGTAGAAGGCATAGGAGTGGTGGAAGGAGGGTTTTGAGTAGCCCCAACAAGAGTGAAATCAAATGGTTTACTCGTCGACTTCTTGCTGGTAGAACCAATCATGTTGTCGGTTACATGTGATTCTTTACCAGGAGGTTGAGGAAAAACATTTGAAGGTTGCAAATAATTTGGTATTTTCTCATAAAGCTTGCAATATTGGGTATAAATAAGGTCCAAATACTGGGCACGAGAAATTACTTTCTCTTCAGTCACAACTATTCTCTTGGCAACATCTTCTGTGATAGGTGGTAACAGAGACACAATGAACCATTCAACTAACAATTGGGCAAGAGAAAACATTCTAACCAAACGACGACGACGTCGCCACTCATGAATGTGATCCAAGATGTGAGTGGAATTAGTTTGTTTGAAATTGGTTAAAAGTTCAATTCGAGTCTCATATTAGATGGGTAACTTGAAATGTGTTAGTAATGTGTAGCCAAGGTGCTAAAATTATTGAACGAAGCTCTTAGTAATTCAATATACCATTTCACTGTCGTACTGGTGAGTGTAGATGGAAAATCTGAACTTGAATAATCATTATTCAGAGAGTTCGAAGAACACCACAAATGATAATTCATCACATGTGTGGATGGGTCTTCTCTAGGATTTCCATTGAATTTGGGATATCGATGGGAAACTTCGTGGGAATAACTGACCATCAAGGAGAATGGGCAATGGGATCATTTCCAACCTCTGTTAATTCCAGAAATTTGAGAGTTGCTACGAATGGCAAATTCCTATTGAGGTCTAGTGGAGGATATCTTGGATAAGATGGGATGGCCTGGGAAACAGGTATCTGTGCTCTGGGATAGGAAGTATTTTGATAACCATAATATACACAACCTTGCTTCCCAACTCCAAGATAACCCTATAAAGGTTGAAATGGTTGGGTTTGGATTTGCTAACCATAAATAATTTGAGGGATACCTTGATACGGTTGATATTGTTTCCCTATGGGATTTTGCATCATCCCAACATAAGGTTGGTTAGGTTCTACATGTTCCATACCACATACATTCTGACCCATTTGAATTTTAGGAATGGTCTGACCAAGCGGTTGTGAGTGTAAGTTACCTTGAAAAGGTTGGGTATACAAGGCTTGAGAAGCACCAGGTACTGGTGGGACAAGTTGAGTTAAAGATGCAACCTATAAAGGTTGACTCACATTCACTTGAGCTTGAACAAGTTGAGATGTAGATTGTGGAACAAGGATTTGAGATGTAATTGGAACATGTATATTTTTTCTTGTAGATTCAAATTGGTTATGTAATATGCTAAAACATAAGACTTAAATCTACTCTACTCGTCAGCGGAAACAAAAATTGATCGATGAAAATGCTAAGTAGAAAAGGAAGAATTTCAATCATACATAACACAATATTGTTTTGGAGAAAGCCACATCCAAAAAACCCTTCTATCTGTATATTGCATTAATCAAAATATCTAAGAAGAAAATACAATTCTTTTTCAATCCAAACAATCTCTGCACAAGTACAATCTATCTCAATGCTTCACAAACCAGCTCAAGTCAATACTTATCCAAATCTGTTGTCTACCAAGCTCCTACTTCCTTGTGCTCATAAGATCCATTCACAAACTTGTGCTTCATATTGCTTGGTATCACCAACTTGTGCTCACAAAAACAATGATTAAACATGTGCCCTCATTCCTCCTTTTAAAGGCAATTCGAATGGTTAAAATTAGTGAGTTATCTAGTTAAAGAATGATTTCTTTTAGGTCTTCTTCTAACTACATGCACCATCTATACAACTTGGAAAATTATACAAGTGATAGTACACTATCCCTGAAATATAATCTCAACTAGGTCTTCCTCTGAACTGACATGAATGAGTTATTTATGAGTGAATTACTAGTTATCTGATTAATCACTGCATATGAATTAAATCCAATTTAATTCACTTGACCTCTCACTGGTTCCTCCAACTGTTTGAACTAGTTTAACTGACTATAACTCAATTAGACTAAGTTAATTAATTACAACTCAAAAGAACTCAACCTGGACCCCTCAAATTTAGGAATCACTCTACATGATTGTAGTTAGACTTCAAACTCGAATTTCTTATCCAACTAAGTCAACTTAACTTAGTTAACTGCTACAAGCCGCTATGAGCATAGAATTACAATTTAATTCATAATTTAATTCAAGGACGAATTAAATTAATGTTTTCTTAATACTATTTTCAACATTTCTTGTTGCTATTTTCAACACTTCCTCTAAACAAGAAAGGCATTCAACTCTATCCTGATCCAGTACCTTTGGAATGTTCTGCATGCAACTCTTGTCACTGTTTTTATTGCTACTATAACATCTGCAACCAAAAACCATCCAAACAAAATAAACTGAATCAACTATGTCTACAATTGTCTACTAGGAAAACTGTGCTGCTGCTGACTCTAATCCTGAGCCTCTTGCTCTATTGTCAACACTGTTGTACACTCTTCAGTATCTGACTGACACTGATCCTCCTGCTACTGAATACTATGGGCCCCCATAGCAAGATAATGATTCATGAGACAAAAAACACCTCAGTGGACCCTGCCTAAATTTCTGCAACTCTTGGGAATATTGCTTCACATCGCCCACCTCTCACTTGGAGGTATGGTTGCATGTGCTCCCTATGCCCGCTTGGCTTGAAATCCCCCCCTACTGGAGGTCTCTACTTGAGTGGATGTCTCCACTCGGTCTCCTCTACGCTTCTCCAATTATGGTTGCTCCATAATTTGTTGATACTGCTTCTGAGGCTACATGTTGAGAGGTAATTCATGCTCCCTCTCAACCACCAAGTCCCTAACCTTTTCCTTTCTCCTCAAGCCTGTGCATGCATCTTGTAACTCAATTGTATACAAGTTCTTGACTCGCACCCCATTCTGGTTCATCTTTCCCATGGTGAATTGTCTAAGGAAAACCTTCCCTTTGCTAAAAATCTCATCGTCTAGGCATTCTGGAAACTGAGATCCACATTGTAACTGTCCTGCTGTCACAAAATTTTATGGAAAAAAGCGATGATTTTAAATCGACAATATCTCCCTCATCCAAACTCCGATTCGACTGATTTTTTTTTTCAATTTGGGTATTTTTTTGCAAGGAATCCAGATCAACTATTTTTTGTGAAAAAATTTCACATAAAGTTTCATATATGCTCTGCAAACTCACCGCCCAAAACAATTCCTTCTCTGATACCATGTAGATTTTTGCTTGTAGATTCAAACTGCTTATGTAATATGCTAAAACATAAGACTTAAATCTACTCTACTCATTAACAGAAATAAAAATTGATCAATGAAAACGCTAAGAAGAAAAGGAAGAATTTCAATCACACATAACACAATATTTTTTCAGGGAAAGCCACAACTGAAAACCCCTACTATATGTATATTGCATTAATCAGAAGACCTAAGAAGAAAATACAATGCTTTTTCAACTTGAACAATCTCTGCACAAGTACAATCTATCTCACTACTTCACAAACCAACTCAAGCCAATATTTAGCCAAATCTGTTGCTTGCCAAGCTCCTACTTCCTTGCGCTCACAAGCACCACGCACAAACTTGTGCTTCGTATTGCTTGGTCTCACCAACTTGTGCTCACCAAAACAATGATTAAACTTGTGCCTTCATTCCTCCTTTTAAAGGAAATTCAAATGGTTAAAATTAATGAGTTCTCTAATTAAGGAATGATTTATTTTAGTCCTTCTTCTTATTGCATGCATCATCTAAACAACTGGGAAAATTATACAACTAATAGTACACTATCCTTGAACTCTAATCTCAACTAGGTCTTCTTCTTAACTGACACACATGAGTTATTTATGAGTGAATTATCAGTTATCTAACTAATCACTGCATGTGAATTAAATCCAATTTAATTCACTTGAGCTCTCACTTGTTCCTCCAACTATTTGAACTAGTTTAACTGACTATAACTCAGTTAGACTGAGTTAATTAATTACAACTCAAAAGAAATCAACCTTGACTCCTAAAATTTATGAGAATCACTCTACATGACTCTAGTTAGACTTCCAACTCAAATTTACTGAGCTAACTAAGTCAACTTAACTTAGTTAACTACTACAAGCTGCTATGAGAATAGAATTACAATTTAATTCAAGGAAAAGTTAAATTAGGATTTATTAATACTAGTTTTAACATTTCTTGTTGCTATTTTCAATAGAATAGGTTGAGAAACTAAAGATGAAGCCACAACCGAACCAGGTTGTATGGGCATGGTAGGTTGCCAAACATTAGTAGCCATTCCCGAATATGGAGGACTCATTTGAGGTTGAGCACTAACTTGAGGAGATGGAAATATCCTTGCAATAGTTTTCCCCTCTAGCAAAAGAGAAGGGTCATACAGAGGCAACTTCCCCTCAAGAGAAGGGTTCATAATAGGAGGTGGATTGGGTTGTTGTAGGTGTCCATACCCACTAACTTAAGGACCTGTCTACTGTTGAATCGTAGGAGTAGATGGAGGTATAGGAGAAAACTGTGTAATGCTCATCAAAGAAGTGCATGATGGAATTCCATATGTAGATGACATCAGAGAGGTCCATGGACTGGATGTTGCACCAGAAAAGGTACCAGACAAAGAGTTGTAACTAGGCAGGATAGACGGGCCACCATTCAAATGTGTCTCTGGTGATGTTACAAACATGGATTAAGTTGCAACATAGGTTGTAACACTCATGGTAGTAGAGATAGGTTGGGAAAGCACAGAAGATTCAGTCATGGTTAACTGTCCCAAAGAGGGTTTCCAAAGGAAACTTAATGCCAAGTTGAAAGGAAAAGAATTAGACAAAGGATCTTGTGATGGAGTATGAGGAGAAGGAAAAATATGGGCCTGATAAAAATGAGTCCCTACTTGAATGGGAGAAGAGGGTTGAGGTTCTTCTTGTGGAATCTCTTTGATACTCACAAGATTAGGTGGATGTGATCCATTGTTGGGTCCAATATATATAGGTTGCGGTTTTGTCTGAGACACAAGAAGAGAAGAGGAAGGACCTGAAGTAATAGGTGCATATAACTGAGGTGCCTCAGGTTGTGTCATCTCTTATTCAGTATATTCAAGTTCAATAACCTTAAGTGACAAGATTTCAGGTGCTTCGGTTTCGACTGTGTTAGATTCACTAGCCAATGGATAGGTAATCTTGGGCTCAGTACTCATAGAAAAAGATGATTTTGGTGGATCAATTTCAGGTGGGGGACCAGAAGTAGTAGCTCCTGAAGCACTAGATTCGACAGTCTTTGTCTTTTTATACTTCTAATGATGTCCAGGAGTGCCTCTAGTGGAAGAGGAAGCTTATTTTGCATTCTATGCAAATGAAAGAGGGTAGGGTGTTGTTCTTCCACTCTAGATTAATAAATTTTAAGAATTAAAACAAAAAGAAAATAGAGGGTAAACTAGGCATAAAGGCTTACCAAGCAATTGTGAAATGCAATATACAACCTTGGAGAACCAAGGATTTACGTACGGGAAGGAAATCTCCTCGAATGTTGTGTTTAGTTTATCACAGTATACAAGGCAACTGACTTGGTTACCTATGGTGAGGATAACAACCTATGGTGGAATTCCAAAATATACTTAATGGTACAGTGAAGTGTTGTCTCTATTAGTGTTATCTAATGCATAACCGTACGATAAGAGCATTCCCATATAATTTTCATGTGCGGAGCTCCATCCAATATACCCAAAGGTACGTGGAGAACAGTCTGATACACTCTCATACATGGAACGAGATATCACCCCTAGAATGAAACGCTAGCAAAAAATGATAACTCCTATGTTTATAGACATGAAAACACGTCTCAAGGCTAGACTTCTAGATCTTTGTGTTAATGATTCAAATGCTCCTTAAGATTGCTTCAATAAATTTTAAAGTTTATCTTGAATTAAGTCTCAGTTTTCAAGGCTCACCATGAATTTCACCTGAATGTCCTAAAGATGTAAGAGAACACAGAGTATGCAACATATAATATGCAACAAACAAGTTTATTAAACCAATTCCCCTAATGTAATTGTTTCTAATTCCAATTCACAGACAAACCCCTACATGCAATGTAAGATGCATAAGATTTTTCTTTTCAATTCCACTTAATTTTCATATCAAAACTAAGATATTTTCCTAGTCATTGAGAAAATACACTATTCAGAATGATTACTGAAACACCAATTCTTTCAAGCAATCAATGATTAAGAAATCAATTTGCTAATGAGATAATTGGTAAGAAGAAAGGAAAATCTAAAAAAATACTTATCAACTGCACTCAAAACCAAAATAAAATAAGATGGAGGCATTTAAGAGACCAAGACAAACTCAAGGAAATAATGAGGACCGGCTGGAACAAAGCTAATCAAATATAAAAGCACAAAAAGGTAATTTTTTTGCATGAAACAGGGGTCAACGCAGGCGCTGAAAGGCATTAGTACTTTGCAACATTGGTGCAGAGAAGGCCAAGTAGCACAACAAAGCTTTGTCTTTAGACCAGGGGGAGAATTTATCAATGTAAGGCCAAGTTCTGACACAAAAAATCCAAATGAATCTCAGTGAAAGGTATTCTTAGGTTCAATTTAGAGGGAGTGAGGAAATAGAGGTCTGTTCAAGAGGTGAAACAAGTATTAGGGACAAGGAAACCACTAGGGGAATGAAATGATCCTCAGTCGAGTCACCAATTTTTTATGTGGAATTTATGACTGGGGACAGAAGTATATTCCCTAAACCTAGTGGACTGGTCTATAACAACAGAAAGCAAAGAATATAAAGTTCCCCTTAGAGAAATTGGAGAATGGAAAGAGGCTTACTTAGGATCTATCGCAAGCTCTTCTCTCCTCTTGGCTTGTAAGCTCCAATCGTAGCTATGATTTCTATAGTTAGAACCTTCACATATAATCAACACAAGCCAAATATCTACGCCATCTATGTAACATTATCCAATTACTCTATTCAATGGATCAACAAATCATTGACATATATGAATGTAAACATAACATAACACATATAGGAAACCAATGTACTCTTTCTATTAAGATGAATAGGAGAGAGTTTACAACCAATAATAGTAGCTTATCTTGTAGATATCTCCCTGGGTTGACTTTTCCTTCCTTGTCACAAAACACACCTCAATATCGCCCTAATGCATGAATATGATGGCTCTCTCATATTCAAAGTAGAAACATGAGGGTATGATTAGTCTCCAAAAGCCAACCCTGATGTTGTAGATGGCTGTAAATTTATAGGAGAGGGATGTTAGTTTAGGAATTCTTATCCATTTACCAATATAGGCTTAAGACCCACTTAAGAGGAGAGGATGAGCTCAAGTGATAAGAGGTGAAATATTCAAGGTAGGATCAGATAAGATTCAAAGTTCTTAGCCAAGGTAAATGGTTGAAGCAACTCCTAGAGTTTTCTGGAAGAGGAAGCTTTGGGTTTCTTTTTAATTTTCTTGAATTTCTAGAATTAACACACCCCCAACAAGGGACAACCTTCTATTGATCAACGTTGGTGCAGAATGAAGCAACATGTTGTTGAACGTAGGTCTCTAAAGGGATAGGGTGTGTTAGGCCTTAAAATAATTAATTTGAAGTAATCAGACCTAGAAACTTAGGGATTTGGAAGAGTCATGCTTAGGGATTTGTGTAGGGACGATGACAAGGTGTTCATAGATGTGGATTGATACGTTTTGTAGGTTTATTGACAAGATGCAGCAAAATGGCCTATAACAAGTAGCTAGATTGGAAGCTATCAAAATTTGTCCTTCCTTTTCCATTCTTAAAAACATCAAGGTATATCAGATAGATGTGAAGTTAGTGTTTCTCAATGGAGAGTTGGAAGAAGAATTTGATATTGAGTAGGCAGAGTGATTCACACACACAGAAAATGAAGGGTTTGTGTGCAAACTGAAAATGACTTATATGGACTCAAATAGACACCCTGAGCCTGGTACGCAAGACTGGATCAATATCTTCAGAATCAAAGCTTCAAGAGGGGCACTGTAGACAACAATCTGTATATAAAATCTCAAGATGCTAATCTATTAATTATGGTAGTGTATGTGGAAGACATAATCTTTGGAAACAATATGGAACAATTGGGACATCAATTCGTAGACTCTATGAAGATAGAGTTTGAGATGTCCATGATAGGAGAACTATCATTCTTCTTGGGATTGCAAATTTCTCAGTCAAAATATGGGGTATTTATCTCCCAATCCAAATACCTACGAGAAACTATGAAGAAATTTGGGATGGAAGATTGCAAGCTAGTTAGCAAACCCATGGTTACAAGCTATAAATTATGCAAAGAATATGAGACACCACAGGTAAATTAGACTGATTACAGATCAATGACAGGAAGCCTGTTGTATCTCATAGTGTTGAGACTAGATTTCTTGCAAGTAGTAGGTCCTGTGGCCATATTTCAATCCTGCCTCCATGAGAGTCATATCAACATTGTCAAAAGGATTTTTAAATACCTTCAAGGGACTTTAGATTATGGACTATAGTATGCTAAAATCATAGAGTTTAAGTTGAAGGCTTATATTGATGCTAATTGGGTAGGCAGTATTGATGACAGGAAGAGCAACCTTGGTGCAACATTCTTTTTGGGGAATTTCTTAGTGTCCTAGATCAACAAGAAACAAGACTCCATCTCTTTATCAACTGCTGAAGAAGAGTATATTGTAGCTACCACATGTTTCTCACAAATTCTATGGATGAAACAAACCTTGAAGGCCATTAAGGTAGAATTGACTTATCCCATTCCAATAATGTGTGATAATACTAGTTCCATCAATATCTCTAAGAGCCTTTTCATGAACTCCAAGACCAAGCACATTCCTGTCAAGTTAGATTTATTAAGAGACGATGTTACAATTGGTGTTGTTTGACTTGAATATGTGGACACTAAAGACCAACTTGCAGACATCTTTACTAAGCCACTTGCAAGAGAACCATTTGAGCATCTCAAGCAACAGATAGGAGTTGCAACTCCTCCTCCCAAATGAATTGATTATAATGTGTGTTGGCAACTACTCAACATGTGGGATCAATTAAAGAGTAGTCTATAGTGGTTCAGGGAGAGTTTTCAAGAGAATCATTTGCCATTGATGCCAAAAGGGAAGAAGATTACTTGTGCTTGGGATAAGAACAACGATGAAAAATACCATGCTTGGTTTCAAGGGGAACTTATAGTGTTTCCATTAACACTAAAGGGGGAGATTGTTGGACCATTGGCATTACCTGGATGGCTGGTGTCAGCAAGTATGTTGGAAATGATGTCAAATAGTCTAGCATTGAGGAGCATGTTGTTTAGGAGGATTCCCATGGTTGTTGCAGTCTCTAGTAGAGAATCACCATAATAGAAGGCTTATAAGAGAATCCATAAAATGATGAATATGGTGGTTGTGAGTCCCAAGATTTGAAGGAAAGTCTGCCTCTAGAGTTGAACTCATATTCTCTTAGAAGTGGCGTAGTTCGATAATGCCTGGAAAGAGCTTTCCAACGATATGTGGAAGTCAACAAATGGCCTCTTGCATCAAGAGTTATTTCCAATCAAAGTTGAAGTTCCCAAGGTATTCATAGCATAGTTAAATATCATTAGTGAGCCTTTGGCACGTAGCCAAAGTTGGAAGAACTACCACACTCAGCAGAAAGTCTGGCAGAGCCTCTAAGTGAGAGCATTAGGTAGACATGGAAACATCGGATTTTATTAGAGGTGCCAACATTATAGGCTAGCTTGGTGGGCTTATCACAGAGAGCTCACCTTGGTGGAATTATTTTAGTGCACAAGTTTAAGTGACTAGGAAGAGAAGGACTAGGATGACGCCATCCCGGTGGGTGCACCTTGGTGGTTTCAAATAGGGTGCAAGTTGTAAGCACCAGGAAGGAACAAAGCAGCTGGAGCCCACCCAGTTGTGATAGCCCGGAGGTGAATCCCAAAAGGGATAACAAAGAGGTAGCATAGTAGAATGTTGGACCCAACAAGAGATCGCAAACGACTAAGTGCCGAGAGGAAAGTGTAGGGCTATGTGGCAAGTTTCCAATGGCATTGGAGACAATTTGATAGATGGGATTTGTCGTCCCAGAAGTAGTTTCTGGCACAGTTGATCACGCAGATCAACGACGGAGAGCTACTCCAGGGGTAACCCTCCCCAAAACCTAAATCCGCTTAGAATTGGTGCTAGAGTTGGATTTTGGAACCTAGTGGTTTTGATTAAAAAGGAATTTGGTGCAAATCAAAGGTCTCAGAGAACCTTTATCTCTCCTCTAGCAGGACACATCCAACTTTTGATTGGCTATCAAGAGTTGATGAAATGATGTTAGCATGATGTGGTTGTACGAGGGACACATGGGTGGAATATTCGACGTTTTGGGTGGCTTAATGGGCCAGACCTAAGTGACACGTGTCACCACTCAATATCCGCCACGTGGGGTTGATGACATAAGCATGACATCATCTCGGAAGGGCTACTACCCTAGAAGGTTTGAGTGGTGTGTGCATATGAACTAGTGGGCTGACTAGGCATCAGGTAGACGTGGCCCTGTTAGAGCACGAACCAATGGAAAATGAATCAAGTGGACCCAACTTGGACAACTCATCTCGTAAGGAAGACCCCGATAATTTATGAAGGGGCGCAAGAAAAACACGTAGAGTAGTATGAACTAGGGAAACTTCATTCAAACAACTCATCTCGACAAGGCCTTTGATTGGCTAGTGAAAGAGCGGGTGAACCCTACCAGACAGTTCATCCTGTAGGAACAAACTTGGAATTTATAAAGGGAGTGGCTAAGGAATTCACTAGAAGATAAAGCATCGAGACATGGAGGACTCATAGGCGGACTTGTGGCAAAGCGACAACAAATGAGAATGAGGCCAAGAAGTCCCCATGGGACATGTTGACTCAATGACATGCCCCATTTGGGTGTATTAAAAGGCACAACCTTAATGTGCCATGATAGAAAGGGCTACGGGCTAAGCCCTGACACTTGGTCATTTCACGTCGAAATGAGACCAATGGAGTAGAGCCATTAACAAAGGGAATTCAACCCATGAAGGGCTTAAATAGGCTAAGTTCTTGAAGGCTTGAGCCGATAGTCACATGCAGTGGTCCTATGACAGAAAACAAGTAAAGGTGCCAGCAAAAGGAGCCAAAGTCCGAAGTCGGCAAATTTGGTAGCGCTATTAATAGAAAGCCTCTAGGCTTTGGATGGATGAGTCGGAAGCTATAACTTGAGAATTTGAGTCAATACAATTATCGAGAGCTCTGGTTCAAGGCAGCAAGGACCAGAATGCATAAGAGCAATTTAATGGAACCTATTGTGAAACAGAGTTAGCCATCCCTGAGCATCACTGCAAGTTATGATGAATTAAATGAAAAGATTGTGTGTTGTAGTGCTCTCCTTTAGTCTTATGAGCTTTAAAGACTAATGAAGGAGATTCATGATATGAGTACATACACATATTAATGGAGGAGCTCTCTAAGTTTGCAGGTTGACTAAGATTCAATTCTTAGTAAACACGCAGGTGCTCATTCTCATATTTAATTCAGTTATAGTGGCCAAGAAGTAGTACAAAATAGAGATATAATGTTGTCAATGCATAGTCTGACTGAGAATTAATTCTCAGTATGGAAGAAACACACAGGTGCCCATTCTTATGATTATTGTAGCTGCAATGTTTAGGCAATCTGATGTAACAACAAGATGGAGAGCCATGATGAGTACGCTCTTGGGAAAAATGAAATTGACTGCAAAGACAACATCGATCATTGTGTAACAATGTAACAAAACCAAGGATTGCAATGGAGCAAAGTGGGTGAATGTAGAATATGTGTGTGCTGAGTGTGCAGTGTCATGAGTGTGAAAATGTGTAATAGAGACATAGTGAAGCAGAGGAAATTGACCAAAGTTGGTTGAGAAGTAGGGAGCACAATTCAAAGGAGAACTACAGAGGTGAAGGAAAAGATCTGGTACTACATTAGACCAAATTTATATTTCTATGTAAAGGTGTTAGCCTCTGTTTTTAGTTTGAAAATTGGATGAAAAGTAGAACAATGGTTAGAGCAAGTAGTGGTCTGGATTCATAAGAGGTTGGTGCCTCTTGGTAAGTTGCAACTTGCTATATGAAGGGCGTTGGGGCCTCTTCTGAGTGGTTTCTCACAAACAAATTGATGTAATTAAGTGGGTTCTCTAATTGCATCATAATAACAAATAGATTGGTGGTTTTCTCCTTTTGGGTTTCCACGTAAAAATACTTGTGTCAATATGTGTGTGTGTTGTCCAGTTGATGTATGTGAATGTCTTATATTTTTTTTCATGTTTACTGTAGTATGAATGCTCTCTGAAATAATTGCCTGTAGTGAAAAGAATTTGAAGGTTTGTACTTAAAGTTTTAAGAAACCACCTATTATTGATTCACCCCCCCTCTCAGTACTTACTTATTCCAACAAAGTGTATATAGTGGTTTTATGTCTTTCGATCCTAGCTTATTTTCAATATTTTTTGAATCCTAAAGATGTGAACTCACCTCTATTATCCACTCTTAAACATTTGATTGTCATGCCTAATTTCTTTTCTACTGTAACTCTAAATTGTTTAAATATATTAAACATATAAGATTTTTTTCAAGATATAGACCAACACTTTTCTAGAGAAATCATCTATAAATGCTACTAAATATGACAATTCTCTAAAGGAAAATATAGGGAATGCCCCCAAAAATTTGAATGGATATAATCTAAAACACCTTTACCAGTGTGACTTCCTGCTTTAAACTTTTGTCTAGACTATTTTCGTAAAATACAATGTTCGCAAAAATTCAAATTCATTTTTTTTTAATTTGGAAGTAATTTAGAATTTTTTAGTACCTATAGTCAATTCTTACTCATATGAACCAGTCGATGATTCCATAGAAAACTATATTCATTCAGCTCATAAGATACCACCACTGCTTCATTAATTTGAGTACTCCCTTGTAACTTGTACTTAAGGTTTCTCATCTTTGTAGCCTTCATAACCACCAAAGCATCCTTCAACAGCTTATGACACCACCTTTGACCAATAAATTTGTAACCTCTATAATCCAAAACTCCCAAAGAAATTGAACTCTTCTTTAGTTCAGGCACATGTCTAACCTTTGTCAATGTTCTTATAATATCATCAATCATTCTAATCTTGATGTTTCTAACCCCAATAGTCTTATAAAATACATTATTTCCCACAAGAACAATACCACCACCAACAACTTGATAAGACAAAAACCAAATTCTATCTGGATACATGTGATGAGAATCACTTGAATCTAACAATCATTCTTCATAATATTAAGGGACATTACAAATAGATAAAGCTTCATCGATCATACCTAGACCTAATTCAACTAAATTTTCGTTTTTTTTTTTTTTAACTCTTCCTTGGATTCCCACGCCTTCCAATAATATTTCTTGAGATGCCCAGACTTTTATAATACCAACATGTGAGTTTACTCTTCTTTCCCTTTGACTTTGATTTTGATGTACCTCAACTTCTCTCCTTTTTTTATGGACCGACCTCTAGCCATCATTTCTTATCGCGTGGATGTTTCAATACTAGATTTCCTTTGCACCTTCTTAGAAAACAATGCTCCAACAATATAATCATAGTCAAAAGTATCAATGACTAAATAATCTCATGATCGAGGGAATAAACACACCAATGTAACTACTTTATCTTCCTCATTGAGTTAACATCCATACTAGTCAACTGGCATATAATATTTATAAATTCATTTCAATGGTGTCCCATTTTTCTACCTTCTTTCATTTTCAAACTATATCCTTTCATTTTTAAGTAGATTTGGTTCATTAAGGATTTTTTTGTATAAATGCTCTCCATTATGCTTCATAAGTCTGCTTATATTTCTTCTCCAATAATATTAAATAGAACAAACATAACCAAATATTGCTGAGAGCTCCTACATATAGACCTTCCCATTCCTCATCAATCATACTCAGATTTCTTTCTCTTGTCATCTAATGCTATATGTAATTCTTGCTACACTAAAAAATCTCATAACTTGAGTTTCTATAATTCGAAGTTATTTTTACCATTAAACTTCTCCACCTTAAACTTGAGATTAATCATCTTTGTTATTAATCTCTATACACAAACTCTCTCTATTTTTTTTTAAATATTTATTTAAAAAAATTGGAATAAATATATCATATATATACCTTTCAGACTTTAAAAAAAAATTGAGATGTACACCGAATTATATATATATAGAATTAATTACCAACTCGAATAGAAAGGGCTCCATAGTTGGTTTTACCTGTAAACAATCTCAACTTCTGCGTGTTAGACGAAATGGTCGAACCCTCTACGTGGCCTCCAACAATTTGTCTGCTAAATCGAAACCCTCCTCCACATTTCACAGCTAGAGCCTCCACTGCGGGATAGCTAGACTCCACTGCGCTTCCTCCTCTGCACCAGCTGAATCGATGGAGCCGCTGACAAAAATGTGTCTATGCGGACACTTTCTCCAGTGCTGGATGGAAACCTCCGATATGAATAATTTCCTTTATTCCTCCTCTTTTGTGTTGCATACGATAACAGTTTCAGAAAATGGGCACAAACAGAACTCTGTGCAGGGGATTGAAAATGTGGTCTCAACTCGATAGTGTGAACTCCTCAACGTGCTGGATGAACCCAGATGAACAGTGAATGGACTTCTCTGCGCTAGGATTTCCGCCAAATCACTTACTCCTATTAGAACTTGGCCCCTCTTCTTCTACACGCAGGTCTCTAAAAATCACTAGATAGCTTGGCCTTTGGCTTTCGTCCTTGTATTTGATGCCACTTATTGGTGATTAGAGCCCAAATCAAATATTACTAGATAGAAATAATGTCAGGAAAAGAAAAGATGAATCACGAATAGAACACAAATTTATGTCGTAAAATCTAACAGTTTGTAAAGGAAATATCCACCAGGAAAAATCAGATTCAGAACCAACTTCAACCTCCAAGGCTACAAAGAAATATCAGATTTAGCACCAACTTCAATCTCTAAGTCTACGAAGAAATATCAGATTTAGCACCAACTTCAATCTCTAAGGCCACAAAGAAATATCTGTCTTGACACTTTTACATAGGTTGCATGAACTACTGCCTTTTAGTAAACCAACACTGTTATACAGAATACCAAAATATATAAATGAAATAAACTATTTTTAATTTAGCTTCTTTTTTTTTCCACAGAGAAAAAACAACCTTCTATTAAATATAAAGAGAAAGTACATAGGTCAGAGAAGGAATTTTCTCAGTGGCCATTGATAATGATGCATAACTATCATTAACCTGTGAGTCCTGTAGACCTGGATCTGTAACAAAATATCTAAACACACTAAAAGAAAAGGTATCAACATAAGCCGAGACAAAAGAGTCATTACAAGATAGCAAAACCTGCTCGACAAAACGAACAGAACAGGGGAAGATCATTTCCAGAACAGGGGAAGGTAGTGAGCCCTGCAGACAGCGAAAACAGTCTCATTAAATTGGGATATAGCCAGCCCCTTTCAGAACTCCATGCTCGAGCTGCTGGTGAATTATAAGGTCAGGATCTGGGTTGCAACCCTCCTTTGAGAGGCGATCAGCTTCTCTATTTTGGATCCGGTAAATATGCGAAATAGAGAGATATTGGAACTCTGCTTACAGTAAATATGCGGAATAGAGAGATATTGGAACTCTGCTTACAGGGCTTTGATTCTGAGCTTTCATGGATCAAGAGCTGAACAGTTTAATGAACCCCTGTCATTTGCCAATTTGCCAATTTTATAATTGATTTAGAATCTCCAAATACAGTGAGATCTCTGAGACTAAGCCAAGTAGCACAATGAAGGACCACCCAAAAAGCATACCAATGAAATCTATAAGAGAGCTCAGGCTCAATGTGAATGACCATTCCACATCCACAAAGGCTGAAAGATGATGCACCATCAAAGAAAGCTACAAGAAAAGCACACCAAGGTCACTAAGAGGGGAGGACTTTTAAGAACAGGGGCCAAGAAGTCAAAGAATTCCAAATAATATAATAAGATGTTGCAGCTGGTCCTGGCATTACTTGATCAAAGATGAGGGCGTTTTTAGCCTTCCATATGCCCCATATGATGAAGAAAGGCAACGTTTGATGAGATTTGTGATCCACAGTCCACCGGCCAAGGCAAGAGACAATGTCTAAACGAACCCAATCAGCAGGATAGTTTATCATAAGTAGCACCCAAGTCCAAACCTATGACACAAAGGGACAGTGGATGAAAAGATGATTTGTGTCCTCTCCATATTGTTGTCCCTAGTTCTGACACATTTAACCTTGGATTCTCTTCTTTTTAAGAAGGCATTTGACTTGCCTTGCAACATGCTCCGGAAAAAGGAAAAGGAATCTTTTTATGTGGATAATAGAATTGGGAATATATTAGAATCAGATCATCAAAAGACAGGTTAATTATTGACTTCTTTCCTAACTGTCAATTTCAAGGTATTTCTAAAAGCTGTAGTCTAAAAATTATGTTTTTTTGCTTTGAAAGTTATAGATATTCCGGTTATATTTTGAAAAAATCTGGTAGGAATTTTTGTAAATCTAAGTAAAAACTGTCAAAATTCATAATTTTAAGTGCCCTTGACGTTTTTGATGGTGCCGAATCCATTTCCACTATCAAAAACATGATTCAAACACTGCATCTACAAGATTTTTTGAAATTTGTTTGCCCAGATTCTGACCACTTTGCCGTCCCGACAATTCCTCCACCTCAATAAACAACTCCTTTCAGAAACTTACAATTTACATAAGTTAATAGACCAATAGATCTTTAACAAAGGTGACAGGCTTGCATCATAAGTTAATGGCCCAATAGACCTTTAACAAAGGTGACAAGCTTACATCATGCGCGAAAGATTAAGGAGATTGTGAGCGACAACTACAGATTGAAATGCCCAATCACTCTTGCAAAACGAATGACCAGCCCAACGATATGTCACTAATTTTTTACAGCTCAATTGCACCCTCAATCAATTGTGCATTTTGTTCAATGAATCAGCTTCGTAAACGTCTCGATCGGTATTCCATCACTAAAAAACATCAGTAGACTTTGAGCTTGTGATTGTATGTGGCCACATAATAAAATATATACCTCTTTTCTTTTGTTTATTCTCCAGGATGGCCAAGGAAACAACCGTGGACGTCATAATGCTGAACGGAGAAGCAACAACGATCAGATTGATCAGGTTTAGAATGACTATCATTGAAACTGAAATTATAGTAAGGGAGAGTAACTCTCACTGGTCAGGTTCTGTAAGTATATTTTATTTACTGGGACTGAAATGGAGGAGGTAGTTACAATAGCTAAAATGTAATAAATATACTTTTTTTTCTGTATGAAGCTTGATATGGACTTGTCTCCTGTAAAATTATCTTAAATGAAGGAGGTAGCTACAATAGCTAAAATGTAATAAATATATTTTTTCCGGTATGAAGCTTGATATGGTCTTGTCTCCTGTAAAATCATCTTTTAAAAGCATGGATTTTATAATATATTTAATGTGTTTTTGGAATGGTGGATAATATTTTACTGAGCATCTTTTTAATGATCAAATTGGTGTTTATTGGCAAAGAGGCAATGTACAGTTCACTGTGGGGGAGGTAGACCAATAAAGATATTTTCTTCTATATGAAGCTTGATATGGACTTGTCTCCTGTAAAATCATTATAAAAAGAAAATGGCAAAGTGTGGATTTTATAATATATTTAATGTGTTTTTGGAATGGCGAATAATATTTTACTAAGCATCTTTTAATGATAAAATTGGTGTTTATGGGCTAAAGAGGCAATGTACAGTTCATTAGGGGGAGGTGTTGTAGTGTACAGTTAGATCAATAGAGTATCATATTTAGAATTAGATTTCATAAAAAAATAATGTCAACTTTATTATAGGAGAGATGTTGTATAAAGATGATGCTTATAATGATAGATGTGATAGTAGATTATAATGATAGATGTGATGGTAGATGCGATGTTGCGTTGAACTATTACGTTAAGTAAAAATTGAAATATTAATTTCATTTAATGTGATGGTGCGTTGAACTATTACATTAACTAGCATTTGCACCACATGTTGCAAATGAAACGTCATAAGGCAATGGCATAAGAAACAATAACATAGAAGAAAGAAGTAAAATTTTTTTGCAATTTTGTTTCTTTACTGGTGTTTCCTTTTTATCATATGTTATGTTTTAGGGAGATTCCAACCAAGATATGTTCAAAGTGAAGGTAATGCACAACACTTCACTCCAAAGGATTTATGAAAATGCTCTTCATTAAGATTATGGAACCTTTATAAGTAAATGACTTAAATCAAACATTTCATAACAAAGTAATCTCATATGACCTTAATTCACAATGCAATGGATAATAGCATTTTTGAGGCATCAAGCTGGGATCTTTGACAATGTTGTTATTCCATTGCAACTTTCTTCAATGAGTATGGCCCTATGACAAATCAAAAGCATAAGAGACACATTCAACTCATCAACATATGGGACAAATTCCCTATCGACTTTTTTGATGGGGTGTCCAATAGTGGGAACTATGGGTGCGGGGTATATATTGTCATCCATCCTAAATTTTATTATCATTTTATGTGGAATTATGGTCATGGTACTAACATTCGTGTAGAGGTCATCACTCTTTGGGGAGTTATGTTATGTGCAAGATGGCTCTCCATTGACAAATTGGTGGTATTCGAAGATTCAAAGGTGGCCATAGATTGGATTTTGGGTTGTACTACTTTCAAACCCAACAAGCTCATAAACTAGATGCAGCGTATCAAAGAGCTTCAAAGGAAGTTATGGATTTGAATTTTTCCCACATATATAATGAGCAGAACATTGTTTCCAATGAACTATCCAAAAAAGAGCTACTCCAACAACCAAGAAGCATATTTTACTCTACTTTTTTTCAAGGACAAGAAGAGGGACTTTGGGTATATACACATCATGTAGTCCATGTCACATGATCTCAAAGCATCTATTTGCACATTTTATGTTCTATGTTTGTTTTTTTTTACTGAATCATTATTTTCATAAATATGTGATACCGTGCAAAGATTAAAACAACATGTAGCGGGGCTGCTCATATTATGATCTAGAGCACTAGTTATATTATGTTGTATTTTCCCATTTCTAGTATAGGATGAGGCACATACATAAACATACTATTCTCAAATTTACACTAGACCTTTCATTGGATTCGAGTAATGGAAAACATGGATGTAAACCAACCCTCGAGAATATTTTTGATTATATATAAACTTTTTTTCTATTAATTACAAACAGTTGGTTTTTTCTCTACCAAAAAATATCAACATATCAAGATGCAACATATCACATTTGGGATGAAGGTTGAGGCATATAACATCTCCTTTTCTCAAAATCCTAACCTAAACCCACCCAATTGACTCATCATGAAAACACAATATTCATATAAATATTAAATGCAGTGTAAAACAAAAATCTGTTTGAATACGAGGGTTCACATATATCTAAATTTTCTACAGATATTGGACATCTCCAACATGGGCTCATTACTTTGAGAAATGTGTGGGGTGTTTAACATTATCCAGACAATGCTAAGCTCAGCCTCTGTATTATTATTCACTTCATCGTGCCACTCTGCATCTACACTTACTTGTTCAAATGCATACACGAGAACTCCATTGTTATTGGCTTCTCAGCTATGGGCATCTTCAAGGCTGGAGAACTGGGTGTCTCAGAGGCATTCAAGATCCAACCATGTCAGACACAGTATGAGTTTCACCCTTTGCTCAACAAGAAAATTGGGTATTAAAGCAACCATGAGTATTGTTACACAGGATGACTATAAATCTAACAGAAAGGGTGGAGGAGCAATGGATATTGAAGGGCAGTTGATAGAGGGAATATCTATTGCAGGGCACGAGACATGTATCATACTGCTAGCCTCAAGGTGGCCATCGACATTGGGCGGTGTCCTTCCAGAGTTGTTGCCCAAGACATCCTCTTCATCTCCCATGCTCATATGGATCACATTGTAAGTGTTTTCATTGTTAATTGGTATTTTTTAAGGGGTTGTTAAATTTCTGATTGCACAACCCGTGGTTCATATTCAAAAGCAACTATACCTCAATCTTTTCAAATGTGTAGAAAGCTCCATGGCAATTAAAATTATAGTTTGAATGCTATTCACTTGAAATATGCAACTATACCTCAATCTTTTCGAATGTGTAGAAAGCTCCATGGAAATTAAAATTATAATTTGAATGCTATTCACTTGAAATATGGGGTCCTAGATATTGACATGTTTATGTGTAGAGCTTGACATATGCCTTTTGAGGTCAGTTCATATTTCTGTTTGTGCTTGCTTTTAAACAATTTGGCAATTTGTCATAGTGCATATTTCTCTTTGGCCTCAATGTTACTATGAGAATTTTTCGATGGATAATCAGTCAAATATCATAATTTGAATAATGGATCAATTGGTTTTTTTTATTCATCTCATAAAATTTATGAATATGTAATATTATGAAAAATCACATATTTTTATTTCATATTATAATGGATGATCAAACAATAATATAATCTATGAAAATGTTTCTTATAACAAAGATTAAAAAACATTAACACAATTTTTTACCACCATTTTTTTATTATATATTATTGTTTTATATTTTAAGAAATAATTAAAGAATAATTGTTTTATATTTTAAAAGATGATAAAAAAATATAATCTATTAAAATGTTTAATATAATAATGATTAAAAAACTTTTTAATTATTGTTTATTCGCCAGTATAATTTCAAGTCACCATCCTTTTACTATGAAGTAAAATTTACAACCAACTTGCTAATTTGGATTTCTTGGCAACTGTAAATAGGCAAATTAATGTGATCAACTCCAACCTTAAAAACATTTTGTATAACCTAAAAATGCACTGGCCTTATATTTTCACATTGTCCATTTGTTCCAACCCGCCACAACAATAGTGATTGATTTTACAATCATGTTCACTGTAAATTTTACTGTTGTACAATCGGTTGAAATGGTGTATAAATCGGACAGGCCACAACAATAGTGATTGATTTATAAATTTTACTGTTGTACAATCTGTTGAAATGGTGTATAAATCCGACAGATCTTAGATGAATTGCGCTATCTCTAGCTGCAAATGCGAGGATATCCGCACAAGAAACTGTTTTGGGACAGATGGCTTCTATTTTTTATTTTGCTCTGTCAATCACCTTGAAACCGTGGAGGCCTGGATTGTTAACAAGCGATTCTTTCTCGGCTACATTGTTCTCTTTTGAGAAAATGAGAAAAAACCCATCGCATCCCTGCAAAGTGAAAGGATGCTTAAAACATTAAGTTAGCCATAAATGTAGATTGTTAAAATATAATAAAGATTCATAAAGATTGGAATGAAAAGCAATTTTTTGAGACTTTTAAAAGAACTGTAAATTGTGTATTTATATACAAAATTTTTGAATCATTCGGAGATAAGAGCATGCTTTGGTTTTTTTCCTTCATTTTGCTGCAAATTTTGGAGAGTCCAGAGCCTCGTTTTTTAAGGTAGTTTACTTTATATCTAGTGCATGGTCTGCTTTTGCGTGTATGTAGTGTGATGAACTATGTTAGATGAAGGTGGTATGCTTTTGCGTGTATATAGTGTGATGAACTATGTTAGATGAAGACACAGAGAAACATGAAGCAAAGGGTTATTGGTAGGTACAATTTTTAATCTAACTTTGACATGACCCAGACTGAAGAAGGGCATGGATTTGGCTTTCAAATCTCTCCATCCTTTCATGAATGTCGATGAAACCAAAAATTATTCCTATTAATTAATGAAGAGCCAACGACAGAACAATAGCTAGAAAACATTATGTTGTTGAAAATACAACGTTCATAACAGAGGATATAAAAATCCCCAAATGTACATCGAGCTACAAGCCAAACATTATTAGGGTGGAAATAAATACACTAAAAACATTGCAAAATTATTGGAAATAAAATGGAGGCTCATTGAAATAGGATTTCACAGCAAGTACATTTGGCAGATATTGAAGAGGAACTATGGTAGATTCCAGAAAACGATGTAGATTATAATAATAGGCCTTCCATCCCAAAGCAGCAGAAACAGAGGAAGATACGGTCGTTGAACAAACATTTATAAAAAGGGGGTCTTCATCCCTTACATGCTTTAGCTGGTGTTTTATCAGTGAAGATCCATGGCGACTGCACCGCGCACTGGTGTTGCGACTCAGAGAAAGGGGCGTCCCACCGTGAAGAAATTGTTAAGCACTGGTGCTGCTACTCAGAGAAGAGGGCGTGCCACGGTTAAGACACTGTCAGGTGTTGGTGCTGTGACTTAGAGAAGAGCGTGTCCCACGGTTAATAGGTTGGAAAGATAGGGACTAGAGGGTCCACTAGAAAAAATGGAGATGATGTAGATGTTTCTAATTCGATTGATGATGTGGATGTTTCTTAAGAAATTGTTCAATGCATCTCCACCTAGCGCCTGTAACTATGATCAAACGATGAATATTAATTCTATTGTCTAACAATAGAATCAATGGCTCAGAAATGTATAAGGTGGCACTGGAGGGGAGTTCTTCTTAGAAGGAAACACATTACCGCGTAAATATTAATAATAATAAAAATAAAAATAAAAATAATAATTTGATTCAAGTCAAGTTTTTATATTGCAATGTTATAATATGAAATATTTTTAACTATGATATTTAAGAATTTTAAAATACAAATATTTTTATACATAAATATGTGAAATATTTATAAAATATAAATATTAGCTATAAATTAAGATACATTTTATCATATAAATTAAATCAACATATATTCATCTTAAGTATGGATCTAACATGAGTGGAGAGAAATCAAATTTCTTCACATGTAAACTTTTTTAGAGTGTAAAATACAATGTTTAATTTTTCATTATTTAAATTGTATTTTTAATGCTATATAAAGTATATATATAGTACCCATCAAATATTTTAACCATAAAAACTTATTTTTTCATCACTAATGGACAAACAAACTTACAAACTCATGATCTACCATGCATCTAGAATAATCAAATTTGATCATTGAAGAGGTTTGGGGTTTGCATTTTGAGAGATTTGATCACTCTTGGAGTTTGGTATCAGGAGTTAAAATGATAATAAAACATAATGTCATAGCAATTAAAAAAAAAATAATAGAATTGATAAAAATAATATGTGCAACCGACTCAATTTGATGTATTGGAATTTTATTTTTATTAACAAAATTACAAACAATCTAAATAGTGATGATTCATATTTATAGCAATGAAATTTCAAAAAATAATATAATTTTTTTTTTTTTGGCTAACCCACTAAGGGATTTGTACTAGTAATCTTTTCACGAGTATCTTAATACTACACCCATTAACCATAAATTCGAAGCCCCATGGACCATAATTAAATTTAGTTAAAAAACATATAGAATATCGATACTTACAATAAGCTCTCTCTTTCATATTTTCATATATATATATATATATATATTATATGTTGAAATTGTAGCAAGAAATGACTTCTTTAACTTGTGCCTCGGTCAAAGATGCTAATTTGAATTCAGTCTTACAATTGCCTGATTTAGCTAAATTTAGTTAACATGTGTGATGTTGCCTATCATTGAGTTAGATTCAGTTAATTTGAGTTAGATGATATGGAATGAGTTGTGGACTAGTTGATGGCTAAAATTAGCTATCTAGTGGAGTTAACTCTAGTGTCTGTTAGTTAATTGATCTCTAGGTCTAGAATAGAGATAGGCTTGAGTTTAATTAAGTAGTTTACTTTCCGTTAACTCAACTTACTCTCAGTTAAAAATATCAACTACTAAATTTAGCCCTTGCAGGTCATGTAATTTGAATTTCCTATTGAGATTGAATGAAGACATAATTATAATCAATTATACAGGTTTTTGTGCACAAGATTAGTTGAGCACGCAAAGGTAATTATCTTGGGAATTGTGCAAGGAAATAGGAGAAATTCCTATTTTTTACGGGAAGATTTGTGCTAGGAAATAGGAGCTCCTAGCAGGCCTTATTTTCCTAGGTGTTGGGCATGTCTTGTAGAGAGTTGATCAGTATTGTAGGGAGCTTCATGCTTGATACAAATTATGTGGAATAGATTAGATTGCTCACTTGATTCAATGCAAGCAAGAGGGGTTTTTCCCAATTGTGTTCCCCAAATACATTTTGTGTTATATGTGTGATTGCGTTTCTATTCATTATTTTCTTTTCACAGGTTTTTTGGTCGAGAAATCTTGTGTCTTTTGAGATCAATTTGCTATCATTAACAATTGCAAGGTTTCAAGGTTTTTCTACCTGGTATTAGAGCAGAAAACAAGATAGACATCGAGTTCCTTTATCAGATTCAAATTCCTTTGGAGAGAAGATCAATTAGTGCAAGAATTCTACAACTACAGGAATCATGTCATCTTATGGTTTGAGGACAGACTGTGCCCTAGAAGGGACCTCGAACTTTTTTTCATGGAAGGAAATAATGGAGGTTGTGTTAGATGACAATGGGGATTTGGAATACACCAAAATTGATATCCCTAAACCTCCTACATCAGATGCACATCAATTGACTCAATGGAGGAAGGACACTGCCAAATCTAGGAGGATGATACTAGAAGGAGTTAGAGGCCATATTTTTCTAAATTTGCATGGGAAGGAGACACCATTCCATATGTGGAAGTCCCTTACTAATATGTTTGAAAGCAGTAGTGATGCCAAAAAGCTAACTTTAAAGGACAAGTTGAGGAACATTTGAAGGGGAAAGAATGAGTCCATTGTTACATATCTATCCATGTTTTCTTAAGTGAGGGATGAACTAGGAGGTGCTGGAGATACAATTTCACCACTAAATCTTGTGACCTTGCTCTTCTTGGGCTTTTCCCAAATCTTGGAAAAGTTTCTAGGATGTAGTGAATGACAGATATAAGCTCCCTAATTGGGAGAGACTGTGGTTAGATATTGTGCAGGAAGAGATGAGGAGGAACATAAGGGATGGAATCTCTTCTGGTTTAGAAGATGAGGAGAACTTTGCTTTAGAGGTAAAATGGAAGAAAACCAAGGGAAAGAAGGCCCAAGGCAAAACCGAGTCTAGTTAGAATGAAGGTAAGGAAAAGAAGGATCTTAGCAAGATCAAGTGTTTTTATTGTCATGAGTTTGGAAATTATACTACAAAATGTCCAACAAGAAATCCAACAAGCATGTTGCTACAACAACAGGAGGAGAAGAACTCTCTTCCCAGTTTGAATTGGATTTTCTCTTCGATAGCTTGCATGGAAAGCTCAGTTTGAGGTAGTGTGTGGTGCATTAACTCGAGAGTTTCATTCCACGTGACAGGGAATAGATATTTCTTCAGCATTTTGGAGGAGAAAGACATGCAATTTGATATTGAGCTTAGAGATAATGGAAAATACATGACCAAAGGAGTTGGTACAATGAACTTTAAGAGGTAGTATGGTTCCCTTATGCATCTCAAGAATGTGATGATTATTTGAGGATTAAATAAAAACCTTGTCTTAGTAGCATTCCTTGAAGACAAAAGATATGATGTAGTATTCAACAAAGGGAAGGCCTACCTCAAGCATTTTTCTTTAGGATAGGTTAATAAAATTGGTGTTAGGATCAAGAACCTATACAAATTGGAGGTTGATGCATGTGCATCCTTGAGTAGCAAGGAAAAGAGTTCTTAGAGTAGAGATGTGGTGGTTCAGTGAGAATAGGATAGAGCTCTCAAGATATAGCCTTAGCCAATATCTCGGTTTCAAGTTAATCTAGTTGGCAGTTGGGCTGACCAGCATGATGATGATGATGATGAGGATCATAGCCTAGGGAAAGTGGAGGCATACATTAAGTTAAAGACTTCTAATATGGGGAAAGTTCGAGCCAAGTGGGTAGAGGATTTGGTTGTGGGAGTTGAGAAGAGAGTTGAGTCTCCCAACATCAAGAAGCTTACACCTAGATACATAGGGTGCATGGCACTTATTACTTAAGTGGTGAAATCATAGAGCCTTGTGGTAAATACAAAGTCTTCAAAGCATGTTCCCCATAAGGAAGCATATAAGTCTTCTAGTTCGGATGGAGCAACTGCAGCAATAGAGAACTTGGTAGAGTTGAAGACAAATCTAGGTGGACAAGGTTCTTCCAAGAATCCCTTCCTCATTAAGAGGGAGTGTTGAAAATGTAGCAAGGAATGGATTCTTTGACTTGTGCCTTAGTCAAAGATACTAATTTGAATTGACTCTCACAGTTTCTTGAGTTAGCTTTCAATTAACATGTGTAATGTGGCCTATCATTGAGTTATAGTCAGTTACTTCGAGTTAGATGGCATGCAATGAGTTGTGGACAAGTTGATGGCTAAAATTAACTATCTAGTGGAGTTAACGCTAGTGATTATCAGTTAACTGGTCTCTAGTTCTATAATAGAGATAGACTTGAGTTTAGTTGACTAGTTGACTTTCTTTTAACTCAACTTACTTTCAGTTAACAACAACAACTACTAAATTTAGCCCTAATAGGTCATGCAATTTTTATTTCCTTTTGAGATTGAATGAAGGCACAATTGTAATTCATTCTACAGGTTTTTGTGTACATGCTTGGCTGAGCAGGCAGAGCTAATTCTCTTGGGAATTGCACAAGGAAATAGGAGAAATTCCTATTTTTTATGGGCACATTCACACTAGGAAATATGAGCTCCTAGCAGGCCTTACTTGCCTAGATGTTGGGAAAGTCTTGTAGAGAGTTTATCAATATTGCTAGGAGCTCTAGGCTTGAAGCAAATTCTATGTAATAGATCAAATTTCTCAGCTTATTCAATGCAAGCAAGAGGGTTTTTTCCCAATTGGTTTCCCTGAATAAATTTTGTTTTCTATGTGTGATTGTGTTTCTATTCATTTTTTTCTTTCTGTAGTTTTTTTGGTAGAGAAATATTGTCTCTTTTGTTTATATTTTTATCTCATTAATAGTTGCAAGGTTTCAAGTATTTTCTACATGGTATCATAGCAAAAAACAAGATAGAGACCAAGTTCCTTTATTATATTCAAAGTTCTTTGGAGAGAAGATCAGTTAGTGCAAGAATTCTATAAGTGTGGGAATCATGTCATTCTATGGTTTGAGGAAAGAGCATGCCCTAGAAGGGACCTCGAAATTTTATGTGTGGAAGGATATAATGGAGGTTGTGTTAGATGATAATGGGGGTTTGGAATACATTAGGACCGATATTCCTAAACCTCCTACATCAGATGCACAACAACTGACTCAATGGAGAAAGGACATTGCCAAAGCTAGGAGGATGATCCTAGAAGGAGTTAGAGACCATATTGTTCTAAATTTTCATGGGTAGGAGACACAATTCCATGTGTGGAAGGCCCTTAATGATCTATTTGAAAGTAGTAGTGATGCTGAAAATCTAACTTTAAAAGACAAATTAAGGAACATTCGAATGGGAAAGAATGAGCCCATTTTTACTTATCTATCTAGGTTTTCTCAAATGAGGGATCAACTTGGAGGTGTTGGAGAGAGTTCCACCAACAGATATTGTGAGCCTTTCTCTTCCAAAATTTTGGCAAAGTTTCTAGGATGTAGTGAATGGAAGAGATGGGCTCCCTAATTGGGAGAGTCCGTGGTCAGATCCTATGTAGGAAGCGATAAGTAGGAACACAAGGGATGGAGTCTCTTCAAGGTTAGAAGATGAGAAATTTTCTTTGGCTGGAAAAGGGAAGAAAGACAAGGGCAAGAAGGCCCAAGGAAAAACCGAGTCTAGTAAGAATGAAGACAAGGAAAAAAAGGTTCTTAACAATATCAAGTGTTTTCATTGTCATGAGTTTGTACTTTATGCTACAAAATGTCAAAACAAGAAATCCAGCAAGCATGTTACAACAACAACAAGAGGAGAAGCATTCTCTTCTCAGTTTGAATTGGATTTCTCTTTGATAACTTGCATGGAAATCTCAATTCTAGGTAATTTGTGGTACATTGACTCAAGAGCTTCATTCCACATGAAAGGGACTAAATATTTATTAAACAATTTGGAGGAGAAAGACATGCAATTCCATATTGAGCTTAGAGATGATGGAAAATACATGACCAAAGGGGTTGGTATTAAAAGGGATTTTGGTTCCCTTCTCCATCTCAAGAATGTGATGTATGTTCTAGGATTGAAGAAAAAACTTGCCTTAGTAGCATTCCTTGAAGAGAAAGGGTATGATGTAGTATTACACAAAGGGAAGGCCTGCCTAAATCATTTTTCTTTAGGACAGGTCAAGCAAATTGGTGTTAGGATCAAGAACCTCTAAAAATTGGAGGTTGATTCATCCGTAGCAGTGACCAGCAAGGCATAGAGTTATCAGAGTAAATATGTGGTAGTTGAGTGAGAGTAAGATAGAGCTATGAAGATGGAGCCTCAACTAGTATCTCAATTTCAGTTTAAGTTAGTTGGAAGTTGGGTTGACCAGTAGGATGATGATGATGAGGACCATAGCCCAGGGTGAGTGGGGGACGCCACTTAGTTAGAGACTTCTAGTATAGGGAAATTTCGAGCCAAGTGGGCAGAGGATTTCGTTAAGGGAGATCAAAAGAGAGTTGAGTCTCCTAACATCAAGAAGCAAACACCCAGGTACATAGGGTACATGTACTTATGACTAAGGTGGTGAACTGAAAGATCCTGGTGGGAAAGAAAAAGTCTTCAAAGCAGGTTCCCCAAAAGGAAGCAGATAAGCCTTTTAGTTTAGAAGGAGAAGCTGCAATAACAAAGAACTTGGTAGAGTTGAAGATAGATCCAGGTGGACAAGGTTCTTCCAAGAATCCCTTCCTCGCTAAGACAAAGTGTTGAAAATGTAGCAAGGAATGACTTTTTTGACTTGTGCCTTAGTCAAAGATGCTAATTCAAATTCAGTATCATAGTTGCTTGAGTTAGCTTTTAGTTAACATGTGTGATGTGGCCTATCACTGAGTTATAGTTAGTTAATTTGAGTTAGATGGCATGCAATGAGTTGTGGACTGGTTGATGGCTAAAATTAGCTATGTAGTGGAGTTAACTCTAGTGTTCATTAGTTAACTGATCTCTAGTTCTAGAATAGAGATAGACTTTAGTTTAGTTGAGTAGTTGACTTTCTATTAACTTAACTTACTCTCAGTTAAAAATAATAGTTGCTGAATTTAGCCCTAGTAGGTCATGCAATTTGAATTTCCTATTGAGATTGAATGAAGGCACAATCATAATTCATTTTTGTATATAGGATTGAGCCTTGGTTAAGCAGGGAGAGATAATTCTCTTGGGAATTGCGCAAGGAAATAGGAGCTCCTATCAAGCTTTATTTTCCTAAGTGTTGGGAAAGTCTTGTTGAGAGTTGATCAATATTGCAGGGTGCTTCAGGATTGACGTAGATTCTATGTAATATATTAGATTACTCAATTGATTCAATACAATAAAGAGGGGTTTTTCCTAGTTGGATTCCCCAAATAAATTTTTTCTTCTATGTTTCCACATTTTTTTTGGTAGAGAAATCTTGTGCCTTTTGTGATTAGTTTGCTCTCATTAGCAGTTGCAAGGTTTCAAGGATTTTCTACATTCTCTCTCTCTCTCTCTCTCTCTCTCTCTCTCTCTCTCTTCATATCTATATATATGTATATGTATATGTATATGTGTGTGTGTGTATATATATATCTGATTCATTTTCATAATTTTGAAATTCAAGTTTATATTTAGCCTAAGATAACAACAACAACTACTAAATTTAGCCCTAATAGGTCATGTAATTTGAATTACCTATTGAGATTGAATGAAGGCACAATTGTAATTCATTATTGTACAATGTATACAGGCTTGGTTAAGCAAGCAAAGCTAATTCTCTTGGGAATTCCGCAAGGAAATAGGAGCTCTTAGCAAGCCCTATTTTCCTAAGTGTTGGGAAAATCTTGTAGAGAGTTGATTAGTATTGTGGGGAGATTCATGCTTGAAGCAAATTACATGTAATAGATCATATTTCTTATTTGATTCAATACAAGAAAGAGGGGTTTTTCCCAATTGGGGTCCCAGATAAAATTTTTGTTCTATGTTTCTGTAGTTTTTTTGGTAGAGAAATCTTGTGTCTTTTGTGATTAGTTTGCTCTCATTAGTAGTTGCAAGGTTTCAAGGACTCTCTCTCTCTCTCTCTCTCTCTCTCTCTCTATATATATATATATATATATTTCTAATTTTGAAATTCATGTTTAAATTTAGCTAATAAAAATATAAAAGCATAATAGTTACAATAGTCTCTCTCTCTATATAGATACATATAATCTATGCTACTTACATGTAAAGATTGGAAAATAAAATAAATATTTTGTATCGTTAATTAAAAAATGTTTTATACAACTACATATTCGTCAATTTATGATGTTTCAATAGTATAAGTGTGTGTGTGTGCATTTTCCTCTTTTTATTTTCATTTTTTTCTTCTAAATAGCTTGATAATAATAACAATTAAAGTACCTAGTAGGGTTGTCTTTTTTCCCTTGTGTGGTGCTCTTATCCCGAGACCACCTAAGTTGAATATGCCACCTAGGGAACAAGAATACCCTATTTGGGTTCCTAGCCTAGGATATCTTGTCAGGTTCCCTAACTCTTCAAGCCCAAGTCCAAAACCATAGTCGTAATGTGTCCAGGTTATAGGCGCCAAACATATTTCGATTTCCAACTCAAAAATCCACTATCCATTGCCATGTTTTCCTATTTCCCCCTCCTCTCAACCCTCATTTCCCAAAAATTCTCTAAAACTCAATGTGACAAAGTGATCCTCACAAAATAAAAATAAAAGTACACCCCCATGCTCCCCCCCAACACTTATCCTTCTCATGAACTCCCAAAAAATATCTCCCCTCATTATTACCACATAACTCTATTAATAAACTCTTGAGCCCACCCGCACCTTATCTCTCGTGCCTACCCGATTGTCCCCTAGTTAATGCCTCTAGTTGTCAATTCTTTCACCCACCACTTAATAAATGCATAATAACATAACGTAATCCTTAAAGTTCAGTTCAATCAATAGAGTCATAAGAATTCTAATTAATTTAAATACTAATTTAATCACAATGAAATATAAAACAATAATCAATTATTAATTAGGATTAAGGGCTAATCACTAATCAAAATTAAGGCTAATCAAAGTGTTATATTAATTAATCTTAGGACTTAATTATAATTTAAAATCATTAACCAATCATCTAGCATAGTAAACCATAAAATACTACCTAATTTGTGCAAGATGTGGGTATGTAGCTAGCATACACATACCATGTATGTATACCAATAACACCAAAAAGGATATATCACAACAAATAGGCTAACAACCTAACATCGTACAATAGGATCAGTGAGTGGAAATTACATTACAATAATCTCTCTCTCTCTCTCTCTCTCTCTCTCTCTCTCTCTCTCTCTCTATATATATATATATATATATATGCTATGCATATCACATTTAAAAATATTAAAACATGTCAAAGAAATGTGTGATGTGTATATGTATGTAGCTTTATATAGTATGAGGGTTTTAATAAAGTTAGAAGTAAGAATATTTTCATATAAACAAATGTTAAATTTATATGAATATAAATAATATTATAAACAACCAACATAGATCCATCTTAATTCTGGATCTACCAAGTGTCTAGATGGATCAAATCTCTTGAGGTACAAATCTTTCCTCAAATTTTGTACTCAAAAAGAGGTTTACATTTTGAGAGATTTGATCCCTCTCAATGCTTTGTATATCTAAAGTTAAAATTGATTTGTGCTGGTTGTAACATACATTTATGTCATAAAATATTTAGTTCGTGTAACGAATGTATCTCTGCTAAAATAATATTGATGTATTTAAGGGAATGATAATTGTTGTATTGTTTTTGCAGCACAAGTGTACCAAAAAACACCCCCTTAGCAGTGGATTGTTACCTGCAAAAGATCACAATCAAAATTGGTGTTGTCAGTGGATAAAATTTAATAAACAAAACATTGTAAATAGTGGAAACAATGCATACATAAACATAAATTTAAACAAAGAGATGCATAAACAAAACAATGCTCAAATGGAGCAAACACATCAATAATATATGGAAAAATATCCCTTTACTGATTGCTGATGGTAGAGGTTGAATACAATTAGAGTCTTAGACACTTGAAGAGAATTATTTGAGCTAGGGAGCTCAAATATCCTCAGCAAGGGGGTTTCTTTTCCTCAATCTCTTTGCATGTTTCTCCTCTCTCTCAAAGAAGTGTGAAGACTCTCCAAAGGGTAGATTCCTCTTCGCTCACTAAGATGTTGGGTTGCTTAGAAGAAATTTGGCCAACATGATAGTGCTCTTCACTTCCTTGGTTTCAACAATGGAATGGTAGTTTTCTCAAACGACAATTTGGCTAGCATAACAATGTCTCTTCTTTTGGCTCTCCCATGGCCTGTTTATATAGATTTTTTTGAATCCCTTTTCCCTCTCTTGGTACATGTATGATAACATGAGTAAGACAAGAGGATTCCATTGAGGGCTACACTTCTCCAAGGCATCTCAAATTTAGCTATACTAGGCCGATCTAATGTCAGAAAATCAGCTCCAAGTGTGTAGAGTGGTCCTGGACTACTGAGTCATCTTTTCTGCAACTGCATGGCTTTTGGAGGTTATGCCGCATGTGTGTGTTTATCTAAGAAAGATACGCAATACCTTAATTAATTTCATTTATAAAATTTGGACCTTAGAAAAACTTTGATTTTTTAAACTTCATAATGTATTCGGCTAGAAAAATGTCCACTTGAGCATTCTGCTAGACATTTTTAATGTTTTATGGATTGTACTAACAGGTGTATGATTTTTCGGTGTTAACAATTGTCCCTTGATCTATGAGTTTAGGAGAAAAGGTATAGCCAAAATACATAATGTTTTCATTTCCTTTGGAGAGTCTAATTAACTTGTCGAGAGAGAGGATAACTTGTTGCGACGATGAGTAGAGAAAAACCCCTTGACTGAGTATGAATGATACCCATTCTTTGGTGAAAAAACTACAATAATGGTGTGTCTATAATAGGTGGGCATGTCCCATGCTTGTTATTGTGGCCAATCGGAACTGCTCACAATCGGATAACAACTGATTTCTGTCTAGTCAACGTGGTGGTTTTTGATGTGCTGATAGCTGGCAATGAAAATTGTTGATGCCCTCAAGGGCAGTTTCTCGTCAAATAGGAGAAATATTATTCTCCTATGCATATCTTGGTGAAGAACTTTGTTGATGAGTGTCATGGTATCCATAGGTATTTGGCAGCAGGTACATCCCCCATATCATAATATAAGCATTGCTGAATGAGGTGCTTAGTGATGTGGGGGTCTTTGACTTACTGAATGAACTGCAACAATAACTATGTATGGCACCATCTTGACATGAATGATTGAGTTGATGTTGAATGTCAAGGGGACCGATGACATCACTGGGCAATAATGGTTCCCAATGTGCCACTTGAGGATATCCCTATTAAGGGAGGGAGTATCCAAGGTACTACCTCTTTCCTAGAATATATTTGTTGAAGTTGACAGGAAAGGGGTGTCATTCGCCTGACATGGTGAGTTGAGAAATCAATGTGAGATATGAAAATATTGTAATAACTTGGGTTAGATAGTCATGATAGCAAGGGATATCGATATTGGAGGATACAAATAGCTATTCTGAGGTCAGAGCTTGATATGAAAATGACAGTGGTCAAAAACATGCTTTTTGATGATCCTGGAGTCGGTAGGATTTCCAGGATGGGTGTAAGTGATTTTTGATGGATGTGAAAAATGGGGGTGATTTTCTGATGAGTTGTGACCAAAGGTGATTAGAGATTGCAGGTGGGCGAAGGCCATGAATTGTAAAAATCAAATGTGGAGAAAAATATTTGTACGTTGTATTAACATTGGGGGATAACCACCCGGTCCGGACCTTAGTAAAGCTCCTTTTCCGTTTGGAATGGTGGCTCCGACTGGGGATAATGGGACCAGTTTCCCAGAAATGGATAAATGGGATGAATGAATGATTGGTTGACTAATCTAATGATAGGCGAATAACTTAATATATCAGCGAAATAAAAGAACTACTACTAATCCCGGGAACTATTATACTTTTAAAGTGTAGCGCTTGATGATATATGTTTATAAACAGGCATGTAGATGACTCTTATTCAATAAACATGGACTTTTATTCATTCAAGAAGTACTCTGCTTAAATCGTTAAACAAAGGGATTAGCGCAATGTTGCTACACTTTATATATCATCGATACATATATGATCAAAGGAAAAGCATCCCATAAGCATCCAGTAGTGGAGGGAATAAAGAAATGTTGTTAAAACACATACATATATTCGATAATAGCAAAGGCAATCAGATAACAATTCATATGAAAAGAATGAATTCAGACATAGATAATAGTACCATATGAGCTGCTAGACACTCCCAATATCAATCGCTATTTGAGATTCTTCTTCCAATGCAGAAACACTTTCAAACAAAGACAGTAGTGCACATTTGCATAAAAGCTTCCTTGTCAAAATTAGAATAACTGGTCCAGTTTTATAAAAGAATATGGTTGAAGCACAATAGTGCGACTTCAGTCTTTAATTCAAGTACAAAACTTTACGACCCTTTCCAAAACAATGAAAGGGTCTATAAATACTTAATTAATCTAACTATCTATGCAACTGAAATCCTACTTAATTGGTATCAATTGATTTTGATCATATTTTCCTCAGCAACCTGGCAGTCGGCGGCATGAATCATTAAGTAGGACGTTTGCCTTTAAATCTGAGCTGACTTATTGCAAGCATCGGCTCCACTTCGGGCGGTCTGTTGAGGCGAGAGATAAGCTGGGCGGCATAGGTGGCATCCTGAATATCAGGGATAATATACCCGATTGCATCTGTAAGGCACTTGAGGGCGGCTCTTTGAGTGTGTGGTTTTATCAAGAAGAACCAATAGGCGTCCCATGTCAAACTGTTAATTCCAGCAATTAATCTCCCCTTTTCCTCTAAATCTGGATAACATGACTGCTCCAATGTTTTCATTGCTGTCAATTTTCCTGGCGTGCATTGGGAAATCATATTTGACAAGTAGAGAGTGTTAGTAACTAATTCAACCAAATTGCTTGTAGTTGATTTGCACCTTGAAACTTCCCTCTCTGCTTTCATTAACTGGGACTGCCATTCTGTGAATAATATATCTTTGTGTGACTCTAAAACTCTTGGTAAATTCGCCGCTTGTCCCTGATCAGTATCTTGCCAGTCAAGAAATGCAGCTATCGCTTCTTCAGCTTGATCTAATTCCGTCCTAGCCTTTTCTATTTTCTCACTTATTGCTGCCGTCAATTCACATAGTGGCTCTGCCTGGGCGATTTTTTGACATAGAAGCTTAATTTGGGCTATCAATGCTGTATTTATCTGTAGTGCTTCTACTCTGAATTCAGTTATTTGTGGAACGCCCTTTGTTTTCTCAAGCTGTGCTGATAGTTGAGCAATTTGCTCATCTTTTGTTTTCAGCATTTGCTCATTTGCTGCCTTCAGTTGTGCCAAAGCCTCTGACAATTCTTTCTGCTTCTGGATTGCGCTGTGGTCAATCCTTTGTTTTTCTGCCTGCAATTGTTGAATTAGTTGATTGTTTACTTGCTGTTGTGTCAACAATTGCTGTTCTGCCTGCTCTGCTTTCTGCTTTGCTTCAGTTAGCTGTGCCTGTAATAAGAAGATTTCTTGGTCTTTTGTTTTCAATAAAAGACTCACCTCCGATGCCTTATCTATTGTTGCTGCCGAATAGGCTCCAGCATATTGTGACAGTTTTGTCAGGTCATCAAAGGGGTCAAATTCTTCCTTCCAAACCACATTGCCCGTGACCGTCTGTTCTGGGAAAAGGGAAGGTTGATCAGTCCTTCTTCTCTTCCTCTATCGTTTTACTACAGCTTTATGCCTCGGGCTGTAGAAGACATCCAAGGGAGGAATCTATTCTACCTGCAAAATGATTTGATCAGAGGGGTCCTTTGGTATTATTTCTACTTCTTTTGAAATGGGTGGGCCGCTGGTTCCACTTAGAACCTGTTGTGAAGTGGTTTCCTGTGTGTCTGCTGCTTTCGAAGTTTTGGTGTCCTTTGAACATTCCAGACTGCTGATAATAGAATCAAATTGCTGCCATTCCTGGAGCAATTTTGGATCAATATGAGTATCCACATTTACTTCAATGTTGGTCTGTTTCTGCTCTTTAGTCTGGGTCTCCTCCCGCACTTTCTCCTGCTCCTTAGTCTGAGTTTCCTCCTGTGGTTTTTCTGGTTCTGTTGTTGTAACCGGAGGTTCCTTTGACTATCCCCGTTCAGGTTCGCTCGACGATGTTGTTGGGGTTGTTGCTAATAGATCTAGAGGCAGAGTTTGCAACCTTTGTTCTCTAAGTCTGTTGAATTCAACCAACCCTTCATCTTGATATTTCATTCTGGCGAATGCCTTAACCTGCATTATTGACTCAGCTGAGGAGAACAGGTCATCGAACATATCTTCTTTATGATCAAACTTTGCCAATTTGGCCTGTTCAAGTGCATTATAGGCAACTTTTTTGGGATCAAATTGCCTATTAGGGAGAGTTTCTAGAGTTAATGATTTTACCTTTGTAGCTTCTTTATCTACATGTTTGAGATCATGCAAGGTGTAGACACCGCATCTCAAAGGAAAAGAGGGCCAGCCCTGCTTCTTATTTTTCTTGAGAGTCTGTGTAACACTCTCAACAATGATCTGATAAGCTATTTCCCTCGCCAGCAGTTTATCAGGTATGTACAAAGGAAGGACGTGAGGTTCGGCTTGGCTACCGAAAACTCTTATATAAGTGAACTTTTCCTCCCCGAACCATCTTCCTACTGATGTTAAGTCAAACCCGGCTTGGTAGGAAATCTTGGGAGCAGGTTTATCAAAAATAGAGTAATGAATAGGTAACATAAAGCCATTGCAGACTTGGTATAAATGGTGCTTATAAGAGGATTTCCATAATTTCTGATGGTATATGTGAATAGGCATGGGGTCTTGTGGTGTCCACCTCTAGCCGAGCACAGGAAATTCAGAGTTAAAACACAAGGTATCTAAAATATAGGCACTGTAGTAGAATGGGGGAATTAACCTTTCAGTAACGCGGGTCTTATTTCTAAACTCAAGAACAACTGTTGCTAGTTTATCTGAGAGAATAGTGGCCCAATCCATTATTTCACTGTTACACGCCGCTTCCATCAAGGGAACCATTTCTATAGTGAAATTAGAAGAGTCGTGCAACCCCCACAATCTACACATCATTATTCCAGCATAACAATAAGGAGAACATAGGGAATCAACGAGTACTTACCGGAAGATTCATGTTTGTGTTTTGCTGGATTATGTCTCCAATCCCGAATGGGTTCTGATTCAACTTCATTCTCTTTTCGGAATTTCTCCAAAAACACCTTGTTATACTTCTTCTCTGGCTTAGGCAAATGATACATTTGCCTTAAATCATCAGCCTTAAATGACCCGAAAATCCTCCCGTCTCTGGTGCAGAAGGTCCTGTCCATGATTGGGATTTCCTCAATTGCCCATCGCACTACATCCGTATATGGGAGAATTTGTTCCCGAGCTACTATCCGATGAAGGAAGGAGTCAACTAAGTCTTTTAAAGTACCATCAGATTTCCGAGTTGAATCTGCAGAGGCTTGTACTGTTGTCACTTTAGGTTCTTCGACTTCAATCAGATTGTAGGTACTTTGCCAAGTAGTTCTGCCGAGACCAGAACATGTAGTATCAGATATCAATCCTTTCTTTTTATTTGTTGGATCAGCGGCGGCTTGTCCTGTGGTTGGCGCAGCGGAAGCGACTGTGGTTTTCTTAGACTTCTTCCCCATTCTGTTTGAGTTTTCTGCTTTGGAAGAATTCTGCACAGGAGTGAAAGTAAACGTAACACAGAGAATTGGTAATGAAAATCCAATATGAGAAAGATAAATTGATCAATGCGTGATGAGGGATTAACCTTTAAAGTGGCCGCAGATACAATCTATGAGGAAGATTTCAGGACTTACTATTACATTAAATGGCCGTTTAAAACCTGCCATTCCTTTAAATGCCCATCATATCATTAATCGGCCGAATGATTCGTTTAAGCGTGCCTTGGATGTTTTGGCGGTTGAGCGCAGGTAAATCATTGTTCAACAGATCAAGCTGTTAATATGGATTGATCGTAATATCCCTCTCTTTTAACGGCTTTTTTTAAAATTTGCGCTTTATCGCAATCGGGTATCGGGGAAAACTTAACTCCTTATATTGTCACCTTTTGAAATCCCCGATCACCGATTGCGATATCGCATCGCATCGGGAGTATTGGCGTTCTACGAAAACATGGAAAGCATATCGCCGATCGCCGATAGCGATATCGCATCACATCGGGGTGAATTACTTGGGGCGCTTTAAGAACATGCATAGTATATTGCCGATAACCGATAGCGATATCGCATCGGGGAAAACCAATGGGTCGTTTAAGTATGCTTCCTATGTCATTGTGATATGCGATCTTGTGATCACTTTATCGCAATGATAAGAGATTGATTATTTGTATTATTAAGATCAAACTGGGTTTATCGAAAAGGTTTTCATAATGTTTTTCATTTTGTTTTCGGACCTTTTATCAATAATACAATATTGATACCAATCAAATCTAAAGCGACCCATTTCATATGATAGTTTTTCTAGATAAATAATGATATGAAATGGGGGGTTGTTGTAGAGCACAACAGGAGGTTATGCCGCATGTGTGTGTTTATCGAAGAAAGATACGCGATACCTTAATTAATTTCATTTATAAAATTTGGACCTTAGAAAAACTTTGATTTTTTAAACTTCATAATGTATTCGGCTAGAAAAATGTCCACTTGTGCATTCTGCTAGACATTTTTAATGTTTTATGGATTGTACTAACAGGTGTATGATTTTTCGGTTTTAAAAATTGTCCCTTGATCTATGAGTTTAGGAGAAAACGTATAGCCAAAATACATCATGTTTTCATTTCCTTTGGAGAGTCTAATTAACTTGTCGAGAGAGAGGATAACTTGTTGCGACGATGAGTAGAGAAAAACCCCTTGACTGAGTATGAATGATACCCATTCTTTGGTGAAAAAACTACAATAATGGTGTGTCTATAATAGGTGGGCATGTCCCATGCTTGTTATTGTGGCCAATCGGAACTGCTCACAATCGGATAACAACTGATTTCTGTCTAGTCAACGTGGTGGTTTTTGACGTGCTGATAGCTGGCAATGAAAATTGTTGATGCCCTCAAGGGCAGTTTCTCGTCAAATAGGAGAAATATTATTCTCCTATGCATATCTTGGTGAAGAACTTTGTTGATGGGTGTCATGGTATCCATAGGTATTTGGTGGCAGGTACATCCCCCATATCATAATATAAGCACTGCTAAATGAGGTGCTTAGTGATGTGGGGGTCTTTGACTAACTGAATGAACTGCAAAAATAACTATGTATGGCACCATATTGACATGAGTGATTGAGTTGATGTTGAATGTCAAGGGGACCGATGACATCACTGGGCAATAATGGTTCCCAATATGCCACCTGAGGATATCCCTATTAAGGGAGGGAGTATCCAAGGTACTACCTCTTTCCTAGAATATATTTGTTGAAGTTGACAGGAAAGGGGTGTCATTCGCCTGACATGGTGAGTTGACAAATCAATGTGAGATATGAAGATATTGTAATAACTTGGGTTAGATAGTCATGATAGCAAGGGATATCGATATTGGAGGATACAAATAGCTATTCTGAGGTCAGAGCTTGATATGTAAGTGACAGTGGTCAAAAACATGCTTTTTGATGATCCTGGAGTCGGTAGGATTTCCAGGATTGGTGTAAGTGATTTTTGATGGATGTGAAAAATGGGGGTGATTTGCTAATGAGTTGTGACCAAAGGCGATTAGAGATTGCAGGTGGGCGAAGGCCATGAATTGTAAAAATCAAATGTGGAGAAAAAATATTTGTACACTTGCCAAAAGAATAGGGGTTGGTTTAGATGTAAAACCACGGAGACATGTGCTCCATGATGATAGTAACCTGTGTAAAGGTGTAATGTATCTGCCGAGGGTGGGGGCACCATTAGTTAGTCTCCATGTTGGGTGGATGAGGAGGGTGAAGTGGTACAAAATGGGCTATGTAATGTGGATGAACGATAGGCCAAATGTAGGACGCAGAGTTGCATCCGTTAGTATTGTGAGAGGGCTTGAGAAACGGGGTGAATACGTAATGAATGCGACATAATGAGATTAAACTTTGAGATATGCATGCGAGATGGTTCCCAGGCCAGAGTGAGTGGTCATGGCTCCTTTGTGTGAAGAAGGATCTACAATGATGAAGGGATCCATGGGGGAGGAGGGTGTTTCTATCGACCGTTGTGAATTCTTATCAGGTATAAGTGTGAGATGGTGGTAAACATGGTTGAGATGATGGAACTTATGGCACATTTCAGAGAAACGATGTGAGGATCTGAAAATATTTTTAGGGAGAAGCCTATCATGCTGAGTGGAGAATGATACCTGCTCTCTTTGTGCTTGTCGAGCTGTTGGCTAAAGCAGACCATGTGTGATGTTCCTGAAATGGATACAACCAAAACTTGTAGTGAAATGTCATTCAGGACATACATATACAATTAATGTTATGGACTTAGAGAGTTAGAGAAGTACATGACATGTGCGATAGGCCGAAAAAATGATTTTTTGTATTTACCGGAGTGAAGGGTTCCATGATGAAGATGTCGTGGGATTGATCTTTGTGTCTCTTTTGATTTTGTCAACAGAGATATAAGGCTTTTGTAATTTACCCCAATAGATGGAAAAAAGGTGATAGATAGGGTCAAGGGGCCTAAATATCAATCATTTTCATTTCTGATATGTGGAGGTCAGAGAGCTTTCCTAAAGCATTTCTTGTCGTTGCAGTCAGCCTGTGCACCCAAGATTTGTGTGGAGAGAGACAGGTAAGAGCTTGAGCCCTAGATTTTGTGATTTTGAGTTTTTTAGGTTAGGTAGGTCATACAGGGGTCCCCTATATGACCTTTTTAAGGTCAACCTAGGTGAAAGTGTGGGAGACTCCCCTTGAGTCGCACGACGTTCATGGAAAACCCAAGTTTGCATGAAGACCCCATGTGAAAGGAGTACTTAGACGAGCGTTGTGTGCATTTGATTTTTGGGTTTGCACGATGAGCCCTTTGGATGTTTGCCACTCATTTCCCAATATTTTTCATAGCGTGTGTGTGTCTGAATGAGATACAGATACATGTACTGTGTGCTATTCTGGAGGACAGGGGCACGCACCGTGCGCCTGTTTAGGAGGCAAGTGTGTGGTGTGGGAAAAATGGTTTTTTCCCCCATTTTGATTTTTTGAGGACCTAAGGGATTCTCTTTTTTGACTTGTGGCATCCTGGGTGGCAGGATGATTTGGAGAGAGCAAGAATGGGTGCTTCTCTAAACTTTTGTGTCGCAGGATGCTGGAGTGAGGCATCAACTAGCATAGTGGGGGTTATTGATGTTTCTTTAGGACCCGTTGATGAGGTCACAAGACAGGTTCCTGTGATATTTGGTTAGATGTTGGGATGTGGATCATCAGGTGATGATTATCCTTCATTAAAACCTCCATATATCATTGTAGATCGATATCTATTTCGTCACTGGTTTGATGTCGTGAGGGGAGGTGCTTCCCTATCCACTTCCAGGAGGGGATGCTAGCATGAGGGTTTGGACTGATGGAAATTGTGGCCCTAACCCTATTTTAGATGGCTGCGTGAGGATGGAAGAAGTGGAGGATCTAGCTGAGTGAGTAGCGCTAGCTATGATCGTCAGACTAGTGGGGTCGACATCCCCCAACTAGTGCTGGGGGCTGCATATATCAGTTCTGCAAAAACTATAGGTTGGGGCATTTTTTGACTGGGCACAACTATTACATCAGGGGATGATGGCTCAACTTACCCAAGTTCAACGTTTGATGCTGAAGAGTTTTTGTTATGGGAGTGTGCTTTGGAACAGACTCTATGGGTGGGTGGTTATGCTCTGCCCTATTCTTGTAGCACTGGCGGGGACTCATTGGGAGCCTCACATGCACCGTTGGGGACGAGCGATGTAGCAGGAGAGTGGAAGAGAGGTGGGTCATTACTGGGACAACGTGGTACAATGTTGGTTTGAGTCTAACCCCCAGCTGATTTTGGACTACCCGTACCATGAAGTTGACTTTTGGGAGATCCGGAGATGGGGCTTCTTCTAGGTGGTGCCTGGGGACCAACATGTATATGTTTTTTGTTTCTACATTTGTATACATATGTGTGTTTTCATGTATTTATGATTTACGAAGATATTGACACTATGCTTTGTTTACTTGCAGGTGCAGGGCTGTAAGGACGTCCACTGACCTATCTGGTTGGCCACGATTCGAGACACATGGGCGTTGCGAGAGACGTGCTTGTTCCTTGGAGACCCCGAGTACCGAGGCCACCGCTTATTGCTCAGGGTGGCTCAAAGTGACTGGTGCAGTAGCCTTGGCTTGAGATTGGTGGGCCCTCCAAAGAGGGGGCTATGGATATAGAGAGACTAGTCACACGAGCTGAGGAGGCTGAGGTGTGATGAAATGTTGCTGAGGTAGAGTTACAGTGGTATCATGACTCCTAAGGATGAGTGAAGTCCTTGATCGGAGGTGTGCCCTTTGAGGGATGGGCTCACCTTCCATAGGTTGTGGTTGAGATGATGATGTCCCAAGAGAGGGAGCATCGATCGTCTTTGCGCCGTATTTCTATGGCAACGACTAAAACAGGGCCCATCTTGGCTCTTGATGTAGTGATTGGGCCACTAGGACCCTAGGGAGTCTGGCTATGTATTTTTTTGTTTTTTGGTCGAAATGATGTATGTACGAGGGCAAGCAACCATTTATGAGGATGCTCCCTTGTATTTTTGCTGACTTATCCTTCCTGGCCATGGGACAATGATTTTTTGTGCTCATATATATTTTTTGATGTATATAAGAGGCTATTTTTGGCGGCTCTCATGATGTGATACATGCATCCATACTTCTTGGTGTATTTATGCATTTATGTTTCTAGATGTATCTTGTGTTGATGTTTTCATATATATTTATGTTTATATATATGTGGTGCATGCCAGTCGACGATTTGATTAGAGATGTGATCAGCTATATATTTTTATCTCTGGGTATATGTGTAAAAGTGATTTGGTCAAAATATCTAACCAGTATTTGTGCCTGTAGTTACTTCAGAAAAAAGACATGGATCACGCACTTGGAATGTCCTATTTAATTGTGATACTACGAGCTAGGAATCAAGGAATAAATGCAAGTGATGTATACCTAGGTGGTGGGCATCAGCCAAAAGGCCTATGATGGCATCATATTCTGCTCGATTGTTGGCGGTTGACCCGATACAAATTCCATTGAATATACAAGGTGTCCGGTCGAGAGAGTATATGGCCCATATTGCAACAACGAGATTTTGCGACCATCGAGATGCGACATCAACAAACCCGTGGTGATAAGATGGCAGAACGTCCATCTGTTGACATGAGATGAGAGAGAGATTTTTAGAATACATCCATGATGAGGTGATCATGATAAAAAATAAGTCATTGTATATACATTCTTACTCTAACATTTTATGGATGAAATTTTTTGAGGTAGATAACATTGACAGGATTTTTTAGGCAAGTCCCTTCAGGATCTGATAGTATGTATGCCCGCTAGCAGAGGCAATGCTTGATGATGCATGGGCCCTTCCAAAGGGTTTTGAACTTTCCATGTCCTATTTCTTCTTGGGAAACATCGCAGTAGAGGACTAACTCTCCCTCAGTGAATATCTGAGGGGTGATGTTGCGGTTGAACAAGGCCTTGATCCTCTTCTCTTGGGCTTCATTGTTCTAGAAATTCGTGTGGTATAAAGGTATCGGTTGTGCTATGGGTAAGGTTTCTCTGAATTGGTTCAGAGCTAACTGAATAGATTGTATGAGAGGCAGTGCTACTCATAGTGTGGGAAGTTGATGCTGCGTTTTCGTTGCGCAACAGGATATCTTGTGGAGGTATCCATCTCTAGGGTGAGGTCTTGTTATGGCGTGGCCTGTTTGTGTGGATTGGTTTTAGTGTTTCTCTTGCTGCATAGAACCATGTAAGCTATTGACAATTCCTTGTGTGGTGGAATTGATACCATATGCGACAATAACACTATGTAATTTTTTCTTGGTTTGAGAGGTGCTTATAGGGAATGTGGGCCATTAAGCAGAAGATGTCATTGAACCTACTCATTTCGTGACATTTATTGATCAAATGGTTGGATTTGTTGCATAATGCGCATGCGATGGGCGAATTTCTTTGCCATGTGGTTTTTTATTTCTTTTGGCATGGTCTAGAATGGTGATGGTGATTGGAGGTGAAATGACGGGGGCCTAGCCGTCTCTTCTCCTGCAACACACATATGACATCTATGGGTCCTTCTTCATTGGGTGGGGGGATGGGTTATGTGGATTCCATATTTGAGTCCAGTAGTTAAGGATTTTTCTTTACGAATTTGTGTGCGAAATTCAATGTTTTACGGAATTGGGGAAGGTGAGGGCACCTCCTTTTGTGATGGTTCTCCTCGCATATGGTGCATATATGGTGTTGATGCTTAGTTTTTCTTCTCTAAGCCTCTTGGGTGGTTGGGTGGACCTGGTAACATGTCCATAACTATGGGAAAAAGTTTACCAGATGAGTAGGGTCATCACATATAGCACACGGTAAAGTAGAGGAGTGGAAATACTACTTATTTTTCCTTCATGTGTTCTAGGCAGGTGCAGAGCTAGACAATTCCTCTTCCTAAATGTAGAATATGTTTTGACATTTATCATCCTGTGGAGGTTGGGTTAGCGCTATTGGCTCGTTCTTGTTGGCTTGGATGATCCCTTTGAATTTCTCTTGGAGTTGAGTGATATTAGGACAATGATGAGTATAGTGTCCATATTTATTGCATATAGCACATGCATGGTTGGTTCGTACTTCCTTTTTACGCAAGGGTACAAATTTCTCTCCCTTTAGTGAAGCTAGGGTTACTGATGTTTTAGAGGAATTCATGATTGTTTTTAACTCGTCTATTTTAGGGCATATATGAGTTGGGTGCCTAAATTCCTCACATAATGCACAGGGTTGCATGGTCTTGGAGGAGTTGGAAGTTTAGCCTTTTTTACCATTTTGTTTCGCCCTTCTTGAAGCTCCAGTTGTGGTAGGCATAGGACAGTTTTGAGTAGGGGTGGTCCCATGAAGTGGAGGTACAGGGAAGCTTCCTTCATGCATGTGTCTTGATTTAGCTGACATGGTCATGATGACCATGTACCAAACTAGTATTGTGAGAGCCATATTTGGTAATGTGAGGGTTGCCATGGCTTGGTGTGATACAAACCTAGGTGGGGGGCATAAGAATGAGGTTTGCGTAATGGCTTGAGGTAAAGTCTTGAATTCTTCAGTTGCAGGGGGTGAGGTGTCTGGAACTGATTCTAGGGTTTGGCTGCTGTTTGATGAAGTCATCATGCACACCGGTGCTTTGGTATTTTGGACAAGCTCTTGTCTTACCGAAGGGTCTCCTGAGAATGTTTCTAGGAGAGTTGATGACTTAAACTGGCCCAAGCTGAGCTCAGTGTAAGTAGTGACAACCTCTTGGGAGGACGATACTAAGGGAAGCATGCCATATAGTGTGGGTGAAGTTGCCATCTCATAGTATGCGAGTTGATCGATGGTAATGACCTTCCCATCATGGGGGAACATCATTGTTCCGAACACCGACGAGGCAATTGCAAGCATTTCGTACATATAGCTTTGACCTAGTAGGATGTTGTAATCTAGCTGGGCATTGAGTACTTCAATGTCTATTAAAGCAATTTTTCCAGCCAACTTAACTCGCACGCTAGGGTACAAGCTGGCGGGGGCTTAAGGGCCTCTGTCATATGCTCTGAGAGTTATGTTTGAAGGCTTAAGTTCAAGGGATCCTAATTTTTTTCAAACAGATTTGGACCTGATGCGTGTGGAAGCCCCTTCATCGACAACGGAATGATGGATGTTGATATTATGGACTGAAACAGGGATTTGGAAAGTGACAAATGAGGGAACCCATGGAGTAGCTTTGTCCAAGTAAAAGACCATGAGGTGAGAATTAGATGGGTCGATTGCACCTAAAGCAGAAAGTAGGACTTTTTTTTGGGTTGGGCACATTTGCAGGACTTCAAGCGCTGACATAGCTGATGGTTATTGAGCTAAGTCATCGATTATGCTGTAACTATGGGCAAATTTTGAATTAGGTCGTGCACGCTGTAAGGGTCCTTTGACCATTTTAGGCATGGCATCTACAGAAGGTTGTGTGATGGTCAATGATCAAGTAGGTACGGTCGTAGCCGAGGTGGAAAGATTGGGCTCTGAGGGAGTCTCATAAGTTCAATTCCTCATTTGTAAGAGGATGTCCTATTCTGTCATGAAGATATCATGGTTAGGAGCATTATTGAGGTTCCCTCCAGATGGGTGATTTTGGGGAGTTTGTTGTTGTGTGTTAACAATTCCATGATGGGGGAAGGGGTCTTGCAAGGTTTTAGTTTGTTGGCAGCCTTTCCCCCTACCATCTTGTATCCTTTTCAAATCAAGAAGTTGAGGACAACGATGGGTATGATGACTGTACTCCCTGCAGATAACACATGCATGATTAGTCCGGAGACTAGTGTTCTTGCCCTGTTTCTGTGAATTATTGTTGGTTGTACCCTGGTTCTGGTTTCGGTTGGGGTTATCCCTTCTCAGTGCCCTTGGGGGTTGCTGCCAATTGCTGCCTCCCCGCTCGGGTTCTCCCTTTCGCTTACTTCTGATTTTTTCCTAGAACCGTTAGAAGGATTGATCGAATTCGATTGTTCTTATAATTGTTGTGGTGAAGCGAGAGAAGCTTTCACTAGATTCACTCGTGCATTATTTTACTTTAACAAAACATTCTATTGTGATGTTGGGAAAGTAGAATATTGGTTCTCTTGTCCCTAGTTAACATACTGATTCGGGGGAGAATATGTCTTATCCATACTCTAGGAGGAGTATATTTCCCTGAGGGGGATGATATGAGCCTCCTTGTGGGGGCTAGTTTTGGTTAACCCTATTGACTATATTATGCATAGTTGCCGGTTGAACATTATAATAACCTGTATTTTGCAATGGTGGTGTAACATCATATGCTGGGCCATTAACTGGATATGCAGGGTATTGATGATTATTGTTGTGATGTCTTTGGGAGAGTGCCCCAATTAGTCCATCAACAATACTAGATGCGCCTGTGATTTCTCGATAAGACTGCAGGCACAGGGCATCTGGGAGCACGTGCTAATGTACCTAGACTGGTTATAGATAAGCTCCAGTTGTTGGGTTTTACTAATGCCTTCTTCCTCAGTTTGTGGGAATTTTTTAGCTCCATCTTTAGATATTTCAGAGGTGAGGGATCTCAAGAAAATGTTGAGGAGGAATTTATCTTCAAAGTCATTTTTGTATAGGATACGATGTTTCCTCCATTCATGGATATGATCCGAGATGTGTGTAGCTTATGTTTGTTTGAAGTTGGTTAGCAGTTCCAAACCTGAATCATGGCAGAATGAGAGTTGGAAGAAAGTAAGGAAAGAAGTAGCTAATGGGCTAAATGTTTCATGAGATGTAGAGGTCTGGTCTATATACCATTACATGGTGGGCCCTATTAGGGTTTGTTGAAATAGTCATAATCTAATAGTATCTTCTGTGATACTACTATATGAACACCACAGGTGAAATGTCATGACATGGTTCCCTGGGTCTTTGCCCTGCTTTCCATCGAATTTTGGAATATCTAAAGGGAGCTTTGTAGGCATAGCTGGCCAATTTTGGCCATGTTGGATTGGACCATTAGTTAGCTTGCTTAAATCTGGGAGATTTAATGAAGCTAAGAATGGGATCTGTGCATTACCTACCATCACAAAATGTTTCTGGACAACTATATGCAATAGAATTCTTTGTGGGGATGTCACAGGAGAATTACCTTGATGGGTATCTCAGGGACTATCTAGAGGAGAGGTGTGTGCACTCCCAAAGAGGGTAGCTTGTGGGGATCCTTCTGAAGTGGTGAAGGGTGTACTTTGTTGAGGATGAGTTCCAAGAAAATATGCACCAATAAAGGAAGATCCAATAATGGTGGCCGAGTGATGTTCTCTATGCCTGAATGGTGGGAGTCCTGGCACACCTCCTGGTAATGGGGGGAGGTTTAAAAAACATCTAGATCGACGATGATCTGTGGAGTCCCCTATCGTGTCGATTTAGAGTGTGCGCTACTTTGTGTTTGTTGAGGGAAGGAGATAAATATCAATGCAATTGGATCACATACATAAAGCAAAGAGAAAATATAAATGGTTTATTTTCCTTTAATTTAAACTATGTGATCAAGCAAACAAGAAAAGGGTTTTTGTTTGTTGCATATGATAAAGAGTTCTACGAAGACCTAATCATCATGTCCGCTCTCAAAGTAACTAGGCCTTATATAAATATCCTTTGATGGGTCTTGGGGCAATGTCCCGAAAGAACTAGCGATGCCTTCCAACAGCCAAGGAATCAACCAAGGTAATGGGAATGAGTTTCAAGTGCTACATGCACCGTCACCTATAGGAAAAGGATGCCCTAGATTTGGTCACTAAGTACATTCGTCCCACGTGACCATTTGAGTCTTTATCTTCTTGGTAATCAGTTACCAGTACTGAGAACTAGATGGGGCACGTAGCCCCAAAGAGTACCACACACATTGGACCTAAGCCGAACCCCCTCTGAATTGGGTCTCTGCCATGCTCAGGTTTTTTTTTCGTGGGATGATTGAAGGATTTTAAACTCCCTAAAAATTCAACAAATATGTTTCAATGGTGTAACATGACCATGGAGGATTATGGGATGCCTACCCCAACGGTCCTAACTTGAACTATAAATGTTTTGGTGGACCTTCTGGGGAAATTTAATTTGTTCAAGTTATGGTTGTTTTTAAAGAGGCTTAATTCACTTGTGGAGTGACTTTGAAGCCAAAATAGACTAAGTAACCAAAGACCCAAAAGATGGATGATCCTTGAGTACAAAGTGTATGAAGGCTTAGTGTGTGATGCAAGTGAGCATAGAAAGTGTGATAAGATGTGGATATGCGATGATCCTTTTCAGTATCCTTCTAATTACACTAAATGTTGGTTGTTCCTTGCATGGAAAAAATATTTTTTTTGTGGATTATGGGCCACTTACATTTTTCCTATTAAAATATGTGGAGTTTAATGAGGGAGATGGAAATTCAAATGTTTTCGAGAAGGTTTTCATATGAAATCCCAGGTTTGTCTAAGATATGCAAGGGAAGTAGAGATTACTTACTTTCTCTAGTAACATTTGCTTCTAGTCCTAAAAAATGCTTTGGTTAGTAGAAATATTTGTCGCTAATGGGCCACTTACTTGCTTCACTAATTAAGCTATGTGATTTGCAAAAAAATTAAGAAAAAATAGTTTGAAAACATATGTGGATTTGTTGCAAACACAAAAAAAATTAATTTCTTGATGAATTAGGGTTCATTCAACCAATCAAGGGTATTGAACAGAAAACACATAATGCATAGGTGACGGAAATTCTCTAAAGGTTGTCAATCACATGAGAAAACTAAAAAATACAAAGACTTTTCTTTTCTTTCTATCTGTCGTGTGGGTTTTGCAGAAATAGACATGTGCTCCAGGGTTTTTGCAGAAACAGACATGTGTTCCACATTTGTCGGTGAAAAAATTGTGCGGGTGAGAAAGATTTGAAATTTTTTCACTTCCACAAGCTCAGAATAGATCCTGGGGGACTGTAAAAAATCCAGGGAGTTGAAGATCATCTTGAACGATGGTTGTGCAGAGAGGAGGTCTGGTAAACAATCTCTAGATTAATGAAAATAATTAAATATGATTGCCATTTCTGTTGTAGTGTTTTTAGAGCACAAGTGTACCAAAAAAAACCCGCTTAGTAGTGGATTGTTACCTACAAATGATCACAATTAAAATTGATGTTGTTAGTGGACAAACTTAGAGGTACACAACATTGTAAATTGTGGAAACAATGCATACATAAACATAAATGTAAGCAAAGAGGTGCATAAACAAAACAATGCTCAAATGGAGAAAACACGTAAATAATATATGGAAAAATCTCCCTTTATTGATTGCTGGTGGTAGAGGTTGAATTCAATTAGAATCTTAGACACTTGAAGAGAATTATTTGAGCTAAGGATCTCAAAAATCCTCAGCAAGGGTGTTTCTTTTCCTCAATCTCTTTGCAAGTTTTTTCTTTCTCTCTCAAAGAAGTGTGAAGACTCTCCAAAGGGTGGATTCTTGTTCACTCACTAAGATGTTGGGTTGCTTAGAAGCAATTTTGCCAACATGCTAGTGCTTTTCAATTGGTTTCAACAATGGAATAATGGTTTGCGCAAAAAAAAAATTGGGAGCATAACAATGTCCCTTCTGTTGGCTCTCCCATGGCCCATTTATATAGATTTTTTTGAATCCCTCTTCCCTCTCTTGGTACATGTATGATAAAGACACATGAGTAGGACAAGAGGATTCCATTGAGGGCTACACTTATCCAAGATGACTGGAATTCAACCGTACTAGGCTGATCTCATGTAAAAAAATTGGCTCCAAGTGTGTAGAGTGGTCCCGGACTGTCGAGTCATATTTTCTGCAATCGTATGGCTTTTGGAGGTTATGTCGCACTCGCATTTATGAAAGAAATATATGTGTGGCCTTAATTAATTTCCTTTATAAACTTTGGACCTTAGGAGAACTTTTATTTTTTAAACTTCATAATGTATTCAGCTGGAAAAATGTCCACCTGTGCATTCTACTGAACACTTTTAATGTCTTCTCGATTGTACTAATAGGTGTATGATTTTTCAGTGTTAACAATAATGTAATAAATAAGGGATTGTATTTATGAGGTGTAGATTAAATTTTTTTTTGCTGGGGTGAATTATATTAACTGCAAAAACTGGAATTTACATAGAGTATTACAAAAGTAAAGTTAGTATCTCATAAGGGAGATAAGACCACATCCATAAATAGACTCTCCATGTGGATGAGAGAGACAGTTAAGAACTAAAAGAGACAAAAAGAAATCAGAATAAAATTGAGACACTGGACTAACTGGCCTTGTACAAGAGTAATTTAGAATAAGATATCAAAAACCATAACCATATCAAAATCATGTTGAGGGATCCAAACCTAAGTCTACATCTTGGATGGGTTCTTTTGGATCCTATGATGTTCTTCCTACCACTAGAGGAATGTCATGATGTTCCTTAATATTCTCCATCCTCTTATCCAGATCCCTTAAGTGCTTGTGCAATTTTTCAAGAGAGTGAAGAAAGCCCATGCCAGTTTCATGATGGTCTAGAAGAGTATGTCCCAATAGAAACTTCATTTTCCAATAAAGATCCACCATATTCATATACTGGTTAAATTGACTCCTCATATGACCTATTTTTGGGATCCAATAATCTTAATTAGTACAAACCTCTGAGCTCATATGAAAAGAGACTCCCCCCTCAACCCGAGTGAGTTCTTCCTATATAAGGGCTAGTGTGAGTTCCTAGAAACGAGAGGAAAAATCCTATATCTAAAGGTGCATGCATGTATGACCTTGGTTGGCCCACTATTGATATTAAGTGTCCTCTCTTCTAACATGAGCTTGTTTCCAAGGCATGGATAACCAAGCAACTAGATACAAAGATTCAAACCACATCCTATATTTTTTGAGGGTAACATTGAAGGTAAGGACTTCCCACAAACTACAGTGGCTAAGGGCCAAGAGTTGGCTATGATGGGGACTGACCAAGAGGATATTTGTGATAGCTAGATGTAGGTGTAGGATGAAACCAGTTTCCCCTCGCCACCAAAATCACCGTCAACTCCAAATCACATGCTTATAGGGGTATCACCAATCACATTGAGGTAATAATGAAACAAAGATAAGAGGGATACAAGGAATCCTGACCATTGACTAGAAAAATAAATCACCACCATAAACAGATCTGAATTCCCCTAACCACCAAAAAATCACCCACCACCCAACCACAAATTAACTAAAATACCATTAAGAAAACCATGTTGTCATTAAAATACCACTAAGAAGAAAAGAATGAACTAGAACTGCTGACTGGATAATAAAGAAACTACCATTACTAAAATTAAAAATCCCCAACCATCAATATCCCACCTAGCACCAAGCCACAAGGTGACAGACATACCACCAAGAACAATGAAAAAACTGAGAATCACTAGCTCAAAAGGAAATTCATAACCACTACTAGAAAAAATAATTCAAGACTGATAATAAAGGTCACTGAACAAGAAAAGGGGAAAGATTCGCCTCAAATATCAAGGATAATAAGGAGCCGATGAATACTAAGGATGAGAAGGGAGCAAGTGCAAATTCCTATTTTTTCCAAATTCTCCACCAACCATGTTCCAAGTTAACTGAATTAACTGGATAAAACCAACATTGAACCACCACATAGATTTACCCATTTTCAAATGAGCCCTAAAATACTAGACACAGGTAGCAACCACTCCTTGATGTGCACTCATCTAAGCATGTTATTCTACTATGAGACATGCTCTCTCATGGTTACTTCCAATCCAAAGCCACTCAGTCCCAGATTCCACCACTTTATCTATCTTCCCTACCAAACACTAATTTCCCTTACTGATGATGACAACCTCTATAATGCCCATGAATTTAACAACACAAGAGTATTCATTATGATCACTCACTACACCATTAGGGGAATTTTGAGGTCTAAAATGGGCCTCCTAAGAAAAATGTACAACCAAAGCAAACTTTATAAGAATCAATAGGATTCAAGATGATGATGTCAACCATGGGGGATGATTCACCATTTTTTGAGTAAAAAGTTAAAAAGAATAAAAAATAATAAAATAATAAAACTACTTTTTCAACTAGTATTTTAAACTTATCTCCCTAAGGTTTTAATCAAATTTCGAGTAGGAGTAATCATTGGATGCAAAATTTAATTCCTCATATAAGGAGTACCCATGCTGCATACTTTTGATGGACCCTGCTACATGGAAAATGAGAAATACAAGAAAAAACGTGATTGCAATCACATTTTTCATGTATTTCTCATTTTTCGTGTAGCAGGGTCCATCGAAAGTATGCAACATGGATACTCCTTGGATGAAGAATTAAATTTTGCATGCAATGAATGTTGTCGCTTAAAATTTGAGTAAACCCATAGGGAGATAAGTTGAAAATACGAGTTGAAAAAATAGGTTTTTCCTTTTTCCCTCTAAAAGTTGATGATGTAATGTAATCTTATTTTATTATTTTCACTATTATTTTATAATTTCCTTAGGAGGCCCATTTTAGACCTCAAAATTCGCCTAATGATGAGTAAACCCCTCAAATAGACCAGTTAATTCCTTTTTCCATCTCTTCATCTGATAAGAGGAATGTTTCATAATGGTCACATAGACCTTCACTTAAACCTCTTTGGGGTGTATTTCCATGTCCCTCGACTGATTAGACGGGTGGGGTGGTGGCAACCTGCCACCCTCCACCCATTCTTGATCATCGCCCCATTTGGTGTTGGGCATTTTTTTTTAGTCGAATGCTAGCACATAGCCTCTAGAGGAGAGTCTAGTAGGAGGTTCCAAGTTAACGCCAATGGTGGAGAAGAGTCAAGGAACCCATAGTTTGCAAGGAAAATAACTATTTTGTTACATATTTAGTGAACATGCAACAAAATAAGAGTTGGAATGCAATATATAAGGATGGATACCTGTTGTAAAGGAGATTCTAGTCTCTAGATTGATGATACCTTATGGATATGATTACCAGCATGAATCTTTCGAAGCATGTTTATGATGATTTGTGAATCTCCTTCCACCAAGAGCTTAGTGAAACCATGAGCATGAGCAAAATCCAGTCCCATATGTAGACCCATAAGCTATGTTCCATTATTACTATTGATACCAATCATTCCTGAGTAAATGAATACTGGAAGGCCTAATTGAACTCTTATTATTCCCCCATACCCTGTCAAGCATGGGTTATGTTTGGAAGCTCCATCAAATTTTAGTTTTAGGAAAGAGGGCAGGGGAGAGATCTGATTGAGATGACTTGATTTAGGGGTTGGGGTAGGGGGAAGAGGGGATTGACGTGGGGAGAGGGGAACCACCCATGAAAAGTTCTTGCTTATGTTCCTGAAACTTTCCAATCCCGGGGAGACCATGTTATTGCAATGATTGATTCCTTAATTTGGTTTACAAAATAGTTCCAAATGGAGTTAAGAGGGATTGGCCGACCTTTAATTATTTCTTTTTTAATTTCTTTCTTTTCAGATCTCCTAGAGAAGGAATATAGGGGAAAGGATCCAAATTCATATGAGAAGTGAATTGAGGAAGGCTTGAGACTACTAGTTGACAAGATTATTTGAAATACCCATGGGATATTTATCTCATCTCAAGAAACAATCGTATAGTCTATTCCGTAGACCCCTTGAAAAGTTACAATCATTGAAAAGGTGCTCCACATTCTTAGTGTGTAGCATACATAGAGGGAATGGATAGGTACCCTGGTAGTTTCAATTTTGAATATTCTTCCATGTTAATGGCTTATTTTGCATAAAAAACCAAAGGAAAATGGATATTTTTTACCAAAATAATTGCTTCCATAGTTTAGACCAAACCTCTTTTAATGAAAAATCTTGATATCCTACTAATGTGTAGGATTCACTTAAAGATAAATTCCCCTTAGATCTATAACCCCATCTTAATTTATCCTCATGATTGGATAATGCGATTTTTCAATCCTTCAAATTTCCTCATAAATTCCTCCAAACCTCAATGTTTGGTTTAGGGTTCTAATTCTTTGGGGGGATCCATCAGCACCATCGTTGCTATGCTACCTCCTCTATTAAGTAGTTGTAATTTTAATTTTACCTTGGGCTATCATTTGTTGCCTTAAATATTCTAGCTCAATTTGGTCTTCCAACTTGGGTAGGTGTTTCCAGGAATCATCTAAGAAAAATGCCGTTCATCCATTTTAAATTTTCCCAAAACAATGTTTTTGAATCAAAACAATCCCTTTCTTGGTCATGGTCTATATCAAAGATCTATCAGTCGATGTATTTGGTCTAATCAATTTTTTTTGAGATGCTTGAGGTGAATATTCACATTTCTATATTCTTTTCCAAAGGTATATTCCTCCTCGGAGCCACCTCCACCATATCTTTATGCCCAGTACCATTACCATGATGGATGGATCATGTAAACCTAGTCCTCCCTTGAGTTTTGGTTGATAGTTCTTGTTCCATGCCACTAAAGGCCAATTCGTTTCTAGCCATGAGCCTCCCCAGACGAAAGATATCTAAATTCTATGAAATTCCCGAGGAATGGATGGTCATTGAACAAAGATATACATGTAGGGATTGAAGGACAACTTTGAGTACTAATCAACCTAAAATATTCAAATATTTAAATGTACATATCATCAATTTATTGTGAAATTTATTGAGAATTTCCTCCCAAATACTCCATTTGAGTGAGCTTTCCACCATAGGCACACCCAGGTACTTTGATAGAAGCTTTCTGATTTGGACCCCCATAATACAAGCCACATGCCTCTGCATAATCATAAGGGTGTTAAAGAAAAAAACTTGAGATTTACATCTACTGATATCCATACCTGATTCTACAAAGAACTTATCTAATCTATAATTGATGACATGGGCTTCTTGCACCACGAAAAATTTTAAGGATAGAAATTTATATTAAAGTTTAGGAACCTTGGCAAATTTCACTAGTCTATAATATGAAAACTCCAAAAATTTTGATGATATATTTGTAAAAATATTCAAATATCTAATGATATTATCTATAATCTCTATATAATTTTGGCAATTTTTAAGTTAAAATAATTTTATATTCTAAAAATTGGGCGAATCATTTTCAGAAAAAAGGGAAATCGACGAATTGTTTTTTGGAAAAACCATGGAAAATTAGCCCACCTGTGAATATAAGTCCCTAAATTTTTTTATGTCTTGCACCATTGGGGTAACAAGTCCCATGGTATCATCAAGAATCTACTTGTGCGTGAGATGTAAATCCTCCCCATATAACATAATACCTTGTATCCTTTACTTAGTTGTTTTCTCTTTGAAGATAGACCCAATCCTCCACTACTAAAATAAAGAGAAATGGAGATATAAGATCTCCTTGTGTAATCCCTCGAGAGGACTGGAAAGGAGGGGATGGAGAACCATTAACTAGGATCATGAAGGAGGAAGAATATATAAGATTATAAATCCATGCAATCCAATCACCTGCAAAACTAAAGGCCACCGAGACACCAAATAAAAACTCCTGACTTAGTTTATCATGGGATTTTGATAGGTCTAGTTTGATCATAATTATGGGTTTCTTTTTTATTTTAAAAGAATGGATAGCTTCATGAGTTACCATGATACCATCCACAATTTGTCTCCCTTCTAAAAACCTTGTCTGTTTTGGAGAGATGATATTAGAGAGGAATAACTAGAGTATATTTTCTATTATGTTTGTGACAACTTTGTAAATGAAGTTACAAAGTGAAATTGGGTTGTAACCATTGGGATCATCCACCTTTTCTTTCTTGGGCACCAATATTATGAAAGTGGCATCCAAAGCTCAGAGTATAGACCTAGACTATCTAGATTCCTACAATGCTCTCCAAACATCATATCATATAATTATCCAACAAGAGTGGTGATTCATTCTATTCAGTTGTGATCATTTGTGGAATATAACAAGTTATTTGTTGGATTTCCATTTCTCTATCTAGTATAGGCTTAGAAAGGATATTCTTGAAAAGCTGAACTAGTTCCTGAGAAATCTATTAATGGGTATCTAATTGACTTCCTTTGAAACCTTTCAACAAATAGGTCCTATTACGGTGCCTATGTTGTAGTGTTGACCTATGGAATAAATTCATGTCTTTATCCTCCTCCTTGAGCCACTAGATGTGAGAATTTTGTTTCCACAAAATTTATTCCTGCTTTCTTTGTTCCTCCAATTCCTACAAATTTTCTTCCTCAACCTTAATTAGGATTTTATATCTTACATATAAGATAGTTTCTTGTTGGATCTCCACCATTTTATGTTCCAATTTATTTTTTCCTCTAGTATGTTGTCGAACTACCCCTTGTAACAACTTTTTAGTTTGGAGAACATTGTCGATCCAGCTATTTTCCATAGTTCCTCTCACCACTGCTGGATATTTGATTGAAATTAAGATAATGAAGACAAAATTTCTCAAACCTAAATGGATTATTTCGAGGGTGGATTTTTAAATTAATATTAAAGCATATGGTCCGATGATGTAACCCATGGATAGGGAGATAGAGGCCTTAATGAACACATACTATCTCATGATATTCTCATAAATTACAAATCGATCTAAATTTTATGCAACCAGCTGTTGACCTTGTAGTTGGTTTTTCCAAGTATTATTTCCATTATTTGTTTCTACCCTAATGAGGTAAGATGAGTTGATTACTTCCTTAAACAATACTATGTATGCCTCTAGCCTCCAGATTCTACCCTTATTCTTAGTAAGTGACTTGATAATATTTAAATCTCCTTAATAATCCTTGGATAGGGAGATATTAATTTACTGGTCTAGACAATATATTTGAGGAACAACTGTCTATCATTTCAAATATTATGACCATAAACCTTGAAGAGATGACAACATTCTCCAAAACCGACTATATGGAACTATATGATCAAAATGTGAGATGCGACATATATGTTGGTGACTTGAATATCTTGATCATCTTAAATTATGGCTAGCCCCCCAAAGTACCCTTGGACATCTAATTCCACTATACATTTTCGCCTCCAGTTACTAGTTATTCTAGATAAAGCCTCACTTAATATTTTTGTTTAATGGATTTTCATTATAGATGATCTCTCCCAAAACCATTTATATCTCAAGAGGCTTGCTTTCCTTTGCTGCTAAGGCCCCTCATATTCCATGAAACTATTTTAATGGTTGAGACTTATTGGATCAATGGAATGTTTCCATGATAACCCTAACTCATCTTGAATTAACCAATATGTCTCTCAATTCATCCGAGAATCGCAAATTACTCTTTCAACTTTGTTTCTTCTCCTCCCTATGAAAACTCTTTTGTATATTTTAATGAATACATTTGGACCCCAAAAGGTTCAATGCTTCCAATACCTGAGTTCAATCTATATGAGACATGTTTATACTTCAAATTAAATTGACCTAATAAGTAGACTTGATGCTCTGGGAGGGTGAAAAGATCTTTACCTTTTCATGCCTTCACTATTTCCAAAAATTGAGTGCATCCAAATCCATATCCTCAACTTGATCAGAGAGAGATTTAGCTCCCTTGGGAATGTTGTGGAGAAAAATGGGGGAAAAGGCAATTGGATTGAGGAGTCAAGGGGATACATGATGGAGGACAAAGGGGTTACAAGTAGGGGTGTTAGGATTACAAAAGAGGATAGGGGAAAATTTGAGTAAGAGGGGGGACCCAATGGGTCTTTGATCTCAATGTTAGGTGGCTACTTAGTAGAATTGATATCCAATGAATCTGATGAATCAAGCAACCCTCATCTATTCATTTCCACTCCTTTCTTCTCTAGAGAGTTTTTTCATGAAGTGGGTGGGGAGATTATGGTTGTGATTGTTACTATCAAGCATAGTAAATCCATCATTATTTTGAGTCCATGATGATTCAGGGATTTAATTTAAGGTTATCAGTGGGTAATGACAATATAAGTGACCGTATTCATGACACCTCCAGAATTAGAAAGGAATATGTTCATAATTAAACATGTGTTCCATAGTTCATCCTTGTAATAGATATCTATTGATTCTAGGAGAGGGTAAAATTTTTTCATGTACACACATATGTGGGCATAGGATATATACATTGCTTTCTTAGTCGCTTCATATATTTTAACAAAAATCTCAAGGGAATTTCCTACTCTAGCTAGGGCCTCCTCATCCCAAAACTCCCCCAATAGTGAGTACACCTGGATCCATATAGGGGATACCATGAAATACTCCTTGTTAGGTATGACGTGATCAATTCAAAATTGAAGAGAGAGCTCACATGAATTAGAAAAGTATATCCCATTCTCAAACACCTGGTTCTGATCTTAAATTGATGAAGGAAATAATCAAAAAGTTTTTGGCTCCCAATTAGAGCTTGATATGGCCCTTAGGTTTCCATTTGTTTAAACCTAGTGTGATAAATATCTTTTAGGCATCCTATAAGTGTATGACCCCGCATATACTGTATGTACTCTCCATGGATCAAACCTCAAATTTGGGGTCTATAGTTTCTTTGGGAAATAAACTTCTTGGTATCCATTTCCCAACATGGTTAGCTAACTAATGCTCATTTTGTTGGTTTCAACCTAAAGAATTGGGAATGGAAGGCACCATTTTTTCTAGTATTTTTCCTTCAAACACAATCATGTTGTAGGAGGGATTATTGCTCCCTCCACTTCCATTAGCCATAGGAAGAGTAGATGGAAAGGGAAAATCCTCTACAATAATTAGGGTTTGTAGATAAACCAACTAGGGTTTTTTAGAGCTTTTCCATGAGGTGTAGATTAGTTGGTTGTGTGTGAGGTTGAAATATTATGGTGAGGCAATGAGGGGTGGGTGCCACTTGTAGGGGGAATATAATATCTCAAGTGGTATTCTACCAAGTATTGCACAATCCCGATAACATGGGGATGGATTGAGGGTGGGAACCACTTGTAGAGGAAATATAATATATCAAGGGGCATTGTACTTAGTCTTACACAATCATCATAACATCCCATTAATAAAAAAACCATTTTTGCACTTAGTATTAAACTATCCATAGCTTGAACTTCAAGTAGATGATTTAAAAAAAAAAAAACACTAAAATGTTAAGGAAAGAGAAAGATGAAACACTTGGGCACATAAAACTAATGTTGATATCTTTAGGAAATAGTGTATCCATAAACATGCCACTCAATCCTTAAGAGGTATTTTATATAGGAGGGCTTCAGGGAGCATGGAATCTCACGATAACAATGAATTAAGATTTATTCTCATTTTAATAATTATTATTTTTTCATTTATATGTTTTAGTCATTTAATAATTCCTCGTGTTTGTACAACATATGTTTCACGTGCTGTTATGTATGCTAGTATTTTGACAAGGTATGAAAGTTGCATGGAATTTGCATATTGTAGAATTTTCAAATTGGATTGTCATTGAAAGGTATTATTTATAATAAAATAATCAAGCATTGTCATATAATTTGAGTAGGTTTAATAGTTAAAATTATATAATTTTTTTGAAAGAGATCATATGTTTAAATCCAAGTCCAAAAAGGTATAATACATACACGTTCATAGACTTTAGTAGCCAAATCCCTTGTCTCACAAACAAGGGGGTCTCGTCCAAATCCAAAGGGATAGAGTATGTACACCATCATAGAATTTAGAATTCAAATCCTTTGTAGCACAAACAAGTGGGTCTCATACACTAATTTGATGTCTATAGACAAATAAAATATCATAAAAAAAGGGGTCTTATGCAATAATTTGATATTTATGGACAAATAAACTCTTACAGAAAAGGAGGTCTCATACACCAATTTAATATAAATAGACAAATAAATTCAAAATATAGAAAATATGTACATTAATATATGTGTGTGTGTGTGTGTGTGTGTGTACATATATAGACCCACATACACACAAACACACACACACACATATATATAGAGAGATTCCATCATTAAATGAGGGTAATAGTTGCAAAGCAACTAGTCCCTACGTTTATACCATGATTTGTAATTTTGTTTTGACATTTGATAAGTCAAAAAATAACTATGCCACAATTTGTTCAACCAATTATAGGATTTTAAAATATGGTAGCAGAGTAAGACAATGCAAAAAATTACATTGCACAAGAAGAGACAACATAATACAGAGAGCTAGTTAGAATTGTTTTATAGAGTTCATGCACCTAAAAAAATTGAAAAAGAAACATAGCATATGGATGAAAATCATGGAGTACTTATCATAATTTATAAGGTGTAAAATAACCATTAAAAAATGATAGGTCAATATCTTTATCGTTATGTAATATGGAATACACAATTCTCACAAAGAATGTGAGCCACACCATATAGCCATAATGAACCTGGTGATCACAAAAAATTGCATAACCAACTTTAATATGAAACAAAGGGTTCAATACTACATACATATTACCTCACTCAATTATGTTTCTTTTTCTTACACTATATTTCCCTAATCCCTCCTACATTTATTATCAATGATTCATTGTATTGAATATATATACATTTCCTACATATGAAAGCCATTTAAGGAAAGTGTATCAAATGAACTTTAAATGTACAAAATATATGGCATGTAAGAAACTATGCTTCAAAAAACTTTTATTTCTAGTTTTTGGAATGTCATGATTTCAAAAGAGAACACTATACAAGTGTAGTAATTATGTTTAATAGTTATACATAATTGTTAACGATAGTAGATTACAAAGATACACATGCTAGTAAAGCTTTTATTTTTCCCCTTACTTCGTGAAACTATAATTTCATATTGCCAGTTCATGGTCAAATGAAACAGAAAACTTGCATAAGGAGAGGAAAAAATGATTACTAATTAGAAGGAACATGTCCAGAGGGAAAAATTGAAAATTAAAATCTTGTATATTTGTTTTTTTGCTTCTCCTTTAATAGATGCGATATCGGTACCATACGACAAGGAAATTAAATGAAGTAATATAAATATTATACCATGAAATATTTGTAATAATAACAAGTGGCATACAAGTAGTTAATAACGTTGCGTGGGAAAGCATGTGAGAAAGGAAAAGTGCAAAAAATAAATTGTGCAAAGTAGTGCATGTGTAGAAGAATTATTGTGCAATATGGATGTGTACGGAAGAAGTGTACAGAGGCAGGAATGTGTATATAGGTGTGGAAGTGGGGATGTGTACAGAAGGAGGAACATGCGGAAGGGGAGGTGTTGTGTAGGATAAATACATGTGGAAGGAAGACATGTGCAAAGTTAAATATTGTGTGGAAGAAAATCATATGTGCAAGTAAATTATGTGAGGAAGTAAGGTATGTGTGTAGGTAAAAAAGAAAGTATCATTTGACACCCATAATAATATAGAAACATGAAAAAGTCTAAATATTTTATGTTTTATTTTACTTGATCTAGTCTTACACCTAATGTAATGGGAGAAATTAATGCATATTATGGATATTGTTATCACCAGAAACTATAGTCCATGTATATGACAATTGTCCATAAATTTTGAAGAGTCTTGTGGTCTTGTAAATAGCTTTGTTAACTTGTGTTAATTTCAAATTTTGAAAATGCAAGAGTTATGAATGAAATTCGTGTAAAGACAAGGGCATTGGTCATCTTTCATCATAGTTAGTTATGTCATGTCTTGTCAAAAGTACTTGCGCAGTTTCGCAGCGCGGGTGTCATGTCTTAGGTACTTGCGCAGTTTCGCAGCGCGGGTATGATTGGTCAAGTCTGTTGCTCAAATCTGTTTGCGCGGTTTCGTAGCGGCTTGTTTGTTAGCGATTTCGTAGCGCATTCCCTTAAATTTGAACTGCCCGCGCTACGAAATCGGGGTTTCGGGTTTTTATGCAGCGTTTTTCCCTAACTGTCTAATCCGAGAGGGGATGAGTTACGTGTCCGGTCATGATTGTTTCCTCACACCATTTGTCTGTCATGATTCGCCATTACTTTGCCATCAGATTTGATCTCATTGAGTTAGGTGTCGGTTTGGGGAACGTTATGGAAAGTGGTCGTGTCATAATATGTTTTTCATAACAAATGAATGTCTTCTGCTTGATGAAAGCTTGAGCTTCATCCTAAATAGACTTCTGCAAGCGAGCCTGATTTCTACAGCGTAAAATCTGCTATTGTGCTGCAAACCATTGTCATTCCCTCGTGAAGAATTGTGTTAAGAAGTATGGTGAAAAAAGAGCATCGTTCAGGGAGGTGTGTGAGAACAGAACCGGAGGGATTAGATGTAACCCTCAGGGATGAGGAAATAGCAAAGGCATTCAGAGCTACTGGTTGTTGGCGGTTTTGTGAAAAGCTAAAAGGTGGACATGCAGAAGTTACCAAGGCATTTGCAGTGAATTTTACGGGATTAAATTCAAAAGTGGCCATGCTGGAGTTCCCGGTTTCACCTGAAGTTATTTCTAAAGTCACAGAAATCCCAAGAGGTGGTCAAGAGTGGTTCAAGAATTTCAAGTTTGATATGGGTCCGTGTAAGGAGTTCTTAAAGGCACCGTATGTGAATGAAGATCTCTCCAGAGCTGTCCCAAGGAGTTATCTTAAGGAGAATTATGCTGCATTATTGTCATGCATTCAGAAGTATTTGACGTGTGAAGGCCGATACAACAAAGTTTACTCATATCATTTCAAGCTGTTGCTACACTTTACTGGTAAGAGCTCCATAGACATACCCTTTTACTTATTCAGGAGTATTTCTAAGATGTGTGATAAAATTCAGTTGAAGAAGGAAGCCTATGAAACTTCTCTTTTCCATCATGGTCTGGTTAAATTACTGGTGTTAGATAGCCTACATAAAATTGGTAAGGACTGGGACTCGTTTGTATTCATGGCCGGTTTCCCAAGTAAAACGAGCCTAACTCCTTTACCTGTAAGAGAAAAAGAAGATAGGAGTGACGGTACTACTTTGGCTGAGTTAAGAAAAGAAATAACAGACCATAGCAAGTCCAAAGCTAAAACAAAGAAGACTCCTAAGTCAGCAGTTGAAAAAGCTCCTGAAGCATCGACAATCAAAACTTCAAAGTCATCCAAAGTATCTGAAAAGGAAGCTTCTAAGTCATCTCTTAAAGAAACACCAGAATCATCTAAACAGAAGACTCACAAAGGAAAAGATGAATTTGAGTCCAATAAAGTGGAAAGGGTTTCAAGAGTAAGAACTAGAGGACAGCTAAATAAAGAAAAGGGAAAATTGGCTCCTGTGGAAGAAAGTCCTGTGTCTAGGGGTAGTTTAAATGATTTGTTGGAAGCTATTGAATTAGAACAAGAGCACCCAATTCAAGTTGAACCCCTTGAAATTGAACAAGATCAATTGGTATCGCCAATGCATATTGATTTAACACTGTCTTCTCCTGAAAGTTCAAAGAAGTCAAAGGCTTCTAAAAAATTAAAGTTTGAAGAACCAGGGGTAGAGTATGCTTTTAAACCCCGCAGACCAATGACTAGGAGGCAAGTGAAGGAAGCAGAAAAGGTTCAAAAAGGGAAAGTCTCTTCAGACTTGCCTAGGACAGAGGCACTGGAAATTTTCTCTGAAATGGTCCAAGCAGCTAAAAATAAGAGTAAGGACAAAAAGGTGGTTATGAGTCCAAGTGGCAATATGGTGGCCATCAAAAAACAAGCTGGAGTAAGTAAGGAGATACCTCAGGTCTCAAATGTTTTTAAAGAGAAGGCAGTCAGGTATACCAATTATAGGAAAGCTGTGTTGAAAGGTAAAGCAAGAATGATCAGTCAAGCTAGTTCGGTGTCTGATGCCTATGTATGGACAGTACCAGCTTTAAAACAAGCAAAAACTATGAAACAAGTGAACATAAGTCTGAAAGCAGAGAATAAGAAGTTGAAGAAGGAGGTCATCAGTCTGAGAGAAAAGCTAGACAGGCTAGCTAAATGATTCAAGAAGGATTGTGTATTCTCAAAATTTTGATATATTTTGGGTCATTATCTTGTCAAAAGTTTTTGAGACTTTTTGTGTTTTTTTGCTGGTATGGAATGATTGAAGAATTATAAATTTGAAGTGATACTGTTTTGAGGCTCATAAAATTGATTTTAATGACCTACAGCAGTTTCGTAGCGCGCTACGAAACTGCTGTAGATGACTGATTATGATTAAAGCTTGGAATGGAATGCTGAGGTCAGCATATATTTTAACAAATGGTCAAATATTAAGCCTGGGGAATTTAGAAGATCAATCAGATACTTTGTTAAAGAGGCCAAGGGTAAATATTAAAAAAAGGGGCGAAGTTTTGTTTTTTGCTAAAAAGTCACTTTATCTCCGAGAATTTAGGGTTTGGATAGAGCTGCTGAGGTGTAAGATAATCCACTTGTCTAGCTCTGGGATGGCTGGTTCATGAATTCTTTTTAATCAGACGAGGTTATCCGAGGTGTAAGAGGTTCAAATATGGATCATTAATATGTGGACACCGAGGGGGACAATAACCAAGAATATAGGCTTCGTTTTCTTTTCGGTTATGTGAATCATCTCTGCATCAGGAACCCGAAGCTGTATATACATTGAACATGCTTCTAGTTTGGATATGGTTGTTATGGCAATGATACAGGTGGTGAGCTTTGAAGAACATAGCAGGGTATACAAGGAAGGAGACTTAAAGGGCCAGTATGATGGAATCCCCTGTTTTCGTATCATCATAACTTTTGTAATTAATCAGTTGGTTTGTGTCATGGTTAAGGTCATTTATGTAAAAACACGAGCTCCCTTCATGCTGGTTGAGGAGCCTCGTACAGTAGTTTTTGATAGGCTATATATAGGAAGACTTGATATGTAAAAAAGGTTGGATACTTAATAGAAAAAGTGTGTTGTTTTGGGCCACTGTAAGATCTTTTTTGACAGTAATAGTAAAACAGAGTTATACTCTTCTCAAGATTCTCGAAGGATTGCCATGGTCAAATGAAGTGATGATGTGTTATACCTTATGTTATTTTATGGTTTTGTTGTATGCAATCACTCAGAATTCATACTTGTATGCTCTGACTTCCTGTGTATACAGCAAGCTATGTGTGGTGGAATATGTTTGACTTGTAATGCTAAGAGCCTTGATTTCTATGAGTTCACTGTGTTTTCTTGTTTGCTTGATATTATAGACTCCATAGCCCAATGAGATATCTTTTGGTGTGTTTCCAACCAGTTATGCTTACATTAAATCTATTGTACAAGAGTTAGCCCTCTTACCAACATTCAAAATCAATAACCTTTTCTTGAGAGAGCCCTCTCAGGCTAGGGAGGCCAATCCTTAGTCAAAAGCTTGGTCTGAAATAGTTACACAGAGTCTGCCTGATCAGCAGCCCTTCAGTTGTGATTTTGTGATAACAGATATGTTAAGGAATTAATAAATATCAAAGTTATATGATTTCTCTAGCCATAGAATTCATTTTGGGTTATGTGGAGACAAATTAAGCTACTTTGATGCATGAAAGAAAAATATAAAATATAAAATAGTAAATTAGGTTTAAATTCATGTTAATTATTTGATTGCAAGAATTTATTAAATTTTATATAGTCCACGCACAAAGGTTTCCAATGGTATTTATATCAAAATTAAGTGTAAAGTGAGTAATGACACTCTCCCTCATTTAGTGGAAATCTTTCCTTTTCCCTTATATATTTGATGGGCTAGAGTTCTTCTGTCTCTAAAAGAAGGTATAAACATGGAAAAATAAACATAGCATATGGATGAAAAGCATGGAGTATTAAACATAAATGTAAATTTTGTTTTTTTACATGGCAAGAATTGGAGAGAAATTTATACTTATGAGATAAACTTAAATTTCTAGAAACAAGATTTATTAATTCCATTAATGGAAATATGTTTATAGGCATTTGTGATAAATCCCTCACTGGAACAATCTTATTAAGTATAAAACTCATGGAAGTAAGGCATGTGAAAATTTAAAGACGTTCGGAAACAACACATCTCCAGAGCTAAAGTCTATACATAATTATTCATGTGTAAAAGAAGATAATATGTCTAAATGTAATTTCATTTTTTTTACTTGGTAAGGCATAGAGAGAAGTTTATTCTTACAAAATAAACTTTTAATTTATCAAAAAAACTATTATTTCCATTAATGAAAATATGTATATACATATATTAATGTCTATAGACATGTATGATAAGTCTTCCTGCTTGAAAAATCTTAGTCTAAAACTAGTGAAGTAAGGGATGTGTGGAAACAAGGCCTGTATGGAGCTAATGTATGTGTGGATGTAAAGTATGTTTAGAGGTAAAACATGTGTGGAGGTAAAAGACTAAGTATCATTTTACTCATTCCATAATATTCCAAAAGCATGAAAAAATCAGAATATTTTATTTTGTATTTTACTTCATTTGGTTTGAAATCTAATATATTGGAATAAATTAAGCAATATTATGGATATGTTAAGGAATTAATAAATATCATGGTTATAGCATTTCTCTAGTCGTAGAGTTCATTTTGGTTACATGAAGAGAAACAAAGGTAGTTTGATGCATTTATGGAAAATGAATGTGCATATACTAGCAATTGCACCACGTGTTGCAAAGGAAACATCGTAAGGCAAAATAAAATTATGTAATTTTATTTTATTTATTTACCGACATTTCTATGAAAAAAACTTTGAAATTTAAACTTTGCAAAATTGAGTTATATCATGGATTATAATTGCAAGATAGGTTCATTGCTAAAATTATTGTCTAAAATTAAGATAGTATATTTTAGTGAATGTTTCATCATTTCAAAATACATGATCTATTTTAAATCTGAATGGTTAATCTCAATATACATTTTGTGGCAACTTCTTTCTCATTCCTTAAATGATTGAATAATGTTGTTATTGAGTGTAATATTGAAATCAAAACTCATAATGAGCTTTAATCTACGTTCAAATTATCTCAATTATAACAGCTATAAAATTTGTATTACAAACATTGATTTACTTAAATATAGCCAAGTAGGTACACCAAGTGATTTTGAACCAGGAAAATCAAAGTTTTAAATTAAGGGAGGATGATTCAAAGTATCCTTGCTAAGAGATTTCTCCCACATTCCCTCCAAAATCTTAGATGAAGAATGAGCATAACCTTCATAAATTATCCCCTTGTAAAATCAAATTAAAATAGGAAAATATCATCTTTGAAAGAACTCCATGTGCTCCGATTTCTAAATTGGTCCCTTTTGAAGGTATGCAAAATAAAAATTAAAGAGAGTCTGTTATGGAAAAATATAGCCTCTCAATATGTTATGGAAAAATATAGTCTCTCAATATGCTACTTTCAACTCATCAAAACTGTTGTTTATGGACTTTGCACTATACAATAGTAGACTCTTTATCTATAAGAGCACTATACATGAACCTAAGGTATCTATTTTATGAAGAATTGTATGGAAATATTCACAACCGACTCTTTTATCTAAAAAATCACTATATTTAAATAATATTTATTTAATGAAGAATTTTATGGCAATATTTTTCAAAATGAAATCATAATTACTCTTTTTTAAGTCGTATTCTTCAATTTTTCGGTGTTGTAATTCACACATAATGAAGAATTTCATGGAAATATTTTTCCAAATGAAATCATAATTACTCCTTTTTAAGTCATTCAATTTTTCAGTGTTGTAATTCACACTTATGACAAGAACATAATATTTAGTGTCTTATTTTGTCTTTTCAAATGTGCTGAAGGACATAGGAAATTCTAGGTCGTGTTCTTGGAGGACACTAAGTGGTCTACAATTTTAACTATAATTCTTTTTGGGTCACTTGTTTGTTAGTTTAGACTACCGAAGGTTGGTTTTTGTATATCTCTTAGAACAATTTCAACTTTTATTTTGAACCTGTGTTGTGTATTACTATTTACACTATCATTGTATGGACAATTATATGTAAGTTTTATGCTTATGTAACTAAACTATATGCTTTGCAATGTAGTTTCAACATTTTCGCATGAACAAATATATGTTTATGAGCATGCATCATTTTTGTGTAATATACTAGTTGCATGAAAGAGATGCTATAAAAATCAATACAACATTTAATGTTAGGTAGCATTAACATATATAATTTGTATCATGGTTTAACTTCAATTTTGAAGTTTGACATTTGGTGAATTTATGAGACAAATATATCCACATTTCGAGTGTCCCCAAAAACACGAAGCTTGACTCTTCAAACAATTATAGGCATTTGGCGAGAATGGAGTAGAAAGAGAATATTACCTCCATATTTCTTCTGCATAAGTAGCCATTTACCATTTGACTTGTGCTAGCGAAAAGATATTCCTTCCACAACCATTGAAATCAATATCTCTTTCTGGTAATTAAGAAATGATATTGGAGACTAGGAAAGATCTTAATGTAATGAGATTAAGAAGAATTTAAGTTAATATATTAACCTAAATATTGTTATAGAGAAGAGATCAACTCCTTTCTTAACCTAAATATTAACCTAAATATTGTTGTAGATGGAAGAGTAACCAGATTATGCACTCAAGAACATTACTCAACACAACCGTACATTTTTAATCATTAACATATAGCTCGAAACATTCAAAGATAAGAGCATGCTCTGGTTTTTTTCTTTCATTCTTTGTGGCAAATGTTGGAGAGTCCAGAGCCTCATTTTTTAAGGCAGTTTACTTTATATCTACTACGGTCTACATTTGCGTGTATGTAGTGTGATGCAATAAATTAGATGAAGGTAGAGAGAAACATGAAGCAAAGGGTTATTTCTATTTTTGGATGATTTTATTGTCAGCATTTAACAATTACTAAATCTTTTGTACATTTTATTTTTCTTAATTTTCTAGTTGTTTGTTTAATTGTTGCTTGCAGATCCACTTATATAGAAAATACATGGTTGTATGGACATGCGCAAATGATCTCACGAACAATAATCCCGTGGTTAACAATAATACCGTGGTAGGTACAATTTTTAATCTAACTTTTCCATTTCCATTTTCTATGCCTTGATTGATTTTTTGGTAATTTAGATGAGGGGTACCATTCTTCACTAGTTTTTATACATGGATAAATGAGATATGGTAGAGTAGGTACCATGGTTTACTAACCAATTTTGTAAAAGGCTTTAAGACTCAATCCTTGACCGGAATCACTTGGCTCAGAAGGTTCATAAATTTACAAAGTGTCAACAATGGTATTACTAGCTAAAATTTTTAAAATGTCTAAATTTTTATTCACCACGAGACTCCTTAATGATGTTTACTAATATTCTATGAAAGTAATGGCATTAGAATATCGAGTATTATTCTACTAAAAATCTTGTCATAATACTAAAACATTGGTTGAGGTAATGACATCAAGTACCTTTGGCAGATACTGAAGAGGAACCGCGGTATATTCCAGAAAACTACGCAGATTATAATAACAGACCTTCTGTCCCAAAGCAGCAGAAACATGGAAATATACGACCATTGAAAAGATGTTTGAAACAATGTGGTCTTCATATCTTACATGCTTTGGCTGGTGTTTTATCAGTGAAGATCCATGACGACTGTGTCACGCTAGTGCTGCAACTTAGAGAAGAGGGTGTCCCACCATTAATAAATTGTTTAGCGCTGGTGTTGTGACTCAGAGAAGAGGGTGTCCCACCATTAATAAACTGTTAAGAGCTGGTGCTATGACTTAGAGAAGAGGGCGTCCCACCGTTAAGAAATTGTTATGCGTTGGTACAACGACTTAGAGAAGAGGGCGTCCCACTGTTAAGAAATTGTCAAACCGTTTAAGAAATTGCTCAACTCATCTCCACTTAGCACCTATAACTATGATCAAATGGTGAATATTAATTCCATCATCTAACAAAAAAATCAATGGAGCAGGAACGTACAGAGTGGCAATGGAGGGAAGTTCTTCCTAGAGGGAAATGATTTATGGCGTAATTAACATTTATAGGCATGGAGGGTGTCCCACCGTTAATAAATTGTTTAGCGCTGGTGTTATGACTTAGAGAAGAGGGTGTCCCACCATTAATAAATTGTTAAGAGCTGGTGCTACAACTTAGAGAAGAGGGCATCCCACCGTTAAGAAATTGTTATGCACTGGTACAACGACTTAGAGAAGAGGGTGTCCCATTGTTAAGAAATTGTCAAACAGTTTAAGAAATCGCTCAGCTCATCTCCACTTAGCACCTGTAACTATGATCAAATGGTGAATATTAATTCCATTGTGATGAAGTGCAATTTGTTATTAAATTACAACCTCAAGGACGCTACTATACATTGCAAGTACCTGCAGAAGCACAACGTGGAACACTTCCAATTATTTTGATCTTAAGAGTTGCAAATAAACTACAAGCACTTTAGAAAGAACATAGAAGAGTAAATCAATTAATAATAGGTATAACACACTATTTGAGTGTACATGTCACCTTTGTACATGATCTACAAGAAGATAAAAGTATTGAAATTGAACCTTGTGTTTGTGGAATGATGCATTTACCTTATGAATGAAGATGAGTACTCAACCAAAAAGGGATATATCTAATAGGATAATTATAGTTGATTATTTAATAGAAAATTCACCCAAAATGTTGTAGCAAGATTGCATAAAAAAAGTGACTCCTGAAGGTCTATTTCAGTCTTGTTGATCAAATTTTTCATCATTTGAGTGAGGTGTAAAAGGATGAAATGAACTTAAGGAAGATACACGAAAGTGTTTTTCCAAATCAATCATACACGCTAGTCTTGTCGGATGTGTTTTGGTAGGAAGAAATGATAAAGGCATGAATCTTTATGTAGAAGTGCTCTAATTACAACTTTTGAAACATGTTGTTGCAGTCCTGTAGCAGACTTTAGCACACAATAAGATCATTTTGTTGAGAGAGGTATAACATAACTTTATTGAGATAGGTATAGTGTTAGCACTGAATATTATACACAATTGAAGTTTGGAGATTATGAAAGATCATAGGAAGAAAAAATAGGAGCTTTGGATGAATTTCATGGACGCAACTTGAGTAGATGTTGCATATACTTGAGCTAGTAGTATGTTGTAGTAGAATTTGATTTGATCATACAACATGGTATAGCGAGCAAGGGGCAATCATCTAGTTGCAATTTATTGAAGGTCTAAAGCTAGGGGAATCTGCCACAAATAAAATATTGTTTCCAAGATGGGAGAAGAAGATCCAAATTTCATAATTATTTTCTCACTTGGAGCAACAACTAGTCAAAAACTAAATAAATATTTCTAGCATCGAGAGGAATTTGAAATAAAGAAACAATAACATCAGAGCATTATACCAAAGGAAAAATGAGTGAAACAACTGTCTTTAGAAAAACCTGCATGTGGTTGTACGGAGATAGTAGATTTTTCTCCAAAATATGGAACACTAGGCTGGCAATGAGGCTTCCAAGGATGAAACTATGAAAATATTGGAGTAATTCCTGAAGGGGGCATCTTCTTTTTTTGTCAGTCTATCGACTTCTAAAAGGCCAGTGTATTCATTGGAAATTGCACATGGTGAGGATAATATGAGGAAAGAGATCATGTGTGACTTTATTTATTGATTTCTATTGTCATGAATTGGTCTTTAAACCAAATATTTTATTTCAAAAATTTCAGATCTACCCAAATATTTAGGAAAACCAACAAGAAGTTTGATGTTATACATCAGATAAAATGCTTGGAAATTTACCTTCCAGTAGACTCCTTCATGTACATCTAACAATGAAAATAGAACAAGATGGAAAATACTGTATTTGCAGATCTCTCGAATCTGATCTTGCTGGGCGTGCTCCTCCCTCGTTAAATAAGGACTCTCTGGGATGGAAGGTGATTTATATTCTGTTAAAAGGGGTTGTCAATCTTTTCTCTTCCTTGATATTAGACCTCACTCTTCTTAGCTTTGGGCCTTTATTTGGAGCTTGGACTACCTCCTAAGAATTAAAATTTTGTGTCAAGCATTATCTCATAGAAAGATCCTAACGGCTAAAAATTTATTGAAAATGGGAATTATTGGACCTTCCTAGTGCACCTTGTGCAAGCATATTATTGAAAATATAGATCATCTCTTCATGGAATGCCCTTTCTCACTTGAAGCACGTGGAGTAATCTTATCTCAATTAAAATAAAAGGTAATATGGCCTTCTTTAATGTAATACTTTCTAGGAAAATGGGGAAAATGGTATAGTGACTCTTTTATAGGGAAAAAAATTAACGAAAAGAATATGGGAAGTACCGCATAAATATGTATGTTGGAAAATTTGACTAGCTAGAAATCAAGTTGTTTTTCAAGATGAAAGGGTGGATTTCATTAGGATGATGGGATTAGCAATAGGGCTCCTTGGAGAATCTTTCAGGGCTAAGAAAAATAATGAAGAAGATCAAAAGTTGGATGGGGTGGAATCCTAATGGATTAAATTTTATTATCCAAAGTGGGTCGTCAGGAGAAAATACATCTCATCAAGAGCTGGAAAGTAATATTATGCAAGAAGGAATTTGATCAGTGGCTCTTGGAGTGGAAACATTTATTCTTAAGCTTCAATAAAGAAGAAAATGGAAACATATGGGTGGCAGGGGGGTGGGGGCATAATTTTTTCCCCTGAGAATCAAGAAGAATAAGGTATGCTTGGGTTTAGTCACACTTCCTGTAACAAACTTGGTTAAAAATCGATGTAATAAAGTTAATAAAGGAAAAATAATACCAAGGTCATGGGACATGTATTCCAAGATGAATGTTGGGAAAAAACATAGTGATGGGGATCACTTATGATTAATAAATGGCTTTGGAAATTGACAAAGGCATTAGAAAAGGAAAAGAGGCATTAATTGGCATTTTATTTATGAAAATAATGGAAAATAGGAGAAAAGCAAGGTGAAAGGCCACAAATTGCATGTGAGGAAAATTGAAGGAAAATTAAGGAAAAATGAAGAAAATAGAGGTCTCAATGATAAAAAGTGTTATGAGGATCAGCTCACAACATTTTGTTAGTTTTAGCTTGGAGCTCTCTTCTATTCTCTCTGTCATACTCTTGCACACTTAGAGTTTCTTGGAGAACTCTTGGAGGATTTCGACATACTTTGGATTTGGAGAAAGAAGGCAAAGGAAAATAAGGAAAGTGTAAGATGATAGTGGGTTCAACAACCAAAGTTGGTTGGCTTTGTAGGTACCGAGTTTCATGTACGTTTTCTTTGCTAGTTTTGGCATGCATGGCATATGCATGTGGTGGTTTGGTTATGATATATCATTGGCATGGATGTTTGCTTGGATTGACAATGGCTTTACCTAAGCCTTTCTATTTCTTGGATAGCCATGGTGTTGTGGGTTTTCCCATTTTTTTTGGTTGGTGTTGTTACCACTCCAAAATTTCTCTAGAATTGTTAGGAAAGAAATGATAAAGGTAACCACAAACCTACTTTGGAGATTAGGATCTAGCCTTCCCAATGTTCATAGAGGGCTCTCTCTTTATGATTTAACTTTGTTTAGTTAGTTGATTTTAGGTTAGTTATGATTGTACTTGGGTTTTGATTTTGATTTGGTGGTGGAATCACTTACTTAGATGGATAGAGGGATGTCTTTTACCATTGGGCTATGGGGTCAAATGTCAAGAAAACATGACTAGATCAAGTTCTAAAAATAGTGTCTACAAGGCAAGGTAGCTCAGTAATTTTAGATCTTAAGGCTAGATGGTGAAATTGATTTCAATCGGATCCAAGGAGAAATTAAGGGTTCCTTAGGTTGGATAATGAAGGAAGTGAAAGAGGTAATCGAGATGGGAGAGCAATTAAGGATTCTCAAATCCGGATATTAGAAGAAAACATAGAAATGATTAACTGTTCAAGACAGAGTGTACTTAAACAAATTTTGAAATAAATTTCTAGTTAATTCATTCACTTTAGATAACATGTAAGTTTGTAAAATACATAAGAAAATAACAAATTCGACAAAGAAGATACTTCACAGTAATAGCTCAACACATGAATCCTGTAATGAAATCTTTTTATTACTCAGTCCCGCCTGCTGACTTGAAAAATTAGTACAATAACCCTTAGGTTTCTGATCAATACAACTCTACAAATGTCTAGTAATCCACACATCAATACTTCGAATTCTGAAGTATCTATACAAAAATAATTTACAACATATCCCAAACTGTCTTAGGAATTAACCTAGGAGAAAGAAATATCTTCATGCAAGAAGATAGAGGCAGATGTTCAACTACTGTATGTTGTCCTTGTTTAATTAGTTGTGCTATCTTTATGCTCTGATATTTTGTTGTTTATTCTCTGCCTTGCTGTTGGTCTTCACGCTGACTGTTCCTTTTATTTTTCCCTTTCTCAACTGATACAATTTACCTGATACTCTTTCACCTGGATGATATGTCATTTTCCTTTCATTGTGCTTTTTTCACTTCTACTGTGCATTTTTACATTTTGACTGTTTATTCTTACAGCAAGTCATTTAACTTCTCCCAAATATTTGCATCTGGTAATTTTATATTTACCATTTTCCTGTAAATTTCATTTGCTTCTGTGTATTTGGCAAAAGTGGGTTTGTTCACAAAAAGGTGTTTTACCTCATGCTAGAGGTAAAACAGGTTCTCAAATGTCTGATATAGAACCTTTCCATCAAGCATTCCCTTCATGGAAGAATTACTTGCCTTATCCTTTGCCACCTCTCTAATTCTTTTGTTCTATTCTTCCTGTGGCACCAACTTGTCATTTATCACCAAGGGATTTGACAGACCTTTTGCCTCAAAACATCAAACTTTACCATGAATCTGTATATAGCCAGCTGCATGGTTTGGCATTTGTCTTGAAGGTTCATCATCAAATTCCCCTTGGTGAGCACCTTCTTAACTTCCAATATGGTGCCTCTCCTGTCAAGTATGTACAACTCCTGCAACTCATATTTGTTTTTAGAGTTTAGGAAATGGATTATTCTAATGGCTTCTTCTGGCATGTCTCCCAGTTCAACCTTAACTCTCTGAATGGCTTCTGTAGCCTCTTTAACTAAGTCACTTTGTTCAAAGATGACTTGAATGGATGGTCAAATATCATTGACAGAGTCAATGATATTGTCCCATAGTTTTTCTTTGGCTTGGCCAAGTGGCTCCTTTAATGTCAAATCCTTCTCCAAGCTCTTCATTATTTCAGTCAACCTGGTTGAATTCTGAACTTCTTCCTTGTGCATAATATGGGTAAGCTTATTATCATTCTCTAGACTTGTTATCTTTTCCTTAAGCTTATTTATTTATGTGGTTTGAATGGACATGTCTTCCATTGCTTTGACCAATTTGCTTGCCTCATCACCTAGCTAAGCTACTGCTGTTATCGAACCTGTTACTGATGTAGATGTTCTGGCAGCTAGTAGTGTTGTAGCTAGTGGAGCTGTAGGAGCCAATGAAGCTGCCAAGGTGGATGGTACTATTGTAGTGATTGTTGGAATGACAGTGGCATTGGCAATCTCAAGGTTGGCATGTTTTAGCTGTATTAAGTTGTCTAACTCCTTCTCCATCTCTTTCAACTGATCATTCAATTGGAGAACAAGGTCCATCATTTCCTCCTGATTTGTTGGGCTTTCTAAGACCTCTTTTGTCTGTGGATGCTTTGAATGAGGCAGTTTCAGTTGTTTCTTGAGAGCAACAATGTCCTCATTATTTTTCTTTATCAACTTCTTGGCAACTTTGACATCATTGGGATCATGTCCAAGTTCAATCACCAATTCTTCCAATGACTTGATTATGTTGTCCTTGGCCTATGAGGAGGCCTTTTCTAGTTTGTACCGTGTAGTGATATTATCCAATGAACCTTGAAGTTTGTGCATAGTCATAGCTTTGTTTTTCATGGTGGAATAGATCATCTCACCTGTCTGCTTGTGAAACTCAATTTGGTCAATGGGATGAACATCCCTCTCCAAAACTTCAAAATCTGTTTTCCTATAGTCAGTTGATGATCTTGGCTACTAGACTGTAGGTTGCATGAATGTCATCTGCGTTTTACCTGTTTTAATGTCAAAAGCTGACATTAATCTATTTTGATCTGAAGGTGTTTTCTTGAAGTATTGCACATAAGTCTCATCCTTCAATGTCTCATTTCTCAATTTAACTTTTTTGTACCTCTCCTTAATATCTTTCTCTTTATCCACAGGCCTAGTGAATGAAGAGACCTCAACGCTGAGTTGTCTCTCAATAAGTTGGGTTTTTGAGGTAGACGGCTGGTGTGTTTCTCTTGAAGCTGTTGGGCTTTTTCTCCTTTCCACCATGGTGTCAGTGTCAGTCATTTCCACTGATTCAATGGTATCTTCGTGTTTAGTTACAGGATTAAGCTTGGGCCTCTTCCTGTAACTGATCTCAAATTCCTCATTTGTGGTTTCCATGGCTGAAATAGAACCTTCTTCCCTGGTTCTCTTTGCATTTCTGTCTTCATTTGCTGGAGTCTGTAAAAGATGAGGAATATTCATTTGCTCTCCTAGGTCCGGAACTTGTAGAAAGGAACTAGTATCAATCTGCTTTTCCACATCAATTAATGTATTCTCCACATCAACTACAGTATTGTCCATGTCTATCAAAGTGTTTTCCAACCATTCAGACTAGTTGGAAAATCTCTCAATGTCTGGCCTAGGATTATGTATGAAAGGGCCCAATTTGACTTTGAGTCTTAGTTTATTTATGACTCCACGAGGTTCATATTGCCACATAAAACTATTCTTGAATTTCATCTCCTGTAGAATCTTATTGGCCTTTGTTCCAGTTTCCCTATTATTACAAATAAAGGGGCCCAATTGGTTTTTCATTTTGAAGTGAGTCTTCCTCTTGCTGCAAAGAAATTAACCTCATTAGAGTTTATAATCTGTCTAAAATACTCTAATGCAAATATCCTCATAGGGAGGTATTTGGGAAATTTATAAGGAGCTAGTTGGCATCCATATATCCTAATCTTTGTGTGGTCCTGGTATAGATACCAGTCTCCCACCTTACTGTTCTTTTCCAACTGTAAAACCCTTTTAATTTCCTGACTGATCCTGAGCTGATAGCTACTAGTTAGCATGTTTATGACAGGATGAACAAATGAATCAATGAAGTGTTTGTAAGTAAATACAGTGGAGTACGTTTGGATAAATGGTGTCCAATATATGACTGACCTTGGATTTCCTTTGGTGTCTAACTTCTGAATGTTGACAGGGAATTTGTCTGACTGGTAGTAAAAGAACATATGAAATAAAACTGAAGAATACTTGAAAACTCTCTCACTTGTCAGTCTGATGAATTGTTCATGCATTCTGTCTGCTATGAACTGAGCATAGCTATACATTATAGCAGGAGGCTTGCTTGGGAAAAACATGGAAAGGAAAGCAAGGAAAACTTCATCCACATGTTCATTTGTAGTGTATCCTAGAATGCAAGAGAGCATGGCTATGATTTGTCTTCCTGTCTTAGAAAAAATGGTGGCAGCATAAGGAGGACTATTTTTTGGAGTGTGAGACTCTCTAATGATGAAAGTTTGAATAACCTAAGATTTCTTGGGAATATCTAGCTTGGTGTAAAGGTCAAGTAATCCTTCAATTGAAAGTGGGATCTCATTTTGACTTGACTGGATTTGCAGCATTTAGTTTATAGATTCTGTTGTAATGGTGAACAAAACTTGCTGGTCAGGGGTGGCAATGGCTCTTTGGATGGGAATGTAGCAAGCTTGGTAGAAGTGGATGATTTCTAGGAATGGGTGTACTTCTGGGAACAAGTACTTGGGCAAATTGGACTCCCAAAGGTGAATGTCATCATTTTGGTTGAAGAACTTGTCTTTACTCCAGTAGGGGAAGTAGTGCCCTTAATTTGGAAATCTCTATCTGCTAATGCAAGGTGGTCAATATCCAAGTGAGGGGTTTGCAGAGGTCTTACGTCCAAAGAGGTTTGGGAAGCCATAATTGGGTTTACTGAATTGAATTAGGATTTCAGTGGTTTCAGGAGTGAGGCTTAGAAGCTCTGGAACAGTGGGAGGGTAATTATATTCTGTGAAAAAGGGTTTGGGATGTATACTAGGTTTCTTTTCAATTCAGGAAGGTTTATTAATTAATTTAATTAATTAACCATTCAAATTCAAGGGTCGTTTTAGTTTTTTCCAAGAATACCTGGAAATTGGCGATTTGGCGTTCAAACTGGGTTCTGTGGTAGCTGCAGAGCGTATTGAGGCTTGAACTGGTTATATGCTACTTCAATTTGGTGTCCGCAGCTTCTTCGGTTGGTAAAAATGGATGAATTGGTTGTTTAGAGGTTTAGGGTGTCGCAAATGGCTTAGCAAAGGTTTATAGTGAAAACGAATGAAAAGTGCGAATTGGGGTTTTTTTCAGCCTTTTAACTGATAACGGTCACATTTTGGCATGGAAACTATTAAATGAATAGTGGGTAGTTTTCAGTTTAGGCGGGGAGGTGGTTTGTGCGCCATCGCACCACCTTTGGATGTCGTGCAGTATTTTCCATGAGCATGTGATGTAACTTGGTGCCGCCACGTAGCACAATAGTGCCCATCCAAAACCGCGAATCTCACGTGCTCTCGAGCTGTTAACAATCGGATGATGAATCCGTGCGATATCGTTGTACACCGTCGGATCTCAGGGTAGGAGATCGAAGGGATATCACACAGTTGAGTTGCATGGACGAAGTCAGGAAAATGTTTGGCAGGGCCCAGGGTTTAATTACAAAGAATTCTAATTAATTAACCAATAATGTCGGGGTTTTCAATATAATCAAATAGTTAATAAAGGTGGGACCATGGGTTATATTGCGGGGGGTTTTTAACTGCACCCAAGGGTTTGTGGGTTAAAAAAGGGTTTTGGGGAAATATGAAGCGGGGACGTTAATTACATAATGCGAGGGCATAGGAAAAACTTAGGATAAAGGGTTTTGTGGGTTTTTAAGGGGGAAAAAGGAAATTAATAAGGGGGAAAGTGATATTTGTAATGGGGAATGGGTTTCACGCTAGGGAAAGGGGTTTTGGGAAGGGAGGATGATTTTTAAAGGGTAATTTCTAGGGAAATGTGTGAAACCAAGGGGTAAGAGGTCAAAATGAGGGGGAAGGGTATTTATAAGTAATGAAGGGATAATGGGGGAAATTAGCAAATAAGTATGTGGGGGTGTAGTGAAATGAGGGGAAATTAGTAAACAAGCTTGGTGAATATCCTTTCTTTTTCTCAACTCCTCCTGCACATGAAACATAGGATTAAGCATGATAAATGTGCTTTTGACTTAGCAACCTTGTGCACTTTGCAAAACTTCTTCTACCTACCCTTTATTTACCCTAACATTTTTTCTTCATTTCAATGGGTGCATTTAAGCTTTCCGACCCTTTATTTCCTTTTCTTTTGATAAGCAAACTATCTAATTCTAACCTTATAACTTCCATTGGCTTAGATTAAACTAATGAGCTCATTTTTAGTCTCTACCTAACTAATGATCTGCCAAGATTAAACAATTTGGCTAGATCTTTATTCTCTATCTATCAACATGAAATTTAAAGCATGAATGAGTCAAGATTAAACTATTTTGACTGTCATGGATTGTAGCATTTTTGACAAGCTGCACACAATATTATTTTGCATAACAAAGTAAGAAGTAGTGGCATTTGAATTTGCACACTTTCATGATCTATTTTTATTTCTTTTTGGGGTTCATATTTTTCACTTTTTTGATCTTTCCTTTTTCTTTATTTTTTTCCTTTGATTATTCTTTTAGGACATTCGCTCTTTACATTTTTTAATTTTTAATATGGAAAACATTTTGTAGAAAGTAAAAGCATGTACAATATTACAAGACTAACCATAGCCAATGTTAGAGTCGGTCTGGTCAGCCCTCCGTCAGAGATCAAAACTCTTTATGCATTTCATTTTTAGGTGTCTCGCTCCATTCATTCAGCTGCATTCCGCTAGGGGCATGCCATGATCTGATGAAGAAGGTCATGCTAGTCATTTCCCCTCATGTCTGGCTCATGCTGGCTTTGGTCTTTTGTCAATGATCACCAAAGTCCATGACAGTCAAGATCTGGTCCTTTAATGGACAAAAGTCGTTTTCGGTCATTAGGTCTAGGGATTAAATCAATTTGGTCTTTAAATATGTCCAGTAAAGCCATGCAGGCCAGAGTGATGCCCTTGTAAAGTAATGGTTCACAGAGTTTCATCGTCATATTGATAAACTTCGACTGTTTATCAAACAGTGTCATGGGTGATAAAATTTTCAAAAAAGTCTTCAGGTGTAATCATGGTTTCCGCGGCCAAATGTCCTGTCAAGCAATCCCTGCAAAGAGTGTCGAAAATTTCATCACATGAGCCAAATTCAGAGGAAAAGTGAAAATCAGGGTTGTTTTAAAGTCAGTGAAAAGGTGTCAAACATAACATTAGAAAGTGGGTTTTTTGGAAAAGCAAAATTTAAATCATGACCTCCAAGTCTATATATACAAATTCCGACCAAAATCAAAGTCATTGTGCAATCAAAGGCAGAGGGAAAACATTGCAAAGTCGTGGAGAGTGCAATCGCGTGGTTTGGATCAAGTTTGGAGGCCATTACAGGCACGCGACGCATATAGGCAGGGGCGCGGCATGCACACAGGGCGTGGTGCACATAGAGCCCGCCCGCAGTGCAAATTCCTAACTGGCGCAGTGCACACCCAGAGCGTGACGCACTGGGTTTTGCGTACTGCGCACACAGACAAAGCACCAGAAACGTGCCAAAACTACCTCAAATCTTTTGTGAAGCACATCAATTTCAAGGTAGGCTCGAAACATCACTTGTTCATCAAATTTTATGAGTGATATGGTGGTTTTATGCCTGTGATTGAATGCAAAAAATTTCATAAATTCAACCACAAGAAGACACCAAAAAACCATTGATGCTAGGGTTGTATAAGTGTATGTTGATGCCAAGGCTCTATTTTTCCTGCCCTACCACTTTTCCTTATTCCCCTATGCCATTTTTCCTATTATCACTACCCTAACACTACCAAACTCATATTCCCTTTCTCCTCCTCCTATTGGTCAATAAAAACCCCAAACCATACCTTATTAAAACCCAAAACCCTAACCTATCAAAATACCCAAAACCCCTACATATCCCTAAACAAAATTCTCCCTGTAACCCCTGTTCCCATTACATTACTCCCTTCCTAATACTCCCTTTGTTTCATTGTTCCCCTTGGTGGTAGATATCACAAACAACACTCAGCTTCACCATCATCAAAGGGCAGCCTTAATACAGTATATAAACAGCAGTCATGGCATCTGAGGGTTCATCAGAGTATGAGGTGGAAACTCACAGTGATACAGCTTCAGGAGAACAGGCCCCCAGGAGACATCACAAGAGTGGAAAACATGTTAGGGATGAGCCAAACACCCTCACTGAATTGCAGGCATGCCCTCTTGCTATGTCATGTTTCCAGCACCTAGCATGTTTTGAATTTTGTCAAAGGGTGGCAAATGTTAGAGTTCATCATGAGTTGGCCCGTCTTTTTGTGCTTCACCTACATGGAGGTCAGTCTATCTTGGTCGGGGTCACCTTCACATTGACACCCGAAACTATCTCAGTGGCAACAGGCATACCAAATGTTGGAGAACAGTGGCATAAGAAAAAGAAGGTGGATAGGCATCATTATGAGCCTTACATTAAGGCCAGTTGTTTGAGGCATCTCACAAGAGTCTTCCCATTCAGATTTTTGAAAGATGAGTATGCTCCGCTCATGAAATTGATCATGAAATACTTCAGTTGTGAGGGGAGGTTTTCTCGCCTATATGCCTATCACATCAGGTTGCTCATGCACTTTACCAGAGTGCAGATGATGAACCTCCCATTTTTCATTTGCGGGAACATAGAGAGGATGAAAAATTTCATGCAGCATAAGACCCCTCAGCAGTAGCTCAACAGTGTTTATCACTTTTCTCTTATCCGGATTTTGGTGGATCATCAGTTGGGATTACAGGGCATTGCTTGGGAGGACTTCATCTCCCATGACTTCTTCAGCACTCCACAGGTAGTATCAGAGGCAGAGCATGAGATAGGTGGTCCTTCACATCAGTATGAGTGCCATGAGACTGCTACTATGCCAGTATTCATCACCTATCAGAGAGGCAGTAGACATTTGTTTGCAGCGGCAAAGCGAGTGTTATCTCCACCCGGGGTGGAAGGGGCCTCGCTTCCTACATCAACGACACAGGAACAGGACAGAGGTAAGGAGCCAATGCATGATGAGGGGCCTTCAGGTGAGCCATCAGGTGAACGAGAGACCGAATTCGTTCTCCTTCATGATGATGAGACATATATAGAACCAACAAATGCAGAGCTTAGAGAGATCATCCAGGAGCAGCAATCAGTGATTGAGGCCTTATCCCTTGACTTGGAGAGGGATAAGTGGAACATGAAATACCTGGAGCAGAGGAACAAACAGCTGGAGGATCAGCGGGCGATCATGGAGCTACAAAACATTCGTGAGCATCGCCAAGCTGCACAAAGAAGAAGAGTTGAGCTCACGTCATTGGAGCAAGAGATCAATGAGGATCGGGAGGCCAATCTCGAGAGAGTCAACATGCATTTGGAGAGGCTGCTAGACAAGGCCGACAAGGACCATGCTTTGTTGAGACACATGGCTTATCATTACAGGGCACGGAACATGACTGCAAGGGCCCGGATAAGGAGCTTGAAGGCAAAATTGAACAAAGCAACAAAAGAGGCAAAAGAGGAAAAAGAGCAATATCGGCTTCGAATCTTGGCTGAAGCTTCCTTGGCACAGCATAGCACTTCATAGAGGACCTCCAGCCCAAATTTCAAGAAATTTGGGGAAATTTTGGTCACATGACAAATTTTTGGGCAAAACACAGGTTTTTTCTCCCGCTAAAAATTGGGAACTCCAAATGAAGAATGGTTTGCATTTTTGGATTCAACATGAAAAATCACGACTACTGGTGCTTGGACAAGAAATTTGGGCAAGATCTGAGTCTCCAGGAGGTCAAAAACACCCAAAAAATGACCTCTTTGCCCCTATTTTGACACACAGGAAGCAGTCTTGGGAGAATGAAGATTTGGAGGGGCAAATGAGCACCAAATTCAGAAATTCCAGTTGGGTTAGAAAGTAGACAGGACAGGCTTTCCAAAAACCACACTTGCGCACATTTTGGACTCCAGAAAGTGCTTCAAAATAGGATCCCAAGTGACACGGCGCACAGAGAAAATGGCGTGGTGCATACAGGAAAAAATGCCAAATTTGCCTCCATTTCGCGAAATTTCGATTCGCGACTTCTCCAAGTGGGCCCGCTCATCTACATTTCAGTTTTTTGGCACCTAAGGTGGCATTTAAAGTATTTTCTCTCCAGATTGGCTTCTATCCAAGTGGCGAAGGAAGGCAAATGGTCACCCAAGCCATTTGTCATGTTTGTAACGCTGCACCTGTAGCTGATGGTTGGCTCTTCATCTCCATTTTGCAATGATTCGAGTAACTCCCCAACCCTTGGGCGTTATATCTCTTCATGGCACATTCTATATATTGTATGTAAACCATTTGCAAAGGGTTGGTTGGCTTGTAACTTTTGGGAGACTGTGGGAAAGAAACTCTGTTTCTTCACTGTATATTTTTGACAGAGAATTAATGAAAGGAAGCAGCTCTGTTTCATGAGATTCATGTGGTTGTGAGTGTAGTAAATGTGTCTCTTATGTTTCATATGTATTTTGTGATGTTCATTGTTCAATTCATATTCATTTCCAGTGAAATTTTCTGAGTTAGATAAGGTAGAATTCAATTTTATTGCTCTTCCTATGGGAAAATTTCATGTTCAGTGTTCTTCTTCTGTTGAAAAGGATTCATGTAATTATGCCCTTTTCACTCTCCTAAGAAATCTCTCCATTCTGCGTTATTTCGAACTAAATTGCTACACTTTCCGCCTGTCTTGCCTCACGGAGTAATCTGTGCCTTTGTATTAAATTCTTTGTTCATTGTTGTCCGTTGGTCCCATAACATCCCAGAAGCTCAGTCATTCATAAAAATTGTTTCTTGTATCCATATTCACTTACTAGCCTAAGATAAATATTTCACTGTAAGTCATCTCAGGCCGTTTCATTTATCCATTCACTGAGCGTGACTCGGAGGAAGCCCTCTCCTGTTCTGGTAGGGCTAGCTACCAGACGGAATGTGGTTTGTGGTTACCCTGAATTTTGCCTTCCTTCAGCCTAAGGCAGATTTAGGTGCTAACAGCCAATTCAAAATTAAGAATCCTATTATTATAGGACCCTAACAGTGGCTCCACATGGGGATGGAATTTATTGGTGAAATGTTAAGAACTTTAAGATTAGTAGCCTTTGAAACTTTGAATGTGGCTGGGTTGTAACTGCTCCTCTGTAATCTGCTTTATTCATACTTATGATGGTAAACCTTTCAAAGCTTAGGGCCTTCTCTCTGGGCTTCAACTTTAAAAGATTACCATCCAATCCAATCTAAACTCTGCAATTTTATATACAATGAGCAACGTATAATGAACTACTATTAATCTATGGATAAGTAATGCTTCAGCACTCGACCATTGATTGGTCCTCCTGGTAGATTTGTTCCATCTAACTGTCTCAATAAAAATGCATTGTTAACTCTGTAACCATAAATGATAAAAGGGCCTTGCCATAGGAAATCAAATTTGCCATGTTTACCTTTCTCTTCTCTTCTAGAATCCCATTTAAGTACTTTGTCACCTATGTAAAAATCATTAGCTTTAGTTTTCTTGTCAAAAATCTTTTTGATTTTATCCTGGATCACTTGTGATTTGACATAGACTTCTTCTCTGGTTTGCTGCAAATGTATTGTCTGATTTATCCTCCTTTGGATGTCATTTGGTTCAACTTGCAACTCTTGAATCATTTTCATTACTGATACTCCTAAAGAGGATGGAAAAACAACATACATTCCATATACTAGCTAATAAGGAGATGTACCAATGGACTTTTTGGTAGTTAGTCTGTCTGCCCATAAGGCATTTACCAACCTTTTGTTCCATGTCTTCTTGTTGTCTTGTAGAAGTTTTTTGATGATATTGACAAGGATTTTGTTTGAGGATTATACAAGTCCATTACCTTGAGGGTAATAGGCAGTGGAATGGCCAAGGGTAATGTGATATCTGTTACAAAAGTCTGCCATTTTCTTGGATTTAAAAGTAGTTGCATTATCAATAATAAGCTTTTTGGGGCATCCAAATCTTGAAAGGATATTATTTTCAAGGAATGAGATAATGACAGAGTCTACGGCTTGTCTAGAAGGGATGGATTCTATCCATTTAGTAAAGTAATCAGTGGCTGTCAAAATCCGTTTATGCTAGGCTGAGGAGGTTGGATGAATTTCTCCAATGAAGTCTAAACCTGATTGTTGAAAAGGCATTTCTATGGAGATTGGTTTGAGAGGTAGTGGTAAGAGTTTTCTTTTACCCTCAAATATTTGGCACTTATGAAAGGAGGTCACATATTTCTTGAAATCTGCAAAAGGAGTGGGCCAGTAGAAACCTGCCCTTAAAATTTTATCAACAGTTGTTTTCCAATATAAGTGTCCTCCACAATCTCCTGCATGAGATTCTTGCATAACTTTGTCAGCTTCATCTTTTAATAAACAATTTAATAGAATTCCACCATTATCTTTCCAAAATAAAGAATTATCTATGATACACTATTTCATTGATTTCATTTTCAAAAATCTAGCTTTAGTTCTAGATAAACCAGGAGGAGCTTGTAGGTTTAGTAAAACAAATATGATATCTGCATACCAAGGTGAATCTGTAAAAGCTTCACTGATCTTTGGAGTCGCCATCTCTTCCTGATCATCTAGAGCACCAATGAAATTTATATCTAAGGCCTGACATTTCGATTCAGCCATGACTTTAGCTAAACCTTGACCTTTGATAAGTTTTGTAGGCTTTATTTCTATGTCATATTCCAAAATAGTGGCAATCCATTTGCCTCTCTTTCCTTCAAGCCCATCCTGTGTCAGAATGTCCTTTACTACTGAATTTGGAACACAAGCAATGATGTGTGAATACAAGATGTATACTCTGAAATCTTTAATAGCTTTCACTAAAGCTAGTGCTTGCTTTTCCATTATGTTGTACTTTAATGTAGCATCTCTCAAATATTTGCTGAAAAATGCAATGGGTTTCTCATATCCTTGATCATTCTTTTGCAACAAGACTGCTGCAATAGTATGTTCTGAAACAAAAGAAAAAATTATAAAATCTTTTTGGAAATCAAGGCTTATGAGGACTGGTGTTTTAGTAAGGGCTTCTTTGATGGCCTCAAAAGACTGTTTAGCCTCTATTGTCCACTTAAGTTCTGAATCTTTCTTTAACATGTTATTTAGTTCTCTAATTAATTCTGCTAAGTTTGAAATGAATCTCCTAAGAAAATTTATTTTTCCTAAGAATGATTGTAATTATTTGATGTTTCTAGGATGAGTGATGTTCAGGATTGCCTCTATTCTAGTTGGATTTATTCTGATTCCATCTTTGGATATTATGTGTCCCAAGAGTTTACCTTCTTCTAGACCAAAGAGTATCTTTTTGGGATTTAAGGAAATACCAAATTTTCTGCATTTAATGAAAACTCTTTTTAGGTGATCTAGATGTTCATTATCAGATTTTGAAAACACTGTGATGTCATCTTGGTAAACAACTAGAAAGTCATGGATTTATTTTGCAAAGGCTATATCCATAGCTCTTTGGAATGTTGCTCCAGCATTCATTAATCCAAAAGGAATTTTCAAATACATGAAAGTGCCCCAAGGAGTAGTAAAAGCAGTCTTTGCTTAGTCCTCTGGTTGAACTAAGATTTGGTTGTATCCAGAAAATCCATCAAGCAATGAAATTTTGGATGAGCCTACTACCCTTTGAATAATGTGGTCCACTTTTTGGAGAGGATAGTTGTCTTTTAATGATACTTTGTTCAAGTTTCTGAAATCAAAATAGAATCTGATTTCTCCTATTTTCTTCCTAGTAATGACCAAATTAGAGACCCAATATGAATATCTAATTGGTGCTATGATTTGGGCATCATACATCCTTTTTACTTCTTTTTCAATTAATGGCATAGGAACTGGATTAATTCTCCTAAGCTTTTGTTTAAATGGTTTTTGATCTTCTTTGAGGGGTATCTTATGTTGAATTATGCTGGTATCATAAGACTTAAGGTCTTCATAACTCTAGGCAAAGACATCTTGAAACTCTTTGAACAGACTTATGTATTTAATATTTTCATCTGGAGGTAAGGCTTTTGATATTTTGATAAGCTTGGGTATTTCTTCAGTTCCTATGTTACATTCTTCTATATCTGCTCTTAAAGGCTCCATTTTTGGTTTCCTAGCTACATCGTTTGAATCAAACAAATATTCTAATGGGACTAATCCCTTAGGCAAAAAGTTATTTTTAAGGTTTAGAATTTCAGGATCATCATTCATTATTTATTCTATTTCTACATTTTCTAAGTTATCTATTTCTACTTTAGTGAATTTAGTTGGTTAACCTACATCTAAAGAATTTATATCTATCTCACTATCTTTGTTATTATCTATTGTACAATCTGTATCTATATTATAGTTTTGAAACTCTCCTTCAGCATTCATGAAATCATAAATTTGAGAATCTTGTGAGAAAATCTGCCAATATTTCAAATTGTCAGGTATAACAGGCCTATGTCTCACTTCTGCAGTGTACTGGTGGTTGGGCTGAAAAGGAAATTTGTAGGTACTAGCAAAAGTGGCCAGACTATGAGCTTGCATATTATGTTTCCTAGGAATGGCAGCAAAATTAGTTTCTAAAAGGTCCTTAATCAAATCTAGGATAGTCTCTGTGTATTGGCTAAGTTTGGGATTATTCACAGAGTATTCACCTTTGATTTGTTTTATAATCAATTCTGAGTCTCCCATGATAGAAAATCTCTTGGCTCCAAGTTTTTTAACCATTTGTAGTCCTAAGATTAGAGCTTCATATTCTGCCATGTTGTTTGTGCATTTAAAGTTTAATCTAAATGCATGACCTTCAAAATGATTATTTTCCATGTTGTGAATCCAAACTCCTGCACCTGCTCCTAATCTATTCACAAAGCCATCAAAATCTAAATGCCATAGAGATTCATGAAAAATGTTTTCAGTATCAGGTGCTTTGTATTTTTATTCTACAACTGTGATTTCATTTTTGTCATTGTCTGAATTATACAAGATAAAAGAGTCCATATCAGAATGCATGGAGTATATAGGGAAATTCTATGGTTTTTCTGCACTACTCACCATGTATTTCATCAATGTTTCTCTGTAAAGTTTCCTTTGTTGACCAAACACAGAGATGGTGGCATATGGCATGTCTAACTATAAAGATCCCTGTAATTTTTCTCCCCATGAGTGAGATAACAACATTCCATACTTGGGTGGGATATCAACAATTACTATGTCCATGATGATGCTCTTTGCTGGGCACTGGACTAGAGTCACACACAAATCTTTAATCAGGCCAAGGCACTTGACTTGGCTAGAATCAAAGGAAAAGAGGTCCTTGTATGGTCTGGTGATATCTAAGTTTAGTCTTTCCATGATTGCTTTAGGCATCAAGTTATGGGATGCCCCTGAGTCTAGCATAGCATTATGTAAAATTTTATCATGAACATTTAAGCTAGTGTAGAAAGGAGGAATACCCCCTTGCTGATGTGTGCCATTTACTTCTGGGCCAAACAATAACTTAGGTTGATCATCATTCAAGTTTATAGCATCCTCTCCTTCACCTATATTTAATGTTTAAGTGATTTGTGCTCTATATGATTCATTTTTCACTAGTTCAATCAAAGGAATTGATATTTTCAACTTGGCTATCTCAGTCTTAATGTTAAATGGCATTTGAGTTTTGCCTGATTATATGAGATATTCCTTAGTAAATGTGGTCTGTGTATTTTTATCTTCTTTTTCAGTACTTGGAAATTCAGTTTGTGTCTGAGCAGTTTTGTTTTGAATTCTCTTATTTGGAATGATTTGAGTAACAGTTTCAGTTTGAGTTTCAAATGAAGTTATATCTACAATTTTTGGACTGGAAGTCTCTTGAGTTCCCCTAGGGAGAATTTGTAGAACTTTGGTCATAGGAGCTTCTGTTATATTTTTATATTGGGTTTGGATTGATTTCTTAGTGTGAATTTCAACATTCGTTTTGCTTCTAAGGTTGTACTGTTTGTGAACTTCATATATAGTAGATTCATAGCCTTGTTTGAACTCAAAAGATTCTCTAGATTCTAATTGTAATTGTTGTAGCATGTACAATTCCTGTTCTTCTTGAGTAAGAAAAACAACATCTTCATTTTTAATTGCTAAGAGGTTTATCTGGGTGTCATCCTCTCCTTCATGGTTTTGTGAACCCTCAACATAGTTTTCCTGGAAAGGAGGTCTAATCTGCTGAACTGGTATAGCATTTTTTTCTAGTGTTAGGATTTTTCCTAAAGTTGGGGTTTCTTATTGGGGGTGGTTGTTATTTTCCCACTGAGTTTTTCTTTCCATGTTTTCTAATCTATCCATTATCTGTTCTATACTCTTTTCTAAACTATCTATTTTACCATCAGAAGTGGAGGTTTCCTCTTTAATAACAACTCTTTTCTCATTTCTCATATTAGCTTTCTTAGCTAATAAACTAGCTTCTACACTAACAACATTACTTTGCATTTGTTCCAATGTTTCAGGGTTTCTTTCCCTTAATTGGTATGACATATCAGTGTCAAAACCATCAGGGAATTTGATGAGTGCCAAGTCTGGTGGAGGTTTAATATTATCTGGGATTGCATTATAGATGTTGTTGAACCTAGTACAATAATCCTGAAATGATTCATTAGGAGCTCTTCTAATGTTATCATATTCAGATAGTATTTGTAGAGGGTTTTCTTTCTTTCCCATATATCAATAAAAAATCTATGAAAAGTAGCTAAATCTGCAATATGATTAGCAGGTAAACCTTTAAACCATTTTTTTACATCCCCTGTTAGTGTTTGGGCAAATAACCTCATTTGGACATCAGATTCATCAATATCATGCAATTCAAAGTAGTCAGTCAGTTTGTTCACATGTTGTTGGGCAGTATACTGACTAGTAGCATCAAACAAAAAGATTTTGCTTTGGTAATCTTGGGGCATGCCATGATATCTGTCTGCCATGGCTGAGATTTTGGTTTGACTAGGTGGAAAAGTAGTGGTGCTAGAAGAAGGACTTGAGACAGTTGTGGATGAACTAGATGAGCTTGAGGTGTTTGGTTGAAGAGGAAGTTGAGGAATAAATGGTTTAGGGGAATGAACTGTGGTGGATATTATAGGTGAGGTGGTAGTAAATGAAGGTGTATTTATAATTTTTGAAGATTTTGTAGAAAGTTCAGAGGCAGCAGCAGTGAGGGTAACTAATTCAACTGATTATTTAATATAAGCATCATCTATATGGTTTATCAAGGTTGAGGTTAAAGCTTCTAGTTTATCAAAAGTATCCAAAACAAGTTGATCTATATCTGGATGTATAGGCACCTTTTTTGACTCAATGAATTGAATAAAACTAGGGTCTATTACAGTTTCATGATTTGAATTTTCTAGTTTGGTTCTAAATAATGAAAGCTCAAATGACAGATCACACTGAATATCCTCTAAACTTGACAATTCTTTGGGGAGTGAATTCGCTTTATCTAACTGACTACTACTTCCTTGAGTTTCTACCTTTTTTTATTTCCTTAAAATTCTGTCAAGGTTATCAACTATTGTTGCAGGGTTTGGATCTGGATTTGCCCCGGTATAGTGTGTTTTCCTGGAAGCCAGGATTTTAATTTTTTAATTGTTTTTTGAAACTTTTAAACAACAATTCTAAAATGACCTTAAGGTGCAAAAGATGAATTTTAAGGTTTCCCTAAAGTTTTATTACACTGAGGATTGAGTTCCCCAGTATGGTCGCTAATATTTTATCACTCCAAAATTTCTCTAGAATTGTTAGGAAAGAAATGATAGAGGTAACCACAAACCTACTTTGGAGATTAGGATCTAGCCTTCCTAATGCTCAGAGAGGGCTCTCTCTTTATGATTTAACTTTGTTTAGTTAATTGATTTTAGGCTAGTTTTGATTGTACTTGGGTTTTGATTTTGATTTGGTGGTGGAATCACTCACGTAGATGGATAAAGGGATGTCTTTTACCATTGGGCTATGGGGCAAAATGTCAAGCAAACAACATTGGATCAAGTTCCAAAAATAGTGTCGACAGGGCAAGGTAGCTCAGTAATTTCAAATCTTAAGGCTGGATGGTGAAATTGATTTCAATCAGATCCAAGGAGCAATTAAGGGTTCCTTAGGCCAGATAATGAAGGAAATGAAAGAGGTCAACCGGGATGGGAGAGCAATTAAGGATTCTCAGATCCAAATATCAAAAGAAAACATAGAAATGATTAATTGTTCAAGACAGAGTGTACTTAAACAAATTATGAAATAAATTTCCAGTTAATTCATTCACTTTAGATAACATGTAAGTTTGTAAAATACATAAGAAAATAACAAATTTGACAAAGAAGATACTTCACTGTAATAGCTCAACACATGAATCCTGTAATGCAATCTTTTTATTACTCAGTCCAATCCGCTGACTTGAAAAATTGGTACAATAATCCTCAGGTTTCTGATGAATACAACTCTACAAATGTTTTAGTAATACACACGTCAATACTTCGAATTCTGAAGTATTTATACAAAAATAATTTACACAATATCCCAAACTCTCTTGGGAATTAATCAAAGAGAAAGAAATATCTTCATGCAAGAAGATAGAGACAGATGTTCAACTATTGTATGTTGTCCCTGTTTATTTGGTTGTGCTGTCTTTATGCTCTGATATTTTGCTGTTGATCTTCACACTGTCCGTTCTTTTTACTTTTCCCTTTCTCAACTGATACACTTTACCTGATACTCTTTCACCTGGATGATATGTCATTTTCCTTTCACTGTGTTGTTTTCACTTCTACTATGCATTTTTACATTTTGACTATTTATTCTTACAACAAGTCATTTAACTTCTCCCAAATATCTGCATTTGGCAATTTTATATTTACCATTTTCCTGTAAATTTCATCTACTTCTGCGTATTTGTAAAAAGTGGGTTTGTTCACAAAAAGGTGTTTTACCTCATATTGGAGGTAAAACAATTTCTCAAATGTCTGATATAGAACCTTTCCAGTAGGCATTCCCTTCATGGAAGAATTACTTGCTTGATCCTTTGCCACCTCTTTTATTCTTCTGTTGTAGTCTTCATGTGGCATCAACTTGTCATTTATCAACAAGGGATTTGACAGACCTTTCTGCCTCAAAACATCAAACTTTACCATGAATCTGTCTATAGCCAACTGCATGGTTTGGCATTTGCCTTCAAGGTTCATCATCAAATTCCTCTTCGTGAGCACCTTTTTAACTTCTAGTATGGTGCCTGTCCTGTCAAGTATGTCCAACTCCTGCAACTCATATTTGTTTTTAGAGTTAAGGAAATGGATTATTCTAGTGGCTTCTTCTAGTATGTCTCCCAGTTCAGCCTTAACTCTTTGAATGGCTTCTGTAGCCTCTTTAACTAAGTCACTTTGTTCAAACATGACTTGAATGGATGGCCAAATATCATTGACAGAGTCGATGATATTGGCCCATAATTGTTCTTTGGCTTGGCCAAGTGGCTCCTTTAATGTCAATTCCTTCTCCAAGCTCTTCATTCTTTCAATCAACCTGGTTGACTTCTGAACTTCTTCCTTGTGCATAATCTAGGTAAGCTTACTATCATTCTCTAGACTTGTTATCTTTTCCTTAAGCTTATTTATTTATGTGGTCTGAATGGACATGTCTTCCATTGCTTTGACCAATTTGCTTGCCTCATCACCTGGCTGAGCTGCTGCTATTGTCGAACTTGTTGCTAATGCAGATGTTGTGGTAGCTGGTAGTGTTGTAGTCAGTGGAGTTGTAGGAGCCAATGAAGCTGCCAAGGTGGATAGTATTGCTGTAGTGACTGTTGAAATGACAGTGGCAGTGGTAGTCTCAAGGTTGGCCTGTTTTAGCTGTATTAAGTTGTCTAACTCCTTCTCCATCTCTTTCAACTGGTCATTCAATTGGAGAACAAGGTCCATTATTTCCTCCTGATGTGTTTGGCTTTATAAGACCTCTTTTGTCTGTGGATGCTCTGAATGAGGAAATTTCCGTTGTTTTTTGAGAGCAACAATGTCCTCATTCTTTTTCTTTATCAACTTTTCGACAGCTTTGACATCATTAGGATCATGTCCAAGTTCAATCACCAAGTCTTCCAGTGACTTGTTTCTGTTGTCCTTGGCCTATGAGGAGGCCTTTCCTAGTTTGTACTGTGCAGTGATATTATCCAATGAACCTTGAAGTTTGTGCACAATCATAGCTTTGTTTGTCATGGTGGAATAGATCATCTCACCTGCCTACTTGTGAAACTCAATTTGGTCAATGGGATGAACTCCCCTGGCCAAAACTTCAAAATCTATTTTCCTATAGTCAGTTGATGATCTTGGCTGCTGGACTGTAGGTTGCATGAATGTCATCTACATTTTACCTGTTTTAATGTCAAAAGCTAACATTAATATATTTTGATTTGCAAGTGTCTGCTTGAAGTATTGAGCATAAGTCTCAACCTTCAATGTCTCATTTCTCAATTTAATTTTTTTATACCTCTCCTTAATATCTTTCTCTTTATCCACAGGCCTAGTGAATGAAGACACCTCAACTCTGAGTTGTCTCTCAATAAATTGGGTTTTTGAGGTAGAGGGATGGTGTGTTTCTCTTGAAGCTGCTGGGCTTTTGCTCCTTTCCACCATTGTGTCAGTGTCAGTGATTTCCACTGAGTCAATGGTGTCTTCCTGTTTAGTTACAGTATTAAGCTTGGGCCTCTTCCTGTAACTGATCTCAAATTTCTCATCTGTGGTTTCCATGGCTGAACTAGAACCTTGTTCCCTGGTTCTCTTCGCATTTCTATCTTCATTTGCTGGATTCTATAAAAGATGAGGAATATGCATTTTCTCTCCTAGGTCCGGAACCTGCAGAAAGGAACTAGTATCAATATGCTTTTCCACATCAATTAATGTATTCTCCACATCAACTACAGTATTGTCCATGTCTATCAAAGTGTTTTCCAACCATTCAGACTGGTTGGAAAATCTCTCAATGTCTGGCCTAGGATGATGTATGAAAGGGCCCAATTTGACTTTGAGTCTTAGTTTATTTATGACTCCATGAGGGTCATATTGCCACATAAAACTATTCTTGAATTTCATCTCCTGTAGAATCTTATCGACCTCTGGTCCAACTTCCCTATTATTACAAATAAAGGGGCCTAATTGGTTTTTCATTTTGAATTGAGTCTTCTTCTTGGTTGCCAGGAAATTAACCTCATCAGAGTTTATAATCTGTCTAAAATACTCTAATGCAAATATCCTCATAGGGAGGTATTTGGGCAATTTATAAGGAGCTAGTTGGCATCCATATATCCTGATCTCTGTGTGGTCCTGGTATAGATACTAGTCTCCCACCTTACTATTATTTTCCAACTATAAAACCATTAATTTCCTGACTGATCCTCGGCTGATAGCTACTAGTTAGCATGTTTATGACAGGATGAACAAATGAATCAATGAAATGTTTGTAAGTAAATACAGTGGAGTACTTTTGGATCAATGGTGTCCAATATATGACTAACCTTGGATTGCCTTTGGTGTCTAACTTCTGAATGTTGACAGGGAATTTGTCTGACTGGTAGTACAAGAAAATATGAAATAAAACTAAATAATACTTGAAAACTCTCTCATTTGGCAATCTGATGAATTTTTCATGCATTTTGTCTGCTATGAATTGAGCATAGTTATACATTATAGCAGGTGGCTTGCCTGAGAAAAACATGGAAAGGAAAGCAAGGACAACTTCATCCACATGTTCGTCTGTAGTGTATCCTAGAATGAAAGAGAGCATAGTTATGATTTGTCTGCCTGTCTCAGAAAACATGGTGGCAGCATAAGGAGGACTATCTGTTGGAGTGTGATACTCTTCAGTGATGAAAGTTTGAATAATCTGAGATTTCTTGGGAATATCTAGCTTGGTGTAAAGGTCAAGCAAGCCTTCAATTGAAAGTGGGGTCTCATTTTGACTTGACTGGATTTGCAGCATTTGGTTTATAGATTCTGCTGTAATGGTGAACAAAACCTGCTGGTCAGGGTGACAATGGTTCTTTGGTTGGGAATGTAGCAAGCTTGGTAGAAGTGAATGATTTCTAGGAATGGGTGTACTTTTGGGAACAATTACTTGGGAAAATTGGACACCCAAAGGTGAATGTCATCATTTTGGTTTAAGAACTTGTCTTTACTCCAGCAGTGGAGTTTTAATAGGTAGGCAGAGGAATCAGTGTCCTTAATTTTGAAGTCTTCGTCTGCTAATGCAAGGTGGTCAATATCCAAGTGAGGGGTTTGTAGAGGTCTTATGTCCAGAGAGGTTTGGGAAGCCATAATTGGGTTTACTGAATTGAATTAGGATTTTAGTGGTTTCAGGAGTGAGGCTTAGAAGCTCTGGAATAGTGGGAGGGTAATTATATTATGTGAAAAAGGGTTTTGGATGTACAGTAGGTTTCTTTTCAATTCAGGAAGGTTTATTAATTAATTTAATTAATTAACCATTCAATTATAACTGTGCATTTTTCAAATTCAAGGGTCGTTCTGGTTTTTTCCAAGAATACCTGGAAATTGGTGATTTGGCATGTAGACTAGGTTCTGTGGTAGCTGCAGAGGGTACTGAGGCTTGAACTGGTTATATGCTGCTTCAATTTGGTGTCTGCAACGTCTTTGGGTGGTAAAAATGGATGAATTGGTCGTTTAGAGGTTCAGGGTGTCGCAAATGGCTTAGCAGAGGTTTACAGTGAAAATGAACGAAAAGAGCGAATTGGGGCTTTTTTGACCTTTTAACCGATAACGGTCACATTTTGGCGTGGAAACTATTAAATGAATAGTGGGCAGTTTTCGGTTTAGGTGGGGAGGTGGTTTTGTGTGCCATCACACTGCTTTTGGATGGCATGCGGTATTTTCCACCAGCATGCGATGTAACCTGGTGCCGCCATGTAGCAGAATAGTGCCCAGCCAAAACTGCGAATCTCGCGTGCTCTTGGGTTGTTAACGGTCGAATGATGAATCTGCACGATATGGTTGTACACCGCTGGATTTGGGGGTAGGAGATCAAAGGGATATCGCACAGTTGAGTTGTATGGATGAAGTCAGGAAAGTGTTTGGCAGGCCCCAAGGTTTAATTACAAAGAATTGTAATTAATTAACCAATAATGTTGGGGTTTTCAATATAATCAAATGGTTAATAAAGGTGGGACCATGGGTTATATGGCAGGGATTTTTTAACTGCACCAAGGGTTGGTGGGTTAAAAAAGGGTGTCGGGGAAATATGAAGTGGGGATGTTAATTACATAATGTGGGGGCATAGGAAAAACATAGGATAAAGGGTTTTGTGGGTTTTTAAGGGGGAAAAAGGAAATTAATAAGGGGGAAAGTAATATTTGTAATGGGGAATGGGTTTCACACTAGGGAAAGGGGTTTTGGGAAGGGAGGATGATTTTTGAAGGGTAATTTCTAGGGAAATGTGTGAAACCAAGGGGTAAAAGGTCAAAATGAGGGGGAAGGGTATTTATAAGTAATGAAGGGATAATGGGGAAAATTAGCAAATAAGTATGTGGGGGTGTAGTGAAATGAGGGGAAATTAGTAAACAAGCTTGGTGAATATCCTTTCCTTTTCTCAACTCCTCCTGCACATGAAACATAGGATTAAGCATGATAAATGTGCTTTTGACTTAGCAACCTTGTGCACTTTGCAAAACTTCTTCTACCTACCCTTTATTTACCCTAACATTTTTTCTTCATTTCAATGGGTGCATTTGAGCTTGCTGACCCTTTATTTCCTTTTCTTTTGATAAGCAAACTATCTAATTCTAACCTTATAACTTCCAATGGCTCAAATTAAACTGATGAGCTCATTTTTATTCTCTACCTAACTAATGATCTGCCAAGATTAAACAGTTTGGCTAGATCTTTATTCTCTATCTATCAACATGAAATTTAAGGCATGAATTAGTCAAGATTAAACTATTTTGACCAACACGGATTGTGGCATTTTTGACAAGCTGCACACAACCTTATTTTGAATAACAAAGTAAAAAGTAGTGGCATTTGAATTTTCACACTTTCATGATCTATTTTTTTTGGGGTTCACATTTTTCACTTTTTTGATCTTTCCTTTTTCTTTCTTTTTGTCCTTTGATTATTATTTTAGGACATACCCTCTTTACATTTTTTAATTTTTAATATGGAAAACATTTTGCAGAAAGAAAAAGTATGTACAATATTACAAGACTAACCATAGCTAATTCAAAATTATGAATCCTATTATTATAGGACCTTAACAGGTGCTAATGTTGTTTATGAATGTGGGTTGAGTGATTAGTTCTTGGATCCTTGGTTGGAAAAATTTTGTGGAATCCATGGAAGAAATTAAGTTGAGTTACTAGTCTTGGAATCCTTGGTTGGAAAAACACTCTAGAGCCCTTGCTATTACAGGCCTATTTGGGCACATCACTCTCGACATTCAAATCAGTACAATTAGGGCTCATCAAACCATAATTCAATTGCTACATGCCCTAGACAAGTCATTAAATTGAATGTTTTCATCAGTGGAAGTTTCTTAGCTTGAAACCCTGCTGAAATACCTCCTTGGGACACCAGCGCAGCCTTGGTTAGGGGTAACCGCACTGCAGAGCAGGTAGGCCCATTCAGGCCTACACTACAGTGCACTTAGGTCCACTTTGACCTGCGCTTGGCAAGAATGAGCGAAATTGGCATTGGATTCTGGGAATATTCCTGGATCCTAGAGCATTCTAAAAGGATGCCCAGCTCTTATCTCATCCTATGCAGTCGGCTTTGGATAGGCTATGGATCAATTATCCCTCTATCCTCTCATACATTCCTCCATGGAAACTAACTCCAATTTTGGAAAACCATTAAATGCCCAATTTATGACATAACCACTTCCATTTCCCTATAAATTAACCACTCATCATAGTGATTAGGGGGATGGAATTTGAAGATTGTAGAGAAATACAGTTGGTTTGAGATTTGAGTTCATGTCAAGTAATGTTATGTTGTTGGATTGATGTGCTTTTGGTGTGACGAGGGTTTGGAATGAAGTTGGATGAGTGACACGGGATTGAACCACATTGGGTGTAACTCTTCCTTCTACATCAATAAAGTTGTTTGTTCCTTTTCCCATATTCTTGTTCATATCTATGATGATTATATGTTTAAATGTTGTCGATTCCATTTTTTTATAGTAGATAGATCATGTACTTTGATCATTGTCGTCTTCTGTTTTTGTTGGCATGTACCAATTGAGCAGATTCAGTTCGAGTGGGAAGGACGGGAGCAATTCAAAGGAGACCAAAGGAAGCGAAAGACCACAAGTAAGTTCCTTCATCTCATCTATCTATTATAGGAAAAGGTTAAACCACTTTCTTTCTGTTGTTCTAAGTGTAGCTACCCACTTAGGGAAAATGTATTTATCCGTAGGTACAAATTCCATATAACAAATTGGCGACTCTTTTGGGGAAAAAATGTCATTCCTGTTAGTTTATCCTCATCATATTACATCCTAGTAGACTTTACTTGACTTCATTGATCTTTTTTCATTCATTTTGAAGTGTTTTTGGTCAAAAAAGTGTGCTTAAATGTCTCCTGATTTGACTCTCTGGCACCAGCACAGTGTTGCTCTTGACACAATGCGCTGCAGAGCAGCCTTAGCTTAGAGACAGTGGACTATCTCCCACTCAAGGCTACACTAATCCCTGTCAAGCTAAAAATCCATCTTTGTCTTGGTTTTTTCCCAAATTTGCTTCTGATTTTGTTTGTTGAAAGATCAATGTTTTCTATGGTTCTGAAATCGTTTGTATTTCTTCTCCTAGCCCTACATTGGCCTTTATTGTTTAGTGTTTCTTAAGAGATTTCTTTATCATTATCAATTCATTGTCAAAGTTAGCTTACATCGATTAGTCTTTTCTGAAAAGGATGTGTTGTAAAGTCTTCATTTCTTTGAAAAAGAAACTGTCGTAAAGTCTTCGTTTCTTGTGAAAAGCATTGATTGATTGTATGTGCATTTAGTTTCCTTTTGTTCATCTAAACATTAAAGGAATGAAAAGAAAAACATGCATTATGCATTTAGAGGTTTGTGTGTGCTTGTAGGAATAGTATAGGGAAAGTTGCATTAGATGTGCTCTATGCTCTTTGCTTAAAGATTCTAATTGCTCTATCCCTTTTAGTTATGGTTTTCATTGTTCAAATCAAATGAAAAGAATGTTTCTCATCTTAGTTGCATTCTAGGAGTTTCAGAAACATCACGTGGTGAACTTGAAAGGAAAACTTTTAAACAAGATCAACTAAAATTTATCTCAATTAACATAATGGAGCATTGTAACTTAATGCATAACATTTAGAGGTCTAGGCTAGAGACGTGTTCCGGTGTCATTAAACATAGCAGTTGTCACTAAAGGTCTGCAATACATTTCGAGTGTGATACCTCATTCCATGTACATAAGTATATTGTAGCTCATCCACGTACTTTCGGGTATATCTGGCAGTGTTATAGTACGAAAAGTATCAGGGAATGCTCTCACTGTGCGTTTTCGCATTAGACAGCGCTAACACGGATTGGGCCTCCACGTACTTTTGGGTATATTTTGGAGGACTACATTAGGCTGCTATCCATCCATAGGTAACCGAGTCGATTGCCTTGTATACTGTGATACACCCGAAAACAACATTCGGGGATATTGCCTGCACGTATGTTAAGTCCTTGGTTTACTGAGGCAGTATATTGTAGTTCGCATTTACTTGGTAATCCTTTTGCCTAGATTATCCCTCTTTTGTTTTGTTATGTTATTTTTATTAAAATAAATTTAACTGACCGCGGATAACATCCTCCACATCACTCCTTAGTTGATCATAGGTTGAGACATATGGAAACAACTCTGAAGTCCACCGATCAAGGAATTCCTTTTGATGGGAATCCTAGTCCCTTTCCTCCTTTCAGAAATATTAGTGCTCCTTATATGGATACATTGTCCCTTCCGAAACTTACCATTGGCTTGCCAATATGGTTTTTCTCAACCTCCTTGGCCCTGCAATTGAATATTCCTACAACTGGACAAAATCAACCTCTAGTTGATCCTAAAGTTGGCCGTTTACCTTCTTCGTCGGTTGTTTCTTCCTCCCCTTCTTCATCTTCGCCTAGTGAAAGTATTGACACTAGTAACTAGGTGGATAAGAAGAAGAAGAAAGGGAAGAAGAAGAAGAAGGAGAAAATTCACCAGAGGGGCAACCAAGCAACCATTTCTTCGAATGCAACTTCTGATGAGAAACCATCTAATAAGCCTCACAAACTTCGATATCCTTGCAAACTTTATACGGAAGACCATCTTCTTCGAAATTATTCTGGTATTCCTCAGATCTTAGAAGAATGGTTTTCTCGTTCACATCATCCTGTTTCATCAACTTCTGGAGATCATGCTAGTGACACACCATCAACTAGTGGTAGTAAAGTGTTGACATGGCGAGTGTTCGCTATGCCAACAAGGGGAACTAACCCGATCGCAAGCCCCAATTAGACCTACTTTCATTTGGAATGGCTAGTTCCAACGGGTTTTAAGGGACCCCGTAAACTGTTAAATGCATTGATAGATTGCTTCCAAGAGGAAGACTTCAATTAAATCAACAAAATAAAACAACTAACCTCTATGTATTAAATCCTATCTACACTACTTCTAACTACTCTAATCTAGTTCTAACTATCCTAATCTATCCTGCAGGAGCATGAAGAAAGAGAGTTTAAACATCATATATGAATCCCAAGTCTAAATGAATCAATCACTGGTTCACATAAGAACAAGTCTGCATCAATTCTAAATTGCAATCCAATCACTCATACAGGAATACACATTCCTTTTATGGAATTAAAGCTTGCAACTGATGTTTAACATAGTTTCAAATCAGGGACTTCTCATGAATTAACTATGATGAATAATCACATTCAAACAACCAAAGCTAACCATAAACTATAAGTCATCAATGGGCACAAACACAAATCACATTCATATTTATGCTCTCAACAACATCCTGATTCTTAACATATAAAGAAGATGGAAATCAATCTGAGAAAAGGCTCCTTCTTTGGCCCAAACAATCTTCCTTACTCACAATAAACAAAAGCTGTTCTGCCCAATGAGAAAGGCCCTTCTCTCATCTACAGAGGTAATATTTATGCCCTCCCGAATTGACCCTCCTCTCCCCCATGACTTTTCCACTCCCCTTTCTTTTCATTACATGGATAAAAAAAAATGTACAGAGGAGAACGGTCAATGAGATTGTTGACACATTGAAGCCACCTTTGTTGGAGCATCCTTCATCTTAGGGAAATGAATCGATGTCGATGAAACATAGAATGGATGCGTATCATTTCATTGCACCTGTGTGGAGTGGCTATTATTCCCTATCATTTCTTATAGGAAATTGAAGATGTCGTGCCTATCCTCCGACATCTGGCATGCTTTGAGGTATTTCTGGAGGGAGTGAAAGCTTGATGGATCGGCGCTATGCTTCTGTTTTGACACAGAGTAGGCCTTCATTATGCATTATGGTGGTTCACACCCCTTTCCGCAAGCTTCGCCTTTGCAGTATTGACACCGGAGGTGCAGTGGTGTCATCTAGACATACAATGCCTTTATCTACTACTGGATCCACTCCTGCATCCTTTATTTCTCACCTGCAAAGATAGTTATCATTAGCTTCATGATTGTGAACAATAAAACAGAAATGTTCAAACAAAACGTAAACGCTGCCTTCATTAATTTTATAAAACCACTGGAACAAGTGTGAAAAAGGATTTACACATAAAACACAGGCAACACACAATTTCCTGCTCAATCCATAGGCTTGGCACGGTTTTCGAGGGCTTCACTTAATCGTCGGGTATCGGCCCCCCTGCGGGTTGAAGTACCCATGCCTTCCACTTCCCCGATGTGCAATTACACTATCGGGACTCCACAAGCCCGCCTTTTACACTAAAAACCCGCTCTCTTTGTTATATCGAGAATTTTGGAAAACACGGGAAAACAAAAAAAATCCCACCCCAATCACTCAGGCCGGATCTCAAATTTTATGTATTGGAGCTTATAAATATCGTCGTGTCCAGCATATTGCCGTGCACATTGTGTATAAAGCTCAAGCTTCGTCGATATGTGATATGCGATTGGGGAACTGGACCCGATAATGTATACGATGCGGTTAGTAATGTTGTCGGGTCCGGAGGCCAGTGACGTGCCATATATATATATATATATATATAAACCAAGGACCTTGGCCGATTGTGATATGCGACGGGACTTCGGACCCGAAAATATATATGAAGTACGGTTAATAGTTCTGTCAGGTCCGATGCCTTATGGTATCCGTTATATGCCAAGGTTGAGTGCGATAAGCGAAAAGGGATGATTGATGCATGGTTTCAAGGTATTTCCATTAGAACGAGTCCTAATGGGAATAAAGATGCGATGGGAGGTTTTGAGGGGTTAAACAAATCCTAATGAGCATAAGAATGAAGGGCTTAAATGAGGTTGTATGCGAGGGATTTGTTAAGGGGCTCTAACCACTTGTGAGTGGAAGATTTGGCTCTTCATAGAGTTATAATCACTGGGATGAAACATATCATTCGGAGAGATGAAAGATCAGACTTCTAGGGGACCCATTCAAAATTGCCACCAGGGCAAGTTTTTAATAAGGTGGTGGTTGTGGCCACAACAAATGGCAAACCGTTGGGCGAACCAGTTATCTCTATTTCCAAATAATCCTTAGATCAATAAAACATTAGGGTGTTAAGATAAACTTGAAATGCAAACTATATAGATGGAAAAGCATGGGTTCCACTTCAACATCAGTTGCTTCAGGTGGGATAGAGACAAATAGCTTCTACTTACTAATAGGATTTTGACAGGCATTCTCCAATGGCAGTGTTATGGGATTTATTAACCTTCCTTTACCTATTTCCTACTTTCAAAAATCCTTTTGGGGCCATCACTGGTATGTCAATACCTGTTTAGGTGTGTACCTCAGCTCTTTATTCTTCATCAAACTTGATGTGGATATGTTTATTTGCACTTTATATGAGAATTTCAGTGCTATATTTTCATATGATTGAGTGGGGCGCAGTCATGGATCATGCCATATTTTTAAACTGCTTAAGCAAGGTTGGGCTTGTTGTATCAACCGGTACTCTGAGCCCAGCAACAATCCTTACTCTAACCAGCTTCCCAAACAACCTGTCCTTCCAGATTGGCATAAGGACTTGACATTTCATTTTCTTTTAAATAAGTCCTTCCAGTTTCAGGCACAAGGACTAGAGCACAATTGGATTTGCCATAGGGTATATGACAGTGAACTTAGCCCATTAAAGGAGGTTTACTTGTAGATAACAGGTATTGGACAATTTAGTGTGGTGGATGGGACCAATGGAGAATGATTGTAAACCTTATAGGCAAGTATATGCTAGGTCTGAGTGGGATTTATTCAAAATGCAACGTCCCTCCATGCTAGTCCAGCTGTAGTTACACATTCTTGTTTTATAAAGATGCCCCTGCATGCTCCAGATATCCAAGTTATCAATAGATCTTACCCGGTTCTCAACACATGCCAATGAGTGGCTTGGTTTGAATTCTACAACTGATTTTAAAATCCTCATGGGCTGATAGAAAGTTCGTTTGATTTGCAGGGTAATGATGGATTTAGGAACAACAGAATCATCAGTAGGTTAATGAGGAAGGGAAAGGCTGAAAATGGTGAATGATGGCAAATCTACGGAAGGTAAGAACAGGATGGGAGGGCTGAAATCAGCTAGCTGAAAAGGACTGTTATACAAAACAACTAGAAAATAAACTCTGCAGAAAATAAAAGGGAAAGACGAAAATACAACTAAACTAACAACAAAAACACAATGAATCCTAATCTAATCAGGAAGTAACCACTATGTGGTGGCTACTGGAAGTATCACTTAAGATGATGGCCATTAACAGGGAGTTTCTCAATATCTCCATGTAGAATTTTCAATCTGTAAGTTCCCTCGCCAATTTTTTCCTCAACTTGGAGTGGGCTTAGCCATAAATGTTGGAATTTCATGTGCTCGCCCTTTGGGGTGACAGTATCGGACTAGGGGGCATTTATTAGAGCATTGTGCCAATTCCCCTGGTCGTCGGTGACAAATGCGCGGATCACGCGGATGAAGTTTTTATTTGAGGATTCTGCGACTCTATTTCCCTGGGGGTGATAGCTCGATGCACATCTTATGCGAATTGATTTATCGATAGCGAATTCAGTTAGCTTTAGTGATGAAAAATAGGAAGCTTTATTAAACATCAGAGTGTTAGAGATGCCAAACCTGTTGACAACAGATTTCCCAATGAAAGATATTACATCGTTTTTACTCTCACTCATAAACCTGTCATGCTCCCTTTTAACGACGAGTTCATTTCTGAATGTCTTCCCGCAATGTAGGAGCTCAAGGATCTACTTGTCACCTTTGAATGCCTGCCAATTTGAGATGTTATCAGGTATGAATGGCCTGAAGATCAATTCAAAAAAATATTTATTCTTGTTTAATCTAAGATCAGGCAAAGGTTTTGCAGCCATACCAGTGATCAGATCTACATCTTGGTTTTGCCATTGAGGTATGTGTATGATATTAGAAGAATCAAAACTGTTAATTAAACTCCATACCTCATGTTGGTATCTTTCCAAGTATGGTGAATTGTAATGTATCCTTTCCCTCAGCTAGTCCACGATTATCTGTGAGTCACCGGAAGCTTTGAGATTTCTCACCTTCATATCAAGGCCCCTTTTCAAGCCCTGTAGCAAACCTCTGTGTTATGTCATGTCGTTGGTGCACGCGGACTCCAATCGGCTACCCATTGAATTTTGGTTCCCTTGTGGGTCAATAAGAATGCTCCTAGCACCTGCACCTTCAAGGCAGTTAGAACCATTAAAATAGAGTGTCCAAAAATTAGAGTCTAATGTTACATTAACTGAATTGCTTCCCACGAGACTAGTTTTATCATCTACTATATTACAGGGTGGTTTGTCAGTTGGACTACGGGGGAGAGCTTCCAACCATGTGTTTATTGCAGTTCCTTCACTTGTTTCAGCATGGAATTTCCCAAAACAGGTTTCTGTGGCACAAACATTGAAACTGTAATTCCCAAGGATAGAGTTGGTAAACATTACAGGTTCATTGGGACCATTTAGCTCTGTCACCACATACTTCATGTATCTTTCATGATCAACTCTCAGCATATCACCCTTCCCTTTCTGAGGTAGCAAGAGATGGGACCAATCAATTGAGAAATATCCATTGAGTTTTACTAACCAGTCCCTACTAAGTAACATTCCATAGGCCTCGGGTATATCAACTACCACTATATCAATAACTTGTGTGTACTGCGGTTTAGCAGCCATCCGAATCAACACATCTTTCAGTTCCCCAATCACTTTCACATTTGTCCTGTCTAATTGCAGAATTAGAGTGCCAGTTTTCTAAGGTATAGCATGCATTCTTTTAGCAATAGCATAAGGCATCACAATGGATGAGGCACTGGAATCTACCAGGCAATTGTGCACATTCATGTTGAGGATTTCAAATGTGATAAGGAAAGGTAGGGTCATGGATTTTGATTTTCTCCCTATCATGGCTGCATTGACATCTTGGGGGTTTCAGTTCATTTTGGACAGAGTGGCTTCCATAGCTGATGGGATTTGGGCTGTAATGGAGGTGTTGACAGGTCTGGACACTGACTTCTTGGTTTGGCTGATTGGGATGGTGGAAGTTTTGGAATTTCTCTCATTCATAACTTTCAAGAGCAATTCTCTTTGCTGCGTTAATTTCAGCAAATCAAAGTATGTGATATTAGCCATAGATTTCTTAAGATCATCCACAATATTGTAATCAATGTTATAAATAGGATAAGGTAGAGTAAACATATCTGTTTTGCCATTTTTAGGTGGGAGTTTACCATCTTGAGTAGCCTTCATTGCAGTGGGAGATGCATTTTCTTTCTCTAGATGGTTTGCAACCGAGGTATTCTTGGATTGACCACCAGGTCTTCTCTTCTCAACAGGAACTTTGGGAGCAGGTGCTTTCACAGGGCGGACATCTTTCTTGTTCTGATCCATAGGCTTCATCACACTTGCAAGTGCCCCTTTGCTTCGCGTGTGGATTTCATTAGTGTGGATTTTTGCCATACTGTCTCCTTAGTCATCATCACTCTCATTTGTATAGAAATCCCACAGTACGTTGATTTGAGATTCTTCTTCCAAGGGCTCTTCTACTTGGTATTCTTCCTCATATTCTTGTTCTGGCTCTAGCTCCACTATAGGTTCTTCTTGGTTGAGGAGTGATCCGATAAGAGCCAGTTCTTTTGTGTTTAAATTCCCTTCATTGGGTGGAGCAGGCAGTGCAAGTGGACCATGACTGCCTCCTGTCTTCTTATGATAGAAAGGCTTGAAGGGCTTTCTGTTGTTATAGTCTCCTCCACTACTACTAGTACTCTCTCCGTGATTCCTTTTCATATCAATGACTGTGTTTGTTAGTTTCTTAATGATCTAATGCAAACCTTCCACATCCGTGGTATCCTTGTCTTTGGTTTTAGCCCCTTTGTTATCACTCCCATTATTCTTCTTGGATGCTTGAGAGGCTTTCTTTTCTCCAGTTGTAGGGTGGCATGCTACGAGACTAAGCATTTCATTCTCAGCCTTTACTGCTTCATCGATAGCACCTTGCAAGGTCTGCGCGTTAGTCCTTTTGACCCACATCGTAGTAGGGACAGGGAGAGCAGTGATGTAGAATTCCATGAGCACCTCTTCTGTAGGTCTGGTGGTGGCTAGGATTCTGTTGAACAAGGTGTTGAACCGAATATTGAAATCCTTAACCTTCTCTTTGGTTTCCATTTTCAAATGGGATAGTTCTAGGACTAAGGCAGCAGGGGTTATGTCATTGCCATACTTGTCTAAAAAGGCCTATTGAAAGGCAACCCATGAAGTGATTGATCCCGTCCTCAAGCTAAAGTACCAAGTGGAAGTTGCACCAGTTAGGGTAAAAGGGAATAGGTGACAAACTATGTCTTCATCAACTACCCCCAGCATGCGCACGACCAGGAAGAAAGAATTGATATGGTTTTCAGTGGTGTCTCCCCGCTCAGGGTCAAATTTAGGCAGTACCTTTTCTACATTCTTGGGTAAGGGATGCTGCTGCCCAGGTATGGCCACGACATCCTGAGCGAGCCAGGGAGGCAGTGCTCTCGCAGGACGTGGGGGTTGGTTTGCACTCGGTTGAGGAATATTAGCCATATCAAGGATAGGGATGTGCTAGTGGAGGTTTTCTCCATTAGGATTTTCCAAATCAGGCCAGGGATTGCTTTCAGAAGGGGAATCCTCAGGAATTTCTTCCCAAGGAGAGTCTATGCTCTGTAAATAATCAAGCACAATATCTTCAAGAGAAGGGGCTACAGATGTCTCTTCGTTTATGTGATAGACCCTTGGCTTTCCTTTTGCTATCAGAGGTAATGACTGAAAGATAGGGAGCTGTGATAGGGAACAAGCATAAGCCCGAGTGAGTCTTCTGACTGGTTGTTCCTGAGTGACAAGATACTCCCACAGTGTCTCTTCTTTGAAATGAGGCTTTTCTGAATGAGAGGAAGGGTCTTTTCGACCTTCACAATCCATGTATTAATCTTCTTGAATCCATGCATGGCACTTATGGATGAAATCTTGAAAAGTTGTGGAAGGCAGTTCAGGCCCTCCTTCTAGCGCCAATTTGTTGACATGGCGAATGTTCGCTATGCCAACAAGGGGAACTAACCCAATCACAAGCCCTAATTAGACCTACTTTCATTTGGAATGGCTAGTTCCAACGGGTTTTAAGGGAACCCGTAAACTGTTAAATGCGCTGATAGATTGCTTCTGGGAGGAAGACTTCAATTAAATCAACAAAATAAAACAGCTAACCTCTATGTATTAAATCCTATCTACACTACTTCTAACTACTCTAATCTAGTTCTAGCTATCCTAATTTATCCTACAGGAGCATGATGAAAGAGAGGTTAAACATCATATATGAATCCCAAGTCTAAATGAATCAATTACTAGTTCACATAAGAACAAGGCTGCATCAATTCTAAATTGCAATCCAATCACTCATACAGGAACACACATTCCTTTTATGGAATTAAAGCTTGCAACTAATGTTTAACATAGTTTCAAATCAGGGACTTCTCATGAATTAACTATGATTAAGAATCACATTCAAACAACCAAAGCTAACCATAAACTATAAGTCATCAATGGGCACAAACACAAATCACATTCATATTTATGCTCTCAAAAACATCCTGATTCTTAACATATAAAGAAGAGGGAAATCAATCTGAGAAAAGGCTCCTTCTCTAGCCCAAACAATCTTCCTTACTCACAATAAACAAAAGTTGTTCTGCCCAACGAAAAAGGCCCTTCTCTCATCTATAGAGGTAATATTTATGCCCTCCCGAACTGACCCTCCTCTCCCCCATGACTTTTCCACTCCCCTTTCTTTTCATTACATGGATCAAAAAAAAATGTACAGAGGAGAACGGTCAATGAGATTGTTGACACATTGAAGCCACCTTTGCTGGAGCATCCTTCATCCTGGGGAAGTGAACGGGTGTCGATGAAATAGAGAATGACCGTGTATCATTTCGTTGCAACTGTTTGGAGTGGCTATTATTCCCTGTCATTTCTTGGAGGAAACTGAAGATGCCGTGCTTATCCTCTGACATCTGGCATGCTTTGAGGTATTTCTGGAGGGAGTGACATCTTAATGGATCGGCACTGTGCTTCCCTTTTGACACAGAGCAGGCCTTCATTATGCGTTATGGTGGTTCATACCCCTTTCTGCAAGCTTCGCCTTTGCAGTATTGACACCAGAGGTGCAGAGGTGTCATCTAGACATACAACGCCTTTATCTGCTACCAGATCCACTCCTACGTCCTTTATTTCTCACCTGCAGAGATAGTTATCATTAGCTTCATGATTGTGAATAATAAAACAGAAATGTTCAAACAAAATGTAAACACTGCCTTCATTAATTTTATAAAACTATGGGAACAAGTGTGAAAAAGGATTTACGCATAAAACACAGGCAACACAGAATTTCCCACTTAATCCATACGCTTAGCATGGTTTTCAAGGGCTTCACTTAATTGAAATTGGGTATCGGCCCCTCCGCGGGTTGCAGTACCCATGCCTTCCACTTCCCCAATGTGCGATTACACTATCGGGACTCCACAAGCCCACCTTTTACACTAAAAACCCGCTCCCTTTTTAATATCGAGAATTTTGGAAAACACGAGAAAAAAAAGAAAATCCTGCCCTGATCACTCAGGCCGGACCTCAAATTTTATGTATTGGAGCCTATAAATATCGTCGAGTCCAGCATATTACATATCGCAATATGCACAAGCTTGGGGCTCTGCCGATTGCGATATGCGACGGGGCTTCGGGCCCGAAAATATATATATCATATTTGATAGCTCGGTGGGTCTGCCATATCACCGCGCACATTGTGTATAAGGCCCGAGCTCCGCCGATATGCGATATGCGATTGGGGAACCGAACCCGATAGTAATGTCGTTAGTAATGCTGTCGAGTCTAGAGGCAAGTGACATGCCATATATATATATATATATATATATATATATATATATATATATATATATATATGTATATAAACCATGGACCTTGGCCGATTGCGATATGTGATGGGGCTTCGAACCCCAAAATACATATGAAGTATGGTTAATAGTGCTGTCGGGTTTGATGCCTTATGGTATGCGTTATATGCCAAGGTTGAGTGCGATAAGTGAAAAGGGATGATTTATGCATGGTTTTGAGGTATTTCCATTATAACAAGTCATAATGGGAATAAAGATGCGATGGGAGGTTTTGAGGGGTTAAACAAATCCCGATGAGCATAGGAATGAAGGGCTTAAACGAGGTTGTATGTGAGGGATTTGTTAAGGGGCTCTAACCATTTGTGAGTGGAAGATTTGGCTCTTCATAGAGTTAAAATCACTGGGATGAAACATATCATTCAGAGAGATGAAAGATCAGAATTCTAGGGGACCCATTCAAAATTACCACCAGGGCAAGTTTTTAATAGGGTGGTGGTTGTGGCCACAACATAAAGTTCATGAAACTAAGGGTAAAGTTAAGTTTCCCTGTAGGTTATGCGAAGGGAATCACCCCATTCACCTTTTTCCCTATCTGGATGAAGCCCAAAAAGTGTTGGATAACCATCTTGCTTCTCCGCAACGACTTTCATTTGGTTACAGGAGACTCTCCCTTAATCCTTCACTAGTTGATGAAGTGACTAACCCAAATCAACCGTCGGTCAAACCCACTCTCTCTAAATGTGAATCCCATGAGTCTATACCTGACCAACCGCAGGTCAAGGAAACAGTTGACCTAATTTCACCTTCAATTAATTGTACCTTTCCCATAGAGAGTGAGTATGATACACCTCATGTTCTTTTCGTTTCTTCAGATTCCAATGAGATTGGAGGCAACCCTCCTGTTCCATCAAGATAGGAAGAAAATCCTCCCGTTCTCGTAACTCAAGGGGGTAATTCTCCCATTCTTACGGGAAGCCCTCTAAGTAGTCTGGTCACTTCCTTTGATTGTAATCGATCGGCAGGATGCCGTCTTCCTTCTTATGTGCCTTTCTAGATCATAGTATAGGTTTATAATATGATTGTATCTGGCACTATTATAGATGAAGGTGCATCTGTGAGTATCCTTTCCTCCACTGCTTGGCAGGCGCTTGGTTCACCACCACTTGTGCCTATTACCTAGAATCTGTTGGCTTTTAACATAGGAACCATTCAACCATTAGGAATCCTTCCTTAGTTACCTATTACTTTGGGAGGAAAAATTGTTTATCTCAATGTGATGGTAGTTCCAATCCCTTTAGATTACAATTTAATTTTTGGGCGCGACTATGTTTATGACATGGGAGCTATTGTTTCAACACTCTTTTGAGTGATGTGTTTCCCACATGAAGGCAGAATTGTCACCGTTGACCAGATTTCATTTCCTGGCCCAAATATGGCTTCCACTCAACCATCTTCCCTAAATGGTCCTTTTGCCCCAATGGCATCTTCCCCGCCATGGGTCAATTATGTGACAACTCATTCCATGCCTACATCAATTGACGATCAATTTTGTGATGTTGTGCATTATGTACTGGGGGCATTGGAACCAGATATATCTAATGGATTCCTTGCTGCATATCCCTTCCAGAGATCTTTTCTTCCATCTAATGAGAACCTCTTGGAAGTCATGACCTCTTATGGGTCGTGACCAAGGTTGATATAGTTCCTGGCCTTGTGTCAACATTGATAAAAAATGAAAGTAAGGGTATGAGCATACTTCCTTGTCTTATGTCAAGCTCGTTAAAAAAAGAAACAAGGAATATGAGGATAGTTCTTTTACTGTGTCAACCTCATTAAAAAATGAAACAGGTCCATGAGCATATTTCCTTGTGTTGTGTCAAGCTCGTTAAAAAATGAAACAAGTAATATGAGCATAGTTCCTTGTCTTGTGTCAAGCTCATTAAAAAATGAAACAAGGAATATGAGCAGAGTTCCTTGTCTTGTGTCAGGCTCATTAAAAAATGAAACAAGGTCCCCTGGAGAAAAGTTCCAATTCGAGTCTTTGATTAGATCTCATAAAATCCCAGTCAATTTTTTCACTTGATCTCGTAAATGAACCTTAATTCCATCCACTTGATAGCCACGAGTAGTCTACTTAGGTTAATGTAACTAAGCTTGGGGGGCATGCACCTAGAATCGAGTCGTCATGTTGGGGGCATGTAAACCAATCTCAAGCATAGTTCCCTATGGTTCAAGCTTGTGTAAAAATGAACCCATCTCCATTTTAACCCTCGCGATTGCCATTCTATCAACCTCTTTCCTCAAATAAGCCTTGGTTTTTCTCCTTCCATCGTCAATATCTGTTTGGCCGATCATACGCTTTCACTTGGTTGTTTTACCCTTTTTGAAGAATAGTTGCAATGAGTGGTCTTATTAGCCAGCCTCTTCACATAAATCAACATGTTTTGAGAAGTTCCAACATCACTAGAACCAGTTCCTATCCACCACTCATTCCTCTAAGACAAGTCACCTTTAAGCTCTTTTCTGACTCGTAAAAAATGAAAAGATCACTAAGTATTTTCCTTTTTTGACTCGTTAAAAGAAAATAAAAATAGGGGGTCTTCTTTTAAGCTCTTTTTTGACTCTTTAAACATGAAAAGATTGTCGGGCACTTGTCCTTTTCAACTCACAAACGGATTGGAAACGACATCTACACAGTATAAGTTTAACCCTTTTCCAGACTGAGATAGATTACTTACGAAAAAGGAATATGTTAATAGAACATGGTCAATAGGTTCTCTCTTGTATTATTTTATGCTTTTTCAGACTTGAGAGACAAATTTACGAAAAAGAACTTGTGGATTTTTCTTTTTGTCCCTTTTCAGACTCTCTAAACATGAAAAGGACCAAGTTCTCATTGTCGTTAAACTCATTAAAACATCAAATAGCGACAAACTTGTCCATCATGACAAGACCGAGTTTCACCTTTGCTAGACTCGTTAAAACATCACATAGTGATGGATTCACCCGAAGGGTGGAATTATACTACAATGTTATCGGGAAATCTAGTGTTCACTTGGAGCTGCTAGTCCCACTAAGACGGGTAGCTATCTTAGAAACAAACAAACCAAAGCTACTTTCGCTTTCCTTTATGAGAAGTAGATAAGAGGGGAACAAAAGATACCAACCTCAGTCATGCGCTTGGTTCTTTGCTTGGTTCCTCTCCCTTCTGACAGATCTTTGCCGCCCCTTCTTCGCTTACCCAGCTTCAAAGAGCACCTGTAGAGTCAAAGCAGCATAACACTATTGAAGAACAAATATTTACAATCATAAACAATATAGGACAAGATATATATTGACCACACAAATGCATATATCATCAAACATACAAGAATGTGTGTTATGAAACAAGCTCAAGAAAAGATAGAAAAGAGAGATCCACGCCTTAGAATTCAGCCTCTTCGAGGGGGCAACCTCCTTTACATTACATAAATGAACAATTCTTGGATGATACAAATGACAAAACCTCCTTTCTATATATAGGAGTCTAAGGAGTCACAATATAATCCAGCCGACCTAACAATAATAATATAAAGCCACAAAAATAACAATAGAGGGATTCTATGGGGCACAAAAATAACAATATGGGGGTCATAGGGGCACAACAATATAAATAAGGGGTATAACTACAATAGTAATGGGGTAATCACTAGTATTATAGGGACCCAACATGCCCCTCTCCTTCAAAAAAGTGTTGTCCTCAACGCTTGAGTAGTTCTGGATACTTCTGCATAAAATTCTCATCCTCCCATGTGGAATCTTCAGCGGATAAGTTCTTCCACTTGATAAGATACTCTGAAATTGATCGATTTCGTAGCTGTCGAGTTCTTGTTTCTGTGACTGCTTCTAGTTCCAATATAATTTTTCCTTCCTCGTCAAGTTCTGGCAATATTGTTTGAACTGGGAGCTTGTCGCCTATAACCTTCTTTAAACATGAAACATGGAAAACTGGGTGCAATCGAGAAGCTGCAGGAAGCTCCAATTTGTATGCCATAGTACCAATCTTTTGCAACACCTTGTACGGACCATAATACTTTGGTGATAATTTATTATCCTTCTTAGCTTGCTTTAGGGACATTTGCTTATATGGTTGTAGCCGTAGGAATACCCAATCACCTACATCAAAACTTCTTTCACTGCGATGTTGATCTGCCTGTTGTTTCATTCTATTTTGTGCCAACACGAGGTTATCCTTTAAGAGTTGGAGGACTTGTTGTTGATGTTCGATGTGATGTTCCACTGCCTGAACCTTAGAATTTTCTCTTAAATATGATGTGATGGATGGTGGTTGATACCCATAAAGTGCCATAAATGGGGTCATTTTTGTTGCTGTATGGAAGGAAGTGTTATACCACCATTCAGCCAGAGGCAACCATTTGACCCATTGTGTCTGTTTATCAGATACAAAGCAACGAAGATATCCTTCCAAACATTTGTTTACTATCTCAGTTTGCCCATCAGATTGAGGATGATAAGATGAGCTATGAGCTAACTGAGTACCAAGACAAGAAAATAATTCTGTCCAAAAATTTCCAGTGAAAATGGGATCTCTGTCACTTACAATAATCTTTGGGTTTCCATGTAGCTTTTGAACTGTTTCCATAAATGCAGTAGAAACTGTACTGGCTTTAAATGGATGTGATAATGCACAAAAGTGTGCATACTTGGTAAGTCTGTCAACTACCACCATGATGACACTCTTTCCCTCAGACTTGGGTAAACCTGTGATAAAATCCATTGAAACCTCCTCCCAACGTTGGCTTGGAATGGATAAAGGTTGTAATAGACCCGGTGTCTTAATTGTTTCAACTTTATTTTGTTGGCAAACCAAACATTCCGCCACAAACTTTTGAATATCTGATTTAAGGCCATCCCAAAAAAATTCCTTCTTAACCCTGTGGTAAGTTTTTAAAAATCCTGAGTGCCCTCCTAAGGGAGAAGTGTGCAATTCCATAAGAATCTTTTGTTTTAGCTGGGAATTCTTACAGAGGTATAAGCGATCTTTGTACCATAACGAATCATTTTTCCAGCTAAATGTATCAGAAGTACTGGAATCTTGTTGTAGCTTTCGAATAAGTGCCCACACTTCTTCGTCATTCTTCCATTCCTCCTTTGCTTCGTTTATCCAATCTGGTTGGATAATAGAAATGGCACACAACAATGCTTCCACATCCTCATCCTTTCTTGAGAGTGCATCTGCCACCACATTTTGCTTCCCTTTTTTGTAGATGATTTCAAAGTCATAACCCAACATCTTTGTGACCCACTTTTGTTGCTCTTCAGAGGATAATCTTTGTTCTAAAAAGTATTTAAGGCTATCATGATCCGTTTTTACCTTGAAGTGTCTTCCCATTAGGTAGGGTCGCCATTTCTTAAGTGCATGGAGTATTGCCAACATTTCCTTCTCATAAATAGCTTTGCTTAAAAACTTTCCCTTGATTGGACGACTTTCAAAAGCAATGGGTCTTTCATCTTGCATTAGAACAACACCAATTCCATTTCCTGAAGCATCACATTCCACAATAAAGGTTTTTGTGAAGTCCGGTGTAGCTAAGACCGGTGCTTGGCACATTGCCTCTTTAAGATGTTCAAAGGCCTTTGTTGCTTCCGGAGTCCATGAAAATGAATCTTTCTTCAATAATGTTGTTAGAGGTGCTGCTATTCTCCCATAATTCTTAACAAACTTGCGATAATACCCTGTCAACCCAAGAAATCCTCGCAGATGCTTTATGGATGTGGGGATTTTCCATTCCTTAATGGCTTTAATTTTGCTAGGGTCTACCTTAACTCCTTCATGAGATACAATATGACCCAAATATTCCACCTCCTGGACTCCAAAGAAACATTTGGATCTTTTTGCATATAATTGTTTCTCCTCCAATAGTTGTAGCACCTTGTCAACATGTTCAACATGATCCTTCCAAGACTTGCTGTAGATTAGTATATCATCAAAAAATACTAACACAAATTTTCTAAGGAATGGTTTGAAAATTGAATTCATCAAACCTTGAAATGTTGAAGGTGCATTGGTAAGGCCAAAAGGCATGACCAAAAATTCATAATGACCCTCATGAGTTCTAAATGCCGTTTTCGGAATGTCTTCAATCTTCATTCTGATTTGATGATATCCCGAACGAAGATCCAACTTGGTGAAGTAAATTGATCCATGCAATTCATCCAGTAATTCATCAATGACAGGAATGGGGAACTTATCTTTAATAGTGAGCTTGTTGAGCTCCCTATAATCTGGACACATGCGCCATGATCCATCCTTCTTGTGCACCAATACTACTGGAGCTGAGAAAGAACTTTGACTCGGTTGAATTATACCAGCCTCTAGCATTTCTGCAACCATACGTTCAATTTCACTTTTTTGGACATAGGGATATCTGTACGGCCTGATGTTTGGAGGAACACTTCCTGGAATCAGATGAATAGCATGATCATGATCACGCATAGGTGGGAGACCTTTGGGAGTCTCAAATACCTTGGAATGATTGTCCAGGACTTTTTGGAGATCTGGAGAAATAGATGATTCCAATGTGGAAACATCTAGCGAACATAATTGTGCAATTACACCTCTTTGCTCCTTTTTTAGAAGCTTTGTCATGCCATTAGAGCTGATTATCTTTCCTGGTTTCCCTGCAATACCCCTTAATTCAACTTCCTTTCCTTCCACAGAAAATTTCATGAAAAGTTCTTGAAAATTAAAAGCTATTGTACCCAAGGATTGTAGCCATTGGACTCCTAGTACAACATCAGCACCTCCCATTGGAATGGAAAGCATTGGGCTAGTCAATACATATTCTCCCATGGATAGCTTGATATTATGGCACTTTCCAGAACAATTTATTGTTCCTCCATTTGCAATCATCACTTGACACTCTGGTGCTGGATATAGGAAGCAATTCAATTCTTTTGCTACCCTACAATGAATAAAATTGTGGGTGCTTCCTGAATCAATCAACACTATTACCTTTTTCTTCTTGATTTGTCCTTCTATCTTGATGGTTTGAGGAGTGGTAATTCCCGCCAATGCATTACAAGATATGGTCGGATTTATTTGTTCTTCATCTAGGCTTTGTTCCTGGAATATATCCTCTTCTTTTGACCTTTCTTGCTCCTTTTCTTCTTCCTCTTCACAATCTATGTAGAATAATTTCTTCTCAGCACACTTATGACCCTTTGTGTATTTGCTATCACAATTGTAACAAAGCCCTTTTGCTCTTTTTTCTTCCAATTGTTGTGGTGTCAACCTTGTAGGTTGTGGAAGACTATGGGCAACAACACTTCCGTCTTTATAGTTGTGAATGGTATGCTTCCTAGTTGCCATAATTTTGCTTTCCATTTTTCTTGCTAACCTGAATGCCTTCTCTAATGAATCAGGTTCCCAAAGGCGCACATCATGTTGGATATTATCCTTTAAAGACCCTATGAACACATCAATCCTATGCTCCTCTGGAATATCTTTTACCCTTATGTTCAATTTTTGGAACTCCTCAATGTGCTCCATTATTGAACCCTTTTGTTTGAGACTTATCAATTGGCTAAAAAAAGTGTTGCTTTTTGTATCCTCATAATGTGCTATCAATTCTTCCGTAAAAATTGCCCAAGTGATAAATTGTTTACGAGAACAAAGCCATTGATACCATACAAACTGATTTGGTTCCAAATATAAAGTTGCCATACGTACCTTTTGTGTGTTTTGCACATTATTGAGATCGAAGAATTGCTCCATCTGTAATATCCATGTGGCGGGATCCTTGCCATCAAACTTCCTCATATCGATTTTTGGAACATGGTGAGTCTTCGATCCAACATTAGAGTCTATGGAATCATGATTAACATTTCTTTTGTTCTCATCATGAGTTTCCTTTAGTACTCTTTCACCCTTAGTGACCATTTCTTGTAGCAACTTATTCATATTTATCTTCAATTCTTCCATCTTATCATCCATGCCATTCACCTGAGCTTCCATGCCCTTTATCTTAGCATCTGTTAGCTTTTGTGAGCGTGACATTTGTTGCACTTGTTCTTGTAATTTTGATATATCATGTAGCATTTCTTCCTCTTCTTCATGAGTCATGCTAGAGCTTTCAGGTTCCTTACTAGGTGTTTGCATTTTCTTTCCTCGGGGCATCAGTTACCGATAATAATGCTTTACTATGCCCTTTGAATTCCTTCAAACCAAGCTTATGCAAAAATTTAAAAAAAAAACTACACACTTTTTTTTACTTTGTAGAAGCCTGATATTGAATCTGATGTATCTCTGTAATTTCGAATCATCCAGTTCTGAAATTGTGACCTGTAGTAGCCTTCTATGTCCTCTTTCCAATGCCACTAGTCTGATCCAAATTGGATTCTCCAAGAAAGAGTTATGCACAATCTCCCACAGTGACCTGATTATAGACTAGTTCAGTAGAGCGAACTTGTATGAAGTGCCACGTGTCACTGTTTCAACCTTTGACTCTGAAAAATATATAAAAGAAAACTACAGTCCGTCCTCTTTCTGTACCTTCTTACAAAATTTCAATCCGATGCTCAGAAAGAAAGTTATGACGATTTTCCCCAGGTCACCTGTTTTGAATGTAATTCAGGAGTCTGCAAAAAGACCAACTTCCTCAGATCATATCTCCGAAAATATTGCGAGAAAAGCTCTGAAATTTGGACCCAAGGTTCAGTGCGATTTCTTCTCAAATGGGTTTTTTGTGCGACTTCTGAAACGTCATAGAAAAAAAGTTATAGCGAAATTTCCACGATGACCGGTTTGGAGAAGCGAAACCCTAGAATCCAAAGCTCTGATACCAAATGTTATGAAACCAGCTCAAGAAAAGATAGAAAAGAGAGATCCACACCTTAGAATTCAGCCTCTTCGAGGGGGAAAACTCCTTTACATTACATAAATGAACAATTCTTGGATGATACAAATGACAAAACCTCCTTTCTATATATAGGAGTCTAAGGAGTTACAATATAATCCAGCCGACCTAACAATAATAATATAAAGCCACAAAAATAACAATAGAGGGATTCTATGGGGCACAGAAATAACAATATGGGGGTAATAGGGGCACAACAATATAAATAAGGGGTATAACTATAATAGTAATGGGGTAATTACTAGTATTATAGGGACCCAACAATGTGGAGGAAAACTCGAATAGCTTTATTAATAGAAAGAAATAGCAAAGAGTATTGCAACTTATTGTTATGACCCAGCGTCATCCTCCTAGCATGAAAGCCCTTCTTCACCTCATGAAAAGCTTAGATCACCCAACACTATGATGTTCCACCAAGAAACCAACAGCACTTCCTTACAAAATACAAGATTCCAGCCTCTGGATCTCTGTGATGAGGGATCCATATATAGATGTTTGCAGGGGGGTGAGTCAGCTGTTGGGTTTTTTATTAGTGTCCTCTCTCTGATAGTTCTTGGTTCCACTTGGAGATTCATGATCTCTTACTCATCCCTGGGTGAATTCAGAGAGGCAAGTGTCATAGGAGAAGTTTCTGGAAGATTCCATGATCATCCACCTTGCAAATTGTCTCTGCCATTTGTCTACTCTCACTCATCGCACCCTACAGAAGGGCTTTCTAGTATGCATCACATTTTTTGCACTGAGCAGGTGAGATGCATCGCACCCTTAGCACTGAGCAGCCTGTATGGTCCAGCTTTGACCAGTTCTGAGCAGTTTTCCATGGAGAACTTCTGGGAGATGATGTAATCAGCTGACCTTGTTCCTTTAGGGTGTGAAGAAACACTTTTAGGGACTTAGAAGCCCTTGGTTTATGGACATATATGATTGGGGTTGCAGTGCCCAAAAATGTCTATAACAATTGCCCCCTAAAGCATGAGGTCGTTACTCTTTTGATGTCGGGTGAAATTCTTTATCATGAGGATCCGAGGTTCTTTCAAGCTGGAAGGCGACCTGTAATAAGATACAATACAATACATTATCTTCATAATATTTTCATGATCTAGCTGAGGCGGGCATTCCCATGCTGAGCTTTATAAATTCATTTTCATGTACATAGGACAAATAGCCATCTGTGTAGCAGACTGATGATTCGGACGAAGCCATCATCCTTTGATTCAGATGATCATCTGTTCGGCAATGATGTACATTTGATGTCTTTATTTCCCTGAATATATCACAACCCGGATGGATGAAACTAGATCCAGGGTCTTCAAACTTGTTCAATCTTCGCCTGAAGTACAAGTCAATCCATGTGAAAGATGTTCTGGAGTCGAACATGGAAAGACATCGCCTGATTACCAGCCAATGATGTAAGCTGTTAACAGGCACGAGAGGAATCACCGATAATGATGATGACCCTCAAGGTATGACAGTACAATTCACGTGGTGTGAAAAAGGGACTTGGTGTCGAACACCACGTGAAATCTTTCGGTCGAAGGCCATTGATGTAAACCTGTCGCCGGAAGTGAGAAACTTGCCATTGAGGCATGCAAGCTTCAAAGTACTGAAAGGGTTGTTCCTAGGTCGACTTCTCGGATAATGAGCTGGTGTTGACAAGAAGTGACCCATCGTAGGAGGGCCTTAGTGAATCCCACATCTACGACACGGAATGGAGCAAATAATTTTGTGGAGGTGAAAAAGATCTGATGATACAAGGTTCAGGGTGGCGGTCATGAAAGAATGGAGTGTGAATGTATTGCAGCGGATGAGACACATGTGAATTCTCTGAGCGACTTCTCTTGAACATACCAGCGACACTGAAATGGATTGGTAGCATTAACCCCAAAGATGGATAGTGTGATGGACCAATGGTAATATGACTGGTGAATAGAATAACCCAACCCGACTCAGACATGGAGTGAAAGTGTCATGTTCAAGAGCGACTTGCTACCAATAAAGTTTCTTCAAGTTTTCTTCCCAATTTTTTCCCTAGTCATTGCTGACCAGTACCTCTTTATTTTTATCAAGCTTGAGGAGGATAACATATGCTTGTTCTATAATTTGCCCTTCGGGCAAACCCGTTGCTATGTTTTAATGAGCCTAGCGACAGTGAAACTTGTTCTCATCTATATGACAAGTTTGTCGCTATTGATTTTAACGAGTTTAACGACAATGATAACTTGGTCCTTTTTCAATTTTAGAGAGTCTGAAAAGGGACGGAAAGGAAACTCCAATAATCCTTTTTCGTCATATAATCCCTTAGGTCCAAAAAAGTATAAAACAATACGAAAGGGATGATTTTCGATAGTTTTAATGAGCCGAAGAAGACAAGTGCTCGATGTTTTTGTGTAATAATCCCTCTGGTCCAAAAAGATTAAAATCTAGAGGAGGGATAGCACTTCCGATAGCTTTAACGAGCTGGAGAGGCCAATCGCTCGGCAATCTTTTGATATTTTACAAGTCAAATGAAAAGAGCTTAAAGGAGACTCATTTTTTGAGGAACGAGTGATAATTTCGGGTAGCAGTTGATTCCAGGTAAGGTTTGGAATTTTCCAATCACAATAGTGTCACAAGGATGGCTAACAGAATCACTCATTACAGATGTTCCTCAAAAAGGGGTAAACAATCAAATGGAGGCATATGATCGGCTAAGATAGAGTGGAGGTGATGATGAGAACATGACCAAGGCTCAAAAGCTGATGATAATGAATTCACAATGGTTATTTACCGGAGATTGGTTCATTTTTTAATGAGCTTAAACTCTGGGGGAAACATTTGCTCATTTCTTAGGTTTAATTTTTAACGAGCTTGAACTTCACATAAAAACTGCTCGTGGTGGGTTTATTTTTTAATGAGCTTGAATCCTGCGATAACACTACTCGTGATAAGTTTGCATGCCCCCAACATAATAACGCAAATCGAGGTGCATGCCCCCCAAGCTTCATTGCATTCAACACGGTGGTTGGAATGAAGGTTTACCTTCGAGATCTTTGAAAGACTCGACTTGGATTTTACGAGATCGTAATCAAAGATCTGATTTGGAACGGGATTTGTTTCATTTTTTAATGAGGTTGACACAGTAAAAGAACTATCCTCATGACTCCTTGTTTCATTTTTAAACGAGGTCGACAGGAGATAAGAATCGTCCTCCGAATCCACCGTATTTACAGGATGATCAAGGTCACTAGAACTATCTTCCTTACAATCCGGAAGATGGGAACGATGGTGGTAATCTTCCCATGGCGCCCCGTCAATCATCATTGACTGAACAATTCCCTTGTCTGTAGAATGTACTTGCGACCAGGGATCTGAGGGGGTGCCATATTCCTTAGACCTATCTATCCAAATGCTTGATGAGCGTTGATTTGGGTTTGCCCCCCCAGGCCAAGAAAATTGATTGCTACAATATTTCTAAAATGGCGATGATCCATGCTGTCAAAATGTTCAGGAGTCTTTTGAATCTAGAAGATATCATATTGCAGGTTCCCACCGTGGCCACTTCAGCCAGATTGTTTGGAGGCAGTAGGGCAAAATTCCTCGTCAATGTAGGGCCTTTTAGTAGGCCTACTCCGATATTTTGAAGCGAATGAGGGCTTTCGTGGATCATTGGAATGCTTCCCGTAACTTGTTAACTGTTGGGGAGAAATGTTTCTTGGTCGACGATTGTAATTCCTCCTTCGAAGGGAAATGCAATCTTCCTGAAGTAGGTCGACACAACTACAGCCATAGCATGTATCCAGGGCCTTCCTAGTAGGATGTTCTAATCGAGGTTTCCGTCGATAACTTCAACATCAATTTCTATTGTTTTGCCCCCCAGTTCGACTTGCAAGTTACTCAAAATCCCGTATGGGGTGTATGTTCGTCCATCAAATGCTTTTAATGTCATCGATGATCGTGACGAGGGTGGAGATCCTAAAGTTTTCCAGCAACTCATCGACATAATACATGTAGATGCCCCCTCATCAATAATTGTTCGATGAATAGTTTTGTTGAGGGCTTTCACTTGAATAAGGAAAGCTAGTTGAGCTGGTAACTGAGGATCATATCCTTTGTGATTAAAGGCCACAAGATTGGAATCCGTTGGGTCAATCCCACCTATCACTAATAATAAAACTTTCTTTTGGGAGGGGCAATTTTGCAGTACCTCAAGTGTCGACATAGCGGACGACGATTGGGCCAGATCCTCCACTATATTATAATGCTGTGCTGCTCTGGCACGAGGATTAAATGTCGATTTGTGTACTACTCCCTTTGGCAGTTTTATTGTTAGCTCAAGAGTGATGGGTGGCGCAACTTCCGTCAAAGTTGTTGTCGAACTACTAGGTTGATCATTAGCCTTGCTGTTCAACAGCTATGGATTCCTGTAATCTTTATTCCTTGTCGATATCAAAGCATCATTTTGCTATTTTGAAATAGAAATCATAAGCACTTGGGATGGGGAAGCATTGTCGCTAGCAACCAGATTGGTTCCTGGGTTTGGAAATGGATCAGTAAATACCGCTGAGCTTTTTGAATTCTTGAAGAATTTCCTAAGCTCAGCTTTATGCGAACAATCTCTCGTCCGATGATCCTCATCGCATATCTGACACCCCCCAGGGGGTTTCCTTTGCCCAGAAGGGTTTGCAGAAGGTTTTTCAGGAGATGACTTATCCTACTTCTTCTTTTTCCCTTTCTTTTTGCCCCCTGGTTGCTTTGGATTTTTTCCCTTGTCAGTCGACACGGCATTGACCTCTAAGGCGAGAGGTCCTTCATTTGCATTTTGACTAGAAACTGTATGGGATTTCTTTGATGTAGCCTTTACAGTTTTCATGCTAGTCGTACCTATCACGCCATTGCCGGCATGAGAGTCCTTGCTTGATTTAGGAGGAGGAACAGAGAATTCCGGTCTAGGAGCATCAGGGATTTTATCGTAGAGCATGCCAGACTGAGTATAGATCAAGTCTAGTTATTGCGCACGAGCAATGACTTGCTCTTCAGTGACTACTCCTCCCTTTGCCACATCTTTCATAATAGAAGGTAACAATGACTTAATAAACCAGTCAGCCAACAGCTGATCAGGAACATATGTTTTTACCATTCTACGACAACGTTGCCACTCATGAATATGATCAGATCTGTGAGTGGCCGTCGTTTGTTTGAAATTGGTAAGAAGCTCTATTCCCGTTTCATACCTTATGGGTAACTGAAAATGGGTTAAAAAGGTTGTGGCTAGGGCGCTGAAGTTATCGAATGAAGCTCTAGGCAATTAAATATACCATTTTGCTGCTGGACCAGTTAATGTTCGCTGAAAAAGGCGAAGCCTGATCGCATCACCGTTGAGAGTGTTGGATGAACACCACAGATGAAAGGTCATCACATGATTTGACGGTTCTTCACCCAGATTTCCATTAAATTTAGGAATATCTGACGGAAGTTTATGCGGAATCGCTGGCCACTAAGGGGCGTAAGAAATTGGATCGTTCGTTAGTCGATTTAGATCCAGTAACTCTAAAGTCGCCACGAAAGGCAACTGTTGATTCAGGTTCAGCGAAGCATACCTAGGATAAGATGGGATCGCCTGAGCAGTTGGTCTTTGCATACCAGCATAATGCATTTGATGCTGGTAACTTTGGTAAGGTTGATGGGCATAACCATTATGATATGATTGATGTTGACCATTTTGAATATACGGCTGCCCATTACTTGCAAAGACTTGTTGCTCAGATCCTCGGTAAGCTTGTTGGAATTGCGGTTGTTGGTATTGTACCAGCCATGGTTGTGAAGCCATGAGCTGTTGTCCAGTACTGACTGTTTGACCAAGATGAGGGGTAATGGTCCCCGTTTGAACCTAGGTCATTCCACTAGTCGGTGATTGCGGTTGCATCGCAGGGACAAGAGGTTGTTGTATTACGACCTGAGAAACCTGAGGTTGGCATACAACAGGCAACACTTGTACTTGTGACACCGTCACAATAGCCGATGTAGTGGGGATATTTGACACAGGTAAACTTTGTTGCATCGAGTATACAACTCTTGGTTGTTGAATTCTGTTGTGAACTTTCTACGGTTGTTCTCCCGGAGGAGACAATGAAAGGGTATAATGCCCTCCATACGACGGTAATCCAGTGCTCAAAGGAATGATTTGCCTTTGGGGACCAGATTGCCCAAATTGACACTGCGAAGGATCAATTTGCTAAGACTCAACATAAGAGATTCCAGATACTATTTTGGACAAACAAACGGGAACAGACCATACTGTCGAAATAGCCCCTGGATGGACTCCATCCAGCGATTGAGAGCTAGTTGGGACAGATGGTACACCGGTGAGCATTTTCGGAGTGGCAGCAGGAAGTTCTACCACTGTTGTGTTAGATGACTGTTATGAAACCAGCTCACAAAAAGATAGAAAAGAGAGATCCACGCCTTAGAATTCAGCCTCTTCGAGGGGGCAACCTCCTTTACATTACATAAATGAACAATTTGTTCGATGATACAAATGACAAAACCTCCTTTCTATATATAGGAGTCTAGGGAGTCACAATATAATCCAGCCGACCTAACAATAATAATATAAAGCCACAAAAATAACAATAGAGGGATTCTATGGGGCACAGAAATAACAATATGGGGGTAATAGGGGCACAACAATATAAATAAGGGGTATAACTACAATAGTAATGGGGTAATCACTAGTATTATAGGGACCCAACATGCCCCTCTCCTTCAAAAAAGTGTTGTCCTCAACGCTTGAGTAGTTCTGGATACTTCTGCATAAAATTCTCATCCTCCCATGTGGAATCTTCAGCGGATAAGTTCTTCCACTTGATAAGATACTCTGAAATTGATCGATTTCGTAGCTGTCGATTTCTTGTTTCTGTGACTGCTTCCGGTTCCAATATAATTTTTCCTTCCTCGTCAAGTTCTGGCAATATTGTTTGAATTGGGAGCTTGTCACCTATAACCTTCTTTAAACATGAAACATGGAAAACTGGGTGCAATCAAGAAGCTGCAGGAAGCTCCAATTTGTATGCCATAGTACCAATCTTTTCCAACACCTTGTACGGACCATAATACTTTGGTGATAATTTATTATCCTTCTTAGCTTGCTTTAGGGACATTTGCTTATATGGTTGTAGCCGTAGGAATACCCAATCACCTACCTCAAAACTTCTTTCACTGCGATGTTGATCTGCCTGTTGTTTCATTCTATTTTGTGCCAACACTAGGTTATCCTTTAAGAGTTGGAGGACTTGTTGTTGATGTTCGATGTGATGTTCCACTGCCTGAACCTTAGAATTTTCTCTTAAATATGATGTGATGGATGGTGGTTGATACCCATAAAGTGCCATAAATGGGGTCATTTTTGTTGCTGTATGGAAGGAAGTGTTATACCACCATTCAGCCAGAGGCAACCATTTGACCCATTGTGTCTGCTTATCAGATACAAAACAACGAAGATATCCTTCCAAACATTTGTTTACTATCTCAGTTTTCCCATCAGATTGAGGATGATAAGATGAGCTATGAGCTAACTGAGTACCAAGACAAGAAAATAATTCTGTCCAAAAATTTCCAGTGAAAATGGGATCTCTGTCACTTACAATAATCTTTGGGTTTCCATGTAGCTTTTGAACTGTTTCCATAAATGCAGTAGAAACTGTACTGGCTTTAAATGGATGTGATAATGCACAAAAGTGTGCATACTTGGTAAGTCTGTCAACTACCACCATGATGACACTCTTTCCCTCAGACCTGGGTAAACCTGTGATAAAATCCATTGAAACCTCCTCCCAACGTTGGCTTGGAATGGATAAAGGTTGTAATAGACCCGGTGTCTTAATTGTTTCAACTTTATTTTGCTGGCAAACCAAACATTCCGCCACAAACTTTTGAATATCTGATTTAAGGCCATCCCAAAAAAATTCCTTCTTAACCCTGTGGTAAGTTTTTAAAAATCCTGAGTGCCCTCCTAAGGGAGAAGTGTGCAATTCCATAAGAATCTTTTGTTTTAGCTGGGAATCCTTACAGAGGTATAAGCGATCTTTGTACCATAACGAATCATTTTTCCAGCTAAATGTATCAGAAGTACTGGAATCTTGTTGTAACTTTCGAATAAGTGCCCACACTTCTTCGTCATTCTTCCATTCCTCCCTTGCTTCGTTTATCCAATCTGGTTGGATAATAGAAATGGCACACAACAATGCTTCCACATCCTCATCCTTTCTTGAGAGTGCATCTGCCACAACATTTTGCTTCCCTTTTTTGTAGATGATTTCAAAGTCATAACCCAACATCTTTGTGACCCACTTTTGTTGCTCTTCAGAGGATAACCTTTTTTCTAAAAAGTATTTAAGGCTATCATGATCCGTTTTTACCTTGAAGTGTCTTCCCATTAGGTAGGGTCGCCATTTCTTAAGTGCATGGAGTATTGCCAACATTTCCTTCTCATAAATAGCTTTGCTTAAAAACTTTCCCTTGATTGGACGACTTTCAAAAGCAATGGGTCTTTCATCTTGCATTAGAACAGCACCAATTCCATCTCCTGAAGCATCACATTCCACAATAAAGGTTTTTGTGAAGTCTGGTGTAGCTAAGACCGGTGCTTGGCACATTGCCTCTTTCAGATGTTCAAAGGCCTTTGTTGCTTCCGGAGTCCATGAAAATGAATCTTTCTTCAATAATGTTGTTAGAGGTGCTGCTATTCTCCCATAATTCTTAACAAACTTGCGATAATACCCTGTCAACCCAAGAAATCCTCGCAGATGCTTTATGGATGTGGGGATTTTCCATTCCTTAATGGCTTTAATTTTGCACATTATTGAGATCGAAGAATTGCTCCATCTGTAATATCCATGTGGCGGGATCCTTGCCATCAAACTTCCTCACATCGATTTTTGGAACATGGTGAGTCTTCGATCCAACATTAGAGTCTATTGAATCATGATTAACATTTCTTTTATTCTCATCATGAGTTTCCTTTACTACCTTTTCACCATTAGTGACCCTTTCTTGTAGCAACTTCTTCAATTCATCCATCTTATCATCCATGCCATCAAATTTAGTGTCAATATTAGCTTCCATGCCATCCATCTTAGCTTCCATTCCCTTTATCTTAGATTCCACGCCATTTACCTTAGATTCCACGCCACTTATCTTAGCTTCTGTTAGCTTTTGTGAGCGTGACATTTGTTGCACTTGTTCTTGTAATTTTGATATATCATGTAGCATTTCTTCCTCTTCTTCATGAGTCATGCTAGAGCTTTCAGGTTCCTTACTAGGTGTTTTCATTTTCTTTCCTCGGGGCATCAGTTACCGATAATAAAGTTTTACTATGCCCTTTGAATTCCGTTAAACCAAGCTTACACAAAAATTAAAAAAAAACTACACACCTTTTTTCACTTTATAGAAGCCTGATATTGAATCTGATGTATATCTGTAATTTCGAATCCTCCAATTCTAAAATTGCTACCTGTAGTAGCCTTCTGCGTCCTCTTTCCAATGCCACAAGTCTGAGCCAAATTGGATTCTCCAAGGAAGAGTTATGTGAAATCTCCCATAGTGACTTGCTTTTAGACTGGTTTAGTAGAGCGAACTTGTATGACGTGCCACGAGTCACTGTTTCAACTTTTGAATCTGAAACACACACACAAGAAACTAAAGTCCGTCCTCTTTCTGTACCTTTTTACAGAATTTCAATCCGATCCTCAGAGAGAGAGTTATGACGATTTTCCCCAGGTCACCTGTTTTGAATGTAATTCAGGAGTCTGCAAAAAGACCAACTTCCTCAGATCATATCTCCGAAAATATCATGAGAAAAGCTCTAAAATTCGGACCCACGGTTCAGCGCCAATTCTTCTCAAATGGGTTTTTTTTGCGACTTCTGAAACGTCACAGAAAAAAAGTTATAGCGAAAATGCCACGATGGCCTGTTTGGAGCAGCGAAACCCTAGAATCCAAAGCTCTGATACCAAATGTTATGAAACCAGCTCACAAAAAGATAGAAAAGAGAGATCCACGCCTTAGAATTCAGCCTCTTCGAGGGGGAAACCTCCTTTACATTACATAAATGAACAATTCTTCGATGATACAAATGACAAAACCTCCTTTCTATATATAGGAGTCTAGGGAGTCACAATATAATCCAGCCGACCTAACAATAATAATATAAAGCCACAAAAATAACAATAGAGGGATTCTATGGGGCACAGAAATAACAATATGGGGGTAATAGGGGCACAACAATATAAATAAGGGGTATAACTACAATAGTAATGGGGTAATCACTAGTATTATAGGGACCCAACAATGACACAGTCCTAGATGTCGACGGTTGTTCAGACATATTTAGTCTATCCAAAAGATTTCTTAGCGATTCTTCTGGAATTTCCGATGACGGGAGACTAACTTATGATGAAGAAGGATATAGGGTGATCCTAGCTCCAAATTGTGATGGAGCACTAGATGGAGGATCCTCCACAATCTCTTCTATGGCAATCAATCCAGGCAAAGGAGGTAGACCGTCAGGTCTGTAAAATATTTCTGGTGCCGAAGAAGGTATAGGTTCTGTAGCGACAGATGTTTGGGGAGTAACACCTTCCGAATCAGCTGTAGATGGAGCCGGTTCAGGAATAGAAGTGTTTACCATCACACTAGGATCAGTTGTAATGTCCTTTTGTGGCTGCAGAATTTCTTCTGTAGAGGCAGGGATACCAGAAATGTTCGGAGTAATCGGAGTCTCTGAGGATGTCGGAGTACTTGTTCCAACCAAACCAGGGGACTTCGATCTGGTTAAACGAGTTCGCTTTGTCTGAAATAGTTTCATTTCCAGAGTCAAAGACAATTGACTCGTAAGCCTCAGCAAACGACAGGGTTTTGATTGACTTTCTTCCATGATTACGGATTACTCGATCAACTCAAAATAAAGGGGAAAATGATTCCGAATTAAATGAATTTTAGACGCTTTGACACAACTTGCTTTTTCAATTTTTAAGAGTCGAGAAAAAACAAAAGATGACTCTAGTCACCTTCGATTTTTAATGAGCCTGAAGTGACAAGTGCTTAGATGGACCTTTTCCTTTAAGGAGTCTGAAAAGGAACGAAAGAGACTACTCTGGAAATCTAGAAAGAGGGATTACCAAACCAATCACAAAACTGCAGAATTCTTTTTACGGTACGACAGTCAATCTTCCCGAATGTTGTGTTCAGTGCATTACGATTGATAGGGCGGCAGACACAGCTTCCTAAGGATAAAGGATATAGCCTATTGTGGTCTCCCAATATATACTCGACGGTACGTGGGAGCACAAGTCTGTACTGGAACTTGTCGTCTCAAAGAGGAGGAATCACCCAACCAGCAATGAAAGTGATAGTTACTAGGCTTTACGACGCCAGAATACGTCTCTAGCCTAGACTTCTAAATGTTGTGCGTTAGGTTCCAAAGCATTTTTATGTTCATTGAATTTATTTTACAGTTGATCTTGCTTAAGAAATTTGCCTTTCAGGTTCACCGTGTGATGTAGATATATAATTCCTAAAATGCAATCTAAGATGATAAACAATCGTTTAATCTTCTTTTTGCAATGAAAATCCTAGCTACTAAGGAAAGAGAAATGAGATTCTTTCAACATAGAGCATAGAGCACACACTAGATGCACTGTCCTAAATCAAACCAACAAGCAGTCTAAATGCAAATGCACATGCATGTATTTGTTTTCCACTTTCTTAATGTGTAAATGACAAACAGAATGCTGAGTACAAATCCGAATTATCTTTTCAAAGTGACAATACTAACAAATTTCTCTTCAAAACAAAAGGAAGATAATGACGACACTTTGTGATTTTGAATTGAAAATTGCTTTCAACACTTGAAAAACTACTAATTCAAATCAAATACAAGAGTAACAGTATAATCGACCATCAAGAAAAATAGGATTCTTTTCTTTGATTGAAAACGACACTTGTGACACTTTCAAATCAAGAAACGATAGTTCGATTACGCTACTTCTTTGTAAAACAGAACTGAAAATGGCGCACAATACATAAAAACATTCATAGTTCTTTACACGATGGAGGTGGAATGATGGAAATGAAGGGAGTTTCCACAGTGGTATACTGATCACAGACAGCAAAACTCCTGAATAGAGCTTAAGAGAGTGAAGAAAAACCAAAGTCTGTAGGCAAAATTAGCCTTATCTAATCATCACACCTGTAACACAGGGAAACAAGGATGCATCCCACCTACTGCACATGGGAGGTGTGATGCATCCAGATTTCCTTGAAGAGAGGGTGCGATGGTACCAGGATGAGACTTTAACTTGGTTCTTGGTCACAGCTTGCAGCTCAGTTCAGGGATTTAGGCCGAGCAAGTGATAGTCAGCAAATATAAATCACAGGGGCTGATCTAATGAGGTTACTAGAGCCACCACCAGGGAAATTAGAATGTTTGCAAATTGATTGTTCAGTTTATAAAAAAAATCCAGAGATAGACTGAAGCAGCATTGATCTACTTTGCACTTGCATAGCAAATGCAGTTCGAAGGCTAGCTGGCTTGACTTCAGGCTCCGTCTGTAAGTTTATAAAACAAACAAATATAAACAGGCAAACAAGCTATTCTCTCCCCAGCGGAGTCACCATTTTGTTATCGGGAAATCTAGTGTCCACTCGGAGCTGCTAGTCCCACTAAGACTGGTAGCTATCTTAGAAACAAACAAACCAAAGCTACTTTCGCTTTCCTTTATGAGAAGTAGATAAGAGGGGAACAAAAGATACCAACCTCAATCTTGCGCTTGGTTCTTTGCTTGGTTCCTCTCCCTTCTGATAGATCTTTGCCGCCACTTCTTCGCTTACCCAGCTTCAAAGAACACTTGTAGAGTCAAAGTAGCGTAACACTATCGAAGAACGGAGATCTACAATCATAAACAATATAGGACCAGATATATATTGACCACACAAATGCATATATCATCAAACATACAAGAATGTGGAGGAAAACTCGAATAGCTTTATTAATAGAAAGAAATAGCAAAGAGGATTACAACCTATTGTTCTGACCCAACGTCATCCTCCCAGCATGAAAGCCCTTCTTCACCTCATGAAAAGCTTAGATCACCCAACACTATGATGTTCCACCAAGAAACCAACAGCACTTCCTTACAAAATACAAGATTCTAGCCTCTGGATCTCTGTGATGAGGGATCCATATATAGATGTTTGCAGGGGGGTGAGTTAGCTGCTGGGTTTTTTTATTAGTGTCCTCTCTCTGATAGTTCTTGGTTCCACTTGGAGATTCATGATCTCTTACTCATCCCTGGGCGAATTCAGAGAGACAAGTGTCATAGGAGAAGTTTCTGGAAGATTCCATGATCATCCACCTTGCAAACAGTCTCTGCCATTTGTCTACTCTCGCTCATCGCACCCTACAGAAGGGCTTTCCAGTATGCATTGCATTTTTTGCACTGAGTAGGTGAGATGCATCGCACCCTTAGCACTGAGCAGCCTGTATGGTCCAGCTTTGACCTGTTCTAAATAGTTTTCCATGGAGAACTTCTGGGAGATGATGTAGTCAACTGACCTTGTTCCTTTAGGGTGTGAAGCAACACTTTTAGGGACTTAGAAGCCCTTGGTTTATGGACATATATGATTTGGGTTGCAGTGCCCAAAAATGTCTATAAAATACAAGCATATGTTATCCTCCTCAAGCTTGTTTAAAAAAATAAAGAGGTACTGGCCAACAATGACTACGGAAAATGGGAAAAGGGATAAATCACTTTATGGTAGCAAGTCGCTCTTGAACATGACACTTTCACTTCATCTCTATGACTATTTGGGTTGGGTTATCTGCTTGATGGTTATCATACCTATGGTCTATCACACCATCCATCACTTTGGTTTTGGGTCAATGCTGCTAATTCATTCAGTGTCGTCGACATGTTCAAGAGAAGTCACTCAGTAAACCTCATCCTTTGCAATACTCATAAACCTTCATTTTCATGACCACCATTCCTGAACATTGTGTCGTCAGTCACATTCTGTCTTCAAAATCATTACACTCGTTTCGTGTCGTTTATGGGGTATACATCAAGTCCCTCCTGCAACGAGTCACTTCTTGTTGACATCAGCACATTATCCAAGAAGTTGACTTAGAAATACCCTTCCAGTACCTTGAGGCTTGCATACATCAATGGCAAGTTTCTTGCTTCCGGTGACAAGTTGACACCACTGGCCTTCAACTGAAAGACTTTGTATGATGTTCGACATCAAAACATCTATTCACACCATGCACAATGTACCATAGTACCTTGAGAATCATCATCATTATCGGTGATTTATCTCGCGTCTGTTAACAACTTACATCATTGGCTAGTAATCAGAAATTGTCTTCCCATGTTTGACTTTAGATCACATTTTCACATGGTTAGACTTGTACTTGAGCAAATGATTGGGCGAGATAAAAGACCCTAGATCTAGTTTCATCCATCCGAGTTGCAATTTCAGGAGAGTACTAAATCATCTGTATGATGGCTTTACACACATGGTCATCCTATCATGGGTCTATATCAATAGACGACTATCTGATTTATGTACATGTAATGAAAAGTTTATATGCTGAGTATGGGTTTACCTTCCCTTAGCAATTCATGAAAAATTCAAAGATATCATGATATTATGTATTGTAATCGATGCAGGTCACCGTCCGCTTCAGATTCTCCTTATCACAACATAAATCATATCACTCGACATTATCATTTTCAACTTCATGCTTTAGGGGGAAACTGTTATAGGTCTATTTGGGCACATCACCACTAACATTCAGATCAGTACAATTAGGGCTCATCAAACCCTAATTTAGTTGCTACATGCCCTAGACAAGCCATCAAATTGAATGTTTTCATCCATGGAAGTTTCTAGCTTGAAACCCTACTGAAATGCCTCCTTGGGACACCAGCGCAGCCTTGGTTAGGGGTAACTACACTACAGAGCAGGTAGGCCCATTCAGGCCTACACTGCAGTGCACTTAGGCCCACTTTGACCTACGCTGGGCAAGAATGAGTGAAATTGGCATTGGATTATGGGAATATTCCTTGATTCTAGAGCATTCTAGAAGGATGCCCAACTCTTATCTCATCCTATGAGGTCGACTTTGGATAGGCTATGGATCAATTATCCCTCTATCCTCTCATCCCTTTCTCCATGGAAACTAACTCCAATTTTGGAAAACCATTCAATGCCCAATTTATGACATAACCACCTGCATTTCCCTATAAATTGACCACTCATCATAGTGATTAGGGGGCTGGAATTTGAAGATTGTAGAGAAATACTGTTGGTTTGAGATTTGAGTTCATGTCAAGTAATGTTATGTTGCTGGATTGATGTGCTTTTCTTGTGACGAGGGTTTGGATTGAAGCTGGATGAGTGACACGGGATCGAAATGCATTGGGTGTAAATCTTCCTTCTACATCAATAAAGTTGTTTGTTTGTTTTCCCATATTCTTGTTCATATCTATGATGATTATATGTTTAAATGTTGTCGATTCCATTTGTTTATAGTAGATAGATCATGTACTTTAATCATTGTCATCTTCTATTTCTGTTGACAGGTACCAATTGAGTGGATTCAGTTTGAGTGGGAGCGACGGGAGCAATTCAAAGGAGATCAAAGGAAGCGAAAGACCACAAGTAAGTTCCTTCATCTCATCTATCTATTATAGGAAAAGGTTAAAACACTTTCTTTCTGTTGTTCTAAGTGTAGCTAATATTTATCCGTAGGTACAAATTCCATATAACACTTGGTGGGTTGAGTTACTATTCCTGGAGCCTTGGTTGGACAGATGCTCTAAAGCCCTACGAAAACTATGCGTTGAGTTACTAGTCTTGGAGTCAGGTTGGAACAAACGTTCTGGAGTCTTGGACAATTTGGTTAGAGATCGATCTAGTGATGGTTAGTGATGTCCAACAGTGAGGTGGAATCACTAGTTGAGAGTTGAGGTGGTTTGGCCTCTGGAAGGCTTGGTTTGATTTTGGTTGGTTATTTCCATGAGATCGCACATTCATGCTTGGAATATGGCGTGAATTTTATTGGTTGAAAGAAATATTTGGTTCATCCCAATCTATGGTCGAGTGGTATGTGGAATTCCCTGACTTGGTTGCATTTGCATATGTTAATATGTGCTCCTTTCCTCTTGTAATTCATGTGTATTTATATATGTTATTATGTGCAATCGATGGATGTTCCATCATTGCTATTGTGCTAGTTATATGAAGGTTATAAGCATGGTTTATGACATACTTTAGTTTGGCCTCTCATCATGTTTTGGTTATGTTGATGGTGTTGGATCCGCCAACATCATGGGATCACCCTCATATGAAGTCCCAACTAGACCTCACACTGTTTGGTGTGGGAGTCCCATCTGGTATGATGGCTTGGTTGCCATTGTCTTAAGGATTTGCCTCAACTCTTTCTTGTCAGCAAAGGAGAGTGGTTCGCTTTGTTTTCGAGAAGTGAGGTTCGCGTGCCTGGTGAGTGTAAGTGTACTTGTGTCAATGGTTCTTTCACTGTGAGGGGAAGAAGGTGAAGGTGAGTTCTAGGTTGAAAGGGATCAATCCGAACTCAGCTTGGAACACACAACACAAAAGCACATACATAGCTTCTGGTGGAGAAGTCCACTAAGATGCAGCAGTCACAACATACAAGGTAAGATAACACGTACAACACTCATGGATTAGTCCAAACAAGTGCAATGGTTGTTACAAGAAGGTTCATGTGGAAGGTCAATCTGATGTCCGACAGAGCAGTCGACACGGACGAGACAACATTAGTAGCATATACAACACATTTCCATTAATCGATTATGCATTACAACAAATGAATCAGTTCAGATGTATAACAAAGGTTAAAGAAACATGCATTACAAGTGTTAAAGATCAATCTTACAACAAATACAATACATGTGTGAAAATGTGCTAGCCTATTAACATTCTTATGAATTAAGCTAAAATTTCAAGACACATCATTACACCATACATCACTAACCCCATCAGCGAGGTGTTGGATCCACTACTTACTCCTCAAAGAAAAGATTATAGACTCTCTTGGCTATGTGGGAGGAGCTGAGGTGAAAAGTCCCTTGCATGTACAAATGAGGAGGTATTTATAGCCAAGGGTGAAACTGACCCTTGTGGTTGTTCACCTGCCCTCATGACCATTTGACTTCCATGACTCTTCAACTTACATGACTCTTTGTTCAACACGTGGGTCCCTTGGACTTCCACGTTACATCACATTGATTGACAACAAGCCCATGGTGGAGATGTGGGTGACCAGACTCATGATGTGACTCGGCATGACTTGACATGACAATGTTGGTGCATTCATGCTACTGTTGGAGTGCATGCCAAGCTACAGTGCTGTTGGATGATGGCTGTCTTCATGGTGTACCATAGCTTCACCTCCGCTTCGATGGTCCTTGGTTCGCTTGATGAAGCTTTACCATGTTGTTCCTTGCTTGCATGTTGGAAGGCTTAACAAGCTCATATGTTTGCGAAGGTGCATGTTCGTCACATTCGTCCACTTCATATGCTTCGTCCATTCGTACATTAGTGAAGCTTTAATTTTTCATGTTCTCCCTTCATTCATCCCATTCGTCATCTTGCCATGTTTGTTGGTGTACTTGTACCTACAGTCACTCATGACGAGATGACATCAAATCCAAAACCTCCTAGTCTACCATGAAACATGATTATTCGGATGCAGGTGAACAGGAGAGGCAGGAAGGATGTGACGTAGGATGATGGCTCCAGGCCACTACTGATGAAAAATCCGCAAGAGTCACTAAGAGATGGAGACAAGCAATCTGAGTTGACAGTGAATGTCTACAAGGTTTGGGTCAACTGGGAGGAAAAATTGCGCAAATTTTGGGAGGAATAGTCTGGGCTGCTAGAAGGAAAGGCAGGCATGCTCTGCACATTTTTTATAACGAACAGATAGCGGGGTTGGACAACCAGATTTGCACAATTTTCTAGAGGAACGGGCCGGGTTGCATGCAGGGTCAGCATGCAGGGATTGCACAGTTTTTCTTGGGAACTGCTCGGGTCATTGGCAACCAAAACTGCGGAATTCCTAGAGGGAACTGTCAGTTGGTTGCTGGGGTCACTGGCAGCAAAAACTCCACAATTCTGAAAGGGAACTTCCAGTTAGCTTCCCGGGAGACTAGCAGCAGAAACTATGCAATTCCTAGAGGGAACTAGCAGTTCGCTGCTAGGGGCTGTTGGCAAGGAAAACTGCACTAAGGCCGGGAGGCTAGCCTGCTGATCATCTTTGTGCAATTTCTAAGTTGAGATGACTGATGGGCAGCAAAAGGCCTGCTCATGAACATTGCACAATTTTTGAGATGAATAGTTGGTCGACTGTCGGGATGACTGACTAGGAAAACTGCGCAATTTTCTGAGGGAGACGGGGACGGGAACTTGGTGTCTGTACAGTCTGTCTGCACAATTTCCTCAGTCAGTTGAGTGGGTAAGGTCAGTAGCCTCTACGCAAATTTTGAGGGGAGTTAGTCTCGAGGTGACTACCGAGTCTGACTGTCGGGATGGCCAACATGAGAGTTGATTGAATTACTTGCAGGCAGCACAACTTGAAAATACTAGCTTGGTGCTTTTGCGTTGTTCTGGTTGACAATCGATCGAGTCGATGGCGGGGTGATGGTCCGACTGTCAGAGGGGAGTCTGGTCGTTTGAAATTTTAGTAAAAATGGCTAAGTGTGTGAACAATTAAAAGATGTATATGTGATCATATGAACACACACTCGCATGACTTGACGATGAGACGACCAAACCATCTAGACACACATGCTCAACAAGGCTGACCAACGGTGTAGGTGACAAGAGTGAAACTCATGATTGATCATTCATTGATCGAGACGACACTTGTGCAATAGTCAATGTGACTCTACGTATGAGTGCGGAAAATGCTTTCATAGCGAATACAACAAGAACATATGAAGCGAAGACTTTAATCATAACCAAAACACAGTCGCAAGCATGCAGAGACTTGAATGCAATGAATCAAGAAAGGTGGATGTAAAGACTCACACGAGCTCACAAAGTGAACCCGTGTGTGTGTAGTCATCAAGTGAAACTCTTCAAGGGAGGCTCTGAAATTGGTGCAGGCCAAAATTTTGGAGGGTGGTTGTAGCCACTACAACACTTGGCGACACACTGGTAGAACTCCAACTTCTCTGTTTCGGTTCATTTCTAGCATAGGGCCTTGATCTTTCGGGGAGTATTGAATCACTATGCAGGTTACTTCAGTTTCCCACTTACCCCATGTACATATATGGTTCACCTTTTGCCAACTCAATCAAACACAATCAAAAGTTCAACTTAGATCTCAGTGTTTTGAATCTGGGAAGGGTAGTTTAGGTCACGAGTTGAAGAGTTTCAGGCTATAAGTTGTCATCTCTGTTGTTTCTTCGCTGCCAGCAGGCCTGGATAGTACCCTAATGGAGTCACGCAGGAACACACACATTGCTCCACTACCAGCGAGCTTGATTAGTACCCCAGTGGAGTTGCATGCTTCAGCTCTCTGCGTAGGAAGCCTTTCTCTTCTTTCGCCTTTATATTTTTCAAGAGGACTGTGCATAGGCACTTATTTATTTTTGGGGAAAAAGGGGGATCCTAACTTATTGAGAGAAGAAGAGGTTGTTCCTTCAAAGAAGCATGTAAAACCTATGACATAGGTTTACTCGTTTAGATTTTCCCCTTCTCCATTTCTACTAGTTGGATGAGCTTGAACACACAGAGCAGAAGGCTGAGTATAGGCATGGGGCTTCCCAGTGTGGACACAGGTTCATGGTTGGGCTGAAACTTCCCTTGCAGATAATTCATATTTTCCATCAAGACTTCATTGGCCGAAGGTTATAACCAAGCACAAAGAAGATGGACACAAGACTAACCAAGTGTTGCAGTGTCACAAGTCTCTTCAAATTTCAGCCACATACTCCATTCAAAAGCGAGAACGTAGTAGTTGGCAACACTTATTTCTGGAAACAAAATTAATAATATACCAAGAAAACAAAACAAACTTAAACAAAAATAGTAAGCAAAGAAAACAAGGTGAAAACAATAACAAGTAAGCAAAGAAACCAACTCATCAAGCAAACAATCATGCAAACCAGAAAGCAAAGACAAGTGAAAAAACAAACACTACTCCTACTCCTAAGCTAACAGTGCATGGGTCACCTCACGTGAAGTGATACTTCCAATGTAGCCACTGGCGCATTGGTTGACCCTTGTTGGTGAAGGAAAGGTTCACGAATAAGATAGTTGTACGAACCAACAAACAAGAAAGATTTAATAGTGAAGACAAACACACTCCGAGCTTACAAGTGACCAGAGAACAAAGATGAGTGATAGTGCATGACATGCATTCTGTGGTGCTGCCATGATGTTGTGCTACACTGTGTGTAGATGTTGAGTGTATGCATTCTCTTGACTGTGACATGCAAGAAAACGTGAGAAAAGTAGACCACTTGTGTTGTGCATGTGTGCTTGCTGTGTAAGATTCCTCCAATGCATGAGCGATGGGATCGTGTAGTTCGAGTGGAGGAAGTGAAATCTAGGTGTTTAGTTGATCTTTAGTGCAAAGCAGAGAGTGATGAGGAGCCTTGAGTGTTTCAACAATTTCATAACCGGAAGTGAGACCAATCTTAGGACAGTGAGGGCCTGACATAACCATCAGCTCAGGCTAAAGTGCCTCGACAGTCTAGGGGGTTTCGACCTCATGGACAAATAGATCATCGTAGACCAGTGTCTTGGATATATTAACAACGGTTGAATCAACATCGTGATCAGATGAGGAAGTGAATAGATCACGACAACAAAGATCAGAAAATTCAGGATGTTTGTCGACATCCTCATGATTTTATGAATCGAGCAGAGGGGTAGATGAGAAGCAAAGATGTTCACCCTCTGTGTTTTCAAGAAATATAAATGACAGATTGAACAAATTTTTCGAGGAAGATGTGTCCTCTCTGCAATGTAATGGCAGAATGACATCCAAGGTGTCCTGTGAATGATTGGAAGTAGAAGCATTCAGAAATGAGTTTTCACAGTGAAAATTAGTAGTGGCAGAATCACAAGGGATGTCAAGATGAAGTGAATGAGGTGCAGCCAGAAGGGAGTCACCCTTCACTGCAGGCTCTTGTTTAGATTCCCGCACACACTCATCATGAATGAAGGTGCAGGTTGGCTGCATAATGCCAACTCCATCAACAGCTTGATCCTCATTCACAGCAAGTGAGGATTTCGGAATGGAAGAATACACGACAATACAATCCAGAGGATCAATAGAATGCGAGGACAAAGGTCGAGGGAACGAATCCATGTGACAAATAGCAGGCTTGCAAGCAAAATCTACGCAAATATCAAGAGCAGGTGGGGTGGGAGGATGTGATATTTCAACCAAGGTGTGTGTATGATTTCCCACATCACTTTGTAGTGGTGGAGCTGTTTCATGAGGTGAAATTGGACAGTCACTTGTGACAGCAACTGTGCATGCCTGTGATCGCGCAGCTCCATGACCGAAGTGTGTTGAGCAAGGTTCGGATATGTGAAGAAGATACTCAAATCTTCCATCAAGAAATTCCCAATCAATATCATCTTCTAGGAATCGGTATGCAAAATTACAAAAGCACGTGTAAAACTGTTCAACGGATTCATCGAGTGCTTTTCATAATTTCAAAATTTCTTTGTTGAGTGCTTGACAGTCAAAGTGATTGAAAGCACGGTCTATCTCTTCGACCAGATGAGAAAGAGAATGAATGGATTTTTCAGGAAGTGTGGCACATCAATGCATTGGGTGCCCTCGAAACGTGTACATGAACATCGCGTAGCTCATGTATTATTCAAAGAATCAATGTCTTTCGCATGAGCCTACAAAATCGACCGCATGCCTTACCAAGGCTACATAGCCTCTACCATCAAATGTTTTATGAGACAAGTTATCTGAGAGCTTTTTAAGGATGACGAAATTGTTACCATAAGACATACATTCTGTAAGAGCAACTCGGTAGCTAGTCATGATAGATTTGTAGAGATTCAAAACAGATGTGAGGAATCAGCTTGTCATCTGGCCCTCCTTCTAGTGCCAAAATGTTGATGGTGTTGGATCCACCAACATCAAGGGATGACCTCGGTATGAAGTCCCAACTAGACCTCACATCGTTTGGTGTGGGAGTCCCATCCGATATGATGGCCCAGTTGCCATTGTCTTAAGGATTTGCCTCAACTCTTTCTTGTCAGCACATGAGAGAGGTTCACTTTATCTTCGAGAAGTGAGGTTCGCGTGCCTGGTGAGTGTAAGTGTAATTGTGTCAATGGTTCTTTCACTATGAGGGGAAGAAGGTGAAGGTGAGTTCCAGGTTGAAAGGGATCAGTCCCAACTTGGCTAGGAACACCCAACACAAAAGGACATACATAGCTTCCGATGGAGCAATCCACTCGGATGTGGCAATCACAACATACAAGGGAAGATAACACGTGCAGCACTCATGGATTAGTCCGAACGAGTGGAACGATTGTTACAACAAGGTTCATGTGAAATTTTTGTCTGATGTCCGGCAGAGCAGTCAACACAAACGAGACAACATTAACAACATATACAACACATTTCCATTAATAGATTATGCATTACAACAAATGAATCAGTTTAGATGTAGAACGCAGGTTAAAGCAACATGCATTACAAGTGTTAAAGATTAGTCTTACAACAAATGCAATACATGTGTGAAAACATGCTGGCCTATTAATAGGCTTCTGAATTAAGTTCCTAGACACATCGTTACACCATACATCACTAACCCCATTAGTGAGGCATTGGAGCCACTACTTACTCCTCAAGGAAAAGATTACAGATTCTCTTGGCTATGTGGGAGGAGCTGAGGTGAAACGTCCCTTGCATGTACAAATGAGGGGGTATTTATAGGCAATGGTGAAACTGACCCTTGTGGTTGTTTGCCTACCCTCATGACTGTTTGACTTCCATGGCTCTTCAACTTACATGCCTCTTAGTTCAACACGTGGGTCTCTTGGACTTCCACGTTACATCACATTGATTGAAAACAAGCCCATGGTGGAGATGTGGGCGACATGACTCATGTCGTGACTCGACATGACTTGACATGACAATGCTAGTACATTTGTGTTGCTACTGGAGTGCATGTTGAGCTACACTGCTTCTGTATGATGGATGTCTTCATTCTATATCATAGCTTCACCTCCACTTGGCGAAGTGCATGGAGTCTTCGATGGTCCTTGGTTCGCTTGATGAAGCTTTACCATGTTGTTCCTTGCTTGCAAGTTGGAAGGCTTGACAGGCTCATCTGTTCGCGAAGGTGCATGTTTGTCGCATTTGTCTGCTTCACATGCTTCATTCATTCGTCTGTTGGTGAACCTATCATTCTACATGTTCTCCCTTCATTTATCCCATTTTTAGTCTTTCCATGTTCGTTGGTGTACCTGTACCTGCAGTCACTCGTGATGAGACGACATCAAATCCAAAACCTCTTTGTCTACCCTCACACATGATCATTCGGATGCAGGTGACCGGGAGAGGTAGGAAGGCTGTGATGCTAGATGATGGTTCTGGGCAACTGCTAATGAAAACTATGCAAGAGTCACTAAGAGATGGAGACAAGCAATCTGAGTCGACAGTGACTGTTTGCAAGGTTTGGCTCAACTGGGAGGCAAATTTGCACATTTTTTGGGAGGAACAGTATGGGCTGCTAGAAGGCAAGGTAGGCATGCTCTATGAATTTTTTAGAACAAATGGATAAAGGGGTTGGATAACCAGATTTGCACAATTTTCTAGAGGAATGGGACAGGTTGCATGCAAGTTCAACATGCAGGGATTGCACAGTTTTTCTTGGGAACTGCCCAGGTCACTGGCAGCAAAAACTACACAATTCCCAGAGGGAACTATTAGTTGGTTGTTGGGGTCACTGGCAACCAAAACTACACAATTCCCAGAGGGAACTTCTAGTTGGCTTCCTGAGAGACTGGCAGCAGAAACTGCGCAATTCCCAGAGGGAACTAGCAGTTTTTTGCTAGGGGCTATTGGCAAGGAAAAATGCACTAAGGCTGGGAGGCTAGCCTGCTAATCATCTTTGCACAATTTCTGAGATGAGCTAACTAATGGGAAATGGAAGTCCTGCTCATGAACATTGCACAATTTCTAAGATGAACAGTTGGTTAACTGTCGGGATAACTGATTGGGAAAACTGCACAATTTTTTGAGGGAGATTGGGGCAGGCACTTAGTGTTTGTCCAACCTGTCTATGTAATTTCCTCAGTTAGTTGAGCAGTGAGGTCAGTGGCCTCTACAAAAATTTTGAGGGGAGTCAGTCCCGAGGTGACTGCCAGGTCTGACTGTCCAGGTGGCCAGCATGAGAGTTGATTGGATTTCTTGCAGGTAGCGTAGCTTGAAAAGACTAGCTTGGTGCTTCTGCACTGTTCTGGTTTACAGTCGATCGAGTCGATGGCAGGTTGATGGTCCAGCTGTTAGAGAGGAGTCCGGTCATCATAACTTTTAATAAAATTGGCTAAGTGTGTGAACAATTGAGAGATGCATAGTTGATCATACCAACACACACTCACATGACTTGCAGACGAGACAACCAAACCATCGAGACACACATGCTCAAAAAGACTGACTGACGTTGTAAGCGATAAGTGCAACATTCATTATTGGTCCTTCATTGATCGAGATGATGCTTGCGCAACATAGATTCTTTCATAGTGAATATTGTTGACCTATGTTGTCATTGATGTCAATATGGCAATATTCTAGATACTAGATGATGATATGAAGCCAAGGGGAAGCAGAGCATATCCATGAAGAAACAGGAGCAAGGCCATCAGAAAAGCCAAGCCATGAGTAAGAGTCTATTAATAGAGGAGTTAACAAAGGAGGCATATCAAAGCTATCACTTATGCTTAGGAGTATTGTAGAATATCAGAGCAAGAGAGGCATATCGGAAAAGACAGAAGCCATCAAGGTGTGAAGGTATCAGAGAAGGTCATTTAAATACATTGCAAAGCCAAAGGAAGACATTGGAGCAAGAGGAGCCACATCAGAGGAGCATCACATGTAATACATGCCCAAGAAGAACCGAGAGGAAGAATTCATCAAAAGAGGAGTTAACGCATCAGAGGAGTATTGCAGAATATCAAAGTAGAGCATATTGGAGGAGCATAAACAGAGCTATCGAAGGAGCATAAACAAAGCTATTAGAGCTATAGGAGGAGCCATATCAGGAGTATCAGGAGTAATATATGCCAAAGAAGAACTATTGGAGGAGCATAAAGAAGAGCAGAATACATATATATGCGGAAGAGTACAAAGAGTGGGGGACATAGAGAGACAACGGAGCAGTATATAATAAACAGAGTTAAAGGAGCGAAGCAATATATACTATCGAAGGTGGAGTATATATATATATATATATATATATATATCGAAGAAATCATATCGCGGGGTTCTATTATGTGCCACTACCCGAAACCCCCGACTACAATATACATGTCCGATTGCAATGTGTGTGTGTGTGTATATATATATATATATATATATTATAATTGCGATATGTTGCGGACCCACTGCAGCATTGCAATATGACCTAATACTATATCACATCCGCCATATCGTAAGTGCTTAAGGCTTTGCTGCATTGAAAGTGCCAATTGTGATATATGTTGTGGACCCAATGGATTCGTCAACAACAGTTTATATAATATCGCGTCCAATAGGGGAATCGGCCATCGAACATCGACAATGTTATGGGCTCGACTTATATAGGACTTCCGAAAGTTGCGATTGTTGATTGTGATAACTTTGTGGAGGAGCAGACCCGATGAAGTTATAGATGCAGGAGTAATGTATTTGAAGTCTGACCTTAAGCGTTTGCTCAGGTTTTTCCCATGTATTCCAATAAATGTGTTGCCTGGGGTTTTTAAGGCCAAAATTTTAAATTAATGGTTTCGATAGTTTAGTGGGCCTGAATGACTGCGATTGCGATTGCGATTGCGATTGTGACTTGCCATGTGGGGCCTCCCTGTTGGTACAGTCTCTCTATAAATAATGAAGTCTAATGTATGAACATTATTAAAGAAGAAAAAAGGACCTCTCTAATATTTTCTAATAAGCATCATTTCTATTGTAATTCGGCCCCTCTTCCTCTTGAACGTGTCCTATGAAGCATTGGTTAATTCAAATAGGCAGAGGAAGCTAAAGCGACCAAAGGATCGGGAAACTGAAGAAGCAAGCAAGTGTAGAGGAAACTACAGTGACTGAGGAGGGAAGCCAAAGGATCAAGCGAGCGTTGAGGAAGCCGAAGAGCCAGCAGAAAGAGGAAACTGACGGTCAGAGGCATCAGGAATATATAAAAATAGAGAACAAGGAAAGTAAAAGGTTGGTTAAAAAGCTGGAAGAAACAGAGGCAGTCGTAGGGTCCAGCAGAACAGAAAAGGGCTGAAGGACCAACATGACAGTAGGCATTTGAAGGACGAGCATCTTTGTTGATTGTGTTACCCTATGAGAGACTTAGCCTGTGATGAATTAATCAGGCACATAATGCAGTCTGAAGAACAATTTTTTGATGTAATAAATAAAGCTTTATCTAACAATGTTTGAAGGGAGAAGTAGCCAGTAGAGAAGCAGTCATGCTTAAGCATTTACTGTGACAGTTAGAATAGAGGCTTGAACAAAAATTTGGTTCTTATGTAGACTCACTAAATTTGTGTGGAGACATTATTAGAGATCATGAAGGCTATTGCAGACTCTGTGTGGATAGTATGAAGAGTTGTAAAGACTCCTTCATAAGAAGACTGGTTTCAATTGATGTTGTAGCATGGAGACTACAGTGAAGCTGTAAATAGAAAGAAATCAGTAAAGAAGAGTTTTGAGAGAAAAACATTACTATCAAACATGCCTTGACAAGATTGGGTTGGAACCCTTGGGGTTGGTGCCTCAGAAGTAGGAAGGATTGGTGTCCTTGGGATTGGTGCCTCAAAAGTAGGAAGGATTGGTGTCCTTGGGATTGGTGCCTCAGGAACTAGAAGGATTGGAGTCCTTGGGAGTTGGTGCTCCTAAGTCCAAGATTGTTGCCTTGGCAAAATAGAGTTGGTGCTCTGGAGGTTGGAGCCTCACAAAAGTCCAAGTTGGTGCTTGGCAACTGATTGCAACCATTTATATATTGTATCTATTTTATTGCAAAGATTATATTAATAAAAGCATTTATACTTGTTGTTCATCTTGTGTTCTGAATATAAATGTTTTAACTGGTAAAACAATAGTTGAAAAGGAAATACTGATTCACCCCCCCTCTTAGTATTTCCAACAAATACAACAAGCACATACGAAGCAAAGACTTTAAGCATAACCAGAACACAGTCACAAGCATGACTCAGACATCAGCATGCAGAGACTTGAATGCAATGAATCAATAAAGGCGAATGTAAAGACTCACACGAGCTCATGGAGTAAACCCTTGTGTGTGCAATCATCAAGTGAAACTCTTCAAGGGAGACTCTGAAATTGGTGCAGGCCAAAATTTTGGAGGGTGGTTGTAGCCGCTACAACAAGTTAGTAAATGAATGGTTATTGAGTGCATGACCAAATAGATGTTTTTGCAGCTATTATGATAGGGCATTAGTCCTTCTTGTTGATTCTCAGATAATTATGGGACCCCTATATTTAAATGTGTATTTATGACCTGTACATTACATGTTTATGATGTGTTTAATGAAATGTATGTCATTGTTGGGATGGGTCAGGTTAAGTCCTTGTTCAAGTTTTTCATTAGAGGCCTTGTCTCTTTTTTATTTATCATTTATGAGAGTTTCATCAAGTTCTAGGCAGAGGTTTGGATCCTAGCACTGAAAAAGTGCCTCAGATCTTAGGGTTACTCGCATAGAATTGAGTAAATTAGTCTATAGTTGCTTGGATGCAGACTTATGGGAGTGACTGGAGGGTTACATTTGCTACCATTCCTTGTTATGGGAGTGACTAGGAGTCTAGGTTAGTGAAAATGCAAGTTAATTCATGGGTTGGGTTACTGGAGTGGTTGGTTAGCTCCTGGGGATCCTGTAGCTCTTGAGGAAGGTCAATTTGGTTCCACTTCATCAATTCCACTTCCTTAACTATACTTAGGAGTTTGAGTCACATCATGGTACTTCGTCATCACATATTTACCCCAGTGGACCGGTAAGCTTGGGTAAGTGTGGGAGGAGGGTGTTACAAATTGGTATCAGAGCTCCCAAGTCCAACACTTGGATTGGATGGGCTGAATGTGTTTGCCGTGAATGCATGTAGGTCTCATATGTGCTTATTATGTATGCATGGTGACGGTCCTTGTTACAATTCTCTTGTCATGTAGAAGTTTATGATGCTATTGCTGGGATGTGTTTGTCATGAATACATGTCTTTGATATATGTGTTCGTTATACATGTCAGTGTATATATGGTTATTATGCATGCATTTATATGGTTAGGATTTTCATGCATGAGGTCATTGTATGTAGTTGGTTTTGTCATGTATGATGTTGGCATATTGATATGATTATGTATATATGCGTGTATCATGATAATTTGGATTGATATTGCAGATGAGATATCTTCTCCTGAACTTCACTAAGCTACCTTTGATTATGTTTATGTTCATTTTATCAGAAATAGTATTTTTGGAGGAAGAAGATCAATATAAATAGAAAAATGGTGGACTACAGTTCACGTGACTCTCCCTATAGATCAGATGAGAAACATGGTGATGAGTACCACCCTCACATAGCAGATACATTAAGAATTTTGAAGGTGGAAATAAGAAGCTGCAAAGTGGATAATCACATGATCATTCATTCATAGGAAAGGCTTGCTAGGGAACAAGAGAAACAAATAGAGGTTAAAGCAATCATTCTTCAGAGTATCAAATGGTGCATATGGAAACAGGTCTAGAGCAAGACACAGGTTGGATAGAGAGGATACAATTAGAGATGGAAGATTTCTAAATGCACCTGACTGGACAGGTAGTGGTCATGGTTCTATCCTAGTTTTGGTTCAGAGAGACAGTATGGTCATCACCATTACCATTCGTCTAGGAGGGGTGAAAATAAGTATTTTCGTTCAAGAAAACAAAACCACCTACATTTGATGGAGAAATGAAGAAGTGACAAGATGCGTAATCTTGGTTGCTTGGGATGAATAAGTCCTTTAGATTGCATGATTATTCAGAGAACATGAAAGCCATAATAGATACCTTCAACCTTAAAGGTAAAGCAAACATTTTGTGGGAAGATGTGAAGAATGTCAAAGGCATTCGAGAATAGGATTTGACTTGTATGGAGTTTGAAAGACTATTCTGGAAGAATTATCTATCTGAGATATACTATGATGATAGGGAAAATGAATTCTATGAGTTGAAGATGGGATCTATGACCAATGAGGAGTATACTAACATATTTTCGGAGTTGTTGAGGTATGTGCCTTATCTTAAAGAGGAGAAAGCTAAGATTCAAAGATTCATCAGTGGGTTTCTAGTAGTGTTCAAAGATAGGATTGAGTTTGAAGAGCTTAGATTGCTTAAGGAGGCCATTAGAAAGTGGAACCATTACTATGAGCAATCGAAGTGTAGGTATGAATCTAAAAAGGATTGGAAAGGTAATGACAAGACTAAAGGAAAATGGGATAAGAAGAAAGGAAGACAAGAGGACATAGGTAACAAAGAGTGTTATCACCAAATAATTGATCATCGAGGCTAATTTACTAGATGGATCAAAGTAAACCATGTAAAGCCATTTTTTCCATAGTAAAATTGCTTTCATTGTGAGAAATTACCTAATGAACCACCTTTATTAAGTAATTTATAGTTAAACCCATGAAGAATAATTAAATAAATCACTATTTATTTGATTTTCTTCTAGGAATAATTAATTAAACCATTATTTTATTATTATTCCTTGTTAAATTTGACCCAAGCATGAAAAATAAACAGATAAATCATTATTTATCTTATTTTTCTCTAAGAATAACTAATTAATCATTAATTAATTACTATTCTTTGTTAAGTTTGACTAAATCCCTTAGGAATAATTAAATAAATCATTATTTGTTTTTTATCCCTTAACTAATTCCTTGAGATAATACATTAATCATTTATTTATTTATTATTTCTAAATAAAAGTTTAAATACTATTTCCCTCCTAAACAAATACAATAAAATATTCCAAGTGGTAATTCCAAGAATGGGATCAACAATATTTTATTATTGCTCATTATTCGAGGATAACTCAATATTTTGTTATAAATAGGAGGGTTCTCCATCCATTATTCACTTTTGATTATTTTCATTGCTGCACTCACTGTTGTAACTCTGATTATTTTCATTGTCGCACACCATATTTTTGTTGGGTTTATGCATTATAGAGGAGAGAGACTCTACAAAAGCTGAAAGCGTTTGAGGATTGCCAAGAACCCATCCCATAGAGGGGGACTAGTAACATATATTTGTTCCCTTCACAGGTGTTATAATAAAATAATTTTTTAGAAATCTGGTTTCCATTGGATGTTTTGGGGTTATTACCCTTTATTTCACTGTTTAACTATGATTGTAGCATAGATCAGAATTTTGGCAAGTTTTGTTTGTATCAATAGTTGCAGACCTACAATGTTTAACAATCATTTCTATTGTTGATATCATTTGTCATCCATGATCTTAAGTGGGTTATTTCCGTACATCATTGAGAAGAAAACACTACAACAAAGAGAATGCAACACCACACAAGAAGTTCAATGCATCTGATAGAGAACATGGATTTCAGTCTGAGTAGAATAAGGGTGATGGTAGGAACCCTTTACAGTGTTTGACTTGTGGTAAGGATCATCATAGGAGAGATTGTACATAGCATGAGGGTGTAAGACCACATATTTACAGTGCTCAGGAGGCGCAAATGGTTGGGGATGTTGCACAAAGTATTCCTCAGATTTATGCAACGTTGGATAATAGGTAGGCAGATCACCAGGCATCTATTATCGAGATGGATAGTAATATTTGTGATCAAGTTGTTTCTATTTTTATTGACCCTATATATAATTATAGTTATGTTAATCCTGACTTGGTAAATAAGTGTGTTTTGAATAAATAAGTGCATGGAGAGTCTTAGTTAGTGCAGTTGGCTACAGGTACTAAGGAAAGTGTTCATCATTGGGTAAGAGCTTGTGCATTTGAGTTGATTGGTATGCCTACATTACCACATTTGAATGTGCTTCCATTGGGATCCTACAATATGTTGTTAGGTATGGATTGGTTGTAGCTTCACAGGACTAAGGTGGATTGTTATGAAAAGGCTATTGAATTCTTGGATGACAATGGAGAACATAGAGTCTTGCAAGGTAAGAAGAAGGAAACATCAGTTAGGATGGCTACAACTATGCAGGAAAAGCATAGTCGCAGGAAAGGTTGTGTATTATTTGCAGTGCATTTTTCCAATGGAGAAAGTCAGGATGTTGAGGATGCAGAGGGATTCAAGAGGTATCCAGTTTTACAACAGTTTTTGGATGTGTTCCCAACAGATATTTCAGGGTTACCGCTTCACAGGGAAGTGGAATTTTCTATTGAGTTTGTACCAGGAGTAGCACCATCATCAAAGGCACCTTACAGGATGAGCACTCCAGAGTTAGTGGAACTGAAGTTGCAGTTGAAGGAAATGCTTAACAAAGGATACATTAGGCCAAGTGTGTCACCATGGTGTGCACTAATGTTATTTGTGAAGAAGGATGGTACTCTAAGATTGTGTATTGATTACAACAAACTGAACTAGGTAACCATCAAGAACATGTATCCATTTTTGAGGTTTGGTGACTTCTTTAATCAGTTGAAGGGAGCATCAATGTTCTCGAATATTGATTTGAGATAAAGATACCATCAGGTACACATCAAAGAAGAGGACATCTACAAGACTACTTTCTAGACTAGGTATGGGCATTATGAGTTTGTTGTAGTTCCTTTTGGTCTAACTAATGCTCCAACTACTTTTATGTGCTTGATGACTAGTGTGTTGCATCCTTATCTGGAAAAAATTGTGAGTATATTCCTTGATGATATACTAATATATTCTGAGAATGAGGAAGAGCAAGGTGGGCACTTAGCAACAGTGTTAAGATTTATAAGAGAGCATCAATTGTATGCCAAGCTTAGTAAATGTAGTTTCTTTTAGACAAAGGTACATTATTTGGGACATGTTGTCTCTAAGGAAGGCATAACAGTGGATCTGGAAAAGATAAGAGCTATCAAGGAACGGGAAACTCCTAGGAATGTGGAAGAGGTTCAATCATTCATGGGAATGGCTAGTTATTACAGGAGGTTCATCCGGAAATTCTTGCAGATTACCTATCCTATTACATCATTGTAGAGGAAAGGGAAGAAATTTCAATGGACAGAGGAAAGTGCAACAAGTTTTGAACGATTGAAGCAATTGTTGACAAATGATCTAGTTTTAAATATTGTAGATCTAGATAAATAATTTGTGGTGTGCACAAATGATTGCAAGAGAGGACGGTGGGATTCTGATGTAGGAAGGACATGTTGTATGCTATGGATCGAGTAAAATGGATGAGCATGAGCATAAATATGTGACATGTGATCTTGAGTTGGCAATGATCATCCATGCACTGAAGATGTGGAGACACTATCTTATGGGAAGGAGGTTCATTCTGATGAGTGATCAAAGTGCGATGAGCTACATGTTTGATCAATCAAATCTTAATGCCAGGAAAGCTAGACGGTTGGCCATGATCAGTGAGTTTGACCTCGAAATCAAATACATCAAGGGTAAGGAGAATAGGGTTGTAGATGCTCTTAGCAGAAGGGTACATATAAATCATAGAGAAACTATGAGTTCATATGGGACAAATTTATAGGATCATGTCTTGAGGGAAGGACAACAAGATAATAGGTGCTAGTATCTTAGGCACAGGTTACAACAACAGGGTACATGTGAACAGGATGAGGATTATCATCTCATAGCAAATGGTTTGGTGAGTTTTAGGGGTAGGATCTATGTGTTGGAAAAAAGTGAACTCGAGAAGCTTATATTGTGGGAATTTCATTATAAGCCATATTCAGGTCACCCAGGATACCAAAACACATTAACAACTGTGAAGAAGTTCTACTACTAGTCGAATTTGAAGAAATACGTGGCAGAGTTTGTCACAAGATGTTTTGATTTTCAACACGTAAAAGTAGAGTGTAAGCATCTAGGTGGATTAGTGTTGGATTACTACAGCCAATTCTAATTCCATAGTGGAAATGGGAGGTCATTTCCGTGGAATTCATTACAAGTTTTCCGAAGAACTCTAGACATCATGATTCTATTATGGTTTTGGTTGATAGGTTGACAAACATAGTGCACTTCATTCTAGTAAAAGTCCATGAATTCATCTAGTGAAATAGCATAGGTCTTCATCAGAGATATAATGAGGTTGCATGGTGTTCCAAAGAAGATTGTGTCAGACATGGATGCTAAGTTCACTCCAGGTTTTGGAAGCAGTTATTTGCAGGTTTGGGTACAAAGTTGGCCTCTAGTACAACTTATCATCTGTAGACAAATGGACAGACAGAGAGGATCAATAGGATTTTAGAGGACATGTTGAGGATGTATGTCACGCATCAACATTGAAAGTGGGAAGAGTATCTTCCACTGTGTTATCACTCAGAAGTCTTCCCTAGAAGTTATAAAAAGAAGGAATAATCTGAGGTAACCACAAACCTAATCTTTTAGACTCAGGTTATAGCCAACCTAAGTCCAGAGAGGGCTCTCTCTTGATAATTTAACTTTGTTTTAGGTGGGATTTTAGGCTAGTTGTTAGTGCTCATGAGGTTTTTAATTTGGTTGGGTGGTGGAATTCTAGAAACAGATGGATAGAACAAGGCCTTCAAGCCATTGGGCTATGGAGTCAATCAAAAGATGGCTTAATAGGATTAGATCAATCACTGAAGGAAGAGTTCACAGGGCAGGCTAGCAAAGGAAAAGGAAAATCTATAGGTTCAAATGGATGAGGTAGTCCTAACCAGGGTGAAATGGAAATTAAGAATCCTTAGACTGGGATCAATATGAAGAGCAGGAGGAGATCAATAGAAAAGGGAAACTAAGAATCCTTTACTATGGACCTAGGGGGGAAACTACAGAAGTAAGGGAGCAATTAAGAATTCCCAGACTAAGATAGTTTAGCAGAAAACATTGAGAAAGTAAACAGTTAAGACAGAAAGCATTAAAGCTAGTTCTGAAATATCATTCCTAGTTTACCATTCAGATTTCATAGAGACACATATGATTATTTATAAACATGAAGAGAAACAATAATAAACATGAGAGAAAATACGTATTTGACTTTCGCTTTACACAAGAATCATGTGAAATGTCTGAGCTTTATTTCATAATCCAGCAAGCCAAATCCAGTCTTGATACAATAGCACTTTAACTTGAGAGGAAAATGTCTATAGAAATGTCTTTGAATCCACCCTAACTACTTCAAAATGTGAAGTACTTATACCAAAAATATTACAAAATATCTCATAACAGTTTGAGAATTAATCTAGGAAATCAAAAATATCTTCAATCATGAAGATAGGGACAGATGGAAAACTGCATCATGTTGTCCCTTTTATTGTGATTGTGCTGGTTGTTTGTAGTTCGAATTTGGCTCTTTAAGTTGACTGATATTTGTGTGTTGGAATCACTTTTTGTATTCAATTTATTGATACTCTTTACCAGCTACTCTTTGACCCTGTTCACCTATTTCACCTGGCTTCCATGTAGATTTACTATGGTAACTTATAGTAAATCTGTCATTTTTACACACCATTCATCTTCAGGTACGTTTGCCTTGATTATCTTTCTGTATATCTCATTTGCTTCAATGTATTTGGAAAAAATTGGCTTATTGACAAATAGATGCTTTACCTCATGCTCTAGGAAGAACAGATTTTCCAGATTATCATACAATACCTTTCCTGTGGGCAATGCTTTAACTCCTGAAGTGCTTTCTTGGTCTTTGGCCGACTTGTTTAATCTATCAACGTAATCCTGTTGGGTCATAAGCTTGTCATGGATGACCATAGGACTGGGAAGGCCTTTTTCCCTCAAAATTCCAAACTTTGTCATGAATCTATCAATATCAGCTTGCATGCCTCAGCATCGTTTCCATAAATTGAGCATACGGCTCTTTTTAGTAGGAACCTTTTTTTATTTCTATGATGGTTTCAGTTTTGTCCTTTATACCAAGTTCATCTAATTGATACCTGTTCTTGCTGTTCAAGAAATTAATGAGTTGGTTGTCTTCCTTAGGCTAGTCTCCCAGGTCTTCTTTTGTCTTTTGAATTGCTTCGGTGACCACTTTCACCAGTTCAGTTTGCTCAAAAATTACTTGAATTGATGGCCAAACATCATTGACAGAGTCAATGATGTTGGCCCAGAGCATCTCCTTTATTTGTCCTAGTGGCTTTTACAATGTTAAGTCTTTTTCAAGGAATTTTATCCTCTCACCCATCCTTAGGTTTTTCTGTGCTTCTTCTTTTTGTTGTATTTGTGCAAGCTTACAGTCAGTTTCTAAGCTTGACACTTTTTCTTTAAGCCTTTTAAGCTCTGTAGCCTGGATGGTTATTTCTTCCATGGCTTTCACTAATTTTGGTGTCTTTTCAGTTGATGTACCTGCACTTGTGGACTCGGCTGTGATTGGCATGGCTGTAACAGGTGGAGCTGTTGGTGCTAAGGAAACTGCCAATTTTGAGGGAACTGCAATAGAGACTGTGGGAATAATAATCCATGGAGTGGTGGCCAACTCATTCTGTTTAGATTGAATCAAATTGTCTAGCTCTTTCTTTGTTTCTTTCAGCTAATCATTTAGCTTAAGGACCAAGTCCATAAGCTCCTCTTGTTCCTTCTGAGTTTCTATCACTTCTGCTATTTGTGGATGATGCAGATGTGGAATTTTAAGATGTTTTTTCAAGGAAACTATGTCATCATTCTTATTTTTAATTAGCCTTTCTGCAGCCTTTACATCTTTGGGTTCATGTCCCAACTCTATGATTAAGTCCTCCAAGGACTTGATCCTGGTATCCTTGGCCTGTGAGGAGGCCTTCTCTAGTTGGAATTGTGCTGATATATTATTTAGCGAGTTTTGTAACTTGTGGGCTGCAATGGCCTTGCTAGTCAACGTGGAATACACCATCTCTCATATTTGTTTATGTAATTCTATCTGGTCAATAGGCTGTATATCCTTTGCCAGCACTTCAAAATATGTCTTTAGGTAGTCAGCTATTGACCTGGGCTGTTGAGTGGTGTGTTTCAGGAAAGTCATCTGCATTTTACCTTCTTTCACATCAAAGTCTGACATAAGCCTTGTTTTATTGGTGGGAGACATTTTGAGGTATTGTGCATAGCTTTGAGCCTTTAGCCTTTCATTTCTAGCCTTTATTCTTTGTATTTTTCTCTGACGTCCTGGTCTTGGCCAGCTAGAGCTCTAAATGAGGATACTTCCACACTTTGTTGTCTTTCCAACACTTGAGTGGGTGTTGTGGAAGGTTCTTGTGTTCCTCCAGAGGGAGTAGCATGCCTACTCTCTGCTCTTTCTATGCCTGTGGTTCTAGCTGTTTCTTCTGTGAATTCTTGCTCTGAGAAAGGATTTAACCTTTGCCTCTTAACATAAGTCTATGAAATTGGTTTGCCAGAAGGAGTGGCCTCCTCCTTGTCTCTTTTGGGATTCTTCTCCTCGTTTAGAGGAGTCTTCATGATAGGGGGAGTACTCATACTATACTCTGGTTGTCTTGTTTGAGTTAGTTCTTCTGATAAATCTGGTTGTTCTAACCCTACTGAAATGCCTCCTTGGGACACCAGCACAACCTTGGTCAGGGGTAACTGCACTGTAGAGAAGGTAGGCCCATTCAGGCCTACACTGCAGTGCACTTAGGCCCACTTTGACCTACGTTGGGCGAGAATGAGTGAAATTGGCATTGGATTATGGGAATATTCCTGGATTATAGAGCATTCTAGAAGGATTCCCAACTCTTATCTCATCCTATGAGGTCAAATTTGGATAGGCTATGGATCAATTATCCCTCTATCCTCTCATCCCTTCCTCCATGGAAACTAACTCCAATTTTGGAAAACCATTCAATGCCCAATTTATGACATAACCACCTGCATTTCCCTATAAATTGACCACTCATCATAGTGATCGGGGGGCTGGAATTTGAAGATTGTACATAAATACTAGTGGTTTGAGATTTGAGTTCATGTCAAGTAATGTTATGTTGCTGGATTGATGTGCTTTTGGTGTGACGAGGGTTTGGACTGAAGCTGGATGAGTGACACGGATCGAACCGCATTGGGTGTAACTCTTCCTTCTACATCAATAAAGTTGTTTGTTCCTTTTCCCATATTCTTGTTCATATCTATGATGATTATATGTTTAAATGTTATCGATTCCATTTGTTTATAGTAGATAGATCATGTACTTTAATCATTGTCATCTTCTGTTTCTGTTGACAGGTACCAATTGAACGGATTTAGTTTGAGTGGGAGTGACGGGAGAAATTCAAAAGAGATCAAAGGAAGCGAAAGACCACAAGTAAGTTCCTTCATCTCATCTATCTATTATAGGAAAAGGTTAAACCACTTTCTTTCTGTTGTTCTAAGTGTAGCTAATATTTATCTGTAGGTACATATTCCATATAACACTTGGTGAGTTGAGTTACTACTCCTGGAGCCTTGGTTGGACAGATGCTCTAGAGCCCTACGAAAGCTATGTGTTGAGTTACTAGTCCTAGAGTCAGGTTGGAACAAATGTTCTGGAGCCTTGGACAATTTGGGTAGAGATCGATCTGGTGATGGTTAGTGATGTCTAACAGTGAGGTGGAATCACTAGTTGAGAGTTGAGGTGGTTTGGCCTCTGGAAGCCCTGGTTTGATTTTGGTTGGTTATTTCCATGAGATCCCACATTCATGCTTGGAATATGGAATGAATGTGATTGGTTGAAAGAAATATTTGGTTCATCCCAATCTATGGTCGAGTGGTATGTGGAATTCCTTGACTTGGTTGGATTTGCATATGTTAATATGTGCTTCTTTCCTCTTATAATTCATGTGTATTTATATTTGTTATTATGTGGCATCGATGGATGTTCCATAATTTCTATTGTGCTTGTTATATGATGGTTATAAGCACGGTTTATGACATACTTTAGTTTGGCCTCTCATCATGTTTTGGTTATGTTGACGGTGCTAGATCCGCCAACATTATGGGATCACCCTCGTATGAAGTCCCAAATAGACCTCACACTATTTGGTGTGTGAGTCCCATCTAGTATGATGGCTTGGTTGCCATTGTCTTAAGGATTTGCCTCAACTCTTTCTTGTCAGCAAAGGAGAGTGGTTCGCTTTGTTTTCGAGAAGTGAGGTTTGTGTGCCTGGTGAGTGTAAGTGTACTTGTGTCAATGGTTCTTTCACTGTGAGGGGAAGAAGGTGAAGGTGAGTTCCAGGTCCAGTCCAAACGAGTGCAATGGTTGTTACAAGAAGGTTCATGTGAAAGTCTATCTGATGTCCGGTAGAGCAGTTGACATGGACAAGACAACATTAGTAGCATATACAACACATTTCCATTAATCAATTATGAATTACAACAAATGAATCAGTTCAGATGTATAACAAAGGTTAAAGAAACATGCATTACAAGTGTTAAAGATCAGTCTTACAACAAATACAATACATGTGTGAAAATGTGCTAGCCTATTAACATGCTTATGAATTAAGCTAAAGTTCCAAGACACATCGTTACACCATACATCACTAACCCCATCAACGAGGTGTTGGAGCCACTACTCACTCCTCAAAGAAAAGATTATAGACTCTCTTGGCTATGTGGGAGGAGCTGAGGTGAAAAGTCCCTTGCATGTACAAATGAGGAGGTATTTATAGCCAAGGGTGAAACTGAACCTTGTGGTTGTTTGCCTACCCTCATGACCATTTGACTTCCATGACTCTTCGACTTACATGACTCTTTGTTCAACACGTGGGTCTCTTGGACTTCCACGTTACATCACATTGATTGACAACAAGCCCACGGTGGAGATGTGGGTGACCGGACTCATGATGTGACTCGGCATGACTTGACATGACAATGTTGGTGCATTCGTGCTATTGTTGGAGTGCATGCCGAGCTACAGTGCTGCTGGATGATGGATGTCTTCATGGTGTACCATAGCTTCACCTCCGCTTGGTGAAGTGCATGGAGTCTTCGATGGTCCTTGGTTCGCTTGATGAAGCTTTACCATGTTGTTCCCTGCTTGCATGTTGGAAGGCTTAACAGGCTCATCTGTTCACGAAGGTGCATGTTCATCGCATTCATCCACTTTGTATGCTTCGTCCATTCGTCTGTTAGTGAACCTGTCATTTTTCATGTTCTCCCTTCGTTCATTCCATTCATCGTGTTGCCATGTTTTTTGGTGTACTTGTACCTGCAATCACTCATGACGAGATGACATCAAATCCAAAACCTCCTAGTCTACCATGAAACATGATTATTTGGATGCAGGTGACTAGGAGAGGCAGGAAGGATGTGATGTAGGATGATGGCTCTGGGCCACTGTTGATGAAAACTCCGCAAGAGTCACTGAGAGATGGAGACAAGCAATTTGAGTCGACAGTGAATGTCTACAAGGTCTGGGTCGGCTAGGAGGCAAAATTGCGCAAATTTTGGGAGGAATAGTCTGGGCTTCTAGAAGGTAAGGCAGGAACGCTCTGCGCATTTTTTAGAATGAAGGGTAGCAGGGTTGGACAACCAGATTAGCACAATTTTCTAGAGGAACGGGCCGGGTTGCATGCAGGTTAGCACGTAGGTATTGCACAGTTTTTCTTGGGAACCGCCCGGGTCACTGGCAGTCAAAACTGCAGGATTCCCAGAGGGAACTTCCAGTTGGTTTCTGGGGTCACTAGCAGCCAAAACTGCACAATTCCCAAAGGGAACTTCCTATTGGCTTCCCAAGAGACTAGTAGCAGAAACTACGCAATTCCCAGAGGGAACTCGCAGTCTACTGCTAGGGGCTGATGGCAAGGAAAAACTGCACTAAGGCCGAGAGGCTGGCCTGCTAATCATCTTTGCACAATTTCTAAGTTCAGATGACTGATGGGTAGCGAAAGGCTTGCTCATGAACATTGCGCAACTTTTGAGATGAACAGTTGGTCGACTGTCGGGATGACTGACTGGGAAAACTGCACAATTTTTTGAGGGAGACGGGGACAGGAACTTGGTGTTTATACGGTCTGTCTGGACAATTTCCTTAGTCAATTGAGTGGGTGAGGTCAGTGGCCTCTGCGCAAATTTTGAGGGGAGTCAGTCTCGGGGTGACTGCCGGGTCCGACTGTCCGGGTGGCCAACATGAGAGTTGATTGAATTACTTGCAGGAAACATAGCTTGAAAATACTAGCTTGGTGCTTTTGCGTTGTTCTGGCTAATAGTCAATCGAGTCGATGGCAGGGTGATGGTCCAACTGTCAGAGGGGAGTCTGGTCATTTGAAATTTCAGTAAAAATGGCTAAGTGTGTGAACAATTAAAAGATGTATAGGTGATCATACGAACACACACTCGCATGACTTGACGACTAGACGACCAAACCATCCAGACACACATGCTCAACAAGACTGACCGACGATGTAAGCGACAAGAGAAAAACTCATGATTGGTCATTCATTGATCGAGACAACACTTTCGCAATAGTCAATGTTGACTCTATGTGTGAGTGTGACAGATGCTTTCATAGCAAATACAAGAAGAACATATGAAGCGAAGACTTTAATCATAACCAAAACATGGTCACAAGCATGACTCAGACATCAGCATGCAGAGACTTGAATGCAATGAATTAAGCAAGGTGGATGTAAAGACTCACACGTGCTCACAAAGTTAACCCGTGTCATCAAGTGAAACTCTTCAAGGGAGGCTCTGAAATTGGTGCAGGCCAAAATTTTGGAGGGTAGTTGTAACCCTACAACACTTGGCGACACACTGGTAGAACTCTAGCTTCTCTATTTCGGTTCATTTCTAGCATAGGGCCTTGATCTTTCGCGGAGTATTGAATCGTTGTGCAGGTTACTTCAGTTCCCACTTACCCCATGGAAATACATGGTTCACCTTTTGCCAACTCAGTCAAACACAATCAAAAGTTCAACTTAGATCTCAGTGTTTTGAATTTGGGAAAGGTAGTTTAGGTCGCGAGTTGAAGATTTTCATACTACAAGTTGTCATCTCTGTTGTTTCTCCACTGCCAGCAGGCCTGGATAGTACCCCGATGGAGTCACGAAGGTACACACATTGCTCCACTGCCAGCAAGCCTGATCAGTACCCCGGTTGAGTTGCATGCTTCAGCTCTCTATGTAGGAATCCTTTCTCTTCTTTTGCCTTTATATTTTTCAAGAGGACTGTGCAAAGGAACTTATTTATTTTTCGGGCAAAAGAGGGATCCCGACTTATTAAGAGAAGAATAGGTTGTTCCTTTAGAGAAGCATGTAAGACCTATGACATAGGTTTACTCATTTAGATTTTCCCCTTCTCCATTTCTACTAGTTGGATGAGCTTGAACACATAGAGCAAAAGGCTGAGTTGTTATAGCTCCAAATCTCACTCTTATGGTTTGTGATGTTGCACTCATGGCCTAGGGCAACCCCTCCTTCCAGACCTGGTCCAAAATTTAAAAAACAGTGTTTTATTCCCTATACGCGACATTTCCCTGAGCTAAACGCGTGTATACGCGGGTCTGTGTATACCCAACCCGCGTATATGTATTAAAACACTTAAAAAAATTAAAACTCCTTAATTTCAGGCCGGGATCGCGGGTTTTACCTGCTGATCACTTGTTAGTGCCGTGGCCCAACTGTTCCCAACGAATTCCCAACTAAACAACTACCTTGGGAGAAGTATAAAAAGGCTTCAATGGGAAGGCCTAAGGGGGGAGAAGAGAGAGAAAGGTTATTATGCTGAGATTTCCTTGACCAGGTCTGAAGATCCTTGTGCCTCCTGCACTTCCCCCATTTTTACAGGAAACCCTTGTTTCCTTGTGTGATGATGTCCATTTACTACTTGTGATATCATGGAGTAAGTCATGGAAGGAGTTTGTTAAAGGCTTGAGACTGGACGAATCCGGAGGACGGTTCCGCTTGGAGCCTGCGAAAGGACGACTCAGGTGAAATTATTCCTTTCTGTACTTTATTTGTCTATAATAAAAGAAACACATGTCTTTGTTCCTGATATAAATCTTCTTCATGTTTATGATATTCATGTTAGAATTCATATGTGAATGGTTGTTTAATTGCATAACTAACTACCTTTCTTTATAATATGAAGATGGTTCCTTTATAATGTTTAGTCCATATACTGCTGTACTTTCTTGAATTGGTTGTTTTACAGGTCAAAGGAGCAAAAGGAACTCCAAGAAGGGTTTGGACCCTGGAAGGACCTTCTCAAACGTAGGACCTCAGGTATGCCCCTTATCGTAGAGTTTGCTTATATTAGCATTATGGCTGTATGGTATGTGTGTTTCTCTGCATAGACAACTTTCAGTCTGCTAGGGTATTAGCCCAAGACCCTAGGGGAACATTTCCCTTAACAGAATTGGCGACTCCACTGGGGACAACATCATTTTTGTTCCTAGTTTGGGTGTGTTCAAGCCAATCAGGGCTCAGCTGTCTGTTTGCTTGTTGTTGCTGTGTAGTCTGTTCCTGTAGGAACTTGAGTTGTAAGTTTGGTCAGTTTCTTCAGACTGTTTTTTATTTTTTCTTGAAATCTTTATATACGCTATTTTTCTTGTTTACAAAGGCGTATATACACATGTTTCCTTAAGTTAACCCGCGTATACGCAAGTTTCCTTAGGCACAGTCACGTATACACACAATCTGTACATCAGTACAGCCGCATATATCTTGCAATATTCAAGATTTTTTAAATCTTTTTGTCTCTGAAGGTCTGTCTGCTGGTTTGATTCAGTCCCGAACCGTCACTTTCCAATGTTAGTTGTAGTTTTACATCAAGTATCTGATTTCAAATTCTCTCTAATTGTGAGAAGTGTTGGTCTTGTTTTTTGTTTTTGCAAGCTCATCGTTTTTTGCTTAAGCACGCAAGATTTCTTGCTGGGAATCTTGGCTACTCTGATTCATCAGGGCAGGAAGATTGATCTCAATCTTTGTGTTAAATCTTTTTTTTGGTGGCTTTTTGTTTGCTTAACAAAACTGCTTTTTGTGACCATCTACTTTTCTTGTTTCATGAAAGATGTTGATTGACACTTTCTTGAAAATTGTCTTTATGATCTTTTGGGTCTTTGTTGCCAAAGCTTTCATTTCTACTTTTGATTGTTAAGAGCATCTTTAAACACATTTCTTTTTGTTGAGTTTTCATCCATTGTGTGTTGTCAACTTGCAAAAGTGTTTGTTGCCTATTCTTCAATCATAAAGTTTCATTCTTGTTGAGAGCATTTTTGAAAAGACATTTTTGCTTTTTCTTTTGAAGAAAACATTTTGAAAAACTTGGTTTTGCTTTCTTGAACTTTGTTTTGATTTAGTTTCTTTTATTGAATGAAAGTGCATTTTTGTTTGTCTTGAAACTTGTTTTTAGTGTTTAGACGAAATGAATGGTAGCGTCTCATATTCCATCTAAACATTTTAAGTGGCAAAATAAAAATTGATAAACAAGCAACTTTCATTTCTTGATTTAAGAGTAGTCTTGAGTCTTGCATCAGCATGTACTTATTGCATTAGGATAGATTTGCACATCTTTTCAGGCATCCATAGTTTTGTTAACTTTTGTGAGTGTGAAGCTTGAATTAAAGAAAAGAAAAGAAAAAATTGTTTTATTTGAAGTTCCTCTGAACCCTGTAGAAATTTCTTTTCATCGAAAAACTAAAAAAAGTGCATTTGCATGTAGTTTGGTTTTTATTAATTTCTTTTGCGTCAAAACACCACTAGTTTCACTTCCGCTTATCCCGTGACTTAAAGAACAGCCTATTTTAAAATCAAGCGCTAATCAAAATTCACTAAAACTTTTTTATTATCAAGTTAGATACACCAACAAGTTTTAGGATTTTAGGGCCTTGGATTAGGCAAGTGGAGAGATAACTCTCCAAGGCCATTTAAAGTGTCAAACATAAGAGTCTGAATAGCAAGTGAAAATCCAATAGCGTTAGGAAGACCAGGAAAGCTCCGGATTTGGGAGTTAAGCACGAGGGTTTTTGAAGACAGGGAAGAGAGATACCCCCTCTCCTACTTGTGAGATCTTACCTCACGACTGTTCCGCCTGGCTTCTGCAACGAGTTGGTATCCATAGTTGCTACTCCTAGGGATCTACACAGGTGGCTGCGGAGGGGAATCCCGTGGCACTTAAGGTCGACATTGTATCACTGTCAACGGTACTACTGGAGGGCACCCTTGCGAAGCTTGGGGGTTTGCACCGGCGCAGGCTGTTGTTAGGAGGTCAGCGTAACTTCCTTTGTTACCTGCGCTGATAGGATTGGGCCGTCATTATCCTGGACTATCTTCGGAAGGCCCCTTACTTCACTTTCTTGTATTTTGGTGTCCGGTCCTCATCACTCGGAGAGGAAATACTCAAAAGTTGTTTGACTGGCTGATATCTTTTAGGGACATTTTAGTGAGTGCTCTTTGCTCCTTGTATATAGTTGGCTTTAGGTATTTTTGTCTAGTCACGTTTGGACTTTTTGTTCTCAGTGACTGGCTTACCACTCTATCGATCTTGAAAGGATTTTGGTCGTTCTTTCAGAAGTTTTGGAGTTTCCTCCTCAAGGGCAAAGGTTTTGATTGCGTGTTTATCTTCCTTGAAAAGTAATTTCTACATTCCCGTAAGGGAAGGGTCCATGAATCAGTTTGATATGGCTAATATTCCTGTGGAAGCCAACCAAGGTACCCTTCCAAAAGGAGATCCTTGTGCTTTTCCTTTCTTTGGAAACGTTGGTACTCCCTTGATGGCCACTTTGAATATTCCTGGGTTGAATGTTGGACTACCCGTTTGGCTGTGGTCCACTCTGAATATTCCAAATGCTCTTGAAGCTTCTCAGTTGAATGCTTTATTTCAAGGGCATCACATGGGTGCTAATTGTTCATCTTCTTTCAAAGAGAAATCTAGGATTCCTTCTTCTCCTCCTTCTTGTAACAAGAAATCTAAAAAAAGGAGAAAGAGGAAGTCAAAGAAGAAGAATAATTCTATCCCTTCATCCTCAACCTCTGCCAGTCATGTTGGAGATGAGCCTTCAGCCGCTGCAAGTCATGTTGGGGGCACAAGTCTAGTCACTACAAGTCACACTAGTACTTCATCCTCAACCTCTGCCAGTCATGTTGGAGATGAGTATTCAACCGCTACAAGTGATGCTGGGGGAACAAGTCTAGCCACTACAAGTCACACTAGCACTTCATCCTCAACCTCTGTTAGTCATGTTGGAGATGAGTCTTCAGCCGCTACAAGTCATGCTGGGGGCATGAGTCTAGTCACTCTGAGTCATACTAGCAAAGAGTCACCAACCTCTGCAAGTCATGTTCAGGACTCTCCGCAAACCACTGCTAGTCATGTTGGTGGAATGGAGGTTGATAAGAAACCTGGACGTAGAAGTTTTAAACCTAAGTTCCCTTGTAAGATATGCAAGGGAGACCATCTTACTCATTTATGCCCTGGTATTCCAGAGGTTCAAAGGATATGGTCCGAGTCTGAAATTACTTCTACTCCTAGATCTGATATGGTTTCTCATCAATCCCATCAACCATTGGTTGATAAAGTGGTAGAGCCAGTGTAATCACTGGCCAATTACACTCCTCTTTTGGGGGGTGAAGTGCCTAACAAAAGAGTCTGTTTGATCTCTAGTACAGAGTCTTCTGGTATAGGGGGCATTCCAGTTTCTTCGAATGTTCCCCCTCCAAGTTCTAGGAGTGTTTCCTTTGATTGGGACAATCTTGTTGAGCCTCGTATTCCTTCCGCTGCACCTTTCCAAATAAAGGTCAGGGTTAATTCCACAAATGTCTATCAATGTATGGTGGATGAAGGATCCTCTGCAAGTATTATATCCTCTTTGACTTGGAAAGCTTTGGGTTCCCCAAAGTTGTTGACAGCTCAGAGTCAGTTGTTAGCCTATGATAGAAGACCTGGTGAATCTATGGGTGTTCTTCCTCAATTGCCTATCACTTTAGGTGGGAAGACTGTCTTAATCGATATGATGGTGGTTGATAACCCTTTAGAATTTAATATGCTACTTAGGCGTGATTATGTCTATGCTATGAATGTTGTGGTGTCTTCACTCTTTCGAGTAATGTGCTTTCCTCATAACGGGAATATTGTCACTATTGATTAGCTTGCATCTGATAATTACCACCCTAATTCGACTTTACTGTAGAATACCCCTTGGTTTGTTCCAAGTGTTCAAATAGACTCTACCCCGCCACGGGTCAATTATGTGGCATTAAATCCTCAATGTTCAATCGCTTCTAAGAAGGATCCTTTGACCTATTATTCTCCTTCTTGGGACTTGGTCCCGACAGTTGACCAAGAGATTCTTCCTATAGGGACATGGGACCCCTTAATTCCCTCTTTTGATCCTTGTAGTTCTCATGATTTCTTAGAACTTGTTTTGCCTTCACAGGAGGAACTCTTTGAAGCCATGAGTCTTGACTACCAAAGGATTCCTTGGTCCGATCCTTGCAAGGGGTTTGTCCAAAAGAGCTATTATACATAAGCCGCAAGGTTGTGTGGTTCCCTATACCATATTGTATATATAAGGTATGCATTTTCAAGTTTTGTATTCTATAACACAAGATTTTATATGAAGTTTATATGTGGGATGTACTAACTTCTTGTCTAGTGTTCCTATTTGTGTTTACAAAACTTGGAAAATTTCTCCTTTGGAAGTTTATGGTTGGTCTGTTCTGACAGGTATTGGTTCTCGAAACTAGCATATAGGTTAGGTTTTTCCGCCTGCATTGTGCACTTATCAGTTTCCTTTCCCATTTGGCCTTAGGATCAACCCCACCAAGTTATGGTGTGGAACCTTCTCATTGCTTAGAAGTACCATGACTTGTGTGGTAGAGCCTACCTTATCATGGGTGCCCTAGTTAGTACCTTGTTGTCGCTTCGCACTCATGCTGATTTTTCGTCCCTAGGCTCGGGAGTCCTCTGTAGTCCCGTCATGACTTATGCGATGAAGACTCATTCCTCTTTGCTTCTTCGCTTCGTTCTGGCCTTATACCCTAGAGGCTCCTTTGTGTTGAGTTGTACTACTGCATTTCATTTTGACCATTTGCACCTTTTGGCCTTGAGCCGGCTTCACTTGGATTCGTGTTTAAGCCAATTTTTGACCATGCCGACTGCAAAATCAAACTTGCATTCCTTTAACTTCTGCAACTTGACACACCTTGACCCGTGGAAGGAACACACCTTTGAGTGTCACTGACCAGTTTTTCACCTCCCTGCATTGAGCATAGGAACGTTCCAATCCCAAGAACTAGATCATCTGTTTCACCAACACTCGTTCTTTCCACTGTACTATAGCATTCTTTTATTCTTTTTCCAGCTTAACAGAAAAAGACAAAAAAAAATTATATATTCCAAAAAAGAGCGGGAACGGGACAGTGTTTCCATTTATTGTTGGTAGCTAAAGTTAGTCATGTCGCCCTTGAACAAAGCACTCAAAACAAAGTCTCCTCCGTTTGGGCGGGATTTAGTTTGACTTAGGTACGCCTTAACCTTGTTATTGAGTCAGTTCTCCCCCGATTGGTTACCTCTTCCAATCATATGGAGGGTTCGTTCGTGCCTCCTACATGATGAACTTATACAGAGTCATCATATGCTGCCACATAGTCACATTGAGTCATGCTTTTGTTCAAGGGAAGTTAGCCTAAGTCGGCCTCTCTACGGTGTCTCTTGACTCATTTTTCAGTCGGCCATTCCTGGTTGTCAGTGTCTTGTCTATCATCACATCAGTTATATTGGTCCTTTTCTCATGCCGGTTTGAGAAGGTCTCCATTGACTTCTTGCTGGCGGGTCTTGTCCTTATCGACGACGACATCTTGCTCTGAGGACAAGCCTAGAGCTGCACCCTGGCCCTATTTTCATTATTGATAGGTCACCTTATGCTCAGCATCGATCAGTATCATGGGTCTTTGACTGAGTGGTTTCCCTTGTGTTCGACATCAGCTTACATTATCACACATTGGGATTCATGCAGTACCTTGGTTTCCATTTGACCCTATTGGTGGATGCCTCGCCTCTGTGTCAGCTTCCATTATTGGTTGGTTCAGAGGGTTTCTGTCGTGTGCTAGCCACATCTTGTGTAAGCCGGAAACGTACTTTGATCGGGTTACTACATCTCTTTCGTCTGATTCCTTCCACATTATTGGCCTATGGGTTACACTCGCACCAGATTGATGAAGGATGCCTTAATGTCTTCCTTCTAGCGGATCTTTCCCTATCGACTCCGACTCATTGCTCTGGGGCAAAGATCTAGAGTCCATTTGGCAGTACCTTGGGGTTTGCAGTCATTAGTGGCAGATCCTTCACTATCAATAGTGGGAAACCATCATTGTCTCCTGATTGATAGATTCTTACATGTGTTCAACTCCAGCTCATCTATTCACACTTGTTAGATTGTACTGGGTACCTTGACGCTCATTATCATTATCGGTGAGTAGTCTCGCGTTTGTTAATGGTATACATCAATGACCGGTAATCAAATGATTTCTCACATGGTCGACTTCAGATCATTTATTCCCATGGTGTAGAAATGTACCACGGCGGTCGGTGAAGACCTCAGGTTGCATCAGCATTCATTGGTTCACTTGATAGTTGCTCCTGTTGCTGCTTGTTGATACCACTCCACCTTATGTGTTGTAGTCATTCATGGTGACATTCTATATGCTGGCACCTGAGTTTGCAGTGTAGTACCATCTTACTCCATCATGTTCATTTGGTACCTTTTGGGATCAGTCCTTGATATCAGTGATCCAGTTTATCCTTCAGCATCATTGACATTCTTATATGTGATATTCAGACATGTACTTGTTCGATCATGATCAGATGATCCATTATGTTTTTCCAGCTCTTTATACTTGTATACTTAGTGGATCTACTTGTACTTGATACGCAGACATGCTTTACTTTTTCTAAGCATGGGTATGCCCACCTCAGACAATGTTTCTTTCTGATCTCCTTTTGTGGCTTGGCAGGCTGAACTTTGGTGAAGTCCTTCTCAGTTTTTGACAGATTTCCTTTCCATGTACTTGCTTAATACATTTCGGCCATCATGTACCCCTTATGACCTCATATATTAGGGGGCATCTATTATAGCTCCAAATCTCACTCTTATGGTTTGTGATGCTGCACTCATGGCCTTGGGCAACCCCTCCTTCCAGACCTCGTCCAAAATTTAAAAAACAGTGTTTTATTCCCTATACGCGACATTGACCTAAGCTAAACGCATGTATACGCGGGTTTGTGTATACCCAACCCGCGTATATGTATTAAAACACTTAAAAAGAAATTAAAACACCTTAATTTCGGGTGGAGATCGCGGGGTTTTACCTGCTGATCACTTGTTAGTGCCCGTGGCCCAACTATTCCCAACGAATTCCCAACTAAATAACTACCTTGGGAAAAGTATAAAAAGGCTTCAATGGGAAGGCCTAAGGGGGGAGAAGAGAGAGAAAGGTTATTATGCTGAAATTTCCCTGACCAGGTCTGAAGATCCTTGTGCCTCCCGCACTTCCCCCATTTTTACAGGAAACCCTTGTTTCCTTGTGTGATGATGTCCATTTACTACTTGTGATATCATGGAGTAAGTCATGGAAGGAGTTCGTTAAAGGCTTGATATTGGACGAATCCGGAGGACGGTTCTGCTTGGAGCCTGCGAAAGGACGACTCAGGTGAAATTATTCCTTTCTGTACTTTATTTGTCTATAATAAAATAAACACATGTCTTTGTTCCTAATATAAATCTTCTTCATGTTTATGATATTCATGTTAGAATTCATATGTGAATGGTTGTTTAATTGCATAACTAACTACCTTTCTTTATAATATGAAGATGGTTCCTTTATAATGTTTATTCCATATACTTTTGTACTTTCTTGAATTGGTTGTTTTACAGGTCAAAGGAGCAAAAGGAACTCCAAGAAGGGTTTGGACCCTGGAAGGACCTTCTCAAACGTAGGACCTCAGGTACGCCCCTTCTCGTAGATTTTGCTTATATTAGTATTATGGCTGTATGGTATGTGTGTTTCTCTGCATAGACAACTTTCAGTCTGCTAGGGTATCAGCCCAAGACCCTAGGGGAACATTTCCCTTAACATGAGTACAGGCATGGGGCTTCCCAGTGTGGACACAAGTTCATGGTTGGGCTGAAACTTCCCTTGCAGACAATTCGTATTTTCCATCAAGCCTTCATTGGCCAAAGGTTATAACCAAGCACAGAGAAGATAGACACAAGACTGACCAAGTGTTACAATGTCACAAGTCTCTTCAAATTTCAGCCACATACTCTATTCAAAAGTGAGAACATAGTAGTTGGCAGCACTTATTTCTGGAAACAAAAATAGTAATATACCAAGAAAACAAAACAAACATAAAAAAAAATAGTAAGCAAAGAAAACAAGGTGAAAACAATAACAAGTAAACAAATAAACCAAGTCATCAAGCAAACAATCATGCAAACCAGAAAACAAAGACAACTGAAAAAACAAATACTACTCCTACTCCTAAGCTAAAGTGCATGGGTCACCTCACGTGAAGTGATACCTCCAATGTAGCCACTGGCGCATTGGTTGACCCTTGTTGGTGAAGGAAAGGTTCGCGAATAAGACAGTTGTACGAACCAACAAACAAGAAAGATTTAACATTGAAGACAAACACACTCCGAGCTTACAAGTGACCAGAGAACAAAGATGAGTGATAGTGCATGACATACATTCTGTGGTGCTGCCATGATGTTGTGCTACATTGTGTGCAGATGTTGAGTGTATGCATTCTCTTTATTGTGACATGCAAGCAAACGTGAGAAAAGTAGACCACTTGTGTTGTGCATGTGTGCTTGCTGTGTAAGATTCCTCCAATGCATGAGAGATGGGATCGTGTAGTTTGAGTGAAGGAAGAAAAATCTAGGTGTTCGGTTGATATTTAGTGCAAAGAAGAGAGTGATGAGGAGCCTTTAGTGTTTCAACAATTTCCTGACCGAAAGTGAGACCAACCTTAGGACAGTGAGGGCCTGACATAACCATCAGTTCAGGCTAAAGTGCCTTGATAGTCTGCGGGGTTTCGACCTCATGGACATATAGATCATCGTAGACCAATGCCTTTGATAGATTAACAATGGTTGAATCAACATCGTGATCGGATGAGGAAGTGAATAGATCATGACAACAAAGATCAGAAAATTCATGATGTTTGTCGGCATCCTCATGATTTTATGAATCGGGCGGAGGGGTAGATGAGAAGCAAAGATGTTCACCCTCTGTGATTTCAAGGAATATAAATGATAGATTGAAAAAATTTTCCAAGGAAGATGTGTCCTCTCCACACTGTAATGGCAAACTGACATCCGAGGTGTCCTGTGAATGATTGGAAGTAGAAGAATTCGTAAATGAGTTTTCACATGGAAACTTAGTAGTGGCAGAATCACAAGGGATGTCAGGATGAAGCAAATGAGGTGCAACCGGAAGGGAGTCACCCTTCGCCATGGGCTATTCTTTAGATTCCTGCACACACTCATCATGAATGAAGGCGCAGGTTGGCTGCATAACGCCAACTCCATCAACAACTTGATCCTCGTTCACAGCAGGTGAGGATTTCAGAATGGAAGAACACAAGACAATACAATCTGGAGGATCAACAGAACACGAGGATGGAGGTTAAGGGAACAAGTCCATGTGACAAACAGCAGGCTTGCAAGCCAAATCTACGCAAATATCAAGAGCAGGTGGGGTGGTAGGATGTGATAGTTCAACCTAGGTGTTTGTATGATCTCCCACATCATTTTCAGTGGTGGAGTTGTTTCATGAGGTGAAATTGGACAGTCACTTGTGACAACAACTGTGCATGCCTGTGATTGTGCAACTCCATGACCGAAGTGTTCTGAGCGGGGTTCGGATATGTGAAGAAGATACTCAAATCTTCCATCAAGAAATTCCCAATCAATATCATCTTCTAGGAATCGGTATGAAAAAATACAAAAGCATGTGTAAAACTGTACAATGGATTCATTGGGTGCTTTTCGTAATTTCAGAATTTCTTTGTTGAGTGCTTGACGGTCGAAGTGATTAAAAGCACGGTCTATCTCTTCGACCGGATGAGCAAGAGAATGAATGGATTTTTCGGTCAGCGTGGCACACCAATGCATTGGGTGCCCTCAAAACGTGTATATGAACAGCGCGTAGCTCATGTATTCTTCAAAGAATCAATGTCTTTTGCATGAGCCTACAACATTGACCGTGTGCCTTACCAAGGCTACATAGCCTCTACCATCAAATTTTTTATGAGACAAGTTATCCGAGAGCTTTTTAAGGATGATGAAATTGTTTCCATAAGACATACATTCCGTAAGAGCAACTCGGTAGCTAGTCATGATAGAGTGTAGAGATTCAAAACAGATGTGAGGAATCAGCTTGTCATCTGGCCCTCCTTCTAGCGCCAAAATGTTGATGGTGCTGGATCCACCAACATCAAGGGATGACCCCGGTATGAAGTCCCAACTAGACCTCACATCGTTTGGTGTGGGAGTCCCATCTGGTATGATGGCTCAGTTTCCATTGTCTTAAGAATTTGCCTCAACTCTTTCTTGTCAGCACAGGAGAGAGGTTTGCTTTGTCTTCGAGAAGTGAGGTTCGCGTGCCTGGTGAGTGTAAGTGTAATTGTGTCAATGGTTCCTTCACTATGAGGGGAAGAAGGTGAAGGTGAGTTCTAGGTTGAAAGGGATCAATCCCAACTTGGCTAGGAACACCCAACACAAAAGCACATACACAGCTTCCGACGGAGCAGTCCACTCGGATGTAGCAATCACAACATACAAGGTACGATAACATGTGCAGCACTCATGGATTAGTCCGAAGGTGTGCAACAATTGTTACAACAAGGTTCATGTGAAAGGTTTGTCTAATGTCTAGCAGAGCAGTCAACACGGATGAGACAACATTAACAACATATACAACACATTTCCATTAATATATTATGCATTACAACAAATGAATCAGTTCAGATGTAGAACACAGGTTAAAGCAACATGCATTACAAGTGTTAAAGATTAGTCTTACAACAAATACAATACATGTGTGAAAACATGTTGGCCTGTTAATAGGTTTCTGAATTAAGTTTCTAGACACATCGTTACACCATACATCACTAACCCCATCAGTGACGCATTGGAGCCACTACTTACTCCTCAAGGAAAAGATTACAGATTCTCTTGGCTATGTGGGAGGAGCTGAGGTGAAAAGTCCCTTGCATGTGCAAATGAGGGGGTATTTATAGCCAAGGGTGAAACTGACCCTTGTGGTTGTTCGTCCACCCTCATGACCGTTTGACTTCCATGACTCTTCAACTTAAATGACTCTTTGTTCAACATGTGAGTCTCTTAAACTTCCACGTTACATCACATTGATTGACAACAAGCCCATGGTGGAGATGTGGGCAACATGACTCATGTCATGACTCGACATGACTTTACATGACAATGCTAGTACATTTGTGTTGCTACTGGAGTGCATGTTGAGCTACAGTGCTTCTGGATGATGGATGTCTTCATGCTGTATCATAGCTGCACCTCCGCTCAGTGAAGTACACAGAGTCTTCGATGGTCCTTGGTTCACTTGATGAAGCTTTACCATGTTGTTCCTTACTTGCATGTTGGAAGGCTTGATAGGCTCATCTGTTTGCGAAGGTGCATGTTCATCGCATTCATCCGCTTCACATGCTTCATTCATTCGTCTGTTGGTGAACCTGTCATTCTACATGTTCTCCCTTCGTTTATCCCATTTGTCATCTTTCCATGTTCGTTGGTGCACCTGTACCTACAATCACTCATGACAAGATGACATCAAATCCAAAATCTGCTAGTCTACCATGACACATGATCATTCGGATGCAGGTGACCGGGAGAGGTAGGAAGGTTGTGATGCGGGACGATGGCTCCAGGCAACTGCTGATGAAAATTGCGCAAGAGTCACTAAGAGATGGAGACAAGCAATCTGAGTCGATAGTGACTTTTTGCAAGGTTTGGCTCAATTGGGAGGCAAATTTGCACAAATTTTGGGAGGAATGGTATGGGCTGCTAGAAGGCAAGGTAGGCATGCTTTGCGCATTTTTTAGAACAAACGGGTAGCGGAGCTGGATAACCAGATTTGCACAATTTTCCAGAGGAATGGGTCGGGTTGCATGCAGGTTCAACATGCAGGGATTGCACAGTTTTTCTTGGGAATTGCCCAGGTCATTGGTAGCCAAAACTGCGCAATTCCCAGAGGGAACTACTGTTGAGCTAATTTATTCAAACAAATTAACACAAGTATTCTTTATTAATCCAGGTTTGTAAAACTTGAAGGCAAGTCCACAATATATGGATATCAGGTATAGTTAAGCTTAAAAGATGAGTTTTCAAAAACTAAAGAAGTGCATATTACAAATATAAACCTACATTAACAATTTCTAATTCACTTTTGCAATGAAGGAAAGATGGAGTGGCTCTTAACTTAAGAGGTCCAATTGTGTTCTTCTCTCTCAATTATTACTTGATGAATAGAAATCAAAAACCATAAATTAATAATAGATTAAGATGCATAAATCAATAATGAAGGAGACTCCTAACTTAAGAGATCTTTGGGTAATTTCCATTACAATTCATTCATCATTATGCTATCATTTGAAAACTGAAAATACATAAGAAAAATTGCTTGCATGTAACAAAGGAGAAACCTAGTTTTGATCTATCAATTTAATAGAAGGAGAATTCAACTTGAACACTTTGTTATTCCATCTTACTAAAGTGATAAACAAACTAAGATTCAATAATATAAATCATCACACATCAATTCATAAGCAAATCTGAAGCAAAGTACATAAACAAGTTCTAAGATAACCTGTTTATGGAAAACGAGCTACTCTAACAATGAAGTGTACTTAGCTTGGAGTGGGGACCCTCCACCCTTGCTTTGCACACTTGAAGTTGATATCAAAACTTGAAGTTTCAGTCACTCATCCACATCAATGAACAGCAAAATGAAAGTAGAACAGGTTCTTCAAATTAATCTCCAAAATCCAAATGTCTCAGCATAAAATTATATAAAAGTTACATATCATAAGTCATCAAAGTCTTGGCTTAAATAGAAGTTTATAAAACAAACTGATCTATAGTCTCTCTAACAATCATATCTACTCATATCCATTTATCTAAGTTGAAGTCATCCAATCCATCCTAATAAATATGGTCAATCCCATAAAATCTCAAAACTGCCCTATTTCCTAGGGATTTTCTAGGTGACTAGTCATGTTTGACTAGCCTTGACCGGGCTTAATAAAGCTTGTTCTGACCGAACCAAGTGGAATTAGTTTAGTCCTAGTTCCCAAGCTTTCCATCCATGCATATAACTTGAGCTCAAGTGTCCTACAAACATGTCATCCACATAGTTATTACGAGAATTTCTGAATCTGTCAAAATTTGCACTTGAAATCAAATTTTCATAAAAACTTTAGAATTTGCAAAATTAAAATTAAATACTTGAATATACATGAAATACATCAAAATGGGATAGATATAGTGGAAAATAGATGGAAAACATATGGATTAAGTAAGTTTCCTCAAGCAAAAATAGACCGAAATTGAGGGCCAACATCTCCCCCTTGCTGATAATCAAGCATGTTCTCATGCTTGCTGCTTCCTTTTTTATCTCTTAACCCCTGCTGTGGATGCAGTTCCAGACCCTGATGCTTCTTGTTCTACTACTTTTATCAAATAGTCCATACCTATATCATGTTCTTCTCTATATAAAGTGGCCTTAACTTTTTGCTTTTCATATTTAGCTTTCCACATGTTCTTCTCCTTGAGCCATTTGAATACCTGCTTGCAAATTAGATCATTCTTTCTTTTTAACCTTCCTATTTCTTCAATTAACTTTTCATTTTCTTTAACCAACTTAGCATTATTCTTTTTACTTGCTTTGTTTTCTTCTTTCAAATTCTTTTCCAAAAAAAAATGTATTTCAAGTTGGTCTGTTAACTCTCTAATCTTGCTCAAATGTAATCCCTTTTCAAGCTCTTGTCTATTTTTCACAAATGATGTTGCTGCTGCATCATCATAGTAGGAATCTTTCTCTAATGCCTCTTTCTCAATATTATCCTCTTCCTGTTTTTCTGTTGAACATGTGTTTACTATCTGTACTTCTTTATCCTTGCTAGTTATCTCAGCTGGACTCTTGTTCCTAAACCTCCTAGGAATGGACATGATGGATATTTCATTTTCATGCATGACTGTATTGTTTTGCTTTTTGGCTCTAGTTCTGGGATAAAAAGGTGAGCTCATCATCCCCCTGGTTTCCTGCTCTACCTTGTTTTGTTCCTCAATGACCTGTTCATTATACTGATTTTTGCTCAAGAACTCCCTCCAAATCATCCCCTGTGATCTTACTTGATATTCTACCAAGATTTTTATCAACCCCTGGTGATAAATTTGTGCTTCTCTTAGCTTATGTTCATGTTTGACTGACTCTATCATCTTTAGGAGGCTTCTAAAGAGGAAATATGGCAAGTTAATCTTAACCTCTCCCTTAATGTGTTGTAGAAGTCTGATGTGATACAGATGTGCAACACTGTATCTCCTATCACATGTGAGGAATTTTTGTATAATTAAAACCAGTTCTCCCCATGGTTCATTGAACCACTCCCTCGGTATACCTTTAGCCCTATCAAAGGTTTACTTTCTATTCTTTTCAAGGAAGAAAGTACACGCTTTCTCCTTGAAATGCAACCCCTTATGGTAATTCTCTCCTATCATTAGGAGGTCTAGTGCTTGTGAAAGGAATTCCTGAGTCACGGGAATTATTATGTTTCCTACTCTTGTTTGTTCCTGAGTGTAATTGTTTATAAATTCCCTTGTTACTTCTTCACTGTGGCCACTAAATCTTTGCAAGAAACCTACGAGCCCTGCCTGATATAGCTTCTCTATTGTTTCTTTCCTCCAGTTTTCTATTTGTAATCTTGGCTCTATCTTTGTTGTCATCGCCACTGTAAACCATTGAATATAACCTTCTGTTGTCATTAACTTCATCCTCTATAATGACAGTTAACAAGTACTGATTCATAAAATAAATCTTTTCTGGTTTAGTTCATAGAAGCTTACCTGCCCTCTTCAACAATTAAATTAATTGATTTCAGCCTCTGTCTCTTTCTTTGCAACAACAATGTCTCTGTTTCAATACCCTGTTCTGTTCAAGCATTCAAACATTCTCCCTTATACATCTCTAAAAAAAATTGTACTCTATTTTGAAATAGAAATATATAAGAAAACAAAAATCATGTTATAATTTTTGTTTTTCTTAATATAATCTCAGAATAATGTTTTTCACTGAGTTCGAATTGAGGCTCTATGTGTAAATCATCATACAATACTCTTTTGCTCAATCACCAGGATACACTATTGTTCAATAACCAATCTCCAGCACTTCATTGTTTATACAATCGAGAGCCAATATACAACACTGCATTGGTTATATAATCAACATATAAAACTTCTCTGCTCACTGTTCAAATGACTCATATAAACCATTGCACTATTGACACAATCAACACATGATAGTCAATGCGCTCAAATATGGACCCAAATCTTCAAACTTAAACCCAATACTCTGTTTTTATTGACCCATTCCTTCATGCATCGAACTAAAACTTGGTTATTTATCACACTGTTTGATCATAAAGACATATGTACAGGTGTAGTTGTAAAATGAGTTGGCTATTCGTTTTACAAAGACTACATGTTTCAGTCCTACACAAAATCCTTATCTCATGCAATTAACATTTATGAACAGACTCTGTTTTGAATTCTCGTGGAAGATTTATCATGCACAACTGAGTTCATTTCGTTTTGCTACCTCCTACAGTTAACAAAATGTTTATCTTCAGCTATGTCACAGTTTTATTAACCCACTGTTTGTGCATTTGAACTTCATTTATAAACCTCTGTTTTGACTGAAGACTTGGCGATTTTTCTGAGTATACCTGGCTGCTTGTGGAATGGTTGTGAATGCTTGACTCGTGGACCTCTTAGCTGCGCTCCATGTTATCCTTAACTCATTCAATCTGCGTTTTGAACGCCTCAGTTTAATGACTGGTGGCATAAATAGAAAAATTCATTAAATGACAGGCAATCTTAACAAAGGATTTGGTGACAGGGATCCCGACATTTCCTCTGCAATCCTCATCCAAATAGAAACGAATTAGATCTTGGCTTACCTTAAGTTTTCCACGAGATTTTTGGCAACTAACTTGCACTTCCTCCGTCGATTTACCTTGCTTATCTCTCCACAGCTTCAACATTCTATTTCTACCCTTACCTCCGCTGTCAAAACATTTTAACGCTCTCAACCTCTTGCTACTATTCTCCTGAGCCTTCAATGGCTGTGATGGTAGACAAATGCAGAATGGTAATGGCAGAATGGTTTTGAGAATGGTCTAATGACCGCTCAGAGGTTTATTGTTTGAAAGAGTTTTTTCTTGACCATTTCCAATTGTTTACCATGCTTTGACTGATAAGCCGTAAACACTTTCTATTGGACGATGCCATTGTGGCTGTCCCTTTGATCAGTCACCACTTATGGAGCCGTTTGCAATGATATTTTCTAGGCTATACATTTCATCATTCAAATTCCTCTTTCCTACATTTTATTGCAGTCATGTCTTTCAATTTGGTCATGGCCATCCTTCTGCATGCCAACGTACCAGTCGTGGTTGTCCTCTCATATGCCAATGCACCATTCCTCTGTCTATTGAACGTATTATGCATTGCCACATTTGCCTGCATGAGTTCATTAAAGTTTGCGTTGGGTTTTCAATACATTACCATCGACCATACGGCTTGGTTTATTTGCAGCCACACCAATAACAACCTTGCACCATTACACTTACACCATCGATTGCATGATTCATGACTTCGCTTTACACCTTCGCCACTACCCACAACTTCTTATATTCATCATTCTTCACTTTTCATTGTATATATGAACCATACACCCATAAATCATTTCGATTTAATGGCTTCCATAATGCACATGTTTGATATTTATTGAAATGATAATAACCTTACCCCCGTCGTATTACCATATGCTTGCTATCATTTCATATTTGCCATTATAACTTACACCATGCATATAGTACTAATATCATTTCTTTATGCGCTATGATAAGGTTTTTACTTAGATCATTTCAATTTTGTATTTCTTGGAACATATTTCATAATGCGCATATCTTTTTGTTATACAATATATCTTATAATTTTAAAATGACCACCTAGGTCATGTTTAAAATTATCTCCATGGTACTAATGTTTGATTTGTTTGTGCAGGTTCCATCTCATTGCCTTCTTTTTAATCCCTTTTTCTTTGAGGAAAAATACTTAGGGTTAAGGTTATGAAATGAATATAGGATGTACATAGGTTATGGAATATGAGGGTTATAGGATGTACATAAATAAATGTAAGATGTACATAAATAAATGTAAGATGATACTTAGGATAATGGGTGGAGGTAATGAAATGAATGGAAAATATACACTCAGGTACTAATCTCATTTTTAACAAAGACTAAAAATTTCTAAAAAAAATTGAATTTACAAGAGCAAAATTGTGTACTTACTATACTTGTACTTCCTTGACAATATTGGATGATGTCTGCTATTCTTTGACAATATTGGATGAGGTCTTCTGATTAAATGTCTTAGATAGATTGAAACATAGAGTTTATTTCTGCTTCCTGTTCTAACATTCTTCATTGATTCTGGTTCTTGGATTTCCGGTTGTCGTTCAGGTCCCTCTGCAATTGTTTCATAATAGCTCAGGTCCCAATTGTCATGCACATTTTTATGCAATATGTACATGTTTTTTTCTAACATTTCAGGTCCCTTTGCAATTAATTCTTAATAACTCAGGTCCCTAACTGCCATGTTATGTATACATGTTTTTTTATCATTTCAAGTTCACGCAATATATACATGTTGTTTTCTAACACCTCAGGTCCCTAATAGTCATCAATTTCAAAAATATTTCAGGTCCCAACTGACATTGGTTTCAAAAATATTTCAGGTCCCAACTGACATTGGTTGCAAAAATATTTCAAGTCCCAACTATGAACAATACAAGTTCCGTCATCAATTCAGCTGCACAACTAAGTTTCTTGTGCGACCTTCCCCCTTGCTTATCTAATGACTTGTCCTCAAGTCATGCTTCTATGGAGGATTTTCTGCAAAACAAAGTTGTTATAAATGTAGAACAAGAAAGTGTGAATTCATACAGTCCAAAACGAGTTGGTTTTCCTCTATGAATTCTTGTTTGCTTGGTGCCAGTTTCTTGGTTTTCACTAGCAAACTTTATATATATATATATATATATATATATATATATATATATATATATATATATATATATATATCTATATATATATATATATATATATATATATATATATATATATATTTTATTTATTCTTCTGGAGTACTAGAAGATACATGGCTCTGCTATGCCATTACTTCCAGTTCTGTTTCTTCTATCAGTTGTTTCATGAATTCTTCTTTGTTGATAGGTCTGTTGTAAACTTTGAGCCTATGTCCATTTACCAAAAATGATGTAGATTCCTGGTCAATTGTTTTGATTTGAAATGCTCCATTATCAAAGATTTCCTCTATCTCATATGGCCCTAACCAGTGTGTTGTGAACTTGGCCTTGAAATCTTTGAGTTTGGAGTCGAATAGTAATACCTAGTTTCCTTTGCTAAATTTTTTGTTGTTTATGAATCTGTCATGCCATTTTATTCGTTGTTGTTGGACCAATGTTTTGTGTTCTATTGCCTGCTAGTGATGTTCATCTAGTTGGTTTAATTCCATTATTTGCTGTTGTTGTGCTTCAGACAATTCTAGTCCTAGTTCTGCTACCAATTTATATGTGTGTATCTGAAATTCTATGGGCAGTAAAACTTCTTTTCCATACACTAACTGGTATGGACTAAACCCTGTTGTGTTTTTCCATGTTATTCTATATGCCCATAGTGCATATTTTAACTTTTTTGACCAGTCCTTCCTATTTAACTGTACTGTTTTGGTCATTATATTTTCTAGGACTTTATTTGTTACTTCCACTTTTCTATTTGTTTGAGGATGATACGGAGTGGATTTCCTGTGCTTTATCTTATACTTTTCTGTAAGATCCCGAAAAAGCTTTGAAGTAAACTATGCTCCCTAATCAGTTACAATCCATCTAGGCACACCATATCTCATAGATATTTCCTCAAAGAGGAAGGTGACCACTGTGTTTTCTGTTGCCTTTATGAATGCTTTTACTTCCACCCATTTAGTTACATAATTTGTACATACCAAGATGTACTTCTTTCCATTTGATGGTGGATTTATTGGTCCCACAAAATCTAGAGCCCATTGCTCAAATGGTTCTATAAGAACTTGTGGTTTGAGTGGCATCTCATCTGATACTATTGGTCTCCCTACTCTTTGGCAACTGTCACATTGCTTAACATAAGCCTTGGAGTCTTTGAAGATTGCTGGCCAGTAGTAGCCCAATTGCAGCACCTTGTAGGTTGTTCGTTTGTCTGCAAAATGACCACCACACGGTTCATCATGACATGCTTTCAAGATTTCTAATATCTCATCTTCTCTCACACATTTTCTTATTATTAAATCTGAACCAGTATAAAACAGATCGCCATTTACCCAACTATATCTAGAGCTTTCTTTAATGATTTTTCGTTTTTGTTTCTTTGAAAACTAAGTTGGAAACTTTCCAGAAGATAGATAGTTTGCTATGTCTGCAAACCATGGTGTTTTTACTGTTATTGCAAACAAATGTTCATCTGGAAAGTTATCTGCAACTGGATTTGGATCATTGGGTGAATGTAATCTTGAAAGAAAATCGGCCACTTGATTGTCTTTCCTTGGTCGATCTTGAATTGTAATGTTAAATTCTTGCATTAACAGTAACCATCTTGTTATTCTCCCATTTGTGATTGATTTGTTCATTAAGTATTTGATTGCTGAATGGTCTGTATGAATGAACACTTGGTATCATATTATATAATGCCTGAATTTATTTACTGCATGTACTACAACTAACATTTCTTTTTTTGTGACTGTGTAGTTCAATTTTGCAGGTGTTAAGTTTTTGCTTATGTAATATATTGCATAATTGAACAAGTTTTCCTTCTGTCCAAGTGATGCACCTATAGCAGTATCAGATGCATCAGTTGAAATATGAAATGGCAGAGACCAGTTTGGTCCTCGAAGAATGGGTGCAATTGATAGTTTTTCTTTCAATATCTGAAATGCATTTTGACAATGATTTGTCCATTGGAATTCAACATCTTTTGCTAACAACTTGAATAGAGGTTGGGCTATTTTACTAAATTTTTCTATGAATCATCTATAGTAACCTGCATAACCCAGGAAACTCCTTACCTCCTTTTGAGTTGTAGGTGGCATTAAATTCACAATGACTTGTATTTTAGCTGGATCCACCTTAATTCCTGAGGAGGAAATATGGTGTCCCAAAACTATGCCTTCTGTTAACATCATGTAGCATTTTTCATTACTCAAGGAAAAATTTGTTTCTATGCCTCGTTTTAAAACTTTCTCAAAAAATTTTAAGCAATAATCATATGTGTTTCCTTATACTGTGAAGTCATCTATATAGACTTCTACACATTCATGGATTAGATCAACAAATATTGCAAGCACTGCTCTTTGGAAAGTTGCAGGTGCATTACATAATCCAAATGGAAAGACATTATATGCATAGGTTCCCCATGGGCAGGTGAATGTTGTTTTGTCTTGGTCTTCTGTTGCTATTCTAATCTGATTATACCCACTAAACCCATCTAGGAAGGAGAAAAATTTCTTTCCAGCTAATGAGTCTAGAACCTAGTCAATGAATGGTAGTGGAAAATGATCTTTTAATGTTGCTTTGTTTAATTCCCGGTAATCTACACATATCCTCCACTTCCCGTTTTTCTTTGGTACAATTACCAATGGAGAAACCCATTGACTGTCTGAAATAGGATAGATGAACCCAACTTTAAGCAATTTCTGCAGTTCTTCCTTCACTATTTCTTTCATCATGGGATTCATTCGTCTTTGAGGTTGTCTTACTGGTTTAATCTAATCATCTGTATAGATGTGGTGGATACATGTGTTGGGATGAATTCCTTGCATATCTGTATAATCCTAGGCAAAAGCTTTTGAATATTTTTGTAATAATGCAATTACCTCTTGTTCTTATGACGATTGCAAATGGTTTCCAATGTTCAAATGTTTCCCAGGATATATCTCAATTGTTTTTGTTGTTGAATTGGTAATTGTGTTTACAGGAAAAATGTTTGTAAAGGAGCTTCGCAAGGATTGGATTGTACAAGTTTCCTGAAAACATTGATTCAAAAGATTACTTGCAGCTTCATATTGAATCTCTCTAAGCTTCTCTGAAATATTTGGTTCTGAGATGAAAAGATCCATTAAATCTTCATTCTCTTCTTCTTCTCTAAGGTCAAAGACTTGATTTATACTTAGAACTGATTTAGTTTGTTATTGTTCTTGTTCTCCAAGCATTGATTCTAAAGAAGGTGATTGTGCAGGTGAATAAAGTGTAATGTGTTTTCGTTCATCTCCATGTGCAATAATCATACTTCTAGATCTGCATCCTATAAAGGCATCAGCCGTGGCTAACCATGGTCTGCCTAAGATTAGAGGATGTCCTCCCAAATTTGTTTTTGGTTGCAAGATGAGGAAGTCAACAGGATACTCCCATGAATCCAAAGAGACTATAATATCTTCTAGTATTCCTTCTGGTACAACTTTAGATCTATCTTCTAACTCTAAGATTGTAGAAGTTGATCTAATGTTGTTTAAATGCAGATACTTCATTGTCTCCATAGTCATTAAATTTATAGTAGCTCCCAAATCTATCAATGTGTTTGGAACTGAGAAATTATTTATTGAAATAGTAACCATAGGGATACTAGGATCAATATATTTTTCTACTGCTGTTTTTGTTGACATGAGGCTTGCTAACTTGCCAATGACTTGGATTGTAGTAGGATCCTTCTTCTTTTTACCAGTTTTCTTAATGCATAATTCCTTTATTGTTTTAGCATATATTGGTATCTCTTTGATTGCTTTCAATAAAGGAATTTTTATGTAAGCATTTTTCAATTCATCCAAAATGTCAAATTCAGGAAGGTTCATTTCAATTTGTTGCTCTACTAAGCTCTCAGGATATGGTGGTGTTTGAGTTATAATAGTTTTTCCTTTTTCAATTTATTTTTCGGATTGTGATGTTTCAGGTTGTTCTCCTTACTCATTTGGCTCTTCTATGATTGGAGGAGAATCCTTTTTAAGCACCTTTCTAGACCTTAAATGGACATCATTTATGGGAAGAATAGAATATGTTGGGAAATATGCTGCGTCTTCTACATTGTATGCAGGTTTATCCATTTTATTGCTTGGATTTGCCGCTGGTTGGGCTGGTAATTGAGTTGGTCTGGGCTGGTTTGATAGTAGCTGTAATTGCTATGGTTGTGTTAGTAGTGGTGGAGAATTCTGTTGCAAAAATGGCATGGATAATGGATATGCGGAATTTTGTTGGGAAAATGGCATGGATTGCGGATATGGTTATGGAAATCAGCCACCTCAACATGGTTATGGAGGCCAAGCTTGCCATTTGGATTTTGGATGTAATTTGAATGACTTGCCAATAAATCACAAGTCACATTTATGAATTTAATGGAATTTTGGAAATTTTAATTATTCTAAAATGAAAATTGAAACAACAACTTGACAAGTGGCCAATCTAAATCCAAGATTTTTAGGAAATATGATTCAAAAATATTTGCCAAATCATTTTTCATATCTTTTGAATTCATCCTTTCCAAGATTCTTAGGAAAATGAAATTCCAAAATATTTGCCAAATTATTTTTCATATCTTTTGAATTCATCATTTCCAAGATTTTTAGGAAAATGGAATTCCAAAATATTTGCCAAATTATTTTTCATATATTTTGAAGTCATCCTTTTTGCCTAGAAAGTGGATTCTTTAACCAATTTTTATTCTATAAAAGCTTGGGAAATGTTTATGATTATATATATATATATATATATATATATATATATATATATATTTAGTTGCAGGTTGTAAGCATGGAGAAAATCTCATCTTTGTAGTAAGAATTTTTTTTAATAATTAATATTTTTTTGTTATTTAATTATTAAATTTTTTTATCAATTTTTTAAAATTTATTGATTGATTTTTTTCTCTGCATCTTGGCAACACTATTGGGTGGCTGAGCCAATGGATGGTTGTGGCCTTGGCTGCTGACTGCATTTAATTGAAAAACCATTTTTTTCACGCAACCTCACAAATAACACTCCAGAGAACCCTGAAAATCTCTCAAATGGTTACAAATTTTGCGAAAATATTCTATATTAAACATAATTCACCCCGTTCTGAGAAAAACCCATGTTTTAGATTTTTCAGATTCATTTTCATTTGGTCACAAAATGCATTTTAAAAATGACGTTTTTAACCTCTGCGAATTTGGCCTCTGCTCAGTTAACTGCCGGGTGAAATTTGTTTTTTTTCTTTTTAAATCAGGACAATGCACAACTATCTTTCATTTTTTCAAAATCACACATAACATTTGTAGCAATTTTTTTCTTTGGCTTCCATGAATTTTTATTTGTTTACTTTATTCTCATTTTCGTTTTTGTTTATTTATTTATTTTTATTATTTAAAAAAAAACAAATAATGAAAGAATTTTTTTTTAACAAAAGATATACTAACATGAAATCCTTTTTCTAATCCTCCAGGTCACACAAAGCACAGGAGGAGAGCATACTTATGAATTCTTTATGTAATTGAAATCTGAAATTTGAAAAGAAATATAAAAAGAATTTGATTTCAAACTTCAAATTTTTTTTTTCCAAAGGAAAAAGCGAAACTTTTTATTAAGATTTATAAAAAGTTTACATTGTAAATGCTGAGCATCACTGATCCGTCAGAGGGGATACCGAGAACTGTTTTACAACAAAAACACGCTGACTTGAACCTCAGCTGTTCTAAGTATGCTGCTGATTCTAAACTGAAACCTCTGAAAAGAGGTGCCATTCAAATACTGCAAAGGCACGGGACTGTTTGCACAAAAATTAAAACAGAAAAATTAAACGCAGCATGCCTGGCCTCCTCAGCATAGAGGAAAACGACCCGACACCTGGTATGGAGGAATTATATGCAGTCCTACCAAAAGCTGTTTTGATTATATGGAGACACGAAAAATGGAGCCGAGTAATGAAACAAAAACAGCTCGAGATTCAGGGAGGCTGATGGTATGGCGGCTGAAACGATCTTCTAGTTTGACCTTGTTCTTCTTCTACGATCACCCAACTGCCCAAATCCTGTTGTAGTCCATCTTTAGATAGTTGGTCTGCTGATTCATTTCTTTCCCTGAAGATGTGGCGAAGAGAGAAGCTGTTAAAATATGATTTTAATCTCTGAACTTCTCCCAAGATTTGTTTTAGAAGTTGGTTCCTGCACGTACTTTGTCCATTTACCCATCTGATCACTATTTGGGAGTCTCCAAAAATTTGAATTGAGAGGATGCGCCTTTGAATGAGCCAACAGATGAGGAGTTTCAAGGCCATGAGTTCAGCATAGTTGTTTGAGCCAGCTCCAAGGCCCACCGATGCTTTTAGAACAGATAAAGGGGATTCATTGATGACTAAACCTGCTCCGGCTTTATTATTCTGAGATGCGCCATCGAAGAAGGCCCAGGGGATTCCTTCTATGATCTGCGTTTCTGGAATGATTCTTTGGGCCAGGGCTTCCTTAGGCTCGGGGATACTAGAGTAGATGGCAGTACTCTGGCTTGCGGTGATTGATATAGGAGTATCCTTATCCTGGAAAGTACTTCTGTTCCTACTTATCCAAATACCCCAACTGATGATGAGGGGGAGGTTGCGCAGGTTCCCATTGGGATGGGAGTCCCACCATTTTTGCCAAGCATCTTGCACAGTGTGTCCGTCCCATTCTAACTTTTTGTTCATGAGGTTCCCTACCTCACCCCAGATTTTAATGGCTTCTGAACATTTTAAAAAGAGGTGGTTTATTGTCTCAGCTTCTGATTTACACAGTGTGCACCTCCCAGGCCCGGACATGAATCTTGTCTGCAAGTAGTCCCAAGTTGGAATTCTACTTTTAAGAATACACCAGAACAGGATTTTTGACTTTGGGGGGCTCTTAAGTTTCCATAGATGTTTTGACCACCACTCAGGATTCTCCCATCCTTTTCTTGACATAAGGAAACTATACCCACTCTTTGGAGCATATTCCCCAGTGTCTGCATGGGTCCAAATTAACTCATCCAGTCTGTCATTCAACCGGACATTTGTTCTAGAGAGATCTTGAGTAAAGGTACTCCATTCGATCCACCATCTTTGCTCCAGATCCAACTCTTCACCATTCTTCCACGCTTGACCCCAGAAGGATGAAGATCCCGGATTTGCCACTTGACTAAGATAGAGAAACCCTTTATCCTCTAACTGCTGAATCAGTTCAGGGTTAAGGGCAAACCTTTCTGAACAACCAACCCAAGGGTCCTTCCCTATCTTAACCTTTTCTCCATTCCCGATTTTCCAAGCTAGGCCTTGTTCAATTACTTTAAAAGACTCCAGAGTTGCTTTCCAAATTACCGACACATTCTTATGGCTCTTGACTGGGTTCCTGATCCAGACTTCCAAAGGAATAGGGTCTATATATTTCCTTTTAACTGTTCTGGTCCAGAGGTTTTCCATTTTAATGAGGCGCCACCCTGATTTTGCCGACAAAGAAAGTCTGAAATCGGGTAAATTTTTTATCCCCCAGCCGCCCCAGTCTTTTGGTCTCGCCACTTTCTCCCATGCAACCCATGGGAGAACCGAGGATTCTTTGGATCCTGCCCACAAGAATCTGCTACAGATCCTTCGAATTTTCTCCAGCACACCTTTTGGGACCCAAGTTAAAGCTGCCCAATATACTGGAATGGCTAGTAACACTGATTTGATCAGGGTCAATCTCCCTGCTCTGGAGAGCCATTTGAAGCTCCAGTGTCTGATTCTGGCTTCAATTTTTGCAATTAGCCAAGACCAGTCCTCCTTCCTATAGTTGTTTGGCTTCAGCCAGAAGCCCAGGTACTTGAATGGGGATGCCATATGGCACATTTCAAAAGGAAAGTACAAGCTGAAATGTTCCTTTTCCTGTCTACTTAGCCCTTCCATGATGATTTGTGATTTCCTGGGGTTTATCTGCATTCCGGTAGCTTTCAAAAAGAGGTCAAAGATATTTTTAAGCTCCTTTAAATCATTTGTGGATCCACTAGTAAAAACCAGAATATCGTCTACAAAGAGAAGATGGGATATGAAAAGGTTTACTGCTACCTCAATACCTTTTATCTTACCTTCCCTTCTGCTTTTGTGAATCAGCTGGCTTAGACCTTCAGCTACCAAAAGGAACAGCAGAGGGGATAAGGGGCAGCCTTGCCTCAGTCCTTTTTGTCCTTTGAAGAAAGGGGTAGCAGCGCCATTTATGAGTAATGCATAACTGACATTCGTGATGCACCCCATAACCCATCTGATGAAATCCACTTTGAAACCTAGGTGCGTTAGGAGCAAGCGAATATAAGTCCAGTTTATCCGGTCATAGGCCTTAGATAAATCAATTTTTATTACAGCTCCCTTCTTGTTTTTCATATTTACACTATGAAGGACCTCCTGTGCCACTCCTATTGCTTCATGAATTTGTCTCCCATTCAGGAACCCAAATTGTTCAGGAGATATATGCCTTGATAGAATTGGTTTGATCCTGAGAGCTATCACTTTTGCAATAATTTTATAAATACTGTTACAAAGGGAGATTGGTCTGAAGTCCTCAAAAGATTCCGGAGCTTCCTTTTTTGGAATGAGAGCAATAAAAGTTGTATTAAAAGGACTATAAATTTCTCCCTTTTGTCTTGATTCCTCCACAACATCTGTTATTTCGTCTCCTATCTGCTCAAAGAAGTGTAAGAAAAGCTCTACCGTCCAACCGTCCGGCCCCGGGCTTTTTTCTTTTGCCATGGATTTTATGACACTTTCCACTTCTTCCTTCGTTACCGGCTCCATTAGAGAATCTGCATCTTCCTCCTCCACATAGCTGTGAAAACATTGCGCTGTTTGGATGACTTCTGCTATGGTGATCTCTCCATTATCTTTAAATAAAGATTGGAAGTGGTTTACCCCGAGGGATGATAGCGCTTCAAAAGTCTTAGCCTCCCTACCATCTTCTGACTTTAAATGCCAGATGGTGTTTGCACTCTTCCTTCCTTTTGCATAATTATGGAAAAATCTAGTGTTATCATCCCCTGCTTTGAGCCTCCATTCTTCCTCTCTTGCCAGCAGAATTTGATTCTTTTGCTTTTCCAGTGCAACAATTTTCTCCTTTGATTCCTGGGTCGCATATCCATCTGCCTCTATGCATTCGAGAGATTGGAGTTCCTCTGATATCTTAGATAGGTCTTCGTTCTGCTTAAGTTTCCTATCCTTAGCCCACGAAATAGTTGCCTTTTTCAGTCTTTTAAGGTTTTCCATAAGAAGAAAACCTTTATTCTCTTGAGATCCTCTGGCTGTATGTGTCCATGTTTCTTGGAACAGATTAGTGTAGGATTCTTCTTGAAGCCAAGTGGCATTGAATTTGAATGGAGCTGGGGGTTTTGAGGGGCCTTTGGATAGCTCAAGATAAATCGGAAAATGATCCGAAGGGCCCCCTTCTTCTACCCATTGCCTGAATAAAGGAATTGCATCTGTTAAAGCCTCATTAATTAGGAAGCGATCTAATCTCTTCGCCACTCTAGTAGCTCCTACTCTTCTATTCCTCCATGTTGGTTTCAACTTGATGAGATTTGCTTCAATAAGATTATTTGAGGCTAAAAGATCCGTAAAAAATTCTGATTGTGGATCCTCTCTTGCAGCAGGGCCCCAAGCTTCCGCTCTTCCGAGAGAGAAATTTAGATCTCCTCCCATCACCAGGAGGTTATTCTTCATAAACGATGATCCCATCAACTTGTTCCAGAAAGGAATCCTTCCTTGGCACGGCCCATAAATATTGATGATTGTTAAAGGAGATTCAAATTCAGTGGACTGGCATTCTATCCCCAACACCTGCTTCATTCCCCACCTGTTCCATATCCTAATTTTACTTTCTCTGATTCCCACAGCCAAGCCTCCAGAGTGGCCGTCGGAGTCCATTGCTATAAAGGACCATCCAGGAAGGAGAGCATTAAGCATTGATTCCATGTCTTCCCCTTTCCCCAAAGTCTCCTGAAGAAGGAGAACGTCAGCTTTGGAGTTCAACACTAACTCCCTAAGGGCCAGTTTTTTGGGTTTACTGGCTAAACCCCTACAGTTCCAGGATGTAATGATCATTTAGAAACAGGTGTGGGGCTTTGCACTGCTCTAAGTGCCCCGGTTATGGAGAGTTGTTTCCCGTCTGCCACATCAAAGATAGCCTGGACTTTGGCTTCAGAGAGCTTAGATTTCCTACCCCTTTTTTTCCTTGGCAGGCTCTGAGATGAGGCTGGGTCAATGCCCCCTACGGCAATCGAGGATACAGGCTTGCTTACTAGGGAGCGGAGGTTGTAGGGGCATAGGGGTTGCTGATCCGGGGCAGAAGAGGTAAAGGCACACCCTTCACAATTCGGATCCAGGGAGGGGATGGCAGCCGATAAGTTTTTATTTGAGTTTTCCAGATTCCCTTCTTCCAACGTAACAGTTTTAGCATTTTGATCAGTGGGTGAATCATCAGATGAACATTTAACCATACATTTGTCTTTATTTTCAACATAAGGAAGAGGAGAATCTGGATTTATACCCTTTTGTTCCTCTGCAGGCCTTGGGTCTGCAGATGATGGTGCACCTTCAGCAGCCTTCATAGCTACCTCTGGTTCCGGATCGGCGAGAAAACTTTCCTTTGGAGGTGCCTGTGTTCCAGCTTCCTGACCTTGGCTCCCCTGTAGCATGTCTTTATCCATATGTTCATCCTCCTGCACTACTGGGAACTCCTTGTTTGGCTGGAAATGAGGGCGACTGAAGGTCCTTTCCGCCCACTCCCTAGTTCTCTGAAACCTTCTCCTGCTTCTTCCTAGAGGGCATTCCTTTGCCAAGTGCCCATACACATGGCATCTATGACAGCGAAACGGCAGATATTCGTAGTCCAAGATTTGATCAAAAACATAGTCCTTGTACTGGAGGATGATTTTCTCTGCCAATCCTCCACTTGGCTTAAGGTTAACCAGGATCCGAGCCATTGCCCTGTTGTGGGTTTCCAGGAAAGACATATCAGCCTCCAAAAAAGTTCCTAGCCGGTTCCCGATCGCCTTGAACACTGATTCGACCCATAGAAACGATGGCAGCCCTGGTGCTCTTACCCATACCGGGAAGACATCAGCCTTTTCATGGTCTGCATCAAACATGGGGCTCCAGTTTTTGAAAAGTACCGGAATGTTTTCAATCGACCAATATCTCTTCAAAACCCAATCTGCTGCCTCTTTATTATCGAACCTGACTGAGAACCATCCTTTAGCCAAAGTCATAACCTTAAAGTTTCTAGTTGAATCCGAATGCCAGTTCAGCTTCCCCCAGGCTTGAATGAACTCGGAAGAGAATTTCTTCCCTCTAGCTCTGCCTACCAGGGTACATTCAGCAACCTCCAAAACTTCTTCAATCTGGATGTCCATCCCAAGCACCAGATTCCCTTCTACCCCTTGGGATTTGATCAATCTCTGCTTTTTCCTCTGCCCTTCTGAAACTTTGGTTCCTCTAGATGTATTCCTTCGGGCTTTGTCTGTCTGCAATCCTTTATGAAGATCTGAACCAGCGATCTGAGGAGAGATTTCGGGCTCCGGTCTAATCTCCTTCTCAAAAACAATCGGAGAATTTGGGGGTTCTGTCATAGGGGGATTAAATACCTGAGACCCATGAGCAGATCGCCTTTCATCCTCCCTTAACCCTTGGGTTCCTTCGAGGCTCTGAGCCGGTCTCTCAGTCTCTTTAGGGCTGTTCCTGCTATATGCTATTAAAACACTTGAGATAGGTGCTGTGATTCCGACATCGCCAGTCAGCCTTTGCCCTAGCTTTGAGCCTAGGGTTTCGAAATCTTCCAGACCGCCGTTAAGAAACGACCCTAAGAACCCCGGCTTCCCTTTATTTCCGAAATGAGAAATGGATGAGCTTGTCTGTTGTAAACCCTGAGACGATCTTGTCAATCGATGCTGCAACTTTCCATCATGGGGCTCTGCTGCCGTCGCAGGCTTTTCTTTGGACTCGATTGGGAAGATTTGAGTGGTTCTATCAGGGTCCGAAACAAACGGAGAAGGAGCTGGATTTTCCACCGTTCCAAAGTAACGGACGATGTTCTCAGAGGTAGGGTCCTTTCCCCAGACGGAGAGAATATCTTCCAGAGCTGGGTTCAGGTCAATACCCTCCTCCGGATTAACCATGGTTCCTGTGCTGATCACGGTTTATTGTCGACTTGTCGAGTGCTGAGAAGTCGCTGATATTGTCGACAGGTCAATACCCCCACCTGCCGACTACTGCCTACCTTACGTCTGAACAGGTTCAGTCTGCTACTGACTACGCCCCGTCCGAAACGATGAAGGACCCTAACCTCGGCCCTGCGGGCCTAAGGCTGGCCCCTGTTGCCGTCGAAGACTCCTGCTGCGCTCCTCCTCCATCGCCCGAAAAGTTGACACAGAAAAACCCTTTCCTTCTTCAAACTTCAAATTTTAACTTTCTAAACTCCACTTGCTTTCTTCTTCACAAATATCCCTTTGATTGTAGATCTTCCTGCCAATGGTTAGTGAATGAGGTGGCTCTTACTGCACCACCAAAATTTCCAAGAAAATGAAATCAAATTTGAAAATCAAAAACTTAAAAAAACTCTCCAAGCTTGGTTTTATTTTCCTATTCTATACTATTCTATTTTGAGAACGAGATTTTTTGTTTTTGTTTTTAAGTGTAGGAGTATTTCCAATGAAGCCATTTACAGATCAAAATATCTAGTATGCTCACATCCAAATGTGAAAAATATACCTGAATGTTTACAAGGATATGAGAGATCAATTGCACATTTGGATTAAATGCTAGGATTCGTTGAAGAATGGAAGAATGTTGTGGCCTAGTCACCTTTTGAAACCAATCTTCAATGTAGTCCTGATTCTCTTGTCTCTCCTCCAAACACTTGAATATCATTCTAGATCTCATATCCATAAATGGATTAGTTCGAAACTCTTATAGTGAAAAGATTGATTGAAATTTATGCATCCTATTTATCATGATTTATATATGCAGCTAAAAATGAGATTCAAAGCTAACTCCTATGTACACTTCCCCATGTTACTAAGATCTTGTTGTCACCAAGTCATCCTTTCAACATGAGTTAGTTTTTCCAAAGAAAAATATTGGTACTGAATTAAATTCCTAATGCCTAATCCCTTAGCACCATCCTCGGCAACGACGCCAAAATGTTGGGAAATTTAATTGCTTAAATTGCTTTCATTAAATTATCAACCAGGGATACTTGTAAGCTTGTGATGATGCCAGCAAAATATATGTAGGAGTAGGAAACTAACTCTATGTCTAACTAAATGATTTTTGATTCAATATAATATGCAAGGGAAGAGGCTCCTAATTGAGGAGGTCCTGGTTGTCCTTCCCTACAGTATTATAGATTGAAAAGAAATCATTGATTACATAAAACCAGAAACTTGAAATAAAGACAAGAGAATGAATTTTAATTGTTTTTCAAATTCAAATAGAGAGAGAGACTAACTTAGTCCCTTGATTGTCCCCTCGTATACTGATCCAAACTAAACTAAGATTCATTCATAAGCATAAGAAATTAAATAACTTTAAACTTAAAAGCAAAAGAATGAATTTCAATTATCATGCAAATCAAATAGAGAGAGAGCCTAACTTAGACCCTTGGTTGTCCCCTCATATGCTGATAAGATTTTAATTTAAAACCCATTCATCAATCACAAACAAATCCTCAAACATCTAGGAAATTAAATGAAATAAGAACTATTATGAAATAAAATGTTTCTTTGATCTTTATAGAGTGAGCTCAATTCTCTTAAGAACAAAGTGACAAGCTATTCCATAAATTCATATACTACATTAACACAATTTATATCTAAAACTATAAAAAGAAAATTTATGTAAAATGAAACTTTATTCTATTCCATCATAAGTTGGATACATGCTCCAAGAGTCCTCCCTTTGGAATGGAGGAGGTACTCCTATTTATACAAAAACATAAGCAACTAACTCATTAATGGGGATCCACTAATCCCTCATATGGTTACAACCAATATGAGACACATATTCCTTTATCCATGATTTTTCTCCATGAGATATGCTTGACCCCTATCCCAAATCTCCTTCAAATATTCAAGAGAATTCGAATTTGAGTCTTGGAGGCCACATAAGAGTGTCTTGGAACCTTCCAAATCACCTACACATGTCACCAAACTCATTCCACCTTTAGGTATAAGCAAATACATGTTATTTTTCTAACTTATAATTATAAATTCACTTCAAATGCATAAAATAAATAACTTTGGAAAATGAAACTATGAACCCATATGGTAGTGAAAATATAATGATAATGTGATGAAATGAGGTGACAAAATGAGGATAAAGGTGAAAATGGAGTGAAAATGTATGCTAATTTGGCGGCCCAACATACAAAATGTTGAGCTAATTTATTCACACAAATTAACACAAGTATTCTTTATCAATCCAGGTTTGTAAAACTTAGAGGCAAGCCCACAATAAATGGATATCAGGTATAGTCAAGCTTAAAAGATGAGTTTTCAAAAACTAAAGAAGTGCATATTACAAATATAAGCTTACATTAATAATTTCTAATTCAATTTTGCAATGAAAGAAAGATGAAGTGGCTCTTAACTTAAGAGGTCCAATTGTGTTCTTCTCTCTCAATTATTACTTGATGAATAGAAATTAGAAACCATGAATTAACAATAGCTTAAGATGCATAAATCAACAATGAAGGAGAATCTTAACTTAAGAAATATTTGGGTAATTTCCATCACAATTCATTCATCATTATGCTATCATTTGAAAACTGAAAGTACATAAGAAAAACTGCTTGCATGTAACAAAGGAGAAGCCTAGTTTTGATCTATCAATATAATAGAAGGAGAATTCAACTTGAACACTTTGTTATCCATCTTCCTAAAGTGATAAAAAAACTAAGATCCAATAATATAAATCATCACACATCAATTCATAAGCAAATCTAAAACAAAGCATATAAACAAGTTCTAAGATAACCAGTTTATGGAAAATGAAGCTAGTCTAACAATGAAGTGTACTTAGCTTGGAGTGGCGGTCCTCCACCCTTGCTTTGCACACTTGAAGTTGATATCAAAACCTGAAGTTTCAATCACTCATCCACATCAATGAATAGCAAAATGAAAGTAGAACAGGTTCTTCAAATTAATCTCCAAAATCCAAATGTCTCAGCATAAAATTATATAAAAGTTATATATCATAAGCCATCAAAGTCTTAGCTTAAATAGAAGTTTATGAAACAAACTGATTTATAGTCTCTCTAACAATACTATCCACTCATATCCACCTATCTAAGTCAAACTCATCCAATCCATCCCAAGAAATATGGTCAATCCCATAAAATCTCAAAACTGCCGTATTTCCCAGGGATTTTCTGGGTGACTAGTCATGTTTGACCAGCCTTGAACGGGCCTAATAAAGCTTGTTCTAACCGAACCAAGTGGAATTAGTTCAGTCCTAGTTCCCAAGCTATCCATCCATGCATCTAACTCGAGCCTAAGTGTCCTGCAAACATGTCATCCACATAGCTATTATGGGAATTTCTGAATCTGTCAAAATTTTCACTAGATATCAAATTTTCATAAAAACTTTAGAATTTACAAAATTAAAATTAAATACCTGAATATACATGAAATACATCAAAATGGGATAGATATAGTGGAAAATAGATATAAAACATATGGATTAAGTAAGTTTTCTCAAGCAAAAATAGACCAAAATTGATGGCCAACATCTCCCCCTTGTTGATCATCAAGCATGTCCTCATGCTTGCTGCTTCCTTTTTTATCTCCTGACCCCTACTGTGGATGCAGTTCTAGACCCTGATGCTTCTTGTTGTGCTGCTTTTATCAAATAGTCCATACCTGTATCATGTTCTTCTCTATATAAAGTGGCCTTAACTTTTTGCTTCTCATATTTAGCTTTCCACATGTTCTTCTCCTTGAGCCATTTGAATGCATACTTGCATATTAGATCATTCTTTCTCTTTAACCTTCCTATTTCTTCAATTAAATTTTCATTTTCTTTAACCAACTTAGCATTATTATTTTTACTTGCTTTGTTTTCTTCTTTCAAATGCTTTTCCAAAAAAAAAATTATTTCAAGTTGGTATGTTAACTCTCTAATCTTGCTCAAATGTAATTCCTTTTCAAGCTCTTGTGTGTTTTTCGCAAATGATGTTGCTACTACATCATCATAGTAGGAATCTTTCTCTAATGCCTCTTTCTCAATATTATCCTCTGCCTATTTTTCTGTTGAACATGTGTCTACTATCTGTACTTTTTTATCCCTGCTATTTATCTCAGTTGGACTCTTGTTCCTAAACCTCCTAGGAATGGACATGATGGATATTTCATTTTCATGCATGACTGTATTGTTTTGCTTTTTGGCTCTAGTTCCGGGATAAAAAGGTTAGCTCATCATCCCCCTGGTTTCCTGCTCTACCTTGTTTTGTTCCCCAAAGACCTATTCATTATACTGGTTTTTGCTCAAGAACTCCCTCCAAATCATCCCATGTGATCTTAGTTGATATTCTACCAAGATTTTAATCAACCCCTGGTGATAAATTTGTGCTTCTCCTGGCTTATGTTCATGTTTGGCTGACTCTATCATCTTTAGGAGGCTTCTAAAGAGGAAATATGGCAGGTTAATCTTAACCTCTCCCTTAATGTGTTGTAGGAGTCTGATGTGATACAAATGTGCAACATTGTATCCCCTATCACATGTGAGGAATTTTTGTATAATTAAAACTAGTTCTCCCCATGGTTCATTCAAGCACTTCCTGGGTATACCTTTGGCCTTGTCAAAGGTTCCTTTTTATTTTTCTCAAGGAAGAAAGTCCATGCTTAATATTAGCTTAAGATTCATAAATCAATAATGAAGGAGACTCTTAACTTAAGATATCTTTTGGTAATTTCCATCACAATTCATTCATCATTATGCTTTCATTTGAAAATTGAAAATACATAAGAAAAATTGCTTGCATATAACAAAGGAGAAGCCTAGTTTTGATCTATCAATTTAATAGAAGGAGAATTCAACTTGAACACTTTGTTATTCCATCTTACTAAAGTGATAAACAAACTACGATTCAATAATATAAATCATCACCATAAATTCATAAGCAAATCTGAAACAAAGTACATAAACAAGTTCTAAGATAACCAATTTATGGAAAATACGGTAGTCTAACAATGAAATGTACTTAGCTTGGAGTGGGGGCCCTCCACCCTTGCTTTGCATGCTTGAAGTTGATATCAAAAGCTGAAGTTTCAGTTTTTCATCCATATCAATGAACAACAAAATGAAAGTAGAACAGGTTCTCCAAATTGACCTCCAAAATCCAAATGTCTCAGCATAAAATTATATAAAAGTTACATATCATAAACCATCAAAGTCTTGGCTTAAATAGAATTTTATGAAACAAACTAGTCTATAGTCTCTCTAACAATCATATTTACTCATATCCACCTATCTAAGTCGAACTCATCGAATGCATCCCAAGAAATATGGTCAATCCCATAAAATCTCAAAACTGCCCTATTTCCTAGAGATTTTCTAGGTGACTAGTCATGTTTGACCAGCCTTGATCGAGCTTAATAAAGCTTGTTCTGACCGAACCAAGTGGAACTAGTTCAGTCCTAGTTCCCAAGCTATCCATCCATGCATCTAACTTGATCCCAAGTGTTACACAAAATATTGTCACCATGACTATTTGCAGTCAGTGTGAGTCTATCACCACTCATACTATCCTCCTTTGCAAGTCTCAAACCTCAACTCTTCATGTCAAGCTTTAAAAATGAGAGAAAGTCCTTAAAAATCAATAAAGCTCTGGTTCTGCACTTTCTCTTACTGTTGCCTGTGGTCCCACACCTCTTGTTCATGTTACCTGCGGACCTGCCCGCTCTGTCTCTAAAAGAGTGGGTGCGGACCCCTGTGAAAGTAAAAAGGGTGCAAGTTTATTCTTAAAAACTCACTTTGGGTTAATTCTAGATGATTCTAGAAGGAATCTTGACGTGGATGGTTCACTCCTAGGTGGTTCATGCATCCCAAAATTAAAGGAGCTAATCCCTTGATGAGAGGAGCTTATCCCTTTGAAGGAGGGCTTTATCCCTTTGAAGGTGGACCTAGTAACTTCCCTCCATTGCACTATAAATTAAGGCATTGGGCTGGTTGCTAGGGAGGTTAGAAGCTGAACATTTTTTAGAGTAAATGTTGTTGGAATTGAGACTTCCTAGTTAAACTTGAGAGGAGAGATTACATACCTTTTGGCTTCATTGGGAAGAGAGTGAAACTTGTCAAATTAGAGGAGATTCTTGTTGGACCCTGGGAGGAGCTTGTACAGCATCAAGGCACCAAGGTTGTAAAGTTCTTCTTTGATTAAAATTAATACAATGAGATTCATTTTTCTCAACAAATTGTCTTATGTGATTTGTTTCATGAATTCCTTGATCGTCATGATAAATATGCTTTATTATATTGGCTTTGCAAGTGCTATTTAATCTCTGTGCTTGTTTGTGTTTGCAGATTCTTTACAAAGAAGCTCATTTGGATCAACGGAGCGTGGCTTCTACAAACTTGCACTAGACCCAAGGTAGGCCTAAAACACTTGTTTGCCTTTATCTATAAATTGCATATTTAGAGAAAGATAGAATTTGTTTGGTTTGCTTGTCGCTAGATATCATTAGATACTAGGGAGGTCGGTCTTGTCCGCAAGAACGACTTATCCGGCCGACAAAATGGCGACTCCACTGGGGACTTGAATTTTTGATTTTTCCTTTGCTTTTACTTTGACTTGAGAAACTATCTTTGTTTCTAGTTTTTGGCTTGATGTGTGTGGGATTGGGTAGGTTTAGTAGATCTTGAATTATTTTTTGTTTTTCGTACTTTTGGGAGAGGACCGCACCCTCTGCTTGTAACACAGTGCGGACATACCCGCACTTTTGCTTTACACACAGAGCGGTACCGCACCTAGGTAAACTGGGGGCCTACGGACCCTGTCAAAATTTTGAAAAACTTAAGATTTTCTCTTTCAGTCAGCTTAGGATTTGTTTATGTGTTTTTAGCCTCTGCCCAGATCTGCACGTGACTTGTCAGGAACTTTTCTTAGGTTAATTCCATTGGCATTCTTGTTTTAAGCTTTTATCAATTGGGTGTTTTGAGTCTCTTTTTTGAGAAATTCTTAATTTGATTTCCTTTGGTCATTACTTGGAGGTTTGTCTCAGTCTTTTCACAATTTTGCATATTTTTGCTTTTGTTTTTGCAAAAAAAATTCCCCCTCATTCGCCGGGGGGGGGGCTAAATTGTGTATGAGTGTTAATCACCTTTGAGTGTTTTTTATTTTTTGATCTTTGGAACTCTCACCCAATTTTCTTGACTTGCACTTGATTGGTTCTTAGATTACATTAGAATCATCTTGTGTTTGAGAATTCTCTTGCATAGATCACATTTGCATAATTAAAATTCTCATTTTCAGAATATGAATGAAAAATGTGCATAGATTACATTTGCATACTTTTCAAATGAATTGTGCATAGATTACAATTGCATAGTTTACATTCTGAAAAATCAATCGTAGATTGAGATCAACTTTCTTTGATTTGAATTTACATATTTTTATTCTTGTTTTTAACACAGAAAAATAAAACTAAAAATAAAACTTTTTGGAATTGATTTGCATTAGTTTTTCTTGATGAAATTAGTGCATTAGAGAATTTGTTATATTTTCTCTTAGTGATCAATTTTCTGCATTGTTGGAAGTGAATGGAAACTCTCTCCTTACTTTAGTTAGGATTCATTGAATTGAAAAGATTACATTATCATATTCGATTGCATTTAGTTTTGGGTCGGGTCATAACACCATTGGTTTCATATCCATTTACCCTTTTGAGTAATAACAGCCTAAATAACACGGCGCTTAATTAAAATTCATCTAGTAATTTTTACATTTTTAGGGCTCTTTCCACCAATCTAGCTTAGGCTAGTGTCTTGGAATAGGTTTTAGTTAACTCTCCAAAACAATAAAACAAACAAGTAGTTGTATCTTGCGGTAGGAGATAAATTCCAATTGTTACATCTATGCTCTGGGAAGCTCCTCTTATAGGAGTCAAGCACAAGATCGTGTCCGAACCAGTGGGGTAATCAATCCTTCCTCATTGGGAACGATACTAGATATACATGTATTAAAAATAGTAAACCTCAAATTAACCATTGTCGAGGAGCCTGGGGTCACTTGTTGGAAAACCTTGGATTATGTCAAGGAGCCTTCAAGGGGATTGAGCTTGCTACTCTGCCCTTGCGTGTGTATCGGATCACAGACTGTTCCCCCAAGTATATTTGTTTCCGTTGGTAACCATAGTGACCATAATCTATATGATTCTTTCCTAAGGTGATGGTGGAGGGAAGATCCCACTGTACTTGGAGCAGACATCGACTAGACTCACTTGGATTTTCTGGGGGGTTCTCTTCACTCGAGACGGTTTAGTGGAGAAACTTCTGCCAGTCTATTCATTAAGCAGGTTGTCGGGGTAACTGTTCCAACCGCCATTTCTGTATTGAATTCTGCGACGTTGGATTTCATCACCAACTAGTGTCTTCGGTACGGAAAGTTACTGTTTGTGTGTGGTTTGACTCCTAGATTTGATAGTGCATGTTAATTTGTTTGTTTTTGCTTTTTGAGACCACAGGTGTGAATTGTGAATTTTAATTGTTAGGTGTGGATTGTGAATTGTTAATTTTAGTTTAAAATTGTTAATAAAATTCACTAAAGTTGAATATAATGGCAACTGTTCTAGAATTTACCAACCAAGGAACCCCTCTTAACGAGAATCCTAGTACTTTTCCTTACTTTGGAAATGTTGGTCCTCCTTATATGGCTACTTTGTCATTACCTAGATTTACAATAGGTTTACCGATATGGTTATTTTCAACTTCGTTGGCCCCAAATACTCCAATTGTTCCACCTCAACCGAATGCTTCATCTCAACAGAGCTCACCATCTCAACATCACCAACCTTCTGTTGACCCTTTACCTTCTTCGCCTAATTTTTCTTCCTCTATTTCTTCCTCTTCGCTTGGTGAAAGCCTTGACGCTAGTAACCAAGTGTCTAAGAAGAAGAAGAAAGGGAATAAGAAGAAGAAGAAGAAGCAAGATAAGAAAGAAGTCAACCAACCAACCATGGTTGTAAGTGTTAGTTGTGTTGAGGAAACCTCCAACATGCATCGTAAACCCAAATACCCTTGCAGGCTTTGTAAGGGTGACCACTTCCTTATCAATTGTCCTGGTATTCCAAAGGTCTTGGAAGTATGGTCAGAAAAATCTCATCAACTTTCCATTGATCCATCAACCAGCGATAGTCAGATTCCTGGAAAAAAGGGTAAAGTTAGGTTTCCTTGTAAGTTATGCAAAGGGAGTCATCAAACTCACATTTTCCCTCACATGCATGAAGCCTCAAATTTGTTGGAAAACCTTACTGTTCCACAGCAAGAATTTCCAACTGGTTACTGTAAACTTTCTCCCAACCTACCGTCAACTGATGGAGTGATTGATCTAATTTCAAGTACAGTCGATCCCACTCTTCCATTGGAGAGTGAAACTCATATCACTCAGGTTGATGATCCATTAGTTGATCAAGTGGTCGATTCAATTTCACATTCGGTTGATCCCACTCTCCCTTTAGAGAGTGAACTTCCTACCGCTCAGGTTCTTCTTGTTACATCAGATTCTTCTATGCTAGGGTACATTTCACCTGTTTCTACAGAACCCCCCCCCATGTACTGAGGTCTTTTCCTTTGATTGGAATAGACTGACAGAACCTCGTCTTCCTTCCTCCATCCCTTTCCAAATCATTTTCAAGGCTGGTGGTAGGGACATACATCACACACAGGTAGATGAAGGTGCTTCTGTGAGTATTTTATCCTCAACTGCTTGGAAATCTTTGGGCTCCCCTCAGCTTGCACCTATCACGTAGAATCTGAAAGCTTTTAACAGAACCATTAGTGAACCTTTAGGGATCCTTCCTAAGTTTTCTATTACCTTGGAAGGTAAAACTGTCTATATTGATCTTATGGTAGTTCGAGGTCCCTTGGATTTCAATTTACTCCTTGGGCGAGACTATGTTTATGAAATGAAAGCTGTCGTATCGACACTCTTTCGCGTGATGTCTTTCCCTCACAATGGCAATATTGTGACTATAGACCAGCTTTCGTTCCCTAGTCTTGTTTCAACTACCAATCATATGACACCCCTAAATGTTCCTGATTCTAAAGTCGAACCTACCCTGCCATGGGTTAATTATGTGGCAACTGGTCCCATGTTTTCAGTTACCGATGTAAGTGAGCCTCTCACTGTTTGCTCATCTTCCTTTGATTTAGATCCAGTAATTGACATGGAAAACTCTATGGGATTATTTGAACGGGATGTTCTTATCCCTTTTGAGTCCCTTGACATGTGTTCCTTCCAGAGAACTATTCTTCCTTCTGATGAAGACCTCTTGGAAGCCATGATCAAGGTGTGTCCATTGACATGTCTTTATTCTAGTTGGAAGCCATGATCAGTGAGCGCGAGGATAGTTTTTTCCTGTATCAACCTCGTTAAAAAATGAAACAGGCTGTCATGAGGACAGTTCTTTTCTTGTATCAACCTCGTTAAAAAATGAATCAGTTGTTCGAGGAAAGTTCCTTTTACTGTGTCAACCTCGTTAAAAAATGAATCAGTTGGTCAAAGGATAGTTCCTGTTACTGAGTCAACCTCGTTAAAAAATGAATCAAGTGTGAGGACAGTTCTTTTCCTGTGTCAACCTCGTTAAAAATGAATCAGTTAGTCTCGAGGAAAGTTCCTATTACTGAGTCAACCTCGTTAAAAAATGAATCAGGTTCGAGGATAGTTCCTTGTCTTGTGTCAACCTCGTTAAAAAATGAAACAAGGATAGGTTATATAGGTAGATTGTAGAGAGTAGTCATGAGCATAGTTCCTTGTCTTGTGTCAAGCTCGTTAAAAAATGAATCAAGGATTTTAGAGCATAGTTCCTTGTCTTGTGTCAAGCTCGTTAAAAAATGAATCAAGGTTTTTAGAGTATAGTTCCTTGTTAGGTAGATTGTAGAGAGTAGTTATGAGCATAGTTCCTTATCTTGTGTCAAGCTCGTTTAAAAAATGAAACAAGGATTTTTGAGGATAGTTCTTTTCCTGTGTCAACCTCACTAAAAAATGAAACAACTCCCACGAGTTTTTCCAAGATTTCGAAAGTAAACCTTCATTTCATCCACCTAGTTGAATGCAATGAAGCTTGGGGGGCATGTACCTTGATTTGCGTCATTATGCTGGGGGCATGCAAACGTATAACAAGCATAATTTTTCATTTCAAGCTTGCGTAAACATGAAACCGAATCCGAGCATAGTTCTTTTCCTGTGTCAAGCTCATTAAAAAATGAAACAAATCCTCCTCTAATTGAGTCGAGAGTTTGACTAGATCTCATAAATGTTAAGTTGTATATTTAGGTTAGTTATTTCAGTTTTTTGCATAATTTTCTTACAATTTTAGGTCGAGTCTTTCAAATGATATCGTAACTGAACCTTCATTCCATCCAGCTATTAATTGCCAGCAATGTACTTAGTTGAATGAAATGAAGCTGGGGGGCATGCGCTCTAGCAGTTATGCTTAGGGGGCATCAAGCATAGTTTTCTCTCTGTTTCAAGCTTGTGTAAAAATGAAACTACTTTGAAGCATAGTTTTTCTCTGTTTCAAGCTTTTGCAAAAAAGAAACCTATCTCGAGTCAATTTCAGTTATTTTCAAGACTCGTTAAACTCATGAAAATCCCGAGATTATTTTGCTATCTTTCATTCTCGTAAAACAAATGAAAATGCCGAGTTATTTCCGTCTTTTCCTGCTCGTAAATTAAATTGAAAGTTGGCCATATGAGTACATTTTTATCATTTTTTTCGAACTCGTTAAAACTTACGAAAAAGTGAAACCTTAGAGTCACCTTTAAGCTCTTTTCTAACTCCTAAAATATGAAAAGATTGCCGAGTTTTTCTTTTTAAGCTCGTCAAAACGGAACTAAAAAGACGGTCCACTTACAACCCTTTTCTGACCATAAAAACATGAAAAGATTGCCAGATTTTTGTCGTTTCAAATTCGATATTGGTTATAAAATGACGTGTCATTGATCGCTTTTTTACTTTTTTGGATCAGAGGCACTAATTATGAAAAGTACTCCTTGGTCGTAATGATCAAGCGATTCTCTCAAGTATTATTTTATACTTTTTCGAGCTTGGGAGACACAAATTTATGAAAAAGGACAACCATGGAGTTTTCTTGAGTTTTTTCAGACTCTCTAAAATTGAAAAACGCTGAGTTTCTCCTATACTGGACTCGTTAAAATTTAACAGCAAAGGACCTGTTCAATTACAAACAGGAATGGACCACTCCTTCTTAGGGTTCGAATTTAAACTAAGTTGGACTCATCCGAAGGATGAGCTTATAATCAAGCAAATGTTATCCTCCTCAAGCTTGTTAAAAAATAAAGAGGTACTTGCTAGAAATGGTGGGGGAAAAGAGAGAAAAGTGAGCCTGTTTGTCATAATTTGTAACCACTCTTGAACACGACAATTTTATTCACCGGGGTTGGGAAATCCTTTGCCTAACAGTTGACCAAAACATATTGAAAGTCTTCAACCGATTTCTGGGTATTAACTTTGGGTCAATTGTTACCAAACCATCTGTTGTGTCATTATGTGTTCAAGAGGTCAGTGCAAATAAACCATTCATCTGCAAAATATCTGTCATCCATCTTGACCATCCCTGAGTCAGTCCTTGCAACTAAATTTCTTCAAACTTGATCTATGATTTCGTGTCGTGGGTGTGCCTGCGACGGATCACTTTCTATCGACTTCAGCTCATTGTCTAGAAAGATGATAAAGAAATCTTCAGTACCTTGGGATCTGCATGCCTCAATGGTAGGTTTCTCGCCTTCGACGACAGGTTGCATCATTGACCTTCGATCAAAGGATTCCGTGACATGTTCGTCATCAACACATCTATTCACATCTCATGGATTGTACTGAGTACTTTGAGAGCCATTGACATTACTGGTGGTTTCTCTCACACTTGTTAACAGTTTACATCATTGACTGCTAATCAAGTGGTTTCTACCATGTTCGACTTCGACACATTCATTCACATGGTTAGAATCGTACTATTTCGGGAAGTAGAAATCAAGACCCTGGATCTAGTTTCCACCATCCAGGCTGTGAGGAATTTTGTATTCATTATGCAGTGGACTATTCATAAACAGATGGCTGCGTCCATACTGTGTCTACATGTGTCTATACTTGTGATGTATTACAAGATCATTCCTATATCAGATCAGTTTAGTTAGTTTTCTAGTCAGTTTTGATCTGAGTATGGGAATGCCTACCTCAGCGATGATATGATCTCATATATATATTTTGTATTAAATGTTTTTACAGGTTCCAACCAGGGTCTCCACAAGATGATCCTCGAAATGATAAAGTACTTCACTCTTCTTAGATGATAAATGAAATCCTCATCTACTACAGACTTCGCACTTTAGGGGGAAATCTGTTACACAAAATATTGTCACCATGACTATTTGCAGTCAGTGTGAGTCTATCACCACTCATATTGTCCTCCTTTGCAAGTCTCAAACCTCAGCTCTTCATGTCAAGCTTTAAAAATGAGAGAAAGTCCTTAAAAATCAATAAAGCTCTGGTTCCGCACTTTCTCTTACTGTTGCCTATGGTCCCGCACCCCTTGTTCATGTTACCTACGGACCTGCCTGCTCTGTCTCTAAAGGAGTGGGTGCAGACCCCTGTGAAAGTCAAAAAGGCACAAGTTTATTCTTAAAAACTCACTTTGGGTTAATTCTAGATTATTCTAGAAGGAATCTTGATGTGGATGGTTCGCTCCTAGGTGGTTCATGCATCCCAATACTAAAGGAGCTAATCCCTTGATGAGAGGAGCTTATCCCTTTGAAGGAGGGCTTTATCCCTTTGAAGGTGGACCTAGTAACTTCCCTCCATTGCACTATAAATTAAGGCATTGGGCTGGTTGCTAGGGAGGTTAGAAGCTGAACATTTTTTAGGGTAATTGCTGTTGGAATTGAGACTTCCTAGTTAAGCTTGAGAGGAGATATTACATACCTTTTGGCTTCATTGGGAAGAGAGTGAAACTTGTCAAAGTAGAGGAGATTCTTGCTGGACCCTAGGAGGAGCTTGTACAACATCAAGGCACCAAGGTTGTAAAGTTCTTCTTTGATTAAAGTTAGTACAATCAGATTCATTTTTCTCAACAAATTGTCTTATGTGATTTGTTTCATGAATTCCTTGATCATCATGATAAATATGCTTTATTATATTGGCTTTGCAAGTGCTATTTAATGTGTGTGCTTGTTTGTGTTTGCAGATTCTTTACAAAGAAGCTCATTTGGATCAACGAAGCGTGGCTTCTACAAACTTGCACTGGACCCAAGGTAGGCCTAAAACACTTGTTTGTCTTTATCTATAAATTGCATATTTAGAGAAAGATAGAATTTGTTTGGTTTGCTTGTCGCTAGATATCATTAGATACTAGGGAGGTCGGTCTTGTCCACAAGAATGACTTATCCGGACGACACCAAGTGTCCTACAAACATGTCATCCACATAGCTATTATGGGAATTTCTGAATCTGTCAAAATTTGCACTTGAAATCAAATTTTCATAAAAACTTTAGAATATGCAAAATTAAAATTTAATACCTGAATATACATGAAATACATCAAAATGGGATAGATATAGTGGAAAATAGATGGAAAATATATGGATTAAGTAAGTTTCCTCGAGAAAAAATAGACCAAAATTGAGGGCTAACAACTACCAGTTGGTTTCTGGGGTCACTTGCAACCAAAACTACGAAATTTGTAGAGGGAACTTCTAGTTGGCTTCCCTGGAAGTAGAAACTACGCAATTCCCAAATGGAACTAGTAGTTTGTTGCTAGGGGCTATTGGCAAGGAAAAATGCACTAAGGTCGGGAGGCTAGCCTGTTGATCATCTCTACCCAATTTCTGAGATGAGCTAACTGATGGGTAGTGGAAGATGTGCTCATGAACATTGCGCAATTTATGAGATGAACAGTTGGTCAACTGTCAGAATGACTGACTGGGAAAACTACACAATTTTCTGAGGGAGATTGGGGCGGGCACTCGGTGTCTGTCCGGCCTATCTGTGCAATTTCCTCAGTTAGTTGAGTGGGTGAGGTCAGTGGCCTCTACAAAAATTTTGAGGGGAGTCAGTCTCGGGGTGACTACCAGGTCTGATTGTCCTGGTGGCCAGCATTAGAGTTCATTGAATTGCTTGCGGGTAGCGCAACTTGAAAAGACTAGCTTGGTGCTTTTGCGTTGTTCTGGTTTACATTCAATCGAGTGGATGGTAGGTTGATGGTCCGGTTATCAGAGGGGAGTCCAGTCATCATAACTTTCAATAAAAATAGCTAAGTGTGTGAACAATCAAGAGATGCATAGGTGATCATACGAACACACACTCGCATGACTTGAAGATGAGACAACCAAACCATCCAGACACACATGCTCAACAAGACTAACCGACGTTGTAAGTGACAAGCGCAACATTAATGATTGATCCTTCATTGATCGAGATGACGCTTGCGCAATAGTCAATGTGACTCCGTGTGTGAGTGCGACAGATTCTTTCATAGCGAATACTGTTGACCTAGGTTGTCATTGATGTCAATATGGCAATATTCTAGATACTAGATGATGATATGAAGCCAAGGGGAAGCAGAGCAGATCCATGAAGAAACAGGAGCAAGGCCATCAGGAAAGCCAAGCCATGAGTAAGAGTCTGTTAACAGAGGAGTTAACAAAGGAGGCATATCAAAGCTATCGCTTATGCTTAAGAGTATTGCAGAATATCAAAGCAAGAGAGGCATATCGGAAAAGATAGAAGCCATCAAGGTATGAAGGTATCAGAGAAGGTCATTGAAAGACATTGCAAAGCCAAAGGAAGACATTGGAGCAAGAGGAGCCACATTGAAGGAGAATCGCATGTAATACATGCCCAAGAAGAACCAAGAGGAAGAATTCATCAAAAGAGGAGTTAACGCATCATAGGAGTATTGTAGAATATCAAAGCAGAGCATATCGGAGGAGCATAAACAGAGCTATCGGAACTACAGGAGGAAACATATCGGGAGTATCGGGAGTAATATATGCCAAAGAAGAACTATTGGAGGAGCATAGAGAAGAGCGGAATACATATATATGCGGAAGAGTACAAAGAGCGGGAGACATAGAGAAACAATGGAGCAGTATATATAAACAGAGTTAAAGGAGCAGAGCAATATATACTATTGTAGGCGGAGTATATATATATATATATATATATATATATATATATATATATATATATATATATATATATATATATATATATATATATATATATATATTGGAGAAATCATATCGGGCGTTCTATTATGTGCCACTACCTGAAACCCCCAACTGTGATATACATGTGCGGACCCGACGATATATATGTCCAGGTGTATAAACATGTGAAGTCCGCTAAGTGTTTCGAAGCATGTTTTTCAGTGTATTTCATATATTCCGGCTCTAAGCCTTGCCACATTAAAATATGCGATTGCAATGTATATATATATATATATATATATATATATATATATATATATATATATATATATATATATATATATATATATATATAATTGTGATATGTTGCGGACCCGTTGCAACATTGCAATATGACCTAATACTATATCGCATCTGCCATATCGCAAGTGCTTAAGGCCTTGCTGCATTGAAAGCGCCGATTGTGATATATGTTGTGGACCTGATGGATTCATCAACAACAGTTTATATAATATCACGTCCAACAGGGGAATCGGCCATCGACCATCGGCAATGTTATGGGCTCGACTTATATAGGACTTCCGGAAGCCATGATTGCCGATTGCGATAACGTTGTGGAGGAGCAGACCCAATGAAGTTATAGATGCGGGCATAATGTATTTGAAGTCCGGCCTTAAGCATTCAGTTGGGTTTTTCCTGTGTATTCCGTTAAATGTGTTGCCCGGGTTTTTTAAGGCCAAAAGCTTAAATTAATGGTTCTGATAGTTCAATGGGTCTGAATGACTGCGATTGCGATTGCGATTGTGACGTGGCATGTGGGGCCTCCCTGTTGGTACAGTCTCTCCGTAAATAATGAAGTCTAATGTATGAATGTTATTAAAGAAAAAAAAGGGACCTCTCTGATATTTTTTAATAAGCATCATTTATATTGTAATTCGGCCCCTCTTCCTCTTGAATGTGTCCTGTGAAGCATTGGTTAATTCGAATAGGCAGAGGAAGCTAAAGTGACCAAAGGATCAAGAAACCAAACAAGCAAGAGAGTGTAGGGGAAACTACAGTGACTGAGGAGGGAAGCTGAAGGATCAAGCGAGTGTTGAGGAAGCTGAAGAGCTAGCAGAAAGAGGAAACCAACGGTCAGAGGCATCAGGAATATATAAAAACAGAGAACAAGGAAAGTAAAAGGTTGGTTAAAAAGTTGGAAGAAACAGAGGTAGTTGTAGGGTCTAGCAGAACAGAAAAGGGCCGAAGGACCAACAGGACAGGAGGCATTCGAAGGACGAGCATCTCTGTTGATCGTGTTACCCTGTGAGAGACTCAGACCTGTGATGAATTAATCAGGTACACAATGCAGTCTGAAGAACAATTCTGTGATGTAATAAATAAAGCTTTATCTAACATTGTTTGAAGGGAGAAGTAGCCAGCAGAGAAGCAGTCATGCTGAAGCATTTACTGTGATAGTTAGAATAGATGCTTGAACAAAAAGTTGGTTCTTATGCAGAGCTTAGTGCAGCTAATAGTAGACTCACTAAAGCTGTGTGGAGACATTATCAGAGATCATGAAGGCTATTGCAGACTCTGTGTGGACAGTATGAAGAGTTGTAAAGACTCCTTCATAAGAAGACTGGTTGCCATTGATGTTGTAGCATGGAGACTACAGTGAAGCTGTAAACAAACAGAACTCAGTAAAGAAGAGTTTTGAGAGCAGAACATTACTATCAAACATGCCTTGACAAGATTGGGTTGGAACCCTTGGGGTTGGTGCCTCAAAAGTAGGAAGGATTGGTGTCCTTGGGATTGGTGCCTCAGAAGTAGGAAGGATTGGTGTCTTTGGGATTGGTGCCTCAGAAGTAGGAAGGATTTGCGTCCTTGGGATTGGTGCCTAGGGAATAGGAAGGATTGGAGTCCTTGGGAGTTGGTGCTCTTAAGTCCAAGATTGTTGCCTTGGAAAAGCAGAGTTAGTGCTCTAGAGGTTGAAGCCTCACAAAAGTCAAAGTTGGTGCTTGGAAATTGATTGCAACCATTTATATATTGTATCTATTTTATTGGAAATATTATATTAATAAAAGAATTTATACTTGTTGTTCATCTTGTGTTTTGAATATAAATGTTTTAAATGGTAAAACAATAGTTGAAAAGGAAATAATGATTCACCCCCCCCCAAGTATTTCCAACAATTGGTATCAGAGCCAGTACCTTCATTCAAAGCATAACAACTTGAAGGTTGATCTTTAGAACACAAATGGCGAAGTCAAGGAAGAAAGTCTCCAATCCTCCTAATGATGTGTCTCCCTGTACCACTAAAATAGAAGACAATCAATTTGAGGAGGCTCCATGGTTCAATGGGAACTTTAATAAATGGGAAGCAAGAATGAGGAATTTCTTACAGACTCAAGGCATTGAAATATGGAAATCAGTGATTGTTGATAGCAGGATGGATGGAGAATCCAAGGAGTACAATGCAAAAGCAATGAAGGCAATCTTGAATGGGCGCTTGATTCTATAATGAACAATTTAGGAAAATATTCATCAGCAAAGGGTATATGGGACAAAATTCATGACCTTCACTCAAAAGGAGCATTGACCATGACCATTAGTCAAGAAGATGATGGAAATCAAGAAGGAAATCTAGAACCCATCATAGAAGTTGAAAATGAGAATGATGACATCAAGGCTAAAGCAGACCTAGAAGATAAAGAGAATGAAAAAGATTTTGTAGAAGATCTCCTCACTCAACTTATGGCTACCATGGAAGAGATTAACAATTTGAAAAAGGAAAATGAGGAACTTAAGAAGATAGCACTAGCTGGTGACCAAGATCAAACAAGGAATAAAGTTGACCTTGTCAAGCTTCAAGTACAAGAAAGGGATGAAGAGCTTGCCAAGCTTAAGAAGGAATTTCATCAAAGCAAAAGAAAGCATCATGAAGAAGTCATATCCATGAAAAATCAATTGGATAAAGCAAAGAAACGGGAAGATACCTTGTCAAGTCAACTTGAACAAACTTGAAGAAGGGATTGGTCAGTACAAGGTAGAGGTCTCCTCTCTCAAATCTCAACTACAAGAAGCAAGGAAACAAGCACAAGGAGCTGAGAAGACAATGGAAGCATTGGAAATCATAGAAGGACAGGTTGATGAAGCAGGAAAGGAAAGAAACACCATGATATGTCAACTAAAAGCAAAGGATGAAGAAATCTTCAAATTAAAATCTAACATCAAACTTCTCAAGGCCGAAACATGTAAAGCTACAAGGATCAAGGAAGAAATGGAGAGCAGTCTAGCAAAGGAAAATGAAGAAATCTTCAAAATGAAGTCAGATATCATCTCCCTTAAAATAGAAGCAGATGAAGCTACTTGTATCAAGGAAGAAACTAAGAAACAACTTGCTAAGAAGAATAATGAGTGTGAAAGATTGGAAGAAGAGATTTTCTTTCTCAGAAAAAAGGTTGAAACGATGAACAAAATATTAAAGAGCTCTCAAGCCTTGGATGACATGCTTAGCTATCAAATATTTCCATTTGATAAATCAGGTCTCGAGTATGCAGGTGAATCCTCAAACAAGAATAATAATGCTTCAAACAAAAGGGATGTGAAGAAGCCAAAAAGAAATGGTGATGCTCCTAGTTCCAGCAAAGGGAAGGAGAAAAATCAAGGCAACAATGGAAGAAATCCTACTCCAAGAAGAAATGTAGATGATGTCAAAGATGCGAGAAGCAATGGTTATCATCAAAGGATCTCAATGCAGAAAGGCTTCAGAAGTACATCAAGGAAATCTCCATCTCCCAGGTACGAAAGTTTATTTTTTGGTTATTGTTATTCTTGTACAAACTTTGGTCACATGGAAAAATATTGTAAAGCATATCATAAAGATAGATGTTATGGTCCCCAACCATCTCATAAACATAGATGTTATGTTCCCCAACCATCTCATAAAGATAGATATTATGGTCCCCAACAATCTCCAAGGAACAATTTTTCAGGAAGAAATCATGAATTCTTATTCATGAACAATGTAGAATGCTTCAAGTGTCATAACATTGGTCATATGGCACGTGATTGTAACTTAAACTGGGCTCTTACACAAGCTAGAACCATGCAAAAGAAGAAAGTTACAAAAGTTTGGAGAAGGAAGCAAATACAATCCGAAAGTCTCTTGAACTTCGACAATCTGAGCATTTGATGGGAAGACTCTGCCAAAAGAGATGATGCATACAGTTAGGGGGAGCCTGTGATTCTTGATCATTATTGCAGAAGCTATTAGTGAAAGGGTCCTTATAAAATCCTTGTTGAGCTATATTAACAATCATTCATTGATAAGGATAATTTCTCAGGAGCACTCCATTGAAGAACTTGATCTCTTAACTATTCTTTGGAATGGTGTTGAAGATGTTTAGTAGAACTTGGAACAATAGAGAATGTCATCGAATACTAAAGAAATAGGGCAAACAACTAAGGTGTTGTTATCACAGAAGTTATATCTTGACTCAGGGATTTAATGTGAGAACAGGCAAATTATGGACACAAATAGAGGCAACCTTCAAACAAACAGATACATCTGGAATGGACTTTGAAGTAAGAGTAGTTGGCAGCATATAACAAAACTAAAGCATTGCAAGAAGATGCCAATCAGAAAAATGAATTTAAAAGACAGTCACATATTGGATATCTAAATCTGCTAGCGGAAATAACTTGCAGAGATATGTACAAGAACACAAGGAAAAGATGGCTCATAGAAAGGAGAATGTTGTGCAGTCAAATATAACTTAAGCTGATACTGGTCACTTAGAAAATATAGCAACAGTGAGGCACAACCTCTCACCATTTCATCCAAATGCAATGATGTTGAATACTGGATGGCAGTGACTTAAGGAGAAGCACAGAGACACAAAGGAACTTGGATCTGAAGAAAGATAGCAAGAAAGACAATTTCAGTGGCATTTTCTCTTGATTCGGACTATGAAGGCCTCTCAATTCTAACTGTGGAGACAACAGAATATGGATTGAAGCATAAAAACCTAGACTTGGACACGTGGTGTGTGGCTATTTGCAATCCAGTTGGAAGAATTGAGGTAGATCATCATTAAGCATTGTAGAAGCCATAATAAAGTAGTTTTGAGACATGAAGAGGGGATAATGTGTTAATTGATGATAAAGCATCAATCCTTCTATCTTGAGTAAAAAGAAGAGCACTATGACAGGGGGAGTAACAGACCCATGAAGATCTACCATTCATAAAGAACAGAAGCAGTTTGATAGGGGATGTCCCAGAGCACTCCTTTGCCATTGATGTCAAAGGGGGGGAGAAGAAGAATATTGCCATCAATAACAAAGGGGGCAATTTTTGACCTAGGTTGTCATTGATGTCAATATGGAAATATTCTAGATACTAGATGATGATATAAAGCTAAGGGGAAGCAAAGCAGATCCATGAAGAAATAGGAGCAAGGCCATAAGGAAAGCCAAGCCATGAGTAAGACTTTGTTAACGGAGGAGTTAACAAAGGAGGCATATCAAAGCTATCACTTATGCTTAAGAGTATTGGAGAATATCAAAGCAAGAGAGGCATATCGGAAAAGACAGAAGCCATCAAGGTATGAAGGTATCAGAGAAGGTCATTGAAAGACATTGCAAAGCCAAAGGAAGACATTGGAGCAAGAGGAGCGACATTAGAGGAGCATTGCATGTAATACATGCCCAAGAAGAATTGAGAGGAAGAATTCATCAAAAGAAGAGTTAACGCATCAGAGGAGTATTGCAGAATATCAAAGCAGAGCATATCAGAGGAGCATAAACAAACCTATCAAAGCTATAGGAGGAGCCATATCGGGAGTATTGGGAGTAATATATGCCAAAGAAGAACTATCAGAGGAGAATACAGAAGAGCAGAATACATATATATGCAGAAGAGTACAAAGAGCGGGGGATATAGAGAAACAGTGGAGCAGTATATAATAAACAGAGTTAAAGGAGCGGAGTAATATATACTATTGGAGGCAGAGTATATATATATATATCGGAGAAATCATATCGGGGGGTTCTATTATGTGCCACTACCCAAAACCCCCAACTGCGATATACATATACGGACCCGACGATATATAAGTCCAGATGTATAAACAAGTGAAGTACGCTAAGTGTTTCAAAGCATGTTTTCAGTGTATTTCATATATTCTGGCTCTAAGCCTTGCCACACTAAAATATGCGATTGCAATATATATATATATATATATATATATATATTATAATTTCGATATGTTGCGGACCTGCTGCAACATTACAATATGACCTAATACTATATTGCATCCGCCATATCGCAAGTGCTTAAGGCCTTGCTGCATTGAAAGTGTCGATTGTGATATATGTTGTGGACCTGATGGATTCATCAACAAAAATTTATATAATATCATGTCCAACAGGGGAATCGGCCATCGGCCATCAAAAATGCTATGGACTCGACTTATATGGGACTTCCGGAAGCCACGATTGTCAATTGCAATATCATTGTGGAGGAGTGGACCCGATGAAGTTGCAGATGCGAGCGTAATGTATTTGAAGTCCGGCCTTAAGCGTTCGGTCAAGTTTTTCCTGTGTATTCTGATAAATGTGTTGCCCAGGGTTTTTAAGGCCAAAAGATTAAATTAACGGTTCCGATAGTTCAGTGGGCCTGAACGACTGCAATCGCGATTACGATTGTGACATGGCATGTGGGGCCTCCCTGTTGGTACAGTCTCTCCATAAATAATGAAGTCTAATGTATGAACATTATTTAAGAAAAAAAGGGACCTCTCTAATATTTTTTAATAAGCATCATTTCTATTGTAATTCAGCCCCTCTTCCTCTTGAACGTATCCTGTGAAGCATTGATTAATTCGAATAGGCAGAGGAAGCTAAAGTGACCAAAGGATCGGGAAAACGAAGAAGCAAGCGAGCGCAGAGGAAACTACAGTGACTGAGGAGGGAAGCCAAAGGATCAAGCGAGCGTTGAGGAAGCCGAAGAGCCAGCAGAAAGAGGAAACCGACGGTCAGAGGCATCAGGAATATATAAAAATAGAGAACAAAGAAAGTGAAAGGTTGGTTAAAAAGCTGGAAGAAACAGAGGCAGTCGTAGGGTCTAGCAGAACAGAAAAGGGCCGAAGGACCAACAGGACAGGAGGCATTCGAAGGATGAGCATCTCTATTGATCGTGTTACCCTGTGAAAGACTCAGACCTATGATGAATTAATCAGGTACACAATGCATTCTGAAGAACAATTCTGTGATGTAATAAATAAATCTTTATCTAACATTGTTTGAAGGGAGAAGTAGCCAGCAGAGAAGCAGTCATGCTGAAGAATTTACTGTGACAGTTAGAACAGATGCCAGAACAGACAGTTGGTTCTTATGCAGAGCTTAGTGCAGCTAATAGTAGACTCACTAAAGCTGTGTGGAGACATTATTAGAGATCATGAAGTCTATTGCAGACTCTGTGTGGATAGTATGAAGAGTTGTAAAGACTCCTTCACAAGAAGACTGGTTGCCATTGATGTTGTAGCATGGAGACTACAGTGAAGCTGCAAACAGAAAGAACTCAATAAAGAAGAGTTCTGAGACCAGAACATTTCTATCAAACATGCCTTGACAAGATTGGGTTGGAACCCTTGGGGTTGGTGCCTTAGAAGTAGGAAGGATTGGTGTCCTTGGGATTGGTGCCTCAGAAGTAGGAAGGATTAGTGTCCTTGGGATTGGTGCCTCAGGAACTAGAAGGATTGGAGTCCTTGGGAGTTGGTGCTCCTAAGTCTAAGATTGTTTCCTTGGCAAAACAGAGTTGGTGCTCTGGAGGTTGGAGCCTCATAAAAGTCCAAGTTAGTGCTTGGTAACTGATCGCAACCATTTATATATTGTATCTATTTTTTGAATCAGTGATCGGAGAATCCACAGTTTGAACATTTTTATACCAACGTTTCGAATCCCAAATGGGATCCATCATCAGGATATGAGAATGATGATAAAAGAAGAGCAACTCAGAAGGAAAGATTATATTAATAAAATAATTTATACTTGTTGTTCATATTGTGTTCTAAATATAAATGTTTTAACTGGTAAAACAATAGTTGAAAAGGAAATACTGATTCACCCCACCCTTAGTATTTCCAACAAATACAACAAGCACATACGAAGCAAAGACTTTAAGCATAACCAGAACACAATCGCAAGCATGACTCAGACATAAGCATGCAGAGACTTGAATGCAATGAATCAAGAAAGGTGAATGTAAAGACTCACACGAGCTCATGGAGTGAACCCTTGTGTGTGTAATCATCAAGTGAAACTCTTCAAGGGAGACTCCGAAATTGGTGCAGGCCAAAATTTTGGAGGGTGGTTGTAGCCACTACAATAGGTTAGTAAATGAATGGTTATTGAATGCATGACCTAATAAATGTTTTTGCAACTATTATGAGAGGGCATTAGTCCTTCTTGTTGATTCTCAGATAATTATGAGACCCCTATATTTATATGTGTATTTATGACCTGTACATTACATGTTCATGATGTGTTTAATGAAATGTATGTCATTGTTGTGATGGGTCAGGTTAGGTCCTTGTTCAAGTTTTTCATTAGAGGCCTTATCTCTTTGTTATTTATCATTTATGAGAGTTTCATCAAGTTCTGGGCAAAGGTTTGGATCCTAGCCCTGAAAAAGTGCCTCAGATCTTGGGGTTACTCACATAGAACTGAGTAAATTAGTCTACAGTCGCTTGGATGCAGACTTATGGGAGTGACTGGAGGGTTACATTTGCTACCATTCCTTGTTATGGGAGTGACTAGGAGTCTAGGTTAGTGAAAATGCAAGTTAATTCATGGGTTGGGTTACTGGAGTGGTTGGTTAGCTCCTGGGGATCCTGTAGCTCTTGAGGAAGGTCAGTTTGGTTCCAGTTCATCAATTCCACTTCCTTAAATATACTTAGGAGGTTGAGTCACATCATGGTAATTCGTCATCACATATTTACCCCGGTGAACCGGTAAGCTTGGGTAAGTATGGGAGGAGGGTGTTACAAATTGGTATCAGAGCTCCCAGGTCCAACACTTGGATTGGATGGGTTGAATGTGTTTGTCGTGAATGCATGTAGGTCATATATGTGCTTATTATGTATGCATGGTGATGGTCCTTGCTACAATTGTCTTGTCATGTAGAAGTTTATGATGCTATTGTTGGGATGTGTTTGTCATGAATACATGTCTTTGATATATGTGTTCGTTATACATGTCAGTGTATATATGGTTATTATGCATGCATTTATATGGTTAGGATTGTCATGCATGAGGTAATTGTATGTAGTTGGTTTTGTCATGTATGATGTTGGAATATTAATATGATTATGTATATATACATGTATCGTGATAATCTGGATTGATATTGTAGATGAGATAGCTTCTCCTGAACTTCACTAAGCTACGTTTGATTATGTTTATGTTCATTTTATCAGAAATAGTATGTTTGGAGGAAGAAGATCAAGATGAATAGAAAAATGGTGGACTACAATTCATGTGACTCTCCCTACAGATCAAATGAGAAACATGGTGATGAGTACTCCCCTCACAAAACAGATACATTGAGAATTTTGAAGGTGGAAATAAGAAGCTGCAAAGCGGATAATAACATGATCATTCATTCATAGGAAAAGCTTGCTAGGGAACAAGAGAAACAAATAGAGGTTAATGTGGTCACTCTTCAGAGTATCAAATGGTGCATATGGAAATAGGTCTAGAGCAGGACATAGGTTGGATAAAGAGGATACAATTAGAGATGGAAGATTTCTAAATGCACCTGACTAGATGGGTAGTGGTCATGGTTCTATCCTAGTTTTGGTTTGGAGAGACAGTATGGTCATCACCATTATCATTCATATAGGAGGGGTGAGAAGAAGTATTTTCCAGAAGATTTCAAGAAAACAAAACCACCTACATTTGATGGAGAAATGAAGAAGTGAGAAGATGCGTAATCTTGGTTGCTTGGGATGAATAAGTCCTTCAGATTGCATGATTATTCAGAGAACATGAAAGCCATAATAGATACCTTCAGCCTTAAAGGTAAAGAAAACATTTTGTGGGAAGATGTGAAGAATGTCAGAGGCATTTGAGAATAGGAATTGACTTGTATGGAGTTTGAAAGACTATTCTGGAAGAATTATCTATCTGAGATATACTATGATGATAGGGAAAATGAATTGTATGAGTTGAAGATGGGATCTATGACCAATGAGGAGTATACTAACATATTTTTGGAGTTGTTGAGGTATGTGCCTTATCTTAAAGAGGAGAAAGCTAAGATTCAAAGATTCATCAGTGGGTTTCTAGTAGTGTTCAAAGTTAGGATTGAGTTTGATGAGTTTAGATCGCTTGAGGAGGCCATTAGAAAGTGGAAGCATTACTATGAGCAATCGAAGTGCAGGCATGAATCTAAAAAGGATTGGAAAGGTAATGACAAGACTAAAGGAAAATGGGATAAGAAGAAAGGAAGACAATAAGACATAGGTAACAAAGAGTGTTATCACCAAATAATTGATCATCTAGCCTAATTTACTAGATGGATCAAAGTAAACCATGTAAAGCCAATTCTGCCATAGTAAAATTGCTTTCACTGTGAGAAATTACCTAATAAACCACCTTTATTAAGTAATTTATAGTTAAACCCATGAAGAATAATTAAATAAATCACTATTTATTTCATTTTCTTCTAGGAATAATTAATTAAACCATTATTTTATTATTACTCGTTAAATTTGACCCAATCATGAAAAATAAACAAATAAATCATTATTTATCTTATTTTTCTCTAAGAATAACTAATTAATCATTAATTAATTTCTATTCTTTGTTAAGTTTGACTAAATCCCTTAGGAATAATTAAATAAATCATTATTTGTTTGTTATTCCTTAACCAATTCCTTGAGATAATACATAAATCATTTATTTATTTATTATTTCTAAATAAAAGTTTAAATACTTTTTCCCTCCTAAACAAATATAATAAAATATTCCAAGTGGTAATTCCAAGAATGGGATCAACAATATTTTATTATTGCTCATTATTCGAGGATAACTCAATATTTTGTTATAAATAGGAGGGCTCTCCATTCATTATTCACTTTTGATTATTTTCATTGTTGCACTCACTGTTGTGACTCTGATTATTTTCATTGTCGCACACCATATTTTTGTTGGGTTTATGCATTATAGAGGAGAGAGACTCTACAAAAGTTGAAAGCGTTTGAGGATTGCCAAGAACCCATCCCATAGAGGGGGACTAGTAACATATATTTGTTCCCTTCACAGGTGTTATAATAAAATCATTTTTTACAAATTTGGTTTCCATTGGATGTTTTGGGGTTATTACTCTTTATTTCACTATTTAACTATGATTGCAACATAGATCAGAATTTTGGCAAGTTTTGTTTCTATCAATAGCTACAGATCTACAATGTTTAACAGTCATTTCTATTGTTGATATCATTTGTCATCCATGATCTTAAGTGGGTTCTTTTTGTACATCATTGAGAAGAAAACACTACAACAAAGAGAATGCAACACCACACAAGAAGTTCAATGCATCTGATAGAGAACATGGATTTCAGTCTGAGTAGAACAAGGGTGATGGTAGGAACCCTTTACAGTGGTTGACTTGTGGTAAGGATCATCGTAGGAGAGATTGTACATAGCATGAGGGTGCAAGACCACATATTTACAGTGCTCAGGAGGCGCAAATGGTTGGGGATGTTGCACAAAGTATTCCTCGGATTTATGCAGCGTTGGATAATAGGTAGGCAGATCACTGAGCATCTATTATCGAGATGGACGGTAATATTTGTTATAAAGTTGTTTCTATTTTTATTGACCCTATATATAATTATAGTTATGTTAATCCTGACCTGGTAAATAAGTGTTGTTTGAATAAATAAGTGCATGCAGAGTCTTGGTTAGTGCAGTTGGCTACATGTACTAAGAAAAGTGTTCATCATTTGGTAAGAGCTTGTGCATTTGAGTTGATTGGTATGCCTACATTACCACATTTGAATGTGCTTCCATTGGGATCCTACAATATGTTGTCAGGTATGGATTGGTTGTAGCTTCACAGAACTAAGGTGGATTGTTATGAAAAGGCTATTGAATTCTTGGATGACAATGGAGAACATAGAGTCTTGCAGGGTAAGAAGAAGGAAACATCGGTTAGGATGGCTACAACTATGCAAGAAAAGCGTAGTCGTGGGAAAGGGTGTGTATTATTTGCAGTGCATTTTTCCAGTGGAGAAGGTTAGGATGTCGAGGATGCAGAGGGATTCAAGAGGTATCCAGTTTTACAACAATTTTTGGATGTGTTCCCAACAGATATTTCAAGGTTACCGCTTCACAGGGAAGTGGAATTTTCTATTGAGTTTGTACCAGGAGTAGCACCATCATCAAAGGCACTTTATAGGATGAGAACTCCAAAGTTAGTGGAACTAAAGTTGCAGTTGAAGGAAATTCTTGACAAAGGATACATTAGGCCAAATGTGTCACCATGGGGTGCACCAATGTTATTTGTGAAGAAGGATGGTACTCTAAGATTATGTATTGATTACAGCAAACTGAACAAGGTAACCATCAAGAACATGTATCCATTTTCGAGGATTGGTGACTTCTTTGATCAGTTGAAGGGAGAAAAAATGTTCTCAAATATTGATTTGAGATAAAGATACCATCAGGTACACATCAAAGAAGAGGACATCTACAAGACTGATTTCCAGACTAGGTATGGGCATTATGAGTTTGTTGTAGTTCCTTTTGGTCTAACTAATGCTCCAACTACTTTTATGTGCTTGATGAATAGTGTGTTGCATCCTTATCTCGAAAAAATTGTGAGTATGTTCCTTGATGATATACTAATATATTCTAAGAATGAGGAAGAGCAAGGTGAGCACTTAGCAACAATGTTAAGATTTATAAGAGAGCATCAATTGTATGCCAAGCTTAGTAAATGTAGTTTCTTTTAGACAAAGGTACATTATTTGGGACATGTTGTCTCTAAGGAAGGCATAACAGTGGATCTGGAAAAGATAAGAGCTATCATGGAATGGGAAACTCCTAGGAATGTGGAAGAAGTTCAATCATTCATGGGAATGGCTAGTTATTACAGGAGGTTCATTAGGAAATTCTTGTAGATTACCTATCCTATTACATCATTGTAGAGGAAAGGGAAGAAATTTCAATGGATAGAGGAAAGTGCAACAAGTTTTGAACGGTTGAAACGATTGTTGACAAATGCTCTAGTTTTAAATATTGCAGATCTAGATAAATAATTTGTGATGTGCACAAATGATTGCAAGAGAGGACGGTGGGATTTTGATGCAGGAAGGACATGTAGTATGCTAAGAATCGAGGAAAATGAATGAGCATGAGCATAAATATGTGACATGTGATCTTGAGTTGGCAATGATCATCCATGCACTGAATATGTGGAGACACTATCTTATGGGAAGGAGGTTCATTCTGATGAGTGATCAAAGTGGGATGAGCTACATGTTTGATCAACCAAATCTTAATGCCAGGAAAGCTAGACGGTTGGCCATGATCAATGAGTTTGACCTCGAAATCAAATACATCAAGGGTAAGGAGAATAGGGTTGTAGATGCCCTTAGGAGAAGGGTACATGTAAATCATAGAGAAACTATGAGTTCATATGGGACAGATTTATAGGATCATGCCTTAAGGGAAGGAAAACAAGATAACAGGTGCTAGTATCTTAGGCATAGGTTACAACAACAGGGTAGATGTGAATAGGATGAGGATTATCATCTCATAGCAAATGGTTTGGTGAGTTTTAGGGGTAGGATCTATGTGTTGGAAAAAAGTGAACTCGAGAAGCTTATATTGTGGGAATTTCATAGGAAGCCATATTCAGGTCACCCATGATACCAAAACACATTAACAACTGTGAAGAAGTTCTATTACTAGTCGAATTTGAAGAAATAGGTGGTAGAGTTTGTCACAATATGTTTTGATTTTCAACATGTAAAAGTAGAGTGTAAGCATCTAGGTAATTCTAATTCCATAGTGGAAATGGGAGGTCATTTCCATGGACTTCATTAGAAGTTTTCCGAATAACTCTAGACATCATGATTCTATTATGGTTGCAGTTGATAGGTTGACAAATGTAGTGCACTTCATTCTAGTAAAAGTCCATGAGTTCAGCTAGTGAAGTAGAATAGGTCTTCATCAGAGATATAATGAGGTTGCATGGTGTTCAGAAGAAGATTGTGTCAAACATGGATGCTAAGTTCACTCCAGGTTTTGGAAGGATTTATTTGTAGGTTTGGGTACAAAGTTGGCCTCTAGTAAAACTTATCATCTGTAGACAAATGTAGACAGAGAGGATCAATAGGATTTTAGAGGACATGTTGAGGATGTATGTCATGCGTCAACATTGAAAGTGGGAAGAGTATCTTCCACTATGTTATCACTCAGAAGTCTTCCCTAGAAGTTATAAAAATAAGGAATAATCCGAGATAACCACAAACCTAATCTTTTAGACTCAGGTTCTAGCCAACCTAAGTCCAGAGAGGGCTCTCTCTTTATAATTTAACTTTGTTTTGGGTGGGATTTTAGGCTAGTTCTTAGTGCTCATGAGGTTTTGAATTTGGTTGGGTGGTGGAATTTTGGAAATAGATGGATAGAACAAGGCCTTCAAGCCATTGGGCTATGGAGTCAATCAAAAGATGGCTTAACTGGATCAGATCAATCACTATAGGAAGAGTTCACAGGGCAGGCTAGCAAAGCAAAAGGCAAATCTACAGGTTCAAATGGATGAGGTAGTCCTAACCGGGGTGAAAAGGAAATTAAGAATCCATAGACTGGGATCAAGATGAAGAGCAGGACGAGATCAGTAGCAAAGGGCAACTAAGAATCCTTTACTATGAACCTAGGGGGGGAAATACGGAAGTAAGTGAGAAATTAAGAATTCCCAAACTAATATAGTTTAGCAAAAAACATTGAGAAAATAAACAGTTAGGACAGAGAGCATTAAAGCTAGTTTTGAAATATCATTCCTAGTTTACCATTCAGATTTCATAGAGACACATATGATTATTTATAAACATGAAGAGAAACAATAATAAACATGAGAGAAAATACTTATTTGACTTTCTCTTTACACAAGAATCATGTGAAATGTCTGAGCTTTATTTCATAATTCGTCAAGCCAAATCTAGTCTTGATACAATAGCACTTTAACTTGAGAGGAAAATGTCTATAGAAATGTCTTTCAATCCACGCTAAATACTTCAAAATGTGAAGTAATTATACAATAAATATTACAAAATATCTCATAACAGTTTGAGAATTTATCTAGGAAATAAAAAATATCTTCAATCATGAAGATAGGGACAGATGGAAAACTGCATCATGCTGTCCCTTTTATTGTGATTGTGCTAGCTGTTTGTAGTTAGAATTTGGCTCTTTAAGTTGACTGATATTTGTGTGCTGGAATCACTTTTTGTCTTCAATTTACTGATACTCTCTACCTGCTACTCTTTGACCCTGTTCACCTGTTTCACCTGGCTGCCATGTAGATTTACTGTGGTAACTTATAGTAAATCTGTCATTTTTACCCACCATTCATCTTCAGGTACTTTTGCTTTGATCATCTTTCTGTATATCTCATCTGCTTCAGTGTATTTGGAAAAATTTGGCTTATTGACAAACAGATGCTTTACCTCATGCTCTAGGAAGAACATATTTTCCAGATTATCATACAATACCTTTCCTGTGGGCAATGCTTTAACTCCTGAAGTGCTTCCTTGGTCTTTGGCCAACTTGTTTAATCTATGAACGTAGTCTTGTTGGGTCATAAGCTTGTCATGGATGACCATAGGACTGGGAAGGCATTTTTCCCTCAAAATTCCAAACTTTTTCATGAATCTGTCAATATCAACATGCATGCCTCGGCATCGTTTCTCTAAATTGAGCATAAGGTTCCTTTTAGTAAGAACATTTTTTATTTCTATGATGGTTTCAGTTCTCTCCTTTATACCAAGTTCATCTAATTGATACCTGTTCTTGTTTTTCAAGAAATTAATGAGTTGGTTGGCTTCCTCAGGCTGGTTTCCTAGGTCTTCTTTTGTCATTTGAATTGCTTCGATGGCCACTTTCACCAGTTCAGTTTGCTAAAAAAATTACTTGAATTGATGGCAAAACATCATTGACAGAGTAAATGATGTTGGCCCATAACATCTCCTTTATTTTTCCTAGTGGCTTTTGCAGTGTTAAGTGTTTTTCAAGGAATTTTATCCTCTCACCTGTTAGCACTCAAAATGAACCTCAAGGCTAAGAAGTGGCAATTCCGAGGTAACCAGAGACTAAGCTTTTGATCTAGCATCTAGCCTTTCCAGACTAGAGAGGGCTCTCTCTTTGCCAACAAAACGTGGCTGTGATAACTGAACCTTAGGCTAGCTATCAAGAATAAGGATTTGGTTGAAAATTATGGGTTGAAAACAACAAGAGAAGGGACTATTGGTCTATGGATTTGGGGCTAGTTTCTGCTGGCAAACTTGGGGCAAAGTAAGCTCAATGTACAGCCAGATTAAAGATATAATGAGAGAAGAAAAGAGGGAAAAGACCACTGCCTTGTAGGCATCAATCAGGGGATGGATCTACAGTGGAAAATTTAGAAGAAAAAGAAGCACAGGGTTACTCAACAGAGCATCTAACAGAGGATGGATTCTGAAAGGATAACCACTACATCAAACAACATAATCAATGTGAAAGGAGAATCATGCATGGATGGATTCCTAACACTTCCCTTAGAGAATTTTGTAACCAAATTAGCAGGAAAAACAAAGCATGGAAATGAATTTACAAGAAAAACATGCTGCACATTAAACACCATGATGAATCCCAAATTTTATGAGTAGAAAAAGCTTCATTAAAATAATATTCAAGGAAAACTTTACACAGTCGAATGGCAACCTCAATCTGCTGCAAAAATCCAACCATTACACTCTGAAATTCATCAAATATATACAATTAGCTCATCCCTGTACTAAGGGAGTTGAGCTCAACCATCTCTCTCAAGATAGAATCAGTTACATTAAATTTGGACCGAATTTCTGAAAATAGGACTCAAAGATGAACTCGTATCTCTTGAACCATAACACCTGTTACAAAACTGAAAGAGATTTTTTTAGATAAGGTCACGTTTGAGAATAACCTCTCTAAAATTTTGGAAATTCGTTTCTAGTTGCTCGGAATCTGTGCCACAAAATAGTTTCTAAACAGGAAATCACTAAATATTTAAATTTGTAAAAATAGGCTGTAAAGATCTAGACAAATATTCCATTTCACGACACCTGTGAATAAACTGAAAGAGGTTTTGGTTGTATGGCTCGTGGTTGACAGAAACATCCTTGGGTTTCTCAAAATTACTTTCCATCTGTTGTAAAATGGCACTGCACTACAATGACTAAAATAGTAAAACAAATGCAAAATTTGTTTTGTTTTAATGTAGGCTTCAAATATCACTACATATCTCCCACATAGTAACACCTGTGCATAAACTGAAGGACTTTTTTTCTACTTGGTATGTGGTTGAAAAAAACCTCTTTCACTTTTGTAAAATTCATGTAAATTACTTCAGAAACTGATTTTGTAGTAAACTTGTCCCTGTGTGCAACAAATGACCTCAAAATATGCATAACCAAGAATCAATCATTCATTTTTATCATATCTTCTGATCTAGGAACCAGTTTCGGGCGTGAAATATACTGTTGGAAAGCTATTTATAAGCTACTTTTGATGAACATACTTAAGATATGATTTTCACTGAAACTCATGTGCAAAACATCTCTGAAAAACACACATAGTAAGAGCCCATGTTGATCCCTGGTGACAGGCTGCGAAGACTAGAACTAACATCACCCATCCTTAGGTTTTTTTGTGCTTCTTCTTTTTGTTGTATTTGTGCAAGCTTACAATCAGTTTATAAGCTTAACACTTTTTCTTTAAGCCTTTTAAGCTCTATAGCCTGGATGGACATTTTCTCCATGGCTTTCACTAATTCTGCTATCTTTTCAGTTGATGTACCTGCACTTGTGGACTCGGCTATGATTGACATGGCTATAAAAGGTAGAGCTATTGGTGCTAAGGAACCTGCCAATGTTGAGGGAACTGTAGTAGAGACTGTGGGAATAACAATCTATGGAGTGGTGGCAAACTCATTCTGTTTAGACTGAATCAAATTGTCTAGCTCTTTCTCTGTTTTTTTCAGTTGATCATTTAGCTTAAGGACCAAGTCCATAAGCTCCTTTTGTTCCTTCTGAGTTTCTATCACTTCTGTTGTTTGTGGATGATGCATATGTGGAATTTTTAGATGTTTTTTCAAGGCAGCTATGTCATCATTCTTCTTTTTAATTAACCTTTCTGCAGCCTTTACATCTTTGGGATCATGTCCCAACTCTATGATTAAGTCCTCCAAGGACTTGATCCTAGTATCCTTGGCCTGTGAGGAGGCCTTCTCTAGTTGGAATTGTGTTGATATATTATTCAGTGAGTTTTGTAACTGGTGGGCTGCAATGGACTTGTTAGTCAATGTGGAATACACCATCTCTCCTATTTGTTTATGTAATTCTATCTGGTCAATAGGATGTATATCCTTTTCCAACACTTCAAAATCTGTCTTCAGGTAGTCAGTTATTAACCTGGGCTGCTGAGTGGTGGGCTTCAGGAAAGTCATCTGCATTTTACCTTATTTTACATCAAAGGTTGACATAAGCCTTGTTTGATTGGTGGGAGCCATTTTGAGGTACTGTGCATAGCTTTGAGCCTTTAGCCTTTCATTTCTGGCCTTTATTTCTTTGTATTTTTCTCTGATGTCCTGGTCTTGGCCAGCTGGAGCTCTAAATGAGGATACTTCCACACTTTGTTGTCTTTCCAACACTTGAGTGGGTGTTGTGGAAGGTTCTTGTGTTCCTCCAGAGGGAGTAGCATGCCTGCTCTCTGCTCTTTCTATGCCTGTGGTTCCAGTTGTTTCTTTTGTGAATTCTTGCTCTAAGAAAGGATTTAACCTTTGCCTCTTGACATAAGTCTGTGAAATTGGTCTGCCAGAAGGAGTGGCCTCCTCCTTGTCTCTTTTGGGGTTCTTCTCCTCATTTAGAGGAGTCTGCACGATAGGGGGAGTACTCATAGTGTGCTCTAGTTTTCTTGTTTGAGTTGGTTCTTCTCATAAATTTGGTTGTTTTGACTCTTCTTGTACTTGAGGTCCTTCTTCTGCTTGTTGCTCACTGTGTTCCTATGTTTCCCTTTGGGCTTGGGATTCTCCTGGTACCTGTATGAAAGAATCTTCATCAAGTCTCCTCTCTAGATCAAATAATGTATTTTCAACAACAACTTCTGTGCTATCTCTATCTACTAGAGTGTTTTCCACCCATTCCAATTGATTTGCATATTGTTCTATCTCAGGAATTCTGTGGTGGATGTAGGGAGACAATTTGTTTTTTTGTCTTCTATTGCAGATGAAATCAAAGGGGTCATATCTCCATATGAAGCTTTGTTTCAGTTTGAGCCTTTGAAGGATTTCTTCTGCTTCTCTTCCAGCTTCTCTACTATTGCATACAAAGGGGCCTAGCTGGTCTTTTATTCTGAGTTGAGATTTCTTCTTGGCCTTTACAAAATGTACCTCATCTGAGTTGATTATCTGCCTGTAGTACTCCAAAGAAAATAACCTCATTGGGAGGTATCTTGGTAACTTGTATGGTGCTAACTCACAGCCATAGATTCTGATTTTTGGGTTTTTTAAGGAAAGGGGTCTTTTCCATGGGGGATGACTACTTATTCTAGGATAACAAGGTTTATCCTCAGAGAAAGAGCTTTATTAGGGGAAAATGACTTTTCCTTAGGAAAATGATGTTTTTTCTTAGGAAAAGGGATTTGTTGGGGAACATGAGTGATTTGAAGGGGGTGAATGTTCATGAGGGGACTTTTAGTACTTAGGACCTATAAGTCATTAGGCCAAGGGTTTGGTCCCTCTAGAAGTTAGAGAAATGCTCTAAGCCCCTTTGACTTAAGATTTTAAGTACTTAAAATGTTTTATTGGAAATTAGTTAAGTGAAAGGTGTAACGAGGGAGGTTAATCAATTGGACTTTGTGAACTTGATACATGCCCAATTTTCATCCATACTTAGAACTTTGATGATGAAGGTGAATAATATGCTTTTATCTAACAATCATCACAATTCTGCAACCATTCTTCTACTTACCCACCTACTCATCCCACCATATTTAGTTCTCTTTATTAGGGTGCATTTAAGCTTGCAAACCCTTATCAAAAAAATTCCTTTTCTTTTACAATAGTAATCTAATTAAATCTAACCTTATTACATCCAAGGGCTCATATTAAATAGTTGAGTTCATTTTATTCATTCTACCTAATCTAATTATCTGCCAAGATTAAATAGTTTGGTCAGATTTTATTCTCTATCTATAAGCATAAAATTGAAAACATGAAATAGCCAAGCTTAAATATTTTGACTATTCATGGATTGTGGCAAAGATAACAAGCTACACAAAATATTTTATTCTGCATCAAAAGTAAATAGGAGTGGCATTTTGACTTGCACACTTTCATGGTCTTTTCTCTCCTTGGGGTTCATATTTTTCATCTTTTTTGACCTTTTTTTTATTCTTTCTGTCCTTTGATTTTTCTTTTAGGACATACCCACTTTACATTTTTTAATTTTTTTGAATATGGAAAACATTTGCAGAAAGAAAAGGTATGGGGATGGCATTTCCTAGTGAAATGTCAAGAACTAGTAGATCAATGGCCTTCTGAATTACTATGATCTTACTCTGCAACTTTTCCCTTTCACTTTTATGCATTATCACTATTTATGACAGTGACATTTTTGAAGCTTAGGGCCTTCTCTTTGGGCTTCAACTCCAAAAATTACCATCCAATCAACACTATACTTTTTGAAGAATAATAATATATACAAGCAGTTAGTGAAATCAATGACTAGGATCATTCGACCATTAACTGGTCCTCCTTCTACTTCTATGCCATCCAATTCTTTGAGTAAAAAAGCATTATTACCCCTGAAAGCATAAATGATATAAGGGTCCTTCCATAAGAAGTCAAACTTCCCATGTTTACCTTTATCCTCCCTTCTTGAGTCCCATTTCAAAACTTTATCTCCTAGGTAAAAATCTTCTGCCTCAGTCCTTTTGTCAAAAGCTTTCTTGATTCTTTCCTGCACTATTTGGGATCTGATATACACTTCTTCCCTGGTCTGCTATAAATGAATTGTCTGGTTGATTCTCCTTTGAATATCATTTGGCTCAACTTGCGCCTCTTGCAGTAATTTCATCACTGGTGTTCCCAAGGAAGATGGGAAAACAACCTCCATTCCATAAACTAACTGATAAGGACTGGTGCCAATGGATTTCTTTGTGGTCAACCTATCTGCCCACAAGGCATTTACTAGCTTCTTGTTCCAGGTTTTCTTGTTATCCTCAAACAATTTTTTGATGATATTCACTAAGCTCTTGTTGGAAGACTCTACTAGTCCATTTCCTTAGGGATAGTAGGTTGTGGAATGACCCAGGGTTATATGATATTTGTTGCAGAAATCAATCATTCTCTTGGATTTGAAAGCTGCTGCATTGTCAGTGATGATTTTGGTGGGGCATCCGAATCTGGACAGAATGTTGGCCTCAAGGAAGTTTATTATGACAATGCTAGTTGCCTGTCTTGAGGGTATGGCTTCTATCCACTCTGTGAAATAATCTGTAGCAGTCAAGATCCATCTATGTTGGGTAGAGGAAGGGGGATGGATTTCACCAATGAAGTCAAGACCCCACTGTTGAAATGGTGTTTTAGTAGATATTGGCTTCAAGGGTAATGATAACAGTTTTTTCTTTCCTTAAAAAATCTGACATTTATGACATGAGGTTACAAATTTCTTTACATCAGAAAACAGAGTGGGCTAATGAAAAATGGCTCTTAGAGTCTTGTCAACTGTGGTTTTCCAGTAAAGATGTCCCCCACAGTCACTTGCCTGAAACTCCTATAGTATTTTGTCAGATTCTTCTTTTAATAAACAGTTAAGAAGGATGCCTTCATGATTTTTCCAAAATAAAGCATTGTCAATTATGCAAAACTTCAAAGATTTCATTTTTAAGAACCTACTTTTAGTCCTGGATAATTCAGGAGGAGCTTGTAGATTTTGTAGAACGTATATATTGTCATCATACCATTGTGATTTAGTAAAGGCCTAGCTGATCGGTGGAGTCGCCATCTCCTCTTCATTATCAAATTCTGCAATGAAATTTATGTCTAGGGCTTGACAGTTCAATTCAGCCATGAGCTTGGCTAAGCCTTGGCCTTTGATCAATTTTGTAGGTTTAATTTCTAGGTCATATTCTAATATAGTAGCTATCCATTTCCATCTCTTCCCTCTCTTTGACTACAACATTGGGAACATAAGCTATTACATGTGAATATAAGATGTAAACTCTGAAATCTTTGATGGCTTTGACTAGAGAAAAAGCTTGCTTTTCCATTATATTGTACTTTAAAGGTGCATCTCTCAGGGCTTTGCTAAAGAAGGTAATAGGTTGTTCAAAACCCTGATCATTATTCTGCAGCAAGACTACAGCAATTGTGTGTTCTGAGGCGAAAGAGAATATGATGAAATCCCTATCAAACATTGGACTGATCAGAACTGGTGTTTGTGTTAAGGCTAGCTTGATTTCTTCAAAAGACCTTTTAGCCTCAAGTGTCCATTTAATAGTCGAATATTTCTTAAGTATGTTATTTAATAATCTAATTAGTTCAGCTAAGTTAGAAATAAATCTTCTCAGAAAGTTTATTTTACCTAAAAAGGCTTGTAGTTCTCTGATGCTCCTAGGATGTGGTATCTGTAAAATGGCTTCAATTCTTGCAAGATCTATCCAGATACCATATTTAGAGATTATGTGACCTAATAGTTTTCCTTCTTCCAACCCAAATAAAGACTTTTTAGGATTCAGAGAAATTTGATACTTCCTACACTTGGTGAAGACCTGTCTTAGATGATCTAGGTGTTGTTGATCAGATTTAGAGAATACAATGATATCATCTAAGTATATTACAAGGAAGTTATGGATTTCCTTTGCAAAAGATATATCCATAGCTCTTTGAAAGGTGGCCCCTGCATTCTTTAACCCAAAAGGCATCTTCACACACATGAAAGTGCCCCAAGGAGTGGTAAATGCAATTTTTTCCTGGTCGTCTGGGTGGACTAAAATCTGGTTATAACCAGAGAACCCATCTAGCAGTGAGATTCTAGTTGAACCTACTACCCTCTGTAATATGTGATCCATTTTGGGAAGAGGATAGTTATCCTTGAGTGAAACTTTATTGATATTCTTAAGGTCAACACATAGTCTAATTTCACCAGTTTTCTTTCTTGTGGGTACCAAATTAGAAACCCAATCAGAGAATCTAATTGGTGCTATGATCTTGGCTTCATACATTCGTTTGATTTCCTTTTCAACAGAAGGCAATAGAATGGGATTAATCCTTCTAAGCTTCTGTCTAAAAGGTTTCTGATTTTCTTTTAAGGGGATGGTATGTTGTATTATGTTGGTGTCATAGGACTTAAGGTCCTCATAACTCCAAGAAAAAACATCTTGGAATTCCTTTAGCAGTTCTGTGTATTTCACTTTTTCACTAGGAGGTAAAGACTTAGAAAGTTTTATCAATTTAGGATCTTCCTCAGAGCCTATGTTACACTCCTCAATGTCAGATTTTAAGGGTTCCATTTTCGGCTTTCTAGGAACATTGTTTGAATCAAACAAGTCCTCTAAAGGAGTTAATCCTTTGGGAAAAAAATTGTCTTTGAGATTGATGATTTCAGAATCTTCATCAATTATTTCATCAATTTCAATTTGCTTTAGGTTTCGAATGTCTGATTTTGTAAACTTTGTGGGGTGAAATCTATCTATCTCTTCATCTTCTAACTTGTTAGGTTCTATTTTATCTGTAAAATCAAGATCTAATGTTGTCAGTATCTATGTTACTATTTACAAATTCTTCATCTAAAGTTAGAAAATTGTTTATTTGTTGATCATTAGTGAATACTTGCCAATTTTTTAAGTTGTCAGGGATAGAAGGTCTGTGCCTAACCTCAACAGTGTACTGATGGTTGGGTTGAAATGGTAACTTGCAAGTACTAGCAAACATGACTAAACTATGAGCTTGCATATTGTGTTTTCTTGGGATGACTGCAAGCTTAGTTTCTAAAAAAGTATTTAATATTTCTACAACTATTCCTCTATAAAAACCTGACCTAGGATCTCTAGTCATATAAACAACGTTGATTTGTTTTATAACCAATTAAGAATCTCCCATAATAGAGACTCTTATGGCTCCTAACCTTTTCACTAACTTGAGGCCTAAAAGAAGTGCTTCGTATTCAACCATGTTGTTAGTGCATTTGAAGTTTAACTTGTAAGCATGACCCTCTGAATGATCATTCTCTAAGTTGTAAATCCACACTCCTGCTCCTGCACCTAGTTTGTTCACTGACCCATCGATTTCAAGATGCCATAGTATTTCATGTTCATAATTCTTGCTGTCTGGGGGAGAAAAATATTCTTTAATTAAGGTATCTTGGTCATCTTTATTATCTGAAAGTTCTTGAATTTGGACAATCTGATTCTCTGTTGCAACTGCAATTTCTTTTGGTTCTGAAATAATGCTATTTGAAGTGTTTTCTTGGTTTGTTTCAACATTGTACAGAATGAAAGAATCGATGTCCGAATGCATTGAATATATAGGAAAGTTTTGAGACCTCTCCTGGCTACTCACTACATACTTCATCAGGGTCTCTCTATACAGTTTTTTAGGATGTCCAAAGACTGATATTATAGTGTATGACATGTCCAGTTGCAGAGATCCTTGGAGTTTAGCACCCCATGATCTAGACAACAACATGCCATATTTAGGTGGTATATCAGCAACAACTATGTCCATCGGAATGGTCTTAGCGGGGTACTGCACTAGGGAAACACACAGGTCTTTTATAAGTCCAAGGCACTTAACTTGATTTGAATCAAAATAAAATAGGTCCTTGTAAGGCCTAGTGATATCCAAGTTTAGCTTCTCCATAATAGATTTAGGCATCAGATTGTGTGAAGCCCTAGAGTCGAGCATAACATTGTGTAGAATTTTATCATGAATGTTAAGGCTAATGTAGAAGGGTGGTATCCCTCCTCCCACTGGTTTTCCATTAACATCAGGATTGAAAATTAACTCAGGCTGATCATCAAATAAGTTAACAAAGTCTTCATTCTCAATGAAGTTTAAAGATTTGCGTATTTGAGATTTGTAAGTTTCATCTTTAATCAGTTTTGTTAAAGGAACAGAGATTTTCAATTTGGCCACCTCTGATCCTAGATTGAAAGGCAAAGGGGATTTCTCTGTTTGAACGTTTGGAATCTTAAAAACAGGGTTTAGAGTAGTTTTTTCTTCTTTTTCAGTGTTTGGAGTCTTTTTTAGTGGATTTTCTAATATAATTTCTGGAGGCTATTCCATTGTTTCCTTGAGGGAATTGAAGTAGAAGGTTGCTCATTAGAAGGTTGGTCATTGGTTACATCTTCAATTGTGGGACTGGGAGGGTTTTGATTTGGTCTAGAGAGGATTTGGAGAGCTTTTGTAACTAGAATTGCTTTAATTTTATTGTACTGTTTTCTTGTTTTGGTCTGGAGCATAAGTGTTCTTTTTGCTCCTCAAATTGTATTGTTTATGTACTTCGAAGATAGCGGAATCATACCCTTGCTTTTAGTCGAAAGATTCTCTTGATCGGGTCTGCAACTACTGAAGCATGTGTAATTCCTGATCATCTTGAGTTAGAAAGACAGTTTCTTCATCATCTATTCCCATTAAATTAATTTGTGTGTCTTGCTCAGGGTCTTATGGATGGGAAGTTTCAACATAGTTCTCTTGGAAAGGAGGTCTAATATTCTGATCAGGCCCATTCTTTCCAGTATTTTGGTTTTGATTCTTTCTAAAGTTTGGATTTCTCACTGGAGGTGCCTATTGGTTGTCCCAATGAGGTTTCCTTTCAATGTTTTCCATCCTATGCATCAGTTTTTCCATTCCTTTCGCTAGAGCATCCATTTTAAGGTCAAAGGGTGAGGTTTCATCTTTCAAGGGTGCTCTCCTTTCGTTCCTAACCATAGCTCTTTTGGCCAGCAGATTAGCTTCTACACTAACTGCTACACTCTGCATATCTTCTAGAGTTGGAGGGTTTCTCTCTCTAAGTTGAAACTCCATATCAGTGTCAAACCCGTCTGGAAACTTTATCAGAGCTAAGCCAGGTGGGGGTCTAAGGTCGGCTGGTATTGCATTATACACACTGTTAAATCTAGTACAGTAGTCTTGAAATGTTTCATTTGGTCCCCTCTTGATGTTTTCATATTCAGAAAGAATTTGAAGAGGGTTCTTTTTCTTTTCCCATCTATTTAAAAATTGCTGGTAAAAAACTTCTAAACTATCTATACTATTGTTAGGCAAAGATCTAAACCATGTTCTCACATCTCTAGCTAGAGTTTGGGAAAAAATTCTCATTTGGACATCTCCAACATCGATTTCATGCAATTCAAAATGATCTGTCATTTTTCTTGTGTGCTGCTGTGCTGTGTAGGAACTTGTGCCATCAAATAGAACAATTTTACTCTGGTAGTCTTGTGGCATGGCACCTAGTAGGGCAAGTAACACAAGAGGGGCATATCTATTTGTCATGGCTCTATGTTGGGCAGGACTGAGAACCTAAGTTGGGGTACCAGGGGGTGGTACAGAGGTTGATGGGGAATTGGGGATACTAGGTGTTTGATAGGTAGTGATAGGTTGATGGGGAAGTGAAGGTATGAATGGAGGTGTGGAATGAACTTTAGAGGTGTGAGGGAATAATGGTGAACTAAAGGGAGTTGAAGTTGTTTCAGAAAGTTTAGGGATCTTAGTAGTAGTGAGGGATGACTGAGGGGAATTTAGAAGATACTGATCAATTGACAAGTTTTCCCTTTAGACTTCAAGTTCAATTGTGAATTCTAGATCTAGAACTATGTGATCAAGTGCACTCTCAGACTTTGTTCTAAATGGGAAAAGGTCAAAAAACTTGTCAAAGGGGAGGTCCTCTAAAAAAACCACTCATCAGGGCAAGAATCAGCTTTGATTTGAGGTCTTGGGCTTACTGAACTTTCTTGTCTTCTGGATATTCTCGGAATACGGTTGGGATTGTCAAATACTGAGGGAGGGTTTGGATCAGGGTTGGCCCTAGTATAATGAGTTCTCCTTGAAGCCAGATTTCAAGCTTTTTCTAATTATTTCTTTTTTATGAAATTTTATAAATAACTTCTAAGAAACCATTTAAGAGGCTTGAAATAAAAATTTGAAATTTCTCAAAGGTTTATTAAGACTGAGGGTTTGAGATCCCAAGTGGAGTCGCCACTATGGTATCACTCAGAAGTCTTCCCTAGAAGTTATAAAAAGAAGGAATAATCCGAGGTAACCACAAACCTAATCTTTTAGACTCAATTTCTAGCCAACCTAAGTCCAGAGAGGGCTCTCTCTTTATAATTTAACTTTGCTTTGGGTGGGATTTTAGGCTAGTTCTTAGTGCTCATGAGGTTTTGAATTTGGTTGGGTGGTGGAATTCTGGAAACAGATGGATAGAACAAGGCCTTCAAGCCATTGGGCTATGGAGTCAATCAAAATATGGCCTAACTAGATCAGATCAATCACTAAAGGAAGAGTTCACAAGGCAAGCTAGCAAAGCAAAAGGCAAATCTACAAGTTCAAATGGATGAGGTAGTCCTAACCAAGGTGAAAGGGCAATTAAGAATCCTTAGACTAGGATCAAGATGAAGAGAAAGAGGAGATCAGTAGCAAAGGGCAACTAAGAATCCTTTACTATGGACCTAGGGGGGAAACTACGAAAGTAAGGGAGCAATTAAGAATTCTCAGACTAAGATAGTTTAGCAGAAAACATTGAGAAAGTAAATAGTTAAGACAGAGAGCATTAAAGCTAGTTCTGAAATATCATTCCTAGTTTACCATTCATATTTCATAGAGACACATGATTATTTATAAACATGAAGAGAAACAATAATAAACATGAGAGAAAATACTTATTTGACTTTCGCTTTACCCAAGAATCATGTGAAATGTCTGAGCTTTCTTTCATAATCCAGTAAGCCAAATCTAGTCTTGATACAATAGCACTTTAACTTGAGTGGAAAATGTATATAGAAATGTCTTTGAATCCACCCTAACTACTTCAAAATGTGAAGTACTTATACACAAAATATTACAAAATATTTAATAACAGTTTGAGAATTAATCTAGGAAATCAAAAATATCTTCAATCATGAAGATAGGGATAGATGGAAAATTGCATCATGCTGTCCCTTTTATTGTGATTGTGCTGGCTGTTTGTAGTTCGAATTTGCTCTTTAAGTTGACTGATATTTGTGTGTTGGAATCACTTTTTGTCTTCAATTTACTGATACTCTTTACCTACTACTCTTTGACCTTGTTCACCTGTTTCACCTGGTTGCCATGTAGATTTATTATGGTAACTTATAGTAAAGTTGTCATATTTACCCACCCTTCATCTTCAGGTACTTTTGCCTTGATCATCTTTCTGTATATCTCATTTGCTTCAATGTATTTGGCAAAATTTTGCTTATTGACAAACAGATGCTTTACCTCATGCTCTAGGAAGAACATATTTTCCAGATTATCATACAATACCTTTCCTGTGGGAAATGCTTTAACTCCTGAAGTGCTTGCTTGGTCTTTGGCCAACTTGTTTAATCTATCAACGTAGTCTTGTTGGGTCATAATTTTGTCATGGATGACCATAGGACTGGGAAGGCCTTTTTCCCTCAAAATTCCAAACTTTGTCATGAATCTGTCAATATCAGCTTGCATGCCTCGGCATCGTTTCTCTAAATTGAGCATAAGGTTCCTTTTAGTAAGAACCTTTTTTATTTCTATGATGGTTTCAGTTTTGTCCTTTATACCAAGTTCATCTAATTGATACCTGTTCTTGTTTTTCAAGAAATTAATGAGTTGGTTGGCTTCCTTAGGCTAGTCTCCCAGGTCTTCTTTTGTCTTTTGAATTGCTTCGGTGACCACTTTCACCAGTTCAGTTTGCTAAAAAATTACTTGAATTGATGGCCAAACATCATTGACAGAGTCAATGATGTTGGCCCAGAGCATCTCCTTTATTTTTCATATTGGCTTTTGCAATGTTAAGTCTTTTTCAAGGAATTTTATCCTCTCACCCATCCTTAGGTTTTTTTGTGCTTCTTATTTTTGTTGTATTTATGCAATCTTACAGTCAGTTTCTAAGCTTGACACTTTTTCTTTAAGCCTTTTAAGCTCTGTAGCTTGGATGGTCATTTCTTCCATGGTTTTCACTAATTCTGTTGTCTTTTCAGTTGATGTACCTGCACTTGTGGACTCGGCTGTGATTGGCATGGTTGTAACAAGTGGAGCTATTGGTGCTAAGGAAGCTGCTAATGTTGAGGGAACTGCAGTAGAGACTGTGGGAATAATAGTCTGTGGAGTGGTGGCTAACTCATTCTATTTAGACTGAATCAAATTGTCTAGCTCTTTCTCTGTTTCTTTTAGTTGATCATTTAGCTTAAGGACCAAGTCCATAAGCTCCTCTTGTTCCTTCTGAGTTTCTATCACTTCTGCTATTTGTGGATGATGCAGATGTGGAATTTTGAGATGTTTTTTCAAGGCAGCTATGTCATCATTCTTCTTTTTAATTAGCCTTTCTACAGCCTTTACATCTTTGGGATCATGTCCCAACTCTATGATTAAGTGCTCCAAGGACTTGATCCTGGTATGCTTAGCCTATGAGGAGGCCTTCTCTAGTTGGAATTGTGCTAATATATTATTCAACGAGTTTTGTAACTGGTGTGCTGCAATGGCCTTGTTAGTCAACATGGAATACACCATCTCTCCTATTTGTTTACGTAATTCTATCTGGTCAAGAGGATGTATATCCTTTGCCAACACTTCAAAATCTGTCTTCAGGTAGTCAGCTATTGACCTGGGCTGCTGAGTGGTGGGATTCAGGAAAGTCATCTACATTTTACCTTCTTTCACATCAAAGACTGACATAAGCTTTGTTGGATTGGTAGGAGCCATTTTGAGGTACTGTGCATAGCTTTGAGCCTTTAGCCTTTCATTTCTAGCCTTTATTTCTTTGTATTTTTCTCTGATGTCCTGGTCTTGCCTAGCTGGAGCTCTAAATGAGGATACTTCCACACTTTGTTGTCTTTCCAACACTTGAGTGGGTGTTATGGAAGGTTCTTGTGTTCCTCCATAGGGAGTAGCATGCCTGCTCTCTGCTCTTTCTATACCTATGGTTCCAGCTGTTTCTTCTGTGAATTATTACTCTGAGAAAGGATTTAACCTTTGCCTCTTGACATAAGTCTGTGAAATTGGTCTACCAGAAGGAGCAGCCTCCTCCCTCTCTCTTTTTGGGTTCTTCTCCTCGTTTAGAGGAGTTTGCACGATAGGGGGAATACTCATATTGTGCTCTGACTATCTTGTTTGAGTCAGTTCTTTTGATAAATCTGGTTGTTCTGAATCTTCTTGTACCTGAGAGCCTTCTTCTACTTTTTTCTCACCATGTTCCTGTGTTTCCCTTTGGGCTTGAGATTCTCCTGGTACTTGTATGAAAGAATCTTCATCAAGTCTCCTCTTTATATCAAATAATGTATTTTCAACAACAACCTTTGTGCTATCTCTGTCTACCAGAGTGTTTTCCACCCATTCCAATTGATTTGCATATTGTTCTATCTCAGGAATTCTGTGGTGGATGTAGAGAGACAATTTGTTTTTCTGTCTTCTATTGCAGATGAAATCAAAGGGGTCATATATCCATATGAAGATTTGTTTTAGTTTGAGCCTTTGAAGGATTTCTTCTACTTCTCTTCAAGCTTCTCTACTATTGCATAAAAAGGGGCCTAGCTGGTCTTTTATTCTGAGTTGAGCTTTCTTCTTGGCCTTTACAAAATGTACCTCATCTAAGTTGATTATCTGCCTATAGTACTCCAGAGAAAATAACCTCATTGGGAGGTATCTTGGTAATTTGTATGGTGCTAACTCACAGCCATAGATTCTGATTTCAGTGTGATTTTGGTACAAGTACCAATATTCCACTTTGTGTTGTTTAGATAGCTGTAGGACCCTCCTGATGTCTGAATTGATCCTTGGAGGAGGACATCCTAGCAGCATAGTCGCTACAGGATGCACAAAAAGGTCTGTGAAGTCTGTGTATGTATATGGAGATTCATATTGGTGGATCAAAGAGGTCCAGAAGACTACTGATCTAGGGTTGCCTCTGGTATCAAGCTTTTGAAGAGTGAATGGGAATTTATCAGCTTGATAATATAGCAAAAGGTGGTACAAAACTGAGGAGTACTTAAATACTCTTTCATTTCTCATTCTCAAGAATTGATCATGCATTTTATCTGCTATGAATTTAGCATAATCAAACATGATGGCAGGGGGCTGTCCAGGAGTGAAAATAGACATGAAGGCTAGAATGATCTCATCAACATACTCACTGGTTGTATAGCCCAAGACACTAGAGATCATTGACACAATGTCTTGGCCAAGTTTAGAAAATATGGTCCACATGTATGGGGGAGGATCCTTTGGAATATGTTTCTCTTCCACAATAAAGGTCTGGAATATTTCAGCAAGTCTGGCAAGGGTAATCCTGGGGAATTTGTCTAGAAAGTCTCCAATAGAAATGGGGGTTAGATTTTGTCCTAGTTGCAACTGTAGCATTTCATTGTTGGATTCAGTAGTGATGGGGAAAAGTATAGTATGGTCAGGGGACATCACTGCTCTTAGGCTGGGACTGTAGTTTGCATGGCAATAGTGAACAATTTCAGGAAAGATATGGACTCGAGGGAATTGGTATTTGGGCAAATTAGACTCCCAAAGACCTATTTTGTCTGCGTGGTTTAAGTATTGGTCTCTGTACCTGCGGTATAATTTCAGTGAGGATTCATGGACAGAGGTGTCTTTGTTTTGGAAATCTTTGTCCGCCAAAGGGAGATTATCTAAATCTAGGTGGGGAGTGGTAATTAGTCGGACATCCATTGCAGCTGGGGCGGCCATTCTTAGTTATTGTGGATTTAAGAATGCGGAAAAAGGGTTTTCAGTCAAATTGGGGGCGAACTGGTTCAATTCAGAGCAGTTTGGGGTCACTGGGAAATTCTTTCACTTAATTACTTAATAATTCAAGCAATTGAGTAGCAGGTTTTAGGAATGAGACAGGGTTTCTTGGTGATTTTGGGTAAATACCTGGAATTTTGGCCTTGAATGGGCGATGGGTGACTATGCATGGTTGCAGGAGGCGTACGTGACTGAAGGGTAGACTGGAAGTTCAACAACTTCTGCAGGTTGGCGGTTGGACATGGGTTGGCAGTTGTACGTAGTCTGTCGCTTGCATGGAGGTTTGAGCATCTTTTTCACGATAAAACCAAAATAATAAGTTTTTTAGTTTTATTTGCAAAGTCAACCGATTTGGCAGGCACATGGGGAAAAAGGTACGTTTGGATTTTAGCAGGAGATGTGACCTTTTGTCGTTTAGCGGGAGGCGGTAAGCGGGTTGATCGCACCGCTTTTGGGGCTGGAGTGGTTTCGGGGGGAGGCCACCCAATGCCATTGATAGGGCGCCATGTAGCATCAGGGCCCAAAAGAAAACTGCCCATATCAGGCGGGTAAAGGTCGGGTTTCGGAGGCTGCCCGATATGATCGTCCGCCATTGGATTAACGCGAGCCGATCGTATGGTGATCGGGGTGGGGTTTTTGCATGAAGGTTAGTGGAGGGGCCCGGCGAAGGTTTAATAGGGATGAGATTTAATTAATCAACGGATTATGGTGGATTAAGGGCGTCGAGGGTGATTTCATTGGCGGAGGTCGATTATTAATTAACCGCAGATCGGTTAATTAATTCTTTTCTCGGGGTAGGGTCTATTATAAAGTTTGTGTTTCAAACTTTTGGGGAGGTGTATTAATATAAGGGTTTTGTTATGTAACTATATACGGGAAGGGTTTTATTTCTTTTTGGGAATTAATGCATATAAGTTTGTCGTGGCGGAAAAAGTCGTTTGTGCGGGCACAACTGACCTCCCTAGGAGTCTAAACTCTCTAGCGACAAACAAGACAAAATGGAGTGATCTTTCTCTAAATATACCTTTTAAAACATGAGAACTACAAGTGTTTAGGCTTACCTTATTCCAAAACGCTGTTGTTGTAGTCCGTCCTTGCCGATCCGGATGAGCTCCTCCTTCACATCAATTCCTGCAACCACAAACAATCAAACAATTACCGAGCACTTGCATTTCATATAATAAAACATATATTCAACATGCAGACCAAGGAACACATGAAATAACTCATTAACACAAGCTATTGAGAAAAATAAACCAGTTTGTATTAATAACGAAACAAAGAAACTCTTACAACCTGGCCTTGGTGTTGTGCAAGTTCCTCCCAGGGTCCATCAAGGGTTTTCCTCTACTTTGACAAAGCTCACCCACTTCCAAGTAGAATCAAGCAAAGACAATCTCTCCTCACAAGGTTCTAAATGGGAGTCCTAATTCCTGCAGCATTTACCCAAAGAAAATGTATAGCTTCAACCTCCCCTCCTTCTGGCTCAATGCCTTTATTTATAGTGCTGTAAAGAGGTTATTCAGGTCCACCATCAATGGGATAATCCCCCTCTTTGGGTGGGATAGCTCCCTTATTGATGGGATAAGTTCCCCCTTAATAGAGATACATGAACCAACTGGAGGCGCATCCAAATCATCAAACCGACCTCTAGAAAGTTCTAGAAGTAACCACAAGTAACTTTTTTAAGATGAAACTCGCGCATTTTGCCTTTTACAGAAGGACGCACCTGTCCTTTAACTTACAGAGCGTCCAAAGACGCAGACTTTGTGAACATGGTCAGCGTCCCCACAGGTAAGGCTAGAGAGAACCTGCGACCCCAGAGATAAACATATTTTTTACAAGACTTTCTCTCTTCTTTGAGTTTGAGATGGATAACAGAGGTATAAGACTTGCCTAAGAGGGTAGCATGACTGTTGATTTGAGCCATACTAACTGTAAGTAGTCATGGTGACATTTTTTAGTGTAACAGATTGCCCCCTAAAGTGCGAAGCCTGGAATAGATTTAGGGTTTTGTAATTCTAGGAAGGGTGAAGCGCTTTATCATTTCAAGGATTGTCTCGTGGATGGCCTGGTTGGAACCTGCAATTTTCAACACAAAATACATGGATAAGATTATATCATTACTGAGGTAGGCATTCCCATACTCAGATTCAAAACTTTAACTAATGGACTAACTATTCTGATACAGGAATGATCTTGCAGTACATCATTTTATAGACTTTTGTAGACACAGTATGGATGCAGCCATCTGTTTATGATTAGTCTACATAGACAATGAATACAAAACTCCTCGCAGCCTGGATAGTAGAAACTAGATCCAGGGTCTTCACTTCTACTTCCCGAATTGGTACGATTCTAGCCATGTGATTAAATGATTTGATGTCGAACATGTTAGAAACCACTTGATTACCAGTCGATGATGTAAACTGTTAACAAGCGTGAGAGAGACCACCAGTAATGTCAATGGTTCTCAAAGTACCAAGCACAACCCGTGAAATGTGAATAGATGTTTTGATGTCGAACACTTCACGGAATCCTTTGATCGAAAGTCAATGATGTAAACTGACGTCAAAGGCGAGAAACCTGCCATTGATGCATGCAGACTTCAAGGTACTGTCGATTCCTAAGTCATCTTTCTAGATAATGTGTCGATGTCGATAGAAAGCGACCCGTTGCAGGCAAGCCCGCAACACGAAATCATTGTTCAAGTTGAAGAAATGTTGCTGTAAGGACTGACTCAGGGATGGTCAAATGGATGACAAGTATTTTGCAGATGAAAGTTTTTGCTTGCAGACCTCTTGAACACATAACGACACGACAGATGGCTTGGTGACGAATAACTCAAAGTTAATCCCCGAAACCCGGTTAAAGACTTTCAAAGTGGTTTGATCAACTGTGAGGTAAAATATTTCCCAACCCAGGTGAATGAACAGTGTCGTGTTCAAGAGCGGTGATAAAGTTTCTTTCGAGACAAAAGGTAACAAACAGGTTCATTCTTCTCTCTTTTCCCCCACCATTTCTGGCAAGTACCTCTTTATTTTTAACAAGCTTGAGGAGGATAACATATGCTTGATTATAAGCTCATCCTTCGGACGAGTCCAACCTAGTTTAAATTCGAACCCTAGGAAGGAGTGGTTCGTTCCTGTTTGTAATTGAACAGGTCCTTTACTGTAAAAGTTTAACGAGTCCAGTATAGGAGAAACTCGGCGTTTTTCAATTTTAGAGAGTCTGAAAAAACTAAAGGAGACTCCACATTGAACTTTTTCGTATATTTGTGTCCCTCAAGCCCGAAAAAGTATAAAATAATACCTGGGGGAACCGCTTGATCTTGCGACCAAGGAGTACTTTCATAATAGTGTCGTCGACCTGAAAAGTAAAAAGCGATCAAGGACACGTCGTTTTATTTCCTTATCGAGTTTGAAACGACAAAAACCCGGCAATCTTTTCCTGATTTTACGGTCAGAAAAGAGCTAAAAGGGGACCGTCTTTTAATTCCGTTTTAACGAGTGTAAAAGAAACGCTCGGCGATCTTTTCATTTTTTAGGAGTCAGAAAAGGGCTTAAAAGATGACTCTGATATTTTTGTTTGTGAAAAATTACAATTTCCCTCGAAATCCCTTTGTCCTGCACAAAAGCAACACATTACTCATACCTGTTTAAAATAGGCAAAAATACATCGAAAAACATCTTTTCATGGTAAAAAATGAACTAATTCATCCAAAAAACCTATAAAAAGACCTTTTACCATATCATTTTTACCGTTTGACTTTGGAGGTTGAAAAAGGAGCTTTTGACAAGAAACTTCCCGTGGTCGCTGCGGAAAATCTGACCGTCGGAAACGAACGCCGTCTCATCCAGGTATTTTACACATCCTACTCTGCATTTCTATCCGTTTAGAATTAATTTTTAGGTCTTAGTTTCATTTTTTGGGGGGGTTTTTGTTTTGGAATGCGCCTCTCGGCGGACGCGGGTGCCCTTCGGGTGACCCGCGTCCCCCGACTTTTTCTCATACGCGAAAATGGTTGGAAGACGCGGCCCGCCTTCAGGCCAGCCGCGTCCGGGCGCCTTGTGCTACAAATCCGGGGTGCGTCTTCCGAGAAGTGCGCATTTCAAAACCCCAACTCCCTCAAAAAACCACCAAAAATTCCCAAATCAATTTCTAATTGCTATTTTTGATATGCAGGGTATTAACCATGTTAGACTGGAGAGAAAGAGAGCATGTAGAGGAAGATGAAGCTGCAATAAATCACCAACCTTCTCTGGATGCCCTAAGAGCATGCGGTTTATACAAATATTGGACCATACCGGGCATGAGGGGCCAGGTAAGATTCTTGGAATGGCTGGTTGAGCGATGGAACGTTCAAGAACAATGCTTTTACATAGGAGGGCACCAGCTCGAGATAGAGCCCTCGGATGTATACTTTCTCACTGGCTTGCCGAACAGAGGTGAGCAACTCAGTCTTGCGGGGACTAGGCCGGGTGGCCAATCCCTTGATAGTCTCCGCGAGGATTGGTGCACACGTGGGGCTCACCATTCAAAAGGCATAGAGATAAAACACATCACTCTACCGGAACTCAAAGTCATAGCGTTCACGGTAACCAGAATTTGCGGCGCGGCCGCTTTACACATTGCTTCCGGATCCCAAATGCGGATGGCAATTGACTGTTACCAAGGCACCATTTTCAACTGGTGTGAAGCTGTGTCGGCTCATATGAAGAGCCAACTGACCAAGGCAAAGAACGGACGACTAAAGACTTTTGGATATGGGCCTATAGTCGTGAGCTTTGCCTTGGAGAGAGTTCCAATGCTGATCCCTCAGCAACTCACTGTTGATATCTTGGGTCCTCGGCAGCCAAAGCTGATACGATGGGTTGCGGTGATGGCCCGGCATCCTGACGAGGGTGCGACAGTGGTTCGATTCTCAGATAGTTACTTTCACTGGTTAGAGGACCAGGTTTTTTCGATACAGGACTTTCCGTATGCCGGAGTGGATTTTAGAGGTGATCCGGACATGGTTCTTCCACCGGGAGAACAATGGGATGACAGAGGTACTTTATTTTTCACAAGTTTTCTAATTATGTATTTTTTTATTTTTCATATATATCGTCTCAAACTAACAGTAAAAATTTTCAAAATGCAGATGTTGGTCCACAGCGTCCAGCCAACCTCCGGCCTTTTGATAGACTACATCCAGCTGCACCGGTACCGGCCCCACAGGACGCGGCTGCAGACGTACTAGCTGAGTTGGAGCATGATCTAGAGCGTCTCACGGCAGATATACCTGAGACTACTATGGACGACATTCCTATCAGGCTTCAGCGCTATGTAGTCGCGGTCCCTGGACCACTTAGGAGATTTTTGCGCAAGGTAGCCCGTGCAGTGGTGTCATACAGAGAGCACCACCAGTGATTGACTAGTCACTTTTGTAGTCACATGTGACATTTTGACTTTTTGTACTATCATTTTGCCGATCATAAGGTGTTTTGCAACCTATGATCGAAGACGATGTATATATTTTTTGACACACTTCTATCTATATATATCACTATTACCGGCTTATCTTGTTTAACATATGTGATGAAATGTTTTTAAATTTACTTGCATGATTATCGTAAATGTCTGTCCAACATTCGAGAAGCAATTGCATCTGCTAATGTATTCAAAGACCTTGGAATATGTTGATATTCAATGTAATCAAATTCACGTTCCAAGAGACGCACTCTCAAAAACAACCTTAATAACACAGGATTTCTAATGGCATAAACTCTATTAAGCTGTAATACAACAAGTTCAGAATCTAACCTCACTATCAAACGTCGAATTCCAAATGAAATAGATTCGGATAATAATTCAACCACTGCACTGTATTCTGCAATGTTATTCGTTGTTTGACCGAGGCTTACCCCATGCATAGAAACTAACTCGTCAGAGGGCGAATAGATAACCCAAGCTGCGGAAGAGATATTCCGTGTACTACGACAAGCACCATCAGCAAATCCAATGTATGTTTGGAGAGGCGTCGACATCTGCAATATCAAGAGTAAAACCAAGATAAGCCAGAATAACGACGAAAAAACACACTCTCTAAGCTAAGCACACTGACTAAACTAACAAATACGCTAGCTAGAAAGAAAATCTAACCTATCTAAAAAATTCTCCATCCACCATTTGAAGCATAATACCTCTTTAGGTAAAGTCCATTTCTGGGTTTACCCAAAGAGTCCCCATCAAAGTCAACTAGCTCATAAGCCCCTTTTGCTAGCTTTCGCTTTACAATGTAGGGCCCATGCCACATGGGAACGAATTTTCCAGCACCTAGCTTATCGTTAGCTTGATCATATAATAGTACTAGGTCTCCTTCCGAAAAACTTCGAGGGGTTACATTTCTATCATACTGAGCTTTCATTCGTTTCGCGTGAGTCTCGATTGCCAATGTAGCGTCACGTCGAGTCTCATCTAATTTAGCCAAGTATAATAAACGTTTCTCCTCTTCGGAAGTAGCTGGAAGTAATTCGACAGCCATTTGAAGTGATGGGATTTCGCATTCAATGGGTAACACAGCTTCCAAGCCATAAACTAGCTGGAAAGGAGTGAACCCTGTTGAATTTTTCACTGAGGTTCGGTATGCCCATAGCGCTGAAAATAACATGTTGTGCCAATTCGACCGATGAACACCAATGGTTCGTCGGATCATGATAACTAGAACTTTGTTGATAGACTCAACCAAACCGTTGGCTTGCGGATAATAAGGAGTAGAGCTATCGTGGCGCAAACCAAGCTGGCTTGTAAGCTCAGTCATCATGACATTTCGAAAATGGCTCCCATGGTCAGTAATGATTGCTTGTGGGACACCAAACCTAGTTATGATATGATTGAATACGAAAACTGCAGCTGTTTTGCCGCTTGCGTCGAATGTAGGCATCGCCTCGGCCCACTTAGTAAAATAATCAACCGCAAGGATGATATACGCATGCCCCCCGGCCGAGTGAGGGTTACAAGTAATAAAGTCGATACCCCATTTGGCGAATGGACCAACGGCAATTATAGGGTGGAGAGGAGCAGGTGGAGCGCGCATCTTGCGATCAAACACTTGACAGTTGTGGCACTTCCTGACTGCAATGATACAATCTTTAAACATAGACGGCCAGAAATAGCCAGCGCGCAACACCTTCTGAGCTGTGGCATACCCAGACATATGACCGCCACATGCTCCAGAGTGACAATCATTCAAAACTCTCTCAGCCTCTTCGTGAGTTAAACAACGTCGAAAAACTAAGTCTGCCCCCCGGCGATAAAGTGTATCTCCAATAATTCTGTATGGCTGGGATTGAAACCGAATTTTTCGACGTTCCGCTTTGGAAGCTTCAGGCCGAAAGGTTTGGGTTTGGAGATAGATGATTATATCCCCGTACCACGGATCTACAGTACTGATAAGAAACAAAGATTCGTCCGCAATGGACTCCTCTGCCACAGTCTCTGTGTCAGCACTCGGGAAATCACACATCAATTCCGCAAAAACTAAGGATTTCTTAGACTTGGACTTCTCGAACTCCAAGTCGAACTCTTGCAGGATAACAATCCATTTAGAGTACTTGCCCCCTAGCAGTTGTTTTGTCAAAATATAAATCATAGGGTTGCAATCCGAAATAACTGTAGTTTTGCGGAGAAGAATGTAGTGACGAAAACGCTGGACAGCTTGAACGGCTGCCAGGGCCAATTTCTCCACATGCGAATATTTTAGCTCAGTTGGATTCAAGGTCCTACTAAGATAATATATCACATGCTCCGCTCCGAATTCATCTTCTTGAACTAACACCATTCCAATGGTGGAATGCGAAGCTGCGAGGTATAAGAAGTAGTCCTGGTTGTAGTTGGGAGGATGCAATAACGGTGCATGGGTCAACGCGTGTTTAAGTGCATCAAAAGATTGTTGGGCAATCTCGTCCCAAAAGAATTGTGCGTTCTGTTTCAACAACCGTGTAAAACCTTTAGTGACCTCGGCGTAGTTTGGGATGAATCGGCGTAAAAAGTTCGCTTTCCCTTGCAAACTTTGGAGTTGGCGCAAACTCGAAGGAGGAGGCAATTTGATGATAGCCTCGACTTTCGAGGGATCGACGCGAATGCCGGCTTTTGAAACAACAAATCCCAGCAATCGACCTGTTTCTATACAGAAAACACACTTGTGGGGATTCAACCGAATTCGATAATGCCTACACCTCATAAAGATTGCTCGTAGGTGGACAAGGTGATCAGCTCGATGTAAAGAATGAGCAGGCAAATCATCGAGATAGGGTTGCACAATGTGCTTGATGTCATGAAATGCATAAGACATCGCCCGTTGAAAAGTGGCCCCGGCATTCTTAAGCCCAAAAGGTAATTTGCAATAAGCAAATGTCCCCCATGGACAAATGAATGCCGTTTTTGGTTGATCGGCAGGTAGAATATTGATTTGATTATAGCCCGAAAAACCATCCATGAAGGAAAACATTTCACTTCCGGCACAATCATCAATAATTTGATCGATATAAGGCGTAGGATAGTTGTCTTTTGGACAAGCTCGATTTATATCCCTATAGTCGATACAGATTCTTATTGTTCCTTGTTTCTTGTTGACCGGAACAATATTCGATACCCAATCCGTTAACGGGATCGGATAAATGAAACCTGCTTTCAACAGCTTTTCGACTTCTGCTTTAATCGCAGCCGCTTTTCGAGGGTGAATCTGACGCAACCGTTGCCGGACGGGTTTAGCATCCGGGTAGGTCTTTATTTCATGAACAACAATGGCAGGATCGATTCCCGGCATTTCCTCGTAAGACCAGGCAAACACATCGCGGAATTCTTGGAATAGGGCCTTGTAAATTTGGATTTCTTCTTCAGTACATGCGGCACCTATATGAATGTTCTCCTCAATTCCGGGCTTCACTGAAATATCAATGGGAATAGTACGAGAAATATTCCCTAAATTCAGCTCTGAATCAGAATGTTTCGTTGGATCCTGAGCGTCTTTGACATATTCAGCGGTAAAGATAGATGAAAAATCATTTTCAAATGCATCATCCTTAGGTAAAAACGAAGATCTGTGATGGAGATCCTCCCATGGTAGATCATCTACACTTAGGATTTCGCGAAGTTGTTCGTCAGATGACACGACTTCGGGAAACGTTATCCGTTCTAAGGGTGATGTGAAAAGTGACTCTTCACTGACCACATTCATTTGGTCGACTTCGGTTGAATGAAAGTCAGTAAAAGACATGAGAGCTTCATAAGCAATTTCATATGGACTCAAAGGCATAACATCACCGAGTGAGTCTATCTCAGAGTCAGATGGGATGAACCAAGGATCATCATAAATAATGTTTTCTGATGTAATCATATGAATGGTTGCAAATGAAGGATCTGCGTTGAGTGGAGGGAGAGGAAAAGTTCCCAGTAAACCGGAATCCTTAACTAAACCTACACCAACGTCCCTATAAGGGATTGTCGTTTTACCAACATGCTGGATACTCTCTGAAGAGGCTGGGTCGGATGAAAAGTATGTCAGCTGATCAATAGTCACGATCTTACCGTTATGTGGAAACTTAATTACTCTGAAGACCGATGAAACGACCGCTGTCATAGCATATGACCAACTTCGACCCAAAAGAAGGTTGTAGTCTAGAGGGGCATCAACCACTTCCACATCCAGACTAACGGTTTTACCTTCAACCCCTATAGGCAATTCTTGTAGAATACCAAACGGACGGAACCCACGGCCATCAAAGGCCTTAAGGATGGTGGGGGATTGGTTCAACGAAGGAGAACCAAGCGATCTCCAACATTGAATCGACATAATACACGTAGAAGCTCCCTCATCAATCACAGTCCGATGAATAGGCCTGTTTTTGACTATCACTGGAATTTGGAAAGCCATTTGATGGGGGAGACGTGGTGTACTATTTTCTAGATCAAAGATCATTAGGTTCGGGTCCTGAACATCGACAGCTCCGATAGCCGACAAAAGCAATTTTCGTTGTGCTGGGCATGATTGCAGCACTTCGAACGCCGACATTGCTGAGGGTGAAACAGCTAAGTCCTCAACAATGTTGTAATTCTGGGCTGCTCTCGCATGTGGATTGAAAGCAGACCTTCGAAGTACACCCTTGGCGGGCGGCTTAATCACTAAGTCTGGGTTAGGTTTTTCGATCTGTAGTGGATCGGAACCAGGAGCTGAGGTTGATGGGTTAGAGTGAGAAGATTCTGCTTCTTTGCCATCAACAGGAGCCTTACTACCATAATCTTGCGATCGAGTCGCAATCCTCACATGAGACATCATCAAAATGGGTTCTTCACTGGCATTCGAAGAAGAACCTATCATCTTATTCTCCTGCTCTGGAAATGGATTCTTTAACACAGCAGGAGTGGGAGAACCTTTGACTATTTTTACAACCTCGGCCCGATGAGGGCAATCTCTCGTAAAATGATCCTCTTCACAAATAAGACAAGGATATCGAGGTTTGCGTTTTTCGTCATTGGTTTCCGACTTTTCTGTTTTCTCCTTTGGAGCCTTGTCTGCTTTAGCCTTCTTCTTTCCTTTCTTCTTTCCACCGTTTTTTGATTTGGCCGTAGATGACTCTACAGCGTGAATGTCGGCGGTAAGTTCAGGAGGAGAAGACTCTCCTGTCGGAGAATCAGGCAAAGTGATAATTGGAGTATTGGAGGCCTTGGAAGACTTCTTCTTACTCTTCGTAGTCACGATACCAATCATACCATCAGCGGCATGAGATCCCGAAGGAGCAGCAGCGATTTGATTCGACTTTGGAAGATCCGGAATCTTCTCGTGTAACGTACCCGACTGAGTGTAAACTAAGTCAAGGTATTGTGCCTGAGCAATGACTTGCTCCTCAGTAACTACTCCGGCCTTAGCTACATCTTCAGTAATCTTCGGTAATAATGATTTGACAAACCATTCAGCTAAGATTTGGTCCGGGATAAAAACTTTCACTAATCGCCTTCGACGTCTCCACTCATGAATGTGATCAGAAATATACGTGGACGTCGATTGTTTTAGTGAAGTTAATAACTCCGTGCCGTTATCGTATCTGACCGGCAACTGAAAGTGAGTTAAGAACGAGGTAGCTAACTGGCTAAAGTTGTAAAAAGAGGCCCGTGGTAACTCAATGTACCACTTGGCCGCGAGACCAATGAGTGTACGCTGGAAAAGACGTAAGCGGATGGAATCATCTGAGATGGAATTCGAAGCACACCAGAGGTGGTAAGTCATCACATGATTGGACGGATCCTCTCCAGACTTACCTTCGAACTTGGGTATATCACTGGGCAACTTATTTGGCATTGGCGGCCAGAACGGAAGATATTGAATTGGATCGTTCGTTAGGCGCGTCAAGTCTGGTAAATCTAAAGTTGCGATAAACGGTAACTGCCGGTTAGGATCTCTAAAACTCTGGGTCACAATACCAGCCCCAGGAGGAGGATATCCAGGATAACTAGGAACAGGAGTCGCATTTGGGATATTATATCCTCCTGGAAAACCAGGATTAACCGGACCGTACTGGGGTTGTTGAGGTTGTTGATAAGTGTACCCAGGATACGGTTGATACTGGTAAACCGGTTGTTGGACAGCTTGCCCAGGTTGGTACTGTCCCTGGTACGGAGGTTGAACAAATTGAGGTTGAGTAGTAACAACCGTACTTATACCAGGCTGACCTATAGGCATCTGGACCGTGGTTTGAATCGTAGATCCAGACAACGGTAAAGATGTCTGAGGTGCGGTAACAGGGACAGTAGAAACTGGAGCCGTCGATACTCCAGAAGTAAGTATGGTAGATGTAGCGGTAGTTGCAGCAGCCGTTTGGGATGGAGTGCTAGGTGCAATTGGCGGCTGAGTAACTATCGAAGTTACAGAAGTTTGAACATTGGGCTGGACAGGTTGCGGTTGCTGGGTTGAACCAGAAACTACGGGTTGTCCAGCTTGAGGAAGCATCTGTACACTTGGCTGCAACACCTGTTGACCCTGTGAGGGATCCCACACTAACATTCCAGGGTACTGACCCGTAACAGGTTGAGGGTACTGAGATCCATAACCAGATTGAGGGTAGGATTGATAATTGTAAGGTGCAGTTCCCATACTTGGAACATATGACTGACCTTGAGGCGGTTGATAACCTTGACTCGAGTATTGACCTTGAGGTTGATAACCTTGAGGTAAATACTGATACTGGGGTTGACCTTGACCTTGAGGTTGGTACCCTTGAGGTTGATAACTTTGGGGTTGATACCCTTGAGGTTGCCATCCTTGAGGTTGCCATCCTTGAGGTTGATATTGATACTGAGGTTGACCCTGGGGTACATATTGAGGCTGGGGTTGACCTTGAGGTGCGTATTGCACCATAGGTGCATACTGACTTTGAGGTTGCCCCCAGACACGATTTGTGTACCTTGAGGTTGCCCCCCAGGCGTTAACTGCGGTTGCCCCCCAGGCGGTAATTGGCCACCTTGAGGTTGGGAAACGGGAACTGAACCTGACATCATGTAAATGTCTCCTACACCCAATGGTATATTACCACTGTTTCCAGCAAATAACCCATGATCAATGGGTTGAGGAGATGCCCCCGCAAAGGTACCAGAAAGTGACTGATACCCAGTGGGACAGAAGGACCGCCGTGTAAAAAAGATTCAGGACTTTGAGTAAACACGGACGACTGACCAGACATATTTACAGGAGTGTAAATACCTCTAGGTGGAAAAGGAGTACGAGGTGGAGAAAAACCTACTGAGTTGTCTAAATAATTGGTTAACGAAAGGTACCAAGTAGTACTTCTAGGAGGACTGTAAAAGATGGATTCACGCTCCCTTAGATCAATAGTAAGTTGACCTTCAAGGTTAGAGACACCTATATCCTCCTCTGGAGCAAGTTCTTCTATAGCAATCAAACCAGTAGGAAGATTTTCGGTGATAATTCTTTCTATTCTTGGTGAATCTGGAACACTAGAAGTTGGAGTAACAGGTTCAGATATTTCAGGTTCTTCGCCTGTTTCACTGGCAGATGAAAAACTACCAGCAAGCTCGGAAACTGTAACAGCTTCGGGATTATAACCTGTCTCTAAACTTTGGTAATCTGGATGGACTACCAAGGAAGATTCTCCTTCTTCAGGTGAACCTACTCTACTGTCACTAGGAGGAGTTACAAGGACCTTTAAACCTTCTAAATTACCCGGAATGTCTTCAGGAGATTCACCCCGCGATTTACGGAGTTTTCTTAACAAATCTATTCCGGTAACAATCTCAGGAGACTTGCCCCGAAGTCTACGGGACTGTCTCGGTAATTCCGCCACAATTAAAGATTTTTAACTACAACACACGAAAACAAAGTAAAAAAATTCAAATCAAACCACCTAAAGTCTTCTAAAGAAGCAAACAAATTTGAAGCACACGCCTAAATAATCTAGAGCGTCAAACCACACACAAACAGTAGTCTTCCGGACCAAAAGCGCTAGTTGGTGATGAAATCCAACCTCGCTGGATTCAGTACAGAAATGGCGGGTGGAACAGTTACCCCGGCAACCTGCTTAATGAATAGACCGGCACAAGTTCCTCCACTTTAACCGTCTCGAAGTGAAGTGAACCCCCCGGAAAATCCAAGTGAGTATAACCGACGTCTGCTCCAGGTACAGTGGGACCTTCCCTCCACCGTCACCTCGGTAGAACCCTAAAGATTATGGTCACTAAAGTTACCAATCACAACAATTACACCTGGGGGAACAGTCTAAACTCCGACAGCACGCAAGGGCAGAGTAACAAGCTCCAATCCCCTTACCGGCTCCTTGACAACAATCCAAGGTTTACCGATAAGTGACCCCTGGCTCCTCGACAATGGTTAATCCGAGGTTTACCGTTTGTAATACGTACTGTCTGGCGTCGTTCCCAACGAGGGGGGAATGATCCCCTCACTGGTTCGGACACGAGCTCGTGCTTCTCCTTTAAGAGGAGCTTTCCCAGAGTATAACTGAAACAATTGGATTTAATCTACTCAAGATAAACTATCTGTTTGGTTTTGTAGTCTTGGAGAGTTAAGTACTCACCTACTCCAAGACCCTAGCCTAAGCTATGTTGGTGTTTCAGAGCCCTAGAAAAATAAAAATTACTAGATTGATTTTAATTTAAGCGTTACTTTTAAGGTTGTTTCTTAAGTCAAAAGGTGATGGAAGTGAAACCAGTGGTGTGTTGACTCGACTCGAAACCACTACAAAATGCACCTAGGATGATTTACCCACTACTTTACTTTTTCGATGAATTGCTTAACTAAAAAGTTGAGAGAATGCAATTTTTATAAAAGCAACTTCTTAATTAAGGACAATCAAAGAAACAATTCGTTTGTCTTTTCCAAGCATAAAAACATGACCACTCTTTACTTGCACGAAAAAACTCTTTTTCTCTTTCAAAAACAAAAAGCTACTTGAAACAAGACTTCTAAAGAAGATGTTTTTGTATTTTCCTATTTAACGAAAAACATAAATCTATTTTAATAAAAATCAATTGCAAACTATGAAATCTATGAAAAATTCACTCAGAAACGAAACAAATCAAAAGGAAATTACCCTAATTAATCCTAATGAGGCAAAGCCAACAATGATTATTCTAAGGTGTTTTACTTGATCACAATCAAATCAAGGACTAGCTTATTGCAGAACCAAAAACTAGTCAAAACAAAACTCTAATCTTTTTGTTCTTTTGTAAAATGGAAATCAACACTTTATAAACAAGTAATTCGAAATTTGACCCAAAAGACAACTTAAATGGCAAGCTGCTCACACAAGGAGACTTTACGACAGGCCCGACTTCTAAGAAAGCTGACAAACCAGAGAGATCTAAGGTTGGAAAACTTTCTACCGTCAAAGTCACTACCGTCAAAGTCACTACAGGACCTATTGAAAAATCAAACCCTAGGCCTAAACTTCGTTGAAATCCACTAAAACACTCAAAGCTCACAAAACAAGTCTAGGTGAAAATTCTTGACAGGGTACTAAAGGATCTGGGTAGAAAACACTAAGAAAAAACAAAATCTAAAAGCAATTAAAGCAAAAATGGAATTTTCCTAAATTCTACAGGAAGACGCAGGCAACCCGTTATAACAGGCGCGGGCCCGCTCTGTGCAAACGGCAACAGCGCGTCCAAAGACGCACTGTGCAGAACTCAGAGGGTGCGTCTCTCTGGAAAAGTTAAGAAAAACCAAATCTAACTAAATCTAAAGCTAAGCCACCCAAATACTAATTCTCACAGTCAAAAACCAGAAAATAAAAATGATTTTCTCAGAGCAAAGTTCACACAAAGGAAAAGACTTTCTCATTAATGGATTCCCCAGCGGAGTCGCCAATTTGTCGTGGCAGAAAAAGTCGTTTGTGCGGGCACAACTGACCTCCCTAGGAGTCTAAACTCTCTAGCGACAAACAAGACAAAATGGAGTGATCTTTCTCTAAATATAACTTTTAAAACATGAAAACTACAAGTGTTTAGGCTTACCTTATTCCAAAACGCTGTTGTTGTAGTCCGTCCTTGCCGATCCGGATGAGCTCCTCCTTCACATCAATTCCTGCAACCACAAACAATCAAACAATTACCAAGCACTTGCATTTCATATAATAAAACATATATTCAACATGCAGACCAAGGAACACATGAAATAACTCATTAACACAAGCTATTGAGAAAAATAAACCAGTTTGTATTAATAACGAAACAAAGAAACTCTTACAACCTGGCCTTGGTGTTGTGCAAGTTCCTCCCAGGGTCCATCAAGGGTTTTCCTCTACTTTGACAAAGCTCACCCACTTCCAAGTAGAATCAAGCAAAGACAATCTCTCCTCACAAGGTTCTAAATGGGAGTCCTAATTCCTGCAGCATTTACCCAAAGAAAATGTATAGCTTCAACCTCCCCTCCTTCTGGCTCAATGCCTTTATTTATAGTGCTGTAAAGAGGTTATTCAGGTCCACCATCAATGGGATAATCCCCCTCTTTGGGTGGGATAGCTCCCTTATTGATGGGATAAGTTCCCCCTTAATAGAGATACATGAACCAACTGGAGGCGCATCCAAATCATCAAACCGACCTCTAGAAAGTTCTAGAAGTAACCACAAGTAACTTTTTTAAGATGAAACTCGCGCATTTTGCCTTTTACAGAAGGACGCACCTGTCCTTTAACTTACAGAGCGTCCAAAGACGCAGACTTTGTGAACATGGTCAGCGTCCCCGCAGGTAAGGCTAGAGAGAACCTGCGACCCCAGAGATAAACATATTTTTTACAAGACTTTCTCTCTTCTTTGAGTTTGAGATGGATAACAGAGGTATAAGACTTGCCTAAGAGGGTAGCATGACTGTTGATTTGAGCCATACTAACTGTAAGTAGTCATGGTGACATTTTTTAGTGTAACAAAGTTATAAATTAATGTGAAATGAAAGCGCTAAAGTGTAATGTTTCTCCTTTATTTGATCTTTGTAAACACATTATACTTAGGCTTGAAGTGTTTTTGGGTTTTTTGAGGAAAGGGGTCTTTTCCATGGGGGATTACTACTTCTTCTAGGATAACAAGGTTTATCCTTAGAGAAAGAGGTTTATTAGGGGAAAATAACTTTTCCTTAGGAAAATGATGTTTTTTCTTAGGAAAAGGGATTTTTTGGGGAATATGAGTGATTTGAATGGGGTGAATGTTCATGAGGGGAATTTTAGTACTTAGGACCTATAATTCATTAGGCCGAGGGTCCAATCCCTCTAGAAGTCAGAGAAATGCTATGAGCCCCTTTGACTTAAGATTTTAGGTACTTAAGATTTTTTATTGGAAATTAGTTAAGTGAAAGGTTTAATGAGGGAGGTTAATCAATTGGACCTTGTGAACTTGATACATGCCCAATTTTCATCCATACTTAGAACTTTGATGATGAAGGTGAATAATATGCCTTTATCTAATAATCATCACAATTCTGCAACCATTCTTCTACTTACCCACCTACTCATCCTACCACTTTTACTTCTCTTTATTAGGGTGCACTTAAGCTGGAAAACCCTTATCAAAACATTTTCTTTTCTTTTACAATAGTAATCTAACCTTATTACATCTAAGGGCTGATATTAAACAGTTGAGCTCCTTTTATTCACTCTACCTAATCTAATTATCTGCGAGGATTAAACAGTTTGGTCAGATTTTATTCTCTATCTATAAGCATAAAATTTAAAACATGTAATAGCCAAGTTTAAATATTTTGACTATTCATGGATTGTGGCAAAGATAACAAGCTGCACACAATATTTTATTCTACATCACAAGTAAATAGGAGTGGCATTTTGACTTGCACACTTTCATGGTCTTTTCTTTCCTTGGGGTTCATAGTTTTAATATTTTTTGAACTTTTTATTCTTTCTGTCCTTTGATTTTTCTTTTAGGACATACCCTCTTTACATTTTTTAATTTTTTTGAATATGGAAAACATTTGCAGAAAGCAAAGGTATGTACATATTACAGCTTTAATCTCAGCCATTAAAAAATTATGACTCCTATTGGTATAGGAACCTAACACACTGATGGAGTTTGAATATAACAACAGGTGTCAAGAATCTTTGAAGATGAGTCTGTTTGAGGTTCTTTATGGATGGAGTTGTAATAATCCTATCAGTTGGTGAGATCTGGTGAACATGTTATTGATTGGACCAAACATGTTGGTAGAGATGGAACAAGAAATGCAAGTAATTAAGAAGAATCTAAAGGTAGCACATGACATGAAGAAGATCTATGCAGATCAACACAACATGTTTAGCAAGTTTCAGGGTGGGGAACAAGTATACTTACACATCAACCATAAGAAGAGATCCTTGAGGCTTGGATCATGTGCCAAGTTGGCACCTTAGTATTGCAGGCCTTTCAAGATTCTTGAGAAGATTGGACCAATAGACTACCGATTCGCACTACCTCCAACAGTGAAAGTCCATGATGTTTTCCATGTCTCATTGCTTAAGAATTATGTGAAATATTTCAATCATGTAATTGAATTGTTTGTATTGCAGGTGGAGCTAGAAGGATAATTCCAGCAAGAACCTCAATGCATTTTGCAACGAAAGATGTTCATGCTCCATAACCGAGAAACCGAGCAAGTAAAGGTGTAGTGGAAGCACTTTCAGCCCGATGAAGCTACAAGGGATATGATTGATCAGATGTGAGCTATGTATCCTTCTCTATTCGCTAGTTGAGTAGATTTCCTTTGGTATATTTTTGATGTTGTGTATTGGTTATGTCTGTATATGCATATGTATGTAAATACCCCATCGAGCTGTGTTACAAAGCTCCAATAAGAAATATGGTGTTCATGATATGTTGATTATGTTTTCAGTAGATGGATATGATGTAAATGTTGCGTCAAGATATGTGATAAAGCTCGATGGGAAACATGCATTTGTTGGTTTATAAATGTCATTGAACATTGAAGACGGTGTTCCCCCAAGGGGGAGGGTTTTGTAACAACCCTAATTAAAAATGCATGTAATATAGTTACTATAGGAAAAATAAGACAAAAGTCATGGGACACGTATTCTAAGCTAACTGTTGGTCAAAAACATAGTGATGGGGATCACTTGGGATTAATAAATGGCTATGGAAATTGGAAAAGTAAAAGAGCCATTAATTGGCATTTTATTTATAAAAATAATGGAAAATAGGAGAAAATAAAGGTGAAAGGTCACATAATTGCATGTGAGGAAAATTGAATGAAAATTAAGGAAAAATGAAGAAAATAGAGGCCTCAATGATAAAAAGGCTTATGAGGATCAATTCACAACCTTTTATCAGTTTTAGCTTGGATCTCTCTTCTATCATCTCTCTCATACTCTTGCACACTTAGAATTTCTTGGAGCACTCTTGGAGGATTTTGGCATACTTTAGATTTGGAAAAAGAAAGCAAATTAAAAGCAGGAAAGCATAAGAGGACAACAGGATCAAGACCCAAAATGGTTTTACTTTGTAGGTACATAGTTGCATATATGATTTATTTGCTAGTTTTGGCATGCCTGCCATATGCATGTTGTTTATTGGTTATGATTTATCATTGGCTTGGAGGTTTTTCTATATCGATAGTGGTTTTGCCTAAGCCTTGACATTTCCTGGATAGCCATGGTGTTGTGGGTTTTCCCATTTTATTTCTGGTTGGTGCTCATGTTCCTTATGGCTATGGGTTGAGTTATCAGTTCATGGAGCCTTGGTTGGACAAACGCTTTGGAAACCCTAGAACAACTTGGGTTGAGGTACTAGTGTTACACGAAAATTTGTCACGATGACTATCTACAGTTAGTATGGGTTCATCATCAACCATACTATCCTCCTTGGCAAGTCTCATACCTCAGCTCCTCATGTCAAGCTTTGAAAATGAGAGAAAGTCCTTTAAAAAAGCATAAAACTCTGGTTCCGCACTTTCTCCCATTATTGTCTGTGGTCCCGCACCCCATGTTCATGTTGCCTGTGAACCTACCCGCTCTGTATCTAAAGAGGTGGGTGCGGACCCCTGGAAAAGTCAAAATTCGCAAGTTTAACTTCAAAAAACTTACTTGTGTTTGATTCTAGATGATTCTAGAAGGAATTTTGACGTGGATTGTTCGCTCCTAGGTGGTTCATGCATCCCAATAGAGGAGGAACTAATCCCTTGATGAGAGGAGTTATCCCTTTGAAGAAGGAGCTTATCCCTTTGAAGGTGGACCTGCTAACTTCCCTACAATGCACTATAAATTAAGGCATTGGGCTAGTTGCAGAGGAGGTTGAAAGCTGAACATTCCTAAGGGTAAATGCTGGTGAAATTGAGACTCCCTAATTGAGCTTGAGAGGAGAGATTACATACCTTTTTGGCTTCATTGGGAAGTGAGTGAGCTTGTCAAAGTAGAGGAAACTTCTTGTTGGACCCTGGGAGGAGCTTCTATAGCATCAAGGCACAGGTTGTAAAGTTCTTCTTTCATTGGAATTAATACAATCAGATTCATTTTTCTCAACAATTTGTCTTATGTCAATTGTTTCATAAATTCCTTGATCATTATGATGGATATGTTTTATGATTTTGGCTTTTCAGGTGCTATTTAATTTGTTTGCTTTTTTGTGTATGCAGGTTTACTACAAAGAGGAGCTCATTTGGATCAAAGAACTAAGGCTTCCACAAACTCATATTGGACCCAAAGTAGGCCTTAAACACCTGTTTGTCTTGGTTATGTATTGCATATCTAGGGAAAGATAGTTTTTTATTGTCTTGCTTGTCATTAGATATCTCCGGATACTAGGGAGGTCGGTCTTGTCCGCGAGATCGACTCATTCCATGTGACAAAATGGTGACTCCGCTGGGGAACTGATTTGTTTGATTTTTCCTTTGTTTGGTACTTTGACCTGAGAAACTGTGTTTGGTTTCTAGTTTTTGGCTTGATGATTGTGGGATTGGGTAGATTTACTTGATTTTGAATTATTTTTTATTTTTCATAGCTTTGGGAGAGGAACGCACCCTCTGAGTTAAGAACAGTGCGGACTAGTCCACACTTTTGCTTTGTGCACAGAGCGGGACCACACCTGTGTAAACAAGCTGCCTGCGTACCCTATCAAAAGTTTGAAAATTTTCAAATTTTTCTCTTTTTTATCAGTGTAGAATTTGTTTTAAGGTTTTAGCCATTACCCAGACCTGCTTGTACCCTGTCAAAAGCTTTCCTTTATTTGATTTCATTAGCATTAGGGTTTTAGGTGAAATTCATTGAAATTTTGTGCTTAGGCTTGATTTTCATCCTAGTCTTGTAGTAGCTCTGAGCTTAGAAGCTGTAGAAACCTCTGGTCACTTTGGTCTTTGCCAGTCTTCTTATGAGTTTGACTATTTGCATAATCTACCTTTGTTGAGAAACCTACCTTTGTGTTTTCTCCTTACGAAATTTCGATAAGCTTGTGTTCAAAGTGTGAATTTCATTTTTAGGAAAGGAAACAAGAGATCATTGTTGTTTGACTAGTTTGTGATTCTGGACAAATTAGTCCTTGGTTGGATTGTAGCTAAGTAAAACATCTTAGAATTAAATCTCATAAGCTTTTACTTCATTAGGGTTTTTACTTCAATAGTTTTTCCTAGGTTTTATAGATCTCGAAATTTGGTTAATGATTTTGAGTGCTTTATAAAGATATAAAAATACAAAATCTATTTTGAGGAAAAGTTTGTTTTGTAGTATTTGAGTTTTGGATAAGAAAAAGGAAATTTTTGTGAAAATAACTAGTGGTCTCGTTTTGAGTGCTTTGAAAAAGACAAAAGCTTTTCCTTTGATTTCGTTGTTAAGAAAGATTTGTGTTTACAAGTTTTGCATTCTCAAACTCTCTCTTAGCTAGAAGTTCATTGAAAAGAAAGGATTGTTTTTCATCTTAAGTGCATATTTTTTAGTGATTTTGAGTCGAGTCTGTACACCACGAGTTTCATCTCCGCCACCTCTTGTCCTAAAGAAAAGCCAATAAAATTAACGCTTAAAGTAAAATTAACTTAGTAATCTTTTTATTTCTTAGGGCTCTTTATCACCAACTAGCTTAGGCTAGTGTCTTGGAATAGGTTTTAGTTAACATTCCAAGACAGTAAAACAAACAAGTAGCTTATCTTGCAGTAGGATTAAATCCAATTGTTACATCTATGCTCTGGGAAAGCTCCTCTTAAAGGAGAAGCACGAGATCGTGTCCGAACCAGTGAGGGGATCAATCCTCCTTCATTGGGAACGACGCCAGATATACACGTACTAAAAACGGTAAACCTCGGATTAACCATTTTCGAGGAGCCTGGGGTCACTTTTTGGTAAACCTTGGATTATGTCAAGGAGCCTTCAAGGGGATTGAGCTTGTTACTCTGCCCTTGCGTGTGTATCGGATCCTAGACTGTTCCCCCAGGTATATTTGTTGCTATTGGTAACCATAGTGACTATATTCTTTAGGATTATTCCTACGGTGACAGTGGTGGGAAGATCCCACTATACCTGGAGCAGACATCGGCTAGACTCACTTGGATTTTCTGGGGGATTCTCTTCACTCGAGACGGTTTAGTGGAGGAATTTGTGCCAGTCTATTCATTAAGCAGTTTTCCGGGATAACTGTTCCAACTGCCATTTCTGTATTGGACTCTACGACGTTGGATTTCATCACCAACTAGTGTTTTCAGTACAGAAAGTTACTGTTTGTGTGTGGTTTGACTCCTTAGATTCTTTAGGCGTGTGTTTCAAATTGTTTGTTCCTTTAGAGAATTTAGGCATTTTTCATTGAGATTTTACTTTGTTTGCGTGTGCAGTAACTAAAACTTTTTAATTGTGGCTAAATTACCGAGGCAGTCCCATAGACTTCGGGGCCAGCCTCCTGAGTTTTCACCAAGCCAGTTAGAAGGGCCGAAATCCCTTGTTACTCCTAGTGAAAGTAGAGTAGCGTCACCAAAAGAAGGAGAGTCTTCTTTGGTGGTACACCCTGATTACCAAGGTTTAGTAGCAGATTATAATTCGCAGCCTATTTCAGTTTCCGAAGTTACTGGTAGTTATTCATCTTCTACCGAATTCGTTGAGGAACCTGAAATATTTGAGCCAAAAATTGAACTTCCTGCTACTCCAACATCGGGGTTAGCCTCTCCGACTTCTAGTGCTCCTGATTCACCCAGGGTAGAAAGAGTTATTACTCAAAATCTTCCTTCTGGACTTATTGCCATCGAAGAACTTGCTACTCCAGAAGAGGAAGGTGGTTCTATCCCTGAAGGTCAACCGCTTATCGAGCTTAGGGAGCGTGAATCCATCTTCTACAGTCTGCCAAGGAGTCAAGCTTGGTATCTTTCTTTGACTAATTTTTTGGAAAACCCAGGTTTAAGCTTTTCACCACCTCGTATTCCTTTTCACCCGACACCTAGAGGTTATTATCCTCCAATAAATATGTCGAGACAATCATCCATGTTTTCTCAATCTCCAAAAACTTTTATTCATGGCGGTCCTTCTGTTCCCTCTGGGTATCAGTCTCTTTCTGGTACGTTTTCAGGAGCATCTCCTCAACCTAGTCAACAAGGGTTATTAACTGGAAATAACGGAACTAAACCATTGAGTGTAGAAGATATTCTAATGATGTCAGGTACCGTTCCTAATCCGCAACTTCAAGGTGGCCAGTTACCGCCTGGGGGGTAGCCTCAAGGTCCTCAAATACGCCTAGGGGGCAACCTCAAGGTCAGTACATACCTACGGGACAGTACATTCCTCAAGGCCAACCCCAGACTCAGTATGTACCTCAAGGTCAACCCCAATACCAATATGTACCTCAAGGTCAACCTCAATATCAGTACGTGCCTCAGGGTTATCAACCCCAAGGTCAGTACCCAACTCAGGGTTTCCAGCCACCTTCCGGTCAGTCATTTGTTCAAGGGACTGGAAATGTACCGTTGAATTATCAATCCTATCCTCAACCTGGTTACGGTCCTCAATATGCCCAACCTACTATGGGTCCATACCCTGGAATGAACTTAGTGTGGGATCCATCACAATCCCAGCAAATATTGCAACCGAATGTGCAGTCTTTTCAAACTGGACAGCCTTTAGTTTCTGGTTCAACCCAGCAACCTATTCAGTGTACCATTCAAACTTCTGCACCTTCTGTAGTTTCTCAGCCTGGGCCTAGTACACCTCGTACTCTGCCTCAAACGACTGCTGCAACTACTGCAACATCTGCTCCATCTACCCCACCTACGTCCGGAGTATCTACAGCCCCGGTTTCTACTGTCCCTGCGTCAATTCCTCAAGTATCTTTACCTCAGTCTGGACCCGCAATCCAGACTTCGGTTCAGATACTTGTAGGACAACCTAGTCCAAGTACGGTTGTCACTAGTCAACCCCAATTTACTTATCAACCGTACCAGGGGCAGTACCAATATGGTCCCGCTGTACAACAGCCAGTCTATCAGTATCAACCATACCCTGGGTATACATATCAACAACCTCAACAACCCCAGTATGGTCCGATTAATCCTGGTTTTCTGGGAGGATATAATATCCCTAATGCGATTCCCATTCCTAGTTATCCTGGATATCCTCCTCCTGGGGCTGGACTAATGACCCAGAGTTTCAGGGACCCTAATCATCAGTTACCGTTTATCGCAACTTTGGATTTGCTTGACTTGTCGCGCCTTACGAACGATCCAATTAACTATCTTCCATTTTGGCCGCCAATGCCGAATAAGTTGCCTAGTGATATTCCCAAGTTCGAAGGTAAACCAGGAGAGGACCCATCAAATCATGTGATGACCTATCACGTCTGGTGTGCCTCTAATTCTATTTCGGATGATTCAATCCATTTACGCCTTTTTCAACGCACTCTCATTGGTCTTGCAGCCAAATGGTATATAGAATTACCGCGAGCCACTTTTTATAATTTTAGTCAGTTAGCTACCTCGTTTTTAACTCATTTTCAGTTGTCGGTCAAATATGATAATGGCACGGAGTTATTAACTTCATTAAGCAGTCAACGTCCACTTACATTTCTGATCACATTCATGAATGGAGACGTCGACGGCGTTTAGTGAAAGTTTTTATCCCGGATCAAATCTTAGCTGAATGGTTTGTTAAATCATTATTACCGAAGATTACTGAAGATGTAGCTAAAGCCGGAGTAGTTACTGAGGAGCAAGTAATTTCTCAAGCACAGTACCTTGACTTAGTTTACACGCAGTCAGGTACATTACACGAGAAAATCCCCGATCTTCCCAAACAAAATCAAATCGCTGCAGCTCCGTCAGGGTCTCATGCTGCTGATGGCATGATTGGTACGGTCAATACTAAAAGTAAGAAGAAGTCCTCCGAGAATTCTTCTCCTATCATAACCTTACCAGATTCCCCGACAGGAGATTCTTCTGCGGAAATTTCCGCTGATATTCACGTTGTAGAGTCATCTTCAGCTAAATCAAAATCCGGCGGTAAAAAGAAAGGGAAGAAGAAAAATAAAGCAGACAAAAACCCAAAAGAGAAACCAGAAAAAACAGAATCCAATGATGAGAAACGCAAACCTCGTTATCCTTGTCTTATTTGTGAAGAAGAACATTTTACAAGAGACTGCCCTCATCGTGCAGAGGTTGCGAAAATTGTCAAAGGTTCCCAAACACCTACTATTTTGAAGGATCCTTTTCCAAGTCAAGATAGTAAGATGATAGGTTCTTCCTCGAATGCCTCCGAAGAACCCATAATGATGATGTCCCATGTTAGGATTGCGACTCGATCGCAAGATTACGGAAGTAAAAGTCCTGTTGGTGGAAAGGAGCCAGAATCTTCTAATTCAAATCCATCAACTTCAGCTCCCGGTTCCGATCCGCTATAGATCGAGAAACCTAACCCAGACTTAGTGATCAAACCGCCTGCCAAGGGTATACTTCGAAAGTCTGCTTTCAATCCTCATGCGAGAGCGGCTCAGAACTATAACATTGTTGAAGATTTAGCTATTTCACCTTCAGCAATGTCGGCTTTGGAAGTGCTTCAGTCATGTCCAGCACAGCGTAAACTACTATTGTCGGCGATAGGAGTTGTTGACATTCAGGACTCGAACCTGATAATTTTCGATCTAGAAAATAGTACACCTTGTTTACCTCATCAAATGGCTTTCCAGATTCCATTGTTAGTCAAAAACAGGCCCTGCTATAGGACTGTGCTTGATGAGGGAGCCTCAACGTGTATTATGTCAAGTCAGTGTTGGAGATCACTTGGTTCTCCTACGCTTTACCAGTCCCCGATGATTCTGAAGGCCTTTGATGGCCGTGGGTTTCATCCTTTCGGCATTCTACAGGATTTTCCTATAGGGGTTGAAGGAAAAACTGTTAATCTAGATGTGGAAGTGGTCGATGCCCCTCTGGATTACAACCTTCTCTTGGGTCGTAGTTGGTCTTACGCTATGAAAGTTGTCGTTTCATCGGTCTTCCGGCTTGTGAAGTTCCCTCATAATGGAAAGATCGTAACTATAGATCAGCTGGCTTACTTTTCATCCGACCCAGCCTCTTCTGAAAGTATTCAACATGTCGGTAAAACGACCATCCCTTATAAGGATGTTGGAGTAGGACTCATTAAAGACTCTGGTTTGCTGGGAACTTTTTATTTTCCTCCTCCAAATGTAGCGTCTTCTATAGCAACAATTCATATGATTTCATCGGACGATCTTATTTATGACGATCCTTGGATCGTACCTTCTGAGTCTGAAATAGATTCATTCGGTGATGCTATGCCTTTGAGTCCATATGAAATTGCGTATCAGGCTCTACCATCATTTTCCAACTCGTCTTCGACCCAATCTGACTTAATGAACAAAGTCCATGACGAATCATGTTCAACTTCGAACTCAGATCTAAGAACGTTTTCCGAACCTGTTCACACAGATGAGAAAATTCGTGAAATCCTATGCATGGATGACTTACCATGGGAAGATCTTCGTTTTTACCTGAGCTCGATCATTTTGAAAACAATTTTTCATCCATTTTCTCAATTGAATATGTCAAGGAACCTCAGAGTCCAATGAAAAATCCTGATTCTGAGCTAAATTTGGGAAACATTTCCCAAACTAATCCTATTGACATTTCGATTAAGCCCGGAATTGTTGAAAACGTTCATATAGGTGCCTCATGTACAGATGATGAAATTCAAACATATAAGGCCCTATTTCAAGAATTTCGTGACGTGTTTGCTTGGTCATATGAGGAAATGCCAGGAATCGACCCCGCCATTGTTGTTCATGAGATTAAGACCTACCCGGACGCTAAACCTGTTTGCGTCAGATTCAACCGCGAAAAGCTGCTGCAATTAAAGCAGAAGTTGAAAAGTTGCTAAAAGCAGGGTTCATTTATCCTATCCCGCTTACGGACTGGGTATCGAACATTGTTCCCATCAATAAGAAATAGGGAACAATAAGAATATGTATCGATTATAGGGATATTAATCGAGCCTGTCCAAAAGACAATTACCCAACACCCTATATCGATCAAATCATTGACGATTGTGCCGGTAGTGAACTATTTTCCTTTATGGATGGTTTCTCCGGTTACAACCAAATAAATATTCTACCTGATGATCAACCAAAAACGACTTTCATCTGTCCGTGGGGGACGTTTACTTATTGCAAATTACCCTTTGGGCTCAAGAACGCCAGGGCAACTTTTCAACGGGCTATGTCTTACGCATTTCACGACATCAAGCACATTTTGCAACCTTATCTCGATGACTTACCTGCTCATTCATTACATCGAGCTGATCATCTCATCCATTTACGAGCTATCTTTATGAGATGTAGGCATTATCGAATTAGGTTGAATCCACATAAATGTGTTTTTTGTATAGAAACAGGTTGATTACTTGGGTTTGTAGTTTCGAAAGCTGGCATTCGTGTTGATCCCTCGAAAGTCGAAGCAATCATCAAATTGCCTCCCTTCGAGTCTTCGCCAACTCCAAAGTTTGCAAGGGAAAGCAAACTTTTTATGACGATTCATTCCTAACTACACCGAGATCACTAAGGGTTTTACCCGGTTATTGAAGCAGCATACACCATTCTTTTGCGACGAGATAGCTGAAAAATCTTTTGATGCTTTAAAATATGCGTTAACCCATGCGCCGCTATTGCATCCGCCCAACTACAACCAGGATTACTTCTTATATCTCGTCGCTTCACATTCCACCATTGGGATGGTCTTAGTTTAGGAAGATGAGTCTAGCAGTGAACATGTGATATATTACCTTAGTCGGACCTTAAATCCCACTGAGCTAAAATACTCGCATGTGGAGAAATTGGCCCTGGCAGCTGTTCAAGCTGTCCAGTGATTTCGTCACTACATTTTACTACGCAAAACTACAATCATTTCTGATTGCAACCCCATGATCTACATTTTAACTAAACAATTGCTCGGGGGCAAGTACTCCAAATGGATTGTCATCCTGCAGGAGTTCGACCTAGAATTTGAAAAGTCTAAGTCGAAGAAATCTTTAGTCTTTGCAGAGTTAATGTGTGACTTCCCGCGTGTTGATACAGAAATAGTGGCCGAGGAACCCATTGCGGATGAATCATTATTTCTAATCAGCACTTTAGATCCCTGGTATGGAGATATCATAGTTTATCTCCAAACCCAATCCTTTCGGCCTGAACTTTCAAAATCGGAGCGTCGCAAAATACGATTTCAGTCCCAACAATACAAAATTATTGGAGATACACTTTATCGTTACGGAGTGGACTCTGTTTTCCGACGCTGCTTAACTCACGAGGAAGCCGAAAGAGTTCTTAATGACTGTCATTCAGGAGCATGTGGCGGTCATATGTCTGGGTTTGCCACGGCCCAAAAGATATTGCGCGCTGGCTATTTTTGGCCGTCTTTGTTTAAAGACTGTATTAATGCGATCTGAAAATGCCACAACTGCCAAATCTTTGATTGGAAGATGTGCGCTCCTCCTGCTCCTCTCCACCCTATAATTGTCGTCGGTCCTTTCGCCAAATGGGGAATCGATTTTATTACATGTAACCCTCACTCGACCAGGGGGCATGCATACATTATTCTCGCGGTAGATTACTTTACTAAGTGGGCCGAGGCGATGCCTACATTTGAGGCAGACGGTAAAACTGCTGCAATATTCGTATTCAATCATATAATTGCTAGGTTTGGTGTTCCACAAGCAATTATTACTGATCATGGACGCCATTTTCGAAATGTTATGATGACAGAACTTACAGACCAGCTTGGCTTGCACCACGATAGTTCCACGCCTTATTATCCACAAGCTAACGGTCTCGTTGAAGCCATCAATAAAGTTCTAGTTGTCATGATCCGACGAATCATTGGAATTCATTGGTCGAATTGGCATAACATGCTATTTTCAGCACTTTGGGCATATTGAACCACATAAAATCGTCAACTGGTTTCACTCCTTTCCAACTAGTTTATGGTTTGGAAGTTGTGCTACCTATTGAATGCGAAATCCCATCATTGCGAATGGCCATCGAATTAATTCCAACCACCTCTGAAGAGGAGAGGCGTTTCTTATATTTAGCTCAGCTAGATGAGAGTCGACGAGATGCTGCACTAGCAATCGAAGCTCACGCCAAACATATTAAAGCTCAGTATGATCGAAATGTCACCCCTCGAAATTTTTCAGAGGGTGACCTAGTTTTATTGTACGATCAAGCAAATGATAAATTAGGCACTAGAAAATTCGTGCCTATGTGGCATGGTCCCTATATTGTTAAGCGAAAACTTGAAAAAAGGGCCTATGAGCTGGTAGACTTTGATGGGATCTCTTTAGGTAAACCCAGAAATGGTCTTTACCTGAAGAGATATTATGCGTAACTTTAGATGTGGAGATTTTAGTTAGGTTAATTTTCTTTATAGCTAGTGTATTTTAGATTTTAAAGTGTGCTTAGCTTAGAGAGTGTTTTTTCGTCATTATTCCTGCTTATCTTGATTTTACTCTTGATACTGCAGATGTCGATGTCTCTGAAAACATATATTGGATTTGCTGATGGTGCTTGTCGTAATACACGAAATATTTTTTCCACAGCTTGGGTTATCTATTCGCCCTCTGACGAGTTGGTATCTATGCATGGGGTGAGCCTCGGTCAAACAAAAAACAACATTGCCGAATATAGTGCAGTGATTGAATTATTATCCGAATCCATCTCATTTGGGATTCGGAGTTTGATAGTGAGGTTAGATTCTGAACTCGTTGTGTTACAGCTTAATAGAGTATATGCCATTAGAAATCTAGTTTTATTAAGATTATTTTTGAGAGTTCGTCTCTTGGAGCGTGAGTTTGATTACATCGAATATCAACATATTCCAAGATATTTAAACACATTAGCAGATGCAATTGCTTCTCGAATGTTAAATAGACATTTGCAATAACAAGTAAATTCAAAAACATTTCATAATATGTTTTGCAAGGTAAGCCGATAATAATGTCATATATATATCATAGGAGTGTGTCAAATATACATCGTCTTCGATCATAGGTTGAAAAACACCTTATGATCGGCAAAAATGATAAGTACAAAAAACAAAAAATGTCATATGTGTCTACAAAGTGACCATCCTATCACTGGTGATGATCTCAGTATGAAACCATTGTACGGGCCACCCTACACAAGAACCTCCTAAAAGGTCCTGGGACCCCAACCACATAGCGCTGAAGCCTAATAGGAATATCATTTATAGTGGTCTCTAGTATGTCTGCTGTTAGACGCTCCAGATGACTCTCCAACTCGGCCAAAGTCTCTGTGGCCTCGTCCTGTGGGGCCGGTGCTGCTACAACTGGTTGTCTCCTCTCGTAAGGCCGGAGATTGGCTGGACGCCGTGGACCTACATCTGCATTTGAAATTTTACTATCAATTTTGAGACGACATAAAAACAAAAAAAATATAGATAATTAAAAATTTGTGAAAAATGAGATTACCTGTATCATCCCATTGCTCTCCTGATGGAAGAGCCATGTCCGGATCACCACGAAAATCAACTTCGGCATAAGGAAAATCCTGGATAGCAAATACCTGGTTCTCTAACTAGTGAAAGTACTTTGGAGTGAATCAAACAACTTCCGTCCCCTCATCAGGATGACGGGCCATAACCACGACCCATCGCATCAATTTGGGCTCTCGAGGAAGCCCAACCTCCACGGTGAGATGCTGGGGGATCAACATCGGAATCCTCTCCAAGCCAAAACTCACAACTAAAGCACTGTAACTAAAGGTCTTCAGTTGTCCATTTTTGGCTCTGGTCAGTTGGCCTTTTATGTTAGCTAACACAGCGTCGCACCAGTTGAAGACGGTGCCTCGAAAGCAATCAACTGCCATCCGCATCTGGGATCCAGTGGCAATGTGTAGTGTTGCACTCCCGCAGAGTCTGGTAACTGTGAAAGCAATGACCATAAGTTCAGGACGGGATATAGCTTTAATGTCTATCCCTTTTTCCCGAGTTTGAACGTTGCACCACTCTAGCCGGAGGCTATCGACAGACTGGCCACCTAGCCTAGTCCCGAATAGAGTCAAGTGTTCGCCTCTCTTGGGCAAACCAGTGAGAAAATAAATATCTGCTGGCTCCATTTCAAGCTGGTGTCCACCTATGTAGAAACACTGGTCCTGGACGTTCCATCTCTCTACTAGCCACTCTAGAAAGTCCACCTGGGCTCTCATGCCAGGTATGGCCCAGTATTTGTATAGGTCGCATGCCTTCAAAGCATCAATTGAAGGTTGATGATTTATGGTGGCCAAATCTACATCCTCGTGCTCTCTTTCACGCCAATCAAGCATGGTGAACAATCTACATGCAATAAAAAGCATATTAGAATTCATAAAATTAAAAATATTTGGTCCATTTTTGAGTTCTTGGGGTTTGTAAAACCATTGCGCGGGGTCTGCACCCTGCCTTTAGGAACAGTGCGTGGGTACGCAGGCTGCCTTAAGGGCAGGTGTGGACCCCCGACATTTTTCTAACTGTGAAAATGTCGGGGTCCGCGGGTCCCCAGTGTTATGCCTGCAGACCCCGGTGGGCGGTTTTTTAAACCACAAGTCCTCCCAAAAATAAGATTTAAGACCTTAAAATGAATTCTAAACAGATGAAAATGAAGATAGGCATGATGTGGGTTGCTTGGAGAAGACGACGTTCGATTCTGACGGTTGGATTTCCCGCAATCTTCACGGGAAGTTTCTGACCAAAAGCCCTTTTCTCACCTCAACAGTCAAACGGTAAAAATGAGTTGGTAAAAGCCCTTTTTATAATTTTTTTGGATAAATGAATTGTTAATTTGTTTATTTTTCACTATGGAAAGGTATTTTTTGAAGTATTTTATCTATTTCAAACAGGTATGAGTAATGTTTTGGCTTTTGTGCAGGATAATGGATCTTTCAGGGAAAATTCATCATTTTTTATGGAAAAAACATCAGAGTCACCTTTAAGCTCTTTTCTGACTCCTAAAATATGAAAAGATCGCCGAGTTTTTCTTTTTAAACTCGTTAAAATGGAACTAAAAATACGGTCCTCTTACAACCCTTTTCTGACCGTAAAAACACGAAAAGATTGCTGGATTTTTGTCGTTTCAAATTCGATATGGGTAATAAAACGACGTGTCCTTGATCGCTTTTTTACCTTTCAGATCAGAGACACTAAGTATGAAAAGTACTCCTTGGTCGTAAAGATCAAGCGATTCTCTCAAGTATTATTTTATACTTTTTCGGGCTTGAGGGACACAAACTTATGAAAAAGGACAACCATGGAGTTTTCTTATGTTTTTTCAGACTCCATAAAATTGAAAAACACTGAGTTTCTCCTATACTGAACTCATTAAAATTTAACAGTAAAGGACCTGTTCAATTACAAATAGGAACGAACCACTCCTTCTTAGGGTTCGAATTTAAACTAAGTTGGACTCATCCGAAGGATGAGCTTATAATCAAGAAAATGTTATCCTCCTCAAGCTTGTCAAAAATAAAGAGGTACTTGCCAGAAATGGTGGGGGAAAAGAGAGGAAAATGAGCCTGTTTGTCATACTTTGTCTTAGAAAAACCTTGTAACCACTCTTGAACACGACACTTTTCATTCACCTGGGTTGGGAAATCCTTTGCCTAACAGTTGATCAAACCATATTGAAAGTCTTCAGCCGGTTTCTGGGTATTAACTTTGGGTCAATTGTCACCAAACCATCTGTTGTGTCGTTATGTGTTCAAGAGAGTCCTGCAAATAAGCCATTCATCTACAAAATATCTGTCATCCATTTTGACCATCCCTGAGTTAGTCTTTGCAGCTACATTTCTTCAACTTGCTTTATGATTTCGTGTTGTGAGCTTGCTTACGACAGATCGCTTTCTATCGACTTCAACTCATTATCTAGAAAGATGATCTAGAAATCATCAGTACCTTGGGATCTGCATATCTCAATGGCAGGTTTCTCGCCCTCGACGACAGGTTGCATCATTGACCTTCGATCGAAGGACTCCATGATATGTTCGACATCAACACATCTATTCACATCTCATGGGTTGTACTGAGTACTTTGAGGGCCACTTACATTAATGGTGGTTTATCTCACACTTGTTAACAGTTTACATCATTGACTGGTAATCAAGTGGTTTCTACCATGTTCGACTTCAACACATTCATTCACATGGATAGAATCGTACTATTTCAGGAAGTAGAAATCAAGACCCTGGATCTAGTTTCCACCATCTAGGCTGCGAGGAATTTTGTATTCATTATGCTCTAGACTAATTATAAACAGATGGTTGCATCCATACTGTGTCTATGATTGTGATGTATTGCAAGACCATTCCTGTAGCAGAGCAATAGTTAGTTTGCTAGTTAGTTTTGATCTGAGTATGGGAATGCCTACCTCAACGATGATATGATCTCATATATATATTTTGTATTGAATGTCTACAGGTTCCAACCGGGCTCTCCACAAGATAATCCTCGAAATGATAAAGTACTTCACTCTTCCTAGATAATACATGAAACCCTTATCTACTCCAGACTTTGCACTTTAGGGGGCAATCTGTTACACGAAAATTTGTCACCATGACTATCTATAGTTAGTATGGGTTCATCATCAACCATATTATCCTCATTGGCAAGTCTCATACCTCAGCTCCTCATGTCAAGCTTTGAAAATGAGAGAGTCCTTTAAAAAAGCATAAAACTCTGGTTCCACACTTTCTCCCATTATTGCCTGCGGTCCCGCACCCCATGTTCATGTTGCCTGCGAACCTACCCGCTCTGTATCTAAAGGGGTGGGTGCAGACACCTGGAAAAGTCAAAAGGCGCAAGTTTAACTTCAAAAACCTTACTTGTGGTTGATTCTAGATGATTCTAGAAGGAATTTTGATGTGGATTGTTCGCTCCTAGGTGGTTCATGCATCCCAATAGAGGAGGAACTAATCCCTTGATGAGAGGAGTTATCCCTTTGAAGAAGGAGCTTATCCCTTTGAAGGTGGACCTGCTAACTTCCCTACAATGCACTATAAATTAAGGCATTGGGCTAGTTGCAGGGGAGGTTGAAAGCTGAACATTCCTAAGGGTAAATGCTGGTGAAATTGAGACTCCCTAATTTAGCTTGAGAGGAGAGATTACATACCTTTTTGGCTTCATTGGGAAGTGAGTGAGCTTGTCAAAGTAGAGGAAACTTCTTGTTGGACCCTGGGAGGAGCTTGTACAGCATCAAGGCACAGGTTGTAAAGTTCTTCTTTCATTTGAATTAATACAATCAGATTCATTTTTCTCAACAATTTGTCTTATGTCAATTGTTTCATAAATTCCTTGATCATTATGATGGATATGTTTTATGATTTTGGCTTTTCAGGTGCTATTTAATTTGTTTGCTTGTTTGTGTATGCAGGTTTACTACAAAGAGGAGCTCATTTGGATCAAAGAACTAAGGCTTCCACAAACTCGCATTGGACCCAAGGTAGGCCTTAAACACCTGTTTGTCTTGGTTATGTATTGCATATCTAGGGAAAGACAGTTTTTGATTGTCTTGCTTGTCATTAGATATTTCCAGATACTAGGGAGGTCAGTCTTGTCCACAAGATCGACTCATTCTGCATGACAACTAGTCCTGGAAGCCTTGTTTGGACAAATGCTTTGGAGCCCTTGGTGGGTTGAGTTACTAGTCTTGAAGCCTTGGTTGGGAAAGTGCTCTGGAGCCCTACGACAACTGTGGGTTTAGTTAGTAGTCCTAAAGCCAAGAACAAATTCTCCAGAGCCCTGGACAACTTGGGTAGAGACCGATCTAGTGATGGTCAGTGATGTCCGATCGTGAGGTGGAATCACTAGTTGAGGGTTGAGGTGGTTTGGCCTATGGAATCCTTGGTTTGGTTTTGGTTGGTTATTTCCATGAGATCCCACATTCATGCTTTGAATATGGTGTGGGGGTGATTGGATGAAAGAAATATTTGGTTCAACCCAATCTATGGTCAGTTAGTACGTGGAAATCCCTAACTTGGTTAGATTTGAAAATGTTAATATGAGCTCCTTTCCTCTTGTAATTCATGAGTATTTATACTTATTATTATGTGGCATCAATTTTTATTCTATCATTTCTATTATGCTAGTTATATGCTGGTTATAAGCATGGTTTATGATAGACTTTAGTTATGGCTCTCATCATGTTTTGGTTAGTAAATGAATGGTTATTGAATGCATGACCTAATATATGTTTTTGCAACTATTATGAGAGGGAATTAGTCCTTCTTATTGATTCCCAGATAAGTATGAGATCCTTATGTTCAGATGTTTATTTATGACCTGTAAATTACATGTTCATGATCTGCATAGAAAATTTTAGGGGCAAATCTTAGCCCAAGGATGAAATTTAAGGGGTATTATATTTTGGAGGGGCAAATATTTTATAATACACCCATTTTCTATAGTTAGCCCAAAATTTATTTAAAAAATAAATATTTATTACATTTTAGCCATAAAAGAAAGGCGGATAAACAATGCAAAGCCTGATTCGTCTGGTTTGGGAGGTTAGATTTTCTTGCAATCACACGATTTCCTAGGTTGGATGTTGGATTTGGTTGCAATCACCCCGATTTACTAGTTTGAAAATCGAGGGCAGGGTTGAATTCGGGGGATTCATCTGTATAAATTATACAATCTTCATTCATGAGTTTTACATGGGTCATGTCTCGTTTTCGAGCAAGTGACTCAGTATCCATTCGTGCAGGTTGTGACTCGTTTTCGAGAGTTTTACACAGGTAGTGACTCATTTTCGAGCAAGAGACTTAGTCTCCATTCATGTAGGTCGTGACTCCTTTTTTAGAAAGAGACTCAATCTCCATTCGTGCAGGTCGTGACTCATTTTTGAGAAAGAGACTTTGGTTTATACACAATATATCAGAGTAGAGCAACACATTCATGAGTTTTACACAAGTCATGATTCATTTCAAGCAAGAATATTTGGTTTATAGACTTTGGTTTATAGGAAATAAATACATTCAAGTTGTGTATTTAGGGAGTAGTAAGTTCCCTAGAGTAATCTTCAGAGCTTAGAGTAGAGAGAGGGTAGTTTGTTTCGTTCATATCGGTAAAGATTTTGGTATAGCGTGAAGGGCTTAAGCAGGGAAAACTAATAAGTGTTTGTAGCCTAATAGGATTTGCATAATATCTACCTTAACCTACTAACATTGTTGACATTTGGAAATGGATTCTGTTATATCCTTCTTCATCAATAATGCTTTCTGGCTATTGTGACAATACTCAGAGTAGAGCAGCGCCGAGGAGACCATTGAGATTTTACACCAGTGAATATTCATCCTTTTCAGCTCAATTCAGGAAGTGGAAGAGAAGAGGTCAGACTGTGGAAGAGCACAGGTTGCTTTCAAAGTGATATAAGGACAAATGCACTCTTGTTTGAGGCAAAGTGGTTACTACAACTGGTAAGGTATTTCTAAGCCCTTATACTGAGTTAATTTTTGTGGAAATGATTTGTTTTGTTAAGTAATTACTATTTAGGTATCATATATTCTAGTGGAATTTTGATGGTGGCAGTGTTGAGTTGTTTCCATAAATGATTCGAGTTCCAACCACCTTCTAGTATGAACCCCTCTCTCAATCATAGAGTGCTCAACTCCCACCTTTGCATCGAATTGACTAATAAGGTTAGGAGATGAGCGGGAGTACCCCCAGTGAGGGAAGTTGTAATTATTATTTTTAATTTAAGAAAAAAATTATATTTTTAAATAAATAAGCCTGCAATCGTAAGCCTATAGTATCATGTGGGGTCCGTTGGTAGTAGAGAATAGAAAGGCATCCCTTGTTGTCTGTAATTTATTCACCAAAACCCATAGGATTTTGCATTTTGTTCTGCCTCACCCATGGTCCTAATCACTTGTTGGCCTTTGATGTTGATGCCGGAACTTTGGATTTGGTTGAAGTTACCATGTCCCCTATGGTTTTCCCGCATATACTGGAGCACGAGGGGTCTAGGCCCTATGAGTCTTCTCATGGGTTGAGGCGTTATTCCTAGATTTCACCAACCATACATACAAAAATCAACAATATTTGATAAGGATTTAAAGAATATGTATGTTTAGATCAAAGCCTTTAGTTCTTAGATTTAATGGTTCTTGTTGTGGTCCATGGATTGGTGAGATTTCCATTGTTTGTTGAAGGCCACAATGAATCATGGCCCGTATTTTGTGGCATCAAATCTGGTTTTGTATTCTCAAGGAAATATCTTTGTATTTTGAATCTTCTAGCCCTCTTGTTGCATATGATACTTTCTTGTAGTTAGATGATGATTAGCAGGCACATGGGCTGAGGCATTATTCCTAGATTTCACCTCATTGACTTATTCTTGAATGTTCATTGAAGAATCCAATCTTGCTTCTATTCCAGATGGCATTTCTTTAATTTTAACATAACTTATATAATTAACTTCACATTGGTTTACTTAGATGTCACGATTAGGTAGAATTTTGTGGTCATGTATGGTATTTTTTCGGTTATGGTTTATGAGATTTAGTGATTCAAAGTGATTTTCTTGTAGCAGAGTGGTGTTTATATATTTCAAGCTATGGATGTGGCCAATAACTTATGAATGTTGATTATATAGTTTAGAGCATGCATGTTCTTGATTAGATTGGTAGATTTACAAAATGAGGTTCATCAGTTTATGTACTATGAGATGTAGTTTTCTTTCTAATGGTCAATGTCAGCAATGGTATAATGAGGAGAAAATAAAACATTTATATTCTTAATTTACCTGAAACTAGTCTTCAGATTATTACTATACTAGATTATGACGCCATATTTAAGAGGAAATTATTACAATTAGTTTTTCCTTGGTAGGTAAAAGGAAGCCTTGATTCAAATTGAAAACTTTAGTGACTGAAGTTAAACATTGGGTCAGTGGAGCACCAACTTTATGCATATTCACTTTTAGCTTATGGTTTGAATGATTCCATTGAGAAGTTAGTCATACTCCTACACAAGAAGCTTTCCGAGAGGAGCCATAAAGAAATGCATTATTCCAACAATCAAATGAATTGTCAGATAAAACATTTGTGTTTACAATTTGGCTACAACCAATCATATCATTATTCTAATGTTATCCACATCAAGTTGGAAGTCTTCAAAATGGTAGGAGGATTACAAGGAAATAAATTTCTGGAACAAAGATTGAGTTGGTTGGTGACTCTGACTGAGCAGAATGCCAATCACTAGCTAAATCCATTGTTAATGCCTTTTTATGTTCACATTCATCTATAGCTACAAATTGTCAGTGGTACCCTTGTCCCCTTAAAAAGCATCATCCACCACCAGATGGGAGTTTTTATGCACTGTCTAGATTCTTTTTTGTCTACAAATTTTATAATCTGTCTTTTTTTCCGCCTATCATGAGATATTAGAGAAAGGTGAGAATTTATGTTCAAAAACATGGAAACATGCTCATAAAAATGTAGTTCCATAGCCATTAGTAGACGAGTATTTTTTTCATGCGACATATGTAGTAGCACTCCTTAAATATGGGTTGCATTTAAAATATGAGAAAATAAATGTTGGATCTAGGATCTTGATGTGCAAATTGGGCGTGGCTCTATTGGAAGCTACATAATCTTTGTCAACCAATGAGAGTTTGAGAAGCCAACACTTGCCTATTCTTGACATGAGATATATTGGGAATGAGGTGATGGATGCAAACACTATTGAATATATAGACAATTGAATAACAACAATACTCCAACCCTTGCTTGAATCATAGGGTCACCAAAAACCCATTATAAACCTCTAGCATGCCAAGAATATAGGATAGATGGTAACTAAAACATCCCTCCATGTGTAGGTAACTTGTAAATGACTTCATTAGGTAAGTTTCAGACTATTGACATCTTGTAGTCAAAATATTTAGCTCTCAAACATGTCAGCTAAAAATATTGTTCCTACAATATAAGTGGTTGCATATTTCATTTATGGAGGCAGTGGGATCTAAATTATATGCATGAATATAATTTTAATAAAATTCTTTCAATATAAATCACATAAGAGAATTTTTTGGCCGATGCGTTTCGAACCAGCAAATGTGGTTCATCATCAGGACCAGATGAAGCGGCATACCATGGCAAAGGATTAGATAGAGAGAATTGCAGAGACCATAATTTCAATTAACGACTATTTTTGAACAATAATATTTAAATTATGATATTAATATATTAATTTATTAAATACAAATATTATTAAGTAACGGTTATATTAAACAGCTAGTTTTTGAAAAATAATATTTAAATTATGATATGAGGAACAGTAGGACTGGTGACAGAGGATGCAGATGAAGAGCTAGCGTTTCAAGTTTCTGATCTCCATGGAGGTGCGCAAAGGGGGGAGCTCCACTCCCTCCTACAGGCAGGCAGTGGCCAGCCGAGGTAAGAAACCAATAGAATCTGTCAGAGGTCCTTCAGGAGAAGGGAAAAGGAACATGGAAGAGGATCAAGATTTAACCAAACCAAGGGAGGAAAACAGCACAAAAGATAATGAGGAAGAAGACAAGAAACAGGGAGCAGAAAACAAGGCACAAAAGGGGCCATGTAAACCCAAGGCTGAGGTCACTCCCAGAGTAGTTTTAAATGATCCTACTCTGCAAGCGCACAGGGACCACATGCGGACATATGCTATCATTTGTAAATTCATGGGATTATGGCCCACTAGAAAGGCATTACAAGCATGGCTTAAATACCACTGGAAACCAAAAGGAAGCATAGACATACATCTTGGGTCAAAGGGTTTCTTCACTGTGGTCTTTACAAATATTGAGGACAAAGACAGGTTGTTTGAATGAGGACCCTACTTCTACGCTGCAGCAAGCCTCTACATGCAGCCATGGATGATGAATTTTGTCCCGGAGCGAGAGACTTTCACTTCAGTCCCGGTCTGGGTAAGAATCTACTCCCTATCTCTTGATTATTGGCAAACAGAATTGCTATCTGCAATAGGAAATAAACTAGGGCGTTTTGTCAAAGCCTCTGAGGCCACCAGAAGGGGAAAATACACTTCCTTCGCATGAATATGTGTGGAGATGGATCTCTCTAGAGCTCTACCGGATGAGGTCATCTTGGAAGTTTTTGATGAAGAATGGGTGCAAACAGTAGATTATGAACATATTCCCTTTAGATGTCGCAGGTGCCATGAGCATGGGCACCTATTTAGAGACTACCCTCTCAGTAAAATAGAGAACAGAAGTAAAGCAACTACAATGAAAGATACTGAAAACTTTCACAAAGTGGGATATAGAGGAAAAGGGGGCAAAAGCAATAGCAAACAGGAGGGCAACAGGCCAGTCTGAATAGGTTCCAAGTTCTCGAAGAAGAGGAAGAGATAACAAAAGTAGATCAAGTAATGGAAGGAAGCCCAGGGGAGAAGGAGAAAGAAGAAGATAGGGAACAAACACAGGATAGTAATAAACAGAAAGAGACTATGCTGAGCGATGGAGAACTTGAGATGGACCAAGAAATGACCCAGAGTGAGATGGAAACGGAGGATCATGAACTGCAGGAGATTCTTGATAGAGAACACCTAGATTTGGAAGGGTTCTTGAAACAGGGAACCATGGGAGGGGTAGACTCATTACCTCAAGAAGAGTTCAACAGAGTACAGCAGTTGTTCCTATGGAAAACACAGGCTAAAGGGCTGGAAAGGCAAAGAAATAATGAAAGGCAGGGCAACGAAGGTGTGAAAACTATGAAAACCACACCAGGATTAGCTCCTAGAAACCTAGGAAAGAAAAGAGGTAGAAAAAAGCAGAACGAGTTATTGATGGAATGTGGAAAGCTAATGATAGATTCAGGTAAGATGAAAGACCTAACCAGTTACTCCTTTACAAATCTTTAATAATGAAGTTCACATCTTGGAATATCATAGGTCTAGGTAGTAAAAGAAAACAAAGAATACTTAGCAATAGAATGAGACAAGAAGCTTTTAATATGATATTTATCCAGGAAACGAAATGTTCCATTCAAAAAATAAAAGAAATTCACAGCAAATGGCTCAATAGATTTGAATTTCTAGAAGTTAAAGCAGATAATACAGCAGGAGGCATACTCACTCTTTGGAACCCCCAAAAGCTTGGCATAATAGATGCTGAGGCATCTAGGAATTATTTATCAGTGGTTATTCAACCTGTGGGAGATAGGGAGACTTATCTAGTCACAAATGTTTATGGCCCTCAAAGAATGGATGATAAACTCAGGTTTCTAGATTCTCTTGTGGATCTAAGAGATAGACATGTAGGAGTACCATGGATCATGGGTGGGGACTTCAACATGATCAAATCACTTTTGGAGAAAAAAGGAGGAACCAGAACTTTAAGCAAAGACTCCATAGCATTTCAAACTTTTATAGATAATATGAAGCTAGTTGACACTGATATGAGTAATGGCCTCTTTACTTGGAACAATAAAAGAGGAGGAGAGTCTCAAGTAGCCTCAAAGTTAGACAGATTCATAATCTCAGAGGACCTTATGCTCACCGACAAGGAAATGATAGCGAGAATTCTCCCCTTTGGAGGCTCAGACCATTGGCCTGTACAACTTGAGGTTCAGGGCATTGGTACCCCCAAGAACAAACCTTTTAGATTTGAGAATATCTAGGTCACCCACCTAGATTTCATTAGCAACATTGCTAAATGGTGGACAGAATATCTGCATATTCAGGGTACAAGAATGTTTTTGCTACACAAAAGACTAAAGCACATCAAGCTCAGACTTAAAGACTGGAACAAGAATGAATTTGGCAATATTTTTGAAGTGAAAAAAGCTGTTGAAGACAAAATGCAGGAACTCAATCAAGCCCTTATCACGGATGGCTTTGACAAAGTCAGAAATGATCAAGTTACCAAACATCATCAAGACTGGGAGAATTTATGTAAACAAGAGGAAATATTTTGGAGACAAAAATCTAGAGTTCAATGGCTAAAAGAAGGGGAGCGAAACACTAGATTTTTCCACAGATCCACCATGGCGAACAGATCTCATAATAGGATCTCTTCGATCAAGGATGAGGGAGGTCATCTTCTTAATTCCCATGAAGATATAGAAACTGTGTTAGTCCAGCACTTTCGAGGTATAGCAAAGGAAACCATTTCAGACAGAGATCATTCTATCAGGGACTTAACAAGGCATATACCTAGGCTTGTAACAAGAGAGGATAACTTCAATCTTAATAGGCCAGTGACTGAAGAGGAGGTTAGTGAGGTCATCAAAGAAATGTAGAATGGTAAAGCGCTAGGCCCTGATGGTTTCAATGTGGATTTCTTTAAAGCTTGCTGGAACATTGTTAAACAAGACATTCTGAATGTGGTGGAGGATTCTAGAATGAATAGAACCATTTTGAAGGTGCTCAATACTTCCTTCATCTCCTTGATCCCAAACAGGACAATGCTCAGACTCCAAACAGGTTTAGACCCATAGCTTTGTGCAATGTGGTGTACAAGATAATATCCAAGGTTGTTGCCAATAGACTCAAACCACTTCTTCCTACTCTAGTTTCTGTGGAGCAATCTGGTTATGTGGAGGGCAGACAAATTCTCAATAACATCATTCAAGCGCATGAGGTGGTGCACTCATTGTTAAGCAATAGGAAGGCTGGCATGATCATGCAATTGGACCTAGCCAAATCTTACGATAAGTTGAATTGGACCTATATCAGGAAGGTCCTTATAGCTTTTGGGCTTGATCATAACTAGGTAAGATGGGTCATGGCCTTGGTGACTTCTTCTAGCTTTTCAATTCTGGTTAACAGTTCTCCTTCCAAGACTTTTTCTCCTTCAAGAGGCCTTAGGCAGGGAGATCCACTATCTCCCTTTCTCTTTATCCTCATGATGGAAGGACTTGGTCAGTCAATCAAGCATGTGAAAGAAGTTGGCAACATTAAGGGGCTCCAACTTTCTAAGACTGGACAGGCTTTGACCCATCAACAATTTATTGATGATACCATGCTGCAGGGAATCCCCATGGTCAAAGAAGCTCTAGATTATAAACAAATCCTGTGTAACTTTGCCATGGCTATATGTATGGAAGTTAATCTCTCCAAATCTAAGAATTTTTTCTTTAATACCAATATTGCTATTCAGAGAAATATCTCCAGAATTCTGGGCTTTCAAAGGGATGTCCTTCCCTCCAAATACTTGGGAGTTCCTCTCACTGATAAACCTTTGCACAAGAGCATTTGGGAGCCAGTGATTAATAAGATGCAGGATAAAAACAGGAAATGACCCATTAGATCTTTAAACTTGGCTGGTCGATTAGTGCTTACAAAACCTGTTCTTCAATCTATCCCCGTCTTCATGCTATCAGCCCTTCCAGCTCCAAAAGGAGTTTTGCAACAATTTAGAAACATTCAAAGAGACTTTCTTTGGGGTAAGGGGGAGCAGAGAAAGAAATGGGCCTTGGTAGCATGGGATAAGATTTGCAAACCTAAAAACCATGGGGATCTTGGATTGGATAAACCAAAAGTACTAACGAAAGTTTTAGGGGTCAAATTATGGTGGCGTTGGGTAAAAGATCCAAAGGCTTAGTGGGCTAGTATTTGGAAAGAAAAATATGCCAGAACTTGGAAAGATAATGATCACATAAGGATGAATGGCATCATAAAAGGCTCACACATCTGGAATAAGGCCTGGGAGAATAGAGGCTTAGTACAAAAAAATAGCTTCTGGGAAATCAGAGAGGGAGATCTTGCTTTGTTTTGGGAGGATAAATGGAAACAAGAACCTACACTGTTAAGAGAGGACTTTCTGGACCTCAAGAAAGAAACTGATACCAAAGGGTTACTTAGGGTAAAATATTTTTTGGATCAAACCAATAGTGAAGGAAAATGGAGAATCTAGAAGAATATAGATTACGACGATGATATCCCCTTGAAAACAAAAGCTGAGGCACTTCTAAAAATGTTGGACCAAAGGAAAATTTTAGTGACAGGGGGGCATGACCAACTTAGATGGGGTAACAATAATGAAGGTACCTTCAATCTTAAGGAGGAAAAACGCATACTCCTTGAGCTAGACTCCAATGTACCGGACAGGGTTTGGCAGAACCTATGGAGGCATCAAGGATGGATGAAGATCAAACTCTTCATGTGGCTGGTTCATCATAAGAAAATTCTGACTTGGGAAAACATTCAGAAGAGGGGTGTTCTAGGTCCTTCTAGATGCCAACTCTGTGAGGCCCAGGAGGAAACAATGGAGCACCTTCTCAATAATTGTATTTTCACCTCCAGTTTGTGGGATACTTTTTCCACTATTTTCCGACAGACAGACAGGGACAAAGGAAGCATTATCAACACCCTAAATAACTAGAGACGATACTTCTCTGATTATGAATTTATTTGCTCAGCTTGGGCTTTAACGCCAAGCTGCATAATATGGAATGTCTGGAAAGAAAGGAACAATAGAATCTTCAAAAATGAAAAAAGTTCCTCCCAATGCATTTTTGAGAAGATCTTAAGACAGCTTAAGGAGATGGTAGGTACTATTGTGAGAACTTCCCCAAAGAATCCACCTTCAGAAGCTAAAATGCAGATACTTCTTCAGTTGGGTATGTAGGGGCTTATACCACAAGGCTTGGATAGGAAGGTAATGAAACTGGACACTAAGCAGGATTACTGGCATCCCCCCCCGCAGGGTTTTTTGAAATACAACATTGATGGGGCCTCAAAAGGAAACTCAGGTATTGTTGGCTTTGGAGGGGTGTTAAGGGATGAAAATGGCTGCATCCTTTTTATTTTCCATTGCCATTTGGGAAGAGCCACGAATAATATGGCGGAATTAATGGCTCTTGAGCATTGTTTAGAATTCCTGAAGCAGAATAATCTCCAGAATATAATAGTTGAAGCTGATTCTGAGTTAATCATTAACTCGGTCAAGAGAATCAGCTATGGCACGGAGCCAGAAAAAGTCTCAAAACACTGGAGGTTGCTTCAGGTCTTTCAACGGATTCAGCTTCACCTCCTGGGCTTACGTACCATGAGTTTTACCCATGTGCTAAGGATGGAAAATAAATTGGCGGACATCTTGGCCAATCAAGGGGTGCTCTACACCAAAAGCAAGGTTGAGCTGAGTTGGCAAGAGATGCCTCAGAATAGATTAAAGGCGCTATGTCAAGATCAGGCGGATGAGGACAGAATGGTGTTTCGCAACAGAGCCACAGAGACGGGGTCTAATTGATTTGGTCTATTGATGAAGTGTTTTGGTTTATTTATGAAGTGTTATTTCCGAAGTGAGGTCATTTTTGGGATGCAGGTCACTGTCGGCCTCCTCAACCCTGGCAAGAACAAACATAGAAGTCTCTGGAGGAGGTTGCTTGGTAGACGTTGTTTCTTGGATAGACAGATCGACGAAGGAATTTTCAGCTTCCTTTGGTTCAGTCACCTGAGGAGATGGGTTGGTGCGAGGGGTCGGATTCCTGGCTTTCTCGGCAGACTCAAAACCCCAATTTTTCTTTCTGTGGTGGCAATACCGCTCGCTAGGTGGTTTCTGGATTATTGCAGGGCCTTCAAGCTGAAAGTGGTTTTTCAGAGTTGGGAGCGATTCCACTCACAAAGAAACACATGGCCAAAGGACGGGAAGGAATATCACCCTCATCGCGTGGCAATTCTCTAAGCTTTTGGCACGCGTGATATGTTCCATAGCCGTTGGATCAAGCATGATGAATCTACGGTCAAGATTAAGCGAGCATGTTGGTGGGTCCAGGGCATTTATCGCGCAGACTCAAAAACCCCAGTTTTTCTTTCTGTGGTGGCAATACCGCTCGTAGGGTGGTTTCTGGTTTATCGCAGGGCCTTCAAGCTGAAAGTGGTTTTTCGGAGTTGGGAGCGATTCCACTCACAAAGAAACACGTGGCCAAGGGATGGGAAGGAATACCACCCTCATCGTGTGGTAATTCTCGGTGCTTTGGTGTGTGCGATATGTTCCATAGCTGTTGGATCAAGCACGACGAATCCACAGTCAAGATTAAGCGAGCATGTTGGTGGGTCCAGGGCGTTTATCACGCAGTCATTCTCCGTGCTTTTAGGTCTTGTGATATTATCCTTTGCCATTGGATCTAGCAAGGAGATTCAACGATCATATAAAAGTATACAGGTCTGGGTGAGCATTATCTTCTGTGCTTGTTGCGCTTCATGATGGGAATCAGTGGATTTCGGGCGGACTACATGCTCGAGGGTTATCCCCCCATTCAGACGTGAAATCCTTTTAGAATGGTCCCTATTTCCTCATCGGGTCTGATTCTAATTTTAAAGTGGTTGCATGTTCTCACCCCGATTTGAGCCTCGGCCGTCAGATCTCTAAGGGGGGATCGAACGGTCTTGGCTTTTGTTTGTATTTCGTGGGTTTTGTAGTTTTGTTTGTGGGACCTTGGCTCGGCTTTTAAGCCTTTAGCTCGGTGACCTAGGCTTTAAGTGGTTTGATATTTCTTTGGCCCATAGTTCCTTTGGGACTGTTGTATTTTATGTAATTTGTTTTCCAATTTAATGAAATAGAAGGTACGACTCTTGCTTTAGCAAAATATTTAAACTATGATATTAATTTTTTAATTTAAAAAAAATAAAATAAAGTAATGGCTATATTAAACGGTTAGCTTTTAATCCTATCCACTTGCAATTAAAAATATGAGAGAGACTTCTACAACTGGAAATATTTATGAACTTGTTCTTAATAGTCTGAAGCAAAGTGGTATGGATCATTTAATGATTGCAAAAAATTTGGTATGTGTTGGAGTAGATGGAGCATCGATAATGTTAGGACAAAGGAATGGCCTTTGTGTTAAACTACAACTATCAACTTCACCATATATGCTTAATATTCATTGTATGGCTCACAAGATGAATCTTGCAGGTAAAATAGTAAGCAAGTTTCCATCAGTTTCAAAAGTTAAAGATCATGTATGTGAGACTCATGCATACCTTTCTCGTAGTCCCAAACGATATTTAGAGTTTCAACAATTTGCAGATTGTGTTACAGATGGAAAAAAACTACTAAAAGATGTTGATACAAGATGATTCTCATTAAATGGACCAACTCAAAGACTATTTAGTGAGTTCAAATCTTTGGTAGGGTTGATGTATGAAAATCGCTACAATGTAGACAAATCTCAAGATCTTCTTTTTCGACTAACTGATATAGAGACATTATTGACATTAACTGGAATTCTTCCTACGCTACATGAAATGAATGTCCTAAAATGTCTCAGAATCACACAATGTATATTGTAGAATACACAAATGTGAGAAAGTCAACATGCCTTGCATTGGATAATTTGTATATGATGCCAAACTCTTTTACTGGTCCAAAGTTTACAAGTTGGACTAAGATCATCAATATAGAAAATACTGAAATTTTTTTATGTTTGATGAAAAAGGGATACTATGTATCGTAGTGCGTGGGTATATGGTTCTCTTTCATTATATTAGTAAGAAGGGATGAATCACTAAAGATTTCCCCATGTCAAGAGATCAATTTGATAATATTATGATTTCAGAGACAAAATTTGATAGAAATTGCAAGATCACTATCATCAAAGATAAGAGAACGATTTCCTCGAGATGAATTGTTGGAGGCTATGTGTGTGGTATACCCTCAATATTGGAACAATTGTCAATGTCCAATAACTTTAAAAGTCGTTTTTCAAAAGAGATTAAAATGTTTAGAAGACCACTTTTGCAATAAAGTATCGATACATGGAGAATAAATTAAAGGTATTTTAGATTCATCAAAATTGTATCAAAAAGGTGAACTCTTTGCTGAAACAATGTGGAAGAAATATCCCTTTTCGGAGAATCCTAATGAAAATGGTGTTATAACAAGATTATGGACTACTTTAAGTTGTAGCCAATACTTGCAAGAAAACATATCAGAATATTTCAAATTAGCATATTTGTGTCAAACCATGATTTTGGGATCAATATAGGATGAGAGAATGTTTAGTATATTATCATTCCTGAAGTCAAAACTGAGGAACAACCTTGATAAACACGTGGATACATGCTTAAGATTATATGTAACAAAGTATGAAATTAACAATTTTCCATATGAAAGAGCACTAACTCTTTGGCGATCAGATTGTGATAGAAGGGGAGAAAACAATATAACAAATTTCTCTAATGAACTTGATAAAGAACATAATGTTTTGGAGGCACATAATGACAGTTCATTTGGAGAAGATCACGTTCACAATCTAGAAAATGAGGACAAAGATGTGAATTGGGAAATTGAAATACACTAGGACTCTTATTTTGGTATACATGTTCCGTTGACCATGCAATATTACTATATGTCAAATTCAGGTAAAAATAGGTTCTATATTTTGTATTTTTCATTGTAACATTGCAACTACATTTCTTTGATGCGCGTTATTTTAAGATTGGTGCTTCATATTTAATCATTACATTGTTTGTTTCTTATCTGTGATAGGAATGAAGCTGGACTTGATGAGCCTGGGACCTATTTATTTTCACATGGATAGTGTCCCACTAATATTAAATGATAAATAACTAATTTAACAAGACTAGTGCAAAGCATCAATGGGGTCATTAAAGTACATGAAACTACCTTGATGTCTAGCTCTGATATATTGGAAAATGTTTATGGTTTATATGTTGCTTTTGTTTGGGGTTTTTTGTTGAGTTTTGAGTTTTGTTTTGCTCAAAGATTATGTTAGTCCATTGAATGATTTTAGTTCTTAATTCATGCTTAGATTCATAGATCTATTTTTATAATTATTATTGTTTTCTTTATATATTTGGTGGTTTGAAGAAAGTTGTTTTTATTTTCTTTCACTTTGTGGCATGACTTTAGCATCTTCACTTTTAGAATCTAGTAGAATACTATGATTATTTTATATTTAATTGGAAAATAATTATTGATATTTGGAAAGGGAAATGAGCCATGGGTAGTTAAGTGAAGATAAAAATGGTTTATGTACCAGGTTCTTGTGCATTCATCGTAGGAGACCTATTGACATGAGACCGAAATTCTTTTGTATATTCTTGTCAGTCATTTGTCGGCCATGCTTTCAAGTCTTTCGAGTACTAAGTTTTTCAGGTCCCCACATGTCCTTAGGACCATTAAGGGATGAGATAACATGAGTCAATACAACTCATGCCCCAAATCTACTTTTTACCTATTGATGTAAGTGTTTTGTTACCACTTCTTATCACCAACAAAATTCTACCATAACATAACACAACTTGAAGACAACACTTCTCATCTTCCTTTTACATTAATGCTCTATGGATCTCCCTACTATACTTTCCCGAGACCAACATCCCTTCTTGGTAGGTCTCTCCACCATACCACTAATCGCACAATAGACACACATTAGTAACTACCACATTCTATAAATATCTTTAGTCTCAGTTATTGGTGTCCCTATCACACTCAACCAATTTAGACTTGCAGGTCTATATTTTGTCATATCTTTTTTTTTGTGTCTTTAACTTTAGCACCATCCTGTATTTCAACATTTGTAGGTAGTGAGCAATGGTTACCTTGACACAACACTAGCAACTCAAATGTCAACATAATTATTGATTACAAGAATGTGGTATTCAATATCGCAAAATGAGTTAGTGATTTTCTCTGTTGCATGAAGGTTGCTTGAACTACCATTGAATCACTACCTATCTAGTAGTGTTCATATTTAGTATTTAATGTTTTACATGATCATGTTATTTTTTTTATAAGTTCAATTTTTTCAGGGATATCATTTTTTTATGCTATGAAAAAGATTATATGAGGGGTTTAAGTGGTTAGGTGTTAAGATTTATAAAGGGTGTGGATTTATATTAGTACTTGAAATGAAATTGGAATTGATCTTTGACAGGAAATGAAGTCAGATTTGATGAGGTTGAGACCTATTTCTTTTCACATAGATAGTGTCTTATTATTAAATGATAAATAACTAATTTAAGAAGTCTAATGCTAAGAAACAATGGGATTATTCAAGTACATGAAATTGAGGAATGTCTAGCTCTGATATCTTAGAAACTTTTAGTGGTTTTTTTGTCGGTTGTTTAGAGGATTTTGTGGATTTTGATATTTTTGGTTTGTCTTGGTCAAAGACTTTTTAGTCCCTTGAATTCTTATATTTCCCATTTCATGCATAGATCGATAGATCTAGTTTTATTTTTATAATTATTTTTTTTTTTCTTTGTATATTTGGTGGTTCGAGGAAAAATATTTTATTTCCTTTCACTTTGTGGCATGATTTCATCATCTTCACCTTTTAGAATATAATCAAATATTATTCTTATTTTATATTTTCTTGGAAAATAATTATTGATATTTGGGAAGGGAAATAAGCCCTGGGTATCTAAGAGAAGATAAAAATGGTCTATTTACTAGGTTCCTCTACATTCGTTATAGGAGACCTATTGGCATGAGACTGATATTCCTTTTATGCAATTACAATTTTGATGCCAAGGCGGAGCTGAGTTTGCTGACTTGGGAAGAATAGTGGAAGTTGATCATAATTCTAAGGAGATTAGAATGTTGGTTTCAAAAGAAAGATTGTGAAAATTGTTTGAACTAGTTCTTATTTTGGTCATATTGACTACCAAATTTGTGTCTTGCCGATTTTTTACCTTTGTAATGACCTTGTGCAAAGTTGGTTTGAATATCCTGATGTTAGAGTGAGAAGGCTCTCTACAAAACACAAGGACTACATTGGCTATGATGACCAATCCTTCGAGGGCACTCGATGTTCTTGGTGTTGCAGAGTTTCTTCACTTGAAGCATCGACAGATATAGTTTTATGGCCATAACATCACTTAATTTGATCCTCTTTACTCTTTAATACTTTTTCCATGTGTATGAGTGGTCACATGATAGTAGGAAGGTTCAAGAAAATCTTCTAGTAGTGGTTCATTCAGTATCTAGAGAATTTGCTAAAATTTATGGTCATGAGAATGGCCTTGCATATCTCAGGGTGCAAACTGAACCTGGACTTGATAAATTTATGTACATTAAATCTGGATTGAGGGTTTCCATAAAACCTCTTCTGAATATGGCAGAGCAACATATTCCTTATTATGCACATAGAAATATTATTGTTTTTCTTCTGGCTACAGTTGGCCTTTGCAAACTGCTAATTTCTGGTGTAAAGTGGATTTTGGACAAGGCATGGGCAATATTGGTGTCATATCCATTTATGTGTTAGAGGAGATGGGTAAGGGATATTAGTGGGGCCGAAGAGGCCTATTATGGACGGGTGGCTCTTAATTACAACATGAATAAGATAGGTAATACACATGGGCGCACAAATTTTGGTGCACTTCACTCAGGTGGTTCCTCAATGCAAGTTACTTTTGAACCTGGGGAAGATACAAAAGGTGAATATGTTGTGAATTTAAAAATTGGTTCAGTGGAGCACCGACTTTATGCATATTCACTTCTAGCTTATGGTTTGAATGATTCCTGTGAGAAGTCATTCATACTCCTACACAAGAAGCTTTTAGAGAGGAGCCATGAAGAACTACACTATTCCAACAATCAAGTGAATTGGAAAATAAAACATTCATGTTTGTAAGCTAGTTATAGACAATCATATCATTGTTCTAAATTTTATCCACATCAAGCTGCAAGTCTTCAAAATTGTAGGAGGATTACAGGGAAAGAAAATTCTGGAATAGAGATTGAGTTGGTTGGTGACTATGATTGGGCGGAATGCCAAGCACTGTATAAATCCACTGTTAATGCCTCTTTATGGTCATATTCATCTATACCTAAAAATTGTGAGAAATACCCTTATTCCCTTAAAAAGCATCATCCACCACCATATGGGAGTGTTTATGCACTGTCTGGATTCTTCTTTGTCTACAAATTTTATAATTTGTTTTCTCTTGCCACCTATCATGAAATATTAGAGAAAGGTGATCATTTTTGTTCAAAAACATGGAAATATTCTCAGAAAAGTGTAGTTCCACAACCATTTGTGGAAGATTATTGTTTCCATGCATCATATGTAGTAGCACTCCTTACAGATGGGTTGAAACTTGCATTTAAAAGATGAGAAAATAACAGTTGGATCTGGGAGCATAACGGGGACATTGGGTCTGGCTCTACTGGAAGCTACATAATATTTGTCAATGGATGAGAGTTTGAGAAGCCAACACTAGCCTATTCTTGACATAAGATATATTGGGAATATTCTATGATTTTAATGAAAATGCAAAAGATAGATGAAGGTTTCCTGCGTTGTGATGCGAAAAATGTGGGGCTCACTATGCCTACCTATTTTAACATTTCCCAGAGGAGGGATACCAAAGATGCGACAAATTTTGTTGGTCTTTGTGTAATGAAAATTATTAACGAACCCACCACTACAACTATAGCCTATGGATTTCACACAGATGTTTATTCTTCCAATAAAAATAAGACAAACATGGTTTTTAACCTAGGTGGAGGAACCTTCGATGTCTCCATTCTTAAATGTTCATGGTGGTAAATTTGAGATGAAGGCAAACATATTGTTCAGTCATTGTGTTTGACACTTAGAAAGAAAAATCAAGAAGCAGTTGAGCACAAGTTCCATAACTCTTCAGAGACTTCATTCAAAATGTGAGAAGGAAAAGAGAATTATATCTTTCATAGTGGAGACTGATAGATATTGATTGTCTCTACAAAGGATTAGATTTTAACATGAATATCACAAGACCCAAGTTGGAAGAGCTCAACACTGATTTGTTTGGAAATTCCATGAAAATAGGTAAGAAATGTCTGGAAGGTGCCAAGATAAACATAGAGAAAATTGATGAAGTTGTATTAAAACAGGGGGTATTCTTTTTGGATCTTGTTTGGGCTACCTTATGTGGTTTTTTTCCATAAGGTGGTCATGTTGTGACAGGAACTACAACTGATGGAAGTATCCTTACTCCAACATTTCATCCAAAATAATTGTCTAGAAGTTCTTTGCTGAGATCTAGTTCAATGCTTAATTTGGCATAAGTGAATACTCTAGTTTTCATGTTCTTGTTGCTTGAGTTAATATATTTTCCAAAGGGATTCCCAATTATTTCACAGACTTCTTCTTTTCAAAGATGGAGTGGAAGATTTTGGAAGCCTTTCCCACACTGGTGTAGTTGTGACAAACATTTGCTAGAATGGATTCTGGAGACCATGGCTTCAAGAAGAATCCCGGTCTTTCCCAAAACCAAGATCTGCTAGTTAAGACTCTGTCTCTCTCCTTTGAAGTTTTGAGATAAAATAGTAAGAAAACATCTGGCATAGAAATTAATGTAATAATTTTAGCCCAGTTTTTGGCTATTTTTTTATTACGATTTCTCCATTTTTCTATATTTTTTTGACTTCGTAGATGTATATGCATTATATATAATGATGGAGCTTATTTTTTCTTTGTTCTAAGGTGATTATAAGGATTATTATTTTCCAATTTATCTATACTATATAGTGAGGCTAATATGTTATACAAGGTGTTTCTTTGCTTTGATGTCCAGTACATGTGTTCCTGCTTTGACTGCTTATAAGGGAAGAAGGGGGTAGTTTCCCATGGAGGCTCTATCCTTTCCTACTCAAAGGTTGGCTATATTCATGTTGTAGTTTTCTAGGCAATGCTTGAGGTTTGTTGGATAGAAGTTTCAGGGTGGAATGTTGTTGTTGTTGGGACCTGGCCTTTGATTAAATAGAGGGCATTAGGTGATATCCTAAAGACTTTGAGGTGAGAATATTCCTTTGGTTTATGTCCCTTCAATGTATTCTAAATTCTAAATTAGTTATACAGTAAATTTTATTAGGGGATAAATTATTAATTTATTTTTAGGTGCAAAATATAGTTCCATCCATGAAATCATTTTAATTCCTCTTTTCTATGCTCGCTACTTTATTTCTTCTTGTATGTGTTGAAGCTTGCATAAGAATGTAAACATTTATGCAAATGAAAATATACCAATCTAAATTTCAGTTTCTTGCTGATTGCATTATCATTGTTCATGAAACATTGAGTAGAACAGATATCGATAATGTAAAATTAGTTTTCATTCCTTTGTTTTCTCTTTGCATGGCATATATTTTAGCATTAACTTCCATTTGGATTGGAACATAGTGAGTGCAGGGATGACTTGGGAAACAATGAAAGAAATTTTGAAGGGCCTAGGTCTGTGATAGCCTTTTTTTCTCTCTATATATATTCAATTCAATTTTTAGCAAAGATGTGGGCCAAATTGATACCTAGAAGTTGTCGAAATACATATCATTCTAAAATAAATTCACCAGAATTATTTCTGCAACAATTAGACAAAGCATTAAGATGAATGGGGAATTTATTTTTGGGCCTAAGTCAAGAACAAGAGTTTAAAATACTTGAGCTAAATTCCCTCAGTTATGTGTTGAGGTTGTCTGCGTCAACTAAATTTATATTCCCAAACATTTACCAGATTGAATTCCATAGTTTCTATTGTTGAGGTCCTCTATGAAGGACTTGGATTGGAACATTCTGACTTCTTAGAGCAAGTTAAGTAGCAACTTTTTGGTGACAATCCAAATATATAATGTCTCTTGAAACTTGTTCAGGAATTACCTAAACATTTTTTCCTTGAAACCATACATCTTACTGAAGAACTTAAAGAAATTAGAGCAGTTTTTCTTGTTCCAGAAAATAGTTATGAGCCTCCTCTTAATTTTGTAATAGGCAATCCTATTGGAATTACCTTTCACGTCACTTTGCACAATGCAACTATTGAACACATAATTTGGTTATTAATGGTTTTGGGAGACTCGGCACAATACAACCAAATAGGTGTGAATGAATTTGAAGGAAAGGATGGTTGTGACATATGGTGAGGTGCATATGTAGGAGGATATGACGACATATGTGCAAGATAGGACTGATGTGAATGGTTTGAACCTCTTCATCCTTATTTCTAGGATTGAGGGGGTTTCCCATACTGATAATGGTTCCCATGCTACCAAGGTTGAGAGTGATGAGTGTTATAATAGGAATATGGATGTGCATTATGACCAAAAAAATGTGGTGTAGATTCAGGAACAATACCTGCACCTACCTGAGGCTAATTTCTCTGTGCTCCCATGGCATGTAAAGGTTTAGGTTCGAAATTGTCTCCTTCAAGTACAACTTTTAATCCTGGTATGGAGGGGCATTTCTCGGTGGCATGGTTTTCTGCACAAATCACACATTTTAAATCAGCAAGACATTCTCTTAAATGATTCTTTTTCCTACATTTAGGACAAAAAATAGACAAAGACTCTTGTTCATCTACCAATTTCCGTTGAATTTTTAAAGAGTCTATTTGCTTGCTAATAGTATTCATTACTTCAATTTTCATATTGTCCATTTTTTTCTCCAAACCAATAATAATAGCATCTATAGATCCAAGTTTACTAGTTCTACCTCGATTTCCTCTACTGGATCTAGATTGATTCATTTAAAATTTCCTACACAAGTCACAAATTTGATCAAAAGTTTTATGAGCAATATCCCCTTGTCCTAATAAATTCAAATTATTCCTAGAATCTTCAGTAAGTCCACATAAGAACAAGGTCCTGACAGTACTTATGTCAAATTTATGTTTTAACCTCTTGAGGATGTATAAAATTCTCTCTAAGTAATCCTCCAAGGTCTCATCATCACCTTGAACAATGGTAAAGATCTCATCCTACATTTCTCGAGTTTTTCAATATTCCTCGTATTTAGTAATAAACACTCTCTTCATTTGATCCCAAGAATTTATAGTTTTTCCTCTGAGTCCCATGAACCAACACAAGGCTAAGTCCTTGAGAGTTGCAGGGAATAACTTTAATTTATGGGCATCTGAAGAGTAATCATAGCTTCTACATAAGATATCAAACTCAAAAAGAAAAGAATCAGGATCTTCATGCACCTTACCATAGAAATGAGGGAGAGCCAATGACGGAATGTTCTTCATTTGAGTAGTTGTTTTAGAATCCACTATTGGAAATCCAAAGGTGGATTGTTCCTCAATTACCTGATTCTCGCCAGTCCCCTCAGCATGATCCTCGTGCTCTGCCATTTTTGTTCCCCTGATCAAACCACTCCCACTAAAGTGAGAAGGTTGACTATGGCTCAAATTGGTCTTTGGAGCACCACTAGTTTCCTTCTTCCCCTTCTTGGGTTGTGTCACACCTAAACTACTGTCTCCAGAATCCAAGTGGACAGTTCCTACGTGATGAGTTTGTGTCTATTTGGACTTTATGCCTGCAAAAGAAGGTCCAATATGAGAAAAAGTTTCATATTTATCAATGTTCCCTCGGCCCTTATTGGGCTTTGGAACCTTATCCCTTTTAGGCATTCATCTTAAAAAATAATCCAAAAAAAATGACAAAACTTTTAAATTTACAAAAAAGGAATCTTAAATCAAATGTTGCAAATGAATAAATAAATCAACACTATGAAACCCTTTAACAATAGAAGCACACTGCAAAAAAAATAAAAGCATACTCAGCCCTACTGCAAAGGAAATAAAACAAGAGAGTTCTTACCAATCTTTAGAAATGACTCCCCGACAACGACGCCAAAATGTTGGGTGCATGAATTGCAGTTCAACAAACTCCTTTCAACACTTAATTTATCAACTCGGGTTTCATACAATTTAAGGCATATCACGGTAAATGCCAAGAAATGATATGAGCCTTCTCTAATAGTATTCCTACTTCTTTAATCACAAATTGCAGACTCGAAAGGAAAGATCACACGACAATGAATACCATGAAAACTCTAGTGCTAAATGAAAAGAATGTGCTTTGCAGAAAAATAAAGGAAACTCTCAATACATCATGGACAATCTAAATCAATAAAATAACTATTTGAGATTCTCTTTAGTATTGTTGTAAGATAGAAGAATGATCCAACTAATCAGGATGTTTGTCTTCCTCAAGATTTTCCTTCCTGTACCAAGTTGTCATTCCTGTACTGCAACAAGGTTCCTGTACTGGAACGTTGTTCCTATACTAGAGTGAAGCTTCTATACTAGAAGTATATATATTGGGCCCTTACTGAAGATCTTGACCTGCATACAAGAGCTCTGAGCCTTTGTACTAGAGAACTCTGTTCCTGTACTCGGAATGTCAATTCCTGTACTAGAACAGAGGTTCCTGTACTAGAACAGAGGTTCCTGTACTAGGAAACTAGAGTTTCTGTACTTGGTTTCCCAATTGGTTGCAAGAAGTAAAAGCGTGTTAACTAAGAAAATAAATGAAAGGTGAAAACAAAAATGTAAAGTGAACCTATATAAGAAAAATGAATCATTAACTAATCACATGCTCCGAAATGAAAAGTGCTTTCACAACCAAAGGGAATTCCTATTGAAATAAGAAGCCATTTTACTTGGAAACAACTTTGACTCAAAAATTAGCAAGATCTTTCCTGAGATGATTGTTCATTGAGTGAATTATATTTGAACCCTTATACAAATAATTATTTTAACTAAGGGAATCCTTTTGATAAATTCAGTATTAAGTCCAGCAACGAGTGCAGGTACAAATCCCTGTAATGCAATAGTGTTTGAGCGAAAGCTTATGGATATTAATCAAAACTAAATCTGGACTTGAATATTTGAATATGCTTCACTAAAAAGACAAAAATTATTTGCAGAAGAACAATAGACCTGCAGAAATAAGAATGACTATCTGCAATACGTAAAGGAAACTTTCAACGTGCTGAAACGAAAACACACTAGTGCAGGAAGCTAGATGTACATTTACTTTGTAAAGAAAAGGGCATCACACATTTGTAGGAAAGAATGGAAGGATATAAAAGTAAATGAAAATGAACCATGCATACACCTGGATCCAGATCACACAGCTTGAAAGAAATTAAAGTCCATTAGCTATAAAAGAATCCAAACATCATCTGCTTCGCTAACTGTTGTCCCTTAAGAAACCAATTTCCTGGCTGTGTAGAAATTCTTCTTAAGACATTAATTTTATTTATACAAGTCACTTATTTGTATAATGTATCCTCATATGAATGGCCTAAATGACCTGACTTTTAACCCTTAATAATTAGCTAACATGAAAATCTCAGACTGCCATATGATGTTGAATATGAATGCTGTGTGAAGAATGCCTTGAGAAGTTAAAGATAATATTTTGTGTTTGACAGGAACTATTATTTGTAACTTAGAAGAAATATAGGGGTAGGAACTTTAAATATAGGAGCGCTCTTTTAAGGAGCTTTAACTTCATTCACATAAGTAAAAAAAGACCTGCAACTTCATTACGATATTTAAAGAAAGAAAGAAACATGATGACACATAACAGAGAAATTACAAAATCATACCCAACAATGTGTGGAAAACTTTTGATTCTTTCATTAATCATCAATTTGTCAAGAATGCAACAGAATAGTCTCTAGGTTCTTCAAAATTCAGACCTTTTTCCTATAATTTTGCCTCTTTTTATACATCATGGGATAGTTGGTAATACCAAAACTGTCAAACTGCTTAACTTCCTCCTAACCGTCTAAAGTAAAAGTCATTACAGAATATTACATTGGAGGGTAAAAGACACCTCATTCTTGTCAAGAAAACAAAATAACAAGAAGTAACAGAAGTTAGAGTATGACTAGTGATTGTTGCTCGCTGTTTGAATCTGTGGCTTGAGTATGTGGTCCTGTTGATGCATCTTTGGTTTGCTCTATCATCCATTCCTTGCACTTTCTTCATAATGGTACATTTGACTTTGGTGCTTCCTCTAACTTATCAAGTGCTATTCTGCAAGTTGTGATCCTACCATAAGTACACTTGTCAAGAAACAAAGTCTTCACCATCTAGAGAAGCTTAAAATCTTTGTTCAGGTAGTTCACAATGGTGGCTCCTTTTAATACTGTTGTATTTTCGTGAGTGTTATCAACTTTGCTTTTTGCCTCAACCAGCAAAGTCTCATATGTTTTCCATGGCATCAAGTTTCTCTGTAGATCCCAGCAAAAAGGAAGTCCAACCCTAACCCTTTTATCAAACAAGATGATAAAATTTGAAACTGCTTCCTTCATCTCCTTTATCTTCTTCCTAGAAGTAATCCTATAGATGTTTCTGACAATCATTTTATTAAAATCAATTGCACATGATGTTCTGTCTGGCATGTCATGTTCCTTTAATTCCGCAGTAGATTTAGAGTTGATGAAATGTATCATCCTCTTTGCAAACTTTGCTCTATCTAAATATTTTTTCTCATTTTTAATGACCACCTCTTCCATATCCCGAACTAGTGTTTTTTCTTCAGATATAATCACCAGAAACTCCCAAATGCCCCTGATAACCTCAATGACTTCATCCCATAGGATTTCTCTAGCTTGAATCAAGGATATATTGCCCTTCATTTTCTCCTTTAGCCTTTTGATTTCATCTTCAACCTTTAGGAGATCTTCCCTGTACTTCTTTGCATTATCTTTCTCCCTTCTTGCTTCCTCTTCACTTAAATCTAGTAGCTTGCAAGTTGTTTCCAATTCCCTTTGGGCTTTCTTTACATCATGCTCAACCATTTTAAGCTCTGTTCCCAACTTTAAAACCTATGCTACTGGATCATCTGTGTTGGCTGGCATTACTATTGTACAAACAGGAGTGTCCACATGTTGTTGCGGCTTGTCCAAGGATTATTTAAGTAAAGAAACTTCTTCAGTCTTCTGCAACACATCTTGTAGGAGATTTCTCTTTTCATTTTCAACTTCAGCTATCCCTGCAGCTATAGGTTGCTCACCTACAAGTAGATTCAACTTCTTTTTCAAAGCCCCAATCTCTGATTTGGTAGATTGCAATAATTTCTGAACAACAGGTTGGTCATCGGGAATGACACCTATTTTGATGATAATCTTCTTTATCTCATCCACCTGAGCATTCAAAGCTCTGGAGTTGGCTTTCTCCAACTTTAACTGTTGAATCACCTTATTTAGAATTTTTTTGCCTTGACAGCTACTGCATTTGTCTTATGTAGATCATTTACGATCAATTGCCCAGTTTTCATATGCAAATTGATCTTGTCAAGCATTGGAAGCTTGTGAGTGTCAACAATTAAGTTCACAATCTTGAAATTGCTAGTAGACCCCACTGATATTTCAGTAGGATGAGAAAAATAAATTTTAAGTTGGCTCTTCTCCAAATCCATGGCAGATAGCAATCTAGTTTGTTCAGGAGTTACCTGAGACTCAGCTTGAGCCTCCATATTTAACTTCATCTTCTGATTTCTCTCAGCTATCTGAGCAAACATACTTTGAATTAAAGGAACCTGATCATGAACAGGTTCTCTGGAAGATGGGGAAGTAGGGGCACCTTCTGTCTCTCCTAACTGAATCACCAAACCGGGTTGTGCTGAAGACATTGCATCCTGAAGCTTGGTCCTTTTTTCTACTTCATATTCTTCTTCATCCAGATCAATAACTTCCTCTCTAACCCTCTTGACCCCGTTTTCTGTAATGCTAGGGGCTTCAATCTCTATCCCATGAGTGTTTTGCAAACCTCCATTTGCCAATTTCTATGTTTCAGGTCTACTTTCATGTACAAAGGCTGAATAGCCATTCTCTAGTCTTCTCTTTGAAATAATTTTGTGAGGGTCATAAGCACACTCAACCACCTGTAAAAGACACATGTCATTCAACAACCTTTCAACCTCCTGGGCAGTCTCTGTGGTGTTTACAATGAAGGGTCCCACTGCTTTAGGAAACTTGAAGAAAAAGCCTTTCTTCATAGGAACAAAATGAACTTGATCTACATTTAAGGTTTTCCTGATGAATTCAAGGGAAAAAAGCCTCATTGGCACAAATTTAGGTAGCCTGTAAGGCTTGGCAGAGTCTCCATAAAGCCTAATCTCTGCATGCTCTTCAAAAATGAACCAATCCCCCCATCTCACATCCTTACTCAATTGAGTAAATTCTTGAGCTTTAGGGAGGAAAGTTGGGGGTAGGGTTCCATTCAATATTTTATAAGCCACTAGAAGGAATAAAGAAGTAAACTCAAATAAACCACTATCTCCTAGATCCCCCTTTATCAGGTCTATCCAGAATCCCACTGACTGCTTTTATTTGGCCATGGTGACTGTTTGCTAGTGACAGTTGCTGATGACAGTTGCCGAGATGGTTGCTGACTCAGATTTTCTGAACTGGCTGCAAGGTTGCTTAGTACTAAAACAAAATACTAATCAATGGGGTTTTACTTGTCGTTTATGCATATAATATTCAAACGGGGGTGAAAACCCTGTAATTAATGTAACTAATTAATGGAGTGGCAGATGAGGTGATGGGGTACAGTGAATGAGGTGGATGGTAATGAATGAGGGTGGCGGATGATGTGGAGGAGATGAGATGGAGTGGTGGGGGTGGCCCACTATGGGGGTAGGGAGTGTACAGGATGTTCATTGGGCTTGAACCCCCAATAGCAATCTTAGGCCATAGATCTCGGTCAAATTCCTTGACATCATGGTTAACTGCGGGGGTTGAGCCTAAGTTATAACTCATGCTTGTTGCTCCCCCGCATAGCACTTTACCTACTTATCGAACCCATGCTTACTTAAATCTTGTGATACCGCTCAGATTTTAATATGGGTCAGGGAACCACCTTATATCAGATTTGAAAGCCATCAATAATATAAAACAAATCACTACTTTTGGACTTTCACATTCTCTTTTAATTTTGTTTCTAGAACATAATATTTGATTTTTATTTTTTGTGATAAGATTGAAAATGAAATTTAAATGACGATGGATGCTACAACATCTGGCTCCACTTGGGGATAGTGCTTTTGCCACAGAAGCACTAAGAACCGTATATCAGTGCCTTCACCTCAGGCATGGAGTCATATATTGCTTAGCCAATTTTAATTCTATGGAATTTGTACAATGAATTCACTCTGGTATCTACAATGATAGGATGCTTGTGCTTCAGAATTGGAAATAATGTTTGAGGTACTGCCCATTGACAAGCAGCTGTAAAGTTTCACCATCAAGATTCTCCAGGAAGAATGTATTATTTGCCCTTGCTTCTATGATCCTGAATGGGCCATACTAGAGAGGATCAAACTTTCCATGTTTTCCCTTATCTTCTCTTCTAGTATCCCACCTTAATACCAGGTCTCCAACTTTAAAATCAATTTCTTTGGCTTTTCTGTCAAAAATACCCTTCATCTTTGATTGATACATAATCAAATTATCTCTTACCTTATCCCTGCTTTCACTCAACTCCACTACCTTATGCATCCTTCTTATTAGAGCATTGGGATCTTCTTTTGCCTCCTGAATCATTGCAATCACAGGCTTCACAAGCTGACTAGGGAACAGAGCTTGAGTTCCATACACTAACTCAAAAGGTGATTTGCCTGTAGACCTTTTTGTAGTCACTCAGACAGCCCATAGAGAAAACTTTAATTTCGAATCCCAGTCTTTCTGATTCTCTGCAATAGTTTTCTTAAGAATTTTCATCAATGTTTTGTTAGTGGATTCAGCCAATCCATTTCCCTGTGGATGATAAGCTATTGAATGAGATAAAATGACATTATACTTCTGACAAAAAGCAACAAACTTAATTGAACTGAACACTTGAGCATTATCAATTATGATTTTGACAGGGCATCCAAATCTGCTAAAAATGTTTTCCTCTAAAAACTTCATCACCACCTGGTCATTTGCCTTTTTGGTAGGTATAGCTTCTACCCACTTGGTGAAATAATCAGTAGTTGTAAGAACCCACTTATGTTATCCACTTGAAGGTGGGTTAATTTCTCCAACCAAGTCTAGTCCCCATTGTCTGAATGGTTCTTCTATGAAGACTGGGATCAATGGAAAAGGAGCTAACCTCTTCTTCTCAGCAAAAAGCTAACACTTCTGACAACTTCTGACAAACTTATATATATCACCAAATAGGGTGGGCCAATAAAATCCTGCCTGGAGGATTTTGTGTGCAGTAGCTTTCCAACTATAATGTCCACCACATAACTTCTCATGATAATCTTTAATGGTCTCTGTAGATTCATCTTCTGTTAAACATAACAATAAAATTCCCACAGGATCCTTCCAATACAATCTGCCCTCTACAGTCACATATGGTTGTGCTTTGACTTTTAATGCTCTATATCTTGTTCTATCCATTGACTGGGGATAAGAGAAAAAGCATAAATAATGAACTATGTGCTTGTACCATTCTAAACATAAAAATTTATATCAGATCTTTATACCTGGGTTTGATTTTTCTTCACCTTCTTCAATTATTTCCTCATTTACAGGTGTTAGCAAGTTGATTCCCAATGCCTAAAAATTTGACTCTGTCAACATCTTTGCCAATCCCTGCTCTTTCACCAGCTTTGTGGACTTTATGTCCAGGTCATACTCTTGGATCTTAGCTATCCATTTTCCTCGTTTTCCTTCCACATCACTCTGGACTAACACATCCTTTACTGCAGCATTTAGCACATAAGCAATGATTTGTGACTATAGTACATAAGTCCTGAAGGGCTTTTACCAAATCATATACCTGTTTTTCAAGGATATTGTATTTGAGTTCAGCATCTTTGAGAATCTTTCTAAAGAAAGCAACTGGCTGCTCTTTTCCTTCATCATTTTTTTGTAACAAAACAACAGTGATTGAATTAAGTGATGCAAATGAAAAAAATTGAAAGGGCTTTTGATAATTAGGGCTAATTAAAACTGGAGTTGCTTGTAATGCTTCTTTGATCCTGGAGAATGACTCTCTAGCTTCCTTGGTCCAATGTACTTCATTTTCCTTCTTCAACATATTTGTAATCTCTTTTACAATTTCAGCATAATTGGACACAAACCTCCTTAAAAAATTTATTTTTCCCAAAAAAACTTGAATGTCTTTCTTACTCCTGGGCAGTGGTATTTTCTGCACAACTTGCACCCTTGTTGGATCTATCTTCATTCCATCTCTAGAAACAATGTGCCCCAATAGTTTGCCTTCTTCGAGAGAAAAAATAGACTTCTTAGGATTGAATGAAAACCCAAATTTTCACCATTTCTCAAAAGTCTTTTTAAGATGGTCCAGATGCTCCTAATTTGACTTAGAGAAAACAATGATGTCATCCAAGTATATCACTACAAACTTATCACCCACAAATTAAATGTCCATAGCCCTCTGAAATGTTGCACCTGCATTCATCAACCCAAAAGGCATTTGAGCATACATGAAGGTTCCCCAAGGAGTTGTGAATGCAGTATTTTTCTGATCTTCTTTATCAACAACCACCTGGTTATACCCAAAGAACCCATCCAGCATTGACATTCTGAATGATCCAGTTACCTTCTGCAACACATGATCCATTTTAGGTAATGGATAGTTATCTTTTAAGGAAGCCCTATTTAGATTTCTAAAATCCACACATAACCTTATTTCTCCATTTTTCTTCCTTACAGGTACTAAATTGGCCACCCAGTCAGAGTATTGGAGTGGAACTATTATCTTGGCATCAAGAAGCTTTTTGAATTCTTTCTCAATCAATGGTAAAAGCAAAGGATTGATCTGCCTGAGTTTCTTCTTAAATGGTTTAATCCCTTCTTTCAAGGGAATCTTGTGTTGAATAATGCTTACATCATATGTCTTGAGATCCTCATAAGACCAAGCAAAAACATCAGTATACTCCCTGAAAAGCTCAATATATCTCTCCTTATAATTAAGTGGAACTCCATTAAATAATTTGACGAACTTTGGCTCCTTCTGGGTTCCAATATTGTGATCTTCAATCTGCTCATCCTGTGGAATTTTCTCTGAATAACAGCTACATCATTAGACTTAAAAAGTTTTTCAAGAGGGACAGGTCCCCTTGGCAGAATATTATCTTTCAATTGAATAATTTTTTATTAAATATGGAATTTTTAAAACCACTTACTTCTGCACCTTCTGTTGTTTCATCTCCATCTTGATCAATCTCGGTGCCCTAAAAATCTTCAATCATAGTCAAGAATTCCTTAATCTGTTGATCATCCTCAAAAACCTGCCAGTGTTTTATATTATCCGAAACAGAAGGCCTATGCCTCATTTCAACCTCATATCTTAGCTTTGGATTTATAGGAGGCCTAAAAGTACTGGCAGCCACAACCAAGGAGTCTGCTAATCTGTTCCCATCTCTTGGAATGAACTGTATGTTGAAAGCCTCAAAGAAATTCTCAACTAAATCCCACACTTCATTTCTATATGCCCTGAGCCTAGGGTGTTTTGTTTGACAATGGTTCTTAATTTTCTTTATAATCAGGTCTGAATCTCCAAAAATGGAAATTGACTGGACTCTCATTGGTTTTGCTGTTTGCAGAGCAATGATCAAGGATTCATATTCTGCCACATTATTAGTTGCTTCGAACTCCAATTTAAAATAAAATGGGATCATATTACCTCCAGGTGTAATTAAAAGGAAACCAACACCTGCTCCTTTAGAATAGACCTCATCAAAGAAGCATTTCCACACCCCTTCTGTTTGCAGCTCTGTATTTAGACAAGCTGAAGTAAGCTGCCTCTGGTTATCTTCAACCAACTCTGCATTGTCATGCAGCATGAAGCAAGAAAAGTCATCTTTTTCTTGGCTATACACAGGTGAATTACTTGCTCTGTTCTTTGTGATTGTTTTAACAAATCTTGTTTCTCTGTACAACCTTCTTTCTTCTCCACCAAAAATTGGTATGATAGCATAAGTAAAATCCAATTTTAGAACACCACCCAATTTAGCCCCCCATGACCTAGATAGCAACATTCCAAACCTAGCAGGGATATCTGCTACCACTACATCCATTACCAAGCTTCTAGCTGGGATCTGGGCTAATGACACCACCATATCTTTAATGACCCCGAGACACTTGACTTTATTTGAATCAAAAGAATACAGGTCTCTGTAAGGTTTAGTAACTTGTAGGTTTAGTTTTTTCATTACTGATAGTGGCATAAGGTTATGTGAAGCTCCTGAATCAAACATACAATTATGCAAGAGGACATCATGAATCAATAAAGAAATGTAGAAAGGAGGTGTTAAAGAATCTACCTCCTCCACATGTGGACCAAAAACCACTACTCGTTTATCTTCTTGCATATTCACAGTGTCATTTATATTCACATTCTAAGATAGGTTGATAAAGTCAGCAATCTCTCTTTGATAAACTGGTGTTTTGACCAACTCTGTGAGGGGCACCTAAATTCTGATTTTTTCTAACTCTTTAGTGAGACTAAATACATGGGCATGTTTAGTATTCCTTTCATTTTCATCTTCACTTCTCTTCATCGCTGAAATCTCTTGTGGAATGGAAACAATTTTTTCTAAAGGAATTTTATCACTTTTATCTTGAGAAGACTCACCTTGAAGTATTTGAATTTTGTTATTTGTATTCTGATGTTGCTTTCCTTTATTTAATTGTTTTGCAGGTTGTGGTTCTTGTGGAGTCACCTTTTGTAGGAGAGTTGGAACTTGCTGCTCACCTTCATTTTCTTGAATTCTAGATCTTTTTCTTGATCTCAAGTCATATTTCTTATGTAATTTTGCCTGCATAAAATCAATAAACTACTTCCAATATTCATCAATTTCATTCTCATCATAAATGGAATCTGTTTTAGTATATTCTTCTCCCTCAACACTTAGTTCATCTTCATCTCCTGCATACAATGTGGAAATATGATCATCATGATCCTTGGAATGCTCTAGTACTTCATTAGGATCTGCCTCTAAGTAAAGTGGTGCTTGAACCTGATCTTGGTCTTTTCTCTCCTTCTGCAAAATTTGCAGAGGCTGTCTTCTATATTGAGGATTGAAGTTTTTGTTTTTCTTTACTTGCCTCTGAGAATTCTTACCCTCCAATTCCAATTTAATGAATTTACTAGGCAAATTTTTAATCACATTATTCATATCCTCTAATGTTTGATTTTGAGAGGATTCCACTTTAGCCTTTCCCTTATCTTGGGTAGGCTATGCCTCTAGTGCTTTACCTATAGCCACCAGATTTACTTCTATTTATAAAGCATCAGTTTGGATTTGATCAAGGGTTGTGGATCTTCTCTCCCTCAACGTGAACACAAATTCTGATTCAAATGCCCCTGCAAAAGTTATTTTTGCACCAGTAGGAGGGGGTTTGATCTCCACTAGAAGACTGTTGTAAAGTTTATTGAACCTTCTGATGAACTCAACAACACTTTCATCAGATTTCTTTTTAATAAAATTAAACTTTGTAAGTGAATACCCATGGTCTCGTTTCTCTCCCCATCTCTGGGTGAACTGGCGCTCCATCTCTTCCCATGTAGGAATAGAGTTATTAGGAAGCCCTTTAAACCACTTTCTTGCTTCACCATCCAAGGATTGCATAAAAAGTCTTAAAACAACATTCAAGTGTTCAAAATTGAGATTTTCTGCAAAATTACAAAACACTGCTATATGCTTATTTGCTGTTTGTTCATCCTCCCCTGAGAAACGAGGAAGAATTATTCTTGCGTTATTGGATTCAACTATTGTGGCAACTGAATAGGTGCATACCTATTCAACAAGAAAGCAAGTGCTGCCATGTTTTCTCCTGAACTTATTGAACCTTGAGTACCAGCAGATGTAGAACCTGTCTGAGGAGTAAATGGAGTATGAAAAGGTGGCAATGTAGTTATAGGTTTAGGTTGAACAACTATAGCAGATATATTTTTGAATACTGAGAAAGAAACAGACTCTAAAGATTGTTCTTGACAGTTGGGTTCTTGAAATGAAGTGGATGTAAAAGGTAGTTCTTGGTCAATAAAAGGTGAATGTTTGGATGAAAGATGTGTTGAACTGCTGCCAAGTGTAGACAATGTAGGACTTGGTGTAAATGGAGTTTTTGGCTTTCCAACCCTCTTGGAAACTAATCTCTCAAGGTCTGAAAGGGCTTGATCTTTCTGTTGTGAGGTATCTGACCTCGTGTGAGGCCTCTTTGAAGCCAAAGTTATTGTTTTCTATTCAATACAGCCAAATATTCCCTCCTCACTGAACAACCAAAGGAAAATATTGAAAACCCAGGGAAAAATGTTCTTGATTTCGTCCCCGACAACGATGCCAATTAATGTTGTCCCTTAAGAAACCAATTTCCTGGCTGTGTAGAAATTGTGCTTAAGACATTAATTTTATTTATGCATGTCACTTATTTGTATAATGTATCCTCATATGAAGGGCCTAAAGGACCTGACTTTTAACCCTTAATAATTAGCTGACATGAAAATCTCAGAATGCCATGTGATGCTGAATATGAATGCTGTGTGAAGAATGCCTTGAGAAGTTAAAGATAATATGTTGTGTTTGACAGGAACTATTATTTGTAACTTAGAAGAAATATAGGGGTAGGAACTTTAAATATAGGAGCGCTCTTTTAAGGAACTTTAACTTCATTCACATAAGTAAACAAAGACCTGCAGCTTCATTACCATATTTAAAGAAAGGAAGAAACATGATGACACATAACAGAGAAATTACAAAATCATACCCAACAATGTGTGGAAAACTCCTGATTCTTTCATTAATCATCAATTTATCAAGAATACAACAGCATAGTCTCCAAGTTCTTCAAAATTCAGACCTTTTTCCTATAATTTTGCCTCTTTTTATACATCATGGGACAGTTGGTAACTACCAAAACTATTTTAACTACCTCCTAACTGTCTAAAGTAAAAGTCATTACAGAATATTACATTGGAGGGTAAAAGACACCTCATTCTTCTCAAGAAAACAAAATAAAAAGAAGTAACAGAAATTAGAGTATGATTGGTGATTGCTGCTCGCTGTTTGAATTTGTGGCTTGAGTATGTGGTCCTACTAATGCATCTTTGGTCTGATCTATCATCCATTCCTTGCACTTTCTCTGTAATGGTACATTTGACTTTGGTGCTTCCTCTAACTTATCAAGTGCTATTCTGCAAGCTGTGATCCTACCATAAGTAGGCTTGTCAGTAAACAGAGTCTTCACCATCCAGAGAAGCTTAAAATCTTTGTTCAGGTAGTTCACAATGGTGGCTCCTTTTAATACTATTGTCTTTTCATGAGTGTTATCAACTTTTCTTTTTGCCTCAACCAGCAAAGTCTCATATGTTTTCCATGGCAGCAAGTTTCCCTGTAGATCCCAGCAAGAAGGAAGTCCAACCGTAACCCTTTTATCAAACAAGATGTTAAACTTTGAAACTGCTTCCTTCATCTCCTTTATCTTCTTCCCAGCAGTAATCCTGTAGATGTTTCTGACAATCATTTTATTAAAATCAATTTCACATGATGTTCTGTCTGGCATGTCATGTTCCTTCAATTCCGTAGTAGATTTAGAGTTGATGAAATCTATCATCCTCTTTACAAACTTTGATCTATCTAGATCTTTTCGCTTATTCTTAATGACCACCTCTTCCATATCCCGAACTAGTTTTTTTTCTTCAGTTATAATCACCAGAAACTCCCAAATGCTCCTGATAACCTCAATGACTTCATCCCGTATGATTTCTTTGACTTGAATCAAGGATATATTGCCCTTCATTTTCTCCTTTAGCGTTTTGATTTCATCTTCAACCTTCAGGAGATCTTCCATGTACTTCTTTGCATTATCTTTCTCCCTTCTTGCTTCTTCTTCACTTAAATACAGTAGCTTGCAAGCTGTTTCCAATTCCCTTTGGGCTTTCTTTACATCATGCTCAACCATTTTAAGTTATGTTCCCAACTGTAAAACCTGTGCTGCTGGATCATCTGTGTTGGCTGGCATTACTATTGTACAAACATGGGTGTCCACCTGTCGTTGCAGCTTGTCCAAAGATTCTTTAAGTAAAGAAACTTCTTTAGTCTTCCGCAACACATCTTGTAGGAGCTTTAGGATGCTCACCTGTAGGTAGATTCAACTTCTTTTTGAAAGCCCCAATCTCTGATTTGGCAGAATGCAATAATTTCTTAACAATAGGTTGGTCATTGGGATTGACACCTATTTTGATGGTAATCTTCTTTAGCTCATCCACCTAAGCATTCAAAGCTCTAGAGTTGGATATCTTCAACTTTAACTGCTGAATCACCTTATTTAGCATTTTTTCTGCCTTGACAGCTGCTGCATTTGTCTTATGTAGATCATTTACAATCAATTGCCTAGTTTGCGTATGCAAATTGATCTTGTCAAGCATTGGAAGCTTGTGAGTGTCAACAGTTAAGTTCAAAGTCTTGAAATTGCTAGTAGACCCCACTGATATTTCAGTAGGATGAGAAAAAGAAATTTTAAGTTGGCTCTTCTCCAAATCCATGGTAGATAGCAATCTAGTTTGTTCAGGAGTTTTTTTTTTTTTTTTGCCTGTGGTTCATGGATACCCTGGTCAATGGGTGGCGCTACGTCCATGGAAAAATCTGGGCTGATTGACCCCGAAGGGAATCTAGCCCCGCGGGCCACTAGCAAGGCTTAACCCCAAGGGCTTCTTGGAGAATGGACCCTGTGACCTCTCGATAGCGAGGCACTGATCTTGACCAACTGAGCTAACCCTTGGGGCTAGTTTGTTCAGGAGTTACCTGAGACTCAGCTTGAGCCTCCATATTTAACTTCATCTTCTGATTTCTCTCAACTATCTGAGCAAACATACTTTGAATTAAAGGAACCTAATCATGAACAGGTTCTCTAGAAGATGGGGAAGCAGGGGCACCTTCTGTCTCTCCTAACTAAATCACCAAACCGGGTTGTGCTGAAGACATTACATCCTGAAGCTTGGTCCTTTTTGCTACTTCAGATTCTTCCTCATCCAGATCAATAACTTCCTCTCTAACCCTCTTGACCCCCTTTTTTGTAATGCTAGGGGTTTCAATCTTTGTCCCATGAGTGTTTTGCAAACCTCCATTTGCCAATTTCTTTGTTTCAGGTCTACTTTCATGTACAAAGGCTCAATAGCCATTCTCCAGTCTTCTCTTTGAAATAATTTGGTGAGGATCATAAACCCACTTAACCACCTAGAAAAGACACATGTCATTCAACAATCTTTCAACCTCCTGGGTAGCCTGTCTGGTGTTTACAATGAAGGGTCCCACTGCTTTAGGCAACTTGAAGAAAAAACCTTTCTTCATAGGAATAAAAAGAACTTGATCTACATTTAAGCTTCGCCTGATGAATTCAAGGTCAAAAAGCCTCGTTGGCACAAATTTAGGCAACCTGTAAGGCTTGATAGAGGCTCCATAAAGCCTAATCTCTGCATGCTCTTAAAAAATGAACCAATGCCCACATCTCACATCCTTACTCAATTGAAGAAATTCTTTAGCTTTAGGAAGGAAAGTTGGGGGTAGGGTTCCATTCAAGATTTTATAAGCCACTGGAAGGAACAAAGAAGTAAATTCAAATAAACCATTATCTCCTGGATCCCCCTTTATCAGGTCTGTCCAGAATACCACTGACTACTTTTTTTTGGCCATGGTGACTGTTCGCTGGTGGCAATTGCTGATGATAGTTGCCGGGACAGTTGCTGACTCAGATTTGACGAACTGGCTGCAAGGTTGCTTAGTAATAAAACAAAAGACTAATACAATGGGGTTTTGCTTGTCTTTTATGCATATAATATTCAAACGGGGGGGGGAGACTGTAATTAATGTAACTAATTAATGGAGTGGTAGATGAGGTGACGAGGTACAGTGAATGAGGTGGATGGTAATGAATGAGGGTGGCAAATGACGTGGAGGAGATGAGATGGAGTGGAGTGATGGGGGTGGCCCGCTGTGGGTGTAGGGTGTGTACAAGATGTTCATCGGGCTTGAACCCCTGCAAAAATCTCAGGCCGTAGATCTCGGTCAAACGCCTTGACATCATGGTCAACTGCGAGGGTTGAGCCTGAGTTATAACTCATGCTCGTTTCTCCCCTACAGATCACTTTACCCGCTTATCGAATCCATGCTTAAATCTTTTGATACCTCTTGAATTTTAATATGGTTCGAGACCCCACCTTATATCAGATTTGAAAGCCATCAATAATATAAAACAAATCACTACCTTCGGACTTTCACATTCTCTTTTAATTTTGTTTCTAGAACATAATATTTGATTTTTTATTTTTTGTGATAAAATTGAAAATTAAATTTAAATGACGATGGATGCTACAACACTAACCTTGCATGAAAATAAATCTAACACATCTTTAACGAAGGGATAGCGAGCTGGGTTGGCTAGGCCCTAGCCAACCAGCTCATTTCCCTGTAACGAAATAGGAAACTTCAAGCACTCAAATGGAGCATCACAACAATATTGATACAAATAACTTCACAACTGGCATGTTCCTTTGTAGTAAGTTTCAAAAAAAACATATACACAACGTGGATCCCTGATCTAGCCCAAAAATAGTGATACTCAAAAATTACTGGTAGCAAAAGTTTAACACAACATCGCTCCCTAACATCTATTGATAAACCCTATTAAATACATGCTTCACTCACATCTGTCCTATCCTGCACATATGTCGTTATATCCTTTTACATATGCACCTCACCATATGTCACAACCATCCTTTCCTCGAACCCCACACACTCTTTGGGATGCCTCTCTCAATCTTGTGCTGCTGTATGGTGTGTGTTTTCCCTTCTCTATATCCTTTCTTTTATAATTTTACATTGAGTTAAATCCCTAACCCTAATCTCCATAATGATTGAAGGCCGAGATTAGATCTCACCTCACTTGAAATCAAGGGCTGAGATTAAAACATTATCACTAAAATAAATAATTTAAGATTATTTTAGCTCAATGAGCCAACATAATAGTTATGTGATTTTCCTAAGTTAGATTTAAAGTGGGTTAGTATAGCAATTTGCTCACATTGAGGAGATCTTGGGCAACTTTTGCATGCCTAGACACTTAGGCCTGTGCAGAAGTCCCTGCCCAAATTACAAACATCAACACTCCCTCTTAGCGAGGGAGGTACTTTTGCCACCTGGAACTAACTTCAATTCTGGAACTGTATCAGCTGCCATCACTACTCCATGCGAACTAGAAGCCTTTTCTGTTTTCTGGTCTAGAAACATCCTCGAAGTCGTGCTTTACTTGGCCTAGTTCCTAGAAGCCTTCTGCTCTTAAACATCATCTTAAATCATCTCGTACCAAGAGACCTTCTTGATAGATTTAGAGGAATCTATCAACTACTCCCCTCTTGAACCTGAAGGCTAACTTCCTCTGAGCTGCTTAACCTTCAGAGCTACCTGTTCCTTGTTCTCTGTCACTACTTTTCTTTGTGCCATCGCTCAAATAGGCTGGCCCTTTAGCCTATACATGTCTCTCTCTAACTCCTATAACATATCCCTCTTTAGAGCTAGATACCCTAGGTTTGATCGGTACCTTCCCATCCTTGAATGTAACATAGAATCCCTTCTCCATCATAGAGACTCAGAGGAAACTCCACTTGATTTTTGGTACCCACAACACGTCCTTTACTTCCTTCCTACCCCCTGACTCAAGTTGATTTTGATAATGCTCTTGAAAATATCAGTTTCAGATAACTTTTGATCTTATTGTGTTTCATCAAAGATAGGTTTTCGTATGAGAAACAACAAATGTTTGCATCATTCTGTTTATGACCTAGGGATTTCTTGTAGGAACAATAGCTATGGAGGCTCAGCATCTCATCAAGATGTTTGCAATCATGCGTAGTATGGAGCTAAAACTTTAAATTAAGATTTTAATGTTGTGATGCGTAGTTGTCCCAGAAAACTCCTCTATGCGTTAAGAGTCTGAGAGCCTCTTGTTATGTATCCAAATGTTTAATTAGTAATTATACATGCATGCTTTCTTTTGAAGTCTTGTGAAAATTTATGAACAATTCAAAAAAGTGTGGCGGCACTAGTGATAAAGAATTATAAAAATCCCTTGTGATTGGCATTAATAAATATGCATGGATCAGGTTTGCCCTTTTTATAAATGACTAAAATTGACATGCACATAAAATACTAGCTTGTATATAGATATTAGAGATAACCAATAAGTAAATTTGATATACTTTTATAATTACACAATGTAGAAAATATTAAATGAATGGAGACATAGATCCCTTAGTGCATGGGGCTTCACAAATGCCTTAAAACCATCTATTGTCATCTTGCCAACTTGAAATTCTTTTTCATCATTTTAGCACCACACATTAGTTGCATCTCCTCCTCAATTTGGGGTTACCTAGAATCTTCAAAATTTTGAGTTGTGTTTTCTTTATTTTTTTATATTTCTTTCCCATTCTTTTTTTTACTTCTCTTGGAACAGTCCACAGCAAAAATATATATCTAAACTGATGCGTGTTTTTTTCTTTGTGATGGGATGAAATCTGAAAAGTATACCTTTGGAATCTTGATATACTTCTTTTGTGAGATTTTCAGGCCTGACACTCTTGATCCTGCATTATTACGGCCTGGTCGGTTGGACAGAAAGGTTGAATTTGGCTTACCAGATTTGGAAAGCAGGACTCAGATTTTTAAGATTCATACACGTACCATGAATTGTGAGCGAGACATTCGTTTTGAGCTGCTTTCCCGGTTATGCCCCAATTCTACAGGTATCTTAATGCCACTGATACCTTGGTTTAATTGAAATATTGCCATTACATGATAGTCTTGAGATGGGATAGGCTGGCACAGTGAACTGATCATTTGGTACAAGATTGCATCATCATTCTTAGATTAACTTATTAGAAAGCACATTTCTAGAGAGGATTGCTATCATAGACTTCATTCAGGTGGGAGAGTTCAGAGATTTTTCAGATTTTGAAATATAGTTCAACTTGATTATGCAAGCTGTGAAACAATCAAATTTGTCTTATTATAGTAATGTTACCTCTGCTAGATCAATTCTGATATGTTGCTTGATGTGGCATTCGAACTCTGCCGCAAGAATGAAAATAAGCCCAAGTATTTATTGGTGGGTATGGTTTGATGTTTTGCAGGTGCTGACATCCGGAGTGTCTGCACTGAGGCTGGCATGTATGCTATTCGAGCACATAGAAAGACTGTTACCGAGAAAGACTTTCTTGAAGCTGTGAATAAAGTCATTAAAGGATATCAAAAGTTTAGTGCGACACCCAAATACATGGTTTACAACTAAAATTTTGCTCGAATATTTAATGTCTTATATTTGATGATGGAGCATGGCCATTCAACATCCTTACCATCTATGTTTAACTTGGTTGCTGTCGTAAGTTTTTGTAAACGGACTTGCATATTCACTATCAATTTATTGGGACCATACCAATCATACCGAGGCCAAAATTACAAAGCTTTTTTTTATCATTGATTGGGATTCGATTTCCATCATGATGGATATTTCGTGGATCATTGAAAATTATCTTGGCAGAAATGATTTTATTATGCTATTGGCACATACTATGCTTTTACTTTGAAGAAATGAAGGAATCCTGTCAATGCATCAAACTTGGACATTGTGGTTGTGTGCCTAATTTCTCTAATTGTCTCGTTTTCAGCTATCTGATTTGCACATTGGCAGCTTAGAATGTGAGGTAAAAAACTAATCAGATTTTTGGATTTATATGGTTTGAGTGCTTTAAATTAGGAAACAGGTTCTGTGTCCATCTTGTGCAAAGGACAAGAAGAACCTTTTGGGTTTCCTTGGTAATTGCTTGTTTAATATTTTTGTCACAAACATCCGAGGCAAACAATGAACACCAATTAGATTATTCTACAACTGATTTAGGTTCTTTGCAAATATCAAATTATAATTGAAGTTGTGAAAATAATTCTGGTGGGCGAGGCACCAATGGAGGATCCATGGACTTTGATTACTATGAATACAACTGCAATGCAGTTTGCATTACTATAGGGTTAGCGCTTACCCTAACTCGGTTCTAATGAATGCATGAAAATGTTTGGATTCCATCTCAACTTTTATTATCCTACGTGAGGGGTTGTTAGGGCATTTTGTTTATCACTTTGTTGGTATTGCAATGAGACAGGGTGAAGATGGGTGCATTACACTAACAATGCATTTTTCACCTAATCAAGTAAGAACAAAGTGGATATGACATTTAATTACCAAGTACGTTTAGTGTGGAAGATGGGTCTTTAGGGGCCAGTAGAGGAAAACGAAAATTGGTTACTTGGTTAAAAAGGAGAGATCTAAGGAGAGTATTGTTGAAATTAGTAAATCCAGGAGTGACGAGGATCCACGATTGAGGAGTGGCAACGACAAAAGTGAATTAAAAGGTCAAGTTGGTTATATAAAGATCACACCTAGTGTGGTGGATAGGCTTTGTAACTGCTTCAGCCACCGTTAAGCCTTTGTGTTGATTTTGCAAGGATATTGGAATGGATAACTCGGTGAAATGTTTCGCACTGGTTAAGTTAGGTTATTTGATGGCTATAATTGAGAATTAATTGTAGGATGATATGGATTTTGGTCAGGTGCAGGAACAGGAACCCTTTTATGAGTCATCTTGTACAGCCTATCAACGATATGATGCTGTGATCATGTCCATATATGTTAGTGACAAGTCTAGAGTTGATTGTCACGAAGGCTACTGCAAATCCCTGTTGCAAAATATTTCGGTGTGATCATGTCCATATATGTTAGTGACAAGTCTAGAGTTGATTGTCACGAAGGCTACTGCAAATCCCTGTTGCAAAATATTTCGGTATGCGGTGGCAGAATCACCATGATTTTAGCCGTTTTCCAATGTGTAGCAAGTTGGAAATTTCTGATAATTCCAAACAAAATGAACAGAGGAAAAATGCTATGTTTTTAACACAGGGAACAAAAAATTGTTTCTGGAGAACAGAGTTTTACATATACACAGAGAAACTTATATTCATTAATAAAATTGTCTATTACCAAAAAAAATGTCTTCCTCTTCCAGGGGGATTACAATAGGAACGCTTCAGTTCCACACACAAAAAAAAAAAAACTTCATTGTCTCTCCTGAAAAATTACTCTGTCTCTGCTTTGAAAATTCACTCTATCTCTGCTGTGTATGTTTATACTACTGTGTAATTTTTTTTACTCATGCGCTGCTGCGTCTCACATTACATATTCAGCAACAAAGAAGAATGAATTTTGCGCTGCTGCGCATTCCCCTTTCGTTTCTCAACGAACAACAAAAATTGCCCCTATTTTTCTTTCACGCTTCTGTGTATATTTCATATTCAAATGAACAAAAATGACATTACCTTTTTACTTGTATCTTACTCCCGTGAATAATAAAAAACAATAAAATTAAAAACTTTTGCCTATATTTACCAATCACATTAAATTTCATTAATTACTTTTACTGAAAAAACTGGCGGTCAATGAAACTTCTAATTCACGTCACGTAATTTGCTACAAGCCTGTACATCAACCGTTGATTTAATCGGATGGTTGTCGAACCATATCGCACGGTCCTTCTGACTGAACTTTATGTGCCAGGGAATGGTGGTTTTGAAAAACACTGCTCAGACACGTGTCCATCATTGATTGTGATCGCTGCCCTCGGAGGAAAAACCATCAATCCGTAAAAGCGGTGCAGGGAAGTCTGGCGGTTTTGCGAAATAAATGCCGCAGTTGAAATTACATTTCAACACTCCCCTTTAATTTCAATTGCTGGGTTATCAGTCATACCCAGACATTTCCTCAAAAACTCAAAACTTTTCTGCCCCAATGGTTTGGTCAGAATATCTGCAACCTGCTCCTGAGTTCTGCAGTGTTGTAAAACAATTTCTCCATTGTTTACCAATTCCCTGATGTAATGAAACTTTGTGTCAATGTGTTTCGTTCTCTTATGAAACACAGCATTCTTGGATAATGCAATAGCTGAGCTATTGTCACAAAAAATCACAGTTCCTTTTACTTGCTCTTGGCATAAACTCCTTAACATCCTTCTCATCCAAATTGCTTGACACGCTACTGTTGTAGCTGCCACATATTCTGCTTCTGCTGTTGACAACGCTACAATAGGCTGTTTTTTAGAAGCCCATGAAATAACTCCTCAACCCATGTGAAAAACATAACCGGATGTACTTTTCCGATCATCTACACTTCCAGCCCAATCACTATCAGTGTATCCAATCAAATCTGAACATTATGAAGCAGTATATAAGATGCCAAACCTTTTAGTACCTTTAACATACCTCAGAATCCTTTTTGCTGCCTACCAATGTGCTTCTTTTGGCCTCTCCATGAATCTGGAAATTAAACTAACAGTATACATTATATCCGGCCTAGTTGCAGTCAAATACATGAGGCTGCCAACTATGCTCTTGTACAAACTAGGATCAAAATCCTTGTTGTTGTCCTCTTTGCTGAGTTTTAATCCCATCACTGTGGGAGTGATTGCTACTTTGCTCTCCTGCATATTAAATCTTTCCAACACTTCATTAACATATTTCGCTTGTGAGATAAAAATCCCATTTCCATTTTGTTCTACTTCTATTCCTAAGAAGTATCTTAGCAAACCCATGTCAATCATTTCAAATTCTTCTTTCATGACTGTTTTGAAATTTTCAATAAGGTAATCATCATTTCCTATGAAAATAACATCATCAACATATAACACAACAATTAGTATTTTACCATCCTTTTCTATGATGTAGAGAGTGGGTTCTCCCTCACAACTTTCAAATCCATTTTCCAGTAGATAGGAATCTATCCTACTGTACCACGCTCTTGATGCTTGCTTTAGCCCATAAAGAGCTTTCTTCAATCTGCACACTTTGTGCTCTTGGCCTTTCTTTTCATAGCCTAGAGGTTGTTCAATGTAAACCTCTTCCATTAACACTCCATTTAGGAATGTTTACTTCATGTCCATTTGGTAAACTTTCCACTTGTTTTGTGCTGCTATGGACAGCACTGCTCTCACGTTTCCATTCTAGCAACCGGTGCAAAAGTTTCCACATAGTCTCTCCCATACTACTGCTTATATCCTTTGACAACCAGTCTTGCCTTGTGTCTCTCTATTTTGCCTTCAACATTACTCTTGGTCTTGTAGACCCATTTAACTCCAATGACTTTCTTTCCTTTTGGTAGTTCAACTAAATCCTATGTTTTGTTTCTTTCTATGGCATTGATCTCCTCATCCATAGCTTCTATACATTTCCTATCCTTAATTGCTTCTTCAAAATGAACTGGGTCATCAACATGACAATATAAAGCAAACAAAGAATTCATACCTTCATTTGCTGCCTCTTGTTCATAAATGTCACTTAAATTTCTGAACTTCTTACCTCTTTCATTTGGTGTACAAGTACTTGAAGAAGCACTTGAATTTCCTCCTTGTGGTGTGCTTGGAGAAGCACTTTCATTTCTCCTCAAGGGTGTCTTTTGCTGTCCTTGTGTTGGTGCTGCTGTTTGGGGATGTATTTCAGCCATCTCCTCATCATCTTCATCATGTGACAAAGAGTTTTTAACATTCATTGTTTTCTCTATGCTTCCATCCCAAGCTTCCTCCTCAATGAACTGAACATCTCTACTCACAATAAGCTTCTTGGTGGATGGGTTATACCCCCTGTAAGCTTTGGATTCCTCACTGTATCCAATGAAAATATATTTCTCCCCTTTGCTATCCAACTTCTTCCTTAGCTGATCTGGAAAGTGTGCATAAGCCACACATCCAAAAACTTTCATGTGGGTGACTCCTTGCTTTGTCCCACTCCATGCTTCTTCCGGCACTCTATTCATAACTGCTTTTGTAGGGCATCTATTCAAAATGTATGCTGCACAATGTACAACTTCAACCCAATAATCATTTGGAAAATGCTTTTCCTTTAACATACTCCTCGCCATATCCATGATTGTCCTATTCTTCCTTTCGGCAACACCATTTTGCTGCGGAGTGTACCTAGTGGTAAACTGCTTATGGATTCCATTTTCTCTACAAAACTGTAGAAATTATTTGGAGATATACTCACCTCCTCTATCAGTTCTTAGAACTTTGATATGCAGCCCACTTTGGTTTTCTACAAGTGATTTGAAATTGCAAAATTTTTCAAACACTTCACTTTTGTTCTTCAAGAAATAAACCCAAGTTTTTCTAGTAAAATTATCAATAAATGTTAGTATATAGTGGCTGCCTGCAAGTGATGGAGTTTTCATCGGTCCACATAAATCTGAGTGAACAATTTCTAAGGGTGCTTTTTCCCTTATGCTTTTCCCAGATGGAAAACTTTCTCTGTGTTGTTTCCCCAAGATACAACCTTCACAAAGGTTGTCTGGTTTCTCTATCAATGGTAATCCTCTTACCATTCCTTTTCTATTCAACAAGTTAAGACCTCCAAAGTTGAGATGTCCAAATTTCAAGTGCCACAACCAATTTTCATCTTTTGGTTCGCTTTGGAAAGCCTCTTGAGTCACTACTGCAATTTCTTCTCCATTTTTTAAATCTGCTTTCATTCTGAGAGGGAACATATTGTTCCTTGTCATCTTCACTTCAGCAATACATTGTTTGCTAGGTGTTTTATCCATGATGGTGCATACATCATTCACAAAGAAAACATTGTACCCCTTTTGAACAAGCTGTCCAATACTTAAGAGGTTACATTTCATTCCAGGAACATAATAAACATCTGCTATGGTTTTCTTTTCACCTTTCCTTGTTAAGACATTTACTTCTCCTTTTCCCATAATAGAAACTTTATTATCAGTCCCTAGTGTGACTTGTGACTTCACATTCTGATCTAACATAGAAAACAGGGCTATGTTTCCTGTCATATGGTTACTGCAACCGGAGTCTAGAAACCATACATCTTCACTCTTTTCTTCAGCCATATTACAAGCTAAAAACAAATTATCTTGGCTGATATTTTCTCTAGTGAAATTTGCACTAGTTCTATTATTCATATCATGCTGCTTCTTCCTACATTCATTTGCATAATGCCCATATTTTTTACAATAGTGACATTGGACATTGGATTTATCATACCTTTGTCCTTGAGCATGATGTTGTCCACTTTGTTGGCTGCTGCCTTGGCCTTGGTTCTGATTTGGATTGCTGCCTCTTCCTTGAGCATTTGCTGGACTGTTTCTTCCACCTCTGTTTTGGCTTCTGCCTCTTCCTCTCTTGTTTCCTCTGCCTTGACCTCTTCCTCTTCCAAAGAACATCTAGGTCTTGAAGGCATGCTCTAGAGATGAGTTTTCATTTCTACTCAATCTCTGCTCATGTGTTATCAGTGATGCATGTAGTTCATCGACTGAGAAGGTTGTGAGATCCTTGGTCTCTTCTATGGTGGTGACAATCACATCGAACCTTGAGGGTAGGATCCTCAATAGTTTCTCCACAATCTTCCTTTCTTCAAGAATCTCTCCATGAGACCTTATCTGTGTGACCAGACCAATCACATGTGTGAATAATGAGTCAATATTATCTGACTCCTTCATGCAGAGAGTCTCAAAATCTCTCCTCAGCAACTGTATTTTTTCTGTCTTCACTTTCTCCATGCCTTGATAGACTATCTTGAGAGTTTCCCATGCTTCTTTGGATCTCTTAGCTATTGCTATCCTTGGAAACACACTCTAATGCACTGCTTGATACAAAAAGTAGAGGGCTTTAGAATCCTTCTTCTTATTGCTCTTCAACAGATCTTTCTCTTCCTGAGTTAAATTATTAAACTCATTTTCATCTGTTGGTTCTTCAAAACCATCTTCAACAAATTCCCATAAGTTTTGGGAAGCAAGCAAAGCTCTCATAGTTATTGCCCAATAGTCATATTTTTTTCCATTAAATTATGGGAGCTGAGTTTTATAAATACCCATGATAGTGTTGGCTCCAGTCATTCTTGCACTCTTAACTATGCTTCAAAATACTCGACTGTGTATTTAAAATAACTGACTGTCCTCAACAGTAACACAAAAAACTAACTTGAGAAATACCTTGGATTCTTTCTTGACTGAGTCTTCACTCTGATGGAGAAGCTACTGCAACAAGAAATCCTTCCTTCAGCTTCTTTGACACCTTTAAAGAGCCTAGACAAGTTCCGATACCAAGTTGGGAATTTCTGATAATTCCAAACAAAATGTACAGAGGAAAAATGCTCTGTTTTTAACACAGGGGAACAAAAAATTGTTTCTGGAGAACAGAGTTTTACATATGCACAGAGAAACTTATATTCATTAATAAAACTACCTGTTACAAAAAAAAAGTCTTCCTCTTGTAGAGAGATTACAACAGGAACGCTTCAGTTCCACACAAAAAAAAAACTTCATTGTCTCTCCTGAAAAATTGCTCTGTCTCTGCTTTGAAAATTCACTCTATCTCCGCTGTGTATGTTTACACGGCTGTGTAATTTTTTTTACTCACGCGTTGCTGCGTCTCACATTACATATTCAGCAACAAAGAAGAATGACTTTTGCGCTGTTGCACATTCCCCTTTCGTTTCTCAACGAACAACAAAAATTGCCCCTATTTTTCTTTCACGCTTCTGCATATATTTCATATTCAAATGAACAAAAATGACATTACCTTTTCACTTGTATCTTACTCCCGTGAATAATAAAAAACAATAAAATTAAAAACTTTTACCTATATTTACCAATCACATTAAATTTCATTAATTACTTTTACTGAAAAAACTAGCGGTCAATGAAACTTCTAATTCACGTCACGTAATTTACTGCAAGCCTGTACATCAACCGTTGATTTAATCGGACGGTTGTCGAACCATATCGCACGGTACTTCTAACTGAACTTTATGCGCCGGGGAATGGTGGTTTTGAAAAGGACTGCTCAGACACGTGTCCATCGTTCATTGTGGTCGCTGCCCTCGGAGGAAAAACCATCAATCCGTAAAAGCGGTGCGGGGAAGTCTGGCGGTTTTTCAAAATAAATGCCGCAGTTGAAATTACATTTCAACATAGCAAAGCATTTAAATTAGATAGAGATTAGGCAAATGGAGACTAGGTTGTGCATTTCCGTTTGAAACTATTGTGGAGAACTAGATTGAGTTGAAGATGTTTGGTATAGTTTCATTTTATTCATACTTGAGTTGAAATCCACAAGGACTGTGTCCATATAAAGATGTCGCAATATTAAATTGATCACAGTTTGTGTATTTTCTCTTTTTAAGGATTAGGTTTCGTCTTAGCTATAATTAAGAAGTCCAGCTAACGGTGTCGGGCTTTAATGACATTGAAATGTAGGGTTTTATAATGTTCTCCCACACTATATATGATTTGTATATTATAAAGTGCTACTTTTGTTTGTGTCCTTTAATACCTTCTTAAGAGATGGAGCTTGGCCGTGTTATACTTAAACAGGTCTGTTTACCTATTTTTCAAGGATCAGTGAGATTAAAGTCCGTAAACATTGAGTACCTGGGTTGAGCTAGAAAATTTCAAACAACCAAACCCATATTCTTGAGTAAAAAACCATGATGTTTGTCATATCAAAGTCTAATCAAAGCATTACAAGTTGGATGGAATCATTTGTTACGGGAAGAATTATTTTTAGTCTTTCGATTGTGCCCAGAGCAGTGCTATTCTCAATAGGTAGGGGAATGCACTTCACTAGCAAGGCTTTTTATCATATATTAAAATAAGAGTTTTTTGTTATTATATTATAACTAATTAATAAATATTAAAAAAATCATCAATTGAGATTTTTGGATGCAATTCATATGGAAATAGCCGTAAATGGTTCTATTTCTTTCCAAGTCCTAAGGTTTATTTTTCAAACAGAATTGATATGTTATTGCAACTTATACTTGCGATGTGCATGTATCAAAAGCATGTTTCAGAGTAGGTGACTGTGTATCATCTTCCATAACTAAATATATATCTTCGAACCTGGAAAAATGACTAATTAAAAGATACATAGAAATAAACTTGACGCAAAGAGATATTAAAATTTTTTGTAGAGTGGAAATAGTGATAGATGTAGAGGAGTTTACTTGCAAAATTTGTTTTATTAAAAACTTCCGCAGTTGGCACATGTTTTGTCATTCTATTATAATTAAACTTAGAATGTTATTTACGTTGATTTTTGTTTTGCAGGATTAATTTTTTTATTATATTGTTTATAGTTTTCTAGAGTGTACTGTTTAGCTTGAAGCTTTTACATTTTTAGTAGACACTCCACTCATTAGTAGACACTCCACTCATTATCAAGGGACAAATAAAGCTAACAGGGCTAAATGAATAAAACAGATCAAAGCTAAATGAATGAAACAAATCAGAGAAGAGGAAATATAAAACCAAAGAGAAGGGTTGTTAACAAAGTTAAATGAATGAAACAAATCAGAGAAAAGAGGAATATAAAGCGAGGGGATCACAGTAACCATTGGAGGGAAAGGAAAAGTAAATACACAAAGGTAAAATTATAAATAAAAGGTTCTTATATAAACAAGTAAGGGTAAATAAACTAAAAGAAGTTTTATATTAAATATATAAATCAAGGTGTTTAGATTTCAAATAAAGGAGACTTAATAGATAATTTTTAGGATATTGAAATTAACAAGTAAATTAAGCAAGGGTGAGCTCAAGTAACTGAGAAATAGATCAAAAGGCGTCAAAATTGATGGCAAAGAATAAAAAAGGATGAGAAGAGAGAGGTTAATGACACTGGATAAGATTAGAAAACAAAGAGAGGTGGAGAGGATCAACAAGGTCAAGGTGATAAATGAGGGCTGACTAGGACTAACTAACTCTATATCCATATTCTCTCTTAAAGTTATTTTGGTTCTTTTCAATTTCAAGGGTTTTGTGGATAATGTGAGAGTGTAATGGGGAGCAAAGGCTAAGAGTTTAGTTTGATCAAAACAAATTAAGTGTTTAGAGTTAAGAAGTGTTCAACAATGGTGGATATGGTGATGTGGTTGTGGTTGATGTCAGTTACATGTTCTTTCAGTTGGCCATAAATTTTAAATAATTTATTTTATTTGTTATAACATATTGTCTTAGTCAGTGTTGGTTTCCATGTTGGTTATACAATCATAATCTAATATTACATAAACATGGGTCGAAGTGAGAAATGTTAAATCCCACCCCCTTAAAGGAACAACATCCTTGGTGTTTAATAAACAAAGAACAAAAACAAAAACTGAGCTTGATAATTACAACTCTTACATCAACAATATCTTCCATGTCATGAGTTTCCATTTCAAGCCATGCCATTGATTATTCATGGTCTAGTCACCTCTGGACCACCTGGCATTCCAACACATTCCAACATGGTTGTTCATTGCTCCACATGGTGTCCATAGGGAACAAATTCAGCACATTGTCTTCTTGGACACACCTAATGTATTGGGTTCTAGTGTCACCATAATGACCTAGTCCCTAGGGTCTTCAACTCCATTATGCTCCCGTTGTGCTACTCTAATATCACTTTGTAGCCTCCATCATCTACCTTTGTTGGATAGTTCATCAACTCACCTATATCACAAGCATATAGTTCTCATGAGTTCAATCATAATAAATTTAAGCCAACTTAAGTTAAAATTTCAATAGGTAATGCTTTGAACAGATACTTATATGTGTGATTATTCTTGGCTTCCTTTGCCTCCACAAGTAACAAGTCCAACTCACTGTCTCCATTGAACATGCCCTCTCATGCTCACATCCTAGTAAGCACATGACAAATTTCTTCGCCCACCATTTACTCACCCTTCCAAGCGTAAACAACCCCCATCCTAGGTAGTCTATCTAGCCAAGGGTTTTCTTCCATGGGCCTCCATCAAGTACTCACCTTTTTGAGCCTAGGAAATCGCCATCTCAGGCAATCTACTACTCTTGGTTTTCAATCAAGGTATCAGTTATGGCTTGCAACCCTATGACACACTGATTATATCATGCAATCTACCACTCTTGGTTTTCAATCAAGGTATCAGTTATGGCTTGCAACCCTATAACACTGATTATATCATGGGAGCAAGCCATAATCGATACCTTGACTAAAAGCTTGCTATGCGTCAACTCCATATTGAGCAAGGAATGTATCACACATTTTGCTCATGTTTGACTATAAAATGCATCTTTGGACACAATAATATCATGTTTTGAAGTTTTGATAATATATTTTTTTACACTATACTTCAAAAAATCATGTTATTAATATTAATATTTATTTATTTAAGCTAAGAGAGTTTAATTCGAGTGGTTAGGAGGAATGATGTTATCCTCACTACTTAATTTCAATTCCAACTAATATGTTAAATGGTGGACTCTTAACAAATATGATATTATAATAACTAAGAGATTATAAGTTTGTTTATTTTTAAAAACAAATAAAGTCAAATATATTTAGAATAACAATTATAAATAAATAAGTCAATTGAGTTTACCTTGGGTGGTTGGAAGAAATTATTAGGACCCTCTCCACCCAAGTTGATCTCCCACATGTGACATGATGACCTTTGATGTAATGAATTCAAGCCTCTGATGTATTCCTCATGAAATATGGAGAGTGTTTGGTAAAAAAACAATTATAAATAAATAAACATTTTTTTCACTGAATTAAGCAACCCATCAAAAACTCTCATTTCAGAAGCACTAAGTTCAAACAATATATTTATAGAACAATCAAAGGTAATTGAGTCAAAAGAATAAACAATTTTGTGCTGAAATTGCTTTTGAAGTGTATTGTTTAATTCTTGAAATGTTCGACATTTTTGGTGAACACTTCACCCATCATCAAGGATAAAAAGCTGAGTGAGAGTTTGAGAAGAGAGAGTCCAAGGATAAATAAGATTTGATGAGGATGGATAAATATTTGTTAAGATAACACCCATCTTCCCCATGTCAAGGTTCCTTAGAAATCATCCACCTTTAAAAAATGGCTAACAACCATCGTTGATAATCATGAACAATCTATGGTCGCCCAAGGAGGGTGCCCCAACACGAACCCCCCTATTACACTCACACTCAATGAATAAATGTCCCACCACGAAGATCAACATGGCTGTTGTCTGCTAGGAAAATGCACAATGTGTCAACCTAGCGACGCCCACCACCACCAGGGTAATTACTTGTATGAAGCAAGGAAGTGCACGAGAGTGGGGTGTGTGGGAAATAAGATGTGTGGAGCAAAGGGATGCAGAGGGAAGGGATGTCCAGAGTAGGGGATGTGTAGGGCCTTCCTTGGGAGTGCTCCTACTACTAAGCAGGAAATATCTGAATGTCAACCATCATGCCCACCCATTTTTTTGCTCAGAACTCTTCTAATGAATATTCCATGTATATGTTTTGTCAGACCATGTTCAAGTAGTCTTTGTATAGTCAACTTATAATATGTATTTTTTGTTTAGCTTATGTTATCATAAACAAATATATCATAACCTCAAAATTTTATTGCTCAACCTTTGGTTTGGTTTCCCACTAAGCAGACTAGGGGCTAGAGCCAACAAGCATTTTGATCTATGTAACTTTTTGAAATCAACAATACAAAGTGCCTTAATTTTAAAAAAGTCATGAGCAATCTATGGAACAATGTCATGGTTTTTCTAACCATGGTTCTTAGATCATCTTTTACACACTCGTGCCAAAAGGATATTAATATCCCATATGTTTGATTCATAAATGTATAACATTTTGTAACATTTGGTGGAGAAATTGGTGATGTGTACGATTTGATTGTTGACAATGAACACGTGGTAGGTTGCATCGATGATGGGATCCATCTCTGGAGTTTCCAATTATTAAGAGATCGTGTGAAATTATATAATGGTGCAATTTAATTCTTCATTGTTCTTGTTTTGGTTTTTTAGTTGGAATTGGGTGATGTAATTTTTTTTGAGATTGTGGTTTTTTTATTTGAAATGTATTTTTGAATGCATAAATAAATTTAAACTTCTAAAATATTTTTGAAACACTCAAATCATGTAAATTTTATAACTCAAACTTATTACTTTTCACAAATCCCTATCAAAATTTAGATTAAAAAATGTCTACCAAATTTTAAGTGAAATTAACCAAAAAAAAAGAAAAATACTTGTAAAAAAAACTTACATAATTACAACAAATTAGAAAATTCCATATGAATTGATTATCGAATAAATGTGAAATTTCTCATTATGCCTACTCATATTATGTAGCCATGTAGTTATGTAGGCCATATCAACGTCAAAATAGGATAGGGTGCAAAAGGTTAGGAGGAGAAATAAAGCAAAGTTTTTATTTCTTTCATGGATATAACATTTGATCATTTATCTTAACCTTGAGGGTTAGCTCAGTTGGTGGAGTCCTATTTGTTAAATCACCTTTACTATTGAGAGGTATTGGGTTCAATTCTCTTAACACTCTTAGGATTAGGCCCTATGATTGAGCCGATAAGAAGTAATATCTTTGGGTGGATTTGCCTAGTACAAATATTTCGTAGACGTAGCGGTGATCTTCGGAACCTGTAAATCACATAAATTTTTTTTGATCATCCTTCCTAATTAATTACATTAATATACTTAAGAAAAAAATTGATTTAAAATAACTAATACATATTTGTTTTTATTAATTCATTGATAACATAGCTTTTCACTCAATATTGACCTAAACAATACATGTTTACGTAAATAAAAATGTGTATTAATTCATTGATAACATAACTTTTCACTAAATATTGACTTAAATAATACATGTTTATATAAATATAAACACAAATACTATATGCTTATTTTTAGGTATATGAGATGCAAATTTTAGATTCACAAAATGGTTATATAGTTAATGAGATTATTAGTGAAAAGTGGGAGTAAAAAAGTTGTGAAGATGAACCAAAAAAAAATATTAGAGAAATTCTAATAATGTGTTTTTGAAACAAAAAAAAAAAATTAAGATTTTTATTTTTATTTTTTTATTATTAAGTAATTTTGTTGTATTTATAGTATTTTAGATAGTTTAAGTAAGCTTAATGATTGAAAATATGCTTTTCTTTTTATAAGATCTTCAAATCTAAAGAGTTTAGAGTAAGTATATTTTACTAATTTTAACATTCAAATTATATTATTATTATTATTAAATATCATATATAAATTTTAAATTTGAATGAACAATTATACACATGTTTTGCATTTTAGATTTGAACAAACATCATACTAGTGTTTTTTTTTTTACATTTTAGATTTGATAAAATTTCAATTTATATAATTGAACAATATTATGTACGGATATAAGTGAAAATATCATGTATGTAAATAATTGAGATGTTGATTTTGCATTCATTTACCAATCTTCATTTTTGGGTTTATGCATCTTGTATTGATCCCTTCAACTAATTGGTTTGTGTATCTCCAATAGAATGACGAAGCAAATTCACAAAAGTCAAAAGCTATTTATTAAGTAAATCACACTAGTCCTATTAGGTCTTGTCCTATAAGTGGTTGTTGGGTGTGTGCTATATTCTTTCCAAGACTACCCCATGTGTGGGGGGTGGGAGGGAGCGGATGGTAGCCCCCTTGCACAGGGTCCCAGGCAGCGCCCTGAGAATTTTTTTTTGACCCTATATTAGGTGGGTGGATCTACCTATGGTTTTGTGCATGGATTTCACACATGCTTTTGGACATGATGGTTTTCTGTCCATGGTATTTTGTAGATCCAGTCAAGGGAACTACGATTATGTTCTAATTCAGGGTTAATGGATTGAGGTTTATGGATGCTTCGACATGTATATATTTGTATTGTAACATTGAAAGGAATATAATGAAAAATCAATCTGGTAGTCTCGGTTTTGGGATCTAGGGGAAAATCTCTGTGTATAACTGTTTTATGTTTTATGCTCTCGCCATTGTTTATTTTCTTCTTTAAAGAATTCGCTTTTAGGTAATTTCTATATGGGGTTAAAACCTACATTTGGTATCAGAGCTGTTTCAACTTCCAAGGGACACCTTTGCTACTGAGGGGTTTTGCTTGAGCCTATGGTAGACCTTGTTGAATGGGAGATCTGTGGGATTGATTCTTGGGGTGAAAGAAGATGGAGAGTAGTGGAAAGATAAAGATCGAGAAATTTAATGGTCAGAGTTTTGAGTTGTGGAAACTCAAGATGGAGGATCTACTGGTGGATAAAGATCAGTGGACTGCGGTAGATCCGGGTACTAAACCAACAACAATGTTAGCTAGAGACTGGGCGAAGTTGGATCGGTAGGCAAAGAGCACAATACGATTGTGTGTATCAGATTCAGTATTTCTGAATGTATCAGGGGAAGCTTCGACGAAGGATTTGTGGGACAAGTTAGGGACTTTGTACCAATCTAAGTCTAGTGAATAAATTGTTCCTATAGAAAAAGTTGTATAACCCGACGATGAAAGATGGAGACTCGGTGACAGAGCATCTCAACGCCTTTAATACTGTGGTAAGCCATTTATTATCTATTGATATTAAAATTTCAGATGAAGATAAGTGCATCAGTTTGTTGTGTTCTCTACCAAATTTGTGGGATAGTCTGGTTGTTGCAATAGGTAGTAATGCAACTGCCTTGCAGTTTGATGAAATAGTCTCATCCTTGCACTCGGAGGAGATGAGACGAAAAAATATGGAGGGCCAAAATGATGATGCCTTGTTTGTACGAGGATGGTCCCAGAACATAAACAAAAATAAGTCCTCGAGTGGGAGATCTAGATATAGAGAGAGATCTAAATCTCTAGGAAAACCTGTAAAGGTGTACCGGAAATGCGGAAAGGAAGGGAAATTCAAAAGGGACTGTAAATCTAAAGCTCCTGAGAAAGGAAAGGGATCTGATGACGCTTCTTGTACATAGGCGAAAACCACCTCAGACGAAGGTGGGGATGTGTACTTGGCTTCTTCTTCAAGTACACATGTAGATCACAAGGTATGGTTGATTGACTCGGGTGCATCCTTTCACTTTACTCCCCATAGAGTGTGGTTCTGTGAGTATGATAAATATGATGGTGGTGATGTCTTCTTAGGGGATGACAGAAAGGCTAAAATCGTTAGTCGTGGAAAAGTCAAGTTGAAGTTGCAAGGTGGAAGGATTATAACACTTCTGGGTGTTCTGCATATTCTTGCATTGATTAGAAATCTGATTTCTGTAAGCAAGTTGGATGATGCAGGTGTAAAAACAATGTTCGAGAAAGATACTTACAAGATGGTTCGGGGAGCACTGGTATTGATGTCAGGAGTTCAGATTGGAACTCTGTACAAGCTTCAGGGTAGCACTGTTATTGATGGGTGCAACAGTTCTGTGGTTCCTTAAAGTGGAACAGAAAATCTTGTGGTCTCTAGAGAAAAGACCATGCTATGGCATCAAAGGCTTTGACATATTGGATAGAAGGGCATTCGAATACTTCATGGTAATGATATGGTAGAAGGTATGCATCATTTCTCTTTGGATTTTATTTTTGTGAAAATTGTGTATATGGGAAGTAGAATTGGGCGAGTTTCCCCTTTGGTGCTAAGAGGACGAAACATATATTAGAGCTTGTGCACAGTGATATGTTTGGACCTGTGTCGGTTTCATCACTGGGTAAGTCTGTGTACTATGTATCATTTATCGATGAATTATCAAGGAATACATGGATATATTTCCTCAAGAAGAAATCTGAAGTCTTTGACAGGCTTAAAGAATTTAAGGCTCTGGTGGAAAACTGGACAGAGAAGAAGATAAAGGCACTGAGAATAGATAACGGTGGAGAGTTTTGCAAGAAGGAATTTGAAGAGTAAGATGACATGTCCCGTGTTCCATACGCAAGTGCCGTCGGTAGCTTGATGTATTTATTGGTATGTACTAGACCAAACATCACACATGCAATGGGAGTATTGAGCAGGTTTATGTCAAAACCAGGGGAGGAGCACTGGACAACAGTGAAGCGGGTTTTCAGTTATTTGCATGGCACTAGTGATTATGGTTTGTGCTACTAAGGAAGACCAGGATTGGACAGACTTTTGGACATCCATAGCTTTGTTGATGCAAACTGGGTTGGAGATCTGGATCAGAGAAGATCTATAAGTGGGTATGTGTTTAACCTATTTGGAGGTGCAGTCAGTTGGATGAGTAAGAGACAGTTGTAGTGGCACTTTCAATTATAGAGGTAGAATACATAGCAGCCACTCATGCAAGTAAGGAAAAAATTTGGTTGCAAAGATTGTGTTCAAGTATGGGGTTAGTACAACGAGCTATAAGGATAGATTGTGACAGCCAAAGTTCAATTTTCTTGGCAAAGAACCCTTCTTATCATTCAAAGACAAAGCACATTAATATTCAATATCACTTTGTGAGGGATATGGTTGAGGACAAAAAGATGTTGCTGGTAAAGGTGGACAGTTTGAAGAATACTGTAGATGCATTGACAAAGTTTGTGACAACTGAGAAATTCTCTTGGTGTAGAGAAACAATGGGTGTTGTAGGGCTGGACCAATGACTAAGCTCTCTTGTGGAAAGAAAACAACAAGTGGGAGAATGTTGGGTGTGTGTTATATTCTTTCCATGACTACCCCACATGTGGGGGGGTTAGCAGGGGGGTGGGAACCCCCTTGCACGGGGTCTGGGGAAGTGCCCCAAGAATTTTTTTTGGGACCCTATATTAGGTGGGCAGATCTACCTATGGTTTTGTGCATGGATTTTGCACATGGTTTTGGGCATGATGGTTTTCTATCTATGGTATTTTGTAGATCCGGTCAAGGGAACTACGGTTATGTTCTAATATAGGGTTAATGGATTGGGGTTTATGGATGCTTCGACATGTATATATATGTACTGTAACATTGAAAGGAATATAATGAAAAATTAGTCTGGTAGTCTCAGTTTTGGGATCCAGGGGAAAATCTTTGTGTATGTCTATTTTATGTTTTGTGCTCTCGCCATTGTTTATTTTCGGCTTTTAAAAATTAGTTTGCAGGTAATTTATGTACGGGGTTAAAACTTACAGTGGTGCCAAGGGGAGGTAGAAACGAGAAACAATTTCTCTTAGTTGACCGACTATTGAGACCACCTGACCCCTCCCCTCCAGTTCAAGCTTAAGATTCGAGAGATTGAGTTTCGCAGGTACAAGTCCATTTTAGCTAACAGAGAAAATCATAATCTAGTAGGTGTTTAATAGTTCAGTACGATATCATGGAAATTGAAAGGAAGCAGAAATCATCCTAATGAAAACCGAAAACTAATTAAGAGTGCTCCCAATAATTGGAGAACAACCTATCAAAGGTCATCAAAATGGTGACCTTTGATAGGTTGTTCTCCAATTATTGGGAGCACTCTTAATTAGTTTCCCTAAAAATAGTTTCCTCAAACATCAACAATCTTTATTTTGGGGTTTGTTGTTTCTTGAATTTGTTACTGGCTGCTTAGGAACTATGTCAAGGTATTCGTAAATTTTTTTCGCTCTCAAGTTGGCCCTTGGGTTAGAGGGGCTTCCTCAATAATTGAAATGAAATTGTTGTCCACTATCACTAAACCAAGACTTATTGAGTATAAAAGGCCATATCTGTTGAAGAATGGGATGAAATGGTTTGAAGAGAATTCACCATAAATTAGGATTAAGGTATGTAAATCTCCTAGATCAATAACCTATCCATTGGACATAGAGTCAATCATGTCAAGAAACTGGACTATGCATTTTTAATAAATGATTGAATGAATATTGTATTATACTCTCTAAACAATGGGACAATGGGATTTAATAGACCAGTCAACTAGTTACTTTTCAACTCAAACAAACATTTACGTATATTTAAAGGGATGAATTGCAGAATGAGAAATACAAACTAAATGATCTAAAACATTAAACCAATGTACAAATCTCTTAATGAGGAAAACGTATTGGAAAAATATTCCAGTAATATACATTTGAATATGCAATTGTTTTATGTCCATGGATCTTGGATAGATAGTGATCGGGTGCTCTGTTAAGGCACTTCTTGATGTGAAGTCATTGATTCAATTCTCTGCCGCGATCGGAGTGGAAAATTAATACTCAACTTTAACCTCCAAAATAGTAATTCATATAACCTCAAGCTATTATGCATATGCAAAGACTTTGAATTATGAAAACATATTAACACAAAGAAAAAAAAGACTATTAATAATTGAAAAGAGAATCTACTATGACTGATCCAAAAGTATCATCCACAATAAAAAATAATACAATTTGTTCTCTCCCGCCATTGAAGTCTTCAACTGATGCGTGCATGCCTTCAAATGCTAAGCTGATGCCTCAAATCCTGGAACCATTAACTAATTTTTTGTTAAAACTAAAATTGAAGATATGGTTGTGTTGGAGGAGTCAACATCTAAGGTTATGAGTTGTCTCATATAATCTTGAAAAGAAAAATTTGTTTTCTGCATCAATTCTTCAATACTTTCATACTGCCATCTCGTTTTCAAGCTATTCATTTTCTTTCAACTTAACTTAGTTATTAGTGGCACAATTCCCCATCATTCTCATGAGCTACTTGTCTTAAAAGATAACTTGTTCACTTTAAAAACATAAACATATATAGAATTGGCATTGCTGCTAGCAACAAGTTCTCATCCATTTGGTCAGAAGTACCCCAAATTTCTACTAGGAAAATTCTTTTGAGCTATCCATCCATTATTCACATTGTAAATTCTTATCTGATGATCAATCCTATTCTCGCAGTTTATACATCTTTCTGTCATTACAAAATAAGATGGCAACATGCACAATCACATATGGATCATGGTCTCATATTTTGAGAGAATCCTTGTATCGAATGAGTCATTTGTGTGCAACACCATATACTTGTGGAATTGAAAATGAGCCTATCCACCCCCCAAGGTTCCCATAACCCGTCAACACAGCCCAACTGAAACTCTTACTGTCAAAATAATGTATCGATGCAACTTGCTCATTTTGTCCCTTCTTAATAGATCCTTTGAATTTTCCCAGTGAAAATGAGAGCCATGGGGCCCCTCATGTCTGCAATCTTGGAATACAAATTGGATTGGTAGAATATGTGGTTTGAATGCTCTCCAAAGTGACAGGTGTTCTGGCAATAGTGATTGCATTCAATAATGGTTTTGCAAGGCCTACCACATAATAATTTTCAAAATAGAAAACCAAATCTTTTTGTTAGATAAAAGGTAGTTATAGTAGCATAGTTCTATATCTTATGGCTTTCCGAATCTGACAGGAAATAAAAAAACAAAAAAAACTTTTCTTCTGGTAATGACCGAAAAATGTAGAATTCCGTCCCGAGTATAACAACTGTGAATGTCTAAGCACAAATCAAGGAAGCCCCATATAATTAGACAAAACAAGTGTCTCCCTACAAAAGCAGTGATTTGGGTAACAAAAACCCAAGAAATCATGAGAAAAAGTTAATGGACCAAGACTGGGGAATGTAGTAAAAAAAGGAGCACACATGCATGTTATGTCCCTGCTACTGGGAAAATAACCAAAGAAAAGAGATTTTCCATTGTGACAGAGGGGAAGACAGGCAAAGAAGCACTGGCCTCTATAGGATGAAAAAGCCCGAGCTGAAAATACCACCTTCAAAGAAAGCCTTATAGCATATTACACCTAGCATATCAGTGCACCCACACCTAGACAGGAGGTCAACCTCTCATGTGGGCAAAGGAGAAGTACTTAAAGGTCCCCTTAAGGTCACTGATTTGTTGTTTGCAATGGAAAAGATAGGGGATCAAATGTAGAGCGTCCCTACGCCTATTCAATTACTATTTCCCTATGACTATTCAATTACTATTATTACTATCATAGAGTCGTTTGTTGTAACTTATTTTTACCTTGTAATATTTTTTATATTTTTCTTGCATTTTCAAAATATAAAAGAAAAATAAAAAGTAGAGAAAAAAGAAAAAATAAGAAAAGAGAAAAAAAATGAAAAGAAAAATAAATACGTGAAAGGGAAATAATAATAAAAAATAAAAGATTTTTTCACATTTTGGAAAGCGTCCACATTTAAATGTTGCTTACTATAGTTTGTTACATTTCATTTTTTAAAATAAATTGTCGATTTGTAATAAGGGGATGTGACCGCCTCCCACAAATGGTTAACAAGCATGTTTTGTTCAACGGCTAAGATTTAATGCATTGATATCAATGGTCCTAGGCGAATAGTGAGACCCCAGGCATTCCCGAACGATAATGGAGAGGAGGGTGAAGGTCCACAAAGATGGTTCCTTATAACCCACCTTGCATACATGGTAAGCGTCCAACAATTGCGGCCCCCTCCACTCAATACCACTTGCAATCTCTACCCCCCCAAAAAAACCACTCACCCACATTGTCATATCCCCGCCATTCTTATCTCCTGCCATTTTTACCATCTGCGAAGGTTCCTCTACATATAATCATTGCTATCCCTCCCACCAAATCTAGCAAATGACCGTTGCCCATTAATTTTCTCCCGCCAGCGTTCTTCAACATTTAATCATTCACGCCAATAATGATTAAGTTAACTAAAAACCATTATTCGCTCCTAATAAAACATTGTTATCCCTTTCAAATCGACCATTTTCGAATTCTCCCTGTCAATGTAATACTTAGAATGATACTGCAAGCAAAATCCCAACAAACAACGACTTCTGATCGTCATCATTTCCAAGTAACTCTCTCAATCCTCAGTAATTTTGTTTTTCCTAATGGCTTCCCATAAATGAAAATCGAAAGTTTGTAGATAATCCTCTGCTACCCCTTGTCATTAACTTAGACGAACTCCTACTAGTTGACACTCAGTTTAAAATTCTAGAGACCAATTGTGAATTCGACCTATACAAACTTCACAATTGGGCATTTCAAAAATACGAAGACGTAAGTGATGAATTCTATTTTTGGGAATTCCTACCACCCCAGTTTTGTTTCCCTCAAACCCATCGTTTCCCAGAATTTGTCACCTAGTGTGTAGTCCGATATCTTCCTAGCCAAAGAGTTGTAATCACTCAGAACAATGCAACTCTTTTCCATATAACAACTGAGTCGATTTTCCAAGCCCTCCAGCTAAACCCTCAAAACTCGTTACACCCTTTTTCTTCTGATGATCTAATGGAAATATAACAGAAACTTTCTTTCTCAAGAGAGCTCATATATTTGAGTCATTTTTACCAGAAAACTTAGAATCACCCAAAACAAACCCACCTTATCCCTTTGCAATTTTTCCTAAGATGTCTAGGCATGTTATCTCCTTAGTGTCTTGCTGTTAGGATATGCAAATGATCAATGGGTTAATGAAGTCATTTTGGGCTTTCTATCAGTGTTTTCTTCTGGTAAAAAATCTTCAATTATGTTCAACTACAGTCAATTTCTTTCCAATGTAATTCATGATCAATCTTTAAAGTTTAGTGTTGAAGGATAATTTAAGCATTAGTCAATTTTGGTTTACTTATTCTTATATCATCAATCATAAAGATTCAAATTTCCTTTACAAAACATGGATGTTGAAGGTAAGCCCCGGTCAGTGATCCATTGGACATCTTTAGTGAGAAAATACTATGAAGAGTTTTCTTTGAGTGCTTTTGTCAATCAATTCTTGTATATAACAACTTATTTGTTAAACAATGATGCAATCCCCAGGGTTTCAACAAAGATCAAAAGAATTTTACATATGAGCGAAAAGACTAAAGTTGGAGACTGGTATTTATATCATAATTTCACTGAACTCGAGATTTATGCATGTGAGCTTCAACCATATAAATTACCAGTGTTCCTCCCCATGAGGATTTTTTCACTTGAGTACATTAGACAAACGATGAACATGGATGGGGTTCATTTTTTTCTAGAAAACAAAAAGATCAGTTTAAATTGAAAGCACATGTTGGTCCTCACAGTCAACACTAGAGTTGCAGAAAAACAAGTCAATGACTTATTAAGCCAGATGAAGTTTAAGTTGAGTTTTAGTTGGTCATATGTTCCATTAGGAGTAATCTCATCAATGAGAATTGCTCAGAAATCTGCACCATATATGCATATCAAAAAATTTGAAATTGAGCAATATGCCAACAAGGAAGAATGGGTAGAGAATACATTGCAGGAGGTTTAGGAGCCAGTTTCCAGTCAAACAACATTGGAAACTCCAAGGATGACATAAAAAGAGTTAAAGAGACCGAGTGAAAGTATATCTCCAGCAGGTTCAAAGTTACAGAAAGCAACATTTAAAGTATTCAAAAGGAGGAAAACTATAAATTTGGATGAAGAGTCTTCAAAAGCTCAAACTTCCGAAGAGATTACTATAGTTGTACTATCAACACAATCTCCTTTTTCATTACAACAAACTCTTGAAGCTACATTGAATTCTCCTTCTTCTTCAAAACAAAAAAGTATTTTTGCAAAATTTTTAGAGATGAAGAAGAAAAATGAGGCACTAAATACTTCCACATATGCAGAGTTCTAGAGACAGTCTTCCACAACTTAGACTAGATTACCTTCTACCCTTGACAGTGAAAAATGTCAGTTTCAATTAGCATTTTTGGAACCAAAGTTCCTTTTGCCTAAAAGTGTTGAAGATTACAAAACCTCTGTGTTTTCATTTGACACCAAGCAAATACATCTTAATGATCAAATTGACCTTCACAAGTAAGCATGAGAAATGATATATTCATATTTGGCAAGTTCTGCCATGACAACTTCTAAGCTACAAGATTTTTTGAATAACATTCATTCCCAATTAAAATTGGAAAATATGTCATCCTTAGAAAAAGACACTAAATTAAAAGGGCTTGGAGATTTTGTTATAAAATTAGCATTAGATCCTAAAGATATAAAGGAAACTAAGGAAATCATCAAAAGAAGAAATGATGATATTCAAGCATTGAGGAAACAATTGAGGCTATAACAAATGAACATCCACAGGCTCAAGAAGTCAATCAGTTAGAGAAGGAGAAAGAGAATATGCTTCGAATTATTGTTGAGCAAAACATACAAATATATATGGAAGCAGAAATGGAAAATTTGATTAAGGAAAGAGAGCTATAACTCAGCACCGGAGTAACAAACTCTACAATAGCAACTTCAATAACAAGAATTTCTACAACAGCAATGTCCACAACAGAGACATAGCTCACTGGCCAAAATTTAGCAGAGCAGTTGTCAAAATCTCCGGGAGACTTGTCATTAAAAGATATGGAAATTGAAAAACTCAGAACTCAACTCAAGAAAATTCAAGATGACAATATAAGGGATGATAATGCATATCTGGTTGAAGTTCAGAATTTTTTTAGATTAACCAAGAAAATAGAGAAATATGAGAATGAGTCATTGATTGCACAGACATTAGCCGAGGAAAAGGAGAAGATATGTATTGATATAAATTCTACCATTACTGAACTTTGGACACCTATTCAAATCATTTTTAAACATAAGGAGTTAGTGCAAAGATCAAAAGCAGTATTCACAGGAACCAAAGAATATTTGGAGCACATCCCTAGAGAAGTTAATAAAATAATCAAAGTACTCAATTATAAAACAAAAGAAGAACTGAAATAATTTGGAATTGAGGACAAAACTGCTACTGTACTAGAGGTAAGAAGAGTTTTGAAAAAAAATGATGTTACAATTAGAGAAAAAGTGTCAAAAATTAGAAGCACAGATTAAAAAGCTTCACAAAAAATTCAATATTCTACATCAAAAAGGATTTCCAGCTCTATGATATTCTAGTGGCCAATTGATTCCACTAGAAGATTATTTGTACAAATTGCATCTGATAACAACAGACATAGCCACAATTTCCAAAGTCAAAGGGATAATCAGTGTTAAAACATTTCTAGAAGGCCTATATTATGATCTTTTCATTCAACATGAAATTAACCATTTGTTCATCATTAGGCCAACTTTTGAAAAATACACAGAAGTCGATGAGGCATATAGGAAAGTAACAAAATTTTCTATCCCATATGATAAAATATGGGATAAGTTACTTGAACTCATCGAGTAAAACAAAATGCAAGGAATTCAGTGACCAGTCACAGGGAAAGAAGGAGTAAGTTGAAAAGGAGCAGAAAGTAGAAAATTCAGTTAAAGGAAACAATCATCAAACAACACCCTTAAATTGTGTGCTGATTATTCGAATCAATTTAGAATAGCTACTTTCTTGTTCTATTTTTGTAAATCCAAAACAATTTTAGATATTATTTCATTTTGTAATAAATTTTATGTTTAGATCTAAGATATTTTGGAATTAGATTATATAAGTATTTGGTAATTTGAAGAAGTTAGGGTTGAACCCTTGTAATGAACCAGTGACATGATTGTAATGTTCAAAGCTATTTCTGAAGATAATTGAAGGATTTTGGATTCATTCTAAACAACTTGTGTATCTATGTGAGTTTGCCTTGTTATCAATTATGTTTTTCATATTTATTTCTGCACATGTTCAAGGTAACATAGAAGTTTTGGCAAGGCTAGATTGAATGCCAATCTCCCTTAAATCCCCTGGAAAATTATATTTATTATAAGAGATTAATTAACTGAACAATTTGTCTTAGTTGATTCCTCTAAACCTTTTAATTGTTTCCTTCTGTCATCTCTTGGATGTGTATTGGTTGGCTATAGAAAATTTCGACACGCATCCACTGTATATGATAAATTAGATTTTCAATACGAATGTTTAATAATTATATAGCTTCTTAATTTATGCTTTTCAAATAAATTTAAAGATTAATTATGTTAGGAATGAAAATCAACCCTTTAGTTTTCTCATAAATACTTAGAAATTACATTTGTTTAAAGGCTTAATGAATTGGTCATCCACTTAAATCAAAACCTTACTTAGATGATTTGGCATAGTTCCCCAACCTAGAACTGTCTACAAAGATACAATGTTGCCTACAACCTCCAACTCCTAAATTGCCATCCAACTAGCACACCTCAGTAACTCCCATTAAGCAAGTAGCTCTTCCCTACTATTGGAACCTAGACCCCCAAACCAACTAAAGTGATAGGACTACCTGGACACCAGATCAATGTGTGTCCCACACCCTCTAACACCATTTAATGAGGCCCCATCAAAATATCCCACCAGCCTGGTCGACCCTATTTCATGAGGCCTACCGCATAACATAGGTTGAAGAACTTCATATCTGCACCACATATTGTAAAAGGCTAGTTTCAAGGATGTCTTAAGAATCAATAAACATTTACTCATCTAAACACTCTTGATCTCGAAAATAACTGACCAAGTTTATCTAGTGTTGTGGTTTCTTAGTGAAAGTCTTTCAATTCCCATAAAAATAGTGTGCCTTGAATGTAACTTTACTCTTTCATTGCCACTGTTCACCTTAATATCAAGATATTTAAATTTTCATGTCTCTTTGGGCTTATATGAATTACTTATCATGAGTTTCAACTTGTTCAAATTTTTGCCACATAGGCTAACATGTTTCTAGAGAATATAACCTAGGTGGAGGTGGAATTAAACTCTCTAGCTACCACTTGAGCTATTGTCCTGTGACACATCTATTCACTGTATTAAACCACTTCTTCATTTTCTTCATTCCAATATAATTATGACATTACTTGAATTTCTATACAGTCACAACCTATTTCAATGCATTTGAAACTTTCCTATGTTCACCATCCATGGAATATATGTGTGTGCACGCTTTGAATTTGTAGACAAAGTGGAATATTATTCCAGTGCCATTGCACTTTGACTTTCCACTTGTCATTGGTTTCTATTCCATGTATTTAGCTCCAAAACTCAACAGTGCCACCAACAAATAATCTTTTGATCTTCCAACTCATGACTCCTCGAAATAAGATAAACTTGTAAACTCATAGCCGATAGTTGATTCACTATCTACATCTCCAATGTAACTTGCATCCACAAATCTATGGACATCAAGTAGTCACATAACTATTTTTCATTGCAATCATTAATAACATTGATATAAATATGCATAATTATAGGTACCATGCATGTTATCAAAAATTCTCTTCACAAACATCCAATGTTCCTTCCTTAATTCACCATGAACTTGCTTACAAGTTTACACTGCATGAGGAATTGATGCATAAGTGACTAGCCTAAGTTTATCTACACATAGCTTCATGGTAACTTGTTCTTACATTAAATGTACTATTATGATATTTGGACTCATTACCCATCTTAATTGAAATATCATCTTATTTTCTAAGATGTACTTAGCATATAGAACTAAAGTGGATATCAATTGCACTTACAAATGATGGAATACAATATTATTCATTATATCTTAATATACTTAAAGGGGCTATGTCGGTGAACAGATTCTCTAAACCAATTTCCACAAGGTCATAATTCTTAACAAAGAATACAATCTAAAAAACAAACAGTGGTGTTGTAACCTTAAGCTCCATAGAAGTGATTTCATTTGGCATTATATGTTCATAGTTATTTTATTGCATATTATTCATAAGAAAAACAATAGTGTTGTATTCTTAGGTTTCATAGAAGTTATTTCATTTGGCATTATATGTTTTTTAGCTATTTTATTGCATATTATTCATAATTGTTTAAGATTCTTTGTGTGATATCTTTCATTTTATTGAGAAAGGAACTTAGGCTAGGTAATGACCTCTAAAAATAGACATATAAACCACAATACAAGGGACATGAGGTAAGTATATTATTGAAGTTGCTTCTCAAAGAGTTCATGGCTATATAACTAGCAAAACATAAACATAATGTCCATTCCATAATGATAATTTTGTAGAAATTAATGTGTAGATTCCAAACTGCTCATGAAATTTACTAAATCACAAGACTCAAAGCTACTCTACTGTTGTGCGGAAATCAATTCACAATCTAGAACACAAATCATAGACATGAAAAAGGAAACATTACACATGCACAAATATTTATCTAGGGGAAAGTAACTGCTCAAAACCCCTTCCTATCTGTACTGCATTAATAAAAGAAAAGAGATGAATACGTATGATTTCTCAAGCCTGAGCACAACCTGCAAGTGTATAGTCTATCTCTCTACCTGCCTGGCTGACTTTGGCCAACACTTAGCCAATTTTCAAGCCCTCCAAGCTCCTATTTTCTTGCGTTGTTCCTTGAGGAATTAGGCCCCTATTAATTAGGAAATTCCCTCATCTAGACTGCATAATTGCTTTAGGTCCTTCCTCTAATTGCATGCACCACCTGTACACATCAAAATAGTCTACAAATGATAGTACACTTCCTTGGTATCTCCATTTCAACTAGGTAACTTAAATTCTCTGGATGCATGAGCGAATTTAGGCTGATTGATCAGTGATTTGGATGATCACTGAGTGTGGTTGAAGTTCCACATCCACAAATTGACCTTCCACTAGTTCCTCCAACAGTTAGAACTAGTTTAACTGACCATAACTCAATTTAACCAAATTAGATTGCTACAACTGAAATTAACTCAACCTAGACTCCTAAAATTTAGGAATCACTGCACACAACTGAACTTCATGCCCTTAATTCAAATTAACTTAGCTAGACTGCTATTTTTTAGGAATCAACTCAAGCAAACTGAAATTAAACTCATTAACTCGAATTGAGTGTTTTTAACTGAGTGATAAGAGCCATGTTAGCTAGTTAACTCCTCCAATTTGTCTACTGATGTAGAATTTCAATTTTCTTCAATTTAATTAAGAAAAAAATCAAATTGAGACTTTTTTTGCTGCATTTTCAACAAATTTAAAGTTATTTCCTAAAAAGGAAAATAAAATTACATTTCATGATTGATCTTAAAAAAAAAAAATAACCTTGAAAAATTCACAATAGTTCCAAAAACATAGAAGCTAGCAAAGATCATAACCTCAACATATTGACAAAATTACTAGAGATCATAACCTTTAAAAATTAGTGAAATTCCAAATGATATGAAGACATTAGTAAAATAATAAGATAGATCTACACATATGCAAGTTGATATGAGTAAATTTGAGCATTTCAAAGTATATCCAAGTAAGGGCAATTAGAGATGAACATAAGACTATTAAACAACCCTAAAAAGATCTAATTTTGAGAAACATTTAATAGACAGTTGGTGTTGTTCTTATTGAGAATGAAGTCTTGAATCTGTCTCTTGGTATGGTTTCAATAGTTCAACAATTCCTTGCTATTGACTCAATTTTCCATATAATAGACATATAATTTGGTATCTTAATTTTTCCCCATAGGCAAGTGATCCTAGGTGTAGTTCTCCTTTGGTGTTTGGTTCAAAATATTCCTATTTCCCTTGCATTATTTGACATAACCTCCTAACGTCAGATTCTTCATTTGAAGGTTCCAACCAAGGATTTCCTTCCTTAGGGTCTAGAGGTATGATTATTACTCTACCATTTTCCTATGATTTTATTTTATCTTTCTCTAGCGATATTCTGGCTTTCATTTTCCTTCCCCACAATCTTCTCACTATTAAACCCATATATGTGGTAGTTCTTTTGACTAGTTCGATGACTTCAAAGTAAACCAATTTTGTTATTCCCATCATGTTTGTTTCTACAACTTTAAGCAGCCCAAAGGGCTCTACAAATATTTGGCCTGTCAACATTAAGAAGTGTCTTGACATAACTAAGTTAGGTATTTTCATTGACTTTATACTCAAAGTTGACCATGAATAGAGGAATCAAAAAACGTTTAATCTCCAAATAAACTTGAGGATTAATTGTCAGGTGGCTTGTCTTATTGATTTGATTGGAACAAAGTTTTATTATGTTTTCATTGATGTCAAAGTCTGGGGGACCCTGATCAAAAGATTGAGAACAAAGTTTGTGGCCAAGCACAAAGAAGCAGAGGAGAGTGCAAAGGAACAATGGAAAACCTTGAGACATAATGATTTAGCCACCACTAGATGTTTGATTATCGGACCTTGGAGTATCGACTATCTCACAAACAAAAGGATCATGGATTTCTGATATCCAATAGGGTTGGCACATGATCGTGTACCCCAATCACGCAGTGCTAAGGTAAGGTGCCTAAGGGCTAAGTGTCCTCAGAATACATACTTGGTATTGGGTGTCTATTTAAAGTATTAAAAAGAATAAATCGGTATCAATGTTTGACATGAAAATGATTAACCACTAATGCTTGCTAAAATGTGATTAATATGTGATTAGTGAATACTGGACATGTTTATGATACTAAGCATACTAGGCACTAGATGCTTTATTGATTGAGCATCCTAGTATGATGTGAGCATAGATACACTATGACACAATATTGATGGGTCCCATATCAAAATATCAGGCATTAGATGATTTATTGATAAAGCACTTCATAAAATGGCCAATGCTCTAGTATGACGTGGAAAAAATATGACAGGGTACCATGTGGACGATAGGTGGCATTCACTTTTGGCCTTTTCGGATGACCGATTGGATAGTTTATGGATGACAAGTGGCAGTGGAAGATCATGACACATGGTAGATAATGACGTGGAAAAGGTGGGTCCATACCAAGATACCAAGATGAATAACATTGCACAATTGTATCTAGTATATAGTATGACAAAAAATAGGCCTTCACTTGCAGAGGATGGAAAATAGTTTAAACAATCCATTAGTTCACAAAAAAAGGGTACCAAGGTACTAGCATGGATAACAATGTGTGGGCTTCTAGTATGTGGAATTTCGGTATGAAGGTTGAGGTCTCAGCATGTGGTCACATGGGATCAATGGTTTAGAGCCTGCAGATAAAGGGTAATGAAAAGGCACGCGCAAGTATCCAAACATCCAGTTATACAACAGTGGACGCTCTTTATGGATCTAGACTCTAGATTGATCGAAAATGATCCTTTAAGACGTGATCTTGGCTCAAGGTCATGAGGGCTTGATGGATTAGCCCGAGAGCTAGTCAACAATTGATCATCTAGGTATCTGAGTATTGTCAAGAGTTTCCTTGTTAATAAGGGACTCAAATTATGGATTTGTTAGAGAAATTACTTTATATTGTGGTTACAACACATCGTCATTGCATGAGTTTGGTGGTTTCATTAGAGAAATTTTTAGGTCTAAAATGGGCGTCCTAAGGAATATTATAAAATAATAGTGGAAATAATAAAATAAGTTTAGATTACATCATCAAATTTTAGAGGGAAAAAAGAAAAACTACTTTTTCAACTTATCTCCCTACGATATTAATCAAATTTCAAGCGGGAGCACTCGTTGGATGTGGAATTTAACTCCTCTTCCAAAGAGTACCCATTTTACATACTTTCGATGGACCCTGCTACACGAAAAATGAGAAATACATGAAAAAACTTGATTTCAACCACATTTTTCATGTATTTCTCATTTTTCGTGTAGTAGGGTCCATAAAAAGTATGCAAAATGGGTATTATTTGGATGAGGAATTAAATTCTGCATCCAACGAGTGCTCCTACTTGAAATTTGAGTAAAATAGTAGAGATATAAGTTGAAAATACAAGTTGAAAAATAGTTTTTTTTATTTATTTTTTAATCTTTTTACCTTTTTACTCCAAAAATGGTGAATCATCCCCCGTGGTTGACATAATCATCTTGAATCCTATTGGTTCTTATAAAGTTAATTTTTGTTGTACATTTTTGTTTTGAGACCCATTTTAGACCTCAAAATTTCTCTAATGAGCCCTTTGGGTTGAGCAATTATGAAAAGTTTACAGTTGGATCATTTGGATATCTAGCTTCATGTGGTATTTTCGATTTGGGCACCAATTTACTTAAGTCCATGGTTTTATCCCAAGGCTTCTTATGCGACTCATAATATAAACCCTATATGGGGCTCCAAGACTTCTTATCGACCCAAATCATAATTAAATGACGTGTTAGTTGTGATCAATCCATTTGGTAATAAAGAAATTAGTCTAGAATTCGTAAAGAGTGTGTGAAAGAAACAAAACTTAGATCTGGCGTAGAGACAATCAATTATAAATTTTATGGAGCCAAGCATGAAGAAGTCTAATGATGAATTCTGAAGAAGATGTGTATCTTGTGTAGTGAACCTGTCCAAAACATAATTTCAAAGTAATGAAGTTTATGGCATGCAAAGAAGTATGAATTGATGTTGTTAGGATGAAAGTGAGTACTAAAGTGGAAGGAAAGTGTTACAACAAGTGAGAGAAGCTAATCCATGCCACAAACCAATCCTGTAATGAACAAAGTGCAATGGAAAAACTTAGTATAGAGAAAAGAACAACATATAGAATTTTGAAGATCATCATCAGTGTTGTGTGTAGAATTATGAAGATCAGAGCAAAACAAATAATAAATAAAGTAGAGGGGATTAGTGTATCCTTCAAGTTAGTGTCTATAAATTAGTGGATTAGTGTCTCCTTCAGGTTGGTGCCTATAAATCAAGGGATGGGTGTCTCCTTACAGTTGGTGCCAGTAAATTGATGTAATAGTAGGTTGGTGCTTACACAAATATTAAGACAAATAAGTTTTTTTTCCTTTAAGGGTTTCTACGTATATATGGTGTTTTGATGTGTTTCTTATGTGATTAATGTTTATATGGTTTGAATTGTTTATAAAATGATAAATTGGCCATTATACTGATTAACCCCACACCCCCACCCACCCACGCCACCCCCCCCCCCCCCCCCTCTCTTCTTGGTATAATCATAATTCCAACATTAGTTTCCTTCAACAACAATCTGACCATTGGAAGGAAGGTCCAACAAGGAACATGGCCAGTCAAGATGGTGGTTTCACAAATATATCTCCTTTATTTAATGGAACAAACTATGCCTTCTAGAAATTGAGAATGAGGGCATATCTAATGTCTCTTGGTTTTGATGTTTGGGATGCAGTGGTGGATGGATATAAAGAGTAAAAAACTCCTTTGATTAATAAAGACGATAGACTAGATTTCACCTACTCTGCAAAAGAAATGAATCTATCCTTAGTTACCTCTTGAAATCAAAATTTGTCAAAATTATGCCTTGAAAAATGAGAAAAGGAGATATGGGACAAGTTACATAGCACTTATGAAGGAGATGAGTATGTAAAGAGAGCTAAACTTCAAGTTTATCAAATGTAGTTTGAAAATTTAAGGATGAAAGAAGATGAAAACATAACAACTTTCTTCCTTCATGTGGATGAGATAGTCAATACTATTAAAGATCTTGATGAAGCAATTAATGAAGCTATAGTAGTTCAAAATGTTTTGATATCTCTCCACTCTAGATTCAATGCAAAAGTTTCAGCCCTAGAAGAACTCAAATACCTTTAAAAAGTTATCCATAGATTGGCCTCATGGTATCTTGACAACCTATGACATGAGGACCATTAAGGAGAAGGTAGGTTCAAGAGAAGCAACCTTTAAAGTAGCAGCAAAGACACATGATGATCATGATTGGTCAAGATTCGAATGCAATGAAGAAGAAGCATGATTTATGAGGAAGCTAAAGTGAGGATCTAGTGAGTATAAAGGTAAGCTACCTTTCAAGCTTTTTAGTTGTGGTAAAACTGGCCTTTATGCTTCTAAATGGGCATATGGTAAGATAGATAATGAATGTGATGAAAAAAAGAGCAGAAATCTAGGAAAATCAAGTATAAGACTTTCAATACGAAATATTTTTATTCTAAAGAGGAAAACAACTCATCAATAGAGGAGGATGAACAATCATAGAACAAGATAAGGCTAAAGAATTGCTTCTCATGGCCATAGATACCTATAGTAAGGGACAAGAGGAAATGAAGTTAGATGAAGAAGAAGGTGAAGTAAATCTGAATTGATTAGTGCCTTGAGAGAAGTAGAAAACCTTAGGAGAAATAATTAAAATCTAGGAGATCTACTGATGAGGTATGAAAGGAAATATCATGACTTTGATGAAACATCAATCTTCCTCGTAAACACTCAATTAGAATAAGAAAGAAGAATAAAAGAAGTGGTGAAAAACCAACTAAAATAAAAGGAAGGACATTGTGAGAAACTAGAAGCTAAGATTGTTTCCTTTAGAAATGATCTTGAAAAGGAAAATGATGCACTGAAGTTTGGAATGAGTTCTGAAATTTTAGATAATATACTCAACAAATAGAGATTCCCTTTTGTTAAAACTAGCATCAATTATCATGAAGCTGTTAAAGGAGAATCGAGTTCAAATACATCAAAGAAAGATTAACTTGAAATTTATGTCAAATTTCTCAAAAATTCTATCAATAAAAAAATCAACAAGAAAGAAGGAGAGGAACAACAAAGATCTAATTCTCAAATGAAAGAAAGCAACACTAGGAAAGGAAGTGAATACCAACCAAGACCTAGGAATCCATTCAAAATAATAATTCCTCCAAGAATGCCTTTTACATCCATGTACCAAAATTTATTTTATGGCTATTGCTACTCATGTACTAATTTGGTCATAAAGATATAAACTACAGAGCCAATGCTAGAAAATGACTATGTCAAAATTAGAAGTAAAGAAAAATTTCAGACTTCAAGAAATAGGTATGAAAAATGTATAAATTTCCAAAAGATTAATGAAAGAGGTAATAATTCTTTTGCTCCCCTGATGAATCTCATTGAGTGCGACAATTGCAACAAGTATGGACACAAAGCAGTTGATCGTAGAAAAAGTTAAATCAAACCTCACAACCATAATAAGAAAGTAGAAGTAATAACGACTTGGAAGGATAAGATACGAGAGAAGAAAGAAGAATGTGGCTTTGTTTTGTATGCACGATGTCAAGGAATTCAGTGGTATATTGATAATGGGTGCTCAACAACATGAAAGGTGATAAAAGCAAGTTTCTCTCTCTAAAATAAAATAAAGGATGTTGTGTTGCCTTTGGGAACAATGCACGAGGAAAGATTATTGGCAGAGACATAGTCAATCTTGACAATGGGAAAGGTAAATCTCAAAATGCCTTTTATGTTTATGGACTCATGAACAAGCTCTTGAGTGTAAGTCAGACGTGTGATCATGGGTATGATGTCAAATTTCACTCTAAAGGGTGTGACATCAAGAAAGTAGATATAGGGAGAAATGTGGCAAGTGCATCAAGAACCCCAAGCAATGTGTATATTCTTAATGAAGATAATGAATAGTGCTACATGGGGAACTTGATGAAAGTTGGCTCTTGCACAAAAGAATGGATTATATCAATTTTGATCACCTAGTAAAACTATAAAAAAGGAGGCAGTGAGAGATTTTCCCAAAATTCCAAAACCCGATAATACAATCTACAAATCCTGTCAATTTGGGAAGTAGAATTGTGGGAAATTTAAGGTAAAGGAACATACAACAACACGACTATTGGAGCTAGTTCATACAAATTTTTATGGACTAGAAAGTTCACAAAATCCAAGTGGTGAAAGGTATTTCATGTTTATAATAAATGAATATATTAGGTTGATATGGGTTGCATTCTTAAAAGAAAAATCTAAAGCATTTGGCAAGTTTAAAATCTTCAAAGCTCTAGCTGAACATCAAATTGATTTGAAAATTGTGTATGCGATATGATAGAGGAGGATAATGTATATTTAATGAGTTTAATGAATTATGTGAAAAGCATACTTAAAAGATAGTTCTCAATAGTTAGGACCCCTAAGTAGAATGGTGTAGTTGAAAGGCAAAACATAACAATGAAACAAATGGAAAGAACTATGATTGATGAAAGAAAGTTGCCAACAACCTTTTGGGTTGAAGTTGTTCACACAACAATTCATATTTTGAATAAATCTCATATCACAACAAATAGTAACAAAATACCTCATGGATTGTGGTTTGGAAGGCCAACATCAATTAAACATTTTCAAATATTTGTTAGAAAATGCTATATCAGAATAAATGTCGACAATTTGGGAAAGTTTGATTCTAGATTTTATGAAGACATATTTTTAGGTTATGCAACCAAACACAAAAACTATAGATGCTGTAATAAAATACTGGACAAAAAATTTGTCTGCATTTATGTGAAGGTAGATGAAGTTGTTGGATGATTTAATTGTGAGTTAAATCCTTGTCATTAATTTTCACCCCGAGGTTCATAGATTGATGAGGTATACTTGTACTATATGTACTAGGTGGTTATTTATCAGAATAGATTAATATAATGCAATTGAAACTAATTACAAAGCAAATTAAATCAATCCAATCCAAAACAATCCACACCAAACATAAAGAAATTGAAATCACACTTGCATAAAGGAAATCACACTGGTAGAAAATTGAAATCACACTTGCAGAATTGAAATCACACTACACTTGCATAAATGAAAGTCACACTTGCTGAATTGAAATTAAACTCACACTTGCTTGAATTGAAATCACACTCACACCTGTTGAAATGAAATCACACTTGCTGAAAGGAAAAATTCACTTGCATAAAATGAAAGCACACTTGCTGAAAATAAATAACATAACTACACTATGTTACCAATATGTACAAAGATGTGCAAACTATGGTTGATGGGGGCCCTCCATTCCTTAGCAAGCACACTGAACAATTATCACATCTTGGAGATCAAAGTAATAGTATATATTTCATAAGATGAAGTTACAAGATATTATAATAATTCTCTATCTTCTTCTCTATCCTCACTTTACAAATTACATCTTGAATGAAACTATGAACTTCTAACTATCAACTAGCCATTAGCTACTAGCTACCTAGCAACCTCTAACCTCTTTGTATGAAGTTATACAAAAATTGAATATAACTATTCAATAAATATAGATCCTTAGATCTCTCCTAAATCCACATTTATCTCTTGTGGTTACAACGAATCACCTAAAAATGTAAGATACAAATCCTTTCAAAAAAAATTCATAGTTTTTTATAAGAGACATCCATGATTCTTCTCCTTTGAATGTGCTTAGTTAATGATCCACATCTTCTACAATTATTCCACAAATCCTCATGAGTTGGAATTTGAAATTCGAATTTGTGGTTGGGTGGCCAAATAGGACACTTCTAGAATCTCCAAGTAGGCCTACAATATCACAAAACTCATAGCACTTTTAGATATATATGAAAAAATGTTAATTTCCTAATATTTAATCATAAATTATCTTAAAATACTTAAAATAAATGACCTGGAAAATAATAATGATCAACCCATATGATCATGAAAATTGTTACTTAATGTAGGGTTATGGGGCTATAGAGTTACGAAATGAGGGTAAAATGATGGAAATGTGGGTAAACCTAGATGACATTTTGGAGACCCAACATACCCCCCAACTGAAGATGTTGCATGTCCTCATGCAACTATTGCATTGATTCCCTTAATCATAAGTTGATCTTCTTGAAATGTTTTGCTTCTATATGAGCTTTGGCTTTGTATTGATTCTCTTTTAACTTTGCATAATCATATCATTTGACAATTTTATTCTTTTTGCAAAGTGTACTTTGAAATACATTTGATTGCAACATATATTTTTTATGGTTGGTTCTTGTGTGACAACCAAAATTTTATGAGTATTGGTTCTTGTGTAACAATACTTTTGTTATTTTTTGTTGCATCAAAATACTTGAAAACATTGAGAATTCCTTTTTAATCCCCATAGTGATTGTCAACCATTTAATGTGCTCATCAATTGATCATTTCAAAACATATAAAATTTTGGAATCAAAATGAAATAATAGTTGATTGGAAAAAATATGTTGGTTAGGATGAAATGAAATGTGACACGTGACGTGAAATGTGAATATCCCTTCCCCAAAACTAAAGGTGTTTTTCAGTTTTTGGCAAATGAGAAAGGGAATATAAATGAGGTGAGGGATTTTCCAAAATCACAATTTTAGCATTTAAGGAATTACATGATTAAAGATTAGAAAACAACATACCTTCACTTACCTAAAAAGTGGAGGAGCTATGTATATAAAAGAGTGTCGTTGATGCTGCTGGATCATGGAATGTGAAGTAAAATAATCTGATCTGTTTTTTTTTTTTTTTTTTCTCTTGGTTGTATGAATAAAGGATGAAATTGGAATCTTTAATGTTATGGCTGCTGAATTCTGAATTGAGTCCTACTGCAAGTTGCTGAAATCATATAGTCTTCATTTATTCCCACTCAATGGCATAATTCTTATCTATGTGAATAGATGTGTTGATGTCGAACATAGAAAATAAATTGTTGGATTATTGGCCATTAATGAATGCCATTAACCAACATGAGACTACTCACCATTGATGTTAATGAGAGTCAAGATGCCTAAGTACATATTACTAGGTACAAATAGATGTTTTGTAGTCAAGTTACTTAGAAGATCCAGGAAACATGGGACATTGATGTATTTCCACTGTTTATTGGCGAGAGAACTTGCCATTAAGGCATGCAAGCCTCAAGGTACTTGAAAGATCTCCAGTCTGGATCCCAGATGCTGTGTCAGAGTCGATGGGTCAAAACTTGTTAGAAGGGAGGCTTAATGAATCATCCATCATCTAACACGAGTATAAAATAATAATTTGAAGGACTATAGATGGAAAATTTGCATTGGAGCAAGGTTTATTTTACAGAAAGGAAAAGGAAAATGGAGTAACTCAGCTTTGTAAGGGATCTGAATGACTTTATTTTTGGGTTAAGGGTGAGTGACAATGAGGCAAGAAAGTAGGAAGATTGAAAAGGGGAATGGTATTTTTTTATAGTAGGGAGATGAAAATTTATGGATCGACTATAGGCTTAGAATGAGTAGCAATGGTAAAATTAGTATATGTTTAGTAGAAATGGTGTAATGGATCTGATTTGACATGGAATGATCATGCTCTTTTGAAAGAAACTTGGTCTTTAAAAGGCACTCATGCATATAGTGATCTTCTTTCATCGTCCTGGAACCTGCAAAAACTTAGCAATTTCTGCAATAAAATGTAAGACTATTGAGAGAGAGATGATTAGTCTCTCTTCATATGATATATACACAAAAAACTCAGAAATAGTACTAATAAAACAAATTCAAGGACGAAAAATTAAATGCACTTTTACCTAATTGGAAAGCAGTACCATGGATCACCTGTTATTCTTTTGTTGGTGACTTTTTCATTGTGTTTCTAACCAATTTTGAGATTGAGACCTCTTCTCCACACACTTAATGCTTCACCAATATACCATAAACCAAATTTTCATAAGCCATTGAATTGTGTCAATTCTTCAACTACCAAAAATTTGGATCATTGCACTGCCTTGCCGCTTTACAACTTGCAATTAGAATCAGATGGTGGTTTGTCAATTATTGTAGTTGGGTTTTTAATAGTTGCAAGTTTTTATGAAAGTCTAAGTCTATAACTGCGTTTCTTTGTTTTCTCTAGCGCTCCATCCTTGTCCATGATCCCGTGGATTAAGAAAATGATCAAAATTTAAAATGCTTGGATCAACTTTAAACCAACTTGAAAGCGTAGATATCGTCACCCTGAATCCAACACAATTTTCTTCACTGAAATCTAACTTCGGATGCTCCCGGAATCACGTTTTGTTTGTTTTGGGAAACAACTAAAAAAGGGAATTTTGAGTTGTAGGAATGCCCAATTAGCAGCCCGGATGGTGACTGGGTCATGAATTAGCAAGTTGATTGTACCTTCATTAGTCAATGAGTGGTTGACACTTGTCACTATTTGATTTGTTGACACGTGGTGATTTTTAATTGGTTACATTTTTCTATTGTGGCGCAACAAGGGAGTGCCATGTGGGCCAACCATTGGTTGCCACGTGGCCTCCTTGTGGTGGACTAAAATTTATGTGAGGTTGAACTACCTCCATAGGAATTGAAACCACAACCTCTTGTCAACGAACAAATCTCCGTACCAATCCGCCTAGGTTATTACTTGTTTAATATAGTTTTGAATTATATATTTAAAGTTGAACCATCCGCGTTGTTGGGGAAAAGGGCCGGGGCTAAGCCCTAGACCCTGGCCACTACAACGCCATAGAACCACAGGCTGGGGCCAAGGGCTAGGCCTTATCCTAGTGCACGGTCCCATGCATCCCCCCAGGATAACCAACATATAACCATGGGCGTGGAAATCCGTTAGCCCTCGAGGCAGAAAATTCGACATCCAACACAGTCGTATGGTGCCACATGACCGTAATATTCAGAACTAGGGTTTAGTGGTGAATTTATCTGTCCTACAAGTTCGATCACCGATTGGGAATATAGGCCAAGTTTGCATGTTGTTTCCACGTTCGGGACGCACAGGCCGAGTTTAGGTCGAATTGTAGGATTATTAACATTAGAATTGAGCAAAAACTTGAAACAATGATATTTTACTCAATTTTTGGCCTAATGAGGTGCAAAAAGAGTCAAAATAGGGGTTTTCGACAATGATGGATCTATTGGAGACATTATGTTTTCTTCTTGAGCTTTGTAAAAGCCTGTGAATTATAATTTTGAGTATGAATTTAGATCTCTTATCCAAATTTTATTGCAAAATTTTAAAACTAACTTTATTCAATTTTATTTTATGATCTTCCAGGTTGCAGAGAACGCAATAAGAGAGCATACTCATCAATATTGAAACTATTTATTCATTTGGAACATTAAATTTAAAATACAAAATGAAAGGATTTGATCTCTAACTTCAAATTGTGGCTTTCAAAACTCTATTTGTTCTCCTTCTCAAATATTCCTTCTCTTTCTACATCTTCCTGTAAATGATTAGTGAGCTTGGTGGCTCTTACTGCACCACCAATAAATAAAATTGAAAATAAAATTAAATCTAACTTAAAAAAAAAAAAACATCACCAAACTTGGTTTTATTCATTAATTTTATCCTACTCTACTCTATAGAAAGATTGTTTCAAGTGTATGCATATTTCTAGTGTAACCATGTGTGTAACAAGAGTAAAAATATATTCATGCTTAGTTTTGAAAAATATGCATTAAAATACATCAAAGCATGAAAAACTAGTTGTTTTGATAATACAATCAAGAAGTAAGGAAGAATGAAAGAGTGATGTGACTTGATCCTTGATTGGAACCATATTTCAATAAGGCCATGAAATTCTTGATTCCTTTCTTGGTTTAGATCACATTGAATATCCTCCTTTGTTATGCATTCCTCAATCTTAGATTTTAGTGGTTTCTCCCCATCAAAAGTATTGCATGATTCTTTAGTCTCTTCAACAGATTGACAAGAGGAATCAAAAGAGACTTGAAGATCTTCTTGTGGAGGTGGAGAGATAGACAAGTTTCTGCATGCAGTTAAAATATACTCTTCTTGAGAGGAAAATATCCCAGTTGTTGCTAAGATTTGAGAAAGTTCTTGGAAGAACATTCTTCAAATTCTTAATTGTTTGTGAATTACTCCAACTGGTTGATAATTTATGTCGTGCACACAAATTAGTACCAAGTTTTGAAAAATTATTGAAATCTAATATGCATCCTAAATTATTTTAACCATGCATCTAAGAATGAATGAAACTATATTGAGTTGTCTAAAATTTCAAAATAAACACCTATGTATACCTCCCCGACAATGACACCAAAATGTTGGGTGATTTAATTCGAGTTAAATCCTTGTCATTAATTGTCAACCCGGGGTTCAGAGATTGATGAGGTATACCTGTACTATATGTACTAGGTGGTTATTATCAAAATATATTAATCTAATGCAATTGAAACTAATTACAAATCAAATTAAATCAATCAAATCCAAACCAATCCACACCAAACATAAAGAAATTGAAATCACACTTGCAGAAATTGAAATTGCACTTGAAAAATTAAAATCACACCACACTTGCATAAATGAAAGTCACACTTGCTGAATTGAAATCACACTCACACTTGGTGAAATGGAATCAAACTTGCTGAAAGTAAAAGCTCACTTGCATGAAATGAAAACACACTTGCTGAAAATAAATGAAATAACATAACTACACTATGTTACCAATATGTACATGTGCAAACTGTGGTTGATGGGGGCCCTCCATTCCTTAGCAATCACACCGAACAATGATCACATCTTGGAGATCAAAGTAACAATATGTATTTCATAAAATGAAGTTACAAGATATTATGATAATTCTCTATCTTCTTCTCTATCCTCACTTTACAAATTTCATCTTCAATGAAACTTCGAACTTCCCACTATCAACTAGCCACTAGCTACCTAGCATCCTCTAACTTCTTTGTATGAAGGATGCACTCCTATTTATACAAAAGTTGAAGATAACTATTCAATAAATATAGATCCTTAGATCTCTCCTAAATCCACATTTATCTCTTGTGGTTACAACCAATCACCTAAAAATGTAAGATACAAATCCTCTCAAAATCTTCTCATAGTTTTTCATAAGAGAAAACCATGATTCTTCTCCTTTAAATGTGCTTAGTTAATTATCCATATCTTCTACAAATATTCCACAAATCCTCATGAGTTGGAATTTGAAATTCGAATTTGTGGTTGGGTGGCCAAATAGGACCCTTCTAGAATCTCCAAGTAGACCTACAATATCACAAAACTCATAACACTTTTAGATATATATGAAAACATGTTAATTTCCTAATATTTAATCATAAATGATCTTAAAATACTTAAAATAAATGACTTGGAAAATAATAATGATAAACCCATATGATCATGAAAATGGTTACTTAATGTAGGGTGATGGGGCTATAGAGTTATAGAATGAGGGTAAAATGATGGAAATGTGGGTAAAAGTGGATGGCATTTTGGAGACCCAACAGAAGCATTACCCCACAAGGAGAGAAAAATTAGTTTAGGTGAACCAAGCAACAATGAATGTGAGGAAGAAGATCATGAAGATCAAGAAGAGGAAGAAGAGGTAGAACCTCCATATCCCAAGACTTCCTCAGGGTATGTTTAGAAGATGCATCCAGAAAACCAATTTCTTGGTGATAAAGAATTGGGAGTTTAAACCAGAAGAAGATTGACAAACGCACCCACACATTCAAATCTAGCCCTTCTATCCAAAATAGAACCCAATAATTTTTCTAAAGATAGAAAAGATAAGCATTGGATCAATGCTATGGAAGATGAAATAAACTAGATAAAGAAAAATGAAACATAAGAACTTGTGAATAGACCAAAAGATAAAACTATAATTGACACTAAGTGGGCCTTCAAAAAAAAAGAGAAAAAAAGTTGAACGAGGATGAAAAAGCAATGTGGAATAAATATAGACTAGTATACAAAGGGTATGCACAAGTAGAATGTGTTGATTTTGAAGAAGCCTTTTCTCTTGTACCCAAAATTAAAGCAATCATAATGTTCCTAGCATATGCATGTCTTAGAAAATTAAAAGTAAATCAAATGGATGTCAAGACAACATTCCTAAATGGTGACTTGGAAGAAGAGGTGTATATTGAACAACCAAATGAATTTCAACTGTCAGAAGATGTAGTCCAGGTATACAAACTAAAGAAAGCTCTATATGGGTTAAAGCAAGCTCCCAGGCCATGGTACTCAAGACTTGATAGATATCTACAATGACCAAGCTTCAAAAAGGGAACAACAAATAACAATATGCATATTAAAGCTAGAAATGAAAATCTTTTAGTTATCATTGTTTATGTGGATGGCATAATTTTTGGAAGTGATGTTGATTCATCGAGTAAAAAAATTGCAACTGAGATGCACGAATATTTTGAGATGTCTATGCTATGAGAATTATCATTCTTCTTAGGACTGAAAATTTCACAATCAGACAAAGGCATATTCATTTCCCAAAAAAAATATCTAAAGGAAATGTTAAAGAAATTTGGCATGGAAAATTGTGCACTTGTGGGCACTCCTATGGTCACATGATGCAAGTATAGAAAAGATGATGAATCCTCTGATGCAAATCAAACTATGTATAGCTAAATGATTGTGGGATTACTATATATGATACCATCAAGATTAGACATCATGCAAGCTATTGGTTTCGTTGCAAGGTCCAAGTTTGCTCCAAAGGAGAGTCATGTGTTAGTTGTGAAAAAAATATTCATGTATTTAAAGGGTACCACAAATCTTGGATTATGGTATACAAAGGGTCAAGATATCACCCTAAGAACATATACAGATGATGACTGGGTATTTAGTGTGGATGATAAGAAAATCACTAATGGAGGAGCATTCTTCTTAGGAAATTAGTTTCTTGGCTGAGTAAGAAACATACCTTTGTTTCCCTATCCATAGCTAAAGCATAATACATTGCAAAAACAACTTGTTGCACTCAAGTTCTCTGGATGAATTTTTTTTTACAAGATTGAAGGTAAAACATGATCAACCTATTCCCATCATATGTGATAACACAAGTCTTATCAATGCATCAAATAATATTTATTTACACTAAAAAACCAAGCATATCCCCCTAAAATATTATTTTCTCAGAGAACAAGTAGTTGGTCAAAATGTCATGTCAACAAAACATGTTGTAGATATCTTTATGAAACCACTACCTAGATAGAATTTTGAATACCTTAGAGAGAGGTTGGGAGTGACCTCTGCTTCACTTTGTCAGTAACAAGAGTAGTACATAAATACATTTCACAACACCATGTATTTCTCATAAGGTGCATTACTGAAGACAAAAATGTTGTTTATATATAAAAAAAATCACAAGGGGAGTAGTTCATTAGTTGGACAAGTTGCAAGTAAGAAGAAGCATCAGTTTTGGGGGAGTGTCCCTTTAATGCCAAATTTGTTAAGTTGTATACAAAAGGAAGCATAAGCCTAGGGGGAGTAGTCCCAAAAAGAAGAGGTAAAAGGAAGTTCAAACATGAGGGGAGAATTCTAAAAATTAGAGCTACAAAAGAGGAAATGTACATGCAAGAACAGATAGAAACAACCTTCACAAGGGGAGCCTAGTTGCAGACAAAGGTAAAGTAAGCAAATCAAAGGAAGTAATTGTTATGTGTTAATATATTTGGGGGGGGGGAATAACAAACAAAAGTAGACATAGATCTCTGTCATTCATAAAGGGGGAGAATATGTAGATAGAAGTAGAGATAGAAGATAAAGGGAGCAGTTGCAGTCACTAAGAGAAGTTTTGGAGAAGTTTTAGATAGAGAAAAAGTTGTAGAAGTTTCTTGTAATGGGAGTGGAAATTGAAGGATCTATAGACAAAATGTAGACTTGTAGACATAGTGAAGAATATCAGACCAAGTGGATAATTTTTAACAATCAAACAGGGGGATTTAGAAGCATGCAAACTCTCATAAAACTAGGGGGAGTTCCATAGTAGTTGGATGCATAGTGCACTTCAATATAGAAATATTTGATCATAGAAGAATTGCACACATACAAGTATAGACATGAGAAGTCTCAATCTTAGAAGGTAAATCCCTTCTCTATTGATGTCAAAGGGGGAGAAAATGCATATTAGTGGAGAGATTGTGAATTGGAAACATTGCTCAAATGTCAGGTGTTGCCATCAATGACATAGGGGGCAATAGTTGAAAATTGCATTGTCATTGAGGTCAAAGTTAGGGAGATCCCGATCAAAAATTCGATCAAGAAGTTTGTGGCCAAGAACAAAGGAGCAGAGGAGAGTGCAAAGGAGCAATGAATAAACTTAAGAGACAACAATTTAGCCATCAATAGATGTCCATCTATCAGGCTAGGGAATATCGACTATCTCACAAAGCATATGATCATGGAATCTCGGTATCCAATAGGGTTGGAACCTAGTTGTATACCCCAGTCATAAAACACTAAGGTGAAGTGCATAATAGCTAAGTTCCCTCAGAATGTATATCGAGTACCAAGTGTCTGTTTAAAGTATTAAAATGAATAGGGTGGTGCTAGTGTTTGAAGCGAAAATAGTTAACCACTAATGCTTGTTCAAATGTTATTAAGATGTGATTAGCATATACCAGATGGGTTTAGCGACACTAAGCATACCAAGCATCGGATTCTTTGTTGATTAAACATCCTAGTATGATGTAAGTATATATATGGTGTGACACAATAATGACCAATCTCATACCAGGGTACCAAGCAACAAATTATTTATTGATAAAGCACTTCATAAAATGGTTGATGATTTTGTATGAGGTGGCACCATGTGGATGAAAGGTGACATTCATTTTTGGTCTTTTTGGATGGCCAACTGGATAGTTTATGAATGAAAAGTGGCAGTATCATATCATGACATGTGATAGATATATGAGGTGGTAAAAATGGGTTCATATCGGGGTATAAAGTACTACAACACTGGGATGAATAACACTGCGCAATCATATTTAGTATATAATATGACTGAAAGTAGGAAATCAATTACATATCATGCAAAATAGTTTAAAAAATATGTCAGTTGACATAAAAGAGGTATGAGGGTATTGAAGTATTGGGGTATCGAGATGCATAAAAATGTGTGAGCCTCTAGTATGTGGCGTTCTGATATGAAAGTTGAGCTCAACATACCACCGTTCCTTGGTCTACACCCAGTGTTCAATGTAGATTGCCTTCGGCCATACTTTCCACCATTGTTGGACACATCTGACATTGCAAAACAACTCACACCAACAGAGCTCAAACTGGACCGCATGGAACATGCCACAACTAATCAGATCATGGAAACACAGATCAATAACACTCGAAAACAAAGGATACAACTAAATCGAGTTGTCAAAGTAGGCCAACTCCTTCACCAGGGTAAGTGTTTCACCAAGGACCAGGTTCAACAAAAATTTCCTCACCTCATGGAGGCTTTGCATGCGATGGGGACCATTGATTCCCAAGGGGGGAGGAATGATCCACGCAGATATTGGTGGCCACCCGCCTATTCCACCTAGACCCCCCAGTCAGTTTCATCTATTTCCTTAATTGTAGCACAATTTACTATTTTTGGTAGTTTTTTGGGTGTTGTACTTCCGTAGTTGTTTTAAGGCCCTAAACGACGTTTTTTAGAAAAATTGCTCGACGATATCATTGGTAATCACATCAGTAGTTATAGTCTTGGGAGAGATATTCCCAATGAGGTATCATACGCATAAAACGAAGATAATATGACCAAGTTATGACCCCGAGAAGTTAGCTGCCCATCTAACCCCAACGGGGCCCATAAACTCTTGGTGTTACATCTCTTCGCATTAGGATTTTGGTTGCTTAGGGTTTTCTCTTTTGTTCAATAATAATAAGGCCCTTGAGCCTCATTGTAACTCAGTTTAGAGGCATGTAGCTGCCACATCTCTTCTTAGAGATATGCTACCATCGCCCGAGCTATCTTATTTCTATTTTGTTTGTAAGCATAGTTCAATATTTTTCTATTAATGAAATGAAGTGTTTTTCTATTGCATCTTTGTGTTTATGATTATCTCCTACAGATCCGGGTGAGAAGAAGAAATATGAAAAAAATGCAAAGGCGGTCAATACTCTATTAGGATGCCTATCTCTATCAGAATTTGTCAAGGTAATGCAGTTTAAATCCGCAAAAGAGATATGGGACAAGATTGTTCTGAGCTATGAAGGAGATGATCAGGTAAAACGAGCAAAACTTCAAACCCTCAGGATTCAGTATGAAAATCTCAGGATGTATAATGATGAAAGTGTGGCTAACTATTTTCTTCGTGTAGATGAGATTGTTAATTGTATGAAAAATTTGGGTGAAGAAATAAAAGAGGTTGTTGTGGTTGAAAAAGTTCTAAGATCTTTGTCCCCTAGGTTTGAATCTAAAGTTTCTGCAATAGAAGAAAAAGAGAATCTAAAAAACCTTAAAATGTCACAGTTGCACATAATTCTAACTGCTTATGAAATGAGGAAAGGAGGTCCATCAGACAGGAGAGAAGCTGCCTTCAAGGCTTCAGGCAAAGGAGAGTACTATGAGTCAGGACACGTGTCAGAAGAAGAAGAAGAATCAAACTTTGTCAGAAATCTTCAACGAGGTACTGGAAGATTCAGAGGTAAGTTACCTTTCAAATGTTTTGCTTGTGGAAGAGTAGGTCACTATCCTGCCAAATGTCCTCATAAGGATAAGATTGACAAGGGGAAGGAACCTGTTAGATGGAACAAGAAACAGAATGCAACTAAGAAAAGCTATTACACTCATGAAGACAGTGATGGACTATCAAATAGTGATGAAGATGAACAAGGTAATCACTATAAACTGTTAATGGCTTTTGAAGATGATGATTACATGGATGCCATAGATGTGGATGGCTTTTATGAAGAGATTTCTAGACTCAAGACATGTTTAGAAGAAAAGAATGTGATCATTGATACTCTGCAATTTCAACTTTATGAAAAAGAAAAATTTCTTGAGAAGTTAGAATGTGAAATTGTTGGCCTTAGAAAAGAAATTGAGAAAACAAAGGCTCTTAATCTTAAATTTGTTAAAGGATCTGAAACTCTGGATGAGATTATCAATGTACAACGTTCTCCACTAATCAAGATAGGTCTGGGATATAATGGAGAAAATTCTCAAGCATCCACCTCCAAAAGTTATCTTGATGCAGCAAGGAGGAGCGAGCAAAGGCATAATATAAATCATCAGGTAAATCAGAGGCAATCCACCATAAGGATGAACAAAAGATACAACCAGCCACAGGTGAAATCTTCTCAATTTGCCTCAAGAGTGGATGACAACAGAAACTACAATCATTTGGCAGGTAGATTTGATAATCACAGAACTTTCTTCAATGGTCAATGTTTCTCTTTCCATAACTTTGGTCACAAAGCAACTTAATGTGTTGCCTATAAGACAATCATGACTAGAGAAGCTCAAAAACAAAGAAGTATGTCTGGAATCACGAAGAGGATCTATAACAACTTTTCCACCCTTGAAACTAAAATTGAATGTTCTATTTGTAATAACTTCGGTCATGAAGAATCTGAATGCAAGAGCAGGTTTCAGAAGACAACTCAGAAGGAACAAATCTCAAATGCCAGAACATGGAGAATGAAGGAATCACAACCAGAAAGATGTGGGATAGCTTTATATGCAGAAGGAAAGGAAAATCAATGGTACATCGACAGCGGATGTTCGAAGCATATGACAGGTGATAAAGAAAAACTTGAATCATATACTGCTTTAGAAAAGGGAAAGAAGGTTTCTTTTGGAAATGATACCCCTGCAACCATAAAAGGAAAAGGCACTGCTCAGTTGAAAGAAAAGGTCAAAGCTGGAAATGTTTTGTATGTTGATGGCTTGAAGCATAATCTTCTAAGTGTCAGTCAGATGTGTGATCAAGGAATTGAGGTAATATTTCGATCAAATGGATGTAGTGTTCGTGATCTTGATATAGGGAAAACAATGATCAAAGGCATAAGACCTTTAAATAATTTATACATATTTGAAGAAGGACAACAACAATGCTATTTGAGCAAGGATGATGAACACTGGTTATGGCACCGGAGGTTGGGGCATCTAAGCTTTTCACAAATAAGGAAAGCATGCAAATACCAAGGAGTTCGTGGTCTTCCAGATATCAAAATTCCAGACAACACAATATGCAAATCATGTCAGTTTGGTAAGCAAACTAGAACTAACTTCCCTGAGAAGGAAGGATCAGGTAGCAGGCCTCTTGAGCTAGTCCATACAGATGTATGTGGTCCATTTAGGACAAGGTCACCTCGAGGAGAAGAATAATTTATATTATTCATTGATGACTTCTCCAGGATGGTTTGGTTAGGACTTATGAAGCACAAAGACGAAGCATTCGAAAAATTAAAATCCTTCAAAGCCTTGGCTGAAAACGAATCTGATCACAAAATTAAGTGCCTCAGATCTGACAGAGGTGGGGAGTTTACCTCAAATGAATTTTCGATTTCTGTGAAGAACATGGAATAAGAAGGGAATTCTCCACAGCTAGGACTCCTCAGCAAAATGGAGGGGTGGAAAGGATGAATAGAACGGTCCAACAAATGGCTCATGCTATGCTTGATGAGTCTGGAACTCCCACAACCTTCTAGGGTGAAGCTGCATTTGCTGCGGTTGTTATTCTCAACAAAACAAATGTCCGAGTAAACAGCACTCAAACTCCTCATGAGCTCTGGTATGGTGAGACTCCTTTGGTAAAGCATTTCAAAATTTTTGGAAGCAAATGCTATATTAAGAATAATGATGAACAGCTTGGCAAACTTGAACCTAGAGCAGATGAAGGCATTCTCCTTGGTTATTCCTCCCACAGCAAAGCATATAAGTGTTACAATAAAAGACTTGGAAGAATTGTTTACAACATTGATGTAGTGGTTGATGAAAAAGGATACATTCCTAGGCAAGTAAATTATGAAAATATCAAAGAGGATGAAGACCACTCTCCAAATCAGACTGATGATGAAGAAGAACCTCAAGAGGCACCAGAGGAATAGATAAGGATAGAAGAGAAGACTCCATCTAGGTACGTTCAGAAGAATCATCCAGAATCTCAGATTTTGGGGCAGAAAGAGGCAGGTGCACAAACAAGAAGAACAATTGCAAAAGCCTCAAGCTATTTGGCATTGCTCTCCTCCACTAAACCACAAAATGTAAGAGAGGCATGCAAAGATGAATTTTGGGTCAAGGCAATGGATGAAGAACTTGAGCAGATCGAAAAGAACAACACTTGGGAGTTGGTTCCTAGACCAAAAGATAAGAATGTCATAGGGACAAAATGGATCTTCAAAAATAAGTTGAATGAAAATGGCGAAGTAATTAGAAATAAGGCCAAACTTGTTTGTAAAGGGTATGCTCAACAAGAAGGAATAGAATTTGAAGAAAATTTTGCTCCCATTGCTAGACTTGAGGCCATCCGAATGTTCCTTTCTTTCTCAAGCTTTCAGAAGTTCAAAGTATTTCATATGGACGTGAAATCAGCCTTTCTGAATGGAGACTTAGAAGAAGAAGTGTACATTGAGCAACCAGATGGTTTCATCCTTGGGAATGATCCAAATCTTGTATGCAGACTAAAAAAGGCTATCTATGGTCTTAAACAGGCTCCAAGGGCTTGGTACTACTGTTTGGACAAATATCTTCATCAACAAGGTTTTTCACAGGGATCAGCAGATAGCAATATTTATATAAAAATTGAAAATGACAAATTGCTAATACTTGTTGTGTATGTAGATGATATTATCTTTGGCAGCAATGAAGAAGCTATGAGTCAAAGCTTTGCCTTGGTGATGCAGAAAGAATTCGAAATGTCTTTTCTTGGAGAACTGACATATTTCCTCGGATTGCAAATCCAAAAAAATGAAGGCGGGATCTTCTTGTCTCAAACCAAGTATCTCAAGCAGATTTTGAAGAAATATGGCATGGAAAATGCAAAACCAGTATGTACCCCCATGGTCACTGGATACAGCCTCAGTGCAAATGATAAATCAGCAGCAGTGCATCAACCAACCTACAGATCTATGATTGGAAGTCTACTTTATTTGACAGGTACCCGACCAGACATCATACATGCAGTGGGAATAGTTGGGAGATTTCAGGAAAATCGAAAGGAAACTCATCTTCAGGCAGTCAAGAGAATCTTCAAGGAACTCAAAACTATGGCTTATGGTATCCTAGAGATACAAATCTCACACTTCATGCTTATACAGATGCAGATTGGGCCGGAAGCGTGGATGACAGGAAGAGCACAAGTGGTGGTGCATTCTTTATGGGTTCCAGATTAGTATCTTGGTTCAGCAAGAAACAGAGTTCGATTGCTTTATCTACAGCTAAAGCAGAATATGTGGTTGTTGCATCTTGCTACACTCAACTTCTTTGGATGATGCAAACCTTGCAGGACTTTCAAATCACTTGTACACCACCTATCTCCATCTTATGTGATAATACAAGTGCAATCTGCATTTCAAAGAACCCAGCCATGCATTCAAAGACCAAGCACATACCGATCAAGTATCACTTTCTCCGGGAACGAGTGTTGGAACAAAAGGTCAAATTGGAGTATGTTCCTTCTAAGGAACAAGTTGCTGATATTCTCACCAAACCACTGCCCAGGGAGACATTTGAATACCTCAGACAGAAGCTGGGAGTAGTTGATGCCTCATCTCGCTGTTAAAACTTGTCTGTTCAGAGAAAAATGGGTGTACGCGAGTTTCATGAGGAGGATCCGCGTACATACGCCGGTTTGTGCAGAGACAGTCGCGTATATGGAGGTTTGATGGATATCAGTAGGGACATGCTTTGGTTGAAGATATTCTGATATGGGTCTGGCTGAGACCATCCGGCACAGGTTCAGGGGGAGCAGATAATCTTCTAATAATGCATTGTTGGCATTATCTTAGAAGCTTTTGGTTCTAGATCACAGCTGTTGTTGGTTTCAAGTGGAACAGAGACAGAGGGAGAACAGAAGGAAATCTTGGTTGTTGATCTAAATGGTGATTGACAGATGCTATTGCTATCAGTTATTGGTGACTTTCATAAGTCTTGTTCTAGATATTTCGTCTCTATGTCATGTATCTCTTTTGTGGTAACTCTTTTATGGTGTCAAGGTCATGTAACGGCCTATTTTGGTTTCCCCGCTATGCTTGGGATGAACATGTAATGAACTTGGTTGTCATATGTAAATTTCTGATGTATCCCCACATGGTTGGGTGATGGATGTATGTATTGAGTCTTTTGGTGATAGGAAGGTCTTTTATGATGCATAAGTCATGGTTCTTCTTGAAGAACATCTTTTACAGATCTTGCCTACAGTCAGGGGGAGCATGGTCAGCACAGCAGGGCAGAAATTTCAGCATGTACTCAGGGGGAGCACAACCCTTTTCCCTTGATGACAAAGGGGGAGAATGACTTTGAGGATTTTGGGTTGCCATCAAGTCCAAAGGGGGAGATTGTTGGCATTATGGCATAGGTTTGGAGCTATGGCACAAGTGTTGTCCTTGATGGCAACTCTCTTTGGTAACAAATCTCAGTTCAGGCTTTCAGAATGAAGGAAAATACATATACGTAGGTTCATCTAGACGAAGACGCGTATACACACAGGTTAGACGTTTCAAAGACGTGTATGCGTATACACGCACTTTCATGCAAGGAAAATCGCGTATATGTTGGAAAACTTACTTTTGGTCCATGGTAGTTAGTCCTTGGTATTTGAACCTATGGTTTTGGACCATGGTACCTCGTCAGAAGTGTTGATCCCAAGTATTGGGTCCGTGGTATTGGTTTATTATGGTTTTGGACCGTGGTATTGTGGAAGGCATAAACCTATAAAAGAGGAAGGAGATCATGTGGCAAAGGATCATCTGAATTATTATTGAATATCTGATAAAGTGCTAGATCTAGAATACTGGTAATTGAGTTATAGTGCAGATCTGGATCTGAATGAAGGAGGAACCTTAGCGCAAAGAGAAGGATAAGTTCTATTGATGGGTCATAATCTTTAAGCTTGAATGATAGTATCTTTGTATGATTTTGATCTGCTATATGTGGCACTTGCTTGATCTATAAGTCTGATAATCTGGGTTAATTAGTGTTTGAATATCTGAAAGAGCGAATTATCCTTTATAGATCTGTACGCAGGTTCAGTGAAGCGAAGGCGCGTATACATGTTGGTTTAGTGAAGAGAAGGAGCGTATACGCAGTTTTTTCCATATGCAGAGGCGTATGCATGCAGGTTTCAGGTTATTAAAGAAGTGTATATCTTTTGAGTTGTGATCTAGTTGTCTCTGTTTATTGTTGCAGTGTTCTGGGTTCAGATTTGGTGTGTGGTTACTGTTATTGTGATATGGGTACAGTCGTCAGAGAAGTGTTTACGTTGATTCAGTTTTGATTGGTGAAAAGGTGATTGGTTGATGCAGAAATTCTTGATGTTTGATTGATGTTATTTGTGGATCTAGTTTGAAAATTTATGAAACGTGGTCCCTGAAAGAAAGAGAAGGTTGTAGCTTTCTGTAGGCCAGCACCTATGTACTAGTATCTTGGCTAGTGCAAGAGCTAAGGGGGTTGTAGCTCCCTTCCAGGAGAAGCTGGAAAACGAGAGAGGGTTGTAGCTCTCTGCAGGTTGGAGCCTGCGTACTGGTAAAGGACTGCACCAATACAATTGTAAAAAGAAGTTTCTAATTAAAGAGAAGATAGAGACGAATTGCAGTAGGTGGTTTTCACCCACATTGGGTTTCCACCTTATATCTTGTGTTCTTGTGTGCGATTGTATTTCTGCTTTGTTTTACTATTTCTAGTTACTGGTTATTTGCTTCTGAAACACAAATTAACAATCAACATCAGAAAGATAAAGTAAATTAAAAATTTGCATTATATATGCGGGTTTACTTCTGCATAGTTGCGTATATACGCGGGTTTAATTAACTGAAGTAGTGTACATCATTCGATTTTGAAAAGGAATTTTTGACTTGATAATATTGATTCACCCCCCCTCTCAGTATTATTTCCAACAAAATGCGGATGGATTTTTAAGAAGAAAGTTAAATGGTCGATTAAGAAGTTGCATGCACAAAATCAAAGAAGATGGATGAGGCATCTAATTAGAGATTGGTTAAGGATGCTTGGAGAAAGTGAGAAAGAGACAATGTTCATTTGTGAACTAGAGCAAGGACGATTGCTTTGTGAGAATGAATATGAGGGGATTTCTACAAGTCTCATGAACTACTTAGATAGTTCAGATCAGCATGTGGATGTGTTGATAGAGGAGATAAAAGAGGTTGGAAATCAAAATATTTTTTAAACTGATATTTTGTGTATGGTTGCAGGGTATTTTGTGGATGTTGATGGAAAATCACCTAGAACTGTCATCATGGTGAAGGAAGAAAAATAAATGTCTTCTCAAGTCATAGAAGGAAGACAAACTCAAAATTTCATTCTGATTGAGGATGAGATAACATTCTCTCATGAAGAAAACCATGGTGAAAACCATAAATTAATGAACAAAGAGATTGTTGATAGGCAGTTAGTAAAACTTGTTGTTGCATAGGAAAAAGAAGATTTGGCTCATGGATATAGTAAAAGGAAGCATAGATATGAAGAAAAACATTCAGACTTAATGTTGACAAATTTTGAAGAAGAGATAAGGATGTTGGAAGAATGGTTAATTAATCCCAGGATTAATGGAGAACATTGCATGAAAGTTGTGGGCATAGAAGGAGTGCTTAAGGCATTAGATGAAGTAAAGATTAAGAATTTTTCAAATACCAAAGAAGAAAACATGCAACAAAACCCAGTGAGTAGCAACAACAACAAAGTTAAACAAACAAGGAGCAATATGTACCAACTAGGAGATAAACTGGACATTGAAATTGACAGATGAGAATATTGATGATGAAAGTGCATGAGAAATTGCACATTGATGTAATAAGGGCAGTCAATCATAGGAGTAAAATGAATGCACAAGAGTACATCATTAAAGGGATTGGACAACTACAACATAAAATTTGGAAACCTATAAGGTTGAAGAAGATAGTGACAACAACAATAGAGAAGCAACATGAAGAAGGAGGTGATTGGTTACAGTAAAAAATTTGGGATCCAGGAGGATTCAACATTTAATCACACATGACCAGGAGGTCATGGATTCTTTCTACCATGGGAGTCTGATGTAGGAGCATTAGAGATTCCAAACCATTAAGATTTTTGAAAAAAATCTCCAAATGGGTTTCAATATTGTAAAGGAATTATAATTCCTTAATTGTAAATATTCTTAGTTTCATTTAATTATTATAGAATAGTTTTAGAAACTCTATGGATAGGAGATATTTTTCCATAAGGCAAAAGCAAAGTTTCCATGAAGAACATGATAGATTTATGGAATAAATCGTAAGATATTTAGTGAATAAATGATGAGAGCTTTAGAGAATAAATCGGGGAGTGATTTTAGGATTTAGGAAAATATAATGTATTTCCTAATTCTATTTATTGTAATCCTACTGGAAAATCTAATGGCCAAATGAATGTGAAATCAGTCCATATAGAATGAATAGTGAGAATGAGTGTCTTTAAGCATATGCATCTACAATGTTGGTTTAATGAACGAAAGTTCATGCACAATTGTGAATCTAAGAATTCTATGGGAAGTGTGATCTGATTATTTGATTTCAAAGAAAACATGGAAACTTGTTTCGTGATTGACATGTCAATACAATCCGATAAACTTTGGATCCTTGAATTAGCACAAAATTGTGGATTATTAGTTTTGCGATTGTTAACAATGTAAACTTTGAAACAATAATTGATACGATTACCCATTTTGTTGAGGCAACAAAAAAGTGACTCGATTTTGAAAAGTGGTGATGCAGAATACACATATTTTGTTTTAGCATAGTTTTTGACACTTTAAATTTTTTAATGTATATTTTTTTTTAGAATGTTAGTGATTTGCATGCTGATTTTAAAAAGTGTTGATTTTGCATCAGGCCCTTTTTTTAAAAGACCTATTTTTTTACTTTAAATTTTCTAATGAATTAAATGTGAATAGTTATTTTCTAAATTTAATAATTTTTTAAGTGGTCTTCTTCTTCATATTTTCTTGTTTTTCTTTTAATTTTTTTTTTGTAATGAGGTTTTTATTTTTTTGCATAGTTAAAGAAGAAGGTCGATATTTTAAAGTTTTGATATTCTACATATTTATATCTTTAATTAATTTTTCAATGCACATCAAACAATGGTCTCTAGAAAACAATATTTTTAACAACTGACATAAAAATAACCGTTTTGAACATAAATATAACTAAAAGTTTACACATTTTGATCATTCTTTCTAGAAATGACATGTCAAAATCACAATTTTTATAGGAAAAATTTAACAAAAAATGGTTAATTTTTTTATTTTATTTTATTTTTTAAATTTCATGTCAAAAAAAATAATCGCTGTTTTTTCAAAAAATAATGATTCACATAAAAATTAAAGCAAAAATCACATAATACAAATAATGAACACATAACAACATTAATTGAATGCTTATTCTTCTCATAAAATGTCAAACTCAAAACATTACAAGTATAACTAATTAATAGTTACAAAAAATGAGCTTGATTTCCAAACATAACTTAAATTTAATCAATAATATCACGTATTCCAAACTCTTCATCCTCTAGAGTTTCATCATTGTCTTCTTCCACAATATTTTATGCTTCATTTTACTCATTTTCCTCTTCTAATGGATCTTTGATGTCTGCAAATCTCCCAATGTATGCATTTCCAATCATTCCATGTAATGGTGGTTGAGGTTGCTTTGCCTTTTTTTCCACATGTGACTCACTAAAAGCCCATTTCTTCAACCCAATTTCTTACATTGCATCTGGAAGGAATTGAAGAGCATTAATTTTTTGCTGAATAAATTTGCATTGTACTAGATCTTTTTCAATGACAATGCAATTTCTTCCTTTTTGTAGGCAACATGCTAGTGTTGTACCTAATTATCAAGCACAAAAGAAATAATGAAGTAAATTAGTATAATGACATATAAATTAAGAAAAAAGTGATTGAAATTCAATTCTATATAATAAAACGTACCTGATCCAGAAAATAAATCTAGAACCCAATCTCCTTCATTTGAACATAGGTTTTTAAGATAATTAATAAATGACTGGTTTTTGATAAATGTTAACTATCTCTCATTTTGCTTTTTTATCTTCATATGTTAGTTTTTTCACAACAACATCATAAACGAGTACTTGGCTATGACTCTTTTCAACTACCCAATTGGGTCATGGGGGTGGGTTCCGACGGCGAGAACAATCGAGCCCACCACGCCCACTGCAGACGTAGTGGCCTTCTTCTTGCCATAAGCCTGTCAGGTAAATCTAGCTCATCTAAATTTTTAATTTCTAAAAGAAATTAAATTTCATTAAACCTATTGAATTTTCAAACTTGCACACATCAAAAGGGAAACTAGCCTTTCAAATGTGATAATGTTTTGTTGAATATGTTGTTGATAACAATGTAGCTGCTCCACAAATTCGTTCCAAGTCTTTTAACGAACCTCGAAAAGCCTTGATGTGATGTGAGAAATAGTGATAATGAAATTTATGATATAGCGGAAATTATGGAATTGTTTTACCACACGGGGATTAATTTGTTTTTATAAAAACTTTAACATGTAAATTTTGTTATGGCAATATAGGGAACTATGATAAAACAAACATTATAGAATTGTTTTACCGCACGAGGATTAATTTGCTTTTATAAAAACTTTAACATGTAAATTTTGTTATGGCAATATAGGGCACTATGATAAAATGAACATTACGGAATTGTTTTACCGCACGGTGAATGTGGGATTAATTTGTTTTTATAAAGACTTTAACATACAAATCTTGTTATGGCGATATAGTAAATTATGATAAAGCGAATATTACGGAATTGTTTTACCGCACGGTGAATGTGGGATTAATTTGTTTTTATAAAGACTTTAACATACAAATCTTGTTATGGCGATATAGTAAATTATGATAAAGCAAACATTACGGAATTGTTTTACCGCATGGTGAATTTGGTATTAACTTTTTTTTATAAAAACTTAACATATAAATCATGTTATGGCTATACAAAAATTTATTTTAAATGTGTGATAGAAGATATAATAAAAATTAAGAAAAAAATTCAATTGTCTAGTAAATGTTATGTAGTTTAAGTAAAAAAATAATTTAGGTAAAATATTTAGTTTACAATTTTAATTTAAATATTTAGTTTAAAAGATTAATTTCATAAGAAGATTTTAGTTAAAAAATTTCAATAAATTGTAGAAGAAAATTATGGAGGAAAATACATGAAACAAAATTTTTTGAGGGAAAAATTTCGGCAAAAAATTTTGGAGGGAAACTTTGGAGGAAAATTTTCATTCTTTAAGCTATATATATTATCATTAGGAGATAGTGCATTTGTATCATTTAACCTCTACTGTTTGAAAGGCATGGATTCTTCTGAGAGTGAAGTTTCGTTTTGTGAAGCATCAACATTTTCGTCGCGTAACAACTCTATTCATATTGATGAATATAACGAAAATTCTTCCACTATGAATAGAGAGTCAAATCTTCCACTTAGTCCTAATCCTAAGGACTATGAGAGCAGCATTGATGAAAGATGAGATGAAGAATTTCAAATAAATAAAGGGTCATGGTTTCCACTTAGTCCTAATCCTATGGACTATGAGAGCAGTAGTGACGAAGAGCATGATGAAGATTTTCAAATAAATAAAGAGTTGTGGTTTCCACTTAGTCCTAATCCTATGGACTATGAGAGCAGCAGCGATGAAGAGCATGATGAAGAATTTCAAATGAATAGAGTTTCATGGTGTCCACTTAGTCTTAATCCTATGGACTATGGGAGTAGCAATGATGAAGAGCATGATGAAGAATTTCAAATGAATAGAGTGTCACAGTGTCCACTTAGTCCTAATCCTATGGACTATGGGAGCAGTAATGATGAAGAATTTCAAATAAATAGAGTGTCACACTGTCCACTTAGTCCTAATCCTATGGACAATGAGAGTAGCAGTGATGAAGAGCATGATGAATATTCTCAAATAAATAAAGAGGCGTGGTTTCCACTTAGTCCTAATCCCATGGACTATGAGAGCAGCAATGATGAAGGCCAGGATGAAGAATTTCCAATAAATCAACAGTCGCATTTTCCACCTAGTCCTAATCCTAAGGACTATGAGAGCAGTAGTGACGAGGACATGATGAAGCACTTAGTCCTAATCCTAAGGACTATGAGAGCCACAGTGACAAAGGGCACGATGAAGAATTTTCAGTAAGTAAAGAGTCACATTTTCAACGTAGTCCTAATCCTATGGACTATGAGAGAAGCACTGATAATTCACATGATGAATAATATCCAGTAAACATTGAGTCAAATTTTCCATTTAGTCATAATTCTAAGGACTATGAGGGTAGCATTGAAGAAGGGAAGATGAAGAATATCCTCCAAGTCAGTATTTCAAAAGCATAGATGATCATAGTGAGGATAACATTCCTCATAATGATGATGAAAATGCTTATACAAATGATGATCCAATGATGGAGATGTTTCCAAGAAATATTGTATCAAGGAATAGGAGCAGACATTTTTGTATCAATCCAAGATGTTCTAGTTATACAAGGCGTACAACATAATATCTGACGAGAAGAAGTTCTATCAGTGCTCTCATTTCAAGTGAATGTTGTCAAAAATATTGTTTGGAACATATGGATTTCAAGTTTGCATTAGAGAAAAGGAAGATATATTTGTCAATGAATAAAAGCATGCAAAAATCATATATAGTGGGGTACATGAAATCTAAATTGTCAGGTTATGATTATCATATTGGGTCTTTATTTATCTATAGAAAGGCTTTCAAAATGTTTCATTCAATGGGTAATTTTCGTCTCTCAAGAATCCAAGAAAATTTGGAAAAGGATCCCACATTTTATTCAGAAGTACATCATAAATGACAGTTTGGGCCATTATCAAATATTGCAATATCATGGATGAAATATTTATTTCAAAGCATGGAGAGTCTATGCCAAATAGAGAGACAATACATATTCTAGATAATTTTTCCAGATGAGAAATCTACAACTTATACAAAGAATATGCAGAAAGTGTTGAGGGACATGGTCGATTTATTACATATCAATATTTTGTGAAGATATGGAAGAAGAATTCAACAATGTCCATATTCCTAAGAAGACAAGGATGGGGATTTGCAGTACATGTGCTTCTCTTAAATTAAAAAGGGATAAATGTGAAGGGTTAGAAAGAGGTAAGCATTCATAACTTTAACTTTTAAAATTATATAGTCATCAACTATGAAAACATATTCATTAATGACTTTCTTTTATGTTGTGTAGATTTCATTGTCAAAGAACTTCAAGAGCATTGCAAACAACAAACAAGTGAAAGGAAAAAGTTGTAAAAACATCAAAAGAAGTGTTATGATAATCCAAATTAATATTTGGGTTTGATAATTGATGGTATGGAGTAGAAGAAAACAATTCTACCACATTTTGTTCACACACCCAAAAATTTACAGGAGAAAAATTTTATTCAATATCACTTGGTTGGTTGTATGGTCTTCAATTGGAAAATGTTACCAAGGGTATACTTCACAACTCCAAATATTCATAATGATGCAAATCTGGAAATAACCATAATTCATGATGTTCTTTCTCATTGGTCTGTTAATCTTCCTGAAGTTTTGTATCTACAATTGGACAACACTTGTCGTGAAAACAAAAATCGGGTTTTTGTGAGATATCTAAACATGGTTATTGAATTGAGAATTTTTCAGAAGGTAAAGGTTAGTTTCCTTCGTGTTGGGCACACTCATGACCATATTGATAAGATGTTCAGTCATTTTTTAGTCACATTGAGGAGGAAGGAAGTTGGGAGTTTGCCATCATTAATTGAATGTATTAAGAAATCATACATGTCAGGGCCTACTTTTGATGTGTTGGAAGAAATTGTTCACATGCGAAGGTTTATTCTTGGATTTCATGGTGAGGAGAAATGCATTGAACAAATTAATAACATTAGCTTCCGACATCAATTTTGTATCCAAAAAATTGATGGGAAAACACTAATATGGGGCAAGAAGTATTCAACTACTGTAGAATGGGCGTTGTCACCAGGTTTGGCATTTTTGAAGTTCATTCCAGATCATCCAATATTTGCATCAAATATATTGTTATTACAATTAGTTGTTGAAGTTCATAATGCACGCAGGCAGAATATTGATATAAATTATTCTGATTACCAAGAAGAAATTAAAAAATTTATTAAATATACATATGAGTACTTTGATATTGTTGGTTCAATTTGGTGGGAGTCTTTTTTCAATAATCAAAGTGATATCATTTCAAGAGCAACAAATGAAGATATACCTTTGAAAAATCCATTTATTTGGCCACAAAATGTGTCAAATGAAGATAAGGAAAGAAGCATTGTTGAACAACAACAATATCAAGGTATTATTAATTCTTCACAAGCAAAGGAAAGAGAAATGTATATTGGTTCCAGAAGATCTCGTGCGCAATGTGAAGCCATGGAAGACATTTACGGGGGTTCTATACATGATATTAAGGAGGGTTGCATGATCGCAGTGCTAGCAGATGGAGGTCCCAATGGCTATCCATTTTGGGTTTCTAAGACTATAAAGGTCATTACAAAAAATGAAGATGTTGCAGGTGTTGAAGTACATTGGTATACCACAAATACACACCCATTCAATCATGTGTATAAGCCAAAGATGGTAGTCGATAAAAAAATTGGCAGAAAGAGAAAAAGAAAGGGTACAAATCTAAATTGTCACCGCACAGACCTCTTAAAATTAGAGGATGTTGACATACTTGTTTATGACTTCAATTTAACAAAGGAAGGAACTCTTCGATTCAAAACGATAGAGATTCTGAAGAGGTTGTTACCAGAAGGAACAATGTTGAGATGAGAGTCTGTTGAAACCAGTCCCGATCCAAAAGAATTTTGAAACCTGAAATGGTGGGCATGCATGTGGACTCAGATGGGGCATTAGTTTATGAAAGAGAATAATATGGAACATCTTCATCTACATCCATTCATTCATCTGAAGATGTGAATTCTGATGATGTGCAAGAAAATATGAGTGATTTTGAATAATTGTCTAAGACAATTTAATAATTGATGTTTGCATTGTATCTTGAAATAAAAATTTTGATTTCCATATGGTGTTAAATGAAGTTATGAGTCATTTTTAAGTTTGTTGGATTGTATGTTTTAATTATGATGATTTTTATTGTTTAGAATATCTACAATGCAACAATAACTTAGAGATATAATTTATGTTTCATTCAATATACAAGTAATGACATTTTGATTAATTTAGTCATGTAATTGGTTCATAATGTCATGGTTTTTTAATTTTATGGTTGAAAAAATTCCAATTTTTTTGTATCTTTAATGTTATGGTTGAAAACAATTAGAAAAATAGTGATCTTTAGTGTCATGTTATTATATGTTTTTTTTAAACAAGGACGGTTAATGTATTTTTTTCCAAAAGTGGAGCAAGCTCCTATTACAATCGACAGTAGCTTTTAAAAACTGAGCAATGAGAATGAACTGATGGTAGTCCCTTCTCCTATGCTTATATTCAAAAGTTTTGTGAGTTCTTAGGCTATTCTTGTTTTCTGTCTTACATTTTATCTCTAGGAGAGCAAATTTTGCGACCTTTTCCTTATGCTTTTCTTTTTGTTGTTCCTTAAGTTTATCATTCCTTCTGCTATTGTTCGTACTGCTTGCTGTTCCTTCAGCCTGTTATTCCTTCTGTTGCTATTTCTTTGGCTTGTTGTTCCTTCGGATGTTGTTCCTTTGAACTACTGTTCCTTCGGCCTGCTGTTCCTTCATCCTGTTCTTCCTTCAGGTGTTGTTCCTTCTGTTGTTGTTCCTTCACCCTACTGTTCCTTCAGCCTGTTGTTCCTTTAGATGTTGTTCCTTTGATCTGCTGTTCCTTCGCCCTGCTGTTCCTTCGACCTGTTGTTCCTTCGGCCTGCTGTTCCTTCGGATACTGTTCCTTTTGTTGCTTTTCCTTGTTGTTTCTTTGGATGTTGTTCGTTCTGTTGCTGTTCCTTCTGCATGTTGTTCCTTCTGATGTTGTTCCTTCTGATTGTTGTTCTTTCTGCTGTTGTTCCTTCTGCTATTGCTGTTGTTCCTTTGGCATGTTGTTCCCTCGGAAGTTGTTCCTTCTTTTGTTGTTCCTTTTGCCTGTTGTTCCTTCTGGTACTGTTCCTTATGCTGCTATTCATTCTAGTTGTTGTTCCTTCTGCGGCTATCCCTTCTACTATCTGTTTCTATACATTCTGGTGTTGTTTCTTCTACTTAATAGTCCTTGTGCTTGTTGTTCCATCAGCTTGCTGCTTTGCGATCCTGAATGTGACTTTCAAGGTACCAAATACCACTCTCCCTCTGAAAAGAAGATCTACCTTTTGTAGATTTTCTAAGGCAAAGGATGAATCAAGTAGTGTCCTCCATTAAGGCTAAGATTACCTTGAGGCAGCAGGCAAGCTTGATTTGCTAGCGAGTCCGCTTGTTTGTTTAAATCCTGGAGAATATGGTATTAATCAACTATGTCGAAGTCTTTCAAAATGTTTTGAATTCTCTGCAAGGTTTTGTTTAAAGTTGGGTTATTAAAATAATCTTCGGAGTTTAAGAGCTTTATCAGAAGCTCTGAGCCTCCAAATATTTGGATTGATTTGTAGTCTAACTCCTTCGCAATCTGGCAAGATTTTAGGAGACTGTAACTCTCTACTTGATTATTCAAACTTATGCCTAGGCCCCAACTGAAACTGGTTTTTTTCCAATCTTTCTGGGGAGAGAATCAATCCCCCTGCACCTGTAGTGCCTGGATTCCCCTCGCACACTCCATAAACGAAGATAGTGGCTTTTGGGGTCCCTTGCCACCACTTAATAAATTCACCTGCAGTGAGACGCAAGCACCAAGTAGGATCTTTCATCGGTTTGTTGATTAAAGCTTTCCTTTATCCTCGCACACATGGTCCTAGCCACGCAAAGACTTCTGCAGATAATATAAAGTCAAAAGTTGATTTATCTATTATTTGCATCAATAGAGCTTTTACTTTGGCAGCCACTTCCACTGATTTTGGAATCTTGTTGTTAAAAACACACTCATTTCGAGCCAACCACACTTTCCACCAAAGGCATTTTGGAATAACTTGCCAAATGTTTTTCCAGCCTGCATTTTTAGATTCTTTCTCAGGGTTTTGAACTGCCCAAGAGGTGTAGAGAGTAACTACTGAAATCTAGGAGGGGGTCGGTATGCTAAGTCTGTAGAGGACCATCTTCCAAACTTCTTGTGTGAAAACACAGTCAACCAATAAATGGTCAGAGGTTTCGATAGCAGAAGTGCGTAAGCAGCATCTAAAGGGCCCATGGAAGCCTCTTTTAATCAGATTTTCTCCTATTAGTGCCTTTTTATGCATGAGTAACCAAGTGAATAAATTCACCTTTGGAAGGCAAAAGGGAGACCAAATGGATTTCCAGAGCTTCGGAGTCATCAAAGAAGCCTGTGTGGCTTGTAATGAGGAGAATCCTTGAGCTGCTATATAAATTCTGGTTCTTCCCCACCCCCATTTATTTTTGGATGTACAATGGATAGGGGTGAGGCCATAAAGTGTTGCAGAGAGCAAGTTTTTTTGTGTTTCCAGAGGGTGAGGAACCCCTGAAAAATTCCATCCTGCCCAATTCCCTTTATTGTCCCAAGAACATATGTCTACAAGCCGAAGAAGTCCTTTTTTCACTAGCCAGATTTTTAAATCGTTACAGGAATTTAGGGTGGCCAATGGGGCATTCCCTTGAATGGTGTCCTCCCAAAGTAATGTTCTCTGCCCATTACCCAGTATTCTGTATAAATATTGTTGTATATGGTCGATGCTTCTTCTGACTAAATTCCATATTGTTGTTCCTGTTGGAGTGGAAGCAGTTGTGAGGTTTCTTAGGGAGCCTCCCTTTAGGTATTTCTTCCAGAGGATCTTGCTGACAGGATGATTTTTATCTGCATACAATTGCCATATGATTTTTCCACCAAGAGCCAGATTTTCTAAGCCTGGATCCCGTATCTGTAACCCACCATGCTGGAGTGGTCTATTCGGGATATCCCATCTTACCAAATGTAACTTGCTCTGATTGCCCTTGCCCCCATTCCATATGAAGTCCTGAAGGAGTTTGGAGATCTATTCTGTGATAGACTTAGGAGCTAGCAGAAGGGAAGACTGGAAGATGGGAAGGGTGGAGAGGACTGCCTTTATCAAAACCAACTTCCATGCCTTTGTTAGCCATTAGCCTCCACAATATGCTACCTTTGCTTTTATCTTGCTAATTACTTCAGTCCATAGGGAGGGAGGGCTTGGTCCAAAGGTTAAAGGAAGGCCTAGATATTTGATCTTTTCCCACTTGTCATACCCAGGGAATCCCAATATGTAGGCAATTCGAAGGATAGTTGGGTGATCTACATTCCAGCCATAAACCACACTTTTTCTTTTATTGATCAAGGCTCCTGTGATTATACAGAAGTGTTGAAGAATTTCTTTGAAAGCCTTTGCTATCTTAGTCGAGGCCCCTCCCAAAAGGAGAGAGTCATCTGCAAAGAGGGCGTGATTTATAAGGTCCACTCCTCTTACTGCCTTGATACCTGGGATAATGCCTACTTCCATTTCGTTGTCATCTTTCTGCTTAGGGATTCTGCCAACAAGATATAAAGAAAGGATGACAATGGGCATCCTTGGCGGAGCCCTCTAGAAGCTTGGAAGAAGTCAGAGGGTCTGCCATTGACTAGGGGGGCTATCCAAGGTCTGTGTGTGCAGGCTTTTATCAAGTTGACAAAATAAGCACTAAAACAGAAGGAGAGGAGGATTTTATAGAGAAATGAGAGTTTAACTTGGTTAAAAGCATTTAACATATCCAACATGATGAGCATACCTTTTTCCTTCCGAGAGTGGCTAGAGTGGAGGGCTTCTTGCACTTGGATCACGTTGTCTATGAGGTGCCTTCCTTTAACGAAACCGCCCTACAGAGGGGAGATCAGGTTCCCTAATAGAGGCTTGAGTCTATTGGCTAAGAGTTTGGCAAGGATCTTGTAGGAGGCATTGCAAAGAGAGATTGGCTGGAATCTATCGAAAGTCTCATGGTTAACTTCTTTCAGGATAAGGGCAAGGAAGGTGGAGTTGGTGCACCCTCCCACTTTGGCTTTCTTTTGGAAGGCTTTTACCATTTTGAGAAGATCGAGTTTTATTACATTCCAACAAGCTCTGTAGAAATGTATGGTGAAGCCGTTCGGCCCAGGTGCTTTATCTGGCTGCATTGACCAAATGACTTCAACTATCTCTTTTTCAAAAAAAGGCTTCATTAACCCAGCGTTTACATCTGCAGTGACAAGAGGGGGGATGTTTGACAGAAATTCGGCAGCCAGGTCATCATCGGAGGAACCATCCTCCTGGAACAGATTCTGATAATGGGTTGTGGTCGCCTGTTTTATGAGAGACTGCCCTTTGATAACTTCCCCCTCCTTGTTGGATATTTCGGAAATGTGATTTCGAGAGAGACAGGCTTTGCATTGTCTGTGAAAAAATGTTGTGTTTCTGTCTTTAGCTTGGAGCCAGAGGCTGCGAGACTTAAGGCGCCAGTATTCCTCTTCTTGTCGAAAGGAAAGAAAGGAATTGAACTAGGCGTTCTGTTCGATGAGCAACTGTGCTTTGGTGATTTCAGATCCTTCCATGCCTAATTGAATCTCAGCTAGGGCCTGGACTATCTTTTGTCTATGGCTCGTAGGAGTGGAAAGGGATTTTTTTTTTTGCCCAGAATTTTAATGCAGACTTAGTGTGTTTGAGTTTCTGTTCCCACATGAAACTTGGGGATCCTTCAACTGGTTGTGCCCAAGCATCAGCCACTATGTCCATAAAGCCCTCTCTCGATACCCAAAGAGGGTTGAATCTAAAGGGAATAGGGCCCAAGTCCTCCTCTTTCTCTATCAGCAGCGAGATGGGGTTATGATCAGATGTTATTTTGGGTAGGATTTTTGAAGAGATTAAATGCTTCCCCTCCAACAAAGTACTTTGAACTAGAAACCAGTCTAAATGGGTAGCAATGTTGGCATTACCAACTCTATTGTTGGTCCAGGTATAACGACCTTTATTAGGTTTGTGGTCTAGAAGGTCCCATTTGAGAATCAGAGACTCCACCAAGGCATGGAAGGGATATTTACCCCATACTCCGCCTTTTTTCTCATTTGGGTCTAGAGTGATGTTGAGATCCCCCGCCAAAATGATGTTTTGGGGGGCATAGATTTCTAGGAAGTCTGAGAGAGAATTCCAGCAGTCCTTATTTTCCAAAAAATTAACAGGAACATAAAGATTGAAGAGAGCTAGAGAAATCTTACTTGGGAGGTGAAGAAGATCTGTATATATCTAGTGTTGGGTTGCAAAAGAGCTTTTAAGCTGGAACTTATCCTCCAACCATAGGGTTGCAAGGCCCCCTAAAGTACCTCTAGCACTGACCGCTTTTCCTAAGTTCTTTTTCCATTTGGTTCGACTTAAAGATAGAAGAGCATCTTCTTCTATCTTTGTCTCTTGGAGTAGGAGAATGTCTAAGATTTCCATTCTTAATAAGTCTTTAACTGCTTTAGCTTTCAGTGGGTTTCCCAGACCCCTGCAATTCTAAGAGACAATATGCATTATTTACTAGAGGGGGGCAGTGCATACCCACCCTTTGGGGGTCTGGTCCTTGTGTTCCTACCTAGTGACATTTTGATTGTGGACTGACTGCCCTGCATCTTAATTCACTCCACCTCTTCTTCTCTGATCTCCTTGCGAGACTTCCTTCCTGCCTTTTTTTTGGATTGCTCAAGGGGTTCATCTTCGGAAGAACCAGGACTATCTTTGAGATTTTTCTTTTTGGTCATTTCTGCATAAGAGGGTGGGGAAGTGGCGCCTACTGAAGGGCCTTGATTTTCTTGTTGGATTGCATCTATACAAGGGGTTTTTGAAATGGCTTCTACATATTGTTCCTAAGATCTTGATTTTATTTCTGTGTCTGTTGTCTGTTCCATATTCTGTTGCACCTCTCCCTCTTCAAGTTCTGGTTGGTCTTCTGGAGGGTTTAGAGCAACAAAAGGATTTGTTGAGATGGTGGCCTTTGATGTGGCTTGATCTTCGGTTAAACTCTTCCCAGTAGAGGGTCCTCTGGTCTCTGGATTACCTCCTTTCCTTTTCGCTCTGATGGTCTGTTTAGTTGTGGTGGTTTTTCTAGCTTGTGTCCACTGTTCACCCTTTTCTTTTTCAGATTCTTCCTCGATTTTCTTCTTGCAGTTTCGTGCAAAATGACCATATCCATGACAATGTCGGCACTTGAAGAGGAGATGTTCATAATCTAATTCCTGAATGTGAGACCAGCCAACTATGGTCAGCTTGATCACCTCAGGTAATCCTATCCCCAGATCGACTTCAACACATATTCTGGCACACGAATATTGTTCTCTCCTTTCAGCCCTATCAATGTATTTTCCTAATTTGTTCCCGATTTGTTCCATAGATTCCGGGTTCTAGCAATGGAGAGGAAGATGAGGTAACCTTACCCAGACAGGGACGACTGAAGGAGTGTCCTGGGAAGGATCAAAGTATGGCGTCCATTTATTCAGATAGAACCCTTGGGGGCCCATGAAATATGGACCGTTTCAGAAAATGAGATCTTGATCTTCTGTTGATTCGAAAACAAAAACATAATAACCTCTGCCTACCATGTGGCTTCGTATTCCTTCAGAGACAAGGGGCCTCCAGTTTCGCTGGACCCATCCCTCAATAGCTTTGGGAGAGGGTCAGGGACCTGTGAATTGTCCAATGAGCCCTCGTTCAACTAGGTTCAGTGCAGTCCGGCACGGGTGTTCCGCAGGAAGCTCTATCGAAGGGATGGATTCAGCTTTCTTAACAAATTTCTGTTGGTTCAAGTTTGCTTTCCTCTTGCCACAGGAGGCTACCAATCTCTTGAATGCGGAAATATTAGAAGGGGGTAAGGGGGGCCCCCTCTGGCATCCATACTGGTTGGACTCAAAATTTTGATGAGGAGGCTCACCGCGCAGAGCTATCTCCACACACTGGTTAATCTCAGCAGCGGGAGACTACTGAGAGAGCACAACAAGAGCGACGATGGCTAGGTGAGCGTGCTCCAGAGCCGAACCCTAATCTCCTATCAAAAACGATGACTTATGTTATTATATGTTTAATAACATGGATGAAAAATGATAGAAATTTAATGTGTTTCAGATCCCATTATTTTATCTTTATTGTCATTACTAAAAAATGTTGAAACTATACCTAGGAAAGAAAAATGTTGTTCTACCAAAAACATTAGTGTTTTTTTTCCTCAAAACTGTTGTTTTTTGCACAAAAAAAATAGGTTTTAATGCCATTTTTTTAAAATGCTAAAAATTGACCCTAAAAAAACATCATTCCAGTATACACACTTTTCGTTTTTAGCTGTTTTTCATGTTTTTTGGCTAGAGTTCGCGTTTTTAGTTTATAGTTCCCATTTCAAAGTTTATATTTTTTGTTGGAAAAGTTATCATTGTTTGTGATTCTTAAGATTGCAGGTTCATGGAAGTGAACATAGAAGGAAAAGTCAATTTTCTTGCATCAAATTCCAAACACTTTAATAGCTTTGGGAGATATGCAATTATTTTATGACAAAAGAAACAATGGATGATCTCCAAATAAGTAATTTTTCACACACCTATGGTTTTACAATTTGCATAATTTTTGGTGATAAGTAGCCTTTAGTAACTTTGCATTTTTACTTTATTACCTTTTCCTATCTTTGTGCTAATAAATCCATAAAATTTGGTGGGTAGTAAGTATGTTCCTTTTCATTCCTACCTATTTTGGTACAAGATTTGCTTAAATTACGGTGGGTAGTAACTCTTGGTAATTATGTTTATTTTGTGTATGAAGAATGTTTCAAGTGTCCTTCCTTTTAGGAATTAAATTTAAATATTTAACTATCAAGTTCTAATTTCTTCATAAATTTTAGAGTTAGTAAATGTTGGAAGAAATTTGGTTTACTTAAGTGGCTGTGATAAATTATGGTAATAATCTATTCAGTTCTGAGCTTGAATTTTTACCCATTCTACAACCATTGAAACTCAAATTGAAAATTGTTCTTCAATAGAGACAATCATTTTCAATGTCTAATGCAATTATCTTGGATTTGTTGTAGTCTTTGCATGAATTTATATAGGAGAATTATGAAATTAATTTCTTGGCTTCTAGACATCAAAATACTACAACAAGCTCTTGTAAAATTGAATAACTATACATTTTTGGTTGACTTATATTAAATCGAACATAACTTTAGAATTTTCATGGATATGTGTGCACTCCCGTCCCTTCGTCACAGAATCATGTGAATAAATTTTCACTATTAGAAAACAAACATTCCAAGTTTTACTTTCCTCTTGCAATAGCCAAGTTCTCTACCAAATTTATCATGCTTCTAACTATACTATCTCTTGGTATATTAGTAGATATTTGGGTCATGCATTAAGATATGCTTACTCTAGCTATGCACTTACACTTCTATGGATTTTATTGAAATTGGTAGCGAGTGAGGCTTATTCCTCATACAAGCTCAAAGGTCCATATTATACTAGACATAAATATTACCATATAACTGTGGAAGAAAGTGAGGAAACCAAGTCACATAACTAAGCACCTTTAGACTACCATTCCATATTTGTATGACAGTATAAAACATGTACCACATAGAAAATTCCATACAAGAGAAAACATATTATTTTTATCTCTAATCTTACCAATAAAACTCAGTAAGAAAATGAACAATAATTATATCAGTTAAAGGGAACAATTATTTGAAATTTCAAGTTAGAAATCAATTTGGGAAGGATCCTTTTCGACCCAACCATAAGTTCAGTTACACTAATTCCATCTATATTTGGCCACCCCCTAGCCAAGTTATCATGCCACAAGAGGAAACTATCAACACTTATAGATTTGGAACGGGTAAAGACAACTCTCCTTGATAAAGGCAAAACCTTAGAGAACTCTTCTACCTATTGATCCCGAGGTCTCCACAAGTCTCATATACATCTCAACTAGCTAGCATAACAATATATAGATATCTTCAATACTCTATAGTCCCTCGATGATTTCCTTTCCCATTTCTTGTCATACTAGCCCAATATGCATCAATTTGTGATCCTGACTACTTAGTTGGGTTCTAGAGCTCTCCGGTGAGTAATGGACATGCAAAATTCATTTTTAGGGAGCCTAAAACACACCAAGAATGTTCTATTCCATGATTAACATTTTTCTAGGTGTATTTGGGCACCCAAAACTCTGTATAAACACTTAGAACAAACCAACAAGTTTTCCACTTGAAAATGACAACTCTCTACTCACATAATCACCCCTCTAGGAAATATTGTGCCTTTGATCTCTATGATATGGTATCAATGGACTCATGGATGTTTGATCCACATGTTTTTCCCCATTTTCCCACACCATTTGTGTGTCAACCCTCAAATTTCAATATGGGTACTGTCACATGCTTCCTAATGAATTATGAGAATACTCCAAAATAACCACTCATCCTCCATAAATGTGACATGTGGTTGATTTGACTGCCCATTACTTCATTCAATGAATTATGATCTAGTGAGAAAACAAGTAATAAAAGTTCGAATTCAAATTTTGGTTGGATAATTGAGTGAGGTTTTTCTAGTGATCATATATACATCGTTTTAAAAATTTTCATCTTGGTCTGTCACCACAACAACATTTAAATGTTGCTACAAGAGATAATTATATAATTAGTCACAACTTATTAAGTCCCTAATGATGTATGGAATGATCACTCAAAATGTTGGGCGTGTTCTACAAATTCAAATAGTTCATATCTATAAATAATATTACATCGGGGTTGTAACATGTTTATACTCCATAAAGATCAATTATTGACATGAAATTATGATTTTCTTAAGTTGAGAACATAATCTCCTTATCTTGGTGCTGTGATTAGAAGTGGGGCAAGTTATAAACCTTCACCAAATATAAGCTCATAATTGGTCATAGGGGGCTATTCTCCATGAAAATTATTGATCATTTTCTAGACAAAATATGGTGCTCAAGATTTAAGCAAGATATTTTTTGCCTTACAAACCTTGTGGAAGCCAAAATTAGAAACAAAAATAACCTTGTTAATTGATCTTTAATCATGAGGGGGTTTCCTCCACATAGAAATTTACTTGGATATTTAAAATCCCATAGCCCCTAATGTGGGCATGCCAAAAACATTTAGCATATTGTTTTGGTTTATCTACTTGCAAACTTCGGTTGGTCATTGGTTCATGGCTCTATATGTGGCCAATATCTCATGAACTCCATCTCATGGAATTGAAACTTATAAGGTACCATCTACTTTCGACCTTATAATTTCAATGTGCTTGAATACTTGTTCATGTTGAGGGCATGTTTATTTTCGTGAAATAATGACAATAAAGTTGTATTTACAAGTAGGAATTGTAAATCACTTATATTTTCAAGTTCGTCTATGCAAATCATGTTCTAGGCACCAAAAACCCAATTGAAGATGAATCACTTATAGTAGTTGCTCTATTAATATGGTCAATCTCATTGTAGTGTGAGTAGGGAGCCACTTTGCACCTCACTTCCCTAGTGAACATAGTATTGATAGTTGTAACATGGAAAATGCAAGGATTTCTCTTGCTGATAATTTTGGTAGAGAGAAGTGAGAGTGTATACACCAAATCTATTTCAAGACAAAATTTTATGTGCATTGGCTTTACAAAGTTCAAAACAATGAAGCCCCACTCCAATTGTTGCTAAGAATGATCCCGCTTCTACAAAGTAGGAGCAACATCAATTCACAAACATGAGCATATATTGGATGTTTGACTATTCTTTGTTATTGTTTGGTTATGTGTGTTATGTTCAAGCCTTGTGGGCCAATGTTTATACTTCTTTGGTATGCATTCAATGTCTCTAATGATTGCTTTAAATTTTGGTTGAGTCTCTTCATAATTTTATAAGAGAAGCATTAGAAACCTAATCCATTAGGGTTATGGTGTGGAATATAAATGGTCATCGGAAGTTTAAAATACCTTGGAAGATGAACCCAATAATCAAACTAATATATTTAAATACATACCATATTAATGAAAAAGAAATAAAAACTTATCTTTAATATTGTGTGGTCCAACAATGGTATTAGAGCCACATATTTGTGGCACTAACCCTAGAATTAGACACTCCCTAGAGCCTATCAAATATTCCATGTCAGGTCTAGAATTACTTCAACCTTTTTGTGGTTGTTTCTTCGTTATTTCTCTTTCACTCAATGTTCCATGTCAATCTCTATACTTTTCACTTTCCCTTTGTGGTAACATTTATCTACTTAGTGCTCTCACATGCTTCAAAACCTTCACAAGCCTTATTTCCTCTCTCTGTGTTTCTACTCAAATTCTCATAATTGTTGGTTTCATTCAACCTCCTTGTGCTTCTCTCTCCCAATTGATATCAATCCCACAACCATTTGACCTATCTTAGCATCATCTTGAAATTACAACAAAAACTTTACTCATCCCTGATGCATGCTCTCTTGGTGCTATTTGTAGGAACACAATAAGACACTATATTTCATGGACTCTCCTCTCATGTCTTTCGTAGCCTAGCTCCTTCTACGTCTTATGCGATGAATTTGCATACGAGAAGGAAATCTCACACACACCAAGGCAAACCCCATCATCGACTCCACTAACAAATTCTCACTGTGAACCTCAACCACGAAGCCATCAAAGTCATGGATGAATAGTTCTTCCATGTTATCTAGATCCACAAATTGAGGCAAACAGATGCCTATTTTGTAATTGTAGAAATATGGTTCACCTTAGCTGGTGCTACCATTTTCACGCTCAAGTGGATAAATAGTGGAAACAAACAATTATGAATGGCAGAGAGGTTGCACATATGCACACCATAGGGTTCATTCTGAGGGTAAAAAAGTGGTCCATTTTACAAGAGTTCATGCCAAGAACTTGGAACTTTTATCATCCTTAACATGTTTGTCTCTAGTTCAATACCAACTTGATCTCTTATATGCCTTGACTATGGATTCGAGAGAGAAAATAATGGAGTGACCCTTTCTTATATAGAATGATTTATTACAAAAGGATGTGATAGAGATGGAGTCCTTAAATATATAGTTAAAGGGGGATTATTCTATTGTTTTCATTTATTTGGATAAATTGTTGGGTCCTTCTATGAGTGTATTGGGTGTCCTTATGACTGAGGTTTTTGAATATTTGTATTATTTTTTGTCTTTTGGGGATTCAAACGATCCCTCCTTCAATTTTGTAAGCACTATACTTTTTCTTCATTCAATAAAACTAATGGTAACTTACAAATAGTTTTTTGTAAATTTAGTAATTCAATTGCATTGTAAAATGGGTTCATTTTTAGTAGAAATCAACACCCTCATCAAGTTTGCCACATGGAGGATCATAGTTTTTGATCTTCATCCTTGAGAGCATCGTGGAAATATTTTCTCTTTCTCACCTTATATTTGAAGGGGGAATGAGATAAGTTATTGATAGTGAGGCTTCTAGTGTTGAAGCCCTATCAGTCAAGCATCAACAAATGAGCCCGAGCCACAACCAAAACTAGAGCTTCAAACTCGAGCCAAAGTCATTGTAGTAGCTAGATTCAAGGCCATGAGCATGATTTAGTTTGAGGTCATCTTCGAACTGACATTAGTTTGTCATCATAATCAAATTTCCATTTGTCAACACTTCCAATCAGTAGAAGACATCAACTTATAGCCAAATTTAGAAATGTCCTAGGAACTGCTAAGCCTTAGAGATCATTTCTAGAGTTTATGGTCATGCTCAAATCACCATTTTGTGAGCACTTCCAGTTAACAGAATCCGTCAACTTCTAGTCAAATAAAAAAATGTATAGGTAAGTGTTGAGCCTTAGAGCTAAGTTCCAAAGTTGGTAATTGACCTTAAACCACCATTTAGTTGAAGACCTTAGCTTTTGCTAGCCATTAGGTTTTTGGTCATCCCAAAACCACTACATTAAGAGAACACATTTATCCATTGGTAGTTGTCCTAATCTCTCTACTTGCACTCACAAGAACCTCTTTAGAATAAGTCGGGGAATGTTAGGCACTTAATTCATTAAGATTATGGCATGAAATATGAACCATCATCAAGAGTCCAAGAAACTTTGGAAGATGAATCCAATGGTTGTACTGATTATTTAAACATTAGGGGAATTTTGAGGTCTAAAATGGGCCTCCTAAGTAAATTATAAAATAATATTGGAAATAATAAAATAAGATTAAATTACATCATCAAATTTTAGAGGGAAAAAAGAAAAAACTAATCTTTCAACTCGTATTTTCAACTTATCTCCCTATGGGTTTACTCAAATTTCAAGCGGAAACACTTGTTGGATGAAAAATTTGATTCCTCATCCAAGGACTACCCATGTTGCATACTTTCAATGGACGCTACTACACGAAAAGTGAGAAATACATGAAAAACGTGATTACAATCACATTATTTCATGTATTTCTCATTTTTCGTGTAGTAGGGTCCATCAAAAGTATGCAACATAGGTACTCCTTGGATGAGGAATTAAATTTTGCATTCAACAACTACTCTCGCTCGAAATTTGAGAAAACCTTAGGGAGATAAGTTAAAATACAACTTGAAAAAGTAGCTTTATTATTTTATTATTTTTTAATATTTTTACTTTTTTACTCCAAAAATGGTGATTCTTCCCCCATGGTTGACATCATCATCTTGAATCCTATTGGTTCTTATAAAGTTTATTTTTGTTGTACATTTTTCTTATGAGACCCATTTTAGACCTTAAAAGTCCCCTAATGTATGTATCATATTAATGAAAAAGTAATCAACACTTGCCTTTCATTTTGTGCAATCCAATAAGAAGTATTGAGCATATTAGTTTGTTGCATTAATGACATTGTATGTATAGTACATATACATCATGGACATATGCGCATAGACACCATGAATGTTTATACATATACATTTGGTAGTTTATATACCTATATATATTTTGTAATTTTTCAACATTATGCATAGCCTATATGGGGAACTGTATGCAAACATCCTAGGTTTGAACCCCAATGGGCGTAATTCCCTTATGCATGTGTATGAAGAAGGGAACGTATTTGACCTTCTAGAGTTGGTTTCCCTTCATCAACAAATATAATTGACACATGTAACAAGTCAAATTGGTTTAAGTGAACCCTAATATCAGGGAAAATTTTAAGAAGCCCCCCTAAATTTATATGTATAATAAATGGGTGAATCTCCATGGTATATAGGAAAAATGGAAGGCAATTTTATCAATAATATAATATGTATATATAATTTTTTGGCGAATCTCTCACCAGTCATGGTGAATATTTTACTCAATTATAAAATCTTGTAAGATCTTAGTATTACCATGGGTCAATACCATGGGTTATCATAAACTTGGAGCTTAAAAATTACTATTAGTAATTTATAAAAATTAATAAAATTAATAGTTGATTTTTATTTTATTTTTTATTTTAACCAAGCTAAAATGTTTAACATACATTAAATTACAACATCCATTTTTACTCTTGATCCACCAAGCCCCGAGAGGGATCAAATATTCTTTCACTCTCTACTAGTTTGCATATCACGATATTTGATAACTCTCGGGGGTTAGTAGATCGATAGTAAAGATGGATCTATGATGGTTTAATTCCCCCATTTAAATAGGCTACATTCCAGGTGAATACCATGGGTCAATACCATGTGCCATTTTTATTTTTATTAATACTAATATTAGGGTTAATAATGTTTTTTTGCATGGTATTAATAACAATCTAGTCCATGGTATTTGTCCCATAGTATTTTTCCCATAGGTTTCAGCTAAATATAACGCATTTTTGAGTGTTCGTAAATATAAGGTGACTTATGGAGTAAATATTAAAAAATGTTTTATTTGTTTACCATACCTCTCGTTTATTTATATTTTTATTAATTTACCATACCTCTTTTACAAATATGGTATTTGGCCCATAGGATTCACTTAAATAAAACCTCTTTCTTGAGCCTTGATAAATAGAATGAGGGTTATGGACTAAATATAAAAAGAGGTTTTATTTATTTACCATACGTCTAGTTTATTTATATTTTTATTTATTTACCATACCTTTTGAGTAAGTATAAAAAGACGTTTCATTTATTTACCATACCTCCAATTTACTTATATTTTTATTTGTTTACACCCTTGCATGTATATAAGGTGACTTATGGAGTAAATATAAAAAATGTTTTATTTATTTACCATACCTCTCATTTATTTATATTTTTATTAATTTACCATACCTCTTTTATAAATATGGTATTTGGCCCATAGGATTCACTTAAATAAAACCTATTCTTGAAAATGGGCAAATGGATTCACTTAAATAAAATCTATTCTTGAAAATGGGCAAATGGAAGGTTGTAACTCCTAATTTCAAGGGCTAAATTTACCTTTTTTACTCTCTCCCTTAAAATAAGGTGGGCTATTTGAGGTGATTTGTAAAAATGTACTATGATAAAAAATATTCGCCCACTAAAAATTTAAAACCCCTTAATTTCCCCAAAGGGCCAACATTCACCCCTAAAATTTTCTATGCCTAATATAATACTTTATCCTTGTAAAAGTGATATGCATATTGTTCTATTAATAGTAAAAGGATGTTTTTATGCTTACAAACTAATAAAAAAGTGGTTAAACATTTATGACATTATAACATATGCTAATAGCACTAATTCTTATTACATTAATGTGACTTTCATAGATTCATTAAAAAAACGTTTTTTATAGTTATAGAAGTTATCTAAAACATTACTCTATCTTAACCTTAGATGATGAAAAAAACAAAGCAGTCTTTAAGTGCAACTTTTTGAAATTTATGGTGGATTTCTGGCTGAAATCTAGTGAAATGTTTTGTGGCCAAATCTTGATTTGTGTTCTTTAAACTAGGTTTTTGACTGCATATATGGATTCAACACCCTTAAAAACCCATGGGGCATTTTGATTGTGAAGAGTTCACCTGTAAAACTTGTGATTTCAATGAATCCCTTCCAGAAACATCCTCACTTCCTGCCCATTAAGTTAAAAAGAAATGTATATGCCATACCTTGTACACACCCAAACAAAACAAAATACATACGCACGTATGTCTAATGAAATTGGCACATGGCATTTCATAGTCGCAACCCATGGGAAGTCACCTTGTCATAGATTTTATGCTTACATCCACGGTACCACATAATTAGACGTGGTACACCATTGATGTTCTTCTAAAACAATGCCATGACATTGACTATCTACATAATAATTGAATTAAATAATTAATAAATTAGAAGAAAAAGTAATTAATTTTGCTTTGTGGATGGGGGTGGTTGTTTTCTTAAAATAAAATACACTTTAAATTAGTATTAAATTGAATTATCAAATAATGTAATTAATGTAATCATATAAATTAAATAAATGATAAAATTGATAAGTATTAATCCATAATAAATATCAAAGTATTTATTTTATAATATATTTTATATTATTAAAAAAAAACTAACTAAATTATAATTTTATTATAATTATTATTATTATATTTGTGTATAGTATTAAAATTTCAATTGTTCTTATCAACCAGTATTATTTTGTTTTTCACCAAAAAATAATTCAATTTCCCCATAGTTTAACATTCTGTATTGAATTTTATTATTTTTTATTAATATTTAAAATTATTTATGTGCAATATGATTGGTTCAAGTTTTATACTATAATGATTGCTATTGCAGTTTTTGCACAACACGATGCAATGTGATGACTACCTCGGATTATTTTGCCATACATTTTTAATGTAGTTGCAATATTTATGCCATGATTTTTAGATATTTTAGATTTTTCATTGTTAAGCTTCATAGGAAACCACCAAAAATTAAAATCCTTGAAAATAGCTCCTACTCATGTAAATACCATTTATCGACTATAATTTAAGAAAGTATCTGCATAAAAAATGGATAGGAACAAGATGTAATTTTTTTTTTTTTGCTAAGTAAGTTTAATCTATTAAAAGAAAATAAAAAGATATTTACAAAGGGGTTCTGGCTGTGAAGGAATACAGCCTATCTCAGCTTGCCGAAGAACTAGATCTAGGACTGCCCCAACAGAGGGGAAACCAGTCTGATAGTGAGGGAGATACAAAAAAGAAGACATCACTGAAAATTTTCCATAGTTTTCTGAAGAGTGCCAATAAACCCACATAAAACCAGCAATTCATCCTCCTTGGAGCTCCTACGTGGACAAAAAAGAGGAAGAAAAACCAAAAGTTAGGTGAAGTGCCACCTGGCATTGGTGACTCTGGTGATGAAATCCTCCATGGCAGGTTCCTCCACTATCGGGAAACCCCAATCATCTGGGTTGTCTGGCTTAGTTTGGCCCCTGTCCTATTGCTCGCCTTCTCTGCTACCTGCGTCCAGCTGCGGGTCCGACCCGTCCATTGTGCGCCCCTCCATGGCTTGCGTGGCATGGTGTGGTTCTGAATCCTTTTGCAGGCTCCCAACAACAGCCTTCCCATTCCGTTTGGGCCGCCCACCGTGCCCTTCATGCTCGTCTTCCTTATCTCTGTTCCGACTCAGTCCAGCTTTGTTTTGACTCTGTCCAGCTCTGTGCGTCTCATCCACGGGGAAGGTCATCGGGATACTCTGCTCCGCTTCCTCAAGAAAGGAGATGGAAATGGTTGCGGTGATGATCGGTTTATTGAGAGTGCTTCTGAAGTGGAATTGCATGGTATGGGGGGTGTGATGCAGGGGCAGAGGGAAGGGAGCAGAGCGAAGGCCTGCTCTACCATAGCCGCTTGTAGTATTGGGATAGTGGGGATTTTCCACTCAGGAAAACGAAGAGCCCGAGGTGCTTCACCTCCTGACCTAATGCCGAGAGCTCCCACCCCACGAGCCGCCCCTTCTACTAATCAAACGTTGTCGAACCATGATGGGATGAGAAACAAAGAGAGCACCAGGGTAATCTGAGGGGGGAAAGAAAAGCAAATTGGGAGCAGGCGGAGGGCACGACGCAGAATTAGCCAAGCATAACCAAGCAGCATACCATAGCACAACTTTGCCAGACCAGCTATGCACCAGAGGCTTCCAAACGAGTCCATAGCTGTGCCTAAATTTAGCATCAACCGCCTTTCCTTGGATTTCCCCCGCGATTACTCTAGCATTGAATAGAGCCGATGCCTAGCTCGGGCCAAAGCATGCGGAAGTGATGGAAAGATCAGAGTACGGGTTGTGCATATTAGCGCCCCAAGACGTGAAACTAATTGAACTCCCATACCTCTGTTGAAGTTGTGTCCGGCTATAAACCAAGTGGTGCTGGGCAGGCAAGTGTCGTCCAGCCTTGCCGCACCCCTGTCCCATCACCTTAATTAGCAGTATAAGCACCCGCATCCAGGGGGAACAAGATGTAAATTAATGCACTTACTAGAGTTTTATGTTTTCTTCGACACTTTAATAAGTATGAGTAAAAATGTAAATGTGCAGACTTAATGAGTAGGAGCAAAAATGTAAATATCCAATTAGTGGTTGCTACCCAACAAATTTTATGCAAATATTTACCTTTAATACGTAATTAATGTTTCAATTTCATATATCAATTTGCAAATTTATAATAAAATTTTGTTCGCTGAGTTCCAATTTTTTTTATTTAATATATATTAAGAATAATTAGACACTTCAAAAAAAAAAAAAATATAGATTCATTTAATTATTATATAACCACTTATTTATATTATCTAGGAATTTATGGTTTATTATCTAGGGAATTTGATCCTAAAAATGACCTATTAACTAAAAAAATATTAAAATAATAGTTAAAATAATAAAATAAGAGTTGTGAATTTTGGAGGGAAAAGAATAAAACTATTTTTTTATTGTATTTTTGGGTTAATTTACTCAAATTTCAAGCACAAGTTGGGTGCGGAATTAAATTCCACATCCAACAAGTACACATTAGGCATACTTATGAGAAGATAATCATTGATAAAAATTAAAAATACATTAAAAAAACATGGTTGCACAATTAAATCATACAATTATAAAAAAAATAGTTTTCTTCTTTTCCTTCTAAAATATTTACATGTATCTCTCTTTAAATTTAAAGGGTTTTGATTGGTTTACATGTTATGTACATGAAAATTTCATGGACACTTTCAAGCTGAAATTTCTAATGTAAGTGCATGAAAATGAATTGAAATTTAACACATAAATTAAATTATAGTAAAAGAAATTATAAAATTTTACTTAATATCAATAAGAAATTAGTAAACAAATATTAATAATAAATTCAAATGATTATCAATTCAAATAATAAATAACTAAGTAAATAAAACAACTTCATTTTTAATATTTATATTTTTTTAAAGGAATATATTTAGCCTATCTTTCACATATATATTTGGCAAGAATTTAAAATATATCTAGCTATACTTCACACATAAAATGTAAAACCTTCTAGACAATTTTCTCCACAAGAACATTATCACTACAATAAGACATTTTATTGCCACTGGGTAGGATTGAATTCTCCATGGCCACAATGCAAAATTACAATTAACAAAATCCCTGAATTTTCCAATCAATACAACCTAAATTCGCTGATTCTAAACCTTAACAGTTACTTGAATTCAATATTTTTACTTTAATTTAGCTATATTTAAACTAAACGATAGGTACTAGCTACTATGTAGTAATTGTTAATTATAAAAATAATTGATATAGAAGCTATATATATATATATATATATATATATATATATATATATATATATATATATATATAAACCACAGGGGCTTCACTCATGAAACTCTGACCTATCACGTGCGTTCATGGCATATTAAACAATACCCATAATTTGACTACATATTGGAAAATACCCCTAAAAATCACATTATATAACCCCCTGCCAATACAAACCCAATACATCTTCCCAATTTAAAAAAACCCTACATCCACTAGATATTGTAGGTATCCAATTTTTCATTAACATTTTTTATACCCCTTTATATTTTTCATTAGCTTTGAGCTCCATCTTTTATACCTACCATTATAAAAACCCTTTATCCCCTATATATTCCCCAATATATTATGTCATTTTTTCTTCAGTATAAATTCCCAATATGAACCCACCTAGTATGGTATTTCTCCCTCGGTGAAGCCCCATGATATAAACATGGAACACCATTCTTATCTATGAAGATTTACCCCCAATTTACCATGGATATTCTTAATATGTAAATATACTTTGTTACAGTTCCCTACGCCAATACTAGAGCTTACCGCTATCTCATTCCCAAAAACCATAACTCATTTCATATAACACTTGTTGATATGATAACATTTTTTTTAATTAATCAATTTAATTAAAAAAATGAAAAGAACATAACTACTTTGTAGATAAATCTCACCCTTTGATTTGTGTATGCTACTAAAACTATTCTAGAATGTTATGTGGAGGTTAAATTCCTACAATCCACCTAATATTTTTTGATAATTAAATTAAAAATTTGAAAGTTTTATTCTCAAATAGATATGTATATAAACATAATTAACATTTATGATTTCATAATAATTGACTTTATTATTATGTTATTAATAAAAGTTATTTACAATAAATTAATTATATTATTAATAAAAATTGAAAAAAATAATATGATGTGTAAATATGAAATTATCGTCATTAATACAAAGAAAGATTTACAAAATAGATATACAATCTTTCTTATGAAAATGACTACAATTTCCCTTTGGTGTTATCATTATTAATGTTTTCCATAATTCTGAAATTATGAATATTTGTTATAAGTGAAACATACTAATCATAGTAAAGGAAGAAGTTAAACCTCCATAAGATACACATGGGTGGTTGAAGTAACATTTGAATTTACACATAATTAATTACCAAACATAGCATAACACATTCTTTAATCATAACAAAATAACAAGTATTTAGTTTCAACATATATCAGTGTCAATCAAATCATTAGTATGTTTACTCTCATATTTCCCCTCACTCCTAATATGTTTTCTCAAATATTTCCTTGTTGTGGGGAAATATGAGAGAAAACATATTAGGGGTGGGGGATATATGAGAGAAAACATATTATCATTTATTTGTTTAGTGAATGAACTTGGGAAAAGAGTTCCATGGGAGCAATTTTTCTCCCAGGCATAGGCACCAACTCATGTAGATGTAATTCTTGTGTTGGGCAACAAAACAACAAGGTAAATTCATTAGATTTGGCTTTGGTCTTTCTTACTTAGATCAATTTCTAAACATCACAAATGATGAATTAGCATCCCAATCCTTTCCTAATCACAATTGTGTTACTCAACCAACATCTCTTTCTCCTCAACCTATAGGACATAATAAATGGGATCCTCTTATTTTCTAAGAAGTTCCTTAAGTTACCATCACTTCCCTATAATGCTCTATAGGCTAGCCAAGGAATCTTCATTGGTGTCCACAAAGAATTTTAGTTGTGATTAATGGCTTAATCTATACTTTTTCATGGTTGCAACATATGCCAACATAGGACAAAGTAGAATAATCCTAATTGAATCAACAACTAAGAATTATCAAGCTAGATTCCCTTCACTCCTTGGCATAGCCAACCTCAGCACAAACATTCAAGAATAATTACATCCAAATATTGAATGGATCCCTTCTCAAAAGTTTTCATGAATTCCTCAGTTGCATGGATTGCATATGTCGTCCCATGAAGCTTGGAAAAACAAAACATGAGACATATAAAACAAGAGGATAAGAAGGATTGGAATAATGACACCTACATAGTAGCAATAAAACATCAAGGCTCACCATACTTTGCCACTTATTGGTTCATTTCACACATTATGTTCAAAAGAAAATATAACCCTAAGTCACCTTATTACTGTTATTATTTTATTGTAGGCCGAATAAAAACCAATAATAGAGTACTTACATCACTTTTTTTCAATTGAAGAAATCACACTTGGAGAAGCTCTCAGGCCTACATAGTCTTGCTCAAGATTAGACTTCAGGACTTGTGGGGACTAAACCTCCACCTGGACTAGAGTACTTACATCACTTACCATAAGCTTATGATACTTATCTCACTATGGCTTGGCTTATCCTCGAGAGCATGAAGCATTAACACACTAAAACCTATATATAGTTCATATATGGTATTACATTGGACATTCACCACCAATCTTAGCATCTAACCAATGCAATGTGTTATTGTTTATATTTCTTCATCTTGTCTTTGATGACCAAACTCTTAATATTGAATTTTGCCTTCAAATTTTTCTTTATCTTTTGATTAATTAGAAGTAAACTCCTATATGAATCAAAGGAATATGACACTTCAATTACCATTCTCTAGCATCTTTATTACTTAGTGAAATTAGGGCATCTCCATCTCCTTCTTGTTGAACTTCCAAAGTTTTTCATCTTCAAAGTTAGGTTCATATTTTCCAAACCAATCTCTTTACCAACCATATGTTCAAATTTGCCAAAACCTTTCTAACATACATCTTATTATCACTTTTACTAACAAGAAGGTCAACGACATGTCATTCTCATTGTGCTTCTTATGATCTTTTTCACAACATATTGTCCAACATAAAATGGGAGAAGAAGTATGACTAGTGTGATAAAACACAAGGCACAATCTTAATATAGAACCAGAAAGCACATCATACTTAAAGAGGAAGCATGTAAACAATGTTAACATTCAGAACAAAGTGGAGTGTGTGAGATAAAAAGACAATTAGTAGACAAAGTGAATATAAACATGAACATGTGGTATAGACATATGATAAGAAAAAAACATGAATATATTAAAAAAAAAAACTAAAAGAAGATGAAGAGTTGTAACATAAAGAAAATTGAGTAAATAATTATAGAAAAAGATATTGAGATAGATGAAACTAAATAATTAATGTTGAAGAATCTATAAGATTGTAATAATTATAATTTGATTGTTAAATGTATTATTAGAGTTAAGTAGAGAATGGACAAGAGTCAATAATTATAATTTGATTGTTAAATGTATTATTAGAGTTAAGTAGAGAATGGACCAGAGTCAATAAACATTAGGAAGTGTGAAGTTTGTAATGTTCATTTTCTTTATTTTAATAGTAAAAAAAAGTGAGTAGGTCATTGTCCCTATTACATGTAATCTAGATATATATTATTATAGTTATTGTATAATTGTTTATTTTGGTGTATTTTTAATCAAATTTTAAATAGTTTTGATTTATAATATCATATAGACAATTAGTTAAATAAATATGCTATATGTTTAGTTGAATTCTTCAATACAAAAATCTTTAATCATTTTTTCAAACTAGGTTGAGCCTAGACCAGGATCTACCATAATGTTGGATGAAATAACTATCTACCTCAACGTGGGATGTTGTCACTAGGATTATGTGAGACTCATCAAACTTGGATGCCCCATAGAACAATGTTACCCCCAAAATTGGCTACCACCCTCAACCCCTCCCCATGATATTTGAATCAAAGACCTATGAGAACTAAACCCCACACAAACTCAAACAACCTTTAATCATTTTACCAACTATTTGACCATCTAACAGTTCAACCAATTACATAATTAAAAACAACAACAAATCATAAATGACATGATACATGTTATTGTCTTATTACTCAAATTATAGAGTACAACCCTTATTGCATTACATGTATCTGCCTTATTGATCTTCAATGTCATATCTAATTAACAACTTTTAGATTATTGTCCATTACATTCTAGCAAGGAACACTTTAATCATAAATGTGATGGCTAATAATAATGTGCACATGATTATAAGTGGTTATATTCTAAGCCAATGTTTTATAGTTGTCTAAACAAATGGCCCTTCAAATCTAACTTATTATACCTACCGCAGGCATGAAATATTGTATCCAGTTTTTGGGTTGACTAGCTATTAGTTTGTTTTGACTAAAAAAAATTGTATCCTTTTCCAAAGTTTAACATTAGAAATTCAATTTTATTATTTTTTAATGATGTTTTAATCTATTTATTTTCAATATGATTGGTTGCACTCTTATTGTGCAATCATTACATTGTACACTCAAATATTTATGCAATTTTGTTACATACCAACAAATAGATGGTTGCTCCAAGGCATTCATGTGGGATATTTGAAATGGTGATTTGAAATGCTGGCCCATAACATACACATGTCATTGCACGCATAAGCCTCACAACCCCTGTCCATGTGAACTCCGTGTGACTATTGTGCTTGGCACCCTCAATGATAGAGATTTAATTTGTGGAAACCAAGGGCTGAGATTGAATTGCTTAAACCTTAACCGATTTACCCTAGTCCTCCAACCTCCTTTGACTTTCATTTGCATTTTGGGTTTCACTAGAGCACCACTCTGAGGTTTTGGTAAGGCGTGAGCGGTCAGTTAAGAGTTTGTGGCCATCTGGCTTCTATTACACTTGTAAATTACTACCAAGGAATGCATAATCTTCCAAAGCTAGCTTGGTGTTGCTCAGATATTTTGTTATGCTCTTGACCTGCAAGAAGATACCAGAATACCAAATATGCGAAGAAACATACCCAGAACACAGAACAATAAGAAATAACAACAATTATCTTATTATTCAGAAAGGAAAGCAATGTTCACTTGCCTCTTCGAGGGGGCAACCTCCAATAGAGCTAGGCTCAATTACAAAATAAGACACAATGCTCCTCGAGGGGAGTCTCTATCCTTTATATAGGATTCATACATGCAATACCATGGGTCAATACTATGGCTTTTATTAATACCATCTATCTAATACCATGGCCCATTTGCAACTAACTATGGCCCATTCTTTAAATCCAGGTCAACCACTTACAATCATTAATATAGGCTTTATTGACTCTTTACTTAACTATAACTATGACTCGATCCTATTACATAAACAAGGGGGTTAGGGTTGGACCCTAACATGCCCTCCCCCATAAGAATAGCCTTGTCCTCAAGGATGAAGCTGCAGAAACTGCTGAAGGATAGTGGTTGGTTCCCAGGTCACATCTTCTGGAGAGGTGTCTTTCCACTTGACGAGGACTTCCTATGAAATATATCCATGTATTCCTTGAGAAGTCATCTATAAATAATACATAGTACACAGACTTTCCCAGTGATGGAACTGACACAGGTCTAAACACATCACTGTGCACAAGCTCTAATATATGTTTCGCCCTCTTACCTGATTCTGCTTCCCATATACACAATTTTCACAAAAATCAAAATCCAGAGAACTGTTAGACATACCTTCTATCATACCTTTACCATGAAGTATTCAAAGGCCCTTCTCTCCACTATGTCGAAGCCTTTGATGCCATAGCATGGTCTTTTCTCTAGAGATCACTAGATTGTTTGCTCCTCTTTTAGGAAGCACAGAACTGTTGCGCCCATCAATAATAGTGCCACCTTGAAGCTTGTACAAAGTTCCAATCCGAACTCCCCACATCAATACTAGTGCTCCCTGAATAATCTTACAGGTATATTTCTCGAACACTATTTTTACACCTGCATCATCCAGCTTGCTTACAAAAATCCAATTTCTGGCCAATGCAGGAATATGTAGAACACCCAGAAGTGTTAGAGTCCTTCTGCCTTTCAACTTCAACTTGACTCTTACACGACCAACAATTCTAGCCTTCCTGTCATCCCCTAAGAACACATCAACACCATCATATTTCTCATACTCGCAGAACCACTCTCTATGGGGAGTGAAGTGAAAGGATGCACCTAAGTCAGTAAACCATGCCTCATGATCTACATGTGTACTTGAGTAAGAAGCCAAGTACACATCCTCACCTTCATCTGAGGTGGTTTTCGCTTCTGTAGAAGGAGCATCATCAGCTCCATTTCCTTTCTCAAGAGCTTTAGATTTACAGTCCCTTTTCAAGTGCCCTTCCTTTCCACATTTCTAGCACACCTTTATAGGTTTCGCTGGAGATTTAGAAATCCCTCTAGATTTAGATCTCCCACTCGAGGACTTATTTTTGTTTCTGTGCTGGGATTGTCCTCGTACAGGCAAGGCATCACCATTCTGGCTCTCCATGTTTTCCCGTCTCATCTCCTCCGACAACAAGGATGAAACTATTTCATCAAACTACAAGGCAGTTGCATTGCTACCTATTGCAACAACCAGACTCTCCCACGAATCTGGTAGAGAACACAAAAAACTGATGCACTTATCTTCATGTGAAATTTTAACATCAACAGATAATAACTAGCTTACCACATTATTAAATATGTTCAAATGCTCTGTCACTAAGTCTCCATCTTTCATCCTCAGGTTATACAATTTTTTTCGTAGGAACAGTTTATTCACCAAAAACTTATATTGGTACAAAGTCCCTAACTTGTCCCACAAAGCCTTTGTCGAAGCTTCCCCTGATACATTCAACAATACTGAATCTGAGACACATAATCATATTGTGATCTTTGCCTTCTAATCCAACTTCGCCCAGTCTTCAGCTGACATTGTTGTTGGTTTAGTGTCAGGATCTACCACGATCCATTGACTTTATCCACTAGCAGATCCTCCATCTTGAGTTTCCACAACTTAAAACTCTAACCATTAAATTTTTCGATCTCTATCTTTCCACTACTCACCATCTTCTTTCACCACAAGAATCAATCCCACAAATCTCCCACTGAATAGGCTCTACCACAGGCCCGAGAAAAAAACCCCTTAGTAGTAAAGATGCCCCTTGAAGCCAAAACAACTCTGATACCAAATGTAGGTTTTAACCCCGTACAAAAATTACCTGCATACGAATTCTAAAAACAAAAAATAAATAATGGCGAGAGTATAAAACATAAAACAAATATACACAGAGATTCCCCCTTGGATCCCAAAATCGGGAATACCAGATTGATTTTTCATTATATTCATTTCAATGTCACAATACATATATATACATGCCTATGCATTTATAAACCCCAATTTGTTAACCCTAGATTAGAACACAATCGTAGTTCCCTTAACCAGATCTACAAAATACCATGGGCTAAAAGCCATCATGCCCAAAACCATGGGTGAAATCCATGCACAAAAACATAGGTAGGTCTGCCCACCTAATATAGGGTCAAAAAAAAAATTCCTGGGGCGTTGCTCCAAACCCCGTGCAGGGAGGCTACCATCCCCCTCCTTACGCCCCAACAAAGGGGGTAACCATCCCCTGGTAGCACCTGTGGCCCCCCTGCACATGGGGTAGTTGTGCAAAGAATATAGCACAACCTAGTAGTAACCAACCGAAAAGAACCAAACAAGCATGGATGCTACCGGAGTTCTCCACCTACACCATGAGGAATTTGAGTGCCTCCTAGTCTCTCAGGCTTTACCGTAATCCACAATCCAATTTAGGGATCATTAGGCCCTACACCGAGACCCACTCTCCAGGCTTTACCGTACATCCCATCTCGGACTACTAGGTCCAACGGAGAGCAATCCACCTCTTGGCTTTACCATATATCCCGCCATTCATCAGCAAGGATTCCTAGGCCAACCGAGGCACACAATCCTGGCTTTACCACAACCCAGTGGCTTTATGTGATCCACAATTCGGTTTAGGGACCACTAGGCCATGTGTTTGTCATTTAGGAAATCGACCCCACTCAACTTCGAATCCATCCGGCGATCCAGCTCAACCGAAGTATGAGAACCCATCTCATCAAAGCTATCAGGAAATGGCAAGGTTAGGCTAAAAAACACTATCACACCTGGCAAGATCCATGACATAACAACAAAAGAACCACATGTAATACCATGCGTGCCAAGTCTAGCAAGGAAATCACACATGCAAATCAATACCCGCAAAGAATCATGTTGTAGCTGCTTGATCTTTTTTTTCCCTTACTTGATCTTTGCTTCCTCTTGCCTTCTTTTCCTTTCTTGATCCAATTCCCCAGTGCTCCAAGAAAACTCTAAATGTCCAAGAGTGAGAGAGAGAGAATAATGAGAGAGCTCCAAAACTGAACTGATCAAGCTTTCCAACTGATCCTCATAAGCCTTTTTATCAATGAGGCCTCTATTTTCTTCATTTTCCATTATTTTCCTTCATTTTCCTTCTAACATGCAACATGTAAACTTTCACCTCCCTTTTCTCCTAATTTCCATTATTTTCATAAACAAATGTGCAAAAAATGTCATTTTGCCTTTCCAAAGCCTTTTTCATTGCCTTTGCCATTTTCCTTTAGCCATAATAATCGAAATGAACACCCACTAGGATGCCTTGCCCACCATTAAGCTTGGAATACGTGTCCCATTGACCATGGTATTATATTTTTTTTACATGGATTTTTAGCCAGCGTTGTTACATTATCATTATGGTACTGTGTAGTTTACCAATTTCAAAAATCCCATAACGACAACCTGAGACCTCTAAGAGAACCCGAGACTGCTTTTCCAAGCTGCTACCTAGCAAGTCAGGCCTGGTAACTAACTCGGGTCTCTACGAAGGCTAATGAACTATTCACGTGACTCATGGACCTTATGTCCACACTCGCACACCATTTGTCATTATAGAAAAAAAATCCTTTCTTTCTTCGAAATTCATTTTCCAAAAAAAAACCATAGGAAGTGAGGTAGACCTTTTAAAGGCCACAAAAGACCAAAATAAAATCTGCGCAACTTAGCCCTTGCAACAATTGATACCATCCCAAATCAAGCCCAAGAGTCCACCAACATTCGCCAACCGCTCAAAAATACTATGAACCCCCCGAGTAACAGAAGCTAGAGGAAAAGCACATGCGCGTGCGCACACACAGACACACACACACACATATTATTTTCTCTATAATTTATTTAAAAATCTCATATTTTAATCTCTATTTTCTATCATAATTTTATATTTCAATTTTTATACATATATCTTCAAATATATTTAAATCTATATCTTTTGTTTTTTATGTTTGTATTTCTCTATTTAATATTTATAATTTCTTTTTCCTAAATATTCACAATATTCTGTAGTTATAATGTTTTTAGCTACATTGTTTTACTAATATTTAATGTTTTATCAATATTTAATGCTAGATTTTTAATGTTTAATGTTTTAATTATGTTTCATTTATGTTTCATGTTTTATTAGTGTTTAATTTCAATTTTTATTATTAATGTTTAATATTTTATCATATTCAATGTTTAATGATTTTTTTTTTTCAGAAAGAAAATCAAAATAGATTATATTAAGGGCATATAAAGATCTGAATACAAACAGAAGCTGTAAATAGCTTGTTGGAGCGGTCCAACAGAGAGACTGCCGAGACATGGATCCATATGAAGAGGAAAGGATAATAAGCTTAATAAGCATAAGAAGCCGCATAAACATGAGAAGTCCAGATGTAAGCCAGATAAAGAAAACCTGAGAGCCCGAAACCAAAAGGCAGTTATGACAGTTAATGCAGCAAAAGAACTCTCCAGATGAAGCGAGAGCGCATGTTCAGAATTCAAGGGGGCAGGAGGCCCAATATGGAATTCAAAATGGAGGCCAGAGACCTGCTTGAGTTGTTGAATATACAGTCGTTCCTCCATGACCATAGGAACCAGCAGGAGATGACAAAAAGGGAGCGCCAAGCAGGGCATTGAGAGCTCCACCAAGAAAAAGCATCCTGTACAGAGGAAAACGACTGATGAGAGAAACCAAAATGTAAAGAAAGTTCATACCAGATAGAAGAAGTGGCTGCACACTGGAAAAACATGTGCAGGTTCGATTCTGTTTCTGAGAGGCACATCTGACACCTGCTCGGCCCTTGCCAGCCTTTCCTTTGTAGGACCTCCCATGATAGATTTTTGTCTGAGAAGAGGAGCCAGGCGAAGAGGATCATCTTTAACGGACAGGTCGCTTTCCAGAGTTTGAGAGGGAAGGAAGGGGAAGCTTGTTGGAGCCCCTTTGTGATTGCTGCATAGATTTCTTTAACACTGAAGGATGAAGATGATGTCTTCAGTGACCAGATTAGTTCGTCCTTCGAGCCCGAAGGCGAGATACCTTTACCTGTAAAAATGTTAACGGCGGCTTGCTAGCTGGGACAGAGATGGGGGGGCAGAGAGAGCTCGTCCACATCCTTCCAGACTGGGCCCTGAGGGGACCAGGATCTAATAAGCTTGTTCCAAGTACAGAAGCCCCGAGCTAGAAGGAAAGCTAGCAAGTCAGAAGGGATCGACGATTCCAGGTTGAGGACTGTTTTGTCAATGCCAATAAAAATGTTGGATCCTGAGAAAAGCCTCCACCTATAGTTATCCATGAAGAAAGGGAGGGTCTTTCTGAAACTTCGCCAGATTGCCGAGCCCGATGAGATGCCAAGCGTGTTCCTTCTGTACCAGTATACCATGGGACGACCTTTGAGATATTTCTGTTTGATGAAGGAGCTCCATGGGCTGCTCCCATAAATACCCCTCAATATCGATTTACACAACAGCGCCTTTCCAAAAGACTTTTGATGGAGGAGACCCCATCCTCCCTGCTCCTTTGGTCTGGTAATCATATCAAGTTTAATTAAGTGGATCTTGTAATGACATGAACCGCCACCCCATAAAAAATTCGCCATCAGAGAATTGATCTTCTTAAAGATAGAAGCTGGGAGGTGAAAGAGATGAGCCCAGTATATGGCCATTTGAGACAGGACCGCTTGGACCAAAATGAATCTACCAGCCAGAGATAAGAACCTCATTTCCCATCGAGAGATTTTTTTATAGAACCGGTCGACCAGCCATGACCAGTCCCGAGAGCGATATCCGAGAGGCTTTAAGTGGAAGCCTAGATAAGTAAAGCCATCCCTGATAAGAGCAAGATTGACCCCAAAAAGAGAAGCAATCCACTTTGCCAGATCCGGATTGGAGCCATTATGGTATAAAATAGACTTTTCCTTGTTAATAAATAAGCCTGAGGCGGATTGGAATCTTTGAAGGATGACGAAAAGGCAGACCCAAGAGGATTTATGCAGCATTGCCAGGGAGAGGACATCGTCAACAAAGAGGTTATGTGAGAGATATGAGTCCTTGCAGAGTTTAATGGGCAAATATCTACCTTCCTCCACTGCCTTATTAATATGCGAGCTGAGGGAGTTCATGACCAAAATGAACAGCAAAGGGGAGAGAGGGCACCCCTGGCGGAGGCCTCGCTCGGCCTGGAAAAAAGGAGTGGGGGTGCCATTTATGAGGACAACGAAATTTGCATTTTCTACACAAGCCATAACCCAGTTTATACCTTGCAACCCGAGCCCAATTTTGGCCAGGAGAAATCTGAGGAAGCCCCAGTCTACACAATCAAAAGCTTTCTTTAGGTCAATCTTGAGGGCTGCTGCATCAATATTTTTGGAGCTGATGGAGAATAGGCATTCTTGCGTTAGAGCAACAGCGTCTAAGATGAGCCTGTCTTTTAGAAAAGCATGTTGATTCTTGGATATGAAAGAATTGAGGATAACCTTCAACCTCTCCGCAATGATCTTGGAGATGATCTTGTACAGAGTATTACACAGAGCGATCGGCCTGAAATCCCCAAGGGAAGTCGATTTGTCTTTTTTGGGGATGAGGGCCAAAAAGGTTGCGGCTAAGGCTCTGTTGATGTTACCAGAAGTACGAGATGCATCCACCAGACGCAGGAGATCATTCTTGAAAAGATCATAAAAGTGGGAAAAGAATTCAATCGGCCAGCCATCAGGTCCCGGACTTTTGTCCGATTTGAACTTTTTGATGGTGCTCAAAAGCTCCTTTTCAGAAATCGGCTATTAATATGTTTTAATAATATTTTATTAATTTTTAATGTTTCATTAATATTTAATATTCAATGTTTGATTCATTTTTAATGGTTTATTAATTAATATTGTTTAAAGTTTTAATGACATTTTATTAATTAATATTTAATATTCAATATTTTAATAATATTCTATTTCCTCAACATGTTTTATTAATTAATATTTTATTAACGTTAAATGTTTAATGTTTTAATAATCTTTTATATTTTAAAATTTAACAATGTCTACATAATACTCTGTAACAGTTAACCTTTGATGTTTTATTATTTGTACCGCAAACATGCGTCACAACTCATGTTTCTCGTAAGCACATACATGTTTTTCTTTGCGCAAAAAACTCAAAGATACAAACTACTCCAATCATGAACTCATGAGTATATTTAATGTATACTTTTGAAAATATAAAAATTCTCACTTGCTTAAAAAAAATGTTTACCAACGGATATTTAATTTACATGGTAAATATAATGAATAACTAAATGAAAGGTGTTTGGGAATAAACATAACTACTTATGATCATAGTTAATTATAATGATGAAGGGTTCAAAATTAACAAAATGTTATGGGAATCATGGATAGAATTTGACTTTCAAACTCGATAATTTGCCCATTAAATAAAGTAAAGCCATTAACATTGTGTGCTAAAATAATGAAAATAGGGTTTAGAGTTGCAGATGGTGACATTGTGTGCTAAAATAATTAAAATAGGGTTTAGAGTTGCAGATGGTGATACTCACATTTGAAATTCCTAGTTAATTGGAGCCATTTCAACAAATTTAAACGGAGCGTCTTCCAACATAAAAAAAAAAAATGACCCACATAAAAAAACACGTTGTAATTATTAATGCAGTTATTACAATTGGAGGGCCGATTGTAGACATCTCTTTGTCTAATTTAAAATGGAGTCGTCTATCGAGGCAGAGGAATTGCCCGGATGGCCAAAAGTAGCTAGAATCTGGGCAAAAAAATTTCAAAAAATCTTGTAGAGGTAGTGTTTGAATCGTGTTTTTGATGGTAGAAATAGATTCAGCACCATAAAAAACGTTTAGGAACCTTAAAATTTTGAAGTTTAACAAGTATAACTTGCATTTACAAAAATCCTTGCCGGATTTTTTCTAAATATGACTGGAATTTCCATAACTTTCCGGGCAATTCCTCCAGCTAGTTAGATTACGGCATTTAAAATGTGCATTTCTTGTCTTGTTCGTTTGGGGTTTTTACTATAATTTCTTCGACTATCGTTGCCTCTGCAACGGTTTTAGCTTTAATTTCTCCGATTATCGTTGCTTCTACAGTTGAGAAAATGTATTTTGTTGTCTGGTTCATCAAAATTTCTTTTTGAGCTTTGATTTCTGTGATTGACAGAGTAAATTTCATTTTTTGTTTTGTTTTGGTTTGCAGGGGCTGGCATTGTGGGTATCAACTATGGTCGCAAAGCAGACAATCTTCCCCCGACTTCCAAGGTAGTGCAGCTGATCAAGAGCCAAGGCATCAACAAGTTGGAGCTCTACGATGCAGACCCTGTAGCTCTACATGCATTCAATGGTACCGAATTATATAAAAAATAAATATTAAACAAAAATAAATATTTTTTTTCTATTTATTAATTTACCTATTAAAAACTTTAAAACTTCATTTTACACTAGAAAGTTACTTATAAAAAGTTACGTATAAAGTAAAAATATATAATTTTTGGAAAACTTAAAACTATTATTTTATATATTAATGGTTTCCTAAAACCTCTAGATATTCAATTTACATTAAAAAGTTGGATATGAGTTAAGAAAACACTGGTTTCAAGAGAAAGAAAGTTCAATTTTTACTTCTAATTACTTAAAATTATTATTCATAAACAAAAATTCACAAAATTTATTTTATATTATAAATATTTTAAAATTATTATTTATAAACAAAAACTCACAAATTTTATTTTATATTATAAGTTTCTTAAAATTTTTGTTTTTTGAAGAATCTTTGGCGAAAATCACATAGAAAAACTTTTGTCGACGCGTTTCGAACCATCCAGTGTGGTTCATCGTCAGGACAAGTTGAATGAGCGTGGTTCATCGTCAGGACAAGTTGAAGAAGGGCCAAATTTTCTCTTAATTCCACAGATGCACGGATTCAAACGAGGACGGTGCAATGCAGGCAGCAGCCTCCATTTCTTTGCTATTGGATTACAGACTGCAAGATGGTGTGATGCAGTCGACCTCCCTTTGATAAGGAGTTGCTGACCAATTACTGCCACAGGAAAACAAATGGACGGGGGAAGAAAACATAGAGGAATTGAATACCATCTATTTGCATTTGGATTATAAGCACAGCAGCAGTCCCTGCAGTTGTATTTAGAGACTGCAAATAACCAGGGCACAACAGTACATAGTCAACCTATATTTGAGTTGGGAAAATCGTTTGAAGATTATAGTGGGCACAACACAAGGACTTGCATATCTACACGAGGATTCCGATGTCCGCATTATACACAGAGATATCAAATGTCCCAATATACTTTTAGATGACAAATTTCATGCTAAAATAACAGATTTTGGATTGGCAAGATTCTTTCCAGAAGGCAAAACCCATGTTTCAACCAAAGTGGGAGGAACAATGTAAGTTGTGTAATTGGTCTATTGACTTATTAACATTGTAAGTTCAATGATTCAGAGGATACTTTCAATTAATTGATTCAGCAGCCACTGAGCCCTCATTCTCCTGCCACTAAATATGTAAACCATCTAAACATGTACATAAATAGCGTTGAAAGGGATGAAATGGTTCAGAAAATCTTTCAAAAACCCTTTCAATGACCTCTAGGAAAGCACGCTCTTCATTTTCGCCATCGAAAGTAGAAGGTTTAGAGGTTTTAATGAAAATTTCAATACCATTAATATTTAGAGTGCAGATGCCAAGCAAATACTTAATACAACCAGGAACCAGGAAAATGGGCTACACGGGTACCTGCAAGGCTTACAGATTCAAGGAAGAAAGCTAATTTGTTCGACGCAGAAAACTGATTTAACTTGTACCTGCCATAAAAAAAACACATAACAAAACACTGGGCTGAGATTAAAATGGTGGAAGCAAAATGAGAGAGAATGGGATCAGAAAACCCATTTTTGAGAGCACTAACATGAAATTTGAACAGAAGAACTTTGAGCATCTGAGCGAGCAATTTATGAACAAGAAAACGGAGCTGTAAACAGGGTATACTGAATAACTGAGGGAGAGGTCATGCACAACAGAGTGCATAGCAGAAACGGGACACATTATTGCAGCAGGTAGTGGAAGAGCCCGGAAACATTATTGCAGTAAGGCGTGGAAGAGAAGAGGAAGAGCAGAAAGCGGAAAGAGGAGGAACAGAAATGGTCATGGAAGAGAACAGGAAGAGCAGAAAGCTGAAGAGGAGAAACAGGAATGGAGTTGCATGACAGATTTCAACCATATGCCAGTTGAAGGTGCACACCAGCTGTCAATCATAGAAGCAAAAGGTAGACGGAAAAGCTCACTCAAAGGAAGGCCTATCAACCTAAGTATTTTATTTTTATTTTTTTAATGTAATTTTCATTATGGTATGTTTTTAAATTTAAAAATCATATTTTTGATGGTCTATATTTATAGTGTGGGTAATCTTCTTTCCTCATGGCTTGGTTTTATTTATGCATTAAAGGAACAATTTTATCCCTTAGGTTATAAGCAAAAAGCCTTAATGGATTGGCAATACTTAAGGCAAGGCAAATGCTAGGATGTTCAAAGCTTTACCGAGGAGTTTAGAAAACAAGCACTTAATTTGGGCATTGCACTTGACTCACCTGAAGTAGTAATTAAGTATATTGGATCATTACATAGTTATATTAGACATTCATTATTATTGTTTGAACCAACTACTATTGACTCGGCCAGTGTAAAGGCCATTCATCTTGAGAATAGGGGAAAAATGAAAGAGATGATCATTCCAAGAAACCACCTTTCAAACCTCCAAATGGAAAACCCAAAGTGAAAGGAAAGGGAAAGGAGAAGAGGATGGCATCAACCAAGAAAGATGAAGGAGAAAGGCCTTATTGCACTCACTACAAAAAGCAAGGTCATGACGATGATCATTGTTGGAAATTGTACCCGAAAAAGAGACCAAAAAAGTATGGAGGAAAAGGAAAGAAAATGACAGTGCCAACTGTGTAGCAAGACCTTGGATCCGATTCTAGAGATGAAGCATTAATCACGACAACAGGAACAAAAGGTACTCTTACACCTCATGTTAATTCTGAATCACATGAAGGCACTAGTTCAATAGATGAGTCTCTTCCTAATGAATGAAAGAGAATTGAGTTATTTAATATTAGAGTTGTCATAAATCATACAAAAGTGGAAACTTTATTTTATACTAGATCCCAAGCAAATTTAATTTCAGAGTCCTTGGTAAAGAAGCTAGGCTTAGAAACCAAACCACATCCAAAACCTTACCCGCTTGGATGGATACATGATAAAGCAAAATTGAATGTAACTAAGGAGTGCAAGGTTAAATTTGTGATTGCTTCTAAGTTAGTGGATGAGGTAGAACTTGATGTGATACCATTGGATATCTGTGGCATGGTGTTAGGGAGTCCATATCTATATGATATAAATACCAAATCAAAAAAGATGGGGTAGAATATATTGTAAGGGCTCATCAAACTAAAATCAATGCTAGCCTTGTAAGTGCAGGATAAATGAAGAGGTTGGTGAATTCCAGTGAGGGTTGCATGCTTATGGTTGTAAGGGAGAAGGATGAATAATTATCTGATGCTTTCCATGGTTGTGATCATGTGCATAAAAAGGAATTATGTGAATTAATTTCTAACTATGATGAGATGTTTTAGGAACCAAGGGGATTACCTCCGAAGAGGGAAATCCAACATGAGATCCATTTGTAGCATGATGCTCCTTTACCAAATATTGGCATGTACAGGATGTCGACTATTCATATGGAGGAGATCAAAAAACAAGTGCAGGAACTATTTAACCAAGGGGTCATCAGACTGAGCACTTCTCCGTGCAAATCACTGATTGTCTTAGTGCCAAAAAAAGATGGCACATGGAGGATGTGCGTGGATTACTGAGCACTAAACAAAAGCACGGTGAAAAATCGTTACCCTCTCTCGCGCATTGATGATTTACGAGATCAATTAAGGAATGTTATCTATTTCACCAAATTGGATTTGTGTAGTGGTTATCACCAGGTCCGAATTGCGACGCAGGATGTGTGGAAAACTGCCTTCAAGACCAAATAGGGGTTGTTCGAATGGATGGTGGTGCCATTCAAACTTTACAATGCTCCAATCACTTTCATGAGGGTCATGAATGATATCTTTAGGCCTTTCACTGATGAATTTGTTCTTGTATATCTAGATATATTCTTGTCTTTAGTAAAAACTAGAATGAACATGTATGCCATGTAAAGAAAGTGCTTGATGTATTCAAAAAAAAACTCTATGTAAAATTGTCAAAGTGTGAGTTTGGGAAAAACTCTTTGGTTTACCTAGGTCACATTGTTGGTCATGGTCAGTTAAAAATTGATCCTTCCAAAGTTGAAGCAATTGTAAATTGGCCTAAGCCTACTAGTGTAACCGAGGTTCGCAGCTTTTTGGGTGCTATACAGTATTGGAGGAGATTTATTGCCACTTTCTCTATTATTGCAGCACCTTTACACACACTGACAATTGTAAAGAAAGTCTTTCAATAGGGAGGAGAGAAGTAGAAGTCCTTCGAAACATTGAAAGAAAAGATCAGCACCACACCAGTCTTGGCCTTACCAGATCTCCAACAGCCATTCGAGATCGAGATAGATGCCAGCGGATATGCCATGGGAGTTGTACTAATGCAACAAAAGAAGATCGAGATAAATTTTTTTCTACGAAGGTTCAGACTCTGAAATTAAAACCCATTTGAGTTGAAATCTTGGTGAAGCTCTGGTCCAAATTTCAGACCTTGTCTCACTATATTTTTGGAAATATAATTTGAGGAAGTTGGGGATTTTGCAGACTCCCGAATTATATTCTAAACAGGTGACCTTGGGAAAATCGTCATAACTTTCTCTCTAAGCATCAGATTGAAATTTCGTAAGAAGCTTCAGAAAGAGGACGGACTGTACGTTTTTGTATATTGTTTTTAGGTTCAAAGGTCGAAACAGTAACACGTGGAACTTCGTACATGTTTGCTCTACTGAATAGGTATATAAGCAGGTCATCTTGGGAGGTGGGGAATAACTCTTTCTTGGAGAATCCAATTTCGATCAAACTGGTGACATTAGAAAGAGGGCATAGAGTGATACTGCAGGTCGCAATTTCAAACCTTTGAGATCCAAAATTACAGAGTTATAGTCGTTCAATATTGAGCTCCTACAAAGTAAAAAAAGGTGTGTAGTTTTTTTAAATTTTTGCATAAGTTTGGTTTGAAAAATTAGTTTGAAGGAATTCAAAGGGCATAGTGAATAATTATTATCAGTAATTGATGCCCCAAAGAAAAAAATGGAAACACCTAGTAAGCAACTTCTTGAAATCTCTAGCATGACTCATGAAGAAGAGGAAGAAATGCAACATGATATATCAAAATTACGAGAACAAGTGCAACAAATTTCACTCGCACAAAAAGTGACAAAAGCTAAGATGGATGGTTTAAAGAAAGACGTAGAAGCTAAGTTGTATGGCGTGGAAGCTAATATGGATGGTTTAAAGAAAGGCATAGAAGCTAAGATGGATGGCGTGGAAGCTAAGATGGATGACTTAAAGAAAGGTGTGAAAGCTAAGATGGAAGATTTGACAAAATTTCTACAAGAAATGCTTACTAATGGCACAAAGGTAGTAAAGGAAACTCATGATGAGAATAAAATAAATGTTAATCATGATTTCATAGACTCTAACGTTGGATTGAAGAAACACCATGTTCCAAAGATCGATATGAGGAAGTTTGATGGCAAGGATCCCGCAACATGCATACTACAGATGGAGCAACTTTTCGATCTCCATAATGTCCAAAACACACAAAAGGTACACATTACAACCTTATATTTGGAACCAAATCAGTTTGTATGGTATCGATGGCTTTGCTCTCGTAAACAAATTGTCACTTGGGCTATTTTTATGGATGAAATGATAGCGCATTATGAGGATACAAAAAGAAACACTTTTTTTAGCCAATTGATAAATCTCAAACAAAAGGGTTCAATGATGGAGCACATTGAGGACTTCCAAAAATTGAATATAAGGGTAAAAGATACTCCAGAGGAGAATCTGATTGAAGTGTTCATAGGGACTTTAAAGGATAACATCCAACATAAGGTTCGCCTTTGCGAACCTGATTCATTGGACAAGGCATTTAGGTTGGCAAGAAAAATTGAAATAATAATTATTAGATTGATCCAAGTAGATATCCAGACACTAGTGGCATGAAAAAGGCTCAAAATAAAGTGGCAGAAATTCGATTACCTTGACATCGTCGCCCTGATTCCAATGGCACGAACGACACTCCAATCTGATTCCGTATGAAGAAGATAGAGGTAGTCAAAGTTTGGGGTTGACTTACCCATGTGACAGGCTTAAGGAGGGCACAATTTGGCAAGAATCTAGCATCTGAATCCGGCCAATTTTCTGGGTGAAATTGTGGGTCTGTTAATTTGTCTAATATCGCCTAAGGTTTTGGAAAATTCCTAAGTGGGTGGTGGTTATTTTTTTTTTAAATAAAAAATATAAACAAATATGGGGCGGACGACCATGACCCCGCCGCCCCTGGAACCTCCATAACAAAAATGATATTAAATGGGGTGGGCAGCCATGACCCCGCCACCCCCCGGAGTCCACCAACAAAAAAATACGCATATGGTGGGGGTGCAGGCTGTCAACCTCGCTGCCCCTCCACCTCACATTCAAACCGCCGGAGATTTGGGGGAGCGGGACACTAGGATCAGCGGACCCACCTTTGATTACACACTACACTCAACTTATACGGAGGCAACGACGAAGGTTTAGGGGAGCGGGCCACCATACCAGCGGACCCTCCTCCCATTTAAATAAACTATAACTGTTATGCATTAAAAAAGGGAGGGGCGGGATTTGATCCCCTGACCCCCCTCAATGAGTTTCCTTGTTTGCCAATGCGCCCAATGACCTTCCTTGGTTGATTTTCCCACCAAACATTATATCAAGACTTTTGCACAGTGCGCCTGGGGGAAGAGAGCGCACACGTATTTCGAGACATATGATTTGCAGGAGGCAAAACTGTGAGCAGGGCTTTGACAGGGGGCGGAACTTTGCTTGAGCACATTTTCCAGGGGGGTCAGTTTTGGTCCAGTGTCAGAATTGGGAAAGTTTTATATCAATTTTTCACATCTTGGCGACATGAACTCAATGGTGATGCCAATTTCTACAACAGAGCTTTCCATTTTTTGGCCATTTTCTAGATTGGAGGTATAAGACTCCTTTTTGTAAATGTTGATTGTACTCTTCTTTCTCATGCCACTTAATGAATGAAGGCCTCCCCATTGATTGAGCAGGGCCTGGAGACGTAGTCCAAATTGGACGAACTTTGTTATCAAGTCTCTTGTCTTCTTTCATGCTTTTATGTGTTTCTCCTCTTCTCTCATGTGCACATTAAATTTCTATGGTTACACTGTAATTTATCCGTGTAATTCTTTAATACATCTATAAGCAAAAGATCTTGGATCATTAAATCCCTTCAAAACGAGTCAAATGGCCTTTGAACTTGTAGATTTGAATAAAACCTGTTCAAATACAAGAGAGAGATTTTTGGAGCGAGTATATTGGAATTTATCAAGGAGATTTCATAGTAAAAAAAGTACAGATTTAATAATGATTCGTGTTATTATGCCAATGTGACTTGTTGTCATACTTTCATAAACCTTAAAAGCATATTATTAATGTTTAATAAAGAGCTCAAAAACTTGACGAAGGAATGTCAAAAGTTGATTCAATGTAGTTTTTAATTTTCCCACCAATATATTTGGAGACCTTTGAAGCAACATTGCATTGCACAAGGCAATTGTCGAAACCTTAATAAGATTTTATTATTTTGGCTTTTCATTGAGTGTTCAACAACTCATATGAGAGGTAGGTGTCAAAACTGTCCAAGAAAATAAGATTTTTGTTGTTGTTGTATTTGTTGCTTTTTCTTGAAAACCCAATTTTTGGAATTGGTGATTCTTCTAGTAATAAAGCATCCACTTATTATAAGTTTAGTCTTTTATTTTTTAAAAGATTCACATACGGAGTAGTCTAGCGAGGCGGAGGAATTGTCCGGTTTCCGGTGCCGCCCGGAAAAACCTCCGGCTCCGGCAACCGGACAATTCCTCCGCCCTCCACCACCCTACGCGACTTCCGCCCACCTCCACCACCGCCAGCTCCGCCACCGCCCGCATTAACTGCGTCTGACAGGAAGATGTGAGTTAATTCCGAAATTTCAATTCGAACTCTGGTTTTTCGCGCGCTGCTCCTAACCAATTCGACCTGGTACTCAGTAGCTCCCTCCCCTGCAGTTCACCAGGTCACCAGAACACTCCGAAAACTCACAGAACGGACTGACTCGCGCCTGCAGCTCACCAGCACAACGGAAAAACTCACTCCGACGCTCTGCAGCTCACCACCTGCACCAGCCAGGCGAAAACCAGGCACGTTCAACACGTCGAACCCATGAACGGTGCATGAGTCGTGGTTTCGAGGTAGCATTTGGTATCACCGAGCATTTATTTATTCATTCAAACCCTGTGTCATTTTAATCATAAATAATTAAGCAAATAAACCAAGTCCCTGTATTCTGAAACAAAAAGAGACTCGTGATGAACCCATGAACGGTGCATGAGTCGTGGTTTAGCACCTGCCTACAATTCCTCCGCCTCGCTAGACTACTCCGAATGAAACCAGCTTAAATGGTTAGTAGTGCACGGTCATCCAATGAGGTTTTCTTCCCAGACTAGCTAGGAACTGTTATCCAGTTAGGGTTTCTGCCAAACCTAGTTTTCAGTCGATGTAGGATTAAATTATGCACTCTTAAATTAATTTTCAGTTGATTTCTGATTTAATTACGCACATTTATAGCACAATTGGAAAAACCTCCATCTGCAATATTCTGCATAAACCACTTTGGCTCTGCATGGGCATGGTCTTAGGGTAGCCATCAGATTCGATTCGGCAGACTAGTTATCCAATTAAGGTTTATGCCAAGCCTAGTTTTCAGTCGATTTCTGATTAAATTATGCACTTATACAGCACCTTAAACTTAATTTTCAGTCGATCTCTGATTTAATTACGCACATTTATAGCACATTTGAAAAAGCCTCCATCTGCAATATTCTGCCAAAAGGCTAGGGAATTTCATTAGTTAAGATATAAACTACTTTGGCTCTGCATGGACATGGTCTTAGGGTAGCCTTTAGATTGGATTTTGCAGACTAGTTATCCAATTAAGGTTTCTGCCAAGTCTAGCTTTCAGTCGATGTCTGATTAAATTATGCACTCTGAAACCTAATTTCCAGTCGAGTTCTGATTAAATTATGCACTTATGCAGCACCTTTAAAAAAGCCTCTACAATATTCTGCAAAAGGCTAGGGAATTGAATTAGTTAAGATAAAAGCCACTTTAACCCTGCATGGGCATAGTCTTTGCCTTGTTCAAAGCAGTGGTTACCATTGGCTGTGACCGTTGGATTTGCATTTAGTGCAAGCTGGCCAAATCAGTCCCAGCATAGTCTTCAGATTGAATTTTTCGAGCTAGCTTTTTCAGATTGATTTTGCTACTCTTAAAGCAGGCTGACTTTCAGATGGACTTTTGTAGGTCTTAAAGCGTCTCAGATCAATGCAAAATAATCTTAATTTAAACATTTAATTTATATAATAATGTGCAGTAGAAACCATCTCATAATCTAATGTGAAAGAGTCCTAATTTAATATGAACTATATAATAATATGCAGAAGCAAAGAAACTTCTAGTGGGTTGTGTTTAGAATTATTTATGTTCCTTGTGTAAGAGTATAAAATTATTTTTTGTGTTAAGAGTATAGAATTATTTTTGTTCCTTATGTAAGAGTAGGCAGTGCCTCAGTGAGCCTTGAACTTTAAAAACTCATGAAAAAGACAGAAAGGAGCCATATCTCAATCTCACTTTTTTAACAGAGAATTTGAACGAAAAATCTATGCTCGCTATATTGGCCTAAAAGGTTTCTTATTTATTGATTTTAGTTTCCTTCTTAAATTGGGCCATTTGTATCATATTAGTGGACTCTGAGAAGAAACGTGGACTGTCTCCTGCTTCGGTGCTCATGATATTGCTCTTCATAAAAGATCAATACTATTAATGCAATTCAAGAACCACAAATACTGATATAGCAATTTGAATTCGGTATTAATGATATCCAAGAATCTCAACTGTTACATATGTTTGAGTTCAGTGTTATTCTAATAATCTGTGAGTGTTGCAAGGTTTAGAAATATTTAAATCCAGTATTCTGTGAATAGAACGAGAAAATTCCAAACTACCACTGACAGTGACACAAAATTACAACATACACTGAAACACCAAGTCTTGTTCATACCGACTGGCTATAAAAATTCGTTAACATCTGGGTCTAATCACCAGTCAGTTCAAGTACCAATGCACAAAGAGGCTCCATTCTCTATTTCAAATAGCTCGGGCATTCATTTTTATTGTGACACACTTTCTATGCTAAGCACTTGTGCACAACATAGTTGAGATCTCATGAACAAATTGAGTTTGATTCTGATCTAAACTTACACTATAGGCGCGAGTCAGACTAGTTTTAAGGTTTTTGCTACCAGAAACGACATGAAGGTCACAGAACACCAAATGATACCATTACATAAAAAGCCATCAAGTTTTTAACTAGGGAACTTTTTGAGCCCGAGGCAAATTGAGCTGATTTATTGTATGCAACAAGGCAAACAAAGATTTGGTTCACTAGTGAGATCAACAGAGTATCCACCTTGTTTCACTCTCGCTCTTATCTGCCCCACCAGAATGGCATGAGTTTCAAGGGATAAGGCGGAGTGTAAGTCCAGGGCGATTTTGGGGAATAGCGACTCCTCAGACCTGGCATCTAAGCCAGAGGACCTCCGCTCTATGAAATGCAACCCACGTCAGGGTGTGTTCCTCAAGGCACTTAGAGATGCAGTGAGTCACAAGACAAATAAAAGCTGGACCAGATAGAACATCAAATATGAAAGAGTTTTGGATCCAAGCCAATTTCATTGTATTTCTGATAGGAACGGACAGGAAAATAAATGATAGTAGCAGGAAGCCTACAAAACTAAAACAACACTCTTAAGGACTATGAGACTTGAACAAAAGAACCCTTCAAACCAAAACTCAATATTTTTACAAACAAAACGACCAACTACCAATGTTAGAACCTCCAAATTCTTTTCAACTACAAGATTCCCAACTTCAGAGCACTTTGTTTTCAAAAAAACCATATCTTATTAAGGTTTCGACAATTGCCTCGTGCAATGCAATGTTCCTTCAAAGGTCTCCAAATATATTGGTGGGCAAATTAAAAACTACATTGAATCAACTTTTGACATTCCTTCGTCAAGTTTTTGAGCTCTTTATTAAACATTAATAATATGCTTTTAAGGTTTCTGAAAGTATGACAACAAGTCACATTGGCATAGTAACACGAATCATTATTAAATCTGTATTTTTTTACTATGAAATCTCCTTGATAAATTCCAATATACTCGCTCCAAAAATCTCTCTCTTGTATTTGAACAGGTTTTATTCAAATCTACAAGTTCAAAGGCCATTTGACTCGTTTTGAAGGGATTTAATGATCCAAGATCTTTTGCTTATAGATGTATTAAAGAATTACACGGATAAATTACAGTGTAACCATAGAAATTTAATGTGCACATGAGAGAAGAGGAGAAACACATAAAAGCATGAAAGAAGACAAGAGACTTGATAACAAAGTTCGTCCAATTTGGACTACGTCTCCAGGCCCTGCTCAATCAATGGGGAGGCCTTCATTCATTAAGTGGCATGAGAAAGAAGAGTACAATCAACATTTACAAAAAGGAGTCTTATACCTCCAATCAAGAAAATGGCAAAAAAATGGAAAGCTCTATTGTAGAAATTGGCATCACCATTGAGTTCATGTCGCCAAGATGTGAAAAATTGATATAAAACTTTCCCAATTCTGACACTGGACCAAAACTGACCCCCCTGGAAAATGTGCTCAAGGAAAGTTCCGCCCCTTGTCAAAGCCCTGCTCACAGTTTTGCCTCCTACAAATCATATGTCTCGAAATATGTGTGCGCTCTCTTCCCCCAAGCGCATTGTGCAAAAGTCTTGATATAATGTTTGGTGGGTAAATCAACCAAGGAAAGTCATTGGGCATATTGGCAAACAAGGAAACTCATTGAGGGAGGTCAGGGGATCAAATCCCGCACCTCCCTTTTTTAATGCATAACAGTTATAGTTTCTTTAAATGGGAGGGTCCGCCGGTATGGTGGCCCGCTCCCTTGACCATTTCTTATCAAAAGCAAAAGAATCTAGACCCTACCCCCCATGTGCTTTTCAACTTTGAACTCAGAAAGTCTTTGGAAATACGGGTGGCGGCCGCCGAGTGGCACGACATGTCGGCCCCACCTAGTGTGGCCATCGCCATTTGCATTAAAAAATAAAAGAATCTAGACCCTGCCCCCCATGTGCTTTTCAACTTTGAATTCAGAAAGTCTTTGGAAATACGGGTGGCGGCCACCAGTGGCACGACATGTCGGCCCCACCCAGTGTGGCCATCGCCATTTGCATTAAGAAATAAATATATTTTATTAATTATGCCGTAAGGCATTCCCCTTTGGAAATAACTCTCCTAAGGTGATTCGTGGATCCCGTTTCGACCGTCAGATGACATGTTAGACGATTAAAATGTTATTGGCCGTTCGATATCACCATTTCCGCCGAACTATTATTTATTCAATTACCAAATTATTATTTATTCAGTTAGTTTGTTAGCCTTTCGATTTAGGGCAGAGGGGGAGCGGAAAGTCGACATTCCTGAGGGCACTGAACAGGCTCTGGGAACCGCCCTTCGACTCCGTCTTCATCGAGAACGACGACATCACCAGCCTCAACGCGCTCGCCGTCCTGTGCCATGTGAGCATGCTCTTCCAGACGCCACCCCTCTTCGAAGGTCGGTAATCAGTTTGATGCACATTTTTTTGTTTTGATGCACATTTTTTTGTTTTTTTTGTTCATATTAATGACTTGCTTCGACCTAATTTAATTTCTTTGATTCACTGGAAGCATTCCGGATAAATTGCTCCGCGGGGAGAAATTGCCAGACAAGTAACTGGTAGAGTGGCTGGGTGGATTTGGACTCCTCGTTGGATTCTCCTCATGTTCGTTTCCTCTAAAGAATCTCGTTTCGATAAACATTTTGTCGCCCGTCTCTAGGGGTTTCAATCCTCTGAAGCTTGCAATCTGCTAGTCACTACGATGTGGTTGCTTCAATTGTGTTGAAATTGAAATGCATGGCAGGAAAACCGCTGAGTTCGAAGGCATCCAAAGCTACTGCAGCTTTTCCCCTATTGAAATCCCTCAATGGAGGAGGACCAACAGGGCTTCGATTCTCCTTGTGTTCGTTTCCTCTAAAGAACCCCATTCTGATAAACCCTTTGTTGCTTGTCTCTCTAGGTTTCACTTGAAGGGTTTCAATCCTCTGAAGCCTGCAATTTGCCAGTCAGTACGAGGTGGCTGCTTCAATTGTTCCGAAATTGAACAGCATAGCAGGTAGACAGTTGAATTCGAAGGTAGCCAAAGCCGTTGCGGCTTTTTCCCTATCGAAATCCCTCAATGGAGGAGGTCCGACAGGGCTTTGATTCTCCTCTTGTTGGTTTCCTCTAAAGAATCCTGTTCTGATAACCCTTTGTCTCCGTTCTGATAAACCCTTTGTCCCCTGTCTCTCAGGGTTTGACTCGAAGTGTTTCAATCCTCCGAAGCCTACAATCTGCCAGTCAGTACGACATCATGAGAGTTAAAATCATCAATGGCGATATTAGCCAAGTGAGATACTTCCACTCTCCCAGTTGTTGGCGGAATATGGAATCGCAGAGGATGAGAGGCACGCATCTTGGGCGTCAGGAGGTCGAGACGCATCGGGCGGTGGCTCTTCATTCATGTAGGTTACTGATATCTCTGTTGTTCTCTTTTATGTTTTTTAGATCTAGCTTTGCATATATTTGTATTTGTTTTGGTAAAGAACTCGACAGACATACATTTTATAATTCTTATTGTTTCATTTTTTGTGCTTAACAATTGTTCTTCTAAAATATTCGGTCATTATCTTGAAATTGCCAACTGTGTTTTGGGTTTTAACTTCTCTGGTTTTTAATTAATTTTTTAGTCTTCAATACTGAAATTTCCAGTTTTATTTATTTTGTTTTTTATCTCGTGGTTACGGATATGTCAGTATGCCTGTCTTTGTCTTGACGTTTAAATATTTCTCCTTTAATAGACACCAGATATCATGTTTACCTGGCAGCCACATCAATTTCTAAAAATAGAAAAGCAATCACCCTTTCCACGGTCGTTCCATTTTTTTATATAAAACTTGGGTTTCAGTTGATGATTCTGTCATTCCAGAGCTGGTTTTATTACTCATAGAAAGTTTCCATTGATTTTTCTTCATGTATTTTCATTTTCGTCAATCTTATGGGATGCCTCCATGTATTGCATTGCAGTGATTTTATTTTAATGGTTTTTCTTACATTTATGCTCTGCTCTTTTACCATTTTCGTAATTTTAAGCGCTGCCTTCATTACAATTTTTTGTAATTTGAAGTGCTGCCTAAATGTATATCAGTGATTCTGTATTAATTGTTTTTCTTTCATTTACGTTCTGCTATGGAAATGATATTTTTGTTTTTCTTTCATTTATGTTCTACTATTTTGTTCTGCTATGGAAATGACATTTTTGTTTTTCTTTCATTTATGTTCTGCTATAGAAATGATATTTTTGTTTTTCTTTCATTTATGGTTCAATAAACCGTTCAGGCTGTTTATTGATCGTTCAAAAATGAAGCGGCCGAGGTCGTATGGCGAGGATTTGATGGAGGGTGATGGTAATAGTAAAGATAGGGGACGAAGGGAGCCCGAGGGAGTGAAGATGCGATCGCTCAAGGGTTTGGAGGGGGAGAGCAGTAGACCCAGCAGTTATAAGAAAAGCTACAACGGCGGCAGCCGGAGCTTTGGCTATGAAAAATCAATGGATGAAAGCCGGATGTCGAGGAAGAGAATTGAACACGAGACCGATGGGGGGCTTGAGAGATCCAGGGACAGTTACGGCAGGGTTCCGCCCAGGAGGGACCGTGAGGGTTCTAGAAAGGGGTTTGATAGAATAGAGACACCGAGATCGAACCGTGAGTCGGGGTATAATAGAGATGGGAGTGATTTCTGCAAAGCTGTCTCTTGATTTATTGATGATAAAAAAATTTTACCATCAATTTTATTCAAAATTTAGTAAGAATTTCCAAATTTAAACTTTGTAATTTAAGCATTTCAAATATCCCAGAGTTTTTGAAAACCCTAAAGACATTTATGCATTAAAAAATTCCTTTTTAAATAACAAAAATACACCATTTCATATTTTTTTTTACCACCAAATTCAAACCCCTAAAAAATATAAAATGTAGGCTAACTTGCTCCCATGAAAATGTGTGCGGGTTAAGCCTATTGTGGTTATTAAACAAACTATTTACACTCACAACTATATAATACAAAAGCTTTCTAAAATTTTGAAACAAATGGCCGTGGAAGCACCAGCGTTGTTATCTTGAGTGCGGTAACCGAGTTTCGGTTGACACATTGCTGTTCACTTTTTGTTTGTGTTTTTCCCCTCTTAAGAGACATCATGAGCAGGTCAAGGCAGCCCCCAGATCTCAAGAAGTAAGTAGAAGTAAGTATATAATGCACAGGTGGCAACCCAGTTTTCATTCCCGCTTTCCAACTAATCTAATCGATGATTTTTTTTAATGGGCATTGTTTTCCATGCCCTGCTCTGCCACGGTACGTGGCACGAGCAGGGTCTGTCTCAGCATAGATTTCCTCGGGCCTGGTGATGCATCAACGGAGGATGTTGGCTGAGAAAATCTGACGGACAACCTTGGTTTCATTTGGTACCAATCCTCCTGTCCACTGCCTGGAGTTCCTTTTTGTTTCTCTCCCGCTCCTGGAGCTCCGCTCCGCCCCTTCTCATGCCCTACATGCTGCTGGATCAGCGAGCAGCGCTGGCTGGAACCACGATGCAGGTTCACTGCTACTACGCTATGGTTCATTCTTACACGACAACTCTCAGTGAGGCCAGGTATCTCGGATTAATTTAAATTACCAAGGGCACAGTTTTCCTTTTCTGCTATTATTTTTGTTTGTTTTATTCTCAATGCTTAGCGATTACGATGTTTACCTACAGGTGTTTCAACGGAGGATTCTGTTACTTCTTCGAACAGAGAGCTATGCTACCAACCAGATCCCTCCGCTCTTAACTTCTCGGGTAAGCAACGACCTCCGTTTTTTTTCTTTTCTGGGTTGATGGGTTTCTGGCCGTAACTCCTTTGAGTATACTACCTTCTGGCTTCCAGGATTCCACTGTTGATGAGTGAGAAGTGGGAAGGGCCGATTGGCACTGTGACACTGCTGATACTCAGCCCTGTAGCAATAGTTAAAGTATAGATTAAATGTATTGAGTCCATAGTCCTCTTAGTGTCCCACGACTAATTTTTTGAGTTTTCTTGGTCTTGTATGCCTTTGGAAAACCCTGGTCAGCTCCGCATATTTTGTATTTTCAGTATTACATTCTGAGAGGAGGTTTTTGTAAGTTTCCTTTTTGCTTCCTGAACTATGTAAAGCACGGATTCCTAATTTAGGCGTGCAACTAAGGGTTTGAACATGTATAACCTCCACTTGCATAATACTGTTGCATCTGCTTGTATTCAGCTATATGTAATTGTTTTTCCTGTTTATTAATATGGTTGTATTGAGAATTGATAATCGATGTTATGAACACCCGAATGGTTCTCCGAGTTCATGGCTGAAAGACTTAATCAGTTTAATTCTTTACTGTGTAAGAAAGTTCTATTTTATTGGCTGTCATTTCACTAAATACAAAGTTTTTGTTGAGACTATTAGTGATTTTTCCTTCCCGTACAACCGAGGGTTTCTCTGTCACAAAGGGTGTTTTATCATCTCTGGTATACGACGAGTCATCCTTGGCCGACTCAGGCTTAGGTTACCATCGATCCTAAAGTCAGTATGCCAATAAAAGAAGAAAATTTTACAGGACTAGCTGACTTAGGAAACTGTTAATTTCTTTCTTAAAAGTTGGATTAAAAACCTGTGTATTTCGGTGTAGATTCTGTTAAGAGAATAAACCTTGGTATTTCATTTAGTATGTAAAGAATTCCTCTATGAGATTTAGGATTAAAATCTTGTACTCCGTGAGTAAATCTATGTAGTTCCTATAAAAAAAAAATAAGCAGATAGACTATATAGTAAACTTAAAGAAAACAATAGTCTCTGTTAACCCTTATCGAATGGAAGGGTAGGAAAGAAAAGAAAAAAAAGAAGACACCAGCAAACAGGGATATGGTCCATACTGTGTAATGGTAAGTAGAATCAGAAGCTATTCTGCAGCAAGGTTTCTTAGAGAGCTGTAGAGCTCAAGGACGAGACACCCTGTAGCAACGGACGCAAAACAACAACAGTTATTAGGAAATTATACAGTTTTTACCTCTCTGTCCCTACTAAACAAAAGTAGTAACAGTAGTTTTGTGCCCAGCTCTGGCCGATAAGTGTTAGCTGAGAATGAAGTTGAACGTTACCAAAGGACTGGAGGACTTTAGGGTCGATGGTAACCTGGGCCTGAGTCGGCCAAGGATGACTCGTCGTATACCTGAAATGATAAAACACCTCTTGCGACAAAGAAACCCTCGGTTGTACGGGAAGGAAAAATCACTAATAGTCTCAACAAAACTTTGTATTTAGTGAAACGATAGCCAATAAAATATAACTTTCTTACACTAAAGAATTAAACTGATTAAGTCATTCAGACCTGAACTCGGGAACCATTCGGGTGTTCATAACATCGATTAACAATTCTCAATACAGCCATATTAATAAATAGGAAAAACAATTACATATAGCTGAATACAAGTAGATGCAGCAGTATTATGCAAGTGGAAATTATACATATTCAAACCCTTAGTTGCACGCCTAATTTAGGAAACCGTGCTTTACATAGTTCAGGAAGAAAAAAAAAAAAACTTACAAAACCCTCTTCTCAGAATGTAACACTGAAATACAAAATATGCGGAGCTGACCAGGGTTTTCCAAAGGCATACAAGACTAAGAAAACTCAATAAATCAGTCGTGGGACACTAAGAGGACTATGGACTCAATATATTTAATCTATACTTTAACTTCTGCTACAGGGCTGAGTATCAGCAGTGTCACGGTGCCAATCGGCCCTTCCCACTTCTCACTCATCAACAGTGGAATCCTGGAAGCCAGAAGGTAGTATACTCAAAGGAGTTACGGCCAGAAACCCATCAACCCAGAAAAGAAAAAAAAAACGGAGGTCGTTGCTTACCCGAGCAGTTAAGAGCGGAGGGGTCTGGCTGGTAGCACAACTCTCTGTTCGAAGAAGTAACAGAATCCTCCGTTGAAACACCTGTAGGTAAACATCGTAATCGTTAAGCATTGAGAATAAAACAAACAAAAAAATAATAGCAGAAAAGGAAAACTGTGCCCTTGGTAATTTAAATTAATCCGAGATACCTGGCCTTCCTGAGAGTTGTTGTGTAAGAATGAACCATAGCGTAGTAGCAGTGAACCTGCATCGTGGTTCCAGCCAGCGCCGCAGGTTGATCCAGCAGCATGTAGGGCATGAGAAGGGGCAGAGCGGAGCTCCGGGAGCGGGAGAGAAACAAAAAGGAACTCCAGGCAGTCGACAGGAGGATTGGTACCAAATGAAACCAAGGCTGTCCGTCAGATTTTCTCAGCCAACATCCTCCGTTGATGCATCGCCAAGCCCGAGGAAAACTATGCTGAGACAGACCCTGCTCGTGCCACGTACCGTGGCAGAGCAGGGCATGGAAAACAATGCCCATTAAAAAAAATCATCGATTAGATTAGTTGGATAGCGGGAATGAAAACTGGGTTGCCACCTGTGCATCATTCACGCCGAGTTTGGGTGTATCACATGGTAAAGTACGACATTCATTAAGTTTGAGACTTATGACGTGAACCGTAATCACTGTATAGAAATTTTCCTATGCGTTATACTATGTTTACAAAACGTAATTTTTTTTTTACTGAGTTTTAATTGATGGAGTGTTTACCCCTGGGGCATCTGGGACAATAGATCCATAACCTTCACCTGAAGCCTTTGCAAGAAAACTCAAAGAATGATGAACAAAGTTGCCTAAATTCTTTAGCAATTCACTATTCTGTTTTGCTTGCAAATCTTCCCATGTGGAGAGTGTATCTGACACCTAGACAGAAATATGCCAAGCAATTTCTGGTGAAGGCTTAGCAACTGTTATGGGAATTAAATGTTCAAAGGGGAGGGAATAAAAAAATGTGAATCCCTTTAAAAGGGATTCACATAACCTTTTTTCAATTAAATCTTCAATTAAATAATTATTAAACATTATTGAATGTTATATAAACATTCTGAGGGTCAAGTGAAATAGGCACGATATGAATGCTATGAGGCACAAATGAAATCTGCCCATGTGGAGAGTGTATCTGACACCAAAATTGCCTGGCATATTTTGGTGTCAGATACACTCTCCACATGGGCAGATTTCATTTGTGCCTCATAGCATTCATATCGTGACTATTTCACTTGACCCTCAGAATGTTTATATAGCATTCAATAATGTTTAATAATTATTTAATTGAAAATTTAATTGGAAAAAAAAGTTATTATTCCCTCCCCTTTGAACATTTAATTCCCATAACAGTTGCTAAGCCTTCACCAGAAATGGGAAGCATACAGAGGCGAGGAAAGCAAGCAAGAGAATCTGCTTTTCACAGCACGCACACCTAAAGTGTTTCAGTTGAGAACGTCTCTAAATGTATCTTTGTCAGGCTCTGCTGCCCAGACCGATTTCAAAGTGAAAGGCAGTTTTTTTCGACTCTAAATGTGTCTTTGTCAGGCTCTGCTGCCCAGACCGATTTCAAAGTGAAAGGCAGTTTTTTTCGACGATCCTGTACAATTTATCAGGGTGCAACCATCATTGCACAGGTAGAATACCAAGTATATACACTTTTATATCTAACATTTTCTTAGTGGTCATTCTTATTTGGATTATAGGTCTTGAAATATACATGGTTATTTTTATATCGATTATAGATTATAAAATATTTTAGAAATTTAATAGGAGTTCATCAGATTTTCAAAATATTCTGAAATTTATAATTAAATTATATTTAATTGCACACATTTTAAATTTTTTTATACAGATTTGCCACTTAACATCTTATTATACGAATTTGTTAAATACAGATGAGGCGTAAATATACAGTTTCACAATTTTTGTTGGGAAGGGACACATTTCTAATCACTGTGTACCCTGGAATCGATCATGCTTTTACTGTGGCTCTTGTACTAATTCTCCATGAAATCATAGGAGAGTAGTAATGGATTCATGTTTCTGATACATTTCTTATCACTGTGTATGAGGGAATCGATCATGCTTTCACTGTGGCTTTTGTACTGATTCTCCATGAAATCAAAGGAGAGTAATAATAGACTCCTGTTTCTGAGTTAAGTTGTACAACTTATTACATATGGTTGTGTATACTTATTAAGTCCCAGTAAAGTCAATTTGGTTCATTTTTATCAATAATGTGAACACATTGTTAACCAATTTAAATTAGCCCAGCATAGCCTATTGGAATTATATATAAGAAAAAGACACAAGATAATGTTCTCTGTATTCATTTTTTCACAGCTTATAACTTCACAATAATTTAGAGAGTGTCCAATGGGTTCATGCTTTACAGCATATATTATCATGGAAATTTGACTTTTATTTTACTCGACTTTCACACACTGAAGCATATGGCATATTTTGTAAGTTATTTGAAGGTTGATATTAATAAAATATGAAATTATCTCTGTAATGTTTGGATATTGGTATGATTATTAATAAAAGGTAATGTTTGGTTGCCATATATAACAAAATATACCATTACGCTAATCTGATTGCTATTTGAGCATATAGCATATCCTCCTGAAGTTATTTGAGTGATATGACGACGGATAAATAACAAAACATAGAAATGGAATTGTTTGCTTGCCTTTTGAATATTGACATGATACCTGAATATAACTTAAATTATTTGCTTCCAAGGTAAAAACACATTATAGCATCACTGTAATTTAAACATTAATCTACTTGACCCCACTTTCAAGCATATATACTATGGGTTTTTTTTGCTTCACCATTTTGGAATTTGGAATTTTGAATTTTGATCAGATTAGAGGTTAATTTTAATGAAAATTTAGAAATAATGGAGAAAAGTTGTTTGTTTTGTTGTTTCGATTATGTTATAAGATTAAATTTAGATCCTATTTTCTAAGAGATTGTTGTGATTCTCAATAGAGTCTAATCTAATAATCTAGATGTCACGAATTATCTTAATTGGAAATTCAAGCTGCAAATGAAGCTAATAACCTGGATGTCACGAATTATGTCAGTTGGAAATTCAAGCTCCAAACACTATTGGAAGGCTATATAGAGTTAAAAATTAATAGATCGGATCTCTGGAATTGCAAGTAAAGGTAGCAATCCCAAGTGGAATGAGCAATTTGTTTTCACGGTAGCCGACGGGGTTACTGAACTCACCTTAAAAATAATGGACAGCGATAGTGGAAACGCGGATGACTTCGTTGGGGAAGCAAGGTGCAGATGAGTCTCCAGCATTATGATCTGTCATTTTTTCAGATCCTGCGGTCTTTCATCGTTTTTCAATATTTCTGTTTTCTGATCATATATCTTTATATTTCTGATTGTGGTGCACAGCATTCCCCTGGAGGGAGTATTCATGGAAGGAAGCCTACCCCCGACTTCCTACAATGTTGTCCTTCCAGACCAGACCTACTGTGGGGAGATAAAAGTTGGCCTCACATTCACTATTAAGGTCGATTCTATATATGCAGAGGCTCTTTATATCAGAAACGTTTTTTTGAATGGTAATAGGATGGATTCATATTAGCTCTGGATATTGACCAATCACTGTAAATTTCATTTTCAAATTTTGTTTTACAGATGTAAGAAGATAATTTCAATAAAAAGTTTAAACTTATTCCTTCTAGATCTTTTAAATATCTTTTTAGAATTTAATGGATTTAAGGATATAAAGGATCTATGGATATAAAGGATGTATTGTAGATTTTGAGAATATTCAAGATATATGAATATTATAGAATTTGAGAATCTTAGGGAGCAATACAAAGTTTAAACTTTAAAGTTAAATACTTTTCTAGAATTTCATGGATCCATGAATATGGTAGGTTTTGAGTATATTCAAGATCCATGAATATTGTAGAATATGAGAATCTTAGAGAGATTACAAATAAGATTAAGGTGAAACAGGTCAAACAAATTGACCAGGCAGATTCTATCATATTCTCAAATTCTAAAATATTCCAAGAATTTATTATCAAATTAATTTCGATTCCATAACCCTAACATGTAATTGTGTTTTTTCATATAAATTCCCATCAAATTACTTCAATTCTATGAACTTAAATATGTTTTTTCATATTATGGTGATTGGAAATTGCAGGAAGAAGAAGATTGCGGTGAGGAAGCAGCAACGGAGGAGGTTGGAGGGTGGAAAGAAAGCTCCCACTGACCATTCCTTTCCATTGTTATGTTCAGTTACCAGTAGGTCACATAACATAGAAAACCTTCAAAGAAATCGAATGTACTCTTACATCAAACGCAAGAAATTCTGAAATAGTGTTTATTGGGAGTATATCATTCTGAAATAATGTTTATTGGGAGTATATCTGCATCTTTCCTCGACTATGACTCTCTTTTAGTGTCGCATCTAACACATAAATTCTGAAATATGTTTATTTGGAGTGTATCCACATCGTTCCTGGACTATGACTCTTTTTGTGTGGTTTGATGTTTATCTTTTTTACCAATCATTGAAGAGTGAAACGTTGTGATTTCTCTAGAGACTATACAGAATGGATTTCCGCACTTTATGCCTTACGGCGTTTTCTTTGCAGCATCTGGTGCAAATGCTAGTGTAATAATTACCCTGAGACATAGAAACCAGATGTTTACTTACTTTTGAAGTAACTCTGCCTCTGCAAACCAGCAGGCGCTCACAGTTGCAACCACTCGCCTACGGCGTGGAAGATAGAAAGTGGATCTGGACTGGATAGGAAGGCCAGGATATATACTCCTAGCTAGGATATATACCCTCACTCATCATATGAGTGAGCGAAGGTTCACCGTAAAGACGGACCTGGTAAACCCTAAACCCTAAACCTGCATCTGCAACCTGGTAAACGCTAAACCCCTCTTTATAAGGTAAGCCCTTGCCGTAAAGACGGACCTTATGGTCGAGCCTGCTTCCATCCTGGTAAACCCTTCTTTATAAGGTAAGGGTACTTTTCTTTCTTCCCCTCAAGGAGCTCAGGCTTTGAGGGGAAAAATAGAGGACCTTACCCGCCCAGATTGGTTGGTTGATAGGAGGGCATGCTTTTTTATCGTGGAAGATAGAAAGTGGATCTGGACTGGATAGGGAGGCCAGGATATATACCCTTTTTTGTGAAGACTGGCGCAAGGAATGGCATTAGCTATGATGGGTGGATCGGAGCATATGGATTGAGATTCGAGTGTTTTGTTGCATCAGTGGAATGAATCGCATAAACGACTATGAGCTTTGGTCTCGGTCATAGGCATGTGGATAGTGCAGATCAAAGGCAAGATCAGCAGCAAAAACCCTAAACTCCCTCGCTTTGGACTGGAGGATCTAAACGGATGTGTGTTTGAACTTTGGATCGCTGCCGCCAGAGGTACATTTTTATTGTTTTCTGTTAGTTTCAAAAATAGGTGCAACCTAGGGTATTGTTTTCTCAATTTCACCAATTTCGAAGCTACTTTGATATTCTACAAATATTTCTATAAAAAATTCTCGAAGGGTTCATATCGAACATGGTTTGTGAGATAATCTATGCACGCTTTTAGGGACGAGAGGTCTTAAACGAATAACTAGCATTTGCACCACATGTTGAAAAAGAAACGCCGTAAGGCAATGATATGAAAAACAATAGCATAGAAGAGAGAAGTCAAAATTTTATGCAAATGACATAAGAAACAACAGCATAGAAGAAAGAAGTCAAAATTTTATGCAATTTTGTTTCTTTACCGGTGTTTATTTTTTATCATCAACAAATGGCCAATTCGAGGCAATGCTAATCTACATTTTTGACAAAGAAAAATCAATAAAAGTCAAAAACAATTATGGATCTAGAATTGAATCTCAACACAGAGGTGTGCCTTACTGTCTAGCATGTATGAGTGGATATCACAATGAGACTTTTCAGAACATTATATACCTTAGTGTCAGACAAGGGATGAACAAAGAGGAATCCCAGATAAAATGGAGACTTCTGGCTTATTTTAAGTTTGATACATTATAAGTGCTACATGCTTTTTCCAACCCTAGCGTTGCTTCTGATCCTAAAAGAATTCCACAATGTTCTGATTTTTATTGAGAGCTGAGAAAGTGTTAAAACATGTGTACAAACTCATAACGTTAAAGAGGAGTATACTATAAATATAAGATTTATCCCACGTGTCTATCTAGTCCTGTCAGCAAATCTAAAATAACTGATCTTACCATTGGTTTAGGAGCCTATAATACAATTGGATGGATATAAACTCAATTACATCTTAGAAATCATGGGAAGACAATCATATGGATGGGAATGATAAACATACATAAAGTTGAAAAAAGTGAATGCATCATTGCTTGTGTGCAGCATAAGGACACCCACAGGGAGATATATTTTGAATAACATCACTCCTTGGAAAAATCAAAGAGAGTGTATGCAAATTGTCACACAGAATAAGCCATGATGTTGTCGAGAATAACATGCTGTTAAAAATTAAGTACCTTATTCTTCAAATGATCAAAGTATTATCCAAACTTATATTGTTCTAGAATCTATTAGTTCCAACGATGTTTAAATTATTCTTCATTGTGGTTGTCTTTTTATTTCTGGTGTTAATAATAGTTTGTATCTTATACCAGGAAGGTCAGACTTTTATAACTTTCTAGGTCCGGTTTTTATTTCAAGCCTTTTAAAAGTCTTTTGGTTAGTTTAAAAAGTATGCTGTAATGTTGTCGTAGAGTCCTCTATTACCAGAAAGCTGACCAATAGACTGGTTTTTGCTTCTATTCACCAAATCGCTCTGCACTTACACTCAACCTGTATAAGAAGTTGCATGTTTTTTTTTATATTAAGAACATATTGAGAACTTGAATGATATCTACTTAAAACTTGAGAGTCAATATTATGTTTGGTGGTTCAATAAATCCCTGTAATTTTCATTCAACCAATTTTCGTGATTTAAAAAAAAAACAACAACAAATACAGACACCCAAACCTTTAGAGTTCATAACATTTTTCCAAAAGTTTTATCCCATGCTTCAAACATAACTGCGGGAGGATTCGCCCAATCACAAAACAGTGCTGCGTTGAAACTTTCCCAGTAACAAAACAGCTTTCCTCTGCACCAGGTACAAAATTATTCTGCCATTTTGGTCATCAATGTCGATCAAAATAGTGCAGTAAAAATTGCAGACAAGTACAAATAACATTTTCCTCCAATGAAAAGCAAGTGGCTCCTTCATAGCAGATTGAAATTGCAATACTCCAAAGACAGATGAAACAGTGATAGAAGGAAACAATGTGGCTCATGGATTTTTGGGTTGCAACTGTCTGAGAATTTTTAGTCCCATTGCTTCCCGTTGAATTCTTCACCATCATCAGGAAACAACAACAATGTAGAAGAAAATCACGCATTAGAAGATTGCATAGTAACCAACCTTTGTTTTTGGCTTAATTGATTGTATCTGGAAGCCATTCGTCTCCCCGTATAAAGTTTCCAACAGTATACATTCCTACATTTCTCTCAGGTATCTGATTAGACCATGGCGTTCTTCCAGAAACCTTAGCCCCCGGCCCATAATTCTGGTATTCCCCATAGTAAAGCATGTTAAGAGCAAAGTCCTCTATCCATGGCATCCATCCCTCAGGGCTAATGGCCTCTCCCAAATATGAATTTATGCAGATTGCTCTGGAGTACATCTTCCATGGCCGACCCAAATAGCCTTTGTAAATTTTTGGGTTGGCATAGTAAGTCCTCATATATTCTTCAGTTCCATTGATAGTGCAGTTACGGAAAACAAATCCTGTGGGCTCGGCTGGATCTGTTCGACCCTGTGCAGTGATAGGATCTGATGATCCTTTGTCTGAGTTTATTTGACGAGGACGCACCAGAATGAGACAGTTTTCAAAGATGGCTCCCGAGTCTCCAAATATGAAGTCAACAGTGCCTTCTATTCTGCAGTTTCTATAGAATTGACGAAGAATATGAGTGTACAATGTATCCTGGTGGCCAAGAAAGGCACAGTTGTAGAAGGCAGAGTGATCACTATCTACTCTTAGGGCTACCGCTTGTTGATTACCTGGCCCTGCTGCATTTTCGAATGTTATATCCCGTGCTAAGAAGCCATTAGCATTTACAGCTGCAATTGTGAAAACAAATAAATTAGCAATCCTCAACATCTAAAACAAGATTTAGTGGGATCGAGGAATATGGATTGATTGAATTTTGCTTTGATAAGAGTTCAAAACCAAAGAACGATGGTAATTGTAAGTATTAAATTCCGTCTTTGTTTAGAAATAGCATACACATATTTATCTAGTTATCAGAATAAACAGAGGATCCGATTTTAGCATATGCCCATTGAAATTTCTCAAACTTACAAACCCCAATGCATGTTGAAAGACATTACACCTATCATATGAAAGGGTTCCAAATATCTTATTCTTAAAATGTAAAACGATAATTAATTTTTTTGCTGCTTTAATAGGATGAAAGAAGTGCAGAATCTGCAAAAATAAATGTTATTGCTCTCTTCTTTTCAGCAACCTACAATCTGAAGAAAAGCATTATTGCTTCCCTTGCAAATGACGGATTGCATTCCAAGCACTGCTGGATTTTGATTATTTCCTTCTCCTCTCATTTGTATTTTGTTGATGCTTTCTAGATCAGCATTCCTTTGCAAGGGAATTAATCTGGGTTGAACTCAAGTAGAAAATTTCTCTCTCATTAATTGGATGGTCATTTTCACAATTGATTGTCTCCAAAGAAGTCTTGTCAGCCAAATCTATACCTTTCCTCAGGCTTTTAAGTTTAACCAGCATGCAGGCCCTCAGTGTTGTGGTTTGGCATTTTTATCCAGTAGTTCTTAGCAACATGGCAGAAAGGGCACACTTTATGTCCATGCAGAAGGAATTGGAAGCAATGGTAGTGGATTCCTTGGCCACAGAATTGAACAAGCGTTTAAAGCCCTTTGGGTTCTGCAAGAAGACCCATAAAAATCTGCAAATGTATCAAAGAGAATTGCTTCCTAGATCATACTTGTACAATAAGTGATCATAGTAGAAGGCCATTTGATTGTGAAACCGTTGTGGGATTCAATCCAAGTGACCTGACTTTACTGTAGATAGACGACCTCTTTGATATCCATGTTTATCTCCATTCAGGGGCTAGGATGTCACTAGGGCATCTAGAGAATAGCTAAAAGGAGGGAGGCACTCTTTGAAGAACTGAAGACGCCTTTAAAAAAACAGCACATTCGCTAGACAAAGGGGCCTGTGGAGGCAATCTAAAAAAGGCAAAGGGCCAGATAGGAGTTTCCCGTGAAGAAAGAAGACAAGTCCAAAAATGCTCTCAAGGAAAAAGGGATGAATGCCAAACTGTTTGTACAATGGGTTATGGAACTGTTTGTTTATGCTAAATCATACACTGTAGCATGAGGAATTGGATTGTCTCAGCCTGCGCGCAGTCAGGTGGTAACGAGGTAGGCCCCAAGATTTCAACACCATATAGTACTATAGGTCTGTTAATTGTGTCAAAAAATGCATCTCAGAAGAGATGTCCTGAAAATGCATATGGAAGTATTGCCGGTCAAGCATGGAGAGAGACCTATAACCCTTTCTAAGTTTGGGTTGAAAGACATGCCTTAAGCTAAACCTAAGGGATATGGATCAGATCCCATAGATGTATAAGCAATGGTAATCTCCACCTCGCTTCCTTTGAAGAAGAAGTGGAAGTTTGTTAGGGTGCTCTTGGATATTTAAATCACAACCTCAGTTTCACTAAGGTTCACCACCATCATTCTATGACCATCACATTGGCAGGGGCATCAAGCTATCTCTGAATGTCCCTAGGGGAGGAGGCTAAAAGGATCAGATCCTCTGCAAATAAGAATAAGGTAAACAAAACATGGTGTAAAACGTAAACATCTCCCTTGTGGAAGTACTCGCTCGGTTATGCTCTAACCCATTAATGTATATCCCATGGAATTTCATGAAAGCAACTATGAGACACTCAAAGATGCCAATTTCACGTAGTCTCCAGAACGATAATTCCCTTGGAACAGAGTCCAAAAGCCTTCTGAAAATCCACAAAGCAACAGGACTTTAGATGAGGGACGTCAGCTTCCTTGATAATAGCACACAGGCTAAAAAGTGGTCACTAGTTTCATAATCTCTTCTAAGACTTGGTTGCCCCATAGCTTTGAATTTGTTCCTCTCTATATGTTGAGAAAGCCACACGTTCATGCCCATAACATAGAGTTCGACAAAGGCACGCCCAATCATAATATTCCTGTAATTATTTCTATCAGAAATATCCTTCAATTGGAAAATGGGGTGGATGATAGTTTGAGACCATGAAGAGGGAAAGCCAATGCAAATTCAACTTGCAGACCTTACTCATCTACTTCTTTGCTGGTGCTCAAGATCCTAACAGCTCTTTTAATGTCTCTTGGGGTGAATTAGTGACAAAAGGTGAGAGAGGAGAGAATATGGACTAAGGTTGACCCAAAAAATCACAGAGGGATGTGGTCCGCAAGAACCATGTGTAATGATCAAAACATGTTGGAAGAGCAGATTTTCCAATTTCAATTCAAGGCATCTCAAATCTGCCAGGAACCACACCATGATCAAACACAATAACAAAACCAAACTCAGGCAAAGAAATAAATTCCAACTTAATATGAAGAGGATGAGGAACAATGATGAGCATTACCAACAGTTGCAGAGCCATATGTACTTGGAACACCAGGCAGGGATGGCACACGCATAGACCCCGTGATCACAGTCTTCCCCATGCCATCACCCACAAACATAAGATTAGTTTTACTGGGAGGAACCCTAACAATCTCCTTATACACCCTAGCCTTTATATGTATCACGAATCTCCGCTCAGATTTATCCGGTGCACTGTTCACCGCCTGTTGAATACTCATAGAGGATTCATCCTTGGACACAGTCACATCGGGAACCAATTTATCAACCTCTAATACATCCCAAATTTGATTATAATGATGGTAATAATCTGCAGTACTAGAGGAATTGGATGATCTCTCTGTTTTTGGAGGCCTCCATAGGACCATATTCTGTCCGTATGTATCCAGAGCATCTACCATGCTAAGGGCATTGCTGGTCAAGCTCATCACTGTAAGAATAGGTTATGTTACACAGCGGCTGCTCAGTGAGATTTGAAGCAGCAAAAAAACCCATTGTTTGATTATATATAATAAATTAAATATAATCAAACAATGTAGTGACTTACAGTTCTGCCATCTTAAATTTTGAGACCATGAAGAGGGAAAGCCAATGCAAATTCAACTTGCAGACCTTACTCATCTACTTCTTTGCTGGTGCTCAAGATCCTAACAGCTCTTTTAATGTCTCTTGGGGTGAATTAGTGACAAAAGGTGAGAGAGGAGAGAATATGGACTAAGGTTGACCCGAAAAATCACAGAGGGATGTGGTCCGTAAATTATTCTTCATTGTGGTTGTCTTTTTATTTCTGGTGTTAATAATAGTTTGTATCTTATACCAGGAAGGTCAGACTTTTATAATTTTCTAGGTCCGGTTTTTATTTCAAGCCTTTTAAAAGTCTTTTGGTTAGTTTAAAAAGTATGCTGTAATGTTGTCGTAGAGTCCTCTATTACCAGAAAGCTGACCGATAGACTGGTTTTTGCTTATGTTCACCAAATCGCTCTGCACTTACACTTAGCCTGTATAAGAAGTTGCATGTTTTTTTTTTTATATTAAGAACATATTGAGAACTTGAATGATATGTACTTAAAACTTGAGAGTCAATATTATGTTTGGTGGTTCAATAAATCCCTGTAATTTTCATTCAACCAATTTTCGTGATTTAAAAAAAAAACAACAACAAATATAGACACCCAAACCTTTAGAGTTCATAACATTTTTCCAAAAGTTTTATCCCATGCTTCAAACATAACTGCGGGAGGATTCGCCCAATCACAAAACAGTGCTGCGTTGAAACTTTCCCAGTAACAAAACAGCTTTCCTCTGCACCAGGTATATTCTGCCATTTTGGTCATCAATGTCGATCAAAATAGTGCAGTAAAAATTGCAGACAAGTACAAATAACATTTTCCTCCAATGAAAAGCAAGTGGCTCCTTCATAGCAGATTGAAATTGCAATACTCCAAAGACAGATGAAACAGTGATAGAAGGAAACAATGTGGCTCATGGATTTTTGGGTTGCAACTGTCTGAGAATTTTTAGTCCCATTGCTTCCCGTTGAATTCTTCACCATCATCAGGGAACAACAACAATGTAGAAGAAAATCACGCATTAGAAGATTGCATAGTAACCAACCTTTGTTTTTGGCTTAATTGATTGTATTTGGCAGCCATTCGTCTCCTTGTATAAAGTTTCCAACAGTATACATTCCTACATTTCTCTCAGGTATCTGATTAGACCATGGCGTTCTTCCAGAAACCTTAGCCCCCGGCCCATAATTCTGGTATTCCCCATAGTAAAGCGTGTTAAGAGCAAAGTCCTCTATCCACGACATCCATCCCTCAGGGCTAATGGCCTCTCCCAAATATGAATTTATGCAGATTGCTCTGGAGTACATCTTCCATGGCCGACCCAAATAGCCTTTGTAAATTTTTGGGTTGGCATAGTAAGTCCTCATATATTCTTCAGTTCCATTGATAGTGCAGTTATGGAAAACAAATCCTGTGGGCTCGGCTGGATCTGTTCGACCCTGTGCAGTGACAGGATCTGATGATCCTTTGTCTGAGTTTATTTGACGAGGACGCACCAGAATGAGACAGTTTTCAAAGATGGCTGCCGAGTCTCCAAATATGAATTCAACAGTGCCTTCTATTCTGCAGTTTCTATAGAACCGACGAAGAATATGAGTGTACAATGTATCCTGGTGGCCAAGAAAGGCACAGTTGTAGAAGGCAGAGTGATCACTATCTACTCTTAGGGCTACCGCTTGTTGACTACCTGGCCCTGCTGCATTTTTGAATGTTATATCCCGTGCTAAGAAGCCATCAGCATTTACAGCTGATGCATATGGAAGTATTGCCGGTCAAGCATGGAGAGAGACCTATAACCCTTTCTAAGTTTGGGTTGAAAGACATGCCTTAAGCTAAACCTAAGGGCTATGGATCAGATCCCATAGATGTATAAGAAATGGTAATCTCCACCTCACTTCCTTTGAAGAAGAAGTGGAAGTTTGTTAGGGTGCTCTTGGATATTTAAATCACAACCTCAGTTTCACTAAGGTTCACCACCATCATTCTATGACCATCACGTTGGCAGGGGCATCAAGCTATCTCTGAATGTCCCTAGGGGAGGAGCCTAAAAGGATCAGATCCTCTGCAAATAAGAATAAGGTAAACAAAACATGGTGTAAAACGTAAACATCTCCCTTGTGGAAGTACTCGCTCGGTTATGCTCTAACCCATTAATGTATATCCCATGGAATTTCATGAAAGCAACTATGAGACACTCAAAGATGCCAATTTCACGTAGTCTCCAGAACGATAATTCCCTTGGAACAGAGTCCAAAAGCCTTCTGAAAATCCACAAAGCAACAGGACTTTAGATGAGGGATGTCAGCTTCCTTGATAATAGCACACAGGCTAAAAATGTGGTCACTAGTTTCATAATCTCTTCTAAGACTTGGTTGCCCCATAGCTTTGAATTTGTTCCTCTCTATATGTTGAGAAAGCCACACGTTCACGCCCATAACATAGAGGTCGACAAAGGCACGCCCAATCATAATATTCCTGTAATTATTTCTATCAGAAATATCCTTCAATTGGAAGATGGGGTGGATGATATTTTGAGACCATGAAGAGGGAAAGCCAATGCAAATTCAACTTGCAGACCTTACTCATCTACTTCTTTGCTGGTGCTCAAGATCCTAACAGCTCTTTTAATGTCTCTTGGGGTGAATTAGTGACAGAAGGTTTAATATTTTAATAATGTTTAATATTCAATGTTTTAATAATGTTTTATTAATCTTCAATGGTTTATTAAGGTTTAATATTCAATGTTTTATTCATTTTGAATGGTTTATTAATTAATATTGTTTAACATTTTAAAATGTTTTATTAATTAATATTTTCTGTTCGTTTCAGTTATGGTCATTTTGAATCAGATTTTCTGGCATTTTGATTTCCACTTTGTTTTTCTTTCTTCCATTTTTATCCGACCTACGAATGCCATTTGTATGATTGTTTGAGTTTATTTATGCTTCTTTGAATCTATCGTCAAATTGAAAATGCAGACATGTTTCAGCCAGACTAGTCGTTATTTGGGATACACCCTCCTCAAGGCAGCGTCTTCGGTGTAATTGATATGGAAAACGAAGTGGTTACAATTCTTCCCAGGACGGAAGATCTGGTATTCTGGCTTGGTTGGTTGGTTACAGTTATAGTTTTGCCGTTATGGGATGTGTGGAAGGCGTGGAAGAGGAGGGCTCCCTGGATTCCAGTTCAAGCACCCAGCGTCCTTATTATTCAATTGCTCTATTTCGTCGACTATGCGCATGTCAGCGTATATTCAGGTAGCATAACAGAAACGGTGGTGGCCACTTTGGTTAAAGATCAGCTGGTGATTGTTAGCGGAAGAGTTATGATGTGTGTGCTCATTGCTTATTTGATTTCAGGAATGGCCCGTCCCGGCTCTGTTATGGTGTGGGGCAGCCTTACAGCAGTGGTATGGAGGGTAACATTCCATGTTGTCTCTGAGGTTCAGTCCGTTTGGAATGTGGAGAAGCGAAATGAATGGTTGAGTGCTCTTGCTGCATCATTCGATTTGTGCAGCACTATCCTAATCTTAACGGTTATGTATTTGTTTTGGCTGTTAATGAAGGCGGTCATGAGCGGTAGAACCATTTGTAGGATCACGTCGCCAGAGATTCATTCAGCACTCTCGTGTTGTTGTACTCCATGTGATAGGCCGAGTTATAATGAGACTAAGGATGACGTCCTCAAATGTTGGCTTGTGGCGCGTCTCTACCAACTTGATTATGTCTTGGTCAGAACAGGTTTATATTCAACGGCCTTCACAGTTGTGACAGTTTGCATTGGGGTCCACGTCATTAACCACAGGTCATTAAGCACACATACAGATAGTGTGACTAGAAGAACGCTGGTTCAGTTTGTGATTGTTGGTCAGTGTGTAATCATCCTAATAGTATGGATCGTCCTTCTTCTCAGATGGGTGACTTCTCACACGCGGGGTGATATTTTTAGAGGAGATTATTTTAAGAGGAGTATTGAAGATGCGCAGCATGATCTCATCACACACTTAATGAGCTTTTTTGTTCGGGACCGAAGAATTCAGGAGAAGAGAATTCGTGCTCTGAATGAGAAATGTCGTTATATTAATTCATTATTTTCATTATTTTTTCAATGGCAGAAACTCTTTCAAATTTTTTCAATGCAGAATCCAGACATGTTTTCGCGTATCAAAACACGTGTTATCGCATATGTTAAATCAAGAGCAGTGGTTGACAGAGATCAATATTCCAAGTACAAAGGGACTTTGAAGATGTTACTAATTCCAGGAGAGAGTGCCTGGAGGCTGTGGATAAGCAATCAATGGGGCTTCAGGAAAGTAGAAAGGTGTATGGACCAAGGCCAACTGTGCTGGAGACTGTCGAACTCTTTATCGGCTTGCCGACCGAGTGATTGGACTTCCTCATTTAAACCGTCAACTAAGCTCATGAATTCCCATAATTGAATGCGACATTGCATAGCATTTTCAGTACGTACAGAATCATCACTGCCGTAAGAAAAGTAAATCATAAGATGGATCAATGAGACTACTGTTCTCTTCCACGAGTTTTTGTTAGCTTTCAAAACCTTCGCCCTTAATTCTTCAAAAGATATCCCAGCTTCACCTTCTGCGGTCACTGTTACGAGCTTTAGTAAGAAAATAAATTCACAGCAACTGCGCTTACCGTCTTCTTGGCCTTGGTCCATACACCTTTCTACTTTCCTGAAGCCCCATTGATTGCTTATCCACAGCCTCCAGGCACTCTCTCCTGGAATTAGTAACATCTTCAAAGTCCCTTTGTACTTGGAATATTGATCTCTGTCAACCACTGCTCTTGATTTAACATATGCGATAACACGTGTTTTGATACGCGAAAACATCTCTGGATTCTGCATTGTGTAATCATCCTCATAGTATGGATCGTCCTTCTTCTCAGATGGGTGACTTCTCACACGCAGGGTGATATTTTTAGAGGAGATTATTTTAAGAGGAGTATTGAAGATGCGCAGCATGATCTCATCACATACTTAATGAGCTTTTTTGTTCGGGACCGAAGAATTCAGGAGAAGAGAATTCGTGCTCTGAATGAGAAATGTCGTTATATTAATTCATTATTTTCATTATTTTTTCAATGGCAGAAACTCTTTCAAATTTTTTCAATGCAGAATCCAGAGATGTTTTCGCGTATCAAAACACGTGTTATCGCATATGTTAAATCAAGAGCAGTGGTTGACAGAGATCAATATTCCAAGTACAAAGGGACTTTGAAGATGTTACTAATTCCAGGAGAGAGTGCCTGGAGGCTGTGGATAAGCAATCAATGGGGCTTCAGGAAAGTAGAAAGGTGTATGGACCAAGGCCAAGAAGACGGTAAGCGCAGTTGCTGTGAATTGATTTTCTTACTAAAGCTCGTAACAGTGACCGCGGAAGGTGAAGCTGGGATATCTTTTGAAGAATTAAGGGCGAAGGTTTTGAAAGCTAACAAAAACTCGTGGAAGAGAACAGTAGTCTCATTGATCCATCTTATGATTTACTTTTCTTACGGCAGTGATGATTCTGTACGTACTGAAAATGCTATGCAATGTCGCATTCAATTATGGGAATTCATGAACTTAGTTGACGGTTTAAATGAGGAAGTCCAATCACTCGGTCGGCAAGCCGATAAAGAGTTCGACAGTCTCCAGCACAGTTGGCATAAACGTGCACAGTTCGAAAGACACCAATTGGAAAGTCGTTCCAACGAGGAACGACGTAATCTGCAGAATTTCAGGGACTGGACGGAAGTTGCGATTAGTTGCTTGCTCAAAACATGGATGGTGCTCAAAACGTGCATAGTTGGCATAAACGTGCACAGTTCGAAAAATTGGAAGGTCATCCGCTCGAAACATTGAGAGTCATCGATCCTCATTTATCAGCTCGCCAAAATAATACAATCCAGCTGTTACAACGCGTATTGGCAGAAGTTTGTTCTGTTTACATGACAGAATACGTCAACAAAGCAGTTCTTCAAAAGTGCAGTAAATTGGCTGAAGAGGGCGAGGAAGAAGAAATATTGCATGTGGCCTTTGTATCAGGCAAAGCACAGGGAGTACTGGATAAGGTACAAATTAATTAATGTAAATCTATACAAAAGTACATCTCTGGATATCTTTCATTGTATTTTAGAAGAATTATTTCATATATATATATTACTATTTCTATTTTGTTAAGATTATTTTTAAATTTAATTTATAGATATAATTGAACTCAATTACTTTATACATATTATAAATAATAAAAAATAAAAAAAACTTATTTTCCATTACGAATTTATTTTTAATTTTATATTAATTACGTGGATTTATTTTGTTTATTCTACAGGTTCGCGAAGGAAACGACCCAGAGGACCCAGTAGAACCTCGACACAACACTGATCAGGCATCGACTAGCTCAACTATTCCAACTGTAAATGAACAGGTAAGTAGGATCAGTTTCTATCTGTTACGTCAATTAATACAGCCAAGTGCGTAAATGTTGCTAATCACAGTAGATCAATGTTCTAAATATATTTTCTGCTTGATCAAGCTTGATGTCTACCCTCTACACTAAATTCATTGCCTTCAATATATTTTCTTCAGCATTAGTCTTGATGTCTGCCCTCTCTAATAAAATTATTTTAAAAATTAGCATATATTACAGTGTATTTATTTATTTTAAGTGAGATAAAAAACGTATCTCCAAATTTTTTATCAAATTATCAGCGTTTCAATATTCCAACATAATGCATATCACTTTTATAACTTATAATGGGTTTTCAAATAGAAGTTATAATTTTTTTGCCACCTTATTTGATTACAATGGTGTATGTTATGACATTTTTGTAAAAGTGATAGAATTTCTAGATAAAACAAGGAAGAAGACACTTTTAGCAAAGAATCCCTAAAATTTTGAAAAAAAAAGGGTAAGAAGAGCTAAAGAAGGAAAAATTTATGCTTGTACAAACTTCACTTCATACCCAAAACAAAGGAATCCAATGGTACATTGATAGTGAATTTTCAAGCCAAGTGACAAGAGAAAGTATTTCACTTTGGAAAAAGTTCATGAAGGTAGTGCGATATTTGGAAATAAGGCTACCGCAAGGATAACTTGAAAAGGTACTCTTAGTCTCAATAATGGAAAAAGTTCATGAAGGTAGTGTGATATTTGGAAATAATGTTACTGCAAGGATAACTTGAAAAGGTACTCTTAGTCTCAATAATGGAAAAAGTTCATGAAGGTAGTGTGATATTTGGAAATAATGCTACCGCAAGGATAACTTGAAAAGGTACTTTTAGTCTCAATAATGGAAAGACTAAAACAACAATATCATATATGTTGAAGGTTTGAATCATAATTTTTTTCATGTAAGTAAAATGTGTGATCAAGGACACATTCTCACATTTTATTGTCAAGGTTGTGAGATAAGGAAGTCATGGATAGGAAAATTAGCTGTATATACAAATAAAAAATAAAATAGTGTATATATTCTTAATGAGACAAGGGGAGAAAAATGTTGTATGGTACTACTATATTAAAGCTAGTTATGACATATAAGAATGGGCCATATGAATTTTGATACTCGAGTGAAAATCAACACCAAAGAAGAAGTGAGAGACATGCTAAAGATTACAAAACCTTCAAACACTATTTACAAGTAGTGTTAGCATGGGAAGTAGATAAGAACAAGATTTAAGAGAAATGAGTACTCAATAATGAAGCCACTGGAAGTTGTTCATACAAATATTTGTGGGCCTTCAAGGACACAAAATATTCAAGGTGAAAATTACTTCATGTTTCTCATTGATGATTACTCAAGGATGACATGGGTTGCCTTCCTCAACAAAAACTAGATGCATTTGAGAAGTTTAAAGCTTTCAAATTCTTATTTGAAAATGAAACTGATTAAAAATCAAGTACTTGAGATGAAATCAAGGAGGTGAATTTATTTCAAATGAATTTGAAGAGTTTTGTGAGACTTGTGGAATAAAAATACATTCTTTTAATTACAAGAACTACACAATAGAATAGAGTGGCTGAAAGAAAGAACATAAACATACAAGAGATGGATAGAACAATGTTGGATGGATCAAAGCTATCAAACATGTTTTGGAGAGAAGCGGTTAGGACCATAGTCTACATTTTGAATAGAGGGTAAATCAAATTCAACAACAACAAAACACCTTATGAACTATGGAAGGATATATTATTAGTAGTCAAATACTTCAAAGCTTTCGGGAGAAAGTGCTACATAAAGAGATATGGCGAGGATTTAGGAAATTTTAACTCTAGAGTTGATGAACGTATCTTTCTTGGTTATTCATCAAGAGGTAAGGCTTATAAATGTTACGACAAAGCATTGCAAAAATTGTAGAAAGTACAAATGTTAAAACGGATGAAGCAATTCCTTAAAATGATAAATCACAAACAAATAAACATTCAGAAAAGATGAGTTGCAAGGAAGAAGAAAAAGAAGAAGAAGAAACAAAACATCAAGATACAAAGACAACATTAAGATTCATCCATAAGAATCAATAAGGATAATCTAATTATTGGTGATTAAGATACATGAGTGTGGCCTAGACAAAGATTAGAAAGTGGATCATAACATGCACATTTCTCCTTTCTATCTAAAATTGAGACTAAGAATTTCGTAGAAGTTAGTGAAGACAAGAAATGGTTTGATGATATGAAAGAAGAGCTAAATTAAATTGAGAAGAGTGAGACATGGTAAATTGTTTCAAGACCAAAAAATAAAAATTTGATTGATGTCACATGGTTTGTTTTTAGAAACAAGTTGAATGAAGATGGTCAAGTAATAAGAAATAAAACAAGTTTTGTCTGAAAAAACTATGCTCAGGTTGAAGGTATTGATTTTGAAGAAATATTTTCCCCCATTGAAATACTATAACCTATTAAAAAAAATTTGCCACTTACAAGTTTCAAGAACTTCAGATTCTATCAAATAGATGTCAAGTTGGCCTTTCTCAATGGAAATCTAGAGGAAGAAGTATACACTGAACAATGAGAAGGGTTCTTATTATCAAAAAAATAAGGATCATGTATGCAAATTGAAGAAAGCACTTTATAGGCCAAAGCAAGCTTCGAGAGCCTAGTGCTTAAGACTTAACAAATATCTACAACAAGAAGGATTCAAAAGAGGAATTACTAAAAATAATTTGTACATCAAGAAATAAGGAGAAAATCAATTGATTATCATGGTATATGTAGATGATATTATTTTTGGAGAGGGTATGAAAAAAACGTGCAAAGAGTTAGTAATGCAAAATGCAAAAGGAATTTGAGATCTCTATGCTTAGTGAACAATTATTTTTTCTTAGTTTAGAGATTTATCAATCTAGCAAAGGCGTATTCATTTAACAAACCAAGTACATAGAGGAATATTGTGCATTGGTCAGCACACCCATGGTCATAGGTTGTAAATTGAGTAAATATGATGAATCTTGAGAAGAAAATAAAACATTGTACAAGTTAATGATTGGAAGCCTACTATGTGACAACATCAAGGCCATACACTATGCAACTAGTAGGATTGGTTGCATAGTCTCAAGCTGCATCAAAATAAGCTCTATTGCAAGTAGTGAAAAGAAGATTCCTTTGTTGAATTGAGGCTTCTGTGATCCATATCAAATTTATGAGAGATTCTTCAGCGTAAATCACATAAAATATCATTTGTCGACTCGTTTCTAACCAACTAGTGTGGTTCATCGTCAGGACAAGTTGAAGAAACAGATCCAGCTTAGCATGTTAAATAGTCTGAGCAGAGTCTCCAACGGCTAATTTGACCAACGACTAATTTTGACTTTAGGACCAGGGTCAAATTTTTATTTATTTATTTATTTACTTTTTTTTTAATGGAAATTAGTTAAATTAGGTGACCAATAAAAATATATAAATAAATAAAATAATTTTAATTGGTGTTAATGGTTAGTTAAAAAGGTAATTTATTTATTAATTATTATTATTTATAAAAATTATAATAATAGGTTGTTAAGATAAAAGTTAGTTAGAATTAATAAAAATATTGGAACGAGGTAACTTAAAAAACAAATAAATAAATACTAATGTATATAAATTAATTAAGAAAGTAGATGGTTATAAAAGGTACTAATATTGAGAACCCTTAAATTTGGCTTGTGGTACTAAAGAGGTGAATATTTTACTCTAGTAGAATATATGGATGCAGATTGGGTAGGGAGTGCTAGATGATAGGAAGCATACAAGTGGAGGAGCATTCTTTCTGGGTGACAATCTAGTGTCTCAATTGGTCAAGAAATAATCTCCAGTTTCTTGATCCAAAAGAGAGGCCAAGTATATATCATTAGCATCATGTTGCACATAAGTTCTTTTGATGAAGCAAACACTGAGAGATATTAAGGTAGAGTATGATCATCCAATTTGAACACTTTGTGACAACAAAAGCACATTAAATATTTCAAAAAATCATGTTATGCACTTGAAAAGTGAGTACATTGTAATCAAGTATCACTTCTTAAAAGAACAAGTAATAGAACAAAATGTCAAGTTGAAACATATTGCCACCACAATGACAATGAAAAGTGTCTTCACTATTGTTCGCTCAGATGAAGTTGAGTCTTCCTTCGATTTTGTGTACTTAACAATTGATTTCAAAAATTGGTGCAACCTAGGGTACTGTTTTGCCAATTTCACCAAAGCTACTATGATATTATACAAATATTTCCATAATAAAATGTGGAAGGGTTCAAATCAAAAATGGTTTGTGAGATAATCTATGCACGCTTGTAGGGACTGGAGGTCTTAAATGAATAATTAAGATTAGATAAGTAGCCTTGTGGGATGCATCTCTGCAATCTAAATCCTATTAATGAAAAAGAAATGATGTTAATGTTTTGCACTAGTTATGTTTTTGTCTTCTGAATGAGTATAATGGGCTATGCGAGGTTGTCTAAGAAATGAAATGATAAATTTGGTTTTAATGGCTATATAGCCTTCACTTTCTTGCTTTTGGATGCTTATCTTCTCCTATCATCTATTTTTAAGAGAATAGGATTTTTAGATTTTAGTCTTGGTATTAGTTAATATTTCATCATTTCTATAGGCCTTATCTTATATGAAGCTAAGACTAAGAAGATAGGGGAGGATGACTCCTCAACCCCGTGGAAAACTAGGATGGTTTGTTTTGGCATGAAAGGCCCTTTGTGAGTCTTAACAAGTGAGTTTGGTTAGAACTAGTTAGATCAAAAAATCTTTGAGTTAAATGTTTGTGGTAATTAGAAGGTCATTGTTGGTGTGGAATTAGGTGTAAGAGTAGAAGCCTTCATTTCAAAGAGGAGACTCAAAATAAGTATTTCTATCAAAATGGCTAAAATAAAGTGCTATAGAGTTCACTAAGGAACTCTTGAATTCATGAAGGAACTCTTGAATGGTGGAAGCCTCTTAAAGGGTTTGAAGTTTCCAGTAAGTGAAAGTGTTTGTCCATTTACGAGGCCAATTAGAGGTTTAAAAATCCATGATGTACACCTAATTGGATTGTTGATTAGTTGTAAGGATACTCTAGATTAAGAGAGAAGGCATGGAGGCTTTAGAGGAGGAAAATTATATACAATGACTTCTTTGAATTCATTTGAGAATTGATCGGTTTATGCTTGAGATATGAAGTATATGGGTACCCCCATGGCTAGTGAGGGTTTCTATGGTTTCAAGAAGTATCTATTAGGTAAACTTGACTTAGGGAAAGAGTCAATGTTGACTAGGTCAACAATAGTGGTTTTGGGTCCATGGGTTTTTGGTTTCCCATTGTTTTGTTCCCATGGATTTATGTGATGAAGCCTTTAAAAGGCTAGGTGAAGACTCTATTGTAATGGGATAGGGGATGCCAATAGTGAAGGCTCACTTGGCTAGTTTGGTTAGGGTTCTATCCAAGGTATAAAATGGAATTATGCTAGCTGGGTTTCTCCCTAGAGTTGGGGTTTTCCTAGGGTAAACATGGTGTTATGATTGCGCATTTGAGTTTTCTGATTGCGTTAATGTTTATCTTAGTAAATTTGGTTTTCTCTCTGGTTAATTTTTAAGATGGTATCAAATCTAAGTGCGGCTTTAGGGGGACGCCTCTATTGCCAAGGGTTTTTTTTCCTAGTGAAAAATGTGAAGAATTATGCCTGTGTGACCGATGCATAAAGGATACTTGGAAAACCATTTTTTGAAGAGATTTGTGTAGAGTATAGAGTGGAAAGTTATAGTTGAAGAAATTCGAAGGAACCTACCTCACTATGGAACATAGAGGAGAGGATCCATGTGGGGGCTCTGTAAAGTGCATGACTAGTTAGGAATAATTCAAAGATGTAAAATTTTCATATCCCTACGGCAGGTACAAGACTTTCCAAAACATATATCGCTGGCTAGAAGAACTTCACATGTACTTGATGTGGGAATTATCAAAATTCTCATTGGAAAGAAGTGAAATCTAATGAAGGCAAGATAGGTTCTTGTAGACAAGATAGGTTCTTGTAGAGGACAAAGCTCGATGTGGTTGAGACATTTATAAACACAACTAGAATGGGCCATTTGACTTACAGTATTCGAGTCAACTATGGTGGCCATGAGTGAATGAAATTATTAGCAATGAGATAAATTGGCCTATCAATATGGTTGTAGGAGAAATTAATGTGAGAAATGCATTAGTCGATAGTGCTGTAGGGGATCAGGTGAAGGTACAACTAGGGATAGGGTCACATGAGGAGAGTCATAGTGAAAAGGAAGCGTGGAATCTTCTTAGATATTCTATGGTAAACTACTATGGGAGTCTCATTGGAACGATTGTTGCAAAGGATCCTACCAATCACACCATCAGGATTTTATACCTTAAGGAGTGGAGTTTATACTCCAAGGAGAGAATGATATTGTCAGGAATTATATGTTGCAGTTACAATTTTTCACACTTATTGGGAGCATGTGCTCCAATGCCCAACAACAATTGGCGAAGATCACAACGATCTTATAGAAGCTTGAGAATTCCTAGCATAGGACATCGTGAGTAGAGGAATGAAGAGATTATGGAACAATGTTGTATCGATTACAAAATACAACATGTGATAGAGATCGAGGGCTTGCATGTTTTATGCCTTAGGAAATCATGGTCGAGAGCCATGGAAATATATGTCAAGGATGCTCGCAAAGGGTTTGGAAAAATGTTTCAATGAGATGATGGTTTTATTGGTGAGATGTAGCCATGAAAATTATCTCTAAATAGAAGACTATGAGGCTCGAAGCATGTTAAGGTGAGAGGATTGTAACATAAATGTTGGATCAATAAAAGAAATGTCATAATGGAGTCAAATTTTCAAATTGCATGTAAATAGGCATACTATTATAAGACCTCGCAAGGCATGCGTAACCCTGGGAAATTTCTAGTAAAATCTAGTGTTAGAACTAGGTGATAAGGAGCACGATAACTTGGGTATAGACTTTGAGGGGGACAAGGGTAGAGTGAACGAGGCTAACTCACTTGGATGATTTGTTTGGATTTGGTCAAGGGAAATCCAAAGTTAAGGTTTAAGGGGGAATTGTTAGGTAAAATTGACTCAAGGAAAGAGTCAATGTTGATTAGGTCAACAGTAGTAGTTTTGAGCCCATGGTTTTCTGGTTTCCCATGGTTTTGTGCCCATGGATTCATGAGTGAAGCCTTTAGAAGCCTAGGTGAAGACTCTATTGTAATGGACCAAGGGATGTGAGTGGTGAAGGATCACTTGGCTGACTTGGCCAATGGTTTCGCCAATGAATCTAATGGAATTCCCTTAGCTGGGATTTTCCCAGTGCTCAGGTTTTCCCAGGGTAAACATGGTGTTATGTTTACATGTTTGAGTTTTGTTGCTATGTTAATGTTTTTCTTAGTAAATTTGGTTTTATCTTGAGTTAATTTTTAATAGTATCTTGGGTAGCTTATATTCTTGTCAAATTCCCTTCTAGTCTATAGACATAAGCTAAGACTTTGACCCTACCTTTCTAACCTACTTTCCTTGGAAAAAATTCCGGGACTAATCATTGAAGGTTTCAAACCTTGGAATATGCTTGGAAGATTTATTAAAAGCATATAAATTTGGGGATTGCCTTGAAAATTTAAGGATTAACTCGTTAAATTTATATAGTTATGTAGCAGATGTTTGGAAATTCAAGGATTGACCAATTGCGTTTCTAGATCTGTATGGAACAAGTTTGTAAATTTGGGGAACAAAGTCATTGGCTTCATCCCTTGGTTAAATGGATGACACGGGGGCCATGACTTGGAGCTAGTTGGAGGGAGTTTCAAGTTATCAAGTTATTATTATCAAGACATTTGGTTATTGTGCCCTATTGGTTAGGTGTTTCACTACCTAGAATCCCTGATACTAATAGAACCCACATTGTTGAACAATTAACAAAGATTGGAAGATTTTGAGACTGGTCAAGTGATGGATCAAGACATTGGGTATTTGGTGTTAATTAAACCCCAAGAAAAAATTGACATGAAACCACTGACACTAACAGAATATGACATATATGTCAATTAAAATAGACCAAATGTTTGGGGGATGAAAATTAATAGATATCAACAATCAAGCATCGGGCATATGGTGGTCATGTATCAAGAGAGAAAAACTCTGGTAGTTAGGGTTTGCTCTCTATATATAATAATCCTAATACAAATTCTATGTGAAAAATATGGTGATATGGAATTTCCATGAGGCATGCCATGTGGCAAGTAATGTGGTAAACTGACATGGGATAATATTTCCATGTCTCGGCCATGTGGCAACTGACTTAGTGAGAATACATGGTATGGCATGGATCAGATTACACAACAGGAGGCGAGGTGAAAGGAAATGGCTAGAGGTGACATGGGTGAATTTTTTTTAGATATTAGGATGTTGTTCCATTTAGTATCAAGTGTGAGGAGGTTGAGCATTGGTAGTTCAAAACTCTGATATCAGGCTTTCCTCCCGACAATTTCAAAGCCTAATAAGAGCCTAGTGTGGTAGATGTTGATGTGGTGAGTCAAAGTACACCTAAGGGGTTTCCATGTGTTAGCTATGTGGTCGGGGATGTTGTGAGGTGACATGTCATTATGATGTGGCACCAAGGAAGATTGGTGATGATGTGGCATGTTTTTGTCTTGGAAAGCATTGAAACAGATGAACAAGTGGATCTTGAAGAAGAACTCATTGTGCCCTATTTGAAATAAAGAATATTAAGAAAACAAATTTGAAACAAAAGGAGTATCTATAAAAATATAGAGTGTCATGATGCAAGATCAAAGACGCCATAAATCCTTGAAGAAAGATAATAGGGTATTATTAGCGTAAAGGTTCAACTACAAGAGGAAAAAATATAGAAGAATTTTATGAGAGTCTAGTTGAAGGAAAAAGAAAAGAATTGCAAGAAGCTAGAAGATAAAATTGTTTCCTTAAGAAAAGAATACTAACACATTAGATGAAATCGTCAGTTGTCAAAAGTCACCATTCACTAAGATTGATTTTTTCTATGGTATGAATAAGAAGAATCCTAAAGAAAATTCAAATTATTTGGATAGAAAGCCACCAAAGAAACTAAATGAATTAAAATATAAAAGCTATGTTTAAGTTCTCAAAATATCCATCTAAAATGAAGGAAACATGAATAAATAAAACGAATTCCTACATAAACTTGACCTTTCTCACAATGAGAACATTGAAGAATTCATAAGATATTTTCCATCAAGGTGGTTTGCACAACTCGATACTGAAACTCCTTTATTGGTTATTGATTTTCTTGCAATAAATTTGGTCATAAAGCAATATATTGTAGAGCACATGCAAGAAATACTAACGCATGGAACAAATATAGAAGTACTAATGGGTTTTCAAATAGAAGCTATAATTTTTTTTCCACCTTATTTGATTACAATGTTGTATGTTATGAGTGCAACAACATTGTCACGTAACACATTTTTGTAGAAGTGGTATTATAGAATCTACTAGACAAAACAAGGAAGAAGACACCCTTACCAAAGAATACACAAAATTTTGGAGAGAACGGGGTAAGAAGAGCTAACAAAGGAGAAATTTATGCTTGTACAAACTGCACTTCATACCCAAAAAAAAGGAATCCAATGGTACATTGATAGTGGATTTTCAAGCTGCGTGATAGGTCACCAGAGAAATTTTTTCACTTTGGAAAAATTTCATGAAGGTAGTGTGATATTTGTAAATAATTCTACCGCAAGGATAACTTGAAAAGGTACTCGTAGTCTCAGTAATGGAAAGACAAAAACAACAATGTCATATATGTTGAAGGTTTGAATCATAATTATTTTCATGTAAGTAAAATGTGTGATCAAGGACACATTCTCACATTTTATTATCAAGGTTGTGAGATAAGGAAGGCATGCATAGGAAAATTAGTTGCATATTCAAATAAAAAATAAAATAGTGTATATATCCTTAATGAGATAAAGGGAGAAAAATGTTATATGATACTACTATATTAAAGCTAGTTATGAAATATAAGAATGGGCCATATGAACTTTGATACTCAAGTGAAAATCAACACCAAAGAAGAAGTGAGAGACATGCTAAATATTACAAAACCTTCAAACACTATTTGTGGGTAGTGTTAGCATGGGAAGTAGATAAGGAAAAGTTTTAAGAGAAATGAGTACTCAATAATGAATCCACTGGAAGATGTTCATATAAATCTTTGTGGGCCTTCAAGAACACAAAGTCTACAAGGTGAAAATTACTTCATGTTGCTCATTGATGATTACTCAAGGATGACATGGGTTGCCTTCCTCAACGTAAATTAGACACATTTGAGAAGTTTAAAGCTTTCAAATTCTTATTTTAAAATAAAACTGATTTAAAAATCAAGTATTTGAGATGAAATCAAGGAGGTGAATTTATCTCAAATGAATTTGAAGAGTCTTGTGAGTCTTGTGGAATAAAAAGACATTCTTTTAGTTACAAGAACTACACAATAGAATAGAGTGGCATAAAGGAATAACATAAACATAAAAGCTAGATGGATCAAAGATATCAAACATGTCTTGGAGAGAAGCGGTTAGGACCATAGTCTACATTTTGAATAGAGGGTAAATCAAATTCGAAAACAACAAAAAACCTTATGAACTATAGAAGGATAGACTAGTAGCAGTCAAATACTTAAAAGCTTTCAGGAGAAAGTGCTACATAAAGAGAGATGACGAGGATTTAGGAAATTTTAACTCTAGAGTTGGTGAAGGTATATTTCTTGGTTATTCATCAAGATTGAAGGCTTATAGATGTTACAACAAATCATTTCAAAAATTGTAGAAAGTACAAATGTTTAAATGGATGAAGAAATTCCTTAAAATGAGAAATCACAAGCAAATAAACATTCAGAAAAGACGAGTTGCAAGGAAGAAGAAGAAGAAGAAGAAGAAACAAAACATCAAGATACAAAGACAACATCAATATTCATCCATAAGAATCATTAAGGAAAATCTAATTATTGGTGATTACGATACATGAGTTTGGAATAGACAAAGATTAGCAAATGGATCATAACATGTACATTTCTCCTTTCTATCTAAAATTGAGACTAAGAATTTCGTAGAAGCTAGTGAAGACAAGCAATGGTTTGATTATATGGAAGAAGAGCTAAATTAAATTGAGAAGAGTGAGACATGGGAAATTGTTTCAAGACCAAAAAATAAAAAAGTGATTGACACCATGTGGTTTGTTTTTAGAAACAATTTGAATGAAGATGGTCAAGTAATAAGAAATAAAGCAAGTTTAGTTTGAAAAGACTATGCTCAAGTTGAAGGTATTGATTTTGAAGAAATACTTGCCCCCATTGAAAGACTATAACCTATTAAATTACTTTTGGCACTTACAAGTTTCAAGAACTTCAGATTCTATCAAATAGATGTCAAATCATCCTTTCTCAATGGAAATCTAGAGGAATAAGTATACATTGAACAATGAGAATGGTTCTTATTATAAAAAAATAAGGATCATCCATGCAAATTGAAGAAAGCAATTTATGGGCTAAAGAACGCTGCCAGAGCCTAGTGTTTAAGACTTAACAAATATCTACAACAATAAGGATTCAAAAGAGGAATTACTAAAAATAATCTCTACATCAAGAAAGAAGGAGAAAATCAATTGATTATCGTGGTATATGTAGATGATATTATTTTTGGAGAGGGTATGAAGAAAACGTGAAAAGAGTTAGTAATGGAAATGCAAAAGGAATTTGAGATCTCTATTCTTGGTGAACAATTATTTTTTCTTGGTTTAGAGATTTCTCAATCCAACAAAGGGCTATTCATTTAACAAACCAAGTACATCAAGGAATATTGTGCATTGGTCAGCACACCCATGGTCATAGGTTGTAAATTGAGTAAATATGATGAATCTTGAGAAGAAAATAAAACATTGTACAAGTTAATGATTGGAAGCCTACTATGTGGCAACATCAAGGTCATAAATTATGCAACTAGTAGGATTTGTTACATAGTCTCAAGCTGCATCAAAATAAACTCTACTGCAACTAGTGAAAAGAAGATTCCTATCTAAAGGGAACCCTTGAATTTGGCTTGTGGTACTCAAGAGGTGAATATTTTACTCTAGTAGCATATATGGACGCAGATTGGGTAAGGGAGTGCTAGATGATAGGAAACGCACAAGTGGAGGAGAATTCTTTTTGGGTGACAATTTAGTGTCTCGATTGGTCAAGAAACAATCTTCAGTTTCTTTATCCAAAACAGAGGCCAAGTATATATCATTAGAATCATGTTGCACACAAGTTCTTTTGATGAAGAAAACACCGAGAGATATTAATCTAGAATATGATCATCCAATTTCAACACTTTCTGACAATAAAAGCACAATAAATATTTCAAAAAATCACGTTATGCACTTGAAAAGAGAGTACATTCTAATCAAGTATCACTTCTTAAGAGAACAAGTAGCAGAAAAAAATGTCAAGTTGAAATATATTTCCACCACAGACCAAATTAAAGATAGTTTCACAAGACCTCTTCCCAAAGAGACATTTGAAAATTTGAGACAACAATGGGAGTAATATTTATCTCATCACTAAGTGATTAAGGAGAAGCACAAGTTCAGGGAAAGCCTCGGTGGATTATGTGTTTCATTGTGGGATTACCATCAATGATGAAGGGGGAGATGATTGAAACAACTTTTGTCATTGATGTAAAAGGAATTATATTATTGATAGTATATATAAGTATCCAAGTATATTAAAAAATGTGTTCTTTTGAAAAAGGAGTCGTCAAAAAGTGAAATAGTGGTTTCAAACCCATGGTATATGAAGCTCATGGCATTTGGAAAAATGAAATAAAAAAGGGAATTAATTATTTAATTATTGAATTGATGTCACTTTTTGAATTAACATGTCTTTTAATGAAGGGTCATCATACCATGTAAAATGATTAAGCTTTGGAATGAAAATGTATGTGAATGAAAATGCAGTTTGTGGAGTCAACAAGTCATCTTGTCATTTTCTTTATAAATATTTCTTGGACTGCTTCAAATAGTAAAATATTGGGCATATTTAAGAGAGTTAAGGGGAAGGTATGGTTAAAATTTTAGATTTTGGTTTGCTATGATTTTGGAAATATATGTTGTGGAAGTCAGCCTTTGTGATTGGTCTAAAAATCTACCTCAAATGAGCCATCTCAGTATTTTTGCTATAACTTGTTTTCTACATTGTTTCAGACTATCAAATTTTTAGGAGATAGAGGTGACATATCTCAATACATGTGGTAAATGTTTTGGGAATTGATTTGTATTATTTTATGAGATATTCCCTTTGGATGTTAGGGTTCATGAATGTTCCTAATATTAGTTTTAAATAGGGCAGGTTGGAATTTTCGCTATAACATTTTTTTTTTGGATGTTTCAAACCATGAAATTTTGAGGAGACAGGGGAAATATCTTTAAGTACATGTGATCAAAATTTTAGGCATTGTTTCATTACACTTTATGAGATATTACCTATGGAAGTTTGGGTTCTTTATTGCTCCTTAAATCAGTTTCAAATATGTCGACTTGGAATTTTTTTTATAACTTATTTTTTGGGACTCTTCATATTGTAAAACTTTTGGAGGTCTAAGGAGGCATACATAAGTGCCTTAGGTAAAAGTTTCAGAATCATTTTTTAAAATTCAAGTATGTGGCATGTTGTAAAAGTTCATTCTTGGGATGATACTAAAAGAAAGAAGCTTTGGGAGACTTGTCATAAATTTCATTCGGAGATTCAAATTTTAGTTGGACTTTATGAAAGTTGAAGTAGTGAGAAAACTTAGTGAAGATGGAAGGAACAATAAAGCTTGGTGAAGGTAGAAGCAAAAAGTAAACCATGTGAAAGAAAAAGTAGCAAACACACTCAGTGAAGTATAAGTGTGTGCTCAACACATAAGCTTTACAACCATTTTTTTTTAAATTTGAAAAAATGCAAGGATAACTTGGTCATACTTATTTTAGGAATTTTACAATATAATGCACCTAATGGTGATTTATTTACAAGATAAAAAGCGATAGAAAATTTTCCTACCCACAAATGTGGTTACAAATTGGCTTTACTTAACATGCTCTTTGCTCTTTCTAGAAGAGCCTCATTTATGTGTTTTACATGCTAAAGAAAACTTCTTTTCGATTATGAGTTTATTTTTAATTTTATAAAATTTTATATTAATTTAACCTATTCAAATTTATATTACAATTACGTGGATTTATTTCCTAACTTAAACAATACCAATAAAATGATTTAACTGATGAGAAAGATTAGAATTATAATCTTTTTATTTTGTTTATTCGACAGGTTGGTGAAGACAACGACCAAGCTGAACTACCACACAACACTGATCAGGGATCGATTAGCTCACCCATTCAAACTGAAATTGAATTGGTAAGTAATATAGAGTAACGGTCACTGATCAGCTTCTATATGTTGCTAATTACAGTAGATCAATGTTCTAAAGAGCTTCTATATGTTGCTAATTACAGTAGATCAATGTTCTAAAGATATTTTCTGCTTCATCAAGCTTGATCTCTACCCTCTCCACTAAATTCATTGCCTTCAATATATTTTCTTCAACATTAGTCTTGATGTGCCCGCTCTATTAAAATCATTTAAAAAATTAACATATATTACAGTGTATTTATTTATTTTAAGTGATAGATAAAAAATGTATTTCCACAATTTTGATCAAATTATCAGCGTTTTAATATTCCAACATGATGCATATCACTTTCATAACTTATAATGGGTTTTCGAATAGAAGTTATAATTTATTTTGCCACCTTATTTGATTACAATGTTGTATGTTATGAGTGCAACAACATTGTTACATAACACATTGAGGGCATGGAAGAAGAAAACTAAAGCACAGGGAGTGTTGGATATGGTACAAATTATTTTATCAGCTAAAGCACAGGGAGTGTTGGATATGGTACAAATTATTTTATCAGCTAAAGCACAGGGAGTGTTGGATATGGTACAAATTAATTAATGTAAATTTATATGTTAATATCATTTATTTATTTTAATTTATTTATTTTTGAGGAAAAGTACATCTCTGGATATCTTTCATTGTATTTCGGAAGAATTATTTCATATATATATATATATATATATATATATATATATATATATATATATATTACTATTTCTATTTTGTTAAGATTATTTTTAAATTTAATTTATAGATAAAATTGAACTCAACTACATTATTCTAAAGCTACTATAAATAATAAAAACTAAAGAAAACTTATTTTCCATTATGAATTTATTTTTAATTTTATATTAATTTAACTTATTCAAATTTATTTTGTTTATTCTACAGGTTGTCAAAGGAAACGACCCAAAGGAGCCAGGAGAATTCCGACACAACACTTGAATAAGTTAAATTCAATTGGGAATGAAAAGGCCATTTTGTTTTACTTGTTGGACTCTCTCAGAAACCCTTGTAGAATTTTACAGGGAGATCATCATTCCTTGGATATTATCATGTTTCAAGGAGGGATAGATCTGGGGTTAAGGCCAAGACAAGGAATGGTTCTAATGTTTATTTTATATTGTTGTTGAGAAATTCAATGTGTTTTATGATTCTGTTTCTGAGTCCTGCTTAGCTTTTGTTTCAGAATCATTGTTCATGCGTCTAATATTAGTTTTGGTTTGGTGGCTGTTTAATTTTTTCATGTTTGTGGAATTTGTCTCAAGACACAATTGGATGTGAATAATGTCGGTTGATGGTTGATTGAAATGCATAAATCAGAAGTATATTCCCTTAGCCTGATAAGGATTTTTAGAAGAATAAAGTAGAACTGTGTTTTCATTAATCTCTTTCATAGCTACTTCAGATTTTTTAAAAGCATAATCCTTCATTTAGTATCATGATAAGATCCTCTTCTAAGGTTAGCTGTGAACTGGTGAGAGTTTACCATAACTAGCCTAGGGTTGATTTCAGTGCATTCTTGTCTGGTTTCTACTTGAGAATCCTTCATGCAACACATCCTCACTCCCATGCAAGGGCAAAAATTGGGTAGTTTCTGTCCCCAACAAAAAGAAAATTGGCTGGCTTCTTTCCCCAACAAAAAGAATTGATGCTTTATGTTCTCTAAAAAGGTTGGGAGTTATCAGTACTAGTTGGGAAAATTTGGGGACGTGGCCTTTCACGCTTAATGGGGTTTCAGCTCCCCTTACAAACATAGGCTACCCTTCAGTCAATGCAATGAAGGGTGAGTTGATAGTTTTCATTTAAAAATATTTCTACATTGTTCACTCTTTGCATACCTTTATTTGGAAATACTCAACTATGCACATCATATAAACATTCACTCCATTGCCTTGAGATTAACAAAACCCATCACAAGAAACACTTAACTATAACAAGCTATACATTTTTATTTGCTAGGACACCCACATTAGCTTACTTTATTCCTGTTGGTAAACTGGCAATGGCTTTTGATCAAGGAAGGAGGAATGTTGCCTTTGTTGTTTTTCACATAGCTTCTCTGGGGTCAAACTTGATGGTAACCCAATCTTGCTGAATGGATGTTGTGAAAAACTCTAATATACATAAGCAAAATTATACCATGGATTTGTGTTGATTTATATGTGCAGTGGCAATGTCTATCCGCTTGTGATTGCTGCACATCCATCAGAACCTAATCAGTTTGCCATTGGGTTGACTGGGCGTTGTCTCAACACCACCTTATAGAAGTTCTTCCATGTTCACATTGTCAACATTGTTATGCCATCCATGTTAATTACATAAGTACTGTTAATTACATACGAGGTTAAAGCATTTTTTAATAGACATTAATCAGAAAAATAGTCACATACATAGGTGCTTGAAACTTGAAAGAACTCCATGAATTACCCTGACTTGTGGCTACAACTCTCAACCTTACAAAAATATTTCCTGCGACAGAAGAACTGAAAAACTGACTAAAGACCTCCATGCATAACAGGTATTGATGATATAGCCATGAATGAGTAGACACTAAATTGAGAGCTTCTATAACTTGTCTCTTAATTTCTTGATTAGAAGAGGCCTGGTTTTCTGTCAACCACTTGGCCATCTTTCATCCACTGTTCATAAATAATATAGTGTATATCACAGCCGATGTAATTGAACACCGAAAACCTAAAATACGATAATTGAGATTCAACTTCAAAAAGAAATTAATGACCGTCACCAACTCAGAGAAAACATCAGATAGGCAGAGAATTTAATAAATACAGAAATCCTATAGTCACCGCACGTTTTTCCAAATGAAATGTACAAAACACCCAGCTGGGCACTAATGCTATACTAACTACAAAATTTTTGGAGAAAGGACAGGTGCTTGAGCCCTTCCAAATAGGATCTACTATGTTCTGGTAAGCTTCAAGCCATTTTGACTCCAAAATAAGTTATTCGTTCCATTTTTGCCCCGATTCATAAAAAATTACGCTACTCTCTATTGGAGAGACTTGTGCCAATTGAAACACATTCATCCTCACTGTTTGGGTGCTGAAGATGAACAGCGCTGAAGTAATCCTAAATTACGAACGAAATACTACTGTTGGTTCCATAGGGTCTTGGCAGTTTCCATTAAGATTTCTCTGCGAAGTTTTTTTAAAGCAATTTCTATCTTGTTTTCCTATATGTACCATTTTATTTCCTAAAGTAATAGCGATGGTACTGTTTTTTCTTTTTGAAAAAGAAAATAAACAACAGATATACGAGGCTGTGGGCAAGTAGCATAAGAACTGTTACAAAATACAAGGGAGCTATCCCATCATCACCTCATGAATCGAGAAGAAGGTTGAGAACCCTCTAGAAGACCAAAGAGGTAAGTACAATTTCAGTCTTGCAGAAGAACCCATAACTCTTGGAAAGAATTCAGAATGGAACCAACCCAGGTTAAAGCATCTCTTCCGTCTCTCAACTAATTGTCCTCTGTCACACTAGCATATATTGCAAAAAAACAATTATCTTTAAATGGTCTTTTTAATATTCCTTAGCCTCTGTTACCTTAGCATTTCTTGCAAAAAAACAATTATATTAAGTGGTCCTTTTAATAGTCCTAATATTACTTAACACTTTCATAGTATAGATGTACAGTATGCCAATAATTTTTAACTTCTCTTCCCACATGCTCTGCTATATGCACTACCCCATCAAAACACTGCATCTTATTACAACTTTTAGGAAAAATAAGGAGATAAACAAACCTAATACCAAGTGGAAGCAGATCTCAACGCACAAGCCCAACTAAAATTTAAATTGAAGAAACCAACAGCTAAGACTTCACTGGAATTAGCTCAGTTATCGCCCTGCAAAGGCCAATTTTCATCAATCTTTTGCTGCTACACTGGAGTGAAAGAACCAGTGTAAATATTTGTTTTCAAAATTTGACTGAGGACCCCTGGAGGCAAACCTTCATTGATGGCTGATCGTAATCTATCTGTTTTTCAGATAGTGTTCTCTCCTGTCAAAAGGCCATTTTGTTTTACTTGTTGCACTGTCTCAGAAACCCTTGTAGAATTTTAATTTCATTCATTTGAGAAATGATTGAAAATTACATTTTGCATATACACCCTGTGTGTATTCATTTGAGTAAAAAAGGACTGTTGTTTGAGTTCATAAAAGGATCTCTTTTGACTAGAGTATCCAACCATTTACAAGAAATTTGAAAACAAAAAACATAAGTACTGTTAATTACATACGAGATGAGGTGAGTAAGCTGCTTCACCCAGCAAGAAAATTACTTTCTGTATGGCTGATAAGAGAAAAAAACAAAGAGAACAATGATAGGAAAATTGTGGGATTTTATGCTCTTGCTGCCCCAAAAGGAATGTCCCTGTAAGGCCTGTGAAAGAATTCATAGGCCTATCCATTATTTTGCTCGGCTATACCCAAAGTCCTTGGTCCATATCAAGGCCCTCTTTTGGGAGGTGATCTGCTGCCCTGTTCCTTTCCCTGTAAATACGACAACATGTAAAAGAAATAAAAGAGTCAATGAGACGCATGGTTTCCTCTAGAATAGGAATGAATAATATGTTTGTGCATACTTGTGTTTTGTTGAGACAATTGATTGTGAGCATAGAGTCCCTGAAAACATGAATCTGAGTGCATCCCTTTTCAAGAGTGAAAAGCATAAAGTTTTTACAGGACAGAAGCTCTTCCTGATTGTTGGTCCCTTGGCCAAAGCCCATTTTAACTTGAAAAGCGTGAGCATCAGAAAGAAAGAGGATGGAACCTCCTCCACTCTGCTGTCCGTCTTTCAAGAGCATCTTGAAATTTAATAATCAATTTTTTGCAACTCGATAGGGCATAACTTTTTGTCAGTAGTTGGAATTTGTATTCCTCCAAATGCTTCTATACAAATGTAAGTTTGATCTAGGAGCAACCATATTAAGGTATTATATCAATCAACTAAGGAAGTTAGCAGCTCACAGAGGCAGAGGGGAATCTGTTTTATCAATCAAACTTGGCCAAGGATCATCTTGCAATGTGGTCATGGTTGTTTGTTGTATTGCTTAGATGGTGCTATGCAACTTGGCTTTTAGTTTTACTTATATCTCCGAGTTTTGCATTATGAGGTTGTTTGTTTCCAGTGCCTTTTTCATCCCATCCCTTTTGTTTAATATTTTGGTTTCACGTTTTTGTCCTTTCATGAAGAGCCTTTGTTTTTCTGAATGTAAATACTAAATAGATGCGATGTGTGTTAAATGCCTAGGATGTTGGTAACCCAATCTTGCTGAATGGATGTTGTGAAAAACTCTAATATACATAAGAAAAATTATACCATGGATTTGTGTTGATTTATATGTGTAGTGGCAATGTCTATCCGCTTGTGGTTGCTGCACATCCATCAGAACCTAATCAGTTTGCCATTGGGTTGAGTGGCTGTTGTCTCAACACCAGCTTGTAGAAGTTCTTCCATGTTCACATTGTCAACATTGTTATTCCATCCATGTTTGAATAAAAAATCACCTGATTCAGATGTAATTGTTAATTATGATTTAGTTGGAACTTCTTTCTTAATACTAGATGCCCAGCTTGAAACTTAATAGATGCTTTGGTGAACATAATGCTCACTGCTTTCTCGAACTTGGGCCAAATCCAACACATCATCATATCCAAAGATTGGTCTAATTCTAGAGAGAGCACAGAGTCATCTACAAAGTGGATTTTAAAACATCTTGTAGGCACCTGATAATGATCATTCCTTCAATTTGCACTTGAATCTAGCTAACCTAGAGCATTAGCTGCGATGAAATGTTTTATTGGACAAAGAAAACCCTTTCTGATGGACCATTGCAGAATAACTTGATTGGTTAGGTTCTCAATGTTGTACCTCATTTCTTTTTTGACCTTAGGATACCAATCCATGTCATCATATCTGAAGTAATATACCATTCTAATATGTGTAGGACTTTATCAAAATCAATCTTGAGGAGCAGATCTTCTTGATGAATTTCTCCAGCCCACTAGATAGTTTTCAAGCTTAATTTTTTTGTGGTTAATGCTTCTGCAGGAGTCTTGTAAGCCACATAAAGTAGAATGATTAGCCTGGGATCATTAATTGAGTTCCTGTTGGTCGAGTTGTGGTTTATATTGATGATGCCTGCATTAGTTTGCTCTGCAAGTTGGTTCCAGATGAAGAGCTTCCAAGCACACATTTAAAAGGTTTCCCAATGGTGTCTCAGAAACCCTTATAGAATTGTACAGGGAGACCATCATTCCTTGGATGTTGTGCACATTCCCGCCACAAATTCCACTCAACACAGCCAATAGAACAGGGAAGTAAGTTACACATTTGCTAAGTAATTTTCCTGCACTCCAATGGCTTGTGGCTACAATTCTCAACCTTACAAAAATATTGACTGCGATAGAAGAACTGGAAAACTGACTAAAGACCTCCATGCATACTAGGTATTGATGATATAGCCATGAATGAGTAGACACTAAATTGAGAGCTTCTATAATTTGTCTCTTAATTTCTTGATTACAAGAGGCCTGGTTTTCTGTCAACCACTTGGCCATCTTTCATCCATTGTTCATAAATAATATACTGTATTTAAGTATGGGGGATTTTCGCAGTGCATTATATTAGATATCATTTTTGGGATTCAACTGCGTTAAGTAAGTCATTCAAAGTATGACCATTTCCATGAGAGGTAGTCGTAAAGTGACTAATTTCTCATGATTTTTGAATAGTTCACTTAGCACTCATTGCATCGGGTGATGCTCACAGGGGTGAAGAAGTGGGATTGAAACTAGTGAAATGTGGAGAACGAATCACATAGCATCAATCATCACTTCCGGGGCTTGCACCCGGTAACCAGGACTTCCCAGGAGGTCACCCATCCCAGAACTCCTCTGGCTCAAGCGCGCTTAACTGTGGAGTTTTTCCCCACAATCAAGCCCACTTAGCTTGCTACCCCATTTGCAAAACCTTAGCAAGTATTGTGCCTCATGAACCATTCAGGTAGAGATCCCTTGACTCTTTTTGAATTTAAGTATGGGGGATTTTCGCAGTGCATTATATTAGATATCATTTTTGGGATTCAACTGCGTTAAGTAAGTCATTCAAAGTATGACCATTTCCATGAGAGGTAGTCGTAAAGTGACTAATTTCTCATGATTTTTGAATAGTTCACTTAGCACTCATTGCATCGGGTGATGCTCACAGGGGTGAAGAAACCCGATGCAATGAGTGCTAAGTGAACTATTCAAAAATCATGAGAAATTAGTCACTTTACGACTACCTCTCATGGAAATGGTCATACTTTGAATGACTTACTTAACGCAGTTGAATCCCAAAAATGATATCTAATATAATGCACTGCGAAAATCCCCCATACTTAAATTCAAAAAGAGTCAAGGGATCTCTACCTGAATGGTTCATGAGGCACAATACTTGCTAAGGTTTTGCAAATGGGGTAGCAAGCTAAGTGGGCTTGATTGTGGGGAAAAACTCCACAGTTAAGCGCGCTTGAGCCAGAGGAGTTCTGGGATGGGTGACCTCCTGGGAAGTCCTGGTTACCGGGTGCAAGCCCCGGAAGTGATGATTGATGCTATGTGATTCGTTCTCCACATTTCACTAGTTTCAATCCCACTTCTTCACCCCTGTGAGCATCACCCGATGCAATGAGTGCTAAGTGAACTATTCAAAAATCATGAGAAATTAGTCACTTTACGACTACCTCTCATGGAAATGGTCATACTTTGAATGACTTACTTAACGCAGTTGAATCCCAAAAATGATATCTAATATAATGCACTGCGAAAATCCCCCATACTTAAATTCAAAAAGAGTCAAGGGATCTCTACCTGAATGGTTCATGAGGCACAATACTTGTTAAGGTTTTGCAAATGGGGTAGCAAGCTAAGTGGGCTTGATTGTGGGGAAAAACTCCACAGTTAAGCGCGCTTGAGCCAGAGGAGTTCTGGGATGGGTGACCTCCTGGGAAGTCCTGGTTACCGGGTGCAAGCCCCGGAAGTGATGATTGATGCTATGTGATTCGTTCTCCACATTTCACTAGTTTCAATCCCACTTCTTCACCCCTGTGAGCATCACCCGATGCAATGAGTGCTAAGTGAACTATTCAAAAATCATGAGAAATTAGTCACTTTACGACTACCTCTCATGGAAATGGTCATACTTTGAATGACTTACTTAACGCAATTGAATCCCAAAAATGATATCTAATATAATGCACTGCGAAAATCCCCCATACTTAAATTCAAAAAGAGTCAAGGGATCTCTACCTGAATGGTTCATGAGGCACAATACTTGCTAAGGTTTTGCAAATGGGGTAGCAAGCTAAGTGGGCTTGATTGTGGGGAAAAACTCCACAGTTAAGCGCGCTTGAGCCAGAGGAGTTCTGGGATGGGTGACCTCCTGGGAAGTCCTGGTTACCGGGTGCAAGCCCCGGAAGTGATGATTGATGCTATGTGATTCGTTCTCCACATTTCACTAGTTTCAATCCCACTTCTTCACCCCTGTGAGCATCACCCGATGCAATGAGTGCTAAGTGAACTATTCAAAAATCATGAGAAATTAGTCACTTTACGACTACCTCTCAATATACTGTATATTATGTAGGAATTTACAGGGTAAGTTCCTCAGACAGAACACCAAAAGGACACCGCTCACAACCAGATCACAGATCAATACACCAGTATTTTGACGTGGTTAAAACGCTCAAAGAGGGAAACAGTCCACGGCCTGACCCAACACGGCCACTTCAGGCAATTTATTAATAAAAGAATGAAAATTTACATATGTTTCTCTCATGCACGGATTACCCTACAAATGACCCTCCATGCGCTTTAAATAGAATTCATGGACCAATCGGGTGTCAAGCCACGGATCAAGTGTCGGTAATACCGAGGAGAGAATGAACCGTCGGATCACTACATATCGTGATCGTCGGATTGTAAGTTACAAAATGTACAACGGTAAAGAAACACACTTTACCTAACTCTATACCTAACTCTACACTAGACCAAGTTGTACTTAACTATTTCCTATGTGTCAGAATATCCTAACATCCCCCCTTAAGAACAACTTGGGATAGGATTGAAGGATTTACAAATATGACACAATAGGAGAAGGAAGGAGGCACTAGAGCCTATCCCCCCTTAGTGACAACTTCCTGAACTCCAACCATAAATCGAATTTTAGTGAACTTCGCCTCTGTGAGAGCCTTTGTGAAGATGTCTGCAACTTGATCATCTGTGGAACAATATTGCACTTTAAGAACCTGGTCGTGAATGAGCTTTCTGATGAAGTGAATGTGCAGTTCAATGTGTTTGCGGCGCTGATGTTGGACTGGATCTTTGCATAGCTGAATGGCTCTTTGATTATCACACCAAAGTGTAGTCGGATGCTGCTGTTGAAGGCCAAACTCTGACAGGATCTGACGAAGCCACAAGGCTTCCTTACTAGCTTCTACGGCACCACGATACTCTACTTCTGCTGATGAAAGAGAAATGGCAGCGTGTTTCTTACAAGCCCATGTAATAGGTCCTGAAAAATGTATCTCCAAAATTTTGATCAAATTATCAGCGTTTCAATATTCCAACATAATGCATATCACTTTTATAACTTATAACTTTTTTTGCCACCTTATTTGATTACAATGGTGTATGTTATGACATTTTTGTAAAAGTGATAGAAGTTCTAGATAAAACAAGGAAGAAGGCACCTTTAGCAAAGAATCCCTAAAATTTTGAAAAAATTAGCATATATTACAGTGTATTTATTTATTTATTTTAAGTCATTGATAAAAAAATTATTTGCTAATTTTCGATCAAATTATGAGCTTTTTAATATTCCAACATAATGCATATCACATTTATGCAAAGCTAATGTGTCTCCATAAACATGTTATTAAAAATCGAAGATAAAACATTATGGGATGAAAGATTAATGAACATCCTTTTACAAAGTCAAATGTCAATAGTGATTTCTTTAGAGTATTGAGTTTTTAATTTGATTTTTTTAATGTTTTTGATTCTTTAGAGTATTAAGTTTTTAATTTTATTTTTTAATGTTTTTGTTTTGGGTTTGTTTTGGTTTTTTTTTTTAATTTTAGTAAAATTGATTAAAATCACAATTTTGACTTTTAAGGTGTGCATATTCTAAATATCTAATTTTTTTTTGAGATTACTGAATCTATTTACGTATATTGATCACAATTTCATCTAAAACTATAATACTAGATTCCGATAAAAAACCAAAACATAAGAAAGTTACACAAAACCTTTCAAACAAATTCAATTGACAAACTTTGGATTACCTTTCATATAAATAAAATTTGATATTAAAATGTTTTATTTTATTTAATATAAGTAGTGAAATATTTTATAATTTATGTTTAGTTGAAATATATATATCTTTATATATATATATATATATATATATATATATATATATATATATATATATATATATATATAAATTTTATTGGAAAGAAAGTATAATTTATTTATTTATTTTCTTATATACATTAAATTGTAAAAGTTTCCCATTAGGTGAAGAGCAGACTGTGAGAGGGTGTTCTATTAAGACACTCTGTGATGTGAAGGCCACCAGTTTGAGACTCTATGGGGGAAATCCAATCATTTGTAAGGCTTGGTCAGTTTGAGACTCTATGGGAAAAAATCCAATCATCGGTAAGGGTTGGTGTGACTCACGTAAGATGTGATCAATGGGTGATTTTGACAGCTTAGATGTCCCTAGGTCACACCCACTCAAGCCATAGGTTAGTCATGTAGTCATCTCAAGACTCACATAAACTAACAAACAAAAATTATATATTAATTTAATCATTTTTATAAATTTTATATTAATATATTATTTTTAGAATAATATTGTAAATAAAAAGTAAAACACTAAACAAATCAAATTAATAATTAAATTATTGCCCTAGAGGCGCTCTCAACCCAATATGGTAGAGATGTTGTAATGTCATGTTTAACAATATGATTCCTCTATTTAAAGCCACCATTGTAAGCCAAATTTTCTCACCTCAAGGTTTTAAGACCCCAATTGGGGTTCTAGTAAGTTGAAAATAGGGGAGAAGCTCCCCAATTCATAGTAAGGGGTAGTTGTTACAGAATTCAGTCACGGCTTCCACCAACAATCACAACACACAAGGTCTTATATTGAATGGTATAAATTATGCAATAGGGGTGATTAAGATGAAGAGATTTTTGAAGAATTTGGACTGTTAGGGAGAAACAACCACAAAAAGTTGTAGAATTAGTAGCAATGACAAATGCTCAAAGAAATGCTTCAACACAGAGCAAAAGAAAGGATTCAGTAGCACTATGGAATTTGCACAATGGAGTTGAAGACTCCATATTCCCCAAGATTGCAATAGCAACTAGTGCTCATTAAACTTGCAAAAATTTGGAAAAAGCATACGAGAGCACAAACAGGTCAAGAATGCAAAGCTCCATATCCTCAAGAAGAAGCTTGAAAGTTTGAAACTCATGGAGAGGATTTCACTGATCAAAAGGTGGTTGAGAAGATTTTCGAAAGTCTCCCACCTTTATTTGACATGCTTGTAACAACCATAGAAGAAAGTAAATATGTGGTCCAAATTTCAATTGAAGAATTGTTAGGATCAATGTAAAATCATGAGCCAAGCATTAAAGGTAGAAATGACTCATTAGAAAATTCCTTTCAAACTCAAGCCACAATTAATAGAGGAAGAGATAGAGGTAATAGAAGCAAAGGTAGAAAATGAAGAGGATATTCTAGCAATTGAAACAACACAGCAAGTCAACATGAGTAGCCATAGGATCAACCTCAGAATCAAAGAAGAAGAAGCATAAAAAAAAAGGAAGAGGAAGGATGGACAAGTCAAATATACAGTGTTGTTACTGCAAGAAGTATGACCATTTTGAAAGTGAATGCAAGAAGAAATATTCATATTTGAACAAAGGAAGTGTAGATGTTTCTAGAACTAATGAAGATACAACATCTTCCATGTTTCTTACTTGTTTAGCAGCATAAGAAAAAAACAATGAAGATATTTGGTTATTTCACAATGGCTACAGTGACATGTAACATATATGTTTTTTCAAGTTTTGATGAAACACTTAAATCTTACATTAAATTGGGCGGTGATCATCTTGTTAATTCCTTAAGAAAAGGTATTGCTATAGTTGTAAACAAGTAGAATGAAAAGGACATTCATATTGTCTATTGTGTACAATGTTTGAAAAAAAATCTATTAAGTGTAGTACAAATGAATGAAAATGGTTTTGAAGTCAAGTTTAAAGGTCGTACCTACACAATTCTTGACAAGCCATCCAATCAAAGAGTCATAGCAAGGATCCAAATGACCAAAAGTACAATATTTCCTCTTTTCATGAGAACTATCCAGCAATAATTATTATATGCTCATTTTGTAGAAATTTCTAATGAATCTTGGCTATGGCATCTTAAATATGGCCATTTAGCTTTTAATAGTCTTGATATCTTGAAAAATAAGTCTATGGTACTATGTTTACTAGCAATAGATGTCCATCATAATCCATGTGAAAGTTGTATTCTTTCCAAACATGAAAGAAGCAATTTTCCAAGCACTAGAGCCTAGAGTCTACTTGAGCTAGTTCACATAGATCTTTGGGGTCCAATTTAAACGCAATCAAAAGGAGGGAGTTTTTATGTTATAATATTTATTGATGATTTCAATAGAATAACATGGGCCTTCTTCATAACAAAAAGTCCAATACATTTGTAAAATACAAGTAATTCAAATCAATTTCAAAGAAGCAAATTGGTAAGAAAGTTAAAGTATTAAGATCATATGGAGGAGGAGAATATGATTCTAAAGAATTTGCGGCATATTCCAGGGATCAATGTACCAAAAAGAAATTTAGAACAAGGTACACTCCAAAACAAAATGGATTAGTTGAAAGGAAAAATCAAACAGTCATGAATATGGAAGGAAGCATATTGAACGCAAATAATTTGGAAAATGATTATTGCATGGAAGTTGTAACATGTTCAGTTTATATTTTGAATAGATTTCCAACCAAAAGCATCAAAGGTAGAGTTCCCTTAGAATCTTGGAGTGGTATGAAGACAAGTGCATCACACTTGAGAATATTTGGTTATGTAGCCTATGCACATATTCTAGGATAAATGAGAAGGAAATTGAATGACACAATAAAAAAATGCATATTTGTTGGTTATAGTGAAGAATCAGAGACTTATAAATTGTACAATCTTTTCACCAAAAAAGAAATTATTTCAAGAGATGTTAAGTTATTTGAAGATCAAGCATGGAATGATGAAGATAATAAAACAAATAGAAATCAAGTTTCTCCACATGCATTTGAACCAAGTGAAATAACAGAAGTAGAACAACCAAGACAAGGACTCCCATGACTACAAGTTCCTTTAGGAGGGGAAAATCAAGGAGGCCATAGTCCATCCTCAAGTAGTGAATCTAATCCCACCATTTCAGAGAAAACAAGAAGTTTGAGAGAAATTTATGAACAACTAGATAATGAACAAACACATTTTGTCTTGTTATCCTATCAACCAACACATTTTGAAGAAGCAATAGAAAAGATAGAATGGATTGAAGCTATGAATGAAAAAATCACAACAATAGAGAAGGATGAGACACGGAGTCTTGTATATCTATCAACTGGACAAACAAGAATTGGAGTTTTATTGGTCTATAAGACCAAGTTTAATGAAAAAAAGGAAAATTGAAAATGATAAAGCTATATTGGTAGCAAAAGGCTTTGCATAGAATCCTATAGTGGATTGTGAATAAACCTAGTTAATCCCAGTAGTAAGGTTGCATACTATCAGAATAGTATTAGTAATATCAACAAAAAATCATTGGCCAATTTACAAAATGGATATCAAATCAACATTTTTAAATGGAATCTTGAAGGAAGAAGTTAATGTAGATGAAACTCCAAGATATGAAGTCAAGAGTCAAGAGTTGAAAGTTTACAAGTTAAAAAGGGCTTTGTGTGGTTTAAAACAAGCCCCCAGAGCATGGTACAAATAATTGATTCTTTTCTGCTCAACAAAGGATTCAAACACAAAATTAAGGAACACACACTCTATATAATAACATGTCTAGAAGGTAATATTTTGATTGTTTGCATTTGTGTTGATGATGTGATTTACACAGGAAATTTGCAGCTTGAATATTTTTAAAATGCTATGGCAAAGGTATTTGAGATGACCAATACGTGAAATATTATATTGGAACAGAAGTTGGACAATATGGAAAAGGAATTTTCATTTGTTAAAGAAAGTATGCAAGAGATCTTTTGACAAGGTACAAGAGGAGTGAATGCAATCCAACAAACACACCAATTGTCCCACGAACCAAGCTAAGGAAAGATGAAAATAGTCTAGCAGTGAATTCCACTTTGTACAAGCAACTAATACACAACCTAATGTATCTCACAACAACAGGGCCTCACATAATGCATATGGTAAACCTTATCCATGTTTATTGATTTGTATTGGATCATTATATTACTTTTCATCCATTTTTGAGGATTTTATAATTGGAAAGGTGGAGGAATTAGTTCGTAGGACCATTTTTACTAGCGGGGCCCAATTTGGTAAATTGAGGTCTGAAACCTTCTAGGAGCACTTTGAGGCATCAAATGAAATTTTTGGGGGTAAAATTTTTCTTCATTAGCATACCATATTTTCTACCTATTCTACATGTAGAGACCTTTCTAACAGTGCACATATGACCTCAATTAGAGTCAGTATGCGAAAGTTATGCCACCCAGAAGTTGACCTTCCTATTTTGGCCACAATATTTCAATAGGATGCCCATTATTCATGGGAAAGGGGATAGCTACGTAATCATGATGAAAAATATTCTAGAAGAGTCCATATTGTAAATTTAGTTAGGATTTGGAGTCAAACCTAACCACTAGTAAGCTATTGGGTTGTGTTATAACCGAGCCACTAGGAGGAAAACCAGTTCCATTATTTTTCAAGGCATTTTGTTCCATAGACACGCAGAGTTGCCAAGAGGGACAGGGAGAGAGTACATAGAGAGGATTTGGGCACTGGAGTAGCCCACAGGCCATAGACCTTCTTTATACTTGCAACCTTTTTCTACTCAGCGAAAGAGATTAGAGCGACCATACCTTCTAGCTAGATTTTCTCTCGAAAGCATTTCCCTGGATATATTGTGTCAATAATGATTTTTTATATTTTATTTTTTTATCCTCTAATTTTACGCATAATTATAATTTGCATGCACATGTAATAAACAATAATTTATGGATCCATAATTCTAAATAGAAACAAACCTCATAGTGTATATTTAGGATTTTGAAGTGTAACTTATAAGATCTATTGTGATGAACTATACAGTGGAATATCAATGGAAGTTTACAAATAATATTGGTATGAGAGCAGGTTTCTTTTAGCATATTATGGACATTTTTAAGGGATCTAGATTGTCTAAGCCAAAAGTCGTGAAACCCAAGTCGTAGTTGACGAATTTTTGAATATCCCTCTTAATCCTACAGAGGAGAGGACTTCTTAGTTACAAGCACAAGTTTTAGATATAAAGCATAACATGAATCTCCTCATGGTAGCCTTGACCAACAAGCTCAGATTATTTAGAGAATATGTGGTTTCTAATGCAAAGGCGTAATCAGAGGGGAGATCAAGAGATTGGGAAGAAATAAAGGAGTCAAAGAATGAACCCGAAAGATATCACCCCTGTTTGAGTGTTGTGAACCTTTCACAATCCTTGTTCAAAATGGAACCGAAGGTAGATATCAAGTAGTACCAAGGTGAGATCGACACCCAGGAGTTAAATCACTAGTTGTGGGAATTATAATTTCATTTGCATGGATGAAATTAGAGGGTCATGCCTTGACCTGTTGGGAAAATCACATTGAGACCTTGAGTTTGGAGGGAGATCCTCTAGTGACCAAGTGGGAGGACTTTAAAACCCTAATAAAGTCACAATTTTACCCCATTGAGTATGTAGACGATAATGGATCTAATAGCACTACTTAAGATAGAAGCAAGGGCAGAGTGTACATGAGTACACCAAAAAATTTGAAAAGATGGAAATAATGTTGGATATCTCCTCAAAGAATCCAAATGTACTCCTCAAGTATCTAGGGGCTCTACGCATCCATTTGTAGAAGAAAGTGATGCAATTAAATTCCATATTGGTGGACGAGGGTTGTGTATGAGAATAATACCTAGAAAACATAGGCTAGAAGAAAGAGAAATCAAGTAGATCAAAGCAGAAGGAGCACCAAGGCACTTATAAGGAGGGGAAGAAGAAGTGGAAAGGAGGAAAATACAAAAGGATGACAACCATAACACACCAGTCCAAAGATCCCAACAACCAATACAACCAATGTTATGCTGACCATATTAAAGAGGAGAAGTGTTGAAGTTGCATCCAAAGTTTAACCCAAGTAATAAAAAGAAAGATAATAAGAAGAATCTCATGGTCAATAATTTGAGAAACTAGGTTAAAGTAGATTAATGTGGATGAGAAGATCACCTGTACATCATTGGAGAAGGAGGTAAATTTGAGTAGCTTTCAACAACAAGAAGATAATGAAAATACAAAGCTATTGCATATAAAGATACATGTTAGGAAGACAAATATTGACGCTCTATTTGAATCAGGATTGTAGGTGAATCTCATTGCAATAGAGATTATAAAAAAAAATTGGATTGGAATCTCATGTCATCCAATCCCATATCCATTGGGACGGGTAAATAAGGATGTGTTTGAAAGTAAGTAGGTTCGATCTTCATAATGACATGTGTAATTGTGATTTTATGTAAATGATGTAAAGAAGAAAAATAAAATTATTATTGTAATGATTGCCTCATGGGTTTCATGAGCAAGGAATTTTATTTTAAATGGCTCCCATTGTGACCCTTTAGGATTTGTCATCTAGTCATAAAAGTCAAAGAGAGTCGATGTCATGTATGAAGAACCCTTCTTGGGCATGTTACAAATGTATATCAGTATATAGGATAGTCTAGTAGCCCTACAAGGCACGCACACATTATTCTTCTTCAAGTCTGCCTCAAGATAAAATAAATAACACATGTCTGCTTCACCTACTGGAGACACAACTGTTCATATGTTCATGTCAACTTATTTACTTTAGACCAAAACTATATATACAGGGCTAGGGTCTTTGCATCATAAGAATATAGAACTCGGGCTAACACAAATAGGCAGAAATTCAGGTCTTTTTCTTAAACAAGTTTGGACCAGTGGAGACATTGTTGGAAATAATACTAAGAGGGGGGGGGGGTGAATCAATATTAGTCAAATCAATAACTTTGTCCTTTCAAACTCTTAGTTATATATGCTACATCAATGAAGGTAACTTGCGTGTACACGCAACTGTCTTTAAAGAAGCCAACGTATATCCAACAAACTTATGAGTCAGTTAATTCATCATACGTTGATCTTTAATCAGTGCATCAATACTTTATTTCCCATATAAACAGTAACCATGTGGAGTAATAACAAAATAAACCATCACACATAAGAAACACACATGAACACCAAGATTTAAGGTGGAAACCCAATGTGGTACAAAACCACCTGTTGCTGACTTCTTTTAATATAAGAAAAACATGTTTACAATCTTGTACTAGTGCAAACTCATACCAATACGTAGGCACCCACCTGCAGAAGACTACAACCTTCTCTCGTTCTCCAACTTCTACTAGAAGGGAGCTACAATCCCCAAGCTCTTGTACTAGCTGATCCGTTTACTAGTACGTAGCTGCCGGCCTACAGAAGGCTCCAACCTTCACTCATTTTCTAGTTGCTATTGGAAAGGAGCTCCAACCCCCTGGCTCTTGTACTAGTCGATCCATTTACTAGTATGTAGGCACCAGCCTACAGAAGGCTCCAACCTTCACTCGTTTTCCAGCTGCTACTGGAAGGGAGCTCCAACCCCCTGGCTCTTGTACTGATAGATAAGTTTACTTGTACGTAGGCGTCGGCCTACAGAAGGCTACAATCTTCTCTCTTCCTCCAGGGACCACGTTTCATAAATTTTCAAACTGGATACTCCTAGAACACAACACCACAATCTGAAGGCCTCGTTTCATCAAATTTTCAGATCTGCAAATACTAACTTAAAAAGTCACAACTATTCCAGACTTTAGTCATACCTAGATCATAACCTTTGCAGAATAAAACATGCATCAATATTCAGATCTAGACCAAAACCACTTAGGACCAAGACCTTGGACCAAATACCTCGGACCAAATACTTCAGACCAATACCTTGGACCAAAAGGTCAGACCAAATACCTTGGACCAAAATCTTGGTTTTCCATACCATACGCACTTTTCCTTCTATGAAAGTGCGTGCATACATATATGCTCCTTTTGTTCTGTTAACCCGCGTGTATACGCTACTTGGACAAAATGAACCAATGTATACGTCTCTTTCTTCAATATCTGGAGTCTGATCTGTAATCCTTTGTTGTTAACCTGTTGCACTGTGAATTGCTATCTGTGTGAGTTTCCATCAAGGACAACACCTGTATCATAATGCTGACAATCTCCCCCTTTGGACTTGATGGCAACAACAACACCAATACACTCTCCCCCTTTAACATCAAGGGCAAGGGTGGACCAAGATATTCTCCCCCTTTGATATACATTATGTTGTCCATGCTCCCCCTAAGTACATGCTAAATTATCTGATTAAGCCCCCCCTTTGTACATGCTGAGATGTACTAAATCATCCATGCTCCCCTTGAGCACATGCAGAGTTTGCAAAAATATTTTCCAAAAGAAAGTCATGACTCTATAAATCAACTATGTGAATATTACTTTCCTATCACCAATGACTCATACATACATCAATCTTCAACCCAAGTGGGGATACACCAATTGTTTATACATGACTGAAATAGAAATTACTACATCATCCTTCCCATGCATAGTGGGGTTACAAATTAGGTATTTTCATGACCATTACATCAAATGATATACATGACATTTATAACAAGGAACAACAATCTAAACAAGACCATGCTAGTTATCAGAAACTATCATACACCATATATGAATTTCACCATCAACATCTTCTAGCAGCATCAAGATCAGTAGCCTGTATATGTCCATCATCAAAAGAGTCACCTGAATCAAAACAACTATGTGGATCAAGAAATATAAGTATCTTCATGTACCAAGATCTTCTAACATAATGCCAACAATGCATTATGAGAAGCATATGCTCCCCCTGAATCTGTGTCAACTGTTCAATGTCAGATCTGATCATTGCATTTGTTAGTAAGAATCATCAAGGCATCATCATCAATCAGATATACATCAATTCATCAAAAACTTATGAGGGCCAAGAGCACTTCTAAATATTATCAACAGCCTGTAATCATCATCAATCAGAACAGAGCAGATATTTGATAATTGACTGAACCATATCAGACCCATTTTTCTGAGTCCTTCCCACTTCTTTTTCCTCAAACCAACATATACGCAACTATGGAGCTTCAAACTCGTGTATATATGTGACTTATCTTCATGAAAATTGCGTATGAGATTTAGAAGACTGAAGTTTCACACTTTCAACTCCCCCTGAGGCTGTTATGTCTGTACTCTATGCTATGCCACATCTTTCTGACTGTACTTCCTTCTTCTTCCATATATTCGAGTGTGATGATGTTTTCTCCTTTTGGTATGGTGACCGAAAATTGCTCCTGCATTTCTTTGCTATATGTCCAAATTTGTTACATGCATAACATCTTACATGTTTTGTATTCCTTCTATGGCAGTCAATGGCTTTGTGACCAAACATATTGCAATAAAACAATATGCCTTAAAGTACCTGGAAGCTAATGATCTTTCTGTGTGACGGTCTTGAACTATTCTACTTCTACATCTCGCTGCAACATGTCCAAAATTATGACATATAAAACATTCAACATTATTCATCAGAGGAAATATATAACTATCACTTCCATAGTTAGGAGTAAAAGATTTTCTTTGAAGGCTTTCTTTCCTTGGTTGTTGATGGGGTTGACTTCTCATCTTGTTGAGCATTTCAGATTTTGCATTGGAGTTCCTTGCCTCATCTTGAGAGCTAGATTCACCTTCAACATATTCATGAAAACAAGACCCGTTTTGATGGTAGGAGACCTTTGACTACTAAGAATATTATCCAAAATCTTAGTACTATCTTGAAATCGTAACATATTATCCTTTTCTTCTAATTTACCTTTTAAGATATTTACCTCAACCTGATATTGTCCTTCCTTTTCAAGATATTGCTTCTTCATGATTTCTTTAGCCTTTCTTCCTTCTTCCACTTGTTTCCTTAATTTGAGAATCTCATTTTCTTGTTCTTCATCTGCTTGAGGTAGTTCTTCATTCTGCTTATTTGATTTTCCAAGATCTTGTTTTAGAGAGAGGATCTTAGCTTCAAGACTTTCATAGTAACTGGATCTATCTTTAAGTCTCTTGATTGTTGTGATTTTTTCATTTACTTCATTTCTTAATGATGTCACTTCATCCTGCAACTTTTGACATTGATCTCCCTTTTCCTTGTATTGTTTCCTTACCTTGTTTCCTTCCTCCAACTGAGCTTTTAATCTGGTAACTTCTTCTTTGAAGGCACACTACCTTTTGTTAAATAGATCTTGTTGATCTCTAATTTTATATGTGAGTCTTTTAACTTCTACCTATATATTTATTTCACTATCACTTTCAATATCTTCAACGTTGCATGAACGGAGAAAAGTATCACCAGAAGACCAAAAATTTGTACCTGATACTTCTTTTTCTTGTTCATCTTCAATCCGAGGTGATTCTGAATCTGAATACTTGCTTCCACCTAACGGCCAATTGTCTCTCCTGCTGTCCCTATTCCTTTGAGAGTCTTCTTCTTCTGAGGTGCTTTCTTCTTCAGCTTCTTGCCCATTGTTTCTATGGATCTCCTTCAAGCGATCAAACTTCTACCAAAGGACCTCCTCTGATACCAATTGTTGGAAATAATACTGAGAGGGGGAGGGTGAATCAGTATTAGTTAAATCAATAACTTTTTCTTTTCATACACTTATTTATATACGTTATAACTTCAATGAAGGTAACTCGCGTGTACACACAACTGTCTTTAAAGCAACCAGCTTATATCCAACAAACTTATGAGTCAGTTAAATCATCATATGTTGATCTTTAATCAGTGAATCGGTACTTCATTAACCATATAAACAGTAACCATGTGCAGTAATAACAGAATAAACCATCACACATAAGAAACACACATGAACACCAAGATTTAAGGTGGAAACCCAATGCAAGACAAAAACCACCCGCTGCTAACTTATTTTAATATAAGAAAAACCTATTTACAATCTTGTACTAGTGCAAACTCATACCAGTACGCAGGCACCCACCTACCGAAGGCTACAACCTTCTCTCATTCTCCAGCTTCTACTGGAAGGGAGCTACAACCCCCTCGCTCTTGTACTAGTTGATTCATTTACTAGTACGTAGGCACCAGCCTACAGAAGGCTCCAACCTTCACTCATTTTCCAGCTGCTACTAGAAGGGAGTTCCAACCCCCTGGCTCTTGTATTATCCGACCCATTTACTAGTATGTAGGCGCCAACCTACAGAAGGCTCCAACCTTCACTTGTTTTCTAGCTACTACTGGAAGGGAGCTCAAACCCCCTAGCTCTTGTGTTGGCCTATATGTTTACCTGTACATAGGCACCGACCTACAGAAGGCTACGAACTTCTCTCTTCCTCTAGGGACCACGTTTCATAAATTTTCAGACTAGATACTCCTTGAACACAACACCACAATCTTAAGGCCTTGTTTCATCAAATTTTCATAATGGACCCATCAGTAACCTTAAAGCTCAAAATCAATCACCACTACAATACAACCATCAAATACATCTGCATCAACCAATCACTGAAACTCAATCATCACTCTTTGAATCAACCACAACTGAATCAATCAATCACTGAAAACCCAACATCACTGAAGAAAATCACAATCAATCAATCTGAACATTTAGAACATTGTCACCAGAACACAAAGCAGAACCCAGAACTCTGCATTAACAACCAGAACAAACTGCAACTTCAACCATCATATTTCGTAATGTATACGCTACTTCAATGTGCCGAACCAACATGTATACGTGCTTTTATCAAAGGGAACCAATCTACAGATCTGCAAATACTAACTTAAAAACTTCATAGCTATTCCAGACTTCAATCATACCTAGATCATAACATTTTCAGAATAAACACATGCATCAGTATTTAGATCTAGACTATCCATGATCAATCCACATAATGCTAATTCATTTTAGGTCTTATGATCCCGATCCATCATCCGTCATCAACCACTTAGGTGCATCCTTAGTTAAGATCAAGCAAAGCATCATAAACCCATAACCTACATATTTGATCTAACTCTTCATAAGATATTCAATACTTGCACACTTTGGCCTAATGATCTTCTTCTCCTTATATAGTTTTAGGCCTTTCTCAATACCTCGGACCAAAACCACTTAGGACCAATACCTTAGACCAAATACCTCAAACCAAAACCACTTAGGACCATACCTTGGACCAAATACCTCGAACTAATACCTCAGACCAAATACCTCGAACTAATACCTCAGACCAAATACCTTAGACCAATACCTTGGTTTTCCATCCCATACGCGCTTTTCCTTCTGTGAAATTGCGTACATACATATACGCTCCTTATGTTCTGTTAACCCGCGTGTATACACTACTCGGACAAAATGAACCAGCGTATACGTCTCTTTCTTTGGTTTTCCATCCCATACACGCTTTTCCTTCTGTGAAAGTGCATGCATATGTATACACTCCTTTTGTTTTTTTAACCCACATGTATATGCTACTTGGAAAAAATGAACCAACGTATACCTCTCTTCCTTCAATCTCTGGAGTCTTATCTGTAATCCTTTGTTGTTAACCTGTTACACTGTGAACTATTATCTGTGTGAGTTGCCATCAAGAACAACACATGTATCATAATGGCAACAATCTCCCCCCTTTGGACTTGATGGCAACAACAACACCAAGACACTCTCCCCCTTTGACATCAAAGGCAAAGGGTGGATCAAGATATTCTCCTCGTTTGATATACATTATGTTGTCCATGCTCCCCATGAGTACATGCTGAATTCTCTGATTAAGCTCCCCCTTTGTACATGCTGAGATGTACTAAATCGTCCATGCTCCTCTTGAGCACATGTGGAGTTTGCAAAAATATTTTCCAAAAGAATATCATGACTCTATAAATCAACTATGTGAGTATTACCTTCCTATCACCAATGACTCATACATACATCAATCTCCCAACCAAGTGGGGATACACCAATTGTTTATACATGACTGAAATAGAAATTATTACATCATCCTTCCCATGCATAGTGGGGTTAAAAATTAGGTATTTTCATGACCTTTACATCAAATGATATACATGACATTTATAACAAGAACCAACAATCTAAACAAGACCATGATAGTCATCAATAACTATCATACACCATATATGAACTGCACTATCAACATCTTCTAGCAGCATCAAGATCAATAGCATGTATATGTCCATCATCAAAAGAGTCACCTGAATCAAAACAACTATGTGGATCAAGAAATATAAGTATCTTCATGTACCAAGATCTTCTTGTAGAAATTCTGCAAGTTCTCTACAAATCTCGCTATAAGACCATGTAGAAAATCTGACTGTAGATTAACTCGATAATGCAATATAACCAAAGCAAAATACTATAACCTACTTCTACTATCAATTTGCGGAAGCTTAAAGATCGAGCTGAACACATATAACCAGAAGAAGAAGAATCAATGCACATGAAAATACTTTGGGGAAAGCCTCAGCTAAAAACCCCACTATATATATTATCATACAAGGTGGAAATACATAGGAATTATACAAAGCCTTAACTCTCATAGCTAGCCAGCTCTCAGTACAATCCTCATAGGAAATCCTGGCTTCTCACAAGCCTTCCTCTCTGGCCTCCAAGCTCCTATTTCCTTGCGTTGTTCCTAGTGGATGATTCTCACCTCACCAAGTGGAACACTGCTCTAACACACTGTCATAACCGCGCAATCCTCCAAGATATTCCTTTTGCATGCATGAGTTTTCTTTATAGGAAAACACATGCAACTAATAGTACATTGTCCTTGTCTTTAATCTCAATTGGGTCTTTCTCAGAATAAGCATGCATGAGTTACAGATGAAGGAATCTTCAGTTAACTGGAGTACACTAGTTGAGTGCATGCATGCATCAACTGACTGTTAACTCTCTATTAGTTCCTCAAACAGTTTGGAACTAATTTATCTGGACTTAACTCAGTAAACTGAGTTAACTAATTACAACTCAAACATAACTCAGCCTTATCTCCTTAATTAGAGGCTTATCTCCTTAATTTAAGGGATAACTCTTGCATGACTTCAGAAAGACTTCTAACCTGAATTTCTCCAATTAATTAAGTCAAAATAACTTAATTAATTATTTTCAAGTAGCTGGTGAGACTAAATTCGATTTTAATTCAAGGACAAATTAAAATTGGAATATTCTTGTTCTATTTTTATCATTTCTTGTTGCTATTTTCAACACTCCCTCTCAACAAGAAAGGAATACAACTCGATCCTGATCGTGAACCTTTGGAATGTTATGCATGCAACACTTCTCTCTAGTGTTGTTGCTCCAGCAACTCCAGAAACAAAAAAAACATCCAACCTGAATCAGTATGATGCATCTGTCATCAAAGTCTCTGACTGTTATTACCTCTGTCAACTGAAAACTTTGCGCTTCTGCTGACTCTGCCTTTCTGCACTGTTGTCAATCCTTCTCTGCGCTCTTTAGTATCTGACTGCTCTAGCCTCTGTCACTTTGATCTCTGACTGCATCAATCTCACTGATTCCTCCCGCTACTATGTACTTTGGGCTCCCGTAGCAAGGTACGATCCATGAGATAAAACCTCTCAATGAACCCTGCCCAATTTCAGCCTTCAGGGGACTATCACTTCACATCGCCCCACCTCACACTTGGAGGTATGGCTATAGGTGATCCCTCTACCCACTTGGATCGAAATTCCCCCCTAATGGAGGTATCTGCATGAGTGGATCTCTTCACTCGGTCTCCTCTCTGCTTCTCCAATTGTGGCTCCTCCACAATTGTCTAAGACTTCTTCTGGGACTGCATGTTGAGGGGTAATTTACTCTCCCTCTCAACCACCAAGTCTCTAACATTTTCCTTGCTCCTCAAGGCTTTGCATGCATCTTGAACCTCAAGAGCGTACAAGTTCTTAACTTGTGAACCAATCTGTTTCACTTGTCTCGTGGTGATGTATCTAAGGAAAACCTTTACCTTACTAAAGACAACATCGTAGCCTTTGTCCTCCAATATTGTGACTGATACGAAGTTCTTCTTCAGTCCAGGCACATACTTCACATCTATCAAGGTGATAGGAGCTCCATGCTCCCTCTCAAAAGCAACTGTGCCCACTCCTGAAACATTATACCTTCCGTCGTCACCCATCTCTATGCGCATCTTGAGGTCTTTCTCCTCCAAGGTACTAAATAAACTTTTATCACCGGTCATGTGGAATGAGGCTCCACTGTCAAGATACCAAACATAACCCATCATCGATGACACCATGCATGCAATGAGGGTAAAGTCCATTTCAAACTGAGAGGCTAATGCTTCACCTACCGATCCTTCCGAGGATCCCTTCTTGGACTTATTCGATGGGAAATTAGCCGCATAATGGCCCATCTCGTGACAATTAAAGCATCTCACTTTAGACTTGTCACCCTTCTTCCCTCCATGAGAAGAATTCGATTTAGAATGGGAAACCTTCCCCTTTCCTTTCCTTGCCTTACTTGCTAAGGCCAGATTTTCTTCATCATCATCCTTGGAAGAAGAACCATCTTGTGTGCTCCTCCTGATCTCCTCCTACATCAGATCCGACCACAGTCGTTCCCAATCCGACAGTTTCTCCCTTCCATTCATAGAGTCTTGGTAGCTATTCTAGCTCTTTGGAAGGCCAAGGAGAGCGAGGCTCACCATATCATCATCGACAGTAGTTATTCCCACACTGCTAAGCTAATCTATGTAGGTGGTGAGCTTGTTCAGATATGTGGAAATAGTATCGCCCTTCTCCATCTTGATTGTTCGAAGCTTATCCTTGAGTGCCAATTTCCTCTGGTCGCTACTGTTTTGGTAGAGGTCCTTCAATGTCTTCCACATTGAAAATGGAGTATCCTTCCCATGGAGACTCGAGATAATATGGTCTTGAACTCCCTCAAGGATGTTCCGTCTTGCCTTCACCACACACTTCTTCCACTCAGCCAACTCTTGTGCATTAGTTGAAGCTGGCTTTGGGATTTCTCGATCAATGAAATCCTTCAAGCCATTTTCTTCTAATACAGCCTCCATTCTATCTTTCCATGCTATGTAATTCGAGTTGCCTTCCAAGGCATACTCGAGTCTTAAGCCATAGAACGCCATTGGCCAACCTTGAAGTATGATATGAATTCAATTTACACCTGCAACCGCGAACTTCAAACTTTGAATTTTCTTCTCCATATCCTATTCACAGCTTTGATAAACTTGGCTGTGATACCATGTAGAAATTCTGCAAGTTCTCTACAAATCTCGCTATATGACCATGTAGAAAATCTGACTGTAGATTAACTTGATAATGCAATATAACCAAAGCAAAATACTATAACCTACTTCTACTATCAATTTGCGGAAGCTTAAAGATCGAGCTGAACGCATATTTCCAGAAGAAGAAGAATCAATGCACATGAAAATACTTTGGGGAAAGCCGCAGCTAAAAACCCCACTATCTGTATTATCATACAAGTTGGAAATACATAGGAATTATACAAAGCCTTAGCTCTCACAGCTAGCCAGCTCTCAGTACAATCCTCACAGATGCTCACTAGCAATCTTGGCTTCTCACAAGCCTTCCTCTCTGGCTTCCAAGCTCTTATTTCCTTGCATTATTCCTAGTGGATGATTCTCACCTCACCAAGTGGAACACTTCTCTAACACATTGTCAGAACTGTGCAATCCTCTAAGGTATTGATTCCTTCTGCATGCATGAGTTTTCATTATAGGAAAACAAATGTAACTGATAGTACACTATCCTTCTTTTATCTCAACTGGGTCTTTCTTAGAATAGGCATTCATGAGTTACAGATGAAGGAATCTTGAATTAATTGGAGTCACTACAACAAAACGCTGTGATTAGCATCCATTTTTTCTTCCTTTTTTGCGTCTAGAGCCCACTTTTGGCGCTATTTGTGTCCATTTATCAAATATGGTGCAAAAATTGATGCAAATTTTGCACCGAGTTTTTCACCAAGTCTTACACCAAATTTAGCACCAAGTATTGTAATAGGTTTTGCATAAGGTTTTACACTAGGTTTTACGCCAGGTTTTATGCCATCCTTTGCACCATGTTTTGCATCAAGTTTGGCACCTAATTTTGTTCACCAACTTTTGTATCATTTATTGCATCCACTTTTTGCGCCTACACTTGCATCAACTTTTTCATCATCTCTTCCATCCTCTTTTGCATCATTTTTTAAATCATTTTTTGCATCCATTTTTACATCATTTTTTGCATCCCCTTTGCATCAAGATTTGCATAAAGGTTTTGTGTCTCATATTGTATCTACTTTTGCATCGAATTTTATTGCATCAACTTTTGCATCATATTTTTCATCCATTGTTGCACCCATGTTTACATCCACTTTTGCATCTCTTTTTGCATCTTATTTTTCATCTTCATTTGCTTCTTTTTTTGCATTTATCATTACATCCACTTTTATTGTGACACTACTTGTACCATGTTTTGTACTCACTGTTGTACCAACGTTTGCTTCCAAATTTGCATCCATCTTCACATCAACTTTTGCATTAAAATATTGCATCTATTTCTGCATCCACTTTTGTGTTGGGTTTTGCATCTCATTTTGTATCTTCTTTTGCATCTACTTCCATTGCATCCATATTTTTCATCCAGTTTTGTTTCTGATGTTGCACCCATGTTTGCATCCACTTTTGCATCCCTTATTACATCTTTTCTTGCATCCAAGTTTGCATCTTTTTTTGTGTTTTTTATTACATCCACTTTTGTTATACCATATCTTGTGCCTATCATTGAAACCCACATTTTCTTCCAATTTTTCATCCACATTTGCGTAATCTTTTATGTCCAAGTTTGCACCAAATAATTTTTATGTTTTTTGCATTTCATTTTGCATCTACTTTTACATCCACTTCTGATGCATCCAATTTTGAATTTAATTTTCTGTACACTATTGCACCCATGTTTGTTCCATGTTTACATCCATTTTTTAATCCAATTTTCCCTCCTTTTTTCATCCAAGTTTGTGTCTTTTTTTTTTGTTCATTGTTGTACCCACATTTATTTCACAACAGTTCATGCTAAGTTTTATGCCTACTATTACACCCATGTTTTCTTCCTCTTTTTCATCCATGTTTGCATCCTATTTTGTGTCCAATTTTGCATCAACTATTGCATCTACTTTTCCATCCACTTTTGTGTCAATTTTTCTGTCTTGTTTTGCATCTACTTATGTTGTGTCCACTCTTCATCCAATTTTATGTCTATTGTTGTCCCCATTTATGTTTTGACTTTTGCATCCATTTTCCAACAGTCATATATTTTTTTCATTGATGATATTTCTTATGACATTAACAATTATGAACAACTGATGACAATGTCAATAATTATGACGATGATGATAATGAAGATGATGATGATGACATGAATTTTGATTAACATTATGTTAATCAAAATGATAATAAAGATGATGGGGGTTATAATGACAATGATGATGGCGATGCTAATGACCTTGGACAATCTTCCCAATTTTGAAATTTTGTCATGGTCATAATCATAATCATTATCTTTAGAGTCATCTTCCAAGTCATCATCATTTGATCATCATTATCATTATTTTCATCTTGGTCATCATCAGCAACAATAATGGCATGAATGATGATTAGTATGTTCATGATGAAGTTGGCAACAATGATGATAGAAATTACATTAATTATGATGATGGGGATGATGAAAATTATAATGACGATGATAATGGTAGTGATGATGATGATCATCGATCATCTCTAAAAAATAAAGTTGTCATTTATCTTGCATATATCATGTGTCCTAACAACCCTTTTTGAGCACTCATAATAATTTTTGGGTTGATGATATTTCTTACGACACCTGTAATTATGAACAATTGACGACAATGTCCATAATCATGATGATGATGATGACATGAATGGTGATTATGATGATAATGCAATGATGATATTGATGGTGGTGATGATGATGATAATGAAGATGATGATGCTCCCTCTAAACTAGGGAGATACTCATAATGAGACAAAAAAGTACTCTCAAGTTGAAATATTCATATAAGAAGGGATCTAGATTGATAAGAATCAACGATGATTTACATCATCGCAGCCAACATTGTCAAAATAGAAAGGCCTTGACTAACAAGTTATATCTCTCCATTAGATCATAGCACAATGTTGGGAGGCATAAATTTGGACACCATTGCCTATTTAGGCACTTACCGCACTAGGATGTTCATCAAGCATGTCCTCGCATGATCATTTCCTAATCCACTGTCATAATATCTGACACCAGGAAGCGTCGATCCTCATGACTATTCTTATCTTGGATTAATGTACTTGACTTATGGCGATTAGTCCTAGTCAAAGCACAAATTCTCAAAGAATATTGGTCCCATATGTTTATCTAATCCACCATTCTCCCTACTAGTGTCTTTAGTAGGCTTACGACTATTAGTCTCGGCCTACATGACAAATGGATAATATGGTGTCAATGCTCACTCCCTCTCAACTAGGGAAGAGACATCCACAAGCATAAGCGTTTCTCAAGAATACCCATCATTTTCATAGGGAATAACATCATTAATTTGTTTTCATCGCATGACGCCTTTATGATTAAGCATTCATATATTTGTGGCAAAATATTTCTCCTTTTGTAATTTGTGATGAAAGAAAATCAAAAAGTGAAAGCCAAAATCATTAAAGATACAATATAATGATTTATCTAAGTCTAAACTCTAAGGTTAAAGTGAAAATTTATGTAAATATTATATCTATGAGTTGTTCAAAACTTATGAAAACCTTATTCCCTAAGTCCTATATATAAGGAAAATCAAAAGAAAGAAAAATAAGGCCCAATGAATGGTAACTCATGTGTTCACACCCTCTTTGGAAAACATATGAATATATACACTCCTAGTCACACTTGATCACATGTTTGTGATGGTTAAATCATGAAGTCCTCTTTTCCCCTTTCATTTTCACTTCATCATTTAAGAACCTAATTGAGGATCTAGGGAATTTTTCTTGCCTAAGGGTTTCATGTCTACTCTTGGTTTACTTATTTCACACTACGGTAAATCATGTGATGGAGTGAAATAATTAAGTTTGTGGAGTTATTAGAATAGTGTATTAAGTTAGTCACCACACACACATGTATTACATGTCATTGATCCACATGTGTTGGTTGGAGACTCATTTCTTGAGAACTTTAATGGATACTACTTTAGGGCCTTGATGGTATATCATACAAAATCTCTTGGTAAACATTGTGATTCATTCTTTCTATTCCTCGAGACACTTGATAATATTGAAGTCACTCCCAATAATCCAAGAAGATGGGGAGTATAAATTACTTGTGCTGGAAATAGAATTGAGAAATAGAGGTTTTCCATTTGCGATATTGGAGTCACATACATTGGATACATGGTAGTAGTCCTCAATGTTAATTAACTAAAATTATATTGTCATAATTCAAAACGAGGTAAACATATTGGTAACCTTGATGTCTTGATCATTCCAAATAATAGCCGTTCCACCCAAGTATATCTAATCATCAATCACTACTACTTGGAATTTCCTCCCCCATTTTCTAATTATATGAGGTAGAACCTCACTTAATATTTTTATTTCTTATATCAACATTATTGATGGGTGCTTTGCAGACCATTTTTCTTTTAGGAGTACTTGTTTTCCTTTACTATTGAGGTCCCTCATGTTCCATGAGAATATTTTCATGGAGAATTTACACAGAAAGGAAGTATAGTGTGACTAAAAAAAACATGTTCCAAGATTTAAGTTATTGGACAATGCCACTTCATGACTCCTATATTTCCTCAACCTGGGACTGAATGGTGAACTTGATAACCTCAAGGGAAATTAACCAATGAAAATCTCAAAAAGAGGTGACTTTTGACTTTATCACATACAAGTTAATATACTAAAAAAATATCCATAAAAATTTCATCAACCAATGAATCTTTAAAAAAAATATCCAAAACAATTTCATCAAGCAATGAAACATTACATTATAAATTACAATCTATAAACCTTTTGGGAACTTTTTGCTAAACCATGTTCAAAACCAACATATTTAATATTAATATTTAACAATAATATGGAAAATAACACATTCTCATAAATTAAATAACATGTTATCAATCCTAAGAAATGTCACTAACATAAAACTAAAAAGGATGCAACTAATGGGAGTGACCACTCAAGGCCACCATAAGACAATTAATCTATTAAGACAAGGATTAATGGGGAAAGAAATCTACAAAGGACAAAGGCAAACCTATTTTAACTTTATTGTTTTATTAGGTGCAAGTTGAACATCCCAAGATATAATGAAGAGAAGAATTAATTTTATTGCATTAAGAAAACCCAAGCACATTCTATAACTTAGCAAGGAAGAGATGTATAATACCCATCTCAGCGACACAATGCATGGTATTAAGTTACTTTTTTATATATAATTTAAACTTATATTATAGAATCACAAATTTTGCATGAATGGATGTTTAAAATCCATTTTTATAAAAAGAAAATATAATTTTTGTTAAAAAAAAAAAAAAAACACCAGAAACTAAATATATTTTTTTAGAAAATAAAAAAATACTAAACTGAATATATATTAAAAAAAACTAAAATTAAGCATATATATATATATTTTAAATTTAAAATATTTTTTAGATTTTTTTAAACACTTCCCTCCATTCTAAGAAGCAAAAATAATAATAGAAATAAGGATGGACCAAAAATATTCCTTTCCTTGGTAAGTGTTTCCCACCATTCATTCCACTCACTCAAGTTATTTCATTAAACAGAGATAAGTGTTATTTCACACTCTTTTCACAAAGCCTATTGAGCTTCGCTTATGATATATCTATTCCTTGATGGAGTCCTTGATATATTGATCAAGTTTTGATTCCTTGGAGATTAGTTAGAGCAAAGAAAACATGAGTACTCTTAATTCCAAGTTCAATGCCTCTAATGGTGGACAGAAGGCAAGGGAGGGGTTGCTATCATGGTCATAACTCCGAGTTCATTGTCTCTGATGGTGGACGAGGCAAGGGATGGGGCTGCGGTCATGGTCGTGGTCCTGGAGTTTTCTCTTTTACATTATATTTAGGGATTTCAAAGCAATTTGAATGGAATCATTGTCGTCACTAGGTATAATGGATTAAGTGTGATAATGGATAAAATGAACTAATTATTTGTGAGCATTTGTTCTTGAACAAACATTAGGATCCATCTTATTATAGAGAAAAGTACATGCATTAAAAACAACTCAATATTTCATGTGACATTCATATTTTATGCCACTTATTTTTCATTAAAAACAATTTACTTTTTCATGTGACATTCTTTTTTTGTTAAAATTTCTTCTATTTCTAATATGAATTACAATTGTAATTTCTAAAAAAGATTCCAGTAAATATTAATTTACCAATTCTGCATGGAAATCATAAGAAACATTCAGAATATAATATGAAGAACAAATGGGTACCTACTTCATAAATGCTTCTACTACTTAATATGAATTACAAGTGTAATCATAGTTGGATCTCCAATATATCTTAAGCCATATTTTCATTTTATTTTTATTACTATTAAATGTTATTATGTCCTAACTCATTTTATTATTAGCATTGCAATAAAAATATGCATTTTTCTATAGAATTAGTACTAACATGTAATATTGATTTTTTTCCAGAAAGTTATAGGTAATGACCATGAAGATGATGCTATAGACAATGTTTAGATTACATCATATATCATAGATGATGATGATGAGGATGGCGATGGCATTGGTGATGATTATGTGGATGATATTATCGGGATGGTTAGGATGATGATCATGGAAATGATCATGAGGATGAGCTTGACTATGATTTTTGTGGTGCTAGCTAGTCATGCGTTATTTTTTACATTTAGTTGGATGTATTAATATGGTAATCATACATTTGAATTTTAGTTTATTTTAATAATGATGATGATACTATCGATACTATCTTTTTACCTTATGAATATGTTGAAAATTGTTTACAATTTTTTTTATGAAGAATTATTGTGTATGATGAGATTCCTATTTTTTTATGGATGTTGTGAATTTACATTAGCATAATGATATCTATGAAACATTTTCATTTGTTAATCTTATATTGAATTTTAGTTGATTTGATTAAATATAATGATGATATTATCATTTTTATCTTGTTATTTTATGTATATATTGAAAATTATCAACATTATTTTGATGGAGAATTATTATGTATGATGATATTACTATCTTTTGATGGGTGTTGTGAATTTACCTTAGAATAACGGTGTTCATGAAATATTTTGATATGATAATCACACATTTGAATCTTAGTTGATTTGATTAAATACGACGAGGATATTATTAGTATTATCTTGTTACTTTATATATGTGTTGAAACTTGTCAATGCTTTTTTATGGGGAATGATTATGTATGATGATAAGACTATTTTTGGATGTAATGTTGTGAATTTACCTTGGAATAATGATATCTGCGATAAATGTTGGTTTAGTAGTAATATATGTATATTGAAAATTGTCAATAATTTTTTGATGGAGAATTGTTTTATATGAGGATACTGCTATATTTTTTATGAACGTTGTCAATTACTCTTAATGTTTTTTACAAATACTAAGTTATGAATTTGAATTGTGATATATTCTTAAATGTGTTATACATGAAAATACCTCCTGATCATCTTGGAGGAGAATACTATGATGTTGGTTGAAATACCCCTTTCTCCTAAACTATATAAGCCTATAATACAAGTTATGTACCATGAGAACCACGGTATCCTAGTCTATAACAAGTTGTCCCTTTCATCTAACTTTTGTTACCAAAATTCTCACATTAGAGGAATTTTCAACTCAAAAATAACCACGTAAGAAAAAAATAAGAAACCAATAAAATAATGCCATGTAGATAATTTTTTAATATATCATTTTTATTACGCCGTAAGGCGTTTCCCTTTGAAATGAACCCCCCCAAATGCCTTTGTGTCTTAATCGTAGCCGCTAGATGTAATGTTAGACGATTGGAGAGAAATCAACCATTTAATTAATAACTATTTACGCCGTAAGGCGTTTCCCTTTGAAATGAACCCCCCCAAATGCCTTTGTGTCTTAATCGTAGTCGTTAGATGTAATGTTAGACGATTGGAGAGAAATCGGTCGTTTAATTAATAACTAATAGGTTAAGGTTTTTTAGGGTTTAGAAATGAGCAGAGGGCACGGGTGTTGAGGAGGGCAGCGGCGGACCTGCAGAGAAGGGAGAAGGGTTTCCACTATAGCCACACATCTCTTTCTTCGCTGCATGAGGGCCGCGTAGGCCGTTTTTTCTTGCATCTGATGTTTGAGGTACTTGGACGAAGTAATGAAATTGTTGGAGTCTTTTATAAAGCCAATGAATATGCTTCGCTGAATCCAAACTTTCAGGTCCATTGCATGGCCATGCACGCTGTTCTTTTCAGTAGATTTTATTTATTGAGTTTGTCTTTCTCTGTTTTCAGTTTTCCATTTTGGTATGTGTGTATGTCTGCACCGTTTGTTCGGCCCATTTTATTTTTCTGCGAGATATACATGTGAACAGCCAATTTTATTTTGTTGCCAGATTTAGGGCTGAAGGTGGGCAGTTGGAAAAAGATCCATGATTTAGGATTCTTATGAGGTTGTAAATGGAGTAGCAGGTACGCTGTCTTTGTTTACTAATCTCTACAAAATAGGATATTATCTATAGAAAGGAAATATGTATGCATACGGTCCGAGGCTGTGTTTGGGAGAGGTTTAACAGTTATCATTTCTATTTCAGGGAAATGCAGGGTTTGCAAAGCCCATTGGGGTAGTGTTTCTTTAACAACTAATCACCATCAAGGTAAATATCTCTCTGTACTGCTCCGTGCTGTTAATTTTATTTGGCGAAGATCTTTCTGTACTGGTCCGTGCAGTTTTGGCCAGCGGATTTTTGACCCCGTGATTTTATTTTTTGAAACATTGAAATGAACCTTAACTAGGTATCTGAGTTTGTGTTTCTCTAAAATCGTCAACATTGTCAACATTGTTATGCCATCCATGTTTGAATAAAAAATCACCTGATTCAGATGTAATTGTTAATTATGATTTAGTTGTAACTTGTTTCTTAATACTAGATGCCCAGCTTGAAACTTAACAGATGCTTTGGTGAACATAATGCTCACTGCTTTCTCGAACTTGGGCCAAATCCAACACATCATCATATCCAAAGATTGGGCTAATTCTAGAGAGAGCACAGAGTCATCTACAAAGTGGATTTTAAAACATCTTGTAGGCACCTGATAATGATCATTCCTTCGATTTGCACTTGACTCTAGCTAACCTAGAGCATTAGCTGCGATGAAATGTTTTATTGGACAAAGAAAACCCTTTCTGATGGACCATTGCAGAATAACTTGATTGGTTAGGTTCTCAACGTTGTACCTCATTGCTTTTTTGACCTTAGGATACCAATCCATGTCATCATATTTGAAGTAATATACCATTCTAATATGCGTAGGACTTTATCAAAATCAATCTTGAGGAGCAGATCTTCTTGATGAATTTCTCCAGCCCACTAGATAGTTTTCAAGCTTAATTTTTTTGTGGTTAATGCTTCTGCAGGAGTCTTGTAAGACACGTAAAGTAGACTGATTAGCCTGGGATCATTAATTGAGTTCCTGTTGGCCGAGTTGTGGTTTATATTGATGATGCCTGCATTAGTTTTCTCTCCAAGTGGTTCTAGATGAAGAGCTTCCAAGCACACATTTAAAAGGTTTCCCAATGGTGTCTCAGAAACCCTTATAGAATTTTACAGGGAGACCATCATTCCTTGGATGCTGTGCACATTCCCACCACAAATTCCACTCAACACAGCCAATAGAACAGGGAAGTAAGTTACACATTTGCTAAGTAATTTTCCTGCACTCCAATGGCTTGAGGTGGGAAACAGTAAGCTTAACAATGAATGTGTTTCACTGAGTAAAATCAATTGGGAATGAAAAGGCCATTTTGTTTTACTTGTTGGACTGTCTCAGAAACCCTTGTAGAATTTTACAGGGAGATCATCATTCCTTGGATATTATCATGTTTCAAGGAGGGATAGATCTGGGGTTAAGGCCAAGACAAGGAATGGTCTGTGTCTCGGCCTTAAACTTTGTTTTACTTGTTGGACCAAGTGTAGTGCTTGGCATGGATCAATGTTCGTAAATTATCCTCATCTAAATAGCAGGGATCCCAACTGGTCCTATTGTTTATTTTATATTGTTGTTGAGAAATTCAATGTCTTTTATAATTCTGTTTCTGAGTCCTGCTTAGCTTTTGTTTCAGAATCATTGTTCATGCGTCTAATATTAGTTTTGGTTTGGTGGCTGTTTTATTTTCATGTTTGTGGAATTTGTCTCAAGACACAATTGGATGTGAATAATGTCGGTTGATGGTTGATTGAAATGCATAAATTAGAAGTATATTCCCTTAGCCTGATAAGGATTTTTAGAAGAATAAAGTAGAACTGTGTTTTCATTAATCTCTTTCATAGCTACTTCAGATTTCTTAAAAGCATAATCCTTCATTTAGTGTCATGATAAGATCCTCTTCTAAGGTTAGCTATGAACTGGTGAGAGTTTACCATAACTAGCGTAGGGTTGATTTTCGTGCATTCTTGTCTGGTTTCTACTTGAGAATCCTTCATGCAACACATCCCCACTCCCATGCAAGGGCAAAAATTGGGTAGTTTTTGTCCCCAACAAAAAAAAAATTGGCTGGCTTCTTTCCCCAACAAAAAGAATTGATGCTTTATGTTCTCTAAAAAGGTTGGGAGTTATCAGTACCAGTTGGGAAAATTTGGGGACGTGGCCTTTCACGCTTAATGGGGTTTCAGCTCCCCTTACAAACATAGGCTACCCTTCAGTCAATGCAATGAAGGGTGAGTTGATAGTTTTCATTTAAAAATATTTCTGCATTGTTCACTCTTTGCATACCTTTATTTGGAAATACTCAACTATGCACATCATATAAACATTCACTCCATTGCCTTCAGATTAAAAAAACCCATCACAAGAAACACTTAACTATAACAAGCTATACATTATTATTTGCTAGGACACCCACATTAGCTTACTTTATTCCTGTTGGTAAACTGGCAATGGCTTTTGATCAAGGAAGGATGAATGTTGCCTTTGTTGTTTTTCACATAGCTTCTCTGGGGTCAGACTTGATGGTAACCCAATCTTGCTGAATGGATGTTGTGAAAAACTCTAATATACATAAGCAAAATTATACCAAGGATTTGTGTTGATTTATATGTGCAGTGGCAATGTCTATCCGCTTGTGATTGTTGCACATCCATCAGAACCTAATCAGTTTTCCATTGGGTTGACTGGGCGTTGTCTCAACACCACCTTGTAGAAGTTCTTCCATGTTCACATTGTCAACATTGTTATGCCATCCATGTTAATTACATAAGTACTGTTAATTACATACGAGGTTAAAGCATTTTTTTAATAGACATTAATCAGAAAAATAGTCACATACATAGGTGCTTGAAACATGAAAGAACTCCATGAATTACCCTAACTTGTGGCTACAACTCTCAACCTTACAAAACTATTGCCTGCAACAGAAGTACTGAAAAACTGACTAAAGACCTCCATGCATAACAGGTATTGATGATATAGCCATGAATGAGTAGACACTAAATTGAAAGCTTCTATAATTTGTCTCTTAATTTCTTGATTAGAAGAGGCCTAGTTTTCTGTCAACCACTTGGCAATCTTTCATCCACTGTTCATAAATAATATAGTGTATATCACAGCCGATGTAATTGAACATCGAAAACCTAAAATACGATAATAGAGATTCAACTTCAAAAAGAAATTAATGACCGTCACCAACTCAGAGAAAACATCAGATAGGTAGAAAATTTAATAAATACAAAAATCCTATAGTCATTGCACGTTTTTCCAAATGAAATGTACAAAACACCCAGCTGGGCACTAATGCTATACTAACTACAAAATTTTTGGAGAAAGGACAGGTGCTTGAGCCCTTCCAAATAGGATCTACTATGTTCTTGTAAGCTTCAAGCCATTTTGACTCCAGAATAAGTTATTCGTTCCATTTTGCTCCGATTCATAAAAAATTACCCTACTCTCTATTGGAGAGACTTGTGCCAATTGAAACACATTCATCCTCACTCTTTGGGTGCTGAAGATGAACAGTGTTGAAGTAATCCTGAATTACGAACGAAATACTACTGTTGGTTCCATAGGGTCTTGGTAGTTTACATTAAGATTTCTCTGCGAAGTTTTTTTAAAGAAATTTCTGTCTTGTTTTCCTATATGTACCATTTTATTTCCTAAAGGAATAGCGATGGTACTGTTTTTTCTTTTTGAGAAAAAAAAAAACAACAGATATACGAGGTTGTGGGCAAGTAGCATAAGAACTGTTACAAAATACAAGGGAGCTACCCCATCATCACCTCACGAATCGAGAAGAAGGTTGAGAACCCTCTAGAAGACCAAAGAGGTAAGTATAATTTCAGTCTAGCAGAAGAACCCATAACTCTTGGAAAGAATTCAGAATGGAACCAACCTAGGTTACAGCATCTCTTTCGTCTCTCAACTGATTGTCCTCTGTCACACTAGCATATCTTGAGAAAAAACAATTACCTTTAAATGGTCTTTTTAATATTCCTTAACCTCTGTTACCTTAGCATTTCTTGCAAAAAAACAATTATATTAAGTGGTCCTTTTAATAGTCGTTATGAATATTGTAATATTACTTAATACTTTCATAGTATAGATGTACAGTATGCCAATAATTTTTAACTTCTCTTCCCACATGCTCTGCTATATGCACTACCCCATCAAAACACTCCATCTTATTACAACTTTTAGGAAAAATAAGGAGATAAACAAACCTAATACCAAGTGGAAGCAGATCTCAACGCACAAGCCCAACTAAAATTTAAATTGAAGAAACCAACAGCTAACACTTCACTGGAATTAGCTCAGTCATCGCCCTGCAAAGGCCAATTTTCATCACTCTTTTGCTGCTACACTGGAGAGAAAGAACAAGTGTAAATATTTGTTTTCAAAATTTGACTGAGGACACCTGGAGGCAAACCTTCACTGATGGTTGAATCGTAATCTGTTTGTGCTTTTCAGATAGTGTTCTCTCTTCTGTCAAAAGGCCATTTTGTTTTACTTGTTGGACTGTCTCAGAAACCCTTGTATAATTTTAATTTCATTCATTTGAGAAATGATTGAAAATTACATTCTGCATATACACACCCTGTGTGTATTCATTTGAGTAAAAAAAGATTGTTGTTTGAGTTCATAAAAGGATCTCTTTTGACTAGAGTATCCAACCATTTACAAGAAATTTGAAAACAAAAAACATAAGTACTGTTAATTACATACGAGGTGAGGTGAGTAAACTGCTTCACCCAGCAAGAAAATTACTTTCTGTATGCTGATAAGAGAAAAAAAACAGAGATAACAATGATATGAAAATTGTGGGATTTTATGCTCTTGCTGCCCCAAAAGGAATGTCCCTGTAAGGCCTGTGAAAGAATTCATAGGCCTGTCCATTATTTTGCTCCATTATACCCACAGTCCTTGGTCCATATCAAGGCCCTCTTTTGGGAGGTGATCCACTGCCCTGTTCCTTTCCCTGCAAATACGACAACATGTAAACGAAATAAAAGAGTCAATGAGACACATGGTTTCCTCTAGAATAGGGATGAATAATATGTTCGTGCATACTTGTGTTTTGTTGAGACAATGGATTGTGAGCATAGAGTCCCTGAAAACATGAATCTGAGTGCATCCCTTTTCAAGAGTGAAAAGCATGAAGTTTTTACAGGACAGAAGCTCTTCCTGATTGTTGGTCCCTTGGCCAAAGCCCATTTTAACTTGAAAAGCGTGAGCATCAAAAAGAAAGAGGATGGAACCTCCTCCACTCTATTGTCCATCTTTCAAGAGCATCTTGAAATTTAATAATCAATATTTTGCGACTCGATAGGGCATAACTTTTTGTCAGTAGTTGCTATTTGTATTCCTCCAAATGCTTCTATACAAATGTAAGTTTGATCTAGGAGCAACCATATTAAGGTATTATATCAATCAACCAAGGAAGTTAGCAGCTCACAGAGGCAGGGGGGAATTTGTTTTATCAATCAAACTTGGCCAAGTATCATCTTTCAATGTGGTCACGGTTGTTTGTTGTATTGCTTAGATGGTGCTATGCAACTTGGCTTTTAGTTTTACTTATATCTCCCAGTTTTGCATTATGAGGTTGTTTGTTTCTAGTGCCTTTTTCATCCCATCCATTTTGTTTAATATTTTGGTTTCACGTTTTTGTCCTTTCATGAAGAGCCTTTGCTTTTCTGAATGTGAATACTAAATAGATGCGATGTGTGTTAAATGCCTAGGATGTTGGTAACCCAATCTTGCTGAATGGATGTTGTGAAAAACTCTAATATACATAAGCAAAATTATCCCATGGATTTGTGTTGATTTATATATGCAGTGGCAATGTCTATACGCTTGCGATTGCTGCACATCCATCAGAACCTAATCAGTTTGCCATTGGGTTGACTGGCCGTTGTCTCAACACCAGCTTGTAGAAGTTCTTCCATGTTCACATTGTCAACATTGTTATGCCATCCATGTTTGAATAAAAAATCCCCTGATTCAGATGTAATTGTTAATTATGATTTAGTTGTAACTTGTTTCTTAATACTAGATGCCCAGCTTGAAACTTAACAGATGCTTTGGTGAACATAATGCTCACTGCTTTCTCGAACTTGGGCCAAATCCAACACATCATCATATCCAAAGATTGGGATAATTCTAGAGAGAGCACAGAGTCATCTACAAAGTGGATTTTAAAACATCTTGTAGGCACCTGATAATGATCATTCCTTCGATTTGCACTTGACTCTAGCTAACCTAGAGCATTAGCTGCGATGAAATGTTTTATTGGACAAAGAAAACCCTTTTTGATGGACCATTGCAGAATAACTTGATTGGTTAGGTTCTCAACGTTGTACCTCATTGCTTTTTTGACCTTAGGATACCAATCCATGTCATCATATCTGAAGTAATATACCATTCTAATCTGTGTAGGACTTTATCAAAATCAATCTTGAGGAGCAGATCTTCTTGATGAATTTCTCCAGCCCACTAGATAGTTTTCAAGCTTAATTTTTTTGTGGTTAATGCTTCTGCAGGAGTCTTGTAAGCCACGTAAAGTAGAATGATTAGCCTGGGATCATTAATTGAGTTCCTGTTGGCCGAGTTGTGGTTTATATTGATGATGCCTGCATTAGTTTGCTCTGCAAGTGGTTCTAGATGAAGAGATTCCAAGCAGACATTTAAAAGTTTTCCCAATGGTGTCTCAGAAACCCTTATAGAATTTTATAGGGAGACCATCATTCCTTGGATGCTGTGCACATTCCCACCACAAATTCCACTCAACACAGCCAATAGAACAAGGAAGTAAGTTACACATTTGCTAAGTAATTTTCCTGCACTCCAATGGCTTGAGGTGGGTGTTATCACTCAGGTTGTTCCCTTTGACTCCTAAGGGAATACGGCCGAGGTAACCACAAACCAATCTTTGGATTGCATGTCCTAGCCTACCTGCAATCAAAGAGGGCTCTCTCTTTATGATTTAGTTTTGTTTTGGGAATTTTAGGCTAGCTATGAAACACTGAATTTTGTTTAAAGTTTGGTTGAATGATATCTTCTAACAGCTGAAGTGCGATGTTCAGAGGGTTTTAGTACATTGGGCATTGGAGTCTGTGATTATGTGTTGCCTGAGGTATTTAGTGAGAATGATGATACTGCAGAGCCAGATGGGAATTCATGTGACAACCTTCAAATTTAGGAAGTATGGATTGCAATCAGTCAGTGAGAGGCAATCAAGGTTCTTTCACTATGCTGACGAGATGGAGAAATGAAATATTACTTAGGAGCAACTCAGAATTCCCGAACAATATTTACTATGAAAGATTCAGTGTAAATGTGAGCAATTAAGAATTTCACATTCATAACTAATTTTGAAGAAAAACAGAATTAATAGCAGAGATTAAGCTTAGGGTGTTTAGTAAACAAATCCTGAACTATTCCTTTTCTCTGATGCTAAGACCATTAAACATACAGCATATGCGAGTTTTGTAAGCGAAGAGAACATAAAGACACGGTTTAGAAAACTTATTGTATCATGAAATAACACAGGAATCCTGCAGCAGCAAGCAATCTCATCACAACACATCAAACAACGCAGAATTTCAGGAACTTCATCAGCTTCTTGTATTCAAAGTCTGTAATTACAGTGTAGCTCTTCAGAAGAAAAATCAAGAAATAGCCCTCTCTGATTGCAGGTAGGCTAGGACCTGCAATCCAAAGATTGGTTTGTGGTTACCTCGGCCGTATTCCCTTAGGAGTCAAAGGGAACAACCTGAGTGATAACAGTGGGAAACAGTAAGCTTAACAATGAATGTGTTTCACTGAGTAAAATCAATTGGGAATGAAAAGGCCATTTTGTTTTACTTGTTGGACTCTCTCAGAAACCCTTGTAGAATTTTACAGGGAGATCATCATTCCTTGGATATTATCATGTTTCAAGGAGGGATAGATATGGGGTTAAGGCCAAGACAAGGAATGGTTTGTGTCTCGGCCTTAAACTTTGTTTTACTTGTTGGACCAAGTGTAGTGCTTGGCATGGATCAATGTTCGTAAATTATCCTCATCTAAATAGGAGGGATCCCAGCTGGTCCTATTGTTTATTTTATATTGTTGTTGAGAAATTCAATGTGTTTTATAATTCTGTTTCTGAGTCCTGCTTAGCTTTTGTTTCAGAATCATTGTTCATGCGTCTAATATTAGTTTTGGTTTGGTGGCTGTTTAATTTTTTCATGTTTGTGGAATTTGTCTCAAGACACAATTGGATGTGAATAATGTCGATTGATGGTTGATTGAAATGCATAAATTAGAAGTATATTCCCTTAGCCTGATAAGGATTTTTAGAAGAATAAAGTAGAACTGTGTTTTCATTAATCTCTTTCATAGCTACTTCAGATTTTTTAAAAGCATAATCCTTCATTTAGTATCATGATAAGATCCTCTTCTAAGGTTAGCTGTGAACTGGTGAGAGTTTACCATAACTAGCCTAGGGTTGATTTTCGTGCATTCTTGTCTGGTTTCTACTTGAGAATCCTTCATGCAACACATCCCCACTCCCATGCAAGGGCAAAAATTGGGTAGTTTCTGTCCCCAACAAAAAGAAAATTGGCTGGCTTCTTTCCCCAACAAAAAGAATTGATGCTTTATGTTCTCTAAAAAGGTTGGGAGTTATCAGTACTAGTTGGGAAAATTTGGGGACGTGGCCTTTCACGCTTAATGGGGTTTCAGCTCCCCTTACAAACATAGGCTACCCTTCAGTCAATGCAATGAAGGGTGAGTTGATAGTTTTCATTTAAAAATATTTCTGCATTGTTCACTCTTTGCATACCTTTATTTGGAAATACTCAACTATGCACATCATATAAACATTCACTCCATTGCCTTGAGATTAACAAAACCCATCACAAGAAACACTTAACTATAACAAGCTATACATTTTTATTTGCTAGGACACCCACATTAGCTTACTTTATTCCTGTTGGTAAACTGGCAATGGCTTTTGATCAAGGAAGGAGGAATGTTGCCTTTGTTGTTTTTCACATAGCTTCTCTGGGGTCAAACTTGATGGTAACCCAATCTTGCTGAATGGATGTTGTGAAAAACTCTAATATACATAAGCAAAATTATACCATGGATTTGTGTTGATTTATATGTGCAGTGGCAATGTCTATCCGCTTGTGATTGCTGCACATCCATCAGAACCTAATCAGTTTGCCATTGGGTTGACTGGGCGTTGTCTCAACACCACCTTATAGAAGTTCTTCCATGTTCACATTGTCAACATTGTTATTCCATCCATGTTAATTACATAAGTACTGTTTATTACATACGAGGTTAAAGCATTTTTTAATAGACATTAATCAGAAAAATAGTCACATACATAGGTGCTTGAAACTTGAAAGAACTCCATGAATTACCCTGACTTGTGGCTACAACTATCAACCTTACAAAAATATTGCCTGCGACAGAAGAACTGAAAAACTGAATAAAGACCTCCATGCATAACAGGTATTGATGATATAGCCATGAATGAGTAGACACTAAATTGAGAGCTTCTATAACTTGTCTCTTAATTTCTTGATTAGAAGAGGCCTGGTTTTCTGTCAACCACTTGGCCATCTTTCATCCACTGTTCATAAATAATATAGTGTATATCACAACCGATGTAATTGAACACCGAAAACCTAAAATACGATAATTGAGATTCAACTTCAAAAAGAAATTAATGACCGTCACCAACTTAGAGAAAACATCAGATAGGCAGAGAATTTAATAAATACAGAAATCCTATAGTCACCGCACGTTTTTCCAAATGAAATGTACAAAACACCCAGCTGGGCACTAATGCTATACTAACTACAAATTTTTTTGAGAAAGGACAGGTGCTTGAGCCCTTCCAAATAGGATCTACTATGTTCTTGTAAGCTTCAAGCCATTTTGACTCCAAAATAAGTTATTCGTTCCATTTTTGCCCCGATTCATAAAAAATTACCCTAGTCTCTATTGGAGAGACTTGTGCCAATTGAAACACATTCATCCTCACTGTTTGGGTGCTGAAGATGAACAGTGCTGAAGTAATCCTAAATTACGAACGAAATACTACTGTTGGTTCCATAGGGTCTTGGCAGTTTCCATTAAGATTTCTCTGCGAAGTTTTTTTAAAGCAATTTCTGTCTTGTTTTCCTATATGTACCATTTTATTTCCTAAAGGAATAGCGATGGTACTGTTTTTTCTTTTTGAAAAAGAAAATAAAAAACATATATACGAGGCTGTGGGCAGGTAGCATAAGAACTGTTACAAAATACAAGGGAGCTATCCCATCATCACCTCATGAATCGAGAAGAAGGTTGAGAACCCTCTAGAAGACCAAAGAGGTAAGTACAATTTCAGTCTAGCAGAAGAACCCATAACTCTTGGAAAGAATTCAGAATGGAACCAACCCAGGTTACAGCATCTCTTCCGTCTCTCAACTAATTGTCCTCTGTCACACTAGCATATATTGCAAAAAAACAATTACCTTTAAATGGTCTTTTTAATATTCCTTAGCCTCTGTTACCTTAGCATTTCTTGCAAAAAAACAATTATATTAAGTGGTCCTTTTAATAGTCCTAATATTACTTAACACTTTCATAGTATAGATGTACAGTATGCCAATAATTTTTAACTTCTCTTCCCACATGCTCTGCTATATGCACTACCCCATCAAAACACTGCATCTTATTACAACTTTTAGGAAAAATAAGGAGATAAACAAATCTAATACCAAGTGGAAGCAGATCTCAATGCACAAGCCCAACTAAAATTTAAATTGAAGAAACCAACAGCTAACACTTCACCGGAATTAGCTCAGTTATCGCCCTGCAAAGGCCAATTTTCATCACTCTTTTGCTTCTACACTGGAGTGAAAGAACCAGTGTAAATATTTGTTTTCAAAATTTGACTGAGGACACCTGGAGGCAAACCTTCACTGATGGCTGAATCGTAATCTATTTCTGTTTTTCAGATAGTGTTCTCTCCTGTCAAAAGGCCATTTTGTTTTACTTGTTGGACTGTCTCAGAAACCCTTGTAGAATTTTAATTTCATTCATTTGAGAAATGATTGAAAATTACATTTTGCATATACACACCCTGTGTGTATTCATTTGAGTAAAAAAGGACTGTTGTTTGAGTTCATAAAAGGATCTCTTTTGACTAGAGTATCCAACCATTTACAAGAAATTTGAAAACAAAAAACATAAGTACTGTTAATTATATACGAGATGAGGTGAGTAAGCTGCTTCACCCAGCAAGAAAATTACTTTCTGTATGGCTGATGAGAGAAAAAAACAGAGAGAACAATGATAGGAAAATTGTGGGATTTTATGCTCTTGCTGCCCCAAAAGGAATGTCCCTGTAAGGCCTGTGAAAGAATTCATAGGCCTATCCATTATTTTGCTCCGCTATACCCAAAGTCCTTGGTCCATATCAAGGCCCTCTTTTGGGAGGCGATCTGTTGCCCTGTTCCTTTCCCTGTAAATACGACAACATGTAAAAGTAATAAAAGAGTCAATGAGACGCATGGTTTCCTCTAGAATAGGCATGAATAATATGTTTGTGCATACTTGTGTTTTGTTGAGAAAATTGATTGTGAGCATAGAGTCCCTGAAAACATGAATCTGAGTGCATCCCTTTTCAAGAGTGAAAAGCATAAAGTTTTTATAGGACAGAAGCTCTTCCTGATTGTTGGTCCCTTGGCCAAAGCCCATTTTAACTTGAAAAGCGTGAGCATCAGAAAGAAAGAGGATGGAACCTCCTCCACTCTGCTGTCCGTCTTTCAAGAGCATCTTGAAATTTAATAATCAATTTTTTGCAACTCGATAGGGCATAACTTTTTGTCAGTAGTTGGAATTTGTATTCCTCCAAATGCTTCTATACAAATGTAAGTTTGATCTAGGAGCAACCATATTAAGGTATTATATCAATCAACTAAGGAAGTTAGCAGCTCACAGAGGCAGAGGGGAATTTGTTTTATCAATCAAACTTGGCCAAGGATCATCTTGCAATGTGGTCATGGTTGTTTGTTGTATTGCTTAGATGGTGCTATGCAACTTGGCTTTTAGTTTTACTTATATCTCCCAGTTTTGCATTATGAGGTTGTTTGTTTCCAGTGCATTTTTCATCCCATCCCTTTTGTTTAATATTTTGGTTTCACGTTTTTGTCCTTTCATGAAGAGCCTTTGTTTTTCTGAATGTAAATACTAAATAGATGCGATGTGTGTTAAATGCCTAGGATGTTGGTAACCCAATCTTGCTGAATGGATGTTGTGAAAAACTCTAATATACATAAGCAAAATTATACCATGGATTTGTGTTGATTTATATGTGTAGTGGCAATGTCTATCCGCTTGTGGTTGCTGCACATCCATCAGAACCTAATCAGTTTGCCATTGGGTTGAGTGGCTGTTGTCTCAACACCAGCTTCTAGAAGTTCTTCCATGTTCACATTGTCAACATTGTTATTCCATCCATGTTTGAATAAAAAATCACCTGATTCAGATGTAATTGTTAATTATGATTTAGTTGTAACTTGTTTCTTAATACTAGATGCCCAGCTTGAAACTTAACAGATGCTTTGGTGAACATAATTCTCACTGCTTTCTCGAACTTGGGCCAAATCCAACACATCATCATATCCAAAGATTTGTCTAATTCTAGAGAGAGCACAGAGTCATCTACAAAGTGGATTTAAAACATCTTGTAGGCACCTGATAATGATCATTCCTTCAATTTGCACTTGACTCTAGCTAATCTAGAGCATTAGCTGCGATGAAATGTTTTATTGGACAAAGAAAACCCTTTCTGATGGACCATTGCAGAATAACTTGATTGGTTAGGTTCTCAACGTTGTACCTCATTTCTTTTTTGACCTTAGGATACCAATCCATGTCATCATATCTGAAGTAATATACCATTCTAATATGTGTAGGACTTTATCAAAATCAATCTTGAGGAGCAGATCTTCTTGATGAATTTCTCCAGCCCACTAGATAGTTTTCAAGCTTAATTTTTTTGTGGTTAATGCTTCTGCAGGAGTCTTGTAGGCCACATAAAGTAGAATGATTAGCCTGGGATCATTAATTGAGTTCCTGTTGGCCGAGTTGTGGTTTATATTGATGATGCCTGCATTAGTTTGCTCTGCAAGTGGTTCCAGATGAAGAGCTTCCAAGCACACATTTAAAAGGTTTCCCAATGGTGTCTCAGAAACCCTTATAGAATTGTACAGGGAGACCATCATTCCTTGGATGCTGTGCACATTCCCACCACAAATTCCACTCAACACAGCCAATAGAACAGGGAAGTAAGTTACACATTTGCTAAGTAATTTTCCTACACTCCAATGGCTTGTGGCTACAATTCTCAACCTTACAAAAATATTGACTGCGATAGAAGAACTGAAAAACTGACTAAAGACCTCCATGCATACTAGGTATTGATGATATAGCCATGAATGAGTAGACACTAAATTGAGAGCTTCTATAATTTGTCTCTTAATTTCTTGATTACAAGAGGCCTGGTTTTCTGTCAACCACTTGGCCATCTTTCATCCATTGTTCATAAATAATATACTGTATATTATGTAGGATTTTACAGGGTAAGTTCCTCAGACAGAACACCAAAAGGACACCGCTCACAACCAGATCACAGATCAATACACCAATATTTTGACGTGGTTAAAACCCTCAAAGAGGGAAACAGTCCACGGCCTGAGCCAACGTGGCCACTTTAGGCAATTTATTAATAAAAGAATGAAAATTTACATATGTTTCTCTCATGCACGGATTACCCTACAAATGACCCTCCATGCGCTTTAAATAGAATTCATGGACCAATTGGGTGTCAAGCCATGGATCAAGTGTCAGTAATACCGAGGAGAGAATGAACCGTCGGATCACTACATATCGTGACCGTCGGATTGTAAGTTACAAAATGTACAATGGTAAAGAAACACACTTTACCTAACTCTATACCTAACTCTACACTAGACCAAGTTGTACTTAACTATTTCCTATGTGTCGGAATATCCTAACATCCCCCCTTAAGAACAACTTGGGATAGGATTGAAGGATTTACAAATATGACACAATAGGAGAAGGAAGGAGGCACTAGAGCCTATCCCCCCTTAGTGACAACTTCCTAAACTCCAACCATAAATCGAAGTTTAGTTAACTTCACCTCCGTGAGAGCCTTTGTGAAGATGTATGCAACTTGATCATCTGTGGAACAATATTGCACTTCAAGAACCTGGTCGTGAATGAGCTTTCTGATGAAGTGCATGTGCATTTCAATGTGTTTGCTGCCCTGATGTTGGACTGGATCTTTGCATAGCTGAATGGCACTTTGATTATCACACCAAAGTGTAGTCGAATGCTGCTGCTGAAAGCCAAACTCTGACAGGATCTGACGAAGCCACAAGGCTTCCTTACTAGCTTCTACGGCACCACGATACTCTGCTTCTGCTGATGAAAGAGAAATGGCAGCTTGTTTCTTAAAATCCCATGTAATAGGTCCTGAACCAAGAGTGAAAACATAACCGGCAGTAGACTTCCGATCATCAGGGTCACCAGCCCAATCGGAATCAGTGAAACCAACCAATAGAGGAGCTGCTTCGACACTGTAATGAATCACAAACTGAACTGTACCTCGAACATAACGAAGTATTCTTTTAGCTGCTTTCCAATGACTTTCACGGGGGTTTTGCATGAACCGAGCGACAAGGCCAACAACAAAGGAAAGGCCAGGACGAGTATGAGTTAGATACAAGAGTTTTCCTACAAGTTGACGGTATAATGTAGCATCAACTTCAGGAGAAGTACAAGTGACTAAAAGTTTGACTCCAGACTGAAAGGGAGAAGGTGATGGCTTACAGTCTTCCATGTGAAAATGATGTAGAATATCACAAGCATACTTGGACTGGGAAAGGGAAATACCCTCCTTGGATTGCAAGACTTGAAGACCGAGAAAATAGTGTAAGTGTCCTAAGTCTGTCATTTCAAATTTCCTTTTAAGGCTAGACTTCACATGGTTTATAAGGTTGGGATCACTACCAGTAAGGATAAGATCATCAACATAAAGAACAAGGATGATAAGAGAGTTGCCCACTTTCTTGGTGTAGACAGTATTGTCAGAATGACACCTAGAAAAGCCAGATTCTAAAAGAAAGCTATCCATTTTGGCATACCAAGCTCGAGGAGCTTGCTTGAGACCATAAAGGGATTTCTTAAGTCGACATACAAGGCTGGAGTCTGTTTGTATGAAGCCAATGGGTTGTTCCATATAGATTTCTTCATGCAAGTCCCCATGCAAGAAGGCAGATTTAACATCCATCTGATGGAATTCCCATTTGAAAGAGGCAGCAAGGGAAAGAACAAGGCAGATAGAGTTCATTTTGGCAACAGGGGAGAAGGTTTCGGTGTAGTCAATGCCTTCAACCTGTGAAAAACCTTTAGCAACAAGACGAGCTTTATGTTTATCAACTTTCCCATCTGGTCCATACTTGGTTCTGTAAACCCATTTGCATCTGACAAGTTTTCGTCCCTTTGGTAGAGGAACAAGATCCCATGTATCATTTGCCAATAATGAATGATATTCTTCATTCATAGCTGCTTCCCAATCTGGATGGCCTGAAGCTTCTGCAAAGGTGTCAGGATCATAATTTACTGGAGCTTGAGCCAGTAAAGAAGAGGCTCTCTCGAACTGAGAACGTGTGCGTCGCTGATCTGTAGGATCACCGGCAAGATCACCTGCTGCATCTCGAGTAGCACGAACCCATTTTGGAAGCTCAGGAGCTGAAGGAGGATCATGAGATGGCGGGGGAGGATTGTCATCCTCACTTTCATCATCTGAAGAAGAAATGTTTTCAAAAGTAGAAGAGATAGGGAGAGGTGGAACAACCACCGGACTAGGCTCGCAAGCCGATATATTTTCATCAAATTTTACATCTCTTCTAATGATAACATTTTTGGACTTAAATGGAATAAGTCTATAGCCTTTGACATCTTCAGAATATCCAACAAAAGTACATTTTTCACTCTTAGGTTCTAAAGCTTTATGCTTTTCATCTGGAATATGGGCCCACGCTTCACTTCCAAAAACACGAAAGTGACTTACATCTGGTTTGATTTAGCTCCATGCTTCTTCTGGAGTGATATTCTTTAAAGCCTTAGTAGGAGTGCGATTTATTATGTAATTTGCATAGTTAATTGCTTCTGCCCAAAAACTAAGACCAAGTCCTTTAGATTGTAGCATACAATTAGCCATTTCCTTTAAGGTGCGATTCTTCCTTTCAGCTACACCATTTTGTTGTGGAGTATATGGAATAGTATGTTGCATTTGAATTCCATTCTCAGTGCAATAGTTGATGAATGTGTTTTTAACATATTCTCCGCCATTATCAGATCTTAACTTAAGAATTTGATGTCCAGATTGTTTTTCAACAAAGGCCTTGAAGGCCAAAAAAGTGTTAAATACTTCACTCTTGAGTTTTAAGAAGTATACCTAAGTGCGTCTGGAGAAATCATCAATGAAAGTTAAGAAATACTTGCAACCAGAGAATGACACAACTGGAAGTGGACCACATAAATCACTATGCACAAGCTGTAAAGGGGCTGAGGCGTGCCAAGAGGCACGTTTTTCAAAACTATCCCGATGATGTTTTCCGAGTACACATCCGGAACAAACACCATCTCTGCAAGATACCATAGGAAGACCTGTCACCATATTTTCTTTACATAGATGCTGAAGGGAGCGATAGTTTAAGTGACCAAATCGCTCATGCCAAAGTTTGCTCACTTCATCGTTATGAGCAACAAATACTGAGGGAAGATTTGATGACCCAAAGTTGTGAAACTTATACAACCTTGTAGAATCATCAGCAATGCCAGTAGCCAAAATCTGTTTAGGATCTTTTAAGTACTTGATTACAACATCATGAGGTGAAAATTCAACGATTTTACCTTCACCTGAATGAGTTATCAGATATACAGATAGAAGGTTGCAGGATAAGGTTGGAACACATAATACATCATTAAACTGACCATTGTCTAGATGAACAGTTCCAGTCCCTACAACATTAAGAGATCTATCATCACCAACACATATATTTTTGGTGTTACAATCATTTAAAGAAGAAAACATGGCTTTGTTTTTGGCCATGTGATAAGAAGCTCCAGAATCAATGAGCCACTCATGAGAATGAGAAGAAGAAGATACATTTAATGCATAGCCAGACTGAGATGCTTGACAACCACATGCAGAAAGTGCCATTCCTGAAGATGAAGTTGAAGTTGAAGATTGCCCGAAAATGGATGTTATGCTTCTTCATTGCTGCTTCCAAGGCTTCCATCTTTTTAAAGCATTTTGATTCTAAGTGGCCATCTCGATTACAAAAATTGCAATGTCTATCAGTCTTCTTCCCTTTGTTTTTATTTGTCTTATCATTTTGTTGAAATGATCTTTCATTTTGGGGCTGAAATTGCTTAGGACCCTTGTTTGGTTTAGGACCATTCTTTTTAGGATATGACTTTTTAGGATTCTTTGAATTTGGTTGCTGCTGGGCAGCTAACGCTTTCTTGGAAGAGTTTCCAAGATTAAGAAGACCAAGGTGTAAGAGTTTTTCTTGTTCTCTTATTAAAGAATCACAAAAAGAGTCAAAGGAAGGGGGCTTGTTGTCTTTTCCTTGAGAAATGAAGGCTTCTCTTGTAGAATGGAAGGTGGAAAGAAATACAGAGTAGGCTGGTCCCAACTTAGTAAGGATGGAATAAATAAGGTTACTATCTTCTTTCTTAACCTTAACACCTTCCAAAAGATATCTAAGGGTCTTGAACTTAGACAAGAAATCTTCAATGCAAGAAAAATTATTAGGATCCAATGTAAGCAACTCATTTTCAAGTTGATGGGCTCTAATTTCATTTTTAATCCCAAAAACTTTATTGATTTGTTCCATTGCTTCATGAGGGGTATCAAGTTCTGCAATATGGAATCTAAGATCAGGAGAAATAGACATCCCTATCAAACCACGTGCTTGATCTTGTCTATTTTCCCATTTAGCAACCTTGTCTTCATCTTTCGGTTTCTTTTCTTGGCCTGTGGCTATTCGATAGAGACCTTTACTTCTAAGTAAATCCTCCATGTAGGACAACCATTGGAAGTAGTTGGTGCTATCAAGGGTAACTTGGTATTGACTTTCCATTTCAACAGAAACTAAAGCTGAAGATGTTGAAAGTAAGTGTTCCAATGGATAGATCTCAAAAAATTAGGCTGGTTTAAAAAAAACGGCTCTGAAAAAGGCTTCCGGATGAAGAAGTTATGGCTTTTTGAAAAAAAGTTGTTGAAGTTGCCGACGAAGTGCAGGAATGTGCGGAAATGGAAAAATCCGCCCCCACAAAATGGAGACTTGAACCCAAGACCTCTACTCTCTTAAAATAGCTTTGAACCAAAAAATTAGAGAGAGAGAGAGAGAGAGAGAGAGAGAGGGGGGGCCTTGGTTGCGTGCTTGCCTTGAGAAAGCTCTTTTTCCCTACAAAACACAAAACACAAAACCCAACACAGACATGCAAAGAAAACGAACCTTATGGCTCGAAGTTAGCTTTAGCCGAAAAACTAACTATTTTCAAAAATGAACCTTGCGGCTCAAAGTTAGCTTTGGCCGGAAACTAAATATTTTTCTCAATGTTTCTGATTTTCCGAGATCACCCTAAGGCGCAGGGAAAAGAGCATACGCATGAGAAAAATCCTTCCTTTCTGTTTCTGATTTGCCCAGATCGCACAGAGTCGCAGGGCAAAGAGCATACACAGAAATGAAAGGTATAGATCCGGTAATAAAAAGGTTAAATAAACTGAAACCGAAATAAACAGAGAGAAAATAACAGTAAACTGCAAATAAACACTGTATACCTCCAGATCTTAAAAATGACGCAGCTAGGGCTACCGGAAACCTTTTCACGTGAAACGAAAGGGGTTCCTCACTGGAACAGATGCTCCGAACACAACAGAGCAGTCCTCTCAGCCCGAAAGCAGTCAGAAACAACAGATCTAGGAAACGGCAGTCGGATGCAGTTCTACCGGCTTTAGATTTGGATCACCAACGGACGCGACCCTCAAATAGCTTTGATACCATGTAGGAATTTACAGGGTAAGTTCCTCAGACATAACACCAAAAGGACACTGCTCACAACTAGATCATAGATCAATACACCAGTATTTTGACGTGGTTAAAACCCTCAAAGAGGGAAACAGTACACGGCCTGAGCCAACGCGGCCACTTCAGGCAATTTATTAATAAAAGAATGAAAATTTACATATGTTTCTCTCATGCACGGATTACCCTACAAATGACCCTCCATGCGCTTTAAATAGAATTCATGGACCAATCGGGTGTCAAGCCACGGATCAAGTGTCGGTAATACCGAGGAGAGAATGAACCGTCAGATCACTACATATCGTGACCGTCGGATTGTAAGTTACAAAATGTACAACGGTAAAGAAACACACTTTACCTAACTCTATACCTAACTCTACACTAGACCAAGTTGTACTTAACTATTTCCTATGTGTCGGAATATCCTAACATATTACAGCCGATGTAATTGAACACCGAAAACCTAAAATAAGATAATTGAGATTCAACTTCAAAAAGAAATTAATGACCGTCACCAACTCAGAGAAAACATCAGATAGACAGAGAATTTAATAAATACATAAATCCTATAGTCACTACACGTTTTTCCAAATGAAATGTACACAACACCCAGCTGGGCACTAATGCTATACTAACTACAAAATTTTTGAATAAAGGGTAGGTGCTTGAGCCCTTCCAAATAGGATCTACTATGTTCTTGTAAGCTTCAAGCCATTTTGACTCCAGAATAAGTTATTCTTTCCATTTTTGCTCCGATTCATAAAAAATTACCCTACTCTCTATTGGAGAGACTTGTGCCAATTGAAACACATTCATCCTCAGTGTTTGGGCGGTGAAGATGAACAATGCTGAAGTAATCCTGAATTACGAATGAAATACTACTGTTGGTTCCATAGGGTCTTGGCAGTTTCCATTAAGATTTCTCTGCGATGTTTTTTTAAAGCAATTTCTGTCTTGTTTTCCTATATGTACCATTTTATTTCCTAAAGGAATAGCGATGGTACTGTTTTTTCTTTTTGAAAAAAAAATAAACAACAGATATATGAGGTTGTGGGCTGGTAGCATAAGAACTATTACAAAATACAAGGGAGCTTTCCCATCATCACCTCACGAATCGAGAAGAAGGTTGAGAACCCTCTAGAAGACCAAAGAGGTAAGTACAATTTCAGTCTAGTAGAAGAACCCATAACTCTTGGAAAGAATTTAGAATGGAACCAACCCAGGTTACAGAATCTCTTCCGTCTCTCAACTGATTGTCCTCTATCACACTAGCATATCTTGCAAAAAAACAATTACCTTCAAATGTTCTTTTTAATATTCCTTAGCCTCTGTTACCTTAGCATTTCTTGCAAAAAAACAATTATATTAAGTGGTCCTTTTAATAGGCCTTAAGAATATTGTAATATTACTTAATACTTTCATAGTATAGATGTACAGTATGCCAATAATTTTTAACTTCCCTTCCCACATGCTCTGCTATATGCACTACCCCATCAAAACACTGCATCTTATTACAACTTTTAGGAAAAATAAGGAGATAAACAAACCTAATACCAAGTGGAAGCAGATCTCAACACACAAGACCAACTAAAATTTAAATTGGAGAAAGCAACAGCTAACACTTCAGCAGAATTAACTCAGTCATCGCCCTGCAAAGGCCAATTTTCATCACTCTTTTGTTGCTACACTAGAGAGAAAGAACAAGTGTAAATATTTGTTTTCAAAATTTGACTGAGGACACCTGGAGGCAAACCTTCACTGATGGCTGAATCGTAATCTGTTTGTGCTTTTCAGATAATGTTCTCTCTTCTGTCAAAAGGCCATTTTTTTTTACTTGTTGGATTGTCTCAGAAACCCTTGTAGAATTTTAATTTCATTCATTTGAGAAATTTAACTTTGTTTTACTTGTTGGACCAAGTGTAGTGCTTGGCATGGATTGTGTGCTTTTGCTTCCACTTTATGTCTACAATATGAAGAGATTAGCAAAGGGCATTCGAGGAATTTTTTGCCTGCCATCAATGAGAGGAAAGAACCTCATCTTTAACACCTGCCCAGTTGATTGTATTCAAACCAGCTCCTAAAAGCCAACTAATAGCAGGTGGGGAGTTATCAGCTATCCATAACCACAAATGGCTCCTTTCAGGCTGTGTTAGGAGAATATCAATGGAGCCGAAATCCAAAACACTAGCTGAAATAGTAGTAATTATATAAGCATACCTGTTTTCTGGATCACAAATAGGTCTCTTTCGTGGTCTCTGCAAGGAGAGCATAAATGGAGCAGAAACCAAAAATACTATTTGAAAGAGAAATAGTAATGTAAACACGCATGTTTTCTGGCTTATATTTATTTAGAATGTGGAGTGGGCCATAGGTAAACACCACAAAGTGTCAGCCTTTACCAGATGGATGTTCCTTATATACACATATCATCCCAGATACAGTTGGCGAACCAAAATTACTGGCATTTATCTCCTGAAAAAGAACTTCTGGTTTCTGGATTCGAATCTCAAACCATTCTAGCAATGTTTGTTATCTCTGTATATATGCTTTGTAAATGTTGTTTGAACCATAAAATGTCAAGCTATCATGGTTTATTCTCAGAAAGTTGTGAGGATGTTGAGAAACAGTTTTATTTTAAATTGTCGTCATTCTAAGATTTGCTGTGTAAATCAATGTTCGTAAATTATCCTCATCTAAATAGTAGGGATCCCAGCTGGTCCTATTGTTTATTTTATATTGTTGTTGAGAAATTCAATGTGTTTTATAATTCTGTTTGTGAGTCCTGCTTAGCTTTTGTTTCAGAATCATTGTTCATGCGTCTAATATTAGTTTTGGTTTGGTGGCTGTTTTATTTTTCCATGTTTGTGGAATTTGTCTCAAGACACAATTGGATGTGAATAATGTCGGTTGATGGTTGATTGAAATGCATAAATTAGAAGTATATTCCCTTAGCCTGATAAGGATTTTTAGAAGGATAAAGTAGAACTGTGTTTTCATTAATCTCTTTCATATCTACTTAAGATTTTTTAAAAGCATAATCCTTCATTTAGTATCATGATAAGATCCTCTTCTAAGGTTAGCTGTGAATTGGTGAGAGTTTACCATAACTAGCCTAGGGTTGATTTTCGTGCATTCTTGTCTGGTTTCTACTTGAGAATCCTTCATGCAACACATCCCCACTCCCATGCAAGGGCAAAAATTGGGTAGTTTTTGTCCCCAACAAAAAGAAAATTGGCTGGCTTCTTTCCCCAACAAAAAGAATTGATGGTTTATGTTCTTTAAGAAGTTTGGGCGTCATCAGTACCAGTTGGGAAAATTTGGGGACGTGGTCTTTCACGCTTAATGGGGTTTCAACGCCCCTTACAAACATAGGCTACCCTTCAGTCAATGCAATGAAGGGTTAGTTGATAGTTTTCATTTAAAAATATTTCTGCATTGTTCACTCTTTGCATACCTTTATTTGGAAATACTCAACTATGCACATTATATAAACATTCACTCCATTTCCTTGAGATTAACAAAACCCATCACAAGAAACACTTAACTATAACAAGCTATACATTTTTATTTGCTAGGACACCCACATTAGCTTACTTTATTCCTGTTGGTAAACTGGCAATGGCTTTTGATCAAGGAATCAGGAATGTTGCCTTTGTTGTTTTTCACATAGCTTCTCTGGGGTCAAACTTGTTTTCAGTGATTTGTTTAGATGGTTTCTCTAAATTCAGACTTCTGCCAGTGATTCGTTCTGTTGCGATGACAGTCAGAAATAATGATGAATAATGCAATACTTGGTTTGTATCTTATTGTCAAGTTCAAAGATTAGAAAAGGAAAACTAAAACAAGGGAGTCTATGCTGAACAACAAAGAAATTCCATATTGTTCATGCTTCTAATGGTCCTATCTGAAGCAATGGCATTGGAAAATATTGTCTAATATTGGAAATTGCTACTCACAAACATCAATTGAATAAAACATACAATAGAATATTTACTCTTCACACCATATAGATAAACTCTGCTTACTATTTATTTAAGGAAAAACTGCATTGTAACCTGCTGGAATAGAAACTGGAATTCGATGTATCATGGTTTTGTGCTAAAAGTGTCATTCCACTTTCATTTTAACTATCAATTCACACCTTTGTAGAATTTATTTGTAGTTACTGAACTACACATTTTCCTTATTTAGTGATATGCTATTATGCATATCTGGAAAATCACGTCATCCTTAATGCAGCAGCATTTGTTTTGACTGTCAAGAAACGCAGAAATCAGTTTATGTTTTCTAGGTTGTAGCCACTGATTCATGATCCTTTCAACTCATGACTTAATTTTTATAGAATATAATTTATAGAATGTGTTTTCCTGATCAGTAAATGGACAAGATTGACATAAAAGAGGAATCAAAATAAGAGAGATGTTCTATCCAGGATGACCAGTTATTTATTATCTTTTAGCAATTTATGGTATACATTTTTATTTGCTAGGACACCCACATTAGCTTAGGATTTTATAACATAAGAAAACCTTTAAATTCCTACAAAACCTTCCCCGTGAGGATTAGATTGTGTGGATTATATTGGGTTTTTTTTCTCGGAGAGACTATTAATTTCCATAGCACTGTACAGATTATGTTGGTTACTCACTTCATCTCATATGTTACTATGATAACAGATTTGGAAAGCACCCACGCTTTCGTTATTACATATATAATCTCATGATGCGACATCGCAGTCAAGTAACAACATCGATTTTTGTGAAAAAGAACATCACATATAACTTCCCAATATCTATTCAAGATCTGAACATCCGATTAGAATAATTTCCAGATGAGCAATTGGCAGAGCAAATCATGCAATTCGGTAGCTCTTTACGTGGAACAAGATCATTTTGGCACAAAGCTGAAAATGAACTAACGGACATGATATCTCAACTCGGTTGCCCGACGTTCTTCTTCACATTAAGTGCAACTGATACAAAATGGCCTGATCTTCATGCAATCATGCCCGGATGTCTACCTTCTGATATTGCAAAACAACAAAAGTGGAGAAATGATAACATTATCTCTAACCCACATTTAACATCACTATATATGCACCATAGATTCATAGCATTTCGTGAGATTATCTTAGAGAAACACTTGAAGACAAAATATTACTGGTACAGGTACGCATTCTACCGCATTTTTTTCCCAAAAACGCGAAACAACATTCCTCAGCTATTACAAAATTATCTTACAAAAACGCATACTTGACAGGTATGAATGGCAACATATGGGATCTGCGCACAACCATGGTTTCCTTTGGATAGAAAATGCACCTGATATGGAAAACCTCAACTGGGAAGACACAGAAGCAGTTGATATTACAAGGCAGTTCTTTGACGAATATATTTCCGCTTGGAACCCTCGTACTCCTTCGACTTCAAACCAACCAATTTCTTGGACAAATCCCAAAGACCCTTGTCTATTGTCCACACCGCAAATCTTCAGAACCAATCCTTTCAATGACTATGAACAACTCATAAATTGCGTTGAACATCACACAAAATGTTCAGAAAGCACATGCCTAAGAAAAAATGGATCCTCATTCCAATGTCGTTATAAAGCACCATGGGAATTACATCCAAAATCGGCCTTATTCATTGATTCCAATGGCCAAAAAACATACACCCCTGCTCGCAACGACGATCGACTCAATAGCCATAACCCTACCATCCTATCTATTTGGCATGCAAATGTTGACTGCCAACTAGTACTCTCCATACACGCTGTACAAAAATATATCGCCAAATATGCATCCAAAGCAGAAAAAAAATCTGAAAGCTTCCACCACATGCTACGTAGAATTGTCCTGGCTTCACCCATTGCTGACCCAACAACATCCGCATTTCGAAAATTTCTTGCAGAAACCCTTGTTGATCGTGACATTGGAGCACAAGAAACCTGCCATATGCTGCAAAAATTACCATTAACATTATGTAGTCGACCATTCATTTCTTTAAATGTAAACCAAAAAACTCTTATGCCCCTTCCACAAATGAACACCACCTCCCCTACATCCCCACATATCATAGATACATATATCCAACGCCCTTCTACCCTAGAATCCACATCACTAATAGAATTAGCAAGATCCTGGTCATATGATCCACGTCACAAAACAAACAAATGGAAACAAAGACCTAAAAGCAATTGTTCGGGTCATACCACGTTACTCCTCAATACCATCCACAACTGAACCTTGCTACGCTGACTTTTTCAGAGTTGAACTTATGCTATACAAACCTTTTCGCCATATCGTACAAGATATAGGAGATTCTGCTGCAAAATTCATCACAAATTGGCAAACATTTCGTCCATTCTACAAACCTTGGCATCAACACCACACATTATCTGATATTGAATCTGTTGCAAATGATACCTCAACTATTGATGAAACCAATCCTCCAGACACCATGGAAATAAATGAATGGGAATTACTTTCCCAATTACACCCTACAAATGAGCTTCTCATAAATGACCTTGACATGCTTGGTCTTCGTGGCTTTGATGACACCCATAACTGGAATCATACCACTATCCCATTAGATCTACAAAATAATGCCATACAATTCATTGAGAATAGCCGCTCCATCCACCACATTCTTCAAACACATCAACATATCCTGGCGACCCTTACTACATTATCTCCAATGCAAAGAAAAGCTCTAAATATTATTTCTAATCATTTTGCTAAGAAGGATTATTTACCCGCTCTCAGAATGATAATACAAGGCACTGCTGGTACAGGAAAATCCCTCCTTATCAATTGCATCAAAGATATGCTCATAAGCCTTGCAAGCCCAGAACCTTCACCGATCATGCTCCTCGCCCCTACAGGGGTTGCTACCTTCAACATACAAGCATTGACAATCCATTTTGCTCTACACCTTCCTATAAAGGATCTTATGCCCTTAGAAGGTAATGCTCTTGCAAAATTCCAAGAAGAACTCAGGCATATAAGATACATACTAATCGATGAAATGAGCTTCATTGGGCCAAAGCTTCTCAGCCATATTGATGAACGTCTTCGAGAGGCATTTCCACAGCAAAGAAACACTCCTTTCGGTGGCTGTTCCATTATATTGGTTGGTGATCTCGGTCAGCTACCACCTGTCAAAGACATACCTCTATATGCAGGGACGAGCCACGGAAGCGCACTGTGGAACACCTTCAACACAGTCATCACATTAGACACAATATTTCGTCAACAAGGCGACAACATCGCATAGGTTACTTTCAGGAACATTCTCCAGAACATTAGAGATGCAAATCCAACAATCGACGACTACAACATACTCATGTCACGCACAGATTCCTTTTTATCAGAAGAAGAAATATGTTCATTCCATGATTCCATGCATCTATTTCCAACAAATGCTCAAACAATGGTCCATAATAAGCAAATGATGAAATCTCTAAACACTCCAATCGCAAGATCCATTGCTGAAGATGGCAACACATATTCCAACATTTCCTCAAAAGACGAGCAACTTGAGCGAATTGTATTGCTATGCAATGGCAAAAAAGTTATGTTGACTTCCAACCTTTGGGTTTCAGCCGGACTTATTAATGGTTCCCTTGGAGAACTTGTAACCATCTTTTACAAAGAATCAACTGCACCACCACAAATTCCAACATTTGTTGTCGTAGATTTTCCCAAATACATCAGGCCTCCTTGGGATGAAAGAAACCCCACTCACTTGCCTATTCCAGCAGTAAAAAGAAATGGACGTGCACAAATTCCACTGAAGATGGCTTGGGCTTTAACCATACATAAATCTCAAGGTATGACACTTCCAAAAGCAACAATTGACATTGGAAAAACAGAACATCAAGGTCTCACATTCACAGCAATTTCAAGAGTACCTTCTCTACAAGATCTCTGGATTAGCCCCGCATTCAGTTTCGATCGTTACAGTAAAATGAAGGACAACAAAAACATTGCTCGCAGAAAACACGCAGAAGAAATTCTCCGTTCAATGCCGCCTCCAGATAATCTGCTCCAACCCATACTTTAACATCACCAAAAGGTTTCCTCCATTTATTTACCTCATTCTATTTCATAACATACTTTTCATATCTTTCAACAACAACCAACTTTAATCAATATTAATAATTAAGCAAATATTACAGTGGTTTTCGGCATGGCTTCCTCAAATTAAAACTCGGAATCATCGACCCTTGCTTTCAAAAAAGCCCACAAAAGCCCATTCACATTTCAATATTCTTCCACACACTATGCCCTACGGTGTTTCCTTTGCAACATTAGGTGCAAATGCTAGTTATTCTTTTACCAAAATTACCCAAATAAATGTCACATTTATCAAAATAATTGTATATGTATTTTATATTTAAATTAATATATTAGCACAAGATTTAATAAAATTTAAATTAAAAAGTAAATTTAAATTAAAAAGAAAAATTTAAATTAAAAAAACAAATTCAAAATTTAAAGGAAATTTAAATCTAAATTTAAATTACCTAGAAAAATGTCACTTTTATCAAAAATAACCGTCTACATGTATTTTATATTGAAATTAATTTATTAACACAAGATTTAAGAAAATTTAAATTTAAAAGGAAAATTTAAAATATAAACTTAAGTTACCCAAATAAATGCACTTTTATCAAAATAACCATATATTTATATTTTATATTTAAATTAATTTATCAATACAATATTTAATAAAATAAATAAAAAAAGTAAATTTAAAATTTAAATCAAGAAAGTAAATTTAAAATTTAAATTAAATTTAAGATTTAGGATTTTATATTTAAATTTATTTTTTTAACACGCCATGATTTACCCTTCATTAAAAATATTCTCGATATTCTAACTTTTATAGATTACGATATTAATTTTATTTTTAATATTTAATATAGTTTTGGGTCACTTGGGCACCATTCACAGTTAAATTAGGTAAGTTATATTATTTTAAAAATATCCACTGCTTAGTCACACATGTATGTCTTTTAAATTTTAAAGGATTTTGATTGGCTTACACATTATGACATGGAAATTCAATGTTAACATTTTAAAATGAAAATTCCTTTAATGCGAGGAAAAAAGCTCGAGTTAACTAGAATTTGACATTCTTGTTCACTTTCGGAAACTCATATGGTGGAATGTGATCTCTTTATCCTCATCTTTAGATTTTTCCTAAAAAATAAAAGCATACAAAAGTGGGAAAGAGCCATAAAGCATGGGGAAGCTTTTTCCTAAGCACAAAAGCATCTAAAAAGTGGAAAATGCCATCTTTATATGAGGAAACATTATTCACCCAAATTCTTTTGCCAAAATTAAACTAATGAGGAATTTGGGAAATCTTCATAGCCTTCACTTTCCTATATATTGGAGGCTTGGCCATTGAGGAAATGATGGGAATTCGTGTATTGTCATGCTGCTAAGATTTATCTTGAGAGGGAGAGTTTTGGAGCTAGGAGTTGGGGGAGGTGTTGTTGCAACTGCATCTGATGGTTGTAACTTTCCTCCAACTCCTTTATTAATATAGATTATTTGTTATTCCTTCCATATGCTACTATTCATTCTTTACTTATCCTATTTAACTAATGAATGTATGGGATTTTGGTTTATATTTATTTAATTAGTAATATTTATATGTTTATTATAGTTTCAATTATCAAGATATTATGTTGTGAAGTTTTCTTTGTTTTCTCTCTTGTGTGTAGGACCAAGATTTGGAGCTATCTAGGAGCGCTTCCCAGCTACACTAAAAACTCCAACAAGACCTGCATGCGAGGACTCACATGAATTCATTCTTCTTTTCTTAATCTATACTCTACATCTTGATCTACTAAGAATCCCGAGCCTTAGAACAACCATTATCTTAATCAGTCTATCTTAGGTTTCTGGGATAAACTGAGAGGGTTTTATGTTCATCTAATTGTGCATTAAATCCTACAGTAAAATGATATTTAGAAACTGTAATATATTTCACTATGTAATAAATTTAGTAAAATGGAAGTAAAAGTAAAACTCTAAACAAGAAGCCAAAAGTGGATGTAACTATCGATGCAAAATTGGGAGTAAAATTGGATGTTAAACTAGCCATCAAAACAAGATGCAAACAATGAGACAAAAAGGGTTTTAAAGTAGAATTAAAAAGGGGTGCAAAAATAGACACAAAGAAGGGAACAAAATAGGGCATACAAAAAGATACCAAATTGGGCACAAACAAGGATGCAAAAATGGACACCAAAATGAGGATGAAAAGAATGGTGTAAAATTAGGATGCAAAATTGGGTGCAAAAAGGATGTAAGAAAAGACACAAAACAAGAAGCAAAGTGGGACTAAAAAAGGGTGAAACTAAGGATGCCAAAAATTATGCATAACTAGATGAAAATTCAAACTAAAATCTAGGTGCAAAATGAGATGTAAATGCGGACACAAAATGTGGCAGACAAAAAGGATGCGAATTTGGATGCCAAAAAGGATGCAAAATTAGACACCAAAAAGGTTGCAAAAGTGGACATAAAAAATGGTGAAAATTTGGACACAAAAGTAGAAAAAATGGTGCGAAAATGGGCATAAAAATGGCTCAAATTTGGATGCAAAATGAGGTGCAACAAATGATTTAAAACTTGGTGCAAAAACAAATGCAAAAGTAGACGAAAAAAATGGTTCAAAATTGAATGTAACTTTAGACACAAAATGGGATTCAAAGGTGGACGCAACGCATGGTCCAACATAAGGTGAAAATTTAGATGTTCAAAAGGATGCAAAATTGGATGCAAGAAATGTTGTTAAAAATGATGCTAAATTGGATGCAACAAATGATGCAAAATTAGGTGCAAAATAGGATGCAAAAAAGGGAGACAAATGAAACGAAAAAGTGGATGAAAAAAATGGTTCAAAAATGGATGAAAAATTTGGCACTAAATCAGATTCAACATATGGTGCAAAATTAGATGCAAAAATAGATGTAAAAATAAGCAAAAAATTAGAAGCAAAAAATGGAATAAGACTAGATGCAAAAACTGGCACAAACTCGATGCAAAAAAAGGCACTAAATCAAATGCAAAAGATGGGGTAAAACTCTATGCAAATATCGACACAAAAATAAAAGAAAAGAATGGCACAAAACAGGAAGCAAAAAATGATGCAAAAAATGGCACAAAACTAGAAGAAAAACCTATTGTAAAGCCAAATGCAAATCTTGGTGCAAAATATGATGCAAAATTTGGCGTAAAAAAAAGATGCAAAATTTGACACAAAAAAGGACGCTTTAAAAATTGTACAATAGAGCCAGATTTAGTGCCAGGCTGCTCATACCAATGGAGAGAAAAATACACTAAAATCTGGTGCTAAATTTGGCGTAAATTGCCTGTTTTGTTGTAGTGTACACTAGTTGAGTGCATGCATGCATCAACTGACTGTTAACTCTCTATTAGTTCTTCAAACAGTTTGGAACTAATTTCACTGGACTTAATTCAGTAAATTGAGTTAACTAATTACCACTCAAATATAACTCAACCTTATCTCCTTAATTAAAGGCTTATCTCCTTAATTTAAGGGATAACTTTTGTATGACTTCAGAAATACTTCTAACTTGAATATCTCTAACTAATTAAGCCAAAATAACTTAATTAATTATTTTTAAGTAGCTAGAAAGACTAAATTCGATTTTAATTCAAGAAAAAATTGAAATTGGAATATTCTTGTTCTATTTTTATCATTTCTTGTTGCTATTTTCAACACTTCTAACATACTGCCAACAATGCATTATGAAAAGCATATGCTCCCCCTAAATTTGTGCCAACTGTTCAATGTCATATCTGATCATTGCATTTGTTAGTAAGAATCATAAAGGCATCATCATCAATCAGATATACATCAAGTCATCAACAACTTATGAGGACCAAGAGAACTTCTACATATTATTAGTAGCCTATAATCATCATCAATCAGAATAGAGTAGATATTTGATAATTAATGAACCATATCAAACCCCTTTTTCTGAGTCTGTCCCACTGCATTTTCCTCAAACCAACATATACGTGATAGTGCAGCTTCGAACTCGCGTATATACGTGACTTGTCTTCATGAAAATTGCGTATGAGATTTAGAACACTGAAGTTTCACACTTTCAGCTCCCCCTGAGTCTGTTATGTTTGTATTATGTGCTATGCCACATCTTTCTGACTGTACTTCCTTCTTCTTCCATATCTTCGAGTGTGATGATGTTTTCTCCTTTTGGTATGGTGCCCGAAAATTGCTCCTACATTCCTTTGCTATATGTCCAAATTTGCTATATGCATAACATCTTAGATGTTTCATATTCCTTCTATAGAAGTCAATGGCTTTGTAACCAAACATATTGCAATAAAAACAATATCCCTTAAAGTACCTTGAAGCGGATGATCTTTTTGTGTGACGGTCATGAACCATTCTACTTCTACATCTTGCTACAACATGTCCAAAATTATGACATATAAAACATTCAACATTATTCATCAGAGGAAATATCCAACTATCATTTCCATAGTTACGAGTAAAAGATTTTGTTTGAAGACTTTCTTTCCTTGGTTGTTGATGGGGTTGACTTCTCATTTTGTTGAGCATTTCAGATTTTGCATTAGAGTTCCTTTTCCTCATCTTGAGAGCTAGATTCGCCTTCAACAGATTCATGAAAATCAAGACTAGTTTTGATGGTATGAGAACTTTGACTACTCCAAAATCTTAGTACTATATTGAAATTGTAACATCTTATCATTTTCTTCTAATTTACCTTTTAAGATATTTACCTCAACCTGATATTGTTCTTCCCTTTCAAGATATTGCTTCTTCATGGTTTCTTTAGCCTTTCTTCCTTCTTCCACTTGTTGCCTTAATTTGAGAATCTCCTTTTATTGTTCTTCATCTGATTGAGGTAGTTCTTCATTCTGCTTATTTGATTTTTCAAGATCTTCTTTTAGAGAGAGGATCTTAGCTTCAAGACTTTCATAGTAATTGGATCCATCTTTAAGTCTCTTGATTGTTGTGCTCTTTTCATTTGCTTCATTTTTTAATGATGTCACTTCATCTTGCAACTTTTGACATTGATCTCCCTTTTCCTTATATTGCTTCCTTACCTTGTTTCCTTCCTCCAACTGAGCTTTTAATCTGGTAACTTATTCTTTGAAGGCACACTCCCTTTTGTTAAATAGATCTTGTTGGTCTCTAATTTTATTTGTGAGTCTTTTAACTTTTGCCTCTATATTTTTTTCACTATCACTTTCAATATCTTCAACATTGCATGAATAGAGAAAAGTATCACTAGAAGACCAAAAATTTGTACCTGATACTTCTTTTGCTTGTTCATCTTCAATCTGAGGTGATTCTGAATCTGAATACTTGCTTCCGCCTAATGGCCAATTATCTCTCCTGTTGTCCTTGTTCCTTTGAGATGTCTTCTTCTTCTAAGGTGCTTTCTTCTTCAGATTCTTTCCCATTGTTTCTACGGATCTCCTTCAAGCGATCAAGCTTCTACCAAAGGACCTCCTCTGATACCAATTGTTGGAAATAATACTGAGGGGGGGGTGAATCAGCATTATTGAAATCAATAACTTTTTCTTTACATATTCTTATTTATATACGCTACTTCAATGAAGGTAACTCGCGTGTACACGCAACTGTCTTTAAAGCAACCAACGTATATCCAACAAACTTATGACTCAGTTAATTCCTTATATGTTGATCTTTAATCAGTGCATCAATACTTCATTAACCATATAAACAGTAACCATGTGCAGTAATAATATAATAAACCATCACACATAAGCAGCACACATGAACACCAAGATTTAAGGTGGAAACTCAATGCAGGACAAAAACCACCTATTGTTGACTTCTTTTAATATAAGAAAAATATGTTTACAATCTTGTACTAGTGCAGACTCATACTAGTATGCAATCACCCACCAGTAGAAGGCTACAACCTTCTCTCATTCTCCAGCTTCTACTAGAAGGGAGCTACAACCCCTTAGCTCTTGTACTAGCCGATATGTTTACTAGTACATAGGCGCCGACCTACAGAAGGCTCCAACCTTCACTCGTTTTCTAGCTGCTACTGGAAGGGAGCTCCAACCCCCTCACTCTTGTACTAGCCGATCCATTTACTAGTATGTAGGTGTCAGCCTACAGAAGGCTCCAACCTTCACTCATTTCCCAGCTGCTACTGGAAGGGAGCTCCAACCCCCTGGCTCTTGTACTAGATGATATGTTAATTTGTATGTAGGCATCGGCCTATAGAAGGCTACGACCTTCTCTCTTCCTCCAGGGACCACGTTTCATAAATTTTCAGATTGGATACTCCTGGAACACAACACCATAATTTGAAGGCCTCATTTCATCAAATTTTCATACTAGATCCATTAGTAACATTGAAGCTCAAAATCAATCACCACTGCAATACAACCATCAAATATATCTGCATCAACCAATCACTGAAACTCAACCATTAATCTTTGAATCAACTACAACTGAATCAATCAATCACTGAAAACCCATCATCACTAAAGCAAATCACAATCAATAAATTTGAACATTTAGAACACTGTCACCAGAACACAAAGTAGAACCCATAACTCTGCATTAACAACCAGAACAAACTGCAACTTCAACCATCATATTTCATAATGTATATGCTACTTCGACGTGTCGAACCAACGTGTATACGCACTTTTATCAAAGCGAACCAACCTACAGATCTGCAAATACTAACTTAAAAACTTCATAGCTATTCCAAACTTCAGTCATAACCAGATCATAACATTTGCAGAATAAAACATGCATCAATATTCAGATCTAGACTTGTTGAAAATAGCAACAAGAAATGCTAAAAATAGAAGTGCTATAAATAGAAGCTCGGGTACCAGTGTTGGACATAGCAACAAGGAATGAAAAATGGAAGTGATAAAAATAGAATTGCTATAAATAGTATTTTGGGTTAGATTCTAATTTTAGTTAGTCCCTGAACTAAAATTGAAAAGTAAAATTCGAATTTGATCTTAGTAGCTATTTGTAAAATAATTAATTAATTCATCTTGAGTTAATTAGTTATAGAAAATCAAACATGAAGTCTATGTGGGGACATGCAACAGTTTCTCCGTTGATTGAGGAATTTATCCATCAGTTAAAGAGAAAAGGATGAGTTGTAATTAGTTAGCTCAGTTAACTGAGTTAAGTCTAGTTAGATTAGTTCCAACATTTTGTGGAATTAATTGTGAGTTCAGTTAGTTAATGCATGCATGCTGTAACTGTTGCACTTCAGATAACTGAATATTCTCTCATAAATAACTCATGCATGTCAATTCAGTCAGAGACCCAATTGAGATCAGAGGAAGGGACAATGTATTATCAGTTGGAGGATTTTTCCTATATAGGAAATTCATCTATGCGGAAGGAATTATCTTCTTCAAGATTGCGCAGTTAGATCAGAGGTTAGTGAGAGTGTGAAGAGGCCAATTCACACAGGTGGTAGCACTGGACCCCAATGAAAACTATGCAAGGAAATAGGAGGCTTGGAGGGCAGAAGAGAAGATTTGGAGAAGCCTTTGACTATCTATGAGCAGCATTGTTTGATTGTAGAGAGAGCAGGATAGCTTGTGAGTCGATTATTTTTGTAATCTGAACATGTTTCCACTTGTATGATAATACAAAGATTGGGGTTTTAGCTGAGGCTTTCCCCAGAGTATTCTTCTGTGTTCATGTGTGATTGATTTCTCATTCTTAGTTATATGTGTTCTATTTGATCTTGCTCATATTCGATTAAGCTTCCGCAAGTTTGTTGTAGAAGTAGATCTTGTATTTTGCTTTAGTATATTGCATAATCTGTTGATCTACAGTGGGAATTTCTACATGGTATCAGAGCAAAGGTGATCAAAGCGAAGAACAGTATAAAAGAAGGGAGAAGTTCGAATTCTGAGGTTCCTGAATATAGAAATCGAGTTCTTGTCACATCTCAATTTCACCAATGGCGTTCAACGATTTAAGACTCGAGTATGCCCTTGATGGAAGCTCGAATTATATAGCTTGGAAGGATCACATGGAAGCAGTGTTAGAGGATAACAGTCTAAAGGACTTCATTGATCAAGGAGTCCCCAAGCCTGCAACATCTGATGCTACAGAATCGGTAGAATGGAAGAAATGTGTGGCTAGAGCAAGGAGAATCCTCCTGAAGGGAGTTCGAGACCACATTGTCTTGAGCCTCCATGGGAATGAGACACCGTTTTCGATGTGGAAGCTGGCGCTGAAAGACAAGCTTCAGAAAATCAAGTGTGAAAAGGGCGACACGATCTCTACATATCTGAACAAGCTCACCACCTGTAGGGATGAGCTTGGAAGTGTAGGGATCACGACAACTGATGATGACATGGTGAGTCTTGTGCTCCTCGATCTTCCTAAGAGCTGGCATAGCTACCAAGACTCGGTAAATGGAAGAGAGAAAGTGCCAGATTGGGAACGACTTTGGTTGGATCTGATGCAGGAGGAGATAAGGAGAAGCACCAGAGATGGTTCTTCATCCAAGGAGGATGAAGAAAATTGTGCCTTAGCGAGTACGGCGAAGAAAGGGAAGGAGAAGGATTCTCATCCCAAATCGAGTTCTTCCTATGGTTGGAAGAAGTTTGACAAATCGAAAGTGTGATGCTTTCATTGTCATGAGGTGGGCCATTTTGCTACAAATTGTCCACTGAAGAAATCCAAGATGGGATCCAAGGAAGGATTTGAAGGTGAGGCATTGGCCTCACAGTTCGAGTTGGATTTCACTCTCTTCGCATGCATGGTTTCATCCATGGTGGGATGTGGTTGGTTTCTTGACAGTGGAGCTTCATTCTACATGACCGGCGGCAAGAGTTTGTTCAGTACCTTGGAGGAAAAAGATCTGCAGATACTCATAGCGATGGGTAATGATGAAAAGTATAGTGTCTCAAGTGTAGGCATGGTTGTTTTTCAGAGGGAGCATGGAGCTCGCATTACCTTGACCGATGTCAAGTATGTACTAGGACTGAGGAAAAATTTGGTGTCGATCGCAATGCTGGAAGACAAAGGCTATGATGTAGTCTTCAGTAAGGGAAAGGTTTTCCTTAGACACATCACCACGAGACAGGTGAAGCAGATCGGTTCAGGAGTCAAGAACCTATATGCTCTTGAGGTTCAAGATGCATTCACAACCTTGAGGAGCAAGGAAAATTTTGGAGACTTGGTGGTTGAGAGGGAGAGTACATTGCCTCTCAATATGCAGTGCCAGAAGAAGTCTCAGACAATTGTGGAGGAGTCACAATTGGTGAAGCAGCTTCAGGAGGTTGTGGAGTAGCCACAACTAGAGAAGCCGAGAGGGGACCAAGTGGATGCATCCACTCATGTATAGACCTCACGTGGGGGGAAATTTCAAGCCAATTGGGCAGAGGGATCACATGCATCCATACCTCCAGGTCGAAGGTGGGGCGATGTGGAGTGACAGTCCCAAGAAGGCTGGAATAGGGGCAGGATCATTGAGGTACCCAACCTCTTTGATTAGACCTTGCTACGGGAGCCCCAATGAGAAGTAGCAGGATTGGCTGAGTGGGTAGAGGCAGATGCAGATTGAGCAGCAGAGAGAGCTACAGTGCAGGAGTCCCAAGACTGCGCAGAGCTAGCAGGCTGCAGCAATGCGAGGGCACAGGAGTGTTGCACCAGTGCAAGATGGCATAGAGAGGTATGCAACGGTGCGAGATGCATGGAGTGTTGCAACAACTTAGAGGTCACAAAGGGAGCACTTGTCAGTGGCAGAGGAAGCTTCAACATCAGAGGATGTTTCTAGCCCAACAAGGAGGTCAGTTGGGAGATTTTTTGTTTCTAGAGTTGCTAGAGCAACAACACTTGGGAGAAGTGTTGCATGCATAACATTCCAAAGGTTCATGATCGGGTTCGAATTGAATGCCTTTCTTGTTGAGAGAGAGTGTTGAAAATAGCAACAAGAAATGCTAAAAATAGAAGTGCTAAAAATAGCACTGCTATAAATAGCAGTTTGGGTACCAGTGTTGGACATAGCAACAAGGAATGAAAAATGGAAGTGATAAAAATAGCATTGCTATAAATAGTATTTCGGGTTAGATTCCAATTTTAGTTAGTCCCTGAACTAAAATTGAGAATTAAAATTCGAATTTGATCTTAGCAGCTGTTTGTAAAATAATTAATTAATTCATCTTGAGTTAATTAGTTGTAGAAAATCAAACATGAAGTCTATGTTGGGACATGCAACAATTTATCCATTGATTGAGGAATTTATCCATCAGTTAAAGAGATAAGGATGAGTTGTAATATTGATTTGTAATTAGTTAGCTCAGTTAACTAAGTTAAGTCCAGTTAGATTAGTTCCAACAGTTTGTGGAATTAATTGTGAGTTCAATTAGTTAATGCATGCATGCATGTAACTGCTGCACTTCAGATAACTGAATATTCTCTCATACATAACTCATGCATGTTAGTTCAGTCAAAGACCCAATTGAGATCAGAGGAAGGGACAGTGTACTATTAGTTGGAAGATTTTTCCTATATAGGAAACTCATCCATGCAGAAGGAATGATCTCCTTTAGGATTGTGCAGTTAGATCAGAGGTTAGTGAGAGTGTGAAGTGGCCAATTCACATAGGTGGCAACACTGGACCCCAAGGAAAACTGCGCAAGGAAATAGGAGGCTTGGAGAGTAGAGGAGAAGGTTTGGAGAAGCCTTTGACTGTCTATGAGCAGCATTTTTTGATTGCAGAGAGAGTAGGATAGCATGTGAGCTGATTCTTTTTGTAATCTGAACATATTTCCATTTGTATGATAATACAGAGTTTTGGGTTTTAGCTGAGGCTTTCCCCAAAGTATTCTTCTGTGTTCATGTGTGATTGATTTCTCATTCTCAGTTATATGTGTTGTATTTGATCTTGCTCATATTCGATTAAGCTTCCGCAAGTTTGTTGTAGAAGTAGATCTTGTATTTTGCTTTAATATATTGAGACTATCCATGATCAAACCACATAATGATAATTCATTTTAGGTCTTATGATCCTGATCCATCATCCATTATCAACTACTTAGGTGCATCCTTAGTTAAGATCAAGAAAAGCATTATAAACCTATAACTTGCATATTTGATCTAACCCTTCATAAGATATTCAATACTTGCACACTTTGGCCTAATGATCTTCTCCTCCTTATATAGTTTTAGGCCTTTCTCAATACCTCAGACCAAAACCACTTAGGACCAATACCTCGGACCAATTACCTTGGACTAAAACCACTTAGGACCAATACCTCGGACCAAAACTTCGTACCAAATACCTTGGACCAAATACCTCAAACCAATAGCTTGGACCAAAACCTTGGTTTTCCATCCCATACACGCTTTTCCTTCTGTGAAAGTGCGTGCATACGTATACACTCCTTTTGTTCTGTTAACGCACATGTATACACTACTTGGACAAAATGAACTAGTGTATACCTCTCTTTCTTCAATCTCTAGAGTCTGATCTGTAATCCTTTGTTGTTAACCTGTTGCACTGTGAACTGTTATCTGTGTGAGTTGCCATCAAGGACAACACCTGTATCATAATGCCAACAAATATTTCGATTAAATTATAGTGATTAAGGTTTGTTATTATCACAAAGAAGAAGTCTCTCTGTTTCGATGTCATTACAGTTCAGAAAACCACAATCTTGGAGCCATCTCAGTTTGACCACAGTTTGTTGCTATCATAGTTTTGGTGACCATCTCAGTGTGCTCAGATAGGAGATGATCTCAGTGTGACCACAGTTCGTTTTGATGCTACCACTACAACTAGGTTTCAGTGCCACCACAGTATGAAGGAATCGATGTTATCACAGTGAGAATGACTCAATGCCATCACAAAAATGAGATCTTGGTGATGACTCAGTAAGGAGATCTCGGTGTCATGTCAGTGACAAGGTTTCGGTGGTAATAATGTCTCGGTGCTAAGAAGATCGAAGTGGAAAAAGAGTCGAGAAGAGGAAAAGAGAAGAAGGTTGACATTCAAGACAACTAGTGTCTTGGTCTTGGAGTGGAAAATAGGTCAAGGTTCTTGGTCTTGGTATTTGTCAATCGGTATATCTATAAGAAGTATTTGTGTGGGTTTTCCTCTCAGAGAGTGAGAGGTTTTGGCCATGGATGATAGCCTACATTCTGTGTCTCTTTTCTATTTATGTTCATGCCTTGGAAGTTGTTTGATGAAGAAGAACACTAATAACCTAAGTAAAAGAAGACCCTAATATAAAGTAGTAAAAATCACTCACAAACATTTACTAATTGAAGAGAAATCACTTAATACTTGATGCCCTAGATTTATCAACAGGATGTAGGGATAAAAGTAAAAAATAGTAAAAAACTAGATTTACTATGAGTGCTTATTTTAGTGATGAAGAAAAACTAGTTGTAGTTCCCCTTAATGTATGTGGAGTGGTATTTGGAAGTCCCTACATGTACATGAGGGATGAAATATTTGTAGGTTTTAACCCTGTACAGATATTACCTACATACGAATTCTTAGACAAAGAAAATAAACAATGCGAGACCATAACCCATAAAACACATATGCACAGAGATTTTTTCCTGGATCCCAAAACCGGGACTACCAGCTTGATTTTTCATTATGTTCCTTTCAATGTTACAATACATATTTATACATGCCGAAGCATCCAATACCATGGACCGAAAACTATCGCGTCCAAAAAACGTGTGCGAAAATCATGCACAAAACCATAGGTGGGTCCGCCCAACCTAACATATGGTCCAAAACCAAAATTTTCCGGGGCGCTGCCCCCGGACCCCATAAAGTGGGGTTACGGGTGCCCTTCAAACCCCCTATTAACTACGTGGAAAGAATATAACACAACCCAACAATCTCCCACTTGTTGTTTTCTTTCCACAGGGGGCCACAGGAGAGCTTAGTCATTTTTTCAGCCCTGAGATTCCCATTGCTTCTCTACACCAAGATAACTTCTCAGAGCTCACAAATTTTGTCAATGCATCTGTAGTATTCTTCAAAGTGTCCACCTTTACCAGAAACACCTTTTTGTCTTCTATCATATCCCTCACAAAGTGATACTGAACATCAATGTGCTTTGTCTTTGAATGATAAGCAGGGTTCTTTGCCAAGAAAATTGCACTTTGGCTATCACAGTCTATTCTTATAGCTCCCTGTACTAACCCCATACTTGAACACAATCTCTGCAACCAAACTGCTTCCTTGCTTGCATGAGTGGCTGCCATGTATTCTGCCTCTGTAGTTGATAATGCCACTACATATTGTTTCTTACTCATCCAACTGACTGCACCTCCAAATAGGTTAAACACATACCCACTTGTAGATCTTCTCTGATCCAGATCTCTAGCCCAGTCTGCATCAACAAAGCCATGAATATCCAACACTCTGTCCAATCCTGGTCTTCCTTGGTAGCACAAACCATAATCACTAGTGCCACGCAAATACCTGAAAACCCACTTCACTGTTGTCCAGTGCTCCTTCCCAGGTTTTGACATAAACCTGCTCAATACTCCCACTGCATGTGCAATGTCTGGTCTAGTACAGACCATTGCATACATCAGGATACCCACTGTACTTGCATATGGAACACAGGACATGCCCTCTTCCTCTTCTTGTGTCTTGGGACACTGTTCAGCAGATAACCTCACACCTACAGGAATAGGAACCTTCACCGGTTTACTATCCTGCATATTAAACCTCTGGAGTATTGTCTCGACATACTTCTTCTGGTTTAACCAGAGCTTCCTCTTTAACCGATCTCTTTTAATTTCCATGCCCAAAATATAGTTTGCAGCACCAAGATCTTTCATGTCGAATTTGGAGGACAATTGGGTCTTCAAATCCTGGATAATTTCTTTGTCATTTCCAACCAGCAACATATCATCCACATACAAGACCAGATAAATAATACGGTCACCAATTAATTTAAAATACACACAATGATCTGCTTTGCTTCTGGTGAAGCCAAGTCCCCGTATAAATGTATCAAATTTCTGATACCACATCCTTGGTGACTGTTTTAACCCATACAGAGACTTCTCTAACTTGCATACCAGTTCTTTCTTACCCTTCACCGCAAAGCCTTCAGGTTGCTTCATGTAGATTTCCTCTTCCAAATCCCCGTGAAGAAATGTTGTCTTCACATCCATCTGTTCTACCTCAAAATCAAAAGCAGTAGCAACAGATAAAAGTAATCTAATAGAAGTTACCTTGGCAACAGGAGAAAAAATATCACCAAAATCAATTCCCGGCACCTGGGAATAACCTTTTGCTACCAACTGAGCTTTGTATTTCTCCACCTTTCCTTCTACATTTGTCTTCTTCTTGAACACCCATTTGTTGCCAATGGGTTTCCTTCCAGCCGGCAACTCCACTAGATCCCAAGCCTCATTTTTGTGCAAAGATGTCATTTCATCGACCATGGCCTCTTTCCAGAGTTTTCCATCCTCTAAATCCACTGCTTCCTTCACAGTTCTAGGATCATTATCAGTAACAGAGAAAGCAAAATTTGAACTGAAAGCAGATGGACTATACCTTTCTGGCTGCCTTCTTTCTCAAACTGATCTTCTCACAGCCGGAGTTTGTGGCTCTTCATCTTCTGATTCCTCCTCTGCTGCAAAGTCTGATTCTTCCTCCTTTGGTTCAAACTCTATCTTCTCAGGTTCCTTTGGTTGGACTTCATGTTGAATAACATCTTTTACCTCTCTGAACAACACATCTCGGCTGTACACAACCTTCCGTGTGACTGGGTTCCAAAGCTTATAACCCTTTGAACCATCCTTATACCCAATAAAGATGCACTTTTTAGATTTACTATCCAACTTGGTTCGTTTCTCCTTTGGAACATGTACATATGCATCACATCCAAATACCCTTAGATGTGAAAGAGAGGGTTTCTTACCAGTCCATACTTCTTGTGGAGTCTTATCCTCCAATGCTGATGAAGGTGATCTGTTGATCAGGTAACATGTAGTATCCATCGCCTCTGCCCAGAATTCTTGTCCTAACCCAACACCACTGAGCATGCTTCTTGCCCTTTCCATCAACGTCTTGTTCATTCTTTCTGCGACTCCATTTGGTTGAGGTGTATATGGAGTAGTCTTCTGTCATGCTATACCACACTTCTTACAAAATTCTTCAAATTCCTTGCTGCAAAATTCTCCACCATTATCTGTCCTAAGCACCTTTATCTTCTTCTCTGTCTGATTTTCCACCAGAGCCTTAAATTCTTTAAACCTGTCAAAGACTTTAGATTTCTTCTTAAGAAAATATATCCATGTATTCCTTGAGAAGTCATCTATGAATGATACATAGTACACAGACTTACCCAGTGATGGAACCTTCACAGGTCCAAACACATCACTGTGCACAAGCTCTAATATCTGTTTCGTCCTCTTACCACCAGAGGGGAAACTCACCCGATTCTGCTTCCCATATACACAATTTTCATAGAAATCAAAATCCAGAGAGCTATTATTCATACCTTCTACCATACCTTTACCATGAAGTATTCGAAGGCCCTTCTCTCCAATATGTCCAAGCCTTTGATGCCACAACATGGTCTTCTCTCTAGAGACCACTAGATTTGCTACTCCATTTTCAGGAACCATAGAACTATTGCACCCATCAACAACAGTGCTACCTTGCAGCTTGTACAGAGTTCCAATCCGAACTCCCCGCATTAATATCAGTGCTCCTCGAACCATCTTGCAGGTATCTTTCTCGAAAACCGTCTTTACACCTGCATCATCCAACTTGCTTACAGAAATCAGATTTCTGGCCAATGCAGGAATATGTAGAACACCCGGAAGTGTTCTAACCCTTCAACCTTGCAACTTCAACTTTACTTTTCCTCGACCAATGATTCTAGCCTTCCTATCATCTCCTAAGAAGACATCACCAGCATCGTATTTCTCATACTCGCAGAACCACTCTCTATGGGGAGTGAAGTGAAAGTATGCACCTGAGCCAATCAACCATGCCTCATGATCTACATGTGTACTTGAAGAATCCAAGTACACATCCCCACCTTCATCTGAGGTGGTTTTCGCCTCTGCAGAAGGAGCATCATCAGTTCCCTTTCCTTTATCAGGAGCTTTAGATTTACAATCCCTTCTGAAGTGCCCTTCCTTTCCGCATTTCCAGCACACCACCTTTGTAGGTTTTCCTGGAGATTTAGATCTCCCTCTAGATTTAGATCTCCCACTCGATGACTTATTTTTGTTTCTGTTCTGGGACCGTCCTCGTATAGACAAGGCATCACCATTCTAGTTGTCCATATTTTTCCGTCTCATCTCCTCCGTCAGCAAGGCTGAGACTATTTCATCAAACTGCAAAGCAGTTGCATTGCTACCTATTGCAATAACTAGATTATCCCACGAATCTGGTAGAGAACACAACAGACTGATGCACTTATCTTCATCTGAAATTTTAATATCAATAGATAATAACTGACTTACCATAGTATTAAACGCATTCAGATGATCTGTCACCGAGTCTCCATCTTTCATCCTCAGGTTATACAACTTTTTCCGCAGGAACAGTTTATTCACCAGAGACTTAGATTGGTACAAAGTCCCTAACTTGACCCACAAAGCCTTTCCCGTAGCTTCCCCTGATACATTCAGCAATACTGAATCTGAGACACACAATTGTATTGTGCTCTTTGCCTTCCGATACAACTTCTTCCATTCTTCATCGGTCACTCCCGATGGTTTAGTACCCGGATCTACCGCGATCCACTGATCTTTATCCACCAACAGATCCTCCATCTTGAGTTTCCACAACTCAAAATTCTGACCATTGAACTTCTCAATCTCTATCTTTCCACTGCTCGCCATCTTCTTTCACCACGAGAATCGATCTCGCAAATCTCCCATTGAACAGGGTCTACCATAGGCCCGAGCGAAACCCCTCAGCAACAAAGGCGTCCCCTTGAAGCCAAAACAGCTCTGATACCAAATGTGGGTTTTAACCCTGTACAGAAATTACCTGCATACGAATTCTTAGACAAAGAAAATAAACAATGCGAGAGCATAACCCATAAAACACATATGTACAGAGATTTTTTCCTGGATCCCAAAACCGGGACTACCAGCTTGATTTTTCATTATGTTCCTTTCAATGTTACAATACATATTTCTACATGCCGAAGCATCCAATACCATGGACCGAAAACCATCGCATCCAAAAAACATGTGCGAAAATCATGCACAAAACCATAGGTGGGTTTTCCCAACCTAACATATGGTCCAAAACCAAAATTTTCCGGGGCGCTGCCCCAGACCCCATAAAGTGGGGTTACGGGTGCCCTTCAAACCCCCTATTAACTACGTGGAAAGAATATAACACAACCCAACAATATTCATGTGGAGAGCCAACCAATATCGGCTCATCAAGGATAGTAATTTTTTCACCATCAATTTGGAAAAATGAAAATAAAAAATTTCATTAGTAAATTCCAAATAATCTAAGACACTGATCAGCTCTAGCAATTTTTTTTTCTACTGCTTTTAAGAGAGAATTAGTCTATAGAAGAGTCAGTGAGAGAAAAGGCATCCTTGGAGGGGTGTATTAATAAATAGAAACATGAACTAGAAGAGTTGCTACAAGCATACATGGATGTCTTTTGGGAGCCAAAAGGGCTACCACCCAAGACAAAAGTGGAGCATGAGATCCAACTATTGTCAGACTCCTCATTGCCAAAAATTGGGTTACATAGGTAGTCTATTATAGAATCAAGTGAGTTGAAGAAATAACTAAAATAACTATTTAAAGAGGGCATCATTCGACTGAGTACATCACCATGTGGGTCACCCATCATCATTGTGCAAAAGAAGGATGGGACTTGGCATATTTGTATTAATTATTGGAAACTAAAAAAAATCAGGATCAAGAACATATACCCTCTGCCTAGAATATATGATCTGCTAGATCAGTTGCAATAAGTGAGATGCTTCACTATAATGGACTTAAAATTTGAATATCACCAGTTCGAGTTAGAGAAGAATATCCTTGGAAGACTACCTTCAAAACTTGGAAAGGTTTAGTGGTTAGTCATGTCATTTGGCCTATAAAATGCACCAACCTTATGTGGTTAATGAATGATACATCATTCCCTTTTTATAGATTTATTTGTTATTATTTATTTTGATGACCTACTGGTATACAACGCTACCTTATTGGGGCACATCTCATATTTGACATAGGTACTGGAGACATTAAAGAAGCACCAACTACTAGCAAATCTCAAGAAGTGTGATTTTTCACAACATTGTTTAGTGTACCTAGGGTATATGATAGGTGGATGAGAGCTTAAAATAGATCTTGCCAAGATGGAGGCCATCATGAAATGTCTAGTTCCTACAAATATTTCCAAGGTTAGGAGCTTTGTTAGGGCAATATAGTACCTAAGGAAATTCATATCATCATTTTTAGTGGTAGCAACAACACTCCACACCATAACAATATGTGGAAAGAGTTTCTAGTGGGGAAAGGGTTAGCAAAGGGCCTTTGAGGAGTTAAAGAAGAATATCAATCAAGAATTAGTTTTGGCATTACCGAACTTGCAACTACCCTTTGAAGTGGATACATATACGAGTAGGTATGTTATCGGAGCAATGCTGATGTAGGGAGGTGTTTATTTTTGGGTAGCATAGGATGTGATCTAGATCCAAATTTTTGTGGAGGGGATAGAACACATGAGATCTCCAAGACCCAGAAATTGTTTGGAGAAATTCCATCCAGAGTGCATGTTATTCAAATAATTAATTATTTTTAATGGTGCCTAAGTTAAAACTTAGGAAATTAAAATAATTAAAGTGAATTAATGTAAATATGGGTGAGAAGCTTCTAAGAGATGAAGATCAAGTCTAATTTAATCTTAGCCGTTGATTATAGATTAGATCATGACCGTTGATATCTCAACAGGAAAAGTATAAATGAAGACTTGAGATTCATTTGGAGATACCCCGGGAAAATACTCAGTAACCCGACGGAAGTTGATTCTCTGGAAGTAAGAGTTCAATTTCAAAGGGAGAGTTGTAGGGTGAAGGAAGAGGAGGGTATAAAAATTAGTCGGAGGCTAAGGAGGAGGGAACATAGTGCATCAGAGGGGCATCACATAGGGATAGCTCAAAGAGGCAGCATAACAAAGGATGCAATCCTCATGTAGAAGATGACGCAGTGGAGGCTGGAGGGTCTCTTGAGTGTTAGAATTTCTCTAGTGACTGGAGGAAAATGATCTCATGTTTTTTTCACAAAGGTTTCTCTATGTTCTGAAAAATCATTCCTTGTAAAGAGATTGTTGCTGAAGAATAATAAATAAACCCTCATCTGTTGCATCGGTTTTCCTGCATTGGGTTTTTTGGGGAATATTGTCCAAAAACAACTGTGTTGATGTGATTGATTCTTGTGCTTGTGTTTCATTGTTCTTTTCTATATACTATTATGTGACAACTACAGTAGAATTTATTTTGATGTTTACTGAAGGGATTTGTAAATAACTTATTGTGGAAAATAAGTAGGAGAAATAAATCAATTTTTGTAGTGGAATTTCATGTTAGAAATTTTCACATGGTATCACAGCTGAGATTGAGCAACAAGATTAAAGAGTCTGTAATGAGTCATGGACATGATGTTGCTGGAGAAGAAACTCAAAGGGTCTCATACAGTTATCCTGGGAAAAAGGAAAGCACGAAGTATATAATGGATCATGACAATTTTGTGTTGGCTTCCAGACTAGAAGAAAAGTCGCTTGCTTGTCAAGTTCTACTTCCACTGAGGTTTGGTATATTGATAGCGGGGCCTCTTGTTAGGATATTCCGACACATAAGAAATAGTTAAGTATAACTTGGTCTAGTGTAGAGTTAGGTAAAGTGTATTTCTTTACTTTGTACTTTTGTAATTTACAATCTGACGGTCACGATATGTTCTAGACATGAAGTGATCTGGCGGTTCATTCTCTCCTTGGTATTACCGACACTTGATCTGTGGCTTAACACCCGATTGGTCCATGATCTCTATTTAAAAAGAATGGAGGTTCATTTCTAAGGTGACCATTTGTGAGAGAAGTTTATGTAAATTTTCTTTCTATTACATTAATAAATTGCTTGAAGTGGTCATATTGGCTTAGGCCATGGACTCTTTCCCTCTTTGAGGTTTTTAACCACGTCAAGGATACTAGTGTACTGATCTGTGATCTATTTGTGAGCGGTGTCCCTTGGTGTTCTATATAAGGAACTTACCCTGTAAATTCCTACATGGTATATGAGCTATTTGAGGGCTGCATCCATTGGTGATCCAAATCCGAAGCCAGTACAATTGCATCCGAATTTCGTTTCCTATACCTATTGTTTCGAACTGCTTTCGGGCTGAGTGGACTGCTCTATTGTGTTAGGAGCATTTGGTACAGTGAGAGCCCCTTTCGTTTCACATGAAAAGATTTCCGATAGCCCTAGTTACGTCATTTTTAAGATTTGGAGGTATATAGTCTTTATTGGAGTTTTAGTTATTTATCTCTCTATTTATTTCGGTTTATTTATCTCTCTGTTTTTATTATTGGATCTATACCTTTCATTTCCGCGCATGCTCTTTGCCCCGCAACTCTGTGCGATCTGGGAAAATAAAAAACATAAATGAAGGATTTTTCTCATGCGTGTGTTCTTTTCCGCCGCATTTTAGTGTGATCTCAAAAAATCAGAAACATTGAGGAAAATATTTAGTTTCCGACGAAATCTAATTTTAAGCTGGAAGAATTCTTTTTTTTGCATGTTCGTTTTGGGTTGTGTGGTTTTTTGTTTTGTTTTGTAGGAAAAATGGGTTTTTAAAGTAAGCATGCACCCCAAAGCTTCAGTGAGTTAAAAACAAATAAAAAAAATAAAAAATAAAAAAATCCTATTTTCCAAAAGTTACTAACCTTTTAAACTAGCTCACTTGGTCCAAAGTTACTTTATGAGAATAGAGGTCTTGGATTCAAGTCTTTCTTTTTGTTGAGTTACTTTTTCAAAAAGCACATGTAACTTATGTTTTAAAGTTACTTTATGTAAAAGTGTTCTCACCCATTATAAAAAGTGAGTCACTTATAATTCTAAGGTCATTTTATCTTTTATTTAAGTTACAATTTTGTGGGTAGCTTATACAGTACCAATGTAAAAGTGAATTTCACTTATTTATAGAAGTGGGTCACATAGAGTAATCCTTTTTAAAGAGTGAGTTAATTAGATTAAGTTTCAAAATGGGGGGATTTTATTAAAATATAACATTATCATTCACTTCCGAACATTCATGTACCTCGTCGGCATCTCCAACAACTTTTCTTCAAAAAATCATAACTACTTCATCCGGAAGCGATTTTCAGAACCATTTTTTTAATCGGCTTAATTTTTCGAGATATTTCCATTGGAATACTTAGTTTCAACATCTACAGCTTCCATTTCTGTTAAAATGGAAATTTCATGCCAAGTTATTCTTGACAACACCAACTACTTCCAATGGTTGTCCTACATTGTTGGTTTACTTAGAAGTAAAGGTTTTTATAGAATATCCTCAGGCCAAGAGTCTAAACCTAAATATGAAGATAAGCAAGCCAAATGGGAAAATAAGAAAGATAAATCACGTGAGTTGATACCCCTGATGAAGCAATGAAACAACTCAATAAAGTTTTTGGAATTGAAAATGAAATTAGAGCCCATCAACTCGAAAATTTGTTGCTTACGTTGGACCCCAATAATTTTTCTTCCATTGAAGATTTTCTGTCAAATTTCAAGACCCTTAGACTTCTCTTGGAAGGTGTTAAGGTTAAGAAAGAAGATGGTAGCCTTATCTATTCATTGTTACGAAGTTAGGACCAACCTACTCTATGTTTGTTTCCACCTTCCATTCTACTAGAGAAGCCTTTATTTCTCCAGGAAAAGCCTACGAGCCCCCCTCTTATGATGTCTTTTATGATTCTTTAATAAGAGAACAGGAAAAACTCTTACATGTTGGTCTTCTTAATATTGGAAACTCTTATAAGAAAGCCTTAGCAGACCAACAATAACTAAATTCAAAGAATTCTAAGAAGTAGTATCCTAAAAAGAATGGTTTTAAACCAAACAAGGTTACTAAGCAATTTCAGTCTCAAAATGAAAAATCAATTCAACAAAATGATAAGGCACATAAAAACAAAGGGAAGAAGATTGATAGACATTACAACTTTTGTAATCGAGATGGCCACTTAGAATCCAAATGCTTTAAGACGATGGAAGCCTTGGAAACAACAATGAAGAATCATAACATACATTCGGAGCACTCTTCAACTTCAACTTCATCTTCAAGAATAACACTTTATGCATGTGGTTTTCAAGCATCTCGGTCTGGTTATACACTAATTGTATCTACTTCTTCTCATTCTCATGAGTGGCTCATTGATTCTAGAGCTTCTTATCACATGGCCAAAAAAAATCCATGTTTTCTTCTTTAAATGATTGTAACACCAAAATTATATATGTTGGTGATGATAGATCTCATAGTGTTATAGGGACTGGAACTATTCATCTAGACAATGGTCAATTTAATGATGTATTATGTGTTCCAACCTTATCCTGCAACCTTATATCTGTATATCAAATAACTCATTCAGGAGAAGGTAAAATCGTTGAATTTTCACCTCATGATGTTGTAATTAAGGACCTAAGAGATCCTAGACATATTTTAGCTAATGGCATTGTTGATGATTCTACAAGGTTGTATAATTTTAACAAATTTAGGTCATCAAATCTTCCCTCTGTATTTTTTGCTCATAATGATGAAGTGAGCAAACTTTGGCATGATCGATTTCGTCACTTAAACTATCGCTCCCTTAAAAATCTATGTAAAGAAAGTATAATGACAGGTCTTTCTATGGTATCTTGCAGAGATGGTGTTGTTTCGGATGTGTACTCAAAAAACATCAACATGATAGTTTTGAAAAACATTCCCTCTTGGCATGCCTTAGCCCCTTTATAGCTTGTGCATAGTGATTTATGTGCTCCACATCTAATTGTTTCATTCTCTAGCTACAAGTATTTCTTAACTTTCATTAATTATTTCTCCAGACGCACTTGGGTATACTTCTTAAAGCTCAAGAACGAATTATTTAACATGTTTTTGGCCTTTAAGGCCTTTGTTGAGAAACAATCTGGACATCAAATTGTTAAACTAAGATATGATAATGACAGAGAATATGTTAACAACAAAGTCATCAACTTTTTCACTGAGAATGGAATTCAATTGCAACATACTGTTCCATATAGTCCACAGTAGAATGGGGTAGCTGAAAGGAATAATTGCGCCTTAAAGGAAATGGATAATTGTATGCTTCAATCTAAAGGACTTAGTCTTGGTTTTTGGGCAGAAGGAATTAACTGTGCAAATTACATAGTAAATCGCACTCCTACTAAGCTTTTAAAGAATATCACTCCAAAAGAAGCATGGAGTGCAATTAAGATGTAAGTCACTTTCGTGTTTTTGGAATTGAAGCATGGGCCCATATTCCAGATGAGAAACATAAAGCCTTAGAACCTAAGAGTGAAAAATGTATTTTTGTTGGATATTCTGAAGATGTCAAAGGCTATAGACTTCTTCCACCTAAATCCAAAAAAGTTATCATTAGAAGAGATCTCAAGTTTTTTGAAAATATATCGGCCTGTGAGCCTAGTTCAACATATGTGCCACCTCTCTCTATCCCTTATACTTCTTAAAATATTTCTTCTTTAGATGATGACAACGAGGATGACAATCCTCCCCCACCTTATTGAGATCCTCCTTCAGCTCCTCAGCTTCCAAAATGGGTATGCGCTACTCAGGATGAAACAATCGCTCTTGCAGGTGATCCTACAGATCAATGTTGCACACGTTCTCAGTTTGATAAAGCCTCTTCTTTACTGGCTCAAGATTCAACGAATTATGATCCTGACACCTTTATAGAAACTTCAGGCCATCCAGATTGGGATGCAACTATGAATGAAGAATATAGTTCACTATTGCAAAATCATACATGCACTTTGTTCCTCTTCCAAAGGGACGAAAAATTGTTAGATGCAAATAGGTTTATAGAACCAAGTTTGAACCACATAGAAAAGTTGATAAACATAAAGCTCATCATGTTGCTAAGGGTTTTTCACAAGTTGAAGGCAATGACTATACTGAAACCTTCTTCCATGTTGCCAAAATTAACTCTATCCACCTTGTTCTTTCCTTACTGCCTCTTTCAAATGGGAAATCCATCAGATGGATGTTAAATCTACCTTCTTGCATGGGACTTGCATGAAGAAATACATATGGAACAACCTCATGGCTTTATACAAACAGACTCCAGCCTTGTATGTCGGCTTAAGAAATCCCTTTATGGTCTCAAGCAAGCCCCCCAGGCTTGGTAGGCCAAAATGGATAGCTTTCTTTTAGATACTGGGTTTTCTTGGTGTCATTCTGACAATACTGTCTACACCAAGAAAGTGGGTAAGTCTCTTATCATTCTTGTTCTTTATGTTGATGATATTATTCTTGCTGGTAGTGATCCCAACCTTATAAACCATGTGAAGTCCAACCTTAAAAAGAAGTTTGAAATGACGGACTTAGGACACTTGTATTATTTCCTTGGTCTTGAAGTCTTGCAATCCAAAGAAGGTATTTCCCTTTCCCAGTCCAAGTATGCTTGTGATCTTCTACGCCACTTTCACATCAAAGATTGTAAGCCAACCCCTTCTCCCTTTCAATCTGGAGTCAAAATTTCAGTCGCTTGTACTTCCTCTGAAGTTGATGCTACCTTGTACCGTCAGCTTGTAGGAAAATTTTTGTATTCGTCCCGACCTTTCCTTTGTTGTTGGCCTTATTGCTCGATTTATGCAAAACCCACATGAAATTCATTAGAAAGCATCTAAGGGAATACTTAGTTATGTTTGAGGTACAGTTCAATTCAGGATTCATTACAGTGCAGAAGCATCTCCTCTATTGGTTTGTTTCACTGATTCCGATTGGGCTGGTGACCCTGATGATCAGGAGTCTACTGTAGGTTATGTCTTCACTCGTGGTTCTGGACCTATTACATGGGCTTGCAGAAACAAAGTTTCATTCTCTTTCTTCAGCAGAAGCAGCGTATCATGGCGTCATAGAAGCTAGTAAGGAAGCCCTGTGGCTTCGTCAGATCCTATCAGAGTTTGGCTTTTAGCAGCAACATTCGGCTACACTTTGGTGTGATAATAAAAGTGCCATTCAACTATGCAAATATCCAGTCCAACATCAACGCAACAAACACATTGAACTACAAATGCACTTCATCATAGATCTCATTCATGACCTTGTTCTTGAAGTGCAATATTGTTCAACCAATGATCATGTTGCAGACATCTTTACAAAGGCTCTCACAGAGGTGAAGTTTACTAAACTTTGATTTATGGTTGGAGTTCAAGAAGTTGTCACTAAGGGGTTTTAGGCTCTATTGCCTCCTTCCTTCTTCTATTGTGTCATATTTGTACATCCTTCAATTCTATCCCAAGTTGTTCTTTAAGGGGGGATGTTAGGATATTCCGACACATAGGAAATAGTTAAGTATAACTTAATCTAGTGTAGAGTTAGGTAAAGTGTGTTTCTTTACTTTGTACTTTTGTAACTTACAATCCGATGATTACGATATATTCTATACATGAAGTGATCTAATGGTTCATTCTCTCCTCGGTGTTACTGATAGTTGATCTATGGCTTAACACCCGATTGGTCCATGATATCTATTTAAAGAGCATGGAGGGTCATTTTTAAATTGACCGTTCATGAGAGAAGCTTATGTAAATTTTATTTCTTTTACATTAATAAATTTCCTAAAGTGGCCACATTGGCTCAGGCCGTGGACTATTTCCCACTTTGAGGGTTCTAACCATGTCAAGAATATTGGTGTCCTGATCTGTGATCTATTTGTGAGCGGTATCCCTTGGTGTTCTATCTAAGGAACTTACCCTGTAAATTCCTACACTTCTGCGCACATGATGGGAATACGAGAATGTTTCTCTAGTGATCGAGAAGAACGGATGAACTTCCAAATCACCATGGGAAATAAGGCAAAATGTACCCCTGTAGGAAGAGGTACTATAGTTTTTCAAACAGAAGCAGGGGATCAGCTTCGAGCTGCCAATGTGTTGCATGTGCCTAGATTGGGAATGAATTTACTTTCTGTATCTTAGTTATAGAACAAGGGCTATGATGGATAATTCATTGGGAAGAAAGTATATGTCAAACATCTGAGTTCGAAGAAGAAGGCCCAAATTGGAGTCAGAAACAATAGACTGTATAAGTTATAGCTAAAGTCTCCAATAGAACTGATAGGCAATAGTGGTGAAAAAGATTTGAATGAACTATGGCATAGAAGGATGGGCCACTTACACCATGGAGCCATAAGAATTCTCAGAGAAACCATCACAAGAGTTCTAGAATTAAGTACCAAATGACACGATGTATGCAGAGGTTGTGTACTGGGCAAGTATGCCAAAGCGGCTTATTTAAGAAGTAACAACAGGGCAGAGAGTGTTCTGGAATTAATACACTCAGATATCTACGGACCCATGTCCATAAAATCTCTTAGTGGTGTCGAATACTTTTTCACCTTCATTGATGACCATTCCAGGAAGACTTGGATCTACTTTCTAAAAACCAAGGATGAACTTTTTGATCGATTCAAAGATTTTAAAGCTCTGGTTGAGAATATGACAGGGAAGAGGATAAAAGTGTTGCGCTTAGACAATGGTGGATAATATATTGATAAAGACTCCACTGATTTCTGGGCAAGGAAAGTTATCAAAAGATAATGGATAGCTCCATATAATTCGGAGCAGAATGGAGTAGCAAAGAGGAAGAACAGAACTATTGTTGAAGCAGCGAGGGAAATGTTGTATGATCAGGATATTCCCAAATTTCTATGCGCAGAAGCATGCAACACAATAGTATATGTTTACGACAGGAATCCTCATAAGGCATTAGGTAAGATTACTCCAGAGAGTGTCTTCACTGGAAAGAAGCTGAAGTGTTTCATTTCAGGATATTTGGGAGCTTGGCATACTACCATATACTTGAAGAAAATAAGAAGAAGTTGGATCAAACTGTAGAAAAAGGATACCTTGTGGGATATAGCGAGAATGATAAGGCATATAGAATCTACCTTCCTGGAAATAGAAAGATTTTCGTATGATAAGATGTAAAGTTCATGGAGGAAAGAGCTTTTAGGAAATCCTGAGAAATGCTTTCCGAATAGCAGTCAAAGGATGATCCATTAGTCCGACCACTTTGACTAGCAGAAACCAGCACCAGTATTTCTCCAAGGCATAAGAATCCAGAAGCATCACAACAGGTGGAATCTCAGGAGGAGGAGAAAATAGATCCACCCAATACTAGTGGAAGAACGAGTTAGGAACTTTGAAAGATACTACGGGACACAAAGGATTTCATTGGAGCTCCTAGGAATGAGAAAAGGGAGCGTAGACAACCAGATAGATACCAATCTTTGGTGGCTTAGGTTGGAGAACCCTCTAGTTTTCGGGAGGCTGTTCAACATCAAGTATTGGTAGGTGCTATGGTGGAGGAATATAGTTCCATAATGACCAATGATGTATGGGAAGTGGTACTTAGACCTCACAATAGATCATTTGTTGGTTCGAGATGGATCTACAAGGTCAAGTATGCTACATATGGTAGTCTGGAAAAATACAAAGCCAGGTTTGTGGATAAAGGGTATGCTTAGAAGGAAGTTATAGAATATGAAGAAACCTTCACCCCAATAGCCATATATACTTCTATTAGATCCGTGATATCCCTTGCAGCACAAATGGGGTGGGAGATTCACCAGATGGACGTCAAGACTGCGTTCTTGAATGGGGTGATAGAAGAAGAAGAAGTATGCATTGAACAACTAGAGGACTTCAAGACACATGATAAGAAAACTCATGGATGTAGGCTAAAGAAAGCCTTGTATGGGCTTAAGCAAGTGCCTAGAGCATGGTACCATCGAATTTATGGTTACTTGTAGAAGATGGGATTCATCAAGAGTGACGCAGATTCCAACCTCTACTATCTAACTGTAGAGAATGAGCCTCTAATTTTGGTGTTATATGTGGATGACCGTTTTCTGACAGGTTCATCTAGGCTCATCAAATATTGAAAGGAAAACCTAGCTACAGAATTTGACAAGAAGGATTTGGGACAGATGCATTATTTTTTTGGGGTTGGAAGTTTGGAAGCAGAAGGGTGAAATTTTCCTTAGACAAGGGAGATACGCTACAAAAATATTAAAGAGGTTTATAATGCCGGACTGTAGACCCATGGTTACTCCAATGATTACCCCTAGAAGAAGATTGATGCGTCTAAAGATAAAGAAGTAGATCCCACCTTGTATAGGCAGCTCATAGGGTCCCTGATGTATCTGGTCAACACCAGGCCATATATTTGTTACACTGTCAACACCCTCAGTGAAATCATGGTGGAACCGAAGAGGGTACACTGAGCAGTAGCCAAGCATGTTCTCATATATATACGGGCAACATTCGAGTATGGATTAATGTACACCTGAGGCAATGATATCAAACTGAGTGGGTTCACTAACATAGATTAGGTTGGAAGTTTAGTAGATCAGAAAAGTACCACTAGGTACTGTTTCAACATTGGATCAGAAATGACCTCCTAGTGCAGTAGGAAATAGAATTCCATAGCTCTGAACTCAGCTTTAGCTGAATATATGGAAGTTGGCACAACATCGTGTGAAGCCATATGTCTTAGAAAGTTGCTTGTGAATCTATTTAGGAGAAAGATGGAAGCAACCAACATTTTGTGTGATAATTAGAGTTTCATCAAGCTCTCTGAGAATCCATTTTTTCATCACCGGTCGAAGCACATTGACATCAGGTGTCACTTTATCAGAGATTGTGTCCAGTGGGGTGCAATATAGTTACAGTACATTCCGACAGGAGAATAGGTGGAAGACATTCTCATGGATTAGTGTGATACTTCTACTAGGAAGTATTGCTAGAGCACATTCCTCGCTAAGTGGGAGTGTTGATTTTTGGGAAACATTGGATGTGCTCTAGATCCGAATTTTTGTGGAGGGGCTAGAACACAAGAGATCACCAAGACCTAGAAATCATTTGAAGAAATTCCACCTAGAGTGCATGTTATTCAAATAATTGATTATTTTTAATGGTGCCTAAGTTGAAACTTAGGAAATTAAAATAATTAAAGTGAATTAATGTAAATATGGGTGAGAAGATTCTAAGAGATGAGGATCAAGTCTAATTTAATCTTAGTTGTTGATTAGAGATTAGATCACGACCATTGATATCTCAATAGGAAAAGTATAAATGAAGACTTGAGAGTCATTTAGAGATACATCGGGCAAATACTTAGTAACCCGAGGGAAGTTGATTCTCCATAAGTAAGAGTTTGATTTCAGAGGGAGAGTTGTAGGGTGAAGAAGAGGAGGGTATCAGCATTAGTCAGAGACTGAGGAGGAGGGGACGTAGTGCATCTAAGGGATAGTGCAAAGGGATAACTCAGAGAGGCAACACAAAAAATGATGCACTACTCACGTAGATGACACAAAGGTGATGCAATGGAGGCTGGAGGGTCTCTTGAGTGTCATAATTTCTCTAGTGACTGGAGGAAAATTATCTCAGGTGTTTTCACAAAGGTTTCTCTGTGTTCTGAAAAATCATTCCTTGTAAAGAGAATGTTTCTGAAGAATTAAATAAACCCTCATCTACTGCACCAGTTTTCCCGCATTGGGTTTTTCCGGGGACTATTGTCCAAAAACAACTGTGTTGATGTGATTGATTCTTGTGCTTGTATTTCACTATTCTTTTCTCTATACTATTATGTGACAATTGCAGTAGAATTTACTTTGATGTTTACTGGAGGGTTTTGTAAACAACTTATTGTGGAAAATAAGTAGGATAAATAAATCAGTTGTTGCAGTAGAATTTCATGTTAGAAATTTTCATAGGAGGAAGGCCTATATGCTACCATTCTAAAGTAGTTCGTGGGGAAGTTCTTAACTGCCCTACGTATGATAAGAAGTTATATTCCCTAGTGCAAGATATGTAGAAGTGGAAACATTATCTAGTGGGAAAGGAGATTGTCTTCCATACAGGTAACTCGCCATTACAGTACCTGCATGCCCAAAGTAAGATACAACTGACCCAACATTACAGGTGGATGGGGTTTCTACAATAATTTCATTTAGTGATGAAGTAAAATAAAGGCATCAAAAACAAGTTAGCCACCATACTTTCAAAGCCACCCACATGAAATATCATAACTTTGGGAAATCTAATCCATATGGAGCCATTCACCCATGATGCATACAAAGAGGAATATTCATAGGATGAGGACTTCAAGGAGTTGTTTAATAGTTGTAGATACATATTCATGTTCATGATGGTGACAACATAGTTGAGTGCCATCTCCAAGATATGTTACTCTTTAGGTTGGACGATTTATGTGTTCCTAAAGGTGAGCAATTGTAGTTGATTAAAGAGGTGCACACCTCCAAGGTTATATGGCATTTTGGTGTAGGGAAGACAATAGCCAACTTACAAAGGTATGTGTATTGGCCTAATATGTAAGAACATGTAGCTAGGTTCATAAGAGGATGTAAGCTTTATTATACCAACAAGCCTATTAACATAAAACAGGGTCTATATCATCCCTTACCTATACCTACTCATCCTTACGAAATCATTTCCATGGACTTTGTGGGTGGTTTACCAACAATCAAGAAGGCACATGAGTACCTATTCATGGTAGTTGAAAGGTTCAGCTATATGTGTGTTCTAATGCACTATAAAAGTACCATCATTGGAAAGAGGTATACAACATTCCATCCACAGAAAGATGGGTGGAGAGAAGTGGTCAGCTAGACTTTGATGTATATTTTGAGGGCTTACAATTAGAAGCATTCAAAGTCTTGGGATGAGAATATTGTATATATACAACACTCTTATAATATAGAATCCCACACTTCTACTGGTGATTCCCCATTTAAATTTTGTTTTGGATATTTTCCACCTTCACCTTTGGATATTGCATATAGGAAGAAAGGACAAGTGAGGGAGGATATTACAAGGGATTCCTTAAGGGTAGAAATATTTGTAGAAAAGATCAGGAAAATTGACATATAGGTAGAAGTTATAGGAAAATTATAAGTCCAAGCATGATCAACATGAAATAGAAAATTAATCCAAGGTGGGAGACATAGTATGGTTACAATTAAACAAGGAGAGGGTATAAGGTCCTGGTAAGAAAATTAAGGCTTTGCGGTATGGTTGATTTGAGATATTGGAAAAGGTGGGAGAGAATTTATATATACTCAAACTACCCCCATACATGTGCATTTACTCAGTTGTGAATGTAGAGAATCTAAAACTGTATGAGCCTTCCATGCTAGACTAGGACCAGGAACAAGTATAACCTTTTGTGGAGGATTTGGCACTAGATGCTCAAGAACAATTGACATGTGATACAATTTTGTAGAAGAGTTCCAAAACTACAAGACATGGGTAGCATGCCATTTGTTAGATTGGGTTGAAAAGGCAACTTCCAAACAAGGCTAAATGGTACACCCAAGAGAAGATGGAGGAAAAGTTTCCTCACCTCATTTAGTAAAATATTTTGGGGACCAAAGGCCTCCGAAAATGGGGAGGTGTGACCCATATTGGATCATTATATTGTTTTTCATCCATATCGAGGCTTTAGAGTGGAAAAGGTGGAGGAATCAGCTCACAGGACCGTTTTTACTGACAGGACCAAGTTTGGAAAATTTGGGTCTGAATCCTTCTAGGAGCAAGCATCAAATAATGGTATTTTGGGCAAAAATGTTGGAAATATATTCAATACTGGGGGAGGGGGTGAATCACTAGTGGTGGACTATAATCAATTTTCACTAATTTATAAATCATTTTCCAAAATTCAATATTCATGCACATGCATAACAATATATCATCAAAATATGTAAGAAACAATAAACTGAAACCATAATAACCATAATAAATAACCATAACAAACATCAACACAACCATGCACACATAGGGACACAAGTATTTCCAGTGGAAACCCTTTTAGGACAAAACCACCACCCTATTGCTGCTACACTGCTCAACTCTTTTTATTATTATGCTGAACAAATTATACATGTATTAGCTACACCCATAGCCAGAAGACTTGGATTTCTCTACAATATGATGACACTATCAATTTCAAAAATTTATATCTCTCGCATATCTACGAACTACCATCCGCTGGAAGCGCCCACAACCAACGATTTTCGCTCAACCACCATTGGGCTATCCAACTCCTATTGGATGGAGAAAACTCTTCCTACTATGAATCATCCAAATCATTGTCTGTACTGAAGCCTCCACACGTCTTCACTTCCTCATGCGAACAATGTTTCACAATATTTCACATTGGGTTCTCAATTCGCTCAACATGAGCAACCCAATAGCTCTAGCATTCCGCTCATCAAATCTAAATCATACTCTGACCCCAGGGGGGGAATTTCTTCTCTTCTACTCAGCAAAATTACTACTCTCAAACACACCTCAATCTGCCAAATTTATGCCATAACCAACACATGAATTCTACATCTTCTTCTGAACTCTATCTCTGATTTCAGCTCACAAATATCTAATATATATCTTCATAAAATATGTAAGCAGCTACTTCATAAGCTACTCACTCTCAATTCTCTCACAATAGAATCCTACACACTCTCAAGAAACCAACTAAATGAACTCAAATCCTTCTCTTATTTAACAATTTCTGAGATGATTAACTCAGTAAATGCACCAAGTTATGGAAGACTCAACAAATTTTTTCACATGCTTCTGATTTGGTTGAGGAAGGCTTCTTGACAAAATCAATCACTAACTCCATTAGCCCTTTGATATCTTCAACATTGATCATCTTCTAGAGGGCCCACAAACTTTCTCCGACCATATGCTGAAAATTCCTGATTAATAACATCGCCACAACACCAAAATTGGTTGAGTAACACGAGGAATGCAGATAAAAACCATGAAATCCCTCACTCGCTCCCTTAGCGTTGTCCTTTGCACTATTGAAGCTATAACCATTCCCTTGGGTCTTTCTCCATGCGATTGGAGCTCTCCAACCTCTCCCTTGACCCATCATGCATGTGGCTGGGGCTTAGGAGACTCAGAATCATGCTTCCTCAACTCAAAACTTGCCTCAAATTCTTCTAGGACTTGACCAGCCTCTGTAGGACCTATGGTAGTCTCTGACACTTCAAAAACACTTCACCAAGTCACTGCAACAATTCCATCATCAACACAAGTCAAACTAGGTTGACTAGGATGCCAACCAACGACCATGCTAGCAACTAATCCATCAAACTTCTCTAAAACATCCCTGCCATCAGTATGCAACTCCAATACCTATCATACATCCTCCAACATCTGCACAACCATCTCAAGGATCCCCAATCACATGTAGATACTCTCCAATACCAACGTATAACATGTCAACATCATAGGAGACCTAATCCAGGACATGGAGACCTTGGAGACCAAACCAACAAGGCTGCTAAACTCTAACTCCTGAAGCAACCATCATCAACTTTATGTAACAACATGATCATGAATATCATCATCATGTGAAGACCTCCAAGCTAGTGAAACATACTAACATCCAACCAAGGACCATCTCTAAGATAGTCCAAGCTAGTAGACATGCAAGGGACTATCTACATCTCAACCATACACAAGCCACCTCGATCATCAAACACCTCAACCATATGTGGCCCAAGAAACTAGGTTGACATCAATGACAATCAACCACACATCTACAACATTGCAACGCACATGAATGCCAACAAAAAACTTTGCTTCTTTAGCACTACACCTTTCTTTCTTCTACTCTCCACACATATACCTTTCCAACAGTGTGAAATTCACCTCTACCAAAATTTGTATGCTATGCCACTTGGAATTTGACCTTCCTGTTTTAACCATCATAATTTGAGAGGATGCCACATCAACCCTCATTATTCATGGAAAAGGGTCTATCCACATGATCATGATGAATAAGATGCTAGAAGAGTCCACATTATAACCAAAATTAATATTTGGAGTCATACCTAACCATTAGTAGATTATCGAGCTATGTTATAACCAAGCCACTAGGAGGAAAAGGGGTTCCATTCTTTTTGAGGGATTTTTGTTCCATAGACAAGTAGTGTAGCTAAGAGGGATAGGAAGAGAATACATAGAGAGGATTTGTGCACAGTAGTAGCCCAAACACCATAAGTCTTACTTGTTCGAACTTACAATTATTTTATATTCATAGAAAGAGAGTAGAGAAACCCCACCTTCAAGTTGGTTCCTCTCCTGAAAGGGTTTTCCAGCATATATTTTGTGTCAATTATAGTTTATGAGTTTTTATTTTTCTATTTTCTATTTACCACATAATTATGATTTGCATGCATATGCAATAAATAGTAATTTACAGATCCATAAATCTAAAGGGAAATCAACACTTATAGTGTAGATTTTGGATTTTGGATTTTAATTTATTAGATCTGTTGTGACACACTGTTTAATGGAATCTCCATTTCAATTTATGGATAATTTATGGAGTCACCAAAATAAACCCATTGGAAAGTAGGAAAATGTATTTTAAGGTATATTGCAAGAACAATACAATTTGAAATTTTGTACATGGATTCCAAAGAAAGCTATCCTCTTGGTTACACATATAGTGATTTTACAAGAAGTATTAATGACAAAAATAGTACCTTAGGATATGCATTTCAACTAGGTATAGGAATGATTTCGTGGGCATCCAAGAAAAAACCCATTGTTTCCATTTCATCAGCAGAAGTAGAGTATGTAGGAGCAACACGAACAACAAAAGAAGAGTATGCAGCAGAAACATGAACAAGATGCCAATTAGTTTGGTTAAGAACATTGATAGGTGATCTTAAGGTAGAAGAAAAAAGAGCCAAATCTTATTTTTGTGATAATAATTTAGTTGTTTCACTTTCCATAAATCACGTGTATCACAGCAAAATTAAACACATTGACACCTGTACTCAGTTCATCCAAGAGCTAGTCAACAATGGTGAAGTAAATCTTCAGTTTTGCAATTCCAAAAAATAGTTGACAGACATCTTTACAAAGCCATTGGCAAAAGAAAGTTTTGAATTTCAAAGATAGCATTTACAAATTATATGTGCTGAAAATCATACGGAAGATGAAGTAAAAAATAAGGGGAAGTGTTGAACATAACTATTGACTACATCTTCCAACTATTAGATAGTTTAGTTAGCCAATATATTTTGTAGTCTAGTGCATTCAATGCACAAGTAGTAGTTTGCAATAATGAGTTAGACCACATAAATAAAGGTGTTAGATTGAGTCAAACAAGTAGTTTTATATATTCTTTATGTAACTAGTTTTTAATGTGGTGTGGATAAGTGGCATCTTAATGTGGAAGGAGTTATGAAGCTCCATTCATTTCTCAATCTGGCCTAAATTGTATTTCGCTATATCTTTCACTCTTTCTCTTAAAGGCTGACAAAAATTGGTTGAAAAAAGAGAAAAACATTATTAAGAATCATACAAATTTAATTTATTATGACACATAACATTATTTTCATCAAGTAGTAAAGGAGAGGAATAAGGATGTTATATTTGTTCATCAGTAAAAGCATATACATAACGAGAAGAATAAGGGATAACATATTGAATAAAAATAAAATTTCCTTGAATAAAATAAAGTTTCCTTCCCGAACTTCACTCTCCTTCTATTTCCTTCTTATAAGGTGTCCTTTTGACGAAGTCGACATTAACTAGGGTTTACTCCACAAATTACATATCTATCAAGTTCCCTTTCACATAAAAATAACACTTTATGACTTATACATCTAAACTTTGAAAACAAACCCCCTAAGATTTGGATCAACCCCTCCCCAACCCCCAACCCCCAACCCCTAGAAAATGATGGTCCCCATATTTCAAAATGCTAAAAATGTAGGATCCCATTATGTTTAAAGTACCATCATGGTTACAATATGCCATGGGCTAATCAAGAGAAGAGATTTGTGTGGTAAACCAATAACCGTGGGTTTGCAAGTGACTCATAACCATCATCATTACAATATTCCAAGTGCCAATTAATAAAAATGGTTTTTTTTGGTTTATGCATAATGGTGGGTTTGCAGATGACCCAAAATTATGGCTATTAATTATTTTTCCTAGAATGGACTCTTATTGCAACTTTGCTAATAAATTTTGTTACAGGTGACGAAATCAAATTCTGTCAAAGGGCCATTTAAATATTGAAAATACCTTTCCATTGATATAAATTTTTTTCTTTTGATGACCTATGGAGTGATAAATTCATTCTTTAAGCTCAAAGTATGCGTAGTCACATTTCTATATAGACATGTGAATTCAATATATGATACCTCTCAAAATAGGAACCCAAATCAAATTCTGTAAAAATCCCAATTGAAATAATGAAAAATTCTTTATAATGATCTATTTTGAACCCTATCAACTATTCTATAGAGGTCATGGAACCTGCATGAATTTCACTAAAGATTATTTACCTATGTTCCATCCATTATTGTGCCAGTGAATGTGAGAATACCAAGAGTAGAGGGCTACAAAGGATGAAAAGGGTTTGTAGAGTAACATGGGCTACTATAGAGGCCATGGAACCTCCATATTGTATACCAATGGACGTAGTGAATCCAAGTAATAATTCTCTTCCAATGGTGATTGAATATCCAAGGGTATAAAACCCTATAATTCTTGTGGACGAATACGGTGATACTTACAGTGTATGGCCAAGCAATTGGACTCCAAAAGTACCAAAAGGAGGTTGGAGATTGCTGTAAAAATTTGAAATTGAAATATGCTTCAAACCCTCATTCACATGGAGTTGTATCCTACTTTGATACCACTGATTTGGATCTTGAGGGATGAGATCCAATAGGCTTGAATATTGAGAGAGTAGTAAAGCAAACATATAGATCTGCCATAAAAATAATCACAAGAGCATTGATAAAAGTGAAAATGTTGAATACATCACCAAAATATTGAGAGAGAGAGAGAGAGAGAGAGAGAGAGAGAATCAAAGAAGAAGAAGAATTCCATTAAGAAGAACCATTACATGCAATGAGGCCAATTTTGGGACCTATCATTCTCGAACTTCACTCTGCTCCTATTGTCTTCTTATAGGGTGTGTTTTTGATGGAGTAAATTTTAATGAGGATCTACTTCGTCAACTACCTATCTGCCAAGTTGCCTTTTACATAAAAATATGACTTTTTGACTTATACATTTAAACTTGAACTATAACCCCCTAAGATTTAGATCAAAAGATACTTGGATTTACTAGGGTTTCTAAATCCATTGTTTGTAGTTCAACATATAAAAGTATTCCTATTTCTACCGTATTTGCATTTTTTGTTGTTGACTAGGCCTATATTGGTTCCTTTCACAAGAGTTTGGATTTTTATATCTAATGACTCTTCTACTTCGATTGGGCCAATGATTATTTATTTAATTATCAATGTTTTTGGTTGATAATTCCTTCTATCTTAATTTCTTGTAGCACCTTCTCATTGTTATTTAGATTCTTTATTTATTTATTTTATTTTTTCTATGAAACACATATCCCAAGGAAAACTACTTTGAATTTTGCCTCATTCTAAATATGGTACCCAAGCTAAACAAGGTCTCATAGAACCTCAATTAAGTTTTGTCAACATTGAGCTTAAGGCCATTTGTATCATCCCCAAGACTTAACCCTCCCTCACTAGTACTGTAATTATAACCAATTATGTCATTAGACCCTATATGGGTATGCAAATGGAAATGGGAAAAAGACACATAATAATTGTAATTATAATATAATAGTAGTTAAAGAAGAGGTGAAGACTCGATACGGGCCATGAGAAGCCATGAGTGATCAGAATGGAAAGTGGTATCCACCCATGGTTTTTACCCATGGTATTGAATGACGTAACTCAAGGAAGCACTGAAAGTACTATAAATAAGGGCCTCACCTTTAAATAGGACATGGAAGACTCCACAATGTAGATGTAAAATCATTTCTCGTTTTGAGTTGAGTGTTATCTTTCTCTTTCTATTTTATTTTTTGTCTTGTGGTGATATTTAGTCTCCTTCCTCTTTGGATCAGTGGTATCAGAGTGAGTTATAACCCCATGGAAACTAGGGTTTAAAGTTGGTTTTGATCAAAGCTAGGTGATTTGATGATAAAATCCTACAGGGTATGGGTTATCGATAAACATTATGTATATGTTACAAATAAGCATATTTGTTAGCATTCTTCGAGAGGTATTGGTGTTTTGTAATTTCTCAAAGATCCTACCGATCCAAATTATAATCCATTTTGAGATCTCAAAACATGCATGAAGGGTCTTGCTTCCTTTTGTGGTTTATGAAAGCTTGATTGTTTCATTGATATTCCTACCATTCAAACTCATAATATTTTTGACACATTCCCTATACCCTTTGGATACTTCGATGCTATATCCATTTATAGAGATCCTAGTGAACATGGTTTTGTTTCATATTTGTATTCCATTTTCCATTGATCCCTTCAGGCCACGAGCAAATTTTAAGATTGTTCTTTTCCACTGTTTTTTTTTTTTTACTTGTTAGATGCTTAGATTGTTTGAATTCCTCTAACCAAACCCCAATACAAGGATGGTTACAAGATGGTTGTCCTCGTGGTGTCCAAGAACATAATCGCCATAGAGTAGCACTTCTTCTTGTTGGGATTATCGGGAGGATGGTGCATGAAAACGAGGGTGTTACTTTTGAGGTGAATGATGGAGATGAACAAGATGATTATAAGAATATAAATTTACTATCCACATTTTATTGTTGTTATTTTGGGCATGGTTAACCATGCTCTACTTCAACTCAACAAATATTTTTAGGGAAAGTAATGCTTGCTTCAATTCCATAGCTTCCAATTACCCATGGCATTAAGTGCAATAATCCTTATGCCTTCAATAGTATCAATGTTATGTCATTTGGGTTGTAGCAATTGGAGTTGGATATTTAATAGATTATTTATGAGTTCATAGCTTCATAGTTATTTTCATGCAGTTCTTAAAATGCTACATAATGGTCATGAAAAGTTGTATTCTTATGTTATGGACCATCGTGATATATGTTTTGATCAAATTTTCGTTCAATATGCTAGTGGTAGTCCCTTTGCAGGTTCCTATGGATAAATTCCTGTGTTTCTTCTCTATCATGATTGGGATTTCGGGCTTATATTTCTCAAAATATGGATGAAATTGGTATTGTTGGGTTAAATGGCAACCCTTATAGATGACAACTGGTGAATAAAGTTCTAGAAGTTAAAACAAATGGGTTTTTTTGCTTACTTGGATTATGGGCACTTCAGCAAATTCTATCACCAATACTTGTAAATTTTTTTATAGCACTTTGTGTGCCATATACCTTTGCTTATGGTTTGTTTCCTTTGTTTGGGTACTCTCTTATTGTAAATTTTATAGTTTATCAGTTTTCCTGGTCAGGATGCCTCGTGCTAGGGTTATGGTGTTGGAGGTTCTTCGATGGCACTGTAGTTGATGGTATTTACACCAAAGCAACATATGTAGGTATTGATCTTGTTGGAAAGGTTGAGAGAACATTCCTGAAGACGATACACACAACCTAGTTGTCACTAGTTGTCATTGTTAATATGCTTGGTGACAATGTTAGATATATCACTCGTATGGGATGATATCTATTTGGGTACTATGTTGAATCTTCCTGTGCAACTCTAGTTGTTTCATCCATATAAAAATTTGTAAACTATCATGATATTACTACCATGTGCTACCCCTTGCTCATTATTTTGAGGGGTATCATTACTTACTTAGTCACAACTATGTTTGCAACTGACATATTTGAGATCAAGGTTGTGAAGGAAATTGAGCCTTCATTGAAACAATCCCTTATTATATCCACAGTAGTGATGACCATTAGCATTATGGGAGAGGAAACTAATGTTATATTTGGGTTGGATTTGGGATACAAATTTGTTAGTGTTTCCATATTTGTAATTGCAGTAAGAATTTTTATCAATTTTAGTTTTGCTTCCAAGTATGGTATTGCAGTAGCTTCTTTGTTCATGATTAAAGATATTACAATAATGATTAGACATTGGTGTATATGGACCCATAAGCGACAATGTTAGTGGAATTATTGAGATGGCTGGAATCAGACATAACATCCATGAAAGGAATGATGCCCTTGATGCAACTCAAAACACCATTATCGCCATTGGAAAGGGTTTTTCTATTGGTTCAACTGTGTTGGTAACATTTTCAATTTTTGGAGCCTTTGTCAGCCATGTTGCAATTCAAACTGTAGATGTCTTGACACGAAAAAGTGTTCATTGGTTTAATTTTTGGGTAAGTGCTTCCTTACTATTTCTCCACAATGATAACGAAAAGTGTCTTCACTAGTGTGAACTCAAATGAAGTTGAGTCTTCCTTTGATTTTGTGCACTTACCAGTTGATTTCAGAAATAGATGCAACCTAGGATACTGTTTTTTAAATTTCACCAGTTTCAAAGCTACTATGATATTATACAAATATTTCCATAATAAAATGTGGAAGGGTTCAAATCAAACATGGTTTGTGAGATAAGTTGTTGGGTCCCTATAATACTAGTGATTACCCCATTACTATTGTAGTTATACCCCTTATTTATATTGTTGTGCCCCTATTACCCCCATGTTGTTATTTATGTGCCCCATAGAATCCCTCTATTGTTATTTTTGTGGCTTTATATTATTATTGTTAGGTCGGCTGGATTATATTGTGACTCCTTAGACTCCTATATATAGAAAGGAGGTTTTGTCATTTGTATCATCCAAGAATTGTTCATTTATGTAATGTAAAGGAGGTTTCCCCCTCAAAGAGGCTGAATTCTAAGGAGTTGATCTATCTTTTCTATCTTTTTTTGAGCTGGTTTCATAACATTTGGTATCGGAGCTTTGGATTCTAGGGTTTCGCTGCTCCAAACAGGTCATCGTGGCATTTTTGCTATAACTTTTTTTCTGTGACGTTTCAGAAGTCGTAAAAAAAACCCATTTGAGAAGAAATCGTGTTGAACCTTGGGTTCGAATTTCAGAGTTTTTGCGCGATATTTGCGGAGATATGATCTGAGGAAGTTGGTCTTTTTGCAGACTCCTGAATTACATTCAAAATAGGTGACCTGGGGAAAATAATCATAACTTTCTCTCTGGGGATTGGATTGAAATTTCGTAAGAAGGTACAGAAAGAGGACGGACTGTAGTTTCTTGTATGCATGTTTCAGATCCAAAGGTTGAAATAGTGACTCGTGGCACGTCGTACAAGTTAGCTCTACTGAACTAGTCTAAAAGCAAGTCACTGTGGGAGATTTCACATAACTATTCCTTGGAGAATCCAATTTGGGTCAGACTTCTGGCGTTGGAAAGAGGACGCAAAAGGCTACTATAGGTCACAATTTCAGAACTGGATGATCCGAAATTATAGAGATACATCATATTCAATATCAGGCTTCTATAAAGTGAAAAAATGTGTGTAGTTTTTTTTAAATTTTTGTGTAAGCTTGGTTTAAGGAATTCAAAGGGCATAGTAAAGCATTATTATCGGTAACTGATGCCCCGAGGAAAGAAAATGCAAACACCTAGTAAGGAACCTAAAAGCTCTAGCATGACTCATGAAGAAGAGGAAGAAATGCTACATGATATATCAAAATTACAGGAACAAGTGCAACAAATGTCACGCTCACAAAAGCTAACAAAAGCTAAGATAAATGGCGTGGAATCTAAGATAAAGGGCATGGAAGCTAAGATGGATTATTCGAAGATAGATTTGAAGAGAGACATGGCAGATTTGAAGACAGACATGGCATATTTGAAGGCAGATTTGACAAATTTTCTACAAGAAATACTTACTAATGGTGAAAAGGTTGTAAAGGAAACTCATGATGTGAACAAAAGTAATGTTAATCATGATTACATAGACTCTAATGTTGGATTGAAGACCCACCATATTCCAAAAATCGATATAAGGAAGTTTGATGGCAAGGATCCCGCCACATGGATATTACAGATGGAGCAGTTCTTCGATCTCAATAATGTGCAAAACACACAAAAGGTACGTATGGAAACTGTATATTTGGAACCAAATCAGTTTGTATGGTATCAATGGCTTTGCTCTCGTAAACAATTTATCACTTGGGCAATTTTTACAGAAGAATTGATAGCACATTATGAAGATACAAAAAGTAACACTTTTTTTAGCCAATTGATAAGTCTCAAACAAAAGGGTTCAGTAATGGAGCACATTGAGGAGTTCCAAAAATTGAACATAAGGGTAAAAGATATTCCAGAGGAGCATAGGATTGATGTGTTCATAGGGTCTTTGTCAAGCGGAAAGAGTCGATAGTGCGAACACAACCAACCTCCCTAGGAGCCTAAGACTCTCTAGTGACAAACAAGACAAACAAGAGCAATCCTTCTCTAAACATGCATTTACCATACAAGAAATCAAGTGTTTAGATCCTACCTGTAGTCCAACGCTGTTGTAGTAGTCCAGCCTCGCCGATCCGGATGAGCTCCTCCTTCACTTCAAAACCTGCATTCACTAACAATCAAACGATTAAATAGCACTTGATAATCTCATAAAATAAAACATATTTAACATGTGGACCAAGGAGTACATGAAACAACTCATAAATAACAAGTTATTGAGAAGAATGGACTCATTTGCATTAATAGGAAACAAAAGGAACAATTAAAACCTGAGCCTTGGTGTTGTGCAAGTCCCTCCCAGGGTCCATCAAGAGTTCTCCTTTACTTTGACAAAGCTCACCCACTTCCAAATGGAACAAGTAAGGATGGGAATCTCTCCTCACAAGCTTCTAAATGGGAGTCCTAATTCCAGCAGCATCTACCCTTAGAAATGTTTAGCTTTCAACCTCCCCTCCTTCTAGCCCAATGCCTGTATTTATAGTGCTCAAGAGGAAGTTAATCAGGTCCACCATCAATGGGATAAGTCCCTCTTTGGATGGGATAGCTCCCCTCTTGATGGGATAAGTTCCTCTTTCATAGGGGTACATGAACCATCTGGAGGCGCTCAATACACGTCGAACAACCTTCTAGAATGCTCTAGAAATGACCACAAGTAACTTTTTAAAGATGAAACTTGCGCATTTTGACCTTTACAGGGGTACGCACCTGCCCCTTTACATACAGAGCGTACAAGTACGCAGCTTTTGTGAACATTAGGTGCGTACCCGCAGGTAAGGCTGAGAGAACCTGCGTACCCAGAGATAAACACATTTACAAAGACTTTCTCTCTTTTTGGAGTTTGACATGGAGAGCAGAGGCATAAGACTTGCCCAGGAGGATAGCATGACTGTTGATAGAGCCATACTAACTGTACATAGCCATGGTGACATTTTTTAGTGTAACAGATTTCCCCCTAAAGTGCGAAGCCTGTAGTAGATTAGGGTTTTGTTTTATCTAGGAAGGGTGAAGCGCTTTATCATTTCAAGGATTATCTCGTGGAGAGCCCGGTCAGAACCTGCAATTTTCAACACAAAATACATGTATAAGATTATATCATCGCTGAGGTAGGCATTCCCATACTCAGATCAAAAAACTTTAACTAACAGACTAACTACTGCTCTGATACAGGAATGATTTTGCAGTACATCATAATCATAGACTTGTGTAGACACAGTATGGACGCAGCCATCTGTTTATAATTGGTCTACTATATAATGAATACAAAACTCCTCGCAGCCTGGATGGTGGAAACTAGATCCAGGGTCTTCATTTCTACTTCCCGAATTGGTACGATTCTAGCCATGCGAATAAATGAGTTGATGTCGAACATGGTAGAAACCACTTGATTACAAGTCAATGATGTAAACTGTTAACAAGTGTGAGAGAGACCACCAGTGATGTCAATGGTTCTCAAAGTACCCAGTACAATCCATGAGATGTGAATGAATGAGTTGATGTCGAACATTTCACGGAGTCCTTCGATCGAAAGTCAATGATGTAAACTGACGTCAAAGGCGAGAAACCTGCCATTGATGCATGCAGGCTTCAAGGCACTGACGATTTCTAAGTCATCTCTCTAGGTAATGTGCTGATGTTGATAGAAAGCGACTCGTTGCAGGCAAGCCTACAACACGAAATCATAGTTCAAGTTGGAGAAAATGTTGCTGTAAGGATTGACTCAGGGATGGTCAAAATGGATGACAAAGTATTTTGCAGATGAAAGTTTTGTTTGCAGACCTCTTGAACACATAACGACACAACAGATGGCTTGGTGATGAATGACTCAAAGTTAATCCCCGGAACCTGGTTAAAGACTTTCAATGTGGTTTGATCAACTGTGAGGCAAAGGATTTCCCAACCCAGGTGAATGAAAAGTGTCGTGTTCAAGAGTGGTCATAAGGTTTCTTCTGTGACAAAGGATAACAAATAGGCTCATTCTTCTCTCTTTTCCCCCACCATTTCTGGCAAGTACCTCTTTATTTTTAACAAGCTTGAGGAGGATAACATATGCTTGATTATAAGCTCATCCTTCGGATGAGTCCAACCTAGTTTTGATTCGAACCCTAGGAAGGAGCGGTTCGTTCCCGTTTGTAATTGAACAGGTCCTTTACTGTGAAATTTTAACGAGTCCAGTATAGGAGAAACTCGGCGTTTTTCACTTTTAGAGAGTCTGAAAAACTTAAGAAGACTCCAGGTTGAACTTTTTCGTAAATTTGTGTCCCCCAAGCCCGAAAAAGTATAAAATAATACTTGGGAGAACCGCTTGATCTTGCGACCAAGGAGTACTTTCATGATTAGTGCCACTGACCTGAAAAGTAAAAGGCGATCAAGGACACGTCGTTTTATTTCCAGTATCGAGTTTGAAATGACAAAAACCCGACAATCTTTTCCTGTTTTTATGGTCAGAAAAGGGCTATAAGGGGACCGTCTTTTAATTCCGTTTTAACGAGTGTAAAAGAAACGCTCGACAATCTTTTCATGTTTAAGGAGTTAGAAAAGGGCTTAAAAGATGACTCTGATGTTTTGGTTCGTGAAAAACGACAATTTTCCCTCTAAATCCCTTTGTCCTGCACAAAAACAACACATTACTCATACCTGTTTAAGATAGGCAAAAATACATTGAAAAATATCCTTCCATGGTGAAAAATAAACAAACCTAGCATTCATTCATCCAAAAAACCTATAAAAAGACTTTTTACCATGTCATTTTTACCATTTTACTGTTGAGGTTGAGAAAAGGGCTTTTGGCAAGAAACTTCCCGTGGACTTTGCGGAGAATCCGACCGTCAGAATCGAACGCCGTCTCTTCCAGGTATTTCACAACATCCTCCTCTTCAATTTCATCCGATTAAAATTTCATTTTAGGCTTTAGTTTGATTTTTTAGGGGGTTTTAGGTTTTAGGGTCCGCTTTTCGGGGTACGCAGGTGCCCCATGGGTGACCTGCGTACCCCGACCTTTTCCTACATAGGAAAATGGTCGGGGTACGCAGCCCACCTTCAGGCCAGCTGCGTACCGCCGCTCTGTATTCTAAACGCGGGGTGCGTACCCCGCGAAAGGCGGATTTTCAAACCCCAAACCCCAAATTTAACCATTCAAATTTTGCTAAATGAATTCTAATCATTGTTTCTTGGTGTGTAGGGCACTCACCATGCTAGATTGGAGAGAAAGAGAACACGAGGACGTTGATTTGGCCGCAATAAATCATCAACCTTCCATTGATGCCCTAAAAGCATGCGGACTATACAAATACTGGGCCATACCTGGCATGAGGGCTCAGGTGAGATTCTTGGAGTGGCTGGTCGAGAGGTGGAACGTTCAGGAGCAATGCTTTTACATCGGAGGGCACCAGCTCGAGATAGAGCCCTCTGACATATACTTTCTCACTGGCTTGCCAAATAGGGGCGAGCAACTCTCTCTATCCGGGACCAGGCCGGGTGGCCAATCCCTTGCTAGTCTCCGGGCAGAGTGGTGCAACAATCAAAACCATGACAAAGGGATAGAAATCAAATACATCTCCCGACGTGAACTCATGGTGATAGCTTTCACGGTTACCAGACTCTGCGGCGCAGCCGCTTTACATATCGCCACCGGGTCCCAAATGCGGATGGCGATTGACTGCTTCCGAGGCACCATCTTCAACTGGTGCGATGCTGTGTCGGCCAATATGAAGGGCCAACTGACTAGGGCAAAGAACGGACAACTGAAGACCTTTGGATATGGGCCTCTAGTTGTGAGCTTTGCCTTAGAGAGAGTTCCGATGCTGATCCCTCAGCATCTCACTGTTGATATCTTGGGTCCTCGGGAGCCAAAGTTGATACGATGGGTTACGGTGATGGCCCGACATCCTGACGAGGGAGCGGCAGTAGTTCGATTCCCTGCTGGTTATTTTCACTGGTTAGAGGACCAGGTTTTTGCGATCCAGGACTTTCCGTACGCCGGAGTAGATTTTCGAGGTGATCCGGACATGGTTCTTCCACAGGGAGAACAATGGGACGACAGAGGTACTTCATTTTTCACAAGTTTTTAATTTATCTATTTTTTTTGTTTTTTATATATATCGTCTCAAAACTGACAGTAAAAATTTTCAAAATGCAGATGTTGGTCCACAGCGCCCAGCCAACCTCCGGCCTTTCGAGAGGAGACATCCAGTTGCACCGGTACCGGCCCCACAGGACGCGGCTGCAGAGACACTAGCTGAGTTGGAGCAGGATCTAGAGCGTCTGACGGCAGATATACCTGAGACTACCATAGATGATATTCCTATCAGACTTCAGCGCTATGTAGTCGCAGTCCCTGGACCTTTTAGGAGGTTCTTGTGTAGGGTAGCCCGTGCAGTGGTGTCGTATAGGGAGCACCACCAGTGATTGGATGGTCACTTTGTAGACACATGTGACATTTTTGGTTTTTTGTACTTATCATTTTTGCCGATCATAAGGTGTTTTTCAACCTATGATCGAAGACGATGTATATTTTTTGACACACTCCTATCTATATATATATCATTATTACCGGCTTATCTTGTTAAACATGTGTGATGAAATGTTTTTAAATTTACTTGTATGATTATCGTAAATGTCTATCCAACATTCGAGAAGCAATTGCATCTGCTAATGTATTTAGAGACCTTGGAATATGCTGATATTCAATGTAATCAAATTCACGTTCCAAGAGACGCACTCTCAAAAACAATCTTAATAACACAGGATTTCTAATGGCATATACTCTATTAAGATGTAATACAACGAGTTCAGAATCTAACCTCACTATCAAACGTCGAATTCCAAATGAAATAGATTCAGACAATAATTCAACCACTGCACTGTATTCTGCAATGTTGTTCGTTGTTTGACCGAGGCTCACCCCATGCATAGAAACTAACTCGTCAGAGGGCGAATAGATAACCCAAGCTGCGGAAGAGATATTTCGTGTACTACGACAAGCACCATCAGCGAATCCAATGTATGTTTGGAGAGGCGTCGACATCTGCAATATCAAGAGTAAAACCAAGATAAGCCAGAATAACGACGAGAAACACACTTTCTAAGCTAAGCACACTGTCTAAACTAACCAACACACTAGCTAGAAAGAAAAACCTAACCTAACTAAAAATTCTCCATACCCATCATTTTAAGCGTAATACCTCTTTAGGTAAAGTCCATTTCTGGGTTTACCCAAAGAGTCCCCGTCAAAATCAACCAGCTCATAGGCCCCTTTTGCTAGCTTTCGCTTGACAATGTAGGGCCCATGCCACATAGGAACGAATTTTCCAGCACCTAGTTTATCGTTAGCTTGATCATATAATAGCACTAGGTCTCCCTCCGAAAAACTTCGAGGGGTCACATTTCTATCATACTGAGCTTTCATTCGCTTCGCGTGAGTCTCGATTGCCAATGCAGCGTCACGTCGAGTCTCATCTAATTGAGCTAAGTATAATAAACGCTTCTCCTCTTCGGAAGTAGCTGGAAGTAGTTTGACAGCCATTTGAAGTGATGGGATTTCGCATTCAATGGGCAACACAGCTTCCAAGCCATAAACTAGCTGGAAAGGAGTGAACCCTGTTGAAGTTTTTACTAAAGTTCGGTATGCCCATAGCGCTAAAAATAACATGTTATGCCAATTCGACCGATGAATACGGATGATTCGTCGGATCATGATAACGAGAACTTTGTTGATAGACTTAACCAAACCGTTGGCTTGCGGATAATAAGGAGTAGAGCTATCGTGGTGCAAACCAAGCTGGCTTGTAAGCTCAGTCATCATGATGTTTCGAAAATGGCTCCCACGGTCAGTGATGATCGCTTGCGGGACACCAAACCTAGTTATAATGTGATTGAATACGAAAACTGCAGCTGTTTTCCCGCTTGCGTCGAATGTAGGCATCGCCTCGGCCCATTTAATAAAATAATCAACCGCGAGGATGATATACGCATGCCCCCCGGCCGAGTGAGGGTTACAAGTAATAAAATCGATACCCCATTTGGCGAAAGGACCAACGACAATTATAGGGTGGAGAGGAGCAGGTGGTGTGCGCATCTTGCGATCAAACATTTGACAGTTGTGGCATTGTCGGACCGCAATGATACAATCTTTAAACATGGACGGCCAGAAATAGCCAGCACGCAACACCTTCTGAGCTGTGGCATACCCAGACATATGACCGCCACACGCTCCAGAGTGACAGTCATTCAAAACCCTCTCAGCCTCTTCGTGAGTTAAACAACGTCGAAAAACCAAGTCTGCCCCCCGGCGATAAAGAGTCTCTCCAATAATTTTTTATTGCTAGGACTGAAACCGAATTTTTCGATGCTCTGACTTTGAAGCTTCAGGCCGAAAGGTTTTGGTTTGGAGATAGATGATTATGTCCCCATACCACGGATCTAAAGTACTGATAAGAAACAAAGATTCGTCCGCAATGGACTCCTCTGCCACAGTCTCTATGTCAGCACGCGGGAAATCACACATCAATTCCACAAAAACTAAGGATTTCTTAGACTTAGACTTTTCGAACTCCAAATCAAACTCTTGTAGGATCATGATCCATTTAGAGTACTTGCCCCCTAGCAGTTGTCTAGTCAAAATATAAATCATAGGGTTGCAATCCGAAATGACTGTAGTCTTACGGAGAAGAATGTAGTGACGAAAACATTGGACAGCTTGAATGGCTGCCAGGGCCAATTTCTCCACATGCGAATATTTTAGCTCAGTGGGATTTAATGTCCTACTAAGATAATATATCACATGTTCCGTTCCGAATTCGTCTTCCTGGACTAACACCATTCCAATAGTGGAATGCGAAGCTGCGAGGTATAAGAAGTAGTCCTGGTTGTAGTTGGGAGGATACAACAACAGTGCATGGGTCAACGCGTGTTTAAGCGCATCAAAAGATTGCTGAGAAATCTCGTCCCAAGAGAATTGAGCGTTCTGTTTCAACAACCGAGTAAAACCCTTAGTGACCTCGGCATAGTTCGGAATGAATCGGCATAAAAAGTTTGCTTTCCCTTGCAAACTTTGGAGTTGGTGCAAACTCGAAGGAGGAGGTAATTTGATGATAGCTTCAACCTTCGAGGGATCGACACGAATGCCGGCTTTTGAAACAACAAATCCCAGCAATCGACCTGCTTCTATACAGAATACACACTTGTGCGGATTCAACCGAATACGATAATGCCTACACCTCATAAAGATTGCTCGTAAGTGGACAAGGTGATCAGCTCGATGTAAAGAATGAGCAGGCAAATCATCAAGGTACAGTTGCACAATGTGCTTGATGTCATGAAATGCGTAAGACATGGCCCGTTGAAAAGTGGCTCCAGCATTCTTAAGCCCAAAAGGTAATTTGTAATAAGAAAATGTCCCCCATGGACAAATGAATGCCGTTTTTGGTTGATCGGCAGGTAGAATATTGATTTGATTATAGCCCGAAAAACCATCCATAAAGGAAAAAATTTCACTTCCGGCACAATCATCAATTATTTGATCGATATAGGGCGTGGGATAGTTGTCCTTTGGACAAGCTCGATTTATATCCCTATAGTCGATACAGATTCTTATTGTTCCTTGTTTCTTGTTAACCGGAACAATATTCGATACCCAATCCGTTAACGGGATCGGATAAATGAAACCTGCTTTCAACAGCTTTTCGACTTCTGCTTTAATCGCAGCCGCTTTTCTAGGGTGAATCTGACGCAACCGTTGCCGGACGGGTTTAGCGTCCGGGTAGGTCTTGATTTCATGAACAACAATGGCGGGATCGATTCCTGGCATTTCTTCGTAAGACCAGGCAAACACATCGCGGAATTCTTGGAATAGGGCCTTGTAAGTTTGAATTTCTTCTTCTGTACACGAGGCACCTATATGAATGTTCTCAACAATTCCGGGCTTCACTGAAATGTCAATGGGAACAGTTCGAGAAATATTCCCTAAATTCAACTCTGAATCAGGATGTTTCGTTGGACTCTGAGCGTCTTTGACATATTCAGCGGTAAAGATAGATGAAAAATCATTTTCAAAAGCATCGCCCTCAGGTAAAAACGAAGATCTATGATGGAGATCTTCCCATGGTAGATCGTCTACACTCAGGATTTCACGAAGTTGCTCATCAGATGACACGACTTCGGGAAACGCTATCCGTTCTGAGGTTGATGTGAAAAGTGATTCCTCATTGACCACATTCATTTGGTCGATTTGGGTTGAATGTGAGTCAGTAAAAGACACGACGGCTTCATAAGCAATTTCATATGGACTCAAAGGCATAACATTACCGAATGAGTCTATCTCAGATTCAGATGGGACAATCCAAGGATCGTCGTAAATAATGGTGTCTGATGTAATCATATGAATATATGCGAATGAAGGTTCTGCATTGATTGGAGGAAAAGGAAAAGTTCCCAGTAAACCGGAATCTTTAATTAAACCTACACCAACGTCCCTATAAGGGATCGTCATTTTACCGACATGCTGGATACTCTCTGAAGAGGCTGGGTCGGATGAAAAGTACGTCAGCTGATCTATTGTCACGATCTTGCCATTATGTGGAAACTTTATTACTCTGAAGACCGATGAAACGACCACTGTCATAGCATATGACCAACTTCGACCCAACAGAAGGTTGTAGTCTAGAGGGGCATCAACCACCTCCACATCCAGACTAACGGTTTTACCTTCTACCCCTATAGGCAATTCCTGTAGAATACCAAACGGACGGAACCCACGGCCATCAAAGGCCTTAAGGATGGTCGGGGATTAGTTCAACGAAGGAGAACCAAGCGATCTCCAACACTGAATCGACATAATACACGTGGAAGCTCCCTCATCAATTACAGTCCGATGACTAGGCCTGTTTTTGACTATAACTGGGATCTGGAAAGCCATTTGATGGGGTAGGCGTGGTGTACTATTTTCTAGATCGAAGATTATCAGATTTGGTTCCTGAACATCAATAGCTCCGATAGCCGACAAAAGTAATTTTCGTTGTGCTGGGCATGATTGCAGCACTTCTAAAGCCGACATTGCTGAGGGTGAAACAGCTAAGTCCTCAACAATGTTGTAATTCTAGGCCGCTCTCACATGTGGATTGAAAGCAGACCTTCGAAGTACACCCTTGGCGGGCGGTTTGATTACTAAGTCCGGGTTAGGTTTCTCGATCTCTAGTGGATCGGAACCGGGAGTTGAGGTTGATGGAATAGAATGAGAAGATTCTGCTTCCTTACCATCAACAGGTCTCTTACTACCATAATCTTGCGATCGAGTCGCAATCCTCACATGAGACATCATCAAAATGGGTTCTTCACTAGTAGTCGAGGAGGAACCTATCATCTTACTCTCCTGCTTTGGAAATGGATCCTTCAAAACGGCAGGAGTGGGAGAACCTTTGACTATTTTCACAACCTCGGCCCGATGAGGGCAATCTCTTGTAAAATGATCCTCTTCACAAATAAGACAAGAATATCAAGGTTTGCGCTTTTCGTCATTGGTTTCCGACTTTTTTGTTTCCTCCTTCGGAGCCTTGTCTACTTTAGCCTTCTTCTTACCCTTCTTCTTTCCACCGTTTTTTGATTTGGCCGTAGATGACTCTACAGCGTGAATATCGGCGGAAATTTCAGGAGAAGACTCTCCTGTCGGGGAATCAGGTAGGGTGATTATAGGAGTAGTAGAATTCTTGGAAGATTTCTTCTTGCTCTTTGTATTCACCGTACCAATCATACCATCAGCGGCATGAGATCCCGAAGGAGCAGCAGCGATTTGATTCGATTTTGGAAGATCTGGGATCTTCTCGTGTAACGTACCTGACTGAGTGTAAACTAAGTCAAGGTACTGCGCTTGAGCAATGACTTGCTCCTCAGTAACTACTCCGGCCTTAGCTACATCTTTAGTAATCTTCGGTAATAATGATTTGACAAACCATTCAGCTAAGATTTGGTCCGGAATAAAAACTTTCACTAACCTTCTTTGACATCTCCACTCATGAATGTGATCAGAAATATACGTGGACGTCGATTGTTTTAGTGAAGTTAATAACTCCGTGCCATTATCGTATCTGACCGGCAACTGAAAGTGAGTTAAGAACGAGGTAGCTAACTGGCTAAAATTGTAAAAAGAGGCCCGTGGCAACTCAATGTACCAGTTGGCCGTGAGACCAATGAGTGTACGCTGGAAAAGACGCAAGCGAATCGAATCATCCGAGATAGAATTGGAAGCACACCAGAGGTGGTAAGTCATCACATGATTCGACGGATCCTCTCCAGACTTACCCTCGAACTTAGGTATATCACTGGGCAACTTATTGGGCATTGCCGGCCAAAACGGAAGATAGTTGATTGGATCGTTCGTTAGGCGCGACAAGTCTGGTAAATCTAAAGTTGCGATAAACGGCAATTGCCGGTTTGGATCCCTAAAACTCTGAGTCATTATACCAGCCCCGGGAGGAGGATATCCAGGATAACTTGGAATAGGAATCGCGTTCGGGATATTGTATCCTCCCGGAAAACCAGGATTAACCGGACCGTACTGGGGTTGTTGAGGTTGTTGATAAGTGTACCCAGGATACGGTTGATACTGGTAAGCCGGCTGCTGGACAGCTTGCCCATATTGGTACTGTCCCTGGTACGGTTGATAAACAAATTGAGGTTGAGCAGTGACAACCGTACTTATACCAGGCTGACCTACAGGCATCTGAACCGTAGTTTGAATCGTAGATCCAGACAAGGGTAAAGATGTCTGAGGAGTGGTAGCAGAGACAGTAGAAACAGGAGCTGTCGATACTCCAGAAGTGAGTGCGGTAGACGAAACAGATGTTGCGGTAGTTGCAGCAGTCGTTTGAGATGGAGTGCTAGGCGCAATGGGCCCCGACTGAGTAACTACTGGAGGTACAGAAGTTTGAACATTTGGCTGGACTGGTTGCTGGGGTGAACCAGAAACTAAAGGTTGTCCAGCTTGAGATGACAACTGTACACTCGGTTGCAACACTTGTTGACCTTGCGAAGGATCCCACACTACAGTCATTCCGGGGTATTGACCCATTTGACCCATAACAGGTTGAGGATATTGAGATCCATAACCGGATTGAGGATAGGATTGATAATTGAAAGGCACATTTCCCGTACCTTGAACGTAAGATTGACCTTGGGGTGGTTGATAACCTTGACTCGAGTATTGACCTTGAGGGAGATAGCCTTGAGGTAAATACTGATACTGGGGTTGGCCTTGCACAAATTGATACTGGGGTTGACCTTGAGGTACATATTGAGGTTGGGGTTGACCTTGAGGAACGTATTGTACCATGGGCACATACTGTCCTTGAGGCTGCCCCCCAGCCACAACTGGAGTACCTTGAGGTTGCCCCCCAGGCATTACTTGAGGCTGCCCCCCAGGCGGTAATTGACCACCTTGAGGTTGAGAACCGGGATTTGAACCTGACATCATATAAATGTCTCCTACACCCAATGGTTGATTACCATTGTTTCCAGCTAATAACCCATGTTCAATGGGTTGAGGAGATGCCCCTGCAAAAGTACCAGACAAAGACTGATACCCAGTAGGAACAGAAGGACCGCCGTGCAAGAATGATTCAGGCGATTGAGTAAACATTGACGACTGACCAGACATATTTACAGGAGTAGTAAAACCTCCGGGTGGAAAAGGAGTACGAGGTGGAGAAAAACCTAACCCTGAGTTGTCTAAATAATTAGTTAACGAAAGGTACCAAGTAGTACTTCTAGGAGGACTGTAAAATATGGATTCACGCTCCCTTAGATCAATAGTAAGTTGACCTTCAAGATTAGAGACACCTATGTCTTCCTCTGGAGCAAGTTCTTCAATAGCAATCAAACCAGTAGGGAGATTTTCGGTGATAATTCGTTCTACTCTTGGTGAATCTGGAACACTAGAAGTTGGAGTAACAGGTTCAGATATTTCAGGTTCCTCACCTAAATCACTAGTAGATGAAAAACTACCAGCAAGCTCGGAAACTGTAACAGCTTCAGGATTATAACCTGTCTCTAGACTTTGGTAATCTGGATGGACTACCAAGGAAGACTCTCCTTCTTCAGGTGAACCTACTCTACTGCCACTAGGAGGAGTTACAAGGACTTTCAAACCTTCGTAATGACCCGGGACGTCTTCAGGAGGTTCACCCCGCAATCTACGGGATTTCCTCAACAAATCTGCCACGGTAACAATCTCAGGTGACTGGCCCCGAAGTCTACGGGACTGTCTCGGTAATTCCGCCACAGTTAAAACTTTTAACTACTACACACGAAAACAAAGTAAAATTTCAAATCAAACCACCTAAAGTCGCTAAAGAACCAATCAAATTTGAAATCACACACCTAAAGAATCTAGGGCGTCAAACCACACACAAACAGTAAGCTTTCCGGACCGAAAACACTAGTTGGTGATGAAGCCCAACCTCGTAGAATTCAGTACAGAAATGGAGGGTGGAACAGTTACCCCGGCAACCTGCTTAATGAATAGACCGGCACAAGTTCCTCCACTTTAACCGTCTCGAGTGAAGTGAACCCCCCGGAAAATCCAAGTGAGTCTAGCCGACGTCTGCTCCAGGTACAGTGGGATCTTCCCTCCACCGTCACCTTGGGTAGAATCCTAAAGATAATGGTCACTAAGGTTACCAACAGCAACAAGTACACCTGGGGGAACAGTCTACACTCCGACAGCACGCAAGGGCAGAGTATCAAGCTCAATCCCCTTACCGGCTCCTTGACAATAATCCAAGGTTTACTGATAAGTGACCCCTGGCTCCTCGACAATGGTTAATCCGAGGTTTACCATTTGTAATACGTGCGTGTCTGGCGTCGTTCCCAACGAGGGAGGATTGATCCCCTCACTGGTTCGGACACGAGCTCGTGCTTCTCCTTTAAGAGGAGCTTTCCCAGAGTATAAATGCAACAATTGGATTTATCCTACCACAAGATAAGCTACTTGTTTGGTTTTACTGTCTTGGAGAGTTAATTACTCTCCTACTCCAAGACACTAGCCTAAGCTATGTTGGTGCTTCAGAGCCCTAGTAAAAGAAAAATTACTATGTTGATTTTACTTTAAGCGTTAATTTTTTATGGTTTTTCTTTAACACAAAGGGTGGCGGAGATGAAACTAGTGGTGTGTAGACTCGACTCAAACCACTACAAAGATGCACTTAGGATGATTTACACTACTTTTGCTTTTTCAATGAAATTCTTAGCTAAGAAAGTTTAGAGAATGCAAATTTATATAAAAACAACTCTCTTGGCAATGAAAATCAAAGAAATAAAACTCTTTATCTTTCCAAGCATACAAACATGACCACTCATTACGTGCACGAAAAATCCTTTCTCTTTCAAAATACTTCAAAAGCTACTTGAAACAAAACTTTTCAAAGGAGATGTTTTTGTATTTTTTATTTAACAAAGCAAATAAATCTATTTTACCAAAAATCAATCTTAAAAACTATGAAATCTATGAAAAATTCACTCACAAGCAAACCAAAAAGGAAATTTACTCTAAAGCAAACCTAACGAGGCAAAAGCCTAAAAGACGATTCTAGGTTGTTTTACTTGGCCACAATCAAACCAAGGACCAGCTTATGCAGAATCAAAAAACCAGTCAAAACAAAACTCAAATCTTTTTGTTCTTTTCGTAAAATGGAATTCAATACTCAATCAACAAGCACTTCGAAATTTTACCAAAGAAACAACTCAACAGGTAGGTTGCTCACACAGGTAGACTTTACGACAGGTCCGACTCCTAAGAAGGTTGACAAAACCAGAGAGATCTAAGGCTTGACAACTTCTACCGCCAAAGTCACTACAGGACCTACTCAAAAATCAAACCCTAGGGCTTAAACTTCTATGAAATCCACTAAAACACTCAATGCTATCGAAACAAGTTCAGGTGAAGATCTTTAACAGGAGACTAATGGATCTGGGCAGTAAAAACTAAGAAAAAGCAAAATCTAAGAGGAAAAATGTAAAAAATGAAAATTTCTTAATTTTTAGCAGGGTACGCAGGCAACCCGTTAGGACAGGTGCGGGTCCGCTCTGTGCACACAGCAACAGTGCGTACAGGTACGCACTGTGCAATACTCAGAGGGTGCGTACTACTGGAAAAACAAAGAAAAACTAAAATCTAATTTAACCCTAAGCTAGCCCACCCAAATACAAAGTCACACAGTCAAAAACCAGAAAATAAACCAATTTTCTCAGAGCAAAGTTTCACACAAAGGAAAAGTCATTCACATCAATGGAGTCCCCAGTATGGTCGCCATTTTGTCAGGCGGAAAGAGTCGATAGTGCGGACACAACCAACCTCCCTAGGAGCCTAAGACTCTCTAGTGACAAACAAGACAAACAAGAGCAATCCTTCTCTAAACATGCATTTACCATACAAGAAATCAAGTGTTTAGATCCTACCTGTAGTCCAACGTTGTTGTAGTAGTCCAGCCTCGCTGATCCGGATGAGCTCCTCCTTCACTTCAAAACCTGCATTCACTAACAATCAAACGATTAAATAGCACTTGATAATCTCATAAAATAAAACATATTTAACATGTAGACCAAGGAGTACATGAAACAACTCACAAATAACAAGTTATTGAGAAGAATGGACTCATTTGCATTAATAGGAAACAAAAGGAACAATTACAACCTGAGCCTTGGTGTTGTGCAAGTCCCTCCCAGGTCCATCAAGAGTTCTCCTTTACTTTGACAAAGCTCACCCACTTCCAAATGGAACAAGTAAGGATGGGAATCTCTCCTCACAAGCTTCTAAATGGGAGTCCTAATTCCAGCAACATCTACCCTTAGAAATGTTTAGCTTTCAACCTCCCCTCCTTCTGGCCCAATGCCTGTATTTATAGTGCTCAAGAGGAAGTTAATCAGGTCCACCATCAATGGGATAAGTCCCTCTTTGGATGGGATAGCTCCCCTCTTGATGTGATAAGTTCCTCTTTCATAGGGGTACATGAACCATCTGGAGGCGCTCAATACACGTCGAACAACCTTCTAGAATGCTCTAGAAATGACCACAAGTAACTTTTTAAAGATGAAACTTGCGCATTTTGACCTTTACAGGGGTACGCACCTGCCCCTTTGCATACAGAGCGTACAAGTACGCAGCTTTTGTGAACATTAGGTGCGTACCCGCAGGTAAGGCTGAGAGAACCTGTGTACCCATAGACAAACACATTTACAAAGACTTTCTCTCTTTTTGGAGTTTGACATGGAGAGCAGAGGCATAAGACTTACCCAGGAGGATAGCATGACTGTTGATAGAGCCATACTAACTGTACATAGCCATGGTGACATTTTTTAGTGTAACAGTCTTTAAAGGATAATATCCAACATGATGTTCGCCTTTGGGAACCTAATTCATTAAAGAATGCATTCAGGTTAGCAAGAAAAATGGAAAGCAAAATTATGGCAACCAGGAAGCATACCACTCACAACTATAAAGACGGAAGTGTTGTTTCCCCTAGTCTTCCACAACCTATAAGGTTGACACCACAACAATTGGAAGAAAAAAGAGCAAAAGGGCTTTGTTACAGTTGTGATAGAAAATACACTAAAGGTCATAAGTGTGCTGAGAAGAAATTATTTTACATAGATTGTGAAGAGGAAGAAGAAAAGGAGCAAGAAAGGTCAAAAGAAGAAGATATACTCCAGGAACAAAGCCTAGATGAAGAACAAATAAATCCAACCATATCTTGTAATGCATTGGCAGGAATTACCACTCCTCAAACCATCAAGATAGAAGGACAAATCAAGAAGAAAAAGGTAATAGTGTTGATTGATTCAGGAAGCACCCACAATTTTATTCATTGTAGGGTAGCAAAAGAATTGAATTGCTTCCTATATCCAGCACCAGAGTGTCAAGTGATGATTGCAAATGGAGGAACAATAAATTGCTCTGGAAGGTGCCATAATATCAAGCTATCCATGGGAGAATATGTATTGACTAGCCCAATGCTTTCCATTCCAATGGGAGGTGCTGATGTTGTACTAGGAGTCCAATGGCTACAATCCTTGGGTACAATAGCTTTTAATTTTCAAGAACTTTTCATCAAATTTTCTACGGAAGGAAAGGAAGTTGAATTAAGGGGTATTGCAGGGAAACCAGGAAAGATAATCAGCTCTAATGGTATGACAAAGCTTCTAAAAAAGGAGCAAAGAGGTGTAATTGCACAATTATGTTCGCTAGATGTTTCCACATTGGAATCATCTATTTCTCCAGATCTCCAAAAAGTCCTGGACAATCATTCCAAGGTATTTGAGACTCCCAAAGGTCTCCCACCTATGCGTGATCATGATCATGCTATTCATCTGATTCCAGGAAGTGTTCCTCCAAACATCAGGCCGTACAGATATCCCTATGTCCAAAAAGTGAAATTGAACGTATGGTTGCAGAAATGCTAGAGGCTGGTATAATTCAACCAAGTCAAAGTTCTTTCTCTGCTCCAGTAGTATTGGTGCACAAGAAGGATGGATCATGGCGCATGTGTTCAGATTATAGGGAGCTCAACAAGCTCACTATTAAAGATAAGTTCCCCATTCCTGTCATTGATGAATTACTGGATGAATTGCATGGATCAATTTACTTCACCAAGTTGGATCTTCGTTCGAGATATCATCAAATCAGAATGAAGATTGAAGACATTCCGAAAACGGCATTTAGAACTCATGAGGGTCATTATGAATTTTTGGTCATGCCTTTTGGCCTTACCAATGCACCTTCAACATTTCAAGGTTTGATGAATTCAATTTTCAAACCATTCCTTAGAAAATTTGTGTTAGTATTTTTTGATGATATACTAATCTACAGCAAGTCTTGGAAGGATCATGTTGAACATGTTGACAGGGTGCTACAACTATTGGAGGAGAAACAATTATATGCAAAAAGATCCAAATGTTTCTTTGGAGTCCAGGAGGTGGAATATTTGGGTCATATTGTATCTCATGAAGGAGTTAAGGTAGACCCTAGCAAAATTAAAGCCATTAAGGAATGGAAAATCCCCACATCCATAAAGCATCTGCGAGGATTTCTTGGGTTGACAGGGTATTATCGCAAGTTTGTTAAGAATTATGGGAGAATAGCAGCACCTCTAACAACATTATTGAAGAAAGATTCATTTTCATGGACTTCGGAAGCAACAAAGGCCTTTAAACATCTTAAAGAGGCAATGTGCCAAGCACCGGTCTTAGCTACACCGGACTTCACAAAAACCTTTATTGTGGAATGTGATGCTTCAGGAAATGGAATTGGTGCTGTTCTAATGCAAGATGAAAGACCCATTGCTTTTGAAAGTCGTCCAATCAAGGGAAAGTTTTTAAGCAAAGCTATTTATGAGAAGGAAATGTTGGCAATACTCCATGCACTTAAGAAATGGCGACCCTACCTAATGGGAAGACACTTCAAGGTAAAAACAGATCATGATAGCCTTAAATACTTTTTAGAACAAAGATTATCCTCTGAAGAGCAACAAAAGTGGGTCACAAAGATGTTGGGTTATGACTTTGAAATCATCTACAAAAAAGGGAAGCAAAATGTGGTGGCAGATGCACTCTCAAGAAAGGATGAGGATGTGGAAGCATTGTTGTGCGCCATTTCTATTATCCAACCAGATTGGATAAACGAAGCAAGGGAGGAATGGAAGAATGACGAAGAAGTGTGGGCACTTATTCGAAAGCTACAACAAGATTCCAGTACGTCTGATACATTTAGCTGGAAAAATGATTCGTTATGGTACAAAGATCGCTTATACCTCTGTAAGAATTCCCAGCTAAAACAAAAGATTCTTATGGAATTGCACACTTCTCCCTTAGGAGGGCACTCAGGATTTTTAAAAACTTACCACAGGGTTAAGAAGGAATTTTTTTGGGATGGCCTTAAATCAGATATTCAAAAGTTTGTGGCGGAATGTTTGGTTTGCCAACAAAATAAAGTTGAAACAATTAAGACACCAGGTCTATTACAACCTTTATCCATTCCAAGCCAACGTTGGGAGGAGGTTTCAATGGATTTTATCACAGGTTTACCCAAGTCTGAGGGAAAGAGTGTCATCATGGTGGTAGTTGACAGACTTACCAAGTATGCACACTTTTGTGCATTATCACATCCATTTAAAGCCAGTACAGTTTCTACTGCATTTATGGAAACAATTCAAAAGCTACATGGAAACCCAAAGATTATTGTAAGTGACAGAGATCCCATTTTCACTGGAAATTTTTGGACAGAATTATTTTCTTGTCTTGGTACTCAGTTAGCTCATAGCTCATCTTATCATCCTCAATCTGATGGGCAAACTGAGATAGTAAACAAATGTTTGGAAGGATATCTTCGTTGCTTTGTATCTGATAAACAGACACAATGGGTCAAATGGTTGCCTCTGGCTGAATGGTGGTATAACACTTCCTTCCATACAGCAACAAAAATGACCCCATTTATGGCACTTTATGGGTATCAACCACCATCCATCACATCATATTTAAGAGAAAATTCTAAGGTTCAGGCAGTGGAACATCACATCGAACATCAACAACAAGTCCTCCAACTCTTAAAGGATAACCTCGTGTTGGCACAAAATAGAATGAAACAACAGGCAGATCAACATCGCAGTGAAAGAAGTTTTGATGTAGGTGATTGGGTATTCCTACGGCTACAACCATATAAGCAAATGTCCCTAAAGCAAGCTAAGAAGGATAATAAATTATCACCAAAGTATTATGGTCCGTACAAGGTGTTGCAAAAGATTGGTACTATGGCATACAAATTGGAGCTTCCTGCAGCTTCTCGATTGCACCCAGTTTTCCATGTTTCATGTTTAAAGAAGGTTATAGGTGACAAGCTCCCAGTTCAAACAATATTGCCAGAACTTGACGAGGAAGGAAAAATTATATTGGAACCGGAAGCAGTCACAGAAACAAGAACTCGACAGCTACGAAATCGATCAATTTCAGAGTATCTTATCAAGTGGAAGAACTTATCCGCTGAAGATTCCACATGGGAGGATGAGAATTTTATGCAGAAGTATCCAGAACTACTCAAGCGTTGAGGACAACACTTTTTTGAAGGAGAGGGGCATGTTGGGTCCCTATAATACTAGTGATTACCCCATTACTATTGTAGTTATACCCCTTATTAATATTGTTGTGCCCCTATTACCCCCATATTGTTATTTCTGTGCCCCATAGAATCCCTCTATTGTTATTTTTGTGGCTTTATATTATTATTGTTAGGTCGGCTGGATTATATTGTGACTCCTTAGACTCCTATATATAGAAAGGAGGTTTTGTCATTTGTATCATCCAAGAATTGTTCATTTATGTAATGTAAAGGAGGTTGCGCCCTCGAAGAGGCTGAATTCTAAGGCGTTGATCTATCTTTTCTATCTTTTTTTGAGTTGGTTTCATAACATAAGCTATGCACGCTTGTAGGGACTAGAGGTCTTAAACGAATAATTAAGATTAGATAAGTAACCTTGTGGTATGCATCTCTGCAATCTAAATCCTATTAATGAAAAAGAAATGATGTTTATGATTTGCGCTAGCTATGTTTTTGTCTTTTGAATGAGGATTATGGGCTATGCGATGTTGTCTATGAAATGAAAGTTAAATTTCGTTTTAATGGCTATATAGACTTCATATTATTTCTTTTGGATCCTTATATGCTCCTATCATGTGTTTTTAAGAGAATAGGACTGCTAAATGTTAGTCCTGGTATTGGTTAATAGTTCAATGTTTCTATAGGCCTTATCTTATATGAAGTTAAGACTAAGAATATAGGGGAGGATGACTCCTCAACCCCGTGGAAAACTAGGATTGTTTGTTTTGGTATGAAAAGCCCTTTGTGAGTCTTAACAAGTGAGTTTGGTTAGGACTGGTTAGATCAAAAAATATCTGAGTTAAATGTTTGTGGTAATTAGAAGGTCATTGTTGGTGTGGAATTAGGTGTAAGAGTAGAAGTTTTCATTTCAAAGAGGAGACTCAAAAGAAGTATTTCTCTCAAAATAGCTAAAAAAAAGCAGTATAGAGTTCACTAAGGAACTCTTGAATTCACTAAGGAACTCTTGAATTGTGGAAGCCTCTTAAAGGGATTGAAGTTTCTTGTAAGTAAAAGTGTTTGGAGATTTACCAGGCTAGATGGAGGTTTAAATATCCATGATGTACACCTAATTGTATTGTTGATTAGTTGTAAGGCTACCCTAGATTGAGAGAGAAGGCATGGAGGCTTTAGAGGAGGAAAATTATGTACAATGAGTTCTTTGACTTCATTTGAGAAGTGATCAGTTTATGCTTGAGAGATGAAGTATATGGGAGCCCCCATGGCTGGTGAAGATCTCTATACTTTCAAGAAGTATCTATTAGGTAAAATTGACTATGGGAAATATTCAATGTTTAATAGGTCAACAATAGTGGTTTTGGGTCCATGGTTTTTTGGTTTCCCATGGTTTTATTCCCATGGATTTATGTGATGAAGCCTCTAAAAGGCTAGGTGAAGACTCTATTGTAATGGGATAGGGGGTGTCAATAGTGAAGGCTCACTTGGATGGTTTGGCTACGGTTATGGCCAAGGTGTAAAATGGAATTATGTTAGCTGGGTTTCTCCCTAGAGTTGGGATTGTTGTAATTTCTAAGTCTAACTGTTAGAAACCCTTCATGTACTTTACCAATTTATTCCTACCTACTTGTTCTGTTAATTAACAAGTTATTTAACATGTAAATACTAGAAATAAATACAAGTACATGCTCAACACATTACAGATCATCAACTGAAGGAAACAAAACAAGCACACAAGTGACACTGTTGTTTTTGGACCAATGTCCCCGTAAAAACCCAATGTGGGAAAATCGATGCAGCTATCTGAGGGTTTTATTATTATGCTGTTTCTAAATACAATATGGGTGCCAAAACCGGCTCACCCAATAGATAATAATCTCGGAAGTAGTACCTCCCTACTCGGAAGCAGATATTCTGGCTGAAACCCCGGATGAAAACTATGACAACTCCCAGCTCCAATCTGCCCCAAGAAAACCCCAGCATCTGCCTCTAGGGGCTGCATCAACCCTTCTTGGCCTTGTGTTAGCCCAGCGTTAGCCCAATAACCCCTGCGTCAACCTCTGAAGGCATTGCGTTAGCCTCTAGAGCCTCTGCGTCACCCATGCTGGTTCTCTGAGGCACTGCACAACTCTTGACTACCTTTGCGTGGGCCCTAGTTGGCTTTATGTCCCTCTCTCCCAGCTTTTGCGCTGATTCCCCCGGTACCCTCTCTAGCTCTCTGCTTCTGTATTCACTTCCCCTCGCTGTTGATCACTTATTCTATCTCTCTTAGCAAAACCCTACTCTAGAGAATAGAATGACTGATCACTTTGGTGCGTTCTCTGAGTGACTCTCAAGCCTCCTTATATACTTTTCTAATTGAAAAATCAACGATCAAGATTAAATCCCTAATCAATGGCTAAGATTAACTCTGGCTTGATCCATGACTTTTGGACCCTTCTAACATAGTTTCATATTAATGCACATTAATATTTTATTTTCCTTAAGTTTAGACTTAGGGACTCCATTAAAAATATTGATTATTTTAATATCTCCCAAACTATTTAGAATCTACCCAAACCACTTCTGGGTATTGGAGATCTCATGTGATTTAGCCTCTCCACCAATTTTCGTCGCTAGATCACATTCGATGCTACCCCAAATCAACACTCCCTCTTAGCGAGGATTGTGCTCTAGTAATACTCCTCACTGAGCATCACCCTGATCATTTGGCATTGGTCCTTGTGCTGATGCTAAGCCTACTTCCCAACATCCTCTGCACTGCTGCATCATGTACTGCTACCCATGGCCCTGCCACTGCCATTGTTGCATCTGCACCGCAACCCCTCTCATCATGCTACATCATGTTGCCCATAGCACTGCCACTGCTAATTGCTACACTGTAGCTCAGTTACTGAGAAGTAAGTAATTGATCTCCCAACTCTGACATCTCCATTAGTATAGAAACACTCTCGATGTTGAAGCTCATTCTGTCACTGACAAGTTCTCCCTCTTTGACCTTGTGCTGCTGCAACAAATCTGTGCATCTCTCATCGTTACACACCTTTCTATGCCATCATGCACTGGTGCAACACTCCCGTGCCTCTCACATTATTGCAGCCTACTAGCCTCATGCCGTCCTGGGAATCCTGCATTGTAGCTCCCTATATTGCTCCATTTGCATCTGTCTCTACTGACATCTGCCATTCCTTCTACTCCTCTTTGGGGCTCCCGTAGCAAGGTATAATCCAAGAGATTGGGTACCTCGAGGATCCTTCCCCTCATCGCCTATAGTCCTTTTGACTACAGCTCGATGTCTCCCCACTTCCGCTCAAGTGGCATGTGAGCACTCATGGCACAATCATCATCTATCTCCAATTCCTTCTCCTCCCTTGCTAGCGCAACTTTGGTCTCAGAAGCCTCTCCCTTACTCTTCTTCCTCAGACATTGGCTCGCATAGGGACCCAGTTCCCCACAGTTGAAGCATTTGACCTTAGAGAGGTCCTTCTTCTGTTTCTCCTGATTTACCTCAGATGCTAGGGCAACATCCTCCTCTTCCTCCTTCTTGATTTTGATCCCCTTGCCATTGCTTCCCACCTTGCTTAGCCTTCTGATCTCTTCTTGGCGAAGAGTCGCCCACATTTCCTCCCAATCTAGATGGGTCGCCTTGCCAAGTATGCTCTGGAAAAACACCTCGCAGTCTTCTAAGACTGCATTCAGGGCTATTCTCACCATCAATTCTTGATCCGACATGGCTCCTATGGAAGTCAACTGATCCTTGATCTCCTTCAATCGAACAAGGAAGGAGTCGATCTGTTCTCCCTTCTGCATCTGGTATGACCGCAGTTGATTTTCTAGTAGCATCTTCCTTTGCATGGAAGTATGCTGATACAACTTCTTTAGGGCCTCCCACATCTTATTTTTCATATTCTTCTAGGAAATGTGTGGTACTACATGGTCCTTAACCCCATCAAGGATGATGCTCTTGTCCCTCGCCATTGCATCCTCGTACTTATCCTTATCAGCTAGGTCAACTGGGACTGCTATTGTCCTCAAGGTGAATTGCTTGAGATGGTTCCTCTCTAGAACGGATAAGATTATGGCCTTCCAGACTACCAAGTTTGAGGCTCCATCCAGTTTGTCCTGGTCTCTTACTCCATTCACTGCCATCTCATTGCTCCTCTACTCCCCTTTTGGAAGTTCTCAGTGTGACTCCCTCTGAGCCTTAATTTCCCTCCTGGAAATCCCTCCGCCAATGTCGAGATGCCCCTACTCCGATTCTTAGTGCAGTTGCACTAGTGATCCAGATTTCTTGGCTAGAAATCCTCGGCAACACCTCCCTCCTCCTTGGTCTTTCCCTGTTAGGTATTTTTCTGACTACAGTACCCCACCACCTTCACTCTGCAACTTACCCACAACTTCCTAAGCCCTACCAAATTGAAGGTTAGAGCTTCTAGGCTCTGCACAATCCCGGCACTAGCAAAATTCACACCTCCTGGCCATGGGCGTCAATCCTTCATGACTGAGAAATATGACTGGGCACTGCGTAGGTTGAGTCTACTCCCCTCTGCCACTGCGTTGATCCTCTTCCGGGCTCAAACTTGATGACGCAGGCACTGCGTCACCCCTTCCTTGCTACTTCTCTGCTAGGACCAACTTTTGTCACCCGAGACAATTGTTTTCTGCTGCTGCTACTCTGCTCCGCTGATGTCCTCAGTTCTCCTGTGATCTGCAACTTGGCTTTGATAGCATGTTGGAATTTCTAACTCTAACTGTTAGAAACCCTTCATGTACTTTATTGATTTATTCCTCCCTACTTGTCTGTTAATTAACAAGTTATTTACCATTTAAGCACTGGAAATAAATACAATTACATTCTCAACAAATTACAGATCATCAACTGAAGGAAACAAGACAAGCACACAAGTGACACCATTGTTTTTGGACCAATGTCCTCGGAAAAACCCAATGCAGGAAAACCGGGGCAACTATCTGAGGGTTTTATTATTATGTAGTTTATGAATACAATATGGGTGCCAAAATCGGCTCACCCAACAGAGAATAATATTGGCAGTAGTACCTCTCTACTCGGAAGCAGATATTTCGGTTGAAATCCTGGATGAACACTCCAATAGCTCCCAGCTCCATCTTCCCCATGAAAACACCAACGTCTACCTCTAGGGACTGCATCAGCCCTTCCTGGCCCTGCGTCAGTCCAGAGTCAACCCAATCACCCCTGCGTCAACCTCTGGAGGCACTGCGTTAGCCTCTATAGCCTCTGCATCACCCATGCTGGCTCTTTGAGGCACTGTGCAGCTCTTGGCTGCCTCTGCGTGGGCCCTAAATGGCTATGCATCCCTCTCTCCCAGTTTCTACACTGATTCTCCTAGTACCCTCTCTACCTCTCTGCTTCTGTATTCACTGCCCCTCGTTGCTGATCATTGATTCTAACTCTCTTAGCAAAACCTTGCTCTAGAGAATAGAATCATTGATCACTCTGGTGTGTTCTCCAAGTGACTCTCAAGCCTCATATAATTTTGTCGTTGAGAAATCAACGGCTGAGATTAAGTCCCTAATCAATGGTTAAGATTAACTCTTGCTTTATCCATGACTTTTGGACCCTTCTAACAGAGTTTTATATTAATAAACATTAATATTTTATTTTCCCTAAGTTTAGACTTAGGGACTCCATTAAAAATATTAATTATTTTAATATCTCCCAAACTGTTTAGAATCTGCCCAAACCACTTTTGGGTATTGGAGATCTCATGTTCTTTAGCCTCTCCACCAATTTTCATGGCTAGAGCACATTTGATGCTACCCCAAATCAATAGGGGTTTTCCCAGGGTAAACATGGTGTTATGATTGCGCGTTTTAGTTTTGTGGTTGCGTTAATGTTTCTCTTAGTAAATTTGGTTTTCTCTCTAGTTAATTTTTAATATTGTATCAAATCCAAGTGTGGCTTTAGGGAGACACCTCTATTTCCAAGGGTTAATTTTTCATAGTGAAAAATGTGAAGCATTGTGCTTGTGTGTGACCGATGCATAAAGGATACTTGGACAACCATTGTTTGAAGAGATATGTGTAGAGGATAGAGTGGAAAGTTATAGTTGAATAAATTTGAAGGAACCTACCTCACTATGGAAAATAGAGGACAAGAGCCATGTGGAGGTCATGTAAATAAAAAAGGAGATTAAAGTGCACGACTAGTTAGGAATAGTTCAAATATGTAACATTTGCATATCACAATGACAGGTACCAGACTTTCCAAAACATCTATCGCTGGCTAGAAGAACTTCACATGTACTTGATGTGGGAGTTATGACAATGCTCATTGGAAGAAAGTGCAATCTAATGAAGGCAAGATAGGTTCTTGTAGACAAGGTAGGTTCTTATAGAGGACAAAGCTCGAAGCAGTTGAGACATTTATAGACACAACTAGAGTGGAGAATGGGCTATTTGACTTGTATTATTCGAGTCAACTCTGGCAGCCACGAGTGAATGAAATTATTGGCAAGGAGATAAATGGGTCCATCAATATGGTTCTAAGTGAAATTAATGTGAGAAATGCATTAGTCGATAATATTGTAGGGGATCAGGTGTGTCATGTGGAAAGAGTCAATTTTGCGGACAAAACCGACCTCCCTAGAAGCTAAGGCTTTCTAGTGACAAACAAAACAATCAAGCACTATATTTCCCTAAATATGCATTTAAAATAAAAGCAACCAGGTGTTTAAGGCTTACCTTTAGTCCAACGCTTGTTTGTTGTAGTCCAGCCTCTCTGATCCAGATGAGCTCCTTCTCCTTCAAGCCTGCATTCACTAACAAGCAAACGATTACATGGCACCTGAATAACTCATATAATAAAACATATTCATCATAAATACCAAGGAGTATATGAAACAAATTATATAGAACAACTTGTTGAGAAAAATGAACTTAATTGTATTAATTGGAAACAAAATAAACCATTACAACCAGTGCCTTGGTGTTGTGCAGGTCCCTCCCAGGGTCCAGCAAGAGTTCTCCTTTACTTTGATCAGCTCACCCACTTCCAAATGAAGCTAGGAAAGGATTGGAATCTCTCCTCTCAAGCTCTATAAGGGAGTCCTAATTTCAGCAGCATCTACCCTTAAGAATGTTCAGCTTTCAATCTCCCCTCCCTCTGGCCCAATGCTTGTATTTATAGTGCTTTGGAGGAAGTTAATCAGGTCCACCATGAATGGGATAAGCCCCTCTTTCAATGGGATAGCTCCCCTCTTCATGGGATAAGCTCCTCTTTCATTAGGATGCATGAACCATCTGGAGGTGCTCAATCCACGTCAAACCATCTTCTAGAATGCTCTAGAATCGACCACAAGTAACTTTTTTGAAGTGAAACTTGCGCCTCTTGACCTTTACAGGAGTACGCACCCACCCCTTTACAGACAGAGCGTACAAGTACGTAGGTTTTATGAACTTGAGGTGTGTACACGCAGGTAAGGCTAAGAGAAACTGTGTAACCAGAGTTATATTGACCTTTAAGGACTTTCTCTCTTTCTTGGAGTTTGACATGAGGAGCAGAGGTATAAGACTTGCCAAGGAGGACAGTATGACTATTGATGGAGCCATACTGACTGCAAATAGTCATGGTGACAAATTTTAGTGTAACAGATTGCCCCCTAAAGTGCAAAGCCTGTAGTAGATTAGGGTTTCATATCATCTAGGAAGGGTGAAGTACTTTATCATTTCAAGGATTATCTTGTGGAGAGCCCAATCGGAACCTGCAAATATTGAACACAAAATACATGTATGAGATCATATCATCACTGAGGTAGGCATTCCCATACTCAGATCAAAATCTTTAACTAACAAACTAACTACTGCTCTGATACAGGAATGATTTCACAGTACATCATAATCATAGACTCATGTAGACACAGTATGGACGTAGCCATCTGTTTATAATTAGTCTACTATATAATGAATACAAAACTCCTCGCAGCCTGGATGGCGGAAACTAGATCTAGGGTCTTCATTTCTACTTCCCAAAATAGTACGATTCTATCCATGCGAATAAATGAGTTGATGTCGAGCATGGTAGAAACCACTTGATTACCAATCAATGATGTAAACTGTTAACAAGTGTGAGAGAGACCACCAGTGATGTCAATGGTTCTCAAAGTACCCAGTACAATCCATGAGATTTGAATGAATGTGCTGATGTCGAACATGTCACGGAATCCTTCGATCGAAAGTCAATGATGTAAATTGTCGTCGAAGGCGAGAAATCTGCCATTGATGCATGCAGACTTCAAGGTACTGACGATTTCTAGATCATCTTTCTAGATAATGTGCTGATGTTGATAGAAAGCGATCCGTCATAGGCAAGCCTACAACACGAAATCATAAATGAAGTTGAAGAAATGTAGCTGTAAGGATTGACTCAGGGATGGTCAAGATGGATGACAAGTATTTTGCAGATGAATGGTTTATTTGCAGTGACCTCTTGAACACATAACGACACAACAGATGGCTTGGTGACAATTGACCCAAAGTTAATACCCAGCTGAAGACTTTCAATGTGGTTTGATAAACTGTGAGGCAAAGGATTTCCCAACCTAGGTGAATGAAAAGTGTCGTGTTCAAGAGCGGTGATAAGGTTTCTCTGAGACAAAGGATAACAAATAGGCTCACTTTTCTCTCTTTTCCCCCACCATTTCTGGCAAGTACCTCTTTATCTTTTACAAGCTTGAGGAGGATAACATTTGCTTGATTATAAGCTCATCCTTCGGATGAGTCCAACTTAGTTTAGATTCGAACCCTAAGAAGGAGTGGTCCGTTCCTGTTTGTAATCGAACAGGTCCTTTACTATGAAATTTTAACGAGTCCAGTATAGGAGAAACTCGGCGTTTTTCAATTTTAGAGAGTCTGAAAAACTTAAGAAGACTCCAGGGTTGACCTTTTTCGTAAGTTTGTGTCTCCCAAGCCCGAAAAAGTATAAAATAATACTTGAGAGAACCGCTTGATCTTTACGACCAAGGAGTACTTTCATGATTAGTGTCTTTGACCTGAAAAGTAAAAAGCGATCAAGGACATGTCGTTTTATTTCCAATATCGAATTTGAAATGACAAAAATCCGGCAATCTTTTCATGTTTTTATGGTCAGAAAAGGGCTATAAGAGGATCGTCTTTTAATTCCGTTTTAACGAGTGTAAAAGAAACGCTCGGCAATCTTTTCATGTTTTAGGAGTCAGAAAAGGGCTTAAAGATGACTCTGATGTTTTTGTTTGTAAAATGACAATTTTCCCTGAAAATCCTTTATCCTGCACAAAAACCAACACATTACTCATACCTGTTGATGATAGATAAAAATACTTTGAAAAATACCTTCTCATGGTGAAAAATAAACAAATTTACCATTTATTTACCCAAAAAACCTATAAAAAGGGCTTTTACCAATTCATTTTTACCATTTTACTGTTGAGGAGAGAAAGAGGGCTTTTGGCAAGAAACTTCCCGTGGACATTGCGGAGAATCCGACCGTCGAAATCGAACGCCGTCTCTTTCAGGTATTCTACAACATCCTCCTCTTCATTTTCATCCATTTGGAATTCATTTTTAGGCCCTAGTTTCATTTTTTGGAGGCTTTGGGGTTTCAAGGTCCGCCTTTCGGGGTACGCAGGTGCTCCACTGGTGACCTGCGTACCCCGACATTTTCTCAGTTGGGAAAATGCCGGGCGTACGCACCTTGCCTTAAGGGAACCTGTGTACCCATGCTCTGTTCCTAAAGGCAGGGTGCATACCCCGCAAAATGAGATTTCAAACCCCAATTTCTTCAAAAAGGACCAAACTTTTTTGATTTCATTGAATCTAACAGATGTTTTTTGGTGTGTAGATTGCCCACCATGCTTGATTGGCGCGAGAGAGAGCACGAAGATGTTGATTTGGCCGCCATTAATCATCAACCGTCAATTGATGCTTTGAAGGCATGCGGCCTTTATAAATACTAGGCCATACCTGGCATGAGGGCCCAAGTGAGATTTCTAGAATGGCTGGTAGAAAGGTGGAATGTTTAGGACCAATGCTTTTATATTGGAGGGCACCAGCTCGAGATAGAGCCCTCAGATATTTACTTTCTCACTGGTTTGCCCAAGAGAGGTGAACACTTGACTCTGTTCGGGACTAGGCCGGGTGGCCAGTCCATTGCTAGTCTCCGACTAGAGTGGTGTAACACTCAGAACGAGGAGAAGGGGATAGAGATCAAAACTATATCCCGACCTGAACTTATGGTGATTGCCTTTACAGTTACCAGACTTTGCGGGGCTGCCGCTTTGCACATTGCCACTGGGTCCCAGATGCGGATGGCGATTGATTGCTATCAAGGAACCATTTTTAACTAGTGTGATGCTGTGTTGGCCAATGTAAAAGGCCAACTAACTAGAGTAAAAAACGGGCAGCTGAAGACTTTTGGTTATGGGCCTTTAGTTGTCAGTTTTGCCCTAGAGAGGGTTCCGATGCTGATCCCACAGCAGCTCAATATTGGTGTTGGGCTTCCTCGAGAGCCCAAATTGATGCGATGGGTTGCGGTTATGGCCCGTCATCCTGATGAGGGAACGGAGGTTGTTCAATTTACTCTGGAGTACTTTCATTGGTTAGAGGACCAGGTATTTTCGATACAGGATTTTCCTTATGCCGGAATTGATTTTCGTGGAGATTCGGACATGATTCTTCCACCGGGAGAACAGTGGGATGATACAGGTAACTTCATTTTCTACAAGTTTTTAAACTATCTATTTTTTTTGTTTTTATATCGTCTCAAAACTGACAGTGACAATTTTCAAAATGCAGATGTAGGCCCACGTCGACCAACCAATCTCTGGCCTTTCGAGAGGAGACTACCAGTTGCAGCGGCACCGGCCCCACAGGACGAGGCCACAGAGACTTTAGCTGAGTTGGAGCATGACCTAGAGCGTCTTACAGCAGACATACCGGAGACTACCATAGATGATATTCCTATCAGGCTTCAGCGCTTTGTAGTCGGGGTCCCAGGACCTTTTAGGAGGTTCTTGTGTAGGGTGGCTCGTGCAGTGGTGTCATATAGAGATCATCACCAGTGATTGGATGGTCGTTTTTGTAGACACATGTGACATTTTGTTTTTTTGTACTTATCATTTTTGCCGATCATAAGGTGTTTTTCAACCTATGATCGAAGACGATGTATTTTTTGACACACTCCTATCTATATATATCATTATTACCGGCTTATCTTGTAAATCATGTTATGGAATGATTTTAAATTTACATGTATGTTTATTGCAAATGTCTATTCAACATTCGAGAAGCAATTGCATCTGCTAATGTATTTAAAGACCTTGGAATATGTTGATATTCAATGTAATCAAACTCACGTTCCAAGAGACGCACTCTCAAAAATAACCTTAATAACACTGGATTTCTAATGGCATACACTCTATTAAGCTGTAATACAACGAGTTCAGAATCTAACCTCACTATCAAACTCCGAATCCTAAATGAAATAGATTCAGACAATAAATCAATCACTGCACTGTATTCTGCAATGTTGTTTGTTGTTTGACCGAGGCTTACCCCATGCATAGAAACTAACTCGTCGGAGGCCGAATAGATAACCCAAGCTGCGGAAGAAATATTCCGTGTACTACGACAAGCACCATCAGCAAAACCAATGTATGTTTGGAGAGGCATCGACATCTGCATCATCAAGAGTAAAACCAAGATAAGCCAGAATAACGACGAAAACACACTTTCTAAGCTAAGCACACTGTCTAAACTAACAAACACACCAGCTAGAAAGAAAGACTTAACCTAACTAAAATCTCCATACCCATCGTTTAAGCATAATACCTCTTAAGGTAAAGTCCATTTCTGGGTTTACCCAAAGAGTTCCCGTCAAAGTCTACCAGCTCATAGGCCCCTTTTTCTAGCTTTCGCTTGACAATATAGGGCCCATGTCACATAGGAACGAATTTTCCAGCACCTAATTTATCATTAGCTTGATCATATAATAACACTAGGTCTCCTTCCGAAAAATTTCGAGGGGTCACATTTCGATCATACTGAGCTTTCATTCGTTTTGCGTGAGTCTCGATTGCCAATGCGGCATTGCGACGATTCTCATCTAATTGAGCTAAGTATAATAAACGCTTCTCCTCTTCAAAAGTAGCTGGAAGTAACTCGATGGCCATTTGCAGTGACGGGATTTCGCATTCAATGGGTAGCACAACTTCCAAACCATAAACTAGTTGGAAAGGAGTGAACCCTGTTGATGTTTTCATTGAGGTTCGGTACGCCCAAAGCGCTGAAAATAACATGTTGTGCCAATTCGACCGATGAATACCAATGATTCGTCAGATCATGATAACTAAAACTTTGTTGATAGACTCAACTAGACCATTCGCTTGTGGATAATAAGGAGTTGAACTATCGTGACGCAAACCAAGCTGGCCTGTAAGTTCTGTCATCATAACGTTTCGAAAATGGCGCCCATGGTCAATGATTATCGCTTGTGGGACACCAAACCTAGCAATTATGTGATTGAATACGAAAATTGCAGTTGTCTTGCCGTCTGCCTCGAATGTAGGCATCGCCTCGGCCCACTTAGTAAAATAATCAACCGCAAGGATGATATACGCATGCCCCCCGGCCGAGTGAGGGTTGCATGTAATAAAATCGATACCCCATTTAGCAAAAGGACCAACGGCAATTATAGGGTGGAGAGGAGCAGGTGGAGCGCGCATCTTTCGATCAAACACTTGACAGTTGTGGCATTTTCGGACCACAGTAATACAATCTTTAAACAAGGACGGCCAGAAGTAGCCAGCGCGCAAAACATTTTGGGCTGTGGCATACCTAGACATATGACCGCCACATGCTCCAGAGTGACAGTCATTTAGAACCCTTTCTGCCTCTTCGTGAGTTAAGCACCGTCGAAAAATAGAGTCTGCCCCACGTCGATAAAGAGTATCTCCAATAATTTTGTATTGTTGGGACTGGAATCGAATTTTTTGACGTTCCGACTTTGAAGCTTCGGGCCGAAAGGATTGGGTCTGGAGATAGATGATGATATCTCCATACCACGGATCTAAAGTGCTAATTAGAAACATAGATTCATCCACAATGGGCTCCTCTGCCACAGTTTTCGTGTCAGCACGCGGGAAGTCACACATTAACTCTGCAAAAACTAAGGATTTCTTAGACTTAGATTTCTCAAACTCCAAGTCGAACTCCTGCAGGATAACAATCCATTTGGAGTACTTGCCCCCTAACAATTTTTTAGTCAAAATGTAAATCATAGGGTTGCAATCCGAAATGACTGTAGTTTTATGGAGTAAAATGTAGTGACGAAAACGTTGGACAGCTTGAACGGCTGCCAATGCCAATTTCTCCACATGTGAATATTTTAGCTCAGTGGGATTTAACGTCCTACTAAGGTAATATATCACATGTTCCATTCCGAATTCATCTTCCTAAACTAAAACCATTCCAATGGTGGAATGGGAGGTGGCGAGGTACAAAAAGTAGTCCTGGTTGTAGTTGGGAGGATGCAACAATGGTGCATGGGTCAATGCGTGTTTGAGTGCATCAAAATATTTCTGGGCTATCTAATCCCAAGAGAATTGAGTGTTCTATTTCAACAACCGTGTAAAACCTTTTGTAACCTCGGAGTAGTTAGGAATGAATCGTCATAAAAAGTTTGCTTTCCCCTGCAAACTTTGGAGTTGGCGAAGACTCGAAGGAGGAGGCAATTTAATGATAGCTTCTGCCTTCGAGGGATCGACGCGAATGCCGGCTTTTGAAACTACAAATCCTAGCAATCGTCCCACTTCTATACAGAAGACACATTTGTGCGGGTTCAACCGAATATGATAATGCCTACACCTCATGAAGATTGCTCGTAAATGGACAAGGTGATCAGCTCGATGTAATGAATGAGCGGGCAAATCATCGAGATACGGTTGCACAATGTGTTTGATGTCATGAAACGCATAAGACATTTCCCTTTGAAAAGTTGCTCCGGCGTTCTTAAGTCCAAAAGGTAATTTCCAGTAAGAAAATGTCCCCCATGGACAAATGAAAGCCGTTTTTGGTTGATCGGCAGGTAGAATATTGATTTGATTGTAACCGGAAAAACCGTCCATAAAGGAAAATATTTCACTGCCGGCACAATCATCAATGATTTGATCGATATAGGGCGTTGGGTAGTTGTCCTTTGGACAAGCTCGATTAATGTCCCTATAGTCGATGCATATTCTTATTGTTCCCTGTTTTTTGTTAACTGGAACAATATTCGATACCCAATCCGTTAACGGGATTGGATAAATGAAACCCGCTTTCAACAGCTTTTCAACTTCTGCTTTAATGGCAGCAGCTTTTCGTGGGTGAATCTGACGCAAACGTTGCCGGACGGGTTTAGCATCTGGGTAAGTCTTGATCTCATGAACAACAATTGCGGGATCAATTCCTGGCATTTCCTCATAGGACCAGGCAAACACGTCACGGAATTCTTGAAATAGGGCCTTGTATGTCTGAATTTCGTCATCTGTACACGAGGCACCTATATGAATGTTTTCAACAATTCTGGGCTTTACTGAAATGTCAATGGGAAGAGTTCGAGAGATATTTCCCAAATTCAACTCTGAATCAGGATGTTTCATGGGATTCTGAGCTTCCTTGACATATTCAGTTGTAAAAATTGATGAGAAATCATTTTCAAAACGATCATCCTCAGGTAAAAACGAAGATCTATGATGGAGATCCTCCCATGGTAAATCATCTATACACAGGATTTCGCGAAGTTGTTCGTCAGATGACACAACTTCGAGAAACGCTATTAACTCCGAGGTTGATGTGAAAAGTGATTCCTCACAGACCACATTCATTTGGTTGACTTTGGTTGAACACGGGTCGGCAAAAGACTGCACGGCTTCATAGGCAATTTCATATGGACTCAACAGCATAGAATTACCGAATGAGTCTATTTCAGATTCAGAAGGAACGATCCAAGGATCGTCGTAATAAATAGTGTCTGATGTAATCATATGAATGGTTGCAAATGAAGATGATGCATTGAGTGGAGGAAAAGGAAAAGTTCCCAGTAAACCAGCATCTTTAACTAATCCTACACCAACATCCTTATATGGGATAGTCGTTTTACCGACATGCTGGATACTCTCTGAAGAGGTTGGGTCGGATGAAAAGTAAGTTAGCTGGTCTATTGTTACGATCTTTCCATTATGTGGAAACTTTATTACTTGGAAGACCGATGAAACGACCGTTGTCATAGCGTAAGTCCAACTTCGACCCAAGAGAAGGTTGTAGTCTAGAGGGGCATCAACCACCTCCACATCTAGACTAACGGTTTTTCCTTCAACCCCTATAGGCAAATCTTGTAGAATGCCAAAAGGACGAAACCCACGGCCATAAAAGGCCTTAAGAATCATCGGGGATTGATTTAGTGAAGGAGAAACAAGCGATCTCCAACACTGCATCGACATAATACACGTGGAAGCTCCCTCATCAATTACAGTCCGATGAATAGGCCTGTTTTTTACTATCACTGGGATCTGGAAAGCCATTTGATGAGGCAAACGCAGTGTACTATTTTCTAGATCAAAGATTATTAGGTTCGGGTCCTGAACATCAACAGCTCCTATAGCCGACAAAAGTAATTTGCGTTGTGCTGGGCAAGATTGCAGCACTTCCAAAGCCGACATTGTTGAGGGTGAAACAGCTAAGTCCTCAACAATGTTGTAATTCTGGGCCGCTCTCGCATGTGGATTGAAAGCAGACCTTCGAAGTACACCCTTGGCGAGCGGTTTGATTACTAAGTCTGGGTTAGGTTTCTCGATCTGTAGTGGATCGGAATCAGGAGCTGAGGTTGATGGATTAGAATGAGAAGATTCTGCTTCTTTCGATCCATCAACAGGACTTTTACTACCATAATCTTGCGATCGAGTCGCAATCCTTACATGAGACATCATCAATATGGGTTCTTTAGTGGCACTCGAGGAAGAACCTATCATTTTGCTATCTTTCGGAAATGGGTCCTTCAAGACAGCAGGAATTTGGGAACCCTTGACGATATTCGCAACCTTTGCTCGATGAGGGCAGTCTCTTGTAAAGTGTTCTTCTTCACAAATAAGACATGGATAATGAGGCTTGCGCTTTTCATCATTGGATTCCACCTTTTCAGTTTTCTCCTTTGGAGTTTTGTCTGCTTTATTCTTCTTCTTGCCTTTATTTTTCCCACCGGATTTTGATTTAGCCGTAGATGACTCTACAGAGTGAATGTCGGCGGAAAGTTCAACAGAAGAATCTCCTGTCGGGGAGTCTGGTAAGGTTATAATAGGAGAAGAATTCTTTGAGGATTTCTTCTTGCTTTTAGTGTTCACCGTACCAATCATGCCATCAGCAGCATTAGATCCCGAAGGAGCAGCAGCGATTTGATTTGACTTTGGAAGATCTGGGATCTTTTCGTGTAACGTACCTGACTGAGTGTAAACTAAGTCAAGGTACTGTACTTGAGCAATCACTTGCTCCTCAGTAACTACTCCGGCCTTAGCTACGTCTTCAGTAATCTTCGGTAACAATGATTTAACAAACCATTCAGCTAAGATTTGGTCCGGGATAAAAACTTTCACTAACCGCCTTCGACGTCTCCATTCATGAATATGATCAGAAATATAAGTGGACGTCGATTGTTTTAATGAAGTTAGTAATTCCGTGCCATTATCATATCTGACCGGCAACTGAAAATGAGTTAGGAACGAGGTAGCTAACTGGCTAAAATTATAAAAAGAGGCCCGTGGTAACTCAATGTACCACTTGGCCGCGAGACCAATGAGAGTGCGCTGGAAGAGACGTAAACGGATCGAATCATCCGAGATGGAGTTTGAAGCACACCAAAGGTGGTAAGTCATCACATGATTCGACGGGTCCTCTCCAGACTTACCCTCGAACTTGGGAATGTCACTGGGCAGCTTATTCGGCATTGGCGGCCAAAACGGAAGATAATTGATTGGATCGTTTGTTAGGCGCGAAAAGTCTGGTAAATCCAAAGTTGCGATAAACGGCAGCTGCCAATTAGGATCCCTAAAACTCTGGGTCACAATACCAGCCCTAGGAGGAGGATATTCAGCATAACTAGGAATAGGAATCGCATTCGGGATATTGTATCCTCCTGGAAAACCAGGATTAACCAGACCGTACTGGGGTTGCTATGGTTGTTGATAAGTGTACCCAGGATACGGTTAATACTGGTAAACTGGCTGTTGGACAGCAGGACCGAATTGGTACTGTCCCTGGTACGGTTGATAAGTGAACTGTGGTTGACTTGTGACAACCGTACTTAAACCAGTTTGGCCTACATGCATCTGAACCGTAGTTTGAATCGTAGATCCAGACGATGGTAAAGATTTCTGAGGAGTAGTTACAGGTGTTAGCGTTTGAAATTTCACCTCAGGCTGAAAAGGCAAATCTCAAAGCTACATCAAACCATTTCACCTCGTAGCTAGCCCTACGGGGTATGAGAAGGCTCTCTCCGGTCAATCTCAGTAGATCTTCAATGGGATGAGATGACCAACAAGGTAACACTGATATTAGGCTAGTAAACTAATTATAAAGGTTGATTTGGGTTTTTTTTGGGGTTTTTGGTGGCAATTTGAGGAGCTGCAATTTAGGGTGCGGGGATTGGACACAGTTTCTACAGGGGGGTCTTTGGGGCAAGGTAGGAGCCTGTGTAGATATCTTTAACTGAAATGGATGATTAGGAGGAAAGATAAGAAGGCTAAAGAGAGCAAACAATGGATTTGAATTCTCTTTAGACAGCAGAAAACATAGAAATTAAACAAATTTAAAAGTAGAGCATGGCAAGCATGAATTCTAACTTTATCACTTCATTTGTTTAATATGCAGCAGTATAGAAAGGAAATGAATCACATAAAAAAGCTTACAATAACATGAAGAAACACACCATCAACACATGAGTCCACAAGAATCCCAAAGATGACTGCAAAACCCTGGTCTTCCTTAGCCAAAAATTGCAGAGATACAAGTGAAATAATACAATGATAGCTTCTCCCTCAAGAGTCCAACCATGAAAATGAGCAAAAGAGTGCATAATATAGATGATCTAACCTCTTTCCCCACCTCTAGGGGTCGAGCTCCCCTTCCTAGGAGCTGTTTGAACAACCTCTAAACTAAGCACTACAAAATAGGCAGTCAAAACCACTTGCCTCTAAAAACTTGGAAACCAGTTCATACAGTCAATTTTACTCTTTTACATGAGGAAAACTTCTAGAAGAGTAAAACAATAGTAAAAGTATCTAAAAAGTGCCACAAGTACAATCAAAAGGACCACCATCGACCTCAGCAAGTCAAACTGGAGCTGAACTGTAAATTCTGGGCTGCACTGGTCAAATCTGGCAAAAATTTCCCAAGGGGTCGCGCACATTCAGTTGAAGGGGTAGCGCACTTTGAAGCCCTGTTTGGAGGCCTTCTCGGTGTCAGAATGAGGTGCAGGATAGCTCGTTGGAAAGGTATCTGAGTATACTTTCCAACCCAACCAGAATTTTTTGATTTGGAGGTCATTTGCCTAGTAAAATGTCAATTCTCCCAAGACTACTTCTGCAGCTCAAAAAAGGGGCAGAAAGTCAAAATTTGGCTGTAATTTGACTTTTTGGAGACCCAAAACTCCATGAAATCTCAAGATAATCCATAGGCATGTGTAACTTTGTATGAAAAATCCATCAATGCTGAGTTTTCGCAAAACGGAGCTACGAGGACAAAGGGTCTCACCGGGGGTGAGACCCCTTGAGAAGCCAAAACCTGTAAATTTCCCAAAAATGCCAAAAATGAGCCAAAACTTCCAAAAATTTTTGTGCTTGGTGCTGTGATGAGGCTAATGAGTGTCATGATGGGTGAGAGAAGCCTTAGCCAAGATGCGGAGTGGGTTGGCCTTCTTCTTCCTCCCAAAAGCCTCGGTCAACCTTCTTTGGACTATTTTCAACTTTGCTTTACAAACATGCATCCTAGCCCAATAGTGGTTTTTCATGTTCCTCAGCAGCCTCTTGTCTTGGTTGGCCTTCGCCAACAGCCTCTCCAAATGGGCATTCACCTGAATAAGCCTGGACTCCCGATCAGCAGGCAATGGATCACCGGGTCTCCTACAGTTGAGGACTCGGTCACTACGAATCCTCCATAGCTCATCAAGTGCCTTTTCCTCCTCCAGCTGTTTGTTCCGCTGCTCTAAATAGGTGATGGTCCATTGGGCCATGTCAAGCTTCTGCTGCAAAACATCATTCTCGGCCCTGAGAAGCTGAACGATCTCCTTTGCCTCATAGCTAGAAGAACTGGCCTCAACATCACCCACCGGATCCTCATGAACCATGGGCTCTTTGCCCCTCTGCTGTACCTGTGCTGATGAAGATAACGAGGCCCCTTCCACCTGATGTGGAGAAAGCACTCGCCTGGCTGCTGCAAATAAGGCCCTTGGGCCTTTCTGGTAAGTGACCATGGGAGTGGAGCTGACATGTCGAGTGATGGGAGCATCAGGCTGCTGAGATGGTCCTCCCTCCTCATGAATGACCTCCTGATGTGGCTGAGGTGGCACTGTGAAAAACTCACGGGAGATGAACTCTTCCCATGAGATGCCCTGCTGAGTCAACTGATGAGAAACTATAAGCTGGATCAAACCATAGTGACAAAGGCTCCTCTACTGCTGGGCTGGGGTCTTCCTCTGCAACATGGGTACCATCCTCTGAATGTTCTGAAATAGGAAGGTCGGGAGGTTCATCATCCTCACCCGGTGAAATGCATCAATAGGCGAACGTGATATGAATACACCCGTGAAAATCTACCCTCACAGGTGAAATACTGCATGATAAGTCTCATGAGAGGGGCATACTCACTCCGAAGAAATCTGAATGGGAACATACCCGCCAACTGTTCCACATATGATGACCGGACATAGGGCTCAAAGTGAACAAAATCAAGAAGTCTGCGCTTCGACCACACCTCACCCACATTCGGTATACCTGTAGCCTCTGAGATCACCTCGAGTGTCAATATGAAATTCACCCCTGCAAGAGTGACATGTCCATCATGGAGGTGTAGGACAAACAAGCGGGCTAACTCTCTATGGTGCTGAATCTGTGAAAGCCTCTCACAAAACTGATAGCATGACATGTACCGGAAACAATTCAGTGCCAATGGACAAGCCTGCAATGATGCCAAAGAAATAGGCTCCTCCCTCTTATGATGACCTCCCTTACCCCCTCTCCGAGGCCTCCTCTGTTCCTCACTCTCTGCTGATGATGAATGGTCGTCACCTTGCTCATAAGTCCCGGTATCTGACATGATTTTGGAGCAAGGTGGGCAAACTGAAGGACAAATTGAACTACTGCCTCTGCCTGCAAAAATACTGAATTCTATGTTGTTTCAAGGGGAGAAGCATGAGGGGAATGTTAGGGGAGGGAATTTCTGAACAAGGAATGGAAATATATGATAATAACAGGGAATTTTCAAGGGAAACTTTACACATTATCATGCATATAGGAACAGTTTTAACATCGGGAAATCATGTGCATAAAACATGGGAAATCATTTGCAAAGAACATCTCATATGGGAAAAAACATGTATAATAATGAACATGTAAGGGGATACAGATATCAATAGGGGCATAAGGACACCATACACCAAATTCACTTAGGAGTTCATGTGTGTTATAAGGCAGATTCTACTCTTTTTGTTCTTTAAGGGTTACATGCTCATTAAGGAGTACATACTCATCATTTTCACATCAAGGGAAAGTATTTCATGTACAAGGGGATGTCAAGGATATATAGGGGTTTGTACATGCTTTTAAATACACAACACATTAAATTTACATGACTCTCTTCTGTCTTTACAATGAATCTTTCTTTTTGTTTTAGTTTTGCATGTGTATGGTAGAGGAAATTAGGGTTTGAGTGCTTGTGAGAGGGGTAAGGTTTATAACTTGGGTATGGGGGTAGAGCAACATTTTATGTGCAAATGAAATAGGGCAGAGATGCAAGCATGATTATTATGAAAGAGGGGAAAAAAGGAAGGGATCAATGGGACAATAAACACTTGAAACAGTCATAAACCCTAGCATTTCACAAACATTAGCAACAACCATATTAATCCATTCACTTGCAAATTTAAATGATAAAACCATGACACACATCATTATTTTCACCATCCATATCATCATTCATGAATTGAGTGCCTACCTCGACCGATTTAGCAAGTTTGAAGAGGAATGAGGGAATTTGTTTGCAGTTTGGTGGCAAACAGCTAAACGGGTAGCGCACAGCCCTGGAGGGGTCGCACACAGCTCGACGGGTCGTGCCCGTTGTGATTTTGCACTGCCGGAAGCTGCTGGAGGGGTCGCGCACCACCCAAGGGGTCGCGCACGAGCCTGGAAGGGTCGCGCACCTGGAAACTGCCCAAAACACTTGTATGCTCGCCTTCTTCGACTTGCACTCTCTCACAATCACTCTTAGAAGCTCGAAATGCACAATGAAATTTAAAGGAGGGAGAATTACCTTTTATAATCTCACTTTCGAAAAGATTTCATCCAAAACCCACTTTATAAAGTCTATTATGTCACTTTTTACAAAACACTGATTTTCTTGGTTTCCTTTATCCTGAAGTTGACCTTTTGAGTGCTTTCACCTGATTCCTTTTTGCAGGGAGATCATCTGAAGAACTGTGGCAAGGGGACCAGGATTGTTGCTGCCTTTCTGAAGATTTCTTGGACACTTAATCTTTTTACAAAAATTATCATGACCTTGGCTTTAAAAACAGAATTTTTAAATCCCAGGTTATAAATGAGCTATACATGATGAAAATTTCAAAGGAACATGTTTACCATCCTCCCTCTGGCTTGCTGGTCAGTCAAGGACTCTCATAAACATGACCTTGCTAACCTTGCTAAGACAACTGACCAAAACCATAGACCTAGAATTTTGACATTAAGACCAAACAAGAGCATTTTGACAAACTCAATGACCTGATATGACCTGATCCAGCAAAGCCAAAAGGGATATGAATAGACCAGCTCCTCCATCAGGGTTATGGCATGCCTAACGGGATGCAAATTTTGACACTGATGGGACACCTACTAATGCAAATGCAAAGAGCTTTGATCACTGATGGAGGGCTTTCAAGACCGACACTAACAACAGGGATAGTAGAAACCAGAGCTGTCGATACTCCAGAAATAAGTGTGTTAGATGGTACATATGTTGCGGTAGCTGCAGCAGTCGTTTGAGATGGAGTACGAGGCGAAATAGGCCCTGACTAAGAAACTACCGAAGGTACAGAAGTTTGAATATTAGACTGGACTGGTTGCTAGGGTGGACCAGAAACTAAGGGTTGTCTAGTTTGAGATGACGATTGTACACTTGGCTGCAACACCTGTTGAACTTGTGATGGATCCCACACTATGTTTATTCTGGGGTATTGACCCATAACAGGTTGAGGATATTGAGATCCATAACCGGGTTGAGGGTAGGATTGATAATTGAAAGGCACATTTCCCGTACCTTGAACATAAGATTGACCTTGGGGCGGTTGGAAACTTTGACTCGAGTACTGACCTTGGGGCAGATACCCTTGAGGCATGTACTGATACTGGGGTTGACCTTGAAGTGTAAATTGATACTGGGGTTGACCTTGGGGTACATATTGAGTCTGGGGTTGACCTTGAGGAATGTATTGTACCATAGGCACGTACTATCCTTGAGGTTGCCCCCAGGCGTTAATTGAGGCTGCCCCCCAGGCGGTAACTGGCCACCTTGAGGTTGAGAAGCAGGAATAGAACCTGACATCATAAGAATGTATTCTACGCTCAATGGCTTTGCACCATTGCTTCCAGTGAACATCCTTTGTTCAATGGGTTGAGGAGATGCTCCCGAAAAAGTACCAGACAAAGACTGATACCCAGCAGGAACAAAAGGACCGCCGTACAAAAATGATTCAGGCGATTGAGTAAACATGGACGACTGACCTGGCATATTTACGGGAGTATAAATACCCCTAGGTGGATAAGAAACACGAGGTGGTGAAAAACTCGACACTAAGTTGTCCAAATAATTAGTTAAAGAAAGATACCAAGTAGTACTTCTAGGTGGACTGTAAAAAATGGATTCACGCTCCCTTAGATCAATAGTAGGTTGATTCTCAGGGATAGGGACGCCTATTTCCTCTTCCGGAGCAAGCTCTTCAATAGCTATCAAACCAGAAGGAAGATTTTCGGTGATGACTCTTTCTACCCTAGGTGAATTAGGAGCACTAGAAACTGGAGAGACTAACCCCGATGTTGGAGTAACAAGTTCAAATATCTCAGGTTCTTCGCCTATATCACTAGCAGATGAAAAACTACCAGTAAGCTCGGAAACCGAAACAGCTTCAGGATTATAACCTGTTTCTAGACTTTGGTAATCAGGATGAACAACCAATGAAGACTCTCCTTCTTAAGGTGACCCTACTTTACTGCCACTAGGAGTTACAAGGACTTTCAAACCTTCGTAATGGCCCGGGACGTCTTCAGGAGGTTGGCCCCGAAGTCTACGGGACTTCCTCAACAAATCAGCCACGGTTACAACCTCAGGAGACTGGCCCCGAAGTCTACGGGACTGTCTTGATAATTCAGCCACAGCTAAAAACTTTTAACTACTGCACATGCAAACAAAGTAAAATCTCAAAGAAAACCGGCTAAAGTCTCTAAAGAACCAAACAAATTCGAACCACACGCCTAAAGAATCTAGGGCGTCAAACCAAACACAAACAGTGACCTTCCGGACCGAAAACACTAGTTGGTGATGAAATCCAACATTGCCGAATCCAGTACAGAAGTGGCGGGTGGAACAGTTACCCCGGTAACCTGCTTAATGAATAGACTGGACCAAGTTCCTCCACTTAAACCGTCTCGAGTGAAGTGAACCCCCCAGAAAATCCAAGTGAGTCTAGCCGACGTCTGCTCCAGGTACAGTGGGATCTTCCCTCCACCGTCACCTTGGGTAGAATCCTAAAGATAATAGTCACTAAGGTTACCAACAACAACAAATATACCTGGGGGAACAGTCTACGACCCGATAGCACGCAAGGGCAGAGTAACAAGCTCAATCCCCTTGCCAGCTCTTTGACAATAATCCAAGGTTTACCGACAAGTGACCCCAGGCTCCTCGACAATGGTTAATCCGAGGTTTACCGTTTGTAGTACGTGCGTATCTGGCGTCTTTCCCAATGAAGGAGGATTGATTCCCTCACTGGTTCAGACACAGTCTCGTGCTTCTCCTTTAAGAGGAGCTTTCCCAGAGTACAGATGAAACAGTTGGATTTATCCTACCACAAGATAAGCTACTTGTTTGGTTTTACTGTCTTGGAGAGTTAATTACTCTCCTACTCCAAGACACTAGCCTGATCTATATTGGTGTTTCAGAGCCCTAGTAAATAAAAAGTTACTAAGTTGATTTTACTTTAAGCGTTAATTGTTATGGATTTTCTTTAGGACAAAAGGTAGCAGAGATGAAACTGATGGTGTGTAGACTCGACTCAAATCCACTAAAAAGATGCACCTAGGATGAAACAAAACAATCTTTCCTTTTTCAATGAATTCCCTAGCTAAGAGAGTTGGAGAATGCAAAATTTATAAAGACAACTTTCTTGGCAATAAAAAATCAAAGAAACAATCTCTTTATCTTTTCCAAAGCACACAACACATGACCACTAATTATTCACGAAAAATTCCTTTCTCTTTTCAAAGACTTCAAACGCTACTAAAACAAACTTTCCTCAAAAGAGATTTTGTATTTTCCTATTTAACAAAACATGCAAAACTACTTAACAAAAACCAATCTTAAGAGCTATGATAATCAAATCAATCTAAGATTTATGAAAACAAAAATCAATTTTAAGATCTATGAAAATCTAAGAGAAATTCACCTAAAAGCAAATCTAATGAGGTAAAAGCCTACAAAATATAATTCCAGGATGTTTTACTCAGTTACAATCCAACCAAGGACTAATTCATGCAGAATCATAAACTAGTCAAAAACAAAATAAAATGTTTTTGTTCTTTTTCTTAAGAATGAAATTCACAGCTTAACCAACAAGCCTTCTCGAAATTCCGCAAAGAGACAACACAAAGGTAGGTTTCTCACAAAAGGTGGATTTTACGATAGGTCCGACTTCTAAGAAGATTGAAAAGACCAGGGATATCCAAGGTTTTTACAACTTCTAAAGCCAAAGTCACTACAAGACTAATGCAAAAATCAACCCTAGGGCTAGAATTTCTATGAACTTCACCAAAACCCTTGACGCTAATGAAACAAGCTTAGATGAAAACTTTTGACAGGTGAACAGTGGATCTGGGTAGCAAAATCAAGCTATTAACAAAATCTAAAAGATAAAAAGGAAAAAATTGAAATTTTCTAGGCTTTTGACAGGGGTACGCAGGCAGCCTGTTTGTACAGGTGCGGCCACGCTCTGTGTACACAACAAAAGTGTGTACAAGTACGCACTGTGCTTAACGCAGAGGGTGCGTACTTCTCTCAAAATCAAGAAAAATAAAAACTAACTTAACCCTAAGCTATTCCACCCAAATGCACAGTCAATCAATCAAAAACTAGAAAGAAATCAGAGTTTCTCAAATCAAAGTATCAATCAAAAGAGAAGTCAATCAAATCCATGGATTCCCCAGTATGGTTGCCATTTTGTCATGCGGAAAGAGTCAATTTTGCGGACAAAACCGACCTCCCTAGAAGCTAAGGCTTTCTAGTGACAAACAAAACAATCAAGCACTATCTTTCCCTAAATATGCATTTAAAATAAAAGCAACTAGGTGTTTAAGGCTTACCTTTAGTCCAACGCTTGTTTGTTGTAGTCCAGCCTCTCTGATCCAGATGAGCTCCTTCTCCTTGAAGCCTGCATTCACTAACAAGCAAACGATTACATAGCACCTGAATAACTCATATAATAAAACATATTCATCATAAAGACCAAGGAGTATATGAAACAAATTATATAGAACAACTTGTTGAGAAAAATGAACTTAATTGTATTAATTGGAAACAAAAGAAACCATTACAACCAGTGCCTTGGTGTTGTGTAGGTCCCTCCCAGGGTCCAGCAAGAGTTCTCCTTTACTTTGATCAGCTCACCCACTTCCAAATGAAGCTAGGAAAGGATTGGAATCTCTCCTCTGAAGCTCTATAAGGGAGTCCTAATTTCAGCAGCATCTACCCTTAGGAATGTTCAGCTTTCAACCTCCCCTCCCTCTGGCCCAATGCCTGTATTTATAGTGCTTTGGAGGAAGTTAATCAGGTCCACCATGAATGGGATAAGCCCCTCTTTCAATGGGATAGCTCCCCTCTTCATGGGATAAGCTCCTCTTTCATTGGGATGCATGAACCATCTGGAGGCGCTCAATCCACGTCAAACCATCTTCTAGAATGCTCTAGAATCAACCACAAGTAACTTTTTTGAAGTGAAACTTGCGCCTTTTGACCTTTACAGGAGTACGCACCCACCCCTTTACAGACAGAGCGTACAAGTACGCAGGTTTTATGAACTTGAGGTGCGTACACGTAGGTAATGCTAAGAGAAACTGCGTAACCGAGTTATATTGACTTTTAAGGACTTTCTCTCTTTCTTGGAGTTTGACATGAGGAGCAGAGGTATAAGACTTGCCAAGGAGGACAGTATGACTATTGACGGAGCCATACTAACTGCAAATAGTCATGGTGACAAATTTTAGTATAACAAGGTGAAGATAAAACCGGGGATAGGGTCACATGAGGAGAGCCATAGTGAAAAGGAAGCATGGAACCTTCTTAGATATTCTATGGTAAACTACTATGGGAGTCTCATTGGAACCATTGTTGCAAAGGATCCTACCATATCACACTATCAGGATTTTATACCTTAAGGAGTGGAGTTTATGTTCAAAGGAGAGAGTGATATCTTTAGGAATTATATGTCGCAGTTATAGTTTTTCACACTTATTTTGAGCATGTCCTCCAATGCTCAACAAAAATTGATGAAGATCACAATGATATTACAGAAGCTTGACAATTCCTAGCATAGAACATTGTGAATAATGCTATTATTTGATCGTTGCATGAAACTACTATAGTGGAATAAAGAGATTATGGAACAATGTTGTATCGATTACAATAACAACATGTGATAGAGATTGAGATCTTGTATTTTTTATGCTACAGGAAAACATGGTCGAGAGCCATGGAAATGTATGTCAAGGATGCTCGTAAAGTGTTTGGAAAAATGTTTCAATGAGATGATGATTTCATTGGTGAGATGTAGCCATGAAAATTATCTCTAAATAGAAGAGTATGAGGCTCGAAGCATGTTAAGGTGAGAGGATTGTAACATCAATGTTGGATCAATAAAAAAAAATTGTTATAATGGAGTCAAATTTTCAAATTGCATGTAAATAGGCATATTGTTGTAAGACCTCATAATGCATGTGTAACCCTGGGAAATTTCTAGTGATATATAGTGTTAGACCTAGGTGATAAGGGGCAAGATAACTTGGGTATATACTTTGAGGGGGATAAGGGATTGAGTGAATGAGGCTAACTCACTTGGCTGATTTGGTTGGATTTGGTCAAGGGAAACCCCAAGTTAAGGTTTAAGGGGGAATTGTTAGGTAAACTTGACTCAAGGAAAGAGTCAACGTTGATTAGGTCAGTAGTAGTGGTTTTGTGCCCATGGATTCATGAATGAAGCATTTAAAAGGCTAGGTGAAGACTCTACTGTAATGGGACAAGGGATGTGAGCGGTGAAGGATCACTTGGTTGACTTGGCCAATGGTTTCTCCAACAAATCTAATGGAATTCCCTTAGCTGGGACTTTTCTGGTGTTCTAGTTTTCCCAGGGTAAACATGGTGTTATGTTTTCATGTTTGAGTTTTGTTGCTATGTTAATGTTTTTCTTAGTAAATTTGGTTTTATCTTTAGCTAATTTTTAATAGTATCTTTGGTAGCTTATATTCATGTCAAATTCCCTTCTAGTCTATAGACATAAGCTAAGACTTTGACCCTACCTTTCCAACCTACTTTCCTTGGAAAAAAATTCCATGACTAATCATCAAAGGTTTCAAACCTTGGAATATGCTAGAAAGATTTATTAAAAGCATAGAAATTTGGGGATTATCCTACAAATTGAAGGATTAACCCATGAAATTTATAGAGTTATGTGAAAAAAGTTTGGAAATTCAATGATTGACCCATTGCATTTCTATATTTGTATGGAAGAAGTTTCTAAATTTGGGGAACAAAGTCATTGGCTTCATCCCTTTGTCAAATGGATGACACGGGGGCCATGACTTCGAGATAGTTGGAGGGAGTTTCAAGCGATGAAGTTATTATTATCAAGACATTTGGATATACTTGTCTTTCGGTTAGGTATTTCACTACCTAGAATGCCTGATACTAATAGAACCCACATTGTCCAACAATTAACAGAGATTGGAAGAGTTTGGGAGTGGTCAAGTGATGGATCAAGACATTGGGTATTTGGTGTTAGTTATATCCCAAGAAACAATTGACATGAAACCGCTGACTAACAGAATATGGCATATATGTCAATTAACATAGACCAAAAGTTTGGGGGATGACAGTTAATAGATATCAACAATCAAGTATCGAGCATATGGTGGTCATGTATCAAGAGAGAAACACTCTAGTAGTTAGGGTTTACTCTTGATATATAATAAACCTAATACAATTTCTATGTGAAAAATATGGTGATATGGAATTTCCATGAGGCGTGGCATGTGGCAAGTAATGTGGTAAACTGACATGGGATACTATTTCCATGTCTCGGCAACGTGGTAACTGACTTAGTGGGAATACATGGTATGGCATGGATTAGATTGCACAATAGGAGGCCAAGTGATAAGAAATGGCTAGAGGTGACATGGGTGAATTTTTTTTAGATATTAAGATGTTGTTCCATTTAGTCTCAAGTGTGAGGAGGTAGAGCATTGGTAGTTCAAAACTCTGATACCGGGCTTTCCTCCCGATAATTTCGAAGCCTAATAGGAGCCTGATGTGGTAGACGTTGATGTGGTGAGTCAAAGTACACCCAAGGGGTTTCCATTTGTTAGCTATGTGGTCGGGGATGTGGTGAGGTGACATGTCATTATGATGTGGCATCAAGGAAGATATGTGATGATTTGGCATGTTTTTGTCTTGGAAAGCACTGAAACAAATGAACAGGTGGATCTTGAAGAAGAACTCATTGTGCCCTATGTGAAATAAAGAATCTTAAGAAAACATATTTGAAACAAAAGGAGTAGCTATAGAAATATAAACAGGGGTGTCATGATGCAAGATCAAAGATGTCATAAATCCTTGAAGAAAGAGAAAAGGGTATTATTAGCCTAAAGGTACAACTATAAGAGGAAAAAAAGATCAAAGAATTTTGTGAGAGTCTAGTTGAAGGAAAAATAAAATAATTGCAAGAAGCTAGAAGCTAAAATTGTTTCCTTAAGAAAGGAAATATATAAGCCAACTGCTTAATTGAATAGAGGCTTGAAGTTTGAAAAGAATACTAACATATTAGATGAAATCATCAGTTGTCAAAGGTCACCATTCATTAAGACTGATCTTGTCTATGGTAAGAATAAGAAGAATTCTAAAGAAAATTCAAATTATTTGGATAGAAACCGAAGGAAGTAGAAGAATGAAAATATAAATGCTGTGTTTATCTTCTCAAAAGCTCCATCTAAAATGAAGGAAAAATGAATAAATAAAATGAAGTCCTACATAAACTTGACCTTTCTCACAACGACAAAATTGAAGAATTCATAAGATCTTTTCCTTCAAGGTGGTTTGCACAACTTGACACTAAAAAACCTTTGTTGTTTATTGATTTTCTTGCAATCACTTTGGTCATAAAACAATAGATTGTAGACCACATGCAAAAAATAATAAAGTATGGAACAAAAATAGAAGTACTAATGGGTTTTCAAATAAAGGCTATAATTTATTTGCCACCTTATTTGATTACAATGTTGTATGTTATGAGTGCAACAATATTGTCACATAACACATTGTGTATTATAGAATCTCCTAGACAAAAAAAGCAAGAAGACACCCTTACCAAATAATACACAAAATTTTGGAAAAAAAAATGGGTAAGAAGAGCTAAAGAAGGAGAAATTTATGCTTGTACAAACTTCACTCCATGCCCAAAACAAAGGAACCCAATGGTACATTGATAGTGGATTCTCAAGCCGCATGATAGGTATCAAGAGAAATTTTTTCACTTTGGCAAAATTTCATGAAGGTAGTGTGATATTTGAAAATAATGCTACCGCAAGGATAGCTTGAAAAGGTACTCTTAGTCTCAATAATGGAAAGACTAAAACAATAATATCATATATGTTGAAGGTTTGGATAATAATTTTTTTCATGTAAGTAAAATGTGTGATCAAGGACACATTCTCACATTTTATTCTCAAGGTTGTGAGATAAGGAAGGCATGCATAGGAAAATTAGTTGCATATGCAAATAAAATATAAAATAGTGTATATATCATTAATGAGATAAAGGGAGAAAAATGTTATATGGAACTACTATATTAAAGCTAGTTACGACATATAAGAATGGGCCATATGAACTTTGATACTCTAGTGAAAATCAACACCAAAGAAGAAGTGAGAGACATGCTAAATATTACAAAACCTTCAAACACTATTTGCAGGTATTGTTAGCATGGGAAGTAGATAAGGACAAGCTTCAAGAGAAATGAGTACTCAATAATGAAGCCACTAGAACATATTCATACAAATCTTTGTGGGATTTCAAGAAAAAAAAGTGTACAAGGTGAAAATTACTTCATGTTGCTCATTGATGATTACTAAAGGATGACATGGGTTGCCTTCCTCAACGAAAATTAGACGCATTTGAGAAGTTTAAAGCTTTCAATTTCTTATTTGAAAATGAAACTGATTTAAAAATAAAGTACTTGAGATGAAATCAAGGAGGTGAATTTATCTCAAATGAATTTGAATAGTTTTGTGAGTCTTGTGGAATAAAAAGACACTCTTTTAGTTACAAGAACTACATAATAGAATAAAGTGGTAGAAAGGAAGAACATAAACATACAAGAGATGGATAGAACAATGTTGGATAGATCAAAGCTATCAAACATGTTTTGGAGAGAAGAAGTCAGGAGCATAGTCTACATTTTGAATAGAGGGTAAATCAAATTCAACAACAACAAAACACCTTATGAACTATGGAAGGATAGATTAATAGCAGTCAAATACTTCAAAGTTTTTGGGAGAAAGTGTTACATAAAGAGAGATGACGAGGATTTAGGAAATTTTAACTCCAAAGTTGATGAAGGTATCTTTCTTGGTTATTCATCAAGAGGTAAGGCTTATAGATGTTACAACAAATAATTTTAGAAATTGTAGAAAATACAAATGTTAAAATGGATGAGGAAATTCCTTAAAATGAGAAATCACAAAAAAATAAAAATCCGGAAAAGAGTAGTTGCATGGAAGAAGAATAAGAAGGAAAAAAACATCAAGTTACAAAGGCAACATCAAGATTCATCCATAAGAATCATTAAGGAAAATATAATTATTGGTGACTAAGATACATGAGTGTGGACTAGACAAAGATTAGCAAATGGACCATAGCATGCACATTTCTCCTTTCTATCTAGAATTGAGACTACGAATTTCATAGATCCCAGTGAAGACAAGAACTGGATTCATTCGATGGAAGAAGAGCTAAATTAAATTGAGAAGAGTGAGACATGGGAATTTGTTTCAAGACCAAAAAATAAAAATGTGATTGACAACATGTGGTTTGTTTTTAGAAACAAGTTGACTAAAGATGGTCAAGTAATAAGAAATAAAGCAAGTTTAGTTTGAAAAGATTATGCTCAAGTTGAAGGTATTGATTTTGAAGAAATATTTTCCCCCGATGAAAGAATAGAACCTATCAAACTGTTTTTGGCACTTGCAAGTTTCAAGAACTTCAGATTCTATCAAATAGATGTCAAGTCGACCTTTCTCAATGGAAATCTAGAGGAAGAAGTATACATTGAACAATGAGAAGGGTTATTATAAAAAAATAAGGATCATGTGTGCAAATTGAAGAAAGCACTTTATGGGCTAAAGCAAGCTCCCAGAGCTTGGTGTTTAATACTTAACAAATATCTACAACAAGAAGGATTCAAAAGAGGAACTACTAAAAGTAGTCTCTACATCAAGAAAGAAGGAGAACAACAATTGATTATCGTGGTATATGTAGGTGATATTATTTTTGGAGAGGGTATTAAAAAAATGTGCAAAGAGTTAGTAATGGAAATGCAAAATAAATTTGAGATCTCTATGCTTGTTGAACAATTATTTTTTCTTGTTTTAGAGATTTCTCAATCCAACAAAGGTGTATTCATTTAACAAACCAAGTACATCAAGGAATATTGTGCATTGATCAGCACACCCATGGTCATAGGTTGTAAATTGAGTAAATATGATGAATCTGGAGAAGAAAATAAAACATTGTACAGGTCAATGATTGGAAGCCTACTTTGTGACAACATCAAGGTCATACATTATGCGAATAGTAGGATTGGTTGCATAGTCTCAAGTTGCATCAAAATAAACTCTACTGCAAGTAGTGAAAAGAATATTCCTATCTAAAGGGAACCCTTGAATTTGGCTTGTGGTGCTCAAGGGGTGAATATTTTACTCTAGTAGCATATATGGATGCAAGCTTGGTAGGAAGTGATTGATCATAGGAAAAGTACAAGGGAGGAGAATTCTTTCTGGGTGACAATCTAGTGCCTCGATTGGTCAAGAAACAATCTTCAGTTTCTTTATCCAAAACATAGGCCAAGCATATATCATTAGCATCATGGTGCACACAAGTTCTTTTTGATGAAGCAAACACTGAGAAATGTTAAGGTAGAATATGATAATCCAATTTCAATACTTTGTGACAACAAAATTGGAATAAATATTTCAAAAAATCATGTTATGCACTTGAAAAGAGAGTACATTCTAATCAAGTATCACTTCTTAAAAGAACAAGTAGCAGATCAAAATTTCAAGTTGAAATATATTGCCATGACGGACCAGATTGAAGATAGTTTCACAAGAACTCTTCCCAAAGAGACATTTGAAAATTTGAGACAACAATGGTAGTAATATCTATCTCATCACTAAGAGATTAAGGAGAAGCACAAGTTTAGGGAAAGTCTCGGTGGATTATGTGTTCCATTGCAGGATTGCCATCAATGACGAAGGGGGAGATAATTGAAACAATCTTTGTCATTGATGTCAAAGGGATTATATTATTGATAGTATATATAAGTATCCAAGTATATTAAAAAATGTGTTCTTTTGAAAAAGGAGGAGTCAAAAAGTGAAATAGTGGATTCAAACCCATGGTATATGAAGCTCATTGCATTTGGAAAAATGAAATAAAAAAGGGAATTAATTATTTAACTAATGAATTGATATCATTTTTTAATTAACATGTCTTTTAAAGAAGGGTCATGATATCATATAAATTGATAAAGATTTGGAATGAAAATGTATGTGAAAAAAATGCAGTTTGTGGAGTCAACAAGTCATCTTATCATTTTCTCTATAAAGTTTTCCTGGACTGCTTTAAATAGTTAAATATCGGGCATATTGAAGAGAGTTAAGGGGAACATATGGTTAGAATTTTATATTTTGGTTTGCTATGATTTTGGAAATATACGTTGTGGAAATCAACCTTTGTGATTAGTCTAGAAATATGCCTCAAACGAGCCATCTCAGGAGTTTTGCTATAAATTATTTTTTACAATGTTTCAGACCATCAAATTTTTAGGAGATAGAGGTGACATATCTCAATACATGTGGTAAATGTTTTGGATATTGGTTTTTTATATCTTATGAGATATTCTATTTAGAAGTTAGGGTTCATTAATTTTCCTAATACTAGTTTTAAATAGGGAAGGTTGGAATTTTCATTATAACATATTTTTTAGGATGTTTTAAACCATGAAATTTTGAGGAGACGAAGGAAATATCTTCAAGTACATGTGATCAAAATTTTAGGAATTGTTTCATTACACTTTATGAGACCTTATGGAAGTTTGGGTTCTTTATTTCTCCTCAAATTAGTTTCAAATATGTTGACTTGGAATTTTTTTTATAACTTATTTTTTGGGACTTTTTATATTGTAAAATTTTTAGATATCTAAGGAGGTATACATAAGTGTCTTAGGTAAAAGTTTCAAAATCATTTTTGAAAAATAAAATATGTGGCATGTTGTAAAATTTCATTCTTGGGATGATACCAAAAGAAACAAGCTTTGGGAGACTTGTCATAAATTTCATTTGGAGATTTAAATTTTAGTTGGACTTTATGAAAGCCAAAGTAGTGAGCAGACTTAGTAAAGATGGAAGGAACAATAAAAGTTGGTGAAGGTAGAAGCAACAAGTAAACAATGTGAAGGAAAAAGTAGTAAGTAGACTGAATGAAGTATAAGTGTGTGCTCAACACATAAGCTTTACAACCAATTTTTTTTAAATTTGAAAAATTGTAAGGATGACTTGTTCATACTTCTTTAGGAATTTTACAATATATTCAACTAATGGTGATTTATTTACAAGTTAGAAAGTGATAGAGACTTCTTCTATCCACAAATATTGTTTCAAATTGGCTTTATTAAACATGCTCCTTTCTCTTTCTAGAGCAGCCTCATTCATGTGTTTTACCATGCCATTTTGTTGAGAAGTGTGTTGGACAATTGGCATTACCTAGATGGTTGGTTGTAGAAAGTATGTTTCCATTGATGCCAACTGGTTTAGCATTGAGGAGCATGTTGTCTAGGAGGAGTCCCATGGTTTTTATAGTCTCTAGTAGAGAATCACCATTGTAGCAGGCTTATTGGAGAAGCTATAAAATGATGACTATGGTGGTTGGGAGTCTCGAGATTTGAAGGCATTTCCTCTGATAGAGTTGAACTTAGATGCTCTTGGAAGTAGTCTAGTTGGATAGTGCTTGGAAATATATTTCCAACAGTATTTTGAAGTCTACAAATGGCCTCCTGGATCAGGAGTTATTGCTAGTCAAAGTTGAGGTGCCCAAAGTCTCCATAGTAGAGTTAAATATGGTTAGTGAGCCTTTGACACACAACAAAAGTTGGCATAAATTCCAGACTCAACCAAAAGCTTGGTGGAGCCTCTAAGCGAGAGCACTGGATAGACATGGCAACAACAGATTGGGTCGGAGGATCAGACATTATAGGTTGGCCTGGTGGGCTTATCGCAGAGAGCTCACCCAGGTGGAATTATTTTAAAGCCCAAGTCTAAACGACCAGGAAGAGAAGTATTGGGATGATGCCATCTTGATAGGTGCACCCTGGTGGTTTCAAATAGGGCACAAGTTGTAAGCACAGGGAAGGAAATGAGCGAGTGGAACCCACCTTGTTGTGATAGCTCAGAGGTGAATCTCATAAGGGATAATAAATAGGCATCATAGTAGAATGTCGAACCCGATAGAAGATCACAAATGGCTAAGTGTTGGGAGGAAAGTGCTAGGCTACATGGTGGGTTTACGATGGAACTAGAGACAGTCTGATAGATGGGCTTTGAAGTCTCGGAAGTGGTTTCCGACACAGTTGATCGCGTAAAAAAATGGCAGAGAGCTCCTATGGGGCACCCCTCCCCAAAACATAAATCCACTAAGAAGTGGTGCCAGAGCCGGATTTTGGAACTCGGTGGTTTTGATTATAAAGGAACTTGGTGAAAAACAAATGTCTCGAGGAACCTTTCTCTCTCCTTTAGCAGGACACATGGCAACATTTGATTGGATCTCAAGAGCTGATGGTGACAGATGACATTGGCATGATGTGATTGTATAGGGGACATGTGATAGGCATATTTAGCTTTTTTGGGTGGCCTAATGGGCTAGTTCTGGGTGACATGTACCACCACTCAAGAGCTTCTATGTGGGGTTGATGAGATAACCATGACATCATCTCGAAATGGCTAACCCAAAAGATTTGAACGGTGTGTACATAAAAACCAACGAGCTCACTAGGTGTCAAGAAAATGTCGTCGTGTCAAAGCATGAGCTAATGGAAAATGCGTCGAGCGAACCCCACCCAGGAAACTCATCCTATAAGGAAGACATTGACAGATTATGAAGGGAGATAGGAAGAATATGTCGAGTAGTAAGCACCATGACATGCTAGTTAGAGAGTTCATCGACCCACAAGGCCTTTGATTAGCCAGTGAAAGTGCGAGTGGACCCTACATGACAACTCATTTCGTAGGAATAAACCTGGTGGTTTATAAAGGGAGTAGCTAAGGGATGTGTCGAAAGATGAGGCACTGGGACATGGAGAACTGATAGGAAGCCTTGTGGTAGAGTGAAAGCAAATAATAATGAGGTCAGGAGGTCCCTGCGAGACATGTTGACCCAGTGGCATGGCCCCAACGAGTGTATAAAGAGGCACAATTTAATGTGCCAAAATAGAAAGGGCTACAGGCCAAGCCTTGACCCTTGGTCATTTCAAGTAGAAATGAGACCAATGGAGCATATCCATTAACAAAGAGAATTTGGCCCACGAAGGGCTTAAACTGGCTAAGCGCCTAAAGGCTTGAGTTGATGGTCACAGGCAGTTGTCCTATGGAAGAAAATAGGTTAAGGTGCCTGTAAAAGGATCCAAAAGATGAAGTCAGCAAATTTGGCAGCATTGTTAATGGAAATCCTATGGGCTTTTGATGGATGATTTGACAATTATGACTTGAGAATTTGATTCAATAAAATTACTGAGATCTCTGGTTCAAGGAAACAAGGACCATGACGCACAGGAGAAATTTAATGGATCTTGTTGTGAAACATAGTTAGCCATCCCTAAGCTTCATTGCAAGTTATGATGAATTAAATGAAAATATGACATGTTGTAGTGCTCCCCTCTAGTCCTGTGAGCCTTATAGAGTAACAAAGGAGACCCATGTTGTGAGTACATGAATGCATTAATGGAGGATCTCTATGAGTTTTCAGGTTGACTAAGATTTAATTCTTAGTATGAAAAACACTCAGGTGCCCATTCTCAGATTCAATTCAGTTGCAGTGGCCCAGAAGTGATATTGAAGAGAGAGATAACATTGTACATGCATAGTCTGACTAAGAATTAATTCTTAGTATAGGAGAAACACATAGGTGCCCGTTCTTATTATTAATGCAGCTCTAATGGTAAGGAAATATGATGTAATGGCAACATTGAGAGCCATGATGAGCACATTCTTGGGAAGAATGAGATTGACTACAGAGACATCATCGATCATTGTGTAACAGTGAAACAAAACCAAGGATTAAAATGGATAAAAGTAAGTGAATGCAGAATGTGTGTGTGCTGAGTGTGCAAGTGTGTAACAAAGACATAGTGAAGTAAAGGGCATTGAACAGAGTTGGTCTAGCAGTAGGGAGCATAGTTCAAAGGAGAACTGCAGAGGTGAAGGAAAGGATTTGGTATTGCATTAGACCAGATTTATATTTATGTGTAAAGGTGTTAACTTCTGTTTTGAGTTTGAAAATTGTATGAAAAGTAGAACAATGGCTAGAGTAGGTAGTGGCCTGGATTCATAAGTGGTTGGTTTCCCTTGGAAAGTTGTAGCTTGCTATCTTAAGGGGGTTGGGGCCTCCTATGAGTGGGTGATCTAAAACAACTTGATGTAATTAAGTGGGTGGTTAAATTACATCATAATGACAAATATATTGGTGGTTTTCTCCCTTTGGCTTTCCACGTAAAAATACCTATGTCAATATGTGTGTGTGTTGCTCAGTTGATGTATGTGAATATTTTATCTTGTTGTTCACGTTTACTGTAGTATGAATGCTCTCTGAAATAACTGACAATAGTGAATAGAATTTGAAGGTTTGTACTTAAAGTTTTAATAACCCCATTATTATTGATTCACCTCCGCCCCCCTTAGTAATTCCTTATTCCAACACTTTGTATCAGATCCAAGTTCCTTCAAGAACATTTTAACCACTGGAAGGTAGATCCATAAGGAATTATTTCTAAGCAAGAGAGTCAAGATGCCTACTCAAGTAAGATATTGAGCTTTAATGGGACAAACTATTCCTTCTGGAAAGTTAGGATGGTAGCATATCTTATTTCCCTAGGAGTCAATGTTTGGAGCTATGTACTAGTAGATTATGTTTTCCTTGATTTCCCTTCCACTGATGCAGATGGAAAAAAGTTATATGGAAATAATTCTAAATCAAGAATTTCATTCTATTCAGCCTTTGTGAATCCGAACTTGTAAATGTTATGCACTGTAAGTTTGCTAAGGAAGTATGGGTCAAGCTCAATCAGAGTCATGAAGGAGATGATAAATTCAAGCAAGACAAACTTCAAACCTTCAGAATTAGGTTTGAAAGCTTAAAAATGAGCGTAGAATAAGTCAAGCATAATACTTCCATAGAGTTGATGAAGTAACCAATATGATTAGAGGATTCAGTGAAGAAGTTAAAGAAGAAATAATTGTTCAAAAGGTCTTAAGATCTCTACCTATAAGATTTAATGAAAAATTCTTTGCCATAGAAGAGATGACTGATTTAAATAATCCTACAATGGATTAGTTGCTTGGTAGTCTCACAACCTATGAGATGTGAGTAGGAAAATAGAAGTTTGAACCCAAGGAGGTAGTGTTCAAAGTGTCCAATAAGGCCAAGGAGCACAAAGATAATCAAGATTTCTCCAACTGTGAATCTGATTAGGAGTTGGATCACTTTTCTAGGAAACTAAAGTGTGGCTCAGGAAAGTATAAAAAGAATCTTCCCTTTCAATTCTTTAACTACGGAGTATTTGGACATTTTTCTTCCAGGTTTCCTTACAAAGAAAGGAGAGAAAAGGAATATGATAAAAAATTTAGAAACAAATGTTAAAAACATCAGAAGAAGAAGTTATTTAAGAAAAAGGGGCTCTACTCCCAATAGGATATCTTAGCACCAGAGTCAGAAAGAGAAGACTCTTCATAGGATTATTCAAATGAGTATTTACTCATGGTGTTTGGAGCACACTCCAAGAAACAAAATATTGCTGACCTTGAAGAGGAAGAAGAAGGATTAGTGGACCTTGAATGGGAACTCATCAGTGCTATGGATGAGTTAAAGCATGGAAGGGAAAATAATAACTACAACATGCTGAAGAAGGTATGTACAAATCAAACAATGAAGAATTTGTTTATCAAAAAGAAAAACTTGAAGAAGGCATTAAAAGCAAATATAGTACAACCCTTCTACAAGAAAAAAACAAGGAACATGTGATAAACTAAAAGAAGAGAACAAGCATCTAAAATAAGAGTTGTTCAAGGTAAAAAAGGAAATGATTTAAAAAACATGCAAAGATGAAATACTTCCCTTGAAAGTCAAATTAGAAGAATCCAAACAAAAAGAAGAATTTCTTCATGATTTGATTTGTGAACGGGAAGAAAATTGTCAGAGTCTTGAGTTAGAGGTTGTTTATCTGAGAACGAATCTTGAGAGATTGGAGACCAAGAAAGGTATAAATGAAATATTTGTAGAATGTACAATAAATATGAATCATATTTTTAATAGTCAAAGTTTCTTAGAGAACAAAACAGGCTTGGGATACTCTAGAGCACAGGGATATTTTATGGGAAAGATGAACTTCAGGTCCACAGGATTTGAGGAAACTCAGAGTCATGCAAAGGTGCATCAATAAAGAATCAATGGATACAGAAAGGTAGTAAGCCACAGAGAATCCCATCCTCGGAATATTGATTCCAACTACCCCAAGGTGTCACAGCAACAGAGAATGAATCAATCAACAAGACAATAGAGGTACCTTCATGCACCAACTCATGAAATTTCCAACTTAAAATACTCTTATTTATTTTATGGTCATTGTTATAGATTTCATATATTTGGAAATAAGGTTTTTGATTGTAGAAGGATCAACATTGAAAATTCCAGATACAATAAGTATCAAAATTTTAGATCTCAAAACTCTCTTCTCAGAGTTCGAAATCCTTTCTCTCCCCTAATTAATGACGTTGAATGCTTCAAATGCAATAATTTTGGGCACAAGGTGAGTGAATGTAGAAGAAAATTTGAATACTCAACTAAGACTCAGAACACGTGGCAGCCAAATTTTCAGAAAGATAAGAAGAATTAGAAACGAAAAACTGGTAAGAGCATGGAATGTGAACTTTCTCTCTCGACACATAATCAAGAGAACATATGGTATGTAGATAGTGGTTTTTATAAACGTATAACTGGGGATAAGAGAAAATTCCTGTCGCTAAAAGAAAAGGACAGAGGTAGCAATGTCACTTTCGGCAACAATTCCCTAGCAAGAATTAAGGGTAAGGGTATAATCACTCTTGATGAAAAGACTAAAGCCCAAGAAGTATTATATGTAGAATGTCTTGTTGGGTTGTGTTATATTATTTCCATGACTAGCCCCTATATTAGGTGGGCAAACCTACCTATGGTTTTTTGCATGGTTTTCGCACATGATTTTGGGCGTGATGGTTTTCGGTCCATGGTATTTTGTGTTGGCATTATGATACAGGTGATACAGGTATTGTCCTTGATGGAAACTCACTCAGATGACAGATCGTAGTGTAGCAGTTCAATAGCAAAGATTTAATGATCAAAGAAAGGTATACACAGGTTCACCTTGACAAAAAAGCATATACACGCGGGTTAACAGACCAAAAGGTGCGTATAACGTACACACGCAATTTCATAGAAGGAAAGGTGCGTATCTTTTGGAAAATTAAGTTTTGGTCTGTGGTATTTGGTCCATGGTATTTTGATCCATGGTATTGGTCCAAGGTATCTGGTCCGAAGTATTGACCCCAGGTATTTGGTCCAAGGTATTGGTCCTAAGTGGTTTTGGACCGTGGTATTGAGAAAGGCCTAAAACTATAAAAGGAGGAGAAGATAATTAGGTCAAGGAACTCAAGTATTGAATATCTGATGAAGAGCAAGATCTAGTGTACAAGTTATTGGGTTATGGTGCATAGCTAGATCTGAACCAAGGATGAACCTTAACACTTGATGAAGGATAAGATGTAATGATGGGTCAAGATCTTAAGGCTTGAAGTGAAGTATCTTTATGTGGTTTGATCATTTATCTGAATAACTAGCGAATGTTGTAGTCTGTAAATATGATGATCTAGGTATAACTGAAGTCTGGAATTACTGTAATGTTTAAATCATCATTTGCAGATTTGTACACAGGTTCACTTTAGAAAAGGTGTGTATACACGCCGGTTCTGCATATCAAAACAGCGTATACATCATAAGTTTGATTTGCAGATCTGTACGCAGGTTCACCTTGAGAAAAGAGAGTATGCACGCAGGTTCGACACATGGAAGTAGCATATACCTTATAAAAATATGTTTTAACTGCTTTTGTTTGTTGTTGCAGTGTTGGGTTCTAGTTACTGTATTCTGTTTATAGCATTCTAAAAGATCAGACTGAAGGGTTGTCAAGGTGATTGATTGATTCAGTTGTGGTTGGTATAAAGGAGATTTGTTGGTGCAGATATACTTGATGATTGAATGATGTTATTGTTGGATCCAATTTGAAAATTTATGAAACGTGGTCCCTGGAAGAAAAGAGAAGGTTGTAGCCTTCTGTAGGTCGGCACCTACATACTAGTAAACATATCAGCTAGTACAAGAGCTAGGGGGTTGTAGCTCCCTTCCAGGAGAAGCTGGAGAATGGGAGAAGGTTGTAGCCTTCTGTAGGTAGAAGCCTGCGTACTGGTATAAGTCTGCACCGGTACAAAAATTGTAAAAGAAGTTTCTTATTATTAAAAAGATAGAGACGATTGTAGCATGTGGTTTTCACCCACATTGGGTTTCCACCTTATATATTGTGTTCATATGTGTGATTGTCTGTTCTGTTTTTACTGCACCTGGTTACTGTTTATATGATTCTGGTGCACTGACTAAAGATCAACATATGACGAATTAACTGAATCATAAGTTTACAGGATATATGCTAGTTGTATTAAACACAGTTGCGTATACACGCGAGTTCCATTAACTGAAGTAGCGTATATAAATCTAATTATGGAAATGAAAAATTATTGACTTGCTAATGCTGATTCACCCCCCCTCTCAGTGTTATTTCCAACAATTTGTATCAGAGCAGGTCCTTCAGAAGAAGCTTGATCGCTTGAAGGAAGATCCATCATCATGAGTAATCAAGAAAGAGAGGGATCCATCAGACCACCAATATTTGACGGAAGCAACTTCATTTATTGGAAGGTAAGAACCACAACGTATCTTCAATCTCTTGGAATATATGTCTAGGAAATCGTGGAAGGAGGATATACATTTCCATTAGCAATTCCTATAGATGCGGCAGGTAAAAAGCAATATGAAACCAATGCCAAGGCTATCACTACATTATTGGGAAGTTTGTCACAATCAGAATTTGTCAAAGTTATGCAGCTCAAATCCACCAAAGAAATATGGGACAAAATCGTTCTAAGCTATGAAGGAGACTCTTAGGTAAAACGTGCAAAACTGCAAACTCTCAGAATTCAATATGAAACTCTCAAAATGCACAATGATGAAAGTATAACTAGTTACTTCTTACGTATAGATGAGATTCTTAATTGCATGAAGAATTTGGGTGAAGAGATAAAAGAAATTACTTTAGTAGAAAAGGTTTTAAGATCCTTTTCTGCTAAGTTTGAATCAAAAGTATCTGCCATAGAAGAAAAGCAGGATCTTCAGTCTATTACTATGACACAACTGCATGGAATCTTAATTGCTTTCGAGATGAGAAAAGGAGGTCCATAAGATATGAGAGAAGCCGCATTTAAAGCTTTAGGAAAAGAAGAACTCAATGAATCAGGACATATTTCAGAAGGAGAAGAAGAAGAAAACTTTGTCAAGAACCTTCAATGGGGTTCCAGAAGACTCAAATGTAAATTACCTTTCAAATGTTTTGCTTGTGGAAGAGTCGGTCATTATGCTGCCAAATGTCCTCATAAAGATAAGTTTGATAAAGGTAAGGAATCCACAAAATGGAATAGAAAATAAACTGTAAGTAAGAAGAGCTACTATACGCAGCGATGGTTTATCAAATAGTGATGAAGATGAAAATAGTAATGACTATAGACTTATGATGGCCTTTGAAGATGATGATTTCTTGGATGCTTTAGATGAAGATGACCTTTATGAAGAAATATCTAAATTCAGAATCTGTTTAGAAGAAAAGAATATGATTATAGATACTTTGACATTCCAACTTGCTGAAAGAGAAAAACACAATGAAAAACTAGAATGTGAAATTGTGGGTCTAAGAAAGGATATTGACAAAACAAAAGCTCTCAATCTTAGATTTGCTAAAGGAACAGAAACCTTAAATGAAATTATCAAAGTCCAGCGTTCTCCTCTGATAAAGACAAGTCTTGGATATACTGAAGAAGCATCTCAATCACAGAAGCCGTTAACCTCCACTAAAAGCTATCTTGATGCAGCAAAGAGCAGTGAATAGTTTGACAATCGTTAGCAAAGGCATAAAGCAGATCACCAGGTAAATCAGGTTCAATTGACTTCAAGGATGAACAGAAGCTACAACCAACCTCAGGTAAATCATACTCAATCTGCTTCAAGAATAAATATGAATAGAAACTACAATCACCAAGTCAGCAGATTTGATAATCGCAAGAACTTCCTTGTCGTGCGGAACGAGTCGATCTTGCAGACAAGATAGACCTTCCTAGAATCTAAAGAAGACCTAACGACAAGCAAGCCAACTAGACACTATCTTTCTCTAAATATGCTTCAATTAACAATAGCAAACAAAGGTTTTTAGGGCCTACCTTGGTCCAACGCAAGCTTGTGGATGCCCTTGCTCTTTTGATCCAAATGAGCTCCTCTTCGCGAATCTGCAAACACAAACAAGGCAAACAAATTAAATAGCACCTGAAAAACCAATTGAAAAACTAATTGCATGAAATATATTTAACATGGAATTCAAGGAGTCCATGAAACAAATAACATAAGATACTTGTTGAGAAAAATGAGTTTGATTGTATTAATTCAAAAGAAGAAGAACCTTACAACCTTTGCCTTGACGCTGTACAAGCTCCTCCCAGGGTCCAACAAGATGTCTCCTCTACTTTGACAAGTTTCACTCACTCTCTAATAGAACCAAGAGGTATGTGATCTCTCCTCTCAAGCTCAACCAAAGAGTCTCAATTTCACCAACATTTACCCTCAAAATGTTCAGCTTCTAACCTCTCTAGTCCTCACCCCAATGCCTGTATTTATAGTGCAATGGAGGGAAGTTACTAGGTCCTCCTTCAAAGGGATAAAGCCCTCCTTCAAAGGGATAGCTCCTTTAGTCAAGGGATTAGCTCCTTCTCTTTTGGGATGCATGAACCACCTCAGAGCGAACAATCCACGTCAAAATTCCTTCTAGAAAAATCTAGAATTAACCCAAAGTGAGTTTTTTAAGATAAAAATTGCGCCTTTTGACTTTCACAGGGGTCCGCACCTGCACCATTAGGAACAGAGTGGGTAGGTACGCAGCTTTTGTACACAGAAGGTGCGGGACCGCAGGTGACCATGAGAGAAAGTGTGGAACCAGAGTTACATTGATTTCTAATGTCTTTCTCCCATTTCCAAAGCTTGATTTGAAGAGCTGAGGTCTTAGACTTGCTTAGGAGGACAGTACAAGTGATGATAGACCCATACTGACTACAAATAATCATGGTGACGATATTTTTGTGTAACAGATTGCCCCTAAAGTGCGAAGTCTATAGTAGATGAGGATTTCATTTATCATATAGGAAGAGTGAAGTACTTTATCATTTCGAGGATTATCTTGTGGAGAGCCCGGTCGGAACCTGTAAAAACATTTAATGCAAGATATATATATGAGATCATATCATCGCTGAGGTAGGCATTCCCATACTCAGATCAAAACTAACTAGAAACCTATCTACTGCTCTGATATAGGAATGATCTTGTAAAACATCATAAGTATAGACTCGTGTGAACACAGTATGGACGCAGCCATCTTTTATAAATAGTCCACAACATAATGAGTACAAAATTCCTCGCAGCCTGGATGGTGGAAACTAGATCCAGGGTCTTCATTTCTACTTCCCAAAATAGTACGATCCTTGTTGTGGAGGCAAATCCTCTCTACGGACAGAGACGATCCCTACTAGCCTAGACCGGGTCTAGCAACAACCACACAATGCTACCACGCAAGTTCCTAACTGCAAATACAAAGTAGATGGTGAGAACCTACTTGGATTCCAACACTAGTGTTCGTCGAAGAGATGTCGCCTTCGTTCCTTTGCTTTGGCCGGTCACGATCCGCACGATCCCCGTGATAGGATACTTGCACACGCAAAGAACAACAGGAAGACAAGCGTAAAATCTAGTAGATGCAATTATATACCAGTCAGAAAAGATATAACTCAACATCAAACATAAGACAATGAGAGTGGAACCATAATGATAGTCATCTATTATTAATGAATAACAAAGAAGAATACAACCATTGTTCTGAAGTCAAATCCTCCTTTGGCTAGGTAGTCAGCTACACAAGTCTTGCAAAGCTTGTTGGGATGAGGAACAAGCCTCTCTCTCTTTGGGTGACAAGAATCTCCTTACTTAGATTTGGCCTTATGGGTGCAAAGAAGGCTCTTGCAGCTTCAAACTCTTGAACTCCTGGAACTATGAGTATTATGACTGTAACTATTGTAACTAGCTTGCTCAAGGCATAGAGGCTAGCTTTTATAGATAGAGAGGGAAAGAGATAGGATCAACCAGATTATTCATGGGATTGGCTTTATCACTTGGAAACTTCCATGAAAGGTGGCAAACCACTTTCCCTTCTATGGAGATTCGAAGCCAAACCATCCTAGCTCAACATAGATTCAGTTGGTGAATGGGTTGACGAGAACCTTCGGGAGTTTGGTCGTTGAAAACTTTACTCAATTCGGTTGGCACGAGTGCGACTCTGGGACAGAGCGCCAATGGCGCGCCCTTTATAGAGGATTTCCTTCATTGGCGTGGGTAGTGAACTGTGAACCCGCACTAATGCAAAAAGAGCTGTTTTCATGAGGATTTTGCAGGAGATGTCTTCAGGGCAAATGAAGCTCATACTTAGAGGAATATGATGCAAGTGGTTTCAGGTCATGTCACTTCTCACAGGTCCCGGAATGAGTCCTCCAGTATGCGAGTGAGGGATAACAGGGACGGTAACAAACGGTGACAAATTGCTGTGTAACAGATGCCCCCTAAAGCATGAGGCCCGAGAGAGAGAGGGGTGAAATGCTTTACAAGAACATGCGTGACTGAAAACACGGCCGCCGGAGAACCTGCGTAAAGAAGTACAACTGATATCTCAAGTACATGATATATGTGTGGTATGGGCACAGCCATCCGTAACAGAGTACATAATAATCTAGATCCAAGGTATGGATGCAGCCATCCGGAGAGGATCGATAAATAGACTCAGGCATGGTCGCAGCCATCCAGTAAATGAGTCATGTAATAATCATAATAATCCACAAATCGCAGCCTGGATCTCAATAGACAAAATCCAAGGTCTTGCGCTCCATCTCGACCCGTACAAAGTACAAGTTCAAGCATGTGAATGTATGAGTTGAAGTCGAACATGCATGAACATCATCTAATTACCAGTCAATAATGAAAACTGTTAACAGACGCGAGAGGTGCCACCAGTAATGACAATGGCCCTAAAGGTACTATAGGTACAATCTACGGTGTGTGAATCAATGAGCTGGCATCGAACACCCATAGAATCATTTGATCAGAGGCCAATGATAAAAACCTCTCGTCGAACACGAAGAACCTGCCATTGAGGCATGCAGGCTCCAAGGCACCAAAAGGAGTCTCTAGATCAGCTTCTTGGATAATGAGCTGAAGTCGACAGGAAGTGACCTTGATCAAAGGTGGGCCATAATGTTTCCCACATCATTGACACGAGACAGAGGAAAGATGTTGTGGTGATGCAAAATTATGTGAGGTATCAGAGGAGGTGGTATTAATGCAGAGGTCAACTTCTCTTGAACATATCGGCGGCACGACAGTGGATTTGGCAGTATTTGACATCAAATGAGCAGAGGTCATGGTGACAAAACAATGAGCAGATGAGAGGTCGAATAGGATAACCCAAACCCATGGAGGCTAGTGTAAAACAAGATGAGATGTCCCCACCCCGACACGAATGCAGATGAGTGCCATGTTCAAGAGTGACATACTGCCGACACGACTACAATTATGGATCCATTTTCCCCACCATTTCTGGCGAGTACCCCAGTTATTTTTATCAAGCTTGACGGGGATAGCATATGCTTGTGAGCGTCATTACGACGGAATCCGATGTCATTAAGTTTTAACGAGCCTGACAAAGGAAAAACTCGGCGTCTTTTCCTATTTAGAGAGTCTGAAAAGACAGAAAAAAGAAAGACTCTAGGGGCAGCCCTTTTTCGTAAAGTTGTGTCTCTCGAGCCCGAAAAAGTATAAAACAATGCTCGAAAGAACCGCCCGACCGTTATGATCGAGGAGTACTTTTCAATTATAGTGACATCGATCCGAAAAAGTAGAAAAGCGATCAACATCACGTCATTTCGTAACCATTTACGAACTGGAAACGACAAGGGTCCGACGATCTTTTCGTTTTTACACGGTCGGAAAAGGGTTTAAAGACGACTGCCTCTTATTTACTTTTAACGAGTCAAGAGGGGCAACTCGGCGATCTTTTCACTTTTAACGAGTTAGAAAAGAGCTGACCATCATGACTTTTTCATGTATTTACCGAGTCCGAAAAAGCATAAAACACAACTCACTTCACCATCGAAGTTGCAAAAAGGACCTGTCATAGCACCAGAAACAAGCGTAAAACCTGTTTTCGACCAAAAGTACATTAAAATATTCAAAAATCAACTTTTTAAACCCTATTACAACTCAAAAACTCTATAAATGTGGTGAAAATGTAAAAACAAAATTACTTTTACCTTTTTACCTTGTGCATAGTGGCAGTGGTCCATTTGGAGTGCAAACTTCGAGCAGCGATTACCACCAATCCAAGCAACCATTTGAGATTTTGCCAGTTACAGGTAAGAGGCGCTCTCTTAAGCTTCATTTTCATTCCTTCTTTTATGCATTTTGTTCCTGATTTGAGCCTCCGCAAGGGGGATTTCAAAATTTAGGGTTGCGCCCCATTGGCGCGGGTATCCGGCACTGGTCCGCGCCAATGCGGTGATTTACCCAAAGGTGTTGCGCCATTGGCGCGACTGTTTTAGAAACAGTCGTGCCAACCGCGCGACTGTTTTAGAAACAGTCGTGCCAACCGCGTGACCTAGGTTTTCACTTAAATTTTCCCATCAATTTTGAAATTTGTCCGGTGTATATGCTTACCAGGGTTTCATTAACGATTTATTCATCCTTGTGGGCGCAGGAAACACGCAAAAATGCCAGTGGAATGGAAAGAATGAGAGCACGATGCCATAGATGCCTTAGCCATCACAGATGAGGGATGCATGAATGCCTTGAGAGACTGTGGTCTCAAGAAATTCTTTCTCACCTCCTATCTGCTAGCTCAACCAGAGCTATTACAGTTCATAGTGGATGCTTGGGACGTCGATGACCAAGTATTTCGACTACAGGATCAGACCTTAGAGCTGGATGTATCTGATGTGTACTTCATTACTGGGCTGTCACGAAGAGGGGCAATCCCCATTTTGACTGGAAGTAGGCCTTCCGCAGAGAAAATAGGTGAGGTAAAGGCTCGTGTGTGCCCAGAGGCACAATTTGGGAAGAACAGCGCCAAGGTGGATATCACCACCATCCATGATTTGGTTCTTAAGGTGATACTGTTCACCATCACACGTGCAGCTGGGGCACAGGCGCCCCATGAGGCCAGCAAGAACCATCTGTTACTGGCGACAGAATGTCTTAGCCCCACCATTTTTGACTGGGCTACAGCAGTGACTAGAAATATCAAGAGGCAGCTTACAAAGTGTAAGCGCGGGGGGGTGAAACAGTTCGGATAAGGTTCAATTGTGGTATCGTTCTTCTTGGAACGATTACCTTTATTCCAGTACCAGGAGGCTGTAGTAGCGGACCCATTACCACGAGAGCCTAGGATGGCTCGCTGGGCAGCATTGATGCCTAGAGGAGGAGGGGGCCAGCAGATGTCTTCGCAGCCCGAGTTCTTCATATGGCTTCGCCGCCAGTTGATCGTGGTGGAAGACTAGCCATACATGGGAACCAACTTCATGGGGGACCCAGACCTCCCACTGCCAGAGGGGGAGGAATGGGAAGAGGAGCTAGGTATGATCTTCTCTTTTTGATGTTTTTTATGTATTTTTTTTGTTAATACATGCATGTTCTGATGACAATGATATATATATGCAGATGTGGGCCCAGAGCGTCCAGCCGGTTTGTCTCCTATAGCGAGGAGGGACCAACTTGTAGCTGACCCTCAGGCAAGAGGTGCTGTGGGGGAAGAGCTGGTGCAGAATCTCGAGGGACTTACCCAAGGGATTCCAGGCTATGCTAGATTGGCAGATGTGCCATTCGCATATCAGAGGCACACGGTACGGGTGCCGTCCCACATCCATCGTCTGTTGAGACGCTTGGTGCGCGTGGTGACGTGCTACCATGAGCACCACCATGAGTAGACTCCTAGGTTTCTTTCATGCATATTCTATGAGACACATGTTGTTCGAGGATGTATTAGAACACGTATTATTTTTTGGGTTTTGTAACGCACACAGTGCAAACATTATGACACACATATATATATACATATGCCTATGGTTTATTATTGTGCTTTTATGTGCTTTCTTGTATGATGTTTTGATTATAAATTACGCAAATGTCTATCTAATACATGGTTGGCCAATGCATCAGATAATGTGTTTAATCGTCGTGGAATATGTTGATATGTGATAAAATCAAAATTTCTTTCTAACAATTTAACACGTAAGTACAGCCTTAAAATGTGACGGTCTCTGACGGAATATCGCCCATTGAGCTGGTGGACGACAAGCTGAGAGTCTAGGTTAACAAGCAATGTACAAATACCGAGATTAATTGCTTCGGCTAATAATTCAATAACAGCACTATATTCAGTGACATTGTTTGTAGTATAGCCTAAACAGACACCTTGAAAGTCTATCAACTCACCGTGAGGATCGTAGATCACCCACACCGCAGAGGACAAATTACGAGTACTGCGGCAGGCACCATCAGCGAAACCAATGTAAGGTGCACCTGACATCTGCACAAGAAGCAAAAAGACACAATAAGGGGCAATCACGCTTTCACACCAAACCGAAAACATGAAAACTCACACACACACACACGCATATCCAAATCGAAGCGCATGAATATGCATAGTACGTTTTCAAGTATAGCCCATTACGGGGCTTATCAAGAGGATTACCTTCGTAGTCAATTAGTTCGTAGGCCCCTTTTTGCAACACTCTCTTTACAATGTAAGGGCCTAGCCACATGGGCTCGAGTTTCCCTGCCCCCAGCTTATCATTGGCTTGGTCGTATAGCAGGACAAGGTCTCCCTCAACAAAGGAACGAGGACGAATGGTATGGTCAAAATGAGTTTTGACTCTTTTCTTTTGAGCTTCGATAGCTAGAGAGGCTAAACGATAGGTCTTGTCTAACTGTTCTAGATAAAGGAGCCGTTTCTCCACCGGAGTGGTGTTGGGAAGCAACTCAACGGCTATTTTCAACGAAGGAATTTCACATTCTATAGGAAGGGTAGCCTCCAGTCCATAAACTAGCTGAAATGGAGTGAACCCGGTGGCATCCTTCACAGAGGTTCGATAGGCCCACAAGGCAGGAAACAACATCAGATGCCAATTAGAATTATGCATGTCGACAGTGCATTGAAGCATTGTTACCAAAATCTTGTTAACAGCTTCAACCTAACCGTTATATTGAGGATAGTACGGGGTTGAACTATCATGCCGTAAGCCTAGTTGGGTTGTCAACTCGGTCATCATGTGATTACGGAAATGCTTTCCGTGATCTGTGACAATGGCTTGTGGAACTCCGAACCGCGTAATAACATGATTGAACAAAAAATGCGCCGCTGTATGACTGTCTTCATTTAATGTGGGCATCGCCTCGGCCCATTTTGTGAAGTAATCGACGGCAACGATAATAAACCCATGCCCCCCGGCCGAGCAAGACTTACAGGTTGTATAATCAATGCCCCATTTTGCAAAAGGGCCTATGATCATGACAGGGTGCAACGGGGCCGGTGGCACACGCATCTTCTGCTGGTATATCTGGCATGCATGACACGAGCAGATAGCGAGAATGCAATCTTTAAAAATGGAGGGCCAGAAATAACTAGTGCGAAGGATTTTTTGAGCTGTGGCATATCCGGACATGTGACCACCACAGGCACCAGAGTGGCAGTCATTCAAGACTCTCTCAGCTTCCTCGAGGGTAAGACATCGGCGAAGAACGGAGTCAATGCCGAGGCGGTACAGGGTGTCTCCTATGATCCGATAGGGTTGAGATTGATGGCGGATCCACCGCCGAGCATCCTTGGATAGAGCGGGGCGGAACGAGGAGGTCTGTAAATACACAATAATATCCCCGTACCAAGGATCGAGGGTGCTGATCAGAAAAAGAGTTTCGTCCGGGATATGATCTTCTGAAAGAGAAGGTACAGAAGGAGATGGCAAAGAACAGAGAAATTCAGCGAAGACCAAAGACTTCTTAGACTTGGCAGCAGTGAATTCCAAGTCAAACTCTTGGAGGATTACGATCCATTTAGAGTATTTTCCCCCTAACAACTGACGCGACAATATGTACATCATCGGGTTGCAGTCAGAAATCACGGTCGTGGAGCGCAACAGGATATAGTGCCGGAAACGTTGGACGGTGCACACAGCGGCCAATGCCAACTTCTCAACGTAAGCGTAGTGAGTTTCCATATCCAGGAGGTTGCGGCTGAGGTAATAAATAACGTGCTCATTGCCATCATCGTCATCTTGCACTAGAACCATGCTGATAGTGGTATCGGCAGTGGCCAGATATAGAGTGTAATCACGGTGGTAGTTCGGAGGTTGCAATAATGGAGCAGAGAAAAGGAGACCTTTGAGTCGCTCGAAAGACTCCTGAGCGATAGCATCCCAATGGAAGGGTGTGTCTCGCTTCAACAACCGTGTGAAACCCTTAGCCACTTCGGCATAATTCGGGATGAAACCTCTAAGGAAATTTGCTTTGCCCTGCAAGCTCTGCAACTGCTGCAAAGAAGCAGGGGGAGGAAGATTCAGGATGGCCGCGACTTTGAGGGGATCCAGACGGATGCCTTCTCGGGAGACGATAAACCTGAGTAGTCGGCCTGATTCCACGCAGAAGACACATTTATGAGGATTGAGCCTAATACGATAGTGTCGAAAACGGAGAAAAATTTTGCGAAGATGGGAGGGATGGTCTTGACACTTGGCTGAATGAGCCGAAAGGTCATCCAGATACGGTTGCACAATGTGTCGAATATCATGAAAGGCATAGGACATCGCACGTTGGAAGGTAGCGCCGGAATTTTTTAAACCGAAAGGGAGCTTCTTATAGGCAAAAGTGCCCCAAGGTCAGATACAAGCGGTCTTATGTTGATCAGCAGGCGCGATGTTGATCTAGTTATATCCAGAAAAACCATCCATGAACGAGTAAATTTCGCTTCCTGCACACTTATCAATAAGCTGATCGATGAAGGGTGTAGGGAAGTTATCCTTAGGACAAGCGCGATTGATATCATGGTAATCAATACAGACTCGAATAGTGCCCTGCTTTTTGTTCACAGGAACTATATTAGAGACCCAATTCGTCAGTGGAATGGGGTAAATGAAACCAGCCTTGAGAAGCTTTTCGACTTCTGCTTTGATGGCTGCGGCCTTTCGGGGGTACACAGGGTGTAGGCGCTGACGGACAGGATTAGCACCTGGATACGTAGGTATCTCGTGCACCACGATACTAGGGTCGATGCCGGGCATTTCTTCATAGGACCAAGCGAAGACATCACAAAATTCGCGAAATAGAGCGGTGTAGAGTTGAACTTCCTCTGGAGTGCAAGTGACTCCTATGTAAATGTACTCAACAATCCCTGATTTCACAGAGATGTCGATGGGTTGGGTTTGCGTGATGTTTCCCATATTGCCCTCAGAAGATACTTGGTAAAGCTGAATAGGTGTTTGAAGGGGCGAGGATGGGATACACGAAGCAAACCGTTCGAGACATGCGATCATTTCCTGATGGGGAGGGAGAAACGAAGAGCGGTGGTGATGATCTGACCAAGGGAGCTCTTCAAGAGACATGGTCTCTATGATGGCTTCATCGAAAGGAAATATTTCCTTTAATGGATCCGAAGTAGCATCATCTCCTAGCCAAGGGAAATGAACATATGAGTCGGGAACACTGCCCAGAAGAGCAGGTTTAGCAGGGGGAGCCGATGCAGCGACGATTTCGACGTAGTTGAGCTCGGCAGGACTCAACGGCATCATATCGCCCCAGGATTCTTCCTGATTAGCGGGAGGAAGGACCCACGGATCAGAACGCACAGAGATCATGTTAATAGGGGCGAGATTCGGAGGTGGAAGGGGAAAGACACCCATTAGAGCGGGATCTTTAAAGAGTCTGGCTCCCACACTCTCGAATGATTTAGAGGTATGCTCCACAAATGGCACATTACCTTCAGAAGAAGAGGCGAAGAAGGAGAGCTGGTCCACCGTGACAATCTTCCCCTGATGAGGGAAACGAATGACACGGAAAAGGGAGGAAGCCACGGCTTGCATGGCATATGTCCAGCTACGTCCGAGGAGGAGATTATAGGTGAGATTAGTGTCAACGACTTCTACCTCCACTTCTACCATCTTTCCTTCCAGGGAGATGGGCAAGCGTTGGAGGATACCATAAGGACGAGACTCTCTTCCATCAAAGGCTTCTAACGTCGTAGGAGACTGACTTAACGTAGGAGAACCAATAGCCTTCCAGCAAGCAACAAACATGATGCAAGTTGAGGCACCTTCATCAATGACTGTACGATGTATTGTTTTTCCATTGATGATGACCTGTATAAGGAAAGCGATTTGGTGGGGCAGTCTCGGCGTAAAGCCCTCGAGATCGAAAGAAATCAAATTTGAATCAGCTGGGTCTATGCCACCGATGGCCAATAACAAGGACTTCCTCTGGGAGGGGCAGCTCTGGAGGACTTCTAGAGTGGACATAGCAGACGGAGCCTAAGCTAAGTCCTCAACAATGCTATAGTGCTGGGAAGCACGAGCATTAGGGTTGTAAGAAGACTTCCGGAGTACACCTTTGGGAGGGGGTTGGGGGATCGTCTCAGTGCTGGGTCTTTCGATGTGGAGAGGACCTGAACTGGACGGAGGAGCGCTGGAGGGGACCTCCGGCTCTTTCCCGGCAGGAGAGGGATATTCTTTTGCTCGAGTAGTGACATGGATGGGAATTTTCCCACCCATAAATACTTGAGAGCCAAATGAGGAAGAGGGTTGAGATGGGCCTGCGACCATTTGAGTTTACTGAGAAGGGAAAGGTTCCTTAAGCATAGTAGGAGTCCCAGGAGCACCTTTCAATAACCGACTAACTTCGGACCGCCTGGGGCAGTCTTTAGTGTAGTGATCCTCATCATAGATAAGACAAGGATACTTAGGTTTTCGTTTGGCTCCTTCCTCGGTTGGATTTTTAGGGGAGTCCTGTTTGGGCTGTTCAGTCTTATTCTTAGCTTTCCCTTTCTTCTTCCCTTTCGAGGATTTATCCACTGCGGTGGACTGGACGGCGTTAACCTCGGAGGTACTTCTAGAATTAGATTGGCCCTGAGAAGTATTTCCATTAGAATCGTTCTGTTTTTGCTTCCCAAGGTTCGTGGCCGCTTTCTTTGATGATGAGTTTACAGAGCTAATAACTCCGGCAACAGATGGTTTTGGCGGAGCTTTGGATTGTCCGGGCCTCGGGGCGTCTGGAAAATAATCATATAAAGTACCTGACTGAGAGTATACTAAGTCAAGGTACTGAGCACACGCGATAGCTTGCTCTTCAGTTACACAAGCTCCCATGGCGATGTCTCGCGCGATCGCAGGGACAAAGGAAGTCGTGAACCAATCGGTCAGGAGTTGATCAGGAATCCAAAATTTGATCAAGCGACGACACCATCTCCATTCATGTTTATGATTGGATATATGCGTAGCCGTGTCCTGTTTGAGAGACGTAAGGAGATTTGTCTTTTTCTCATACCGAATGGGTAACTGAAAATGAGTTAGGAATGCCATAGCCAGTGAGTTGAAATCTTGAAATGTTCCGCGATTCAGCTCAATATACCACTTAGCGGCTGAGCCGGTGAGAGTTCTTTGAAAGAGGCGGAGCCGGATGGAGTCATCAAGCCATGAGTTTGATGAGCACCAAAGGTGATAGGTCATGACATGGGCTTGAGGGTCTTCACCAACTTTGCCATCAAATTTTGGGCAATCACCGGGTATTTTAGTTGGAACTGGTGGCCAATATGGATTATGAAGAATGGGATCATTCGTCAACTTGGACACATCCGAAAGTTCCAACGTCTCTAAGAAAGGCAACTGAGGGTTAAAGGACATTTGAGGCTATGGAAGAGAGGTAGTACCAGGGTTCCAACCAGGTGGTGGTTTCCCCCATGGACTTTGTCCGGATGGGCCCGGCCCGAAGGGGCTTTGCCCATAGGGATTTTTCCCGTAGGGGTTCTGTCCATATGCAGACAGTTGACCCTGGGTCTGCCCCCCAGCACCCCATGGATTAGCAACTTGACCTGCAGGTGCAACGTACTGTTGCTGATAATTTTGATAAGGAGTAACCTGCATTTGTTGATAATTTTGGTAAGGGGTAAATTGAGTTTGCCCCTGGGGTCGCTGGTAGCCATACATTTGTTGAGCTCCATAATGAGCCTGATAAGAAGGCTGTGCTTGGTACGAAGGTTGGGGTCGTGGCCCACCTTGCATTTGATAACCAAGTTGAGTCTGGATCCTAGAAGAATGTCCTTGAACAGGCTGGGCGTGGACCATCTGGCTGGAAGGTTGGCTTGGTTGGGTTTGGGATGGGCCTGGTTGCCCAGAGGGATATGTCTGCTGGGTACCAGATTGTCCTTGAACAACCAAGGATTGTCCTTGCAAGATAGATGGTTGAGCGGACTGGACGACCGGTTGACCTTGAGGTTGGCCAGCCTGTCCAGAAGGATGACTAAGCTGGGCAATGGGTTGGCCTTGCTGTGCAGAGAGCTGGCCCGTTTTCCCAGAAGGATGACCAGGCTGGGTAGTGGGTTGGCCCTGCTGTATATAAGGCTTCCTCCCTTGCCCAGAAGGATACCCCTGTTGGACTGCCGGTTGACCTTGTGGAATGTAAGTTTGTCCGGTTTGTCCAGAGGGATAACCCTGCTGAATACCAGGTTGGCCTTGCTGAATATAAGGTTGTCCTGGTTGTCTAGACGGGTAACCTTGTTGGGTACCGGGTTGCCCCAGATAACCCGAAGGTTGAGTCAGATAGGTAAAGGACGGACCGCCAGCGGCCAAAGGTTGTCCCTGATAGGGTTGTCCTTGTAGGCCCCCAGATTGTCCTGGGTAAGACTGGCCATAATATTGTTGCCCCTGGGGGGTTTGCAGATAAGATGGTTGGCCTTGGTTAGGTGGTCCCTGAAGCTGTCCAGGCATTACTTGGCCTCCATGGAAAGAGTGAGTGCTAGGGTCCCAAGTAATGGATAACGGTACTGAAACCTCAACCATAGGTTGAGTAGGCAAGGGTTGAGATAGTTGAAGGTATTGACCGGTAGAATCATAGTAAAATAACGGACCTTGCGCATTCGGATCCTGAACAGCTTGTCCAGAAGCATCATATGGCCCTCCTCCTGGAACGGGACCAGAAGAGGGTGGAGCACTTTGTGCAGGGTGGACAACTCTAGGCGAGAGTTCCGGCTGGCCACTACTCACTTGACCGTGAGGGGGACCAACACCAGTGTTCAAAGATGAGGACGCTGTTACGGCACTAACGACTGGAGTTGAATGTGCTACACAAACAGTTGGATTCGTCGGAACTAAACTAACAGGTGTAGTATGGGGTTGTGAAACAAAAGGTCCCGTGGTGGGAGTGATATGAGGATCCCACATGGTCGAAGCAGGAGTCCTGGCAGCTACCCTATCCCTCAACGACTGATAGCATGGGGGGAGTGGAGAAGTAGCTGGGATGGGAGTGTCGATATTCGACACCACAGGTGTCTCACTCATGCTAGGAGATGTCTCATCCATGTGGGAGGTAGACATTGGAAACGAAACACCAGAGGGGGTAATAGGAATATCGTCCTCGTCAGGCTCCCAGATGGGGTTCCAATGAACTTTGTAACCTTCGTCTTCCGGAGCGCGAGAGTTGATCGGTTGGATACTCAGGATAACAGGAAGAGTAACACTCACAACTGGTACCTCAGGAGCAGCGGAAGATGGAGAGCCTTGATCACTTGGAACGGGAGTCGACGGTTCAGCCAAGATGACAAACTTCAAACAAACCTAAGGGAGTCTAACGATAAAATACCCTACTCAAACTAACGCACACAAGATCTAACCAGGTAACGTTTGTCGTGGCCAAATGAATTTTAAGACGCAAAGACACAACTTGACCTTTTCATGTTTTAAGAGTCGAGAAAAGGACAAAAAGGTGACTCTAGTCGCCTTCGAATGTTTTGTGAGCCTTAAGTGACAAACTGCTCAAGTGAGCCTTTTCGTTTAAGGAGTCAGAAAAGGATCAAAAGTGACTACTCTAGAGAGACTAGGCAAAGGGTTTACCAAACAAACCCGTAAAACTGCATATACACCTTGGCAGTCATATGAAAACCAAGGACTTCCCGTACGGCAGTCAATCTTCCCGAATGCTGTGTTCGGTGCGTTACGACTTGTAAGGCGGCAGACACGGCTTCCTGTGGATAAAGGATGATAACCTAGTGGGGTCTCCCCTATATACGCAACGGTACGTGGGAGCTCAAATCTGTGCTAGACCACTATCGAGTCACAAAAGGAGGAATCACCCAACCGTAGTGTGAAACAACAGTGACTAGGTTTAACGATGCCGGAGCACGTCTCTAGCCTAGACCTCTACTCAGTGAGCGTTATGTTCCAATGCGTTTTTAAGTTCATTCAGTTCATTTTATGGTTGATCTTTGATTAAGTTTCAGTTTCAGGTCCTACCGTATGTAATCTCTCACAATTTCCTAAATGCAAACTATATGCCAAAGAATATCATTTCGTTCGATGAATGCTAACTACAAGAGAGTTAAGGATTTTTCAAACAAAATGACCACAAACAAGCACGAATCACTTTGATGCAGCTAATGACAAATAAACAAAACTTTTCTTTTGTTTTAAATCACTTAATCAATGAAAAGCTTCTAATTTCAATTAATGTAACGCAACAAAGATTATTCACTTTCTTTTTCAATGGCAAAGTGCACAAAATGAATTTTGAGAGATAGTAACACCGAGCAAAAGACCAATTTCACTCAATGAGAACACAAACGGATCCCAAAAACACCAAAACAGTCCTTCAAACCAAAAAGAAAATACAAAGACCTCTTATGGGCTATGTGATCCAAGCTCAAACGAAGTCAAGTGAAACCCAAGCGATAAAGAAACAAATCACTTGAATAACAAGGGAAAAAACTTTGACAACTACTGAGCGAATGCAAAGGAATAACCACAATGTTGACCGAATGATCAAAGAACACAAAACACCTCCGGGAGGCTCGACGCACAAAGCCACTAGATGCCCTAGGGCTAAGATGTGAAACCGATAGAAAAAAGAAAACACCCGAATGATGAAGGTCTAAAACCAGTCAAATCGGGATCAAACACACTCCAGTAATTGAAAAAGGGACAGCTAGACACAAATCCAAGCTCAGAGGGCTTAAGGACAAGCGAACTTGAAAAGTTGACAGGCCTGGCGTGACTGTCAGGCTGCAACCTGCGCCTTTATAGGATTGGCGCGGGTTGTCTTTGAGCAACTTGCGCCAATAGCACGACTGTTAGGCTAAAAAGCGCGCTAATCAAGTTAACTTAAATCAAAACAAAAGCAGGTGACCCAGGGCTTGAGAACAGTATCTAGGCAAACCAGGGAGCAAGAAACATCAAGAAATTTGACCCAGAAAGCTATCTAAGTAATCAAAACAAGAAAAAACCAAAGAGACAAGACAAACTCCAAGTTGTTTAGTTCGTAAACCAAACCGGAGATTGACTGAAGTGGCGTTGATCTACTTCGCTAATGCAAAGCAATAGCGTTTCGAAGGCTACCTGGCCGTGCTTCAGGTTCCGTCTAAAGTTTACAAATCAAACAACAAAATCTCCCCAGCGGAGTCGCCAAATTGTCGTGGAGGTAAATCCTCTCTGTGGATAGAGACGATCCCTACTAGCCCAGACCGGGTCTAGCAACAATCACACAATGCTACCACGCAAGTTCCTAACTGCAAATACAAAGTAGATGGTGAGAACCTACTTGGATTCCAACGCTAGTGTTCGTCGAAGAGATGTCGCCTTCGTTCCTTTGCTTTGGCTGGTCATGATCTGCACGATCCCCGTGATAGGATACCTGCACACGCAAAGAACAACACGAAGACAAGCGTAAAATCTAGTAGATGCAATTATATACCAGTCAGAAAAGATATAACTCAACATCAAACATAAGACAATGAGAGTGGAACCATAATGATAGTCATCTATTATTAATGAATAACAAAGAAGAATACAACCATTGTTCTGACGTCAAATCCTCCTTTGGCTGGGTAGTCAGCTACACAAGTCTTGCAAAGCTTGTTGGGATGAGGAACAAGCCTCTCTCTCTTTGGGTGACAAGAATCTCCTTACTTAGATTTGGCCTTATGGGTGCAAAGAAGGCTCTTGCAGCTTCAAACTCTTGAACTCCTGGAACTATGGGTATTATGACTGAAACTATTGTAACTAGCTTGCTCAAGGCATAGAGGCAAGCTTCTATAGATAGAGAGGGAAAGAGATAGGATCAACCACATTATTCATGGGATTGGCTTTATCACTTGGAAAATTCCATGAAAGGTGGCAAACCACTTTCCCTTCTATGGAGATTCGAAGCCAAACCATCCTAGCTCAACATAGATTCAGTTGGTGAATGGGTTGAAGAGAACCTTCGGGAGTTTGGTCGTTGAAAACTTTACTCAATTCGGTTGGCACGAGTGCGACTCTAGGATAGAGCGCCAATGGCGCGCCCTTTATAGAGGATTTCCCTCATTGGCGCGGGCAGTGAACTGTGAACCCGGGCTAATGCAAAAAGAGTTGTTTTCATGAGGATTTTGCAGGAGATGTCTTCAGGGCAAATGAAGCTCATACTTAGAGGAATATGATGCAAGTGGTTTCAGGTCATGTCACTTCTCACAGGTCTCGGAATGAGTCCTCCAGTATGCGGGTGAGGGATAACAGGGACAGTGACAAACGGTGACAAATTGCTGTGTAACAATCCTATCCATGCGAATAAATGTGTTGATGTCGAACATGGTAGAAACCACTTGATTACCAGTCAATGATGTAAACTGTTAACAAGTGTGAGAGAAACCACCACTGATGTTAATGGATCTCAAAGTACCCAGTACAATCCATGAGATGTGAGTAAATGTGTTGATGTCGAACATATCATGGAATCCTTTGATCGAAAGTCAATGATGTAAACTGTCGTCAAAGGCGAGAAACCTGCCATTGAGGCATGCAGATCCCAAGGTACTGACGATCTCTAGATCATCTTTATAGAAAATGAGCTGAAGTCGATAGAAAGCGATCAGTTGCAGGCAAGCCCACAACACGAAATCATAGATCAAGTTGAAGAAATTTTGTTGCAAGGACTGACTCAGGGATGGTCAATATGGATGACAGATATTTTGCAAATGAATGGCTTATTGGCAGTGACCTCTTGAACACATAACGACATGACAGATGGCTTGGTGACATTTGACCCAAAGTTAATACCCAAAAATCGGCTGAAGACTTTCAATGTGGTTTGGTCAACTGTTAGGCAAAGGATTTCCCAACCCAGGTGAATAAAAGTGTCGTGTTCAAGAGGGGTTACAAAGTATGACAAACATACTCATTTTCCTCTCTTTGCCCCCACCATTTCTGGCAAGTACCTCTTTATTTTTGACAAGCTTGAGGAGGATAACTTTTGCTTGATTATAAGCTCATCCTTCGGATGAGTCCAACTTAGTTTAAATTCGAACCCTAAGAAGGAGTGGTTCGTTCCTGTTTGTAATTGAACAGGTCCTTTACTGTGAAATTTTAATGAGTCCAGTATAGGAGAAACTCGGTGTTTTTCAATTTTAGAGAGTCTGAAAAAATTTAAGAAAACTCCAGGGTTGACCTTTTTTGTAAATTTGTGTCTCCCAAGCCCGAAAAAGTATAAAATAATACTTGAGAGAACCGCTTGATCTTTTTGACCAAGGAGTACTTTTCGTTATTAGTGTCACTGACCCGAAAAAGTAAAAAAACGATCAATGACACGTCGTTTCATAACCAATATCAAATTTGAAACGACAAAAATCCGGCAATCTTTTCATGTTTTTACGGTCGGAAAAGAGCTGTAAGTGGACCGTCTTCTAATTCCGTTTTAACGAGTGTAAAAGAAACGCTCGACAATCTTTTCATGTTTTAGGAGTCAGAAAAGGGCTTAAAGATGACTCTACTTGTTTTTCGTTGAAAATGATAGATTTCGCCTGAATAATCCTGTATTCTGCACAAAGACACAAACACTACTCATACCTGTTTGAAATGGATAAAATCGTTGCAAAATACCTTTTCAAAGTGAAACATAAACAAATTTGCGATTTATTTACTCAAAAAACTTATAAAAAGGGCCTTTGTCAATTCATTTTTACCGTTTGAGTTTGGGTGAGAAAATAGTGCTTTTGCTTAGAAAACTTCCCGTGAAGATTGTGGAAAATCCAACCGTCGGAATCAAGCGTTGTCTTCTCCAAGTAATCCACATCACCTTACTCTTCATTTTCAACCGTTTAGTTTTTTGATTTAGCCCCTCATTTTGTTTTTTAGGAGAGTTTTTAGGCGCAAAACCCGTGCGCGGGGGCCCGCAGGTTTACCATTGCGGACCCGCGGACCCCGACTTTTTCTCCATTGGGAAAAAGCTCGGGGTCTGCACCTTCCGTGTAGACAAAGTGCGGACCCACGCATTGTGTCTAACGTGGAGGGTGCGTACCCCGCAGCAAGGGTTTTGAACCCAAAATTTCTCAAAAATGGACCAATCAAAAAGTTTTCTAGCAATCTAATTAATATTTATTCTTGATGCAGAGAATATATCATGCTAGATTGGCGAGAACGGGAGCATGAGGACGTAGATTCCGCCCCATGGAATCATCAGCCTTCACTTGAAGCTTTGAGGGCATGCGGACTGTACAAGTTCTGGACCATTCCTGGCATGAGGGCTCAGGTAGATTTCTTACAGTGGCTGGTTGATAGGTGGAGTGTACAGGACCAGTGCTTTTTCATTAGCAGACACCAGCTCGAAATCGAGCTGGAGGACATTTATTTCTTGACTAGTTTGCCTAAGAGAGGTGAGGACTTGACTCTATTCGAGACTAGGCCAGGTGGCCAGTCTGTCGATAGCCTCCGGCTAGAGTACTGCCACAGCCAAGCTAAAGACAAAAGGATAGACATAAAGACCATATCCCGTCCTGAGCTCATGGTGATTGCATTTACTGTCACCAGACTTTGCGGAGCTGCCGCATTACATGTTGCCACTGGATCCAGATGTGTATGGCAGTTGATTGCTTTTAGGGCACCATCTTCAACTGGTGCAATGTTGTGCTGGCCAATGTGAAAGGCCAACTGACCAGGGCCAAGAACGGACGACTAAAGACCTGGTTATGGGGCTTTGGTCATGAGTTTTGGCCTGGAGAGGGTTCCTATGCTGATCCCACAGCATCTTACTGTTGGAGCTGGGCTTCCTCGAGAGCCCAAACTGATGCGATGGGTTGCAGTCATGGCTCGTCACTCGGACGAGAGGACAGAGGTTGCTCGGTTCAAACCTGAGTATTTCCAATGGTTGGAAAACCAGGTTTTTTGCATTCAGGACTTCCCTTACACTGGGATAGATTTCTGTGGTGACCCAGACATGGTTCTTCCACCAATAGAGCAGTGGGACAAGTCAGGTAAAATTCTTTTGAACTTTCCCTATTTAATTTTTTTTTTATATTTTTCATCGTCTCAAAACTGATAGTAAAAATTTCAAATGCAGATGTGGGTCCACAGTGACCAGCCGCTCTCCGGCCTTTCGAGAGGAGGCAACCAGTTGCACCCGCGCCAGCCCCACAGGATGAATCAGCAGAGGTTTTGGCTGAGTTGGAGAGTCATCATGAGCGCTTGACAGGAGATATTCCTGAGACTACTATCGACGAAATTCCTCGTTGACTTCAGCGCTATGTGATTGGAGTCCTGGGACCTTTTAGGAGGTTCCTTTGCAAGGTGGCTCGGGCAGTGGTTTCTTATAGAGATCATCACCAGTGATAGGATGATCACCTTTTGTGGGCACATGTGACATTTTTGTTTTTTGTACTTATCATTTTTGTCAATCATAAGGTGTTTTTCAACCTATGATCAAAGACGATGTATTTTTTGACGCACTCCTATATATATATCACTATTGCCGGCTTATCTTGTTAAACATGTGTGATGAAATGTTTTTAAATTTGCATGTATGATTATTGCAAATGTCTACTTAACATTCGAGAAGCAATTGCATTTGCTAATGTATTTAAAGACCTTGGAATATGATGATATTCAATGTAATCAAACTCACGTTCCGAGACGCACTATCAAAAATAATCTCAGTAACACTGGATTTCTAATGGCATACACTCTATTAAGCTGTAATACAACGAGTTCAGAATCTAGCCTCACTGTCAAACTCCGAATCCCAAATGAAATAGATTCAGATAATAACTCAATCACTGCACTATACTTGGCAATGTTGTTTGTTGTTTGACCGAGGCTTACCCCATGCATAGAAACTAACTCGTCAGAGGGCGAATAGATAACCCAAGCTGCGGAAGAAATGTTCCGTGTACTACGACAAGCACCATCAGCAAATCCAATGTATGTTTGAAGAGGCATCGACATCTGCAATATCAAGAGTAAAACCAAGATAAGCCAGAATAATGAAAAAACACTCTCTAAGCTAAGCACACTTTTTAAACTAAAACACACTTGCTAGAAAGAAAAACTAACCTAACTAAAAATCTCCATACCCATTCTTTTAAGCATAGTACCTCTTCAAGTAAAGGCCATTTTTGAGTTTACCCAAAGAGTCCCCATCGAAGTCTACCAATTCATAAGCCCCATTGGCTAGCTTTCGCTTGACAACATAGGGCCCATGCCACATAGGAACGAATTTTCCAGCACCTAACTTATCGTTAGCTTGATCATACAATAACACTAGGTCTCCTTCCGAAAAATTTCGAGGGGTCACATTTCGATCATACTGAGCTTTCATACGTTTTGCGTGAGTCTCGATTGCCAATGCAACATTACGTCGATTCTCATCTAATTGAGCTAAGTATAACAAACGCTTTTCCTCTTCGGAAGTAGCTGGAAGTAACTCGATGGCCATTTGCAGTGACGGGATTTCGCATTCAATGGGTAGCACAGCTTCCAAACCATAAACTAGTTGGAAAGGAGTGAACCCTGTTGATGTTTTCACTGAGGTTCGGTATGCCCAAAGCGCTGAAAATAGCATGTTGTGCCAATTCAACTGATGAATGCCAATGATTCGTCGGATCATGATAACTAAAACTTTGTTGATGGACTCAACCAGATCGTTAGCTTGTGGATAATAAGGAGTTGAGCTATCGTGACGCAAGCCAAGCTGGCCTGTAAGTTCTGTCATCATAACGTTTCGAAAATGGCGCCCATGATTAGTGATTATCGCTTGCAGTACACCAAACCTAACAATTATATGATTGAACACGAAAATTGCAGCTGTCTTGCCGTCTGCTTCGAATGTAGGCATCGCCTCGGCCCACTTAGTAAAATAATCTACCGCTAGGATGATATACGCATGCTCCCCGGCCGAGTGAGGGTTACATGTAATAAAATCGATACCCCATTTAGCAAAAGGACCAATGGCAATTATAGGGTGGAGAGGAGCAGGTGGAGTGCGCATTTTCGATCAAACACTTGACAGTTGTGGCATTTTCGGACCGCAGTAATACAATCTTTAAACAAGGACGACCAAAAATAGCCAGCGCGCAATATCTTTTGGGCTGTGGCATACCCAAACATATGACCGCCACATGCTCCAGAGTGACAGTCATTTAGAACCCTTTCAGCCTCTTCGTGAGTTAAGAAACGTCGAAAAATAGAGTCCACCCCATGACGATAAAGAGTATCTCCAATAATTTTGAATTGTTGGGACTGGAATCGAATTTTTCGACATTCCGACCTTGAAATTTCTGGCCGAAAAGATTGGGTCTGGGGATAGACGATGATATCCCCATACCACGGATCCAAAGTACTGATTAGAAACAAGGATTCGTCCGCAATGGGCTCTTTCGCCACAGTTTCCGTATCAGCATGCGGGAAGTCACACATTAACTCCGCAAAAACTAAAGATTTCTTAGACTTAGATTTCTCAAATTCCAAATTGAACTCCTGCAGGATAACGATCCATTTAGAGTACTTGCCCCCTAGCAATTTTTTGGTCAAAATGTAGATCATAGGGTTGCAATCTGAAATGACTGTAGTTTTACGTAGTAAAATGTAGTGACGAAAACGTTGGACAGCTTGAACGGCTGCCAATGCCAATTTCTCCACATGTGAGTATTTTAGCTCAGTTGGATTTAACGTTCGACTAAGGTAATATATCACATGTTCCGTTCCAAATTCATCTTCCTGAACTAAGACCATTCCAATGGTGGAATGGGATGCGGCGAGATACAAAAAGTAATCCTGGTTGTAGTTGGGAGGATGCAACAACGATGCATGGGTCAACGCGTGTTTGAGTGCATCAAAAGATTTCTGAGCTATCTCATCCCAAGAAAATTGAGTATTTTGTTTCAACAACCGTGTAAAACCCTTTGTAACCTCGGCGTAGTTAGGAATGAATCGTCGTAAAAAGTTTTCTTTCCCCTGCAAACTTTGGAGTTGGCGAAGACTCAAAGGAGGAGGCAAATTGATAATAGCTTCGACCTTCGAGGGATCAACGCGAATGCCGGTTTTCGAAACTACAAATCCCAGCAATCAACCCGTTTCTATACAAAAGACACATTTGTGTGGGTTCAACCGAATACGATAATGCCTACACCTCATAAAGATTGCTCGTAAGTGGACAAGGTGATCAGATCGATGTAGTGAATGAGCAGGCAAGTCATCGAGATAAGGTTGCACAATGTGCTTGATGTCATGAAACGCATAAGACATTGCCCTCTGAAAAGTTGCTCCGGCATTCTTAAGCCCAAAAGGTAATTTTCAATAAGCAAATGTCCCCCATGGACAAATAAAAGCTGTTTTTGGTTGATCGGCAGGTAGAATGTTGATTTGATTGTATCCGGAAAAACCGTCCATAAAGGAAAATATCTCGTTGCCGGCACAATCATCAATGATTTGATCGATATAGGGAGTTGTGTAATTGCCCTTTGGACAGGCTCGATTAATGTCCCTATAATCGATGCATATTCTTATTGTTCCCTATTTTTTGTTAACCGGAACAATATTCGATACCCAATTCGTTAACGGGATTGGATAAATGAAACCTACTTTCAACCGTTTTTCAACTTCTGCTGTAATTGCAGCAGCTTTTCGTGGGGGAATCTGACGCAAATTTTGCCGGGCGGGTTTAGCGTTCGGGTAAGTTTTCATCTCATGAACAACAATTGCGGGATCAATTCTTGGCATTTCCTCATAGGACCAGGCAAACACGTCGCGGAATTCTTGAAATAGGGCCTTATATAATTGAATTTCGTCATCTGTACACGAGGCTCCTATATGAATGTTCTCAACAATTCCGGGCTTAACCGAAATGTCAATGGGAAAAGTTCGGGAGATGTTTCCCAAATTTAACTTTGAATCGGGATGTTTCATTGGATTTTGAGGTTCCTTGACATATTCAGTCGTAAATATTGATGAGAAATTATTTTTAAAACGATCATCCTCAGGTAAAAATGAAGATATGTGATGGAGATCTTCCCATAGTAAATCATCTACACATAGGATTTTACGAATTTGCTCATCAGAGTGAACAAGCTCAGAAAACGTAGTTAAATCTGAGGTTGATGTGAAAAGTGATTCCTCATGGACCACATTCATTAAGTCATTTTCGGTTGAACATGGGTCGGCAAAAGACTGCACAACTTCATAGGCCATTTCATATGGACTCAAAGGCATGGAATTACCAAATGAGTCTATTTCAGATTCAGAAGGAACGATCCAAGGATCGTCATAAAAAATAGTGTCTGATGTAATCATATGAATAGTTGCAAATGAAGATAATGCATTAATTGGAGGAAAAGGTAAAGTTCCCAGTAAACCGGCATCTTTAACTAATCCTACTCCAACATCCTTATATGGGATAGTCGTTTTACCAACATGCTGAATACTCTCCGAAGAGGCTGGGTCGGATGAAAAGTAAGCCAGCTGGTCTATTGTTACGATCTTTCCATTATGTGGAAATTTTATGACTCTAAAGACTGATGAAACGACCGCTGTCATAGCGTAAGACCTGTTAGCCTCCTGTTGCAACAGGGTATCATTTTTCATGATTGACATTTTTACATGCCAAATATGTCATACTTTGCAAGCTGCTGTGTTCCATATTTCCAGAACAGACCAAAGAAAAGCCATGAAATGTGCTAGTTCAAAGGCCACTGCTGTGTTCCAGTTTTGGAGATTTTTAGAGGGAGGTCCAAACAGTCCAATCTTGGTCTCCCTAGGTTTCAATTTCCTGTTGTAGAATATAGAGAATGATATCTGTCCAAACAGTTTAATCTTGGCAGATTTTGTAGATAGGTAGAGAATCAAAGGGACCCAACTGTATAATCTGGGCCCTGGCAGAAATAAGTGTAGATTTAGATAGGAAATCAGAAAAAATAAAATAAAAATTGTAAATATGGGTCTGCAAGTCTAAGTGCACCCAAATCAAAAGAAGAAAAAATGTTAAGAAGTAGGCTGGGTAGGTAGCTGTGGTTGTAGAATGGTGATTCATGATCAATTTTGTGTTTCAAAATGTTTATCTTTTCAGATCACAGTGCAAGCAGTTTTTCATTCAGAAGAGCTTAGAGCTGGACATCACTAACTCCCCCTTCTTCTAATTCCCCAAAGTCACTTACTAACTCCCCAAAGAGGTCAAGATCTACTTGAGCCTCTTAGTCTCATCATACTCCATATCAGTTGCCTTGGTGAAAGATCTGTTCCACTCAAGGATTTCATCTCTCTACAGGTTCTTTTCCCCAAATTTAGCCTAACGTCCCTGACCTTAGCGCCCTCTGTTCATCTCCATATTAACTACTAACTTTATTATATAAACTCCCTCTCAGTTTTTCCCATTCCCCTATTAAACTATACTTATAAAACACCCCTATGTAAATATTCCCTCCCTGGCAATATAGCCATATTTTCATAAGTCCGGGAAAAAATGGTCCATCTGGGGCTGTTTTTAGCCCATCCGAGTCATAGCAGGGATTAATCTGACACCTGGTCAGATTAATAACCTCTTCCCTAACTCTAAAAACCCTCAAAAAACCCACTTTTTATCCCTTTACCCCAAGTTTCGGGCATAAATTGTTAACCTGCGCTCAAAAAACCCATAAACCCGCCATTTCCTAAGTCTAAACCCACCGCGCGCTATATTTAAATGGGAATATTCCCACGAATATCCTTGCCCACTAACCCGCCGCCGCCTCACGTCTACTGCCAACTGTTGGATCTTCTGCCCCATAGATCGACGGTGGGCGGGCCGTCCCATCTCCAAAACGCCCGAGCTTTAGCGTCCGGGAGATGGGCGGTATTGCCGCCGTACCTCCCGCCATGCGTCAAGCGTTGGGCCGTGGCGGACCCCTCTCCCCCGAAACCGCCTTTGTCCATAAGCGGTGTGCCCAAAATCGGAAACCGCCCCTGCCTGCATCACCCGCCTGCCCAGTGACGTCACCCCCCTGCCCAGTCACCATGTCGAGTCATCTGCCTGCGTGGCCTCCTGCCACGTCACTGCCACGTACCCCTGCCACCGTACCTGCCACATCACCATCCGTACATGATGACGTCATCCCACCACATCGTCCTGCTGACGTCACCCGCCGTACAATGTCACATCATGCTGACGTCATGCTGACGTCATCAGCACCTTTTTGGCGCGAAGGGCAAAAAATCGCACTTCGGAGCCCCGGAATCAGATTCTGAGGCAGTTTTTGATGAGCGCAAATCGCTCATCGCTAGATTTTTTGGGCCTGAATGGGGAATCTTCTGGGAATATTTTCATTTTGCGGCCCCCAGCAAGCCCGAAAGGTGCCGAAAGACCCATTTTTCTTCGCGAAGCTTGCCGGAAGGAGCAGATAACAGTTTTTAAGGAAACAGAGGCCGAGAAGCGGCCATTAATTTGTGAATAAAACCCACGACATGTCAGAACAACATCAATTTATTGCCAAAGAGTATCAGAGGAAGAAGAAGAGCCAAAGAGTATCAATCAAGATTTTTTAGGGGCTCGAGGCACCTGAACATTGATGAGGCCCCCCAAAAAGTCAAATCAGGAGGTGTAAGCCCATCCTTGCCCTCAAATCACAGTTAAAGCTTTAAATGCATACAGACAGCGAAGGTGCAGAAACCCATACTCATTTATTTCAGAAAACACTGCAGCAAGCCACCAAGGACAACATCATTTATTCAGTTTTGATACGGCGGCCCTGAGCACAGCCCGAGATATCTTTTGCATTTATTTCTGGATAGAATTAGGTTAAGTAGTCATTTTTCTTTATGACCTAATTAGGTCAAGATGTAATAAAGGAACTCTGCAGAGAGTTTTTGCCCTATATATACCACCCTCTGTATAGTTTTAAGGGTTGGTCAATTGAGAAGTTCACTAGAGACTCGCTGTGTATACCTAAGTTTTTCCATAATCAAAGATTGCCGAAAGCTTGGAGAGAAAATTGTCTGTTGTGAATGAATGTTTATGGAAATATGAAGATGGAATTCTCGTGCTGCAGCCTGAAGCAATAAGTGCATCTTACCTCTGTTTATTGTTTACCACTATCTAAGTAGCAGGAAGAAAGAATAGCCTAGAATTAGTTTAAATACTCTCTATGCTCAATTTCTGCTATTTCTTTATGTTTTCTTCTGATTGAATTGGTTATGAATATGAATTTCTTCTGGCTCATGTTTACCTCGATTCACTTGTGTTTGCCAATTATTTAGGGATTCTTAAATGCCCCTAGGTAGCGCCCTGTTATCTTCCCCTGTTAAGCATAATTGAGAGATTCTTAATTGCCTCTCATTACTTAGCATTGCTTTCCATCGCTTTAACCTGAAACATTGTTTCATGCCCAGTTATCTTGCTCCATTTTCCCTCACTGTTTTTAAGGAAAAGCACCAACAGTTTTTTTTTTCCTCGACTCCACGCCCAATGGTTTGAAACCCTTAGACTATGCTCTGCCTCTCTATCTGAAAAATCAATTTTCCCTCCAAAAACAAAACAAAAACCCTCTGAACTTGAGACCTAGCCTAAAATCCTTTTCAAACAAAGCTAAATCGTAAAGAGAGAGCCCTCTCTGATTACAGGTTGGCTAGAACCTGCAGTCCAAAGTTGGTTTGTGGTTACCTCAGCCGTATCCTTTTTCGGAGCTTAAGGACAACCTGAGTGACAACAAGACCAACTTCGACCCAAGAGAAGGTTGTAGTCTAAAGGGGCATCAACCACCTCCACATCTAGACTAACATTTTTTCCTTCAACCAAATCCTGTAGAATGCCAAAAGGATGAAACCCACGGCTATCAAAGGCCTTAAGAATCGTCGGGGATTGATTTAGTGAAGGAGAACCAAGCGATCTCCAACACTGTATGGACATAATACACGTTGAGGCTCCCTCATCAATTACAGTCCCGTGAATAGGCCTATTTTTGACTATCACTGGAATCTGGAAAGCCATTTGATGAGGCAAACGCGGTGTACTATTTTCTAGATCAAAGATTATTAGGTTCGGGTCCTGAACATCAACAGCTCCTATAGCTGACAAAAGTAATTTGCATTGTGCTGGGCATGATTGCAGCACTTCCATAGCCGACATTGTTGAAGGTGAAACAGCTAAATCCTCAACAATGTTATAATTCTGAGCCGTTCTCACATGTGGATTGAAAGCTGACCTTCGAAGTACACCCTTGGCGGGCGGTTTGATTACTAAGTCTGGATTAGGTTTCTCGATCTGTAGTGGATCGGAACTGGGAGCTGAGGTTGATGGATTAGAATGAGAAGATTCTGCTTCTTTGCCATCAACAGGACTTTTACTGCCATAATCTTGCGATCGAGTCGCAATCCTTACATGGGACATCATCAATATGGGTTCTTCATTGGCACTCGAGGAAGAACCTATCATCTTGCTATCTTGATTTGGAAATGGATCCTTCAAAACAGCAGGAATTTGGGAACCTTTGACGATTTTCGCAACCTCTGCTCGATGAGGGCAGTCTCTTGTGAAATGTTCTTCATCACAAATGAGACACGGATAACGAGGTTTGCGCTTTTCATCATTAGATTCTGCCTTTTCAGGTTTCTCCTTTGAACTTTTGTCCGTTTTATTCTTCTTCTTTCTTTTCTTTTTCCCGTTGGATTTTGATTTAGCTGTAGATGATTCTACAACGTGAACATCGGCGGAAACCTCTGCAGAAGAATCTCCTGTCGGGCAATCAGGCAAGGTTATGATAGGAGAAGAATTCTTGGAAGACTTCTTCTTACTTTTAGTGTTAACCATACCGATCATACCGTCAGCGGCATGAGATCCCGAAGGAGTTGCAGTGATTTGATTTGACTTGGGAAGATCGGGGATCTTTTCGTGTAACGTACCTGACTGAGTATAGACCAAGTCAAGGTACTGTGCTTGAGCAATGACTTGCTCCTCAGTAACAACTCCGGCTTTAGCAACATCTTCAGTGATCCTTGGCAACAAAGATTTTACAAACCACTCAGCCAAGATTTGATCCGGAATGAATACCTTCACTAAACGTCATCGACGTCTCCACTCATCAATATGATCTGAAATATACGTGGATGTCGATTGTTTTAGCGAAGTTAACAATTCTGTGCCATTATCATATCGGACTGGCAACAGGAAATGAGTTAAAAATGAGGTAGCTAACTGACTAAAATTATAAAAAGTGCCTTGCGGTAACTCAATGTACCACTTGGCCGCGAGACCAATCAGAGTGCGCTGGAAAAGTCTAAGACGGATCGAATCATCTGTGATGGAGTTAGACACACACCAGAGGTGGTAAGTCATCACATGGTTCAATGGGTCCTCTCCAGATTTACCTTCGAACTTGGGAATGTCACTGGGCAACTTATTCGGCATTGGCGACCAAAACAGAAGATAATTAATTGGATCATTCGTTAGGCGCGACAAGTCTGGTAAGTCCAAAGTTGCAATAAATGGTAACTGCTGATTAGGATCCCTAAAACTCTGGGTCATGAGACCAGCCCCAGGAGGAGGATATCCAGGATAACTAGGAATAGGAATCGCGTTCGGGATATTGTATCCTCCCGGAAAACCAGGATTAACCGGACCGTACTGGGGTTGTTGATAAGTGTACCCAGGATACGGTTGATACTGATAAACTGGCTGCTGGACAGCAGAACCGAATTGGTACTGTCCCTGGTACGGTTGATAGGTGAATTGAGGTTGACTGGTGACAACCGTACTTAAACCAGGCTGTCCTACAGGCATCTGAACCGTAGTTTGAATGGTGGATCCAGATGGTGGTAAAGACGTCTGAGGAGTAGATATAGAAACAGTAGAAACCAGAGCTGTCGATACTCCAGAAGTAGGTGGGGTAGATGGAGCAGATGTTGCGGTAGTTGCAGCAGTCGTTTGAGATGGAGTACGAGGTGCAGTAGGCCCAGACTGTGAAACTGCCGAAGGTACAGAAGTTTGAATGTTAAACTGGACTGGTTGCTGGGGTGAACCAGAAACTAAGGGTTTTCCAGTTTGAGATGAAAACTGTACACCTGGCTGCAACACCTGTTGAGTTTGCAATGGATCCCACACTATGTTCATTCTGGGGTACTGACCCATAACAAGTTGAGAATATTGAGGACCATAACCGGGTTGAGGGTAGGTTTGATAATTGAAAGGTTGTCCCTTGAACATAAGATTGACCTTGGGGTGGTTGGAAACCTTGGTTCGAGTACTGACCCTGGGGTAGATATCCCTGAGGCACGTAATGATACTGGGGTTGACCTTGAGGTATAAATTGATACTGAGGTTTACCTTGGAGTACATATTGAGTCTGGGGTTGACCTTGAGGAACGTATTGTACCGTAGGCACGTACTGTCCTTGAGGTTGCCCCCCAGATGCAAATTGTGTACCTTGAGGTTGTCCCCCAAGCGTTAATTGAGGCTGCCCCCCAGGTGGTAACTGGCCACCTTGAGGTTGAGAATTGGGAATAGAACCTGACATCATAAGAATGTCTTCTACGCTCAACGGCTTTGCACCATTACTTCCAGTGAATAACCCTTGTTCAATGGGTTGAGGAGATGCTCCCAAAAAAGTACCAGAAAGTTACTGATACCCAGAGGGAACAGAAGGACCGTCGTACAAAAAAGATTCAGGCGATTGAGTAAACATGGACGACTGACCTGACATATTTACAGGAGTATAAAAACCTCTAGGATGATAAGGAGTACAAGGTGGTGAAAAACTTAACACTGAGTTTTCCAAATAATTAGTCAAAGAAAGATACCAAGTAGTACTCCTAGGTGGACTGTAAAAAATTGATTCACGCTCCCTTAGATCAATAACAGGTTGATTTTCAAGGATAGGGATGCCTACTTCTTCTTCCGGAGCAAGTTCTTCAATAGCTATCAAACCAGAAGGAAGATTTTCGGTGATTACTCTTTCTACCCTAGGTGAATTAGGACCACTAGAAGTTGGAGAGACAAACCCCGATGTTGGAGTAATAGGTTCAGATATCTTAGGTTCTTTGCCTATATCACTAGTAGATGAAAAGCTACCAGCAAGTTCGGAAACCGAAATAGCTTCAGGATTATAACCTGTTTCTAGAGTTTGGTAATCAAGATGTACAACCAACAAAGACTCTCCCTCTTCAGGTGACCCAACTTTACTGCCACTAGGAGTTACGAGGACTTTCAAGCCTTCAAGATGGCTCGGGACTTCTTTAGGAGGTTGGCCCCGAAGTCTACGGGACTTCCTCAGTAAATCAGCCACGGCTACAAACTCAGGAGACTGGCCCCGAAGTCTACGAGACTGTCTCGGTAATTCAGCCACAGTTAAAAACTTTTAACTAATTCACACACAAACAAAGTAAAATCTCAATGAAAAACACCTAAAGTCTCTAAAGAACCAAAAAAATTTGAATCACACGCCTAAAGAATCTAGAGATCAAACATACACAAACAGTAACTTTCCGGACCGAAAACACTAGTTGGTGATGAAATCCAACGTTGCAGAATCCAGTACAGAAATGGCAGTTGGAACAGTTACCCCGGCAACCTGCTTAATGAATAGACTGGACCAAGTTCCTCCACTTTAACCGTCTCGAGTGAAGTGAACCCCCTAGAAAATCCAAGTGAGTCTAGCCGACGTCTACTCCAGGTACAGTGGGATCTTCCCACCACTGTCGCCTTAGGAATAATCCTAAAGAATATGGTCACTAAGGCTACCAACTGAGACAAATACACCTGGGGGAACAGTCTACGATACGATACGCACGCAAGGGCAGAGTAGCAAGCTCAATCCCCTTGAAGGCTCCTTGACATAATCCAAGGTTTACCAACAAGGGACCCCAGGCTCCTCGACAATGGTTAATCCGAGGTTTACCGTTTTTAATAAGTGAATATCTGACGTCGTTCCCAATGAGGAAGGATTGTTTCCCACACTGGTTCGGACACGATCTCGTGCTTCTCCTTTAAGAGGAGCTTCCCCAGAGCATAAATGCAACAATTGGATTTCTTCCTACCACAAGATACAGCTACTTGTTTGTTTTTACTGTCTTGGAGAGTTAATTACTCTCCTACTCCAAGACACTAGCCTAAGCTAAGTTGGTGTATCAGAGCCCTAGAAATAAAATGTTACTAGGTGAATTTTACTTTAAGCGTTAATTTTAGTGGTTGTTATTTAAGTCAAGAGGTGGCGGAGATGAAACTCGTGGTGTAAAGACTTGACTCGAAATCACTAAAAGATGCACCTAGGATGATTTAAACAATCTTTTCTCTTCGATGAACTTCTGAACTTAAAAAAAAGTTTGAGAAATGCAACTACTTTGTAAACACAAATCTTTCTCAATTAAACAAATTAAAAGAAGAGTTTTTCCTTTCCAAAGCACTCAAAACGAGACAACAAGCTATTTCACACAAATTTCCCTTTTCTTTTCAAAACAAACAATCATTACAAAAGACAAACTTTCCAAAAGAGATTTTTTTTATATTTTGTAAAATAGACACTCAAAACTAATGAAAATGACTAACTTTGAGATCTACAAACTATAAAAAGCTACTTGATGTTAAAGCCTACTAAAATTCTTTTTGAGGATGTTTTACTTAGCTAAATGTGAGCTGAGGACTAATTTATGCAGAATCACAATTAGTCAGAAAACAACCAATCTTTCGTTTTCTTTTTGTAAAAATGAAAATTCCAAACTTTGAACTACAAGCTTTTCGAAATTTTGAAATGAGAAAACTCAAAGCAAATTCCTCAACAAGGGGAGATTTCATAAATGGTCAGACTCACAAGAAGACCAGTAGACACCAAGGTAATCTGAGGTCTTCTAAGCTCAGAGCCACTACACAACCAAAACGAAAAACAAACCCAACAAGCAAAATTCCTAGGAATCCCACCTAAAACCTTAATGCTAATGAAATTAAACCAAGGAAAGTTTTTGACAAGGAACAAGCAGGTCTGGGCAATGGCTAAAACTTATAAACAAATTCTAAACTGATAAAAAAGAGGAAAATTTGAAATTCTTCAAATTTTTGACAGGGTACGTAGGCAACCTGTTGACACAGGTGCATCTACGCTCTGTGCACAAAGCAAAAGTGCGTACAAGTACGCACTGTGCTTAACTCAGAGGGTGCGTACCTATCCCAAAACTATGAAAAATGAAAAATAACTCAAAATTAACTAAATACTGCCAATCCCACAATCATCAAGTCAAAAATAGAAACATAAAATACAGATTCTCAAGTCAAAGTATAGACAAAGAAAACAATCAAGCTCCCTAGTGGAGTCGCCATTCTGTCGCGTGGAATGAGTCGATCTTGCGGACAAGATAGACCTTCCTAGAATCTAAAGAAGACCTAACGACAAGCAAGCCAACAAGACACTATCTTTCTCTAAATATGCTTCAATTAACAATAGCAAACAAATGTTTTTAGGGCCTACCTTGGTCCAACACAAGCTTGTGGATGCCCTCGCTCTTTCGATCCAAATGAGCTCCTCTTCGCGAATCTGCAAACACAAACAAGGCAAACAAATTAAATAGCACCTGAAAAACCAATTGAAAAACTAATTGCATGAAATATATTTAGCATGAAAGTCAAGGAGTCCATGAAACAAATAACATAAGATACTTGTTGAGAAAAATGAGTTTGATTGTATTAATTCAAAAGAAGAAGAACCTTACAACCTTTGCCTTGACGCTGTACAAGCTCCTCCCAGGGTCCAACAAGATGTCTCCTCTACTTTGACAAGTTTCACTCACTCTCCAATAGAACCAAGAGGTATGTGATCTCTCCTCTCAAGCTCAACCAAAGAGTCTCAATTTCACCAGCATTTACCCTCAAAATGTTCAACTTCTAACCTCTCTAGTCCTCACCCCAATGCCTGTATTTATAGTGCAATGGAGGGAAGTTACTAGGTCCTCCTTCAAAGGGATAAAGCCCTCCTTCAAAGGGATAGCTCCTTTAGTCAAGGGATTAGCTCCTTCTCTTTTGGGATGCATGAACCACCTCAGAGCGAACAATCCACGTCAAAATTCCTTCTAGAAAAATCTAGAATTAACCCAAAGTGAGTTTTTAAGATAAAAATTGCGCCTTTTGACTTTCACAGGGGTCCGCACCTGCACCGTTAGGAACAGAGCGGGTAGGTACGCAGCTTTTGTACACAAAAGGTGCGGGACCGCAGGTGACCATGAGAGAAAGTGCGAAACCAGAGTTACATTGATTTCTAATGTCTTTCTCCCATTTCAAAAGCTTGATTTGAAGAGCTGAGGTCTTAGACTTGCTTAGGAGGACAGTACAAGTGATGATAGACCCATACTGACTGCAAATAATCATGGTGATGATATTTTTGTGTAACAGATTTCTATGATTTCGTGTTGTGGGCTTGCCTGCAACTGATCGCTTTCTATCGACTTCAGCTCGTTATCTAGAAAGATGATCTAGAGATCGTCAGTACCTTGGGATCTGCATGCCTCAATGGCAGGTTTCTCGCCTTTGATGACGGTTTACATCATTGACTTTCGATCAAAGGATTCCATGATATGTTCGACATCAACACATTTACTCACATCTCATGGATTGTACTAGGTACTTTGAGAGCCATTGACATCACTGGTGGTTTCTATCACACTTGTTAACAGTTTACATCATTGACTGGTAATCAAGTGGTTTCTACCATGTTCGACATCAACACATTCATTCGCATGGATAGAATCCTACTGTTTCGGGAAGTAGAAATGAAGACCCTCGATCTGGTTTCCACCATCGAGGTTGCGAGGAATTTTGTATTCATTATGTTGTGGACTATTCATAAAAGGTGGCTGCGTCCATACTGTGTTCACACGAGTCTATACTTATGATGTTTTACAAGATCATTCCTATATCAGAGCAATAGATAGGTTTCTAGTTAGTTTTGATCTCAGTATGGGAATTCCTACCTCAGCGATGATATGATCTCATATATATATCTTGCATTGAATGCTTTTACAGGTTCCGACCGGGCTCTCCACAAGATAATCCTCGAAATGATAAAGTACTTCACTCTTCCTATATGATAAATGAAATCCTCATCTACTATAGACTTCGCACTTTAGGGGGCAATATGTTACACAAAAATATCGTCACCATGATTATTTGCAGTCAGTATGGGTCTATCATCACTTGTACTGTCCTCCTAAGCAAGTCTAAGACCTCAACTCTTCAAATCAAGCTTTCGAAATGGGAGAAAGACATTAGAAATCAATGTAACTCTGGTTCCGCACTTTCTCTCATGGTAACCTGCGGTCCCGCACCTTCTGTGTACAAAAGCTGCGTACCTACCCGCTATGTTCCTAACGGTGCAGGTGCGGACCCCTGTGAAAGTCAAAAGGCGCAATTTTTATCTTAAAAAACTCACTTTGGGTTAATTCTAGAGTTTTCTAGAAGGAATTTTGACGTGGATTGTTCGCTCTGAGGTGGTTCATGCATCCCAAAAGAGAAGGAGCTAATCCCTTGACTAAAGGAGCTATCCCTTTGAAGGAGGGCTTTATCCCTTTGAAGGAGGACCTAGTAACTTCCCTCCATTGCACTATAAATACAGGCATTGGGGTGAGGACTAGAGAGGTTAGAAGCTGAACATTTTGAGGGTAAATGCTGGTGAAATTGAGACTCTTTGGTTGAGCTTGAGAGGAGAGATCACATACCTCTTGGTTCTATTGGAGAGTGAGTGAAACTTGTCAAAGTAGGAGACATCTCGTTGGACCCTGGGAGGAGCTTGTACAGCGTCAAGGCAAAGGTTGTAAGGTTCTTCTTCTTTTGAATTAATACAATCAAACTCATTTTTCTCAACAAGTATCTTATGTTATTTGTTTCATGGACTCCTTGACTTTCATGTTAAATATATTTCATGCAATTAGTTTTTCAATTGGTTTTTCAGGTGCTATTTAATTTGTTTGCCTTGTTTGTGTTTGCAGATTCGCGAAGAGGAGCTCATTTGGATCGAAAGAGCGAGGGCATCCACAAGCTTGTGTTGGACTAAGGTAGGCCCTAAAAACCTTTGTTTGCTATTGTTAATTGAAGCATATTTAAAGAAAGATAGTGTCTGGTTGGCTTGCTTGTCGTTAGGTCTTCTTTAGATTCTAGGAAGGTCTATCTTTTTCCGCAAGATCGACTCATTCCGCGCGACAGAATGGCGACTCCACTGGGGAGATTGATTGTTTTCTTTGTCTATACTTTGACTTGAGAAACTATATTTTCTGTTTCTATTTTTGACATGATGATTGTGGGATTGGCAGTACTTAGTTAATTTTGAGTTATTTTTCATTTTTCATAGTTTTGGGATAGGTACGCACCCTCTGAGTTAAGCACAGTGCGTACTTGTACGCACTTTTGCTTTGTGCACAGAGCGTAGATGCACCTGTGTAAACAGGTTGCCTGCGTACCCTGTCAAAAATTTGAAGAATTTCAAATTTTCCTCTTTTTTATCAGTTTAGGATTTGTTCATAAGTTTTAGCCATTGCCCAGACCTGCTTGTTCCCTGTCAAAAACTTTCCTTGGTTTAATTTCATTAGCATTAGGGTTTTAGGTGGAATTCCTAGGAATTTTGCTTGTTGGGTTTGTTTTTCGTTTTGGTTGTGTAGTGGCTCTGAGCTTAGAAGCCCTAGGGACCTCAGATTACCTTGGTGTCTACTGGTCTTCTTGTGAGTCTGACCATTTATGAAATCTCCCCTTGTTGAGGAATTCGCTTTGAGTTTTCTCATTTCAAAATTTCGAAAAGCTTGTAGTTGAAAGTTTGGAATTTTCATTTTTACAAAAAGAAAACGAAAGATTGGTTGTTTTTTGACTAATTGTGATTCTGCATAAATTAGTCCTTAGCTCACATTTAGCTAAGTAAAACATCCTCAAAAAGACTTTTAGTAGGCTTTAACTTCAAGTAGCTTTTTATAGTTTGTAGCTCTCAAAGTTAGTCATTTTCATTAGTTTTGAGTGTCTTTTTTACAAAATATAAAAAAAATCTCTTTTGGAAAGTTTGTCTTTTGTAGTGATTGTTTGTTTTGAAAAGAAAAGGGAAATTTGTGTGAAATAGCTAGTGGTCTCGTTTTGAGTGCTTTGGAAACGAAAATCTCTTCTTTTAATTTGTTTAATTGAGAAAGATTTGTGTTTACAAAGTAGTTGCATTTCTCAAACTCTTTCTTAAGTTTAGAAGTTCATCGAAGAGAAAAGATTGTTTAAATCATCCTAGGTGCATCTTTTTAGTGATTTCGAGTCGAGTCTTTACACCACGAGTTTCATCTCCGCCACCTCTTGACTTAAATAACAACCACTAAAATTAACGCTTAAAGTAAAATTCACCTAGTAATATTTTATTTCTAGGTCTCTGATACACCAACTTAGCTTAGGCTAGTGTCTTGGAGTAGGAGAGTAATTAACTCTCCAAGACAGTAAAAACAAACAAGTAGCTGTATCTTGTGGTAGGAAGAAATCCAATTGTTGCATTTATGCTCTGGGAAAGCTCCTCTTAAAGGAGAAGCACGAGATCGTGTCCAAACCAGTGTGGGAATCAATCCTTCCTCATTGGGAACGGCGCCAGATATTCATGTATTAAAAACGGTAAACCTCGGATTAACCATTGTCGAGGAGCCTGGGGTCACTTGTTGGTAAACCTTGGATTATGTCAAGGAGCCTTCAAGGGGATTGAGCTTGCTACTCTGCCCTTCCGTGCGTATCGGATCGTAGACTGTTCCCCCAGGTGTATTTGTCTCAGTTGGTAGCCTTAGTGACCATATTCTTTAGGATTCTTCCTAAGGTGACAGTGGTGGGAAGATCCCACTGTACCTGGAGCAGACGTCAGCTAGACTCACTTGGATTTTTTGGGGGGTTCACTTCACTCGAGATGGTTAAAGTGGAGGAACTTGGTCCAGTCTATTCACTAAGCAGGTTTTCGGGGTAACTGTTCCAACCGCCATTTCTGTACTGGATTCTGCAACGTTGGATTTCATCACCAACTAGTGTTTTCGGTCCGGAAAGTTACTGTTTTTGTATGTTTGATCTTTAGATTATTTAGGCGTTTGATTCAAATTTGTTTGGTTCTTTAGAGACTTTAGGTGTTTTTCATTGAGATTTTACTTTGTTTGCGTGTGAAGTAGTTAAAAGTTTTTAACTGTGGCTGAATTACCGAGACAGTCTCGTAGACTTCGGGGCCAGTCTCCTGAGTTTGTAGCCGTGGCTGATTTACTGAGGAAGTCCCGTAGACTTCGGGGCCAACCTCCTAAAGAAGTCCTGAGCCATCTTGAAGGCTTGAAAGTCCTCGTAACTCCTAGTGGCAGTAAAGTTGGGTCACCTGAAGAGGGAGAGTCTTCGTTGGTTGTACATCCTGATTACCAAACTCTAGAAACAGGTTATAATCCTGAAGCTATTTCGGTTTCCGAACTTGCTGGTAGCTTTTCATCTACTAGTGATATAGGCGAAGAACCTGAGATATCTGAACATGTTACTCCAACATCGGGGTTTGTCTCTCCAACTTCTAGTGGTCCTAATTCACCTACGATAGAAAGAGTAATCACCGAAAATCTTCCTTCTGGTTTGATAGCTATTGAAGAACTTGCTCCCGAAGAAGAAGTAGGCATCCCTATCCCTGAAAATCAACCTGTTATTGATCTAAGGGAGCGTGAATCAATTTTTTACAGTCCACCTAGGAGTAGTACTTGGTATCTTTCTTTGACTAATTATTTGGAAAACTCAGTGTTAAATTTTTCACCACCTCGTACTCCTTATCATCCTAGAGGTTTTTATACTCCTGTAAATATGTCAGGTCAGTCGTCCATGTTTACTCAATCGCCTGAATCTTTTTTGTACGGCGGTCCTTCTGTTCCCTCTAGGTATCAGTCACTTTCTGGTACTTTTTCGGGAGCATCTCCTCAACCCATTGAACAAGGGTTATTCACTGGAAGCAATGGTGCAAAGCTGTTGAGCGTAGAAGACATTCTTATGATGTCAGGTTCTATTCCCAATTCTCAACCTCAAGGTGGCCAGTTACCGCCTAGGGGGCAGCCTCAATTAACGCTTGGGGGACAACCTCAGGGTACACAATTTGCATCTGGGGGGCAACCTCAAGGACAGTACGTGCCTACGGTACAATACGTTCCTCAAGGAAAACCCCGGACTCAATATGTACTCCAAGGTCAACCCCAGAATCAGTACGTTCCTCAGGGATATCTACCCCAGGGTCAGTACTCGAACCAAGGTTTCCAACCACCCCAAGGTCAATCTTATGTTCAAGGGACAGGAAATGTACCTTTCAATTATCAAACCTACCCTCAACCTGGTTATGGTCCTCAATATTCTGAACCTGTTATGGGTCAGTACCCCGGAATGAACATAGTGTGGGATCCATCGCAAACTCAATAGGTGTTGTAGCCAGGTGTACAGTTGTCATCTCAAACTAGACAACCCTTAGTTTCTGGTTCACCCCAGCAACCAGTCCAGTCTAACATTCAAACTTCTGTACCTTCGGCAGTTTCACAGTCTGGGCCTACTACGCCTCGTACTCCATCTCAAACGACTACTGCAACTACCGCAACATCTGCTCCATCTACCCCACCTACTTTTGGAGTATCGACAGCTCCAGTTTCTACTGTTTCTGTATCTACTCCTCATACATCTTTACCGCCGTCTGGATCCACCATTCAAACTACGGTTCAGATGCCTGTAGGACAACCTGGTTTAAGTATGGTTGTCACCAGTCAACCTCAATTCACCTATCAACCGTACCAGGGACAGTACCAATTCGGTTCTGCTGTCTAACAGCCAGTTTATCAGTATCAACCGTATCCTGGGTACACTTATCAACAACCTCAACAACCCCAGTATGGTCTGGTTAATCCTGGTTTTCCGAGAGGATACAATATCCCGAACGCGATTCCTATTCCTAGTTATCCTGGATATCCTCCTCTTGGGGCTGGTCTCATGACCCAGAGTTTTAGGGATCCTAATCGGCAGTTACCATTTATCGCAAATTTGGACTTACCAGACTTGTCGCGCCTAACGAATGATCCGATTAATTATCTTCCGTTTTGGCCGCCAATGCCGAATAAGTTGCCCAGTGACATTCCCAAGTTCGAAGGTAAATCGGGAGAGGACCCATCGAACCATGTGATGACTACCACCTCTGGTGTGCGTCTAACTCCATCATAGATGATTCGATCTGTCTTAGACTTTTCCAGCACACTCTGATTGGCCTCGCGGCTAAGTGGTACATTGAGTTACCGCGAGGCACTTTTTATAATTTTAGTCAGTTAGCTACCTCATTTTTAACTCATTTCCAGTTGCCAGTCCGATATGACAATGGCACAGAATTGTTAACTTCGCTAAAACAATCGACATCCACGTATATTTTAGATCATATTCATGAGTGGAGATGTCGACGACGTTTAGTGAAGGTATTCATTCCGGATCAAATCTTGGCTGAGTGGTTTGTAAAATCTTTTTTGCCAAGGATCACTGAAGATGTTGCTAAAGCCGGAGTTGTTACTGAGGAGCAAGTCATTGCTCAAGCACAGTACCTTGACTTGGTCTATACTCAGTCAGGTACGTTACATGAAAAGATCCCCGATCTTCCCAAGTCAAATCAAATCACTGCAGCTCCTTCGGGATCTCATGCCGCTGACGGTATGATCGGTACAGTTAACACTAAAAGTAAGAAGAAGTCTTCCAAGAATTCTTCTCCTATCATAACCTTGCTTGATTCATCGACAGGAGATTCTTCTGCAGAGTTCCACCGATGTTCACGTTGTAGAATCATCTACAGCTAAATAAAAATCCGGCGGGAAGAAGAAAGGAAAGAAGAAGAATAAAACGGACAAAAGTTCAAAGGAGAAACCTGAAAAGGCGGAATCCAATGATGAAAAGCGTAAACCTCGTTATCCGTGTCTCATTTGTGATGAAGAACATTTTACAAGAGACTGCCCTCATCGAGCAGAGGTTGCGAAGATCGTCAAAGGTTCCCAAACTCCTGCTGTTTTGAAGGATCCATTTCCAAATCAAGATAGCAAGATGATAGGTTCTTCCTCGAGTGCCAATGAAGAACCCATATTGATGATGTCCCATGTAAGGATTGCGACTCGATCACAAGATTATGGTAGTAAAAGTCCTGGTGATGGCAAAGAAGCAGAATCTTCTCATTCTAATCCATCAACCTCAGCTCCCGGTTCTGATCCACTACAGATCGAGAAACCTAATCCAGACTTAGTAATCAAACCGCCCGCCAAGGGTGTACTTCGAAGGTCAGCTTTCAATCCACATGCGAGAGCGGCTCAGAATTATAACATTGTTGAGGATTTAGCTGTTTCACCTTCAGCAATGTCAGCTTTGGAAGTGCTGCAATCATGCCCAACACAACACAAATTACTTTGTCGACTATAGGAGCTGTTGATGTTCAGGACCCGAACCTAATAATCTTTGATCTAGAAAATAGTACACCGCGTTTGCCTCATCAAACAGCTTTCCAAATTCCAGTGATAGTCAAAAATAGGCCTATTCATGGGCCTGTAATTGATGAGGGAGCCTCAACGTGTATTATGTCCATACAGTGTTGGAGATCGCTTGGTTCTCCTTCACTAAATCAATCCCTGACGATTCTTAAGGCCTTTGATGCCCGTGGGTTTCATCCTTTTGGCATTCTACAGGATTTGCCTATAGGGGTTGAAGGAAAAACTGTTAGTCTAGATGTGGAGGTGGTTGATGCCCCTTTAGACTACAACCTTCTCTTGGGTCGAAGTTGGTCTTACGCTATGACAGCGGTCGTTTCATCGGTCTTTAGAGTCATAAAATTTCCACATAATGGAAAGATCGTAACAATAGACCAGCTGGCTTTCCTTTCATCTGACCCAGCCTCTTTGGAGAGTATTCAACATGTTGGTAAAATGACTATCCCATATAATGATGTTGGAGTAGGATTAGTTAAAGATACGGGTTTACTGGGAACTTTTCCTTTTCCTCCAATCAACGCATCATCTTCATTTGCCACTATTCATATGATTACATCAGACACTATTTTTTATGACAATCCTTGGATCGTTCCTTCTGAATCTGAAATAGACTCATTTGGTAATTCCATGCCTTTGAGTCCATATGAAATGGCCTATGAAGTTGTGCAGTCTTTTGCCGACCCGTGTTCAACTGAAAATGACTTAATGAATGTGGTCCGTGAGGAATCACTTTTCACATCAACCTCGGATTTAACTACGTTTTCTGAACTTGTTCACTCTGATGAGAAAATTCGTGAAATCCTATGTGTAGATGATTTACCATGGGAAGATCTCCATCACAGATCTTCGTTTTTACCTGAGGATGATCGTTTTGAAAATAATTTCTCATCAATATTTACGACTGAGTATGTCAAGGAACCTCAGAATCCAATAAGACATCCCGATTCAGAGTTAAATTTGGGAAACATCTCTCGAACTATTCCCATTGACATTTCGGTTAAGCCCGGAATTGTTGAGAACATTCATATAGGTGCCTCGTGTACAGATGACGAAATCCAATTATATAAGGCCCTATTTCAAGAATTTCGTGACGTGTTTTCCTGGTCCTATGAGAAAATGCCAGGAATTGATCCCGCAATTGTTGTTCATGAGATCAAGACTTACCCGGATGCTAAACCGTCCGGCAACGTTTGCGTCAGATTCACCCACGAAAAGCTGCTGCAATTAAAGCAGAAGTTGAAAAACTGTTGAAAGCAGGTTTCATTTATCCAATCCCGTTAACGGATTGGGTATCGAATATTGTTCTGGTTAACAAAAAACAGGGAACAATAAGAATATGCATCGACTATAGGGACATTAATCGAGCTTGTCCAAAGGACAACTACCCAACTCCTTATATCGATCAAATCATTGATGATTGTGCCGGCAGCGAGATATTTTCCTTTATGGACGGTTTTTCTGGATACAATCAAATCAACATTCTACCTGCCGATCAACCAAAAACAGCTTTTATTTGTCCATGGGGGACATTTGCTTATTGCAAATTACCTTTTGGGCTTAAGAATGCCGGAGCAACTTTTCAGAGGGCGATGTCTTATGTGTTTCATGACATCAAGCACATTGTGCAACCTTATCTCGATGACTTGCCTGCTCATTCACTACATCGATCTGATCACCTCGTCCACTTACGAGCAATCTTTATGAGGTGTAGGCATTATCGTATTCGGTTGAACCCACACAAATGTGTCTTCTGTATAGAAACGGGTCGATTGCTGGGATTTGTAGTTTCGAAAACCGGCATTCGCGTTGATCCCTCGAAGGTCGAAGCTATTATCAATTTGCCTCCTCCTTCGAGTCTTCGCCAACTCCAAAGTTTGCAGGGGAAAGCAAACTTTTTACGACGATTCATTCCTAACTACGCCGAGGTTACAAAGGGTTTTACATGGTTGTTGAAACAAAATACTCAATTTTCTTGGGATGAGATAGCTCAGAAATCTTTTGATGCACTCAAACACGCGTTGACCCATGCACCGTTGTTGCATCCTCCCAACTACAACCAGGATTACTTTTTGTATCTCGCCACATCCCATTCCACCATTGGAATGGTCTTAGTTCAGGAAGATGAATTCAGAATGGAACATGTGATATATTACCTTAGTCGAACGTTAAATCCAACTGAGCTAAAATACTCACATGTGGAGAAATTGGCATTGGCAGCCGTTCAAGCTGTCCAACGTTTTCGTCACTACATTTTACTACGTAAAACTACAGTCATTTCGGATTGCAACCCTATGATCTACATTTTGACCAAACAATTGCTAGGGGGCAAGTACTCTAAATGGATCGTTATCCTGCAGGAGTTCGATTTGGAATTTGAGAAATCCAAGTCTAAGAAATCTTTAGTTTTTGCGGAGTTAATGTGTGACTTCCCGCGTGCTGACACGGAAACTGTGGCGGAGGAGCCCATTGTGGACGAATCCTTGTTTCTAATCAGTACTTTGGATCCATGGTATGGGGATATCATCGTCTATCTCCAGACCCAATCCTTTCGGCCAGAAATTTCAAGGTCGGAACGTCGAAAAATTCGGTTCCACTCCCAACAATTCAAAATTATTGGAGATACTCTTTATCATTGTGGGGCGGACTCTATTTTTCGACGTTGCTTAACTCACGAAGAAGCTGAAAGGGTTCTAAATGACTGTCACTCTGGGGCATGTGGCGGTCATATGTCTGGGTATGCCACAGCCCAAAAGATATTGCGCGCTGGCTATTTCTGGCCGTCCTTGTTTAAAGATTGTATTACTGCGGTCCGAAAATGCCACAACTGTCAAGTGTTTGATCGAAAGATGCGCGCTCCACCTGCTCCTCTCCACCCTATAATTGCCGTTGGTCCTTTTGCTAAATGGGGTATCGATTTTATTACATGTAACCCTCACTCGGTCGGGGGGCATGCGTATATCATCCTTGCGGTAGATTATTTTACTAAGTGGGCCGAGGCGATGCCTACATTCGAAGCAGACGGCAAGACAGCTGCAATTTTCGTGTTCAATCATATAATTGCTAGGTTTGGTGTCCCACAAGCGATAATCACTGATCATGGGCGCCATTTTCGAAACGTTATGATGACAGAACTTACAGGCCAGCTTGGTTTGCGTCACGATAGTTCAACTCCTTATTATCCACAAGCTAATGGTCTGGTTGAGTCCATCAACAAAGTTTTAGTTATCATGATCCGACGAATCATTGGCATTCATCGGTCGAATTGGCACAACATGCTATTTTCAGCGCTTTGGGTGTACCGAACCTCAGTGAAAACATCAACAGGGTTCACTCCTTTCCAACTAGTTTATGGTTTGGAAGCTATGTTACCCATTGAATGCGAAATCCCGTCACTGCAAATGGCCATCGAGTTACTTCCAGCTACTTCCGAAGAGGAAAAGCGTTTGTTATACTTAGCTCAATTAGATGAGAATCGACGTGATGCTGCATTGGCAATCGAGACTCACGCAAAACGTATGAAAGCTCAGTATGATCGAAATGTGACCCCTCGAAATTTTTCGGAAGGAGACCTAGTGTTATTGTATGATCAAGCTAATGATAAGTTAGGTGCTGGAAAATTCGTTCCTATGTGGCATGGGCCCTATGTTGTCAAGCGAAAGCTAGCCAAAGGGGCTTATGAATTGGTAGACTTTGATGGGGACTCTTTGGGTAAACCCAGAAATGGCCTTTACTTGAAGAGGTACTATGCTTAAAAGAATGGGTATGGAGATTTTTAGTTAGGTTAGTTTTTCTTTCTAGCAAGTGTGTTTTAGTTTAAAAAGTGTGCTTAGCTTAGAGAGTGTTTTTCGTCATTATTCTGGCTTATCTTGGTTTTACTCTTGATATTGCAGATGTCGATGCCTCTTCAAACATACATTGGATTTGCTGATGGTGCTTGTCGTAGTACACGGAACATTTCTTCCGCAGCTTGGGTTATCTATTCACCCTCTGACGAGTTAGTTTCTATGCATGGGGTAAGCCTCGGTCAAACAACAAACAACATTGCTGAGTATAGTGCAGTGATTGAGTTATTATCTGAATCTATTTCATTTGGGATTCGGAGTTTGATAGTGAGGTTAGATTCTGAACTCGTTGTATTACAGCTTAATAGAGTGTATGCCATTAGAAATCCAGTGTTACTGAGATTATTTTTGAGAGTGCGTCTCTTGGAACGTGAGTTTGATTACATTGAATATCAGCATATTCCAAGGTCTTTAAATACATTAGCAGATGCAATTGCTTCTCGAATGTTAAATAGACATTTGCAATAATCATACATGTAAATTTAAAAACATTTCATCACACATGTTTAACAAGATAAGCCGGCAATAGTGATATATATATAGGAGTGTGTCAAAAAATACATCGTCTTCGATCATAGGTTGAAAAACACCTTATGATCGAAAAAAATGATAAGTACAAAAAACAAAAATGTCACATGTGCCCACAAAAGGCGATCATCCTATCACTGGTGATGATCTCTATAAGAAACCACTGCCCGAGCCACCTTGCAAAGGAACCTCCTAAAAGGTCCCGGGACTCCAATCACATCGCTGAAGTCGACGAGGAATGTCGTCGATAGTAGTCTCAGGAATATCTCCTGTCAAGCGCTCAAGATGACTCTCCAACTCGGCCAAAACCTCTGTTGATTCGTCCTGTGGGGCTGGCGCGGGTGCAACTGGTTGCCTCCTCTCGAAAGGCAGGAGAGCGGCTGGTCGCTGTGGACCCACATCTGCATTTGAAATTTATACTATCAGTTTTGAGACGATGAAAAATAAAAAAAAAAATTAAATAGGGAAAGTTGAAAAAGATTTTACCTGACTCGTCCCACTGCTCTCCTGGTGGAAGAACCATGTCTGGGTCACCACGGAAATCTATCCCAGCGTAAGGGAAGTCCTAAATGCGAAAAACCTGGTTTTCCAACCATTGGAAATACTCAGGTTTGAACCGAGCAACCTCTGTCCTCTCGTCCAGGTGACGGGCCATGACTGCAACCCATCGCATCAGTTTGGGCTCTCGAGGAAGCCCAGCTCCAACAGTAAGATGCTGTGGGATCAGCATAGGAACCCTCTCCAGGCCAAAACTCACGACCAAAGCCCCATAACCAAAGGTCTTTAGTCATCCGTTCTTGGCCCTGGTCAGTTGGCCTTTCACATTGGCCAGCACAGCATTGCACAAGTTGAAGATGGTGCCCTGAAAGCAATCAACTGCCATACGCATCTGGGATCCGGTGGCAACATGTAATGCGGAAGCTCTGCAAAGTCTGGTGACAGTAAATACAATCACCATGAGCTCAGGACGGGATATGGTCTTTATGTCTATCCCTTTGTCTTTAGCCTAGCTGTGGCAGTACTCTAGCCGGAGGCTATCGACAGACTGGCCACCTGGCCTAGTCCCGAATAGAGTCAAGTCCTCGCCTCTCTTAGGCAAACCAGTCAAGAAATAAATGTCCTCCAGCTCGATTTCGAGCTGGTGTCTGCCAATGAAAAAACACTGGTCCTGTACACTCCACCTGTCAACCACCCACTGTAAGAAATCTACCTGAGCCCTCATGCCATGAATGGTCCAGAACTTGTACAGTCCGCATGCCCTCAAAGCATCAAGTGAAGGCTGATGATTCCATGCGGCGGCATCCATGTCCTCATGCTCCCGTTCTCGCCAATCTAGCATGATATATTCTCTGCATCAAGAATAAAGATTAATTAGATTGCTAGAAAACTTTTTGATTGGTCCATTTTTGAGAAATTTTGGGTTCAAAACCCTTGCTGCGGGGTACGCACCCTCCATGTTAGACACAGTGCGTGGGTCCACACTTTTTCTACATGGAAGGTGCGGACCCCGAGCTTTTTCCCAATGGAGAAAAAGTCGGGGTCCGCGAGTCCGCAATGGTAAACCTGCGGACCCCCGCGCGCAGGTTTTGCGCCTAAAAACTCTCCTAAAAAAAAAAATGGGGCTAAATAAAAAAACTAAACAGTTGAAAATGAAGAGTAAGGTGATGTGGATTACCTGGAGAAGACGGGGCTCGATTATCACGGTTGGATTTTCCACAATCTTCACGGGAAGTTTTCTAAGCAAAAGCACTATTTTCTCACCCAAACTCAAACGGTAAAAATGAATTGACAAAGGCCCTTTTTATAAGTTTTTTGAGTAAATAAATCGCAAATTTGTTTATGTTTCACTTTGAAAAGGTATTTTGCAATGCTTTTATCCATTTCAAACAGGTATGAGTAATGTTTGTGTCTTTGTGCAGAATACAGGATTATTCAGGCGAAATCTATCATTTTCAACGAAAAAACAAGTAGAGTCATCTTTAAGCCCTTTTCTGACTCCTAAAACATGAAAAGATTGCCGAGCATTTCTTTTACACTCGTTAAAACGGAATTAGAAGACAGTCCACTTACAGCTCTTTTCCGACCGTAAAAACATGAAAAGGTTGCCGGATTTTTGTCGTTTCAAATTCGATATTAGTTATGAAACGACGTGTCATTGATCGCTTTTTTTACTTTTTCGGGTCAGTGACACTAATAAAGAAAAGTACTCCTTGGTCGTAAAAGATCAAGCGGTTCTCTCAAGTATTATTTTATACTTTTTCGGACTTGGGAGACACAAATTTACGAAAAAGGTCAACCCTAGAGTTTTCTTAAGTTTTTTTAGACTCTCTAAAATTGAAAAACGTCGAGTTTCTCCTATACTGGACTCGTTAAAATTTCACAGTAAAGGACCTGTTCAATTACAAACAAGAATGAACCACTCCTTCTTAGGGTTCGAATTTAAACTAAGTTGGACTCATCCGAAGGATGAGCTTATAATCAAGAAAATGTTATCCTCCTCAAGCTTGTCAAAAATAAAGAGGTACTTGCCAGAAATGGTGGGGGAAAAGAGAGAAAAATGAGTCTGTTTGTCATACTTTGTAACCCCTCTTGAACACGACACTTTTATTCACCTGGGTTGGGAAATCCTTTGCCTAACAGTTGATCAAACCACATTGAAAGTCTTCAGCCGGTTTCTGGGTATTAACTTTGGGTCAATTGTCACCAAGCCATATGTCGTGTCGTTATGTGTTCAAGAGGTCACTGCCAATAAGCCATTCATTTGCAAAATATCTGTCATCCATCTTGACCATCCCTGAGTCAGTCCTTGCAACAAAATTTCTTCAACTTGATCTATGATTTCGTGTTGTGGGCTTGCCTGCAACTGATCGCTTTCTATCGACTTCAGCTCATTATCTAGAAAGATGATCTAGAGATCGTCAGTACCTTGGGATCTGCATGCCTCAATGGCAGGTTTCTCGCCTTTGACGACAGTTTACATCATTGACTTTCGATCAAAAGATTCCATGATATGTTCGACATCAACACATTTACTCACATCTCATGGATTGTACTAGGTACTTTGAGAGCCATTGACATCACTGGTGGTTTCTCTCACACTTGTTAACAGTTTACATCATTGACTGGTAATCAAGTGGTTTCTACCATGTTCGACATCAACACATTCATTCGCATGGATAGAATCCTACTGTTTCGGGAAGTAGAAATGAAGACCCTGGATCTAGTTTCCACCATCCAGGCTGCGAGGAATTTTGTACTCATTATGTTGTGGACTATTCATAAAAGATGGTTGCATCCATACTGTGTTCACACGAGTCTATACTTATGATGTTTTACAATATCATTCCTATATCAGAGCAGTAGATAGGTTTCTAGTTATTTTTGATCTGAGTATGGGAATGCCTACCTCAGCGATGATATGATCTCATATATATATCTTGCATTGAATGTTTTTACAGGTTCTAACCAGGCTCTCCACAAGATAATCCTCGAAATGATAAAGTACTTCACTCTTCCTATATGATAAATGAAATCCTCATCTACTACATACTTCGCACTTTAGGGGGCAATCTGTTACACAAAAATATCGTCACCATGATTATTTGCAGTCAGTATGGGTCTATCATCACTTGTACTGTCCTCCTAAGCATGTCTAAGACCTCAGCTCTTCAAATCAAGATTTGGAAATGGGAGAAAGACATTAGAAATCAATATAACTCTGGTTCCGCACTTTTTCTCATGGTCACCTGCGGTCCCGCACCTTCTGTGTACAAAAGCTGCGTACCTACCTGCTCTGTTCCTAACGGTGCAGGTGCAGACCCCTGTGAAAGTCAAAAGGTGCAATTTTTATTTAAAAAAACTCACTTTGGGTTAATTCTAGAGTTTTCTAGAAGGAATTTTGACGTGGATTGTTCGCTCTGAGGTGGTTCATGCATCCCAAAAGAGAAGGAGCTAATCCCTTGACTAAAGGAGCTATCCCTTTGAAGGAGGACCTAGTAACTTCCCTCCATTGCACTATAAATACAGGCATTGGGGTGAGGACTAGAGAGGTTAGAAGCTGAACATTTTGAGGGTAAATGCTAGTGAAATTGAGACTCTTTGGTTGAGCTTGAGAGGAGAGATCACATGCCTCTTGGTTCTATTGGAGAGTGAGTGAAACTTGTCAAAGTAGAGGAGACATCTTGTTGGACCCTGGGAGGAGCTTGTACAGCGTCAAGGCAAAGGTTGTAAGGTTATTCTTCTTTTGAATTAATACAATCAAACTCATTTTTCTCAACAAGTATCTTATGTTATTTGTTTCATGGACTCCTTGACTTTCATGTTAAATATGTTTCATGCAATTAGTTTTTCAATTGGTTTTTCAGGTGCTATTTAATTTTTTTGCCTTGTTTGTGTTTGCAGATTCGCGAAGAGGAGCTCATTTGGATTGAAATAGCGAGGGCATCCACAAGCTTGCGTTGGACCAAGGTAGGCCCTAAAAACCTTTGTTTGCTATTGTTAATTGAAGCATATTTAGAGAAAGATAGTGTCTGGTTGGCTTGCTTGTCGTTAGGTCTTCTTTAGATTCTAGGAAGGTCTATCTTGTCCGCAAGATCGACTCATTCCGCGCGACAGAATGGCGACTCCACTGGGGAGCTTGATTGTTTTCTTTGTCTATACTTTGACTTGAGAAACTGTATTTTATGTTTTTGTTTTTGACATGATGATTGTGGGATTGGCAGTATTTAGTTAATTTTGAGTTATTTTTCATTTTTCATAGTTTTGGGATAGGTACGCACCCTCTGAGTTAAGCACAGTGCATACTTGTACGCACTTTTGCTTTGTGCAGAGAGTGTAGACGCACTTGTGTAAACAGGTTGCCTGCATACCCTGTCAAAAATTTGAAGAATTTCAAATTTTCCTCTTTTTTATCTGTTTAGGATTTGTTCATAAGTTTTAGCCATTGCCCAGACCTGCTTGTTCCCTGTCAAAAACATTCCTTGGTTTAATTTCATTAGCATTAGGGTTTTAGGTGGAATTCCTAGGAATTTTGCTTGTTGGGTTTGTTTTTCATTTTGGTTGTGTAGTGGCTCTGAGCTTAGAAGCCCTAGGGACCACAGATTACCTTGGTGTCTACTGGTCTTCTTGTGAGTCTGACCATTTATGAAATCTCCCCTTGTTGAGGAATTCGCTTTGAGTTTTCTCATTTCAAAATTTCGAAAAGCTTGTAGTTGAAAGTTTGGAATTTTCATTTTTACAAAAAGAAAACGAAAGATTTGTTGTTTTTTGACTAATTGTGATTCTGCATAAATTAGTCCTTAGCTCACATTTAGCTAAGTAAAACATCCTCAAAAAGACTTTTAGTAGGTTTTAACTTCAAGTAGCTTTTTATAGTTTGTAGCTCTCAAAGTTAGTCATTTTCATTAGTTTTGAGTGTCTTTTTTACAAAATATAAAAAAAATCTCTTTTGGAAAGTTTGTCTTTTGTAGTGATTGTTTGTTTTGAAAAGAAAAGGGAAATTTGTGTGAAATAGCTAGTGGTCTCATTTTGAGTGCTTTAGAAAGGAAAAGCTCTTCTTTTAATTTGTTTAATTGAGAAATATTTGTGTTTACAAAGTAGTTGCATTTCTCAAACTCTTTCTTCAGTTTAGAAGTTCATCGAAGAGAAAAGATTGTTTAAATCATCCTAGGTGCATCTTTTTAGTGATTTCGAGTCAAGTCTTTACACCACGAGTTTCATCTCCGCCACCTCTTGACTTAAATAACAACCACTAAAATTAACGCTTAAAGTAAAATTCACCTAGTAACATTTTATTTCTAGGGCTCTGATACACCAACTTAGCTTAGGCTAGTGTCTTGGAGTAGGAGAGTAATTAACTCTCCAAGACAGTAAAAACAAACAAGTAGCTGTATCATGTGGTAGGAAGAAATTCAATTGTTGCATTTATGCTCTGGGAAAGCTCCTCTTAAAGGAGAAGCACGAGATCGTGTTCGAACCAGTGTGGGAATCAATCCTTCCTCATTGGGAACGACGCCAGATATTCACCTATTAAAAACGGTAAACCTCGGATTAACCATTGTCGAGGAGCCTGGGGTCACTTGTTGGTAAACCTTGGATTATGTCAAGGAGCCTTCAAGGGGATTGAGCTTTCTACTCTGCCCTTGCGTGCGTATCGGATCGTAGACTGTTCCCTTAGGTGTATTTGTCTCAGTTGGTAGCCTTAGTGACCATATTCTTTAGATTTCTTCCTAAGGTGACAGTGGTGGGAAGATCCCACTGTACCTGGAGCAGACGTCGACTAGACTCACTTGGATTTTCTGGGGGGTTCACTTCACTCGAGATGGTTAAAGTGGAGGAACTTGGTCCAGTCTATTCATTAAGCAGGTTGCCAGGGTAACTGTTCCAACCGCCATTTCTGTACTGGATTCTGCGACGTTGGATTTCATCACCAACTAGTGTTTTCGGTCCGGAAAGTTACTGTTTGTGTATGTTTGATCTCTAGATTCTTTAGGCGTGTGATTCAAATTTGTTTGGTTCTTTAGAGACTTTAGGTGTTTTTCATTGAGATTTTACTTTGTTTGTGTGTGAAGTAGTTAAAAGTTTTTAACTGTGGCTGAATTACCGAGACAGTCCCGTAGACTTTGGGGCCAGTCTCCTGAGTTTGTAGCCGTGGCTGATTTACTGAGGAAGTCCCGTAGACTTCGGGGCCAACCTCCTGAAGAAGTCCTGAGCCATCTTGAAGGCTTGAAAGTCCTCATAACTCCTAGTGGCAGTAAAGTTGGGTCACCTGAAGAGGGAGAGTCTTCGTTGGTTGTACATCCTGATTACCAAACTCTAGAAACAGGTTATAATCCTGAAGCTATTTCGGTTTCCGAACTTGCTGGTAGATTTTCATCTACTAGTGATATAGGCGAAGAACCTGAGATATCTGAACCTGTTACTCCAACATCGGGGTTTGTCTCTCCAACTTCTAGTGGTCCTAATTCACCTAGGGTAGAAAGAGTAATCATCGAAAATCTTCCTTCTGGTTTGATAGCTATTGAAGAACTTGCTCCGGAAGAAGAAGTAGGCATCCCTATCCCTGAAAATCAACCTGTTATTGATCTAAGGGAGCGTGAATCAATTTTTTACAGTCCACCTAGGAGTACTACTTGGTATCTTTCTTTGACTAATTATTTGGAAAACTCAGTGTTAAGTTTTTCACCACCTTGTACTCCTTATCATCCTAGAGGTTTTTATACTCCTGTAAATATGTCAGATCAGTCGTCCATGTTTACTCAATCGCCTGAATCTTTTTTGTACGGTGGTCCTTCTGTTCCCTCTGGGTATCAGTCACTTTCTGGTACTTTTTCGGGAGCATCTCCTCAACCCATTAAACAAGGGTTATTCACTGGAAGCAATGGTGCAAAGCCGTTGAGCGTAGAAGACATTCTTATGATGTCAGGTTCTATTCCCAATTCTCAACCTCAAGGTGGCCAGTTAACGCCTGGGGGGCAGCCTCAATTAACGCCTGGGGGACAACCTCAAGGTACACAATTTGCATCTGGGGGGCAACCTCAAGGACAGTACATGCCTACGGTACAATACGTTCCTCAAGGTCAACCCCAGACTCAATATGTACTCCAAGGTCAACCCCAGTATCAATTTATACCTCAAGGTCAACCCCAGTATCAGTACGTGCCTCAGGGATATCTACCCCAGGGTCAGTACTCGAACCAAGGTTTCCAACCACCCCATGGTCAATCTTATGTTCAAGGGACAACCTTTCAATTATCAAACCTACCCTCAACCCGGTTATGGTCCTCAATATTCTCAACCTGTTATGGGTCAGTACCCCGGAATGAACATAGTGTGGGATCCATCGCAAACTCAACAGGTGTTGCAGCTAGGTATACAGTTGTCATCTCAAACTGGACAACCCTTAGTTTTTGGTTCACCCCAGCAACCAGTCCAGTCTAACATTCAAACTTCTGTACCTTCGGTAGTTTCACAGTCTGGGCCTACTACGCCTCGTACTCCATCTCAAACGACTGCTGCAACTACCACAACATCTGCTCCATCTACCCCACCTACTTCTGGAGTATCGACAACTCCAGTTTCTACTGTTTATGTATCTACTCCTCAGACATCTTTACCACCGTCTGGATCCACCATTCAAACTACAGTTCAAATGCCTGTAGGATAACCTGGTTTAAGTACGGTTGTCACCAATCAACCTCAATTCACCTATCAACCGTACCAGGGACAATACCAATTCAGTTCTGCTGTCCAGCAGCCAGTTTATCAGTATCAACCGTATCCTGGGTACACTTATCAACAACCTCAACAACCCTAGTACAGTCCGGTTAATCCTGGTTTTCCGGGAGGATACAATATCCCGAACGCGATTCCTATTCCTAGTTATCCTGGATATCCTCCTCCTGGGGCTGGTCTCATGACCCAGATTTTTAGGGATCCTAATCGGCAGTTACCATTTATCGCAACTTTGGACTTACCAGACTTGTCGCGCCTAACGAATGATCCGATTAATTATCTTCCGTTTTGGCCGCCAATGCCGAATAAGTTGCCCAGTGACATTCCCAAGTTCGAAGGTAAATCTAGAGAGGACCCGTCGAACCATGTGATGACTTACCACCTATGGTGTGCGTCTAACTCCATCACAGATGATTCGATCTGTCTTAGACTTTTCAACGCACTCTGATTGGTCTCGCGGCCAAGTGGTACATTGAGTTACCGCGAGGCACTTTTTATAATTTTAGTCAGTTAGCTACCTTGTTTTTAACTCATTTCCAGTTGCCAGTCCGATATGACAATGGCACAGAATTGTTAACTTCGCTAAAACAATCGACATCCACGTATATTTCAGATCATATTCATGAGTGGAGATGTCGATGACGTTTAGTGAAGGTATTCATTCCGGATCAAATCTTGGTTGAGTGGTTTGTAAAATCTTTGTTGCCAAGGATCACTGAAGATGTTGCTAAAGCCGGAGTTGTTATTGAGGAGCAATTCAATGCTCAAGCACAATACCTTGACTTGGTCTATACTCAGTCAGGTACGTTACACGAAAAGATCCCCGATCTTCCCAAGTCAAATCAAATCACTGCAGCTCCTTCAGGATCTCATGCCGCTGACGGTATGATCGGTACGGTTAACACTAAAAGTAAGAAGAAGTCTTCCAAGAATTCTTCTCCTATCATAACCTTGCCTGATTCCTCGACAGGAGATTCTTCTGTAGAGGTTTCCGCCGATGTTCACGTTGTAGAATCATCTACAGCTAAATCAAAATCCGGCGGGAAGAAGAAAGGAAAGAAGAAGAATAAAACAGACAAAAGTTCAAAGGAGAAACCTGAAAAGGCGGAATCCAATGATGAAAAGCGCAAACCTCGTTATCCGTGTCTCATTTGTGACGAAGAACATTTCACAAGAGACTGCCCTCATCGAGTAGAGGTTGCGAAGATCGTCAAAGGTTCCCAAACTCCTGCTGTTTTCAAGGATCCATTTCCAAATCAAGATAGCAAGATGATAGGTTCTTCCTCGAGTGCCAATGAAGAACCCATATTGATGATGTCCCATGTAAGGAATGCGACTCGATCGCAAGATTATGGCAGTAAAAGTCTTGTTGATGGCAAAGAAGCAGAATCTTCTCATTCTAATCCATCAACCTCAGCTCCCGGTTCCGATCCACTACAGATCGAGAAACCTAATCCAGACTTAGTAATCAAACCGCCCGCCAAGGGTGTACTTCGAAGGTCAGCTTTCAATCCACATGCGAGAGCGGCTCATAATTATAACATTATTGAGGATTTAGCTATTTCACCTTCAGCAATGTCGGCTTTGGAAGTGCTGCAATCATGCCCAGCACAACGCAAATTACTTTTGTCGGCTATAGGAGCTGTTGATGTTCGGGACCCGAACCTAATAATCTTTGATCTAGAAAATAGTACACCGCGTTTGCCTCATCAAATGGCTTTCCAGATTCCAGTGATAGTAAAAAATAGGCCTATTCATCAGACTGTAATTGATGAGGGAGCCTCAACGTGTATTATGTCCATACAGTGTTGGAGATCGCTTGGTTCTCCTTCACTAAGTCAATCCCCAACGATTCTTGAGGCCTTTGATGGCCGTGGGTTTCATCCTTTTGGCATTCTACAGGATTTTCCTATAGGGGTTGAAGGAAAAACTGTTAGTCTAAATGTGGAGGTGGTTGATGCCCCTTTAGACTACAACCTTCTCTTGGGTCGAATTTGGTCTTACGCTATGACAGTGGTCATTTCATCGGTCTTTAGAGTCATAAAATTTCCACATAATGGAAAGATTGTAACAATAGACCAGCTGGCTTACTTTTCATCCGACCCAGCCTCTTCGGAGAGTATTCAACATGTTGGTAAAACGACTATCCCATATAAAGATGTTGGAGTAGGATTAGTTAAAGATGCCGGTTTACTAGGAACTTTTCGTTTTCCTCCAATCAACACATCATCTTCATTTGCCACTATTCATATGATTACATCAGACACTATTTTTTATGACGATCCTTGGATCGTTCCTTCGAATCTGAAATATACTCATTTGATAATTCCATGCCTTTGAGTCCATATGAAATGGCCTATGAAGTTGTGCAGTCTTTTGCCGACCCGTGTTCAACCGAAAATGACTTAATGAATGTGGTCCGTGAGGAATCACTTTTCACATCAACCTCAGATTTAACTACGTTTTCTGAACTTGTTCACTCTGATGAGCAAATTCGTGAAATCTTATGTGTAGATGATTTACTATGGGAAGATCTCCATCACAGATCTTCGTTTTTACCTGAGGATGATCATTTTGAAAATAATTTCTCATCAATATTTACGACCGAGTATGTCAAGGAACCTCATAATCCAATAAGACATCCCGATTCAGAGTTAAATTTGGGAAACATCTCTCGAACTATTCCCATTGACATTACGGTTAAGCCCGGAATTGTTGAGAACATTCATATAGGTGCCTCGTGTACAGATGACGAAATCCAATTATATAAGGCCCTATTTCAAGAATTTCGCGACGTGTTTGCCTGGTCCTATGAGGAAATGCCAGGAATTGATCCCGCAATTGTTGTTCATGAGATCAAGACTTACCTAGACGCTAAACCCGTCTGACAACGTTTGCGTCAGATTCACCCACGAAAAGCTGCTGCAATTAAAGCAGAAGTTGAAAAACTGTTGAAAGCAGGTTTCATTTATCTGATCCCGTTAACAGATTGGGTATTGAATATTGTTCCGGTTAACAAAAAACAGGGAACAATAAGAATATGCATCGACTATAGGGACATTAATCGAGCTTGTCCAAAGGACAACTACCTAACTCCTTATATCGATCAAATCATTGATGATTGTGCCGGCAGCGAGATATTTTCCTTTATGGACGGTTTTTCCGGATACAATCAAATCAACATTCTACCTGCCGATCAACCAAAAACGGATTTTATTTGTCCATGGGGGACATTTGCTTATTGCAAATTACCTTTTGGGCTTAAGAATTCCGGAGCAACTTTTCAGAGGGTGATGTCTTATGCGTTTCATGACATCAAGCACATTGTGCAACCTTATCTCGATGACTTGCCTACTCATTCACTACATCGATCTGATCACCTCGTCCACTTACGAGCAATCTTTATGAGGTGTAGGCATTATCGTATTCGGTTGAACCCACACAAATGTGTCTTCTATATAGAAACAAGTCGATTGCTGGGATTTGTAGTTTCAAAAACTGGCATTCGCGTTGATCCCTCGAAGGTCGAAGCTATTATCAATTTTCCTCCTCCTTCGAGTCTTCGCCAACTCCAAAGTTTGCAGGGGAAAGCAAACTTTTTACGACGATTCATTCCTAACTACACCGAGGTTACAAAGGGTTTTACACGGTTGTTGAAACAAAATACTCAATTTTCTTGGGATGAGATAGCTCAGAAATCTTTTGATGCACTCAAACACACGTTGACCCATGCACCGTTGTTGCATCCTCCCAACTACAACCAGGATTACTTTTTGTATGTCGCCGCATCCCATTCCACCATTGGAATGGTCTTAGTTCAGGAAGATGAATTTGGAACGGAACATGTCATATATTACCTTAGTCGAACGTTAAATCCAACTGAGCTAAAATACTCACATGTGGAGAAATTGGCATTGGCAGCCGTTCAAGCTATCCAATGTTTTCGTCACTACATTTTACTACGTAAAACTACAGTCATTTCGGATTGCAACCCTATTATCTACATTTTGACCAAAGAATTTCGAGGGGGAAAGTACTCTAAATGGATCATTATCCTGCAGGAGTTCGATTTGGAATTTGAGAAATCCAAGTCTAAGAAATCTTTAGTTTTCGCGGAGTTAATGTGTGACTTCCCGCGTACTGACACGGAAACTATGGCGGAGGAGCCCATTGCGGACGAATCTTTGTTTCTAATTAGTACTTTGGATCCGTGGTATGGGGATATCATCGTCTATCTCCAGACCCAATCCTTTCGGCCAGAAATTTCAAGGTCGGAATGTCGAAAAATTCGGTTCCACTCCCAACAATTCAAAATTATTGGAGATACTCTTTATCGTCGTGGGGCGGACTCTATTTTTCGACGTTGCTTAACTCACGAAGAAGCTGAAAGCGTTCTAAATGACTGTCACTCTGGGGCATGTGGCGGTCATATGTCTAGGTATGCCACAGCCCAAAAGATATTGCACTGTAGCTATTTCTGGCCGTCCTTGTTTAAAGATTGTATTACTACGGTCCGAAAATGCCACAACTGTCAAGTGTTTGATCGAAAGATGTGCGCTCCACCTGCTCCTCTCCACCCTATAATTGCCATTGGTCCTTTTGCTAAATGGGGTATCGATTTTATTACATGCAACCCTCACTCGGCCGAGGGGCATGTGTATATCATCTTAGCGGTAGATTATTTTACTAAGTGGGCTGAGGCGATGCCTACATTCGAAGCAGACGGCAAGACAACTGCAATTTTCGTGTTCAATCATATAATTGCTAGGTTTGGTGTACCGCAAGCGATAATCACTGATCATGGGTGCCATTTTCGAAACGTTATGATGACAGAACTTACAGGCCAGCTTGGCTTGCGTCACGATAGCTCAACTTCTTATTATCCACAAGCTAACAGTCTGGTTGAGTCCATCAACAAAGTTTTAGTTATCATGATCCGACGAATCATTGGCATTCATCAGTCGAATTGGCACAACATGCTATTTTCAGCGCTTTGGGCGTATCGTACCTCAGTGAAAACATCAACAGGGTTCACTCCTTTCCAACTAGTTTATGGTTTGGAAGCTGTGCTACCCATTGAATGCGAAATCCCGTCACTAAAAATGGCCATCCAGTTACTTCCAGCTACTTCCGAAGAGGAAAAGCGTTTGTTATACTTAGCTCAATTAGATGAGAATCAACTTAATGCTGCATTGGCAATCGAGACCCAGGCAAAACGTATGAAAGCTCAGTATGATCGAAATGTGACCCCTCGAAATTTTTCGGAAGGTGACCTAGTGTTATTGTATGATCAAGCTAATGATAAGTTAGGTGCTGGAAAATTCGTTCCTATGTGGCATGGGCCCTATGTTGTCAAGTGAAAGCTAGCCAAAGGGGCTTATGAATTGGTAGACTTCGATGGGGACTCTTTGGGTAAACCCAGAAATGGCCTTTACTTGAAGAGGTACTATGCCTAAAAGAATGGGTATGGAGATTTTTAGTTAGGTTAGTTTTTCTTTCTAGCAAGTGTGTTTTAGTTTAAAAAGTGTGCTTAGCTTAGAGAGTGTTTTTTCATTATTCTGGCATATCTTGGTTTTACTCTTGATATTGCAGATGTCGATGCCTCTTCAAACATACATTGGATTTGCTGATGGTGCTTGTCGTAGTACACGGAACATTTCTTCCGCAGCTTGGGTTATCTATTCGCCCTCTTACGAGTTAGTTTCTATGCATGGGGTAAGCCTCAGTCAAACAACAAACAACATTTTCGAGTATAGTGCAGTGATTGAGTTATTATCTGAATCTATTTCATTTGGGATTCAGAGTTTGATAGTGAGGTTAGATTTTGAACTCGTTGTATTACAACTTAATAGAGTGTATGCCATTAGAAATCCAGTGTTACTGAGATTATTTTTGAGAGTGCGTCTCTTGGAATGTGAGTTTGATTACATTGAATATCAGCATATTCCAAGGTCTTTAAATACATTAGCAGATGCAATTGCTTCTCGAATGTTAAGTAGACATTTGCAATAATCATACATGTAAATTTAAAAACATTTCATCACACATGTTTAACAAGATAAGCCGGCAATAGTGATATATATATAGGAGTGTGTCAAAAAATACATCGTCTTCAATCATAGGTTGAAAAACACCTTATGATCGACAAAAATGATAAGTACAAAAAACAAAAATGTCACATATGCCCACAAAAGGCGATCATCCTATCACTGGTGATGATCTCTATAAGAAACCAATGCCTAAGCCACCTTGCAAAGGAACCTCCTAAAAGGTCCCGGGACTCCAATCACATAGCGCTGAAGTCGACGAGGAATGTCGTCGATAGTATTCTCAGGAATATCTCCTGTCAAGCGCTCAAGATGGCTCTCCAACTGGGCCAAAACCTCTGCTGATTCGTCCTGTAGGGCTGGCGCGGGTGCAACTGGTTGCCTCCTCTCGAAAGGCCGGAGAGCAGCTGGTCACTGTGGACCCACATCTTCATTTGAAATTTTTACTATCAGTTTTGAGACGATGAAAAATATATAAAAAAAAAATTAATAGGGAAAGTTGAAAAGGATTTTTCCTGACTCGTCCCACTGCTCTCCTGGTGGAAGAACCATGTCTCGGTCACCACGGAAATCTATCCCAGCGTAAGGGAAGTCCTGAATGCAAAAAACCTGGTTTTCCAACCATTGGAAATACTCAGGTTTGAACTTAGCAACCTCTGTCCTCTCGTCCGGGTGACGGGCCATAACTGCAACCCATCGCATCAGTTTGGGCTCTCGAGGAAGCCCAGCTCCAACAGTAAGATGTTGTGGGATCAGCATAGGAACCCTCTCCAGGCCAAAACTCACGACCAAAGCCCCATAACCAAAGGTCTTTAGTCGTCCGTTCTTGGTCCTGGTCAGTTGGCCTTTCACATTGGCCAACACAGCATTGCACCAGTTGAAGATGGTGCCCTGAAAGCAATCAACTGCCATACGCATCTGGGATCCGGTGACAACGTGTAATGCGGTAGCTCCGCAAAGTCTGGTGATAGTAAATGCAATCACCAGGAGCTCAGGATGAGATATGGTCTTTATGTCTATCCCTTTGTCTTTAGCCTGGCTGTGGCAGTACTCTAGCCGGAGGCTATCGACAGACTGGCCACCTGGCCTAGTCCCGAATAGAGTCAAGTCCTCACCTCTCTTAGGCAAACCAGTCAAGAAATAAATGTCCTCTAGCTCGATTTCGAGCTGGTGTCCGCCAATGAAAAAACACTGGTCCTGTACACTCCACCTGTCAACCAGCCACTGTAAGAAATCTACCTGAGCCCTCATGCCAGGAATGGTCCAGAACTTGTACAGTCCGCATGCCCTCAAAGCGTCAAGTGAAGGCTGATGATTCCATGCGGCAGCATCCACGTCCTCATGCTCCCGTTCTCGCCAATCTAGCATGATATATTCTCTGCATCAAGAATAAAGATTAATTAGATTTCTAGAAAACTTTTTGATTGGTCCATTTTTGAGAAATTTTGGGTTCAAAACCCTTGCTGCGGGGTACGTACCCTCCACGTTAGACACAGTGCGTGGGTCCGCACTTTGTCTACACGGAAGGTGCGGACCCCGAGCTTTTTCCCAATGGAGAAAAAGTCGGGGTCCGCGGGTCTGCAATGGTAAACCTGCGGACCCCGGCGCGCGGGTTTTGCACCTAAAACCTCTCCTAAAAAACAAAATGAGGGGCTAAATCAAAAAGCTAAACGGTTGAAAATGAAGAGTAAGGTGATGTGGATTACCTGGAGAAGACGGCGCTCGATTCTGACGGTTGGATTTTCCACAATCTTCACGGGAAGTTTTCTAAGCAAAAGCACTATTTCCTCACCCAAACTCAAACGGTAAAAATGAATTGACAAAGGCCCTTTTTATAAGTTTTTTGAGTAAATAAATCGCAAATTTGTTTATGTTTCACTTTGAAAAGGTATTTTGCAACGCTTTTATCCATTTCAAATAGGTATGAGTAATGTTTGTGTCTTTGTGCAGAATACAGGATTATTCAGGCGAAATCTATCATTTTCAACGAAAAAACAAGTAGAGTCATCTTTAAGCCCTTTTCTGACTCCTAAAACATGAAAAGATTGCCGAGCGTTTCTTTTACACTCGTTAAAACGGAATTAGAAGACGGTCCACTTACAGCTCTTTTCCGACCGTAAAAACATGAAAAGATTGCCGGATTTTTGTCGTTTCAAACTCGATATTGGTTATGAAACGACGTGTCGTTGATCAATTTTTTTACTTTTTCGGGTCAGTGACACTAATAAAGAAAAGTACTCCTTGGTCGTAAAAGATCAAGCGGTTCTCTCAAGTATTATTTTATACTTTTTCGGACTTGGGAGACACAAATTTACGAAAAAGGACAACCCTAGAGTTTTCTTAAGTTTTTTCAGACTCTCTAAAATTGAAAAACGCCGAGTTTCTCCTATACTGGACTCGTTAAAATTTCACAGTAAAGGACCTGTTCAATTACAAACAAGAACGAACCACTCCTTCTAAGGGTTCGAATTTAAACTAAGTTGGACTCATCCGAAGGATGAGATTATAATCAAGCAAATGTTATCCTCCTCAAGCTTGTCAAAAATAAAGAGGTACTTGCTAGAAATGGTGGGGGAAAAGAGAGAAAAATGAGTCTGTTTGTCATACTTTGTAACCCCTCTTGAACACAACACTTTTATTGACCTGGGTTGGGAAATCCTTTGCCTAACAGTTGATCAAACCACATTGAAAGTCTTCAGCCGGTTTCTGGGTATTAACTTTGGGTCAATTGTCACCAAGCCATATGTCGTGTCGTTATGTGTTCAAGAGGTCACTGCCAATAAGCCATTCATTTGCAAAATATCTGTCATCCATCTTGACCATCCTTGAGTCAGTCCTTGCAACAAAATTTCTTCAACTTGATCTATGATTTCGTGTTGTGGGCTTTCCTGCAACTGATCGCTTTCTATCAACTTCAGCTCATTATCTAGAAAGATGATCTAGAGATCGTCAGTACCTTGGGATCTGCATGCCTCAATGGCAGGTTTCTCGTCTTTGATGACAGTTTACATCATTGACTTTCGATCAAAGGATTCCATGATATGTTCGACATCAACACATTTACTCACATCTCATGGATTGTACTAGGTACTTTGAGAGCCATTGACATCACTGGTGGTTTCTCTCACACTTGTTAACAATTTACATCATTGACTGGTAATCAAGTGGTTTCTACCATGTTCGACATCAACACATTCATTTGCATGGATAGAATCCTACTGTTTTGGGAAGTAGAAATGAAGACCCTGGATCTAGTTTCCACCATCCAGGTTGCGAGGAATTTTGTACTCATTATGTTGTGGACTATTCATAAAAGATGGTTGCGTCCATACTGTGTTCACATGAGTCTATACTTATGATGTTTTACAAGATCATTCCTATATCAGAGTAGTAGATAGGTTTCTAGTTAGTTTTGATCTGAGTATGGGAATGCCTACCTCAGCGATGATATGATCTCATATATATATCTTGCATTGAATGTTTTTACAGGTTCCGACCGGGCTCTCCACAAGATAATCCTCGAAATGATAAAGTACTTCACTCTTCCTATATGATAAATGAAATCCTCATCTACTACAGACTTCGCACTTTAGGGGGCAATCTGTTACACAAAAATATCGTCACCATGATTATTTGCAGTCAGTATGGGTCTATCATCACTTGTACTGTCCTCCTAAGCAAGTCTAAGACCTCAGCTCTTCAAATCAAGCTTTGGAAATGGGAGAAAGACATTAGAAATCAATGTAACTCTGGTTCCGCACTTTCTCTCATGGTCACCTGCAGTCCCGCACCTTCTATGTACAAAAGCTGCGTACCTACCCGCTCTGTTCCTAACGGTGCAGGTGCGGACCCCTGTGAAAGTCAAAAGGCGCAATTTTTATCTTAAAAAACTCACTTTGGGTTAATTCTAGAGTTTTCTAGAAGGAATTTTGACGTGGATTGTTCGCTCTGAGGTGGTTCATGCATCCCAAAAGAGAAGGAGCTAATCCATTGACTAAAGGAGCTATCCCTTTGAAGGAGGGTTTTATCCCTTTGAAGGAGGACCTAGTAACTTCCCTCCATTGCACTATAAATACAAGCATTGGGGTGAGGACTAGAGAGGTTAGAAGCTGAACATTTTGATGGTAAATGCTGGTGAAATTGAGACTCTTTGGTTGAGCTTGAGAGGAGAGATCACATACCTCTTGGTTCTATTGGAGAGTGAGTGAAACTTGTCAAAGTAGAGGAGACATCTTGTTGGACCCTGGGAGGAGCTTGTACAACGTCAAGGCAAAGGTTGTAAGGTTCTTCTTCTTTTGAATTAATACAATCAAACTCATTTTTCTCAAAAAGTATCTTATGTTATTTGTTTCATGGAATCCTTGACTTTCATGTTAAATATATTTCATGCAATTAGCTTTTCAATTGGTTTTTCAGGTGCTATTTAATTTGTTTGCCTTGTTTGTGTTTGCAGATTCGCGAAGAGGAGCTCATTTGGATCGAAAGAGCGAGGGCATCCACAAGCTTGCGTTGGACCAAGGTAGGCCCTAAAAACCTTTGTTTGCTATTGTTAATTGAAGCATATTTAGAGAAAGATAGTGTCTGGTTGGCTTGCTTGTCGTTAGGTCTTCTTTAGATTCTAGGAAGGTCTATCTTGTCCGCAAGATCGACTCATTCCACGCGACAAAATGGCGACTCCACTGGGGATAGATTTGATAATCGTAAGAACTTCTTTAATGGCCAATGTTTTTCATGTCATAACTTTGGACACAAAGCTGGTCAATATGTTTCTTACAAGACCATCATGACTAGAGAAGCACGAAATCAAAGGAATGCGATAGGGATCATGAAAAGGACCTACAATAACTTTTCTCTTCTTGAAAATGAAATAGAATTCTCTATCTATAACAACTTTGGTCATGAAGAATTTGAATGCCGGAGTAAATTTCGGCAAACATCTCAGAAGGAGCAAACTTCATTAAGTCCCAAAATATGGGGAAGGAAAGAACCGCAAACAGAAAGATGTGGTATAGCCTTGTATGCAGAAGGACAATAAAATTAGTGGTACAACGATAGTGGATGCTCAAAACACATGACAGGTTTCATTCATATAATGCCTTAGAAAAGGAAAAGAAGGTCTCATTTGGAAATGACACTCTCGCTCTCATAAAAGGTAAAGGCTTTGTTCTCTTAAAAGAAAAAGTTAAAGCTGGGAATGTTATGTATGTTGATGGTCTAAAGCATAACCTGTTGATTGTCAGTCAAATGTGTGATCAAGGAAATGAAGTAGTATTTTGATCAAATGGATCTGTTGTTCGTGAGCTTGATATAGGAGAAACCGTGATCAAAGGTATAAGAATTCCAAAAAACTTATACATACTGAAGGGAGGACAACAACAATGCTATCTAATAAAAAATGATGAAAACTAGCTATGGCACAGAAGATTGGGGCATCTAAGCTTCTCTCAAATAAAAAAAGCTTACAGATTCCAAGTTGTTCGTGATCTTCCTGATATCAGCATTCGAGAGAATACAATATGAAAATCATATCAATTTGATAAGCAAACCAGATCACACTTCCCTAAAAAAGAAGGCTCAGCTGGTAAGCCTCTTGAACTTGTTCATACTGATTTATGTGGACCATCAAGGAAAAAGTCACCTCGTGGAGAAGAATATTTTATATTGTTCATTGACGATTTTTCCAGAATGTGTTGGATAGGACTTCTAAAGCATAAAGATGAAGCATTTGAAAAGTTCAAAGCCTTCAAAGCACTGGTTGAAAATGAATCAAATCGCAAAATCAAATGCCTCAGATCTGATTGAGGAGGGGAATTTACCTCAAATGAATTCTTTGACTTTTGTGAAGAACATGGAATAAAAAGGCAATTCTCCACCGCAAGGACTCCTCAACAAAATGGAGTGGTAGAAAGGATGAACAGAACTATTCAACAAATGGCTCATGCTATGCTAGATGAGTCTGGAACTCCTGCAACCTTCTAGGGTGAAGCTACATTCGCTGTCGTTACTATTCTCAACCAAGCAAATGTTCAGGTAAACAACACTCAAACTCCACATGAACTTTGGTATGGTAAGACTCCTACTGTAAAATACTTCAAAGTTTTTGGAAGCAAATGTTACATCAAAAGGATTGATGAAAAACTTGGTAAGTTTGAAGCCAGAGCAGATGAAGTTATTCTCCTTGGTTACTCTTCCCGAAGTAAAGGATATAAATGTTATAATAAAAGACTTTGGAAAATTATTGAAAGTATTGATATTGTGGTTGATGAAGCGTGCAAAAATCCAAAAAAAATAAAAACCGAAGATTATGAAGAAGATGAGGATTATCCTCCCACATCAAATCAGACTAATTCTGAAGAAGAAACCAGTGAAGTACCAGAAGAAGAGATAATGGTAGAAGAAAAGAATTCGTCCAGGTATGTTCAGAAAAATCATCCAGAGACTCAAATCTTGGGACAGAAAGAGGCAGGTGTGCAGACAAGAAGAACTATTACAGAAGCTTCAAGCTATCTAGCATTGCTATCCTCCACAAAACCTCAAAATGTAAATGAAGCATGCATAGATGAATGTTGGGTCAAGGCCATGAATGAAGAACTTGAGAAAATTGAAAAGAATAATACTTGGGAATTAGTTCCTAGACCTCATGATAAGAATATCATAGGAACTAAATGGATATTCAAAAACAAGATGAATGAAAATGGAGAAGTTATTAGAAACAAGGCCATACTTTTTTGTAAAGGATATGCTCAACAAGAAGGTATAGATTTTGAAGAAACTTTTGCACCTGTTGCTAGAATTGAAGCTATAAGAATGTTCCTTTCTCTTTCTAGTTCCCAGAAATTCAAAGTATACTAAATGGATGTAGAATCTGCCTTTCTTAATGGAGACTTAGAAGAAGAAGTCTATATTGAGCAACCAGACAGATTCATTCTTGGAAATGATGCAAAACTTTTATGCAGACTTAGAAAAGCTCTCTATAGTCTAAAACAAGCTCCAAGGGCCTGGTATTACTGTCTTGACAAATATCTCCATGAACAAGGTTTTTCAAAGGGATCAACTGATAGCAATTTATATACAAAGATTGACAATAATAAATTGCTAATACTTGTTGTGTATGTTGATGATATCATTTTTGGTAGCAATGAAGAAGCCATGAGTCGGAATTTTGCTTCGGTAATGCAGCAAGAATTTGAAATGTCCCTGCTTGGTGAGCTTACATATTTTCTTGGTCTACAAGTTCAACAAAATAAAGATGGTATTTTTTTGTCACAAACCAAATATCTCAAATAGATCTTGAAAAAATATGGCATGGAAGATTCTAAACCAGTATGTACCCCAATGGTAATAGGATGCAGTCTCAGCTCAAATGATGAATCAGCAGCAGTACATCAACCAACTTATAGATCCATGATTGGCAGTCTGCTTTATCTAACAGGTACCCGACCAGACATCATGCATGCAATAGGAATAGTTGGAAGATTCCAAGCAAATCCAAAGGAATCACACCTTCAGGCAGTCAAAAGGATTTTCAAATATCTTCAAGGAACATAGAATTTTGGTTTATGGTATCCTAGAGATACAGATCTTACACTTCATGCATATACATATGCAGATTGGGCAGGAAGCGTTGATGACAGAAAAAGCACTAGTGGTGGTGCATTCTGTATGGGTTCCAGATTAGTGTCTTGGTTAAGCAAGAAACAAAGTTCAATTGCATTATCTACAGCTGAAGCAGAATATGTTGCTACTGCATCTTGCTGCACACAACTCCTTTGGATGATGAAAACATTGCATGACATTCAGATCACATGTACTCCACCCATCTCCATTCTATGTGATAATACAGGTGCCATCAGTATTTCAAAGAATCCTGCCATGCATTCCAAGACCAAGCACATACCCATCAAATATCATTTTCTACGTGAACAAGTGCTTGAACAAAAGGTCAAATTGGAGTATGTTCCCTCCAAAGAATAGGTTGCTAATATATTCACCAAACCACTGCCCACAGAGACATTTGAATGTCTCAGATAGAAGCTGGGAGTAGTTGATGCATCATCCTGTTGTTAAATCCTATCTGTTTTAGAGAAAGGTGGTTATATGCGAGTTTCATGAATCGTAGTCACGTACATACACTAGTTTCTGTGGATACAGTCACGTATATGTTGGTTTGAAGAAAAGCAGTGGGCCAGACTCAGGAATAAAGGGGTCTGATATGGTTAAGTTTAGGGGGAGCATATACTTCTAATAATGCATTGTTGGCATTATCTTAGAAGATCTTGGTACAGATTCACACAGTTGTTTTTGATTCAGGTGGAACAGGTTCAGGGGGAGAACATGGTTGCTGGCTGACAGATGTTGCTAATGACTATCATTGTCTTGCTTAAGATATTTTTGTTTCTGTTATATATATGTCATGTACATCTTTAATGTAAAAGTCATAAAAATTCCTAATTTGTAATCCCACTATGCACGAGATGGATGATGTAATGTTTGTGTTTTGACATGTATAAACTATTGTATATCCCCACTTGGGTGGGTGGATGAGTCAAATTTGGTATATCCCTAGTTGATTGGGAGATGGATGTATGTACGAATCTTTGGTGATAGGAAGATCATTTGTGATGTATGTATAGAGTCATGTCATCTTTTTGCAGATCTTGCTTATGCTCAGGGGGGCATGGACTCGATCATAAGAGCTCAATCGGCTTATCAGAGAATTCAGCTGGTACTCAGGGGGAGCATGACCCTTTTCCCTTGATGACAAGGGGGGGGAATGATTTGTGTTGTTGTTGCCATCAAGTCCAAAGGGGGAGATTACTGGCATTATGATACAGGTGATATAGGTATTGTCCTTGATGGCAACTCACTCATATGACAGATCATAGTGCCGCAGGTCAATAGCAAAGATTTAATGATCAGAGAAAGGTATACGCAGGTTCACCTTGACAAAGGAGTGTATACACATGGGTTAACAGATCAAAAGGTGTGTATAACATATACACGCAGTTTCACAGAAGGAAAGGCGCATACATGTTGGAAAATTAATTTTTGGTCCGTGGTATTTGGTCCATGGTATTGGTCCAAGGTATCTAGTCCGAAGTATTGACCCCAGGTATTTGGTCCTAAGTGGTTTTCGACCATGGTATTGATAAAGGCCTAAAACTATAAAAGGAGGAGAAGATCATTAGGCCAAGGAACTCAAGTATTGAATATTTGATGAAGAGCAGGATCTAGTGTACATTGGGTTATGGTGCATAGCTGGATCTGAACCAAGGATGAACCTTAGCGCTTGATGAAGGATAAGATCTAATGATGGGTCAAGATCTTAAGGCTTGAAGTGAAGTATCTTTATGTGGTTTGATCATTTATCTAAATAACTGGCGCATGTTGTAGTCTGTAAATATGATGATCTAGGTATAACTGAAGTCTGGAATTATTGTAATGTTTAAATCATCATTTACAGATCTGTATGCAGGTTCACTTTAGAAAAGGCACGTATACACGCTGGTTCTGCATATCAAAACAACGTATATATCATAAGTTTGATTTGCAGATCTATACGCAGGTTTGTCTTGAGAAAAGAGCGTATGCACGCAGGTTCGACACATGGAAGTAGCGTATACCTTATAAAATATGTTTTAGCTGCTTCTGTTTGCTATTGCAGTGTTGGTTTCTGGTTACTGTATTCTGTTTACAACATTCTGAAAGATCAGATTGAAGGGTTGTCAAAGTGATTGATTGATTCAGTTGTGGTTTGTACAAAGGAGATTGGTTGATGTAGATATATTTGATGATTGAATGATGTTATTGTCGGATCCAATCTGAAAATTTATGAAACGTGGTCCCTGGAAGAAAAGAGAAGGTTGTAGCCTTCTGTAGGTAGAAGCATGCATACTGGTATAAGTCTGCACCAGTACAAAAATTGTAAAAATAAGTTTCTTATGATTAAAAAGATAAAGACGATTGCAGCAGGTGGTTTTCACCCATATTGGCTTTCCACCTTATATCTTGTTTTCATATGTGTGATTTTATGTTTTGTTTTTACTGCACCTGGTTACTATTTATATGATTCTGATGCACTGATTAAAGATCAACATATGATGAATTAACTGAATCATAAGTTTATAGGATATACGCTAGTTGCCTTAAGCACAGTTGCGTATACACGCGAGTTCCATTAACTGAAGTAGCATATATAAATCTAATCATGGAAATGAAAAATTATTCACTTGCTAATACTGATTCACCCCCCCTCTCAGTATTATTTCCAACATTTTGTAGATCCAATCAAGGGAACTACGGTTATGTTCTAATCCAGGGTTAATGGATTGGGGTTTATGGATGCTCCGGAATGTACATATATGTATTGTAACATTGAAAGGAACATAATGAGAAAAATCAATCTGGTAGTCTCGGTTTTGGGATCCAGGGGACAATATCTGTGTATATTTGTTTGATGTGTTATGCTCTCGCCTTTGTTTATTTTCTGATTTTCAAATTCGCATGCAGGTAATTTTTGTACAGGGTTAAAACCTACATGTCTCAAGCACAACTTTCTTAGTGTAAGCTAGATGTGTGATAATTACTATAATGTGACCTTTCGATCCAAATATTGTGAGATATGACATGAAAAGAATGGAAATTTGGTGGGAAAGGTAGTCAAAACTCATAATAACACATATGTGTTTGATGACTCCATAATAAGATGCTATCTGAGAAATAAAAATGAAACTTGGTTATGGCATAGGAGAATTGGTCATATGAATTTTAATAGTTTAATAATAATCAGTAAGTTGGGAGTTGTGAGAGGATTTCCAAGACTCTCAAGGCTTGATAATTCAGTCTACAAGTCATGTCAATTTGGTAATCAACTAGGACTCGTTTCAAGGTAAAGAAATTCTTTTCATCTAGACCACTGCAACTAATTCACACATATATCTATGGCCCAACGAGAGCAAAAAGACCAAGAGGAGAGGTATTTTATGCTGCTTATTGATGATTTTACCAGGGTCACTTAGATCACGCTCTTAAAAGAAAAATCAATAGTGCTTAAATATTTTAAGAAGTTTAAAGCTCAGGTAGAAAATTATATATATCTAAAGATCAAATGCTTAAGATTAGACAGAGGAGGAGAATACACTTCTATATCGTTTCAATAATTCCATGAATAGCATGGCATAAGGAGACAGTATTATGTGGCCATAACTCCATAGCAAAATGTAGTAGCTAAGATAAAGAATGAAACAATCCAGGAGATGGAAAAAACTATGATGGATGAAGTTGAAGTACCTCACACCTTTTTGGAGAAGCAGCACATGAAGTAGTGTACCTATCAAACAAAACACAACTCAGGCCTTATAGTGATAAAACTCCCTTTGAGTTGTGGAAGGGGAGACTTGCATCAGTAAAACACTACAAGGTATTTGGGAGAAAATGATTTATCAAAAGGAATGATAAAAATATGGGAAAGTTTGATTCACAAGTTGATGAGGGTATATTTCTCGGGTACTCTGCTTGAAGTAAAAGATGCAAGTGCTACAATAAAAGGACAAAGAGAGTTGAGGAATGCATTTATGTAGTAGTAGATAAAATAGCTCCACAATCTAAGTCCTCCAAAGGAAAAATGAACTCAAATGGAGAATTGAGTTCAGCCATCAGGTCCTCAGATCATGAACATACAGAAGAAAATAATGAAGATGTATAAGTGAGCACAAATCCAAGGCCCAAAACACTGTCCAGGTATGTATAGAAAGAACATCCTGAGATTCAAATCCTTGGAGATCAAAAACTTTGGTCTTTAGACCAGAAGGAAATTTGTTGGTAGTCCAAGTTGTGCAAATCTTGCTTGCTATCTTAGGTTGAGCCTAATAATATCAGTTAGGAAAGTAAGAACAAGTCTTGGGTGAGAGCTATGAATGAAGAACTTGATCAAGTTAAGAAGAATGATAATTGGGAGCTTGTTCTAAGACCCAAAAAGAAAAACATCATAGGAACAAAGTAGGTCTTCAAAAATAAGCTAAATGAGAAAGGTCAAGTAATTAGGAACAAGGCTCGACTAATCTGCAAAGGGTATGCCCAGATAGAGGGGAGAGATTTTGAGGAAACATTTGCACTAGTAGTGTTATGCAGAATTTACGACTGTGGATAGAAGTGTCTTCCCTAGACCTAGTGGACTGGTCTAGAACAACAGAAATCAAAGAATATAAAGTTACCCTTAGAGAAATTGAAGAATGGAAAGAGGCTTACTTGGGATTTATCGCAAGCTCTTCTCTCCTCTCGGCTTGTAAGCTCCAATTGTAACTCTAATTTCTATAATTAGAACTTGCACATACAATCAATAGAAGCCAAATATCTACAGAATATATGTAGCATTATCCAATTACTCTATTCAATGGATCAAAAAATATTGAAATAAATGAATGTAAACATAACATAGCACATATAGGAGATCAATGTACTCTTTATATTAATATGAATAGGAGAGAGTTTACAACCAATAATAGTATCTGACCTTGTAGAGATCTCCCCAAGTTTATTTCTCCTTCCTTGTCACAAAGCACACTTCAATATCACCCTAATGCATGAAGATGCTGGCTCTCTTAGATTCAAGACATCGACATGAGGGTATGATTAGTCTCCAAAAGTAAACCTTGATGTTGTAGATGGTTATAAGTTTATAGGAGAGGGATGGTAATTTAGGAATTATTGTCCATTTACCAATATAGGTTTGAGATCCACTTAAGAGGGGAGGATGAGTTCAAGGGATAAGAGGTGATATATTCAAGGTAGGATCAGATATGATTCAAACTTCGTATCCAAGGTAAATGGTTGATATAACTCCTAAAAGCTTCTTGAAGAGGAAGCTTCAGGATTCTTTTTAATTTTCCCAAATTTTTAGAATCAACATTCCCCCAGTAAGGGATAATCTGCTACTGATGAGTGCTGGTGCAAAATGGAGAAACTTGTTGTTGAATGCAAGTCCCTAAAGGGACAGGTTGTGTTGGGCCTTAAAAGAACTAATTTGAAGTAGTTAGACCCAAAAACTCAGGGATTTAGAAGAGTCATGCTTAGGGCTTTGTGTAGGGACGATGACAAGGTGTTCATGGATGTGGATTGATTTGGTTTGTTGGCCTTTTGACCAAATGCGACAAAATGGCCTATAACGGATTTCCCCTTAAAGTGCAAAGTCAAAAACAATTATTGATGACTGAAGTGCTTTACCTTGTGAGTAGTTTAGATCAAGAACAACTAGTTGAGACCATTATTTATTACAATAAATTTCATCATTATATCTTTGTTGAGGGAGACATACCCATGCTCAACACATAAGATAACATTACATGTATAATGATCAAGAAGTCATGTCCACTAATGTCAAGGTGTGGATCCATGATTCGATGATTGTTTTTATGATCATAGCCATCATGCTTTGTAATCATGTATTAATCTTGAAAGCACAACCTATATGGATGGAACTAGCTCTGGGGTCTTCTATCTTGTTCACTCGATCGTCCAACGTACGAGTCTAACCATGCAAATAAAGGAGTTGAATTTTAACATGTAAGACACCATCTAATTACCGTCCAATGATGTAAGTCGTTAACAGACGCGAGAGAAACCACCAATGGTGTTAAAGACTCTCAAGTTACTATAGTAAAATCTATATGGTGTGAATGAATGAGTTGCATTCGAACACCACACAAAATCTGTCGGTCGAAGGCCAATGATGAAAATTTATCACCGAGAGCAAGGAAGCTTGTCATTGATATACAATTCCCAAGGTATTGAAGGAAGAGTTTCTAGGTCAACTTTCTGGATAATGAACTGATGTCGACAGGAAGTGACCCATCGCAGAAGGGTTTTGATGTATCGCCCATCATTGACATGAAATGGGTATCATGATTTGACACAGAATAACGCTAATGTGGAACTAGTTCAGGAATGCCAGACATGGAATGAAGGCTTAAGAGTATCCTAGCATATATTAACTGAATGAATTCTCTTGAACATATCAGTAACACTGGGTGGAGTTTGCAACATTGACCCAAAACTGAAAGCGAATGCTTTGATATGGTATTATGAACCGAAAGACAACATATTTCCCAACCCAACAACCACAAAGATGAGGTGGAAGAGTGTCACGTTCAAGATCGATTCACTACCTTTAATAGGTGGAGTACCCTATTTTCCCAATTTTCCCAACCATTTCTGGTCAGTAACTCTTTATTTTTTAACAAGCTTGAGGAGGATAACATATGCTTGATCTTCAAGTTCATCCTTTGTATGAATCCATCTAAGTATTTTTTACGAACCCTGAGAAGGAGTGGTTTAGTATCGTCATGTTCGACGAATCCATCATTATTTGATGTTTTTACAAGTCTAGTGAAGATATAACTTCATTCCTTTTTCATGTTTAGAGAGTTTGAAAAAGAAGCAAAAAAGAAAACTCCAAAGGTTCCTTTTCGTAATTAGTCTCTCCCAGTCTGGAAAAGGGTTAAACTTATAGTGAGTATACGTATTTTAATTTAATTTAACAATTTTGAGAAGACAAGTGCTCAAAAATATTTTCATATTTTGGGAGTATGAAAAGAGATGAAAGAGGACTCCAGGGGATTCTTTTTTCGTAAGTTTATAGAGCTCGAAAAAAGTGATAAAAGTGTGTTCTCCAGTAAAATGATTTGTTTCAATACAAACATCACTAAATACATTAAAAAACTATAAACCTTCTCAAAACACCACCAAAGGATTAAAAATATCTATTTCATGAAAAAATTGAATCATATTTAGGTCAAAACATTAAAATATTAATAAAATAATAATGAAAATGGCCATAAAATAGGTAAAAGGTAATTCATTTTCACCATTTCACATTTTACCTCTTGGTGAGTGAGTTCTAAGTGTTTTTTCCCTTAATATTCTGCAGCTGATTTCGACCAATCCAGTGGACCATTTCAAGCCCCGCAACTTCTAGGTAGGAGCTATAACCTTCCTCTTTCTTTTCATGCATCTATTTTGTCATTCCATGCAATTTTTTCTAATTTTTTAGGGCCTTAGTGTTCTAATTTCTTGCCCTAGGTCCAACACACCCCCAGCATGTTGAAAGGGGAACTGAACAGGCTGAAATTAAATTTGGGAGGGAGCTATAGTGTTTTGTTCCCCTTAGGGGGGTGTGCTAAGCGCAATTCCCATACTATTTTTTCTTGTTTCTCTCAAAATTTCTCTAGTTTTTGCATGAGGTTTTCCCTAATGATCCTTCTTGTAATGTTTCAGGTATCTACCAGAACAAAATGGCTTTAGTATGGAGAGAAAGAGAAGATGAGGAAAAATATTTAACTGTAGTTAATGATCCTGCCACTATCCATCCTTTGAAAGATTGCGGGCTCTTGAAATTCTTTTGGCTTCTTGGTATGAGGCAACAGATGGAACTATTGAGGTATCTTATCCGAGCATAGGATGTTCATGCTCAGGCATTCATACTTGGTCTACATTTGCTTTAAATATAGGTGGAAGATATATACTTCTTGACTGGTTTATTGAGGCAAGGTTCCCCCGTCTCCTTATCTGATTTGAGGAGGGGTGGAGAGACGGTCAAGGATTACATTAGTGCACATTGTGGACCTAGATCTCAACCGACCAATGATGGTAAGATTGAGATCAAGGATGTGGTGTTATTTCCTCTAAGTACAATCATATGTTTCATTTCCAGATTGGCTGGTAGTGTGACTCTACATTTTTCCAACAAATCTCATATGCAGTATGCTCTAGAGTGTATGGAACCAACATTATTCAACTGGAGTGGGGGAGAACTAGTAAACAGGAGCAATTGACCAAGGCAAAAGATGGACAGATGAAGAAATTTTGCTATGGTTTGATCTTGATTTCTTTTGCCTTAGAGAGGATTCCATTTCTCAGGCCAGAACACATCTCACTCGAGCCCGTAGATTTGAGAGTCCCACAGATGAGGAGGTGGGTGGATTTGATATCTAGACATGCATGTTCGTCATTAATCAGTTTCATGCTTGTGTTATTCAGATTGTTATGTATGAAACTCATTATGATAGAGGACTATCTGTATGTAGTGATGGATTTCCATAGAAACCCAAAGATTTTTCTTCCTAATGGCAAGCGATGGGGAGTCATAGGTAAAACAAGAAACATTTTGACCATTTTTTTTATTTTTAAGTTTTACAATTTTTTGTGATTTTTTATGTATCTGAGAATAAACTATTGATTTTTTCACATGCAGATATTGGGCCCATTCAACCTATGGGTTCTTCTTATCTTCATCGTGTAGGAGACCCACAGTAGGCACCAACAACAATACAAGTTGTTGCTACAGGACAAGGGGTACTAAAAGATCTCAATGTGGCTGAGACCCTTGCAGAAGTTGAGAGTCACATGGAGGGGTTGGCCCACAACATAGCTAATACTAGGGTCAAATGGTTTCCTAGGAGACTGTAATGACATACTATTGGCGTTCCTTGGCATATCAGTCGATTATTGTGCAAGATGGCTCACACAGTGGCATGCTATCATGAGCATTATGATTAGTCTACTAGGAAGAGTATAGCCATATTTTGGTTGCATGTATATTTTATATCCTGTGGCCAAATATGTCTCAGGAAAACATTTTGTAAAACCAAACTTTCACACACACACACACACGAATATATAGATATATATCTATCATCCGTGTTTCTTATGGTTCTATTATCTCATTCAATTAATGTGATTTGTATTGAATTTAATTTACATGTGTCACACATTTCTATCTAAAACATAACTATATAATGCATCTGTCAATGTGCTTATATTTTTAGAAATGTGTTGATATTGGATGAAATCAAAGTATCTTTCTAGAAGGTGAACCCTCAAGAACATATGAAGCATAATTGGACTCCTAGCTGAATGGACATTAGTCAACCGTAGTACTACACGTTGTGAGTCGAGTCTATTAACTATATGGTGGATACCATGGGAAATAGCATCAAACAATAGTTCAATCATTGTGTTATACAGGGAAATGTTATTTATAGAGAGACCGATACAAATCCCTTGTAAATTCACTAACTTGCCATTCAGAGCATATATAGCCCATGTAGTGGAAGAAAGGTTATGAGTACTACGACTAGCACCATCAACATAACCAACATATGGTTGGAGGGATGCCAATATCTACAAACCAAATGTAAACAATATTAACATAAACCATAGGAAACTCCAAAGGCAACCCATGGCAAACATACTCAACGCACCTATATACAACATGTACATAGTGTAATTTGAAAAAACTTAAGCATAGTATTTATTAAGGTACATCCCATTTCTAGGATACACCAATGGAAATCCATCGAAATCAACAAGCTCATAGGCCCCTTTAGCAAGAACATGTTTGACAATGCACAGACCTAGCCACATTGGCTCGAACTTCCCCGATCCCAATTTACCAGACTCTTGGTCATATAACAAGACAAGGTCTCCTTCCGGGAAGACACGGGCTTGACACTCTTGTCATATTTCACCTTGATACATTTCTTATAGGCTTCATTAGCCATTGCAACTTCACGTTAGGTTTCATCTAAGCGCGTCAATTGTAAGAGACATTCCTCTTCCGTATAAGTGGAAAGGAGTTCGACGACAAGTTTAAGAGACAAAATTTCAAATTCAATTCGAAGGATTTATTCCAGGACATAAACCAATTGGAAAAGTGTGAACCCAGTATTAGTCCTAACAAAAGTTTGATATGCCCATAAGGCAACATAAAGGATCAAATTTCAGTCCAATTTATGGACCCCTATCATATGTTGAAGTATTTTTTTGAGAGCTTTATTGATTGCCTCAACTTGCCCATTCACCTTAGGGTAGTAAGGAGCAAAACTCTCATGGGAGAGCCCCATCTTGGAATTCAGTTCAGACACCATGTTATTACAAAAATGTTTTCCATGGTCCATAACTATAGCTTGTGGAACGCCAAACTGTGAAATGACATGGTTGAAGAAAAAGAGAGCAACACTTTTTCTGATATTAATGTATGTAGGCATTGCCTTGGCCCACTAGGTAAAATAGTCAACCACTATGATGATATATCCATGCTCCCTAGCCGAGCGAGGGTTACATGTCATGAAATCAATGCCCCATTTCACAAATAGTCCAATGGTGATAACACGATGCAAAGGGGCGGGCAAAAAATTCATCTTACGATTGTATATATGGCACACATGACACTTTTGGATGGCGAGGATGTAGTCGCAAAATATGGTAGGAAAAAAGTAACAAGCACACATGATCTTTTGCGCGGTGGCATAACCAGAGAAATGACCACCACATGCCCTAGAATGACATTCATTTAAGAATTTCTTGGCCTCCTCATGTATGAGGCACCTTCGAAAAACCGTATTGATACCACGACGATAAAGGGTCTCGCCAATTATAGTATAGTTCATGGCTTGATATCGAATACATCATTGGTTAGAGTGAGAGGTATCATACCAAAAAGTGTGGTTATGGAGATATATGATAATGTCTCCATACCATGGGTTAGATGATGATATCAGGAACAATGACTCATCTGGAATATAATCACCAGACTTTGTTTCAGTTTCAGCAATGGGAAGGTCATAAATTAGCTCAATAAAAACTAAGGATTTCTTTGACTTGGATTTGATGGACTCCAAATAAAACTCTTGTAGGAAAAAAATCCACTTAGGGTACTTTCCCCCCAACAATTATCATGAAAAAATGTACATCATGGGGTTGCAATTGGAAGTAACCATAGTTTTGTGGAGTAGGCTGTAATGGGGAAACCTCTGGACAACTTGGATAACTACAAAAGCTAAATTTTTGAAATGAGTATAATTGACTTTGGTATCATTGAGATTTCAAATCAAGTAATAAATAGGATGTTCAATCCCTACATCATCCTCCTAGATTAATACCATTTCAATGGTAGTAACTGCAGTGGCAAGGTACAGGAAATCATTGCGTTGGTAAGCTGGGGAATATAACAAGGATGCCTGAATCAGAACATCCTTCAACGCATCGAACACCTTTTGAGAAGTGTCATCCCAATGGAAGGAACCCCTTTCTTTAAAAAGTGAGTAAATCCTTTGGCTAGTTCCACGTATTTGGGAATGAATCTTCGAAGAAAGTTATTCTTCCCTTGGAAACGTTGAAACTGGAGGAGGGAATAAGGAACAAGAAGATCAATGATTTCCTGTACTTTCAATGGGTTGATACGAATTCAATGCTTCAATACAATGAAAAAGAGAAGTTGACCGGAACTTATGTAAAAGACACACTTTTGTGGATTGAGGAAAACGTTTCAATGTCTACAACGTAACAATATGGCCCTGAGATGCATTGGGTGATCAACCCGATGTTTTGAGTGAGAAGGAAAATGTTCAAATATGGTTGCAAAATATTTTTGATGACATGAAAGGCATAATTCATTTCCCTCTAAACCGTAGCCCCAACATTCTTCAATCTGAAAGAGAGATTTCTATATGCAAATGTGCCCTAGGGATAAATAAACACAGTCTTATGTTGGTCCATCAGGAGAATGTTGACATGATTATAGCCAAAGAAGCCATCCATAAACGAAAATATCTCACAACCAGCACAATCATCAACAATCTGGTCGATGATCGGGGTAGGATAATTTTCCTTAGGACAAGCATGATTTATGTCTCGATAATCGACACACACAAATTTTCCCCTGTTTCTTCAAGACAGGAACAATATTTGACACTCAATTAGTTAAAGGTACTCGGTAGATGAAACTAGCACATAGAGGTTTTTAAAATTTGGCTTTAATAGTGGCATCTTTATTGGGATGCATTGTACGGAGGCGTTGTCGAATTGGTTTAGCATTAAGATAAGTCTTAATTTCATGCACATTTTTTTTTCTTAGATTGATACCTAACATCTCCTCGTAAGACCAAGTGAAAACCTCTCTAAACTCCTGGAATAAGGCTTTGTAGGACTTAATCTCATCGGGAGAGAAAGACGCACCGATATGTATATTCTCAACAATGCTAGGTTTGATCAAAATATCGAGAGGGATAGTGTCTTCAATATTTGACAAGCTCTTCTCAAAATCGACATCGTGAATGGATACTGAATTTGTAGACGACTCGACAATATTGGGTTGATGTAATTCACTAATATTATCCTTTTAGGAATCTGGCAAGGAGGAACTGTGATGATGATCAGACCATGACACATCATCTAGCATCATGATCTCCATGTTGCTCTCATTGGTAGAAAACGTACAAGTGAAAGAATCAGATGATGTGCCATAATCTAAGGAATAATCTACCCAATTGATCGAAGAGGATGGATCTAAATAAGCAGCAAAAGTCGAGTAGACGACTTCATAGTCGAGCTCAATGGGGTTAAGCGACATATGATTACCAAAACTGTTGATATGAGATTCATCTCGCACTACCCAAGGATCAACTAGAGTAGTACAAGAAAATATTAATATAGGAAACCGAGGTAATTTTGTATGGAAGTGAAGGAGGAGGAAGCGAAAAGGTTCCCATGAGAGAGGAATCCTTAAGCAATCCAACCCCGACATGTTGATACGGGTGTGGGTTTTCCCCAATGAGAGGGATGCTTCCAGTAACTGAAGGATCAATGGAAAAGAAAGTGAGATGATCAATGGCTATGATACCACCTTTGTGAGGAAAAGAAATCATTCTAAAATATGTTGAAACAACCACATCCATGGCATAAAACCATGTACAACCTAATAGAATATTGTAATCTAGTGGCCATCGATAAATGTGACTTCTATAGATACAATCTTGCCGCCTAATTCTACTTATAGAGAGTTCAAAATTCCATAAGGTTTATAGCTTCCTCCATTAAAATCTTTCATAGTGGTTTGTGACTAACTTAATTGGGGATAACAAATGGCGTTCCAGCAAGATGAGACATAATACAGGTTGAGGCTCCCTCATCCAAAATGGAATGATGGTTATTCTTACTGCAAACAAAAACCCAGATCATTAAAGATAATTGAGCTGAAATTCGAGGTGTATGATTCTCATGGTTAAAAACTACTAGGTTCGAATTCAAAGAATCAATACATCCACTTGCAGAAAGAAACGAATTCTTTTGGGCGAGACAATTTTGCAATACCTCGAGAGTGGACATGGCTGAGGGAGATTGAGCCATATCCTCAACTATTTTATAGTACTGAGCAGCTCTTGCATGAGGGTTGAAGGTAGATTAATGGATAATGCCTTTGCGAGGATTAATTGTCAACTCAGTAGGCATAGCATTTCGACTAGGATCCAACAGATATGTAGTTGAACTGGTATGTTGATCAGTAGCCATATCATTGGAGGGATTTGAATTATCATAGTATTTACTTCAGGTGGCCACCATAACATCATTTTGCGACTTAGCGGAGGAAATCATCAATACTGATTTAGAGGAAGCAGGATCTTGGGAAACCATATTGGTCTCCTAATTTAGAAATGGATCTGTCAACACAGTGGGAGTAGTGGATGATTTAAGGAACTGATTTACTTACACCCGGTGTGGACAATCCTGAGTGAAATGTTCCTCATTACAAATCAAACATGGGTAATGAGGTTTCTACTTTTCTTCAAAAGGTTGATTGTTTTGTTTATCCTGTGGAGGGTTATCTTTCTTATTTTTACCTTTTCCCTTCTTCTTACTTCTTGTTTGTTGATATTTACTATTGGATGATTGAACAGTATTGATCTTGGAAGTAGAAGGCATAGGAGTGGTGGAAGGAGGGTTTTGAGTAGCCCCAACAAGAGTGAAATCAAATGGTTTACTCGTCAACTTCTCGCTGGTAAAACCAATCATGCTGTCGGTTAGATGTGATTCTTTACCAGGAGGTTGAGGAAAAATATTTGAAGGTTGCAAAGCATTTGGTATTTTCTCATAAAGCTTACCATATTGGGTGTAAATAAGATCCAAATACTGGGCACGAGAAATTACTTTCTCTTCGGTCACAACTTTTCCCTTGGCAACATCTTCTGTGATAGGTGGTAACAGAGACATAATGAACCATTCAACTAACAATTGGTCAAGAGAAAAGATTCTAACCAAATGACGACAACGTCGCCACTCATGAATGTGATCCAAGATGTGAGTGGAATTATTTTGTTTGAAATTGGTTAAAAGTTCAATTTGAGTCTCATATCAGATGGGTAACTCGAAATGTGTTAATAATGTGTAGCCAAGGTGCTAAAATTATTGAACGAAGCTCTTAGTAATTAAATATACCATTTCGTTGTCGTACTGGTGAGTGTAGATGGAAAAGCTGAAAATGAATAATCATTATTGGGAGAGTTCGAAGAACACCACAAATGATAATTCATCACATGTGTGGATGGGTCTTCTCTAGGATTTCCACTGAATTTTGGGATATCAATGGGCAACTTTGTGGGAATAACCGACCATCAAGGAGAATGGGCAATGGGATCATTTCCAACCTCGGGTAATTCCAGAAATTTGAGAGTTGCTACGAATGGCAACTTCCTATTGAGGTCCAGTGGAGGATATCCTGGATAAGATGGGACGGCCTGGGAAACAGGTATCTGTGCTCTAGGATAGGAAGTATTTTGATAACCATAATATACACAACCTTGCTTCCCAACTCCAAGATAACCTTATAAAGGTTGAAATGGTCAGGTTTGGATTTGCTAACCATAAAGAATTTGAGGGATACCTTGATATGATTGATATTATTTCCCTATGGGATTTTGCATCATCCCAACATAAGGTTCGTTAGGTTCTGCATGTTCCATAGCACATACATTCTGACCCATTTGAATTTTAGGAATGGTCTGACCAAGCGGTTGTGATTGTAAGTTACCTTGAAAAGTTTGGGTATACAAGGCTTGAGAAGCACCAGGTACTGTTGGGACAGGTTGAGTTAAAGATGCAACCTATAAAGGTTGACTCACATTCACTTGAGCTTGAACAAGTTGAGATGTAGGTTGTGGAACAATGATTTGAGATGTAATTGGAACATGCATATTTTTGCTTGTAGATTCAAATTGGTTATGTAATATGCTAAAACATAAGACTTAAATCTACTCTACTCGTTAGTGGAAACAAAAATTGATCGATGAAAACACTAAGCAGAAAAGGAAGAATTTCAATCATACATAACACAATATTGTTTTGGAGAAAGCCACATCTAAAAAACCCTTCTATCTGTATATTGCATTAATCAAAATATCTAAGAAGAAAATACAATTCTTGTTCAACCCAAACAATCTCTGCACAAGTACAATCTATCTCAATGCTTCACAAACCAGCTCAAGCCAATACTTAGCCAAATCTGTTATCTACCAAGCTCCTACTTACTTGCGCTCATAAGATCCATGCACAAACTTGTGCTTCCTATTGCTTGGTATCACCAACTTGTGGTCACAAAAACAATGATTAAACGTGTGCCTTCATGCCTCCTTTTAAAGGCAATTCGAATGGTTAAAATTAGTGATTTATCTAGTTAAGGAATGATTTCTTTTAGGTCTTCTTCTGAATACATGCACCATCTATACAGCTTGGAAAATTATACAAGTAATAGTACACTATCCCTAAAATTTAATCTTAACTAGGTCTTCCTCTAAACTGACATGAATGAGTTATTTATGAGTGAATTAACAGTTATCTGATTAATCATTACATATGAATTTAATCCAATTTAATTCACTTGACCTCTCACTGGTTCCTCCAACTGTTTGAACTAGTTTAACTGACTATAACTCAGTTAGACTGAGTTAAGTAATTACAACTCAAAAGAACTCAACCTGGACCCCTCAAATTTAGGAATCACTCTACATGACTGTAGTTAGACTTCAAACTCGAATTTCTGATCCAACTAAGTCAACTTAACTTAGTTAACTGCTACAAGCTGCTATGAGAATAGAATTACAATTTAATTCCTAATTTAATTCAAAGACGAATTAAATTAATGTTTTCTTAATACTATTTTTAACATTTCTTGTTGCTATTTTCAACACTCCCTCTCAACAAGAAAGGCATTCAACTCTATCCCGATCCGGTACCTTTGGAATGTTATGCATGCAACTCTTGTCACTGTTTTTATTGCTACTATAACATCTGCAACCAAAAACCATCCAAAAAAAATAAACTGAATCAACTATGTCTACAATTGTCTACTAGGAAAACTGTGTTGCTGCTAAATCTACTCCTGAGCCTCTTACTCTACTGTCAACACTGCTCTACACTCTTCAGTATCTGATTAACATTGATCCTCCTACTACTGAATATTGTGGGCCCCCATAGCAAGATAATGATTCATGAGACAAAAAACACCTCAGTGGACCCTGCCTAAATTTCTGTAACTCTTGGGAATATTGCTTCACATCGCCCCACCTCTCACTTGGAGGTATGGTTGCATGTGCTCCCTATGCCCACTTGGCTCAAAATCCCCCCTACTGGAGGTCTCTACTTGAGTGGATGTCTCCACTCAGTCTCCTCTCTGCTTCTCCAATTATGGCTGCTCCACAATTTGTTGAGACTGCTTCTGAGGCTACATGTTGAGAGGTAATTCATGCTCCCTCTCAACCACCAAGTCTCTAACCTTTTCCTTTCTCCTCAAGCCTATGCATGCATCTTGTAACTCAAGTGTATACAGGTTCTTCACTTGCACCCCAATTTGGTTCATCTTTCCCATGGTGAAGTGTCTAAGGAAAACCTTCCCTTTGCTAAAAATCTCATCGTCTGGGCATTCTGGAAACTCAGATCCACGTTGTAACTGTCCTGCTGTCACAATTTTTTTTGGAAAAAAGCGATGATTTTAAATCGACGATATCTCCCTCATCCAAACTCTGATTCGATCGATTTTTTTTTTTCAATTTGGGTATTTTTTTGCAAGGAATCCAGATCTACTATTTTTTGTGAAAAAATTTCACATAAATTTTCAGATATGCTCTGCAAACTCGCCGCCCAAAACAATTCCTTCTCTGATACCATGTAGATTTTTGCTTGTAGATTCAAACTGCTTATGTAATATGCTAAAACATAAGACTTAAATCTACTCTACTCATTAATGGAAATAAAAATTGATCAATGAAAACACTAAGAAGAAAAGGAAGAATTTCAATCACACATAACACAATATTTTTTCGGGGAAAGCCACAACTCAAAACCCATACTATATGTATATTGCATTGATCAGAAGACCTAAGAAGAAAATACAATGCTTTTTCAACCCGAACAATCTCTGGACAAGTACAATCTATCTCACTGCTTCACAAACCAACTCAAGCCAATATTTAGCCAAATCTATTGCCTGCCAAGCTCCTACTGCCTTGCGCTCACAAGCTCCACGCACAAACTTGTGCTTCGTATTGCTTGGTCTCACCAACTCGTGCTCACCAAAACAATGATTAAACTTGTGCCTTCATTCCTCCTTTTAAAGGCAATTCAAATGGTTAAAATTAATGAGTTCTCTAATTAAGAAATGCTTTATTTTAGGCCTTCTTCTTATTGCATGCATCATCTAAACAACTCAGAAAATTATACAACTCATAGTACGCTATCCTTGAACTCTAATCTCAACTAGGTCTTCCTCTTAACTGACACACATGAGTTATTTATGAGTGAATTATCAGTTATCTAATTAATCACTGCATGTGAATTAAATCCAATTTAATTCACTTGACCTCTCACTTGTTCCTCCAACTGTTTGAACTAGTTTAACTGACTATAACTCAGTTAGACTGAGTTAATTAATTACAACTCAAAAGAACTCAACCTCAACTCCTAAAATTTATGAGAATCACTCTACATGACTCTAGTTAGACTTACAACTCGAATTTACTGAGCTAACTAAGTCAACTTAACTTAGTTAACTACTACAAGCTGCTATGAGAATAGAATTACAATTTAATTCAAGGAAAAGTTAAATTAGGATTTCTTAATACTAGTTTTAACATTTCTTGTTGCTATTTTCAATAGAACAGGTTGAGAAACTAAAGACAAAGCCACAACCGAACCAAGTTGTATGGGCATGGTAGGTTGCCAAACATTAGTAGCCATTTCTGAATATGGAGGACTCATTTGAGGTTGAGCACTAACTTGAGGAGACGGAAATATCCCTGCAATAGTTTTCCCCTCTACCAAAAGAGAAGGGTCGTACAGAGGCAACTTTCCCTCAAGAGAAGGATTCATAATAGGAGGTGGATTGGGGTTTTGTAGGCGTTCATACCCACTAACATAAGGACCAGTCTACTGTTGAATCATAGGAGTAGATGGAGGTATAGGAGCAAACTGTGTAATGCTCATCAAAGAAGTGCTAGATGGAATTCCATATGTAGATGACATCGAAGAGGTCCATGGACTAGATGTTGCGCCAGAAAAGGTAGCAAACAAAGAGTGGTAACTAGGCAGGATAGACGGGCCAGCATTCAAATGTGTCTCTGGTGATGTTACAAACATGGATTAAGTTGCAACATAGGTTGTAATAGTCATGGTAGTAGAGATAGGTTGGGAAAGCATAGAAGATTCAGTCATGGTTAACTGTCCCAAAGAGGGTTTCCAAAGGAAACTTAATGCCGGGTTGAAAGGAAAAGAATTAGACAAAGGATTTGGTGATGGAGTATGAGGAGAAGGAAAAATATGGGCCTGATAAAAATGAGTCCCTACTTGAATGGGAGAAGAGGGTTAAGGTTATTCTTGTGGAATCTCTTTGATACTCACAAGATTAGGTGGATGTGATCCACTGTTGGGTCCAATATATATAGGTTGCAGTTTTGTCTAAGACACAAGAAGAGAAGAGGAAGGACTTGAAGTAATAAGTGCATATAACTGAGGTGCCACAGGTTGTGTCATCTCTTATTCAGTATATTCAAGTTCAATAACCTTAAGTGACAAGATTTCAGGTGCTTCAGTTTCCACTGTGTTAGATTCACTAGCCAATGGACAGGTAATCTTGGGCTCAGTACTCATAGAAAAAGATGATTTTGGTGGATCAATTTCAGGTGGGGGACCAGAAGTAGTAGCTCCTGAAGCACTAGATTCGATAGTCTTTGTCTTTTTATACTTCTAATGATGTCCAGGAGTGCCTCTAGTGGAAGAGGAAGCTTATTTTTCATTCTATGCGAATGAAAGAGGGTAGGGTGTTGTTCTTCCACTCTAGATTAATAAATTTTAACAATTAAAACCAAAAAAAAAATCAAAGAGGGTAAACTAGGCATAAAGGTTTACCAAGAAATTGTGAAATGCAATATACAACCTTGGAGAACCAAGGATTTACGTACAGGAAGGAAATCTCCCCGAATGTTGTGTTTAGTTTATCACAGTATACAAGGCAACCGACTTGGTTACCTATGGTGAGGATAACAACCTATGGTGGACTTCCAAAATATACTTAATGGTACAATGAAGTGTTGTCTCTGTTAGTGTTATCTAATGCGTAACCGTACGATAAGATCATTCCCATATACTTTTCATGTGCGGAGCTCCATCCAATATACCCAAAGGTACGTAGAGAACAGTCTGATACACTTACATACATGGAACGAGATATCACCCCCGGAATGAAACGCTGGCAAAAAATGATAACTCCTATGTTTATAGACGTCAAAAAACGTCTCAAGGCTAGACTTCTAGATCTTTGTGTTAATGATTCAAATGCTCCTTAAGATTGCTCCAATAATTTTTAAAGTTTATCTTGAATTAAGTCTCAGTTTTCAAGGCTCACCATGAATTTCACTTGAATGTCCTAAAAATGCAAGAGAACACAGAGTATGCAACATATAAGATGCAACAAACAAGTTTACTAAACCAATTCCCCTAATGCAATTGTTTCTAATTCCAATTCACACACAAACCCCTACATGCAATGCAAGATGCATAAGGTTTTTCTTTTCAATTCCACATAATTTTCATATCAAAACTAAGGTATTTTCCTAGTCATTGATAAAATACACTATTCAGAATGATGACTAAAACACCAATTCTTTCAAGCAATCAATGATTAAGAAATCAATTTGCTAATGAGATAATCGGTAAGAAGAAAGGAAAATCTAAGAAAATTCTTATCAAATGCACTCAAAACTAAATAAAATAAGATGGAGGCATCTAAGAGACCAAGACAGACTCAAGGAAATAATGAGGACCAGCTGGAACAAATCTAACCAAATATAAAAGCACAAAAAGGTAATTTTTTTGCATGAAATGGGGTCAACGCAGGCGCTGAAAGGCATCAGTACTTTGCAACATAGGTGCAGAGAAGGCCAAGTAGCACAATGCTTTGTCTTTAGACCAGGGGGAGCATTGACCAATGTAAGGCCAAGTTCTGACATAAAAAATCCAAATGAAGCTCAATGAAAGGTAAGGTTCAATTCAGAGGGAGTGAGGCAATGGAGGTCTGTTCAAGAGGTGAAACAAGTATTAGGGACAAGGAAACCACTAGGGTAATGAAATGATCCCCAGTGGAGTCGCCAATTTTTTATGTGGAATTTATGACTGGGGACAGAAGTATATTCCCTAAACCTAGTGGACTGGTCTATAACAACAGAAAGCAAAGAATATAAAGTTCCCCTTAGAGAAATTGGAGAACAGAAAGAGGCTTGCTTAGGATCTATCGCAAGCTCTTCTCTCCTCTTGGCTTGTAAGCTCCAATCATAGCTACGATTTCTATAGTTAGAACCTTTACATATAATCAACATAAGCCAAATATCTACACCATCTATGTAAAATTATCCAATTACTCTATTCAATGGATCAAAAAATCATTGAAATATATGAATGTAAACATAACCTAACACATATAGGAAACCAATGTACTCTTTCTATTAAGATGAATAGGAGAGAGTTTACAACCAATAATAGTAGCTGATCTTGTAGATATCTCCCTGGGTTGAATTTTCCTTCCTTGTCACAAAACACACCTCAATATCGCCCTAATGCATGAAGATGATGACTCTCTCATATTCAAAGCAGCAACATGAGGGTATGATTAGTCTCCAAAATCCAACCCTGACATTTTAGATGGCTGTAAATTTATAGGAGAGGGATGGTAGTTTAGGAATTCTTATCCATTTACCAATATAGGCTTAAGGTCCACTTAAGAGGAGAGGATGAGCTCAAGTGATAAGAGGTGAAATATTCAAGGTAGGATCAGATAAGATTCAAAGTTCTTAGCCAAGGTAAATGGTTGAAACAACTCCTAGAGTTTTCTGGAAGAGGAAGCTTTGGGTTTCTTTTTAATTTTTCTGAATTTCTAGAATTAACACACCCCCAACAAGGGACAACCTTCTATTGATCAACGTTGGTGCAGAATGAAGCAACATGTTGCTAAACGTAGGTCTCTAAAGGGATAGGGTGTGTTAGGCCTTAAAATAATTAATTTGAAGTAATCAGACCCAGAAACTTAGGGATTTGGAAGAATCATGCTTAGGGATTTGCATAGGGACGATGACAAGGTTTTCATAGATGTGGATTGATACGTTTTGTAGGTTTATTGACAAGATGCAACAAAATGGCCTATAACAATTAGCTAGACTGGAAGCTATCAAAATTTTTCTTTCCTTTTCTATTCTTAAAAACATCAAGGTATATTAGATAGATGTGAAGTCAGTGTTTCTCAATGGAGAGTTGGAAGAAGAAATTGATATTGAGTAGTCAGAGTGATTCACACACAGAAAATGAAGGGTTTGTGTGCAAACTGAAAATGACTTATATGGACTCAAACAGACACCCTAAGCCTGGTATGTAAGATTGGATCAATATCTTCGGAATCAAATCTTCAAGAGGGGCGCCATAGACAACAATCTGTATATAAAATCTGAAGATGATCATCTACTAATTATGGTAGTGTATGTGGATGACATAATCTTTGGAAACAATATGGAACAATTGGGACATCAATTCGCAAACTGTATGAAGATAGAGTTTGAGATGTCCATGATAGGAGAACTATCCTTCTTCTTGGGATTTCAAATTTCTCAATCAAAATATGGGGTATTTATCTCCCAATCCAAATACCTACGAGAAACTCTGAAGAAATTTGGGCTGGAAGATTGCAAGCTAGTTAGCACACCCATGGTTATAGGCTATAAATTATGCAAAGAATATGAGACACCACAGGTAAATTAGACTGATTACAGATCAATGATAGGAAGCCTGTTGTATCTCATAGTGTTGAGACCAGATTTCTTGCAAGTAGTAGGTCTTGTGGCCATATTTCAATCCTACCTCCATGAGAGTCATATCATCATTATCAAAAGGATTTTCAAATACCTTCAAGGGACATTAGATTATGGACTATGGTATGCTAAAAGCAGAGAGTTTAAGTTGAAGGCCTATATTGATGCTAATTGGGTAGGTAGTATTGATGACAGGAAGAGCACCCTTGGTGCAACATTATTTTTGGGGAATTGCTTAGTGTCCTGGATCAACATGAAACAAGACTCCATCTCTTTATCAACTGCTGAAGAAGAGTATATTGTAGCTGCCACATGTTTCTCACAAATTCTATGGATGAAACAAACCTTGAAGGCCATTAAGGTAGAATTGACTGATCCCATTCCAATAATGTGTGATAATACTAGTTCCATCAATATCTCTAAGAGCCTTTTCATGAACTCCAAGACCAAGCACATTCCTGTCAGGTTAGATTTATTAAGAGATGATGTTACAATTGGTGTTGTTTGACTTGAATATGTGGACACTAAAGACCAACTTGCAAACATCTTTACTAATCCACTTGCAAGAGAACCATTTGAGCATCTCAATCAACAGATAGGAGTTGCAACTCCTCCTCCGAAATGAATTGATTATAATGTGTGTTGGAAACTACTCAACATGTGGGATCAATTAAAGAGTAGTATGCAGTGGTTCAGGGAGATTTTTCAAGAGAATCATTTGCCATTGATGCCAAAAGGGGAGAAGATTACTGGTGCTTAGGATAAGAACAACGATGAAAAATACCATGCTTGGTTTCAAGGGGAGCTTATAGTGTTTCCATCAACGCTAAAGGGGGAGATTGTTGGACCATTGGCATTACCTGGATGGCTGGTGTCAGCAAGTATGTTGGAAATGATTTCAAATAGTCTAGCATTGAGGAGCATGTTGTTCAGGAGGATTCCCATGGTTGTTGTAGTCTCTAGTAGAGAATCACCATAATAGAAGGCTTATAAGAGAATCCATAAAATGATGACTATGGTGGTTGTGAGTCCCAGGATTTGAAGGAAAGTTTGCCTGTAGAGTTGAACTCATATTCTCTTAGAAGTAGCATAGTTCGATAGTGCCTGGAAAGAGATTTCCAACCATATTTGGAAGTCAACAAATGGCCTCTTGCATCAAGAGTTATTTCCAATAAAATTTGAAGTTCCCAAGGTATTATTAGCATAGTTAAATATTGTTGGTGAGCCTTTGGCACGTATCCAAGGTTGGAAGAACTGCCAAACTCAGCAGAAAGTCTGGCAGAGCCTCTAAGTGAGAGCATTAGGTAGACGTCGAAACATCAGATTTGATTAGAGGTGCCAACATTACAGGCTAGCTTGGTGGGCTTATCACAGAGAGCTCACCCCGGTGGACCAGGATGACGCCATCCCGGTGGGTGCACCTTGGTGGTTTCAAATAGGGTGCAAGTTGTAAGCACCAGGAAGGAACAAAGCGGTTAGAGCCCACCTAGTTGTGATAGCCCGGATTTGAATCCCAGAAGGGATAACAAAGAGGTAGCATAGTAGAACGTCGAACCCAGCAAGAGATCGCAAACGGCTAAGTGCCGAGAGGAAAGTGTCGGGTTATGTGGCAACTTTCCAATGGAATTGGAGACAATTTGATAGATGGGATTTGTGGTCCCGGAAGTGGTTTCTGGCACAGTTGATCATGCAGATCAACGACGGAGAGCTACTCCAGGGGTAACCCTCCCCAAAACCTGAATCCGCTTAGAAGTGGCGCCAGAGCTGGATTTTGGAACCTAGTGGTTTTGATTAAAAAGGAATTTGGTGCAAATCAAAGGTCTCAGAGAACCTTTATCTCTCCTCTAGCAGGACACATGCAACTTTTGATTGGCTATCAGGAGTTGATGGTGACAAATGATGTTAGCATGATGTGGTTGTACGAGGGACACATGGGAGGAATATTCGACGTTTTTGGGTGGCCTAATGGGCCAGACCTAAGTGACACGTGTCACCACTCAATATACGCCATGTGGGGTTGATGACATAAGCATGACATAATCCCGGAAGGGCTACCCTAGAAGGTTTGAGTGGTGTGTGCATATGAACTAGTGGGCTGACTAGGCATCTGGTAGACGTGGCCCTGTTAGAGCACAAACCAATGGAAAATGAATCAAGCGGACCCAACTCGGACAACTCATCTCGTAAGGAAGACCCCGATAGTTTATGAAGGGGCACAACAAAAACACGTAGAGTAGTATGAACTAGGGAAACTTCAGTCAAAATACTCATCTCGACAAGGCCTTTGATTGGCTAGTGAAAGAGCGGGCGAACCCTACCAGACAGTTCATCCTGTAGGAACAAACCTGGCATTTATAAAGGGAGTGGCTAAGGAATTCACCAGAAGATAAATCATCGGGACATGGAGAACTCATAGGCAGATTTGTGGCAAAGTGACAACAAATGAGAATGAGGCCAGGAAGTCCCCATGGGACATGTTGAATCGATGACATGCCCCATTTGGGTGTATTAAAAGGCACAACCTTAATGTGCCATGATAGAAAGGGCTACGGGCTAAGCCCTAACACTTGGTAATTTCATGTAGAAATGAGACCAATGGAGCAAAGCCATTAACAAAGGGAATTCAACCCATGAAGGGCTTAAACAGGCTAAGTTCTTGAAGGCTTGAGCCGATAGTCACATGTTGTGGTCCTATGACAGAAAACAAGTAAAGGTGCTAGCAAAAGGAGCCAAAGTGTGAAGTCGGCAAATTTGGTAGCACTATTAATAGAAAGCCTCTAGGCTTTGGATGGATGAGTCGGAAGTTATAACTTGAGAATTTGAGTCAATACAATTACCAAGAGCTCTGGTTCAAGGTAGCAAGGACCAGAACGCACAAGAGCAATCTAATGGAGCCTATTGTGAAATAGAGTTAGCTATCCCTGAGCGTCACTGCAAGTTATGATGAATTAAATGAAAAGATTGCGTGTTGTAGTGCTCTCCTTTAGTCTTATGAGCCTTAAAGACTAACGAAGGAGATTCATGCTATGAGTACATACACATGTTAATGGAGGAGCTCTCTAGGTTTGCAGGTTGACTAAGATTCAATTCTTAGTATGAAAAACACGTAGGTGCTCATTCTCATATTTAATTTAGTTGTAGTGGCCAAGAAGTAGTACAAAATAGAGAGATAATGTTGTCAATGCATAGTCTAACTGAGAATTAATTCTCAGTATGGAAGAAACACACAGGTGCCCATTCTTATGATTATTGTAGCTGCAATGTTTAGGCAATCTGATGTAACAACAAGATGGAGAGCCATGATGAGTACACTCTTGGGAAAAATGAAATTGACTGCAAAGACAACATCCATCATTGTGTAACAATGAAACAAAACCAAGGATTGCAATGGAGCAAAGTGGGTGAATGTAGAATATGTGTGTGCTGAGTGTGCAATGTCATGAGTGTGAAAATGTGTAATAGAGACATAGTGAAGCAGAGGAAATTGACCAAAGTTGGTTGAGAAGCAAGGAGCACAATTCAAAGGAGAACTACAGAGGTGAAGGAAAAGATCTGGTACTACATTAGACAAAATTTATATTTCTATGTAAAGGTGTTAGCCTCTGTTTTTAGTTTGAAAATTGGATGAAAAGTAGAACAATGGTTAGAGCAGGTAGTGGTCTGGATTCATAAGAGGTTGGTGCCTCTTGGTAAGTTGCAACTTGCTATATGAAGGGGGTTGGGGCCTCTTCTGAGTGGTTTCTCACAAATAAATTGACGTAATTAAGTGGGTTCTTAAATTGCATCATAATAACAAATAGATTGGTGGTTTTCTCGCTTTGGGTTTCCACATAAAAATACTTGTGTCAATATGTGTGTGTGTTGTCCAGTTGATGTATGTGAATGTCTTATATTTTTTTTCATGTTTACTGTAGTATGAATTCTCTCTGAAATAATTTCCTGTAGTGAAAAGAATTTGAAGGTTTGTACTTGAAGTTTTAAGAACCCACCTATTATTGATTCACCCCCCCCTCAGTACTTCCTTATTCCAACAAAGTGTATATAGTGGTTTTATGTCTTTCGATCCTAGCTTATTTGCAATATTTTTCGAATCCTAAAGATGTGAACTCACCTCTGTTATCCACTCTTAAACATTTGATTGTCATGCCTAATTTCTTTTCTACTGTAACTCTAAATTGTTTAAATATATTAAACATATAAGATTTTTTTCAAGATATAGACCAACACTTTTCTAGCGAAATCATCTATAAATGCTACTAAATATGACAATTCTCTAAAGGAAAATATAGGGAATGCCCCCCAAAAATTGAATGGATATAATCTAAAACACCTTTACCAGTGTGACTTCCTGCTTTAAACTTTTGTCTAGACTATTTTCGTAAAATACAATGTTCGCAAAAATTCAAATTCAAATTTTTTTAATTTGGAAGTAATTTAGAATTTTTTAGTACCTATAGTCAATTCTTACTCATATGAACCAGTCGATGATTCCATAGAAAACTATATTCATTCATCTCATAAGATACCACCACTGCTTCATTAATTTGAGTACTCCCTTCTAACTTGTACTTAAGGTTTCTCATCTTTATAGCCTTCATAACCACCAAAGCATCCTTCAACAACTTATGACACCACCTTGACCAATAAATTTGTAACCTCTATAATCCAAAACTCCCAAAGAAATTGAACTCTTCTTTAGTTCAGGCACATGTCTAACCTTTGTCAATGTTCTTATAATATCATCAATCATTCTAATCTTGATGTTTCTAACCCCAATAGTCTTATAAAATACATTATTTCCCACAAGAACAATACCACCACCAACAACTTGATAAGACAAAAACCAACTTCTATGTGGATACATGTGATGAGAATCACTTGAATCTAACAATCATTCTTTATAATATTAAGGGACATTACAAATAGATAAAGCTTCATCGATCATACCTAGACCTAATTCAACTAAATTTTTGTTTTTTTTTTTTTAACTCTTCCTTGGATTCCCACCTCTTCCAATAATATTTCTTGAGATGCCCAGACTTTTATAATACCAACATGTGAGTTTACTCTTCTTGCCCTTTTGACTTTGATTTTGATGTACCTCAACTTCTCTCCTTTTTTTATGGACCGACCTCTAGCCATCATTGCTTATGGTGTGGATGTTTCAATAATGGATTTCCTTTGCACCTCCTTAGAAAACAATGCTCCAACAATATAATCATAGTCAAAAGTATCAATGACTAAATGATCTCATGATCGAGGGAATAAACACACCAATGTAACTACTTTATCTTCCTCATTGAGTTAACATCCATACTAGTCAACTGGCATATAATATTTATAAATACATTTCAATGATGTCCCATTTTTCTACCTTCTTTCATTTTCAAACTATATCCTTTCATTTTTAAGTAGATTTGGTTCATTAAGGATTTTTTCATATAAAGGCTCTCCATTATGATTCATAAGTCTGCTTATATTTCTTCTCCAATGATATTAAATAGAACATACATAACCAAATATTATTGAGAGCTCCTACATATAGACCTTCCCATTCCTCATCAATCATACTCAAAGATTTCTTTCTCTTGCCATCTAATGCTATATGTAGTCCTTGCTACACTAAAAAATCTCATAACTTGAGTTTCTATAATTCGAAGTTATTTTTACCATTAAACTTCTCCACCTTAAACTTGAGATTAATCATCTTTGTTATTAATCTATACACAAACTCTCTCTATTTTTTTAATATTTATTTAAAAAAATTGGAATAAATATATTATATATACCTTTCAGACTTGAAAAAAAATAAAAAAAATTGAGAAGTACACAAAATTATATATATATATATATATAGAGAATTACCAACTCGAATAGAAAGGGCTCCATAGTTGGTTTTACCTGTAAACAATCTCAACTTCTGCGTGTTGGACGAAATGCTCGAACCCTCTACATGGCCTCCAACAATTTGTCTGCTAAATCGAAACCCTCCTCCACATTTCACAGCTAGAGCCTCCACTGCGGGATAGCTAGACTCCACTGCGCTTCCTCCTCTGCACCAGCTGAATCGATGGAGCCGCCGACAAAAATGTGTCTATGTGGACTCTTTCCCCAGTGCTGGATGGAAACCTCCGATATGAATAATTTCCTTTATTCCTCCTCTTTTGTGTTGCATACAATAACAGTTTCAGAAAATGGGCACAAACAGAACTCTGTGCAGGGGATTGAAAATGTGGTCTCAACTCAATAGTGTGAACTGCTCAACGTGCTGGATGAACCCAGATGAACAGTGAATGAACTTCTCTGCGCTAGGATTTCCGCCAAATCACTTGCTCCTATTAGAACTTGGCCCCTCTTCTTCTATACGCAGGTCTCTAAAAAGCACTAGACAGCTTGGCCTTTGGCTTTCGTCCTTGTATTTGATGCGACTTATTGGTAATTAGAGCCCAAATCAAATATTACTAGATAGAAATAATGTCAGGAAAAGAAAAGATGAATCACAAATAGAACACAAATTTATGTCGTAAAATCTCACAGTTTGTAAAGGAAAAATCAGATTCAGAACCAACTTCAACCTCCCAGGCTACAAAGAAATATTAGATTTAGCAGCAACTTCAATCTCTAAGGCTGCAAAGAAATATCAGATTTAGCACCAACTTCAATCTCTAAGGCCACAAAGAAATATCTATCTTGACACTTTTACATAGGTTGCATGAACTACTGCCTTTTAGTAAACCAACACTGTTATACAGAATACCAAAATATATAAATGAAATAAACTATTTTTAATTTAGCTTTTTTTTTCTCCACAGAGAAAAAACAACCTTCTATTAAATATAAAGAGAAAGTACATAGGTAAGAGAAGGAATTTTCTCAGTGGCCATTGATAATGATGCATAAATATCATTAACCTGTCAGTCCTGTAGACCTGGATCTGTAACAAAATATCTAAACACACTAAAAGAAAAGGTATCAACATAAGCCGAGACAAAAAAGTCATTACAAGATAGCAAAACCTGCTCGACAAAACGAATAGAACAGGGGAAGATCATTTCCAGAACAGGGGAAGGTAGTGAGCCCTGCAGACAGCGAAAACAGTCTCATTAAATTGGGATATAGCCAGCTCCTTTCAGAACTCCATGCTCGAGCTGCCGGTTAATTATAAGGTTGGGATCTGAGTTGCAACCCTCCTTTGAGAGGCGATCATCTTCTCTATTTTGGATCCGGTAAATATGCGAAATAGAGAGATATTGGAACTCTGCTTACAGTAAATATGCGAAATAGAGAATATATTGGAACTCTGCTTACAGGGCTTTGATCTGAGCTTTCATGGATCAAGAGCTGAACAGTTTAATGAACCCCTGTCATTTGCCAATGTTATATTTGATTTAGACTCTCCAAATACAGTGAGATCCCTGAGACTAAGCCAAGTAGCACAATGAATGACCACCCAAAGCCAATTTTATATTTGATTTAGAATCTCCAAATACAGTGAGATCCCTGAGACTAAGCCAAGTAGCACAATGAATGGCCACCCAAAAAGCAAGTAGTTCAGCCCCAGATCCCAAATCCCAATGAAATCTATAAGAGAGCTCAGGCTCAATGTGAATGACCATACCACATCCACAAAGGCTGAAAGATGATGCACCATCAAAGAAAGCTACAAGAAAAGCAGACCAAGGTCACTAAGAGGGGAGGACTTTTAAGAACAGGGGCCAAGAAATCAAAGAATTCCAAATAATATAATAAGATGTTGCAGCTGGTCCTGGCATTACTGATCAAAGATGAGGGCGTTTTTAGACTTCCATATGCGCCATATGATTGAAGAAGGGCAACGTTTGATGAGATTTGTGATCCACAGTCCACCGGCCAAGGCAAGAGACAATGTCTAAAGGATCCCAATCAGCAGGATAGTTTATAATAAGTAGCACCTAAGTCCAAACCTATGACACAAACAGTGGATGAAAAGATGATTTGTGTTCTGACACATTTAACCTTGGATTTGTTGTCCCTAGTTCTGACACATTTAACCTTGATTCTCTTCTTTTTAAGAAGGCATTTGACTTGCCTTGCAACATGCTCCTAAAAAGGGAAAAGGAATCTTTTTATGTGGATAATAGATTTGGGAATTGTTGTCCCTAGTTCTGACACATTTAACCTTGATTCTCTTCTTTTTAAGAAGGCATTTGACTTGCCTTGCAACATGCTCCTAAAAAGGGAAAAGGAATCTTTTTATGTGGATAATAGATTTGGAAATATATTAGAATCAGATCATCAAAAGAGAGGTTAATTATTGACTTTTTTTTTTTAACTATTAATTTCAAGGTATTTCTCAAAGTTGTAATCTAAAAATTATGTTTTTTTGCGTTGAAAGTTATAGAAATTCTGGTCATATTTTGAAAAAATTTGGTAGTAATTTTTGTAAATCCAAGTAAAAGCTGTCATAATTCATAATTTTAAGTGCCCTTGACGTTTTTGATAGTGCTGAATCCATTTTCACTATCAAAAATATGATTCAAACACTGTATCTACACGATTTTTTGAAATTTGTTTGCCCAGATTCCAACCACTTTTAGCCGTCCCGACAATTCCTCCACCTCAATAAACAACTCCTTTCCGAAACTTACAATTTACATAAGTTAAGGACCCAATAGATCTTTAACAAAGGTGACAGGCTTGCATCAGAAGTTAACAAAGGTGACAGGCTTGCATCAGAAGTTAATGGCCCAATAGACCTTTAACAAAGGTGACAAGCTTACATCATGGGCGAAAGATTAAGGAGATTGTGAGCGACAACTACAGATTGAAATGCCCAATCACTCTTGCAAAACGAATGACCAGCCCAACGATTTGTCACTAATTTTTTACAGCTCAATTGCACCCTCAATCAATTGTGCATTTTGTTCAATGAATCAGTCTCGTAAACGTCTCGATCGGTATTCCATCACTAAAAAACATCAGCAGACTTTGAGCTTGTGATCATATGTGGCGACATAATAAAATATATACCTCTTTTCTTTTGTTTATTCTCCAGGATGGCCAAGGAAGCAACCGTGGACGTTATAATGCTGAACGGAGAAGCAACAACGATCAGATTGATCAGGTTTAGAATGACTATCATTGAAACTGAAATTAATGTAGTAAGGGAGAGTAACTCTCACCGGTCAGGTTATTTTATTTACTGGGACTGAAATGGAGGAGGTAGTTACAATAGCTAAAATGTAATAAATATGTTTTTTTTTTTTTTTCTGTATGAAGCTTGATATGGACTTGTCACCTGTAAAATCATCTTAAATGAAGGAGGTAGCTACAATAGCTAAAATATAATAAATATATTTTTTCCGGTATGAAGCTTGATATGGACTTGTCTCCTGTAAAATCATCTTTTAAAAGCATGGATTTTATAATATATTTAATGTGTTTTTGGAATGGTGGGTAATATTTTACTAAGCATCTTTTTAATGATCAAATTGGTGTTTATTGGCCAAAGAGGCAATGTACAGTTCACTATGGGGGAGGTAGACCAATAAAGATATTTTCTTCTATATGAAGCTTGATATGGACTTGTCTCCTGTAAAATCATTATAAAAAGAAAAGGGCAAAGTATGGATTTTATAATATATTTAATGTGTTTTTGGAATGGTGAATAATATTTTACTAAGCATCTTTTAATGATAAAATTGGTGTTTATGGGCTAAAGAGGCAATGTACAGTTCATTAGGGGGAGGTGTTGCAGTGGACAGTTAGATCAATAAAGTATCATATTTAGAATTAGATTTCATAAAAAAATAATGTCAACTTTATTATAGGAGAGATGTTGTATAAAGATGATGCTTATAATGATAGATGTGATAGTAGATTATAATGATAGATGTTATGGTAGATGTGATGTTGCGTTGAACTATTACATTAAGTAAAATTTGAAATAATAATTTCATTTAATGTGATGGTGCGTTGAACTATTACATTAACTAGCATTTGCACCACATGTTGCAAATGAAACGTCATAAGGCAATGGCATAAGAAACAATAACATAGAAGAAAGAAGTAAAAAAAATTTGCAATTCTGTTTCTTTACTGGTGTTTCCTTTTTATCATATGTTATGTTTTAGGGAGATTCCAACCAAGATATGTTCAAAGTGAAGGTAATGCATAACACTTCACTCCAAAGGATTTATGAAAATGCTCTTCATTAAGATTATGGAACCTTTATAAGTAAATGAATTAAATCGAACATTTCATAACAAAGTAATCTCATATGACCTTAATTCACAATGCAATGGATAATAGTATTTTCGAGGCATCGGGCTGGGATCTTTGACAATGTTGTTATTCCATTGCAACTTTCTTCAATGAGAATGGCCCTTTGACAAATCAAAAGCATAAGAGACACATTCAACTCATCAACATATGGGACAAATTCCCTATCTACCTTTTTGATGGGGTGTCCAATAGTGGGAACTATCGGTGCGGGGTATATATTGTCATCCATCCTAAATTTTATTATCATTTTATGTGGAATTATGGTCATGGTACTAACATTCGTGTAGGGGTCATCGCTCTTTGGGGAGTTATGTTATGTGCAAGATGGCTCTCCATTGACAAATTGGTGGTATTCGAAGATTCAAAGGTGGCCATAGATTGGATTTTGGGTTGTACTACTTTCAAACCCAACAAGCTCATAAACTGGATGCAGCGTATCAAAGAGCTTCAAAGGAATTTATGGATTTGAATTTTTCCCACATATATAATGAGCAGAACATTGTTTCCAATGAACTATCCAAAAAAGGGCTACTCCAACAACCAGGAAGCATATTTTACTCTACTTTTTTCAAGGACAAGAAGAGAGACTTTGGGTATATATACATCATATAGTCTGTGTCACATGATCTCGAAGCATCTATTTGCACATTTTATGTTCTATGTTTGTTTTTTTGACTGAATCATTATTTTCATAAATATGTGGTACCGTGCAAAGATTAAAACAACATGTAGCGGGGCTACTCGTATTATGATCTAGAGCACTAGTTATATTATGTTATACTTTCCCATTTCTAGTATAGGATGATGCACGTACATAAACATACTATTCTCAGATTTACACTAGACCTTTTTGTTGGATTCGAGTAATGGAAAACATGGATGTAAACAAACCCTAGGGAATATTTTTGATTATATATAAACTTTTTTTCTATTAATTAAAAACAATTGGTTTTTTCTCTCCCAAAAAAAATCAACATATCAAGATGCAACATATCACATGTGGGATGAAGGCTAAGGGATATAACATCTCCTTTTCTCAAAAGCCTAACCTAAACCCACCCAATTGACTCATCATGAAAATACAACATTCATATAAATATTAAATGCAGTCTAAAACAAAAATCTATTTGAATACGTGTTATAAACATTTTTGGGCCCTACAACCCCAAGCATGAAATGTCCATAAACCAAGGGCTCCTAAGTCCCTAAAAGTGTTGTTCTAACCCCTAAAGGAACAAGGTCAACATATTACAGCTTCTCCCAGAAGTTCTCCATGAGAAACTACTCAGAATTGGTCAAAACAGGATCATTGCACTTGCTCCATGGCCAGGGTGCGATGCATCGCACCTTGTACACACGGGAAGTGCGTTGCATTTCAAAAATCCCTTCTATGGGGTGCGATGGACGGGAAAAGACAAGTGGCGGAAACAGTTTGCGAGGTGGATGATCATGGAATCTTCCAGAAACTTCTCCTGGGACACTTGCCTCTCAGAATCGTCCAAGGATGAGTAAGAGATCAATGAGATCTCCAAGTGGCATAAAAAACTATCAGAGAGAAGACACTAATAAAAAACCCAGAGCTGACTCACACCTCTGCAAATATCTATATATATATCTCTCATCTCAGAGATCCAAAGGTTGGAGGCTGGAATTTTGCATATTGTAAGGAATTGCTGTTGGTTTCTTGAGGCAAACATCAGATTATTGGGTGATCTAAAGTTTGTTTGAGGTGAAGAGGGGCTTCTTTGCTGGGAGGTTGATGCTGGGTTGGAACAACCGGTTGTAACTCCTCTTGGCTCTTTTCTTGTTTATCAATAAAAGCTATTTGAGTTTTCCTCCATGCTTTTGTGTCATTGATGCTTGTTACATTTGTATGGTCAATTTACATCTAATCCTAGATTGTTTATGATTATAGATCCATGTCTTTGTATAGTGCTATGCTTCTGTGATCTTACAGGTACTTTGTGAAGCTGGGCGTGCAAGGGAGTAGGTAGCTGAGGACTATCAAAGAAGAGAGGGATCGAATCGAAGGATTAGCGCAAGACAGAGGTTGGTCTTTCTGTTCCTCTCTATCTATAATTCATAAAGGAAAAACAAAAGTAGTTTTTCTCTGTTTGTTTCTAAGGCAGCTGTCACACCTTAGTGGGATAGAGCAGTTCTAAATAGACACTTTTCCCTGTAACAAAATGGCGACTCCGCTGGGGAGATAATTAGTTTGTTTGTTTATCATTCTTTGTTGTTTGTTTCATAAACTTACAAGTAGCATTCGAACTGCATTTGCCATAACAAATGCAAAGTAGACAACTGCTACTTCAATCCATCTACTGGATCTATTTATGATTTAAACAACTGATTCACAAACTATCTGATTGCCCTTGTGATAGCTCTTAGATCCTCCTTAGATCTACCCCTGATTGTTGCATTACTGATTGCTTTTTGCTTGGCCAAAACCCAAGAACTGAACTGCAAACTGTGACCCGGAATCCGAACAGAGTCTCGTTTCTGGCCCAGCGTAGGTACTGTTCAGAGATTCTGAATTTCAGCGCACTTCCCGAGTGGACAACCTGCGCTGCATTTCAGATTCTCTGTGTTACAGGTGCGCTGATCAGACTAGCTCTGTGCAGTTGTGGCTTCTGTGGTTCATTCTTTCCAGTTCTATTCTTGAATTTTGCTGCCTGTGATCAGTATATGTCTATTTGAAACCCCTTTTCCTTGCTATTATTCCGCCTCCTTTGTACAAAAGAACTGTAGATGTTTTTGTGTGTTTGTTGAGTCATTTACAGTTCTCCTTTGCAAAAGTAACATAATCGTACTGTCGTCCTTTGATTTGAATCTGCCGCAAGTTTCGATTTCAATCGTAGGAAAGAGTTTGATTGCTGTTGATGGTCGATTATCCTATTACTATTGCTTTTGGTCTGAATTTGTAATTTTCTAGTGTCAAGAATAGGTATTCAGTTCAAAATCGTAAAGTGTTGTGATCGTCTCCATTTTTTATTTCGAAAAGAAACTTGTTGATATTTGTCGCTTGAAAAGAGATTCAGATTTGTGCATCAACTTTCTTTTTAGCATTCATATACTAAGAAAGTCGAAAAACAAATATATGCATGTGCATTTGCATATAGACAGTCTGATTGGCTTGATTTAGGAAAGTGCATTTAGAGTGTGCTCTTGTGAAAAGATTCTGTCTTTCTTTTCCCTAGTAGCTAGGATTTTCATTGCATAAAGGAGATAAAAAGTTTGTTTATCATCTTAGATTGCATTTTAGGAATTACATCTACATCTCGTGGTGAACCCGAAAGGCAAACTTCATAAACAAGATCAACTTAAAATAAATTCAATGAATCTAACAACGCTTTGGAACTTAATGCACAACATTTAGAAGTCTAGGCTAGAGACGTATTCCGGCGTCGTAAAGCCTGGTAACTGTTGTTCTCACTGATGGTTGGGTGATTCCTCCACTTTGAGACGATAAGTTCCAGTACGGACTTGTGCTCCCACGTACCGTCGAGTATATTTTGGGAGACCCCAATAGGCTTAATCCTTTATCCATAGGAAGCCGTGTCTGCCGCCCTATCGATCGCAATGCACTGAACACAACATTCAGGAAGATTGACTGTTGTACCGTAAAAAGTATTCTGCAGTTTTGCGATTGGTTTGGTAATCCCTCTACCTAGATTTCCATAGTAGTCCCTTTCGTTCCTTTTCAGACTCCTTAACGGAAAAGGTCCATCTGAGCACTTGTCACTTCAGGCTCATTAAAAATCGAAGGAGACTAGAGTCATCCTTTGTTTTTTCTCGACTCTTAAAAATTGAAAAAACAAGTTGTGTCAAAGCGTCTAAAATTTATTTTAAACGGAATAATCATCACCTTTCCCTCGTTGGTCTTCAAAGTTAGTCTCCCTTCATCGCAAGTTCTTGTAGAATCGCTAGGAAATCTTTTGGATAGACTAGATATGTCTAAACAACCGTCGACATCCAGGACTGTGTCATCCGACATAGCAGCGGCAGAGCCTCTTGCTGCTACTCCAACGATGTTCGCCGGTATACCATCTGTCCCGGCAAGTTATCAACAACAAGCCGGAGTCCAATCAGGGACTGTTTCGACGACATGGTCAGTTCCTATTTCTTCATCCGGATTATCATCTGGTATTTCTTATGTTGAAACTCAACAAATTGATCCAATGTGTCTTCAAAGGCCAATCTACCCTTTAAGCACTGGATTTCCACCATGTGGAGGGCAGTATGCCTTTTCATTGTTCCCTCCCAGAGAACAACCATGTGGGAGTTTACAACAAAGTTCAGGTCAAACTGGAATTACATCCAGCGGTTGGGTACCAATACTGCCTCAACAACCAAGGGTTGTATATACAATGCAACCTGTCCACCCTGTGAAGAATATTCCCACTATACCTGCTATGGTGACTGCATCGCAAGTACAAGCGCTACCTGTTGTATGTCAACTCCAAGTTTATCAGGTTGCAATACAACAGCCTCTTGTCTCAACGACTCAATCACAACCTCAGGTTAGTGCCTCCTTATCCGGAGCGACTCAGGCTCAAACAAGTACTATGACTTCTCATCTTGGTCAATCATCCAGTACTGGGCAACAGCCAATGGTCCAACAACCATGGCTGATTCAATCTCAACAACCACCATTCCAACAATCATATCAAGGACTTGAGCAACAAGTCTTTTTAAGTAATGGGCAAGCGCATTTCCAAAGCGGTTATCAACAACCATATTATAATGGTTATGCGCATCAACCTTGTCAAAGTTGCTAGCATCAAATACATTATGCTGGTATGCAAAGACCCACTGCTCAGGTGATTCCATCTTATCCTGGGTATGCTTCACCTAACCTGAATCAACAGTTGCCATTTGTAGCAACTCTAGAATTACCAGATCTAAACCAGCTGACGAATGATCCAATTGCTTATGCCCCTTGCTGGTCGGCAATTCCGCATAAAATTCCGTCAGATATTCCTAAATTTAATGGAAATCCGGGTGAAGACCCGTCGAATCATGTGATGACATTTCATCTGTGGTGTTCATCAAACACCCTAAACGATGATTCGATTAGGCTTCGCCTTTTCCAGAGGACGTTAACTGGTCCGACAGCAAAATGGTATATCGAGTTACCCAGAGCTTCGTTTGACAACTTCAGTACCCTAGCCACAACCTTTTTAACCCATTTTCAGTTACCGATAAGGTACGAAACGGGAACAGAACTTCTTACCAATTTCAAACAAACAACGACCACTCATATATCTGATCATATACATGAGTGGCGACGTCGTCGTAGAATGGTGAAAACGTATGTTCCCGATCAGCTCTTAGCTGAATGGTTTATCAAGTCATTACTGCCTTCCATCACGGAAGATGTGGCAAAAGGGGGGGTCGTCACCGAAGAGTAGGTTATCGCTCGTGCGCAATATTTGGACTTGATTTACACTCAGTCCGGCATGCTCTACGATAAAATACCTGATGCTCCTAGACCGAAATTCTCAGTTCCTCCTCCTCCTAAATCAAACAATGACTCTCATGCCGGCGATGGCGTGATTGGCGCAATAGACATGAAATCGACAAAGGCTACATCTAAAAAGGCCCGTAATATTTCTAGTCAAAATGAAAATGAGGAACTTCTTGCCTGAGAAGTAAATTTCGTGTCGACCGACAAGGGAAAACAACTGAAGCAACCAGGGGCAAGAAGAAAAAGAAAGGGAGAAAAAAGAAGCAGGATGAGTCATCTCCTAAAAAACATTCTACAAACCCTTCTGGGAAAGGAAACCCCCTACGGGGTGTCATATATGCGATGAGGATCATTGGACGAGAGATTGTCCACATAAAGCTGAAGTTAAGAAACTCTTTAAGAGTTCAAAAACCTCAGCAGTATTGACTGATCCGTTTCCAAACCTGGGAACCAAATTGGTTGCTAATCAAAATGCTTCCCAATCCCAAGTGCTTATGTTGTCTATCTCAGAGCAGCAAAATGATGCTTTGACAAGGAATAAAGATTACGGGAATCCACTGTTGTCAAATAACAAGGCTAATGAACAACCTAGTAGTTCGACAACAACTTTGACCGAAGTTGTGCCACCCATCATTCCTGAACCAATGATAAAGTCGCCAAAGGGAGTAGTACACAAATCGACATTTAATCCTCGTGCAAAAGTAGCACAGAATTATAATATAGTAAAGGAACTAGCCCAATCGCCGTCCGCTATGTCGACACTTGAGGTACCGCAAAATTGCCCCTCCCAAAAGCAAGCTTTATTATCAGAAATAGGTGGGATTGACCCAATGGATTCCAATCTTGTGGCCTTTGATCATAAAGGATATGACCCTCAATTACCAGCTCAACTAGCTTTCCTTATTCAAGTGAAAGCCCTCAACAAAACTGTTCATCGAACAATTATTGATGAGGGGGCATCTACATGTATTATGTCGATGAGTTGCTGGAAAAATTTAGGCTCACCACCCTTGTCGAGATTGTCAACGACATTAAAAGCATTTGATGGACAATCATACACTCCATACGGGATTTTAAGTAACTTGCAAGTTGAACTGGGGGGCAAAACAATAGAAATTGATTTTGAGGTTATCCATGAAAACCTCGATTACAACATCCTACTGGGAAGGCCTTGGATATATGCCATGGCCGCAGTTGTGTCGACCTACTTTAGGAAGCTTGCATTTCCATTTCAAGGAAGAATTACAATCATCGACCAACAAACATTTCTCCCCAACAATTCACAAGTTACGGGAAGCATTCCAATGATCCATGGAAGCAATCATTCGCTTCAAAATATTGGAGTAGGCCTCCTAAAAGACCCTGCCTTAATGGGTACTCTTGCCCTACCACCTCCGAGTAATCTGGCAGAAGCGGCCACAATGGAAACCTGCAATATGAAATCTTCTATATCTAATGGATTCAAAAGATTCCTAAACATTTTGTCAGCATGGATCATCGCCATTTTAGAAATATTGTAGCAATCAATTTTCTTGGCTTGGGGGGCAAACCCAAATCAACGCTCATTGAGTGTTTGGATAGATAGGTCTAAGGAATATGGCACCTCTTCAGATCCTTGGTCGCATGTACATTCTACAAACGAAGGAATCATTCAATCAATGATGATAGGAGAGGCACCATGGGAAGATTACCACCATCGCTCCCATTTTCTGGATTACCACGAAGATTATTCCAACAACCTTAATCATCCATCAGTTTTTTATTTTATATCAAATACTGTAAATACGGTGGACTCTGAGGACGGTTCTTATCTCATGTCGACCTCGTTAAAAAATGAAACAAATCCCCTTTCCGAATCTCAAAGGTAAACCTTCATTCCAACCACCGAGTTGAATGCAATGAAGCTTGGGGGGCATGCACCTCGATTTGCGTTATTATGTTGGGGGCATGCAAAATTATCACGAGCAGTGTTACTGTAGGGTTCAAGCTTGTTAAAAAATAAACCCGCCACGAGCAGTGTTACTGTAGGGTTCAAGCTCGTTAAAAAATAAAGCCGCCACGAGCAGTGTTACTTCAGGGTTCAAGCTCGTTAAAAAATAAACCAGCATCGAGCAGTTTTAGCGCATAGTTAAAGCTCGTTAAAAAATAATCATAAGCCATGAGCAAATGTTTCCCCCCATGTTTAAGCTCATTAAAAAATGAACTATTCCCCGGTAAATAACCATCGTGAATGTAGTACTTCAGCCATTAAAGCCTTGGTCGTGTTTGCACCGTCACCTCCACTTTTGCATTGGCCGATCATTCACCTCCATTTGATTGTTTACCCATTTTGAGGAATAGCTGCGAAGAGTGATCTCACTAGCCATCCTTGTAACACTGCCGTGATTGGAAAATTCCAAACCTTACCTGGAATTAGTTGCTACCCATTTTATCACTCGTTCCTCAAAAGACGAGTCTTCTTTGAGCTCTTTTCAACTGACTCGTAAAATATGAAAAGATTGTCGAGCCATTGGCCTCTCCAGCTCGTTAAAGGGACCGGAAGTGCTATCCCTCCTCTAAATTTTAATCTTTTTGGACCTGAGGGATTATTACACAAAAAGATCGAGCGCTTGTTTTGTTCGGCTCGTTAAAAGTATCGAAAATCCATCCCTTCTGTATTGTTTTATACTTTTTCGGACTTAAGGGATTAGATGACAAAAAATGAATTTTGGAGTTACCTTTACGTGCCTTTTAAGACTCTCTAAAATTGAAAAGGACTGAGTTATCTTTGTCGTTAAACTCGTTAAAAAGATTAATAGCGACAAACTTGTCTATAGACGAGAACGAGTTTCACTATCTCTAGGCTCGTTAAAACATAGCGATGGGTTTGCCCGAAGGGAAAATTATAGAACAAGCATCTGTTATCCTCCTCAAGCTTGACAAAAATAAAGAGGTACTGGTCAGCAATGACTGGGGAAAAATTGGAAAGAAAACTTAAAGAAACTTTGTTGGTAGCAAGTCGCTCTTGAACATGACACCTCCACTCCGTGTCCGAGTCGGGTTGGGTTGTTTCATTCACCAGTCACATCACCATGGTCACGCCATACCATCCACATTTGGGGTTAATGCTACCAATCCATCACATCAGTGTCGCCGATATGTTCAAGATAATTCATTCAGAGAATTCACCTGTGTCTCACCCACTACCATACATTACCATACATTATACTCCATTCTTTCATGACCGCCACCCTGAACCTTATATCACCAGATCGTTTTCACCTCCATTAAAATCATTTGCTCCGTTCCATGTCATTGATGTGGGATTCATTAAGGCCCTCCTGTGACGGATCACTTCTTGTCGACATCAGCTCATTATCCAAGAAGTTGATCTAGGAACACCCCATTCGGTACTTTGAAGCTTGCATGCCTCAATGGCAAGTTTCTCACTTCCGGTGACACGTTTACATCAATGGCCTTCGACCGAAAGATTTTGCGTGGTGTTCGACGCCAAGTCCTTTATTCACACCACGTGAATTGTACTGCAGTACCTTGAGGGTCATTATCATTATCGGTGATTCCTCTTGCGCTTGTTAACAGTTTACATCATTGACTGGTAATCAAGCAATGTCTTTCCATGTTCGACTTCAGAACATTTCTCACATGGATCGACTTGTACTTTGATTGAAGATCAGACGAGATTGAAGAACCCGGATCTAGTTTCATCCATCCGGGCTGTGATATATATTCAGGGAAATAAAGACATTAAATGTACATCATTGCTGCATAGATAATCATCCACTCGAAAGGATGATGGCTCTACCAGAATCATCATTCTACACTCAGACGATTGTCTGTCCTATGTACATGAAAATGAATTTATAAAGCTGAGCATGGGAATGCCCGCCTCAGCTAGATCATGAAAATAGTATGAAGATAATGTATTGTATTGTATCTTATTACAGGTCTCCTCCCAGCATTGAAAGAACTTCGGATCCTCATAATAAAGCATTTCACCCGACACCAAAAGGTTAACGGCCTCATACTTTAGGGGGCAACTGTTATAGACATTTTTGGGCCCTACAACCCCAAGCATGAAATGTCCATAAACCAAGGGCTCCTAAGTCCCTAAAAGTGTTGTTCTAACCCCTAAAGGAACAAGGTCAACAGATTACAGCTTCTCCCAGAAGTTCTCCATGAGAAACTACTCAGAATTGGTCAAAACAGGATCATTGCACTTGCTCCATTGCCATGGTGCGATGCATCGCACCTTGTACACACGGGAAGTGCGTTGCATTTCAAAAATCCCTTCTATGGGGTGCGATGGATGGGAAAAGACAAGTAGTGGAAACAGTTTGCGAGGTGGATGATCATGGAATCTTCCAGAAACTTCTCCTGGGACACTTGCCTCTCAGAATCACCCAAGGATGAGTAAGAGATCAATGAGATCTCCAAGTGGCATCAAGAACTATAAGAGAGAAGACACTAATAAAAAACCCAGAGCTGACTCACACCTCTGCAAATATCTATATATAGATCTCTCATCTCAGAGATCCAAAGGTTGGAGGCTGGAATTTTGCGTATTGTAAGGAATTGTTGTTGGTTTCTTGAGGCAAACATCAGATTGTTGGGTGATCTAAGCTTTGTTTGAGGTGAAAAGGGGCTTCTTTGCTGGGAGGTTGATGCTGGGTCGGAACAACCGGTTGTAACTCCTCTTGGCTCTTTTCTTGTTTATCAATAAAAGCTATTTGAGTTTTCCTCCATGCTTTTGTGTCATTGATGCTTGTTACATTTGTATGGTCAATTTACATCTGATCCTAGATTGTTTATGATTATAGATCCATGTCTTTGTATAGTGCTATGCTTCTGTGATCTTACAGGTACTTTGTGAAGTTGGGCGTGCAAGGGAGCAAGTAGCTGAGGACTATCAAAGAAGAGAGGGATCGAATCGAAGGATTAGCGCAAGACAGAGGTTGGTCTTTATGTTCCTCTCTATCTATAATTCATAAAGGAAAAACAAAAGTAGTTTTTCTCTGTTTGTTTCTAAGGCAATTGTCACACCTTAGTGGGATAGAGCAGTTCTAAATAGACACTTTTCCCTGTAACAATACGGGGGTTCACATATATCTAAATTTTCTACAAATATTGGACATCTCCAACATGGGCTCATTACTTTGAGAAATGTGTAGGGTGTTTAACATTATCTAGACAATGCTAAGCTCAGGCTCTATATTATTATTCACTTCATTGTGACACTCTGCATCTACACTTCTTCAAATGCATACGCAATAACTCCATTGTTATTGGCTTCTCAGCTATGAGCATCTTCAAGGCTAGAGAACTAGGTGCCTCAGAGGCATTCAAGATCTAGCCATGTTAGACACAGTATGAGTTTCACCCTTTTCTCAAAAAGAAAATTGGGTATTAAAGCAGCCATGAGTATTGTTACGCAGGATGACTATAAATCTAACAGAAAGGGTGGAGGAGCAATGGATATTGAAGGGCACTTGATAGAGGGAATATCAATTGTAGGGCATAAGATATGTATCATACTGCTTGCCTCAAGGTTCCATTGACATTGGGCGGTGTCCTTCCAGAGTTGTTGCCCAAGACATCCTCTTCATCTCCCATGCTCAAATGGATCACATTGTAAGTGTTTTCATTGTTAATTGGCATTTTTTTAAGGGGTTGTTAAATTTCTGATTGCACAACCCGTGGTTCATATTCAAAAGCAACTATACCTCAATCTTTCTGAATGTGTAGAAAGCTCCATGGGAATTAAAATTATAGTTTGAATGCTATTCACTTGAAATATGCAACTATACCTCAATCTTTTCGAATGTATAGAAAGCTCCTTGGCAATTAAAATTACATTTTGAACGCTATTCACTTGAAATATGGCAGCAGACTGGTCCTAGATATTGACATGTTTATGTGTAGAGCTTGACATATGCCTTTTGAGGTGATTTCATATTTCTGTTTGTGTTTTCTTTTAAAAAAATTGACAATTTGTCATAGTGCATATTTCTCTAGGGCCTCAATGTTACTATGAGAATTTTTCGATGGACAACGAGTCTAATATCATAATTTGAATAATAGATTAATTGGTTTTTTTATTCATCTCATAAAATTTATGGATATGTAATATTATGAAAAATCACATATTTTTATTTCATATTATAATGGATGATCAAACAATAATATAATCTATGAAAATGTTTCTTATAACAAAGATTAAAAAACATTAACACAATTTTTTACCACCATTTTTTTATTATATATTATTGTTTTATATTTTAAAAAATAATTAAAGAATAATTTTTTTATATTCTAAAAGATGATAAAAAAATATAATCTATTAAAATGTTTAATATAATAATGATTAATTTTTTTTTTAATTATTGTTTATTCCCCAGCATAATTTCATGTCACCATCCTTTTACCATAAAGTAAAATTTACAACTAACTTGCTCATTTGGATTTCTTGGCAACTGTAAATAGGCAAATTAATGTGATCAACTCCAACCTTGAAAATATTTTGTGTAACCTAAAAATGCGCTGGCCTTATATTTTCACATTGTCCATTTGTTCCAACTCACCACAACAATACTGATTGATTTTACAATCATGTTCACTGTAAATTTTACTATTGTACAATCGGTTGAAATGGTGTATAAATCGGACAGGTCACAATAATAGTGATTGATTTTACAATCATGTTCACTATAAATTTTACTATTGTACAATCGGTTGAAATGGTGTATAAATCCGACAGATCTGAGATGAATTGCGCTATCTCTAGCTGCAAATGCAAGGATATCTGCACAAGAAACTGTTTTGGGACAGATGGCTTCTATTTTTAATTTTGCTCTGTCAATCACCTCGAAACCGCGGAGGCCTGGATTGTTAACAAGCGAGTCTTTCTCGGCTATATTGTTCTCTTTTGAGTCAATGAGAACAAACTCATCGCATCCCTGCAAAGTGAAAGGATGCTTAAAACATTAAGTTAGCCATAAATGTAGATTGTTAAAATATAATAAAGATTCATAAAGATTGGAATGAAAAGCAATTTTTTGAGACTTTTAAAAGAACTGTATATCGTATATTAATATACAAAGTTTTTGAATCATTCGGAGATAAGAGCATGCTTTGGTTTTTTTCTTTCATTCTTTATTGCAAATTTTGGAGAGTCCAGAGCCTCGTTTTTTAAGGTAGTTTACTTTATATCTACTGCATGGTCTGCTTTTGCGTGTATATAGTGTGATGAGCTATGTTAGATGAAGACACAGAGAAACATGAAGCAAAGGGTTATTGGTAGGTACAATTTTTAATCTAACTTTGACATCACCCAGACTGAAAAAGGGCATGGATTTGGCTTTCAAAACCCTCCATCCTTTCATGAATGTCAATGAAACCAAAAATTATTCCTATTAATTAATGAAGAGCCAACGGCATAACAATAGCTAGAAAACATTATGTTGTTGAGAATACAACGTTCATAACAGAGGATATAAAAATCCCGAAATGTACATCGAGCTACAAGCCAAACATTACTAGGGTGGGAATAAATACACTAAAAATACTGCAAAATTATTGGAAATAAAATGGAGGCTCATTGAAATAGGATTTCATAGCAAGTACATTTGGCAGATATTGAAGAGGAACTATGGTGGATTCCAGAAAATGATGTAGATTATAATAATAGGCCTTCCATCCCGAAGCAGCAGAAACAGAGGAAGATACGGTCGTTGAACAAACATTTATAAAAAGGGGGTCTTCATCCTTTACATGCTTTAGCTGGTGTTTTATCAGTGAAGATCCATGGCGACTGCACCGCGCAATGGTGTTGCGACTCAGAGAAGGGGGCGTCCCACCGTTAAGAAATTGTTAAGCGCTGGTGCTGCTACTCAGAGAAGAGGGTGTGCCACGGTTAAGAAACTGTCAGGTGTTGGTGCTGCGACTTAGAGAAGAGCGTGTCCCACCATTAATAGGTTGGAAAGATAGGAACTAGAAGTTCCACGAGGAAAAATGGAGATGATGTAGATGTTTCTAATTCAATTGATGATGTGGATGTTTCTTAATAAATCGCTCAACGCATCTCCACTTAGCGCCTGTAACTATGATCAAACGATGAATATTAATTCTATCGTCTAACAACAAAATCAATGGCTCAGAAATGTATAGGGTGGCACTGGAGGGGAGTTCTTCCTAGAGGGAAACACATTACGGCGTAAATATTAATAATAATAAAATTAAAAATAAAAATAAAAATTTGATTCAAGTCAAGTTTTTATATTGCAATTTTATAATATGAAATATTTTTAACTATGATATTTAAGAATTTTAAAATACAAATATTTTTATACATAAATATGTGATATATATATATATAAAATATAAATATTAGCTATAAATTAAGATACATTTTATCATATAAATTAAATCAACATATATTCATCTTAAGTATGGATCTAACATGAGTGGAGAGGGATCAAATTTCTTTACATGTAAACTTCTTTAGAGTGCAAAATACAATGTGTAATTTTTCATTATTTAAATTGTATTTTTAATGCTATATAAAGTATATATAGTACCCATCAAATATTTTAACCATAAAAACTTATTTTTTCATCACTGATGGACAAACAAACTTACAAACTCACGATCTACCAAGCATTGAGAATAATCAAATTTGATCGTTGAAGATGTTTGGGGTTTTCATTTTGAGAGATTTGATCACTCTTGGAGTTTGGTATCAGGAGTTAAAATGATTTATGCCAATAATAATAAAACACAATGTCATAGCAATTAAAAAAATAATAAAAGAATTGATAAAAATAATATGTGAAACTGACTCAATTTGATGTATTGGAATTTTATTTTTATTAATAAAATTACAAACAATCTAAATAGTGAAGAGTCATATTTATAGCAATGAAATTTCAAAAAATAATATAATTTTTTTTTTTTGGCTAACCCACGAAGGGATTTGTACCAGTAATCTTTTCACGAGTATCTTAATATTACACCCATTAACCATAAATTCAAAGCCCCATGGACCATAATTAAATATAGTTAAAAAACATATAGAATATTGATACTTACAATAAGCTCTCTCTCTCTCTCTCTCTCTCTCTCTCTCACACACACACACACACACACACAGATATATATATATATATATATATATAATATATATATATATATATATATATATATATATATATATATATATATATTATATATATATATATATATATATATATATATATAATATATATATATATATATATATATATATTATGTTGAAATTGTAGCAAGAAATGACTTCTTTAACTTGTGCCTTGGTCAAAGATACTAATTTGAATTCAGTCTTACAATTGCCTGATTTAGCAAGCAAGAGGGGTTTTTTCCCAATTGTGTTCCCCAAATACATTTTGTGTTCTATGTGTGATTGCGTTTCTATTCATTATTTTCTTTTCATAGTTTTTTTGGTAAATAAATCTTGTGTCTTTTGCGATCAATTTGCTGTCATTAACAATTGCAAGGTTTCAAGGTTTTTCTACATGGTATTAGAGCAGAAAACAAGATAGACATCGAGTTCCTTTATCAGATTCAAATTTCTTTGGAAAGAAGATCAATGAGTGCAAGAAATCTACAACTACAGGAACCATGTCATCCTATGGTTTGAGGACAGAGTGTGCCCTAGAAGGGACCTCGAACTTTTTTTCATGGAAGGACATAATGGAGGTTGTGTTAGATGATAATGGGGATTTGGAATACACCAAAATTGATATCCCTAAACCTCCTACATCAGATGCACATCAATTGACTCAATGGAGGAAGGACACTGCCAAATCTAGGAGGATGATACTAGAAGGAGTTAGAGGCCATATTTTTCTAAATTTGCATGGGAAGGAGACACCATTCCATATGTGGAAGTACCTTACTAATATGTTTGAAAGTAGTAGTGATGCCAAAAAGCTAACTTTAAAGGACAAGTTGAGGAACATTTGAAGGGGAAAGAATGAGTCCATTGTTACATATCTATCCATGTTTTCTTAAGTGAGGGATGAACTTGGAGGTGTTGGAGATACAATTTCACCACTAAATCTTGTGACCTTGCTCTTGTTGGGCTTCCCAAATCTTGGAAACGTTTCTAGGATGTAGTGAATGATAGATATAAGCTCCCTAATTGGGAGAGACTGTGGTCAGATATTGTGCAGGAAGAGATGAGAAGGAACATAAGGGATGGAGTATCTTCTAGTTTAGAAGATGAGGAGAACTTTGCTTTAGAGGGAAAATGGAAGAAAACGAAGGGAAAGAAGGCCCAAGGCAAAACCGAGTCTAGTTAGAATGAAGGTAAGGAAAAGAAGGATCTTAGCAAGATCAAGTGTTTTCATTGTCATGAGTTTGGAAATCATACTACAAAATGTCCAACAAGAAATCCAACGAACATGTTGCAGCAACAACAGGAGGATAAGAACTCTCTTCCCAGTTTGAATTGGATTTTCTCTTCGATAGCTTGCATGGAAAGCTCAGTTTGAGGTAGTGTGTGGTACATTAACTCGAGAGCTTCATTCCACGTGACAGGGAATAAATATTTCTTTAGCATTTTGGAGGAGAAAGACATGCAATTTGATATCGAGCTTAGAGATAATGGAAAATACATGACCAAAGGAGTTGGTACAATGAACTTTAAGAGGTAGTATGGTTCCCTTTTGCATCTCAAGAATGTGATGATTGTTTGAGGATTAAATAAAAACCTTGTCTCAGTAGCATTCCTTGAAGACAAAGGGTATGATGTAGTATTCAACAAAGGGAAGGCCTACCTCAAGCATTTTTCTTTAGGACAAGTTAATAAAATTGGTGTTAGGATCAAGAACCTGTACAAATTGGAGGTTGATGCATGTGCAACCTTGAGTAGCAAGGAAAAGAGTTCTTAGAGTAGAGATGTGGTGGTTGAGTGAGAATAGGATAGAGCTCTCAAGATGGAGCCTTAGCCAATATCTCGGTTTCAAGTTAATCTAGTTGGCAGTTGGGCTGACCAGCATGATAATGATGATGAGGATCATAGCTTAGGGAAAGTGGAGGCATACATTAAGTTAAAGACTTCCAATATGGGGAAGTTCGAGCCAAGTGGGTAGAGGATTTGGTTGTGGGAGTTGAGAAGAGAGTTGAGTCTCCCAACATCAAGAAGCTTACACCCAGATACATAGGGTGCATGGCACTTATTACTAAAGTGGTGAAATCATAGAGCCTTGTGGTAAATACAAAGTCTTCAAAGCATGTTCCCCATAAGGAAGCATATAAGTCTTCTAGTTCGGATGGAGCAATTGCAACAATAGAGAACTTGGTAGAGTTGAAGACAAATCTAGGTGGACAAGATTCTTCCAAGAATCCCTTCCTCATTAAGAGGGAGTGTTGAAAATGTAGCAAGGAATGGATTCTTTGACTTGTGCCTTAGTCAAAGATACTAATTTGAATTCACTCTCACAGTTTCTTGAGTTAACTTTCAATTAACAAGTGTAATGTGGCCTATCACTGAGTTATAGTCAGTTAATTCGAGTTAGACGGCATGCAATGAGTTGTGGACAAGTTGATGGCTAAAATTAACTATCTAGTGGAGTTAACGCTAGTGATTATCAGTTAACTGGTCTCTAGTTCTATAATAGAGATAGACTTGAGTTTAGTTGACTAGTTGACTTTCTTTTAACTCAACTTACTCTCAGTTAACAACAACAACTACTAAATTTAGCCCTAATAGGTCATGCAATTTGAATTTCCTTTCGAGATTGAATGAAGGCACAATTGTAATTCATTATACAGGTTTTTGTGTACATGCTTGGCTGAGCAGGTAGAGCTAATTCTCTTGGGAATTGCACAAGGAAATAGGAGAAATTCCTATTTTTTAGGGGCACATTCGCACTAGAAAATATGAGCTCCTAGCAAGCCTTACTTGCCTAGATGTTGGGAAAGTCTTGTAGAGAGTTTATCAATATTGCTAGGAGCTCTAGGCTTGAAGCAAATTCTATGTAATAGATCAAATTTCTCAGCTTATTCAATTCAAGCAAGAGGGTTTTTTCCCAATTGGTTTCCCCAAATAAATTTTGTTTTCTATGTGTGATTGTGTTTCTATTCATTTTTTTCTTTCCGTAGTTTTCTTGGTAGAGAAATATTGTGTCTTTTGTTTATATTTTTATCTCATTAATAGTTGCAAGGTTTCAAGTATTTTCTACATGGTATCATAGCAAAAAACAAGATAGAGACCGAGTTCCTTTATTATATTCAAAGTTCTTTGGAGAGAAGATCAGTTAGTGCAAGAATTCTATAAGTGCAGGAATCATGTCATTCTATGGTTTGAGGAAAGAACATGCCCTAGAAGGGACCTCAAAATTTTATGTATGGAAGGATATAATGGAGGTTGTGTTAGATGATAATGGGGGTTTGGAATACATTAGGACCGATATTCCTAAACCTCCTACATCAGATGCACAACAACTGACTCAATGGAGAAAGGACATTGCGAAAGCTAGGAGGATGATCCTAGAAGGAGTTAGAGACCATATTGTTCTAAATTTTCATGGGTAGGAGACACAATTCCATGTGTGGAAGGCCCTTAATGATCTATTTGAAAGTAGTAGTGATGCTGAAAATCTAACTTTAAAAGACAAATTAAGGAACATTCGAATGGGAAAGAATGAGCCCATTGTTACTTATCTATCTAGGTTTTCTCAAATGAGGGATGAACTTGGAGGTGTTGGAGAGAGTTTCACCAATAGATATTGTGAGCCTTTCTCTTCCAAAATTTTGGCAAAGTTTCTAGGATGTAGTGAATGGAAGAGATGGGCTCCCTAATTGGGAGAGTTTGTGGTCAGATCTTATGTAGGAAGCGATAAGTAGGAACACAAGGGATGGAGTCTCTTCAGGGTCAGAAGATGAGGAGAAATTTTCTTTAGCTGGAAAAGGGAAGAAAGCCAAGGACAAGAAGGCCCAAGGAAAAACCGAATCTAGTAAGAATGAAGACAAGGAAAAGAAGGTTCTTAACAATATCAAGTGTTTTCATTGTCATGAGTTTGTACTTTATGCTACAAAATGTCAAAACAAGAAATCCAACAAGCATGTTACAACAACAACAACAACAACAAGAGGAGAAGCATTCTCTTCTTAGTTTGAATTGGATTTCTCTTTGATAACTTGCATGGAAATCTTAGTTCCAGGTAATTTGTGGTACATTGACTCAAGAGCTTCATTCCACATGAAAGGGACTAAATAATTATTAAACAATTTGGAGGAGAAAGACATGCAATTCCATATTGAGCTTAGAGATGATGGAAAATACATGACCAAAGGGGTTGGTATTGAAAGGGATTTTGGTTCCCTTCTCCATCTCAAGAATGTGATGTATGTTCTAGGATTGAAGAAAAACCTTGTCTTAGTAGCATTCCTTGAAGAGAAAGGGTATGATGTAGTATTCCACAAAGGGAAGGCCTGCCTCAAGCATTTTTCTTCAGGACAGGTCAAGAAAATTGGTGTTAGGATCAAGAACCTCTAAAAATTGGAGGTTGATTCATCTGTAGCATTGACTAGCAAGGCATAGAGTTATTAGAGTAAATATGTGGTAGTTGAGTGAGAGTAAGATAGAGCTATGAAGATGGAGACTCAACTAGTATCTCAGTTTCAGTTTAAGTTAGTTGGAAGTTGGGTTGACCAGTAGGATGATGATGATGAGGACCATAGCCCAGGGCGAGTGGGGGAAGCCACTTAGTTAGAGACTTCCAGTATAGGGAAATTTCGAGCCAAGTGGGCAGAGGATTTGGTTAAGGGAGATCAAAAGAGAGTTGAGTCTCCTAACATTAAGAAGCAAACACCCAGGTACATAGAGTACATGTACTTATGACTAAGGTGGTGAACTGAAAGATCCTCGTGGGAAAGAAAAAGTCTTCAAAGCAGGTTCCCCAAAAGGAAGCAGATAAGCCTTTTAGTTTAGAAGGAGAAGCTGCAATAACAAAGAACTTGGTAGAGTTGAAGATAGATCCAGGTGGACAAGGTTCTTCCAAGAATCCCTTCCTCGCTAAGACAGAGTGTTGAAAATGTAGCAAGGAATGACTTTTTTGACTTGTGCCTTAGTCAAAGATGCTAATTCAAATTCAGTATCATAGTTTCTTGAGTTAGCTTTTAGTTAACATGTGTGATGTGGCCTATCACTGAATTATAGTTAGTTAATTTGAGTTAGATGGCATGCAATGAGTTGTGGACTGGTTGATGGCTAAAATTAGCTATGTAGTGGAGTTAACTCTAGTGTTCATTAGTTAACTGATCTCTAGTTCTAGAATAGAGATAGACTTTAGTTTAGTTGAGTAGTTGACTTTCTATTAACTTAACTTACTCTCAGTTAAAAATAATAGCTGCTGAATTTAGCCCTAGTAGGTCATGCAATTTGAATTTCCTATTGAGATTGAATGAAGACACAATCGTAATTCGTTGTTGTATACAGGATTGAGCCTTGGTTAAGTAGGGAGAGATAATTCTCTTGGGAATTGCACAAGGAAATAGGAGCTCCTATCAAGCTTTATTTTCCTAAGTGTTGGGAAAGTCTTGCTGAGAGTTGATCAATATTGCAGGGTGCTTCAAGATTGACGTAGATTCTATGTAATATATCAGATTACTCAATTGATTCAATACAAGAAAGAGGGGTTTTTCCTAGTTGGATTCCCCAAATAAATTTTTTCTTCTATGTTTTCACATTTTTTTGGTAGAGAAATCTTGTGCCTTTTGTGATTAGTTTGCTCTCATTAGCAGTTGCAAGGTTTCAAGGATTTTCTACATTCTCTCTCTCTCTCTCTCTCTCTCTCTCTCTCTCTCTCTCTCTCTTCATATCTAGATATATGTATATGTATATGTATATGTATATGCATATGTATATGTGTGTGTGTGTGTGTGTGTGTGTATATATATATATCTATCTATATATATATATATATATATATATATATATATATATATATATATATATATATATATATATATATATATAATATATATATGTGTGTGTGTGTGTGTGTGTGTGATTCATTTTCATACTTTTGAAATTCAAGTTTATATTTAACCTAAGATAACAACAACAACTACTAAATTTAGCCCTAATAGGTCATGTAATTTGAATTACCTATTGAGATTGAATGAAGGCACAATTGTAATTCATTATTGTACAATGTATACAGGCTTGGTTAAGTAGGCAAAGCTAATTCTCTTGGGAATTCTGCAAGGAAATAGGAGCTCTTAGCAAGCCTTATTTTCCTAAGTGTTGGGAAAATCTTGTAGAGAGTTGATTAGTATTGCACGGAGATTCATGCTTGAAGCAGATTACATGTAATAGATCATATTTCTTATTTGATTCAATACAAGAAAGAGGGGTTTTTCCCAATTGGGGTCCCCAAATAAATTTTTTGTTCTATGTTTCTGTAGTTTTTTTGGTAGAGAAATCTTGTGTCTTTTGTGATTAGTTTGCTCTCATTAGTAGTTGCAAGGTTTCAAGGACTCTCTCTCTCTCTCTCTCTCTCTCTCTCTCTCTCTATATATATATATATATATATATATATATTCATAATTTTGAAATTCATGTTTAAATTTAGCTAATAAAAATATAAAAGAATAATAGTTACAATAGTCTCTCTCTATATATAGATACATATAATCTATGCTACTTACATGTAAGTATTGGAAAATAAAATAAATATTTTGTATCTTTAATAAAAAGATGTTTTTTACAACTACATATTCGTCAATTTATGATGTTTCAATAGTATAAGTGTGTGTGTGTGCATTTTCCTCTTTTTATTTTCATTTTTTTTCTAAATAGCTTGATAATAATAATAATTAAAGTACCTAGTGGGGTTGTCTTTTTTCCCTTGTGTGGTGCTCCTATCCCGAGACCACCTAAGTTGAATATGCCACCTAGGGAACAAGAATACCTTATTTGGGTTCCTAGCCTAGGATATCTTGTCAGGTTCCCTAACTCTTCAAGCCCAAGTCCAAAACCATATCGTAATGTGTCCAGGTTCTAGGTGCCAAACATATTTTGATTTCCAACTCCAAAATCCACTATCCATTGCCATGTTTTCCTATTTCCCCCTCCTCTCAACCCTCCTTTCCCAAAAATTCTCTAAAACTCCATGTGACAAAATGATCCTCACAAAATAAAAATAAAAGTACGCCCCTATGCTCCCCCCCAACACTTATCCTTCTCATGAACTCCCAAAAAATATCTCCCCTCATTATTACCACATAACTCTATTAATAAACTCTTGAGCCCACCCACACCTTATCTCTCGTGCCTACCCGATTGTCCCCTAGTTAATGCCTCTAGTTGTCAATTCATTCACCCACCACTTAATAAATGCATAATAACATAATGTAATCCTTAAAGTTTAGTTCAATCAATAGAGTCATAAGAATTCTAATTAATTTAAATACTAATTTAATCATAATGACATATAAAACAATAATCAATTATTAATTAGGATTAAGGGCTAATCACTAATCAAAATTAAGGCTAATCAAAGTGTTATATTAATTAATCTTAGGACTTAATTATAATTTAAAATCATTAACCAAACATCTAGCATAGTAAACCATAAAATACTAGCTAATTTGTGCAAGATGTGGGTATGTAGCTAGCATACACATACCGTGTATGTATACCAATAACACCAAAAAGGATATATCACAACAAATAGGCTAACAACCTAACATCGTACAATAGGATCAGTGAGTGGAAATTACATTACAATAATCTCTCTCTCTCTCTCTCTCTCTCTCGATCTCTCTCTCTATCTATATATATATATATATATATATATCTGTATATGCTATGCATATCACATTTAAAAATATTAAAACATGTCAAAGAAATGTGTGATGTGTATATGTTTGTAGCATTATATAGTATGAGGGTTTTAATAAAATTAGAAGTAAGAATATTTTCATATAAACAAATGTTAAATTTATATGAATATAAATAATATTATAAACAACCGACATAGATCCACCTTAATTATGGATCTACCAAGTGTCTAGATGGATCAAATCTCTCGAGGTACAAATCTTTCCTCAAATTTTGTACTCAAAAAGAGGTTTTCATTTTGAGAGATTTGATCCCTCTCAATGCTTTGTATATCTAAAGTTAAAATTGATCTGTGCTGGTTGTAACATACATTTATGTCACAAAATATTCAGTACGTGTAACCAATGTATCTCTGCTAAAATAATATTGATGTATTTAAGGGAACGATAATTGTTGTATTGTTTTTGTAGCACAAGTGTACCAAAAAACACCCCCTTAGCAGTGGATTGTTACCTACAAAAGATCACAATCAAAATTGGTGTTGTCAGTGGATAAAATTTAATAAACAAAACATTGTAAATAGTGGAAACAATGCATACATAAACATAAATTTAAACAAAGAGATGCATAAAAAAACAATGCTCAAATGGAGAAAACACATCAATAATATATGGAAAAATATCCCTTTACTGATTGCTGATGGTAGAGGTTGAATACAATTAGAGTCTTAGACACTTGAAGAGAATTATTTGAGCTAGGGAGCTCAAATATCCTCAGCAAGGGGGTTTCTTTTCCTCAATCTCTTTGCATGTTTCTCCTCTCTCTCAAAGAAGTGTGAAGACTCTCCAAAGGGCAGATTCCTCTTCACTCACTAAGATGTTGGGTTGCTTAGAAGAAATTTGGCCAACATGCTAGTGCTCTTCACTTCCTTGGAATGGTAGTTTTCTCAAACGACAATTTGGCCAGCATAGCAATGTCTCTTCTTTTGGCTCTCCCATGGCCTGTTTATATAGATTTTTTTGAATCCCTTTTCCCTCTCTTGGTACATGTATGATAACATGAGTAGGACAAGAGTATTCCATTGAGGGATACACTTCTCCAAGGCATCTTGAATTCAGCTATACTAGGCCGATCTAATGTCAGAAAATCAACTCCAAGTGTGTAGAGTGGTCCTGGACTACTGAGTCATCTTTTCTACAATTGCGTGGATTTTGGAGGTTATGCCGCGTGTGTGTGTTTATCGAAGAAAGATACGCGATACCTTAATTAATTTCCTTTATAAAATTTGGACCTTAGAAAAACTTTGATTTTTTAAACTTCATAATGTATTCGGCTAGAAAAATGTCCACCTGTGCATTTTGCTGGACATTTTTAATGTCTTATGGATTTTACTAACAGGTGTATGATTTTTTGGTGTTAACAATTGTCCCCTGAGCTATGATTTTAGGAGAAAACATATATCCCAAATACATCATGTTTTCATTTCCTTTGGAGAGTCTGATTAACTTTTCGAGAGAGAGGATAACTTGTTGTGACGATGAGTAGAGAAAAACCCCTTGACTGAGTATGAATGATACCCATTCTTTGGTGAAAAAACTACAATAATGGTGTGTCTATAATAGGTTGGCATGTCATGCTTGTTATTGTGGCTAATCGGAACTGCTCATAATCGGATAACAACTGATTTGTGTCCAGTCAACGTGGTGGTTTTTGACGTGCTGATAGTTGGCAATGAAAATTGTTGATGCCCTCAAGGGCAGTTTCTCGTCAAATAGGAGAAATATTATTCTCCTATGCATATCTTGGTGAAGAACTTTGTTGATGGGTGTCATGGTATCCATAGGTATTTGGAAGCAGGTACATCCCCCATATCATAATATAAGCACTGCTGAATGAGGTGCTTAGTGATGTGGGGGTCTTCGACTAAGTGAATGAATTGCAACAATAACTATTTATGGCACCATCTTGACAAGAATGATTGAGTTGATGTCGAATGTCAAGGGGATCGATGACATCACTGGGCAATAATGGTTCCCAATATGCTACCTGAGGATATCCCTATTAAGGGAGGGAGTATCCAAGGTACTACCTCTTTCTTGGAATATATTTTTTGAAGTCGACAGGAAAGGGGTGTCATTCGCTTGACATGGTGAGTCGATAAATCAATGTGAGATATGAAGATATTGTAATAACTTGGGTTAGATAGTCATGATAGCAAGGGATATCGATATTGGAGGATACAAATAGCTATTCTGAGGTCAGAGCTTGATATGCAAGCAACAATGGTCAAAAACATGCTTTCTGATGATCCTGGAGTCGGTAGGATTTCCAGGATGGGTGTAAGTGATTTTTGATGGATGTGAAAAATGGGGGTGATTTGCTGATGAGTTGTGACCAAAGGTGATTAGAGACTGTAGGTGGGCGAAGGCCATGAATTTAAAAATCAAATGTGGAGAAAAATATTTGTACACTTGCCAAAAGAATAGGGGTTGGTTTAGATGTAAAACCACGAAGACATGTGCTCCATGATGATAGTAACCTGTGTAAAGGTGTAATGTATTTGCTGAGGGTGGGGCCCCATTAGTTAGTCTCCATGTTGGGTGGATGAGGAGGGTGAAGTGGTACAAAATGGGCTATGTAATGTGGATGAACGATAGGCCAAATGTAGGACGCAGAGTTGCATCCGTTAGTATTGTGAGAGGGCTTGAGAAATGGGGTGAATGCGTAATGAATGCGACATAATGAGATTAAACTTTGAGATATGCATGCGAGATGGTTCCCAGGCCGGAGTGAGTGGTCATGGCTCCTTTGTGTGAAGAAGGATCTACAATGATGAAGGGATCCATGGGGGAGGAGGGTGTTTCTATCGACCGTTGTGAATTCTTATCATGTACAAGTGTGAGATGGTGGTAAACATGGTCGAGATGATGGAACTTATGGCACATTTTAGAGAAATGATGTCAGGATCTGAAAATATTTTTAGGGAGAAGCCTATCATGCTGAGTGGAGAATGATACCTACTCTCTTTGTGCTTGTCGAGCTGTTGGCTGAAGCAAACCATGTGTGATGTTCCTGAAATGGATACAACCAAAACTTGTAGTGAAATATCATTCAGGATATACATATACAATGAATGTTATGGACTTAGAGAGTTGGAGAAGTACATGACATGTGCGATAGGCCGAAAAAATGATTTTTTGTATTTACCGAAATGAAGGGTTCCATGATGAAGATGTCGTGGGATTGATCTTTGTGTCTCTTTCGGTTTTGTCAACAAAGATCTAAGGCTTTTGTAATTTACCCCAATAGATGTAAAAAAGGTGATAGATAGGGTCAAGGGGCCTAAATATCAATCATTTTCATTTCTGATATGTGGAGGTCAGAGAGCTTTCCTAAAGCGTTTCTTGTCGTTGCAGTCAGCCTGTGCACCCGAGATTTGTGTGGAGAGAGACAAGTAAGAGCTTGAGCCCTAGCTTTTGTGATTTTGAGTTTTTTAGGTTAGGTAGGTCATACAGGGGTCCCCTATATGACCTTTTTAAGGTCAACCTAGGTGACCATGCGGGAGACTCACCTTGAGTCGCACGGTGTTCATGGAAAACCCACGTTTGCATGAAGACCCCATGTGAAAGGAATACTTAGACGAGCATTGCGCGCATCTGATTTTTGGGTTTGCATGATGAGCCCTTTGGAGGTTTGCCACGCACTTCCCAAGATTTTTCACATCGTGTGTGTTTTTGAATGAGATACAGATACACGTACTGTGTGCTATTCTGGAGGATAGGAGCACGCACCGTGCGCCTGTTTAGGAGGCAGGCGTGCGGTGTGGGAAAAATGGTTTTTTCCCCCATTTTGATTTTTTGAGGACCTAAGGGTTCTCCTTTTTGACTTGTGGCATCCTGGATGGTAGGATGATTTGGAGAGAGCAAGAATGGGTGCTTCTCTGAAATTTTGTGTCACGGGATGCTGGAGTGAGGCATCAACTAACATAGTGGGGGTTATTGATGTTTCTTCAGAACCCATTGATGAGGTCACAAGATAGGTTCCTGTGATATTTGGTTAGATGTTGGGATGTGGATCATCAAGTGATGATTTTCCTTCATTAAAACCTCCATATATCATTGCAGATCGATATCTATTTCATCACTGGTTTGATGTCGTGAGGGGAGGTGCTTCCCTATCCACTTCCAGGAGGGGATGCTAGCATGAGGGTTTGGACTGATGGGAACTGTGGCCCTAACCCTATTTCAGATGGCTACGTGAGGATAGAAGAAGTGGAGGATCTAGCTGAGTGAGTAGCGCTAGCTATGATTGTCAGACTGGTGGGGTTGACATCCCCCAACTAGTGCTTGGGGCTACATATATCAATTCTGCAAAAACTATAGGTTGGGGCGTTTTTTGACTAGGCACAACTATTACATCATGGGATGATGGCTCAACTTACCCAAGTTCAATGTTTGATGCTGAAGAGTTTTTGTTATGGGAGTGTGCTTTGCAACATACTCTATGAGTGGGTGGTTATGCTCTGCCCTGTTCTTGTAGTACTGGCGGGGACTCATTGGGAGCCTCACATGCACCATTGGGGATGAGCGATGTAGCGGGAGGGTGGAAGAGAGGTGGGTCATTACTGGGACAACGTGGTACAATGTTGGTTTGAGTCTAACCCCCAGCTGATTTTGGACTACCCGTACCATGAAGTTGACTTTTGGGAGATCCAAAGATGGGGCTTCTTCTAGGTGGTGCCTGGGGCCCAACATGTATATGTTTTTTGTTTCTACATTTGTATACATATGTGTGTTTTTATGTATTTATGATTTACGATGATATTGACACTATGCTTTGTTTACTTGCAGGTGCAAGGCCGCAAGGATGTCCACTGACCTATCTAGTTGGCCACGATTTGAGACACATGGGCATTGTGGGAGACGCGCTTGTTCCTCAGAGACCTTGAGTACCGAGGCCACCGCCTGCTACTCAGGGTGGCTCAAAGTGACCGGTGCAATAGTCTTGGCTTGAGATTGGTGGGCACTCCAAAGAGGGGGTTATGGATATAGAGAGACTAGTTGCACGAGCTGAGGAGGCTGAGGTGTGATGAAATGTTGCTGAGGTAGAGTTACAGTGGTATCATGACTCCTGAGGACGAGTGAAGTCCTTGATCGGAGGTGTGCCCTTTGAGGGATGGGCTCACCTTCCATAGGTTTTGGTTGAGATGATGATGTCCCAAGAGAGGGAGCATCGATCGTCTTTGCACTGTATTTCTATGGCAACGACTAAAACAGGGCCCATCTTGGCTCTTGATGTAGTGATTGAGCCACCAGGACCCTAGGGAGTCTGGCTATGTATTATTTTGTTTTTTGGTCGAAATGATGTATGTACGAGGGAAAGCAACCATTTATGAGGATGCTCCCCTATATTTTTGCTGACTTATCCTTCCTAGCTGTGGGACAATGATTTTTTGTGCTCATATATATTTTTTGATGTATATAAGAGGCTATTTTTGGCGGCTCTCATGATGTGATACATGCATCCATACTTCTTGGTGTATTTATGCATTTATGTTTCTAGATCTATCTTGTGTTGATGTTTTTATATATCTTGATGTTTATATATATGTGGTGCATGCCAGTCGAGGATTTGATTAGAGATGTGATTAGCTATATGTTTTTATCTCTGGGTATATGTGTAAAAGTGATTTGCTCAAAATATCTAGGCAGCATTTGTGCATGCAGTTACTTCAGAAAAAATACATGGATCACGCACTTGGAACGTCCTATTTAAATGTCATACTGCGAGCTAGGAATCAAGGAATAAATGGAAGTGATGTATACCTAGGTGGTGGGCATTGGCCAAGAGGCCTATGATGGCATCATATTCTGCTCGATTGTTGGCGGCTGACCCGATACAAATTCCATTGAATATACGAGGTGTCTAGTTGAGAGAGTATATGGCCCATATTGCAACAACGAGATTTTGCGACCATCGAGATGCGACATCAACAAACCCATGGTGATAAGATGGCAGAAGGTCCATCTGTTGACATGAGATGAGAGAGAGATTTTTAGAATACATCCATGACGAGGTGATCATGATAAAAAATAAGTCATTGTACATACATTCTTACTCTAACATTTTATGGATGAAATTTTTTGAGGTAGATAACATTGACAGAATTTCTTAGGCAAGTCCCATCAGGATCTGATAGTATGTATGCCCGCTAGCAGAGGCAATGCTTGATGATGCATGGGCCCTTCCAAAGGTTTTTGAACTTTCCATGTCCTATTTCTTCTTGGGAAACATCGTAGCAGAGGACTAACTCTCCCTTAGTGAATATCCAAGGGGTGATGTTACGGTTGAACAAGGCCTTGACCCTCTTCTCCTGGGCTTCATTGTTCTGGAAATTCGTGTGGTATAAAGGTATCGATTGTGCTATGGGTAGGGTTTCTCTGAATCGGTTCAGAGCTAACTGAATAGATTGTATGAGAGGCAGTGCTACTCATAGTGTGGGGCGAGGTCTTGTTATGGCATGGCTTGTTTGTGTGGATTGGTTTTAATGTTTCTATTGCTGCATAGAACCATGTAAGGTATTGACAAATTCCTTGTGTGGTGGAATTGAGACCATATGTGACAATAACACTACATAATTTTTTCTTGGTTTGAGAGGTGCTTATAGGGAATGTGGGCCATTAAGTAGAATATGTCATGGAACCTACTCATTTCGCGACATTTATTGATCAAATGGTTGGATTTGTTGCATAATGCACATGCGATGGGCAAATTTCTTTGCCATGTGGTTTTTTATTCTTTTGGCATGGTCTATAATGGTGATGGTGATTGGAGGTGAAATGACGGGGGCCTAGCCGTCTCTTCTCCTAAAATACACATATGACATCTATGGGTCCTTCTTCACTGGGCGGGGGGATGGGTTATGTGGATTCCATATCTGAGTCCAGTAGATAAGGATTTTTATTTACGAATTTATGTACGAAATTCAATGTTTTTCGGAATTGGGGAAGGTGAGGGCACCTCCTTTTGTGATGGTTCTCCTTGCATATGGTGCATATATGGTGTTGATGCTTAGTTTTTCTTCATTGAGCCTCTTGGGTGGTTGGGTGGACCTGGTAACATGTCCATAACTATGGGAAAAAGTTTACCAGATGAGTAGGGTCATCACATATAGCACACGGTAAAGTAGAGGAGTGGAAATACTACTTATTTTTCCTTGATGTGTTCTAGGCAGGTGCAGAGCTAGACAATTCCTCTTCCTAAATGAAGAATATGTTTTGACATTTATCATCCTGTGGAGGTGGGGTTAGCGCTATTGGCTTGTTCTTGTTGTCTTGGATGATCCCTTTGAATTTCTCTTGGAGTTGAGTGATATTAGGACAATGATGAGTATAGTGTCCATATTTATTGCATATAGTGCACGCATGGTTGGTTTGTACTTCCTTTTTACGCAAGGGTACAAATTTCTCTCCCTTTAATGAAGCTAGGGTTACTAATGTTTTAGAGGAATTCATGATTGTTTTTAACTCATCTATTTCAGGGCATATATGAGTTGGGTGCCTGAATTCCTCACATAATGCACAGGGTTGTGTGGTCTTGGTGGAGTTGGAAGTTTAGCCTTTTTTACCATTTTGTTTCGCCCTTCTTGAAACTCCAGTTGTGGTAGGCATAGGACAGTTTTGAGTAGGGGTGGTCCCATGAAGTGGAGGTACAGGGAAGCTTCCTTCATGCATGTGTCTTGACTTCGCTGACATGGTCATGGTGACCATGTACCAAACTGGTATTACGAGAGGCATATTTGGTAATGTGAGGGTTGCCATGGCTTGGTGTGATACAAACTCGGGTGGGGGGCATAAGAAGGAGGTTTGCGTAATGGCTTGAGGTAAATTCCTGAATTCTTCAGTTGCAGGGGGTGGGGTGTTTGGAACTGATTCTAGGGTTTGGCTGTTGTTTGATGAAGTCATCATGCACACCGATGCTCCGGTATTTTGGACAAGCTCTTGTCTTACCGAAGGGTCTCCTGAGAATGTTCCTAGGAGAGTTGATGACTTAAACTGGCCCAAGCTAAGCTCAATGTAAGTAGTGACAACCTCTTGGGAGGACGATACTAAGGGAAACATGCCATATGGTGTGGGTGAAGTTGCCTTCTCATAGTATGTGAGTTGATCGATGGTAATGACCTTCCCATCATGGGGGAACATCATTGTTCTGAACACCGATGAGGAAACTGTGAGCATTTTGTACATATAGCTTCGACCTAGTAGGATGTTGTAATCTAGCTGGGCATTGAGTACTTCAATGTCTATTAAAGCAATTTTTCCAGCCAACTTAACTTGCACGCTAGGGTATAAGCTGACGGGGGCTGAAGGGCGTCCGTCGTATGCTCCGAGAGTTATGTTTGAAGGCTTAAGTTCAGGGGATCCTAATTTTTTTTCAAATAGATTTGGACCTGATGCATGTGGAAGCCCCTTCGTCGATGATGGAATGATGGATGTTGATATTATGGACTGAAATAGGGATTTGGAAAGTGACGAATGAGGGAACCCATGGAGTAGCTTTGTCCAAGTCAAAGATTATGAGGCAAGAATTAGATGGGTCAATTGCACCTAAAGCAGAAATTAGGACTTTCTATTGGGTTGGGCACATCTGCAGGACTTCAAGCGCTGACATAGTTGATGGTGATTGAGCTAAGTCATTGATTATGTTGTAACTATGGGCAACTTTTGAATTAGGTCGTGCATGCTGTAAGGGTCCTTTGACCATTTTAGGCATGGCATCTACAGAAGGTTGTGTGATGATCAATGATCAAGTAGGTATGGTCGTAGCTGAGGTGGAAAGATTGGGCTCTGAGGGAGTCTCATAAGTTCGATTCCTCATTTGTAAGAGGATGTCCTCTCCTGTCATGAAGATATCATGGTTAGGAGCATTATTGAGGTTCCCTCCAGATGGGTGAGTTTGGGGAGTTTGTTGTTGTGTGTTAACAATTCCATGATGGGGGAAGGGGTCTTTCAAGGTTTTAGTTTGTTGGCCGCCTTTCCCCCTACCATCTTGTATCCTTTTCAAATCAGGAAGTTGAGGACAACGATGGGTATGATGACTGTACTCCCTGCAGATAACACATGCATGATTAGTCCGGAGACTAGTGTTCTTGCCTTGTTTCTGTGAGTTATTGTTGGTTGTACCCTAGTTTTGGTTCCTGTTGGGGTTATCCCTTCTCAGTGCCATTGGGGGTTGTTGCCAATTGCTGCCTCCCCGCTCGGGTTCTCCCTTTCACTTACTTCTGGGTTTTTCCTAGAACCATTAGAAGGATTGATCGAATTTGTTTGTTCTTATAATTGTTGTGGTGAAGTGAGAGAAGCTTTCACTAGATTCACTCGTGCATTATTTTACTTTGGCAGAACATTCTATTACGATGTTGGGAAAGTAGAATATTGGTTTTCTTGTCCCTGGTTAACATACTGATTCGGGGGAGAATACGTCTTATCCATACTCTAGGAGGAGTATATTTCCCTGAGGGGGATGATAGGAGCCTCCTTGTGGGGGCTGGTTTTGGTTAACCCTATTGACTATATTATGCATAGGTGAGGGTTGACCATTATAATACCCTGTATTTTGTAATGGTGGTGTAGCATCATATGCTGGGCCATTAACTGGATATGCAGGGTATTGATGATTATTGTTGTGATGTCTTTGGGAAAGTGCCCCAATTAATCCATCAACAATACTAGATGTGCCTGTGATTTCTCGATAAGACTGCAGGAACGGGGCATCTAGGAGCATGTGATAATGTACCTAGCCTGGTTATAGATAAGCTCTAGTTGTTGGGCTTTACTAATGCCTTCTTCCTTAGTTTGTGGGAATTTTTTAGCTCCATCTTTAGATATTTCAGAGGTGAGGTATCTCAAGAAAATGTTGAGGAGGAATTTATCTTCAAAGTCATTTTTGTACAGGATACGATGTTTCCTCCATTCATGGATATGATCCGAGATGTGTGTAGCTTATGTTTGTTTGAAGTTGGTGAGGAGTTCCAAACCTGAATCATGGCAGACCAAGAATTGGAAGAAAGTAAGGAAAGAAGTAGCTAATGAGCTAAATGTTTCATGAGATGCAGAGGTTTGGTCTATATACCATTACGTGGCGAGCCCTATTAGGGTTTGTTGAAATAGTCATAATCTAATAGTATCTTCTGTGATACTACTATACGAACACCACAGGTGAAATGTCATGACATGGTTCCCTAGGTCTTTGCCCTACTTTCCCTTGAATTTTGGAATATCTAAACGGAGCTTTGTAGGCATAGCTAGCCAATTTTGGCCATGTTGGATTGGACCATTGGTTAGCTTGCTTAAATCTCGGAGATTTAATGAAGCTAAGAATGGGATCTGTGCATTACCTACCATCACAAAATGTTTCTGGACAACTATGCGCAATAGAATCCTTTGTGGGGATGTCACAGGAGAATTACCTCGATGGGTATCTCAGGGACTGTCTAGAGGAGAGGTGTGTGCACTCCCAAAGAGGGTAGATTGTGGGGATCCTTCTGAAGTGGTGAAGGGTGTACTTTGTTGAGGAGGAGTTCCAAGAAAATATGCACCAATAAAGGAAGATCCAATAATGGTGGCTAAGTGATGTTCTCTGCGCCTGAACGGTGGGAGTCCTAGCACACCTCCTAGTAATGGGGGAAGGTTTAAAAAACGTCTAGATCGATAGTGATCTGTGGAGTCCCCTATCGTGTCGATTCAGAGTGTGCGCTACTTTGTGTTTGGTGAGGGAAGGAGATAAATATCAATGCAATTGGATCACATACATAAAGCAAAGTGAAAATATAAATGGTTTATTTTCCTTTAGTTTAAACTATGTGATCAAGAAAACAAGAAAACGGTTTTTGTTTGTTGCATATGATAAAGAGTCCTACGAAGACCTAATCATCTTGTCCACTTTAAAAGTAACTAGGCCTTGTAGAAATATCCTCTTATGGGTCCTGGGCAATGTCTAGAAAGAACTTATGGTGCCTTCCAATAGCCAAGGAATCAACCAAGGCAATGGTAATGAGTTTCAAGTGCTACATGGACCGTCACCTATAGGGAAAGGATGCCCTAGATTTGGTCACTAAGTAAATTCGTCCCACGTGAGCATTTGAGTCTTTATCTTCTTGGTAATCGGTTACCAGTACCGAGAACTAGATGGGTCACGTAGCCCCAAAGAGTACCACACACATTGGACCTAAGCCGAACCCCCTCTGAATTGGGTCTCTGCCATGCTCGGGTTTTTTTTTTCATGGGATGATTGAAGGATTTTAAACTCCCTAAAAATTCAGCAACTATGTTTCAATGGTGTAACATGACCATGGAGGATTATGGGATGCCTACCCCAATGGTCCTAACTTGAACTATAAATTTTTTGGTGGACCTTGTGGGGAAATTTAATTTGTTCAAGTTATGGTTGTTTTTAAAGAGGCTTAATTCACTTGTGGAGTGACTTTGTAAGCCAAAATAGACTAAGTAACCAAAGACCCAAAAGCTGGATGATCCTTGAGTACAAAGTGTATGAAGGCTTAGTGTGTGATGCAAGTGAGCATACAAAGTGTGATAAGATGTGGATATACGATGATCCTTTTTAGTATCCTTCTAATTACACTAAATGTTGGTTGTTCGTTGCATGGAAAAAATATTTTTTTTGTGGATTATGGGCCACTTACATTTTTCCTATTAAAATATGTGGAGTTTAATGAGGGAGATGGAAATTCAAATGTTTTCGAGAAGGTTTTCATATGAAATCTCAGGTTTGTCTAGGATACGCAAGGGAAGTAGAGATTACTTACTTTCTCTAGTAACATTTGCTTCTAGTCCCAAAAAATGCTTTGGTTAGTAGAAATATTCATCGTTAATGGGCCAATTACTTGCTTCACTAATTAAGCTATGTGATTTGCAGAAAATTTAAGAAAAAATAGTTTGAAAACATATGTGGATTTGTTGCAAACACAAAAAAAATTAATTTCTTGATGAATTAGGGTTCATTCAACCAATCAAGGGTATTGAACAGAAAACACATAATGCATAGGTGACGGAAATTCACTAAAGGTTGTCAATCACATGAGAAAACTGAAAAATACAAGACTTTTCTTTGCTTTCTATCTGTCGTGTGGGTTTTGCAGAAATAGACGTGTGCTCTGGGGTTTTTGTAGAAATAGACATGCATTCCACATTTTTCGGTGAAAAAATCATGCGGGGGAGAAAGATTTGAATTTTTTTCACTTCCACGGGCTCAGAATAGATCCTGGGGTATTGTAAAAAATCTAGGGAGTTGAAAAGCATCTTGAAGGATGGTTGTGTAGAGAGGAGGTCCTGTAAACAATCTCTAGATTAATGAAAATAGTTAAATATGATCGCCATTTCTGTTGTAGTGTTTTTAGAGCACAAGTGTACCAAAAAAAACCCGCTTAGTAGTGGATTGTTACCTACAAATGATCACAATTAAAATTGGTGTTGTTTGTGGACAAACTTAAAGGTACACAACATTGTAAATTGTGGAAACAATGCATACATAAACACAAATGTAAACAAAGAGGTGCATAAACAAAACAATGCTCAAATGGAGAAAACACGTAAATAATATATGGAAAAATCTTCCTTTATCGATTGCTGGTGGTAGAGGTTGAATTCAATTAGAATCTTAGACACTTGAAGAGAATTATTTGAGCTAAGGATCTCAAAAATCCTCAGCAAGGGTGTTTCTTTTCCTCAATCTCTTTGCAAGTTTCTCCTTTCTCTCTCAAAGAAGTGTGAAGAATCTCCAAAGGTTGGATTCCTCTTCACTCACTAAGATGTTGGGTTGCTTAGAAGCAATTTTGCCAACATGCTAGTGCTTTTCAATTGGTTTCAACAATGGAATAATGGTTTGCGCAAACAACAATTTGGGAGCATAACAATGTCCCTTCTGTTGGCTCTCCCATGGCTTGTTTATATAAATTTTTTTTGAATCCCTCTTCCCTCTCTTGGTACATGTATGATAAAGACAATGAGTAGGACAAGAGGATTCCATTGAGGGCTGCACTTATCCAAGACGACTGGAATTCAGCCATACTAGGTTGATCTCATGTAAAAAAATTGGCTCCAAGTGTGTAGAGTGGTCCCGGACTGCTGAGTCATATTTTCTACAATGGTATGGCTTTTGGAGGTTATGTCGCACTCGTGTTTATGAAAGAAATATATGTGTGGCCTTAATTAATTTCCTTTATAAACTTTGGACCTTAGGAGAACTTTTATTTTTTAAACTTCATAATGTATTCGGTTGGAAAAATGTCCACCTGTGCATTCTGCTGAACACTTTTAATGTCTTTTGGATTTTACTAACAGGTGTATGATTTTTCAATGTTAACAATAATGTCATAAATAAGGGATTGTATTTATGAGGTGTAGATTAATTTTTTTTGCTGGGGTGAATTATATTAACTGCAAAAACTGGAATTTACATAGAGTATTACAAAAGTAAAGTCAGTCTCTCATAAGGGAGATAAGACCATATCCATAAATAGACTCTCCATGTGGATGAGAGAGACAGTTAAGAACTAAAAGAGACAAAAAGAAATCAGAATAAAATTGAGACACTGGACTAACTGGCCTTGTACAAGAGTAATTTAGAATAAGATATCAAAAACCATAACCATATCATGAGGGATCCGAACCTAAGTCTACATCTTGGATGGGTTCTTTTGGATCCTATGATGTTCTTCCTACCACTAGAGGAATGTCATGATGTTCCTCAATATTCTCCATCCTCTTATCTAGATCCCTTAAGTGCTTGTGCAATTTTTCAAGAGAGTGAAGAAAGCCCATGCCAGTTTCATGATGGTCTAGAAGAGTATGTCCCAATAGAAACTTCATTTTCTAATAAAGATCCACCATATTCATATACTAGTTAAATCGACTCCTCATATGACCTATTTTTGGGATCCAATAATCTTAATTAGTACAAACCTCTGAGCTCATATGAAAAGAGACTCCCCCCTCAACCCGAGTGAGTTCTTCCTATATAAGGGCTAGTGTGAATTCCTAGAAACAAGAGGAAAAATCCTATATCTAAAGGTGCATGCATGTATGACCTTGGTTGGCCCACCATTGATATTCAGTGCCCTCTCTTCTAACACGAGCTTGTTTCCAAGGCATGGATAACCAAGCAACTAGATACAAAGATTCAAACCACATCCTAGATTTTTTGAGGGGAACATTGAAGGTAAGGACTTCCCACAAACTACAGGGGCTAAGGGCCAAGAGTTGACTATGATGGGGACTGACCAAGAGGATATTTGTGATAACTGAATGTAGGTGTAGGATGAAACCAGTTTCCCCTCACCACCAAAATCCCCCTCAACTCCAAATCACATGCTTATAGGGGTATCACCAATCACACTGAGGTAATAATGAAACAAGGATAAGAGGGATACAAGGAATCCTGACCATTGACTAGAAAAATAAATCACCACCATAAACAGATCTGAATTCCCCTAACCACCAAAAAATCACCCACCACCCAACCACAAATTGACTAAAATACCATTAAGAAAACCATGTTGTCATTAAAATACCACTAAGAAGAAAAGAATGAACTAGAACTGCTGACTGAATAATAAAGAAACTACCATTACTAAAATTAAAATCCCCAACCACCAATATCCCACCTAGCACCAAGCCATAAGGTGACAGACATACCACCAAGAACAATGAAAAAACTGAGAATCGCTAGCTCAAAAGGAAATTCATAACCACTACTAGAAAAAATAATTCAAGACTGATAATAAAGGTCACTAAACAAGAAAAGGGGAAAGATTCGCCTCAAATACCAAGGATAATAAGGAACCGATGAATACCAAGGATGAGAAGGGAGCAAGTGCAAATTCCTATTTTTTCCAAATTCTCCACCAACCACCTTCCAAGTTAATTGAATTAACTAGATAAAACCAACATTGAAGCACCACATAGATTTACCCATTTTCAAATGAGCCCTAAAATACTAGACACAGGTAGCAACCACTCCTTGATGTGCACTCATCTAGGCATGTTATTCTACTATGAGACATGCTCTCTCATGGTTGCTTCCAATCCAAAGCCACTCAGTCCCAGATTCCACCACTTTATCTTTCTTCCCTACCAAACACTAATTTCCCTTACCAATGATGACAACCTCTATAATGCCCATGAATTTAACAACACAGGAGTATTCATTATGATCACTCACTACACCATTAGGGGAATTTTGAGGTCTAAAATGGGCCTCCTAAGAAAAATGTACAACCAAAACAAACTTTATAAGAATCAATAGGATTCAAGATGATGATGTCAACCATGGGGGATGATTCACCATTTTTTGAGTAAAAAGTTAAAAAGAATAAAAAATAATAAAATAATAAAACTACTTTTTCAACTAGTATTTTAAACTTATCTCCCTAAGGTTTTAATCAAATTTCGAGTAGGAGTAATCGTTGGATGCAAAATTTAATTCCTCATATAAGGAGTACCCATGCTGCATACTTTTGATGGACCCTGCTACATGGAAAATGAGAAATACATGAAAAAACGTGATTGCAATCACAGTTTTCATGTATTTCTCATTTTTCATGTAGCAGGATCCATCGAAAGTATGCAACATGGATACTCCTTGGACGAGGAATTAAATTTTGCATGCAACGAATGTTGTCGCTTAAAATTTGAGTAAACCCATAAGGAGATAATTTGAAAATACGAGTTGAAAAAATAGGTTTTTCCTTTTTCCCTCTAAAAGTTGATGATGTAATGTAATCTTATTTTATTATTTTCACTATTATTTTGTAATTTCCTTAGGAGGCCCATTTTAGACCTCAAAATTTCCCTAATGATGAGTAAACCCCTCAAACGTACCAGTTAATTCCTTTTTCCATCTCTTCATCTGATAAGAGGAATGTTTCATAACGGTCACATAGACCTTCACTTAAACCTGTTTTGGGGTGTATTTCCATGTCCCTTGATTGATTAGACGGGTGGGGCGGTGGCAACCTGCCACCCTCCACTCGTTCTTGATCATTGCCCCATTTGGTGTTGGGCGTTTTTTTTGAGTCAACTACTAGCATGTAGCCTTTAGAGGAGAGTCTAGTAGGAGGTTCCAAGTTGATGCCAATGGTGGAGAAGAGTCAAGGAACCCATAGTTTGCAAGGAAAATAACTATTTTGTTACATATTTAGTGAACATGCAACAAAATAAGAGTTGGAATGCAATATATAAGGATGGATACCTGTTATAAAAGAGATTCTAGTCTCCAGATTGATGATACCTTATGGATATGATTACCAGCATGAAACTTTCGAAGCATGTTTATGATGATTTGTGAATCTCCTTCCACCAAGAGCTTAGTGAAACCATGAGCATGAGCAAACTCCAGTCCCATATGTAGACCCATAAGCTATGTTCCATTATTACTATTGATACCAATCGTTCCTGAGTAAATGAATACTGGAAGGCCTAATTGAACTCTTATTATTCCCCCATACCCCGTCAGGCATGGATCATGTTTGGAAGCTCCATCAATTTTTAGTTTTAGGAAAGCGATCAAGGAGAGATTTGATTGAGATGACTTGATTTTGGGGTTGGGGTAGGGGGAGGAGGGGATTGACCTGGGGAGAGGGGAACCACCCATGAAAAGTTCTTGCTTATGTTCCTGAAACTTTCCAATCCCGGGGAGACAATGTTATTGCAATGATTGATTCCTTAATTTGGCTTACAAAAGAGTTCCAAATGGAGTTAAGAGGGATTGGCCAACCTTTAATTTTCTTTTTTTAATTTCTTTCTTTTCAGATCTACTAGAGAAGGAATATAGGGGAAAGGATCCAAATTCAAATGAGATGTGAATTGAGGAAGGCTTGAGACTACTAGTTGACAAGATTATTTGAAATACCCATGGGATATTTATCTCATCTCAAGAAACAATCGCATAGTCTATTCCGTAGACCCCTTGAAAAGTTACAATCATTGAAAAGGTGCTCCACATTCTTAGTGTGTAGCATACATAGAGGGAATGGATAGGTACCCTAGTAGTTTCAATTTTGAATATTCTCCCATGTTAATGGCTTATTTTGCATAAAAAACCAAAGGAAAATAGATATTTTTGACCAAAATAATTGCTTCCATAGTTTAGTCCAAACCTCTTTTAATGAAAAATCTTGATATCCTAATTCTAATGTGTAGGATTCACTTAAAGATAAATTCCCCTTAGATCTATAACTCCATCTTAATTTATCCTCATGATTGTATAATGGGATTTTTCAATCCTTCAAATTTCCTCATAAATTCCTCCAAACCTTAGCGTTTGGTTTAGGGTTCTAATTCTTTGGGGGGATCCATCGGCACCATCGTTGCTATGCTACCTCCTCAATTAAATAGTTGTAATTTTTATTTTTCCTTGGGCTATCATTTGTTGCCTTAAATATATTAGCTCAATTTGGTCTTCCAACTTGGGTAGGTGTTTCCAGGAATCATCTAAGAAAAAAGTCGTTCATCCATTTTAAATTTTCCCAAAACAATGTTTTTGAATCAAACCAATCCCTTTCTTGGTCATGGTCTATATCAAAGATCTATCAGTTGATGTATTTGGTCTAATCATTTTTTTTTGAGATGCTTGAGGTGCATATTTACATTTCTATATTCTTTTCCAAAGGTCTATTCCTCCTCAGAGCCACCTCCACCATATCTTTATGCCCAATACCATTACCATGATGGATGGATCATGTAAACCCAGTCCTCCCTTGAGTTTTGGTTGATAGTTCTTGTTCCATGCCACTAAAGGCCAATTCGTTTCTAGCCATGAGCCTCCCCAGATGAAAGATATCTAAATTCTTTGAAATTCCTGAGGAATGGATGGTCATTGAACAAAGATATACATGTAGGGATTGAAGGACAACTTTGAGCACTAATCGACCTCAAATATTCAAATATTTAAATGTACATCTCATCAATTTATTGTGAAATTTAGTGAGAATTTCTTCCCAAAGACTCCATTTGAGTGAGCTTTCCACCATAGGCACACCCAGGTACTTTGATAGAAACTTTTTGATTTGGATCCCCATAATACAAGCCACATGCCTCTGCATAATCATAAGGGTGTTAAAGAAAAAAACCTGAGATTTACATCTAATGATATCCATACCTGATGCTATAAAGAACTTATCTAATTTATAATTGATGAAATGGGCTTCTTGCACCATGGAAAATTTTAAGGATAGAAATTTATCTTAAAGTTTAGGAACCTTGGCGAATTTCACTAGTTTATAATATGAAAACTCCAAAATTTTTGATGATATATTTGTAAAAATATTCAAATATCTAATGATATTATCTATAATCTCTATATAATTTTGGCAATTTTTAAGTTAAAATAATTTATATTCTAAAAATTTGGCGAATCATTTAAAAAAAAAGGGAAATCGACGAATTGTTTCTTGGAAAAACCATGGAAAATTAGCCCACCTGCGAATATTGTTATAGACATTTTTGTGCCTTACAGCTCTAAGAATGAAATGTCCATAAACCAAGGGATACAAAGTCCCTAAAAGTGTTGTTCCTGCCCCTAAAGGAACAAGGTCAACAAACTATAGCTTCTCCCAGAAGTTCTCCACCAGAAACTGCTCAGAACCAGTCAAATCAGGATCATTTCAGCTGCTCCACTAGCTACCTGCATTGCATAGCACCCCAGTACACTAGCTAGGTGCGTTGCAACGCACCTAAATGCACTACCAGGGTGCACTGAGCGGGAAATGACAAATGGCAGTGTCATTCCACGAGGTGGACGGACAATGGAAGCTTCCAGAATCTTCCCCAATGACACTTGCCTCACTGAGTTCGACCAAGGATGAGTAAGAGGCTCTCAGTCTCCAAGTGGAAACAAGAACTGACAGAGAGAAGCCACTAGTCAGATGACAAGCTGACTCATCTTCTTTGCATACATCTATATATGGATCCCTCATCCCAGAGATCCGGAGGCTGGAATTTTGTACATTGCAGAGAATTGTTGTTGGTTTTGAGATTGAGATTAGAGTATTGGGTGATTTATGCTTTGTTGGAGGTGAAGAAGGGATTCCTTTGCTGGGAGGTTGATGCTGGATTGGGACTCACTTGGTTGTATCTCCTCCTGGATCTTCTTGTTATATCAATAAAACTATTTGAGTTTCTCCTACATGCTTGTGTATCATTGATGTTTTGTTGCATTAGTATGTTTAGCTTAAATATGATCCTAAGCTATTTATGAATATAAATCCATGTCTTTGTGTATTTTTCCTCTTTTGTGATCTTGCAGGAACTTGGTGAAGCTGGGCAAGTAAGAGAGCAAGTAGCTGGAAGCTATCAATGAGGAGAGAGAGTGGATCAAAGGACTAGCGCAAGACACAGGTTGGTTCATCCTACTTCTCTTCGTTTATAGTTCATAAAGAAGAATACAAAAGTAGTTTTCTCTGTTTGTTGCTAAGGCACTGTCACACCTTAGGTGGATAGGGTCATTCTGAATAGACACTTTTCCCCACAACAAAATGGCGACTCCGCTGGGGAGCGTGTCTAATTAGTTTATTTGTGTTTCTCTTATTGTTTGTTTCATAAACACAGAAGTAGAAATCGAAGTTCATTTGCCATTATCAAATGCAAAGTAGACAGCTGCTACTTCAATCCATTCACTAGATTTGTTTATGATTTGAACATTGGATTCACAAATGATCTGACTGCCCTTTGTGATAGCTCTTAGTCCTCCTTTAAATCATCCCTCTGATTGTACCTTACTGATTGCTTTTACTCGGCCAAAAACCATATATTAAACTGCAAACCGTGACCCAGAACCCGGATAGAAGTCTCGTTTCTGCCCCAGCGCAGGCACTGTGAAGAGACTCTTCATTTCAACGCAGTTCCCGAGAGGGCTACCTGCGCTGCAATTCAGTTTCTCTGTGTAACAGGTGCGCTGATCAGCTTACCCTTGTGCAGCTGAGGTTCTTTGCTCATTTTTTCCAGTTTTACCTCTGATTTTTGCAGCCTGTGATCAGTGTGTGTACCTTTCTGAAAACCCCTTTTCTTTGCCTTAATTCCACCTCAGTTGTATAAAAGAAGCTGTATTTGTTTTTGTGTGTTTGTTACGTCATTTACAGTTTCCCATTGCAAAAGTAAACTAGTCATACTGTCATCCTTGGATTTAGATCTGTTGTAAATGTCGATTTTGATCTTAGGAGAAAGTTCATTTGCTGTTGACAGTTGATTATGCTTTTACATTTGCCTTTGGCTTGAATTTGTGAATTTCTAGTGTCGAAACAAGTGTTTACTTCAAAATCATAAAGTGTCGTAATCGTCTCTACCTTTTGATTTCGAAAAGAAGCTTGTTTGTGTTTTTCACTTGAAATCGAATTCAAATTTGTACAACAACTTTCTTTTTAGGCATCAATATTAAGAAAGTGAAAACAAATACATGCATATGTGCATTTGCATATTGATAATCTGTTTGGCTTGATTTAGGAAAGGTGCATTTACAGTGTGCTCTTTACTCTTTGAGAAACGATTGTGTCTTTCTTTTCCCCTTGTAGCTAGGATTTTCATTGTTGAAAAGAGATAAAAGTTTGTTTATCATCTTTAGATTGCATTTAGGAATTACATCTACATCTCGTGGTGATCCCAAAAGGCAAACTTATAAGAAAGATCAACTTAAAATAAATTGAATGAATCTAACAACGCTTTGGAATTTAACTCACAACATAGAGGTCTAGGCTAGAGACGTATTCCGACGTCGTAAAGCCTGGTAACTGTTGTCCTCACTGATGGTTGGGTGATTCCTCCAATGTGAGACGATAAGTGCCAGTACGGACTAGTGCTCCCACGTACCGACGAGTATATATTGGGAGACCCCTATAGGCTTAAAATATTTTATCCATAGGAAGCCGTGTCGGCCGCCCTACTGATCGCAATGCACCGAACACAACATTCGGGAATATTGACTGCCGTACCGTAAAACGTATTCTGCAGTTTTGTGATTGGTTTGGTACTCCCTCTACCTAGATCTCCAGAGCAATCCCTTTCGTTCCTTTTCAGACTCCTTAACGGAAAAGGTCCATCTGAGCACTTGTCACTTCAGGCTCATTAAAAATCGAAGGAGACTAGAGTCATCTTTTGTTTTTTCTCGACTCTTTAAAATTGAAAAAACAAGTTGTGTCTAAAGCGTCTAAAAATTTATTTTAAATGGAATATTCATTACCCCTTTAGTACGTTGATCTTGGGTTGAGAAAATGGAGTCCACCAACCAAGGAATTCCCCTTGGTGGAAATCCTTGTCCCTTCTCCTCTTGGGGAGATGTTGGTGCACCCCATATGGCCACCTTGTCGCTTCCAGGACTGACAATTGGCTTGCCAGTATGGCTCTTCTCAACCAATGTTGTTTAGAACACCACTATTCCTGATCAATCGAATCAACAGTTGGACCAGTCCATAGTTACCCACCAACCTTCTACTTCCTCTAATTCTTCCTCTCCTCCTTCCCCTTCGCTTGATGGGGCTGGCAAAGCCAAAAGTCAAGTTCCTAAGGAGAAGAAGGAAAAGAAGAAGAAAGAGAAGAAGAAGAAGGAGCCAAAAGCGAATGGGAGCAAACGAGTGTCGTCTAACGAAAATCCACACACTGCACCGACCAGGCCTAAATCGCCATGTGTCATATGCAAGGGAGACCACTTTAACAGAGATTGTCCTTGCATCCCTCGGATACTAAGGGACTGGTCTCCCCGTTTTCACAATCTGGTGTCGTCAACCTCTGATGGCCATGTTGACAGCACACCGTCAACTAGTGAAAGTGAAGCCACAGGACAAAAAGGGAAAGCTAGATTTCCCTGTAAACTGTGCGAAGGCGATCATGCCGTCCACCATTGTCCCTTCTTAGATGAGGCTAAAAGAGTTTTGGAAGATCGCCCGGTTTCACCGTTGCGACTTCCTCCTGGATATAAAAAACTCTTGCCGAGTTCGTCGCTAGTTGAGAATCCAGCTGGCCCACTCAAGTGGTCAGCTGAAGCGTCTATCATCGAAGATAAACCAACTGAATCCATACCTGACGAAATTCAAAAGGTTGAGGCAGCAGTTGACCCGGTCTTGCCTTTAGAGGTTTTATCTTCGGATGATACAGTCACTGAAGAGAACAAGGATGACACCGTCCAAATTCTCTTCATCAACACAGACTCTGATGAACATGGGGGCAATCTACCCATTCCCTTACCGTAGGAGGGAAGTTCGTCAGAGCCATATCCAGCCGTCTACTCGGTCCCACCTCCAAGCAACCTAGTTGTCTCCTTCGACTGGAATCAACTAGGCAGACCCCGTCTACTAGCAAGCATACCATTCCGAATTATCGTTCAAATATATAGAATGGTCATGGCTGGTACCATCATAGATGAGGGGGCTTCTGTGAGTATCCTTTCCTCTATTGCTTGGAAAGCACTTGGTTCGCCATCGCTGTTGCCTGAGATGAGAAATCTGACAGGCTTTGATAAAGGAACCAGTCAACCTTTAGGGATCCTTCCCAATGTGCCCATAACATTGAGAGGGAAGACAGTTCAAATGAACGTAATGGTAGTTCAAGGACCCTTGGATTATAACCTACTCCTTGGACGAGACTATATTTATTGCATGGGAGCCATCGTCTCCTCACTCTTTAGAGTAATGTGTTTTCCGCACGAAGGAAGAGTGGTCAAGCTCGTGGACCAGCTTTCATTTCCCGGATCACGCATCGCAAATAGTCATATACCGTCCCTAAATGGTCTCTTCAGGCAAGAAATGTCTCAACCCCCAGTCTGTCCTCCCGATGAGCACGAGTAATTCGGAGGGATATGACTGAAACCCAGGGGGCATGCGTCCTGGTATTCTTCGGCAGGAAAACTTCAGGTATAGGGTAGGTTTCCGCGGGAGGATATGACTAGTCTGTACCCCGTCCGTGATTGGAAGAGGGGTTATTCTAGAACAAGATTCTTTTGTCAAAGTTATGTGAGTTAGCGGGCATCGTCGCTCACCTTTGTTTATCTCGGTAGACATCGCCGAAGAAGTGTTTTGTTTATGCCATAAATAAGACAATCTTTGGGTAACCTGTAAGAGGTAGTACCCTTCCTGGTAAAATGAATGTTTTGTCAGCTCGAATAAAGGGTGACCCTTCCTGATTAAATGAATGTTTCGTCAGCTCGAATAGAGGGAGACCTCGAAACTCTGTTTTATACCTGGGGGCATGCAAACCTTTTGGAGTGCAAGCAAGGGGCGACTATTTCTTTTTTAAATTTTTAGGTCCTCCCTTTAAACCTGTAGGCTAATGCTTTAAACTCGTAGGATTAGTCGTTTCCTAACTTGCATAAAGAAAGGATGTGGGGCAAAAATCTAAATGTTGCCATTTTATATGACACATTCTTATCATATGACTGGATTAATCGAGCAGTTTTAGCACATAGTTCAAGCTCGTTAAAAAATAAACATAAGACATGAGCAAGTGTTTCCACCCGCGTTTAAGCTCATTAAAAAATGAACTATCTTCCGGTAAATAACCACCATGAATGTAGCATTATCAGCCATTAAAGCCTTGGTCATGTTTGCACCGTCACTTCCACTTTTCCATTGGCTGATCATTCACCTCCATTTGATTGTTTACCCATTTTGAGGAACAGCTACGAAGAGTGATTTCACTAGCCATCTTTGTGACACTGCCGTGATTGGAAAATTCCAAACCTTACCTGGAATTAGCTGCTACCCATTTTATCACTCGTTCCTCAAAAGACAAGTCTTCTTTAAGCTCTTTTCATCTGACTCGTAAAATATGAAAAGATTGCCGAGTTTTGGCCTTCCAGCTCGTTAAAGCGACGAGAAGTGCTATCCCTCCTCTAGATTTTAATCTTTTTGGACTTGAGGGATTACTGCACAAAAAGATCGACCGCTTGTGTTGTTCGGCTCGTTAAAACTATCGAAAATTCATCCCTTCTGTATTATTTTATACTTTTTCGGACTTAAGGGATTAGATGACGAAAAAGGGATTCCGGAGTTAACTTTATGTACCTTTTCAGACTCTCTAAAAATGAAAAGGACCGAGTTATCTTTTTCGTTAGACTCGTTAAAAATATTAATAGCGACAAACTTGTCTTTAGACGAGAACGAGTTTCACTATCGCTAGGCTCGTTAAAACATAGCGATGGGTTTGCCCGAAGGGAAAATTATAGAACAAGCATATGTTATCCTCATCAAGCTTGACAAAAATAAAGAGGTACTGGTCAGCAATGACTGGGGAAAAATTGGGAAAAACTCAAAGAAACTTTATTGGTAGCAAGTCGCTCTTGAACATGACACTTCCACTCCGTGCCTGAGTCGGGTTGGGTTGTTTCATTCACCGGTCACATCACCATGGTCACACCATACCATCCAGATTTGGGGTAAATGCTACCAATCCATCACATAAGTGTCGCCGACATGTTCAAGAGAAGTCATTCAAAGAAGTCACCTGTGTCACATCCACTGCCATACATTATACTTCATTCTTTCATGACCACCATCCTGAACCATGTATCATCAGATCGTTTTCACCTCCATCAAAATCATTTGCTCCGTTCCGTGTCATTGATGTGGGATTCATTAAGGCCCTCCTTTGACGGATCACTTCTTGTCGACATCAGCGAATTATCCAAGAAGTCGATCTAGGAACACCCCCTTCAGTACTTTGAAGCTTGCATGCCTCAATGGAAAGTTTCTCACTTCCGGTGACAGGTATACATCAATGACCTTCGACCGAAAGATTTTGCGTGGTGTTCGACGCCAATTACTTTATTCACACCACATGAATTGTACTGCAGTACCTTGAGGGTCATCATCATTATCGGTGATTCCTCTTGCGCTTGTTAACAGTTTACATCATTGACTGGTAATCAAGCGATGTCTTTCCATGTTCGACTTCAAAACATTTCTCACATGGATCGACTTGTACTTCGAGTGAAGATCGGACGAGATTGAAGACCCCGGATCTAGTTTCATCCATCCGGGCTGCGATATATATTCAGGAAAATAAAGACATTGAAATGTACAGCCTTGCAGCACAGATAATCATCCTACCAAAAGGATGATGGCTCTATCAGAATCATCAGTCTACCATCAGACGATTGTCTGTCCTATGTACATGAAAATGAATTTATAAAGCTGAGCATGGGAATGCCCGCCTCATCTAGATCATGAAAACAGTATGAAAATAATGTATTGTATTGTATCTTATTACATGTCTCCTCCTAGCATTGAAAGAACTTCGGATCCTCCTAATAAAGCATTTCACCCGATAAATGGCCTCATACTTTAGGGGCAACTGTTATAGACATTTTTGTGCCTTACAGCTCTAAGCATGAAATGTCCATAAACCAAGGGATCCAAAGTCCCTAAAAGTGTTGTTCCTTCCCCTAAAGGAACAAGGTCAACAAACTACAGCTTCTCGCAGAAGTTCTCCACCAGAAACTGCTCAGAACTAGTCAAATCAGGATCATTTCAGCTGCTCCACTAGCTACCTGCGTTGCATAGCACCCCAGTACACTAGCTAGGTGCGTTGCAACGCACCTAAATGCACTACCAGGGTGCGCTGAGCGGGAAATGACAAATGGCAGTGTCATTCCACGAGGTGGACAGACAATGGAAGCTTCCAGAATCTTCCCCAATGACACTTGCCTCACTGAGTTCGACCAAGGATGAGTAAGAGGCTCTCAGTCTCCAAGTGAAAACAAGAACTGACAGAGAGAAGCCACTAGTTAGATGACAAGCTGACTCATCTTCTTTGCATACATCTATATATGGATCCCTCATCCCAGAGATCCGGAGGCTGGAATTTTGTACATTGCAGAGAATTGCTGTTGGTTTTGAGATTGAGATTAGAGTATTGGGTGATTTATGCTTTGTTGGACGTGAAGAAGGGATTCCTTTGTTGGGAGGTTGATGCTGGATTGGGACTCACTTGGTTGTATCTCCTCCTGGATCTTCTTGTTATATCAATAAAACTATTTGAGTTTCTCCTACATGCTTGTGTATCATTGATGTTTTGTTGCATTAGTATGTTTAGCTTAAATCTGATCCTAAGCTATTTATGAATATAAATCCATGTCTTTGTGTAGTTTTCCTCTTTTGTGATCTTGCAGGAACTTGGTGAAGCTGGGCAAGTAAGAGAGCAAGTAGCTGGAAGCTGTCAAAGAGGAGAGAGAGTGGATCAAAGGACTAGCGCAAGACACAGGTTGGTTCATCCTACTTCTCTTTGTTTATAGTTCATAAAGAAGAATAAGAAAGTAGTTTTCTCTGTTTGTTGCTAAGGCACTGTCACACCTTAGGTGGATAGGGTCATTCTGAATAGACACTTTTCCCCACAACAAATATAAGTCCCTAAATTTTTCTATGTCTTGCACCATTGGGGTAACAAGTCCCATGGTATCATCAAGAATCTACTTGTGCGTGAGAGGTAAATCCTCCCCATATAACATAATACCTTGTATCCTTTACTTAGTTGTTTTCTCTTTGAAGGATAGACCCAATCCTCCACTACTAAAATAAAGAGAAATGGAGATATAAGATCTCCTTGTGTAATCCCTCGAGAGGACTGGAAAGGAGGGGATGGAGAACCATTAACTAGGATCATGAAGGAGGAAGAATATATAAGATTATAAATCCATGCAATCCAATCACCTGCAAAACTAAAGGCCACCGAGACACCACATAAAAACCTTGGCTTAGTTTACCATAGGATTTTGATAGGTCTAGTTTGATCATAATTATGGGTTTCTTTTTTATTTTAAAAGAATGGATAGCTTCATGATTTACCATGATACCATCCACAATTTGTCTCCCTTCTAAAAAACTTGTCTGTTTTGGAGAGATGATATTAGAGAGGAATAACTAGAATATATTTTCTATTATGTTTGTGACAACTTTGTAAATGAAGTTACAAAGTGAAATTGGGTTGTAACTATTGGGATCATCCACCCTTTCTTTCTTGGGCACCAATATTATGAAAGTGGCATCCAAAGCTCAGAGTATAGACCTAGACTATCTAGATTCCTACAATGCTCTCCAAACATCATATCATATAATTATCCAACAAGAGTGGTGATTCATTCTATTCAGTTGTGATCATTTGTGGAATATAACAAGTTATTTGTTGGATTTCCATTTCTCTATCTAGTATAGGCTTAGAAAGGATATTCTTGAAAAGCTGAACTAGTTCCTGAGAAATCTATTAATGGGTTTCTAATTGACTTCCTTTGAAACCTTTCAACAAATGGGTCCTATTACGGTGCCTATGTTGTAGTGTTGACTTATGGAATAAATTCATGTCTTTATCCTCCTCCTTGAGCCACTAGATGTGAGACTTTTGTTTCCACAAAATTTATTCCTGCTTTCTTTGTTCCTCCAATTCCTACAAAGTTTCTTCCTCAACCTTAATTAGGATTTTATATCTTACATATAAGATAGTTTCTTGTTGGATCTCCACCATTTTATGTTCCAATTTATTTTTTCCTCTAGTATGTTGTCGAACCACCCCTTGTTACAAATTTTTAGTTTCGACTTTAAGTTTTTAAGGTTTTTATATAGAGAGAACATTGTCGATCCATCTATTTTCCACAGTTCCTCTCACCACTGCTGGATATTTGATTGAAATTGAGATAATGAAGACAACATTTCTCAAACCTAAATGGATTATTTCGAGGGTGTATTTTTAAAATTAATATTAAATCATATGGTCCGATGATGTAACACATGGCTAGGGAGATAGAGGCCTTAATGAACACATACTATCTCATGATATTCTCATAAATTACAAATCGATCTAAATTTTATGCAACCTGTTGTTGACCTCGTTGTTGGTTTTTCCAAGTATTATTTCCATTATTTGTTTCTACCCTAATGAGGTAAGATGAGTTGATTACTTCCTGAAACAATACTATGTATGCCTCTAGCTTCCAGATTCTACCCTTATTCTTAGTAAGTGACTTGATAATATTTAAATCTCCTTAATAATTCTTGGAGAGGGAGATGTTAATTTATTGGTCTAGACAATATATTTGAGGAACAACAGTCTATCATTTCAAATATTATGACCATAAACCTTGAAGAGATGACAACATTCTCCAAAACCGACTATATGGAACTATATGATAAAAATGTGAGATGTGACATACATGTTGGTGACTCGAATATCTTGATCATCTTAAATTATGGCTAGCCCCCTAAAGTACCCTTGGACATCTATTTCCACTACTTGACATTTTCGACTCCAGTTACTAGTTATTCTAGATAAAGCCTCACTTAATATTTTTGTTTAATGGATTTTCATTATAGATGATCTCTCCCAAAACCATTTATATCTCAAGAGGCTTGCTTTCCTTTGCTGCTAAGGCCCCTCATATTCCATGAAACTATTTTAATGGTTGAGACTTATTGGATCAATGGAATGTTTCCATGATAACCCTAACTCACCTTGAATTAACCAATATGTCTCCCAATTCATCCGAGAATCGCAAATTACTCTTTCGAATTTGTTTCTTCTCCTCCCTATGAAAACTCTATTGTATATTTTAATGAATACACTTGGACCCCAAAAGGTCCAATGCTTCCAATACTTGAGTTCAATATATATGAGACATGTTTATAATTCAAATCAAATTGACCTAATAAGCAAACTTGATGCTCTAGGAGGGTGAAAGGATCTTTACCTTTTCATGCCTTCACTATTTCCAAAAATTGAGTGCATCCAAATCCATATCCTCAGCTTGATCAGAGAAATATTTAGCTCCCTTGGGAATGTTGTGGAGAAAAAAGGGGGAAAAGGCAATTGGATTAAGGAGTCAGGGGGATACATGATAAAGGACAAAGGGGTTACAAATAGGGGTGTCAGGATTATAAAAGAGGATAGGGGAAAATTTGAGTAAGAGGGGGGAACGAATGGGTCTTTGATCTCAATGTTAGGTGGCTACTTAGTAGAATTGATATCCAATGAATCCGATGGAGCAAGCAACCCTCATCTATTCATTTCCACTCCTTTCTTCTCCAGAGAGTTTTTTCATGAAGGGGGTGGGGAGATTAGGGTTGTGATAGTTACTCTCAAGCTTAGTAAATCCATCATTATTTTGAGTCCATGATGATTTAGGGATTTAATTTAAGGTTATCAGTGGGTAATTAAAATATAAGTGACTGTATTCATGACACATCCAGAATTAGAAAGGAATATGTTCATAATTAAACATATGTTCCATAGTTCATCCTTGTAATAGATATCTATTGATTCTAGGAGAGGGTAAAAATTTTTCATGTACACACATATGTGGGCATAGGATATATACATTGCTTTCTTAGTCGCTTCATATATTTTAACAAAAATCTCAAGGGAATTCCCTATTCCAGCTAGGGCCTCCTCATCCCAAAACTCCCCCAATAGTGAGTACATTTGGATCCATATAGGGGATACCATGAAATCCTCCTTGTTAGGTATGAAGTGATCAATTCAAAATTGAAGAGAGAGCTCACATGAATTAGAAAATTATATCCCATTCCCAAACACCTAGTTCTGATCTTAAATTGATGAAGGAAATAATCAAAAAGTTGTTGGCTCCCAATTAGAGCTTGATATGGCCCTTAGGTTTCCATTTGTTTAAACCCAGTGTGATAAATATTTTTTAGGCATCCTATAAGTGTATGACCCCGCATATATTGTATGTACTCTCCATTGATCAAACCTCAAATTTGGGTGCTATAGTTTCTTTGGGAAATAAACTTCTTGGTATCCATTTCCCAATATGGTTAGCTAACTAATGCTCATTTTGCTAGTTTCAACCTAAAGAATTGGGAATGGAAGGTACCATTTTTTCTAGTATTTTTCCTTCAAACACAATCATGTTGTAGGAGGGATTACTGCTCCCTCCACTTCCATTAGCCATAGGAAGAGTAGATGGAAATGGAAAATCCTCTACAATAATTAGGGTTTGTAGATAAACCAACTAGGGTTTTGTAGAGCTTTTCCATGAGGTGTAGATTAGTTGGTTTGTGTGTGAGGTTCAAATATTATGGTGAGGGAATGAGGGGTGGGTGCCACTTGTAGGGGGAATATAATATCTCAAGTGGTATTCTACCAAGTATTGCACAATCCCGATAACATGGGGATGGATTGAGGGTGGGAACCACTTGTAGGGGAAATATAATATATCAAGGGGTATTGTACTTAGTCTTACACAATCATCATAATGTCCCATTAATAAAAAAATCATTTTTGCATTAGTATTAAACTATCCATAGCCTGAACTTCGAGTAGATGATTTAAAAAAAAAACACTAAAATAGTAAGGAAAGAGAAAGATGAAACACTTGGGCACATAAAACTAATGTTGATATCTTTAGGAAATAGTGTATCCATAAACATGCCACTCAATCCTTAAGAGGTATTTTATATAGGAGGGCTCCAAAGAGCATGGGATCTCACGATAACAATGAATTAAGATTTATTCTCATTTTAATAATAATTATTTTTTCATTTATATGTTTTAGTAATTTAATAATTCCTCTTGTTTTTACAACATATGTTTCACGTGCTGTTATGTATGCTAGTATTTTGACAAGGTATGAAAGTTGCATGGAATTTGCATAATGTAGAATTTTCAAATTGGATTGTCATTGAAAGGTATTATTTATAATAAAATAATGAAGCATTGGTGTATAATTTGAGTAGGTTTAAGAGTTAAAATTATATAAATTTTTCAAAAGAGATCATATGTTTAAATCCAAATCCAAAAGGGTATAGTACATACACGTTCATAGACTTTAGTAGCCAAATCCCTTGTCTCACAAACAAGGGGGTCTCGTCCAAATCCAAAGGGATAGAGTATGTACACCATCATAGAATTTAGAATTCAAATCCTTTGTAGCACAAACAAGTGGGTCTCATACACTAATTTGATGTCTATAGACAAATAAAATATCATAAACAAAGGGGTCTTATACAATAATTTGATATTTATAGACAAATAAAACCTTACAGAAAAGGAGGTCTCATACACCAATTTAATATAAATAGACAAATAAATTCAAAATATAGAAAATATGTACATTAATATGTGTGTGTGTGTGTACATATATAGACCCACATACACACAAACACACACACACACACACACATATATATAGAGAGATTCCATCATTAAATGAGGGTAATAGTTGCAAAGCAACTAGTCCCTACGTTTATACCATGATTTGTAATTTTGTTTTGACATTTGATAAGACAAAAAATAACTATGCCACAATTTGTTCAACCAATTATAGGATTTTAAAATTTGGTAGCAGAGTAAGACAATGCAAAAAATTACATTGCACAAGAAGAGACAACATAATATAGAGAGCTAGCTAGAATTGTTTTATAGAATTCATGCACCTAAAAAAATGGAAAAAGAAACATAGCATATGGATGAAAATCATGGAGTACTAAGCATAATTTATAAGGTGTAAAAAAAACATTAAAAAATGATAGGTCAATATCTTTATCGTTATGTAATATGGAATACACAATTCTCACAAAGAATGTGAGCCACACCATATAGCCATAATGAACTTGGTGATCACAAAAAATTGCATAACCAACTTTAATATGAAACAAAGGGTTCAATACTACATACATATTACCTCACTCAATTATGTTTCTTTTTCTTACACTATATTTCCCTAATCCCTCCTACATTTATTATCAATGATTCATTGTATTGAATATATATACATTTCCTACATATGAAAGCCATTTAATGAAAGTGTATCAAATGAACTTTAAATGTACAAAATATATGGCATGTAAGAAACTATGCTTCAAAAAAATTTTATTTCTACTTTTTGGAATGTCATGATTTCAAAAGAGAACACTATACAAGTGTAGTAATTATGTTTAATAGTTATACATAATTGTTAACGATAGTAGATTACAAAGATACACATGCTAGTAAAGCTTTTATTTTTCCCCTTACTTCGTGAAACTATAATTTCATAGTGCCAGTTCATGGTCAAATGAAACAGAAAACCTGCATAAGGAGAGGAAAAAATGATTACTAATTAGAAGGAACATGTCCAGAGGGAAAAATTAAAAATTAAAATCATGTATATTTCTTTTTTTGCTTCTCCTTTAATAGATGCGATATCGATACCATAAGACAAGGAAATCAAATGAAGTAAGATAAATATTATACCATGAAATATTTGTAATAATAACAAGTGGCATACAAGTAGTTAATAACATTGCGTGGGAAAGCATGTGAGAAAGGAATGACACCCATAGTGAACTGACTCTTCGAAAAACACAAAACTATCCTTCATGAATACTTTGGCATACATTCATTAATTTCCTTTAAGGCGTGCACCCAATTTTTGGTTTAGGGACAGCTTTTCTTGAATGCTGAGCCAAGGAAAATTTGCAATGGGTGATTTCTGCGACTCGCATCGCAGCATCACGGATTGCATTATCAAGATGTGTCATCGCAGAGTTTCCTGATCAGTTTATCACATAATTGCGTTATTGCGTTGTCGCAAGATCGCAGCATTGCATTTATCGCAAGATCGCAGACCGCAGATCGTTGCAATTTGTTAAGTTATTGTGTGCTATTTATGCGATGTTGCAATATGCGATGTCGCATATCGGCCATCAGAGATTTCTTAAGATCTTCATTTATGGGCGCTTCTTAATGTATGCGATGCGATGAATTTCACGTCGCTTTTTCGCAGTTTTTTATTGTGCTCATAAAGAAATGTTTTACTTTTCTCGGTGCGATGTATTTTTAAGGAGTATAATACAAAAAAAAATTATAAATTTTTTTGAATTTTTTTACTAAGGGTCCCCACTTGTTTAGTGTTATTGCTAATACTAAAGAAGGAGGGGGGTTGTTGGTGGCCACAACAATGGCGATTCACTTGGAAGAACCAGTTATCTCTGCTTTTCTATTGAATTTTTTAAACTTCCAAAACGGAAAATTTTTCATAAATCTAAACTTTGTTATGGACAGATAGAGTACATTATGCCTTATTCTATCAATGATATTTTGTTTCAACCTCTTTCTATTATAATTGTTTGCTTCCTCATGCTTGTCCTTGTATTTATACCAGCCATTACTTGGTCTTGTAAAGATAAAATAAAGTCTTCTCTATGTGCTAGCTTTAACATATGCTCTTTTGTCGTAGGTAGAGCCTTTGCTGCTAGCAGGCATCCATAGCCTCGATAGGGTTACCTGTTACCCAGCAATGATCCTTTATCCTGCTTAAGGTTATCTACAACCTTCAAAGAAAAATCCACATTGACACTTTTTCCTTTTTTATTCTTAAGGAACAATGTCTTGGTTTGGTAGCCAAATTATGACACAGTCATTCACTTGATTTACACTTTTGCTGAACAAGTTGGCTCGTGATGAGACCCCTTGTCTTTTGATTTCAACAATCTTGAGTCATTGCCCTGTTTTGATGGACAGTGTTTGGCAAAGTCAGCAAAGTTATAATATCTGTGATCATGATAAGCCGGCTCGTGATGAGACCTTTTATTCTTTGAGATATAGTGTTTCTTGGATTGTTCCTCTGAATGCTGCGATTTTCTTTAACATGGAGGAAATCATTGTTTTCCTTAAGAAAGCTCTGGACGACAATAATAGAGTTTGAAAACAGCAGTTTTACAGAGAATCTTTATTTTGTTATTGATACCTTTCATTGTGCTGATATAAAACAATTTCTTCGCTAAAGGTTGCTTTCATCAAATTTTTTGAAGTTGAAACTAGTATCATATCTAGGCTAAAGCTTTTAACTGTATCTGTCAATAATAAAGATCAGATTTTCAAAAATTTTCTATTTATACAAGCGAAAAGCTCAAAATCTAAAAGAGAATTGGTGTCTTTTCGTGAATACCGATAGTAAACATTTACAACTGGTTTTATTATGAAAAAGAAAATGAAAATAAAACTATTCTACAAAATAGAAGAATAATCTTCTATGGAAAATATATTTTAAGGATTTGTCAATTAACAGGAAAAGAATCCCTTCTACCTGCTAAATCCTGTAAGACAAACATTGATGGACCTATGACTTCAACAATCTGAAAAGGACCAAGCCACATCTTTTGAAATTTTGTATGTTTGCCCTTTACTTCATGAGCCTTATCCCATTTTAAAACTAAATCTCCCATCTGAAAAATTTTTCTGGTCATTATGTTTGAATCAAAAGAAGATTTTATTAGCGCTTGATGATGAGCATGGGTTTACTTAGCTTGTTCTCATTGCTCTTCTAATTTAATTATTTCCATTTGTCTTAGTTGTATGGAGGAAGTAGGTACTTCATCAATGTATTGTATTAAAGACAAAGAGGGAATGACTAAGTGAGTTGGAAGAACCACTTCTTTCCCATAAACTAAATTAAAGGGGGAAGTGCCGATCGAAGCTTTTTTCGTTATTCTATCTACCCATAAAGCATTTACCAAAGCTTTATGCCAATTCTTTTGGTTCTGGTCAACTGTTCTTTTAATAATCCTGATTAGGTTTTTATTTGTTGACTCAGCTAACCCATTACCTTACGGATAGTAATTGGCCGAATATTTTAGTTTGAACCCTCTTTTAAGTGCAAACTCAGCCATTGCATTTCCAGAAAAGTATGATGCATTATCAAACATTAAAGCCATTGGCAATCCAAACCTAGTGATTATAAATTGATCTATGAATTCAATAATATTTTCAGAATTAGCTGTCTTGAGAGGAACTGCTTCTACCCATTTAGTAAAATAATCTGTTGCCATGAGGATGTATCTATGCTGCTTAGAAGAGTGAGGAACGATCTCACCTATTATGTCCAAGCCCCACTGACTGAATGGTTGTTCGATGTTTACCAGTTGTAGTGGCAGGGACGGCTTCTTTTGTCTTCCAACAGTAGTTTGGCAGACTTGACATTTCCTCACGTAACTGTGTGAATATTTGAACAGCGTAGGCCAGTAATATCCTGCACGTAAAATTTTATGTGCAGTAGCATCTCCAGCATAGTGTCTGCCTGCTGGTCCATCGTGGAGTTCCTGCAAAACTTTTTCAGCTTCAGTTTTTTTAAGACATCTAAGAAAAACAGAATCATAATTCTTTCTAAAAAGAATATCATTTATGAGCTGATATTGTTTAGCTTTCAATCTCAGAGCTCTTTTCTTAGGGTGGTCCAGGTGTGATGGAGCATACCCGTTCTTAAGATAATAAATGATATCATCATACAATGATTCTGCATCGTTTAGGCTTACCTCATACATTGTATCTCTTCAGATGAAATTTTAGAGATTTGCGATGCTCCAGCCAACATTTTGCAGAAGCCTTGACCTCTTACAATGTTTGCTGGTTTGATCTCAAGGTCGTATTCCAGTAAAGCAGTGATCCAATTTGCTCTTTTCTCACCCATATCCTTCTGTACTAGAAGATTTCTTACCGCTGGAAACGGTACTATGATCTTAGTATGGGTTTTAAGTAAGAAAGGTCTAAAATATTTGACCGCTTTGAAAACAGCATATGCATGTTTTTCCACGTCTGAATAATTGAGTTCAACACCTTGTAAATTTGAGCTAAAAAGCGCAATTGGAGCTTCCGCTTTTTCTTGATTTGCTTGAGTTAGAATCACATCATATGATTTCTTTGAGGAAAATGTGTATAAAACAAAAGATTCTGAAAAGTTCGGGGTTGCTAAAGATGGAGCATTAATAATAGCTTGTTTGATCAGGTTGAATGCTTCATGTTCATCTTGACCCCATTTAAAATTTGAATTCTTTTTAATCATGGTTTGAAAAGGAGACACAATTCGTGAAAAATCTGGGACAAATCTCTTTACAAAATTGATTTGACCAAGGAAAGATTGCATGGATTTTTTATTATGAGATAGAGATATTTCAGAGATTTCTTTGATTCTGTCAGGATTAACGTGAATACCGGATTTTGACACTATGAATCCTAGAAGTTTTCCTTCAATTAATGCAAGAAAAGATTTCTTTGGGTTAAGTGAAATCCCATACCTTAAACATCGTTGAAATATTTGTTTTAAATCTTTGAGATGGTCGCTTCGCTTCTTGGAGTACACTGTTATATCATCCAAATAAATTACTATAGATTTATTGACTAAACCCTTAAATGCGATGTCCATGGCTCTTTGAAATGTAGCGTCGGCATTAATCAAACCAAATGGCATCTTCCAATATGCATATGTGCCCCATTTAGTTCTGAATGTGGTTTTCAACTGATCATCAGGATGCACCAGCACTTGATTATATCCTAAAAATCCGTCCAAGAAAGACATCAGTTCTGAGCCTGCTACTGCCTGTAATATCTGTTCCATAGGTGGAAGAGGAAAATTGTCTTTTTGTCAGGCTTTGTTAAGATTCCGAAAATCGATACAGATTCTAATATCTCCGTTTTTCTTTCTAACGGGTACCATATTGGAGACCCATTTGGAATGTCTGACGGGGAAAATTATTCTGGCTTTTAATAACTTATTTAGCTCAGTTTTTATCTGATTTTCTAAATTGGGGTGGATATTTCTCAGTTTCTGTTGGACAGGTTTTTCGTTGTCAATCATAGGAATAGTATGCTGAATGATAGAAGTGTCGTACGTCTTCAGCTCATCGTAATTCCAGGCAAAAACATTTTTATATTGTCTCAAAAGACGAATATACGCTAGTTTTTCTTCAGGGACTAGGCCGATGCCTAGATTAACGTTTTGTGGTTTATCATTGGTTCCTAGGTTTACTAATTCATAGTTCAGAGTTGGACTGTAGAGCTTTGAATTGGTAGACCTTTTAAACTGATTTTTCAAATCGTATAAGTCTTCTAACTTAACCACCGATTTAGGTATAGCATTATCAGTGCTATTTTGTTGTATTTGTCGATCGTGATGGTCTTCGTCAATTATCTGATTGGAGTAGGATCCTTCAAAAGTGAGGAAATTTACAATATCAGGATCGTCATTGAATACTCTCCAATTTGTAATGTTTTTAGGTATGGACGGTCTAAAGATTAATTCTATTGAGAATCTATTTGGACTAAAATCTTTGGAGGGAATAAGCCTAGAGGCTATGTTAGCCAAAAGGTCTGCGCTTGCGTTTCGGAGTCTCGAGATTGAATAAATATTAAATGCTATGAAATGCTCAGTCAGATCTTGTACTAAAGATTGATAGTGTTTTAAATGACCTGATAGGCAATGTATAGTGTTACGTACCTGTTTGACGATAATCTAAGAGTCTCCAAAGACTTGAAGATACTTGACGTTTAACCCGATTGCTTTGTATAGGCCTTGCACCAAGGCCTCATATTTTGCTGTATTGTTTGTGCAATTGAATTCGAGTTTGCACGTAAGCATGTTCTTGTTTCCTTCTGGACTAATCAGAATGCATCCTGCTCCTGCTCCTTCGTTAGATTTAGAGCCATCAAAATATAATTTCCAAAACAAAGATGTATTTATAGGTTTATCTACAAAATTAACACACTTTGAACTATCAGTTTGGGAAAAATTTTCGACTTGGGACAAAACTGAATTTTCTAAGTAAGGTGATGTGTGAGCATTGAAATTACCAAGAAAAGAATCTACTGAGTAATTGCCTATGATATTGCTGTTATATGATACTGCTTCATTTTCTCCCTCTAATTCCGTTACTATGTACTTCTGGTGTAACTCTCGTTCAACCTTTATTTGATTCAGTTTCTTGGACCAATCCCTGCTAAGAATTAAGCCATAGAATTCTGGGATATCAGCCACTAGAATGTCAATAACCTGACATACCTTCGGGTTAGATGACAATCTTATGGTTGCTTGATTAATTTCACCAATTACTTCGACTTGAGATCGATCAAGCTGAACTATGCGCACTGTGGATTTTTGTGGTTGAACATTTAACTTAGCACATATTGATCTAGGTAAAATATTCGATGAAGCACTAGAATCTACCAAACAATTGTGCACATTTTTATTGAAAATTTCATAAGTGAGAAGAAACGGGGGAGTGTGAGATCTTGATCTTCCTCCAATCAAGGCGATATCATTTGGATCAATCTTATTGATTGCGTTAGTTGGAGGTCTTCCCATGTTGTGGGAAGCTTGAGAGAGTACAACGGTAGGCAAAGGTACAATAGGCACGGCATGTAATTCTTTCATCATTATCTTCTGTTGATGCTTCAATTTGCTCAATTCATAAAGGGTAATATTAGCCCTAGTCTTTTTCATGTCATCAATAATATTGTACTCCATTTCATCCGACACTATCAGTGTTTTTGATGGAGTTGTTTGATCTGCTTGGACTGGGCTAGATTGAGTCGCTTTAGTGGTTGTTTTCATTGTTGCGACTTTATCTTTTGTTGTAGGGCTTGCGCTCTTTTGCTTAGGGGTAGTTTGGGGAGGATCAAGCTGATTTTTGCTTCGTGTGCTAACCGGAAATACTTCTTGATCTTCTTCTTGTGGGAGAATGAAATCCCACATTCCTTGTAATTCCACAACTTCTTCGTCATCAGTCTGCCCTTCAGTGGCACTTTCTTCTTCTTCCTCTTCCTCAGTTTCAGCATTGGAGATGGCATTGGGTGGTTTTGCATCCATTGAAGGACCTCTTTTAAAAGCTCTGTAGGGCTTTTTTAAAGAAGTTTCTGCTACTTGTTTTTTTATGTCAACCATCTCATTAGACATGGTCTTTAATACTTTCTGCAATCCTTCCAAATCAAAAGGGTCTTTTGTTTGTTTCTTCTTGGAGTCTTCCTTGAAGGTGACTTTTTTAGACTTGCGTTCCTCTATCGCGGATCTCTTTTCCAAGGCTATTATGCGTTTCTCTACTACTATCGCCTCTGTCATGTTTTCAACTAAGGTTGTTTTATTTTCTCTATCCACGAAGATTGCTATGTTTGATGGTAAAGCAGTAATATACCATTCACATCGTACTTCTTCGCTGGGTTGGGAAGCAATGGGAATTTTGTTGAGAATTTTATTGAACCGTAAATCGAAATCTTTGATAGGTTCTTTAGCTTGGGCCTTAAGATTGGATAGGTCATTGATTAATGTTGCCATTGATCTGTCATCACCAAACTTGATAAGGAATTGATTTTGGAAGATATCCCAACTTGTGATAGACTCGGAGGGTAATGAAAAATACCATGACCCGGTTGTCCCTTGCAGTGTATAGGGAAAAAGCCGAACAACAACATCTTCATTAGTAACTCCGTTGAGATTGATAGAAAGCATGAAATTGTTTATGTGTTCTTCTGCTAGCATGCCTGCTTATGGATTGAATTTGGGCAGCCATTTCTCAGGATGGGCCGGTATTTGACTCAAGGGTGCAGGCATTAAAACTGCCCTAGGGTTGTTCCATGGAGACTGGGCCATCGTTGAGCTGCTAGTAGAGAAAAGTGCAGAAGATGATCTCTGTGGCTGGGAAGATGAGGATACTATGATCGTAGATGATTGAAGAGGGGTTGTGGGAGTTCCGGTAGACGGATGGATGATGGTTTGGAATGGAGGTGTGGGTGGTTGACTTCGTGGTGAGGTAGTTGAAATGGGCGATGTAGACGAAAGAGTCTCACTGTCAGACTCTTGTGGTGATTTCCTCGCTCTTTTCCTGGTGGGAAGAGGCAACTCAGTTGGCTGGATGCCAAATTTTTCACTCTTTAACCTGGTTAGGGGATGAGCAGGATTGTACTGCGAAGTCACACTGCTTTGAGATTTATTAGACCTCTGAGGAGAAATGGAAAATCCTTGAAGTTTGTGAATCAGAGATTCAACTCCAGGAGGTTTAATGGTAGATTGGTCTGAAATATCAGGGTGTGTAGCAGCGATTGATACTTGAACGACTTCTGACTCTAGATTTAAATATACTGGAGAAGTCGGGGGAGATGATGAGAGCGATTTACTCTCAGAATGGTATCTAGATTTTGATTTAGGTGCCATTCATAGTTCAGGCCCTCCTTCTAGCGCCAAATATGTTGAAGCCCCGAAAATCAGGTCGACAACAAGGGGGATACCCGCCCGGTCCGGACCTTGGTTGGCAGCTCCTTATCCGTTTGGTATAGCGGGTCCGACTGGGGATAATGGGACCAGTTTCCCAATCTAAGGGTGTGTGTGTGTGTGCAGAGTTGGATGATGCTGATCTAAGAGTTCTAATCTGAGCTACTTTAATCTAATTCTATGTTATTGTAATCTAATGAAAAAAACACATCTAATCTATGCTAACCCAAGACGTATTTCTTCTATTATGCGATCTAAAGAGATTTAAAATAATAACTGGTAATAAAGATCATTCAGCTATCATAAGAATGGAAATCAATTAAGATGAACCACTTTGCATAAAAAGTTAGGCAAAACAGTTGTGAACAGCATATCGCATAATAAGTTATTCATATATCAAACATAAATAAATGGCTCCACCATACAAAAGTGCCAAATGGTAACTCAAACATTCATGCAATAACATATAAACAACTAAAAAACAGTATATCACTTTAAGAATATAAGCAGAAATGGTCAAGAGATAAAAGTACCATTTATGACTGGTCCTACTCATAAGTTTCAAGCAACAATGATTTATCTCTCCTTGTTTAAATATCTACCAAGAGTACAGAAGTGCAACATCAGTAGCAGATATCAAATGCAAACATCAATAAACCTTGATCCATTCATTCACCAAAACCTCCTCTGAGGGTGCAAAAGTGCATGTTCTGAGGACAAGTTTTTGACAAATTTCTGGACCCTTCTCTAAATGCATGAGAAGGGTTTAAATACTGCTAACTAAATAACTTAATTACATAAATTTAGGATACGGTTTAAATGACCGCCCTTTATCTAAGAAAACTTATTTCTAAAAATTGAATCTAATTCCTAACTATTTCTGCATTTGCTCCTTAATGTTGCGAGCATTCAACATTTGCTTGGGAAGAGTCGGCTGGTTGTTTTCTGCTTTTGCTTGAGCTACGCAAATAGAAATGGCAAGGGATGGCACCACTTTTTTAGTAAACTAGAAGATATTTTTGGGAATCATCCTCTGGATTGGTGAATTTACTGCGTATATACTTGGTAACAACCCAAATTTCTCTCAAATTGCTTCTGCTTTTGCTATCTCAATTTCCGGACTCGTGGATGACTAAGCAAGTTAGGGACTTTGCTTTCTGAACAATTTTCTTAGCGATGCGCATCGAAAAATGCCTCCATTCTTTGATCCGGGCCTTTCTGGTGCGTTTTCTGCCTTTAGCGCTTTTTCCTTTACCGAGCATAAGCTTCAGAATTTTGTAAACATGCTGCTTTTGTGAGCTTTTGACCTTGAGTGTCGAATTGCCTATTGATATCAGCATCTGTTCAGTAATACTCTGAAATCTGCATTTCTGTTGCATGCGGTATCCGTTTATGAGGACATCTCTTCTCTGTTCTCCGAGCATTGATGCTTTCCCTTTTTCCTTAGATGTTTCCTGCACATTGCTTCATGTTGTTTCCTGTTTTTCATTCCTGCAGTTCATACAAAGGAAAAGAGTAATGATAATAAATTTTGACACGAAAGCCCTAAGCTCTACGAATGTATAAAATCATGACACCCATAGTGAACTCACTCTTTGAAAAACACAAAACTGTCCTTCATGAATACTTTGGCGTACATTCATTAATTTCCTATAAGGCACGCACCCAATTTTTTGTTTAGGGACAGCTTTTCTTGAATGCTGAGCCGACGAAAATTTGCGATGGGTGATTTCTGCGACTCGCATCACAACATCGTGGATCGCATTATCAAGATGTGTCATCGTAGAGTTTCCTGATTAGTTTATCACAGAATCGCGTTATTGCATTGTCGCAAGATCGCAGCATCGCGTTTATCGCAAGATCGCAGACCGCAGATCGTTGCAATTTGTTAAGTTATTGTGTGCTGTTTATGTGATGTTGCGATATGCGATGTCGCATATCGGCCATCGGAGATTTCTTAAGATCTTCATTTATGGGCACCTCTTAATGTATGCGATGCGATGAATTTTGCATCGCTTTTTCGCAGTTTTTTATTGTGCTCATAAAGAAATGTTTTACTCTTCTCGTTGCGATGTATTTTTAAGGAGTATAATACAAAAAAAAAAATTATAAATTTTTTTGAATTTTTTACTAAGGGTCCCCACTTGTTTAGTGTTATTGTTAATACTAAAGAAGGAGGGGGGTTGTTGGTGGCCACAACATTTCCATGCAGAGCTGCTAGTCCCACTAAGACTGGTAGCTATCTTAGAAACAAACAAACTAAAACTACTTTCGTTTTCCTTTATTAGAAGTAGATAAGAGGGGAACAAAGGAGACCAACCTTTGTCTTGCGCTTGGTTCCTTGTTTGATTCCTCTCCCTTCTGATAGATCTTTGCCACTCGCTTCCTCGTCTACCTAGCTTCAAAGAGCACCTGTGGAATCAGAGCAACATAATACTATCCAAGAACAGAGATCTACTCTCACAAAAAATATAGGACCAGATATATATTGACCACACAAATGCATATATCATCAATCATACAAGAATGTGGAGGAAAACTTGAATAGATTTATTAATATCAAGAATAGCAAAGAGGATTACAACCAATTGTTCTGACCCAGCGTCATCCTCTCAGCAAGAAAGACCTTCTTCACCTCATGAAAAGCTTAGATCACCCAACGCTATGATGTTACACCAAGAAACCAACAACACTTCCTTACAAGATACAAAATTCCGACCTCTGGATCTCTGGGATGAGGGATCCATATATAGATGATTGCAGGGAGGTGAGTCAGCTTCTGAGATTTCATTAGTGTCCTCTCTCTGATAGTTCTTGATTGCACCTGGAGATTGATGATCTCTTACTCATCCCTGGGTGAATGCAGAGAGGCAAGTGTCACAGGAGAAGTTTCTGGAAGATTCCATGATCATACACCTCGCAAATTGACTCTGCCATTTGTCCACTCTCACCCATGACACCCCATAGAAGGGCTTTTCAGTATGCATCGCACCTCCCGTGTGCATTTAGGTGGGATGCAGCGCACTTTGACCATGGAGCAGGTGAGATGGTCCAGCTTTAACCAGTTCTGAGTAGTTTTTCATGGAGAACTTCTGGGAGATGATGTAATCAGCTGACCTTGTTCTTTTAGGGGTTGGAACAACACTTTTAGGGACTTAGGAGCCCTTGGTTTATGGACATATATGATTGTGGTTGCAGTGCCCAAAAATATCTATAACAGTTGCCCCCTAAAGCATGAGGTCGTTAATCTTTTGATGTCGAGTGAAATGCTTTATCATGAGGATCCGAAGTTTTTTCGAGCTGGAAGGCGACCTGTAATAAGATACAATACAATACATTATCTTCATAATATTTTCATGATCTAGCTGAGGCAGGCATTCCCATGCTCAGCTTTATAAATTCATTTTCATGTACATAATACAGACAATCGTCTGTGTGCAGACTGATGATTCTGGTAGATCCATCATCCCTTAGATTGGATGATTATCTGTGCAGCAATGATGTACATTTGATGTCTTTATTTTCCTGAATATATATCGCAGTCCGGATGGATGAAACTAGATCCGGGGTCTTCAATCTCGTTCGATCTTCACTCAAAGTACAAGTCGATCCATGTGAGAGATGTTCTGGAGTCGAACATGGAAAGACATCGCCTGATTACCAGCCAGTGATGTAAGCTGTTAACAAGCGCGAGAGGAATCACCGATAATGATGATGACCCTCAAGGTACTACAGTACAATTCACGTGGTGTGAATAAGGGACTTGGTGTCGAACACCACGCAAAATCTTCTGGTCGAAGGCCACTGATGTAAACTTGTCGCCGAAAGTGAGAAACTTGCCATTGAGGCATGCAAGCTTCAAAGTACTGAAAGGGTTGTCCCTAAGTCAACTTCTTGGATAATGAGTTGATGTCGACAAGAAGCAACCCACCGTAGGAGGTCCTTAATGAATCCCACATCTACGGCATGGAACGGAGTAAATGATTTTAATGGAGGTGAAAACGATCTGATGATATAAGGTTCAGGGTGGCGGTCATGAAAGAATGGAGCGTGAATGTATTGCAGTGGATGAGACACAGGTGAATTCTCTGAGCGACTTCTCTTGAACATACCGGTGACACTGACATGATGGATTGGTAGCATTAACCACAAATATGGATGGTGTGATGGAACAATGGTGATATGATCGGTGAATGGAACAACCCAACCCGACTCGGATGCGGAGTGAAAGTGTCATGTTCAAGAGCGACTTGCTACCAATAAAGTTTCTTCAAGTTTTCTTCCCAATTTTTCCCCAGTCATTGTTGACCAGTACCTCTTTATTTTTATCAAGCTTGAGGAGGATAACATATGCTTGTTCTATAATTTTCCCTTCGGGCAAACCCATCGCTATGTTGTAACGAGCCTAGTGATAGTGAAACTCGTTCTTGTCTATATGTACAAGTTTGTTGCTATTCGGTTTTAATGAGTTTAACGACAAAGATAACTCGGTCCTTTTCAATTTTAAAGAGTCTGAAAGGGACGTAAAGAAAACTCCAACAATCCTTTTTCGTCATATAATCCCTTAAGTCTGAAAAAGTATAAAATAATACAAAAGGGATGAATTTTCGGTAATTTTAACGAGCCGAACAAAACAAGTGCTCGATATTTTTGTGTAATAATCCCTCAGGTCCAAAAAGATTAAAATATAGAGGGATAACACTTCCGGTCACTTTAATGAGCTGGAGAGGCCAATTACTCGGCAATCTTTTCATATTTTACGAGTCAGATGAAAAGAGCTTAAAGGAGACTCGTTTTTCGAGGAACGAGTGATAAATTCGGGTAGCAGCTAATTCCAGGTAAGGTTTGGAATTTTCCAATCACGACAGTGTCACAAGGATGGCTAACAGGATCACTCTTTGCAGCTGTTCCTCAAAATGGGTAAACAATCAAATGGAGGTGAATGATCGGCCAAAATAGAGTGGAGGTGATGACAAGAACACGACCAAGGCTTCAAAGGCTGATGATAATGCATTCATGATGGTTATTTACCGGAAATTGGTTCATTTTTAATGAATGAGCTTAAACTCTGGGGGAAACATTTACTCACTGCTTATGTTTATTTTTTAACGAGCTTGAACTCCACATAAAAATTGCTCGATCCAGTCATATAATAAGGATGTCTCATCTAAGATGCCATTTTTTATGGAGTTTGCACCTTACAAAGCTTTGCCCCGCATCCTTTCTTTATGCAAGTTAGGAAACGACCAATCCTACGAGTTTAAAGGGTTAGAGGACCTACAAATTTAAAAAATAAATGGTTGCTATTCACTTGCATGCCAAAAGGTTTGCATGCCCCCAGGTATAGTGAAAAATTTCCAGGTTACCAAAGATTTTTCCATCTGCACTGCAGACAAAACACTTCCTCGGCGATGTTTACCGAAATAGACAAAGGTGAGTGGCGCAACTTGCCTCCACTCACATAACTTTGACAAAGGAATCTTATTCCAGTCTAATCTCATAAACCAATCATATATCCTTTGCGGAAACCTACCCTATGCCTAAGGTTTTCCTGCTGAAATAGACTAGGGTGCATGCCCTCTGGGTTTCAGTCATGTCCTCCCGAATCACTCGTGCTCATCAAGTGGATGGACTGGGGATTAATGAGACATTCCTTGCATGAAAAGACCATTCAGGGATGGTATTTGACTATTTTCTATGTGTGAGCCAAGAAATGAAAGTTGGTCTACGAGCTTGACCACTCTTCCTTCATGCGGAAAACACATTACTCTAAAGAGCGAGAAGAAAATGGCTCCCATGCAATAAATATAGTCGCGTCCAAGGAGTAGATTATCATCTAGGGGTCCTTGGACTACCATTACGTTCATGTGAACGTTTTTCCTTCTCAATGTTATCGATACATTGGGAAGGATCCCTAACAGTCGACTAGTTCCTTTATCAAAGCCCGTTAGATTTCTCACTTCAATTAAAAGCGATGGCGAACCAAGCGCTTTCCAAGCAGCTGAGGAAAGGATACTCACAGAAGCCCCTTCATCTATGATGGTACCGGCCATGACCATCCTGTATATTTGTGCAATGATTCGAAATGGTACACTAGCCGGTAAAAGGGGTTTGCCTAGTAGATTCCAATCGAAGGAAACAACTAGGTTGCTTGGAGGTGGGACCAAATAGACAGCCGGATATGACTCTGACGAACTTCCTTCCTGCGGTAAAGGAACGGGTAGACTGCCCCCATGTTCATCAAAGTCTATGTTTACGAAGAGAATTTGAACGGTGTCGCTCTTGTTCTCTTCGGTGACTGTATCATCTGAAGATGGACCCTCTAAAGGCAAGACCGGGTCAACTGCTGCCTCGACCTTTAGAATTTCGTCTGGTGTGGATTCAAATGGTTTATCTTCAATGATAGATGCTTTGACCGACCACAATGGCGTGTCAGTCGGATTTTCAACTAGTGATGGACTTGGCAAGAGTTTCTTATATCCAGGAGGAAGTCGTAACGGTGAAACCGGACGGTCGTCCAGAACTCTTTTAGCCTCGTCTAGGAAGGGACAACGGTGAATGGCATGATCGCCTTCACACAATTTACAAGGGAATTTACTTTTCCTTTTCTATCCCAACGGTTCGCTTTCACTAGTTGACGGTGTGCTTTCAACATGATCATCAGAGGTTGTTGACACCGGATTGTGCAAACAAGGAGACCAGTCGCTTAAGATTCGACGGATGCAGGGACAATCTCGATGATAATGATCTCCTTTGCAAATGACACATGGAGATTTAGGCTTTGACAGTGCAGTGTGTGGATTTTCACTAGATGATGCCTGGTTGCCCCTTTTCGCCTTTGGCTCTTTCTTCTTCTTCTCTTTCTTCTCCTTCCCTTCTTCTCCTTCTTAGTTACTTGGTTTTTGGCTTTACCAGCTTCATCAAGCGAAGAGGAAGGAGGAGAGGGAGAACCGGACGAAGTAGAAGGTTGGGGGGTAGCTTTGGTATCGTCTAGTTTCTTACTTGATTGCTTAGGAATCACGGTGTTCTGAATGACAGAGGTCGAGAAGAGCCATACGGATAGGCCGATTTTCAATCCTGGAAGTGACAATGTGGCCATATGGGGTGCACCAACATCTCCCCAAGAGGAGAAAGGACTAGGATTTCCTCCAAGGGGAAATCCTTGGTTGGTGGACTCCATTTTTCTCAACCTAAGAACAATGTAGGAAAGGTGATGTTTATTCCGATTAAAATAAATTTTAGACGCTTCGACACAACTTGTTTTTTCAATTTTTAAGAGTCGAGAAAAAACAAAAGATGACTCTAGTCGCCTTCGATTTTTAATGAACTTGAAATGACAAGTGCTCAGATGGACCTTTTCCTTTAAGGAGTTTGAAAAGGAACGAAGGAGACTACTCTGGAAATCTAGATAGAGGGATTACCAAACCAATCGCAAAACTGCAGAATACTTTTTATGGTACGACAGTCAATCTTCCCGAATGCTGTGTTCAGTGCATTGCAATCGATAGGGCAGCAGACACGGCTTCCTATGGATAAAGGACATAGCCTATTGTGGTCTCCCAATATATACTCAATTGTACGTGGGAGCACAAGTCCGTACTAGCACTTGTTGTCTCAAAGTGGAGGAATCACCCAACCAGCAACGAAAACAATAGTTACCAGGCTTTACGACGCCGGAATACGTCTCTAGCCTAGACTTCTAAATGTTGTGCGTTAGGTTCCAAAGTGTTTTTAGATTCATTAAATTTATTTTATAGTTGATCTTGTTTAAGAAATTTTCCTTTCAGGTTCACCACGTGATGTAGATATACAATTCCTAAAATGCAATCTAAGATGATAAACAATCGTTTAATCTTCTTTTTGCAATGAAAATCCTAGCTACTAAAGAAAGAGAGATGATATTCTTTCAACATAGAGCAGAGAGCGCACACTATATGCACTGTCATAAATCAAACCAACAAATAGTCTAAATGAAAATGCACATGCATGTATTTGTTTTCAGCCTTCTTAATGTGTGAATGATAAAAAGAAAGCTAAGCACAAATCTAAATTATTTTTCAAAGCGACATTACTAACAAGCTTCTTTTCAAGACAAAATGAAGACAATGACGACACTTTGCAATTTGGAATGGGAAACCTACTTTTGACACTTGAAAAACTACTAATTCAAATCAAATACAAGAGTAACAGTGTAATCGACTATCAAGAACAATCAGATTCTCTTCTATGACTGAAATGACACTTGCAACACTTTCAAATCAAGGAACGACAGTTCAATTACGCAACTTTTTTGTAAAAGAGAACTGAAAATGGCTCATAATACATAAAAAAAAATATAGTTCTTTTCACAATGGAGGTGGAATAATGGCAAGGAAGGGGGTTTCCACAGAGGTATACCGACTACAAACAGCAAAACTCCTGAATAGAGCTGAAAAGAGTGAAGAAAAACCAAAGTCTGGAGGCAAAATTAGCCTTCTCTGACCAGCGCACTTGTTACACGGGGATTCCAGTATGCATCCCACCTACAGTACACGGGAAGTGTGATGCATACTAATATCCTTGAAGAGAGGGTGCGATGGTACAGTGCGAGACTTTTGATCTAGTTCTTGATCGCAGTTTGCAGCACAGTTCAGGGATTTAGTCCGAGCAAGTGATAATTACTAAATAAATCATAGGGTTAGATCTAAGGAGGTTACTAGAGCCGCCACAAGGGCAATTAGAGAGTTTGTAAATCGATTGTTCAGTTCATAAACAAAACCTGGAGATAGACTGAAGCAACATTGATCTACTTTTCACTTGCATAGCAAATGCAGTTCGAAGGCTAGCTGGCTTGACTTCAGTCTCCATCTGTAAGTTTATAAAGCAAACAAATATAGACAAACAAACAATATATTCGCTCCCTAGTGGAGTCACCATTTTTTTATTGGGAAATCTAGTGTCCATGCAGAGCTGCTAGTCCCACTAAGACTGGTAGCTATCTTAGAAACAAACAAACTAAAACTACTTTCGTTTTCCTTTATGAGAAGTAGATAAGAGGGGAACAAAGGAGACCAACCTTTGTCTTGCGCTTGGTTCCTTGTTTGATCCCTCTGCCTTTTGATAGATCTTTGCTACTTGCTTCCTCGTCTACCTAGCTTCAAAGAGCACCTGTGGAATCAAAGCAACATAACACTATCCAAGAACAGAGATCTACTATCACAAACAATATAGGACCAGATATATATTGACCACACAAATGCATATATCATCAATCATACAAGAATGTGGAGGAAAACTTGAATAGCTTTATTAATATCAAGAATAGCAAAGAGGACTACAACCAATTGTTCTGACCCAACTTCATCCTCTCAGTAAGAAAGCCCTTCTTCACCTCATGAAAAGCTTAGATCACCCAACACTATGATGTTACACCAAGAAACCAGCAGCACTTCCTTACAAGATACAAAATTCCAACCTCTGGATCTCTGGGATGAGGGATCCATATATAGATGATTGTAGGGAGGTGAGTCAACTTTTGAGATTTGATTAGTGTCCTCTCTCTGATAGTTCTTGATTCCACTTGGAGATTGATGATCTCTTACTCATCCCTGGGCGAATGCAGAGAGGCAAGTGTCACAGGAGAAGTTTCTGGAAGATTCCATGATCATCCACCTCGCAAATTGACTTTGCCATTTGTCCACTCTCGCCCATTTCACCCCATAGAAGGGCTTTTCAGTATGCATCGCACCTCCCGTGTGCATTTAGGTGGGATGCAGCGCACTTTGACCATGGAGCAGGTGAGATGGTCCAGCTTTGACCAGTTCTGAGTAGTTTTTCATGGAGAACTTCTGGGAGATGATGTAATCAGCTGACCTTGTTCTTTTAGGGGTTGGAACAACACTTTTAGGGACTTAGGAGCCCTTGGTTTATGGACATATATGATTGGGGTTGCAGTGCCCAAAAATGTCTATAACACTATGCCAAGTGTTAGTGCGGATCATCCTTTCCGCTATATTTCTCAGTCATTTGGGTATTACTGTAGCCAAACCTCAGCATCATCATTTTCTTGTATTCCTTCCAGTCAACAAAGTTTTCCTTATGCGTACCCCACCAACGGGTAGACATAGCACAAAGTTCCAATTCAAGTGCCTGGAAACAATGTTCCTTGGGCACCTCCCTTTCAAACTCATCCAAAAAAATATTAAAATCATTTAAGCCATCATAATGCAGAACTTTCCTTACCTCCGTAGATACACAATGCAACGATTTTGTCATCATATTGCAACGTAGCATAGAGACCTCATGTAACCTATTCTGCTAGTGTTCGAACTCTTCATCTGAATTTGAGGTACATGAGTTGTCTCTATCCCACGCGATCTGCCCATCTACAGTGGGATTGATCCAATCTTCATTGTGCACAGTAATTTTGTAAATTTGATCCAAATCATCGTCCTCCTCATAGTCGCGGACTAGTTTAGTGTACCGTGCTCCTTCAGCATGGTCCAGTGGCATAGTAAACCTGAGCACCTTCTTCGCAAATGTCATCTTCCACTTCTTCATATTAATAACTGCATCCATGTCGAAGGCCCAATCAATTCCTAGTAGTGCAGGGTAAGGATTATTGTCATCTACTATTTCAATTACCTCAAAGTCATCCAACACACTCACTCCTTGAATGTCCACAGTTACCCCACAGGAATGATATTCTGCTGATTGGCCCTGCGTAGATGTATGGGAGACCATTGTAGAGTAGGTCTCCCCATCCTTTCCCATGTCTGCTTTGGGAGTATTTTCACATCAAAACCCAAATCTAGGATGACTTGGTCCATTTCATACTCTCTGATTTGCGTGGTTATCCCACCTCGCACTCGATTTGCTTCTTGTGTTTACGTAGTTTCCTCACAGTGTGTTGCTTTGAAGGAATCTTTATTTTTACCATGCAATTGTTGACCAACTCCTGGAGCCCTTCTACCGCCTTTTGATCCCTTAACAACTTCATAGAAGTTTTTAGAAATGTGGCTAATAGTGAAGGATCCACATCTTGCACTTCGCTATTTCCACCCAATTTTTCTTGACTCCCTGATGTAGAAGCCTCAGCCAAGTTCTTATTAGCTTCCATGAAATTTTCTTTAGCCTGATTAAGGTAAAACCCAACTTGCTTTTCAGTAGCCTTGCACACCCATTCCTCGGTTTCTCGCTGCTTTCCCTTATCTTCACCAATGGCCATACCATTGTGCGTTACGATATTAATGTTATGATCCTCTTCACGAGGCTTCACCCTGATCATCTAGATATTCTGTGTAGGCTATTGGGTCTGTGTCTTCTTTTCTTGTATCTTTGCTATAAGTATCAGGAAATATTCTATCACACGGTCGAACTGTCTGCAATATTACAAGATGGATGTGTTGGGTTCGGACAGTCATGTGCAAAATGTCCAGATTCGCCACAGTTATAGCAAATAACTTGTCCACGACCTCTACCAACCCCTCTTATTCCTCTTCCTCTTCCACGACCTTGAAATCCTCCGCGCGCTACACCTGTGCTCTGATCTTGATCAGGTTTCCACCTTCATTCGATACATAGGGGTTCTTTCCATAATTAATTCATAACTTCGAGAATTGCGCTCATCATGACCGAGAGATTTACAGAAATTGCAAAACATTTGTTGGGGGTTCTATACAAATTTATGTAGTAGATGACAATTGTCTATCGCATGTTGTCCTATAATCTGACAAATAGCGCACCACAATGATTCTCCTCTGCTCGACCCAATGATATTTTTTGGCTTTAAGGGATAGCCCCCCTAATAATATAATTTTGATAAACCGAAAAATGGTCCTTATTGTGACTGTGGCCCTTGCATTTCAACCTCCAAACTTCTGTGCAAACTTCAAGCTAAGCTTCCTTCCCTTCTTTAGGCTTTGCAACTCTAGGTGCAGACTTGCCAACTGTGAGTGAATTTGTTGTACTCCAATGTTCATATCTTGTATTGGCAAGGCTTCCAACCTCATCGCGATCTCCACAACTTCTGCTTGCGTTGCTATCTTCTGTTATGATAATGGTAATCTTAGGTGAGGCAACAGTGAAGCAATGTACCAATCTTTGTGTTTTTCATCTGTGATGTTCATATTAGCCTGTCGGATCAAGCATTTTAGCCTCTGATCAAAATCCCACGAGGATTCATTTAGCATTTGTTGTATTTCCTTAAACTCTGTAATAGATTGCACCTGAGACTTAGGCTTCTTAAACTCACTGTTCAATGCTTGCTATGATCCAGATTTAAATAGGAACGCAACAAATTACATATATAAACATAAATACAAAGATGCAGAAAAATTAACACTTCATCTCATTAATATAAAAATATTGAAGTATGCTTACAAACAGAATGGAAATAAGATAGCTCGAGCATTGGTAGCTTATCTCTGAGAAGAGATGTCATGGCTACATGCCTTTGAACTGAGTTACAATGAGGCTCAAGGGCCTTTTTATTATTGAACAATAAGAGAAAACCCTAAACAACCAAAACCCTAACCCGAGGAGATATAAAACTAAGAGTTTATGGGCCCCGTTGGGGTTAGTTAGGCATCCAACTTCCCGGGGTCGTAACTTGGTCATATTATCTCCGTTTGACGCGCATGATACCTCGATGGAAAGGTCTCTCCGAGGAATACAAATGCCAATGTGATTACACATGTAATCACTGGAGGAATTTTTCCAAAAAAATGTCTTCTAGGGCCTCAAAATGGCTCTGGAAGTTTAGGACCCAAAAAACTGCCAAAAATAGTAAACTATGCTACAATTAAGGAAACTGAAAAATTGAAAGAAACAATGGTGAGGGTCCAAGTGGAATTTGCGGGTGGCCACCCATATCCACTTGGATCATTCCTCCCCCCTTAGGAAGAAATGGTCCCCATTGCGTTGAGTTCCTCCATGAGATGAGGAAACTTCTGTTGAACTTGGTCCCTGGTGAGCCACTTTCCCTAGTGAAGGAGTTGGCCTCCTTTGACAAATCGATATAGTTGGATCTTCTGCTGGCGAGTGTTCTTGATCTATGTGTCCATGATCCGATTAGTTGCAGCTTGTTACATGCAGTCTGGATTTAACTCTATTGGTGTGAGTTGTTCTGCAATGTTGGATGTGTCTAGTAATGGTGGAAAGTAGGGCCGAAGCAAATCCACATTAAACACTGGGTGCAACCCAAGGAATGGGGGAATGTGGTGCTCCAAAGAATTGTTTCCCATAGCCTTGGTAATGGTGTAAGGACCATATCAGAGTGGTCTAAGATTCCGATGGTCTCTTGTAATTCGTTCTTTCTGTCGATGCAACCAGACTTTGTCGCTCACTTAAGACTTGTGTGGCACCCGATGTTGACCATGTCACTGCTTGTGCTTGGAATTTTTCATAATGGAGTGGTTATATATCATCCCATTAGGTAGAGGTGCTCCGAGAGTCAGATCAAATGAATGCTTGACCTAACAGTGCAACGGTACCCCTGTGGGTGAGGACAAGATGTTCCTGCATTCTTTCATGACTGTGTCGACCTACGTCTGCTATGTGGAGTAAACCTTCCCGGGGTCCATGGATGTGTCTACGATCTTTCCCTTACTTTGAGAGTGAACTAGAAAGAAAATGAATTTCCTAGTCTGGGAGACGATCTTACTTCATTTCTTAGCAGAGATAAAAGAGGTGGCGGTAGGTGGGGCTACCTCCAGTATCCTGTATAATGAATTACCCAAAGAAATAATAACGATGTGATGCCTTGAATCATACACAACATGTCACTTCCACAAGTATGGTTGGCCTAATAATACATCACAAACATAAAGAGGTGCAACATCACACAATACCTCATATGTGAAGGGCTTGATGTTGTAGGGAAGGTGGCACTGCTAGCGGACTCAGAGATCTTGTCCTTAGTGAAGCCACTCAATGTTGTATGGTTGCAGGTATGGAATGGTCTATAGGCCGAGCCACTTCATGACCTCTCATGAAATGAGCTTCTTTTGGCTGCCACTACTGATAATGAATTGTAGCAGCAAACCCTTCACCCACATTTGTGAGCAGAAAAGACTCTCCCCCTCCTCTGAATCGTCAGGCTCATTCTTCTAGATCTTGTCAGTGGCAACAGTGGAGCTGGGCTCCGCATCAATAATCTGCTTCCCTTTCTCATTCCTCTTGTCGTGTTCTGACTCAGGGTCGGAACATGCATCTGATTTTGAAGCCTTCAACTCGGCCACCAGTGACTGCTTGGTCTGAAACTCACTTGTGTTGTGAGTGGGGCTCTTATGGAACTCACACCACTTTCCTGTTTCCTTCTTTGACTTCGTGGTTGTGTTATTTTCTTACAGCTTTGGCAGGTTGTCTTCGGTCACCCCGCTTAAGCCTTGTCCTTGTTTCTTCAGATTCACAGATCCAAAGTCTCGCTTCTTTTGTTTAAACTTCTTCTCGATCTTGACATCATATCAATACGTTGTGCCAAGCGAGGAGATGTCCAGGAACTCCATCTCATCCTAGATGTACCTATGTAGGAAGACGCGGTATTTGAGTACCAAATGTCGCTCTAAATCCTTGATACCCAAATTTTTGCGAAGGGTATGAAAAATATTGGTAAACTCTGGCATGTCTTGGTCCCTTTCCTGTTGCAGCATGGTCCACTCTATGTATTTATCCTCATAGCTTTCGATAGGGTAGTATTGATCCTTGATGGCATCCTAGAATGAATTCCAAATGGATGTGGCTGAAAACAGTGAGGCCGTACTTTCATCCTTCTGCTCGCAGTAGGTTTCCCACCAGTCCTTGACATGGGGGGCGGCTTTGAGAAGTGCAAAAGTGATCTTTTCCCGGCTGGAAAAATCATGAACAAAAAAATATCCTTCTAGCATATTTAACCATTTATCTACGACATCTGCATCTATTTGACCCTCAAATATGGGAATGTCGAAATTAACTTGTACCTTAAAGGGTGTGGTGCTTCCAGAGTAGCTGCTAGAACTAGATGTGTCACCCCTGGGTAGCAGCTGAAGGATCTGGGCAAAGTTGTCCATCATCGCATTCCTTTGTCGGTCGAGGGCCTCTTCGAGCAAGATTTTGATAGTATCTCCTACCCCCTAGTTTTTCTTTTCATCTGCCATGGGAGGCCGTCAGGATTTGCGAGGCTGGTCTTACAAAGGTTCAACCAGTTCAAGCCCTAACTCCTTATATCCTAACTTCGTTGGGGAATTGCAAAGAAAAATAAAGAAAGAGTAGACTGCTTTGATACCACTGATTTGGATTTAAACAGGAATATAACAAATTACACATATAACCATCAATACAGAAATTCAACAAAAATAACACTTCATTTCATTAATAGAAAAATATTGAAGTATGCTTACAAATAGAATGCAAATAAGATAGCTCAGGCAATGGTAGCTTATCTCTAAGAAGAGATGTTGTGGCTACATGCCTCTGAACTGAGTTACAACGAGGCTCAAGGGCCTTTTTATTATTAAACAATAAGAGAAAACCCTAAACAACCAAAACCCTAACCCGAGGAGATGTAACACCAAGAGGTTATGGGCCCTGTTGGGGTTAGTTGGGCAGCCAACTTCCCAGGGTCGTAACTTGGTCATATTATCTCCATTTGATGCATATGATACCTCATTGGAAAGGTCTCTCCGAGGAATACAACTACCAACATGATTACTTAAGAAATCATTGGGGTAATTTTGCCAAGAAAACTTCATTTAGGGCCTCAAAATGGCTCCAGAAGTTTAGGACCTGAAAAACTGCCAAAAATAGTAAACTATGCTACAATTAAAAAAACTGAAAACCTAAAAGAAACAATGGTGAGGGTCTAAGTGGAATTGGTGGGTGGCCACCCATATCCACCTGGATCATGCTAAGTCTCGGCCAATGTTGCGCCAGGTTTGTCTTGACAGTACTTTATATACCAATTTATTGTGATCAGTTGTGCTTTCTTTAGATTATCATCAGTGATCTGCTACGCTGTCCACACAACATTTGTAACAAACAAGAATTTCTCGGGGTCTTCACTCCCTACCCTTCTAAATATCAGCATCTTCATTTCTTTTTCCATGTTGAATGGTGGAGATGGAGGTGGACGTGGAGGTGTAGGTGTAGGTGCATGTGGTGGAGGTGGAGGTGGAGGTGTAGGTGTAGGTGTATGTGGTGGAGGTGGAGGTGTAGGTGTAGGTGTATGTGGTGGAGGTGGAGGTGGAGGTGGAGTGGATGGATGAGGTATCTGCAAGATACCCTAACTTACCAACTAAAATGCACTTCACAATGTATTTAGAATAGTTCCTTTGTCGTCACTTGAAGAGGATCCCAATAACGAACTATATTCAGAGCTTGGTTCTCTGTTCCTTCTAAAGGGTTTTCTGCTTCGCGTAGTCCCAAACATCAAGGTAATGGCATAACCCATTTTTCACACAACAACATCTTAATTCAAGTTTTTAGAGATTTTAAATAATTACCTCACGGTCCCTTGAAGAGCCTGCACTCTGCTTCACTATAGCTAATGGACGTATCAATCGTGAGCTCAGCGACGAATCCTCCTATGATACGATCAATCCAGTAATCAATAGCCCACGCAATGTTACTTTCTGAAGCTTCCAAGCGCCTTACCAGCTCTAGCGTCCACACAATAGGGTCGTCAAGTCTCCACGTACCCTGACTGTCTGCTAATCTAGATAGCCACTCGTGCAATTCGTAAGGAAAGAAATACAAAAAAAAATTAGTTTCGTCTGAGTATAGGTATCTATTCAACCACTGTTCCTTAGATAACCGTATATTTCTATTCCCCTAAGCTACAAATGAGTGTTCCTTTCGGTCGAGCCACTTCTCAATTTCTTTCTTAGTAGGGAAGGACTTATTTGATTTCACACATTCCTCATATTGATCCTGGTCCCAACAAGGGAACCATTTTTTGGCTTGATGGTGCTTGACCCAGGTTTAGCTTTAACTACGCCAACCAACAAAACCCTAACTGTTGGCCCTTTTGGCAAAAAACTGCATAGCACAGGCTGTAGTCTCACCCGAAGCAGTATTGGGGGATGCTAGAACCCAGTTTCTACATCCAAGGCCTAGGTGATGGTCTCCTAAGGTTCTTAAAGCTTAGCCTTCACACAGATCTAATCCTTCCGAACAGAAGACTATTGCACTTTACCTAAATGACATCCATATATCTGCAAAGGCGATTAATTGTACTTATCATGCAAAAATATTACAGATCTACCAGTTCCACGCAGTAAATAAGCATTAATTCATATTAAACAAATTACAAAGCACATATACATAAGCTTTACAGAAGTAAATAGAAGAACACAAGCATCAATTTCAGCGCAAAATAATCTTTATTAAGTATAAGCATTCAGATACAGACTCTTTAACCCTATGCACTCAGCTTTAGGGGCCCGTGCACTCAACTGCGGAATTACCAAGGTATCTGTGCACTTAGCTGCAGGAGCCTTCCCCTTTTTCCTAAGTACAGGAAACATACCTTTCCCGCTTTAGCACCTTGCCCTTAAAATGATTCTTCACTTAAAGTTATTTCTCCTCAGACTCACCATCATTCAACTTTATATAGCCTTTTCTTTACAATACCATGGTCCTCAGACCATGGGCAGGTCTCAAAAAAACTATATCACCTACCCAACTAAGGGAATAAATCCCCTTTGACTCTACATAGCTTCGCACTTAGTTTTCCACATTTCACCGAGAATTTACCTTCACTACAAAAATATATTACAAAAATGACTCAAAACTCAACAAAATTGACCCCAGGGAGCCCATCCCAACACACACTGAGGGAAATGTGTGGTATATGTGTCATGGATTATCTATATTGTTGTGTTTTCAAGTGGTTAAGTGTGGTCACAATCAATTCAACTCATCTTTTCCAATAATATTTTCTTTGATGTAATAATGATCATTTGATGCATGTATTTGGCTAGTTGCAGGAACTGTGTTGATTTGCAGGGCTGGGCACATCTTTCCACATCCACCTGGACCTTTTGATCTCCCCCCTAGGCACCTCACTTTTCTTAAAAGTTTTTTCTCTGAATTCACTCTTAAGGTAAATGAAGGACACCGTGGGCATCGACTTTGGTGCAAGATAGACCTTTGAGGGGTACTAGACTTGGCTAAGGGGCTCTCATGCCCTTCATTCACCTCCATCTACCTTCCTCCACCTTCCTTTGCCTTAAAGACACAAATTTTTTTCCTCAAAAATCTCTCGAACCCTCCTCCTATAGTAAAAGAGGGCCTCCTATAGCAATACAAGACCTCTTATAGCATACCTATAGAATTATTTTCTTCAACCATTTTTGCCCCATACTTTGACTTTGGCATAGCTAAGTTGAATAATGACCCCCACACTATGATTTGATGGTTAGGGAAGACTCTAGGACCACTCCAACCTCATCCTTTCCTCACTGCAACCATCAAATAGAAAAACATAGTTATAATTAGTATTTTTCTTCATAGGTATTTTAAATATTGGATCCCTCATTTTGAAGCAAGTGTGAGTATATCAATGATGCATGAAAGTAGGTTTGTTGGCTTGTTGGGGCCTGACCCAACTTCAAATTTAATTAGCCAAAAAGATCTCTGTACTACTGGCCCTTTCGGAAATAGTCCATGGAGCATGGATGGAGGTCTCACCCGAAGTAGTATGGGAGGGTGCTGGAACCAAGTTTCTGCACCCTTGAGATGTCTGAGAGGTTGATTCGGTCCAACTATTAGTCCTTGCGTGTAGGTTACTTCACGTACTTCCCTATCCTTCGCGCCCTGATATATTCACCTTCAGGCAACCCTAACCAGGGACTGTGGGGCTTCCACACTGCTGGAGTAGCACTTTGCACTATTTCCCTAAGTCACACCCAAGATCTTACTTATCTTCTTACACTGGAAAATTATCTTCGCGTAAATGGATGCCTTATGTTATATTTATTTATACATCACATTCATATGAGTCCGCGTAGCAAATAAATAGTAAACTTGCAATTCGTACCCAATAATACATAAAACAAGAAAAGATACATAGAAATATGATATAACTTCTCTTTATTAATGCTTCCAATGGTTACAGACTCGACCTACCCTACGCACTCAGTTGCAGGGGTCCGCACACTTAGCTGCGGACTACTAGGCCTCTACGCACTCAGCTGTAGAGCTTTCTCCTAATCTACGCCCCAAAGACACAACTTACACATCGACTCAATCCCTTAGACTCATCATGCTTCTATTTTATTTTCTGTTTTCTACACTTAGAACCTCTCTCTATTTATACAATCCCATGGTCCGCAGACCATGGGTACATATTTCAAGCCGACATTACATTACAAAAACAAGGGCAGACAACCCTGTGACTCTATTATGACTTCGTGCTCTGCACCCACAAATCGCGGAGTCTTTACAATGGATTTGGTCAAAACTTGGGCTTTAAGCCCCAAAACATGCCTTGGGGGGGATTCCATGCCCAACAGGCCCCCAACACAAACATTGTGACTCACCCTCAAGTCATTCTGTCGATACAAAGATCTTTGCACAGTGTCCCTCCAACTTTGCTCGAACCGTTGCAAGGTTGGCAGCACATTGAGCGACTACCTATTGAATCTCCTGTACCAGTTGTTCCGAGACCACAGTGTCGGGACTACTTCCCTAGGCCTATTCCTGCATCCCCTTCATTTGCATGAGCTTGGCTTCAATTATCATTTTTATGACAAGTGCCTCATCGATCCAAGGCTGAATGCACGCCTTCAAGATTGCTTCTCTGTGTCATGCGGTGTCCACTTGCTCTTTCAGCGCTTTGGCCTATTGCATTCACGCGAGCCTCTGAGTGAGGGCCACCGTCTGTGCAGTCCCTTTGACGTTGTTGTATTGCTGCTAGAGCTCATGCACCTATGTCTCTAAGAACTGGACGTTAGGGTCCTCCTGCAAATTAGTGAGGACCTCAAATGACTCCTCCAACATTTTGGTGCAGTCCTTTACTGCACTGTTGATCTCTTCCATCCCCGATGTAATAGTGCCGGCGCGCTGTTCTCTTACCTCTGGAGGGGTGGACGGCTGCGCCTTCAACTACAACTTTATTATCTGAAGGTTCAGCTCCAACTGAACCTTAGTCATTTCTTCTCGTGCCTCATGCACCCCTGCTGCTAGTCTGTGGATGCGCACCTCTGCTGGTGCATCTGCTGGGACAGCCAACTCAGGGACCATTTGACAGGCTTCTTCCAGTACCTGTACCATCTTCCTGTTCTGCGACACCACTTCGTCATACTGCAATATCAACTGCTCCATGTTGATCTTTTTCTTGCTCAGTACTTGTAGCGCGCGGCTCTCCCTAACCTGCAGTTTTGTAATAATCCCATCCTGCAGAAAATATAGCATCTCCCGTGTGAGTGCAGCGATGTTGATCCTGATACCTTTCAGTGCGCTAATCGTAGGCCTGTTGACCTCATTTGTTGTAACCAGTGCCCCTTCTGGAAACACTATTGTGTTTGTTGTTCGAGCGTGCAACATCTACTCTGCTGCAGTTGTCCCTACTGTGAGGCTGGTCGAAAGGGTACCAGCCTAAGGAGTGCGCACCTGCAACTCCTGAAGCTATGCTCTGAGGGCCCCCAACACAATCTGATTCTCTTGTGCGAAGCTCTGGAAGGCCTCAGAGGTGACGTTGTCCACTGTCTCACTGATGTCGTGCAGATAACCCTCGGGTAAGGGTGATCAGGTCGATAAACAACTTTGATGCCTTGCCCTTCTTGTGAGGCCTCGTCCACTCGCTCGAGCGCTGGTGCTTTAGTTGTGTTGACGTGGTTTGTGGGTCCATGCCACCCACCTCTTCCTCTGTTTCCATTACTTTTCCTACCCATGCGAAGGTGACTCCTGGTGCTCGCGTGCCTTCGCAGCTGCCTCCTGTATTGCTGCTGCTGCTGCGGACTTTTTCTGTTATGCTGTTGTCTGCACAGCGTCCTATGTCTCCTACGCTTTTGCTACTGCTGCTTCTTGCCTTCTCTTCTCTGCCAATTGTGCCATGCACAGTTTGGCCTCCTATTTCTTCTTTTGCGCCGCAGACTTCTCTACTGTCATGATGTCTAGGGTGCACCACTCTGACGGCCATGTCTCCAGTACATCAAAAATTACATCATCTATGGATATGAAGGGTAGCTCGCTCCATTTCTTAGCCAGTTCATTTCGTGCTCTGATATATATTCTATTGAGGTCCGGTTTAAATTCTGCAAAACTCTGCAGGTTGTTGTAGACAATGGGTGATAACCGCGGCTTGTGGTTAATCCCCATTCTAATGTTAATTTCCATGAACACCCAGAATATCTTGCTGTCACAGATCTGGTTCACGTCTTTCGTGGCCCACAACGAAGTGTACTTCGTGGCCTTCAACAGATACCTATCAATTGTGGGGAACTAATTGTCCTCTGGCAATTCTCCTGCCACGAGCACTATGGACAGCAGAAGCCATGCATAGTGGAACGTTTTTCCTTGTCCGTGGGCCTCACAGAAATTTTCCAGGAACTCTTTACATAAGAACTCAGACCAGTTGAACTAGACCCCCTCCACACACTACTTAGCAAGTGCCACCACTGGCGCGGGTACCTCATCCATGCAGCACTTGCACATAACTTTACTTGCCAGTATCTGGGTCTCCACTTTAACTGCTTTGTTGTTGATGTTGGATATGGCGTAGGCCCTTTTCTTCTTCTCCAACTTGTATTTATTCTTCATGGCTTCCGCGATGGCCAAGTCACTACTCTTCCCCTCCGAGATGTCTGCAAGGTCCTCTCCTTTACATGGGTGCTGAGTAATGCGGTGGATTAAGTGGTCCATGATGGGGATGGGCTCCTCCAGCCACAAACACCCACCATGCACTAGGCAGAGCAAATTCCTGATGACGAATATCGTTATTGAGGTGCGGTGGAAATGTGGCACCCAAAGTAGGTTTAATAACCCTGCCTTTTCCACTCCGCGTAACCATTTTCGCGGCTCTAATTCAATAACCCCGACCGCAGTGTTCTGCTTGGGCTTCATGAGTTGCGCGTCTCTAGATGAGGGAACTTCTCATGGTCAGCGAGATCCCAATCTTCAAATTTCAAGTTAGGCACCTGCCCTAGGTGCATGCCCTTAAAGATGATGGCGTCTGGGAGGAGCAGAGTCTGGAGAGAGCTCTTGCTCTCTTCGAGATCCTTGGGAACTTTTGCCTTCCCCTTCTGTGGGGGGATGTAGGCGGGCAACTTTTTTGGAGGGTGCACAGGCTCAGTTTCTTCCTCCATGCCTTCTTCCTCATGTTCTTCAATTATAAGGTCCTCCAGGTCTTCCTCCTCCTCGTCAGTTTCCAAGTTAACTACTTTCCCTTTCTCCTCCATTGTTAACCTGGTGCGCAGCAGGTTTCCAGGGGACACACTTACAAGAATCATCAGTTGTTTGTCTTTCTTTGGCCTCGGCGTGCATGATGATTTAGGGATTTTCACCACAATCCTGGTGCCTTCAGGGGCATCCCCCACAGTTAGGGCCTGCGCGACCTCTTCAGTGGTCATCTCTACAATTTCCATAACTTCTTGTGATGTTGCCATCTTGCTGGTCCAAATTTTTTTTTATTGCGTAATCAGGGGCTCAATCAATGCTCGGCACAAGGCAAATAGATCTCGGCTCAAAATACATGGGGCATACAACAACTCAATTTGCAAATGACAAAGTGTTGTTTGCTAGGTAACCCTTTGTAATTTATAGCACCTTTTGAATTTGAATTTGACTGTTCCCCCCAAATCTGGTTCAATAATTCTCCCTTGGTAGTAGATTTCCCCAAATCTTACCCATAAATCATGTCTTAAATGTCTGCCACCCGCTCCCTTTGGTCTCAAGTCGAGCATCACATCATGAATAGTGACTCCAACAGTCACTTTCCAGCGAACCCACGCGACAACGTAGCCCACCTCGAGCAGTCGCGGACCTTGTGATACTTTGCTTCTGCACACAACTCCAACATCATGTAGCTCTCGAGTAGAGTAGTTTATAGTCTCGTGCCTCCTTTCAACTGCCTAGAGCATTGAGACTGTACTTCTCATAGCTAGTCAAGTGGTTGTGCCACTTGTATAGGGTTTCATCTAGTCATCCATCACTTTTCCTGGAAAATACCCACCTTTTATTGTTACTGGCTGCATCGCGCACTTTATCATCGGCATTGCACCACCATGGTTGATCCATTTAGTAATATGCGGTCCAATCCAAGCCATTACACTAATCAATTCTCAGCGATAGTCCCCAAATTAGTCGATGTGATCATGCACACCTTGTTTTATCACCCTGGGTTATTTATCGAGAAAATCCTTCTTGATCCCGTCCTCAAGTTTCTTGGCTTCTGCTTCCAGCAGAGAACTTTTCTCTCTTAATCACACCCTATCTTTCATAAGTTCTTGGAGCCTAAGACCACCCTATCGGATTTCTTCCTCAGCTCCCAAGCATTTTTCTTCTTTCAGCTGTGGGATCCCTTCTTCCAAGGCTCCGCGAACCGTTGGATCTACCAGTGTTGCTATGCACAGACAAGGCATTTTATATTATATGGGGATTATAGTGTTTGCTCCAGACTCCAGCCTTGGAGGTGCCTGCTCCATCAGTTTCTTGCATGTTATCCTATAAGCCCATAGAACTGCTGGTACGTGGAGGTCCCAATCAGTTCACTGCACATAGTGTAGCTTGTTTAGCGCTTTGCATACTTTGTCAAAGGCTTCTACATGGATAAGTTTCTGGGCAACCACTCTTTCCATACTCTAATGTTCCAACCTGAGAGGTTGTTCACGTAATTGCCTTGCCTGCGCATGCTTACCAATCGTGTTTCTTATCACGGAGTCTGTATGTATTCGCATAGGTTTTGTAACATATGCCTACACCCATCTAGAAAGGTGCACGCATGGATCGCTCCTTCTGGCCTTTTTGTCTGTGAATCACATCTGAGGCTTCCCAAACCGTATGTGCATTGTTCTCCTACATTCATGCCAGTCCTTGAAGCTTCCTTGGTGCGTACCCCACCACCTCGTGGGCATAGCGCGCAGTACCCATTTCAAAGGTTCGAAACATTGATGTTACGACACCTCTCTTTTAAATCTGTTTAGGAAGTCATCTACCTCACTTAACCCACCATACGTAGGCAGATCCCTTACCTCCATTGATATGCATCGCAGTGATCTCATCATCATGTTACAGTTCAACGTGGTTACCTTGAGTAACTGGTTCTTCCATCGTTCTATCTCCTCATCTGAATCTGATGTGCATGAGCTTTTGCACTCCCATGAGATTTGTCCATCCGCGGTTGGATTTACCCAGTCTTTCTCTCGCATGGTTATCTTGTAGAAGTAGTCCAAGTCGCATCGCTTTCATAGTCGTGCACTAGCTCCGTGTAGCGTGGTCCTTCTGCAGGGTCCAAAGGTACAACTATGCACAAAGACTTTTTCTCAAAAATCATCTTGCGCTTCTTCAAATTTATCACCCCATTCATGTCAGTGGCCCAATCTATTCCTAATAGTGCAGGGTAGGGATTCCTGTCATCAATAATATCTATCACTTCGAAGTCTGCTAGCATGCTTGCTCCTTCGATATCCACTATGATTCCTGGCAATCTTCCCATTGGTAGGATCTTTCGCTGGTTCGCCATTCACAATTGGATAGGAGACCATTGCAATGTAAGCCTTCCCATGCACTCCCATGTTTGCTTTGGCAGAATGTTCGCGTTTGATCCTAGGTCTAGAATCACTTGCTCCATCTCATATTCTCCAATCTGTGCAGTCAATCTCATCTCCCTTCCCGTCCTCGTCGTGTGCTTTCCAATTTTTCGGACTACGCAGAGTTCTCCTGGCGCGGTCCCAGCACATCTATTTATGAGTTCCTGCAGCCCCTTTATAGCCTTGTTGTCGCACAGTAGCTTCATGCATGTTTCAAGGAATGTTGTGAGCATCGATGGGTCCATTTCTGGCTCCGATCTATCTTTTCTTCCTGAAGTGGAGGTATCAGTGAAGATCTTCTTAGCTTCCATGAAGGTTTCCTTAGTGCATTCCAAATCAAACTCTGGTTCTTTCGTCAGAGCCTTATGAACCAAAGTACTCTCTTCAGGCTACTTGCCTTTGTCATCCCCTATCGTAATTCCACTTTGGAGCACAATATTCACATTAGGGTCTTCCTTGCACGGCTCAAACCTCATCATTTGCAGGTTCTGAGTCGAGGGAGGTTGGAGCGCTCCTTTATCACGCAGCCACGCTATTAGTGTGGGACAATCCTCCATCTCATGATCAAACAATGTACAATACAAGCATGATGGATGCGTTGGATTCATACAATCGCAGGCATAATGTCCTGGCCCTCCACAATTGTAACATATCAGTGGTTTGTGACCTCTTCTAGGTCCTCCTCCACTTCGGCCTTGTCTGTGCCCTTGAAATCTAGTTCGCACCATCCTTGCATTCTGGTCAAGGGGTAGTGTTTCGACCTAAACTCTATAGGTAGGAGTCCTATCCATCATCAGCTCATAACTTCTATAGGTGCACTCATCATCTCCCACTGATCTACAGAAAGGTGCGCTCATCATGTCCCACTAATCTACAGAAATTACAGAAAATTGTTCTAAATTCTGTGTACTTCTGTAATAGATGGCAGTTGTCCATAGCATGCTTTCCTCCTATTTGACAAATTGCACACAATAATGCAGGCGTTGCGCTAGGTCCTGCTTGTGCCTCTGGTCTCAATGCCATTGGTCCTCCTCCCACGAGGTAATTAACGAACACTGAGCAGTGGTCCTTGTCATTTCCCTGACCCTTGCACTTTACACACCATACCTCATCGTGCACTTCTAGGCGAGATGTCCTGTCTTGTTTCGGACTCTGCATCTCAAGGCACAAGTTTTTCAATTGCGCATGAATCTACTAAACTCCCAGGTTGGGATCCTATATCAGGGTCTCATACAGTCTCATCGCGATCTCCAAGGCCTCAGCTTGAGTTTTTAGCCTCTGTTATGACAGCACGTTCCTTAGATGCGGTGTTAACGATGCTACAAACCATTCGTAGTGTTGTCCATCCGTCAATGTCATGTTAGCTTCGCGAATTGTGCACTTCAATCTCTGATCCAACTCCCAAGGGGTCTCGCCTGGTAGCATTTTGATTTCCTTGAACCCAATGATCGACTGCGCCTCTGACTTCGGCTTGCTAAATTCTTTGTTTAGCGCAGTTTGGATATCCGCGATCCCCACATTTGGATTGTCATTGGAATGCTTAATGTACCAGGTCAGCGCGCGATCCTGTAGAGTGCTGACCAACGTTGCTTTCTTTATATTTTCATTTGTAACTCCCTTCGCTTCCCATACAACTTTTATCACGAACCAAAACTAGACTGGATCTTCATTTCCTACTCCCTTGATCATTGGCAACTTTATCGCACTTGCCATATTGACTCGTGGTGGGGGCAGAGGTGGTATGGGTGAAGATGGGGTCAAGACAGTGAAACTGGTGGTGGTGTGGGTGGGGGTGGTATGCGGAGAATTCTATACCTTATCAAATTGATCACACTTCTTTGTGAGACCTTCACGAGCTCTTCCTTGTCCCCTCGTGGACGTGAAATCAAGGGGCTAGTTTCTAGTTCGGCACTACCTTCATTTCTGTACCCTAAACATCAATTTATTCACATAACCCACTTTTCACACAGTAGAATTTTAATCCAAGTGTTCAAAGACTTAATGTACTTACCTCGCGGTCCTTTGAGGAAGTTTCGCTCTGCCTCGCTATAGCTGACTGAAGTATCTACCGTGAACTCAGTGATGAATCCTCTTATAATTCGATCGAGCTAGTGATCAACAGTGTGTGCGATCTTATCCTCTGATGCTTTCAATCTGCGCACCAACTCTGGAGTCCACACAATAGGTCTATCAAGCTTGCACCGTCCTTGGCTAGCTGCTAGTGATCCAGGTCTGGGTGTGACAAAGGACCCTTCCAATACCTTTTACTTTCGTGATGTGTTAAACTGCATTTTTAAAAGAACATAAATGAATACATGTACATGTTGTAAAGAAGAGGAACATGTCAATCATCAACACATGAAAACATAAGTTGTTGATAATGAAGATCATCCAGGAGGGACTATGTCTCTGGGCCCTGGTGTCAAGATGGTGTAGGCCATTGCATTAAGTGTTGTCAATAGTGAGGATGTACATAAGAGGTGATGTCACTATCATACAAGAAAAATTCCCTCATGCAGGAGTGGCACCAAGAGATGTTCCACTACCAGAACTCTCCGTCAAACATGACTCCTATCAGTATGACATAAACTCATGCATGATGATCATGAGCATCCTGCCAACATGGCATAAAAGGGATCTCAATGCAAACATGCATGACGAAAACATGAGTATCCCATCAACATACAACAAAGGGATCTCATAATAGAACATGACGAATCATGACAACAAGTACATCACATAGATGATTCTGCATCACATCAAGCAGCAATCATGAAATTGAGTAAGAAACAAGATCTCACATCAAGCATCAAACAGGGATCTGTGTAGTACAATGCATAGCAAAATAAGTACATGAACACACTGCATATACCTCACATTCAGGGCCATCTGAAGAAGAGGATGTCAAACTACTGAAGCTGTTCGGACCATCGATTTCATGGCATAGAATCGCATGGAAATGAGTGCTCACACATGAATGCTAACACCTGCACTCCACTTAGAAATGTAGCCAAGAAATGAAATGAGCAAGTGGAAAATCTAAATACACCATCAGATTTGTGGTGTTGAATAGTGCAAAATCGACTGTCAAATTTCTGAATTTTGAGAAAGTGAGAAACTAGGGCTCAAGGATTCCCCCTATATTCCTCAAAGATTCTCTCCTCTGGGTCCTCTACAAATCGGCTACTCAGATCAGGAAACTGACTGCGCCGTCAGGTTCATGTCGCTGAGAGTTGTAAGATCGATATAAATTTTTTCCAATTTGGACACTACAAAAATTTCACCCTCCTGGAAATTTTGCTTAGTCATGGTTCCACCTGCATTAAATTAATTAAAAAAATATCTCGCCTTGATTTCCATGCCCACTCCTAGTTCCTCCATTTGCATGCGCACATTGTGCAAATGAGTGTTTATATTAAATCTCGGGCGGATTAACCCATGTGGGGTTGGTTGGCGCAATGGTAAAGTTAGGCAAATGGTTGACGAGGGGTTGGGGGATCAAATCCCTCCCCTCCCTATTTTTATTATATTATAGTTGTACTGGTCTTTTTTTAAAACCGAAATGTATTGGGGTCGGGTTCAGATTGGGCGGCCCGCCCCATATCCGCCGTAACAACATTTGAATGGCACGTTTTTCTTTTTTGCATTTAATGGCGTATATTAGGGTCGTTTGTTATATGGTTTGGCATGGTACATTAACATGGGGCCACCGCATGGTGGCGGGCCAGCCACATGGCTGGCACGGACTCAGTACCCGCTGGCCTCCCCAAATGAATACGTATGGGTTATGAGGTGTGGGGTGGTGAGGGTGGTGGCCCACCACCTCCTATATATATATATATATATATATATATATTTATTTATTTATTTATATATTTATATTTTTTTAATAATAATAAGGCCACTTTGAAATATTTGGATTTTAGGCCGAAGGAGACAAATTAATCAGGCCACAAATTCACCCGGAATCTAGCCCAGGTTGGCTGGAATCCGGTGGCCGGATTTTGTCCAAATTGCGGCCTCCTTAAGCCTGCCCAGTTAGCAAAAGTCAACCGAACTTTGATTGCTTCTAACTTTCGCATATGGACTCGGTTTGATGAACTATTCACACCACCATGATCGGGACGATGAGATCTATGCTCTAGTCCTGGTTCAAAATCATTCTGATCACTTTGATTTTCGAGCTTTCATAAGTGCTATTTGTCTTGTGTGTCCCTGGAGCCACCTGGATCAATCCTCTCCCCTGGGGACCTTTTGGTCCTCCCAAAGCATGAAAAATAATCTGCAACTTCTTTGTACCTTGTCTGCATCACAAGCATCCTGAAAGGTCTCGCTTTCATCTCCTTCACCTTTGTTCTTAGGAGCCTTAAGCGATGAGCCGACACCTGCCATCTCTACAACCTGTAGTACATTGTTTTGCAAATTACATGCTTGACTCTCATGACCAACTAATGACCCAAGCATTCCACACTTGCCATGAGTTTATAACACATACTCAGTGGTCAAGTTTACATCAAGATGGATGCAATACCCTAGCTATGAAAACAAGGCCAACATATCATTGTTGCTTCAACAAGTGATGGAAAACACATCATCACTGCAACACATGATTTACAAAGATAAGGCCAAACACTATTTTTGGTTTTACGAGTGATGGAAACACGACATCACTTTCAGAGTTCAACATGCAACTCAAAATAAGACTAGACATCATTGTTGCCTAACAACTGATGGAAAACACATCATCACTTTTACATTTTGAAATAGCAACACATGATTTACAAAATCATGACCATGAAACGCTAACATATCTAGAAACCATTTTTCACTTATCAAGGTGAATGGGTTGCCTCCCTGTGGCGGTTTTGCTTATCGAATAACTGATTCACTTGGTTCCTACACTGACACTTTGTCTTTAAGGTGCCGCTCTAGATGGAGCCTCCAACAAGTGGCTCTTTGATGGCCACTTCTGTCGCAATGACTACAATACATCTTCTTTCTCTAGATTTGCTTAACATGTTTCTTTACATGCTGTTGAGAGGGTCTTTCACGCCTCATCCTTTTGTGTGCTACCATTCTTTCCCAACACTTAAAAAATGGATGGTTATATAATCCACAAAAGGTACATGTTTTTTGATTCTATGGTTTACGTTCACCGTTAAAAACATGATTATAATCAAAATGAACGTTCAAATGTTGAGATTGTTTATACATTTCCCTGCTATCTTTGGTGTAAGTATGGTGATGAGAGCTTGCCTCAGCTCTTTCCCTCCCATGGGCACTACCATGGGATGATGGGGATGTGTTCCCATCATTCTCTTTCCTTGACGATTTCGACGATTTCTCGGAAGATTCTGACACCTTCGAGCATTCTCCTTTTGTGTATCTCAAGCCTGCAAATTGAGGTCTGTATATAACCTCCAATGGTCAAGTTATGCCTTGGTTATTAACACCAATTTCTTTTTCCTCCTCGTGCCTCGTCCTTGTAAGGAACCTCATGTTTGTCCCTGTAATTAGGATCTCCAAATCTCCAACATAAATCATACTATGTGAAGATGAAACTAAAAGGAAATCAACATGTTTTACCTCCTTTGTCGATTTGGGAAGAACTGATGAGGGCTTCTCATCATCTATTGTTGGTGGTTCACTAGCTATCACGGCGCATTCCCCAACTTCCTTTCTAACATACCCAAGTCCTGCCTGACGGGGTAATTCTTCTACTTTGATGGGATTGACAATGCCTTGGCCATTAATGCCCAAGCCTTTTCCTTCATACCCCATTCTCTTCAACAGTTTGGAGCCAATTCCTGTGGTATGATTTTCAAAAACAACAAAATCATCATCGGGACACATACATGAATTCAAAGAACTACTTTTTACCTCACATGGGTCATGCTGCAGCTTTTCCAAGGCCTCGTCCTTTGCTTCCAGCTGTCATAGCAAACTTTGTTTTTCCTCTTTCTCTTCATGTAGTTGCATCTTCAATTCGACGTTCTCTGTTTGAAGATTATGTTTTTTGTGCTTCAGTTGTTCCAGAGCCTCTTCCATGGCTCGCAACTGAAGCTGCAATCGCTCCTTTTCCTCTGTCTCTTTCTGTAGAGTTTCATACATTTTTTCTACTCTTTTGGAAATTTTGAGCATGGTCTCGTACATCACTTTTTCATCCTATGTCGCTGCACGTTCCATTATTCACGCTTGCAATTCACATCAATGTAAAGACTGCTCTAATACCACTTGATCCAGGTCTGGGTGTGATAAAGGACCCTTCCAAGACCTTTTACTTTCGTGATGTGTTAAACTGCATTTTTAAAAGAACATAAATGAATACATGTACATGCTGTAAAGAAGAGAACATGTCAATCATCAACACATGAAAACATAAGTCATTGATAATGGAGTTCGTCCAGGAGGGACTACGTCTCCGGGCCCCGGTGTCAAGATAGTGTAGGCTGCTACATTAAGTGCTGTCAATAGTGAGGATTAACATAAGAGGTGATGTCGCTATCATACAAGGAAAATGCCCTCACGCAGGAGTGGCTCCAAGAGATGTTCCACTACCAGAACTCTCCATCAAACAGGAGTCCTATCAGTGTGACATAAACTCATGCATGATGATCATGAGCATCCCGCCAACATGGCATAGAAGGGATCTCAATGCAAACATGCATGACGAAAACATGAGTATCCCATCAACACACAACAAAGGGATATCATAACACAACATGACGAATCATGACAACAAGTACATCACACAGATGATTCCGCATCACATCAAGCAGGAATCATGAAATCGAGTAAGAAACAAGATCCCACATCAAGCATCAAACATGGATATGTGCAGCACAATGCATAGCAAAAGAATTACATGAACACACTACATATACCTCACATTCAGGGCCATCTGAAGAAGAGGATGTCAAACTACTGAAGCTGTTCATACCATCGATCTCACGGCATCGAATCACATGGAAATGATTGCTCGCACATGAATGGTGACACCTACACTCCACTTAGAAAAGTGGCCAAGAAATGAAATGAGAAAATGGAAAATATGAATACACCATTAGATTTGTGGTGTTGAATAGTGCAAAATCAATGGCCAAATTTCTAAATTCTAAGAAAGTGAGAATCTAGGGCTCAAGGAATCTTTTAGATTCCCCCTAGATTCCTCAAAGATTCCCTCCTCTGTGTCCTCTACAAATCGACTGCTCAGATCAGGAAACTGACTGCACCATCGGGTTCGTGTCACTGAGAGGTGTAAGATCGACATAAAATTTGTCCAATTTGGACACTGCGAAAATTTCACTCTCCTTGGAAATTTTGCTCAGTGATGGTTCCCCTTGCATTAAATTAATTAAAAAATATCTCGCCTCGATTTCTGTGCCCGCTCCTGGTTCCTCCATCTACCTGCGCACACTGTGCAAATGAGTGTTTATATTAAATCCCTGGTGGATTAACCCATGTGGGGTTGGTTGGCGCAATGGTAAAGTTAGGAAAATGGTTGAGGAAGGGTCGGTGGATCAAATACCGCCCCTCCCTATTTTTATTACATTATAGTTGTACTATTTTTTTTAAACCAAAATGTATTGGTGTCGGGTCCACATTGGGCAGCCCTCCCCATATCCATGTAACAACATTTGAATGGCGTGTTTTTTTTTTGCATTTAATGGCGTATATTAGGGTCATTTGTTATATGGTTTGGCATGGCACATTAACATGGGGTCGGTACCCATCGGCCTCCCCAAATTAATATGTATGGGTTATGAGGTGTGGGGTGGTAGGGGTGGTGGCCCACCACCTCCTATCTATCTATCTATCTATCTATCTATCTATATATATCTATATATATATATATATATATATATATATATATATATATATATATATATATATATATATATATATATATATATATATATATATATATATATATATATAATAAAAAGGCCACTTTGAAATATTCAGATTTTAGGCCAAAGGAGACAAATTAATTAGGCCACAAATTTGCCTGAAATCTGGCCCGGGTTGGCCAGAATCTGGTGGCCTAATTTTGTCCAAATTGTGGCCTCCTTAAGCCTGCCCAATGAGAAAAAGTCAAACCAAACTTTGACTACCTCTAACTTTCGCATACAGACTTGGTTTGACGAACCGTTCACATCACTATGATTAGAACGATGAGATCTACGCTCTGGTCCTAGTTCGAAATCATTCTGATCACTTTGATTTTCAAGCTTTCATAAGCCCTCTTTGTCCTGCGTGTGTCCCTAGAGCCACCTGGATCAGCTAGCTTCGCGATCCACTCATATAGCTCAATAAGGAAATATGTAAAGAAAATTTCATGGATCTCTGTGTATAAGTAGCAGTCTAACCACTCTTCTTTTGATAGTTGTGGATTCTTGTTCTCCTGTGCCGTGAACTCGTGAATCTTCCTATCCAACTAATCCTCAATTCCTTTCTTAGTTGGATTCTAGTGATATGAAATTGGACATCTTCTATGCAGATCCTGGTCCCGACAATGGAACCATTTGTTGGCTTGTTGGGGCTTGACCCAGGTTGGGAGTTAATTAGCCAAACAAAACCCTGTACTACTGGCCCTTTCGGCAACAATCCACGGAGCACGGACTGAGTTCTCACTCGAAGTAGTATGGGCGGGTGCTGGAACCAGGTTTCCACACCCTTGAGATGTCTGAGAGGTTGATTCGGTCCAACTATTAGTCCCTACGCGCAGGTTACTTTGCGCACTTCCCTGTCCTTCACGCAGCCCTAACCAGGGACTCTGGGACTTCCGTGCTACAAGAACAGCGCTCTACGCTATTTCCCTAAGTCACGCCCGATATCTTACTTATCTTCTTACACTGGCTAATTATCTTCACGTAAATGGATGTCTTATGTTATATTTATTTATACAACACATTCATATGAGTCTGTGCAGCAAATAAAAAGTAAACTTGCAATTCATACCCAATAATACATAAAATAGGAAATGATACACAGAAATATGATATAACTTCTCTTTATTAATGCTTCCAATGGTTACAGACTCGACCTTCCCTGCACACTCAGCTGCAGGGGTCCGTGCATTTAGCTGCGGACTACTAGGCCTCTACGCACTCAGCTACCGAGCCGTCTCCTACTCTATGCCCCAAAGACACAACTTACACTTCGACTCAATCCCTTAGACTCCTCATGCTTCTATTTTATTTTCTATTTTCTACACTTAGAGCCTCGCTCTATTTATACAATCCCATGGTCCATGGACCATGGGTAGATCTTTCAAGCCAACATTAGATTACAAAAACAAGGGCGGACAACCCTGTGACTCTATTATGACTTTGCGCTCCGTGCCCACAAATCGTGGAGTCTTTATAATGGACTTGGTCAAAAATTGGGCTTTAAGCCCCAAAACATGCCTTGGGGGGGATTCCATGCCCAACAAGGTTATTGATTTTATTAAGTGTGCAAGTAAAGTAACATGATTTATTTTTGCAAATAGATCATCCTTTTCCTTTCATGAAATTTTAATTAGCATTTACATGTAATGAATGGAATTTTCACCTTTGTAGTTAGAATCATGTTCATTTATGCTATTGTAAGATGTTTTCACTATGATTAGTTCGAGGAGTGGTCTCTAAACACCATGATATGATTTCATGAATGAGGGTGACATGAGTAGAACCTAACCTACTATGCATATAGCATTATCATTATCACCTCTATGTTTGTACAAACCCCAGGTTGATAATTTAAGTTGAGAAGCCCTTAGGAGTTGTAACATCCTTGGTGTAATACTAGGGCTCATAACTTTTTGGCATCATTGTCGAGGAGGTGTCTATGTAGGTGTTGTTTCTACTTAAGAGTTGCTTATTTTTCTTTCTATTTTGCATCAAACTTAGCGCTTTGAAAAAAATGTAAAATCCAAAAAAACTAATTCTTTCATGCCTTGTAGGAGTAGGGATAACCAAGCAACATTATTACCAAAAACTGCCACCCCCTTAAGTAGCCAACCTTCATTCTTCATTGGTGATTGTGAACTTCCCTCTCTAACTACAAGGGAGTTATAAAACCGTTTAGGTGGGCAACCTAAAATTTTTGAAGAAGCTATAGGAGAAAAAGAACCTACCTCACCTACCTAAACCATGGATGAAAATAGAAACAATGAGATTTTCCTTATCATAGAAACCAATGGAGAGGCCAGAATGAAGAATATAATCCATGCTTCCCTTCCACATTTCTAAGTCCTAACCTTTGAGGACACTGACACCTTCATGTTTGAGATTGTTGTTGTTTGTAGGGCCTATGAATATGCCTCTAGTGAACAATAGTTGAAGTCGTTTCCTTATACTCTCAAATATGTTGTTGGGTTGTGTTATATTCTTTCGACGACCAGCCCACGTAGTTAACCGGGGTGTTAGGAGGGGGGTGAAGCCCCCCCTTTGTTGCACTGATTTCGTAGTGGGGGGAGTCACAGGGGGTTTGAGGGGTGCAGGTAACCCCACTCTATGGGATTGTGTTATATTCTTTCCACGTAGTTAATAGGGGGTTTGAAGGGCACCCGTAACCCCACTTTATGGGGTCTGGGGCAGCGCCCCGGAAAATTTTGGCTTTGGACCCTATGTTAGGTTGGGCGGACCTACCTATGGTTTTGTGCATGATTTCGCACATGGTTTTGGACGCGATGGTTTTCGGTCCATGGTATTGGATGCTTCGGCATGTATAAATACGTATTGTAACATTGAAATGAACATAATGAAAAATCAAGCTAGTATTCCCGGTTTTGGGATCCAGGGGAAAATCTCTGTGTATATGTGTTTTATGTGTTATGCTTTCGCATTCTTTATTTTCCGTTCTTAGATTTTGTATGCACGTAAATTTCGTATAGGGTTAAAAACTACATTTGGTATCGGAGTAGTTTTGGCTTCAAGGGGATGCCTTTCCTACTGAGGGGTTTCGCTCGAGCTTGTGGTAGACCCTGTTCATTGGGATATCTAGGAGATCGATTCTGGTGGTGAAAGAAGATGGCGAGCAGTGGAAAGATAGAGATCAAGAAATTTAATGGTCATAGTTTTGAGTTGTTGAAACTCAAGATGGAGGATTTGTTGGTGTATAAAGATCAGTGGATCATAGTAGATCCAGGTACTTAACCAACGAGAGTGACTGATGAAGAATGGAAGAAGTTGGAGGCAAAGAGCACAATACGATTGTGTGTCTCAGATTCACTATTGTTGAATGTATCAGGGGAAGCTACGGCGAAGGCTTTGTGGGACAAGTTAGGCACTTTTTACCAATCTAATTCTCTGGTGAATAAACTATTCCTGTAGAAAAAATTGTATAACCTGAGGATGAAAGATGGAGACTCGGTGATAGAGCATCTGAATGCGTTTAATACCGTGGTAAGTCAGTTATCGTCTATTGATATCAAAATTTCAGATGAAGATAATCGCATTAGTTTGTTGTGTTCTCTACCAGATTCGTGGGATATTCTGGTTATTGCAATAGGTAGCAATGCAACTACCTTGCAGTTTGATGAAATAGTCTCTTCCTTGCTGATGGAGGAGATGAGACGGAAAAATATGGAGAGCCAGAATGGTGATGCCTTGTCGGTACGAGGACAGTCCCAGAACAGAAACAAAAATAAGTCATCGAGTGGGAGATATAAATCTAGAGGGAGATCTAAATCTCTAGGAAAACCTGTAAAGGTGGTGTGCTGGAAATGCAGAAAGGAAGGGCACTACAAAAGGGGCTGTAAATCTAAAGCTCCTGACAAAGGAAAGGGATCTGATGATGCTCCTTCTACAAAGGTGAAAACCAGCTCAGATGAAGGTGGGGATGTTTACTTGGCTTCTTCAAGTACACATATAGATCATGAGGCATGGTTGATTGACTCAGGTGCATCCTTTCACTTCACTCCCCATAGAGAGTGGTTCTACGAGTTTGAGAAATACGATGGTGGTGATGTCTTCTTAGGGGATGATAGGAAGGCTAGAATCATTGGTCACGAAAAAGTAAAGTTGAAGTTACAAGGTGGAAGGGTTAGAACACTTCCGGGTGTTCTACATATTCCTGAATTGGCCAGAAATTTGATTTCTGTAAGCAAGTTGGATGATGCAGGTGTAAAAAAAGTGTTCGAGAAGGATACCCTGCAAGATGGTTTGGGGAGCACTGGTATTGATGTGGGGAGTTTGGATTAGAACTCTGTACAAGCTATAAGGTAGCACTGTTGTTGATGGGTGCAACAGTTCTGTGGAACACAAAAGTGGAGCAGAAAATTTAGTGGTCTCTGGAGAGAAGACCATGTTGTGGCATCAAATGCTTGGAAATATTGGAGAGAAGGGCCTTCGAATACTTCATGGTAAAGGTATGGTAGAAGGTATGAATAATAACTCTATATATTTTGATTTCTATGAAAATTGTGTATATGAGAAGCAGAATTGGGTGAGTTTCCCCTCTGGTAGTAAGAGGGCGAAACAGATATTAGAGCTTGTGCATAGTGATGTGCTTGGACCTATGAAGGTTCCATCACTGGGTAAGTCTGTGTACTATGTATCATTTATAGATGACTTCTGAAGGAATACATGGATATATTTCCTTAAGAAAAATCTAAAGTCTTTGACAGGTTTAAAGAATTTAAGGCTATGGTGGGAAAATATACAGAGAAGAAGACAAAGGTGCTGAGGATAGATAATGGTGGAGAGTTTTGCAGTAAGGAATTTGAAGAATTCTGTAAGAAGTGTGGTGTAGCACGGCAGAAGACTACTCCATATACACCTCAGAAAAATGGACTTGCAGAAAGAATGAACAAGACATTGATGGAAAGGACAGGAAGCATGCTCAGTGGTGCCAAGTTAGGACAAGAATTCTGGGCAGAGGCGGTGGAGACATCATGTTACCTGGTCAATAGATCACCTTCGTTAGCGTTGGAGGATAAGACTCCACAAGAGGTATGGACTGGTAAGAAGCCCTCTCTTTCACATCTGAGGGTGTTTGGATGTGATGCATATGTACATGTTCCAAAGGAGAAACGAACCAAGTTGGATAGTAAATCTGAAAAGTGCATCTTTATTGGGTATAAGGATGATTTAAAGGGTTATAAGCTTTGGAACCCAGTAACAAGGAAGGTTTTGTACAGCCGAGATGTGGTGTTCAGAGAGGTGAAAGATGTTATTAAACATGAAGTCCAACCAAAAGAACCTGAGAAGATAGAGTTTGAGCTAAAGGAGGAAGAATCAGACTCTACAGCAGAGGAGGAATCAGAAGTTGAAGAGCCACAAAATCTGGGTGTGAGAAGATCAGTTCGAGAAAGAACACAGCCAGAAAGGTATAGTCCATCTTCTTTCTGTTCAAATTTTGATTTATGTATTACTGATGATGATCCCAGAACTGTGAAGGAAGCAGTAGATTCAGAGGATGGAAAACTCTGGAAAGAGGCCATGGTTGATGAAATGGCATCTTTGCACAAAAATGAGGCTTGGGATCTAGTGGAGTTGCTGGCTGGAAGGAAACCCATTGGCAGCTAATGGGTGTTCAAGAAGAAGACAAATGCAGAAGGAAGGTGGAGAAATAAAAAGCTCGGTTGGTAGCAGAAGGTTATTCCCAGGTGCCGGGAATTGATTTTGGTGATATTTTTTCTCCTGTTGCTAAGGTAGCTTCTATTAGATTACTTTTATCTGTTGCTGCTGCTTTTGATTTTGAGGTAGAACAGATGGATGTGAAGACAACAGTTCTTCATGGGGATTTGGAAGAGGATATCTACATGAGGCAACCTGAAGGCTTTGTGGTGAAGGGTAAGAAAGAACTGGTATGCAAGTTAAAGAAGTCTCTGTATGGGTTACAACAGTCACCAAGGATGTGGTATCAAAAATTTGATACATTTATATGGGGACTTGGCTTCACCAGAAGCAAAGCATATCACTGTGTGTATTTTAATTTAATTGGTGACCGTGTTATTTATCTGGTCTTATATGTGGATGATATGTTGCTGGTTGGAAATGACAAAGAAATTATCTAGGATTTGAAGACCCAATTGTCCTCCAAATTCGACATGAAAGATCTTGGTGCTGAAAACTATATTTTGGGCATGGAAATTAAAAGAGACCGAACAAAGAGGAAGCTCTGTTTAAACCAGAGGAAGTATGTTGAGACAATATTGCAGAGGTTTAATATGCAGGATAGTAAACCAGTGAAGGTTCCTATTGTTGTAGATGTAAAGTTATCTGTTGAACAGTGTCCCAAGACACAAGAAGAGGAAGAGGATATGTCCCGTGTTCCATATGCAAGTGCAGTCGGTAGCCTGATGTATGTGATGGTCTATACTAAACCAGACATTGCACATGCAGTGGGAGTATTGAGCAGGTTTATGTCAAAAGTAGGGAAGGAGCATTGGATAGTAGTGAAGAAGGTTTTCAGGTATTTGCGTGGCACTAGTGATTATGGTTTGTGCTACCAAGGAAGACCAGGATTGGACAGAGTTTTGGACATTCGTGGCTTTGTTGATGCAGACTAGGCTAGAGATATGGATCAGAGAAGATCTACAAGTGGGTATGTGTTTAACCTATTTGGAGGTGCAGTCAGTTGGATGAGTAAGAAACAATATGTAGTGGCATTATCAACTACAGAGGCAGAATACATGGCAGCCATTAATGCAAGCAAGGAAGCAGTTTGGTTGCAAAGATTGTGTTCAAGTATGGGGTTAGTACAGGGAGCTATAAGGATAGACTGTGACAGCCAAAGTGCAATTTTCTTGGCAAAGAACCCTGCTTATCATTCAAAGATAAAGCACATTGATGTTCAGTATCACTTTGTGAGGGATATGATAGAAGACAAAAAGGTGTTACTGGTAAAGGTGGACACTTTGAAGAATACTACAGATGCATTAACAAAATCTGTGAGCTCTAAGAAGTCCTCTTGTTGTAGAGAAATAATGGGCATTGCAGTGATGGATAAATGACTAAGATCTCTTGTGGCCCCCTATGGAAAGAAAACAAAAAGTGGGAGAATGTTGGGTTGTGTTATATTCTTTCCATGACTAGCCCACGTAGTTAACTGAGGGGTTAGGAGGGGGGCGGAGCCCCCCCTTCGTTGCGCTGATTGCATAGTGGGGGGAGTCACAAGGGGTTTGAGGGGTGTAGGTAACCCCACTCTATGGGGTTCAGGGCAGCGCCCCAGAAAATTTTGGTTTTGGACCTTATGTTAGGTTAGGCAGACCTACCTATGGTTTTTTGCATGATTTTCACACATGGTTTTGGACGCGATGGTTTTTGATCCATGGTATTGGATGCTTCAGCATGTATAAATATGTATTGTAACATTGAAAGGAACATAATAAAAAGTCAAGCTGGTAGTCCCGGTTTTGTGATCCAGGTGGATATTGGTGGCCACCTGCCAAGTCCACCTGGACCCCCACCATTGTTTCTCTCAGCATTTTCAGTTTCCTTAATTGTAGCACAACTTACTATTTTTAGCAGTTTTTCGGGTCCTGAACTTCTGGAGCCGTTTTGAGGCCCTAAACGACGTTTTTTTGGAAATCTGGGGGCAACATGGGTCCATGGACGAATGTTGCCCTTCCCAAAGTGGTAGTGCTCGGATAGATCTTTCTAACGAGCTATTGTACGCGTCAAACGGAGATCGTATGCCAAAGTTACGACCCCGGGAAGTTGATGTACCAATTTACCCAAACGGGGCCCACAGTTTGGCGTTTCATCTCCTAGGGTTAGGTTTTGGAATGTGAAGGGTTTTCCATTGTTTCTCAACAATAAATAGGCCTTCGAGCCTCATTGTGACACAGTTCAGAGGCATGTAGCCACCACATCTCTTCTCAGAGATAAGCTACCATCGCCCTAGCTGGTTTATTTCCATTTCTGGTTGTAAGCATATTTTAGTATTTTCCATTAATGAAATGAAGTATTATTTCTGCTGCATCTTTGTGTATATGGTTATCTCTGTAATTTGTTGCGTTCCTATTTAAATCCGGATCAGTGGTATCAAAGCGGTCTACTTTTTCTCTGTTTTTCTTTGCATGTCCCCAACAAGGTCGGCATATAAGGAGTTAGGGCTTGAACTGGTTGAACCTTTGCAAGACCAGCCTCGCAAATCCCGACGGCCTCCCATGGCGGATGAGAAGAAAGATGAGGGGGCAGGAGATCCCATCAAAATCTTGCTCGAAGAAGCCCTCGAGCGACAACGGAATGTGATGATGGACAGCTTTGCCCAGATCCTTCAGGGGCTACCCAGAAGCGATGCATCGGCTTCCAGCAGCTACTCTGGAAACGCCGCGCCCTTTAAGGTACAAGTTAATTTTGAAATCCCCATATTCGAGGGTCAGATAGATGCAGATGCCGTAGATAAATGGTTAAATCTGCTAGAGGGTTATTTTTCTGTTCATGAATTTTTGAGTCGGGAAAATATTGTTTTCGCTCTTCTCAAAGCAGCCCCCCACGTCAAGGACTGGTGGGAAACCTACTGCGAGCAGAAGGATGAAAGTACTGGCTCACTATTTTCAGCCGCACCCACCTGGAATTCATTCCGGGATGCCATCAAGGAGCAGTACTACCCTGTCGGAAGCTATGAGGATGAATACATAAAGTGGACCACGCTGCGGCAGGGAAGGGACCAAGACGTGCCGGAGTTCACCAATCTTTTCCATACCCTTCGCACAAAGTTGGGTATCAAGGATTCAAAGCAACATTTGATACTCAAATACCGTGGCTGCCTGCACAAGTACATCCAGGAAGAAATACAATTCCTGAACATCTCCTCGCTTGGCGCAGCATATCGATATGCCGTCAAGGTCGAGCAGAAGTTTAAACAAAAGAAGCGAGACTTTGGATCTACGAATCCAAAGCAGGGGAAAGGTGCCCCTAAACCATAGAACAAAGTACAAAGCCAAAGCGAGACAGCCCAAGACAACCCACCGAAGCTGCAAGCAAAGAACAGCGCCACAAAACCGAAAAAGGACACTGGAAAATGGTGTGAGTTCCATAAGAGTTCCACTCACAACACAAGTGAGTGTCGGGCCAAGCAGTCACTGGTGGCTGAGCTAAAGGTTTCAGAATCAGATGCAGGTTCCGACTCTGAGTCAGAACCCGATAAGGGGAATGAAAAAGGGAAGCAGATCATTGATGCGGATCCCAATGCCACTGTTGCTACCACTAAGATCCAGAAAAATGAACCTGAAGATCCAGAGGAGGAGGAGCGTCTCTTCCACTCCCAGATGTGGGTAAAGGGCTCCCCGATACAGTTCATTGTTGATAGCGGGAGTCAAAAGAACCTCATTTCGGCAAAGGTCGTGAAGCGGTTGGGCTTACCGACCACAACACATCCACAACCATACACTATTGGGTGGCTTCACCAAGGACGTGATCTTCGTGTGAGCCAGCAGTGTTGCCTTCCATACAACATCAAGCCCTTCACGGATGAGGTATTGTGTGACATTGCTCCCCTTGAAGTTTGTGATGTATTATTAGGACAACCATACTTGTGGAAGTGACATGCTGTGTATGAATCAAGGCCCCGTACTGTTATTATTACATTGGGAAATAAGTTGTACAGGATACCAGAGGTAGCACCACCTACCGCCATCTCTTTGATTACTGCAAAAAAATGCAGTAAGATCATTTCCAAAACTAGGAAATTTGTTTTCCTGATGATACGCCCTCAAGGAAAGAAGAAGACGGTGGCCGCGACATCCAAACGGGGTCGCTCTGCACGACAACTACAGATGGACAAGGTTGTGGAGGAGTAGGAGGACATCTTCACCTCCCCTGCAGGGGTTCCTCTACACTGTCAGGTCAAGCACTCCATCGATCTAACCCCAGGTGCGCCACTACCCAATGGACCAATTTATCGGCACTCCGTTTTGGAGAACAATGAAATCAAGAGGCAGATTCAGGAGCTCTTGCAGAAAGGTCACATCCGTCCGAGTTCATCGCCTTGTGGGAGCCCGATCGTGTTGGTACAGAAGAAGGATGGGACGTGGAGACTCTGTACTGACTATCGGGCATTGAACAAGATCACTTTCCGTAATAGGTACCCGATCCCATGGATTGATGACCTCCTGGACCAACTAAAGGGGGCGAAATATTTCAGCAAGATCGATCTGAAGTCAGGATATCACCAGGTACCAATTGAACCCTCTGATGTGTGGAAGACTGCCTTCAAATCCAAGGAGGGCCTTTTCGAATGGTTGGTTATGCCTTTCAGATTGACGAATGCTCCTACAACCTTCATGAGGCTAATGGATGACATCTTGTGGCCATTCACCAACTCCTTTGTAGTAGTATACCTGGATGACATTCTGATCTTCAGCCAGAGTTGGGAAGAGCACCTCCACCACATCCGATAGGTTCTCCAAACACTGCGGCAACACAAGCTATGTGCCAATTTGGAGAAATGCACTTTTGGCATGACCCAGGTTCAGTATCTGGGATACATCATTGATGAACAGGGGGTGCATGTCGATCCAGCCAAGATCCAAGTCATTCGGGATTGGCCATCTCCAACCACTCTAACAGAGCTCCGCAGCTTTCTAGGTCTTGCCAACTTCTACCGCAGGTTCGTGTTGGGGTTTTCTCATATTACTTGGCCCTTGAGTCAAGTCACCAAGGGAGGGGCGAAAGGAAAATTCTTTTGGTCTGAATCTCAAAAGAAGGCATTCATGGAGTTGAAGGATCGCCTCTGCACGGCACCAGTGCTCGCGTTACCAGATTTACAACAACCATTTGAGGTCGATACAGATGCCTCTGACTATGCTATTGGGGCAGTCCTTACTCAACATGGGCATCCAATGGCATATCACAGTGAAACACTTTCAGACACAGTCCGGAAGTACCCCACTTATGATAAAGAGATGTATTCCATTGTACAGGCCTACCGACAATGGAAGCATTACATTTTGGGGAAGGAAACGGTCATCCACACAGACCACCAACCCCTGCAGTTCATACAGACCCAACGGAAATTGCAGAATGATCGCCATCAGAAGTGGTCTACATACCTGCAACAGTTCCACTTGAATATCAAGTATAAGAAGGGCAGCACCAATAATGTTGCAGATTTCCTCAGTCGACCAACGATCATGGCGTTAACCACCGTGCTCAACTCTTGTGGGCACGAGACTTCTGATTGGCCACTTCTCTACAAAAGCGACCCAGAATTCGGCCACACATACCAGACACTCTTGGAGGGTCGGCATGTTCCAGATTTTCACCTCCAGGATGCCTTGTTATGCCACCTGGGTCACCTCTATGTTCCTTCAAGCGAGCGTGCCAAGATGATTTGGGAAGCACACTACAGTTGGGCTGCTTGGAATTTCGGGGTCGAGAAAACAGTGGCAGTACTGCAAAATTATTTCTATTGGCCGAATCTTCGACAGGATGTTGGGAAGTACATCAGATCATGTACTGCCTGTGCCATTGCCAAACCGACCATTAAGAAGCACGGCCTCTATACCCCGTTGCCTACCCCTAGTCGACCTTGGGAATCCATCTCCATGGATTACATGTCAGGCCTTCCTTCCACTAAGCATGGAAATGACTGTGTTTTTGTGGTCGTCGACAGGTTCTCGAAGATGGCCATTATGGCGGCCTGCAAGAAGAATATCACAGCAGAAGCCACTGCTAAACTCTTCTTTGAACGAGTGTGGGTGCACTTTGGGATCCCACAGTCTATCATCTCAGATCGGGACAGTCGGTTTCTCAGCACATTTTGGTCCAGTCTCTGGTCAATGCTGGACACCAAACTCACGAAGTCCACAACCTTCCATCCTCAAACTGATGGCCAGACAGAGGTTGTCAATAGGATGATTGTGCACATTCTACGCATGTATAACTCAAAGCATCCACGCACATGGGACGAGAGCCTCCCCTATGTTCAGCACAGCTACAACCGAGCTCTTCACAGCTCCACTGGCCATAGCCCTTTTCAAGTGGGTTTGGGATTCCAGCCACTATGCCCCATTGATGTGGCCATGCCACTTACAGCTACTCACATAAATTCAGCTCATGTCCAGTCCGAAACAGATAAGGCCACTAGCTTCATTGAGCGCATCCAACATATTCGCTAGCAGGTCCATGACATTCTTGAGAAATCAATGCCAAGTACAAGCAGTGACATGATCAACATCGGGTGCCACACAAGTTTCAGGTGGGCGACAAAGTCTGGTTGCATTTGATAAAGGAACGCCTTACTGGAGCCTATCGGAAATTGAGACCACTCCGATATGGTCCTTACACCATTACTAAGGCTATGGGAGACAATGCATTTGAGCTCAGCATTCCCCCATTCCTTGGCCTGCACCCAGTGTTCAATGTGGACCGCCTTCGGCCATACTTTCCACCATTGCTAGACACATCCGACATTGCAGAACAACTCAAACCCACAGAATTAAATCTAGATTGCATGGAACAAGCTGCAACTGGTCGGATCATGGACACATAGATCAAGAACACTTGCCAATAGAATATCCAACTGTATCGAGTTGTCAAAGCAGGCCAACTCCTTCAGCAGGGCAAGTGGCTCACCAGGGAACAAGTTCAGCAAAAGTTTCCTCATCTCATGGAGGAACTCAACGCAATGGGGACCATTTGTTCCTAAAGGGGGAGGAATGATCCAGGTGGATATTGGTGGCCACCTGCCAAGTCCACCTGGACCCCCACCATTGTTTCTCTCAACATTTTCAGTTTCCTTAATTGTAGCACAACTTACTATTTTTAGCAGTTTTTCGGGTCCTGAACTTCTGGAGCCGTTTTGAGGCCCTAAACGACGTTTTTTGGGAAATTTGGGGTAACATGGGTCCATGGACCGATGTTTCCCTTCCCAAAGTGGTAGTGCTCGGATAGATCTTTCTAACGAGCTATTGTACGCGTCAAACGGAGATCGTATGCCAAAGTTACGACCCCGGGAAGTTGATGTACCAATTTACCCAAACGGGGCCCACAGTTTGGCGTTTCATCTCCTAGGGTTAGGTTTTGGAATGTGAAGGGTTTTCCATTGTTTCTCAACAATAAATAGGCCTTCGAGCCTCATTGTAACACAGTTCAGAGGCATGTAGCCACCACATCTCTTCTCAGAGATAAGCTACCATCGCCCTAGCCGGTTTATTTCCATTTTTGGTTGTAAGCATATTTCAATATTTTCCATTAATGAAATGAAGTATTATTTCTGCTGCATCTTTATGTATATGGTTATCTCTGTAATTTGTTGCATTCCTGTTTAAATCCGGATCATTTTGGGATCCAGGGGAAAATCTCTGTGTATATGTGTTTTATGTGTTATGCTCTCGCATTGTTTATTTTCTGTTCTTAGATTTCATATGCAGGTAATTTCTGTATAGGGTTAAAACCTACATATGCAACCTTGCACTGAATTATGATTCTACCTGGAGGCAACATTACTACTTGGGCCCAAATGCAATAAACCTTAAATGAAAAATAACAAGGTTACTGTATGTCCAAAAAAAAGGAGGAAATCTTCAGGATGACCCTTGGACCTGATGAATCTTTAGAGGACTATGAGGAAATGTCTTAACTCAATTATAGAAGGGACAATTGTACCCTTGATCCTGAGTCACTCAAGATATTTCTTCTCTGAGGGATCAGGGAGGATGTAATGGAAACCCTCAACATGCTATCTGGATGAGATATCTACAACTTGCATTATGATGACATCAAAACTATATTTAAGAATCACTATAGGGTTACTAGGAAGAAGGGTAGTCATAGCCAAATCTTGGTCAATTCCTCTCCCTCCACAAAAACCATCAAGCATGAGATAAGAAGTATGTTGGAATATTTTAAGAGAGAAATGTTGCATACCCTTTCCTTGAAAATGGATACTATGAAAATCAAAAGGAGACAAGAGGAAGCAGAAAAGGCACTGGCTATCTTTTTCCCTAGATGTATTGAAAGACATCCTAGGAATGAATTCCCACTGAATGTCATAGAAGTGTACTTAGTTTGTGAAGAGAATCATGCAATAGAAAAATGTCCCTCTCTGCCAGGCCTAAAGGTTGTATACCAACAAGGGGTAGAAGGTGGGTCAGAGCAGCTATGCTTCATTAACCAAAGGAGATCCCTTGGTCCTCGACCATATCAACAAGGCATGCAAGGTGCACATTATCCTCACTACAATCCAAATCAGAATTCAAATTTCCATCCTTGGTACCCTTCCACTCATCCATCATGGTCCACACCTCCTCCTTGGTCTTATGCTCCTTAATATCCTCCTCAGCCTATAAACCCTCCCTTTTAGCCATATCCACCCCAACCTCTCCAATGGGGTAATCCATCACGAGGGTGGAGGCCTCAAACAACCCAACCTCTTAATTTACTGCCTCCACCTTGACCTCAACATCAACAACAAGATCCTTACCAAAATCCACCTAAGAAACCTCAAATGCCTACTCAACCCAATCTAAACCCAAACAATAAGCAGGTACAACATGTTTACAATGGGGAGACATCTTATCCTACTTATGTTGTGGAAATCCAAGAAATCAACCTTCAGTCTGGGAAGGTACTCCTAGATAATCCCCCACCTTCTCCACGTAAAGAGCTTGAATAAGATAAGGAAGAGAGTGTCCCTCAAGTAAATGCACCTCCTTATCCTGAAAGATTTGTCCACTCTAAACAACACACCCCAGAAGAGGCTAAACTTCTGGGAGAATTGAAGAGCTTGTGTGTCAAGATACCCCTTCTCCAAGCCATCAAATATGTTCCCATTTACAACAAGATTATCAAGGATGAATATTTCAAAATCCCTAGGAAAAGAGGAAGATATACGCCCACAATCAATTTTGTTGGACAACTATCTGATCTAATGCTTAGGAGGCTGATCTCTCCAAAGTACTTTCATCCTGGTAGCCTAGTAGTGGATGTGAATATTGATGGCATGTTTATCTCTAATACATTGATTGATATTGGGGGTTGCAATCAATGTAATGACCGTGGGAACCATGTTGAAGCTCAACATGCAAGGGATTTTTAGCAAGACCACTACAGTGTTGTAGCTTCCAAACAGATCCACAGTAGCTCCTGAGGGAGTTATTTAGAATATGATGGTCACCATTGACTCCTGAGAATACCCCACTGATTTCCTGGTCCTCCAGCCCAAAACCAAGTTTAATGGTTATCCTCTCATCCTAGGGAGACCTTGGTTGGCCACTAATGATGCCTACATTAGTTACAGGGATGGGAACATGACTATTAAGAACAAACATTTATCAAAACAACCTTTGTTTCATTCTCCTACTCAACCTTTTATTGAGCATGATTTACCCTTATGGTTAGAGGTTGAGAGAGAGGAAGAATTTTATCATACATCCCTATACCCTATATGCACTTTAAATACTGTTATAGGGGAGGGGAATCTTGATGAAGATGACCTTAATTACCATATCTTAGAAAATCAGCCTCCCACACCCATATCAATTGATGAGTTGATGGAAGAATATGAGAGTAGTCCTTCGGCTGATTTGTGCTCCACTGAATCTAGCCTGGAACATGCCAAGATTGTGGAGATTAGCCCATCCGTAACTATAAATATAAACCCATCTCTTTCTTTTGAGTAGGAAGAATGGTTATGTAGTGTACTAAGGCAAGACCTGGATTCTTTCCATTGGGATTATAAGGAAATGAAAGGTATGCATCCCTCAGTCTGTACTCATCATATTTAAATCAAATAGGGATGAAATCCTATGTGCCAACCCCAAAGAAGGATGAACCCAGGTCTTAAGGACATTGTGAAAGAATAATTTCAAAAGTTACTAGATGCAGGGTTCATATACCGCATTTTAGACAGTGAATGTGTGTCACCTCTTGTTTTATCCCCCAAGAAAAATGGGAAGTGGAGGATTTGTTTTGACTACCAAGAAATTAACAAGACTACAAAAAAGGACCATTTTCCTTTGCCCTTGATTTACCATGTCCTGGATGGCCTTGCAGGAAATAAATTCTTCTCCTTCTTAGATGGATTTAGTGGATACAACCAAATCCAAATAAGCCATGAAGACCAAGATAAAACCAAATTTACATGTCCTTGGGGTACATTTTCTTATAGTGTCCTTCCATTCGGTATGTGTAATTCCCCTACTACTTCCCAGAGGGCAGTTCTAAGTATCTTTGTTGAACTTGTTCATGACTCTGTTGAGATATACATGGATGATTTAGCTCATTATGGATGTGACTTCCAGGAAGCTCTTCAAATTTGTGCAAATTATTAAAGAAATGAATTGAAATGAATCTTTCATTGAGTCCTAAGAAATATGAATTTTTGATGAACGCAGGGACTGCCCTTGGCCATTCTATATAAAATGAAGCAATACAGGTTGACCAAAACAAGATTTCCATCATTAAAAAGGTCCATATCCCTAAAAAACAAAGAGATGTCAAGAGTTATCAAAGACTTTAGTAAACTACCTTCACCCTTGTTTGGATTTCTGGCTAGATATTTGGATTTTTGCTGGACAAAAAACTGTCAAGAAGCCTTCCAAGTACTGAAAGACATGTTGACCACTGCAACCTTCCTTAGGGGTCCCAACTCGGAATTACCTTTCCATATACACACAGATGACTCAGACAAAGTTGTAGGGGCAGTCTTAGGACAAGTGGAAATTTTTTTCCTTATGTTATCTATTTCATCAATAAAAACCTTTTCAAAGTTGAGTTAAATTATACTGTCACTAGGAAGGAACTCTTGGTAGTGGTACATTCATTGAAAACGTTTAGGCATTATATCACTAGTTTTCCAGATTTTGTTCACACTAATCATGCAACCATTAAGTATTTAATGAATAAACCTAATGTCAATGCTAGGATAATTAGATGGTTGTTATTATTACAAAAAAATTATTTGACTATTATTGATAAACAAGGGAAAGAGAATGTGGTTTCATATTTCTTGTCAAGACTAACCCTCCGTATGGGAAAGGAAGACTAACCCTCCCTATGAACTTCCATTATAACATTTCTTTTCCATCTCAATGTTGTCTCCTTGGTTTGTTGATATAGCCAACTACTTGGTTGTTGGGAGGTTACCTCCTAATCTATTCTCCAAGAAGAAGAGAAATATTGTCAGGAAAAGTGCCCCATTCACTTGGGATGGGGGAAATCTTTTCAGATTGGGACCAGATCATATCTTGAGGAGATGTGTGAGGAAAGAGGAGGTCTTTGAAATCCTATCAGCATGCCATGATGGACCCTATGGGGGCCACTTTGCTGCTAAGAGGACAACCTTCAAAGTTCTACAATCAGGTCATTATTGGCCCACTTTACATCAATATGAAAGAAGGTACACCAACAGGTGTGATTAGTGCCAAAGGATGGGTAAACCCACACCCAAGGATGAAATTCCCTTACAACCTCAAGTGGCTTTAGAGCCATTTGAGAAGTGGGGCATGGATTTAATTGGACCTATTGATCCCCATAAGAGATATATCATTGTGTGCACTGATTACTTGACTAAATGGGATAAAATAAAGGAAGTAAAGGAAACAATTGAGAAAAAGGTCACTGAATTTCTGAGGTAGAACATCTTCTACAAGTTTGGTTTTCCAAGGGAGTTAGTCATTGATCAAGGAGAAAAATTACATCAAATCTGATTGAAGATCTCATGAAGCAGCACCACATCAAGCATAGGACATATGCTTCCTATCACCCTCGAGTGAATGGGAAGGTGGAAGTCACAAATAGAGCATTAGAGAACATTCTTACCAAGGATGTTAGTAGCAGCAAAAAGGATTTTGCAGATAGACTTATGGAAGCCACTTGGGCCTACAACACCACTTGGAAGACCACCACTAGATTTACCCCATTTGAACTAGTCTATGAGAAAAAGGCCCTGTTATCTATTGAATTTGAATATAACACCTTAAGGATGGCAGTCCAGTTAAAATTGGATCTCACTATAGAAAAGCAGGAGAGGCTACTCCAACTCAGTGGTCTATATGAAGTTAGGTTGCAAGATCTCCTGCACACTGAAGTAATCCAGCTACAAAAGAAGATTTCGCATAACAAACACATCAAAGAGAATAATTTTCAAGAAGGAGATTGGGCCATGCTATATGATTCCAGGTTCAAGAATTTCAAGGGAAATCTAATGACAAGACGTCTGGGTCCCTATATAGTAGAGAAATGTCATGAGAATGGGTATGTCCAAATCAGAACAATTGATGAGGAAGGGATCTCGTTACTTGTAAATGGTTATAGAATAAAGTTTTATAAAATACATTTGTCCAAAGAAGAATTTGTCATTTCAATCAGCAGAAAATAAAATATGATTGGGAGGCTCACAACCCTCAGTCCACAAAAATTCTAAAGATAAAAATAAAAAAATAGGGCCTAGATGAAAACATCCATGAGGCATCTAAGGCCAACTCTAGGGTTAAAAACCTCTCTGAGGCAACCTAGGAGAAAAAAAGAGAAAAAAAAACAAGAATAAAATAAAAGGGACTATCCTTGGCCATTCTATATCCAAGGAAGGGATACATGTTGACCCAAACAAAATTTCCATCATCAAAAGGGTCCCTATCTCTCAAAAACAAAGAGATGTCATGAGTTCCCTTGGATTAGCTAGGTATTATAGAAGGTTCATTAAATACTTTAGTAAAATGAATTCACATTTGTTTGGATTGTTGGTTAAATATTTAGATTTTTGTTGGGCAAAGAACTGTTAAGAAGCCTTCGAAGTACTGAAAGAAAAGTTGACCACTGCACCCATCCTTAGGGGTCCCAACTGGGCATTACCTTTCCATATACACACAGATGCATTGTATAAAGTTATAGGGGAAGCCTTAGGAAAAGTGGAAGACAAATTTCCTTATGATATCTATTTCATCAATAAGAACCTTTCTAAAGATGAGTTAAATTATACTATCACTGAAAACTAACTCTTGGCAGTGGTACATTCTTTGAACAAGTTTAAGCATTATATCACTGGTTATCAAACTTTTTTTCACACTGATCATGCAACCATTAAGTATTTAATGAATAAAATTGATGTCAATGCTAGGATAATTAGATGGTTGTTATTATTACAGTAATTTGATTTGACTATTATTGACAAACTAGGGAAAGAGAATGTGGTTGCAGATTTCTTGTCAAGACTAACCCTGCTTGTAGAAAAGGAAGAAATGGTGGATGATCAACTTCTAGATCAACATATGTTTCCCATATCAGTGCTTTCTCCTTGTTTTTTTGATATATCCAACTACTTGGTTTCTAGGAGGTTCCCTTCTAATCTATCCTCCAAGGAGAAAACCAAGATTGTCAGGAAAATTTCCCCATTCACTTGGATTGGGGGAAATATTTTCAAATTGGGGCCAGATCAGATCCTGAGGAGATGTGTGAGGGAAGAGGAGGTCTTTGACATCCTCTCATCATGCCATGATGGAATCTATGGGGGCCACTTTGTTGCTAAGAGGACAACCTTCAAAGTTCTACAATTAGGTTATTACTGGCCCACTTTACATCAGGACGCAAGTACACCACCAGGTGTGACTAGTTCCAAAGGATGGGTAAACCCACACCCAAGGATGAAATTCCATTATAATATCAAGTGACTCTAGAGCCATTTTAGAAGTGGGGCATGGATTTCATTGGACCTATTGATCCCCCATCAGGACAGAAGAAATATATCATTATGTGCACTGATTAGTTGACTAAATTGGTTGAAACAAAGTAAATAAAGGTAGAAACTGAGAAAAATGTGGCTGAATTTCTAAGGGAGAACATCTTCTACAAGTTTGGTTTTTCAAGGGAGTTAGTCATTGATCAAGGAGCACAATTTACATTAAATTTGATTTAATATCTCATGAAGCAGCACCACATCATGCACATGACATCCACTTCCTATCACCCTCAAGAAAATGGGTAGGTGGATGTCACAAAAAGTGAATTGGAGAACATTATAACCATGGTTGTTTATAGTAGTAGAAACGGTTGGGTAGATTGACATGTGGAAGCCACTTGGGACTACAATACCACATGGAAGATCATCGCTGGATTCACTCCATTTCAACTAGTCTATGGGAAGAATTCCATGTTATCTATTGAATTTGAATACAACACCTTAAGAATGGTAGCTCAGTTAGAATTAGAACTCACTATAGCACAACAGGAGAGGTTGATCCAACTCAATGGTCTAGATGAATTTAGGTTGCAATCTCTCCTACACACTGAGGTAATCCAACTATAAAGGAAGATTTGGCATGACAAACACATTAAAGAGAATACTTTTCAAGAAGGAGATTGGGCCTTGATGTATGATTCCGGATTGAAGGATTTCAAGAGAAAGTAAATAACAAGATGGTTGGGTCTATCTAGGTCAGAACAATTAATGACCCTTACTTGTCAATGGTTATAGGTTGAAGTTGTATAAAAGACCTCTATCCAAGGAAGAATTTATTAGTTCAATCAACAAAGAATTGAATGTGATTGGGAGTCTCATAGTCCTAAATCCAAAAATATTCTAAAAACAAAGACAAAAAAGAGAAAAATAAATAAAGGGCCTAGGTGAAAACCTTTGTGAGGCATCTAAGGCTAACTCTAGCATTGAAAACCTCTCTAAGGCAGCCCAAGAGAAAAAAAAAAAAAATAAAATAAAAATGAAAAGATCCCCAAGTGAAAACTTCCTCTGAGGCTCCTAGGGAAAGCATGCAGGTTGAAAACCTTGGCAGAGGCAGCCTGCATGTATCAACCAAAGAAAAAAAACACAAGGAGTTCCTACACCAATTTTTCTAACATCTCTCTTTTGCAGGACTTTAGACATTCAACAGAACCATGGCTACATAACAGATTCTACATATTCATTCCTCCATTTTTCCATCCATCCATTGCATTTCCTCCCTCTTCACTCACATACCTACCTCTCTCCATCATCTAGCCAGCAATAGAATCATGTTTTTCCTCCTTTTTGAAATGCTACAACATTATCCTGAAATGCTACAGGAGCAGCCTAAAATGGTACAGGAGTAGCCTGAAATGCTACATGTGGAAGATTTGATTGGAGGAAGAGGTAAAAAGGTCATGTATTCTTTAGGAAATGTTGACAGAGGTCTACCCATATCACCTTCATCACTCATCCACTCCATCGAGACAAGAGTCATCTTCAAATTCCACTCTACCCTACATGAAAAGAAAAAACCAGAAAAGGATTTGTCTTCAACTTTCCCCCCACCTACACCACCTCTTAATGATTTTAATATTGTCATTATACCTCTTATGACTTTCCCTCAATCCCATATGAAATATGAGGTCTCGAAGAGGAATTTAGTGACTGCTACAAGAAGGAGATTCCTCTTGTAGCAGCCTGTACAGTTACAACAGAATTGAGCATCAATTTTTTTCTCACACACAGAGGAGAAGATCTAGCCACCTTAAGAATTATGAAGCCATTTCTAAATTTGATAAGGGACACACCATCCTTAGAAAGCAGATATCAGATAATTCATCCACTCCACTAGATGCAGATTAGACATTGAGAAGAAACCTGAACACACACAACAATTTTATCAATCCAAGAATCATTAAGCTATAAGGGCCTCTGCAGAAGAAAGAAAAGTGTATCAACACCTTCAAGATGATCATATTATGAATTCCAATTCTAGCATACAAGATTCTCTAGTAATTCTACATCACAAGTAGGATCAGGTATGAAAACCATCACCTGTTCCCTATGCATATAATGATAAAATGTGTAATGGTCGAGAAAGGAATTTTGTATGGGATGGAGGTGGCTAGTAAATTTGCCCACCTTTGATTAGTAAACTAAAGTTCATTCAGTCACACAAGCAACGTGGAAAAGTCAAATCAAGTGAGGTGGTTATTACAAGGAGTGAGGTGTTGATTATGAGGAGTGAAGTGAGGATCATGAGGAGCAGGGTGATGATTGCAAGCAGTGTGGAAAATGGATAAAAAAAGGAAGTTCGTGCAAGATCCATGTCACCAAAGCGCTCTGAGCCTTTACCACAAAAAGGAATATTAAGTACAAGGCATGACTCCATTGGTATAATTGTTCATTTCTAGAAAAAATATAGAGAAGGGCGAGCTAGTGTTATCAGAGATTGCCTAGGGTGCCACCAAGATGCTTTGAACTGTGTTTGTAGGTGCTATAGGAGGAGCTATAGGAGAAGCTACAGGAGGATTTGAACTGCTACAGGAGGCCTAAAAGGAAGCTACAGGAGAATTGAAAGGAGAAAGGGAACCAAAACTACCCAAAGTTGTCCTCAAACCCTCATGCACATGACATAGTTATATTGAAAGGATTAAGTGGCTTCTCCCTCTTTAATTTCCATACATCTGCATGGAGATCTCTGCTTGAATTAAGTACCCTATAGAAAAAAATTATGTAGTAGTTATATGTGAAGGCAATATAGGAATAGATAATTTTTTTTTTATATAATTAGCATCCTTCTCCCCCTATGAAAGACAAAATATGACACTGTCTCTTCACCTCAGACTGCTCTGAGGCCAAAATTAAAAATACACCCATGTAACCCTAAGAAGGAGAAGTAGGAGAAATGGAGGGAGGTTTAAACAGAAGAGAACCCACAAATGCAAAAAGAGTTCATCAACATCCTCCTTTGGTAAATATTTTTCTAAGACATCATTGGATGGGATTCTTTGAACAGTTGAAGGGGTATGATGATGATATAACTCAGGAATTTTCCATGGCACTAAATCCTTAGGGAGAGGATAGTGTCACTACTATTGCTAGAGGCATTTTCATCTCTTTAAATGTTGTACTCATAAGCAGACTGACTACCTTACCCTTAGGAATTCAATGGAGCAGGGAGGATAAAGTGGTGAGTGTTACAGCCATGAAGAACTTCTTCATTTAGAGAGAAAATCTTGTAGAAGATAAAAATGGATTGAGAAGAGAGATCCTACCTTACTCTTTGGATGAAGTGGCCTATAACATCCTAAAATACATATCTTGTGAGGGGAGGTTGAGAATTCTATATTCCTATCATTTTAGGTTGCTCCATGAGATAAGATTCAAAGAAAAATTACCTATTCCACATAGACTCGGTGTTCCCCATTTCCTCCTACAATTTATCATTGAAATGAACCAAAAAGTGAGGGAAGGGAAGCACCAACATATTTCCTACCATGGCCTCATGAAGATGATTATTATGGATCTCTAAGTCTCCTAACAAACCTTGTGCTATAAACTAATTTTGTAGACATTGATAGGGAAAATTAATTGAAACCCAAGCCATCACACATGAAGAAACACCAGCCTCTAACATTGGAGTTAGAGAAGGAAAGAAGGAAGAAGAGGAGGTAGCAGAAACAGAAACCAAGGAAGGAGAAGGAGATAAACAAGGAACAAAGAAAGAGAACTCGTAGGGGACATCTAAGCCTCAACATAAAGAAAAACAAGGACAACAAACAAGTCTCTCTCCGGGGAACATAGAGCAAGAAGTGGCTACAACATTGGCCACATTGGGCACACCTATCAATCCAAAAAGAAGGAAGTCAAGGCAAGGTCTCGTATACTTCAAAATAAGGAAGAGCACCAGGATAAGGCAAGGGAAGCCACAACCTCCTTCAAAAATCCCTATCATTATTGATGAGTCAGCAAGAAAGAAGGAAGAAGTGGGACCTAGTGAGGGAAAAATTGAAGAAGTTACCTCTCCTAAGGAAAAAACCAAGCAACATGTGCTACCTATGGGAAGCCATCCACTAGGGTTTTCACCTTTAAGAGGCTCAAGACATAAGCTACCCTGTTAAAAGAAGAAGTATAGAATCTATAGGAGAACCAAGGGCTACTACATGAGAAATAGGGGCTACTACAAGAGCAACGGGAGGTGCTCAAGGAAGGGGAAACCACCCCAAAATAAGATGAAAAAGCCCTCCAAGGGCCCTACGAGCCTGATCCATAACCCAATTTAGAATCCTAATATAAATTTGTTGAGGGTGGTAGGATTATACCTGAGAAATTTTCCATCCCATGCTACTTTGATTTAGAGAAGGAAAGAGGTAGAACACATAGATGGATGCAAATTGAAAAATCCAAAAATGTAGAAGATGTGGGCCTCGTGGAGGAGAAAATAAATGAAATGGGAAAATAATCGAATGATATGAAACTAAAGGAGTCAATAATGAAAGAGAAGCGATAGGAATAAAACACAATGCTAAGAGAGAATCTGCAAGAAAAAGAGACACAACTTGCTACTATGGCAAGTCTATTTATGGAAGCCATACAATGCAGGTAGCCATCCAAATCCTATGCCATTTTCCTCAAGGAGAAGTGGCTATAGTTCAAAATTAACACATTGGCACAATATGGATCCCTGTTTTTCCAAGACTACAAGAAATTCATTGAATTTTGCAAAGGGGGAAGTATTGAGGATATAGCCAAACTGGTTGAGTTTTACATGCATAATCTGATCCTCATATACATGAATTTATGGGACCCTAACTCGAGATTGGGAGACATGAAATTGATGGAATTAGCCTCTTTGTTGACCCATGAGGAGACAAGGGCTAAAGAAGTGAAAAAGGTGATGACAAAAGAAGAGAAGGTTCCCTTATATATCATAACAGAACTAGCGAGCCCTAAGGCTATCATCAGAAACCACAATCTCATCTCCTCTGATCTGGAATTGGCACCCAAGTACATAGAACCACAAATAAATCCATCCTAAATTTTGAGAACAATTTTAGGATGGTGGGGACAAAAGGTTTTTAGGCTTGCAAAAGAAGATGGTAGGACCTGCCTCATAGTTTACAAATAAGATAATATCACTCCCCACAAAGACTAAGGAATGCCTTGGATAGAACCCCACTATACAAAAGAATCATGCAAAGGCTGAAGATTAGATGGATAGAACACAAAATCAGACATCCATTACTATTAGACCTATAAGAAGGAAGAAACCAGATAGAGGAACATAAATAATGGACAAACATAGAGGTAAATGCAGGTTTCTATCCACAAGAGGTCACACTACCTGAGGTGCCTTGGGATGTCAAAGAGGCCACCAAGGCCATGAATAAGCTTCATATTAGTGAATTAGTTGCTCATAGGGTGAGCAACACCTTCAGTAGGGGGGTGATAATGGGTCCCATCAATATATATATATTGTAAGGTTCATTTTGCTATCCTCCAACCCTTAAAACTCTCCTTTTCACACATTAATTCTCATTTTTAGACATAATATGCTTAGTAGGAAGATTAAAGGGTGCTTTCCATATTGTATAGCCTAATGTGATTAATTTTAAGGAAAATAAGCATTTTTTGAGGCATTTACTATGCAGGGGTTTTATGGAGACAACCAAGAGAAAATATAGGGGGCTTTTCCACCTCATTAACTCTCTAACTCGACTTGAGATCATAGAATCCTCACTCATAACTCAAATTCACTAGCAGATGAGGGACACCAAGTACATGTGAATATCAAGGAATACCAGATCCACAGATCTCGAGATCTTAGAGGGAATCAATCCTCTTTTCAAGGGAGCTTCCATCAGCTACCTTTTTGTATAAATAAACCCACCAAGAGGCTCATTAGGATTCGAAATTTTGTTGCATCTAGGAGTAACTACTGAGAGCCTAGTTCTTGACATTGTTAGTCTTATTTTTCATATGATGTATGTGACTATAATTTTTTGTTAGTGATAATTTTACCATTGGTTTGCATCTGAGTTTGTTTTGGAGGGCTGAAACCCTTGGGTTTGGGCCCAATCTATAGGCTTTAATCCCTCTGTTGTATTTATTTCTTATTCTTGTTTCAGAGTATTGTAATTATTTCCTTGTTTCAGTAGATGTTATATCATAAAAATGTGTAATCATAGGCTTTCCTGACACCTCTCTTGTGGGGAGAGTGATTGGAAAGATCCACACTAACAACTTAAAAATATTTGCTTATGATTTCTTAGAAAGTGTTAAGTATTAGATTGCAGTCTTTCTACATGTTTAATCTATGGAAATTAGGAGTTAGCAGCATTGGTTTGACAATTGGAGTTGTGTTGTAGGTTAAGAGTAGACTTCAATAAAATTCAACTCATATTTTCCAAGATTATTTACTTTTCTACAGTAATGATCATTTGATGCATGCATTTTGCTAGTTGCAAGAACTGTACTGATTTATAGGGGTGGCAAAAACATTCCACATCCACCTGGACCTTTCTATCTTCACCCTAGGCACCTCACCTTGCTTCCAAATTATGTCTTTGAATTCACTATGTTATGGTAAATGAAGGACACCGTGGGCATCAACTTTGGTGCAAGATAGACCTTTGAGGGGTACTAGGCTTGGCTAAGGCACTCCCACACCCTTCATTCACCTACTTCTACCTTCATCCACCTTTCTCTACCTTCAAGACACCATTTCTATCCTCAAAACACTCTCAGACCCTCCTTCTGTAGCAAGACAATGCCTCATGTAGCAATACAGGACCTCCTTTAGCACCTCTTGTAGTAGACATGTAACATTATTTTCTTCAACCAGTTTTTCCCAATACTTTGAATCTGCCATAGTTAAGTTTAATAATGCCCCCCACACTATGATTTGATGATTAGTGAAGACTCTAGGACCACTCCAACCTCATTATTTCCTCACTAGAACCATCAAATAGAAAAACAGAGTTAGAATTAGTATTTTTCTTCATAGGTATGTTGAAGATTGGATCCGTGATTTTCAAGAAAGTGTGAGTAGATAAATGATGCATGCAAGTAGGTTATTGATTTGATTAAGTGTTCATGTAAAGTAGCATGATTTACTTCTGCAAATAGATCAACCTTTTCCTTTCATGAAATTTCAATTAGCATTTACATGTAATGAATGGAATTTTCACCTTTGTAGTTAGAATCATGTTCAATTATGATTTCATAAGAATTTTTCACTATAATTAGTTGCAGTGATCTTTGAACACGTTGATCTAATTTCATGAATGAAGCTGACATGAGTAGAACTTAACATTTTGCGCATATAGCACTGTCACCTCTAAGTTTGTACAAACCTAAAGTTGGTAATTTAAGTTAAGAATCCCTTGGGAGTTGCAACATCCTTGGTGCAATACCAAGGCTCATTAGTGGTAATGGTGAGAATGAGGATTGTGCCTCTGGGCACAAAACTAGATGGTTTGCTAGAATAATGCACCTGTGTGTTCATTCCTCTCCTCGGAGTGCTCAAATGCGCATCTCCTGGCATAATGTACTCATTTCCTCATCTATGCCTCTTTTTGGACCTACCACCATCTTCTTTTTTGATGTTTCCTTCTCACTCATGAAGTCTTTTCCAGTCTCTTTGACTGGCCCTCATCTCAGATTTCCTTTGCTTCTTCCAATCTGAGAGACTTTGCAGGATTACTACATTGACCTCCTCTTTCCTTTATTGGGCTCTTACTAGCCTCTCATTATTGGCCTTAAACCTTCTCACCTCAGCCCTCAACCTTCCCAAGGTGTCCATCTAGTCTCGAGAGTGATTCCCACCCCCTTGGCCAACTGATCTCTCTTATTCATTAGTTCTGACCCCATCACTTCCTTGTCGTGATTGATCATAATTGTACTCCACCATTTTGGTCATCATTTTGTATTTCCTTTATTTTATTATGCTTGTGTTGTGCTATCATTGTTACATTTTCATGCAATAATAAAATACAACACCATGATAGCCATGAACCTCGCATTCATCGAGATATCAAGGATAATCTTGCTATGACATAACAATCATGTTATCATGCTAACCATATTTAATAATTCATGTGCATAAATTAAAATTGAAGTTATCTAAGTTATTAGTGCACCATCAATCAATTAAACAACTAATTAGACATAGGGTCCTGCCCTTACAAGGCTTCCATAATAATTTTCCTACAAGCGATGACCATGTTAACACATAATTACTACAACACAACAATTTTCCTATTGTAACCTATGGCCATCAATTGATCATCGACAATGATCAACATCTTAACTTTCTGTCATTCCACCATATCACAGGACGAATTGATGTTGAATTAGGTTGTTTATTAATTTATTTACACCAACCTTTAACACCTAAACAATTTGTTTAGACAATTCTCAAAAATCATCACTTGATCATGATAAAGCCCATTTAGTCTATGTGTTGAACCCAGATACTCTAATACCACCTTGTAACATCACCCAACCCCTTAGGTTACTATTAGAGGAATGGGTTATTAATAGTTTTGTATATGTGTATTAATGGGGTTTTATTTTTTACTGGCACATTAATAGTTATGTATATGTGTGTGTGTGTGTGTTAACCATGCTCACTGAAAAACCAAGGGTCTTCGTTTCCTATATTAGTCAAACACCTTCCTAGTGGGTCCCACTAGATACCTTACCATGCTTGCTCTCTCTTAGTGATTCCCAAACTACACATTTGGTTACCTGTCGGGCTCCTGGTTTCAAGCTTACATAGACAACGGGCCCCTCTCTATCATCTCCTCATTGGTCCTCCATCCTATCTTCCAATCACTGTCACTGCTACTAGCTCACGGCATCCCGATCATCATAACCCGGTGCCTTCTTATAGAAATTCCTTGTAGATTTAAACTACTAATTGTAATTTACTAAAACAAGAGACTTGAATCTACTCTACCAACAGCAGAAATAATTAACGATTGTGAAATCACGAAGCATACAAAAGAAAGAATTCAATCAACACATTACACAATGATTTCCTGGGGAATTCCACAACTAACAATCCCTACTATCTGTATATTGCATTAGTCAGAAAAAATGAGAAGATTACAATGCTTTGCTCAAGCCCAAACAACCTCTACACTATCTCTATCTATCTCACAGCTTCCTAGACAAACCTTGGCCAATACTTAACTAATTTCTTTCTTTCCCAAGTCCCTATTTGCTTGCATTGTTTCCTTAGGAATTAGCCCCTATTAATTAGGTAAATTCCTCAATTGGAATTGCACAATCCATCATAGGCCTTCCTTTGACTGTGTGCATCACTTGTACAATTTGGATGATTATACAACTCATAGTACACTTCCCTTGAACTCCAATCTCAATTGGGTAACTCTTAGATCACACATGCATGAGTCATTTATGTTTGAATTATCAGTTAACTGGTTGAACATTGAATTTTCACCCCACTACTAGACCTCCTACTAGTTCCTCTAATAGTTGGAACTAGTTTAACTCATTTTATCTCAGTTAAACTGAATTAATTAGTTACAACTCAAAAATAAACTCAACCATGGCTCCTATAAAGTAGGAGGCACTCTACATGACTCAAGTTAGACCCTTAACTCAGATCAACTGAACCAACTAAGTCAAATTAACTTAGTTAACTCATATAAGTTGTCTTGTGATGCGAAATTACATTTTTTAACCTAATTTAATTCAAGGGGGAATTAAATAAGGATTTTCTTGTTGCATTTTCAACACTCCCTCTCAACAAGAATGGTATTATCAGATACCCCAATCCTACCCTTATGGAACTTGAATTTTCCTCTTGACAATGTCTTATTCAAGATATCTGTATCATGTTCCTCTCTAGGAATGTACTCTAGCAACATGATCCACCTTTGCACATAATCTTTGAGATGGTGATACTAGATGTCAATATGCTTGGACCGATCATGAAAAAATGGATTCTCAGAGAGTTTGATACAGCTATGATGGTCACAATAAATCACTGTAGGATCCATCTGCTGGCCAAATAACCCAACAAGGATCTTCCTCATCTAGATAGCCTCCCATGTTGCTTGACTAGCGACCATGTACTCTTCTTCTGTTGAATTGAGTGCAACCGATCTTTGCTTCTTGCTGTACCAGGAAACTGTTGTTGACCCAATACTAAAGGTTCCCCTTAATGTGATCTTCCTGTCTAATGGACTCCCTGCCCAATTTGCATATGTGAAGCCTTGAGCTTCACTCCCTCTGTTCATTTGTACCAAAGATCAAACTGAGTGGCGCCTCTGAGGTATCTCAACACATGTTTAGCTGTCTTCCTATAGATTTTGGTTGGCTTAACCATTACTTGACTAAGCTGGTCAACTACAAAACACATGTCCGGTCGTGTGTTCATCAAGTACATAAGTGAACCCACAAGCTTCCTATAAATGGTAGCCTCTAGCACTTCACCTGAAGTAACATCTTACTTCCTCCAATTCCCTATTGGAGGAGTCTCCATTGGTTTGTTGCTCTCCATGTGGAACTTCTTCAGTATATCGTTGGCATACTTGCCGTGAGAGACAAACAATTCCTCATCTACTTGCCATACTTCCATACCAAGGAAATAATGCATGAGCCCCAGGTCCTTCATCTTGAATTCTCTTGTAAGATCCTCTTTGCAAGATTTGACCAACTTCTCATCACCCGTTAGAATTAAATCATCAACATATAGTACTATAATCAATAATTTATCTTCAACCACAATATGGTAAAGGTTTGCATCTGCTTCACTTCTGGTGAAGCCCAACCTGGTGAAATAGTTGTCGATTTTAGTGTACCAAGTATGGGGTGCTTGTTTCAATCCATAAAACACTCGCTTGAGTTTGCACACATGCAACTTTCTGTCAAAGGCTCAAATCCTTTTGGGTTCTCTATGTACACCTCTTCCTTAATCACTCTGTTGAGGAAGGTTGTCTTCACATCCATTTGATGTATCTTCCATCCCATATGTGCTAAAAGTGTTAGAATAGATCTGATTGAAGAGTACCTTGCTACCGGATAAAAGGTCTTCTCATAATCAATTCCCTCCACTTGAGAAAACTCCTTTGCCACAAATTTAGCCTTGTGTTTCTCGACACTCCCATTTTCTTCTCGCTTCACCTTGTAGATGCGCCTGGAACCTACCACTAAATTGTCCTCTAGCCTTGGGACGACTTCCCAAGCATTGTTCCTGATAATGGAATCATATTCCTCGACCATGTCATCAAACCATATTGGTTGTTGCACTTCTTCCTCGAATGTGGATGGATCAGTGTCTACACTCTCACTCATTAGATCCATGTCGCCAGTGTACTAATCTGATGACCTCCTCTGCCTGCGCTGTGATGTGGGTTGATGGGCCTCCAAAATAGACATAAATTGAGGCCCATCTGACCTTCCTTCAACACATTAAACCTCTCTTTTTGCATTAGATAATGTATTTTTAACTTTAATATGTTAATTAGGAAGGTTTATGGATAATTGCATATTTGTGCCTAATATTATTTATTTTTATGGACTATTGTGAGAATATTGGGTAGATTATGAGGATTTGGAGGAGGAGATAATTTAGGGACTTGATTCCTACTACAAGAGTATCAATATTAAATAATAAGTCAAGAATATATTCTGAAATTATTGCAAAGATTCTGAGGCTCCAATGATTGAGAAAATCTAGGAATGTGTTCCATGTCATTTAATGCAGATTCCTAGTATTGGGAACCAGATCCACTATTTGAGGGATTTGGTGGGAAAAGCTTCCTCCTTTCATGGGGAATGCTGCCTAATCATTTTCTATAAGTACCAAGTCGAATTTTCCTCTAGGGGTTGATTTTTATTAGTCTTCTTGTGGAGCCTAACTTGTATTTTTGCAGCTCCACTTTCATTTCTTGCAGGGATGCAATTGTATTGATGGAAATAATGAAGATTGGTGCCATGTTCAGATTCTAAATCTTGGTATCCTTCATAGGAATCTGATTTTTATTGGGCTTGACCATCCCAGAGACTCAAAGCCCTTTTATATCATTTACTTTTCTTCTTTTCACTTCTTATTCACATGCATCTCTTGTTCTTGTTTTTTTTCTATTTCTTCATTTAGTATTAATGATTTCTTGTTGTAGGATTGTGTTAAATGGTTAAAGTGAGTTATTTTATAGGATAAAAAGCATCATTTCATCCTTGGAACAACTTTGGAAGGTTATAGTAATCATTGAGCTACTTGGATTAGTTTTCTTATTCCCAAATCTAGATTTCTAGAAGTCACTTCTGGCAAATAATAGTAAATTTCTGCTATTTTTTAGAACATGCTAACGAGATTCTATCGAGTTGATTCCACTTGCATTAGATAAAAAAATATTCTATTTAATAAAAAAAATTACCCCATTTCATTTTCACTTGATTAGGTTAGGCATTTGATAGATTTTCTAGCTCACTAGTTCTCAAATTTCTAGATTTTAGACTAGTAATTTTGTGCTATTTTTTTAGCATGGGTTAAGAAAGGTATTTTTGAGTGATTCCACTTGTAATAAAGACCTAATACATCCTATTCAATAAAAAAAATTGTCCCATCCAATTTGGATTTGATTTTCTTGGTCATTCAATGAATTATAACTTCTTGTAGTAAATCTGTAACATCCTCTAGTTTCATGTAGTACTCTTCCAACATGTATATACTTGCCTAGATTTTCTCAAAAAGATTGGTTTTGGTCCCTTACAGTTGAATCATGACCCCTAGGCTTCAAATAAATGGTTGAGGAGGAATAAACAACACTTATGGCTTGCCTTTTTACCCATGTGAAAACATCTCATATTTTGGGTTAATGGACAAATTTATGAATTGGATAATACAATGATGATTTTTTCATTGCCACATCTAATGAAATCTATTAATGCATCTAAACTCTTTGAAATTTAATGGTTTACATTTATCTCATGATCTTTACTTTATGCAATTAGAATAGGTTTCTTTCCTTGTATTTTCTTTCTTGCAATAGGTTAAAGTTTCTATTTCAAGCATTTCATTTTCTGCAATTAGTTTAGGATTTGGTTTCATTACATGTGTTGTCATTCTATATTTTTGAGGTTGAGGGAGTAAACACATTGGAAAACATCAAAACCACTTTGGAAGTTGGGATCTAGCCCTGCCAGCTTTAGAGAGGGATCTCTCCGTTTAATTTAGCTTTTTTATGGATAAATTTTAGGCTAGCTATGAGTGTACTTGTTTGTTTTGTTTGAAAGGTTTGGTTGATTTGAGTGTTATAATTCCATTGGGCTATGGGGTTTGTAAACTAAAATGGAGTTTGGCATCAATTTTTAGAGGAGTTCTCACAGGGCAAGCTAAGTTTCAGTAAATGGATCTTTTCAGAATTTAAATGGATGGTGGGATAGTAGAAGTGTAAGGTTCAGTAGAGACCAAAGAGAAATTAATAATTCCTTGATCTGACTTAAGTGGAAAACATTAAAATTAACAACAACCAAAATAGGGCGCTCTAGATAACGAATCCTATTTATCACAATTTATGTTGATTAATTCAGATATTTAGAAAAATAGAGGAAAGAAATAACATCGTTTAAACAAATAGGTAGAAGAGACACATCACCATTTAACACACCACATGAATCCTGTGAAAGGTCCCTGTATTATTGATGCTCCAGTACTTCAAAATTACGATATGTGGAAGGAAATTACATTCAGAAATCAACCCTTAATACTTCAAACAGTGAAGTATTTATAATAAAAATTACACTGATGCTTTACAAAAATCACTGTCAAATCGACCGTGTATAATTAGCCTAATCACAAACTAGTATCATCTAAACTGGAAAAAGAATAGGCCATGTATGTTGTTGAGGAGAAAGGTGACCCTATTTGGATGGTTTTGGTTGTTGAGTCACCCAAAATAGAATGCGATGTTGAACTGAAACTTGTGCTAGCGAAAATTGTTTACTGCTCCTGAGTTATTTCTTAATCCATTAAATCAAGTAATCCTTCCCATCTCTTTTCATCTGGCACTGTTAACTTTGTTACCATGCGGAAGATTTCATCTACCTCTGTATAATTAGTAAAAGTTGGTTTCACGGTGTTGGTGCACTAACATGTCCTATTACAAACAATCTCAATACCTACATTCATTATCAACCCAGGGCAAGTCTTTTTATTTCAAGAGTGTTGACACTATATATGCATTGAATTTAGAGGTCAATCTATGATGGAATCATTGCAATTGCTTATTTATCTAAATTCAATCCAAACACTTATGAAAGGAATTCATAGCACACTTTGCAATTATACTTAACCAATTCTGAAAGCAAATGAATCTGAATACAAATAGAAAGAATCACACTTGGAAGTCTTAACTGGAATTGAAACTAACTTATTTAACATGAAAGGGAGCTATGATAATTGAACAACAAATGATGATTGAACAACAAATGATAATTGAACAACAAATGACCATATAAGCATCTCATGGAAAGCAATCAATTCTAGCTTTGAAATCTATGATAACGTTACTTAGAATGAACAACAATATGAATTAACATAACCAATTCAATAAAGAGCATCATGCTTATGTAACACACAGCTAAATCTTGAATCTTGAATAAACAACAAATGTAAATCATAATCATCAATCCTCACAGTAATCAGAATGATATTAACTTAACAATAACAAATAGTAAAGAATAAACATAAATGATTATAACACGGGTGAAGCAGTAGATCTTCTCTTGATTGGGCCCAAAGTCTCCAGAAGTCCCCGCTATTAGATACTGAGAATACAATTATGAATTAAATGTGATCTTCTTCATTAAAATAAGTAACAAAGTTATAGCATCACCAAGATGAAAGTATTATATGTCCAAAATAATAGTTACAATCTGTGAATTTTTAAACTAGTTGTTCAGCTCGCCTTACGGCTTTATATAACATTTAGAAAAGTAAATAGATAAAAGTGAATCCTCAGGATCAGGGGATCCTAAGAATTTCACAATACTCGATCTGATTCCATCATAAAATAACATTGGTTCTCCTCAGCTTCCACTTTCTGCTTGCCCCAGATGTTTTCTTTTTCCTTTACTAGTTGTTGTTATTCTGTTGATTGGACAACCATTGTCCAATCCGCGTCTCTGCACATAAAGATAGTAAAAGTCAGCTTTCTGTGCCCAGATTTATCTAATGTGTTACTAATTTCTTTTACCCAACTTCATATGTTGTTTCCTCTATTTTGATCCATAAAACGAAGATAAACATATGAAGAAAAATGCTAAATTAGGCTATTTATGAGGAGAAAACATACCTTTTTCTCGTCCCAACATACTCCCCAACTTACCTTATTGCATGTCCTCATGCAATCAGATGGTTAAGGTGTAATTGAGTTAAGGAATAGGCTGGGTATACTTCCTCCTTGTACATCATGAAACCGTTTTTCTTTTTAAGCACTGGAAAGGCTTGGTTCACTTGATGATCTGACAAGTTATAATCACTGCGGTACCCATCTGCAGGATACCATATAATTGGGCTTCTATACGGACACCCTATCCACTCAAGCCCCATGGTTAAGACCATGTTACTCTATTTCTGTAGGCGAGAGGAGGCAGCTTTAAAATTCCTGAATCCAAATGGTTCTCTATTCCTAACAGTATTATTGGAGGCTTCCCACCTTTGTATGCCTGTAGACAAATCTTCTTCTTTGATCTCCTGGAAGTATTCCTTCCCTGCTTGTATAATTTCTATGTGGAACAACCCTAATTGGCCCACAACACCCGTTCATTTCATAAATTGTTTGTGCTTGACAGAGAGATGCAGGGGTTTTGTAGGTTCTCACCTAACCCATATGTCGAGGCCATATTCTCTCTTTTGAAAAATATTATGGGCTTTATCTCACTTTATCTGGGTAGTATCAAAGTAAATAAAGGCTTGGAATTGGATATCCCCTATGAAGGGGCTAGGATTGTTGTCTCTGTCATCTTCTAAAAAGAAATTATGCATGTAAAGTTCACACAAGAGCTGTTGTACCTACTCATTCTGTTCTCTGAAACACTTGACGAAGTCTAGGGTGGTCTTGATTTCCATAGAGTTACTAGCTTTAACAACTTTGATCTTCAGTAGGAGGTACCTTTCTAGGAGGAACAATGTGTAGTTGGTAGTAGGAGCTTGGCATGACAGGGTATCTGAGTAAAGAGAGAAAACAGTCTCCAATTTCTCTTTATCCTACTGTAACTTGACCTGTGCTTTTTCAACCTTCTTTTGCTCAGCCTTATAATTTACAAAAGTTTCATCCTCTGTGACCGTGAATGCCTCAAATTTATTTCATAATTCTTGGTGTACTTACAAGGGCACTACTTCCTCTTTATGCCAAGTGAATTCCTGTTGAGTCTTAACTAATTCATTCTGCAATTTCCTAATGATAGCTTCCCTTACTAGGGGAATGTAGGTAGGTGTCTCCTCTGTTTGGACCCCATCATCCTGTGTTTCCATAGGATCAGTCTGAACACCAGCCTCGGTTGCTTCTCGAATCATGCAACAATCATCTTGGGTGTTTTCTTCAGTATCAGTTTGAATGGAAACATCAACAGTAGGGAAGTTCGTTTGAGTTTCCTATGGGAAAACACAAGGATCCTCTGTCTGCATTTCATTGTCTTCTAAAAGACATGGTTCTGTTTGGGTTTCTTTTGAATAAACCAATAGGGTTTTAGTCTGGGTTGCAGCATTTTCCCCAGGGAAATATTCAGTTTGGGTCCCTGTGGTCTCCAATTTTGCTTTCACTTTCTTAACCCTGACTGCCTCCTTCAACCACTATCTTAGCTGCTTAATTATTTTCTTTTGCCTCCTATATTTCTTGAGCAGTTTCCTAAGTTTTTCCTTGTATGTTTGCTTTGTTGTGATGCTTTTAACCAGTGGTAGCACGGATGTATTTACTCCAGGTGCTTGTTCACATGGAATTGTGTCGACATCAGGGTGGGGTTCTATTGGAACCATATCTCCCAATGGATCTTCACCTTCCAGGTCTCTTTCATTATGAATTTCTCGCTCAGGAGACCCAATGGAATGGTGTCTCCTGAGCAATTATTGTTTTTAGGGCTTTCTTCTAGGTGGGCCTCATCCTCAGAGGACTTCAAAAAACTAGTATTTCTTGGTTGATTTTCACCTCCCAAGGTTTCATCTGTAGGGTTTTCTTCAGCTGGGGGGTCCAATGGACCAGTAGCTGCTACTTGATTTCCTTCTCTAATGGTTTCTTCTGCATGCACTTCTGCTTCAAGGGGTTTCTCCACAGAAGGGACTGGTTCCCTCTGTTCTTCCAAATTATCAGTAAACGATAGGGTTTGATCATGACCAGGACTACCATCAGGGCTAGACTGGTTGGGGGCACAATTTTTCCCTTCATAATTCCCAAATTTCGCCCTTCCTTCACAAAATATCCCCATGTTTTCCAGTACTCTGACCACCTCTTCCTCATAGTCTTGCAAGGACTCATCCTGCGGACTTTGAGGGGGTATGTGAGATGGCCTAGCCTCATTTATTTAAATTGGGGTGTGTCCCTGTGACTTCACTCGCACAGAACGTCTTCGTTTTGCTGGGCCTGAGGCCATAGAGGAATTATTCCTTTTCTGTGTCCTTTTCGGACCTGTGGCTCTTGGCCCTTGCTGTTCAGTTGTTGGTTTTTCTATAGGTGGGGCCAGAGTAGGATTTACAACATTATCCTAGGTTAGTTGCTGTTGGGCTAGTCCATGAATGATAATGAATTTGATCAGCCCATGATGACTGATGATTGTATGTGGGTCCTTTGCTTTTCTAACTCGACAAGCAACATCATGCAATAGGGAATTTAAATAAAATGACAAGTTAACTATAATTTTCTGTTTTAAAATAGCTAACAGTTTAAGTTGGCGGGGCTTTACCACGTCATGTCTTCCGTCGCATGTGATATACCTCTACACAATGGCAGCTAATTCCTGCCATGGCTGTCTCAAGGCTATAGGGTGAACCCCTTTTCCTGTTCGCACCAATTGATCACCTAGGTCCTAAAATACTGTGACCGCATTGTGCAGAAGAACATGTTTGTCCATCCACCTTGTTCCTTCTGTTGGAAGTCTAGTGACTTCGGCTATGACTGCTTCAGAGACCGTTATGTTCCTGCCTCTTACCATGGTGTTGCCATTCTACAAATTCTGCAGAAATTCAAGTGTCATCTTTTTGTGAAATCCCAGTAATTTATTCAAATATTGCAGGCAGCCGACGCTCTCAATAATTGCATGAGCCCAGTCTGATACCATGAGCACTATGGGTTCATTTCAGATAGCTCTTCCTCCCATGGTTGTTGTTTTCCTATGACTGGTTCACTTGCATGCACTTCTCTCACACTTTCGCAGTTTAGAACAATAGCAGAGAACGTTAAAGCTACTGATAGGGAAATGATGATGTTTTGAGAATTAATATCACATACAGTCAAGTCATTTGTCTCATCAACAATATTTGACGTGGGATCATAATTAATCCGCATGTTATCCATAATGGTTTTCGTCCTTCCTCCAGTCTAAAATAGTTTGATAATTATTACACATACACAATCATCAAGCACTCCTTTAACCAGAAATCACTTTAATAATTATCACACAACTATCCATAAATTGTCACACATGTTGTTCAGACGCAGACCATCCCCCCTCAAATGAGAAAAGGGCATCTACGTCTGCCAAGCATGGGAAAAACTAGAGAAAGTGTCGGTAAGACATAAATGCAAGTAACCAATCAATAAAAGTGATGCAATATATGACAATGAAAATTAAAGCAGTACACATCAACATATTTGAAACACCGGTAAATTAAAATATAGATTTAAATTATTATGTCAAAATATTTTTACCTTAAGTGGAAAAGTAACAAATTCATGATCAGTGGTAAGTATTAATGATTGTCATTAAATTGATTGGACAAATGTGATATAATGAATACAAGATATAAGTTACCATGCATGTTGGCTTTCTAGGAATGCTATTCAAATGGGAAATTTTCCTTTAGAAATGAATCCATTGGTAGTAGTAGGATAGAAATAATTTGGTAGTGTCACATAGTACTTCAATACCACAAGCAGAGCCATTGCTGCTAGTAGGCGTCCATAGCCTCGACAGGGTTGCTTTTTAACCCTTCAAATGAGCCAGAGTCCTCCTTTTGATTTTTAGATGATTCTCTCTTTTCTTGCTATAAAGAGACCACTATGCTGGCATGGTAACCAAATAATCATAGTGCCATTCACCAGGATATAACAAAGTGATCAGGCTGTCTCGTGATGAGACCCCTTGTCCTTCTAACAATTTTAATTATCAAGAAGGTCATTACCTTGGTTTGGTGGCCAAAATGGAATGTCACCCGTTACATCCTTATGATCATGGTAGGCTGGCTCGTACTGAGACCCCCTATCCTCTTTAAGACAATGTTTGTTGCATTTTCATATTTCTATATTTTCATGTTTTCATATTTTGAGGCTTTTATTGTAAAAAGAGGGAGGCTCATTTACTCCTTAAGAGTCAGGGATGGCGTAAGAAGTACAAAAAAATGCCAATGAAAGTTATACATTTTCCCCCATATCATCATATCAAAGGGGTTTACCCATTTGAAAGTGTGAAAGATAAACTAGCATGGTATTAAAATAATAAATCATTTTATGATGTGTCCAAAGGGAAAATATTCAACCAGTCATTATAGATATGCACCATGTCAGCTTTTGAATAAAGATAACCATCAAAAGGTTTCATAGGTCATAATGGTATTAACATTACTATTTTTCTTTATCTTAGGCGCAAATCCAACCAGATGGTTTTTATTCAAAACATAAAAGAGAAAGAAAATGGCAAGAAGAATGACTGGCAATAAAAAGGCAAAAAGAAATCACAGTTTATTCATTAGACAACAAACACACAAAAATAAAAATTGGGGTTGTTCAATTGATTGAACAACAATCATTCAAAAAGTGTTTTTCAATTGATTGAACAACAATCGTTCAATCGGTTGAACAACAACACAAAAACACAAAAAGTGTTGTTCAATTGATCGAACAAAAATTGTTCAATCGATTGAACAGTAAAATCATAGAAACGCAAAAGTGATGTTCAATTGATTGAACAACAATCATTCAATCGATTGAACAACAAAATCAAAAAACACAAAAAGTGTTGTTTAGTTGATTGAACAACAAAATTGAAAAAACGCAAAAAGTGTTGTTCAATTGATTGAACAACAATTGTTCAATCGATTGAACAACAAAATTGAAAAATCGCAAAAAGTGTCATTCAATTTATTGAACAGTAATCGTTCAATCGATTGAACATCAAAATCGTAGAAACAAAAAATGCATTGTTCAATTGATTGAACAACAATCATTCAATCAATTGAACAACACAACACCAAAAGTTCTATTCAATTGATTGAACAACAATTGTTCAATCGATTGAACAACAACTCACACACAAAAATAAGTGTTGTTCAATTGATTGAACAACAATCATTCAATCGATTGAACAACAACACAAACACAAAAATAAGTGTTGTTCAATTGATTGAACAACAATCGTTCAATCGATTGAACAACACCTACCAAACACCTAAGAAAAATCCTCATATTTACATGGTGTTGCCTAACTAAATTGCAATCAACAGTAAAATAATATATACATTATTTACAGCTAAAGAAAGATACAATTTTACGAGAGAAACACTGCCAGGTCATCACTCCCTGCAACTAAAATTGCATGGTGGGGTCCTCACATACCTGTTGGTAGAAAGACTCCTTGGTGAGTGGTTTGTGATAAAGACACACCCGATGCCCATTCACCTTGAAAGAATGGATAGACCCGTCAATGGTAGTCAAAGTGAGAGTACCATTATTATGTACTTCTTGAATTTCATAAGGGCCGAGCCACCTTGTTTGTAACTTGCCTGGAAATTCTTGGAATCTGGAGTCATAGAGGAGTGCCCAATCTCCTTTTTGAAGCGTCTTATTTTTTATAAGACTTTCATGCCACTTTTCCCTTTGCTGTTGAATAATTGTAGTCCGTTGTAGAGCAGGTAGTCAAGCCTCATCCAATTCATTTATTTTTTGAAGTCGCTTGGTTTGGGCTTCTGTTAGATCCAGTCCCACTTCCTGAGTCGTTCTTAGAGTCTTTATTTCAAATTCAATAGAAGAAAAGGTTCTTTTCCAAACACTAGTTGGTATGGAGAATATCTAGTAGTATTTCACTAAGTGGTGCGGTAGGCCCACAAGGCCTCTGGCAGTCTAGAAGCCCAGTCTCGCTGATGTGTTGAGACTGTCTTGGTTAGAATTTCTTCGATGACCTTATTGGTGCTTTCAACCTACCCATTCGCCTGCGGGTGATACGAGGAAGTGATTCTATGTGTAATGTGGTGGTTTTTGAGAGTGGTTGTAATCTTGTGTCCTACAAATTGCCCTCCCCCATCTGTTATCACTTCCCACGGTAAACCATACCGCACAAATAGCCCAAAAAAGAAATTAATTACAGCTTCTTCTGTAGCTCTTGGAAAATCTACTGTTTCTACCCAATTCGTCACATAATCTGTGGAAACCAGCATGTAGGCCTTTTGGTTTGATGGCGGATGAAATGGGCCAACAAACACCAATGCCCATTGTTCGAAGGGTTCTATGACTAGTTGGGGTTGCAGCGACATTTCAACAGATTGGCCAGGCCGACCCATCCTTTGGTAGCTATCACAAGCCTGTGCATATTTCTTAGCATCTTTAAAAATAGTGGGCCAATAATAGCCCATCTGTAGTACCTTATACCCTGTCCTACGATCTGTGGAGTGTCTCCCGCGACAAGTTTTTAGGATGTCATAAATCTCATCCTCACGAATGTGTCTGTGTATACACATATCATATCCTGTGTGAAAAAGGTATCCACCAATAAAAAAAAACCGGGTGTTGCGCTGGACGATCTATTTTCTTTCCCTTGTTGTCAAGTGCCTAGGAAGCTTCCCTACTGCCAGATTGTTTGCTACATCTGAATACCATGGCGTTTTGACTGTTACGACAAACAAATGTTCATCTGGAAATTGGTCGTCCACTACCAATGGACCATTTACCTTTGGATCTCGAGACAGAAAATTAGCGACTAGGTTTTGCTTCCTCGGCTGATCCTTGATGGTGATATCAAACTCTTGCAAAAGAAATAACCAACGAGTCACTCGACCATTTGTAATAGGTTTGCTAGCTAAGTACCTAATGGCGGAATGATTAGTATACAGAAAAGCTGGATATCCAGTTATATAATGTCTAAATTTGTTTATGGCATAAATGACAGCTAAGAATTATTTCTCTGTTACCGTATAATTAAGTTCAGCAGCAGTAAGATTTTTGTTGATATAATATATAGCATAAGGTTTTATGTCCTCCTCCTAGCCGAGAACATCGCCTATTCCTACATCTGGTGCGTCCGTGGATATGTGAAAAGGTAGCTCCCAATTTGGTCCACGTAATACTGGTTCCGTCGAAACTAGTTTCTTTAAATCTGTAAAAGTTTTGTCACATTTTTCATACCATTTAAAATCAAAATTTCCAGTTAAAGCATATAAAGGCGCAACAATTTGTGAATTTTTTTTGATAAAATTGCGATAATAACCTACATATCCAAGGAAGCTACGTACCTCCGTCTAAGTACAGGGTTTAGGTAGCAAAAGAATTACCTGTATCTTTGTTGGATCTACCTGTATCCCTGCTGCAGAAATGTAATGTCCTAGGATTACGCCTTTGGTCATCATCATGTGACACTTGACATTACTTAAACACATCTTGCTAGCAATGCATCATTCCAAAACCTTCTCTAATGTTTTTAGCGCTTGATCAAAGTAATCCCCATACGGGATAAAGTCATCCATGTAAACTTCAATCCCTTTATCAGGTCAGCAAAAATGCTGAGTATGGCCCTTTGAAACGTAGTTGGGGCATTGCATAAGCCAAATGGTAATAATCTATAAGAAAATGTACCCCACGAGCAGGTGAAGGTATTTTTGTCTTGGTCTTCAGGGGTGATTTGAATCTTATTGTAGCCACTGAAGCCGTCTAGAAAGGAAAATAACTGCTTCCCTGCTAGAGTATCAAGGACTTGATCAATAAATGGAAGAGGGAAGTGATCTTTCTGTGTTTCCTTGTTCAATTCCTGATAATCCACACAGATACGCCACTTCCCATTTTTCTTAGGGACAACTACCAATGGAGATGCCCATTTTCTATCTGAAATGGGATAAATGAAATCCACATCCAACAACTTCTGTAACTCTTCTTTTACAATGTCCTTGACATGCAGATTCAATCTCCGCTAAGGCTGTTGGATAGGACGAGCATCATTTTCGGTGTAGATATGATGCATACACAATTGTGGGTCTATACCCTTCATGTCAGGATAATCCCAGGCAAAATCCCCTTTATATTTTTGTAGGACCTAAATAAGCTTTTGTTGTTGATCACTATCCAAGCTATCATTAATGTTTAAAACCTTGCCTGGTTCGATTTCAACAGGTTTGTTGTTATGAACAGTTGTTGTCTGGATATGTTGATCATCAGTATCCTTCAAAGGGTCTTCCAAGGCTTCATTATCAAGAATTTGTTTTAACATTTTACATTGTTCACATTAGCTGGCTGGTTGATAAAATTGTTGATAACATCATCTTCAATCTGATCCTTGAATTCAAGTGCCTCTGCTACTGTGAGTGGTGAATGAATGCTTTCTTCCAAGTATGCGGGTGGTCGTTTACATATTTTTACAATGGGTAGACTTGGTTTGGCAGGAGGATATAAAACAAGATTTTTTAAAGCATCCCCCTTAGCAATGGTCATGCTGCCCTCTTGGCAGCCTATATAAGAATTAGTTGTTGCCAGCCAAGGTCGGCCTAGAATCAGAGGGTGCCCATCCAATTGACTCTTTGGGTTTATAACAAGAAAATATACTGGATACTCCCATGAATCAACAGAAACCGTAATATCCTATAAAGTTCCCTCTGGCCTTACCACCGAACGATCAACAAGTTCTAGCAGGGTGGTGGTTGGTTCCAGAGCTGTAATACCAAGTGTCTGACAGGTTTCTGTTGTTAAGATGTTAATGGTTGCACCCAGATCAACTAGTGTGTTTGGAAAGGAGCGGCCATATATTTGAACTGTAACAATGGGATTCCCAGGATCTTCATATTTTACTGGAGTTTCCCCTCCCAAGAGTAAATTAGATAAGGTCCCTACAACATGAATGGTGGGTGAAGTTTTTGCTTTCCTCACAGGCTTCTTTACACATAGATCTTTAATCGTTTTATCATAAATAGGAATATCTTGGATAGCCCGTAGGAGAGGATTTTTAATACAAATATTTTTTAGTTCCCCTACAAGATCAAAATCTGGATAAACAATTCGTTTAGGTATTGTTAACCTTTTGAGGAACGGGGGAGAAGTGACTATGAGTTTCTCAATATCTTTATGATGATCTATATCTTCTCCTTGTTTTATTTCAGTGTCAATTATAGTTGATGGCATATGTATAGGTGGGGTTTCCATCTCAACTGATGGCCGATCCTTGTTTTCCTCATGGGTGATGATACGTCCTGACCTCAATCTAAGTTCATTACATTCTTTTTGTTCAAACTCATAGTCTGAGCTTTCCATAATTTGCACCAACTGAAACGGTCTGTTATTGGGATTCAGATTTGGTTGAGCTAGAAATTGAGGGTGTAGAAGAGGCTAAGGATTTTTCTGTAATGGATATGGAGCTGATAATGCAGGTTGAGGTTGAGGACCTGTCCCCATAGGTGTATTGGATATCCCCAAAGGTCACTGTCAATTCGGAGACCAGTTCAGATTTTGAGAAGTAGAGGCAGGTCACTGGGATGGATAGGGATTAACTTGCCAAATAGGAGCAAAAGGAGAATTTGGCTAGCCATTACTCGAAAAGGATTGAGTTGGTGAAGGTGTCATAGGGAATGGCTGGGATTGCCAATTCGAGTAAGGTGATTGGCCTTTCCATGCTTCCCCAGAGTTTTGTTGCTGATTAAATGATGAAGAACGAAAGAACTAGGATGTGTCTTATGAAATACCTATAGGTTTGGCCTGCCACTATCGACATTGGTTCATTAAATATACTGGCTTTGTCTCTTCTTCTACTTCCTTGAAAACTGCTCTCAGCCCTGGAAGTGATGGACATTGTTCAGTGGTGTGATCCTTGGTGTAGATGGCGCATGTCTGGATCATGTCTAATGGACACTCCCGTTGGTTGTGCTTCTTCTGACAGTGTGGCAGAAAATGACCAAATTTTGTTCTGCTAAAGCATGTTTCTGTTTAGCGTGCAGGACATCCAACTATGTTTTTAGGGTGCCCAAGATGTCCGTCTTGAAGTCTTCTAGGAGGTTACCTATTTCCATACTTGTTACACCTCCACTGTGTGGTTTGTTTCCTCTGGTTATAGGATCTCGGCTTCCTCACCCTGTGCGTGTGCTACCTCGTGAACACCTGATACACAAGCAAACAATTTCGTCATAATATTCTTAAGAAATATCTCCTTTCCCCATAAAATTTAGAGTTTCTATCCATTCTTATTTCATTCCCTTAATTAAGATAGCTCTCAGGACTTCTTTTGGTAAGGTGGTGTGAGGAGATCTCTGCAAATTATAGTGAAACCATTTGACATATTCTTCTAGAGTTTCATTATCCTTTTCAACCATCTTAAAGATTTCATCTTTTAATTCCCTAGTCTTGCAAAAGTCCTGGTATCTTGTGAGGAAGGAAATTTTCATGTCATCCCAAGAGTTAATAGTATGTCCGCCCAGACCCATGAACCATCTCAAAGCTGCTCCTTTCAGAGTAAAAGGGAACAATTTTAGTTTTTGAGGGTCGGTGGTATAGTCATATCCTCTGTAGAGGACATCAAACTCGAATAAGAAGGCATCGAGATCCTCTATGATCATCCCATGAAAAGTTGGGATGCTTTGTAAAGGAATAGCTTTCATTGGGGCATTGGCCACTTGGTCACCTATGGGGTATTCCAATGTCGAGGTCTGATTTTGAGGTGGTTGATTTTCCATTTGGTAAAAAATGTTTCAATATCCTTCAAGGATTTTAGGGGTTCTTTTTGGGTAAGCAGAGGATTAATAATCCGAGTTGGTTTTGTAACACTGCCTAGATCCGGGATCATAGGAGATCCTTGTTCAAATAGCTGAGGTTTCTCCCTTAGCAGTTCCACTGGTTTCTCCTTCTCCTTCTCTTATGTTACATGATTTTCTCTCTTGTAAAGGATCATAATGTAAATTTTTTGTAACCTGAAAACTCTGTTCAGATCCTCCAATTTGGTTATGAATCTCAGTGTAGGCTCTAGTTGGTGAGCCTGCTGCCTGAGGGATTACAATAGGGATTTTTCCAGTGACAGTCTGGAATCCTACTAATGCCTGAGACTCTGCTTTTCTTACGATTTCATCTATAAAATTTGTTCTCCCAAGGCTCACCAATCCCTTGGGTTTTGTGCATTTAGGTGGGGGGTTTTGATCTTTTTCTATCTTTCTATTCCTAGTCATTCATAAAAATTATTTTTATTTAACCTCTATGCTTTTGCTGAAAGTGGGCTGATGAGCAAGAACTTCACTGCTGGTCACGCAGGTTCTTACCTCTCATTTTTAAAACCCAATTCTCTTACAACAAGATAAAAGGAAATCACTTTGAAACACTCTCCCCGCAACGACGCCAAAATTTTGATGCACTAAGATGTCCTATTACAAACAATCTCAATACCTTCATTCATTATCAACTTAGGGAAAGTATTTTTATTTCAAGAGTGTCAGCACTATATATGCAGTGAATTTAGAGGTCAATCTATGCTGGAATTGTTGCAATTGCTTATTTATATAAATTCAATCCAAACACTTTTGAAAGGAATTCATAACACACTTTTCAATTCTACTTAACCTATTCTGAAGGCAAATGGATCCGAATACAAATAGAAAGAATCACACTTGGGAGTCTTAACTGGAATTGAAACTAACTTATTTAACATGAAAGGGAGCTGGCTGGTTGATAAAGTTGTTGATAACATCATCTTCAATCTGATCCTTGAATTCAAGTGCCTCTGCTACTGTGAGTGGTGAATGAATGCTTTCTTCCAAGTATGCGGGTGGTTGTTTACATATTTTTACAATGGGTAGACTTGGTTTGGCAGGAGGATATAAAACAAGATTTTTTACAGCATCCCCCTTAGCAATGGTCATGCTGCCCTCTCGGCAGCCTATATAAGCATTAGTTGTTGCCAGCCAAGGTCGGCCCAGAATCAGAGGGTGCCCATCCAATTGACTCTTTGGGTTTATAACAAGAAAATATACTGGATACTCCCATGAATCAACAAAAACTATAATATCCTATAAAGTTCCCTCTGGCCTTACCACCGAACGATCAACAAGTTCTAGCAGGGTGGTGGTTGGTTCCAGAGCTGTAATACCAAGTGTCTGACAGGTTTCTGCTGTTAAGATGTTAATGGTTGCACCCAGATCAACTAGTGTGTTTGGAAAGGAGCGGCCATATATTTGAACTGTAACAATGGGATTCCCAGGATCTTCATATTTTACTGGAGTTTCCCCTCCCAAGAGTAAATCAGATAAGGTCCCTACAACATGAATGGTGGGTGAAGTTTTTGCTTTCCTCACAGGCTTCTTTACACATAGCTCTTTAATCGTTTTACCATAAATAGGAATATCTTGGATAGCCCGGAGGAGAGGAATTTTAATACAAATATTTTTTAGTTCCCCTACAAGATCAAAATCTGGATAAACAATTGGTTTAGGTATTGTTAACCTTTCGGGGAACGGGGGAGAAGTGACTATGAGTTTCTCAATATCTTTATGTTGATCTATATCTTCTCCTTGTTTTATTTCGGTGTCAATTATAGTTGATGGCATATGTATAGGTGGGGTTTCCATCTCAATTGATGGCCGGTCCTTGTTTTCCTCATGGGTGATGATACGTCCTGACCTCAATCTAAGTTCATTACATTCTTTTTGTTCAAACTCATAGTCTGAGCTTTCGATAATTTGCACCAACTGAAACGGTCTGTTATTGGGATTCAGATTTGGTTGAGCTGGAAATTGAGGGTGTAGAAGAGGCTAAGGATTTTTCTGTAATGGATATGGAGCTGATAATGCAGGTTGAGGTTGAGGACCTGTCCCCATAGGTGTATTGGATATCCTAAAAGGTCACTGTCAATTTAGAGACCAGTTCAGATTTTGAGAAGTAGAGGCAGGCCACTGGGATGGATAGGGATTAACTTGCCAAATAGGAGTAAAAGGAGAATTTGGCAAGCCATTACCCGAAAAGGATTGAGTTGGTGAAGGTGTCATAGGGAATGGCTGGGATTGCCAATTCGAGTAAGGTGATTGGCCTTTCCATGCTTCCCTAGAGTTTTGTTGCTGATTAAATGATGAAGAACGAAAGAACTAGGATGTGTCTTATGACAGACCTATAGGTTTGGATTGCCACTATCGACATTGGTTCATTAAATATACTGGCTTTGTCTCTTCTTCTACTTCCTTGAGAACTGCTCTCAGCCCTGGAACTGATGGACATTGTTCAGTGGTGTGATCCTTGGTGTAGATGGCACATGTCTGGATCATGTCTAATGGACACTCCCGTTGGTTGTGCTTCTTCTGACAGTGTGGCAGAAAATGACCAAATTTTGTTTTGCTAAAGCATGTTTCTGTTTAGCATGCAGGACATCCAACTATGTTTTTAGGGTGCCCAAGATGTCCGTCTTGAAGTCTTCCAGGAGGTTACCTATTTCCATACTTGTTACACCTCCACTGTGTGGTTTGTTTCCTCTAGTTATAGGATCTCGGCTTCCTCACCCTGTGCGTGTGCTACCTCGTGAACACCTGATACACAAGCAAACAATTTCGTCATAATATTCTTAAGAAATATCTCCTTTCCCCATAAAATTTAGAGTTTCTATCCATCCTTATTTCATTCCCTTAATTAAGATAGCTCTCAGGATTTATTTTGGTAAGGTGGTGTGAGGAGATCTCTCCAAATTATAGTGAAACCATTTGACATAATCTTCTAGAGTTTCATTATCCTTTTCAACCATTTTAAAGATTTCATCCTTTAATTCCCTAGTCTTGCAAAAGTCCTGGTATCTTGTGAGGAAGGAAATTTTCATGTCATCCCAAGAGTTAATAGTATGTCCACCCAGACCCATGAACCATCTCAAAGCTGCTCCTTTCAGAGTAAAAGGGAACAATTTTAGTTTTTGAGGGTTGGTGATATAGTCATATCCTCTGTAGAGGACATCAAACTCGAATAAGAAGGAATCGGGATCCTCTGTGATCATCCCGTGAAAAGCTGGGATGCTCTGTAAAGGAATAGCTTTCATTGGGGCATTGGCCACTTGGTCACCTATGGGGTATTCCAATGTCGAGGTCTGATCTTGAGGTGGTTGATTTTCCATTTGGTCAAAAATGTGTCAATATCCTTCAAGGATTTTAGGGGTTCTTTTTGAGTAAGCAGAGGATTAATAATCTGAGTTGGTTTTGTAACACTGCCTAGATTTGGGATCATAGGAGATCCTTGTTCAAACAGCTGAGGTTTCTCCCTTAGCAATTCCACTGGTTTCTCCCTCTCCTTCTCTTAAGTTACATGATTTTCTCTCTTGTAGAGGATCATAATGTAAATTTTTTGTAACCTGAAAACTCTGTTCAGATCCTCCAATTTGGTTATGAATCTCAGCGTAGGCTCTAGATGGTGAGCCTGCTGCCTGAGGGATTACAATAGGGATTTTTCCAGTGACAGTCTGGAATCCTACTAATGCCTGAGACTCTGCTTTTCTTACGATTTCATCTATAAAATTTGTTCTCCCAAGGCTCACCAATCCCTTGGGTTTTGTGCATTTAGGTGGGGGTTTTGATCTTTTTCTATCTTTCTATTCCTAGTCATTCATAAAAATTATTTTTATTTAACCTCTATGCTTTTGCTGAAAGTGGGCTGATGAGCAAGAACTTCACTGCTGGTCACGCAGGTTCTTACCTCTCATTTTTAAAACCCAATTCTCTTACAACAAGATAAAAGGAAATCACTTTGAAACACTCTCCCCGCAACGACGCCAAAATTTTGATGCACTAAGATGTCCTATTAGAAACAATCTCAATACCTACATTCATTATCAACCTAGGGAAAGTATTTTTATTTCAAGAGTGTCAGCACTATATATGCAGTGAATTTAGAGGTGAATCTATGCTGGAATTGTTGCAATTGCTTATTTATATAAATTCAATCCAAACACTTTTGAAAGGAATTCATAACACACTTTTCAATTCTACTTAACCTATTCTGAAGGCAAATGGATCCGAATACAAATAGAAAGAATCACACTTGGCAGTCTTAATTGGAATTGAAACTAACTTATTTAACATGAAAGGGAGCTATGATAATTGAACAACAAATGATGATTGAACAACAAATGATAATGGAACAACAAATGACCATATAAGCATCTCACGGAAAGCAATCAATTCTAGCTTTGAAATATATGATAACGTTACATAGAATGAACATCAATCTAATGCTAGAATTAACATAACCAATTCAATAAAGAGCATCACGCATATGTAACACATAGCTAAATCTTGAATCTTGAATAAACAAAAAATGTAAATCAGAATCATCAATCCTCACAGTAATCAGAATGATATTAACTTAACAATAACAAACAGTAAAGAATAAACATAAATGATTATAACACAGGTGAAGCAGTAGATCTTCTCTTGACTGGGCCCAAAGTCTCCAGAAGTCCCTGCTATTAGATACTCAAAATACAATTATGAATTAAACGCAGTATTTTTCATTAAAATAAGTAACAGAGTTACAACATCGCCAAGATGAAAGTATTATATGTCCAAAAGAATAGTTACAATCTGTGAATTTTTAGACTAGTTGTTCAGCTCGCCTTACAACTTTATATAACATTTAGAAAAGTAAATAGATAAAAGTGAATCCTCAGGATCAAGGGATCTTGAGGATTTCACAATACTCAATCTAATCCCATCATAAAATAACATTGGTTCTCCTAGTCTTCCACTTTCTGCTTGCCCCAGACATTGTCTTTTTCCTTTACTACTTGTTGTTGTTCTGTCGATTGGACAACAATCGTCCAATCCGCGTCTCTACACATAAAGATAGTAAAAGTCAATTTTCTATGCCTAGATTTATCTAATGTGTTACTAATCGCTTTTACCCAACTTCAGTTGTTGTTTCCTCTATTTTGATCCATAAAACGAAGATAAACATATGAAGACAAATGCTAAATTAGGCTATTTACGAGGAGAAAGCATACCTTTTTCTCGTCCCAACACATGGTAAAAATATGTTTTACCTCATTCTACACGTGGAAGTCATTTGACATAATCTCTAGAAACACTTTTGTTGCCATACTTCCTTTAATTCCACTGAACTTAACACTGCTTTTGGCTACTTCTTTCATTTTCAGGATGTAATCTTCCTGAGTAATCAACTTATCATTTATGACATAGATACTGGGCAGTCCCTTCTGCATTAAGGTTTCAATCTTGTTTGTAAATCTGTTCACCTGCAGCTCCAAAGTTTCACACCTTTCCTCCAACTAGTCAATAAGATTTCTCTTTGTCAGGACTTTCTTGACTTCTAGAATGGTGGCAGTTCTGTCACTGACTCCCACTTCCTCCAGCTCATATCTGGACTTTGAGTTTAAGAACCTGATAATATTTGCAGTTTCTATTGGCATTTCTCCTCCCTTCCTTGCACAATAGTTTTAGTGGCCTTCTCTATTAACTCTTTCTTCTCAAATATGATTTGGATAGAAGGCCAAATCTCATTCTTTGAATCCAATATGTTCATCCATATTGTTTCCTTGCCTTGGGCCAAGGTCTGGCAAATAGAATTGTCTCTCTCTACCTAGCACAGCTTTTCCAACTGTCTCTGAGTTTTGTCCATTTCAACATTTCGAGCAGCTTCATCTTTGGCCTTTTGGACTTCCAAAGCTTTGAGTTTTCCCTACAAACTCTCAATCTCCTTCAAATGTAATGACATATTTTGCAATGTATCTGTGACCTGTTTAGCACTAGGAGTCCGAGTTGAAGTAGTAGGTGTAGTGGTTGCTCCTGTTGATGGCAGTTGAGAAAGAGGCACATCATCGAAGGAAACAATAGCCATATTCAAACTATCTTCCTTCTCCTTTATCAGTTTTCCAACTCTAATTCCATTTGCCTGATTTGTATGTTTTGATCAATAATCAGTTTCATCATGTCTTCTTTGTGAGATTCACCTTCTTCAATGTCTTTGGCAATTGGATCTTATGTAGCTGACAGCTTGAGCTGTTTCCTTAATGCTGCAATGTCCAAGTTTTTTTCTTAATAATTTCTTCAGTGGCAATAACATCCTTAGGGTGATACCCTATTTTGATCACCAAGTCTTCCAAAGACTTGATCCTGTTATCTTTGGCCAAGGAGGAGACCTTCTCCATCTTCAACTATGACTGTACATTTGCAAAAGAAACCTGTAGTTTGGAAAAAGATATGGCAGTGTTAGTGAGAGTGGAGGATATCATCTCACCAATTTTTTTATGCATCTCCATTTGATCAATGGGATGTATGTCCTTTGTACTAAACTCAAAGGTGGTTATCTTGTAGTCAGCTACTTATTTGGGTTGTGAAGTTTGGGCCTCAAGAAAGGCCATCTACATTCTACCATGTTTGGTATCAAACACTAACGGAAGTATACTTTGTGAACTGGAAATCTTCTTCCAGAATTGGTTGTAGGTGTTGTTCTTCAAAATCTCATTCCTGGGCTTTATTTCTCTATACCTATCAAACACTGTCTTCTCCTTTTTTATTTGGACAATGTGTGTTTCTAGCTCAATCTCCTTATGGCCCTGTGAAGATGAAGGTTCAGAAGGAGATGTAGTGAACTTGGTAGTCGCCGGTGGTGAATTGGTGATAATGATAGCTGCATGTTCTTCAATTTCCTTTCCTACTTTTGGTTTTTGAGTTACCTTGTGTCTCTTTCTATAAATGATTCTAAATTATTTATCTTCACTCCCAGTTGCAGATGATGACCCTTCCTCCCTCTGCCTTTTGCTGGATTTTTCCAGAGGAACATGAGTCTACAAACTGGAAGTGGAAACAAGCTGCTCTTCAGCTTCCTATAGGGTATTCTTGGCCCATTCCAACTGATTTGCATATTGTTCTATGTCTGGCCTAGAAGTATGGATATAGGGAGTTTTCTTATTATCCACTCTGATTTGGAAATGATGCCATAGGGGTAATAAGACCATGTGAGGCTCAGGCTGAATTTCATCTCCTTCAATATTTTATCTGCCTCCTCACCTGTTGTCCTTGTGTTACATACAAATGAGCTCACCTGTGTTTTAATTCTAAATTGTGCCTTCTTCTTTGCCACTACAAAGTGGATCTCATATGAGTTCAACATTTTCCTGATATATTCTAGTCCACATATCCTCATTGGGAGTTACTTGGGGATTTTATAAGGGGCCAATTCACATCCATAGACTCTAATCTCTATTTAGTTTTGGTACAGGTACTAATCTCCGGTCTTCGCTTGGTTTGATAGATGCAGTATTCATTTGATCTCCTCACTGATCCTGGGCTACACTGTACTATGGAGAATTTTCATAGCTGGATGAAAAAAGTCTTCTATAAATTGCTTGTAGGTGAATTATTGATGTTCCTTCATGACCAAGGAGGTCCAAAAGATCACTGGTTGTTGATCCCCTGCATCATCCAATTTCTGCAATGCAGAATTGAACTTTTCTTCTTGATAGTAGATGAACATGTACATTAAAACAAAGGCATAACTGAACACCTACTATGTAGGAAACTTGATGAACTGTCCATGGATATTGTCAACCAAGAATTGACTGAACTTGAAGATCATAGAGGGCTTATTGTCTGTGGAAAATGTGGAGAGGAATCCTAAGATGGGATCAACCACCAACTGATCAAAATGATAGCCCAGAATGTAAGAAAGCATGGAAATAATTTTCTTGGCCTGATCAGCGAAAGTGGAAGAAGGATAAGGAGGATTCTTCTTAGGCAATTGGGCATTCTCTAGCAACAAATTCTCAAAAAGCCTAGCTCTGGTGGCAAAATCCAGCTTTTGATAAAGTTGGGTGAGGGCTTCTAGGGAGAAAGGGGCAACATTTACCACAAAAGGAGCCAACATCATTTGGTCAATAGATTTGGTTGTGATGGTGAAACAAATGTCACTTGTAGGTGCAATTATGGCTCTTTTGGCAGGGACATAGCAAGCTTGGCATCTTCTAGTGAATTCTGGGGCTTGGAATGTCAAAGGAAAGATATAGTGGGGGAGGTTTGACTCCTAGAGCCCTATCTCATCCATCTTGTCTGTGTGTTTATCCTCTAACCAACAATATAATTCTAGGAAATCACGGTCACACAAAGTTTCGTTGATTCTGTAATCCATGTGTGCTAATGGGATATGATCTAGGTCTATAGAAGGTGCAATTAATGTATTAATGGCCTAGTCCTGGGTCTTAGCTTTAGGAGGCATGACTGTAAAAGTTTTCTGAACAAAATGTATACACAAAGGGGGCTTACCAAGCTCAAAAAGATAACAGTCTATTAGGCGAAAAAGAACAGGAAGGTCAACGAATGTTGGGATGTTGGTGGCAAGGATGCTTTGATAAAGACTGTGGCAAGAAATTATGAACAACAGAAACAGAATGAGAAGTGAAATATTGGCAATGATGGGCTCTCGATCTATTTAAATGTTTTTGACAGAGTCCCATTGGAAATGGCGCAGGATCATTACTGAACAATTACCCGGGAAAATTAAAGGAGAAACATCTATTAAGCGGGAAGGCATTTAATTGGCGCAACAGTCTAGACAGGTAGTAGGCAGAGAGTCATGGAAGAAAAGTGGTGGGGGCGTGGTAGGAATGGATATGGGATAGGTGGTTTCTAGAGGGATTGATGGGTAGTAAGCGGTATTGGCAGGGGGGTGCGAAATCACCACAACACGCCATGTAGGGAGTAGGGCCCAACAGAAGAAACCGCCTTCCGGACCCCCCCCCAACGATAAAGGGAGAATGTGAAGGGGAGGCCGAAAAAGGACAAGGGTCATAGATGGAGTGTGGGATCAGATCCCGAGGTGCTGACCTTTAACCATAAATGAAAAAAATGTTTTTGTCCCTATGCACTTTTTGATATTAGCTATGCAGACTTAGGATAAGGACGAGTAATGAAGGTGGGAAATATTTTATCCATAGCACACTTTGAGTTTTCAAACTTTGAATAGGGTAAATATAATTTCAAAATATATTTCCCATAGCATGTACATTTTCCCTTTTTGCTATATTATCAGACTTAGGATAAAATATTAATAGGCAAATTATTTACTCAATCACCTAGTCTACCTACCCTTAGCTAGACTAACATTTTTTATTTTTGTCTCCAGGGTGCACTTAAACTAGCAAACCCATTTTTATTTTCTTTTATATAGAAAGAAAACTATCTATCCTATCCCTTATTTTTCCTACTGACCCAGATTAAACTGTTGGGTCAATGTCATTTTCTACCTAACTAATGATTTATCCAGATTAAATTGTTGGATAAACCTTCATTCTCTATCTAATTTAAACAAATTTAAAGAAGTCTAATCATGATTATGCAGTATGAATAAACTAAAGCAAGTGATTGTGGAATTTTGAACAAGATGCACACAACTTTATTTTACAGAAATTAAGAAAAAATATGTTTAAGTAGTGATATTTAGACTTGCAACACTTTCAGTATTATTCTCTTTTTGATTTTCTTTCTTTTCTGGTGGGGTTCAATCTTTTTCTTTTTTCAATGTTTTTTTTTTCTCTTTATTCTTCTTCTTTATACTTTCTTTTCATTTTTTATTTCATTTTTTATTTTTATTTGGAAACTGTTGGCAGATTGACAAGTATTTACAAAATAGGATCCTGACGTACATCACTCAATTACCTTGAGATCATATAAATTATAGGACCCTAACAATGGCTCCAACTAGGGATGGCACTCTCCCTGTGAGGTGCCAAGAACATATGATCAGTAGCCTTGAGTTGTTATTTCAGCAATATCCATCTTTGATTTCTTTGTTGCAGTATTTATGGTAACTTAGTGATAGAAGCTTAGGGCCTTCTCTATGGGCTTCAACTTCTGTTAATAGGTCACCCAATCCAAACAATAAGGACAATGATATATACAATGATAAATGGTAAGAAAATCACTAGTGCTCAGAAAAATAGTGTTTGATCATCCTGCCATTTACAGGTCCACCTGGTAATCTGTCCCATCCAAATTTCTAATAAAAAATGAATTATTTCCTCTGAAAGCATAAATGACATAAGGGACCATCCACAGGTTGTCAAATTTTCCATGCTTTCATTTGTCCTCCTTTCTAGAATCCCACTTTAAGACTTTATCACCAATGGTAAAATCATCTGCTTTTGTCCTTCTGTCAAAAACTTTCTTGATATTTTCATGGATGACTTGAGCCTTGTTATAAACTTCTTCTCTGGATTGCTGCAGTTGGATTTTTTTGATCAATCCTCCTTTGAATGTCATTTGGATTGGTTTGTAATTCTTGCATTAACTTCATGACTGGAACCCCCAATGAGCATGGAAAAACAACATCCATTCCATAAACCAATTGGTATGGTGACATGCCAATTGATTTCTTTGTGGTAAGCCTATTACCCCACAGTGCATTTATGAGTTTGTTGTGCCATGATTTCTTGTTGTCTGCTAACAACTTCTTGATAATGTTCACCAGACTTTTGTTTGAAGATTCAGCCAGCACATTACCTTGTGGGTAATAAGCACTTGAATGCTCCAAAGTAATATGGTATTTATTGCAGAAATCTACAATTTTCTTAGACCTAAAGGCTGCAACATTTTCTGTAATAAGTTTTTTTGGGAATCCAAATCGGGACAGGATGTTGGTTTCTAAGAATTTGATAATCACAACATCTGTGGCTAGTCTAGAAGGAATGGCCTCAATCCATTTGGTAAAGTAGTCAGTAGCAGTAAGGATCCATTTATGTTGAGAAGAGGATGGAGGATAGATTTCTCCAATGAAATCCAATCCCCATTGTTGGAAAGGGCTCTCAACAGATATGGGATTCAAAGGTAAAGGTAAAAGTTTTATTTTTCCCTCAAAGATTTGACACTTATGACAAGAGGTTACCTTTTTGTGGACATATGGAAAAAGTGTAGGCCAGTAAAAGCCAACTCTAAGGATCTTATTGGCAGTGGTTTTCCAATAGAGATGGCCACCACAGTCACCTTCATGGAATTCCTGCATAGTTATTTCTGCATCATCACTCAATAGACACTTTAGTAGAAGACCACCAACATCTTTCCAATATAAAACATTTTCTATGATGCAAAATTTAACTGCTTTTAGTTTAAGGAATCTAGCCTTTGTTTTGGGAAGACTAGGAGGAGCATTTAAATTAAATAAAACATAAATGAGGTATTCATACCAGGGTGAGGTCATAAAATCCTCATCAAGTTGTGGAGTCACCTGTTCCTCTTGATCATCCAATTCAGCTACAAAGTTAATATCTAAAGCATTAAAATTAGATTCAACCATCAAATTGGATAATCCTTGTCCTTTGATGAGCTTGGTTGGCTTGATTTCCATGTCATATTCTAGAATGATGGCAATCCATTTGCCTCTTTTTCCATCTGGTCCATTCTGTGTCAAAATATCTTTAACTACAACATTAGGTACATAATCAATTATATGGGAATGAAGAATATATTCTCTGAAATATTTAATTGCTTTTATCAGTGCAAAATCCTGCTTTTCCATTATGTTGTACTTGAGTACAACATCCCTTAAAGCCTTGCTAAAGAAAGCAATAGGTTTTTCATATCCATCAACGTTTTTCTGCAAAAGGACAGTTGCAACAGTATGTTCAGAAGCAAAGGAAAAAATTATAAAATCTTTAGTAAAATCAGGGCTAATAAGGACGAGTTCCTTTGTCAATGCCTGTTTAACCTGGTCAAATGATTTCCTAGCTTTGATATCTCACCTTATTTCAAAATATCGTTTTAGCATGTTTGTGACGTTTCTGAGAAGTTCTGCACGGTTAGGGATAATCTTCTGAGGAATTTTATTCTCCCAGTAAATGACTGAAGTTCTGTTACGAAACCAGCTCAAGAAAATATAGAAAAGATAGATCAATGCCTTAGAATTCAGCCTCTTCGAGGGGGCAACCTCCTTTACATTACATAAATGAACAATTCTTGGATGATTCAAATGACAAAACCTCCTTTCTATATATAGGAGTCTAAGGAGTCACAATATAATCCAGCCGACCTAACAATAATAATATAAAGCCACAAAAATAATAATAGAGGGACTATGGGGCACAGTAATAACAATATGGGGGAAATAGGGGCACAACAATATTAATAAGGGGTATAACTACAATAGTAATGGGGTAATCACTAGTATTATAGGGACCCAACATGCCCCTCTCCTTCAAAAAAGTGTTGTCCTCAACGCTTGAGTAGTTCTGGATACTTCTGCATAAAATTCTCATCCTCCCATGTGGAATCTTCAACGGATAAATTCTTCCACTTGATAAGATACTCTGAAATTGATCGATTTCGTAGCTGTCGAGTTCTTATTTCTGTGTCTGCTTCCGGTTCCAATATAAATTTTCCTTCCTCGTCAAGTTCTGGCAATATTGTTTGAACTGGGAGCTTGTCGCCTATAACCTTCTTTAAACATGAAACATGGAAAACTGGGTGCAATCGAGAAGCTGCAGGAAGCTCCAATTTGTATGCCATAGTACGAATCTTTTGCAACACCTTGTATGGACCATAATACTTTGGTGATAATTTATTATCCTTCTTAGCTTTCTTGAGGGACATTTGCTTATATGGTTGTAGCCGTAGGAATACCCAATCACCTACATCAAAACTTCTTTCACTGCGATGTTGATCTGCCTGTTGTTTCATTCTATTCTGTGCCAACACGAGGTTATCCTTTAAGAGTTGGCGGACTTGTTGTTGATGTTTGATGTGATGTTCCACTGCCTGAACCTTAGAATTTTCTCTTAAATATGATGTGATGGATGGTGGTTGATACCCATAAAGTGCCATAAATGGGGTCATTTTTGTTGTTGTATGGAAGGAAGTGTTATACCACCATTCAGCCAGAGGCAACCATTTGACCTATAATGTTCGTTTATCAGATACAAAGCAACGAAGATATCCTTCCAAACATTTGTTTACTATCTCAGTTTGCCCATTAGATTGAGGATGATAAGATGAGCTATGAGATAACTGAGTACCAAGACAAGAAAATAATTTTGTCCAAAAATTTCCCGTGAAAATGGGATCTCTGTCACTTACAATAATCTTTGGGTTTCCATGTAGCTTTTGAATTCTTTCCATAAATGCAGTAGAAACTGTACTGGCTTTAAATGGATGTGATAATGCACAAAAGTGTGCATACTTGGTAAGTCTATCAACTACCACCATGATGACACTCTTTCCCTCAGACTTGGGTAAACCTGTGATAAAATCCATTGAAACCTCCTCCCAATGTTGGCTTGGAATGGATAAAGGTTGTAATAGAGCCAACGTCTTAATTGTTTCAACTTTATTTTGTTGGCAAACCAAAAATTCCGCCACAAACTTTTGAATATCTGATTTAAGGCCATCCCAAAAAAATTCCTTCTTAACCCTGTGGTAAGTTTTTAAAAATCCTGAGTGCCTTCCTAAGGGAGAAGTGTGCAATTCCTTGCCATCAAACTTCCTCATATCGATTTTTGGAATATGGTGGGTCTTTGATCCAACATTAGAGTCTATGGAATCATGATTAACAGTTCTTTTGTTCACATCATGAGTTTCCTTTACAACCTTTTCACCATTAGTAAGTATTTCTTGTAGAAAATTTGTCAAATCTGCCATGTCTGTCTTCAAATCTGTCTTCAAATCTGCCATGTCTCTTTTCAAATCTGTCTTCGAATCATCCATCTTAGCTTTCATGCCCTTTATCTTAGATTCCACGCCATTTATCTTAGCTTCTGTTAGCTTTTGTGAGCGTGACATTTGTTGCACTTGTTCTTGTAATTTTGATATATCATGTAGCATTTCTTCCTTTTCTTCATGAGTCATGCTAGAGCTTTCAGGTTCCTTAATAGTTGTTTGTATTTTCTTTCCTCGGGGCATCAGTTACCGATAATAATGCTTTACTATGCCCTTTGAATTCCTTCAAACCAAGCTTACGCAAAAATTAGAAAAAAAACTACACACCTTTTTTCACTTTGTAGAAGCCTGATATTGAATCTGATGTATCTCTGTAAATTCAGATCCTCCAGTTCTAAAATTGTGACCTATAGTAGACTTCTGCGTCCTCTTTCCAATGCCACAAGTATGATCCAAATTTGATTCTCCAAGGAAGAGTTATGCGAAATCTCCCACAGTGAATTGATTATAGACTAGTTCAGTAGAGCGAACTTGTACGACGTGCCACAAGTCACTGTTTCAACCTTTGGATCTGAAAAATGCATACAAGAAACTACAGTCCGTTCTATTTCTGTACCTTCTTACAAAATTTCAATCCGATCCCCAGAGAGAAAGTTATGACGATTTTCCCCAGGTCACCTGTTTGGAATGTAATTCAGGAGTCTGCAAAAAGACCAACTTCCTTAGATCATATCTCCGCAAATATAGCGCAAAAAGCTCTGAAATTCGGACCCAAGGTTCAGCGCGATTTCTTCTCAAATGGGTTTTTTTGCAACTTCTGAAACGTCACATAAAAAAAGTTAAAGCGAAAATGCCACGATGACTGTTTGGAGCAGTGAAACCCTAGAATCCAAAGCTCTGATACCAAATGTTATGAAACCAGCTCAAGAAAAGATAGAAAAGATAGATCAATGCCTTAGAATTCAGCCTCTTTGAGGGGGCAACCTCCTTTACATTACATAAATTAACAATTCTTGGATGCTTCAAATGACAAAACCTCCTTTCTATATATAGGAGTCTAAGGAGTCACAATATAATCTAGCTGACCTAACAATAATAATATAAAGCCACAAAAATAACAATAGAGGGATTCTATGGGGCACAGTAATAACAATATGGGGGCAATAGGGGCACAACAATATTAATAAGGGGTATAAGTACAATAGTAATGGGGTAATCACTAGTATTATAGGGACCCAACAAGTTCTTTAATATTTCTTGCATGTTTTATTTTCATAATTGCTTCAATCCTTTTAGGATCAATTTTAATACCTTCATTGGATATGATGTGACCAAGAAGTTTTCCTTATTCAAGGCCAAACACTGTTTTCTTAGGATTCAAAAAGATCCCAAACCTTCTACATTTTTCAAAAACTCTCCTCAGGTGTCTTAAATGTTCTTAATCAGTTTTAGAATATACAGTTATGTCATCTAGATATATTACAATAAATCTACCAATTTCATCAGCAAAAGTAATATCCATTTCTCTCTGAAATGTGGCTCCAACATTCATTAATCCAAAAGGCATCTTCACATACATGAAGGTACCCCATGGAGTAGTGAAGGTTGTTTTGTCCTGGTCATCTGGATGAACTAAAACCTAATTATAATCTGAGAATCCATTTAATAAGGAAATCCTAGAAGATCCAACTACCTTTTGTAAAATATGTTCCATTTTGGGTAAGGGATAGTTGTCTTTTAGGGAAACTTTGTTTAGGTTTATGAAATCTATGCACAACCTGATTTCACCTGTTTTCTTCCTGGTGTTAGCCTAACTCTCACATTAAAAACAATAATAAGTCCAAAATATTAAATTAATTAAATCAAGAAAGTTGGATTTAATCCTACCTTTCTAGATTGAATTTGGTCCTCATGGTTAGGAGTTAGTTTAGGCCTATTTGGTTGAGAGATTCTCTCCAACTAGTTAGGCTCCTAGATTAGTTTTTGGTTGAGAGATTTTCTCAACCATAGTTTCCAAGATAGATGTACTATCTTCAGATAGAATTCCTCATGTATTTATTTGTACTATTATCATTATTTGTATATTGCATTATGAGAAGAATAGAGTAAGGCTGAGGCCTTTTCTGCCATTTCTATGTCTCTGGTATTTTTCCTTGTGTGTTAATTTTGTTTAATATCCTTCATGTGGTATCAGATCAGTATCCTGTTGAGAAATTGATTTTGCATTCAAACACTATGGTTTCTTTTTATGCAGTTTCTTTGTAGTTTTTTGAGAAAATCTTGAAGTTGAATATGGTTGCAAAGTTAGTTTTCGATTTGTGAATTTCTGGTTTGTGGCTGACTGGCAGAAACCTCGCATGTGTGAGGGACTGTGAAGGATTTCCCAACGAGAAAAATTGGAGGGCCCAGTATTTAGTAGCATGCTTCATTCCTTAATCGAGCAGGAGAGCCATGTGTGTTGAGTTGAGAGAGTCAGAAGATCTGTTTTCAACTACATCTGTTTTAGGATTGAAATCATTGGTAGTTTGAAGGAAGGATCAAATTGTATATGAATTTGAGTTTGGATCTGGCAGCAAAATCAACCAGTAATTGTGTCAAAGCATGATCAAATGATGAGAAGCAGTCATCTTGCTAGTGAGGGTCTTGACAAAAAATCTGCATGTTGAAATTAGAATTGATCTAATAACTGTCAAAGAAATATGATTTGAAGTTTCATATCCAATTGTAGGACACTGGAGAAAATTTGGTGCATCTAGAGAGAAGGCCGCGTCAAGTCAAAGCACTGGGCAATGTAATTCGTACAATAACAGATTTGTGTATTCTATGGTGACATCGACATGGCTAATGACTTGTTGTGATGTGCTGAATGTTTTTTTTTGTTTTATTAAAATTCGATTGGACAGATGTACATGAGCCCTAGAGCTGCAGAAGATCCAAGTCTGTGCATATTTAAAAAAATCTTGTATTTCTTTCAACTAAATATATAGATATCTAGTATGAAGACTCGCATCACACGTTGGATAAATAGTGTGTTTTATTGAAAACATCTATAGAGCGGTTTTTTATATCAAGCGAAGACCCCCGAAATTTGGCAAGGAGATTGTGACTATTCACAGGTCCGGTGGAATACTAAAAGATGTGTGAAAGACATGCCTGAGGGAAGAATTAACAAGGGAAGAAAGCCAGCAGCATGGAGGCTCAACAACGTGAAGATCTGCATCAAGAATAGCAGTGTAGAAAGAATTGACACTGTGTGGATATTTGTGTGGGAGTGTGGAGTTTCCAAACACATAATTAAAGAGGAAAATAGACGGTCCATACAAAAGACAAAACGATTAAAAGGTAAACACTATCACTATGTTGAAAAAGTAAATCGCTTTATAGATGAGTGATTTAGCGTCTTCATTGTGAAAGTAGCCTTGCCATGGAGAAACTTTTGAGAAGACATGTATGGTTAATGTTACTTAAATTTTTATATGCATAAAGTGAATGGCTAATATACTTTTACATGCATAAGTTGTAAAGTTTAAAAGGAAATGTGAGTGACTTTAAAGTGACTTCATTTAAAAAAATTAATGGAATTTTAAACCAAAAAAAGGGGTTGATTATTAAAGATTTTTAATGGATAAATAAGATGTGTTTTCTTATTTCTAGTTTTGAAGTGATGTTTTTGGAGTAATAAGGGTATGTTTTAATATTTTGGAGTGATAAGTTTTTTGGAGTGAGAAGTAACAAGTGATTTTTGTACATTTTGGAGGGATAAGGAGTATTTGTAATTCTTTATGTAATGGAGTAATAAGTGATTTTGTGGAGTCATAAGGTGCATATTTTGTAAATTTGGAGTGATAAGGGAATATTTTTAAAATAAAAAGTCATTGTAATCCAAAGTAATTTTTTACTTTGACAAAGATTGAGTTAGTGAACATCCCATTTTTTGAAGATAGTTTGCCTCCAAGGAGTTCTCAAACTTTGTGTTTGAGAAGTTTCAACGAAGTTGTAAAGATAATAGGCTAATGTCATCAATACTTAATAAAAACATATATTTTTGTGGTGTTGATGTGTCCTAAATCCGCCGAAATTGAATAAGGGAATCTTAGGAACACCTTGTGTAGTGCATGATTCTTGATGTTTCTTATTTTTTTTGTCTAGTTTTGACACTACAATTATCTTATCTAACACACACAAGGAGTCTAAATAAAGTGAATGAGACAAGCACATTAATCAAAGCACCTGAAATGAAGAAGTTGCAACGAGCATTCAATCAAGCACAAACAATCACATGCATTTGCGCAACTACAACACATAATCAAAGTTGGCAACATCAACATTCTACATCAACAAGCAAATTCATGCAAGGCAATCAAGTTAATGCAACTACAAACTCATGCATTTCAAAAGACTACATCAACATTCAACGACATTTGGTCACCATGTAACATGAAAAGTCATAATTTCAAGTTAACTTGTAAACAAATTCAAATAAAATTGAGTTGAATTGTAAGGGTGCATTCTCAGTCGAAACTGACACCTAAATTGTGAATTTATAGGAGGTAAAGTGAGTGCTTTCTCCTCAAATGATTCAATTCTCTTCAAGTGAGTCAATATCATTTGAACTTGTCATTGTAAACATTGGGTGCATTTTCGGTGGTATCCAACACACACATCCTAGTACAAAATTCAAGCGAGCGTGACAAAATTCAATCGAGTGTGAAGTTAATTGAAGCAAATCAAGCGAGCATGAAATTGATTAAAGCAAGTACAAGTGAGCATGTCAAAATTCATAATGGGAAAAGGAGGAAAACGTCTTCAAAGTGCAGAACTGAAGATTAAATATTTACAAGATTGCAATCATGAGTTACAGAACAAAGTTGAAATACTGGAATGGAAGTTGAAGCAAAGTCAAACCTTAATCAATCAAATGATGAGTACATTAGAAGTAGAAAAAGAGTTCAAATTGAGCTCGAAGTGAAAGAAAAGCTCATTCGTGCAATTCAAACTAAGTTAAGTGAAATGCAAGATTTACTAGATGCATAATGTGTAGAGAAGACAAATGCAAGTTATTCCACAGAAGACCTCATCACAACAAGAAATGAAAGTTGCGATACAAGTGGTCTTATTCAACATATTAATGAAGGTTGCAACATAGATGATCTAATCAAGCAAGTTGATATGAGTTGTGACACAAGTGATCTCAACCAGCGAGTTGTAGTACTTAATGATGAAACAAGTAGTGCCAAAGACCAAATTGATTAGTTTGATGCAGCAAGTCAAACCAATTAACCATTAATGATTAATGCCTAGTGTGACACAGACGGTTTAATAAATCAAGGACAGGATGTTAGCAGTAGCAACAAGTATGAAGAACAACAGTAGGATGGTCTTTCCAAGAAGGTGATCAGACCTTGGGAAGAAATCTCGTTCAACAAAGATCGACATGGCCTACGATACAACAAAGAAAACACTTTGTTTGTTCTAGATTTCTCAAAACCAGTTCAGTTTGTAAGTGTCGTTTTTCTAGACAATGATCAGAATATGGTTAAGTGTAACCATTGTAAACGAAATGGCCATATGGAGAGTAAATGTTTTGACCTCCATCCCTATCACCATTGTGGCAAGAAAAATCATTCATCCGAAAGATGTTGCAAACGAAATCAACCACCCAGAGTGAAGATCAATTACGCATGGATTGATCCTTGGAAGTGGTCATCTATAGTGAAATAGTTGTCTATGTGTTACCAAAGGATTTAGTCTCACATGAAGACCAATTCTACAGTAAAATGAAGATAGTGAAACTCTCCTAAACCTGAAGGGGGGGATTTCAGAAATCAAGTGCAAATAATTGTTTCTCCTTTCAGCTGAAAAAGGGGGGAAATGATAATGGAATTGAAGGTGGTTGTCAAAAAGAAAGTCTCGACAACATTAGAAAAATCAGCCAGTGGGCATCGACAAAGCATCCAATGGACATCATCAACAAATTTGCCAGTGGGTGTTCAACAAAAAAAAGAAGCAATGAGCAGTTTTCAACAAACAACAGTGAACAGTTTTAACATCAGTGAATTTGCTAGTGGGCATTCTCAATATTTTATCAGTGGACACAAAAAATTCGCGAGTGGGCGTCATCAACATTTTGTCAGTGGACAAAGGATGTTGATTGAAAGCAAAGGACAGATGGATCCTTTTGAAGCTTGGTAGGTGATGGCGTCATCAAGAAAAATTCAGAGATGAATCAGACTTGTAGTTGATTCATGTTCTCTTTAGATTGGAGTTTTTTTTCAGCATCCATCTTCGGCGGTTTTTTCAGGCAGTGTTTTTGAGGATCAATAGTTTCAGCATGAGGCCTTGGAGATGGTACTAGGTTCTTACTTTGGACTTATCATTGAGGGGGTGAATGTTACCCTCACTTTCACATTAAAACAATAATAATTCCAAAAATATTAAATTAATTAAATCAAGAATGTTGGATTTAATCCTACCTTTCTAGATTAAGTTTATTCCTCATGGTTAGGAGTCAGTTTAGGCCTAGTTGGTTAAGAGATTCTCTCCAACTAGTTAGGATCCTAGATTAATTTCTAGTTGAGAGATTTTCTCAACCATAGTGTCCAAGATAGACGTACTATCTTGAGACAAACTTCCTCATGTATTTATTTGTACTATTATCATTATTTGTATATTGCATTATGAGAGGAATACAGTAAGGTTGAGGCCTTTCCCACCATTTCTATGTCTTTGGTATTTTTTCATGTGTGTTAATTTTGTTTAATATCCTTCACCTGGTTGGCACGATGTTGGAAACCCATTTAGAGTACCTAATAAGAAATATGATTTTAGAATCATACATCCTTTTGATTTCCTTCTCAATTAAAGGCATCAAAACGGGTTTATTCTACGAAGTTTCTATTTGAAGGGTTTCTGATCTTCTTTAATGGGAATTTTGTGTTGTATGATCTCTGTATCATTGTTTTAATATCTTCATAACTCTGAGCAAAAGATCAATAAATTCCTTAAATAAGGCAATATATTTTTGTTTTTCAGTTGTTGGGATTGATTTAGACAATTTTATGATTTTGGGGTCCGTTTCAGTACCTAAATTACAGTTTTCAACTATTGTTCCCGATGGCTCAATCTTGGGATTTTTGGCCACATCATTGAAATCAAAAAGTTCTTCTAAAGGAACCAGGCCTATAGGAAAAATATTATCTTTAAGTTGGAGGGTTTCAAACTCTTCCTTTTCTGGGTCTATTTCAAGCAATTCTAGTTTATTCACAACTTTATCTAAAGGTTTATTGACATTAAATTATCTATTTGCCTTTCTTAATCAGAATTTTCAACAATTTGACTATCTACTTCAGGTTCCAAGTCAATACAATCATCTTGAAATTCATCTTTGGATTGCAGGAAACTTTCGATCTGTTTATCATTTCCAAATACTTGCCAATAACTCATGTTATTAGGTACAACTAGTCTATTTTTTACCTCCAATTCCTATTCTTGATTAGGATAAGTCATTTTACAAGAGCTAGCTGAAAAAGCCAGATTGTTTGGAATGATGTTTTGTTTTCTAGGAATTGCAGAAAGATCATATTCAAGAAAACTCTCTAGGAAGTCAAGCACATCATTTCTGTATGCTCTCATCCTAGGATGTTTGGTTGAATATTCTCCTTTAATTTGTTTAATAACTAATTTAGCATATCCTTGAATGGAGATTCTTTTTGCACCTAAATTTTTTAACAACTGCAATCCTAGAATAAGGGCTTCATACTCTGCTATGTTATTAGTACATTGAAAATTAAGTCTGTAAGAGTGACCCTCAGCATGATTATTTCCTGTGTTTACTACCCAAATTCCTGCTCCAAAACCATCTTTTCTACAGGAGCCATCAAAACTCATGTTCCAAAGGGGTTCAGGAGGAGTTTTTAGTTCTGTTATTTGTAATTGTGTTGGGTCTGTCTTGGAAATTTTAGTTTCGCCATTGATTACTTGATTGTTGATATTACCATCATTGTAAAGAAAAAAAGAATCCAAATCTAAATGAACAGAATAAAGTGGATAGTTGTGGGGCTTGTCTTGACTACTCACCATAAATTTCATTAAGGTTTCCCTATATAGTCTTCTTTGATGCCCAAAGAATGGTATGGTAGCAAAGGTCATATCCATCTGTAGGGTACCTTGTAATTTTGCTCCCCATGAGCATGACAACAACATGCCATACTTGGGGGGAATGTCTGCAACCACTATGTCCATTACTAGACTTTTAGTAGGGATTTGAGCTAAAGTAACACATAGGTCTTTGATAAGACCTAGGCATCTGACTTTGCTGGAATCAAAGGAAAACAAGTCTCTATAAGGTCTAGTAATTTCAAGTCCTAATTTCTCCATAATAGCTCTAGGAATTAAGTTGTGGGAAGCACCCGAATATAGCATAGCATTATGGAGGATTTTGTCATGAATATTCAGGCTAACATAGAATGTATGAACACCCCCTTCTTATCCAAATAAGAGTTCAGGTTGGTCATCATTGAGATTTACAGAGTCAGTATTTTGACCTATATTTAAAGCTTTCATTACTTGGGGTCTGTACATGTTTTTGCTCATTAACTCTGTGAGAGGAATTGGGATTTTCAATTTAGCTAATTCATTCTCAATGTTGAATGGTATTTGAATCTTCATTAGATTAGGAAGTTCTGAGTGATCTGTAATCTATTTTTTTATAGGCTCTTTTTTTTAACTGGTGGTTGGGGCGTCCGTTTGAGTAGTTTTGGGAATATTGTCAACTATCTTCTTGATAGGGATTTATGTTTTTTTCTTGGTAGAATTATCCACAGTTTTCTTAGGAATATTGTCTGTGATTTTCCTAGTTTCAGTTTCAGATGACTTTTTGGCAGGATTATCTGAGCTCTTGGTATTTAGGGTGTCTGGATTCTTTTTTCTTCTAAGGTTATATTGCCTATGGACTTCCATTATAGCATTTTCAAACCCCTGTTTATATTCATCAGATTCTTCAGAATCTAGTTCAGTTTGGGCTGGGAGGAAACGTTCATGCTCCTCTTGAGTGAGGAAAATTGTTTCATCATTGTTTATCCCCATCAAATTTATTTGGTTATCATCCAAATCTTCAATAATGTTCCCTCCATCATCTCTGTAATTTTCCTGAAAAAGGAGGCCAAACCTATTAGTTTGGACCCTTTTGTTCTCTTTGTTTAATTTGGGGAACATTTCTCCTAAAGTTTTGGTTTCTATTTTGAGGGGGATTTTGGTTTTGTATTACTTGAGTCTGATCATTGATGTTCACTCTTTGAATCATCTGATTCACTACTCTCACTAGGTTATCAATATTATGATCAACAACAGAAGTAGAAGGTTCTTCTTTTATGGTAACTCTACGATCAGATTTCAGTTTGGCCTTTTTAGCCAAGATATTAGCTTCGACTTTGATGGCATTGGCTTGCATTTCTTCCAAAGTTGTTGGGTCTCTTTCTCTGAGTTGATATTCCATGTCTACATCGAAACCATCTGGAAAATCAATCAAAGCTAGGCTAGGGGAGGGCTTTATGTCTTGTGGAATGGAATTGTAAACAGTATTAAATCGTTCACAATATTCTTCCACAATTTCATTGGGTTTTCTTTTCAATCTTTTATATTCATTTAGCAGTTTAAGTGGATTTTTCTTGATCTCCCATCTAGCTAAAAAAGTTTGATGGAAAGCCTCAAGGTTGGCTATACTTCCTACATCTAAACCCCTAAGCCATTTCTTGACATCACCTCTTAAACTCTGAGCAAACAATCTCATTTTGACATCAACTTCATCTACTTCTTGGAGGTCAAATGCATCATTCATCCTATCCACATGCTATTGGGCAGTATAAGCACCAGTGTTATCAAAGGTCACAATTTTGGACTGGTAATCTGCAGGCATATCATTTAGCTGGCCTGGTAACACCAAGGGTGCATACCTTCCTACCATATCTGTCCTGGTAGATTGACTTGAGGATGGACCTAATGGAGCTGCAGTTTTGATAACTACAGGGAGAGTAGGGATAATAGTTTGAGAGATCATAGGTAAGGAAGTTGAAACTATGGAATGAGTAGGATTGGGAGGCTGTAGATGTACAGAATGGGAAGACTGACTAGACAAAGAGGTTGTTGAAACAGTTAAAGCACAGAATTGAATAATAGATTCCATAAGGAGGATATGATGAATAAGCATATTGCTCTCCATATGGTGGAAATCCAGTATTTAATGGATACATAGATCTTTGTTGACTAGATTTCCTAGCTTGATATTGATATGCAGGATCAAACTGTTGAGTTCCCGTTAAAGAAGAACCAGGTAGAATTCTGATTGAGGACATGGGTGATCACCATGGTATAGAAGCAACCACTAAGTGGGTGTTAGGTCCCTATACTACTACTGTAACCCCTTATTTTTATTAGTACAACCCCCTTATTATATTGTTGTGCCCGTGTAGTCCCCATATTGTTATTATTGTGCCCCATAGAAGCCCACTATTTTTATTATTGTGCCCTTACATTATTATTGTTATGTCGGCTCTGATTATATTATGACCCCTTAGACTCCTATATATAGAAAGGAGGTCTTTTCATTTGTATCATCCAAGAATTGTTCATTTGTTTAATGTAAAGGAGATTTCCCCCTCGAAGAGGCTTATTTCTAAGGCATTCATCTATCTTTTCTATCTTTTTGTGAGCTGGTTTCATAACATCTGGTTTCAGAGCTTTGAATTCTAGGGTTTCGCTTCTCCAAACAGGTCATCGTGGAATTTGCGTTATAAGTTTTTTTCTGCAACGTTTCAGATGCTAAAAACAAAACCCATTTGGGCCAAAATCGTTCTGAACCACAGATCCAAATTTCAGATCTTTTCACGCTATATTTTTAGAGATATGATCTAAGGAAGTTGGAATTTTTGCAGACTCCCGAATTACATTCCAAACAAGTGACCTGGGGAAAATAGTCATAACTTTTGTTTTGAGCATCAGATTCAAATTTCATAAGAAGTTACAGAAAGAGGACGGACTATAGTTTCCTGTATATATTTTTCAGATCCTAAGGTCGAAACAGTGACACGTGGCACTTCCTACAAGTTCGCTCTTCTCAAAAGGTATATAATCAGGTCATCTTGGGAGATTGTGCATAACTCTTTCTTGGAGAATCTAAATTCGATCAGACTGGTGGCATTGGAAAGAGGACACAAAGGGCTATTGTAGATTGCAATTTCAAACCTGGAAGAGCCAAAATTATAGAGTTATAGTCATTTCAATATCGAGCTCCTAAAATCAAGGAAAGGCGATATGAGGAAGGTTGATGGCAAGGATCCGGTGAATTGGATACTTCAGATGGAGAAATATTTTGATCTACATGGTGTACCACTATTACAAAAGGTATGTATTGCATCTTCATATTTAGAACCAGATCAATTTTTATGGTATAAACGGCTTTGTTCTCATAAACAACTTATTACGTGGTCAATTTTCACGGAGGAAATGATAGCACATTATGAGGATACAAAGAGAAACACCTTCTTTAGAGCAACACCACAATGATTGGAAAGAGTAAAAGGGCTTTGTTACATAGTGGAAAGTAAAATTATGGCAACAAGGAAGTCTACCCCTCACAACTATAAATATGAAAGTTTTGTTTCTCCTAGCCTTCCACAACCTACAAGGGTTACACCACAACAATTGGAAGAAAAAAGAGAAAAAGGGCTTTGTTACAATTGTGATAGCAAATGCACTAAAGGTCATAAGTGTGCTGAGAATAAATTATTTTACATAGAGTATGAAGAGGAGGAAGAAAAGGATCAAGAAAAATCAAAAGAAGAGGAAATACACCAGGACCCAACCCCAGAGAAAGAAGAAATGAATCAGACCATATCTTGTAAAGCATTGGCAAGAATTACCACTCCTCAAACTCTCAAGATAGAAGGACATATCAAGAAGAAAAAGGTGCAAGAAGTGAAATATCACATCGAGAAAGAAGAAATGAATCCAACCATATTTTGTAATTCATTGGTCGTAATTACCACTCCTCAAACTATCAAGATAGAAGGACATATCAAGAAGAAAAATGTTCAAGAAGTGAAAGATCACATCGAGCATCAAGAAATGAATCCAACCATATCTTGTAAAGGATTGGAATAAATTACCACTCCTCAAACTCTAAAGATAGAAGGACATATCAAGAAGAAAAAGGTTCAAGCAGTGAAAGATCACATTGAGCATCAACAACAAGTTCTCCAACTTTTAAAGGATAACACCACTTTGGTGCAAAATCGAATGAAACAACAGGTAGATCAACATCATAGTGAAAGATGTTTTGATGTAGGTCATTGGGTATTTTTACTGCTACATCTCAAGCAAGCTATTTATGAGAAGGAAATATTGGCAATACTACATGCACTTAAGAAATGGCGACCTTACCAAATGGGAAGACACTTCAAGGTAAAAATGGATCATGATAGTCTTAAATACTTTTTAGAAAAATTATTATCTTTAGAAGAACAGAAAAAATGTGTCACAAATATGTTGGGTTATGACTTTGACATCATCTGTAGAAAATGGAAGCAAAATTTTGTTACATATGCACTCTCAAGAAAGGATGAGGATGTGGAAGCATTATTTTGTGCTATTTCTATTATCCAACCAGATTGGATAAATGAAGCAAGGGATGAATGGAAGAAGGACGAAGAAGTATGGCCACTTATTCAAAAGTTGCAAAAGATCCCAATTCAAACAATATTTCCAGATATTGAAGAGGAAGGAAAAATAATATTGGAACCTAGAGCAGTCACAGAAACAAGAACTCGACATCTACGAAATCGATTAATTTCAGAGTATCTCATCAAGTGGAAGAACTTACCCGCTAAATATTCCACATGGGAGGACAAGAATTTTATATAGAAGCATCAAGAACTACTCAAGCATTAAGGACAACACTTTTTGAAGGAGAGGGGCATGTTAGGCCCCTATACTACTAGTGTAACCCCTTATTGTTATTAGTACAACCCCCTTATTATATTGATGTACCCATGTAGTGCCCATATTGTTACTATTGTGCCCCATAGAAGCCCACTATTGTTATTATTGTGCCCTTACATTATTATTGTTATATCGGCTCTGATTATATTATGACCCCTTATACTCCTGTATATAGAAAGGAGGTCTTTTCATCTGTATCATCCAAGAATTGTTCATTTGTGTAATGTAAAGGAGGTTGCTCCTCGAAGAGGCTTATTTCTAAGGCATTCATCTATATTTTCTATCTTTTTGTGAGCTGGTTTCATAACAATCAGACTTCAGTGGAAAACATTAAAATTAACAACAGCCAAAATAGGGCGCTCTAGATAACAAATCCTATTTATCACTGTTTCTGTTGATTAATTCAGATATTTAGAAAAATAGAGGAAAGAAATAACATCATTTAAACAAATACACAGAAGAGACACATCACCATTTAACACACCACATGAATCCTATGAAAGGTCCCTATATTATTGATGCTCCAGTACTTCAAAATTACAATATACAGAAGGAAATTACATTTAGAAATCAACGCTTAATACTTCAAACAACGAAGTATTTATAATAAAAATTACACTGATGCTTTACAAAAATTGTTGTCAAAACGACCGTGTATAATTAGCCTAATTACAAACTAATATCATCTAAACTAGAAAAATAATAGACCACGTATGTTGTTTTGGAGAACGGTGACCCTATTTGGATGGTTTCAGTTGCTAAGTCACCCAAAACAGAATGTGATGCTGAACTGAAACTTGCACTAGCTATTGTGCTAGCAAAAATTGTTTACTGCTCATGAGTTATTTCTTAATCCAGTAAATCAAGTTATCCTTCCCATCTCTTTTCATCTGGCAAAAGTTGGTTTCACAGTAAAAATATGTTTTACCTCATTCTGCACATGGAATTCATTTGACATAGTCTCCAGAAATGCGTTTGTTGTCATAATTCCTTTAATTCCACTGAACTTAACACTGCTTTTCGCTACTTCTTTCATTTTCAGGATGCAATCTTCCTGGGTAATCAACTTATCATTTATGACATAGATATTGGGCAATCCCTTCTGCATTAAGGCTTCAATCTTGTTTGTAAATTTGTTCACCTGCAACTCCAAAGTTTCACACCTTTCCTCCAACTGGTCAATAAGATTTCTCTTTGTGAGGACTTTCTTGACTTCTAGAATGGTGGCAGTTATGTCACTGACTCCCACTTCCTCCATCTCATATCTAGACTTTGAGTTTAAGAACCTGATAATATTTGCAGCTTATGTTGGCATTTCTCCCAATTTTTCCCTTCCTTGCACAATAGTTTCAGTGGACTTCTCTATTAACTCTTTATGCTTATATATGATTTCAATAGAAGGATTTCGATAGAAGGCCAAATATCATTCATTGAATCCAATATGTTCATCCGTATTATTTCCTTGGCTTGCGCCAAGGTCTAGCCAATAGAAGTGTCTCTCTCTACCTGACGCAGCTTTTCCAACAGTCTCTGAGTTTTGTCCATTTTGAAGCTTCAGCTTTGGCCTTTTAGACTTCCAAAGCTTTTAGTTTGCCCTGCAAAGTCTCAATCTCCTTCGACTGTAATGACATATTTTGCAATGTCTCTATGACCTGTTCAGCACTAGGAGTCTGAGTTGAAGTAGTAGGTGTAGTGTTTGCTCCTGCTGATGGCAGTTGAGAAAGAGACACAACATCCAAGGGAACAATATCCATCTTCAAATTTTCTTCCTTCTCCTTTATCATCTTTTCCAACCCTGCTTCCATTTGCCTCATCTGTATGTTTTGATCAATAATTAGTTTCATCATGTCATCTTTCTGATATTCACCTTCTTCAATGTCGTTGGTCATTGGATATTTTGTAGCTAGAAGCTTGAGATGTTTCCTCAATGCTACATTGTCCAAGTTTTTTTTTCTTAATAATTTCTTCAGCAACAATAGCATCCTTAGGGTCATACCCTATTTTGATCACCAAGTATTCCAAAGACTTAATCCTGCTGTATTTGGAAAAGGAGGATACCTTCTCCATATTCAACTGTGACTGTACATTTGCAAAGGAAACCTGTAGTTTGGATAAAGACATGGCAGTGTTAGTGAGAGTGGAGGATATCATCTCACCAGTTTGTTTGTGCATCTCCATTTGATCAATGGGATATATGTACTTTGTATCGAACTCAAAGGTGCTGCTCTTGTAGTTAGCTGTTGATTTGGGTTGTGAAGTTTGGGCCTCAATAAAGGCCATCTGCATTCTACCATGTTCAGTATCAAACACTGACAGAAGTATACTTTGTGAACTGGAAGTCTACTTCCAGAATTGGTTGTAGGTGTTGTTCTTCAAAATATCATTCCTGAGCTTTATTTCTCTATACCTATCAAACAATGTCTTCTCCTTTTCTGTTTGGATAGTGTGTGTTTCTAGCTCAATCTCCTTATGACCTTGTGAAGATGAAGGTTCAGAAGGAGATGTACTGAACTTGGTAGTCTGCAGTGGTGAATCAATGATAATGATATCTACCTGTTCTTCAATTTCCTTGTCTACTTCTAGTTTGTGAGTTACCTTGGGTCTCTTTTTATAACTAATTCTAAATTCTTTAGCTTCACTCCTGGTTGTAGATGATGACCCTTCCTCCCTCTTCCTTTTGCTGTATTTTTTCTGAGGAACAAGATTCTGCAAATTGGAAGTGGAAACAAGCTGCTCTTCAGCTTCCTGCAAGGTATTCTTGGCCCATTCTAGTTGATTTTCATATTTTTCTATGTCTAGCCTAGAAGTATGGATACAAGGAGTGTTCTTATTATCCACTCTAATTTTTGAAATGATGCCATAGAGGTCAAAAGACCATGTGAAGCTCAGGCTGAATTTCATCTCCTTCAATATTTTATCTGCCTCCTCACCTGATGTCCTTGTGTTGCATAAAAATGGGCCCAGCTGTGTTTTAATTCTAAATTGTGTCTTCTTCTTTGCCACTACAAAGTGGATGTAATCTGAGTTCAACATCTGCATGGTATATTCTAGTGCAAATATCCTCATTGGGAAGTACTTGGGGAGTTTATACGGGACCAATTCGCATCCATAGAATCTAACCTTTGTGCAGTTTTGGTCCAAGAACCAATCTCCGGTCTTCACCTGGTCCGATATATGCAGTATTCATTTGATCTCCTTGTTACATAGTAATTTGTCACCATTGGTCACCGTCCCTATCGCCCCGATTTCCGTACATTGGAGGATGCATTCCGGGACCTGTGAGCAGTGACATAGCCTAAAAACACTTGCATTATGTTCCCCTAAGTATGTACTGCATGTTCCCTGAAGACACTTTTTGCAAATTATCCCTGAAAAGTGCCCTTTTTCCATTGGCGCAGGTACACAGTGTCTTATCCGCGCCAATCACTGAGATCCTCAAAAAGGGGCACGCCCATTGGCGCTCTGTCCTAAAACAACAATCGCGCCAACTAAGTTTGGTAATGATTTTTGACAAACGCGCGCCTGTATGATTTTTCCTTCCAGATCACGAAGTCTTTTGAGGGTAAAATCCATCTGATAGAGGTCGAGAGTCATCATATATCCTTGACATCTATCCACAGTAGCTTTTCGGAGATAATGTCGATCCACAATGGGTGTCCTGGTGCATTGAATCTTTCTCCATTCTCCATCTATAAAAGTCTGTCCTCATGCATTAGACAAGGAGTTCTTGAGTTTTTAAGTAATGCTAGTTGTGATTATGCTTGTCTTGAGTGATAGTAAGAGTCTTGAAGTATAGAGAGGTTATGCTGCCAGAAATCCGAGAGAGAGAGGAATTCTACTGCAAGGCATATAGTTGTTCGCCCAGCCAGAGGAAAGGTTCAACGTCAGAACCTTGGTTGTATCTTACTCTGCCTATTATTCATTAATAAACAACTGCTATTATGGTTCCAATCTCATTGCTTATTATGAAGTTTGATTTATTTCCTTTCTGACTGAAATATAGTTGTACCTTGGTGGATTTTATGCTTGTAGTTGTCTCGTTCTTTGCGTGTGCAGGTGTCCGTTCGCGAGGATCGCAAGGATTGTGACCTGCTGGAGCGAGGGAACGAGAGGGTCAACTCTACTTCGACATTTGCGTTGGATCCCAGGTTGGTCTTCGTAATCCACCTTTTAGTATACAACTAGGAACTTGCGTAGCAGCGTGAATTGATTGTTACTAGACCCATTTTGGGCTAGTGGGATCGCCTCTGTCCGCAGAGGGGATTTACCTGTTTAACAATTTGGCGATCTCAATTTGCCATAAATTTGACCGTTGTAATTACAAATTATTCCAGTTTCGATTCCACCAATGGTCTAATGATGAAAATTTAAACTTTGTAGTTGCAGGGTTTTGTCAGAATGGTTCTAGAATGGAAAGAACGAGAGCACGATGCCGTGGATGCCCTGGCAATGGAAGATGATGCATGCATGGATGCTCTGAGAGACTGTGGCTTGAAGAAATTCTTCCACACTTCATATTTGCGTGCACAACCTGAGCTGCTGCGCTTCATCGTGGATGCTTGGGATACGGAGGATCAGGTATTTCGCCTGAAAGACCAGACATTGGAGTTAGATGTTTCCGATGTCTTCTTTATTACTGGACTATCACGGCGAGGTGCACGGCCCATCTTGACTAGTAGTCGGCCTTCTGGAGAGAAGATAGGGGAAGTGGTGGAACGCGTTTGTCCTGGGGCACGGTTTGGTTCAAACAGTGCCAAAGAAATGAACCAAGATTCCTCTCTTGTCCAGCCTCCTCTTCCTCAATCTGGCTCTGCCAAGCCTGTTCCAGACCAACCATTGGTCGGAAAGAGTGTCGACTCGAGTTCACCATCCCGTCGACCACTCTATTTCGGAAAAGCATCATTCTCATCTTCTTCTCGTCTCCTCAGATTCTCCTAAGTCTGGAAATGACTCTCCTATCCCAGTTGTTTCTGACAGTCCTACTTCGCTCTCTGTAGAGCAAGGGGGCAATCATACGATTCCCCCACCAAGTAGTTCAATTGTTTCCTTCGACTGGAGACGTTTGACTACCTTCCGCCTCCCATCCCATGTGCCTTTCTAGGTCACGGTACACGCCTATGACAAGGCAATACTTGGCACTGTTTTGGATGAGGGTGCATCTGTTAGTCTTATGTCTGCCACTACTTGGCAAGCTTTGGGTTCCCCACCGCTTGTGCCAGTAGCATCGAATCTGACGGCTTTTGACGGAGGAACTAGCCAACCATTAGGGATCCTTCCAAAGTTTCCTATTACTTTAGGAGGCAAGACCGTCTATATCGACATATCGGTTCCCCAAGGTACTTTAGATTTCAATCTTCTCCTTGGTCGTGACTATGTTTATGCCATGGGTCCCCTTGTTTCTTCACTTTTTCATGTGGTTTGCTTTCCACACAATGGAAGAATTGTGACTATCGATCAATTATCGTTCGTTCGTCCACGAGTCCCCCCTGCGCAGTCATCATCCTCTCCTAACTTCCAAAATGTTGCCCTTCCATCGGGCATGGCGCTCTAGGAAGCCCCGACTTCCTCTTCATTTTGATGAAGTTCGGATGGAGCACAGTTCCTTGTCTTGTGTCAAGCTCGTTAAAAAATGATGCAAGAGTTATGAGGATAGTCCTTTTCCTAGGTCAACCTCATTAAAAAATGCAACATCTCCTCCTTTCCAAATCAAGTCTTTGATTAAGATCTCGTAAAATACAATTCGAGTCTTTCCTAGATCTCGAGACTCAACCTTCATTCCATCCACTTTGTTGAATGCAATGAAGCTTGGGGGGCATGTACCTCGATTTGCATTATTACGTTGGGGGCATGCGAAGTGATAACAAGCATAGTTTTTCGTTTCAAGCTTGTGTAAACATGAAACCGAATCTAAGCAGAGTTCTCCATGGTTCAAGCTTGTGTAAAAATGAACCCATATCTGATTTACATCTCGTGACTGCTGCCTATCTGCTAAATTTTGCTAGATGAGCCTTGGTTGTTTCTTTCCATCGCCACCATCTCTTTGGCCGATCATATGCTCTCACTTGATTGTTTATCCTTTCCTGAGGAACCGCAGCGGTGAGTGGTTTTATTAGCCAGCCTCTTAACTATTATATGTTTTGATCAGTTCCACCATTACCGGAACCAGTTGCTACCCTTTATACCACTTGTTCCTTTAGGACGAGTCGCCTTTACGCTCTTTTCTGACTCGTAAAATATGAAAAGATTTCCGAGTTATTCCTCTTGGCTCGTTAAACGTTAATAAGGGGCAATCGTTTTAAGTTCTTTTTGTCGACCGTTAAAACTTAAAAAAGATTACCGGGTTTTTGTTGTTTCAAACTCGTTAATGGTTATGAAACGAAGTGGTTTTGATCGCTTTTTTACTTTTTCAGGTCGAAATCACTATTTTTGAAAAGTACTCCTCGATCGTAATGGTCGGGCGGTTCTTTCGGGCATTATTTTATACTTTTTCGGGCCCGAGAGACACAACTTTACGAAAAAGGACACCCCTGGAGTTTCCTTTTCTGCTGTCTTTTCAAACTCTCTAAACATGAAAAGACGCTGAGTTCTTCCTTTGTCAGACTCGTTAAAACCTAATGACATCGGATTTTGTCGAAATGACGCACCACAAGCATATGTTATCCCCATCAAGCTTGTTAAAAATAATTGGGGTACTCGCCAGAAATGGCGGGGGAAAAAAGAAAATTGTTGGAACCATAATTATTGTCGTGTCGGCAGTATGTCACTCTTGAACATGGCACTTCTCTGCTTTCGTGTTGGGGTGGGGATATCTCATCTCATTTTTCACTTGCCTCCATGGGTTTGGGTAATCCTATTTGACCTCTCATCTGCTCATTGCCTCGTCAAATACTGCCAACTCCACTGTCGTGCCGCCGGTATGTTCAAGAGAAGTTGACCTCTGTAAAGAAACAACCTCCCTCTGATAGCTCATACAATCTTGATTCATAACATTATCTCTCTGTCTCGTATCGATGATGTGGGAAACATTATGGCCCACCTTCGATCAAGGTCACTTCTTGTCGACTTCAGCTCATTATCCAGGAAGCTGATCTAGAGACTCCCTTCCGGTGCCTTGGAGCCTGCATGCCTCAATGGTAGGTTCCTCGTGTTCGACGTGAGGTTTTCATCATTGGCCTCCGATCGAATGATTCTACGGGTGTTCGACTTCAGATCACTAATTCACACGCCGTAGATTGTACCTATAGTACCTTGAGGGCCATTGTCATTATTGGTGGTACCTCTCGCGTCTATTAACAGTTCCCAATATTGACTGGTAATCAGACGATGTTCATGCATGTTTGACTTCAGCTCATATATTCGCATGCTTGAACTTGTACTTCTGTTCGGGTCGAGATGGAGCGCAAGACCCTGGATTGTGTCTGTTGTAATCCAGGCGTGATTCTTGATACATGACTCATTCACTGGATGGCTGTGACCATACCTGAGTCAATTCATTGATCCTAACCAGATGGCTGCGTCCATACTACAGATCTAGATTATCATGTACTCTCTTATGGATGGCTGCGACCATACCACGTACATCATGTATTTGAACTATCAATTGTATCTCTCAATGCAGATTCTCGGCGGCAGCTATATGTGTTCTTGTAAAGCATTTCACCCCTCTCTCTCTCGGGCCTCATGCTTTAGGGGGCATCTATTACACAGTAATTTGTCACCATTGGTCACCGTCCCTATCACCCCGATTTCTGTACATTGGAGGATGCATTCCGGGACCTGTGAGCAGTGACATAGCCTAAAAACACTTGCATTATGTTCCCCTGAGTATGTACTTCATGTTCCCTGAAGACACTTTTTGCAAATTATCCATGAAAAGTTCCCTTTTTCCATTGGCGCAGGTACACAGTGTCTTATCCGCGCCAATCACTGAGATCCTCAAAAAGGGGCGCGACCATTGGCGCTCTGTCTTAGAACAACACTCGCGCCAACTAAGTTTGGTAATGATTTTTGACAAACGCGTGCCTGTATGATTTTTCCTTCCAGATCACGAAGTCTTTTGAGGGTAAAATCCATCTGATAGAGGTCGAGAGTCATCATATATCCTTGACATCTATCCACAGTAGCTTTTCGGAGATAATGTCGATCCACAATGGGTGTCCTGGTGCATTGAATCTTTCTCCATTCTCCATCTATAAAAGTCTGTCCTCATGCATTAGACAAGGAGTTCTTGAGTTTTTGAGTAATGCTAGTTGTGATTATGCTTGTCTTGAGTGATAGTAAGAGTCTTGAAGTATAGAGAGGTTATGCTGCTGGAAATCCGAGAGAGAGAGGAAGTCTACTGCAAGGCATATAGCTGTTTGCCCAGCCAGAGGAAAGGTTCAACGTCAGAACCTTGGTTGTATCTTACTCTGCCTATTATTCATTAATAAACGACTGCTATTATGGTTCCAATCTCATTGCTTATTATGAAGTTTGATTTATTTCCTTTCTGACTGAAATATAGTTGTACCTTGGTGGATTTTATGCTTGTAGTTGTCTCGTTCTTTGCGTGTGCAGGTGTCCGTTCACGAGGATCGCAAGGATTGTGACCTGCTGGAGCGAGGGAACGAGAGGGTCAACTCTACTTCGACATTTGCGTTGGATCCCAGGTTGGTCTTCGTAATCCACCTTTTAGTATACAACTAGGAACTTGCGTAGCAGCGTGAATTGATTGTTACTAGACCCATTTTGGGCTAGTGGGATCGCCTCTGTCCGCAGAGGGGATTTACCTGTTTAACACTCCTCATTGATCCTGGATTGTACTATACTATGAAGAATTTTTATAGCTGGATGAACAAAGTCTTCTACAAATTTCTTGTACGTGAATTCTTGTTGTTCCTTCATGACCAAGGAGGTCCAAAAGGTCATTGGTTATTGATCCCATGCATCATCCAATTTCTACAATGCAAAACTGAACTTTTCTTCTTGATAGTAGATGAACATGTAAATTAAAACAAAGGTGTAACTGAACACCTGCTCTGTAGGAAACTTGATGAACTATTCATGGATATTGTCAACCAAGAATTGACTGAAATTGAAGATCATAGAGGCCTTACTGTCTATGGAAAATGTGGAGAGGAATCCTAAGATGGGCTCATCCACCAACTGATCAGAATGATAGCCCGGAATATAAGAAAGGATGGAAAAAAATTTCTTGGCCTGATCAGGGAAAATGGATGAAGGATAAGGAGGATTCTTCTTGGGCAATTGGGCATTCTCTAGCAAGAAAATCTCAAAAATTCTAGCTCTGGTGGCAAAATCTAGCTTTTGATATAGCTGGGTGAGGGCTTCTAGGTAGAAAGGGGCATAATTTTCCATAGAAGGGGCCAGAATCATTTGGTCAATAGATTTGGCTGTGATGGTGAAAAGAATGTCACCTGTAGGTGCAATTATGGCTCTTTGGGAAAGTACATAGCAAGCTTGGCATCTTCTGGTGATTTCCGGGGCTTGGAATGTCAAAGGAAATATATAGTGGGGGAGGTTTGACTCCGAGAGCCCTATCTCATCTGTCTTTTTTGTTCATTTATCCTCTAACCAGCAATATAATTCCAGGAAATCACAGTCACACAGAGTTTCGTTGATTCTGTAATCCCTGTCTGCTAAGGGGATATGATCTAGGTCTATAGAAGGTGGAAGTAATGGATTAATGGCCTGGTCCTGGGTCTTAGCTTTAGGAGGCATCACTGTGAATGTTTTTTGAACAAAAGGTATACACAAAGTGGGCTTACCAGGCTAAGAAAAGATAACAGTTTGTCAGCAAATGTTGGAATGCTGGTGGTGAGGATGCTTCGATAGAGACTGCGACAAGAAATTATGAACAGTAGAAATAGAATGAGAAGTGAAAGATTAGAAATGATGAGATCTGGATCTATTTAAACGTTTTTGACAGATTCTCATTGGAAATGGCATGGGATTGTTACTGAACGGTTACTAGAGAAAATTAAATGAGAAAAGGGTAGTAAGAGGGAAAGCATTTAATTGGCGCAACGGTCTAGACAGGTGGTAGGCGAAGAGTGGTGGAAGAAAAGTGGTGGGGTAATGGAAGGAATGGATAGATGATAGGTGGTTTTCGGAGGGGGTGATGGGCAGTAAGCGGTATCAATAGGGGGGGTGTGAAATCACCACATCGCGCCAAGTAGGGAGTAGGATCCGGCAGAAGAAACCACCTTCTAGACACCCCCCCCCCCCAAAAGGGAAAATGGAAGGGGGGGCAAAAAAAGACAAGGGTCATTGATGGAGTGTGGGATCGAATCCCGAGGCACTGAAAACCACTAACCTTTAACCATAAATGACAAAAAAAAATTGTCCTTGTGCACTTTTTGATATTTGTTATACGGACTTTGGATAAGGACAAGTAATGAAGGTTGGAAATATTTTATCCATAGCGCACTTTGAGTTTTCAAACTTTGGATAGGGTAAATATAATTTTAAAAAATATTGTCCATATCATGTACATTAGCCCTTTTTTTTAATATTCTCATACTTAGGATAAAATTTTCATAGGCAAATTATTTACTCAATCACCTAGTCTACCTACCCTTAGCTAGACTAACTTTTTTTATTTTTGTCTTCAGGGTGCACTTAGACTAGCAAACCCATTTTTATTTTCTTTTATGCAGAAAGAAAACTATCTATCCTATCCCTTATTTCTCCTACTGAACCAGATTAAACTATTGGGTCAATGTCATTTTCTACCTAACTAATTATTTATCTAGATCAAAATGTTGGATAAACCTTCATTCTCTATCTAATTTACATAAATTTAAAGAAGTATAATCATGATTATGCAGTATGATTAAACTAAAGAAAGTGATTGTGGAATTTTGAACAAGGTGCACACAACTTTATTTTACAGAAATGAAGCAAAAATATGTTTAAGTAGTGGCATTTAGACTTGCAACACTTTCAATAATATTCTCTTTTTGATTTTCTTTCTTTTCTGGTGGGGTTCAATCTTTTTCTTTTTTCAATATTTTTGTTTTTCTCTTTATTCTCCTTCTTTATACCCTCTTTTCATTTTGTATTTCATTTTTTCTTTATATTTGGAAATCATTGGCAGATTGACAAGTATTTACAAAATAGGATCCTAAGATACATCACTCAATCACCTTGAGATCCTATAAATTATAGGACCCTAACAACATGCACTCCATTACATCATGATAGCAAAGGAAGGACACGTTGTATGTTGCACGTATAGTGTCGATACCTCTTAAGTTTGTACGAACCCTGGGTTGATAATTAAAGTTGGTAGCCTTGGGAGTTTCATCATTCTTGTTGCAATACTGAGGCTCATCATGGGTGCTCCCACATCTCTTTAGCATCATGCATCTATCTATCAGCTTCTCTGGTGTGCTTCCTTCCATCTCTGGATGTCTCTTCTTGAGTGGATGCTTCCACTCTTTTCTCCTCTGCTTGTGGCTACTCTACATCATCTTGAGGTTCTTCCTTTGGAGCTAAAATCTCATCATCTACATGTAACTGAATCTCACTCTCAAGGGAACATCTCATCGCATTCTCTTCATCGAACTTCACATCTCTATGAACAAATTTCATCATATGAGATGGTAGATACACCCAATAGTTGTGATGTGTATCAGTGTACCCCACAAATATGCCCAACTTAACTACCGATTCTAGCTTTTTCCATGCAACCTTAGTAACATGACAGTAAACTAATGAACCAAAGATCCTGAAGTGTTACACATCTGATTTCTTTGCTGAAAAATCTTCTTCTGGTGTACTCATCCCTAGAATCTGATGAGGTCTCATTTTCTGCACATATACCATTATGTTGCACGCTTCAACCCACAAGTGAAACAGTAGGCCCTGATCATGGAACATCACTCGTGCAGATCCCACAATACTTATGTTCTTCGTTTCAACAACCCCATTTTCCTGTGGGTTATTGGGTGCTATTAATTCTTGTTGAATTCCTTCTGATGCACAAAAGTTATTGAACTCATTTGACACATATTCTTGACCATCATCACTCCTGAGATCCTCCACTTTCCTGCTAGTGTCTTTCTCAACAAGTGCTTTAAATTCACAAAATTTTGAGGATGTATGGTCTTTCTTCTGCATGAAGAATATCCAACACTTATGTGAGAAATCATCTAAAAATATCAAATAATACCTGTTCTTGGTCGTGGAGGTTATCGATAATGGTCCACACACATCTGAGTGAACTCTTTCAAGGATTGCTTGCTCTCGATTTTCCTTATCATGAAAGGTGTCTTTGGTGTACTTACCCAATGTACACACGTTGCATGTATATCTCTACTCTAGTACACCCTTGGGAAGTCCTATAGAAATTTATTGCATGATCTTCAAGTCTCCATGGTATAAATGGTCCAATATTATATGTCATATCACCGATGTATTGACTCTGCACCTTCTCTGCTTTCGTGCTCAAAGTAGCACAGTATTATACATCCAATTTTTAAAGGTTATTCACCCAAACCCCAATCTGCTTCACTTTTCATGTGGCTATGTGATGAAGGAAAGCATTTCCTTTTCTAAATATCACATCTTAGCCACAGTATTCCAACATACCAACCGAAACTAAATTCTTCTTCAGACCTGGAACATACATGACATATTTTAATGTTAGAGGAGAACCATACTCCCTCTGAAAGGTGATAGTACTGATGTCGGTCACGCTATACCTCCCATCATATCCCATATCGATGTGCATCTCGAGGTCTTTCTCCTCCAAGTCATTGAAAAATTCTTTGTTTCCCATCATATGGAATGAGGCTCCACTATCTAGATACCACACACTACTCATAATTGATGTCACCATGCGTGAAATGGAGGTGAAATCCAACTCGAATTGTGAATATAGAGCTTCACCTATCACTCCTCCTGAGACCTTATTGTTGTCCTTCTTGTGTGGACAGTTCTTGGCATAGCGTCCCAAATCATGATAGTGAAAACATTTAATGTTTGATAAGCCTTTATTCTTGTCTAATTCAATGAAATATCATTTGGATTGGGGTTTCTACCCTTTCCCTTTCTTTGCCTTTCCAACCAAGGCACATTTCTCCTCAACATCATGCTTGGATGAGGTTCCATCTCTGGTGTTTCACCTTATCTCTTCTTGCACCAAGTCAGAGCACAACCTCTCCCACTTTGGTGGCTTATCATGTTGGCATTATGATTCTGGTGTGGCCCTATGTTACAGGTGTTGTACTTGATGGCAACTCACTCAAGTGGCAATGCTGGCAATGCTCTGTTCAGGCTCTCAAACTGTTGAAAATTAAGAGGTATGCAGGTGAATGGTTCAAAAAGTGCGGACCCGCAGGTACGCCGGCCAGGAAGTGTGTTCATATCCACAGGTTACCTGTTCATGAGGTGCGAACCCCCAGTTCACTCACTTCAAGGCAGAGAAGCGCGCTCACGTGGGGTTTCTTATGTTTGGCCCGTGGTATTTAGCCCGCCGTTCTTGATTCTATGGTTTTGGCCCGTGGTATAGGATCTAATTTAGCCCCGGTTTGGATCCCTTGTATTGGTTATTGATGGTTTTGTCCCATGGTGTGAATAAGGGCTTGACTATAAATAGGGAAGGAGATCACTTGGCTAATGTATCTTTGAAAGTTGAATATCTTAAGATCTGAATTTTGGGTTATCAGTTTTAAAAGCTAGATCTAAATCAAGGTAAAATTTGAAGGTGAATCTTTGCCAAGTCGTGATCTCTCGGGCGCATGATCAGATCTGTGGATCTGACTGTCTGTAGTACATTGGAGGACTATTAATTTGGCCGTAATCAAAGGTTCGCAGGCGATCTAAAGCGAGAGTGCGGGGGTACGAAGTACAGAAGAAGGCGCAGTGAGGGTATATGCAGCGCAGCTAAAGGCGTAGTGCGGGGTACGCAGTATAGAGGAAGTCACAGTACGGGTATACGCAGAGCAGCTGAAGGCACAGTGCGGGGTACGCAGTACAAAATAAGACGAAGTGCGGGTATACGCAGAACAGCTGAAGGTGAAGTGCGGGTATCCGCAGGTTTATATTGGTGAAGTTGCGGACCTGTTTTGAAATATTTGTTGGTTGCCTGTTTTCTATTTGCTGCTGTTTAGGATACTGGTGTTGGTTTTCTATTTACAACATTCTGAGAAGTTCGGGTGGCTCATTGGTTTGATTGTATAAGGAGATTGGTTGATTCACATGTACTTGATGTTTATTTGATGTTCTTGGATCCAATCTGAAAATTAATGAAAAGTGGTCCTTGAATGAAAAGAAGTAGGGGGTTGTAGCTCCCTTCCAGGAGAAACTGGAAAACTAGAGAGAGTTGTAGCTCTCCGCAAGTTGTAGCCTGCGTACTGGTAAAGGACTGCACCAGTACAAAATCATTGTAAAAGAAGTTTCTAATTGAAAGAAGATAGAGACATATTGCAGCAGGTGGTTTTCACCCACATTGGGTTTCCACCTTATATCTGGTGTTCTATGGTGTGACTATCTGTTTTTCATGTTCTTGTTCATTATTATGCATAAGTTAATCATCAATATCTGAAGAATAAGTTGAAGTATAAATTTGGATGGTATATTGAAAAGTTTTAATAATACCGATTCACCCCCCCTCTCAATATTATTTCCAACAATTGGTATCAGAGCAGGACCTTCAGAGAAGCTTGATCGCTTGAAGGAAGATCATTCATCATGAGCAACTACGAGAGGGAAGCATCAATCAGGCCACCAATTTTTGATGAGACAAACTTCAATTATTGGAAGGTAAGAGTTACTGCCTATCTTCAATCTCTTGGTACAGAAGTTTGGGATATCATAGATACAGGCTACACTTTTCCTTCAGCTACTCCTATAGATCCGGCCGAGAAGAAGAAATATGAAACAAATGCTAAAGCAGTCAATACTCTTCTGGGATGCTTATCTCAAATAGAATTCATGAAATTTATGCAATATAAATCCGCAAAAGAAATATGGGACAAGATTGTCTTGAGCTATGAAGGAGATGAACAGGTAAAGCGTGCTAAACTTCAAACCCTCGGGATTCAGTATGAGAATCTCATAATGTATAATGATGAAAGTGTGGCTAACTATTTCCTTCAGGTAGACGAGATTGTTAATTGCATGAAAAACTTGGGTGAAGAAATAAAAGAGGCTATTGTGGTTGAAAAAGTTCTAAGATCATTGTCCCCCAAGTTTGAATCTAAAGTGTCTACAATAGAAGAAAAGGAAAATCTACGAACTCTTACTATGTCTCAGCTACACGGAATTCTAATTGCCTATGAAATGAGAAAAGGAGGTCCATCAGACAGGAGAGAAGTTGCCTTTAAGGCTTCAGGCAAAGGAGACTACTATGAAGCAAGTCACGTGCCAGAAGAAGAAGAAGAATCAAATTTTGTCAAAAATCTTCAACGGGGTACTGGAAGGTTCAGAGGTAAGTTACCTTTTAAATGTTTTGCTTGTGGAAGAGTAGGTCATTATGCTGCCAAATGTCCTCATAAGGATAATATTGATAAAGGAAAGGAACCTGTTAGATGGAACAAGAAACAGAATGCAAATAAGAAAAGCTACTACACTCATGAAGACAGTGATGGTCTATCAAATAGTGATGAAGATGAACGAAGTAATGACTATAAAATTTTAATGGCATTTGAAGATGATGATTACATGGATGCTATAGATGTGGATAGCTTTTATGAAGAGATTTCTAGACTTAAGACATGTATAGAAGAAAAGAATGTGATAATTGATACCCTACAATTTCAAATTGATGAAAAAGAAAAACTTCTTGAAAAGTTAGAATGTGAAATTGTTGGCCTTAGAAAAGAAATTGAGAAAACAAAGGCTATTAATCTTAAGTTTTTCAAAGGATCTGGAACTCTGGATGAGATCATCAATGTACAACGTTCTCCTCTAAACAAGACAGGTCTGGGATATAATGGAGAAACATCTCAAGCATCCACCTCAAAGAATTATCTTGATGCAGCAAGAAGGAATGAGCAAAAGCACAATGGAGATCACCAGGTAAAGCAGGGACGAATTACATCGAGAACAAACAAAGACTATCAGGTAAACCAGGGGCAATTCATCTTAAGGGTGAACAAAAGCTACAACCAGCCACAGGTAAAATCTTCTCAATTTGCTTCAAAAATGGATGACAATAGAAATTACAATCATTTGGCTGGTAGACTTGATAATCGCAGAAGTTTCTTCAATGGACAATGTTTCTCTTGCCATAACTTTGGTCACAAAGCAGCTCAATGTGTTGCATATAAAACAATCATGACTAGAGAAGCTCAAAAACAAAGAAGTATGACCGGGTTTACAAAAAGGACCTATAACAACTTTTCGGCTCTTGAAAATGAAGTTGAATGTTCTATTTGCAATAACTTTGGTCATGAAGATTCTAAATGCAGGAGCAGGTTTCAGCAGACAAAGGAACAAGCCTCAAACACCAGAACATGGAGAATAAAGGAACCACAAACAGAAAGATGTGGGATAGCATTTTATGCAGAGGGACAAGAAAATCTATGGTACATCGACAGTGGATGTTCGAAGCATATGACAGGTGATAAAGAAAAACTTGAATCATATTCTGCTTTAGAAAAGGGTAAGAAAGTTTCTTTTGGAAATGATACTCCTGCAGCTATAAAAGGAAAAGGCACTGCTCAGTTAAAAGAAAAGGTCAAAGCTGGAAATGTTTTGTATGTTGATGGACTGAATCATAATCTTCTGAGTGTCAGCCAGATGTGTGATCAAGGAAACGAGGTAATATTTAGATCAAATGGATGTCGTGTTCGTGATCTTAATACAGGTGAAACAGTGATCAAAGGTAGAAGAACTCCAAATAATCTATACATATTTGAAGAAGGACAACAACAATGCTATTTGAGCAAGGATGATGAACACTAGTTATGGCACCGGAGGTTGGGGCATCTAAGCTTTTCACAAATAAGGAAAGCATGCAAATATCAGGCAGTTCGTGGTCTTCCAGATATCAAAATTCCGGACAACACCATATGCAAATCATGTCAGTTTGGAAAGCAAACCAGAACTAACTTTCCGGAGAAGGAAGGATCAGCCAGCATGCCTCTTGAGCTAGTCCATACAGATGTATGTGGTCCATTTAGGAAAAGGACACCTCAAGGAGAAGAATACTTGATATTATTCATTGATGATTTCTCCAGGTTTGTTTGGTTAGGACTTATGAAGCACAAAGACGAAGCATTCGAAAAATTCAAATCCTTCAAAGCCTTGGTTGAAAATGAATCAGGTCACAAAATTAAGTGCCTTAGGTCCGACAGAGGTGGGGAGTTTACCTCAAATGAATTCTTCGATTTCTGTGAAGAACATGGGATAAGAAGAGAATTCTCTATAGCTAGAACTCCTCAGCAAAATGGAGTGGTGGAAAGGATGAACAGAACAATCCAACAAATGGCTCGTGCTATGCTTGATGAGTCTGGAACTCCCGCAAATTTCTAGGGTGAAGCTGCATATGCTGCGGTTGTTATTCTCAACAAAACAAATGTCCGAGTGAACAACACTCAAACTCCTCATGAGCTCTGGTATGGTGAGACTCCTTCGGTAAAGCACTTCAAAATCTTTGGGAGAAAATGCTATATTAAGAATACTGATGAGCAACTTGGCAAACTTGAACCTAGAGTAGATGAATGCATTCTTCTTGGTTATTCTCCACACAGCAAAGCATATAAGTTATACAATAAAAGACTTGGAAGAATTATTGACAGCATTGATGTAGTGGTTGATGAAAAGGGATACATTCCTAGGCAAGTAAATCATGAAAATATCGAAGAAGATGAAGACTACCCTCAAAGACAGAATGATGAAGAAGAAGAACCTCAAGAAGCACCAGAGGAACAGATAAGGATAGAAGAGAAGACTCCATCCATGTATGTTCAGAAGAATCATCCAGAATCTCAGATTTTGGGGGAGAAAGAAGCAGGTGTACAAACAAGAAGAACAATTGCAGAAGCTTCAAGCTGTCTGGCATTACTCTCTTCCACTGAACCACAAAATGTGAAAGAAGCATGCAAAGATGAATGTTGGGTCAAAGCAATGGATGAAGAACTTGAGCAAATCGAAAAGAACAACACTTGGGAGTTGGTTCCTAGACCAAAGGATAATAATGTTATAGGGACAAAATGGGTCTTCAAAAATAAGTTGACAGAAAATGGGGAAGTAATTAGAAACAAGGCCAGACTTTTTTGTAAAGGGTATGCGCAGCAAGAAGGAATAGATTTTGAAGAAAATTTTGCTCCTGTTGCAAGACTTGAGGCCATCCAAATGTTCCTTGCTCTCTCAAGCTTTCAAAAGATCAAAGTATTTCAAATGGACGTGAAATCAGCCTTTCTGAATGGAGACTTAGAAGAAGAAGTATAAATTGAGCAGCAATATGTTTTCATTCTTGGAAATGATCCAAATCTTATATGCAGACTAAAGAAATCTCTCTATGGTCTTAAACAAGCTCCAAGGGCTTGGTACTATCGGTTGGACAAATATCTTCATCAACAAGGTTTTTCAAAAGGATCAGCAGATAGCAATCTTTATATAAAAATTGAAAATGACAAATTGCTAATACTTATTGTGTATGTAGATGCCATTATCTTTGGCAGCAATGAAGAATCTATGAGTCAAAGCTTTGCCTCAGTGATGCAGAAGGAATTTGAAATGTCCTTGCTTGGAGAATTGACATATTTTCTTGGTTTGCAAATCCAACAAAAGGAAGGAGGAATCTTCTTGTCTCAAACCAAGTATCTCAAGCAGATTTTGAAGAAATATGGCATGGAAGATGCAAAACCAGTATGTACACCCATGGTCACAGGATGTAGCCTCAGTGCAAATGATGAATCAGCAACAGTGCATCAACCAACCTATAGGTATATGATTGGAAGTCTACTTTATTTGACAGGTACCCGACCAGACATCATGCATGTAGTGGGAATAGTTGGAAGATTTTAGGCAAATCCAAAGGAAACTCATCTTCAGGCAGTGAAGAGAATTTTCAAATATCTTCAAGGGACTCAAAATTATGGCTTATAGTATCCTAGAGATACATATCTCACACTTCATGCTTATACAGATGCAGATTGGGCCGGAAGCGTGGACGACAGGAAGAGCACAAGTGGTGGTGCATTATTTATGGGTTCCAGATTAGTATCTTGGTTCAGCAAGAAACAGAGTTCGATTGCCTTGTCTACAGTTGAAGCGGAATATGTTGCTGCTGCATCTTGCTGCACTCAAATCCTTTGGATGATGAAAAACTTGCAGGAATTTCAAATCACTTGTATACCACCCATCTCTATCTTATGTGATAATACAAGTGCAATCAGCATTTCAAAGAACCCAGTCATGCATTCAAAGACCAAGCACATACCGATCAAGTATCATTTTCTCCGGGAACAAGTACTTGAACAAAAGGTCAAGTTGGAGTATGTTACTTCTAAGGAACAAGTTGCTGATATACTCACCAAACCATTTCCCAGAGAGACCTTTGAATACCTCAGGCAAAAGCTGGGGGTTGTTGATGCATCATCTTGTTGATTGAATCTCTTCTGATTGTTGGTTGTACGCAAGGTTCATCTGGGGTATATGCGTACATATGCGAATTGCACAGGTTCAGGGGGAGCATATAATGCATTGTTGGCATTATGGAGGAAGTACAGAAGGAGATCATGGATGCTGGTCTGAATATTGCTGCAATATGTCTCTATCTCTTTCATGGTCATTTATGGTGTTTGGTGGATTATGGTGCTTCTTTGCAGATCTGGTTTATAGTCAAGGGGAGCATGTTCTTAGGGGGAGCATCACCCTTTGCCCTTGATGTCAAAGGGGGAGAATGACGTTGAGGATCGTTGAGGATCTTGAGGTTGCCATCAAGTCCAAAGGGGGAGATTGTTGGCATTATGATTCTGGTGTGGCCCTATGTTACAGGTGTTGTACTTGATGGCAACTCACTCAAGTGGCAATGCTGGCAATGCTCTGTTCAGGCTCTCAAAATGTTGGAAATTAAGAGGTACGCAGGTGAATGGTTCAAAAAGTGTGGACCTGCAGGTACGCCGGCCAGGAAGTGCGTCCATATCTGCAGGTTACCCATTCATGAGGTGCGGACCCCAAGTTCACTCACTTCAAGGCAGAGAAGCGCGCTCACGTGGGGTTTCTTATGTTTGGACCGTGGTATTTAGCCCGTCGTTCTTGATTCTATGGTTTTGGCCCATGGTATAGGATCTAATTTAGCCCTGGTTTGGATCCCTTGTATTGGTTATTGATGGTTTTGTCCCATGGTGTGAATAAGGGCTTGACTATAAATAGGGAAGGAGATCACTTGGCTAATGTATCTTTGAAAGTTGAATATCTTAAGATCTGAATTTTGGGTTATCAGTTTTAAAAGCTAGATCTAAATCAAGGTAAAATTTGAAGGTGAATCTTTGCCAAGTCGTGATCTCTCGGGCGCATGATCAGATCTGTGGATCTGACTGTCTGTAGTACATTGGAGGACTGTTAATTTGGCCCTAATCAGAGGTTCGCAGGCGATCTAAAGCGAGAGTGCAAGGGTACGCAGTACAGAAGAAGGCGCAGTGCGGGTATACGCAGCGCAGCTAAAGGCGCAGTGCGGGGTACGCAGTACAGAGGAAGTCACAGTGCGGGTATACGCAGAGCAGCTGAAGGCACAGTGCGGGGTACGCAGTACAAAAGAAGACGAAGTGCAGGTATACGCAGAACAGCTGAAGGTGAAGTGCAGGTATCCGCAGGTTTATATTGGTGAAGTTGTGGACCTGTTTTGAAATATTTGTTGGCTGCCTGTTTTCTATTTGCTGTTGTTTAGGATATTGGTGTTGGTTTTCTGTTTACAGCATTCTGAGAAGTTTGGGTGGCTCATTGGTTTGATTGTATAAGGAGATTGGTTGATTCACATGTACTTGATGTTTATTTGATGTTCTTGGATCCAGTCTGAAAATTAATGAAAAGTGGTCCTTGAATGAAAGGAAGTAGGGGGTTGTAGCTCCCTTCCATGAGAAACTGGAAAACTAGAGAGAGTTGTAGCTCTCCACAGGTTGTAGCCTGCGTATTGGTAAAGGACTGCACCAGTACAAAATCATTGTAAAAGAAGTTTCTAATTGAAAGAAGATAGAGACATATTGCAGCAGGTGGTTTTCACCCACATTGGGTTTCCACCTTATATCTGGTGTTCTATGTTGTGACTATCTGTTTTTCATGTTCTTGTTCATTATTATGCATAAGTTAATCATCAATATATGAAGAATAAGTTGAAGTATAAATTTGGATGGTATATTGAAAAGTTTTAATAATACTGATTCACCCCCCCCCCCTCTCAGTATTATTTCCAACATATCACTCTCATTTACTAAATCCTGGTAGTTTTGCCAACTCTTGGGAAGGCCTAAAAGTGCTAGGCTGACCAGATAATATTCAAATATTATAATACTAATACTCCCAAGCTCAAACCGAAATTGGGTGAACCTGCTCAAGTATTGTGGTATCGTGTCATCCTTCTCCATTTTGATCTTCCGAAGCTTTTCCTTCAATGCCAGCTTCCTGTGGTCACTATTGTTCTGAAACAAGTATATCAAGGCTTGCCACATTGCATATGGAGATTCCTTCCCATGGAGGTTCGAAAAAATATGATCTCAAACTCCTTCCAATATCATCCTCCTAGATTTTGCAACACACTTCTTCCACTTTGCTATTTCCTGAGCATCAGATGCTAGAGGTTTAGGAATATTAGTATCTATGAATTCCTTCAACCCATTATCTTCCAACACTGCCTCCATCTTGTACTTCCAAGAAATATAATTTGAACTACCCTCAAGGGCATATTCGAGTCTCAATCTATAGAAGGCCATCCTGCTAGCTCTAAATATTTGATTCTGCAAATTTGATCCTGCAAAGACAAACTCATATACTTCTCTTCTATTGTGATTTTAGCTTTGATACCATGTATAAATTCCTTGTAGATTCAAACTACTGATTATAATTTACTAAAACAATAGACTTGAATCTACTCTACCAATTGTGGAAACAATTAACAATCACAAAATCACAAAGCATAGAAGAGAAATAATTCAATCAACACATTACACAATGGTTTCCTAGGAAAATCCACACCTAAAAACCTTTGTTATCTATATACTGCATTAGTCATAAAATATGAGAAGATTACAATGCTTTTCTCAAGCCTGAGCAACCTCTGCATTATCTATATCTGTCTCACATCTTCCTAGACAATCCTTGGCTAATACTTAACCAATTTTATGCTTGCCCAATTCCCTATTTCCTTGCATTGTTTCCTTGGGAATTATCCCCTATTAATTAGAAAAATTCGTCAATTGGAATTGCAAAATCCATCACAGGCCTTCCTCTGACTGCATCCACCACTTGTATAATTTGAATGATTATACAACTGGTAGTACACTTCCCTTGAACTCCAATCTCAGCTAGGTAACTCATAGATCACACATGCATGATTTAATTATGGTTGAATTATCAGTTAACTGGTTGAAAACAGAAGCTTCACCCCACTGCTAGACCTCCTACTAGTACCTCCAACAGTTGGAACTAGTTTAACTGAATTTAACTCAGTTAAATTGAATTAATTAATTATAACTCAAAATAAACTCAACCAGGGATCCTATAAAGTAGGATCTACTTTACATGACTCAAGTTAGACCCTCAACTCAAATTAACTGAACCAACTAAGTCAAATTAACTTAGTTAACTCATACAAGTAGTCTTGTGATGTGGAATGACAATTTTTTCCTAATTTAATTCAAGGGGAAATTAAATTAGGATTTTCTTGTTTCATTTTCAACACTTCTCTTAAGGCACTGTTGTATCTCTCTAAGATCACACTGTCGGGTTGACCTAGCTGTGGGTCCACCTCCCACCAATTTTAACACCATCAAGCTTATATCATCTCATTGGGTCCTTCCCGGTGCATTCCGTAGAAAGCTCTTTACCCACTGTGGGGGTTCTCTTACCAGACTTGCATTGACGGTGGAACCATATGGTCCCTTCTTGCATTGGTCCACTGGGACAACCCTCGACTTCCATCACAGCTTATGCCACTTCATCCTGCTTCCTTTACCCCAAATCCTCTTTTGTGGTTCCTCTTTATTTCTCCCAGTTCATATTGTTGGGCTGAATAGGATGGCGGGACCGTTCTCTAATAACCAGAACTGCACATACTACCATGTGGTATGACTTACGTCATCTCGCTAGTTTCCCCTGGTGCATTTCCATTAACTCCCACTTATCTTCCAAGGTGAGCTCGTTAGGATGACTTGGCAAGTGGGCCAGTCCCCGACCAATAACATCAAAACAATTGTGCAGGCCCAACGATATACCCCTTTTACGTCATCCCATTAGGCTTGTCCCAACGCTTTCCATTGTGCCTCATTTTCATTCTTATGGGATAGGCATCCAGGCTTATGTGGGTTGTGGGCCAACCCTCCAACTAATGGAAACATTGTTGGTCACACATCATCTTGTTGCATCATCCATATGCTCAATCCAGACTCTCCCTTGATTTCTCCTTTAGAGATATTCCAAGTGTTAACGGTGCTGGACCTGCCAACATTCAGGGGATCTCCCTGATATGAAGTCCCAACTAGACCTCACACCATTTAGTGTAGGAGTCCTATTGGGGCTTGGTTTTACCCGATTTTGACACCTTTTTCCATACTTTACCTCTCCCATTTTGAACTATCCTTAACCCCTATTATGCCTATTTCGGTTATAATACTTATGTTTTTTCCAAAAGGGTTTCGTAGGCTAAAGGTATGCAAATTAACACTAAAAATTGTCTTTTACCTTAACTTTAAGTATTCCTTAGCTAGTAGTTCTTTATTTAATTACCATGCCAAGTAATCTCGAGTTCTTGTGCAGATTTGTTTTGATTCGGAAACATGCCTGTAATTCCTTCAAACAGATGTGTGATCCTATTTCTTGCAAACACTCCGGAATTCCTACAGTCACAGATTTCCTGTAACCACCCAGATTTCCTGCAGCAACATCGACGGTTAGCCATGTTCCACGAATATCTAAGTCAAATGGGAACATGGGCTTTGTGGGGTATATATCATATATGGTTGTTGTCCTATTGGTCATTTTAGATCTGCCAACAACACCACTCAAATTCAGAAGCCTTCCCTCGTTGGCTATTTGGAGGAAAGCTACAGCCATGTAACAAATTTTGTCTAATCCATGCTTTCAGTCATGGATTAGACCCAGTATGTATAAAATCAATATTTTGTAATAGTTATGTTAGCCGATGGCTTAGATTAGCAGTCTCCTTTCTTTCAAGCCATATATGGGCTTTGTAAATGTATAAATTTTGTCCTAGTTTTTATGATAGGGGTTGTTAGATTGTTGGGTTGGCTTCATCTAAGACTGTGTATCAGATTGTACTCGACTGTATCTTTTTCAGATTAATACAAAGGTATATTTTCTGTCTATTTCAGTGAGCAAGCCCTTCTAATTTGAAGGGGTTGTGAGTAAGGGAGGGCCCCCTTTTCTCACAACTCCCATAGTTTAGTATTTATGCATTTTATTTATGTTATGTAGCAGTAATTTATTTTTATAGCTAATGCACTCTTTCTAATATATCAGTAGTAGTGGATTAAATGAACTAGTTTCTTGTTCATGTGTGGAATTCAATTAATGAAGATTTGATTTCTAATGTTGATTGAATTTCTGAATTTGTTGTAAGTTGATTTATGTATTTTTTCGTAATCATCATCAGCAATCTTAAGAGTTGTAGAGGGAAGTTTGGTCCAATCTATAGCCTTTGCTGCTAAGTGATTGATGCAAGAAAGAGTCAATGGTTTTGTGTGATTGGCTACTTAGATTAATCAACACTTACAGTGTTAATCCTGCATATACTTTGCATGCATCTCACAAGCTTACCTGCCTGGGTTGATGATTTATGTTAATCAAATTATAAGGCTATAATTTGACTCAACATTTTGGCACCATTGCTGGGGAGGTGCTAAAGGGATAATACTGAAGTGTTTTTGTATTACATGCATTGTTTGGAATTTTTCAGGACTGGGGGAGTTGAAGTGGTAAGACGAAGGGCAAAGCCCACACACCGGAGGAGGTCAGAAATTCGCCAAAGCCGTGTCCTGATTGTTTGGTAAGTAGTTTCTTTTGAATTTGTTTTCATAGTAGATGATTGGGTCCAACATCTACAAATGTCTTTTGTGGTGGTGTGAGCACCACTTCATTTACTAATACACTGGCAAGGAAAAATAAGTCTACAAGATATAAGGAAGCAAGAGAAGAAGAGTCCGCTCAGGAGGCCTATGGTCCTGAAAAGAGCCTAGAACATATTCCTGCTTCTACAGTAGTAGCTTCTGTAGGAAAATATTCTTTTGCTACCCACTTTGAATCTCTTGTCACAAGGAAAACAACATCTTTGCTTAGTGGTTAGCCTGAAAAGGAATTCCTTGGCAATCTTATTCAAGAACCAAATTCCAAACCATTGATTATGCTAAATCTGTAGTCTACAAAGCCCCCACTTCCTTTTGGTCCAGAATGGCTCATGAAGAGGAGATTGGTCACACAAATGGATACGATGAGAAGGAAGAAGAACTGGTCACATTCGAATTCCCTATAAGGGAGGCTGGTGGAGCTACTCAGATGAAGAATGTTCCTCCTTCAGCCTTGCCTAACTTTCGTGGGGTTCCTAGTGAAGATCTTGATGCCTTTATATTCGAGTTCAATGTGTTATGCAAGAGCTATGACTATTCTTCCAATGCTCAGAAGCTGAAGTTGTTTCCTGCAACATTGAAGGATGTGGCTCTTAGGTGGTTTATGGGGTTGGCTTCAAACTTTATTATAACTTGGGAGGAAATAAAAAAGGTATTCTTAAGAAAGTATCAAGATTATTGCAAGACTAGGGACCTCAGAGAAGAGATTTATGGCATGACTCAGAAGGAGGGGAGAGTCTTGAGGACTTGGTGGAGAGATTCTAGTATAATCTACAAATATCCAAAATGAATCAACTGAGCAAGGATACTAAAAGAATAATTTTTCAGAGCAATCAGACCAGAATCTTTGGACATTTTGAATTTGATGGGAGGAGGTGACATATCAAAGTTGGTCTATGATGAAGTATGTGAAATATGTCGGCGATATTCAAGAGGTAATTCTAAAGTTGGAGGAGGAACAAGAGATACTACTTTCAGGCTTGTCAAGTCAGTTGTTGGAACTGGAGTAACCAGAGCTGAAATGGGTATTTATTTGAAAATTTTAAGACTGATATTCTTAGCACATTATCTTCTCAATTGGATTTTTTGCCAGTTAAGAAGAAACAAGAAAAACAAGAGGAATTGGAAAAAGCCCTGGCCGTGTTCTATTCGAAATGTAGGAAGAAGCATGCCTTGAGGGAATGCCCTATAGATAGCATAGAGATATGCCGAATCTATGAAGCAGAGCACTCCACTGATCAATGCCCTTCACTTCCTAAAATCAAAGCAACATATCTAGCAGATCAAGGAGTTGTCAATGCACTTTATGCAATGGCACCTCAAAGACCATGGCAGCCACATGTTGCAGGTATGGCTCAGTTGCATTTTCAAGTTCCTTATAATCAAAATCAGATGTGGAATATTCTTATGCCCTGGGAGACTTGGCCTCCACAACAACCTTGGTAGGGGAACTTTTCTTACCCTACCACTCAGAATTTTCCTTCTCTAAACTTTTGTCCTCTACAACCCACACAACAATAGATGATTCAACCTCAACAGAAGCAATTACCTACCCCACCAAATCAACCTCATCCTACGCAACTTCCTTCCCAGCCAGTGTCTAACACCAATAATAAAACCATCTCATCCACTCACAACATTGGATTGGTCACCTATCCCACTTTTCCTACCTACTGTATTGCATGACATTCACTGCATGAAATTTTTGTTCCTGTGCTACAGGAATTTCTTGTGTCGCTATAGGAAATCCAGCTGAGGTCAGGAAAAGTGGTGAATCAGTCTGGAAGAATTGAAGAGATTGTAGAGGAAGATACTCTAGAAATGCCTGAAGTTGAAACCACACCTAAACCAGTAGAACAACCTACTTCAAGGCCACAAGAACCTTCCTCATCCCATACAATCCAACCCCCTTTTCCAGAGAGGTTGGAAATGAGAATAAACAACCCGAGTTTGATCTTGTGTCTGAATTGCGAAATGTATTCATTAATATCCCGTTGCTGAAATCAATTAAAGATATCCTGATCTATGCTAAAACAGCAAGGGAGCTATGTACCAAGAGACCAGGAAGACAAAAGAGAGAACTCTCTACAATTCAAGTAGGTGGAAAGCTTTCAAGTTTAATATCTATTGGATTTGTCACTGAAAATATGCAGACCCTCGAATCCCTATGGTTACCACCTTTATCAATGGATAGCCTATAAAAAATACTTTAATTGTTTTGGGTGCAGCCATTAATGTGATGACTATGGAGACCTTATCTAGAATAGGAACCTTTGACTTATTTCCTACTCCTACCATGTTAGAATTAGCAGACAGGTCTAAGGTAAAGCCAGAGGGGGTATTAGAAGACATTGTCATCTCATTAGATTCCTGGAAGTATCCTGCATATTTTTATGTTCTTCAATCCAAACTAACTTAGGAGGGCATCCTTTGATCTTAGGGAGACCGTGGTTAGCCACGACAGATGCTTATGTAGGGTGTAAGTCCAGAAATATGGACATCGCTCATGGGACTGAAATAAATCACATTAATTTGTATCCCCCCAGCTCAACCTCTCTTAAGATCATAAAATACACATTGGGTTGAAGAATAAGAGCATGATTCTAAATGTACCCAACCAGTTTTGACAATTTCCCAAGCCATGAGCCTTAAAGAAAATTAAGAAAATTCAGAAGAAAATTTGATAAATTGTTGTATTTCTAATCCTGATTTTTTGCAGCAAGAAGAAGGGCAGTCTAGTCATAATTTAGATTTCAGTACTAATTGGTGGGCCCCAGTATTGCAGCAATAATGCTACAACTCCTGGGACTCCCTTCTTTAATTTTATCAACCCGGTAGTTCGTAACAAACTTGGAAGCGACGGTGCTGTATGCACAAGTACTAGCTCTTGCCGCAGCTGTCACCTGGTCAGTTGGCACAAGTCTGCTAGGAGCTTAAGCCAACTTCTATGAGCTCTGAGAAGAAGCTTTTTAACTGATGGACGAAAGCTAACTCAAAGAAGGCTGATCTACTTGCAAAAAGAAACTGGAAAGCTGAAAGGAAACGTAAACCCTAGCAAACCCTAATTTTACCAGCTATCCCTACCGATGCAAGAAAGAGGATGCAAGCTACTGAAAGAAATTCCATTGACTTCTAGAAAGGTAAATACATGTATCTAAGCTACTTCTACAGTAACATCTGAAAAAAAAACATCTTTTTGTATTTTTGAATAAGTTGCCAGAATTATCATGCATGCGATTTGACTGTTTTGACTGTGCAGAGGTGGATTGGTGAGAGGAAATGCTTGGAGGACGTCGGAAAGGTTCAGAGAGGGCCTAAGGGGTCCCTAACACCCTTCCAGAGAGTTTCACATAGTTTTGCTATCAAGAAACCTCATTCGCGAGCTTCTACAGGAAGTTTGCAGGGGTTCTACAGGATGTCTATAATTTTTCTACAGGATGTTCAGAAATGGAATTTTGGAGGATGGATGGAGGGATAAAGGTGAAGGAGTGGGTATGGAGGTAGGATAAGGGTTGGAGGAGGTCCAGGACTTGGTGGATGGAGTTGAGGAAAGACGTAGATGGCTGGATTTGTTCAAGGAGGACTGAAGCAATGTTGCACAAAAACTAGGGTTGTGTGAGCGAATGGCAAACGTAAGGCAAGAATTTGGGTTGAGGGGTGGAGTAGATGGATTTGATGGAGAATGGGTAGATGAAGAAGGATAACAGGTGCTCTGCAAGTTTTTTTTTCCAACTGAACCAATGAAGACTTGTAAAATGAAAGACCTAGTTACGTTGAACTAATCTGATCTAGCTGACAGTAAAGAGAATGAACAGGAGTTTGAACTGCAATGAAACCATGTATACTAACTTATGCAACTAAGCAAGCAAAAATTTGAACATGTAACCAACTTCTACAAAAGAAAATCAAACACTAGTGATTGCATGGCAAAGCAAAGTCAGTGTTTTTGTGGGCAGCAAGGTCACCTTGATCCCAACTCCTGATCCCACTAAGGGAGAGGTTAAATCAGAGGTGTTTGATGGCCCTTTTTTGAAGATATTCCCTGTTATTAACCTACCAACTAAATCTGAACATAAAAATCCCTTTTAATCATCAAAAGCAATCTAAATAACAAAGCAATATTTAAATCTAAATAGCAGATTTTATTCTAAGAATGCAGCAAAAACACATAAAGGTAAACAAAGGAGGTACTGGGCACTTGAGATGGGCCCAAGCCCAAGAGCTACAGCCTCCTAAGAGAATTTAGAGCTGGTGCAAAAGTTGGATTCATCTTTATTGATCAAAAGAAATGTTACATTCCAAAAACTGTCCACAAGGAAAAACTTGAAAATGTGCTGAAATGCAAAGCTAATCTACTGCCTAAAAAATGACTAAAATCGAACTACACACTAGCTAACTTCTGCCTACAAAGTGACTAACTGAAATGAGGCCCTAAGCCCTCTTATTTATACAAATTGAGGACCCCAACAACCCTCCTAAACTTTAGGAACTCGGCTGCCAAAACTTGTAGTTAACAACACCTTTACTAGCACTTGCTCGGCTGCCCTTGTGATAATCAATTTGGTGGCCCTTGAACTCCAGGATGATGGTGGAAAATTCGAGGTGAGGGCCCATAAATGAAGGGGACACCTTCCTAAAAATCCTCTCCACGAATTTGGTTGCCAAGTGCTCATTTAAACCTTTGATTTTGTCTCCAAATTGACCAAAAAGACTGCATAAAGCACACATTAGACTTGTTGGCATAATGACTAACCCAATTCACTCTATTAGCATAAATATAATAAAAAACATGCAATAAACTAATGAGAATGGTGGATTAAGTCGAATTAGGAGGCTGAATGATCCCATAAAATTATCCATTTTTGGGTCTCATCATCACTCCCCTACTGAAAGTGTTGCTCATCCTCTGAGCAACTAATCTATCTCCTCATCTTTGATGGCCTTGGTGGCCTCCCTGTCATGCCAAGCTTCTGAAGTGATGTCCTCTTCTCGGTCATGAAACCATGCTTTTCTCTCTGCTTCTTCCCACTGCCTGTGCTCCTTTTCCTAGAGAATGCTCAACTTCTTGTAGAACTGTCTTAGCATCCTATAGAGAGGCCTTTGTGTCCAACATTTTCATTCTTTCTCTCCAGGTAGATGTCTTCGGGCTTCCCCGTTCATAGGTGATGGATGCCTTTGAGGGGGACCTCTCCTTTTGTGTAGCTGAGGTGTCTACAATTGTAATTGGCTCTTTTGACTGTGGTTGGGGTCTGCCAGTTTTTACCCGCATGCTCCTTCTTGCCTTAAAATACATGGGAGGCTCCCACTTTCACTTCCCTTTCTGATTTGGAGATGTGCTTAGGGTGGCCAGCACAGCTGCTGCCTCCCTGGCTAAAATCTCCGACGATTTTTCCTTCTGTTGCCCTGTTTCTAGACTTCCTGTAGAAAGTCCTGTGTTGACTGTTTTCTGGCTTCCTATAGAAACGGTTTTCATGCTTCCTGTAGAAGTTGTTTCAACTGTTTTGGTCTGCTTGGCTAGGGGTGCCTTCTCTTTTAATTTTTCTGTGGTTGCCTTGGATGTGCCCTCACTTGCTTGGACTTTTTCAGTCCTCTCTGCCCTGATTTGCAACTGTTTCTCCCTTGGCGTTTGTGCCTTTATTCCACCCACAGTTTTGGGCTCAGCAGCTTGGCCTTTCTCTTGTTTCTCTTCTTGCTTTTTCTGTGGTGGTCTGTCCTAGGTTTCCTTACCCTTGGCTTTCTCCTCTGTTGTTTCCTGACCTACTAGGGGACCTTCCCGTAGTTGCTGCTCTTCAGAAATCTATGTTATGTTTGTCCCTTGAGTTTCCTGTTGCTGTGACTAATTTTTCAGCAGTGCATTTTCCTCCTGTAGCTGGGATTTTTCTTTTTTTAATGCTTTCACTATGTCTCAACATGGCCAACTTTCCTCTTAATTCCTTTAGCTTGTCCTCCATGTGGTGTCGAGTGTTTTTTTCCAACAAAATGCTCAAGTGAGAAAGCAGGTAGAACTGAAAACAGAGGGATAGCTGAATTTTCGTCTTTTTCTAAAACCAAATAAGGAATTTCCCATGTGCCTCTCCTTACAACCTCAAATTGCAATATTTCCCTTTGTTTTAAACTGCTTTTATCCCGAATTTGACTCTCTGCTTTTGAAAAGAAATTTTTTTTTTTTTACAGAACAATGGATAAATAACACAGGTTCTTTTCAGAGAGTAGGCAGATATGCAAATTCGTTTCTTTTTTCACACAGGCTGGTTTCTATGGTTGCATGTATTTTCTTTACAATAGAATTTGAGAAAGAAGGAGACAGACTTTGAGTGCAGAGAAGAAAACAGAGAACTGTGTAGAACTCAGGGAAAATATGCATGCAGACTTTTAAACTTCACTCTTTTTTCAATCCACTGCTGTGTGTTTAATCATTCAAATAAGTCATATGCAGATAGATTTCCCCGAGCCTACCTCATTTCAAGCTCGAATTTTGACAAAAATCTCGGGTTTTCCTTCTGCAGAGCTGTTTTCTGCATTTCCTGTAGAAGACTTCCTGTAGAACGCTGGCCGGCTTCTGTAGGATGTCTCTGCGCCTCTGAACGATCTTGGTATGCGGGAGAATTTTGAACAGGCCGAAAAACTTGGCGAAGGACGTCGGTTTAACAGAATTCAGAGGCAGAGGACGCGTACTTCGGCCGAAGAGGTTTGCAAGTGTAAATGAACAACAGTTAACATGAGTCTTCAGCCGAGCATTTTGAATTACGGTGCAACTCGTGGTGAGGGGATGAGCTAGCAAAATGTGTGTTGTCTTTATTCGAACTATAGTGATGTTATGAACTGTATGTTCTCTTCTATCTGTTAATCATTTGATGTCTTGTGCGCTGGAGTTCAACACGTCTACCACTACCTGTGTTTTTCAAATTTCACGTGAATGACTATACACGTATGCTGCGTGATTTTTTCCTGAGCGCTAGAGAACTGGATGAGGGTGGCCAGTTAGCTGGCCACCGATTTTTTAATCACAACCATCTCATTACTCATGCAGTTTTCAAATTACATTCATGCAATCAGAGGAACGAGTTTAGTCACATACCTAGAAGTCTAATGGTTGCTGTGAGGTGATTTTTGCTGCTGCATGCATTTGTTTCAGTGGTTGCATGATGGCTTGGCTACTGATTCATGGCTATTTCTTGTGCAGGCATCCTCTGGTCGGATCCACAATACAGGAGTTGGCTTCACGTTCAGATCTGCACCCTCAAGCTACTAATGTTGAATTTTCACACAACAGAAACTTATTTTCGCCATTGCTCCCGAACGATAGATCAGATCGATCTGAAACTTGCTAAGCATGTTCCTATCATCATGATGCACCTCCCAAAGCAAAATCGCAATCAATGGATGCACAGATTTCGAGAAAAACGGAAAATGGCTAAAGATTACAGAGATCAATTTCTTGGAAACAGTGCATCAGAATCGGTTGAAACTTCTTGGGTAGGCTACTATCACCCATGTGCATCTCCCCATGAAACAGGTTTTGAAATGGATGCACGGATATGGAGAAAATGAAAAAATGGCTGAAGGTGATGGAGGCTAGTTTCCTGGAAACCGTGCACCAGAATTGGATGAAATTGCTTGGGCTTGTTTCCATCGTCTCTATACAACTCCCCTGTAACATTTTTGCAAATGGATGCACGGTTTTCAAGCTAGGAAAAAAAAATTCTGTTCTAGGTATTTTTGCTTCAAGGCATTCTGCAGTTTTGTTGCATGGTAAGAAAAATGAGCTCGGGCTATAATGCAGACTTGGAATTCATTGATGCAGAGTCTAGATGGAGCTTGGATAGGTAGAGCGTGCGAGACTTTGTTGCTTGACTTGTCACTTAAGAATTCTTGCTGTCAATCTGAGGCAAACATGGTTTCTTGTATGACTGTGCAGGAACACATAACTAGGTGGGTGCAATGGAGGTGGAAAGAGATGGAACAGGGCACCACATGGTGTTGGATTGCATAAAGGTGTGGTTGTAGGCCTAACAAACTGATCCCAACCATCAGATTCCCTTTCAAAATTGAATTTGGCTCGTCTGAAGGTTCTACAAGATGTTTCCTGTAGAAATTCAAAACTTCCTGTAGAAACGCCTGGAACTTCATGTAGAAAGCCTAATCTTGACCTGAATGTGACCAAATACTAGGAGAGGTGAGTGGCCATGGAGGGAGTGTTCGAAGGGATGTCCTCGAACCTGGTACGGACTTATTTCCTCATTTTTTGCGCCCCTCTTTTCCTGCAAAGTATTCACTGCAACCTGCAATTTTTCACAGAGATTAGTCCTGCTTTCTTTTTTCTCTTTTTTCTTTTTTCTTTTTTTTTTGAAAACAACTAGGGCGCCTCATGGAGGTTTTCACCCTAATTGCCTGCCCTAGGCGCCTCCAAGGGAGGTTTTCACCCAGGGATCTTATTCTCTTTTTATTTCCTCTTCTTTCCAACCCATTGACCGCCTCATGGAGGTTTTCGATCAGTGAGCCAATCTGAGGCACCTCCGAGGAGGTTTTCACCTTAGATTTTTATTTTTCTCTTTTTTTCATTTTTTATTGTTTCTTTTTTTTTCCTACCCTACCCTACTTGAAAAACAAAATCATTTTCAAGTGTAAGAATACTTCCAATGGATCCATGTGCACATCGAGATTAGAGACAAAATGACGTGGAGGCTTGAAATACATGCTTTGACAACTATCCAGATTTTAGAGACCAAATGATCTGACTTTGAAGGGATCAAACATAGCTGAGGAAGAGAGTACCGCTGCAACTTAGTGACAATCTGAAACCATATCTCAATATAGCTCTGATATCCTTGGTCCTTTTGCTGATCTAGTTCATGTTTCATGTCACCTTCTACCATGACTTTCTCATCTTCCTCTTTTTGCTAATCTTTCTCTTGAATACATGGAAGATTTGATGGTAACCATGACGGAGCTTTCTTGATCTCTGATTCTGATCTCTTCTCTTCATCAAGTGCAGCCCATGGTTCTTTGATCTTTTCTTTTGAATCTTCTTTTGCCTTTGGTCCTTCAATGTTGTCAATATAATCTATGTTTTGCAATACTCTTCCTGAGCTATGGTGAAGATCATCGAGCTCAAGAGGAGTCATTTGGACATGTTGTGCCTCAACTTTGCAATTGGGTTGAGCTACTGCAACGGGCAGGTGTGGAAATGGTGGTATGGATAGTTGAGTGGGGGTGTATATTCGAGATGGATGTGGATGGGGTTGTGGTTGGGTAGGCATTTGGGGTTGCCTTGGTGGAGCAGGAGGCGATGGTTGTGGATGAGCAGGTGGTGGAGGAAAAGAAGCGGGAGGATTATTGTATTGGGGCCTCCACCCCTGATGAGGTGCACTCCACTGAGGCTGTGGCTGAGCATAAGAGTGAAACGAATGAGCAGCTGGTTGGGCATAATATGGATCTCTGAAGGAACAAGGAGGATGTGTGAACCAGGAAGGGTGAGCAGGGGGACTCCAAGAAGGTATGGAAGTGGTTTGAAAGGGGTCAGAATAGGTTTGGGATGTACCTTGCATTCCCTACTGGTAGGGTATAGGTCCATGTGGCCTCCTTTGGTTCATATAATAGAGTGATTCAGTGGCTCCTTTGGCTCTCTGATATGCAACTTTAAGTCCAGGCAAGGAAGGGCACTGATTCGTAGGATGGTATTCTTCACAGACGAAACACACTTCTAGGGAGTGCATTGGACATTCGTTCGTAGGTTGCTTTCTAGTGCGCCTGGGACAAAATATGACCAAAGCCCTCTCGACTTCCTCTTGCTTCCTTTGGATCCACAAGGTATCCAGTTCCATGGCAAGAAACTGCCTCATATCACTCTTGAAATCTTCCATCTGATTTGCAAATTTGTTTTTGGACAAGGTACTGCTCCCAACATTTCTATTTGTAGCCATTTGCTCTAGAGGAATGTTTTCTTCTTCTTCTTCCCTTGAGGTTCTTCAAATATGTCTTGTTGTCCACCTAAGGGTTCTTTAATCACAGCCATCGAAGAAGAGAGAAAGTTGGTTGTGTGAAGCAGTGGGGGTGTTGTGCAATCATTTTTCTGAATTATCTCTACTCCTACAAGGCATGAAATGAAATTTTTTTCGTTGATTTTTTATTTTTTTCTGCTTGTACCTACAAAACTAAAATAGATTGAACTGCAACTAACTATCTTGCTGAAATGAAAATGCAGAATTGAAATGAAAGCAGGAAAGGACTAATCTATTTTGCTAAAATCAAATTGCGAGAATGAAATACTAGACTACGCTTGCAAAATTGAAATTCTATTCTACGCTTGCAGAATTGAAATTCTATTTTACGCTTGCAGAATTGAAAGGTTAATCTACAAAAGCAGGAAATGTCAGAAATCCCTAATTTTACCAGCTATCCCTACCGATGCAAAAAAGAGGATGCAAGCTACTGAAAGAAATGCCATTGACTTCTAGAAAGGCAAATACATGTATCTAAGATACTTCTACAGTAACATCTGAAAAAAAACATCTTTTTGTATTTTTGAATAAGTTGCCAGAATTATCATGCATGCGATTTGACTGTTTTGACTGTGTAGAGGTGGATTGGCGAGAGGAAATGCTTGGAGGAGGTCGGGAAGGTTCAGAGAGGGCCTAAGGGGTCCCTAACACCCTTACAAAGAGTTTCACAGAGTTGGCTATCAAGAAACCTCATTCGTGAGCTTCTACAGGAAGTTTGCAGGGGTTCTACAAGATGTTTGTGATTTTCTACAGGATGTCTATAATTTTTCTACAGGATGTTCAAAAATGGGATTTTGGAGGATCGATGGAGGGATAAAGGTGAAGGAGTGGGTATGGAGGTAGGATAAGGGTTGGAGGAGGTCCAGGACTTGGTGGATGGAGTTGAGGAAAGATGTAGATGGTTGGATTTGTTCAAGGAGGACTGAAGCAATGTTGCACAAAAACTAGGGTTATGTGAGCGAATGGCAAATGTAAGGCAAGAATCTGGGTTGAGGGATGGAGTAGATGGATTTGATGGATAATGGGAAGATGAAGAAGGATAACAAGTGTTCTGCAAGTTGTTTTTCCAACTGAACCAATGAAGACTTGTAAAATCAAAGACGTAGTTACGTTGACCTAATCTGATCTAGCTGACAGTAAAGAGAATGAACAGGAGTTTGAACTGCAATGAAACCATGTATACTAACTTATGCAACTAAGCAAGCAAAAATCTGAACATGTAACCAACTTCTACAAATGAAAATGAAACACTAGTGATTGCATGGCAAAGTAAAGTCAGTGTTTTTGTGGGCAGCAAGGTGACCTTGATCCCAGCTCCTGATCCCACTGAGGGAGAGGTGAAATCAGAGGTGTTTGATGGCCCTTTTTTGAAGATATTCCCTGTTATTAACCTACCAACTAAATCTGAACATAAAAATCCTTTTTAATCATCAAAAGCAATCTAAATAACAAAGCAAGATTTAAATCTAAATAGCAGATTTTATTCTAAGAATGCAGCAAAAACACATAAAGGTAAACAAAGGAGGTACTGGGCACTTGAGATGGGCCCAACCCCAAGAGCTACAACCTCCTAAGAGAGATTAGAGCTGGTGCAAAAGCTAGATTCATCTTTATTGATCAAAAGAAATGTTACATTCCAAAAACTGTCCACAAGGAAAAGCTTGAAAATGTGCTGAAATGCAAAGCTAATCTACTGCCTAAAAAATCACTAAAATCGAACTACACACTATCTAACTTCTGCCTACAAAGTGACTAACTGAAATGAGGCCCTAAGCCCTCTTATTTATACAAATTGAGGACCCCAACAACCCTCCTAAACTTTAGGAACTCGGCTGCCAAAACTTGTAGTTAACAGCACCTTTACTAGCACTTGCTTGGCTGCCCTTGTGATAATCGATTTGGTGGCCCTTGAACTCCGAGCTGATGGTGGAGAATTTGAGGTAAGGGCCCATAAATGAAGGGGAAACCTTCCTAAAAATCCTCTCCACGAATTTGGTTGCCAAGTGCTCATTTGAACCTTTGATTTTGTCTCAAAATTGACCAAAAAGACTGCATAAAGCACACATTAGACTTGTTGGCATAATGACTAACCCAATTCACTCTATTAGCATAAATATAATAAAAAACATGCAATAAACTAATGAGAATGGTGGATTAAGTCGAATTAGGAGGCTGAATGAGCCCATATAATTATCCATTTTTGGGTCTCATCACTAATCTAAAGGATTTTCATGAGTAAAGTATAGCAGCCGAACTACATTCAACCTTATTATCTGCATTTCCTACATATTCCATGACTAAATGGGGGAGTAAGGTGGTTGAAATTTTTCCTGAAAAGACTTTGAATATTAATTTTGCCTTAACCCCTCAGTAGGAAAAATAGTTAATTCAAGCATTGAAAATCTTTTCAGAAACTTTTGCTTGGGAATACACAGATATGAGAGGCATTCACCCAGACACATGTATTCATCATATTTATATAGAATAGAAAGCCAAGCCCGTGAGACAGCCACATCCGCAAAGGAGGATGAACCCCACTTTAAGGGAAATTGTGAAAGATGAATTGCAAAAATTGTTAAATGTAGGGTTCATCTATCCTATCTCGGATAGCCAGTGGGTACCTCTATTGGTTATTGTCCCCAAAAAGAATGGTAAATGGTGAGTGTGTGTGGATTACAAGGAACTAAACAAGGCTACCTTGAAAGATCACTTTCCCTTGCCTTTTATAGAGCAAGTGATGGACACTTTAGCAGGAAAATATTATTTTTCCTTCCTAGATGGGTTCAACGGGTACAATAAGATTAGGATAGCTCTGGAAGACCAGGAAAAGACTACATTCACATCTCCCTAGGGCACCTATGCATATAGGGTACTACCATTTGGTTTATGCAACGCACCAACCACATTCCAGCGGGCGGGCCTTGGTATTTTCTCTAATCTTTTGCATGATTGTGTAGAGGTTTATATGGATGACTTTATAGTCATGGTTGATACTTTTGAAGAAGCTTTACATAATCTTGAGAAAGTTTTGCAGAGATGTAGAGAAACTAACCTCTCATTAAGTAATGAAATTTTTTTTATGATTATGAATGAAGGTATTGTTTTGGGTCATCATGTTTCTGCTGCAGGAATCAAAGTTGATTCGGCAAAGAATGAAGTCATTACAAAGCTACCCCCACCAACCAATCAGAAGGGAGTATGAAGTTTCCTTAAAATGCAGGCTACTATAAAAGGTTTGTTGAAAATTTTACAAAGGTAGCCTTTCCATTATTTAAATTATTAACTAAAGAAGCTAAATTTCATTGGGATGATGAGTGTCAAGCTCCATTTAATACACTCAAGGAAAAAATTTCTTCAGCACCAATCTTGAGAGGCCCAAATTGGAAATTGCCTTTTCATATTTCCACTGATGCCTCTAATTTAGCCATAGGGGAAGTATTGGGACAAAAGGAGGATCCTATAACCCATGCTATTTATTATGTTAGTAAAAACTTAACTCCTGCAGAACTGAATTACACAGTAACTGAAAAATAATTCCTTGCTATTATTTATGCTATTAATAAGTTTAGACATTACATCACAGGCTATGAAGTTTTTGTACACACCTATCACTCTGCCATTCAATATCTCATGAATAAACCAGTTACTAATGGCAGGATTACTAGGTGGATTTTGTTGCTGCAAGAATTTGACGTCACGTATTGGATAGGCTTGGAAAGGAAAATCAGGTAGCTGATTTCTTATCTAGACTCAACCATGCAGGTGAGGATGTTCCTGTTAATGATATCTTTCTTGATGAAAATTTGTTTTCTATTTCTCTTAAAACACCTTGTTTTGCAGACATGGCCAATTACCTTGCTACAGGAAAGTTGCCTCCTTACTTTTCATCTAATAAAAAAAAGAGAATTATTAGAAAAAGTGTTGATTACTCTTGGATTAGGGGAGATATTTTTTTCACTGGACCTGATTTGATTATCCACAAGTGTGTCTAGGAAGACGATATCTATGACATTTTGAGAGCCTGTCACAATGAACCATTTGGAGGACATTTTGTAGACAAGTAGACAACTTACAATATCCTTTGCTCAGGTTACTATTGGCCAAGTATTTTCAAAGATGCAAGGGAATATGTTAGGAAGTGTGACAACTGCTAGAGAATGGGGTGGCTTGTACAATCAGACGAGATGCCTTTGCAGCCACAGGTTCTCATAGAACCATTTGAGAGGTGGGCTCTTGATTTCGTAGGTCCCATCAATCCTATGTCCAAAGGTAAGAAGTATATTTTAGTTTGTACTGATTATGTTACGAAGTGGGTGGAGGCAAGAGCACTACCTAGTGAAACAGAGAAAATAGTGGTAGATTTTCTTTTTTTTGATATTTTTGTAAGATTTGGGGTACCTAGGGAAATAGTCACTGATCAAGGTACTCGGTTTGTATCAAATCTTATGCAAGGAATTGTGTAGAAATATCAGATTACTCACTAGAAGTCCACCCCTTATCATCCACAGTCCAATGGGTAGGTGGAATCAAAAAATAAGGTGTTGGAGACAATCCTTACCAATACAGTGCAATTACATAAGAAGGATTGGTCTGACCAATTTCCTGAAGCATTGTGGGCCTACACGATTACATGGAGGAATACCACTGGCTTTTCTCCGTATGAATTGGTGTATGGAAAGCAAGTTTTATTTCCCATTGAATTTTAGATCAAAACTTTTAAAATGGCAGCAGATTTGGGTATAGATCTTGATGAAGATTAGCAGCAAATAATCCTGCAGCTCAATGAGTTGGATGAGATTAGGCAGGATGCTTTTCAGCATACTGACTTGATTCAGAAACAATGGGCTAAATGGCATGACATATACATTAAAAAGAAGTATTTCAAAGAGGGAGACTGGGCATTGTTGTATGATTCAAAATTTAAGAACTTTAAAGGAAAATTTAACACACATTGGTTGGGCCCCTATGAAATTAAGTCTTTGATAATGGATCTGTTCGGGTAAAAACCATTGATGATGGGAATGTTACCTTCTTGGTGAATGGGGAAAGACTCAAGTTATATCAAAAACCCCAGTCTAAGGAGGAATTTGTGGAAGAAATTGTGAAGAAAAGAGAGCTGGAGATGGTGAGAGAAGGAATCATTCCTTCCACTATCTCTTCTTCATTTCCTGTTGACACAATGAGCTCACTTTGTTCCTCCTCATGCTCGGTAAAACATGAGAGGAATGTCTATTGGGTATAGGTTTATTCCTTTTTCCAGGCCCAATGGACTAATTACAGAAAAGGAGCCCCCTTGGACTCTTCTTTTCCAAGTATTTTAGACTCTCTAAAAATGAAATCTAGCAAGCATGGATTGCCCTGGGCTCGTTAAAATTACAGGTCAGTAGGATTCTCTCAATAAATTTTGTTTTCAGTTAAATATGGATTGCTCGTGTTGGACTGATGTGGGATTTCTTAAGGCCCTCCTCCCAACAATCTTGGCCCATCGACATCAGCAAGTTATCTGGGTGCAAGATAAGAGTCTTATGATGCCTTGAAGCTTGTATGTCCTAATGATAGGCTATCTCACCAGCAGCAATGGGGAATCACTATGGCTCCTTGATTGTTGGATCCTACAGGGGGGTTCGACATCAGCACATTAATTCACACCCGATAGGATGCATTAAGGTACCTTGGTCCTGGCTCTCATTAAAGGTGATGGGACTCGCATTGGTTAATAACTGAACTCAATGGCTGGTAATCCAATGAGCTCATTACATATTCAAAATCAGAATCTTTATTCATATGCAGTGAACTGTACAGAAATGAGGGAGAAGTATTGATTGATGGTTCAATTTCCTACAGAAGCTCCGCAAGTCATGGTCCGATTTCTTGCAAAAGCTCTGCAAGTCATGGTCCGATTTCCTAAAGAAGTTATGAACGTCGCGGTTCAATTTTCTAGAATACTCAGCAATCGCAGTTCCATTTCCTGTAGAAATCTCAGCAATCCCAGTTCCATTTCCTGCAGCAACACTGTGGTTTTCTGAAAAAATAAAAACATAGACAGAGCATTATTTTAAAATTATTTAAAAAGTACTAATAGATTTTAAATACTAGTCCAGGTCATGAATTATGAAATCATATATCTAATTTAACTATTAGGTGGGTTATCATGTCAAGGACATGCATGCATCATCCTAAGTACTAGACTGTTGGAAGGTAAGAAATGTAAAGTACAGCCGGCAATAGGACACTTGAGGTAAATGGTAATTAATTCTTTAATTTTGAACATTTGTATGATTTTTCGACTATGGTCACCCTTGTGGAAAAACGTGTTTGTAATCCGGCGCATTATGACTCCAGCTCCTCGCCCGATCACCATGATTATGACATGACTAGTAGACATACTCCCCATGTCTTCCTATAGGTCAGATCATGATGACAATCATGATCACGACCTATCTCTCGAAAATCTTGTTCTTTGTGATAACTTTCTATAATAAGCCCTCCCTTGTCGCGCGATTATGTTACAAAGCTTAAGCTGATATTTCCAAATAAGTTCATATGCCCTATCTTCCAGTCTTTCACCATGTCAAAATTATGTGCCCCCTTCCGCTATGAGCCACAAGGGCCTGAGTTGCTGGAGGCCGACCCTCGTAGTAAGGTGAGATTGGAAAAAGTAGGGTGGCTGCCATTTTTCCAGCGATTCAGCAGCCACAACTCGGAAGTGACAAATTTTTTCGCCCTGAACCTGAACGGTGATAAGGCTCAAGTTGGGGATGTTCAATTCAGGTTGACCAAGGGTTTGGTAGCACGATCATGTGGGATTTCATAGTTGGGAGAACGTTGGTTCAAGAACTAGTGTTTCAACAAGGACTTGTGCACATCCTTCCTCCGTAAAGAGCATTTGGACCCTGACTAGAGTAAGGGAATTTTGCAGGATTTCTTGAAGAGTAGGTACTGGAACTTATTATTTTTCCTATAGAAATACATAATGTGTGAAGGTCACTTTGGGCTTGCATTACTATTTCATATTCAGCTTCTCGCCCATTTTCATGTCAAGTCGTTAAATTTTCCCTATTACTTGAGGATGTCGTTGATGAAGATGTCGACAACTACCAAGGAGAGGGGGGCCAATTTAGAGGAAAACCTCTACCACCACGAGCTAGTGAAAATCATCTTGGTGAAGGTTTTGAATGATAAAAAGTAGACATGGGAGGAGTTCATGGCCTAAAACTACTTTGCAAAAAATGAGGACTTTGATTCCTCAGATTCCATGGAGGAAGCGCCGGCAGATAAACTAAGGGAAAAGCTGTAGACATGTAGGCTACAGATAAAAGGGAAAGAAGAGGATAAAAACTCTGACCCTTCAGAGTTTGCAAAGGAAAAACCAGTGGAAAAAGTGAAAAAGAAGTCATCGACACAGAGGCCACTGGTAAATAAGGAAAGAAGGGACGACCTTGACTCTTTGAAGCCCACCGAGAAGAATCCTGTAGAAAAACCAAAGAAGAAGAAGAAGCCTCGGACCCTTGGGCTACAGACGAAGGAAGCATAAAAAGATGAGGAAGTGGTAGTGACAGGGGAGACTATGAGAAAACAGCCTAAGTCGAAGAATGGCACTTCCACCTCTGCAAAATGATTTACCAGAAGCCAGGCTATCAGCTGGCTATAAAGGATACTGCGGATGCAAAATTATTGCCCAAGACACCGAATAAGAAGAAGGAGAAACACCACGATCCACCCAAAGGTAAAGAGAAGATCGAGTTAGCTAAGTTTATCAGTGAAGAAGCGATGTCCTTTAAGGACTCCCCGCTGCATGGAAGCGGGAATAACATAGAAGGAGAACAACAAGTAGAGGAGGACCTTGGGTCCCCTCAATCTCTCCAAGGAAATCTGGAAGGGGAAGTAACCCCTCAAAAGAGACGGTCTCTGCAGGAATTGGAAGAAATCATCATCGAGCTCCCCATTTCAGAGAGAGCCTTGAGAAAGGAAAACAAGACCCTGAAGGAGAACAACCTGCGTATTCAAAAAGAGCATGAAGAGTGAGTCCAGAAAGTAGCCCGAATTATGAAAAAGAAGTAGGCTAGGATTGACCATCTGAAAAAGAAGAATGAACTATACAAGGGTCAAATTCCTGCAAAATCCAGTGGTAATCAGTTGGACCAATTGGCAGAGGTAGCAGATCAGTTGGTTGCAGTAGTTGTAGCTCAGCATAAGGAATGATTTCCCTTTTCTTTTTGGGGAAGACGCAATAGTTTTGCTTGCATACGAGGCATGCAAGGAGCTAGGTGTGGGGGAGATGTTGGGGCTTCGTTTTTCTCGATTTTGAAACCTTTTTCCATACTTTACCTCTCCCATTTTGAACTATCTTTAACCCCTATTATGCCTATTTCGGTTATAACACTTATGTTTTTGCCAAAAGGGTGCCGTAAGCTAAAGGTATGAAAATTAACACTAAAAAGAGTCTTTTACCTTAACTTTAAGTATTCCTTAGCTAGTTGTTCTTTAATTAATTACCATGCCAACTAATCTCGAGTTCTTTTGAAGATTTGTTTTGATTCAGAAACAGGCCTGTCATTCCTATAGACAGTTGTGCAATCCTATTCCCTGTAAACACTACAGAATTCCTGCAATCGCAGATTTCCTGTAACCGCTCGGATTTCCTGCAGTCAGAGATTTCCTGTAACCGCCCAGATTTCCTGCAGCAACATCGGTGGTTAGCCATGTTCGACAAATGTCTAAGTCAAATGCGAACATGGGTTTTGTGGGGAATATATCATATATGGTTGTTGTCCTATTGGTCATTTCAAATTTGCCAACAACATCGCCCAGATTCAGAAGCCTTCTCTCGTTGGCCATTTGGAGGAAAGCTACAACCATGTGACGAATTTCATCTAATCCATGCTTTTAGTCATGGATTAGACCCAGTATGGCTAAAATCGATATTTTGTAATAGTTTTGTCAGCCGATGGCTTAGATTAGCAGTCTCCTTTATTTCGAGCCATATATTGGCTTTGTAAATGTATAAATTTTGCCCTAGTTTTTATGATAGGGGTTGTTAGATTGTTGGGTTTGCTTCAGCTAAGTCTGTGTATCAGATTGTACTCGACTGTATATTTTTTAGATTAATACAAAGATATATGTTTTGTCTATTTCAGTGAGCACGCTCTTCTAATTTGAAGGGATTGTGAGTAAGGGAGGGCCCTCGTTGCTCACAACTCCCATAGTTTAGTATTTATGTATTTTATTTCTATTATGTAGCAATAATTTATTTTTATAGCTAATGCACTCTTTCTAATATATCAGCAGCACTGGATTAAATGAACTAGTTTCATGTTCATGTGTGGAATTCAGTTAATGAAGATTTGATTTCTAATGTTGATTGAATTTCTGAATTTGTTGTAAGTTGATTTCTGTATTTTTTCCTAAACATCATTGGCAATCTTAAGAATTGTAGAGGGAAGTTTGGTCCACTCTATAGCCTTTTCTACTAAGTGATTGATGTAGTAAAGAGTCATTGGTTTTGTGTGATTGGCTAGTTAGATTAATCAACACTTATCATGTTAAGCCTACATATACTTTGCATGCATCTCACAAACTTACCTACCTAGGTTGATGATTTATGTTAATCAAATTATAAGGCTATAATTTGACTCAATAAGTCCCATCCAGTACGATGGCCTGGTTGACATTATCTTAAAGATATGCCTTAGCTCTTGCTTGTTAGCACGTGAGATTGGTCTTCTTTGTCTTCAAACAGTGAGGCTCGCATGCTTGGTGAGTTCTTGGTGTTACTTGTGTCAAAGTTATTTCACTGCAGAGGGAGAGGGTGGAAGTGAGTCTCAGGTTGAAAGGGAATAGTCCTAACTCTGCTAGAGACACACTACACAATAGGACATGCACAACTTTTGGTGGAGTAGTCCACACGGATGCGGTAGTCACAAACACAAGGTGAACAAATAACACGTACAACACCCAATGGAATAGTCCACATGAGTGCGACAGGAATTATAACAAGTTTACACAAATGAATCTATTGAGTGTCTAGCGAGATAGCCCACATGGTCGAGACAACGTTAGCAACTGATACAACACATTTCCAACAACATATGTACTAAAACAACCGAAACAATTCAACTGTCTTAATACAAGTTAAAGCAACATGCATTACAAGTGTTCAAAGATTAGTCTTACAAACAATTACAATACATGTGTGAAAATGTGTTGGCCTGATAATAGGCTTCTAAATTAATCGTAAGTTCCAAGACGCATTGGTACACCATTACATCACTAACCATGATAGCGGGGCATTAGAGCCACTGCTCACTCATCAAAGAAAATATTACACACTCTCAATGCTGTGTGGGAGGAGCCAAGGTGGAAAGTTTTTTTCATGTACAAATGAGGGGTATTTATACCCAAGGGTAAAACTGGCCCATGCGATTGTTCAAATTCCCTCATGACTGTTTGACTTACATGACTCTTCAACTTTACATGACTCTTCAGATTTACATGTGGGTGTCTTGGACTTCCACGTTACATTACATTGATTACAACAGTGTGGCCCACAGTAGTGATGTGGTCGAGATGACTCATGACATGACTCGACATGACAGAGTGGGTATGTTCATGCTGCCAGTGGCATGCATGTCAAGCTACAGTGTTGTTGAGTGATGGATGTGCTCTTGGTGTCTCATAGCTTCACCTCCCCATGGCAAGGTGTGCGGAGTCTTCAATGGTCTTGGTGTTCGCTTGATGTTGCATGTGCACGTCACTCCTTTTATTGTACTTTGCATGCTTCGTGTGTTCATTTATTCACGAACAAATCTCCTCACATGCATTCCTCTTTCGTCCATTCGTGAACAATCTCCTCGCATGCATTCATAGCTTGTCAATTCGCAAACAAATCTCCTCGCATGCTCTCCTTGTTCATCATGTTCGTTGTCGCATCATGTCTCATCCATGTACAAGTATCTCCAATCACTCATGATGAGACGACATCAAATCCATAAATCTCCTAGTCTACCATGATGCATTGTCATTCACTTTTGAATGAAGGTGACCGGGAGAGAGGACAAGGCTCTGAAACTGTGCAAGGCATATTTCAAGTCAGGATGCAGGCTCCTGGTACTACCGGTGAAAATTGTGCAGAGGTCATTGAGAGATTGAGATGGACAATCCGGATCAACAGTGACTATCTGCGGGATCTAGCTCGGTTGGAGAGAAGATCTACGCAATTTTTTTAGGGAGGCAGTGCAGGAAGCTGAGGGGGTCTGGCATAAAAAATTACGCAATTTCTCTTGGGAGCTGGCAGGGGGCTGCAGGAGGTTGCTTGGAAAAATTGCGCAATTTTTTTGGGGAGCTAGCAGTGGGTTGTGGGAGTGCTGCTGGAAACACTACATAGATCTAGGAGGCTGGCCTACTAGACATCCTTGCGCAGTTTCTAAGCTGAGCGAGATGCTGATCAGCTGGGTGACTACACATGAAAACTACGTAGTTTTTAGGCTCAGTAACAAGTCAGCTGTCGAGGTGACTGGCTGAGAAAACTGGGCAATTTTTTGGGGTAGTGCAGTGACATGCAACGGGTTCCTGTCAGTCATGTTTACACAATTTCTTCAGTCAGGAGAACCAAGCATTCTTGGAAGCTTCTACACAATTTTTTGGAGGAGTGAGGCCTGGGGTCACTTCCCGGTCAAACTCTCCAGTTGACCAACTGGAGGCTTGGTTGATTTTCTTGCAGGCAACACAGATTGAGATGGCTTGCTGAGAAAATTCTGCACTATTCTTGGTGACATACAATCTTGTCAATTCCAGGATTGCGCAGTGCAGGTTGCCTGGGAGGCAGCCTCAAGCACTATAAAATTATATGCAGTAGTACATGATCACTGAGGGCTAAAACTCCACATTGCAGCTTCGCGAAGGTCCGGCTGTTGGAGGGTGATCTAGTCATCAGAACTTCAGAAAAATGACTAAGTGTGTGAGCAAGTGAACTTATGCATATGTGACCTTGAGAACACACACTCAACATGACCCGATGATATGACACCTCTAACCATCAAGACAACATATAATCAATGTGACCAACCGATGGTGCGAGCGACAAGCATGACACTTTTGATAGATCGTTGAACGACCACGATGATGCTTGTGCGATGGTACATACAACTTCATGTGTGAGTGCAATGAATTTTTACATAGAGAATACAAATTGTACACACGAAGGCAGACTTTGTGGATGGCCAGAACATTGCTGCAAGCATGACATAGTGACCGACATGTAAAAGGATGTTCATTGAACAGTCAAGCGAGGAGGGTGCAAAGACTCGAAACAAGCTCACGGGATGAGCCTAAGTGCTTGCAAACATCACGGGAAAAACCCAAGGAAGGCTCCAAAATTGGATGCATGCCAAAACTTTGGAGGGTGTTGCATCCACTACAATACCTGGCTACACAATAGTTGAACTCGAGCTTCTATGTGTTGGTCCATTGACAGCACAGGGCCTTGGTCTTTTAGGGAGTATTTAATCGATGTGCGGTTTATTTTGGCTTCCCCACTTACCCCATGGATAGACATGGTTCACCTTTCACCAACTCAGTCAGACACAACAATTTTCAGCTTGATCACAATGTTTCGAAATCGGGAAGGCTAGTTTGGCTCGCGAGTTAAAAATTTTCAGAGTATATGTTTTCATCTCTGGTGTTGCTCTGCTGCCAGCGGGCTTGGATAGTACCCTAGCAGAATCATGCAGGAACACACACATTTCTCCACTGCCAGCGAGCCTGGTCAGTACCCCGGTGGAGTTGCATGCTTCACCTCTCTATGTAGGAAGCCTTTCTCTTCTTTCACCTTTGTTTTTTTTAAGAGGACTGTGCATAAGCACTTATTTATTTTTGGGGTAGAAGAGAGATCCTGACTTATTGAGAGCAGAAGAGCTTGTTCCTTCAGAGAAGCATGTAGGGCCTATGACATAGGTTTGCTCATTCAGATTTTCCCCTTCTCCGTTTCTACTAGTTTGATGAGCTTGAACACATAAAGTAGAAGGTTGAGTATAGGCATGGGGTTTCCCATTGTGGACACAGGTTCATGGTTGGACCAAAGCTTCCCTTGCAGAAGACTCGTATTTTCCATCAAGACTTCATTGGCCAAAGGTTTAACCAAGCACAGAGAAATCGGACGTAAGAATGGCCAAGTGCTGCAGAGTCACGAGACTCTTTGGATCTCAGCCACATACTCATTCAAAAGCCAAAACTCAATAGAGGGCAGCACTCATTGGAAAAACCAAAAATAGCATGATATTAATCAAACATAACAAAGAAAAGAAAAAATAGCAAAGTAAAGTGAAAAGACAACAAGAAAGCAAAGAAACCAAACTAAGTCAGCAAGCAAACAAACATGCAAACCATAAAGCAAAGACAAGAAAGAAAGAAAACACTACTCCTATTACTATGTTAAACAGTGCATGGGCCTACTCATGTGAAGTGATATTTCCAATGCAGCCACCGGCGCATTGGTTGGCCCATGTTGGTGAAGGCATGGTTCATGAGAAGCACAGTCAAGTCAACCAACAAACATAAAAGATATAAAAATGAAGACAAACACACTTCGATTTTAAATGCATCCACATAAAAGAAAAAAGTGAAAGCGCATGACATGCACTCTGTGGACTTACCATGGTGTCGTGCTACACTACGTGCAGATGTTAAGCATATGCACTCTCTTGACTGTGGCAGACAAGAAAACATGAGACAAAGAGACAACTTACGCCTTGCAAGTGTGCTTGATGTGAATGATTCCTCCAGTGTGCAAGTGATGGGATCATGTGATTCTAGTGGAGGAAGAAAAATCTGTGTGTTGGATTGATCTTCAGTGCATAAAGATGAGTGATGAGGAGCCTTAGGTGTTTCACAATTTTTTTGATCAGAAGTGGACCTAACCTCCGGACACTGAGGGCCTCACATGACCATTAGCTCAGGCTAAAGTGCCTCGACAGCCTGCGGGGTTTCTACTTCGTCAATAGATAGATCATCGAAGATCAGTGGCTTAGATAAATTAATAGTGAGTGGATCAACATCGTGATCAAATGAAGAAGTACAGAGATCATGACAACCATGATTAGAAAATTTAGGATGTTTGTCGACATCCTCATGATTTGATGAATCATACAGACAGGTAGATGACAACCAAGAATGTTCACCCTCTGCATTTCCAGAAAAAGTAGATGAAAAGTCAAGTGGATTCTCAAAAAAAGATTTTTCCTCTCCGCTATCAGATGATGGGCTGACATCGAGCATGTTTTGTGAATGACCATAAGTAGATGCATTTGTGGATGGATTTACACAAGGAAAATCAAAGATAACATAATCACTAGTGATGTGAGTGAAAAACGGAGGAGGCACGGATAGAAGGAGGTCATCCTTCACCGCGAGTTCATGCTCAGGTTCACAGTCATACTCTTCGGTAATGACAGTGCAGGTTGGTTGTGCAACATCAACTTCGTCGATTTCTTGATCCTCGTTCACAATAGGTGTAGAGTATGGAACGAAAGAACAGAAGATAGTGCAATCCAAAGGATTAGCAGAATGTGAAGACGAAGGTTGAGGTAACAAGTGTGTATGACAACCCATGGGCTTCCCAACCAAATCTACACAAAAATTGAGAGTAGTGAGGGTGGGAGGATGTGACAATTGAACAATTGTGTGTGCATGTTCTCCCACATCACTCTACGGGGGTGGAGCTGTCTGATGAGGGGAAGGCGAAGAGTCACTTGTGACAGCGACAGTGTCTGCTTGTGATTGCATAGTTGAATCACTGAAATATGTTGAGCGGGCTTTGAACTTTACCTTCATCTTGGGACAGAGTGATTTGGTGAGGCAATATTCAAATCTATCCATGAGATATTGGAATTTCATCTAACTTTTTGGACCTTCAAACATGAGTAGATAGAAGCACTACGAAAAATCCATAGGTGATTCATGTGGGGCCTTCTGTTGTTTTAACAATTTTTTATCAAGTGCTTCATGATCAAAATGGTGAAAAATAGATTCAGTTAGATCATTGAACTGCTTGAATGAGTGCATAGAGTTATGAGGTAGTACGCTACACCATCGCAATGGGTAGTCGCGAAGTGTGTGTGTGAGCAGCGAATAGACCTATGTTTCATTAAAACCTTCCACGTTGTCCATGAGTGCATGGAAGTTGTTGGCTTAAGGGGGCTTGATCTAGGTTTAGAGTTATTCGCACCAACCAACAAAACACTAACTTTTGGCCCTTTCGGAAACAACCTGCATAGCGTAGGCTGTAGTATCACCTGAAGCAGTATTGGGGGATGCTAAAACTAGGTTTCTGCATCCATAGGCTTGTGTGATGGTCCTCCTGACGATCTATAGCTTATATTTGCCTTCACGCAGATCTATTCCTTCAAACTGTCAACTACTACAACTCTATTGAAATGACCTTCAGATCTTCGCGTAGGTACACGATCGTACTTAACTTGCATACAAGGTACATATTTACTACTTACGCACAATAAATCGTATCCCTAGATCTTCCTTCGTGCAAATCTACCCTTTTCTGAAAAGTTAATTACAACAGATCTATTTAATACTTCGCGAAGCTAGTTAATTACCCTTATCATGCATAAATATTATAGATTCCACAGTTTCGCATAGTAAATACACTTTAATTCATAGAAAACGAATCATTGAGCGAAGATGCATAAATTTTAACATAAGTAAGTAACAAGGCATAGATGCAATATATTCAATCCAAAGCAGCCTTTATTAGATTTACCATTCAGTGACAGACTCTTTCCACCTTGCGCCCTCAGCTGCAGGGGCCCGCGCACTCAGCTGCGGACTTACCAACATCTTCGTGCACTCAGCTGCAGGAGCCTTCCCCTTTCACCTAAGTATAGGAAACCAACTTTTCTTTCCTTAGCACCTTGCCCTTACAATGATTCTCTTTCACAATTTATCCCCCAATACTCACTGAGACTTAACTATATATAGCCTTTTCATTATAATACCATGGCCCACGGACCATGGGTGAGTCTCAAAATTGACCTATCGCATACAAGGGACTAATGCCCCTTTGAATCTTACTTAGCTTCACGCTCTACTTCCTCATTTCATGGAGACTTTACATTCTTTTACAAAACTATTACAAAACTTGACTTTTACTGACAAAATTTGACCCTAGGGATCCCATCCCAATAGCCCCCCAACACAAATATGGTGACTCACCCTTGAGTAACTCAAGTGGCTTCTCCACTTTGTGGTGGAGTTAGTTGAACTCCATCTTCAAGACTTCAAGGTCCGCAATGCCCTACATGACAGCCTGCTACACTTCTTCAATTGGCTTCTCTATAGTTAGCCCCTCCATCGCAAGGCACATGGTCCTCCGTGTCTGTTGGAAAGTTTTCAGCTTCTCTTCGATAGCCAGAGTAACCTGGCTTGGTTCGTCTGTCCATGGGTGAAGCCGAGCCTTCAAAACTTGTTCCTTGTGCTGCAGCTCCTCAACCTGTGCATGTAGTACCTTCATTTCCTGTAAGTGCCCGAAGTGCTAGATTGGAACCAAAGTGTGCACTGTCGCCCTAATCTTGTCGACTTTCTGTTGTGCCTCTCTGACCTTTGTACCCAATCTCTGCAAATTTAAGTCCTCCTGCAAAGTGGTCCATAGCTCCATTACATGTTCAAAGATAGAATTGCAACTTGTTATGACATTATCCAAGGTAGTCATATCTTCCTTGATGGTTGCATCCCGCTGCTCCCTGACCTCTGACAGAGTAGTCGGTTGGAGTTTCAATTGGAGTTCCGATATCTTCATCTTAAAATAAAAAGTAACTCGGCCTACCTCTTCTTTGGACTATCACACTACAACGGCCAATTTTCAAACCTTTGTTGATGTGGTCGCATCCTTTGGAATGTGCAGCTCTGGTACTAAGTTACATGCTTGTGTAATTACGAATTCTAGGCTCTAGCTTCGCATTGCAAGCTCTTCTTTTTCCTTAAGATCTTGAACCTTCTTGGAAATGATCTATTCATTGTTCGTTTTAAATTCGTTGATCACCGATAGCGCTCATTGTTCTTTGATCTGAAGCTCATCTGAGACCCCTTGATGAAGCGCATGGAGGGTTTGAAGTGGCAATGCGACTAAATTCATACCCACTCCTTTAATCATTCCAAGTTGGGCATTGTCTTCCTCTTACTCTACGCGTAATTTTCCTTCTGGCAAGGAAATGACTCTGAGGTCCACAGTCTGTTCTGGTTCCATGACACTCACGCTCGCTTGCTATAGACTCGCTGGAACCCAGCTCGCTTGTCCAATGCTCACCTGAATTCTTCCTGTCTGAATCTTCAAATCGTGCAGATCCTTCTTAACACTCCCTAGTGTCTGCATGTATTGTTTCTTGAACTGTTGCCATAGTTTCGTTTTTGTATCTCGGACCTTGTCCCTAATCTCAACCAAGTCCCCTTTAGTGAGGACCATTGGATCTGCATGCACCTATTTTTCTGATTTTCTCTTCTTCTTGGGTCCAGAAGTTGTCTTCTTTTGGCACTCCAACATCTTGAAAGGAGTACTCTTCATGTCACCCCCGCCTCCTTCCTGCTTGTACTTTTCTTGTTCTTCAGTATGCTGGGAAGCTGATGCTTCAACCTCCACTGTGTCCACTTTTTCAACGTGCTCTTTCTCAGCACGTTATTTTTCCGCAGCTGCCTTAGCAGCAACATCTTTCTTATTTTGACCAGCCCTCTCACATGCTTCTGCTTGCTCAGCTTCCTTCTTCTTCTTCTCAGATGTTGTCTGCACTAAGGAGTTCTCTCCTACTTTACTAGTTCTTGCACCAAGGTTTGTGGGCTCCTACCACTCCACTGGCCATAGTCCTACGATTTCCTGCACATCGGCCTCTATAACTAAGTATGGAAACTTGTGCCATATCTTCTGAAGGTCTTGCCTCGCTCAGATAGATACATTATGGAAGTCAGCCTTAAATTCTGTGAAGACCCGTAACTGCTCAAACAAGGTTAAATAGAACCTTGGCCTCTGACTTATGACTGTGTGGAGGTCCATCTTGACCAATATCCAAAATATATTTGACTCCGTGATCCTCTCCAGATTCTTTATTGCCCATAGTGAAGCAAACTTCGCTGCCTCCGATAATTCTTCATCCTGTGGAGGGAACTGACTATCCTCTGGTAGTCGCCATGCAACTAGTACAATTAGCATGAGGAGCCAAGCATAGTGAAATGCCTTACTTTCCTCCTGTGCTTAGTGGAAATTTGCTAAAAATGCCTTGCAAAGGTACTGCACCCATTTGCACTACACCCACTTTGTGCACTGTGCAGCCAACGAAATTACTGGCGCTGGAACCCCGTCCGCTCAAAATTTTCTCATGATCTTCCTGGCCAAAATCTGAGTGGAAAACTACACCACTTGGTCTGTAATTGAGTGGATGGAGTACCTGCACAACTTCTTGACTAGCCCAAACTAAATTTTCATCCTATCCACAAGCTTCTTCTCTTTTCTCTTGCCTCCAAAATCCTTGGCGGGTTCCGCCCCTTTATAGGGCAACTTCGTAAGTCGATGGATCAACATATTTGTTATGGGGATATGTTACCCTAACCACAAACACCCATCATGCACCAGTGCGAGCAACTGGCGCACACAAACAATATGGATAATTGATCGGTGGAAGTGTGGCACACATGGCATATGCAGCAATCCAGCCTGCTCGATGCCTTTGACCCATTTCATCGGTTCCAACCTCGTGACCCTAGTCCCTTCATAGTAAATATTGGTCATGTATTTATTGGTGGCCAAATGAGGAAATCTCTCATGACCGGCTAGATCCCAATCCTCCAGCTTTAACACTGGGATATGTGCTAAGTGCGCACCTTCAAAAACTATTTCTTCTAGTAACAGTGGCATAGAGACCATTTGTTGGCTTAAGGGGGCCTCACCCAAGTTTAGAGTCATTCGAGCCAAACAACAAAACCCTAAATGCTATATATTTTGGCAACAACCTACATAGCGCAGGTTGCAGTCTCACCAGAAGCAATATTAGGGGATGCTAGAACCAGGTTTCTGCATCCAGAGGCCTGTGTGATGATCTTCCCAAGGATCTATAGCTTAGATCTACCTTCACACAGATCTATTCCTTCCGATAGTCAACTACTACAACTCTATTGAAATGATCTTTAGATCTTCGCATAGGTACATGATCGTACTTAACTTGCATAAAAGGTATAGATTTACTACTTTCACGCAATAAATCATATCCCTAGATCTGCCTTCGCATAGATCTACCCTTTTCCAAACAGTTAATTACAAAATATCTATATAGTACTTCGCGAAGGTAGTTAATTACCCTTATCATGCATAAATATTATATATTCCACAGTTTCACGCAATAAATACACTTTAATTCATAGAAAACGGATCATTGAGCGAAGATGCATAAATTTAAACAAAAGTAAGGAACAAGGCACATATGCAATAGATTCGATCCAAAACAGTATTTATTAGATTTATCATTTAGTTACAGACTCTTTCCGCCCTGCGCCCTCAGCTGCAGGGGCCCACACACTCAGCTGCAGAATTACCAAGGTCTCGCACACTTAGCTATAGGAGCCTTCCCCTTTCGCCTAAGTACAGGAAACAAAATTTTCCTACCTTAGGACCTTGCCCTTACAATGATTCTCTATCAAATGTTATCCCCCAAGACTCACTAAGACTCAACTATATATAGCCTTTTCAATACAATACCATGGCCCACAGACCATGGGTGAGTCTCAAAACTGACCTATCACTTACCCATACAAGGGACTAATGCCCCTTTGAATCTTACATAGATTCGCACTCCACTTCCTCATTTCATGGAGACTTTACAGTATTTTACAAAAGCTATTACAAAACTTTACTTTTACTGACAAAATTTGACCTTAGGGATCCCATCCCAATAGGCCCCCAACACAAATATGGTAACTTGCCCTCGAGTCACTCAGCTGGATTCTCCACTTTGTGGCGAAGTTCATTAAACTCCATCTTCAAGACTTCAAGGTCCGCTATGCTCTACACGGCAACCTACTACACTTCTTCAACCAACTTCTCTGTAGTTGGCTCCTCCATCGTGAGGTACATGGCCCTCTGTGTCTGTTGGAAAGTTTTCAGCTTCTCTTGGGTATCCAGAGTAACCTAGCTCGCTTCCTCTGTCCATGGATGAAGCCGAACCTTCAAAACTTGTTCCTTGTGCTGTAGATCCTTAACCTGTGCCCGTAGTACCTTCATTTCCTGTAAGCGTGTGAAGCACTAGATTAGTGCCAAAGTGCATGCAATCACCCTGATCTCATCGACTTTCTATTGTGCCTCTCTGACCTTTGTACCCAATCTCTGTAAATTTGAGTCCTCCTGCAAAGTGGTCTATAGCTCCATTGCATGTTCAAAGATAAAATTGCATCTTGTTACGACATTATCCAAGGTAGTCATATGTTCCCTGATGGTTGTGTTGCACTGATTGTTTCGTTCAGGAAATGCATACACCTATCACTCATCAATATCTTAGGGCACCCAAACCACATTAAGACATATTCAAATAGGAACTTCGCATTCATAGCAGCAGTACAATCCTTCACTGGTTGTGCTTCTTCCCATCTGGTCAAGTACTCTATCGTAGTAATAATGTATTGTGTGCCTGTCTTTCTTCCTGGTGGTTGTATCAGACCTACAAAATCAATTGCCCATTTTTCGAATACTTGTAACGAAACCTAAGGGTTTAAGGGAAGTTCATCTCTTCGCGAAGGCTTGACCTTCCTTTGGCAAGCATCGCATGCTTTACAAAATACCTTAGCGTCTTTATGCATTGCTAGCCACCATAACCCTGCGCGTAGAATATTCTACACGGTTGGTCTACCTACATAGTGTCCTACTGCCATGCCTCCATGTGCTTTGGCAAGGATACTAGCGTGCTCAAACTCTAGAACATATCGGAGCAATATTTCATTTGTTCCCATCTTATACAAATGTCCCGCTATAAAAAAAAAAATCAGCAACGCAGACCACTAGTTTCTTCTTCTGCTGAGTATAATACCCTTCCAGAGTTGTTCCAGTAGACAGAAACTGAATTATATCTACAAAATGATCATCTGAAATGCGCAAAACAAAGAGTTGTGCATCCAAAAATCCTTTGTCCAAATTAGTTGGTTCTTCGCCTGTCTCAATCCAAGATAGATGATATGGTCCCACATTCAATCGTTTGGCTTCACAATTACTTCAAAATCATATTCCTGGAACAACAACAACCACCTACATATCCCCTCCCCCAACACAGACTTATTGACCAGGTACTTGAGAGCAGAGTGATCTGTATACATTTTGAAGTGTGCACCCAACAAATAATGTTGAAACTTCTACAGCGCATAGACCATCACCAGCCCTTCGTGCTCTGTAGTGAAGTAATTCTTTTCAGCCTTGGAAAATGTTATTGGGTGATCAATATCACCTTCACCAAGTTGGGTCAATACCACACCCAACACAATACATGAGGAATCTACATGCACATGAAACTTGTTCTTCCAATATGGAAATACCAAGATGGGTGCAGTCACCATCTTGTCCTTTAACATATCCAAGCTTTGTTGACACTCCTCATCCTGACAAAAGGTCACATCCTTCTTTAAGATTTTCTCCATCGGTGCAATTATCTGGGCATAAGATTTGATAAACTTCCTATAGTAGCCTGTGTAGCCCAACATTCCACGCAACTGATTAACATTCTTGGGGGCTTCTTAATTCACAATCACTGTGATCTTTGCAGGGTCCACCATCAATCCCTGCTTGCATACTACATGGCCTAGAAAAAATCCAAAAGGCACACAAAATATACATTTCTTCAAGTTCAACTCGATCTGGTACCTGCGACATCTATCTAGCATGAGGCATAGACTTGAAATATGGCGCTTCACTAATCAGAACACAGTCAAGTAATCAAAACAAACCTCCATGAATTTATGAATAAACTCCTTAAACATCGTGATTACAACCCTGGAGAAGATCGTGGGTACATTCTTCAGCTTGAATGGGATTACTGTGTACTAAAAGCATCCCCACTCTGTAGTGAAGGTTGTCTTGCTACGATCCTCTGGTACGATCTTTATTTGATGGTATCCTAAGAACCCATCAATGAATGAATAAGCCTCCTGTCCTACAACATTCTCTAATACTTCATCTGTAAATGGTGTTAGAAACGGATCATGCACACTTGCATCGATCATCTTCCTTAGATCTACACATATCCTAATTTCTCTCTACTACTTATTCTCTTGAACCACCATGGGGCTCACCCAATCGGATTCTTCTACTGGCTCAATGATTCCGTCCTCCATCATCTTATCAAGCTCTTTTTGCACCTTTTCTTTATACTTTGGATTAAGCCAATAAGGTCTATGCTTTACGGGCTTCGTGTGAGGTTTCAAAGTAATTTTCATTATGCCTAGATCTCCCATGATACCCTTCAGATCCGAGAACTTTGTTGGGAATAGATCCTGGTATTCACACAACACTTTAGCCACCTTATCAATTGTATCTTTGTCCCAATCGTCTCCTATCTTCACAAACTTAGGTTCTATGTCAGATCCAATATTTCCTTGCTGAGTTTTCAGTGGTTCTGTTACATTAGGGTTCTCTGTCTGAGGTCCCTCAACTTCGCGTTGTCCCTCATATTCTGGAATGTTAATATTCTGCGGATCTTCTTCTTCCTCCTCAGTAGTCACATTATAACATTCCAGTGCATGGTGCAACTGTGTACTCCAATCTGGCTGAGTCCATTCTACCGGTTCCTTCGACGTCCTAAAGATAGTGGCTTTTATCTCTTGAAGCACTTTATCAATGCATTCAAACCCATCCTCAAAGATGAAAGTCAGTAAAAAAATTTCTCTTAAGATTTCCCATTCAGTTGTCCCATGGTGAAGCTTTGTTTCAAATACCAATTCATTGGATTGTAGCTAAGGTATGACAGAAGATGTGCACCCATTTTGGTTCTGGCTTCGTTCCCCAAGCTCTAGTCCACCACGCCAAATGCTCGTGAGGATCATCCTTCCCACTTTACTTCTCAATAATCCTAGTATTAGAATATCCAAACCTTAATCTCATACCCCTTCTATATTCCTTCCAACCAGTGAAGTTCTCCTTGTGCGTACCCCACCAACGGGTAGGTGTAGCACTCAGTACCAATTCAAGCACTTGGAAGCAATGTTCTTCAGGCACTTCCCTTTCAAATTCATCCAAAAATAGATCATTCAGTCAAACCATCATAATGTGGAAGCTTTCTTACCTCAGTTGAGACACACCACAGTGATTTGGTCATCATATTGCACCAGAGCGTAGATACTTCTTTCAACCGATTATGCCAGTGCTCGCACTCTTCATTCGAGTCTGAGGTACAGGAACTATCCCTATCCCATGTAATTCGTCCATCATCCGTAGGATTTATCCAATCTTCATCTCATGCTATGATTTTGTATATCTGATCTAGATCAGTGTTGGGTGTGGGCTTGATTATCTTCTTTATTAAGAGGTATTGCCGCATTGGACACCAGTTCGTAATGTGGTAGAAATGCTGCCCATAAATGTGTGCTGCCAGGGGGGTCCAGGGTGGGGTGACGACGATTATTTGGAGCCCCCCTGGTGGGGGATTGTGGAAAACACCCCTGAAGCTAAAAATAGATGTAAAATTGCCTTGTAAAATGTTTTAATTTTGTAGTCAATCTGGGTCATTCATTAGACAGAGATCTCATGGTAGAAGTTATGTAAACTTTAGGGTTTTTTTCCCTAGAAGGCAACCCCTTGCTATATATGAGGGAATTGTATTGTGTCTATGTAGAGATGTATTCTGAGTGAGAAAGAGAGAGGAGATTGAGTCAAAGAGAAGAGGGAATTACAACGGATCTGCTATAGGTTGTACCTCTTCAGTTTGATGCATAATATAAAAGGAAGGACTGCCTCTTTCTCCGTGGACGTAGCCCAAATTGGGTGAACCACATATATCTGTGTCTCTCTTCTTTTATGCGTTTTTTGTGTTTATGTTTCTGCAATATATTTTTTGTTCCATTGCTCTGTAACATATAATTTTCTAACAACTAGTATCAAAGCTGAAGATCTATTTGGATGATAAACTCGTAGGAGAAAAGGGTTCCTGGTTCGAGTGGGAGCAATTGCGGAAGATGGTAGGTTTAGGGTCGAAAAATTTAACAGCCAAAACTACCAGCTGTGGAAGATGCAGATGGAATATTATATGTATCATAAGATTTATACCTACCATTAAGCGGAAAGACAAAGAAGCTGATAAGTATGACAGACATAGAATGGGATATTCTCGACAGAAAGGCACCTGGAAAAATACGGTTGTGCCTAGCGGCATCGATAGCCTTTAATATTTCAAAGGAAATGACAACAGAGGGTTTAATGTCAACATTGGCCAAACTATATGAAACACCCTTGGCCTCAAATAACGTATTTCTTATGAAGTGTTTATTTAATATGAAGATGTTAGAAGGTGGATCTGTTGCTGATCATTTAAATGAATTTAATATAGTTACTAATCAGTTAAGTTCCGAAGGGGTAACTTTTGATGATGAAGTTAGGGCTCTGTTATTTTTGTGCTTATTGCCAGAAAGTTGGAATGCTTTAGTTATAGCCATTAGTAACTCTATCTCTGGATCTAGTACTTTAAAGTTTGATGATGTTGTCAGTGCAATCCTTAGCGAGGAAATGCGACAGAAAAGCTCTGGTGAGACATCAAGTAATGCTTTGACTACAAAGACTAGGAGAAGAAAAATGGAAAGAGGAAAGAGCCTAGGATATCGTAGTTAGTCAAAGAAAGGCATATCCAAGTCTATATTGGGAATAGTGTGCTAGAAATGCAGGAAGAAAGGACACCTGAAGAAAGACTGCAAGTCTCGGAAGGGAAAAGAAGGAGACGCATAGTAAGAAAACAATCATGAAGTGAATGTGACAGGTGATGTGTTGCAAGATGCTTTGATTCTTTCATTAGAAAATAGTATTGATGTTTGGGTGGTATATTCAGGGGACTCATACCATGCCACACCTTATAGGAAACATTTTCATGATTATGTTCAAGGAGATTTTGGACAGGTTTGATTGGGTGATGATAAACCCTATAAAGTCATTGGAATGGGTATAGTTTTCATAAAATAGCAGAATGGAAATCAATGGCTATTGAAGGAGGTAAGACATGTTCCAGATCCGAAGAAAAATCCAATTTCAACAGGGCAGTTGGGAGGTGAAGGTTGTGTAACTACTTTTACAGATAAAACCTAGAAGGTCTCTAAAGGAGTCCTGGTAATAGAAAAAGGAGAAAAGGTTGGTACATTGTATTTATGCAATGGTATTTCTAATTTTGTTAATGCTTTAACCTCTATAGGAGAATATAGGACATTATGGCATCATAGGCTCGGGCACGAGTGATAAGGGGATGCAAATTCTTCACTCAAGAAATTTCTTGCGAGGTTTGAAGCATGTTGATTTAAAATTCTGTGAGAATTGTGTTAATGGAAAAAACAAGAGAGTCAGATTCCTTAGAGTTGGGAAAGAAAAGAAGAGTGAAAAATTAGATCTTATGCATATAGATGTATGGGGACTTGCTCAGGTATCATCTCTCGGTGGCTCTCTTTATTATGTTACTTTTATTGATGATGCAACCAACAAAACCTAGATTTATTGTATTCGAATTAATGTGATGTATTTGATACTTTCAAGAAATGGAAAGCTTTGGTTGAAAATGAGACAGGAAAAACTTTGAAGTGTCTCAGGTCAGACAATGGAGGTGAATATTGCAGCAAAGAGTTTGATAGATAATGTTCAGAGAATGGAATTCGTAGAGAGAAGACAGTTCCAGGAACACCACAAGAAAATGGTGTGTCAAAAAGGATGAACATGACAATCATCGAGTGTGCAAGGTGCATGAGATTGCATGCAAGATTTCCTTTACAATTTTTGGCAAATGTTGTAGATACTGTTTTTTATCTAATAAACAGAGGACCTTTGAGTTCCTTGGATGGTGGTATTCCAGAGGAGGCATGGACATGTAAAAAGGTAAACTACACATTTTTAAATACTTTTGGTTGTGAAGCCTTTGTCCACATTAATAAAGAAAATAGAAAAAATCTTGAGGAAAAATAAAATAAATGTACCTTTATTGGATATGGTGTTAATGACTTTGGTTATCACTTTTATGATTATGAAAAACACAAAATCATTAGGAGCAGAGATGTCATATTCAATGAAAAGGATTTGTATAAGGATTAGATGTAGGAAAAGAAACAAGAAAAAGAAAACAGAGAATACACAGTGCTTGATGAGATCACAGAAAAAGTGAAGGTGCCTGAAAATCATAATGATCAACAACCAGAACAACAACAAAAACCACAACAGCAAAAAGCACCTAAAACACCTGAAAGTAGTGTTAGAAGATCTACCAGGATAAGTAGACCCCCTCAACGATACTCTCCTTCATTATATTATGTATTGTTGACTGATTCTGCTGAACTAGAATGTTATGAAGAAGAAATGCAGGTAGAAACCAGGAAGAAGTGGGAGCAATCCATGAAAGAAGAGATGGACGTCTTAGCACATAACCAGATTTGGGACTTAGTCAGGTTTCCTGCAGGTAAAATAGCATTGCAGAATAAATGGGTTTACAGGTTGAAGGAAGAAGATGGAGGTAGAAAAAGGCATAAATATAGACTTGTTGTGAAGGGGTTCCCACAGAAAAAGGGTATATAGTTTGATGAGATATTTTCTCCTATTGTTAAAATGACTTCACTCATAACTATTTTAAGTCTAGTAGCAGTTGAAGATTTTCATCTTGAGCAGTTAGATGTAAAGACAACCTTTCTCCATGGGGATTTCGAGGAAGAGATATAAATGTAGCAACCACAAGGATATGAGGTAAAAAGGAAGGAGAAACTAGTGTGCAGGTTGAAGAATAGCTTGTATGGCTTAAAACAGGCTCCAAGGAAGTCGTATCTAAAAATTGACAGGTTTATGTCTGAACAAGGTTATACTAGATGTCACTCTGATCATTTTGTTTATCTCAAAAGGAAAAATGATGGCATCTATATTATATTGTTATTGTATGTAGATGACATGCTTGTTGCAAGTTCTAACATGCAGGAAATAAATGTTCTCAAAAGAAAATTGGAAAACTCATTTTCAATTAAGGATTTGGGTGCTGCAAAAACAATCCTTGGTATGAGAATAACTAGAGACAGGAAGAATCACAAATTAACATTGTCTCAAAGTGAGTACATAGAAAAGGTGTTAAAAAGGTTTAATATGCAGCATGCAAAACTAGTTAGTATACTTTTGTCTAGCCATTTAAAATTAAGTAAGGAGGAGTGTCCCAAGACTCAGGAAGAAATGGCTCATATGTCTTAAGTTACATATGCATCAGTAGTTGGAAGCTTAATGTATGCAATGGTTTGCACAAGGCCTGATATTGCACATGCAGTGGGAGTTGTAAGCAGGTACATGAAAAATCTAGGAAACTAACATTGGATGGTAGTGAAGTGGATTCTCAAGTATTTGAGAGGTACCACAAATCAAGCATTATGCTTTGGTGGTTCAAACATTGCTCTGCAGGGATATGTTGATGCAGATATGGCAGGTGATAGAGATAACAAGAGGAGCACAACAGGGTATGTGTTTACTATAGGTGGAACATCTATTACTTGGGTTCCGAAACTACAAAGTGTTGTTTCACTCTCAACAACGGAAGAAAAGTATGTTGTTGCTACAGAGGCTAGTAAAGAAATGATTTGGTTACAAAGGTTTCTAGATGAATTTTGTAAGATGCAGGAGTTGGGCTAGTTATACAGTGACATCCAGAGTGCCATACATCTTGAAAAGAACTCTGCATTTCATTCCAATACTAAACATATACAGCTCAAGTACCATTTGATATGGTCAATGTTGGAAGATGGAAAATTCAAGCTAAAAAAGATACACACTAGCCAGAATCCTGCAGATATGTTAACAAAAGTTGTAACCACGGAGAAACTGAGATTCTGCTCAGTTTAAATTGGTCTTCAAGTATGATGAAGAAGATGAGAAACAACCAGGTCCAAAGTGGAGTCATTGTCCAATAAATGAAGCAGCTGTGGAGTTGATATAATGAGTCTCCAAGTGGGAGATTGTTGGGTGTGGAGCCTAATTTTCTTCTTTATTTAGAGGTATCGCCGTATTGGACCCCAGTTCGTAATGTGGTGACAACGCCGCCCATAAATGTGTGCCACCAGGGGGCCCAGGGGGGGTGATGATGATTATTTGGAGCCGCTCCCCCCCCAGCGGGGGATTGGGGGCAGCGCCCCCGAAACTAAAAATAGATGTAAAATTTCCTTGTAAAATGTTTTAATTTCGTAGTCAATCTGGGTCATTCATTAGGCAGAGATCTTACGGTAGAAGTTATGTAAAATTTAAGGTTTTTCTCCCTAGAAGGCAACCCCTCAATATATATGAGGGAATTGTATTGCATCTATGTAGATATCTATTCTGAGTGAGAAAGAGAGAGGAAAATGTGTGAAAGTGAAGAGGGAATTACAACGGATCTGCTGTAGATTGTATCTCTTCAGTTTGCTGGATAATATAAAAGGAAGGACTGCCTGTTTCTCCGTGGACGTAGCCCAAATTGGGTGAACCACATATATCTGTGTCTCTCTTGTTTTATGTGTTTTCTGTGTTTATATTTCTGCAATATATTTCATTTCTTCCATTTCTCTGTAATATATAATTTTATAACAATCATCATCATCCTCCATAAAGTCACGAACAGGTTCAGTATAGCGTGCTCCTTCTGCAGGGTCTAACGATACTATAACCTTGAGCACCTTCCTTTCAAAATTCATCTTCTGCTTCTTCAAGTTGATTACTGCGTCCATGTCAAAAGCCCAATCAATTCCTATTATCACAGGATATGGATTGATGTCATCTACTATCTCTATTTCTTTAAAATCCACCGGAGCACTTCCTCCTTCCATATCTACCGTCACACCATATAAGCGCCACATCGGAATAATCTTCTACTGAATGGCCATGCATAGATGTATAGGGGACCATTACAGCGCATGTCTCCCCATCCTTTCCCACGTTTTTTTAGGCATCACATTTGCATCTGACTCCAGATCCAATATTACCTAGTCCATTTCATACTCTCTTATCTGCGCAGTAAAACTCATCTCGCGCCCTATCCAATTCTTATGCTTACCTAGCTTCCTCACAGCGCGTTGTTATGAAGGAACCTTAATCTTACCCGCATAGTTGTTTATTAGATCTTGGAGTCCTTCTACTGCCTTCTTATCGCACAACAACTTCATACAGGTCTTTAGAAAAGTGGATAACAACGAAGGATCTACCTCCTGTGTCGTATCAGTTTCTGATAGTTTCTCCTGACTTCCTGAGGTGGAGGCCTCAGCGAAGCTCTTCTTTGCTTCCATGAATGTCTCTTTAGATTTATTAACGTCAAAGTCTACTTCTTTCTCGGCAGCCTTATGCACCCAACCTTTAGCCTCAGGCTTCTTTCCCTTGTCTTCTCCTGTGGCCATACCGCTTCTTGTCACGATATTTACACTATGATCTTCTTCGTGAGGCTCCTCCCTCATCATCTAGATGTTTTGCATTGGCTATTGGATCTGCATCTTCTTTTATTGCATATTTTTTATAAGGATCGGGCAATCTTCTATCACATGGTCAAACTGTTTGTAGTATTGACATGATGGATGTGTGGGGTTTTGGCAGTCTCACGTGGAGTGTCCTGCTTTTCCACAGTTATAGCAAATAATATGGCCATGGTCCCTGCTAGCCCCTCCTCCTCTTCCTCTTCCACGATCTTGGAATCCTTCATGCACTGCACCTGCGCCCTTCACTTGAGGTCGATTTTCTGCCTGCATTCTGTAGGTAGGGGTACTATCCATCATTAGTTCATAACTTCGACAATGACATTCATCATGACCTATAGACTTGCAAAAGTTTCAAAACAACTACTGGGGGGTCTGTACAAACTTCTGTAGTAAATGGAAATTATCTGTTGCATGTTGTCCAACTGGCAAACAACGCACCATGGTGCAGCTCCTATGCTCATCCCAACGGTATTTTCTAGCTTCGGGGGGAAAGGGCCCCACCCAAAAGGTAATTTTGATAAACCAGACAATGGTCCTTATCGTGACCATGGCCCTTGCATTTCAAGCACAAAACGTTCACACGAACTTCAAGCTGGGCCTCCTTTCCTTTCTTCAGGCTCTACAACTCCAAGTGCAGGCTTTCCAGCTGTGATTGGATCTATTGTACTTCAATGTTTGTATCCTATATTAGTGAGGCTTCCAACCTCATCATGATCACTACTGCCTCTGCTTGAGTTGCTATCTTTTGTTGTGACAGCGGAAATCTTAAGTGTGGTAAGAGCGACGCGATATACCAATCCCGATGCTCGGAATCTGAAATCACCATATTGGCCTGCCTGATCAGGCATTTCAACCTCTGATCAAAATCCCAGGATGACTCATTTACATTTTTCCAAATTTCTTTGAACCCAGTTACTGACTGCACCTCTAACTTAGGCTCTCTAAACTCTTTATTCAGCACCTGTTGGGTTTCTGCCAATGTCACGTTGGGGTTATCAATGCAGTACTTGATGTACCATGTTAATCCTTAGTCTTGTAAGGCCATGACCAGTTGTGCTTTCTTGATGTTATCATCCATAATCTGTTGTCATGTCCACACAACACCTGCAACGAACCAGAACTATTCGGGGTCTTCGCTCCCTACCCCTTTAAAATCGACATCTTCATTGAGTTCGCCATGTTGAATGAGGTGGAGATGGAGGTGGAGATGAAGGTCTAGATGTATGCATTAGAGGTGGAGGTGGAGGTGGATTGGATGGATGAGGTATTCGCGGGATACCCTGCCTAATCAATTATACCGCACTTCGGGGTGTACTTAGGATTGTCCCTTCATAATCGCTCGAAGGGGATCCGATCAACGGACTATACTCAAAGCCTAATTATTCATTCCGTCTGAAGGATTTTCCACTTCGTGTAGTTCCAAACATCAAGGTGATGGCATAACCCGTTTTTCACATAACAAAATTTTAATCCAAGTTTTTATTGATTTCAAGTACTTACCTCATGGTCTCTTGAAGAGCCTGCGCTCTGCTTCACTATAACTGAAAATTGTATTGATTGCGATCAATCCAGTGATCAATTTCCCATGCAATGTTTTTTTTTGAAGCTTCTAAGAACCTCACTAGCTTTGGAGTCCACACAATAGGGTTGTCAAGTCTCCTCGTACCTTGACTGTCTTCCAATCTAGATAGCCACTCATGCAATTCGCTAGGGAAGAATAGAAAGAAAAAAAATTGCTTTCGTCTGAGCATAGGTATCTACTCAACCATCACTCCTTAGATAACTGCAATTTTCTATTCTCCTGAGCCACAAATGCATTTTCCTTTCGATCGATCCACTTCTCAATTTCTTTCTTCATAGGGAACCACTTATTCGACATCACACATTCCTCAGATTGGTCCCAGTCTCGGGAACAAAACCATTTTTTGGCTTAAGGGAGCCTGACCTTGGTTCAGAGTTATTCACGCCAACCAAAAAAACCCTAACTGTTGGCCCTTTTGGCAACAACCTACATAGCGTAGGCTCCAGTCTCACCCAAAGCCGTATTTGGGGATGCTAGAACCAGGTTTCTGCATCTAGAGGCTTGTGTGATGGTCTTCCCGAGGATCTATAGCTCAGATCTACCTTCGGGCATATTTATTCCTTCTGACTGTCAACTACTGCAACTCTATTGAAATGACCTTCGGATCTTCGCATAGGTACACGATCGTACTTAACTTACAAAAAAGGTACAAATTTACTACTTTCGCACAATAAATTGTATCCCTAGATCTACCTTCGTGCAGATCTACCCTTTTCTAAACAGTTAATTACAACATATCTATCTAATACTTCGCGAAGGTAGTTAATTACCCTTATCATGCATAAATATTATAGATTCCACAGTTTCGCATAGTAAATACAGTCTAATTCATAGAAAACGAATCATTGAGAGAAAATGCATAAATTTGAATAGAAGTAAGCAAAAAGGCATAGATGCAATAGATTCAATCCAAAATGGTCTTTATTAGATTTACCATTCAGTCACAGACTCTTTCTGCCCTGCACCCTCAGCTGCAATTGCCCATGCACTCAGCTGCAGACTTACTAAGGTCTCCACACACTCAGCTGCAGGAGCCTTCCCCTTTCGCCTAAGTACAGGAAACAGAATTTTCCTACCTTAGGACCTTGCCCTTATAATGATTCTCTATCAAACATTATCCCCCAAGACTTGCTAAGACTCAACTATATATAGCCTTTTCATTACAATACCATTGCGTTCAAACCATGGGTGAGTCTCAAAACCGACCTATCACTTACCCATACAAGGGACTAATGCCCCTTTGATTCTTACTTAGCTTCGCACTCCACTTCCTCATTTCATGGAGACTTTACATTCTTTTACAAAAACTATTACAAAACTTAACTTTTACTAACAAAATTTGACCCTAGGGATCCCATCCCAACATAAGTCATCTAAATGCTTAGGCCAGGCCACTTCGCCTTCACCATCATACGTGATTTCTGAGAAGTCATCCCAGAACTCCCTCTCAACATGAAAGATGTGTCCGTTGGACAAACATTTCAGAGGGTGAAATATAAAAAACTCCAAGATAGATGTGCAAAGATTCAAAACAGATTGTGAGGACTCAGCTTGTCATCTGGCCCTCCTTCTAGTGCCATAAATGTTGATGGTGCTGGACTCGACAACATTCAAGGGATCTCCTTGATATGAAGTCCCAACTAGACCTCACACCATTTGGTGTAGGAGTCCAATCTGGTACGATGGCCTGGTCACCATAATCTTAAAGATATGCCTTAACTCTTGCTTGTCAGCAAGTGAGAGTGGTCTTATTTGTCTTCGAATAGTGAGGCTCGCGTGCCTGGTGAGTTCTTGGTGTTACTTGTGTCAAAATTCTTTCATTGCAAAGGGAGAGGGTGGAAGTGAGTCTCAGGTTGAAAGGGAATAGTCCCAACTCTACTAGATACACACAAAACAATAGGACATGCACAGCTTCCGGTGGAGTAGTCCACATGGATGTGGAAGTCACAAACACAAGGTGAACATATAGCACACACAACACTCAATCGAATAGTCCACACTAGTGTGATGGGAGTTATAACAAGTTGACACGAATGAATCTATCGAGTGTCTGGCAGGATAGCCCACACAGACGAGATAGCGTTAACAACTAATACAACACATTTCCAACAACATATGTACTAAAACAACCGAAACGGTTCAATTGTCTTAATACAAGTTAAAGAAACATGCATTACAAGTGTTCGAAGATTAGTCTTACAAACAATTACAATACATGTGTGATAACGTGATGGCCTGTTAACAGGCTTCTGAATTAAGCAAAAGTTCCAAGACACATTGGTACACCATTACATCACTAACCCTGATATCAGGGCGTTGGAGCCATTTGTTGGGTGCGGAGCCTGATTATCTTCTGTATTCAAAGGTATCGCTGCATTGGAGGCTAGTTCGAAATGGGGCGAAAATGCCACCCATAAAATATTCGCTGCAGGGGGGGTCCAGGGGGGGCGGCTGCAAGCTTTTGGGAGTCCTCCCCTGGCGAGGGGATCGGGAGCAGCGCCCCCGAAGCTAAGAATAGATGTAAAATTGCCTTGTAAAATGTTGTAATTTTGTAGTCAATCTGGGTCGTTTATTAGGCAGAGATCTGATGGTAGAAGTTATGTTTAATTTAGGGTTTTTTGCCCTAGAAGGCAACCCCTAACTATATATGAGGGAATTGTATTGCGTCTATGTAGATCTGTATTTTGAGTGAGGAAGAGAGAGGAGATTGAGAGCGAAGAGGAATTACAGTGGATATGTTGTAGGTTGTATCTCTTCAGTTCGCTGGATAATATAAATCGAAGGACTGGTTGTTTCTCTGTGGACGTAGCCCAAAATGGGTGAACCACGTATATCTGTGTCTCTCTTGTTTTATGTGTTTTCTGTGTTTATATTTCTGCAATATTTTATGTGTTCCATTGCTCTGTAATATATAATTTTCTAACAATTGGTATCAGAGCCGAAGGTCTATTTGGTTGAAAAACTCACAGGAGAGAAGGGTTCCTGGTTCGAGTGGGAGCAATGGTGAAAGATGGTAGGTTTAGGGTCGAAAAATTTAACGGCCAAAACTACCAATTGTGGAAGATGTAGATGGAAGATTATTTGTATCAGAGAGATCTGTACCAACCATTGAGCGAAAAGACAAAGAAGTCGACGAGTATGACAGACACAGAATGGGATATTCTTGACAGAAAGGCACTTGGAACAATATGGCTATGCCTAGCAGCGTCAGTAGTGTTTAATATTTCAAAGGAAACGACAACAGAGGGTTTAATGTCGACATTGGCCAAACTATATGAAAAACCCTCGGCCTCAAATAAGGTATTTCTTATGAAGTGTCTATTTAATATGAAGATGTCAGAAGGTGGATCTGTTGTTGATCATTTAAATGAATTTAATACAGTTAACAGTCAGTTAAGTTCTGTAGGGGTAACTTTTGATGATGAAGTTAGGGCTGTATTATTTCTGTGCTCATTGCTAGAAAGTTGGAATGGTTTAGTTATGGCCATTAGTAACTCTGTATTTTGATCTAGTACTTTAAAGTTTGATGATGTTGTCGATGCAATCCTTAGCGAGGAAATGCGACGGAAAAGCTTCGGTGAGACATAATGTAATGCTTTGACTGCAGAGACTAGGGGAAGAAAAATGGAAAGAGGAAAGAGCCTAGGATATCACAGTAAGTCAAGAAAAGGCAGATCCAAGTCTAGATCGGGGATAGTGTGCTGGAAAAGAAGGAGAGGCGCAACAAGAAAACAATTATGAAGCGAACGTGACAGGTGATGTGTTGCAAGATGCTTTGATTCTTTCTTTAGAAAATATTATTGATGCTTGGGTGGTAGATTCAGGGGCCTCATTCCATGCCACACCTGATAGGAAACATTTTCATGATTATGTTCAAAGAGATTTTGGACAGGTTCGATTGGGTGATGATAAACCCTGTAAAATAATTGGAATGGGTGCAGTTTTCATAAAACAACATAATCGAAATCAATGGCTATTAAAGGAGGTAAGGCATGTCCCAGATTTGAAGAAAAATCTGATTTCAACAGGGCAGTTGGGAGGTGAAGGCTGTGTGACTACTTTTACAGATAAAACCTGGAAGGTCACAAAAGGATCCCTGGTAATAGCAAAAGGAGAAAAGGTTGGTACATTGTATTTATGCAATGGTATTTCTAATTCTGTTAATGCTTTAACCTCTATAGGAGAAGATACGACATTGTGGCGTCATAGGCTCGGGCACATGAGTGAGAAGGGGATGCAGATTCTTCACTCAAGAAATTTTTTGCCAGGTTTGAAGCATGTTGATTTAAAATTCTGTGAGAATTGTGTTTATGGAAAACAAAAAAGAGTCAGATTCCTCAGAGTTGGGAAAGAAAAGAAGAGCGAAAAATTAGAGCTTGTGCATACAGATGTATGGGGACCTTATTAGGTATCATCTCTTGGTGGATCTCGTTATTATGTTACTTTTATTGATTATGCAACCAGAAAAAACTGGATTTATTGTATTCGAAATAAATCTGATGTATTTGATACTTTCAAGAAATGGAAAGCTTTGGTTGAAAATGAGACAGGAAAAAGGTTGAAGTGTCTCAGATCAGACAATGGAGGTGAATATTGCAAAAAAGAGTTTGATAGGTACTGTTCTGAGAATGGAATTCACAGAGAGAAGACAGTTCCAAGAACACCATAAGAAAATGGTGTCAGAAAGGATGAACAAGACAATCATGGAGCATGCAAGGTACATGAGATTGCATGCAGGATTGCCTTTACAATTTTGGGCAGATGATGTAGATACTGTTGTTTATCTAATAAACAGAGGGCCTTCAAGTTCCTTGGATGGTGATATTCCAGAGGAGGCATGGACAGGTAAAAGAGGTAAACTACTCTTTTTTAAAGACTTTTGGTTGTGAAGCCTTTGTCCACATTAATAAAGGAAATAGAATAAAGCTTGAGGCAAAATCAAAGAAAAATACCTTTATTGGATATGGTGTTAATGATTTTGGTTATCATTTTTATGATTATGAAAAACACAAAATCATTAGGAGCAGAGATGTCATATTCAATGAAAAGGTTTTGTATAAGGATCAACTGCAGGAAAATAAACGAGAAAAAAAATAGAGAATACACAATGCTTGACGAGATCACAGAAAAAGTGATGGTGCCTGAAAATCATAATGATCAACATCCAGAACAACAACCAAACTAGCAACAAGCACCTCAAGCACCTCAAAGTGGTGTTCGAATATCTACCAGGATAAGTAGACCCCTTGAACGATACTCTCCTTCATTATATTATGTATTGTTGACTGATTTTGGTGAACCAGAATGTTATGAAGAAGCAGTACAGGTAGAAACCAGGAAGAAGTGGGAGCAAGCCATGATAGAAGAGATGAATCCTTAGCACATAACCAGACTTGGGACTTAGTCAGGTTTCCTGTAGGTAAAACAACATTGCAGAATAAATGGGTTTACAAGTTGAAGGAAGAAGATGGAGGTAGAAAAGGGTATAAAGCTAGACTTGTGGTGAAAGGGTTTGCACAGAAAAAGGGTATAGATTTTGATGAGATATTTTCTCCTGTTGTTAAAATGACTTCAATCAGAACTATTTTAAGTCTAGTAGCAGTTGAAGATTTGCATCTTGAGCAGTTAGATGTAAAGACAACCTTTCTCCGTGGGGATTTGGAGGAAGAGATATATGCAGCAACCACAAGGATATGAGGTAAAAGGGAAGGAGAAACTAGTGTGCAGGTTGAAGAAGAGATTGTATGGCTTAAAACAGGCTCCAAGGTAGTGGTATCTAAAATTTGATAGGTTTATGTCTGAACAAGGTTATACCAGATGTCACTCTGATCACTGTGTTTATCTCAAAAGGAAAAATGATGGTAGCTATATTATATTGTTATTGTATGTAGATGACATGCTTGTTGCAAGTTCTAACATGCAGGAAATAAATGTTCTCAAAAGAAAATTGGAAAACTCATTTGCAATGAAGGATTTGGGTGCTGAAAACAAATCCTTGGTATGAGAATAACTAGAGACAGGAAGAATCACAAATTAACATTGTCTCAAAGTGAGTACATAGAAAATGTGTTAAAAAGGTTTAATATGCAGAATGCAAAACTAGTTAGTATACCTTTGACTAGCCATTTCAAATTAAGTAAGGAGGGGTGTCCCAAGACTCAAGAAGAAATGGCTCATATGTCTAAAGTTCCATATGCATCAGCAGTTGGAAGCTTAATGTATGCAATGATTTGCACAAGGCCTAATATTGCACATGCAGTGGGAGTTGTAAGCAGGTACATGAACAATCCAGGAAAAGAACATTGGATGGTGGTGAAGTGGATTCTCAGGTATTTGAGAGGTACCACAAATCAAGCATTATGCTTTGGTGGTTCAAACATTTCTCTACAGGGATATGTTGATGCAAATATGGTGGGTGATAGAGATAACAGGAGGAGCACAATAGGGTATGTGTTTACTGTAGGTGGAACAACTGTCATGGGTCTCAAACCCACAATGTGTTGTTGCACTCTCAACAACGAAAGCAGAGTATGTTGCTGCTACAGAGGCTAGTAAAGAAATGATTTGGTTACAAAGGTTTCTGGATGAATTGGGTAAGAAGCAAGAGTTGGGCAGGTTATACAGTGACAGCCAGAGTGCCATACATCTTGCAAAAAACTCGGCATTTCATTCCAATACTAAACATATACAACTCAAGTACCATTTCATACGGTCAGCATTGGACAATGGACAGTTGAAGCTGGAAAAGATACACACCAGCCAGAATCCTGCAGATATGTTAACAAAAGTTGTAACCAGGGAGAAACTGAGAATATGCTCAGTTTCAATTGGTCTTCAAGTATGATGAAGAAGATGAGAAATAGTCAGGTCCAAAGTGGAGCCATTGTCCAGAAAATGAAGCAGCAGTGGAGTTGTTATAATGAGTCTCCAAGTGGAAGATTGTTGGGTGTGGAGCTTGATTATCTTCTGTATTCAAAGGTATCACTGCATTGGACCCTAGTTCGAAATGGGGTGGCAACGCCGCCCGTAAAATATTCGCTGCAGGGGGGGTCCAAGGGGGGCGCCTGCAATCTTTTGGGAGCCCCCCCTTGGCGGGAGGATCAAGGGCAGCGCCCCCAAAGCTAAGAATAGATGTAAAATTTCCTTGTAAAATGTTGTAATTTTGTAGTCAATATGGGCCGTTCATTAGGCGAAGATCTGACGGTAGAATTTATGTTAATTTAGGGTTTTTTGCCCTAGAAGGCAACCCCTCGCTATATATGAGGGAATTGTATTGCGTCTATGTAGATCTATATTCTGAGTGAGGAAGAGAGAGGAGATTGAAATAAAAGAGGGAATTACAGTGGATATGTTGTAGGTTGTATCTCTTTAGTTTGTTGGATAATATAAATCGAAGGACTAGTTGTTTCTCCATGGACGTAGCCCAAACTGGGTGAACCACGTATATCTGTGTCTCTCTTGTTTTATGTGTTTTTCTGTGTTTATATTTCTGCAATATTTTATGTGTTCCATTGCTCTGTAATATATAATTTTATAACACCATTTCTCACTCCTCAAATAATATATTACAGACTCTCAATTCTATGTGGGAGGAGCCAAGGTGAAAAGTCTTTTGCATCTACAAATGAGGGGTATTTATAGCAAAGGGTAAAACTGGCCCTTGTGACTTTTTGACTTCCCTCATGACTATTTAACTTACATGACTCTTCAACGTTACATGTGGGTCTCTTGGACTTCCAAGTTACATTACATTGATTACAACAGTGTGGCCCATAGTAGTGATGTGGCCAAGATGACTCGTGACATGATTCGACATGACAGAGCTTGTATGTTCATGTTTCTAGTTGCATGCATGTCGAGCTGCAGTGCTGCTGAGTGATGGATGTACTCTTGGTGTCTCATAGCTTCACCTCCGCATGGAAATGTGTGTGGAGTCTTCGACGGTCTTGGTGTTCCCTTGATGTTCCATGTGCACGTCGCTCCTTTGCTTGTACTTTCGCATGTTTCATGTGTTCATTCATTCACAAACAAATCTCCTTGCATGCTTTCCTCGTTCATCCATTCATGAAACAATCTCCTCTCATGCACTCCTTGTCCACCCATTTGCAAACAAATCTCCTCGCATTCTCACCTTGTTCATCTCATTTGTCGTCGTGTCGTGTCTCATCCATGTAGCTGTATCTGTAGTCACTCATGACGAGACGACATGAAATCTAGAAATATCCTAGTCTACCATGATGCATTGTTGTTCGCTTTTAGATGAAGGTGACCTGGAGAGAGGACAAGGCTCTGAAACTGAGCAAGGCAGATTTCAAGCCGGGATGCGGGCTTCGGGCACTACCGGTGAAAATTGCGCAGAGGTCACTAGGAGACTAAGATGGATAATCCAGATCAGCAGTGACTGTCTGTGGGATTTGGCTCAGATGGAAGGCATATTTGTGCAATTTTTCTAGGGAGACAGTGCAGGCAGCAAAGGGGGACTGGCACCACAAACTGTGCAATTTCTCCAGGGAGCTGACAGCGGGCTACAAGAGGTTGCTTGGAAAAATTGCACAATTTTTTTGGGGTGCTGCCAGAGTGCTATGGGAGTGCTGCTGGAAAAACTGCGTAGATCTATGAGGCTGGCTTGTTGGACATCCCTACACAATTTCGGAGCTGAGAAGTATGCTAGGAAGCTGGGTGACTACTTATGAAAATTGTGCAGCTTTCAAGCAGAGAAGCAGGCCGACTGTCGGGGTGACTAGCTAAGAAAACTGTGCAATTTTTTAGGGCAGTGCAACGACATGCAACAAGTGTTTGTCAGGCATGTCTACACAATTTCTTCAGTTAGCGGAAGCGGGTATGCTTGGCAACTTCTGCACAATATTTTAGAGGAGTGAGGCCCGGGGTCACTACCTGGTCAAACTCTCTAGTTAACCAGCTAGAGGCTTGGTTGATTTTCATGCGGGCAGTGCAGATTGAGATGGCTTGCTGAGAAACTTCTGCGTTGTTCTAGGTGACAGTCAGTCTGGTCGATTCCAGGATTGCATAGTGTAGGCTTCCTGGGAGATAGCCTCAAGCTCTGCACAATTTTGGGCAGCAGTACATGATCACTGAGGGCTGAAACTGTGGAATGCAGCTTAGTGGAGGTCTAGCTATTGGAGTGTGATCCAGTCATCAGAACATCAAAAAAATTACTAAGTGTGTGAGCGAGTGAACTTATGCATATATGAAGTTGCGAACACACACTCAACATGACTCGATGACAAGACACCTCTAACCATCAAGACAACATATACTCATTGTGACCGACCAACGGTGCGAGCAACAAGCATGACGCTCGTGATAGATCATTTAATGACTGCGACAACACTTGCGCAATGATGCATATAACTTCATGTGTGAGTGCAACTAATGTTTACACAGAGAATACGACTTGTACACACGAAGGCGGACTTTGTGGATGGCCAGAACATGGCTGCAAGCATGACATTGTGACCGACATGTAAAAGGATGTCCGTTGAATGGTCAAGTGAGGAGGGTGTAAAGACTCGACACGAGCTCATGGGATGAGCCCGAGTTCTTGCAAACATCACGGGAAAACCCAAGGAAGGCTCTGAAATTGGATGCAAGCCAAAATTTTGGAGGGTGTTGCAGCCACTTCAACACCAAGGTAAAGCTTTGGGCTCCCACCTCCAGACCACATCAGTTCCCTCACGACCAATTGCATTAGAGGGGGATAAAGCCTCACTAATATAAAGCTTCCATGGTCAGGGCTTGATCTGTGAAAGGATAAGGTTTCCCATTTTTTTCATATAAGTTCAATGCTTGGTCCCTGTATGTCGCAACAAGTTTTCCTTCTCATTCTTTTCCATGAATCAACTAAGGGACTTTGGCCTTGCCTCACGTGACATCTCATATTTTGATCTCTACAATCGCCCCAAAAACAAGCTTTTCTACTGCACAGACTTCCTCGAGCTAGTATTTTTTACCATGGCTCCACCTCATAGATCAAACATGCCTCCACATCAAATTGAATCAAGGCTTCATGTCGATGCCAATGGCTTATTAAGGTGTTCCATGGTACTACCCCTTCCTAAGCTTGGGAGAATGTAACTCTAAGGAGGTTATGGCCCACTTGCATTCCCCATTCTTGGACATGGAATCCCATGCATCCTAACGTAGGTGCTCCTGCGACGCTTACCTACTATGGGCTTTGTGTGAGCTCCTGAAATTTCTCGACCTCGCCCACCACAGAACCTCCTAGTGCCTCACCAGTGATACTAGGATGCCAACGAATGATATCCATCATACTCATAATTCAAGGCTAAAGTCCATTTAGGTAAGGTTGATGGTTCCATCTTGCCCCAAGGGAAACAACCCTCAACATTGATGCAATTCTTGTCATGCTGAAAAACAACTTGTAACACAAGAAAATAAATGGATGTAAGTGAATGTAGACCCTACTAAGAAGATGGTCTTCCATGTAATTGTTTCACATTAATACAAAGGGTCTATGAGCCCACTGTTTCAAGTTTTAATTCAAGCTCTTATGGATTTTTTTGTGGCCTGCAACATGGCCTTATGTTCCTCTATTATTCACTTATGTATTGTTCTCAATACACTTAAGAATTTCATTTGGTTTAAGGTTCAATTCAACGTTATATCTTAGGCCTTATTATCATATAAGTTATTACACATTTTATGCACATGTTGTTCTGTGTTCAACACCAGTAAGTCATTCCAACAACATCTTATTTCTAGTTCTGAATCTCATGCTCACTTAGTTTATTTTAATAGAATCACTTATTCCTGAGGAACGACACACACACACACATATATTCATCATTTCCATCAATATCATATCCACATAAAAATGCATTCACATATTCATACATTAACAAGACAAATATAGTTCCAGAATCCAGAAATAACACAATTAGGAATGCATCATGGTTCATCAACAGATAAACAAGTACAAACATAGACTTCTCTTTTAACTTGCAAGGTAACTGAGTCTGGCACAAGGACTCTCCACCCAACCATAGATAGATGCAACTACACTTACTTGCAGTTGTCACCCTTAAGCCAAATTCCAGAGTCTGAGGGGGACACTTGCTTAAGCGAATTGATCACCAGTTTCCAACTAAAATAGGGACTCTAGAGGACCTCCTTCCTCAATCCCGCCAATCGACCATAAATTCCTGTGTCAACATAGGGATTCCAGAGGTACTCTACCTCACCCCCAAGTGCACACACACAGTTATTCACCCCCTTCTAGGGAGTTCATAATGAACTGTAATAGTAATGAACTTACCAGAGGTCTTTTGTCAAGTTTTCCTTTCATGCTACTTCAGGATTGGCCACTTCCCAGGCTATGACTGGGCTCTAGGGTCTGTTATCTAAACCCATAGCCTCTAGGGGACCCAAGCTATTACAGTGCTCGATAGATTCCATCCCAACCCACAACCTCTAGGGACCCAAGTTTTTACAAAGATCTAGAGACTATTTCTCAACCCATAGCCTCTAGGGGCCCAACTTGTTACAGGGCTCTAATGATCATATCTCAACCTACAACCTCTAGAGACCCCAAGCTATTACAAGGCTCCAAATACTAGAAACTCAACCCACAACCTCCAAGGAACCAAAAACAAATCCCCTTCTCTTCTCTTTTGTGATACTTATTGATTTCTCTCATTGGATGCTCGAATAGGTGCATTCTCTATATGCCTCTTTCCCTCTCAAATGAATGTGTCTTTTGTTGTCTTTTCCTTGTTTTATAGGGATTCTTTCCCCCTTGTTCTTGCTTCCTTGGCCTCTTTCTTATCCAACATTTATTGTTCTGTCCTTTCTACCTTGTTATTTGTAGTCCCATGCATAAATATCTTCCCCCTGTTCTTGTCGTTATTTTTTAAGCAACATGGGCCTTAGTACTTTCTCTTGCAACCCATTTAAATTTTAGAACTAGTCCCTTGAATTCATGCACCAGCCAACCTTTAATGGTTGTACTACAGTTTAGGTTTCTTTCTATGCATAAAAAAAGACACATCCTAAGCAAGAAATACTCCTCCCCAACTCTGGAATCTATGTCCCTTTGACTTAGTCCCCTTTTTTTTATTTCACACATTGCAAAAATATTTACAATGAAGTTTATGAGAGAACCATGGGTGGGGTTGTCATATCCTTTTATGATATCTTAACTTATTGTATATAACTTAGGGAGTGTTCTAAGTTTATTTCATAAAATTAATGAAACCCGGGGCCAAGTATCTCCAAAATCGTTTATAAACCTGCAAAATAGATTTAGAAGTTGAATTGTATCAAGTTGAAGTAGAAGAATATAATCTAGAAGTAGAAACAATAATAATAGACTTGTGCCTTTAAAAAGAATAATAAGGCCATGGGAGTCAAACACCCTCTCTATGCAATGAATAATTATAAAAATAATAAGGGCAAGGAGGACAAAGTTATCCAACTCCTTTTACTATGCCAAATCAAAATATTCTCCAATTGTAAAAAAACCCTAAAATCACAAGATTCAAAATGATGATCCAACCTAAACACAAGGAGGACAAAAATATCCAATCACATAAAATAAAAAGCATTAGATGATTAGTGTCAAATTAAAATATATAATGCAAGTATCATAATGGGGGGACAAAGCTATCCATATAAATGACACTTAGAAAAGTAAAGTAATGCATGACAAAGCTATTAGACACTTTTTTATCTTAGCCTAATTTGGAGAAGAAAACCACTTAACAATTGATGATCCAAAGCATTATTCACCATGAAAAGCAAATCCAATATCACATGATCTACCTATAAACAATTAAATAGTGTAGAGCAAGAGAAAATATTTTCTTCCCTATCAAAATTCTAGCCAGATACAAATGAGGAGAGCTTCTCTTTATATAGAGGAGAAGAGAGCTCAAAGAAAATGGATAAGACAAAATCCATTGGTCTTATACAATGTGAAAATAAAAAACCATGGTCTAATATCATGTGCACAACTAATGTAAGTAACTAAATTCATAAGAAAATAAGGAAATATGCCTCATGGTCAACATGAAAGAAGCCATGCATGGATATAGGAGGGTAGATAAGAAGAAAAAATACATAGTGGGCCCTCCATGAACATAAAAATATGTGCCATCAATGAAAAACCAACTCTCCGAAATAGAGTAATGCCAAAAAATCAAATCAATCCCTCCAAGAGACTCACGTGTGATTGAGAGGTGCTACCCCACATCTGTGCATTGTTCAAATTTTTAAAATGATGTTGTCTTGAACTTGAAACAGAGGAAAATGTTTTTTGAGAAAGAAATCCATAGATTTGTTCAACCATTAATCCCAACATATGCGAGAGCATTGTGAAGACGAAATTTTGGAGGAACATGCCCTATATTTGTTGTATAATCTTACCACTAAAGATCAAGAGGATTACATATACCCTGTAATGGACAGTGAACTAATTTGGTGTAGTGTTTAATCTTTCATGACAAATCTAGAAGTTACCTTTAAATGAAAAATATTTAAATCATTCATGACAGGTATAGAAGTTATTTGTTGAGAAAATTGTTGTTTCTAGAGAGCTTAAAGTTGATGTTGACTCTCTTACTACTAAATAGTCTCATTTCACTTCAGTTGTTTAACTCGATAGAGAAAAGTACAAATATCGAAGAATAGAAAGACACTGCTACTTTATTGGTGCTTTTAGATCACATACACTTACACAATAGGGACATTTTAGGCACATGGACTAACTCATTCATAGGACCATATGACTCTTATTACCTAGCCGCCAATCAAGTATCAATGCAATTGCCCAGGCTGTTGTATTTCGTCTTAAAGTGGTTGCTTCTTGGTTATAGTCTACCCTAGGAGATTCTAAAGAGGTGGTTGTTGTCTTTTCTCAAGCACTAAGAAACCGTATTGATAGAACATTTAACTTTAGAGGGATTTCGTATATTAGATTTGGAGACGTATTTGTTAAATGTCAATCCTTTGGAAATAATGTCATACAATTTAGGAAACCATTATCTACTTGTGAGTTTATTTTTTCATCTAGTGAGGAGGCTATTATTGTACATGTTCTCGTATCTAGTAAGAGGGTCAGACCACTTTCAAGTAATGATATGGAAGGATTCTTAAGGATACGGGTTACTCCTCGGGGCCTTCAATGGCACAGAATCCTCCTCTCGTCCTTTGATCTCCTTCCCCATTTCGCCTTCAATGTTTTCACAATGAGGAATCGATTTCACCTTCAAGGTTTTCTCAGCAGGGATGAATTAGGTTGAGCGATAAATCCCTCACTTTTTAGTTGATATATGTGTTTAATACTCCCCACCCTAATGTAGCTTTTATGATATGTCTCATGGCACAAAGAAAAGGGAAAGCACCAATAAATTCTTAGGAGACTATAAACCTAGCAAGAAACCTTCATAGCTTGGGGAGTTACTTGAATCTCCTTCCCCATTTAGCCTTCAGGGTCTTCTCAATCAGAAATCGACTTCACCTTCAAGGTTCTCTTTGCGGGGACGAATCAGAAATCGACTTCACCTTCAAGGTTCTCTTTGCGGGGACGAATTACTTCAGGGTCGAATCACACAGATGACAAACAATGTTTTGTATACATTGTGTATAAAATGAATAGTGTATATATGTTATTTTTATTTTTTTTAATAAATAATCATTTATTACAAAAATATAATAATATAAATAGGGAAAAAATTAAGCATAAAAGGATCAAAATTATTTTTTTTCTCATAATTTTACCAAGCATGTTAATTTTTTGGTCAATTTAATGTTCTTAAAATGTAAGCATGAATTATCGATCGGAGTTGGTAAACTTATGAAGTGCAGGTGCACTATATATGCTAGAAGCCTATTATTTTGTTTAGTAAGATGATGGTTATGTTTGTTTTGAGATTTTCGTTGTTATCTAGCTTTTTATTTGAGTTAAATTTCCACAAATTAATATATGGAAGTTAAGCTATTGTTAGAAAAAATGGGAGTTAAACTTCCTTTAGATTAATTTGTCAAATCATGTCTAATTGAGTATCATTCTAAAATGTCTTATGTTATTCATCCTAAAATTATGGATCTATATAAACACTTTGCTGCTATGAAAACAGAGTATTGGAAAAAGCTTGTGTACAAAATATATATATACAAATTCTGATCTTAAGGAGTATGAAAGAAATCTCTAATTACAAACCGCAAAGTGATATAAATTCTAATTCTAGAAAGCATGAAAATATCAACTATGATGAATCAAAAAACATTGAAGGACTAATCTATTAAACAACTACAAGCATAACAAAATACAAAATGGTAAACGAAATAATCTGAGTTATACGAAATAATGAAAACAACGAAGTAATTAAACTAGAATGTAGTGATAACATAAAGCAATTGAATGAAAACAATCATAAAGAAACGAAATGAAAATAAACTAAAAACCTTGACTGTCTGCAAGGGCCCTCCACATCCAGTAGGTATGATTCACAATCACATACACATCAAATTAGAAAGGTGACTTCAAATTAATACAAGAACGAAGGTCTGGTTCACAATTTCTTCAGCAGTTAACTAATACTTCCTCCTTGATATCATTTACAGAGGATATATATTTATATAAAATGTGTGCTCAATCAGTTGAGACTTCTATGCCTACAGGTCTGTTGTTCAATCCTAATTCAAATATGAAACTAGATAGGAAAAGCGTTATTTCGTCGATTTGCTATTTGGAAAGCAAATCAAGAAAACGTGTTGTGCCTAGACTCTTGTTGCTACATGTTGACCTGTATCTTTGACCGCGCCACTATGTGATTCCTTCGGTGAACTGGCTCAAGAAAATAGGAGGAGATCCATGAGGGGATCGATCCTCAACTACCCATATGCTTAGTTTCTTCATTAGCACACCAGAACCCCACGAACCATGGAGGTAGCTGTAGATTTATAAAATGGCTACAGAATCATGTTAATTTTGTAGCTAATGCACTCTTTAATATAACAATAAGGAACATTAACACATATGAAAAATAAGACATGTAAGAGTTGTTACCTTATCAAAATCTATGATTTACTGCCTTTATTGAGTTGATAGTGATGATGAAAAAGAGGAAAATGGTGGAAAAAGTGTGTCAAAACAAAACAGTTATGGAATTCTACATTCCCCCACACTGAATATTTTGTATGTCCATCTCGTACAAACTTCAAAACTGATATCTCGAACTACTACATTTGCTTGGACACTTCTTCCAGTACATCCAACTACATCTTTTTCACTTTCTTTCCAGTAATTGACATCCTTGATTTCCTTATGAGGATCTTGTATTTCAAGTTTATAATCTATTTCTATAAAGCCTTGATTTTCTTCTTCAGTTTCTTGTTCTAATTAAACCTAAGACTTAGATGTAAGAGGATATTGTCAATCTTAGCTATTTGAATTTCTTCTTCCTCTTGAATTGGAATTGATGTTCTTGTTGCGTCCCTTTTCTCCAAGGACTCAATATAATCATAGATCTCTTGCTGCACCAGATCAATCTCTAGCGTTCTTCATCTTGGACTCTGAGGAGGCGATGTGACAGTTGGTGATGAAAACCTTGGTGGTGAAACCCTTGGTAATGAAACCTTTGGAGATGAAACCCTTGGAGGAGTTCCTGAATCTTCTTCTTTGGCTTTTGTGTTTTCTTCTATTTCTATACTAACATGCTCTATGCTCTTTGAGGGTAGTCCTTTCGCTGAGTTGAGTCTGGTACTCCTTAAATCTATGACAGGGGTCTTTTGAGTTTTTTTCCTTTCTGTTTTAGGCTTCTCTTCTTGTGATGAAATCTCTATTTCTTTTCTGGCATTCTTTCTTCTAACATTTCTTTTGTTTATTTTCTCTAAAAATTATGCAAGCAGAATATCATCTTCTGACATTTTATGTGGCTGTTGTGGTTCTTGTTCCTGTGTCTTATCCATTTTTCTTTTCCTTCCCCTGTTATGTTTGTTATTATTTGGTTGCCCATGAGTTTCTTCCTGAAAGTGATTTCTTACTAAAAATCTCTCCCAATTATCACTTATGTTTGGAGATGAAATTCAACAAGTATTTTGACTAGACCATGGTGATACATTGTATTATCTACAAACTAAATTCTCCTCTAAACATTTCTTGACATCTTTCTAAGACTATTCAGCAAGAAATATGGAAGGTTTATCTCATTTTCTTCAAGAAAATTCATTAGCAGCCAAATATGATAGAAAAACATACATCTAAACCTTCCTTTGTAGGTAACAAATTTTTGGATTATTAGAAGTAGGTTCCTCCACTTACTTTTCAATGTTGTTCTTGGGATGCCCTTCTTGAAAATGGTGGTGTCCATGCTTGGTTTCTTCAGGAAAACCTTCTAGTCCTTTGTTTCAATACCTCTGTTCTTGAACCATTTCTCTCCAATCCACGACAGTCTAGTGGCTTCGGCTATAAATGACTTTGTCATTGTGAATTTGATGTCCCCTATCTCCACTTCGACTCCATCAAAGGCCCTGGCAAAGGATTTTGTCACTTCTCTATGGAAGCCATCAAATTTCTCTACAAATTCGAGCCATTATGCTTTTTGCAGTAATTCTTTTGTTTGTGGATACCCCTCCAAAAATTTCTAGCATGTCAGCTCCGTTCTGACTATCACACCCATGGCCGAGAAGCTTTATTTCAAAAAAAAATTGTTTGATAGGGTAGGATGGCTTGGTAGGGTTTTTAGAGCGGAGAGGCCAAGAGTGTGAGTGATGGAACAACGAGAGTGTAGGTAATGAGGGTATAATGGAATGAGGCATAATCTAATCATTAATATCATCCATGCTTATGTTTTGGGCGACCGATTCAATGGATCGGGATATGAGTGATGATGAATGTAAGTGAATGGCGGATTATGCAAGATTTGACATGACACAACCAACTCTTTGCAATAATGATTTTGATTTTTCGGTAGTACTATGTCTTACAATTCATATATGTAATGTTTTAATCCCTATTATTAAATTAAAGAAATGAATACCTTTAAGTTATATGCTTGCTAACCTTTGGTTGCCTTTTATGTTGTCTTCAGGTACTTTGCAGTGGATGGAGTCAATCATTCCTTCAATTGCATGATCCGAGGTGTCTATCGCATTGGTTGCCGAAAGTCATCAAAGCTGCAGAAAATCAATAATTTTGTAGCTATTTATTATTTTTGAAAAGAAAAGGATAAAATAAGATGGATTTCTAGAAAATGGGATACAAAGAAAATTTAATATGCCAAGAATTCTTGGTTTTCATCTTGAATTTTCTGTATAAACATGCCAACAAATGTTGGTTTTCATGTTTATATATATATATATATATATATATATATATATATATATATATATATATATAGATATATATATATATATATATATATATATATATATATATATATATATATATATATATATATATATATATATATATATATATATATATATATATATATATATATATATATATATATATATATATATCTATATATATATCTATATATATATATATATATATATATATATATATATATATATATATATATATATATATATATAGATAAATAGATAGATAGATAGATATATATTTCGTTATATGAAAAACAAAAATTAAGGTGGAGAAGAAGAAGAAGAATTCTTAACCAACTTCAAATCAGAGTTGTATTGGAAAATCTTTACAAATTCCTCTTTTGTCATTGGCTTGTGATAGACCCTAAGTTGATGTCCATTCACTAGAAGAGGAACTTTTTCTTCACCAATAGTCCTAATTCTAACTACTCCATTATCAAAAACATTTTCAATGTCATAAGGCCCAAGCCAGTGAGTTTGAAATTTTCCTTGCAAAATTTTGAACTTTAAATCAAAGAGTAATGCCCAACCTCCTGGCTGAAATTTTCTTTCTTTCATGTATTTATCATGCCATCTGGATCTCTGTTATTAGACTAAACTAGTATCCTGGATAACATCTTACCTTATTTCATCAAGTTCATTAAGTTGTCCCATTCTTTGCTTTTGTGCTTCTAATAAGTCAAGTCCCAACTTGACTATTGTCTTGTAGGTCTAAATTTGGAACTCAATTGGAAATAGAACTTGCTTCTCATAAACAATTTCATAGAGAGTATGTTCTGTTGTGTTTCTCCATGTGGTACGGTAGGCCCATAAAGCTTCTGGAATCTTTTCTGCCTAGTCCCTTCTATGCAAGTGAACTGTCTTGGTGAGGATTTCTTCAATCACTTTGTTGGTAGACTCTACTTGTCCATTTTCTTGTGGATGGTATGGAGTAGACTTCCAATGCTTTATTTTATATCCTTCTACTATCTTTTGCACTACTCTGGATGTAAATTTATTTCCTTGATCTGCTACAATTTCTCTTAAGACACCAAAACGAATACAAATATCCTCAAAAATAAATGAAACTACAACATTTTAGGTAGCAAAAGAAAGTGCTTTATCTTATACCCATTTAGTAACATAATAAGTGCATACAAGAATATATATTTTTTGTTTTGAAGATGGATTAATTGATCCAACAAAATCCAAAGCCCATTTCTCGAAAGGTTTGATGAGTACCTGAGGCTGTAGTGCCATTTCATCTGAGGGAACAGGTTTCCCCATTCTTTGACATCTATCACACCTCTTAACATATTCATTGGCATCCTTAAAAAGGGAAGGCCAATAATATCCTAAGAGAAGGACTTTATAAGCAGCTTTTTTGTTAGAAAAATGACCCCCACATGGTTCATCATGGCATGCTTTAAGTATTTTAGGTATTTTAACTTCTCTTATACACCTTCAGATGATGAGATTTGGTCATGTCTTGTATAATTCTTCATTTATCCATGAATAAGATGCACTTGTTTGGATTATTCTTCTCTTTTCTCTAGGAAACAAATAGGAGGGTAACTTTCCTGAAACTAAATAATTGGCAATATCTACAAACCAAGGTGATTTAGTAGACACTGCAAAAAGATATTCATTAGGAAACTTATCCTCTATAGGTATATCATTGTTATCATTTTGAATTCTAGATAAAAAGTCAGCAATTGTGTTTTGTTTTCTAGGTCGGTCCAGAATGGTGATATTGAATTCTTGTAACAGTAATAGCCATCTTGTTACTCTACCATTAGTAACTGGTTTATTCATTAAATATCTAATGGAAGAATGGTATGTATGAATGAAATTTTCATAGCCAGTAATGTAATGTCTAAATTTATTAATGGCATGAATGACAACTAAAAACTCCTTCTCAGTTACAGTATAATTTAGCTCTGTAGGAGTTAAATTTTTACTGGTATAATAAATGGCATAAGGAGTGAGGTATTTTTGTCCTAACACAACTCCTAGAGTTGTATTTGAAGCATGAATTGATATATGAAAAGGAAATTTCCAATTAGGTCATTTTAAGATAGGTGCTTCACAGATCTTCTTTCTCAAAGTTTGAAAAGCCTTTTGACAATCAAAGTTCCAACTAAATTCACAGTCTTTGGTGAGTAATTTGAAGAGTGGAGATGCAATCTTTGTGAAGTTTTCTATGAATCTTATATAATATCCAATAAAAACAAGAAAAATCCTAACATCTTGTTGACAACTTGGGATTGATAATTTGGAAATAACTTCTACCTTAGATGAGTCTACCTTAATTCCATTTCCTGAAATATGGTGACCTAAAACAATTTCTTCATTAAACATCATAAAACATTTTTCATGACTTAATGAAATATTTTCTTCTTTGCATCTTATGAGAACTTTCTCTAAATTTTTAAGTGTTTCTTCAAAAGAATTTCCATAAACTGTAAAATCATCCATATACACTTCCACACAATCATGAATAAGATCAAAGAAAATTCCTAGTATTGCTCTTTGGAATTTTGCTGGAGCATTGCATAATCCAAAAGGAAGTGCTTTGTAAGCATAAGTCCCCCATGGACAGGTGAATGTGGTTTTGTCTTGATCTTCAGGTGCTACCTGAATCTAATTATACCCACTAAAACCATCCAAAAATGAGAAATATTTCTTCCCTGCTAATGTATCTAAAACTTGATCTATGAAAGGAAGTGGAAAGTGATCTTTCAAAGTTTCTTTATTCAATTCCCTGTAATCAAGGCGTACTCTCCATTTTCCATTTTTCTTAGGAACGATTACTAGGGGTGAAACCCATTGACTAACAAATATTGGATAGATGAAATTTACATTTAACAGTTTTTGTAATTCTTCTTTAACAATTTCTTTTAAGTTTGGATTCATTCTTCTTTGTGGTTGTCGAACTGGTCTAGAATTTTCTTCAATATAGATATGATGCATGCAGGTTTTAGGATCAATTCCTTTCATATCAATGTATTCCCATGCATATGCAGAAGAGTGTTTTTGTAATATTTCTACCAGTTTCTTTTTTTGTAATTCTTCCAAGTTTTCATTGATGTTCAAGGTTTTTCCTGGGAAAATTCTATTGAAGAATTTCCAAATTTTTCCATAGAATGTAAAGGCATTTATCTAAATGATAGATATTCAATATTACATTGTTCTTGAAAATTTTGAATATCGTCACAATATGAAGAGGGTTCATGATTGATCTGAATTGGATCCATAAATGACTGTCAAAGAACCATGACTGAATCAGGTCGAACAAATCCTTAAAGAATCTAAAATAACAATCAAAAACACCCTGAACCAGTGGCCATGGCAGCCGGCATGGAACGACGAGGACCTCGGTCAAAGCACGCTGACCGAGGCCCATGGAGACTGCACAGGATGCGAAAATAGCCCCTGGGAGCCCCGGATCGAGAAAAGGAGTTGATTTTAAAATGGGAAAGATTGAGTACCTGGTCGCATGGGGGGGACCAGAGGACCACGGGCAGAGAAACGAAAAGTGCCAACGTACGAAGGTGGGACCCACGACCTGGAAACCGGTGGTTTTGATTGGGGCGCCCTTGAACGGTAAGAGGTTTTGGACAGGAGCGGAGCAATCCCATACACCGAGTGACACATGGCTATGGAGGAGAGAGAAAAACCGTCGTTGATCACACGTTATCAGTCGAGCAAGTCAACCGCGCTCGACGTGCGTATGATGTCGGATCTTGAGGAGCCCAGATCGAATGGCTGAGATTGCGCCCGATAGAAAGAAGCGGAATCGACATGGAATTAAGCCGTGTTATAAAGGGATTTGGAATCCATTTGACCGCCATGATGGAGAAAGAATGTATCCACGACATAACCGAAGAAACGAATCGACGAGTAGGCTAGCGTTGTTCGGATGGGGACACATGGCTACTTCCCGAGCATTCATGCTAACACCAAACAGGGAATTCCAAGCACATAGGCGGTAGGCGAATCGACGTAGGCGGGAGAAGAACCAAACAAGCATAGAGATCGAATGGCTAAAGCCATGAATAGAGACAGTTGAATAAAGAAGAGGAGGAATAGAGAGGAGTCCAAGCGACCAAGAGAGACAGTGAACAGTGAACCCTGAGAGGAGGACTCAACACAGAGAACAATAAAGCCAAGCAGAGGAGACATAGGGGCGAGCTGACCACAGGCAGCGTCGAGCACTAGAGAGCTTGAAGATTCAAGCCTTTCCCTAGAGAAATCTATTCGGACTAAGCATCACATTTGGCTCTTTCCCATTGTAGACCAAGGGTCAAAGAGCTGGTACGAAGAAAAAGAGTCTGTGAACTCCGAGTGGCTTGGGGAATCCAAGAACCACCCTACCAAGCAAAATCTGCTTCAGGACCCTGTATTGTAATTTCTCTACTGTAAGACACAATAAAACAAGGCCACCACTGAAGCTGGACCGGAGACGTAGCCCTGGAGAATAGGGTGCACTCCTTATTAAAAATTGTTTGTGTCTTTGTGTTGCTTACTATATTTCTTTGCTTTCTTTCCACTTATTTTCTGTTGTATTGGCAATATGATCGATCCGTTGCTTAAATAACATAGAACAAACACCATCACATGAGTCTATAATACCTTTTGTTTAATAAATCTTTAACAGAGATCACTCATAGGGTGATTATCAGATCAAGTGGTATCAGAGCTCTAGGCTATAAGGTTAGACAAGCTTGTGTTGGTTTAGCTATGAATGCTCACTAGATCAAAGCTCAAATTAGGAGAAGGAGAGTTGGTGGAAACTAATCCTGAAATTGAGAGAGTCTATTCTCGGAAGACAATGTCAGAAGAAGGTTCTATAGGGCTAGACCCTCAATTCATAGAAAGTTTCCTAGCTATAAAGTCTATGGTAGAAGAAATGTATAGGGACTTTAGAAAGCATAGGGATGAAGATTCATCAGGCTCTAAACAAGATAAAGAAAAAGATGAATCTCATTTCCATGACCACTCCAAAGGAAAGGGGAAAGAGGAAAGCTTTCTCACACCTCCTAATAGCCCTGTTCATAATAAGAAAGCATCTTTGATTAAGTTGGATGTTAAATTTGATTTGCCTATATATGATGGAGAGCTAAATGCTGAAAAGTTGGACAATTGGATTAGACAAATTGATGTGTATTGCAGAGTACAAAACATAGACTCAGACAAGAGTAAGATTCAGCTGGTGTTATCCTCCTGTTGCAACAGGTGTTCATCTTTCATGATTGACAGTTGAAAGTGCCAAATATGTCATACTTTGCATGCTGCAATGCTCCATATTTCCAAAAGAGGCCAAAGAAGAGGCCATGAAAGTGTGCAAGTCTAAATGCCACTGCTGTATTCCAATTTTGATGAGTTATTCCTTTTTGAATAATTTTTTGTTAAGGGAAGGCCAAACAGCTTAATCTTGGCTTCCCTAGGTTTCCATTTCTTGTTCTAGAATGTAGAGAATTAAAATTTGTCCAAATAGTTTAATCTTGGCAGATTTGTAGATAGGTAGAGAAATAAAGGAGCCCAACTGCTTAATCTGGGCCCTTGGAAGAAATAAGTGTAGAATTAGATAGGAGGACAAAAAAAAAAAAAAAGGATAATTAGGGTCTGCAAGTCCAAGTGCACCCATGCAAAAAGAAGAAAAAATGTTAGGTAAGTAGGCTGGGTAAGTAGTTTTGTGGTTGCAGAATCAAGCTAGGTGATCCATTTCATGCTCTTTAATGCTATAACTATTCAGATCACAAGTATAAGGCAATTTCCCTTTGGAGGAGCTCAAGCGAGGCATATCTAACTCCCCCTTCTTCTCATTCCCCAAATCACTCACTAACATCCCCTTGTGGACCTTGGGATCTTCCCAACCAGTCCTGTTATCACTTCATTTTTGTAAAGCACCAAGTCAAGATTTGACTTTCTTCAGTGAAAAGAAGCCACATTTCTTGTGTAAAATCATGTCTCCACAGTCCATTCACTTCCTATGTCTAAGTTTCAACTCACAAACTTAGCCTCTCCCCTACACTTTACCTCACAAATTCATATTAACTCCTAACTATATTATCTATCGCCCTAGATCATCTCCTTATCCCCTATTACACAAAAAACTATATAAAAACCCCAAAAATATTACATATCCCACCCTATAGCACTATAGCTATGTACATACAGTTATGGGATATAATAGTCCACCTGGGACTATTATGAACCCATCCGTGTCATAACTCTAGCATTGGTCTAAACCTCTAGTTAGGCCAATAACCTATATCCACCCCTTTACCCATAAAACCTCATATTTCTACCCCTCCGCAGTCATTTTCCCAAAGTTAATTTTTAAATGTTTTATTAAACATTAAATTATCATTCCCCCCCGCTTAAACCTAACCCGCATAACACATAAACCCACATTTTCTAAAGTTTTGAACCCCCGCAGCATAATATTATTTTAAAAATTTGCGCGGGCCCCGCTCCAAAGTTGCGCACTACCCCAATCCACCAGGCAGCCGTCTGATGGCCAGCGCCCGAGATCAATGGTGGGCGGGTGTTTTCATATGCCGATCCACCAGAGGTTAACGTCTGGGGGATGGGCGGTTTCGCCATCGTACCCCCGCCACGTGTCAGCCTCCCAGTGTGTTCAGAGGCCCCTCCCCCAATACCGCCTGTGCCGAAAGGTGGTGCGGGAAAAACCGAATACCGCCTCCGCCGAGTGACGCCAGCGCCACGTCATCATCACGTCATCAACCTGTGTCGGCCTCCTACCACCGTGTCCTTGCCACGTCATTGCCACGTCGCTACCATCGTATTGCCATGTCATCACCCCTACCGTACCACCACGTCACCCGACCGTACTGCTGACGTCACCCTGCCACATCACCGCCGTACTAGGACCCACCACTGACTTCATGCTGATTTCATCATCAAAAAGGGTGCGAAGCGTGAAATCTGCACCAACGGATGCCCGAAATGAAAAACCGAGGCAGTTTTTGATGCGCGATTAGCGCTAATCGCGCATCGCTAAGGGAAATAGGCCAAAATGAAAGCCCTCTCATGGTGCGGCTACCAGCAGCCATAAAATGTCGATGGGATAGTTTAAAGCATTCAGAAGACATTAAAGAGCCCAGGTTCAGTGAAAGTGCATCAGAGGAAGCGACAAAGACTATCAATTAGTGTTTTTGGTGGAAATCCGTATTTCCAAAGCAGGAGAACATTGAAGGCCCCAAGCAAAGTCAAGGAAGGTGGTGAAGCTATTTTAAAACTCTCAAATCACAGTTAATGCACCTCAAAAGCACTCAAGAGCAGGGGATCAAAACCCAAAGCACAGTTATGGCTAAATGATCAGCACAAAGCCATAAAGACAACACATTAACTCTTTTTGATACAGCTGCCCCCAGCGCAGCTCGAAGATATTTTCTTGCATTTATTTCAGACATATGTTAGGTTAAAGACACTTATTACAACAGATCTATCTAAGACCTTATTTTTGTAGATATTTTGCCTATAAAAACCACCCTAATTTACTATTTAAAGGGGTTGGTTGGTTAATGCACTCCAAGAGAGACTCGCTCTGTATATCTGATATGTTTTCTTTAATCAAAGACTGCTGAAAGCTTGGAGAATGGATTGTGTGCTGTGTATTAACATTTAAAGAATGAATATGGAATTCTTGTGCTACAACACGACTCAATAAGTGCTTCTTACCTCTGTTTTCATTGATATATGCTCATATTATACATGTATCACCATCTAAATAGTAGAAAGAAAGATTAGCTTAGAACTTGCTTGGCTACACTCTATGCTCAATTTCTGCTGTTTCTTTATGTTTTCATCTGAATTGGTAATAAATATGAATTCCCTTTGGCTCATATTTACCCTAATTCACTCATGTTTGACAGTTATTTAGGGATTCTTTACTGCTCCTAGATAGAGCTCATTCACCTTCCCTCTGTTAAGTTGAATGAGAAATTCTTGATTGCTTCTCATTCCTTAGCCCTCATTCCATCCTTTTAGCTTGAATCATTGTTTCGTGTGCAGCTAACTTGCTCCATATCTTGCTCTTGTGACCAAGAAAATGCACCAGCAGTCCTACTCCATGACTCCATGCCCAATGGTTCGAACTTATCACACTATGCATTACCTCTCTACTTGAAAGCATCATCCTTCCCACCAAAATTTAAACAATACCCCTTGAACTCAAAAACTAGCCTAAAAACATCATCAAGAAAGCTAAATCATAAAGAGAGAGCCCTCTCTGATTGCAGGTGGGCTAGAACCTGCAGTCCAAAGATTGGTTTATGGTTACCTCGGCCGTATTCCCTTGGGAGTCAAAGGGAACAACCTGAGTGATAACATAATGGTGACTCCACTGGGGACCAATGAATTTTCTAATTGTTGTATATTCCTTAAAACTACAGATGAAGCCTGAATGTCAGCCAGAGAGCCTTTGAAATTGTTCTTGCTTTGCATTTACAGGAGTAAATAAAAGCCGCTTCAGTTAATCTTCATGCTAATTTTAAGCTATAGATAGCTATTCCAAAATTTGATCAGTCCCTTGCTAATTTTAAAAACATTCACAGAAAATACCAAAACAAGTTCAGAATCTGGCTCCAAAAAGGAACTCACGTTATACAAGGTCAAATCCAGACTCAAATCCACCAGCTATTTTTGAAAATCCTAATTTAATCCCAAGGAACCTCAGGAAGCTAGATTGAAGAGAAGATTTTGCTGATTCTAGTCCTGAAACAGTCCAGCCAAGCTGCGTTCCAACCCCTGTCAAAGTTTTATTTCGTTCAACCCCTACTTCCCCTTGTTCATCATCCACCTCTCAAAGCACTTCTTCCACACCTCCATTCACTGCACATAATCCCATTACCACTATTATTACCGTTGTTCCAGCCGTTCCATTAATCCCTGTTGTTCAACTTATCCCTGTGAATATGGCGAATAGATATGCTCCGTTATAGTTGCCTGCTAATCCAGGGGCTATGCCTCAGGATTACCAAACTAAAATCACATATTTCGATGGTACTGGTTCTTGCACAGCCCTTCAGCATACCAAGAAAATGCAAGACTATTTTGAGAACTACGAGATCGATGATGATAACGTGAGAATGAAGATCTTTGTCCAAAGTTTGACAGGTGATGTCAGGACTTGGTTTAGAGCACTCACAGCCAATTCCATAGCAGACCCAGAAGCCTTATACCAGTCATTTATCAACAGATGGGAGAAAAAGAAAGACCCCTTGCACATATTATCTGAATATGACACCATCAAAAGAGGCCCTCAAGAGTCTGTCTTGGACTATTGTGCAAGATTCAATAATGTTTATAATGCAATACCACAAAACTTAAGACCTCCACCTGATCTTGCTTTGTATAAATTCCCTGATGGTTTTGATACTGACATGGCTTATCAGTTAAGGGAAAGAGCCCCTCAAACCCTTGCAGACATGCAAAATGTTGCTGTTAGCGTAGAGGCAAATCTAATTGCCAAAAGAAACAGAGCTAGAACCGAGAGAAGAACCACCTTTAAAGAGGAACCCTCATCCTTATATCAAAAGCTGGATGCTATTATCAGTGGCATGCACAGGCTGGGAGACAGAGTAGAGAGTGTTGAGAGGAAATCATCATGGGAAGGACAACAACCTAATACCATAAGGAACCCAAATTTATGGAAAACTTAGAACACAAATACTGGTAGGTCTAGCCCAGACCATGATGTAAGGCCTCCTTTTCATGAAAATTATGCTGAAGCATCTACATCTAGTGAGCCCACAGAGGACACTCACATGAACTTGGTGGATTTGAGGGCTGAGCAACAAATTTTCCTAACCCAGGCAGACCAAGATGAGCATGAATTTAATCAATTTCAAACTAAGTCTGGTGAGTCTTTTGATTTTAAGCAAGGTTATGATTCAGCTGTTTATGAGGTCCACAAACAGTAGAAGTTGAGGACAAGAACCATAGATGTGCCCGAAAAGGTTAAACCAAATGATACCAAGCAGCCGAAGAAGATCAAAGAAAAGGTTGCCCTCATAGAAACTTCCGATAAAACAGTCGCAAATCCAAAGAAATGACCATAGAGGATATCACATATGTTCATCCCTCTAAAAATCAGCCTTTTGTATCTTTTCCTTCAAAGGAAATTGTAAATAAAACTCCTAAAAGCCTTCCCAAAACAGAAATACCACAAGGTATCACTCACCATAACTCTGATAATCAAGAGGAAAATGTAGAAAATACACTTGAAAAGGGAAAATCTGCCAGTCACAATACTAAATCACAGTTAGAAAAACCTTTTGATTTAGAGGCAGAAATAGGTAAACTGAAGATATCCATCCCTTTATCTGAACTCGCCAAACATGATATCTATAGGCAGCAAATCAAAAGATTGCTGCAAATGCCAGAAAATAGGGATGATGTGAATGTATTAGATGATCAACTTGAGCTCCTTTTCGGTCCTGAAGTCAATGGTAAATCAGAACATGGAGCTGTGTTACCATTCTATGTCAGTTTGCACATTCATGATAAAGTATTGCATAATGCTATGTTTGACTCAGATTCCTCACACAACCTTATGCCCAAAGCTGTAATGGAAAAGCTAAACCTTGATGTTACAAGACCCTACAAAGATCTATTCACCTTTGACTCAAGTCAAGTCAAGTGTTTAGGCCTCATCAAAGACTTGTGTGTCTCCTTAGTCCAATACCCAAACAAGACAATCCTCATGGATGTGGTGGTTGCTGACATTCCACCAAAGTATGGCATGTTATTGTCAAGATCTTGGGGAGAAAAACTCCAAGGATCTCTCCAACTAGACCTCTCTTATGCCACTATATCTGTCTTTGGGCAACCAAAGAGACTGTATAGAGAAACACTGATGAAATATGTGGTAACTAGTGAGGACAAGCCCCAAAATTTTCCTATTTATTCAATCCATTCTGATATGGATTCTTTTATTTTATTTAATGATGAAACAAGTCCTCCCACTGATGATAAGCCGTTGGCTTTAGAACTGGACACACACATCAATGAAGAATCGGTTGCCCATACTAATGAAACTGTCAAAACAATCAAGGCAACCAGCATACAAGAAGAACCTCCCCAAATAGAAAATTCAAATCTGCCCACTGCAAGAATGATTGAAACTCTTGATACTAACCACAAGCAAGAAAACATATGGTATTTAGAGTTTGATGGCTCTGTAAACAAGTTAGTAGCAGGGGCAGGTGTATGGATTCACAATACACACAACAATCATGCAGAAGGCCATGCCTACAGACTAAACTTCAAATGCACCAACAACATGGTAGAGTATGAGGCTCTCCTTTTAGGCCTCAAACTGCTCAAAGATCTAGGAGCTGCAAAAGTGTCCATTCTAGGTGACTCTGATTTAATCATACAACAAATGAAAGGAAACTTTGTTACCAATGACAATAGAATGAGAGCCTATAGAACTGCTGCCACTAATATACTCAATGCATTCACTGAATCCAAGCTTGCCAAGATTTCAACAAATCATAACATTCATGCACACAGCTTGGCCACTTTTGCTAGTACATGCAAGCTTCCCTTTGAGCCAAATCACCATTTCACTGCTGAGATAAAACATAGGCCTGCTGTCCCAATTAACGTTAAAGATTGGCAAGTGTTTGAAAATGATACCCAGATTAACAATTTCCTCACTCTTGAGCATGAGTTTTCAAATATTAACATTGACATGGATGCTATGACGGATGAACAACAGCAAACAAATGAAAATCAGCAGGCTGTAACCGCTGTAACAGCCAAACAAATGCTAAACCCAACTGTTTTTGACAATGCAAACATAGAAGAGCTGAAACAGATGCATTTGGAGGAAATAGCCAAAACAGAGGCCGAGATCATTGATCTAAAAGATAACTTTCTCCCTGCTGGCCTCACTCTGTTAGAAGATATGTTTGATGCAAATGATGTGCCCAAAAAACCAAAAATGCAACCCTTAAACGCTGCTATAGAAGAACACAACATTGGGACAGCAGAGAAGCCCAAAATGATCAAACTATCTCAATCTTTGCCACACGATCAAAAGCCCAAATATGTTGATTTGTTTAAAGAATTCCAAGATGTATTTGCTTGGAGTTATGACGACTTGAATTCCTATGACACCTCAGTGATCCAACACACCATTCCCTTAAAACCAAATCAAAAGCCCTTCAAACAAAAACTAAGGAGAATCAATCCTGTGCTTCTCCCTTTGATTGAAAAGGAAGTGAAAAGAATGTTTGAAGAAGGTATCATAGCACCCATCAGATTTTCTGAATGGGTATCCAATCTTGTTCCCACAAGAAAGAAGACAGGTGAGATTAGGCTATGTGTAGATCTAAGAAATTTAAACCAAGTCTCCCTAAAAGACCACTACTCATTGCCAAAAATGGACCACATCCTACAAAGAGTAGTGGGGTTATCTAGAATCTCTTTGCTAGATGGCTTTTCAGGTTTCAATCAAATACTGGTTCACCCGGATGACCAAGACAAGACAGCCTTTACCACACCGTGGGGAACATTTAAGTATGTGAAGATGCCTTTCGGACATAAAAATGCTGGTGCTACCTTTCAAAGGGAAATGGATATTGCATTTGCCAAGGAAATACAAGATTTCCTAGTTGTCTACCTCGATGACCTTACCCCTTTTTCCAAATCTGATGAAGAGCACCTCAAACACCTAAGGCAAATATTCATGACATGTAGGAAATATGGCATTTCCTTGAACCCCAAGAAATCTCTCTTTGGCCTTGAAGAAGGTAAATTACTAGGCCATATCATATCAAAGGACGGGATTAGAATAGATCCGGAAAGGATCCAAGCCATCCTCCAAATCCCATATCCAAGGAACATAAAAGAGTTGCAAGCATTCCTTGGAAAGATCAATTTCCTAAGGAGATTTATCCCAAATCTAGCCGAGCTGATAAGACTGTTGAGCAACATGTTAAAAAATGATGCCAAGGTAAAATGGTCTCTTGGAACCAAACAAGCCTTTGAGAGTATCAAAACTGCCTTAACCCAAGCACCAGTCCTCACAAGTCCTCAATTTGATAGGGACTTCATCATATTCTCATTTGCATCTGAGCACACCATAGTTGTTGTCCTTTTGCAAAAGGATGATCGAGGAGCTGAAAAGCCAATTGCATTTTTCAGCTGAGCCTTAAGAGATGCCCCTTTGAAGTACCTGTCTAGTCAATTTAATGTCTTAAATTGCTCTACATAAATTATCAATCCGGGTATCGTAAACTGATGAAGTGTGGTGCACCATATGTGCTTAGTTAACATTTTTCTTACTTCGTTGTTTTATAGATTCTATTTTGTTTTGGGGTTTTGTTTTTGTTGGTTTCCTAAAGTGTCTAATGCAAATCGAAATCCTATTCTAAGGTCTTAAGAATACTTTTAAAGGACAAGTATGGATAGAGATTTCAAGACAAGGCCTATGTCCCTAATGGTAACTTCCAAAACATAGCACTTCAAAAGATCTCAAAACATGTTATAGATGGAATTAGTACTTGAACAAAAGTGTAAATATGCAGCTACTTGAATCAAAATGGAATGCAACAACCAATCAATGAGCTAGTGACTATGAAACCCAGTATCCTTGCTGTTGTATAAAAAGAAAACTGAACTTAAAGCAATTCAAAAACTGTAAGCAAAGTAAACTAAATCATATTACATCAACCCATATTCTGACCCCTCACCTTTCGACTCACTCTGTCTATAGGAGGCAATCATAAACAAATTGAGTAATCTGATATCTAAATTGCATAAAATGAAACTAAGATCAAACTACGCATTCATACTTCAATCCCTCACCTTTCGACTCACTCTGTCTATAGGAGGTAACTGAAAATGACATGAGTAATCTAATCACTAACTTGCAGAAAAGTAAACTAAATCATATTACATCAAATAATATTCTGATTCCTCACTATTTGAGTCGCTTGGCTATAGGAAGGTAATCATAAACAAATGGAGTAATATGATATCTAAATTTGCATGAAAGTAAATGAGAAAAACAAAGCTGAAAGAAATAAAAATGTTGGAATTAGAACTCAGAAAATAAATCAGCAGAAGGACAAGATGATTCCATCATGTCTAGTCATTAAAAAGCTATGTGCATTACTAATCTACAATCAACCGGTTGAACACACTTGTATGAATTAAAATTGCATGAATGAAAAATCTAATCTATCAAACTTGAAAGCAATCAAATGACATAATGAAATCAAAGCAAAATTTACAAAATGAAATCTACTCTACCTTACATTCTAATATGCTCCATGACATCTACTTCACATCTCCTTCCATGTTGAGAACATCAAAGCTTTATTCAAATTATTCAAAATTAAAAAGTACAACAAAGTTCTCCAAAGCTTTCAAAAGCCATCAAGGAAGAACTACAAACTCCAAGCTAAAGAACTCACAAGCTAAAAAGACTTAAGAACTCCAAACTCTAAGCTAACAAATGAAGGAGAGAGATCTCCTATTTATACAAAAAGATGAGAAGCCATCTCATTAATGGGAGTCCATGAATATCTCCCTCTACCTCTAGAGTCCTAATCAAAATAGGAACTGATAAGACACATGTCTTCTTAGAGTTACAATACAATTAGGAGATGTGACACATATCCTCATGATCCCATGATTCTTTCCACTCAAATTCGAATTTGGCCTTAGAGTGCCACAGAAGGGTCTTCTAGAAGCCTCCTTTCATCCTACATATGTCAACAATCTCAACCCATTTGTTAGGTATAAGCATATGCACATTATTATCTAATTTTTAACCACAAATTCACTTAAAAGGCTTAGAATTAATAAATATTGGAAAAACATAAATGTGGCCCAATGATAATGAAAGTGGGATGAATGTGGTGACATAGTAGTGAAATGGTGGTGAAATGGAGGTGATGTAATGGACATAATAGTGAAAATGTAATGGAAATGAATCACATTTTCAAGACTCAATGGTACCAAATCATGGACAAGCAAGCCTATTCCCTTGTTAAAGCAATCAAAGATTCCCGAGTTTACATTTTATATTCACATGTGATTGCCTATGTCCCAAATGCTGTTGTAAAAGACATATTAACCCAAGAGGGGCTAGAAGGCAAAAGAGGCAAGTGGATTGCTAACATCCTTGAGTATGACATAGAAATAAAACCAACCAAGCTCATAAAGGGACAAGGTTTCACCAAACTGATGTCCGAAACAAACTTTCAAGCCTTAGACATTAACCAACTGGACAATGAACAGGAGCTGGCGACTCCACAGATCAGTGAAACCTTCCTGCAATCCCCATGGTATGCTGATATATGCTTTGTATTGTTAAACCTGTTTGCTCCCCCGGGATTGTCCAGAACCAAGAAAAGATTTTTTAAAATGAAGGCTTCAAAGTTTTGTGTCATAGATGGTGCTTTATTTTGGAAAAATCATGAAGGCATATTGCTTAATTGTTTAACCATGAATGAAACTAACAATGTCATGAAAGAATTCCATGCAGGGGACTGTGGAGGACATCTATATTGGAAGTCCACTGCTGATAAAATTCTAAGGGCTGGTTTCTATTGGCCCTCTTTGTTTGCAGATGTAAAGAAGTTTGCTATCTCATGTCATAAATGCCAAATCTTTGAGGGCAAAAGAAAGCTATTACCCTTGCCCCTTAAGCCCATCTCAACCGAGAAACCTTTTCAACAATGGGGTCTTGACTTCATTGGAGAAATCCACCCCTCTTCCTCAGGCCAACATAAGTGGATTCTAACAGCCACCGACTATTTCACTAAGTGGATTGAAGCCATCCCATGTAGACAGGCCAATGACTCCATCATTACCCAATTCCTTGAGACCAACATCCTTTCTAGATTTGGATGCCCTGAGAAGATCATTACTGGCAATGCCGCTACCTTCAAATCCAAAAAGATGATCAATTTTTGCCATAAATTTCACATTACCTTGGGCCACTCCACAGCCTATTACCCTCAAGGTAATGGCTTGGCCGAGTCATCTAATAATAGCCTGATTAGTATTATCAAGAAGATCTTAGAAGAAAACAAGAAGAACTGGCATAAAAAGCTCACAAATGCCCTATGGGCAGACAGACTTTCAACAAAGAAATCCATTGGCATGAGCCCTTATGAGTTGGTGTATGGCATGGAGGCTAGATTTCCATCTTCCTTGGGCATTCCTATCATCAAGCTGTTACAAGAGATTGAAGCTGAACCAAATGATATTCAACGAAGAATCAACTAGACCATTCATCTTCAGCAAACAAGAGAGCAGGTCTATAACAGAGCTCAAATTTTGCAAGAGAAGCTCAAAAAGATGTTTGATAAAAGAGCTAAGGCTGAAGATTTCTGTGTTGGCAACAAAGTTCTAAGGTGGGACTCACGAAGAGAAGACAAGGGAAAACATGCAAAATTTGATTTTTTATGGAAAGGTCCATTTGTTATCAGTGCTGTGCAGGGCAATAACACATATTTCCTCAAATCTGTAGAGGACGAAATAACTGAAGAAGGCCCTGTCAATGGCCGAATGCTAAAGCATTATTATGATCCCTGTTGTTGAACACAACACAGCTGTATTATATTTGTACATAAATACTTGTATTTTTAGCACTTTGTTTTTTTTAGCAGGCCGAATAATGGAACAGTGCAGCAAAGTTTTTTAAAGGCAGAACCAAAGCAAGTCCTCCATTCAGATCTCTGTCATTGCATTAATCACAGCAAAAGAGCAGGCAGTTCTTTCCGTCAATGGTATTAAAAGAGAAGAGGATTTTCAGTTTACATCAGCACCCTTTTTCAAGACAGAATCAAGGGAAGTGCTCCAATTTTGTTCCCCTATGTTGTTTTTATTTCAAAGGCAGGTTCTCAGGCACAAGTGCATGTAATAATAGAGCACGTAGAAGAAAGCAGGCGATGCTGCCATGGTATAAAAATTCAGTTGATGAGAATGCTGTGTTCAGGTTTCAAAGTTTCAATCATTTGACAGCCATCACAAGGGAAGTTTCAGCCTACAGCAACAAAAGAAGATCAAGGCAGTCTGACCTGCTGTCCCTGGCTTTCCACAAGGAAAAGCCATCCCTAAGTGGAGCCAATGTTAGCCTCCTGTTGCAACAGGTGTTCATCTTTCATGATTGACAGTTGAAAGCGCCAAATATGTCATACTTTGCATGCTTCCATGTTCCATATTTCCAAAAGAGGCCATGAAAGTGTGCCAGTCTAAATGCCACTGTTGTATTCTGAGTTATTCCTTTTTGAAGATTTTTTTGTTAAGGGAAGGCCAAACAGCTTAATCTTGGCTTCCCTAGGTTTCAATTTCTTGTTCTAGAATGTAGAGAATCAAAATCTGTCCAAACAGTTTAATCTTGGCAGATTTGTAGATAGGTAGAGAAACAAAGGAGCCCATCTGGGCCCTTGGAAGAAATAAGTGTAGATTTAGATAGGAGGACAGCAAAAAAAAAAAAAAAAAGGATAATCAAGGTGTGCAAGTCCAAGTGCACCCATGCAAAAAGAAGAAAAAATGTTAGGTAAGTAGGCTGGGTAAGTAGTTTTGTGGTTGCAGAATCAAGCTAGGTGATCCATTTCATGCTCTTTAATGCTATAACTATTTAGATCACAGGTATAAGGCAATTTCCCTTTGGAGGAGCTCAAGTGAGGCATGTCTAACTCCCCCTTCTTCTCATTCCCCAAATCACTCACTAACATCCCCTTGAGGACCTTGGGATCTGCCCAACCAGTCCTGTTATCACTTCATTTTTGTAAAGCACCAAGTCAAGATTTGACTTTCTTCAGTGAAAAGAAGCCACATTTCTTGTGTAAAATCATGTCTCCACAGTCCATTCACTTCCTATGTCTAAGTTTCAGCTCACAAACTTAGCCTCTCCCCTACACTTTACCTCACAAATCATATTAACTCCTAACTCTATTATCTAGCTCCCTAGATCATCTCCTTATTCCCTATTACACAAAAAACTATATAAAAACCCCAAAAATATTACATATCCCACCCTATAGCACTATAGCTATGTACATACAGTTCTGGGATATAATAGTCCACTTGGGACTATTATGAACCCATCTGTGTCATAACTCTGCGATTGGTCTAAACCTTTGGTTAGGCCAATAACCTATATCCACCCCTTTACCCATAAAACCTCATATTTCTACCCCTCCGCAGTCATTTTCCCAAAGTTAATGTTTAAAAGTTTTATTAAACATTAAATTATCATTCCCCCTCGCTTAAACCTAACCCGCATAACACATAAACCCACATTTTCTAAAGTTTTGAACCCCTGCAGCGTAATATTATTTTAGAAATTTGCGCGGGCCCCGCTCCAAATTTGCGCACTACCCCAATCCACCCGCCAGCCGTCCGATGGCCAGCGCCCGAGATCAACAGTGGGCGGGTGTTTTCATATGCCGATCCACCGGAGGTTAACGTCCAGGGGATGGGCAGTTTCCCCGTCGTACCCCCACCACGTGTCAACCTCTCGGTGTGTTTGGAGGCCCCTCCCCCAATACTGCCTGTGCCGAAAGGTGGTGCGGGGAAAACCAGATACTGCCTCCACCGAGTGACGCCAGTGCCACATCATCATCACGTCATCAACCTGTGTCGGCCTCCTGCCACCGTGTCCTTGCCACGTCGCTGCCATCGTACTGCCATGTCATCACCCCTACCGTACCACCACGTCACCCGATCGTACTGCTGACGTCACCCTGCCACATCACCGCCGTACTGGGACCCACCGCTGACATCATGCTGATGTCATCATCAAAAAGGGCGCGAAGCGCGAAATCTGCACCAACGGATGCCCGGAATGAAAAACTGAGGCAGTTTTTGATGCGCGATTAGCGCTTAGCGCTAATCGCACATCGCTAAGGGAAATAGGCCAAAATGGAAGCCCTCTCATGGCATGGCTACCAGCAGGGCCCGAAATTCGCAAATTCACAGGAATTTCTTCACATAGGTTTGAAAAAGGGGCAAAGACAGTTCTAAAGGCAACAGAGCGCTGAACAACAGCCATAAAATGTCGATGGGACAGTTTAAAGCATTCAGAAGACATTAAAGAGCCCAGGTTTAGTGAAAGTGCATCAGAGGAAGTGGCAAAGACTATCACTTAGTGTTTTTGGTGGAAATCCATATTTTCAAAGCAGGAGAACATTGAAGGCCCCAAGCAAAGTCAAAGAAAGTGGTGAAGCTATTTCAAAACTCTCAAATCACAGTTAATGCACCTCAAAACCACTCAAGGGCAGGGGATCAAAACCCAAAGCACAGTTATGGCTAAATGATCAGCACAGAGCCATAAAGACAACACATTAACTCTTTTTGATATAGCTGCCCCCAGCGCAGCTCGAAGATATTTTCTTGCATTTATTTCAGACATATGTTAGGTTAAAGACACTTATTACAGCAGATCTGTCTAAGACCTGATTTTTGTAGATATTTTGCTTATAAAAACCACCCTAATTTACTGTTTAAAGGGGTTGGTTGGTTAATGCACTCCAAGAGAGACTCGCTCTATATATCTGATATGTTTTCTTTAATCAAAGACTGCTGAAAGCTTGGAGAATGGACTGTGTGCTGTGTATTAACATTTAAAGAATGAATATGGAATTATTGTGCTGCGACACGACTCAATAAGTGCTTCTTACCTCTGTTTTCATTGATATATGATCATATTATACATGTATCACCATCTAAATAGTAGAAAGAAAGATTAGCTTAGAACTTGCTTGGCTGCACTCTATGCTCAATTTCTACTGTTTCTTTATGTTTTCATCTGAATTGGTAATAAATATGAATTCCCTTTGGCTCATATTTACCCTAATTCACTCATGTTTGACAATTATCTAGGGATTCTTTACTGCTCCTAGATAGAGCTCATTCACCTTCCCTCTGTTAAGTTGAATGAGAAATTCTTGATTACTTCTCATTCCTTAGCCCCTCATTCCATCCTTTAGCTTGAATCATTGTTTCGTGTGCAGCTAGTTTGCTCCATATCTCGCTCTTGTGACCAAGAAAACGCACCAGCAGTCCTACTCCATGACTCCATGCCCAATGGTTCGAACTTATCACACTATGCATTACCTCTCTACTTGAAAGCATCATCCTTCCCACCAAAATTTAAACAAAACCACTTGAACTCAAAAACTAGCCTAAAAACATCATCAACAAAGCTAAATCATAAAGAGAGAGCCCTCTCTGATTGCAGGTGGGCTAGAACCTGCAGTCCAAAGATTGGTTTGTGGTTACCTCGGCCGTATTCCCTTGGGAGTCAAAGGGAACAACCTGAGTGATAACATAATGGCGACTCCATGGGGACCAATGAAGTTTCTAATTGTTGTATATTCCTTAAAACTACAGATGAAGCCTGAATGTCAGCCAGGGGGCCTTTGAAACTGTTCTTTCTTTGCATTTACATGAGTAAATAAAAGCTGCTTCAGTCAATCTTCATGCTAATTTTAAAAACATTCACAGAAAATACCAAAACAAGTTCAGAATCCGGCTCCCAAAAGGAACTCACGTTATACAAGGTCAAATCCAGACCCAAATCCACCAGCTATTTTTGAAAATCCCAATTTAATCCCAAGGAACCTCAGGAAGCTAGAGCGAAGAGAAGATTTTGCTGATTCTAGTCCTGAAACAGTCCAGCCAAGTTGTGTTCCAACCCCTACTTCCCCTTGTTCATCATCCACCTCTCAAAGCACTCCTTCTAAACCTCCATTCACTGCACATACTCCCATTACCACTATTATTACCATTGTTCTAGCCGTTCCATTAATCCCTGTTGTTCAACTTATCCCTGTTAATATGGCGAATAGATATGCTTCGTTACAGTTGCTTGCTAATCCAGGGGCTATGCCTCAGGATTACGAAACTAAAATCACATATTTCGATGGTACTGGTTCTTGCACAGCCCTTCAGCATACCAAGAAAATGCAAGACTATTTTGAGAACTACTAGATCGATGATGATAGCGTGAGAATGAAGATCTTTGTCCAAAGTTTGACAGGTGATGTGATCCGGATTTAAACAGGAACGCAATAGATTACAGAGATAACCATAAATATAGAGATGCGATAACCATAAATAAAGAGATGCAGCGGAAATAATACTTCATTTCATTACTGTAGAATACTGAAATATGCTTACAAACAGAAATGGAAAGAAACCAGCTAGGGCGATGGTAGCTTATCTCTGAGAAGAGATGTGGCGGCTACATGCCTCTGAACTGTGTTACAATGAGGCTCGAAGGCCTATTTATTGTTGAGAAACAATGGAAAACCCTTCACATCCCAAAACCTTACCCTAGAAGATGAAACGCCAAATTGTGGGCCCCGTTTGGGTAAATTGGTACATCAATTTCCCGGGGTCGTAACTTTGGCATACGATCTCCGTTTGACGCGTACGATAGCTCGTTAGAAAGATCTATCCGAGTACTACCACTTTGGGAGGCAACATGGGTCCATGGACCCATGTTGCCCCAGATCCCAAAAAAACGTCGTTTAGGGCCTCAAAACGGCTCCGGAAGTTCAGGACCCGAAAAACTGCTAAAAATAGTAAACTGTGATACAATTTAGGAAACTGAAAAGACTGAAAGAGACAGTTGTGGGGGTCCAAATGGGTTGGTGGGTGGCCACCAACATCCACCTGGATCATTCCTCCCCCCTTAGGAAGCAATGGTCCCCATTGCGTTGAGTTCCTCCATCTGCTGAACTTGTCCTGCAATCTCTGATGTGTCCAGCGATGGTGGGAAGCATGGTCGACGATGGTCCACATTGAACATTTGGTGCAATCGAAGGAATGGAGGAGTGATGTGCTCCAAAGCATTGTTCCCCATAGCCTTGGTACTGTTGTAAGGACCATGTCGGAGTCGCCTGAGTTTCTGATGGGTTATGGTAAGGCGTTCTCTCTGTAGATGCAACTAGACTTTGTCGCCCACCTGAAACTTGTGTGGTACCCATGTGGGTGAGGAGAAGTTGTTCCTGTGTTCTGTCATGACCGTATCCCTTTGCTGCTGTTGCTGCATGGAGGAATCCTTCGCGGGGGCCATGGATGTAGCAACGATCTTCCCCATACAGATGAATTTCCTGGTCTGTGATATGAGCTTGTTGCCTTTCTTGGTAGTGATCAAGGATGTGGCAGTAGGTGGGGCTACCTCTGGTATCCTGTATAATGAATTATTCAAAGAAATAATGACAGCACGAGGCCTGGACTCATACACAGCATGTCGCCTCCACAAGTATGGCTGGCCTAATAATACATCACAAACATCCAGAGGTGTAACATCACATAATACCTCGTCGGTGAAGGGCTTGATGCTGTAGGGAAGGCGGCACTGCTGGTGAACTTTCAGATCTCGTCCTTCATGAAGCCACCCGATACTGTACGGCTGTGGGTGTGGTGTAGTCGGTAGGCCCAACCGTTTCACGACCTATGCTGAAACGAGGTTCTTTTGGCTGCCACTGTCGACAATGAATTGCAGCGGCGAACCCTTCACCCACATCTGTGAGTGGAAAAGACGCTCCCCTTCCTCTGGATTTTCGAGCTCATCTTTCTGGATCTTGGCGGTGGCAACAGTGGCGCTGGGATCCGCATCAATGATCTGCTTCCCTTTGCCATTCCCCTTGTTGAGTTCTGGCTCAGGATCGGAACATGCATCTGATTCGGAAGCCTTCAACTCAGCCACCAGCGACTGCTTGGTCCGACACTCACTTGTGTTATGAGTGGGACTCTTGTGGAACTCACACCACTTTCCTGTGTCCTTCTTCAGCTTCATGGTGTTGTTCTTTTCTTGCGGCTTTGACGGGTTGTCTTGGGTCACCCCGCCTTGGCTTTGTCCTTTGGGCTTCGGATTTGCAGATCCAAAGTCTCGCTTCTTCTGTTTGAACTTTTGCTCGATTTTGACAACGTATCGGTATGCTGTTCCAAGTGAGGAGATGTTCATGAACACCATCTCTTCTTGGATGTACTTGTGCAGGCAGCCACGGTATTTGAGTACCAGATGCAGCTCAGAATCTTTGATACCCAACTGTGTGCGAAGGGTATGAAAAATGTTTGTGAACTCCGGCACATCTTGGTCTCGTCCCTGCCGTAATGTGGTCCATTTGATGTATTTGTCCTCATAACTTCCGACAGGGTAGTACTACTCCTTGATGGCATCCCGAAAGTCATTCCAAGTGGGTGCGGCTGAAAATAGTGAGCCTGTACTTTCATCCTTCTGCTCGCAGTAGGTTTCCCACCAGTCCTTGACGTGGGGGGCTGCTTTGAGAAGAGCGAAAATAATCTTTTCCCGACTTGAAAATTCATGAACAGAAAAACACCCATCTAGCAGATTTAACCATTTATCTACGGCATCTGCATCTATTTGACCCTCGAAGATGGGGATTTCAAAATTAACTTGTACCTTGAAGGGTGTGGCATTTCCAGAGTCGCTGTTGGAAGCCGATGCGTCGCCTCTGGGTAGCTGCTGAAGGATCTGCGCAAAGCTATCCATCATCGCGTTCCTTTGCCGCTCGAGTGCTTCTTCGAGCAAGATTTTGATAGGATCTCCTGCCCCCTCGTCTTTCTTCTCATCCGCCATGGGAGGCCGTCGGGATTTGCGAGGCTGGTCTTGTAGAGGTTCGACCAGTTCAAGCCCTAACTCCTTATATCCCGACCTCGTTGGGGACATGCAAAGAAAAACAGAGAAAAAGCAGACCGCTCTGATACCACTGATCCGGATTTAAACAGGAACGCAATAGATTACAGAGATAACCATAAATATAGAGATGCGATAACCATAAATACAGAGATGCAGCGGAAATAATACTTCATTTCATTACTGTAGAATACTGAAATATGCTTACAAACAGAAATGGAAAGAAACCAGCTAGGGCGATGGTAGCTTATCTCTGAGAAGAGATGTGGCGGCTACATGCCTCTGAACTGTTATGAACTGTGTTACAATGAGGCTCGAAGGCCTATTTATTGTTGAGAAACAATGGAAAACCCTTCACATCCCAAAACCTTACCCTAGAAGATGAAACGCCAAATTGTGGGCCCCGTTTGGGTAAATTGGTACATCAATTTCCCGGGGTCGTAACTTTGGCATACGATCTCCGTTTGACGCGTACGATAGCTCGTTAGAAAGATCTATCCGAGTACTACCACTTTGGGAGGCAACATTGGTCCATTGACCCATGTTGCCCCAGATCCCAAAAAAACGTCATTTAGGGCCTCAAAACGGCTCCGGAAGTTCAGGACCCGAAAAACTGCTAAAAATAGTAAACTGTGATACAATTTAGGAAACTGAAAAGACAGAAAGAGACAGTTGTGGGGGTCCAAATGGGTTGGTGGGTGGCCACCAACATCCACCTGGATCATGATGTCAGGACTTGGTTTAGAGCACTCACAGCCAATTCCATGGCAGATCCAGAAGCCTTATACCAGTCATTTATCAACATATGGGAGAAAAAGAAAGACCCCTTGCACATATTATCTGAATATGACAACATCAAAAGAGGCCCTCAAGAGTCTGTCTTAGACTATTGTGCAAGATTCAATAATGTTTATAATGCAATACCACAGAACTTAAGACCTCCACCTGATCTTGCTTTGTATAAATTTCCTGATGGTTTTGATACTGACATGGCTTATCAGTTAATGGAAAGAGCCCCTCAAACCCTTGCAGACATGCAAAATGTTGTTGTTAGCATAAAGGAAAATCTAATTGCCAAAATAAACAAAGCTAGAACTGAGAGAAGAACCACCTTTAAAGAGGAACCCTCATCCTTAAATTAAAAGCTGGATGCTATTATTAGTGGCATGCACAGGCTGGGAGATAGAGTAGAGAGTGTTGAGAGGAAATCATCATGGGAAGGACAACAACCTAATACCATAAGGAACCCAAATTTCCGGAAAACTCAGGACACAAATACTGGTAGGTCTAGCCCAGACCATGATGTAAGGCCTCCTTTTCATGAAAATTATGTTGAAGCATCTACATCTAGTGAGCCCACAGAGGACACCCACATGAACTTGGTGGATTTGAGGGCTGAGCAAAAAAATTTCCTAACCCAAGCAAACTAAGATGAGCATGACTTTAATCAATTTCAAACTAAGTCTGGTGAGTCTTTTGATTTTAAGCAAGGCTATGATTCAGTTGTTTATGAGGTCCACAAATAGTATAAGCTGAGGACAAGAACCATAGATGTGCCCGAAAAGGTTAAACCAAATGATACCAAGCAGCCGAAGAAGATCAAAGAAAAGGCTGCCCTCATAGAAACTTCCGATAAAACAGTCCCAAATCCAAAAGAAATGACCATAGAGGATATCACAGATGTTCAGCCCTCTAAAAATCAGCCTTTTGTATCTTTTCCTTCAAAGGAAATTGTAAATAACACTCCTAAAAGCCTTCCCAAAACAGAAATACCGCAAGGTATCACTCACCATAACTCTAATAATCAAGAGGAAAACGTAGAAAATACACTTGAAAAGGGAAAATTTCCCAGTCACAATACTAAATCACAGTCAGAAAAACCTTTTGATTTAGAGACAGAAATAGGTAAACTGAAGATATCCATCCCTTTATCTGAACTCGCCAAACATGATATCTATAGGCAGCAATTCAAAAGATTGCTGCAAATGCCAGAAAATAGGGATGATGTGAATGTATTAGATGATCAACTTGAGCTCCTTTTCGGTCCTGAAGTCAATGGTAAATCAGGACATGGAGCTATGTTACCATTCTATGTCAGTTTGCACATTCATGATAAAGTATTGCATAATGCTATGTTTGACTCAGGTGCCTCACACAACCTTATGTCCAAAGCTATAATGGAAAAGCTAAACCTTGATGTTACAAGACCCTACAAAGATCTATTCTCCTTTGACTCAAGTCAAGTCAAGTGTTTAGGCCTTATCAAAGACTTGTGTGTCTCCTTAGTCCAATACCCAAACAAGACAATCCTCATGGATGTGGTGGTTGCTGACATTCCACCAAAGTATGGCATGCTATTGTCAAGATCTTGGGGAGAAAAACTCCAAGGATCTCTCCAACTAGACCTCTCTTATGCCACTATATCTGTCTTTGGGCAACCAAAGAGACTGTATAGAGAAACACTGATGAAATATGTGGTAACTAGTGAGGACAAGCCCCAAAATTTTCCTATTTATTCAATCCATTCTGATATGGATTCTTTTATTTTATTTAATGATGAAACAAGTCCTCCCACTGATGATAAGCCATTGGCTTTAGAACTGGACACACACATCAATGAAGAATTGGTTGCCCATACTGATGAAACTGTCAAAACAATCAAGGCAACCAACATACAAGAAGAACCTCCCCAAATAGAAAATTCAAATCTGCCCACTACAAGAATGACTGAAACTCTTGATACTAACCACAAGCAAGAAATCACATGGTATTTAGAGTTTGATGGCTCTGTCAACAAGTTAGGAGCAGGGGCAGGTGTATGGATTCACAATACACACAACAATCATGCAGAAGGCCATGCCTACAGACTAAAATTCAAATGCACCAACAACATGGCAAAGTATGAGGCTCTCCTTTTAGGCCTCAAACTGCTCAAAGATCTAGGAGCTGCAAAAGTGTCCATTCTAGGTGACTCTGATTTAATCATACAACAAATGAAAGGCAACTTTGTTACCAATGACAATAGAATGAGAGCCTATAGGACTGCTGCCACTAATATACTCAATGCATTCACTGAATCCAATCTTGCCAAGATTTCAAGAAATCATAACATTCATGCACACAGCTTAGCCGCTTTTGCTAGTACATGCAAGCTTCCCTTTGAGCCAAATCACCATTTCAATGATGAGATAAAACATAGGCCTGCTGTCCCAAATAACATTAAAGATTGGCAAGTGTTTGAAAATGATGCCTAGATTAGCAATTTCCTCACTCTTGAGCATGAGTTTTCAAATATTAACATTGACATGGATGCTATGACGGATGAACAACAGCAAACAATTGAAAATCAGCAGGCTGTAACCGTTGTAACAGCCAAACAAATGCTAAACCCAACTGCTTTTGACAATGCAAACATAGAAGAGCTGAAACAGATGCATTTGGAGGAAATAGCCGAAATGGAGGCTGAGATCGTTGATCTAAAAGATAACTTTCTCCCTGCTGGCCTCACTCCGTTAGAAGATATGTTTGATGCAAATGATGTGCCCAAAAAACCAAAAATGCAGCCCTTAAACGCTGCTATAGAAGAACACAACATTGGGACAACAGAGAAGCCCAAAATGATCAAACTATCTCAATCGTTGCCACACGATCAAAAGCCCAAATATGTTGATTTGTTTAAAGAATTCCAAGATGTATTTGCTTGGAGTTGCGAGGACTTGAAGTCCTATGACACCTCAGTGATCCAACACACCATTCCCATAAAACCAAATCAAAAGCCCTTCAAACAAAAACTAAGGAGAATCAATCCTGTGCTTCTCCCTTTGATTGAAAAGGAAGTGAAAAGAATGTTTGAAGTAGGTATCATAGCACCCATCAGATTTTCTGAATGGGTATCCAATCTTGTTCCCAAAAGGAAGAAGACATGTGAGATTAGGCTATGTGTAGATCTAAGAAATTTAAACCAAGTCTCCCTAAAAGACCACTACCCATTGCCAAAAATGGACCACATCCTACAAAGAGTAGTGGGGTCATCTAGAATATCTTTGCTAGATGGCTTTTCAGGTTTCAATCAAATACTGGTTCACCCGGATGACCAAGACAAGACAGCCTTTACCACACCGTGGGGAACATTTAAGTATGTGAAGATGCCTTTCGGACTTAAAAATGCTGGTGCTACCTTTCAAAGGGCAATGGATATTGCATTTGCCAAGGAAATACATGATTTCCTAGTTGTCTACCTCGATGACCTTACCCCTTTTTCCAAATCTGATCAAGAGCACCTCAAACACCTAAGGAAAATATTCATGACATGTAGGAAATATGGCATTTCCTTGAACCCCAAGAAATCTCTCTTTGGCCTTGAAGAAGGTAAATTACTAGGCCATATCATATCAAAGGACGAGATTAGAATAGATCCGAAAAGGATCCAAGCCATCCTCCAAATCCCATATCCAAGGAACATAAAAGAGTTGCAAGCATTCCTTGGAAAGATCAATTTCCTAAGGAGATTTATCCTAAATCTAGCCGAGCTGATAAGACTGTTGAGCAACATGTTAACAAAGGATGCCAAGGTAAAATGGTCTCTTGGAACCAGACAAGTCTTTGAGAGTATCAAAATTGCCTTAACCCAAGCACCAGTCCTCACAAGTCCTCAATTTGATAGGGACTTCATCATATTCTCATTTGCATCTGAGCACACCATAGCTGCTGTCCTTTTGCAAAAGGATGATCAAGGAGCTGAAAAGCCAATTGAATTTTTCAGCCGAGCCTTAAGAGATGCCCCTTTGAAGTACCAAATCATCGAGAAGCAAGCCTATGCCCTTGTTAAAGCAATCAAAGATTTCCAAGTTTACATTTTATATTCACATGTGATTGCCTATGTCCCAAATGTTGTTGTAAAAGACATATTAACCCAAGAGGGGCTAGAAGGAAAAAGAGGCAAGTGGATTGCTAACATCCTTGAGTATGACATAGAAATAAAACCAACCAAGCTCATAAAGGGACAAGGTTTAGCCAAACTGATGTCCGAAACAAACTTTCAAGCCTTAGACATTAACCAACTAGACAATGAACAGGAGCTGGCGACAACACAGATCAGTGAAACCTTTCTGCAATCCCCATGGTATGTTGATATATGCTTTGTATTGTTAAACCTGTTTGCTCCCCCACAATTGTCCAGAACCAAGAAAAGATTTTTAGAAATGAAGGCTTCAAAGTTTTGTGTCATAGATGGTGCTTTATTTTGGAAAAATCATGAAGGCATATTGCTTAATTGTTTCACCATGAATGAAACTAACAATGTCATGAAAGAATTCCATGTAGGGGATTGTGGAGGACATCTATATTTGAAGTCCACTACTGATAAAACTCTAAGGGTTGGTTTCTATTGGCCCTCTTTGTTTGTAGATGTAAAGAAGTTTGCTATCTCATGTCATAAATGCCAAATCTTTGAGGGCAAAAGAAAGTTGTTACCCTTGCCCCTTAAGCCCATCTCGACTGAGAAACCTTTTCAACAATGGGGTCTTGACTTCATTGGAGAAATCCACCCCTCTTCCTCAGGCCAGCATAAGTGGATTCTAACAGCCACCGACTATTTCACTAAGTGTATTGAAGCCATCCCATCTAGACAGGCCAATGACTCCATCATTATCCAATTCCTTGAGACCAACATCCTTTCTAGATTTGGATGCTTTGAGAAGATCATTACGGATAACGCCGCTGCTTTCAAATCCAAAAAGATGATCAATTTTTGCCATAAATTTCACATTATCTTGGTCCACTCCACAGCCTATTACCCTCAAGGTAATGGCTTTCCTGAGTCATCTAACAAGAGCCTGATTAGTATTATCAAGAAGATCTTAGAAGAAAACAAGAAGAACTGGCATAAAAAGCTCACAAATGCCCTATGGGCAGACAGACTTTCAACAAAGAAATCCATTGGCATGAGCCCTTATGAGCTGGTGTATGTCATGGAGGCCAGATTTCCATCTTCCTTGGGCATTCCTATCATCAAGCTATTACAAGAGATCCAAGCTGAACCAAATTATATTCAACGAAGAATCAACCAGACCATTCATCTTCAGCAAACAAGAGAGCAGGTCTATAACAGAGCTCAAATTTTGCAAGAGAAGCTCAAAAAGATGTTTGATAAAAGAGCTAAGGCTGAAGATTTCTATGTTGGCAACAAAGTTCTAAGGTGGGACTCACGAAGAGAAGACAAGGGCAAATAAGCAAAATTTGATTTTTTATGGAAAGTTCCATTTGTTATCAGCGCTGTGCAGGGCAATAACACATATTTCCTCAAATCTGTAGAGGACGACATAACTGAAGAAGGCCCTATCAATGGCCGAATGCTAAAGAATTATTATGATCCCTGTTGTTGAACAAAACGCAGCTGTATTATATTTGTACATAAATACTTGTATTTTCAGCACTTTGTTTTTTTTAGCAAGCCGAATAATGGAACAGTGCAGCAAAGTTTTTTAAAGGCAGAACCAAAGAAAGTCCTCCATTCAGATCTTTGTCATTGCATTAATCATGGCAAAAGAGCAGGCAGTTCTTTCCGTCAATGGTATTAAAAGAGAAGAGGATTTTCAGTTTACATCAGCACCCTTTTTCAAAGACAGAATCAAGGGAAGTGCTCTAGTTTTGTTCCCCTATGTTGTGTTTATTTCAAAGGCAGGTTCTCAGGCATAGGTGCATGTAATAATAGAGCACGCAGAAGAAAGCAGGCGATGCTGCTATGGTATAAAAATTCAGTTGATGAGAATGCTGTGTTCAGGTTTCAAAGTTTCAATCATTTGACAGCCAGCACAAGGGAAGTTTCAGCCTACAGCAACAAAAGAAGATCAAGGCAGTCTGACCTGCTGTTCTTGGCTTTTCACAAGGAAAAGCCATCCCCAAGTGGAGCCACTGTTAGCCTCCTGTTGCAACAGGTGTTCATCTTTCATGATTGACAGTTGAAAGTGCCAAATATGTCATACTTTGCATGCTGCAATGCTCCATATTTCCAAAAGAGGCCAAAGAAGAGGCCATGAAAGTGTGCCAGTCTAAATGCCACTGCTGTATTCCAATTTTGATGAGTTATTCATTTTTGAAGAATTTTTTTTTAAGGGAAGGCCAAACAGCTTAATCTTGGCTTCCCTAGGTTTCAATTTCTTGTTCTAGAATGTAGAGAATGAAAATCTGTCCAAACAGTTTAATCTTGGCAGATTTGTAGATAGGTAGAGAAACAAAGGAGCCCAACTGCTTAATCTGGGCCCTTGGAAGAAATAAGTGTAGATTTAGATAGGAGGACAAAAAAAAAAAAAAGGATAATCAGGGTCTGCAAGTCCAAGTGCACCCATGCAAAAAGAAGAAAAAATGTTAGGTAAGTAGGCTGGGTAAGTAGTTTTGTGGTTGCAGAATCAAGCTAGGTGATCCATTTCATGCTCTTTAATGCTATAATTATTCTGATCACAGGTATAAGGAAATTTCCCTTTGGAGGAGCTCAAGCGAGGCATGTCTAACTCCCCCTTCTTCTCATTCCCCAAATCACTCACTAACATCCCCTTGAGGACCTTGGGATCTGCCCAACCAGTCCTGTTATCACTTCATTTTTGTAAAGCACCAAGTCAAGCTTTGACTTTCTTCAGTGAAAAGAAGCCACATTTCTTGTGTAAAATCATGTCTCCACAGTCCATTCACTTCCTATGTCTAAGTTTCAGCTCACAAACTTAGCCTCTCCCCTACACTTCACCTCACAAATTCATATTAACTCCTAACTCTATTATCTAGCTCCCTAGATCATCTCCTTATCCCCTATTACACAAAAAACTATATAAAAACCCCAAAAATATTACATATCCCACCCTATAGCACTATAGCTATGTACATACAGTTCTGGGATATAATAGTCCACCTGGGACTATTATGAACCCATCCGTGTCATAACTCTGGGATTGGTCTAAACCTCTGGTTAGGCCAATAACCTATATCCACCCCTTTACCCATAAAACCTCATATTTCTACCCCTCCGCAGTCATTTTCCCAAAGTTAATGTTTAAATGTTTTATTAAACATTAAATTATCGTTCCCCCCCAATTAAACCTAACCCACATAACACATAAACCCACATTTTCTAAAGTTTTGAACCCTCGCAGCATAATATTATTTTAAAATTTTGCGCGGGCCCCGCTCCAAAGTTGCGCACTACCCCAATCCACCCGCCAGCCGTCCGATGGCCAGCGCCCAAGATCAACGGTGGGCAGGTGTTTTCATATGCCGATCCGCCGGAGGTTAACGTCCGAGGGATGGGCAGTTTCCCCGTCATATCCCCACCACGTGTCAGCCTCCCGGTGTGTTCGGAGGCCCCTCCCCCAATACCGCCTGTGCCGAAAGGTGGTGCGCGGAAAACTGGATACCGCCTCCGCCGAGTGATGCCAGCGCCACGTCATCATCACATCATCAACCTATGTCGGCCTACTGCCACCGTGTCCTTGCCACGTCATTGCCATGTCACTGCCATCATACTGCCACATCATCACCCCTACCGTACCGCCACGTCACCCGGCCGTACTGCTGACGTCACCCTGCCATGTCACCGCCGTACTGGGACCCACCGCTGACGTCATCATCAAAAAGGGCGCGAAGCACGAAATCTGCACCAACGGATGCCCGAAATGAAAAACCGAGGCAGTTTTTGATGCGCGATTAGCGCTTAGCGCTAATCACACATCGCTAAGGGAAATAGGCCAAAATGGAAGCCCTCTCATGGCACGGCTACCAGCAGGGCCCGAAATTCGCAAATTCACAGGAATTTCTTCACATAGGTTCGAAAAAGGGGTAAAGACAATTCTAAAGGCAACAGAGGGCCAAACAGTAGCCATAAAATGTCGATGGGACAGTTTAAAGCATTCAGAAGACATTAAAGAGCCCAGGTTTAGTGAAAGTGCATCAGAGGAAGTGGCAAAGACTATCAATTAGTGTTTTTGGTGGAAATCTGTATTTCCAAAGAAGGAGAACATTGAAGGCCCCAAGCAAAGTCAAAGAAAGCGGTGAAGCTATTTCAAAACTCTCAAATCATAGTTAATGCACCTCAAAACCACTCAAGAGCAGGGGATCAAAACCCAAAGCACAGTTATGGCTAAGTGATCAGCACAGAGCCATAAAGACAACACATTAACTCTTTTTGATACAGCTGCCCCCAGCGCAGCTCGAAGATATTTTCTTGCATTTATTTCAGACATATGTTAGGTTAAAGACACTTATTACAATAGATCTGTCTAAGACCTGATTTTTGTAGATATTTTGCTTATAAAAACCACCCTAATTTACTGTTTAAAGGGGTTGGTTGGTTAATGCACTCCAAGAGAGACTCGCTCTGTATATCCGATATGTTTTCTTTAATCAAAGACTGCTGAAAGCTTGGAGAATGGACTATGTGCTGTGTATTAACATTTAAAGAATGAATATGGAATTCTTGTGCTACGACACGACTCAATAAGTGCTTCTTACCTCTATTTTCATTGATATATGCTCATATTATACATGTATCACCATCTAAATAACAGAAAGAAAGATTAGCTTAGAACTTGCTTCGCTGCACTCTATTCTCAATTTCTGCTGTTTCTTTATGTTTTCATCTGAATTGGTAATAAATATGAATTCCCTTTGGCTCATATTTACCCTAATTCACTCATGTTTGACAGTTATCTAGGGATTCTTTACTGCTCCTAGATAGAGCTCATTCACCTTCCCTCTGTTAAGCTGAATGAGAAATTCTTGATTGTTTCTCATTCCTTAGCCCTCATTCCATCCCTTTAGCTTGAATCATTGTTTCGTGTGTAGCTAGCTTGCTCCATATCTCGCTCTTGTGACCAAGAAAACGCACCAGCAGTCCTACTCCATGACTCCATGCCCAATGGTTCGAACTTATCACACTATGCATTACCTCTCTACTTGAAAGCATCATCCTTCCCACCAAAATTTAAACAAAACCCCTTGAACTCAAAAACTAGCCTAAAAACATCATCAAGAAAGCTAAATTATAAAGAGAGAGCCCTCTCTGATTGCAGGTGGGCTAGAACCTGCAGTCCAAAGATTGGTTTGTGGTTACCTCGGCCGTATTCCCTTAGGAGTCAAAGGGAACAACTTGAGTGATAAAAGCTGGCAAGCCTACGCCTAGGAGGCATTGCCTTAGTTTGGTGGGAAGGCAGAACCCAAGCTGATATGCAGAAGCATGGTAAGACCATCTCTGTCTGGAGTGAATTTGTTGCTACAATCAAAAAGAAGTTCTATCCATTGGCCTACATGCAACAAGCCATGATGAGTTGGCAAACTCTTCGGCAGTTGAAAGGGAAAAGTTTACAAGGGTATACTCAAGAGTTCAAAAAGAGAGCATTAATGTTGGGTATCTCATTAGACTCACCAGAGACTCTTTTGAAGTACATTGTTGGTCTACACAGCTACATGAGGCATACCATCCTCATGTTTAATCCCACTAGTATAGATGAGGTATCTATACAAGCTACTCATCTAGAAGCTAGAGGAAAGAATGGAAATCTAGAAGTTGGGGGACCATCCCAACCCACTATAAGCAAGAGCAAGGGGAAAAGAAAGCAGAAGTGGAAAGCAAGGAAGGCTAACATTGCACAGAAAGGCAAAGCTTCATGCACTCACTGTAAAAAGGAGGGGCATGATGATGAGCACTGTTGGATTCTGCATCCAGAGCTAAGACCTAAGAAGTCCGAGGGCAAGAAGAAGAAGATTGTTGCAGCTATTCAGAAAGATTTGGGGTCAGACTCGGGAGATGAAACAATCATTGCAGCCACGGGTATAAAAGGTAATAATTCTGAAGCATCTACTGGTAATTCTGCTCATTCTGTTATTGATGAAGAACATGAGAGAAAAAGGCATGAGCTTTTCCATATTCGCGTTGTTTCCAAAAATCAAAAGATTGATACTTTGTTTGATAGTGGCTCACAAGTAAATCTAATTTTTGAAGCAATTGTAAAGAAATTGGGATTAGGAACTACACCTCATAAGAAACCATACCCATTAGGATGGTTGAATGATAAAGCACAACTACAAGTCACTAGACAGTGCAAACTCAAGTTTTCTTTTGGGTCAGCATTTGTAGATGAGGTTGAGTTAGATGTAATTCCTTTGGATATATGTGGCATTGTTTTAGGAAGTCCTTACTTGTATGATAGAAAGGCTATTTTTTATAGAGCTGAGAACAAGTATCTACTTGTTAAAGAGGGAATCAAATACTTTGTAAGAGCTCATAAGCTCAAGAATAATTATACTCTCATAAACTCAGGGCAAATGAAAAGAATCATAAATTCATGCAAACAGTTCTTACTAATGGTGGTAAAGGAAAGGAAAACTGATAAAACCAATGTATTTGAGGGCTGTAATTCTGATCAGCAAGATGATATAGAAAAGATTGTTTCTGAGTATGATGTCTTGTTTCAAGAACCTCAAGGTCTGCCACCCAAAAAGGGAATAGTACATGATATTATTTTGCAGCAAGATGTTCCTTTGCCTAACATTGGGATGTACATGTTATCTGCTTTAGAGAATGCTGAAATCAAGAAGCAGGTGTAGGAGTTGCTCGAGAAAAGGTTCATCAGGCCTAGCACATCACCATGTGGGTCACCCATTGTCTTGGTGAGAAAGAAAGATGGCTCGTGGAGAATGTACATTTACTATCGAGCACTAAATAAGATAACAATCAAAAATCGTTATCCCCTTCCTCGCATAGATGATCTTTTAGATCAATTGAAGGAAGTTGTTTATTTCACCAAGCTAGATTTGCACAGTGGATACCATCAGGTCAGAGTTGCAGAGCAAGATGCATGGAAGACTACTTTCAAAACAAAGCAGGGATTGTATGAATGGCTGGTTATGCCTTTTGGCTTGACCAATGCCCCTGCTACTTTCATGAGATTAATGAATGATGTACTCAGACCTTTTCTTGATGATTTTGTTATTGTGTATCTGGATGACATTCTGATTTTTAGTAAAACGTGGGAAGAACATTTAAAGCATGTTAAGTAGACATTATATGTTTTGAAAAGAGAAAAAAATTATGTTAAACTCTCCAAATGTGAATTTGGCAAAACCTCTCTAAATTATTTGGGTCATATAGTAGGGGGAGGTGAATTGAAAATAGATCCCTCTAAAGTGGCAGTCATCATAAACTGGCCTAAACCCAAGTCTGCTACAGAAGTGAGAAGCTTCTTAGGAGCAGCACAATATTGGAGGAAGTTCATTTCAAATTTTTCCTCAATTTCATCTCCCTTACATGCTTTGACAGGATTGAACAAGGTGTTTCAGTGGGGAGGCAAACCACAGAAAGCCTTCGACACCTTGAAAGAAAAGATTAATACAGCACTTGTACTAGCACTGCCAGATCTACAAAGACCATCTGAGATCCAAACTGATGCCAGTGACTATGCCATGGGAGCAGTGTTGACACAGCACAGTAAACCCATATGTTATCATTCTGAGACTTTTAATCCTGCAGTAGTTAACTATCCTACATATGATAAGGAATTGTATGCATTAGTTCAGAGTGTGAAAAATTGGAAACACTAATTAATGGGCAAAGAAACAGTAATACATACTAATCATCAGCCGCTTCAATACCTACACTCCCAAACTAAATTGCAGCAATCAAGACATTATAGATGGATGGGTTTTCTACAACAGTTTCATTTAGTCATCAGATATAAAAAGGGCATACATAACAAGGTTGCAGATATGTTATCGAGACCCATTATAAATGCATCTACCATACTTAAGCATAATTTTGTGCTGCATGAAAGCTACATAGAATAGTATGCTCAAGACATGGACTTTCAAGATGTATATGCAACTTTGAGTCAAGGCGAAAGAGTAGAAGAATTGGACTATCATGTGAAGGACCGACTCTTATATCATTGTGGGAAACTCTGCAGTCCATAAAGTGAGAGAGTAAAGATAATTAGGGAAGCCCACACTTCTCTGATATCAGGTCACTTTGGGGTAAGTAAAATAGTTGTACAGCTGCAAAGGTTCTGCTATTGGCCGAAAATGAATGAAACAGTTTCTAGATATGTAAAGGGGTGTGTTATGTGTGCAAAAAGCAAGCCCAGCAACAGAAAACTAGGCTTATACACTCCATTACCAGTTCCTTCTCACCCTTGGGAAAGCATTTCCATGGATTTTGTTGGAGGACTGCCCAAATCTAGGAAAGGTCATGATTATTTGTATGTTTTTGTGGATAGATTCAGCAAAATGTGTATTTTGATACCCTGTAGTAAATAGATTACAACTGAACAAACTGCAAAATTATTCTTCGAACAGGTATGGGTTCATTTCGGATTACCCACTTCTAGTGTATCTGATCGAGACACCTAATTTGTGGAGAAGTTTTGGTAAAGTCTGTGGGAACTAATGGACACCAAATTAAAGAAAAGCACAACTTTTCATCCACAAACAGATGGCCAGACAGAAGTAGTTAATAGGACAGTGATCCAGTTACTGAGAGGATATTGCAGCAAACATCCTAAGCTTTGGGATGAGCACTTGTGCTATGTGCAGCATGCTTACAATAGAGCCAAACACTCTTCTACACAAAGATCTCCTTTTGAGACCTGTTTTGGTTTCATACCAAGGTCTCCTTTGGATTTTGTCTTTGGTAAAGATACCATGGTTGATAGACATAGTGATGTGGACAAGGCAACTAGGTTCATTGAACAGATCCAGGAGATCCACCAAGCAGTACAGGAATAGCTGGAAAAGAGCCAGGCCAAGTACAAGGCTAGGCATGATAAGCATCAGATGGAGCATAGTTTTCAAGTTGGAGACCAAGTTTGGCTGTATATCAGCAAGGACAGGATGCAAGGTGAAGGTAAAAAGCTAAAACCTATCAGGTATGGACCCTTCAGGATACTTGAGAGGATTGGTGAAAATGCTTTTCGACTTGATCTACCATCTTACATGCACATCTACTTAGTCGTGAATGCAGATTGCTTGAGGTTGTTTGAGCCTTCAATGATTGAGGACCCCGAAGAGCAGAGTCAATTACCTTCTATTGATGACCTGCTACATGAATACCTTAATGAGTTACAGGAAGACACAGTGTTGGACAGGAAGGTAAGGACAACATGCAGTGGATAAGTGGAGTACCTCAGGATTGGGTTTAAAGGTTTGAAGCCAAGGAGTGCGAAGTGGATTGAGATTGGACAAGTGAGACAACAGTTTCCTCACTTAGTCGATGCTTGATGAAAACCAACTTTTGGTAGACCAAAAGCTTTTCAGTAGGGAGGCCATGATCTGAATTGGATCCATAAACGATTGTCAAAGAACCATGACTAAATCAAGTCGAACAAATCCTTGAAGAATCTAAAACAGCAATCAAAAACACCCTAAACCAGTGGCCATGGCAGCCGGCGTGGAACAAAGAGGACCTCAGTCAAAGCGTGCTGATCGAGGCCCATGGAGACTGCACGGGATGCCAAAATAGCCCCTGGGAGCCCCAGATCAGGAAAAGGAGCTAATTTTTGATGCGCGATCATGCATCGCTGGGCGAACAGGGCCAAAATGGGAAAGCCTGAGCACCCATTCGCGTGGAGGGGACCAGAGGACCGCGGGTGGAGAAACGAAAAGTGCCAACGTACGAAGGCGGGACCCACAACCTGGAAACCAACATTTTTTATTGGGGTGCCCTTGAATGGTAAGAGGTTTTGGACAGGAGCAGAGCAATCCCATACACTAAGCGACGTGTGGCGGCGGAGGAGAGAGAAAAACCACCATTGATCGCACCTTATCAGTCGAGCAAGTCAACCACGCTTGACGTGCGTATGACGTCAGATCTTGAGGAGCCCAGATCGGACGGTTGAGATTGCGCCCGATAGAAAGAAGCGAAATCGACACGAAATTAAGCCACGTTCTAAAGGGATTTGGAATCCGTTTGACTGCCACGGTGGAGACAGAACGTATCCATGACATAAGCGAAGAAACGAATCGACGAGCAGGCTAGCCCTGTTCTGATGGGGACACGTGGCTACTTCCCGAGCATTCATGTTGACGTTGAACAGGGAACTCCAAGTACGCAAGTGGTAGGCGAATCGACGTAGATGGGAGAAGAACCAAATAGGCATAGAGATCGAATGGCTAAAGCCATAAACAGAGACAGTCAAATAAAGAAGAGGAGGAATAGAGAGGAGTCCAAGCAACCAAGAGAGCCAGTGAACATTGAACCCTGAGAGGAGGACTGAACACAGAGAACAGTAAAGCCAAGCAGAGGAGACAGAGGGCCGAGCTAACCACAGGCAGTGTCGAGCACCAGAGAGCTTGAAGATTCAAGCCTTTCCCTAGAGGAATCTGTCCGAATTGAGAATCACATTTGGCTCTTTCCCACTGTAGACCAAGGGTCACAGAGCTGGTAGGAAGAAAAAGAGTCTGTGAACTCCGAGTGGCTTGGGGAATCTAAGAACCACCCTACCAAGCAAAATCTACTTCAGGAGAACTCACATTGAGTCCCTATATTGTAATTCCTCTGCTGTAAGACAAAATAAAACAAACCAACCACTGAAGCTGGACCGGAGACGTAGCCCTGGAGAATAGGGTGAACTCCTTATTAAAAACTGTTTATGTCTTTGTGTTTCTTACTGTATTTCTCTGCTGTCTTTCCACTTATTTTCTGTGTATTGGCAATCTGATCGATCCGTTGCTTAAATAACAGATAACGCACACCATCACATGAGTCTGTAATACCTTTTGTTTAATAAATCTTTAATTGAGGTCACTCATAGGGTGATTATCAGATCAATGATTTACTACTGAATTTAAAATTTGATCCTCCTCATTTATTTGTGAAATAGTGAAAACTAGTTGTATATCATTATCTTCATCTATCCATTCTTCATTTTCTACTTCTATCATTGCTTTTGCAGGTGGGTATAATGTAAATCTATTTTCCGAGCTTCTATTTGAGATAAACATGTCTCTTGATCTACAACTAATAAAGGCATCAACTGTAGCTAACCATGGCCTTCCTAAAATTAATGGATGTCCTCGTAAATTATTCTTGGAGAGTAGAATCATGAAATCAACAGGATATTCCCAAGAATCTAAGGATACATACATATCTTCTAACACACCATCTCGTTTAATTATTGACTTGTCTACTAATTGTAACAATGTTGGTGTGTATTGAAGATTAGGAAGCTTCAATTTATCCATAGTTTGTTTTCTCATTATGTTTATGGCTACTCGTAGATCAATCAGAGTGTTTGGTATTTCAGTTCCATTGATGTGTGTTTTTACAATGGGGCTTCTTGGATCTAAATAATTCTTAATTATTATCTTCCCAATCATAATATCAATAATTTTCCTGACTAATTGAATTCTTTTTATTTCTTTTATTTTTCTTCCTGGTCCTTTAGTACTCAATCCCTTAATTATTTTTCAAAAATCGGTATTTCTTTTATTTCTTGTAATAAAGGAATTTTTATGCAGACATTTTTCAATTCATCTAGCATATCATAATCAAGCAATATGATTTGTTTTTCTACTCCTTTATAGGTTTTCAACCTTTCAGGAAAAGGTTGTCTTGAGATAGATACTGAAGATTGCTCTGTAACAGGAGTATTATTAGAATGTGTGCGACTTTTTTCTATTTCAATATTTTCTTTCTAAGGAAGGGAAAATTATTCTTCAGAGTTATTATTATCTTTTTGAGAATTCTTTTCTGTTTCCTGAATAACAACAGATGGTTTCTTCCTTTATAATACTCTACCAGACCTTAATTGAACATTATTCAGATCTAATGCAGTTATCATATAAGTTTGAGGATTCTGTCCTTCTAAGTTGTAAACAGGTTGTGAAGTTTTATTGATTTGGTCTCTGTGAAAATGGAAAAGAAAGTTGTGGATTTGCATTTTGAGCATGAGCTTGAGGTAACTGGTTGGTTTGAGGGAATTATTGCGGTGGAAATTTTGGATAAGGTGGCAGATATTGTTGATATCGAGAATATCTTCCATAAGGATTTTTCCATCCTTGATTCCAAGATTGTGGTGGTTGAGCCCAAGGTTTCCATGGCATAGGTGGATTCAAATTATTTTGTGAAGATTGTGCAAATTGTTGAGGATTAAAACCTTGAGTTTGATTTGTTTGAGGATTTTTCCATGGTATTTTGGCAATAAAGTAAAGGGGGTCTACTTGATTTGGCATTCCTTCTTCACTAAACACAGCCTTAAGACTTGGTATAGAGGGACATTCTTTTGTATCATGATTTTCCACACATATAACACAGGTTTCTATGATTTTTAAATCTAAAGGACATTCTCTTAGAGCATGTTTCTTTCTACACCTAGGACAAAAGATGGATAATGCAACATTTTCGGCTTTCTGCTTGTTTTGTATTTTAAGGGTGTCAATTTTCTCACTGAGACTCCCTAAAATATCTGTTTTAAAGTTATCAAGAAAACTACCTATTTCTGCCCTACTTACTGTCCCGACTGCAGATTTATTTACTCTTGATAAAAGAGGATCCCTTGAACTTTTTCCTATTCTTGCTTTACCTCTTGAAATATGTACACATAGATCACATATATCTGCAAAGGGTAACTGAGAAATATCTCCTTTTCCCATTAGATTGAGAAGATCAATCCATTCATCTTTAATGGATTTGAGTAAGAGAGCTTTCAAAGTTTCCTCATCCAGATTATTCATTTTTTCCCTTTTTATATTATAAACAAATCTCTTGACAAAGTCTTCAAGATTCTCATCTTCTTTTTGTACCATTTTTAAGACTACATCTTTGATGCTATGAGGCATACAATAATCCTTATATTTCTCTAATAATTCATCTTTCATTTATTCCCATGTCCTTATAGAATTTTTTTATAAAATCATAAACCATTTTAATGTTGCATCCTTTAATGTGGTAGGGAACAATTTTAGTTTTTTAGCATCATGCAGATAGTCATATGATCTACATAATACTTCAAATTAAAAGAGAAATGTCTCTGGGTCTTCACTTCTTATTCCATGAAAATTGGGGAGAATAGAGGGTGATATGTTCTTCATTGTTAATGTTGTATCCTCATCAAGGATAGGGAATCCAAAAGGTTTTAGATCTCCTCTTCCTCTACCTCTACCACCCCCTCTTCCACCTTTGTTTCCTCCTCCTCCTCCTCCAATCCTATGTTGTTCACCATTGAAATTGTGTACTTCTCCTTCTCCTTCTTCATCCATGATGGATTCTTCATAAGAGATATTTGGTTCTACAATAGGATTATCTAGTTTTTCTTTTAGTTCTTCTGGTTCCTCTATCAATGGTTTGAAGTAGGTTTCTTCCTCTTCTTCTTCATAAGGAACTTCTAACTTGTGAGCTAGAAGTTGTTCTCCAATTGAAGATAGAAAAATTATTCCAGTTGTTGGAGATGTAGGATCTTCTTCTATCACAGCCTCTGTTGATGAAGTTGGTGAACCTTTAGATTGGATTTCGCATCTTAAGACTTCAAGAAGTCTATATTGGCCTACTATGGATGGAATTCGAGTTTGTGTGGGTAGTGTGGCACTACGAGGTCGTGGTGGAGTGAGTGATGATGTAGGAATTGAACTTCTTCCTCAACATACAAACCTACCTATAGAGTCTCTTTCCCTATGCATGTCATTTTTTTATTTGATTTTTTTTAAGGCTTCTATTTACACTTCCCCGACAACGATGCCAAAATGTTTGGTCAATTTAATGTTCTTAAATTGCAAGCATAAATTATCGACCGAAGTTGGTAAACTTATGAAGTGCAAGTGCACTATATATGCTAGAAGCCTATTCTTTCGTTTAGTAAGATGATGGTTATGTTTGTTTTGATATTTTCGTTGTTATCTAGATTTTTATTAGAGTTAAATTTCTACAAATTAATATATGGAAGTTAAGCTACTATTAGAACAAATGGGAGTTAAACTATTGTTAGATTAATTTTTCAAATAATGTCTAATTGATTATAATTCTAAAATGTCTTATGTTATTCATCCTAAAATTATGTATCTATATAAACACTTTGTTGCTATGAAAATAGAGTATTGGAAAAATCTTGTCTAAAAATATATATACAACTTCTGATCTTAAGGAGTATGAAAGAAATCTCTAATTACAAATTGCAGAGTGATATAAATTCTGATTCTAGAAATCATGAAAAGATTAACTGTGATGAAGCGAAAGACATTGAAGGACTAATATATTAAACAACTACAAGCATAATGAAATATGAAATGGTAAATGAAATAATCTGAGTTATACGAAATAATGAAAACAACGAAGTAATTAAACTGGAATGTAGTGATAATAGAAAGCAATTAAATGAAAACAATCATAAAGAAACGAAATTAAAATAAAATAAAAACCTTGACTGTCTGTAGGGTCCCTCTGCATCCAGTAGGTATGATTCACAATCACATACACATCAAATTAGAAAGGTGACTTAAAATTAATACAAGAATGAAGGTTTGGTTCACAATTTCTTCAGTAGTTAACTAATACTTTCTCCTTGATATCGTTTACAGAGGATATATATTTATATAAAATGTGTGCTTAATCAGTTGATACTTCTATGCCTACAGGTCTATTATTCAATCCTAATTCAAATATGAAACTAGACAGGAAAAGCGTTATTTCGTTGATTTTCTATTTGGAAAGCAAATCGAGAAAACATGTTGTGCCTGGACTCTTGCTACTACGTGTTGACCTGTATATTTGACCACACCACTATGTTCTTCCTTCGGTGAACTGGCTCAAGTGAATAGGAGGAGATCCATGAGGGGATCGATCCTCAAGTACCCATATCCTTAGTTGCTTCATTAACGCACCAAAACCCGACGAACCATGGAGATAGATGTAGATTTATAAAATTGCTGCAAAATCATGTTAATTTTGTAGCTAATGCACTCTTTAATATGAAAATAAGGAACATTAAGGCATATGAAAAATAATACATGTAATATTTGTTACCTTATCAAAATTTATGATTTACTACCTTTATTGAGTTGATAGTGATGATGAAAAAGAGGAAAATGGTGGAAAAAGGGTGTCAAAACAAAACAATTATGGAAATCTACATTAATTATTTGTATACTATTTACAAGTTTTCTAATACATTGTAAATAAGTCAAAAAATCAAATATAGATAAGTCCCAAATCACCATACATAATAATATTTGATAACTAAAATAATAGTATCTCAAAACAAACATGTGATTATCATGAGGCTTAGGTGAGGGCCATTTAAGTAGTTTCTATCAAGAAACAAATGTCAATTGATTATATTTATTTATTTCTATAAATAAATTATTACGATACAAATCCAATCATCCAAAACATGTTTATGCATTTGTCAATCATATTTGGATAAGAAAAATTTAGTACCAAGTTTGAAGTTAGGGTGGAAATCTCAAATTGTCAATGTAGAGCTTAATCAATGCATTGAACAATAACTAAATGATAGTAAAGAAGCTACATTCTTACTCATTTGGAAAGTTATCATTTAACAAAAGTATGATGAAATAGAAAATCAGGATACTTTCATAGACATACAAAAATTAAATCATAGGTGGGGAAATGAATATGGTAAATGTTGAAAATTAAATCCTAGGTGAATAAATGGCTAGGGTAAATGTTAAAGATCATTTGAAACCCAAAGATAGGATTGTTGATATCAGAGGGTGAAGTGTATAGGAGGTATAGAAAGTGATGTGACATAAGAGATTTGGGAGTGAGAGTTCCAAATCATAAAGTGCATGTGTATTTGGGTGGGCATTCAGCCTATGGAACTCAATCTATAAAAATGTATGATGAATATAAGTTTTCTAGGTTTACTCAATGACTAAGAAAACCAAGAGAGTGTAAAAGCTATAAGGGTGGAGGATAGAAGTCAAGGAACCTATTCAGTCAAAAAGATGTCCAAGTGGGCATGAATATAAAAAAGTAGAAACATAGAATAAGATATATGGGGTTGAAGAGAAGCTTCAAAAATAATTAACATCGTGATGAATTGAATGAAACATGTTTGGACTAATTTTTTAAAATATAAGAAGAGAATAACAATAACTCAAAACGTATTACTCATTTTATCCACTTGGTGAAAAGTCGTTTTAGAAAATAATAATAATTCAAAACATGTTACTAACTTATACACTTTTCCAAAAGTCATTTTATACATTTTGAAATGGGTTTATAATTGTTATAGCATCATTCAACACTCCTATAGTTATGATGCTCTGATATGGCCTTGGGAAACCCTTTCCCATTCAGACTTGATCATTTATTAAAAAACAATATTTTCAATTCTATACGCGACTCTGCCCTTACAAAAGCACATACACGCGCAGGTACCATAATACAAAACCCGCATACATAATTTAAAATATGAAAAAAAAAATTATTTCTTGTTTCTCAGGCGGGGTTTATGGGTTTCATAGAAATCCCACCTACAGGAGCATGTGGCCTAACTTAATCAAATAATTTCTGGTGGTATTTATACAACTCATGGGAAGTCCTAAATCATAGAAGGAGATAGGATATCGACATTATAGTCTTTTTGTCCCCAGCTCAAGTCCGATTTTCCCTGTGCCTCTTGCATTCTCAGTCATAGGAACCCCTTGTTTCCTTATAGATATGTTCATCTTCCATTATATGACATCCTTTTGCACATGCTTGAGAGGGGGTCTTTAAGGATTAGGCTGGATGGATCCACAGGAAGGTTTTGTTGTTGTTATGGCCAGATCAGGTTGTATTCTTCCACTCCTATTTGTTGATATCAATAAAGAAGCTTTGTCTTGTTCCTGAAATGTTATGATCTCATGTTTTTTATAATTCATGTATAATATATCATGATTTATATGTTTATACTTGATGATCTAACATGTTTATTATCCACGCACTTTGAATTACTTGTTATGTATATGCTTCTCTAAATTGTGTTGCAGGTCTGATCACTTTGGAGGAAGTAAAGGGTTTGGACCCTATGGGATCAACATCAAGCATAGGACCTACGGGTACTTCTATCAAACCCAACTTTAGTAGTTTTCATAATTTTCTTGCTTGAACATATGCTTCTTGTTGATAGTCTTCCATTGATCTGTTGCATTTGTCAACCCTTACCTTAGGGAAGTTTTCCCACCAATAGAATTGACAACTCCACTGAGGAATACAATCTCATATTTCCTAGAAGTGTTGTTTTGTCCTTGATATGGGTTTTTCTATCTTGTTTCTTGATTCTTCCAGTATTATTGACTCATTTTTAGTCTGGGCAATAAGTCTGGTCTTCTAGATCAGGCCTGCACTTTTTATTTTTCCCTATTTTATGCATATACACACTTTTTCTTGTATACATTCACAAACACACATGGTTTCTTCCAAATAAACTCGCATATACAATTGTTTCTTCAGAAACATTTTCATGTTCACGTGACTCTGCTTATATATAGTCGCGTATATTTAGGAAAATTTGAAATTTTTCAAATTTTTGCCTTCAATTGGGGGAGTAGCCTGGTATTCCTTCTCTTTTAGAGTAATTTTCAGTCTGGAATGATCTTGTTGTTTTATGGTGTCAGTTTCTTTGTCGCATTTTGAAAAACTATTTTTTCAGCCTAGGGTTTGCAATTTTTGAATTTTTTCATTTTTAGTTTGGATTTCAGACCTTTTGGCAAAGTGTCTGACTTTCTATGCCTCTGGAATAGTGAGTTGATTCTCAACTCACCTCATAATCCAATCTTTTCATTGCTTCGTTTTGCATTCTTGAAGTTGGCTCGTTGAGTTTCTTTTTGGTTATTTGAGAAAGGTCTTTGCAATTTTGGTTCAGGGAAATATTTTGGTCCTCTGAAATCTTTTGTTTTCTGAATCTTTTATGTGTCCTTTAGATCAGGTTTTTCAAGTGTGTTTGATCACTTAGTCACTTTGGTCTTATCATCTCAGTGATCATTTATGGCTAGTGAACTTTGGTGTCTTTTCACTTGATTTTTATCTTGAAGTGATTGATTTCTTTGCCTTCTTGAAACTTTTATTTGAAGTCCTTAAAAAGAAAAAAAGAAAAAAAACATTTTTTTCGCCTTTTCTTTCCCTTGGTTTTTGGTTTTTTGATCTTTTTATTTATCAACAAGTGTGTGAATAGTTGCTTGAGGTTGGAATTTGCTCCTCTTGAGAGATTATTTTCTTGGATATTTGTTTCTCCTTGTTTGGTTAAATTTTGACTTTAATATATTAAAAGAGCGCATTTGTTTGTTTAGAGCATTCCATAAAGTCTTGCATTTAGGAATTCTAGTATGCATTAAGGTAGTTTGAATTTTAGGCATTTTTTAGTCTCTTTCAATAGATGATGAATGTGTGAGTGTGTTTAAAAGAAAAGAAAAAAGAGCTTTTTTCTTTCATAGATTTCTCGTAGAACCCTATAGAGATCACTTTTCATCGAAGAAAAAGAAGTTGCATTTACATGTAGCCTATTTTTACATTGATTTCTTTTTGCGTTTAGAACATCATAACTTTCACTTTCGCTACCTGTGACCTAAATAAAAATCAATAAAATCAAGCACTTAATCTAAAATGAACTATATTTTTCTTTTTGTCATAGATTCATCAATTAGTCTATGTCATTTAGGGCCTTGGAATAGGTGTGTGGAGAGTAAACTTTCCAAGGCAACTCTAAAATGAAACATAGAAGTTGATTAAAGAGTGAAAATCTAGTCTCGTTAAGTTTTCCAAGAAATATCTTCTAACACATGAGTTAACTTAGCACGAGGATGAGTGAAGACAGGGAAAGAGAGATACCCACTCTCCTACTTGTTGGATCGCATGCCTGCGACTGTTCCACCCATATTCTGATTACGAACTAGTTACCTTAGTTTCCTATCCTAAGGACCACACAGGTGAATGTGAGGGGGAATACCCGTGGTACCTGAGATAACCGTTGTATCACTTTCATAGTTCTTCTAGAGTGTGCCCTTGTGAATGTCAAGTACTTGCACTGGTAAAGGCTATTATCTGGAGGACAGCATAACTATTTTTGATACCTTCATTGGTAGGCTTGGGTCGTAATTATCCCAAACTATCTTTGGAAGTTCCTTATCTTCTCTTTCTTGTATTTTAGTGTCTAGTCCTAATCACCCAAAGCGGAAATACCTGGAAGTTGCTTGTTTGGTTGTATCTTTAGGAACTTTTTAGTGAGTGCTCTCTCCTCCTAGATTGCCATAAGTTTTTATTTTTTGAGTCTTTAAAAAGTTATCTTAACATTTAAAAGTGGATGATCGATAGGTTCGTCAATCTAGGAGGCTTCGTGGGCTTTCACCTGCGAGTGTCGAACCTTCATGTAGAATACGTAGGAGTAGTTCTACTAGTGATTTTCAGCCAGTAGCAGCTGACGCATCAGAGATTAATCCTACTTTAGGGGCTCTTATTTCATAGGGTGAACCTAGTGCAGTTCATAATTTGGATGGAAACACTCTGGTCCTTGCTAGGGTGCTCTTCCAATTGGAAGACGAGATTGATATTGAAGACATCCCTGAGTCCCCCATGACTCCTTCGACATCCCTTCCTTCTCATCTTCCATACGTTGTATTGTATGTGGGTACCTCAACTCACAAGGCAACAAGCCCTATCCACTCTCCTTTTTCCAGATTGCCAATGTTAGTGGCGTAAGTATGGCTACTAATACTTCTGGTGTGCAGACCCATCCTTCAGTTGCAGGAGGGAGTATTATTGCTATCTCTATTGTTACACCTAGTACAATAGAAGTTGGCTCTACCTCCATTCCAAGTCCGAGTGGGAGCACCCAACCTTCCGCTCCTTTCACTGGTGCATATCCTTTTGGGATGCCACCCAGTGGGATTCCCACAGTTTCTTCAACCTTCTCATCTATTGTTTCCACATCTATGACTTCTATGACAAGTGGTTCAACATATTTTCAGGGTTTTTCTTTTGGAAGTGGTCATATCCCTCCTTCCAATCCATCTTTGAACTTAGGACAGGCTCAGAATGTTAATCATTTCCAAGCTATTCAAGGATGGCCAAATCCTTCCGTTAGTGGTCTAGGGGCTGGGAATTTATCCCATTTATTTGGTCAATAGGGGAGTATTCCCTTCCCTTTCATTGGAACCTCACAGGTATTTCCTCCATTAGCTAGTGCATGGAATCCATATCAAGGGTTATCCCCTTCTTTCAATGTTACACTAGGAGGAAACTATCCTATGTATGGTAACCCTATGGCAGGGGGTGGATACCCTCTGAATACTTCTAGGACACAAGGATTTCCTTATGGTTTAGCTCCTTCTATGAGTAACCCATGGAAACTTGGTGCCTCTCGAAATCCAGGATACACTTTTCCTAATATTGAAAATTCTTCTCTTGGTGGGTGGAATTCTCCTACTCCTCCACGCTTACCATTCTTGGAAACTTTAAACCTGTCAGATATTTCGAAGTTGAAAAATGATCCGATCTGATACAATCTGGCTTGGCCTTTGGTTCCCACAAAACTTCGTTCTGATATTCCTAAATTTGAAGGGAAGTCGGGGAGGATCCAACTGATCATATAACCACGTTCCATTTATGGTGCTCATTGAACTCCTTGATCAACGATTCAGCCAGGTTGAGATTATTCCAACGCACCCTAACCGAAAACACTGCAAAATGGTATATTGAGCTTAGAGGGGGTACCTTTGCTACGTTTGGTGAACTGGATACTATGTTTTTAAACCATTTTCAGTTGCATGTCTAATATGATGCTAGAAATGAGCTTCTATCTAATTTTGAACAAGACAAAGCAACTCATATTTCTAACCACATCCAAGAATGGTGCAAAATGAAGTGGCTAATTAAGGCCTACATTCTTGATGAGTTCCTCCTCGAATGGTTTTTGAAATATTTGTAACCAGAAATTTCTAAGGATGTGTCACTCTTTGGAGTGTTCACTAAAGAATATGCCATATTTAGATCCCATCAATTAGAACTCATATACTCTCAGTTTGGAGTCCTTTATAAGATTATGCATGATGCTCCTCGATTGAAAATTGATTTATCCAAACCTAAGTTAGGACCCCATGCCAACGGAATTGTGGGGTTGATCAATAGTAGTACATCTAACCTGTTGAGTCAATTGTAGAATTTGTCTTTACAAACTGCTTCTCCAGCACAAGCTTTGTCTTCAATGGATTTGTCTTCCCAACCTTTAACAGTTAATGTTGTCCAATATTTGAACCCCAAAGGAGACCAACAATCCGATGGGAAGAATAAGGGACATGGTAAGAATAAAGATAAGGGTGGGAAGGGGAATGTGAACAAGTCCAGTAATGATACTGGAGAGGGCAAGAAGGAATCAAAAAAGAAAGTAAATTTCCCATGAAAGTTATGCAGTGGGGATCATCTTACCCATCGTTTCCCTAAGATTTAGGATGTTCAACGTTTGTTAGCTCAATGAGGTTCTTTGAGTTTCCAGGCTGTGTTGACTAACCCTTTTCCCTAAGCGTAGCAAATTCTTGTTGGTGTTAATGCTGGTACTAGAACCCCCATAGGGGTAAAACAAGGAGGGGAATCACATTCAATGTTTATATGGGGAGGTCTCATGTTGATGTTTCTACAAGATCACATGATTATGGTGAGAAGAAACCTTCTAACACTATGGCTACTTCCGATATTACAGAGCCACTCCATATCAAGAGGCCCATAGTTGAGCCTATACCTTGGATTCTGAAAGGCTCTACAAAACATTCAAATATTAATCCAAACACTAGGGAGGCTTAGAACTACTCTATTGTCGAAGATCTGGCCTAGAGCCCCTGTGTGATGTCAACGTTAGAGATACTCCAATCGTGTACTGCACAGAGGAGTGCATCGCTCACTGTGATCGAAACAGTGGATCAAATAAACTATCTTATTATACCATTTGATATGTCAAGTGCTAAGAAAAGACTCTCTCATCACTTGGATTTCTAGATTAAATATACATATCAGAAAATGAATATATTTCGAACTGTAGTTGATGAAGGGGCTTCCACATGTGTCATGTCGATGTCATGTTGGAAGGCTATCGAGTCTCCGAAAGTTTTTCCTTCCCCTACTCAAATGAAAATAATCAAAAGTGAATAATGAATGGAAAACCCTTCTATTTGTAACAAAATATTGAGTTATCCTCGAATAATGAGCAATAATAAAATATTATTAACCTCATTCTTGGAATAACCACTTGGAATATTTTATTATATTTAGTTAGGAGGGAAAAAGTATTTAAACTTTTATTTAGAAATAATAAATAAATAAATTATTTATTTATCATCTCAAGGAATTAGTTAAGGAATAATAAACAAATAAGGATTTATTTAGTTATTCCTAAGGGATTTAGTCAAATTTGACAAACAATAATAATTAATTAGTGATTAATTAATTATTCTTAGAGAAAAATAAGATAATTAATTATTTATCTGTTTATTTTTCATGATTGGGTCAAATATGACAAGGAATAATAATTGAACAATTGTTTAATTAATTATTCCTAGAAGAAACTCAAATAAATAGCGATTTATTTAATTATTATTCATGGGTTTAACTATAAATTACTTAACAAAGGTGGTTTATTAAGTAATTTCTCACAGTGAAAGCAATTTTACTATGGTAAAATTGGCTTTACATGGTGTATTCGATCCATCTAGTAAATTAGGCTAGATGATCAATTTTTTGGTGATAGCACTTACCACATTCGATGGTCATTCTCATAGGCCTCATGCAATTCTTTCATCCTTTCCCATCTATTTTGGGGGCAAGGTTGTCAATGTCGAGGTAGAAATAGTTGATTCCAACCTGGATTATAATCTTTTGTTGTGTCGGAATTGGGTTTATGCAATGGATATTATTGTTTCATCATTTTTTCGCATCCTATGCTTCCCCCATGAAGGGAGAATTGTTACAATTAATCAAATGGCTTACTCTCCTAATGATCCCAGTGCATCTTCTTATTCTACCATCCCCTTGGTGAAGAATACCAAGCAACCTGTGGAGAATTTGGGAGTTGGAATGTATTCCTCATTGATGGGTACTTTTGATCTTCCTTCTCCTATTGCTCATGCTAATGCCATTTCATCCTCCAAGGTCGCTCCTCGAAGAGGTTATTTTAGAACTCATTATGTTTTTAATCCTTAGCCATTACCCCCCTCTACTGCCACATTAGAAGAGGGGAAAGTAAGTGGAATGGAATCTGCCACATTAGAAGAGGGGAAAGTAGGTGGAATGGCATCTGCCACATTAGAAGAGGGGAAAGTAGGTGGAATGGCATACCCTATATCTACAGCAAAAATCACGTACCAATCTATAGATAATTCTACAAATTTTGATCCCATTCCTCTCCCATCAGAGGATTCAAACAGTGATGTAGCTCTGGTTTGGACTCTCGACTATACTTTAGTTATAGACTGCCTTGACATAGTCTTACCATTTGTAGAGGCAATACTAGAAGCAATGACTCATACATAAAGACCATGGGATGATTTACATCATTGGTCATATTTTCTCCCTGACTTGCATCAAGTTGAGTCAAATTTGTCTGGTCCTTCTTCAACTGGAAGTGTTCACAAAATTCTAAATCCTTTGGCCTCAGCAAAAATTTTTGTCGAAGGTAATATGTCCAATATTTTAGAAACCATTCCGGTGAACATCTCCAAGAATCCCAATATTATCGAAAATATCTTCATCAGAGCTGCATGTTCCCCTAAAGAAATCAGGATAAAAAACAACCTTTTTAAGGAATTTCGAGATGTGGTTGTTTGGTCTTATGAAGAAATGCCTGGAATCGATCCATCGATAGTTCAACATGAGATTACGACATACAAAAATGATAATATTGTACAGCAAAAGCTTCAATCGGTGAATCCTAGGAAAAAAGTACCTATTACAGCTAAGGTTGAAAAATTACTTAAGGCAGGTTTCATATACCTCGTTCCTTTAACTGAATGGGTCTCAAATCTAGTCCATATTGATAAAAAGCAAGGAACGATCTAGGTATGCATTGACTTTAGGGATTTGAATAAGGCTTGTCCTAAAGATAATTTCCCCACTCTGTTTATTGATCAGATCATTCATGAGTGTGTTGGAAATGAGGTGTTCTTCTTATTGGATGATTTTTTAAGATATAATCAAATAACTATCTGTCCTAAATATCAACACAAGACAACATTTATTTTCCCTTGGGGTACGTTTTCATGCAAAAATATGTCTTTTGGCCTCAAAAATACTGGAGCGACTTTTCAGCAGGCCATGTCTTATGCTTTCCACAACATCAAGCACATAATAGAAGCATATTTGGATGACCTAGCTACTCATTCTTGGAAGAGGATTGATCATCCACAACACCTTCATTTGGTTTTCGTACAATGTCGTTACTATAAAATATGGTTGAATCCTAATAAATGGGTTTTCACTATCACATCCAGTTAGTTATTCAGATTCATTATGTACAATGAAGGGATTTGGGTTGATCCCTTCAAGGTTGAGGCATATGGTGGGCTCCAGTATTGTAGCAATAATGCTACAACTCCTGGAGCTTCCTTCTCTAATTTTATCAACCCGGTAGTTCGTAATAAACTTGGAAGCGACGGTGCTGTATGCTCAAGTACTAGCTCTTGTCGCAGCTGTCACTTGGTCAGCTGGCACAAGTCCGCTAGGGCTCAAGCCAACTTCTATATGCTCTCAGAAGAAGCTTTATAAGTGATGAACGAAAGCTATCTCAAAGGAAATTAACCTACTTTGCAAGAATGTACTGAAAGCCAAAAAAAAAATGGAAACCCTAGTAAACCCTAATTTGACTAGCTTAACCCTTACGATGCAATGGTGGGAATGCAACTTCTACAAATGATGCCATTACTTCTAGTGAGTTGAAATGCATGAGTCTGATCTACTTTCATCTGAAAAGAACATGTTTTTGTATTTTTTCTCAAGTGGTTGGAGTTATTATGACTGTGCTGCTTACTAGGTCTTGACTGTGCGGGGGTAGTGAAAGGGGAGGAAGGCTTGGAAAAGGTCAGGAGGACTCTGAGAGGTTCCAGGGGATCCCTAACATCATTCCACAGAAGTTCCCAATGTTCAGATGCTTAGCAACCGTGTTGGCACGCTTCTACAAGAAGTCTGCAGGGGATCCTACAGGAAGCTTGGGATTTCTACAGGAAGTCTGCTAACTTCTACAGGATGTGCTGTAAGCGGAATTTTGGGTGATGGAGGAGTGAATGAGCTGGATGGGTCGATAGGTAGGATGAGAGGGGAGCTTGTGATGGTTTATGGACAGAGAGATAAGATGGAGAGGAGGTGTGGAAAGCTGGTTGGTCGATAGAAGGGTAGAGGTAATGAAAGGCCGAAAATGGTAAAACAACGTGGATAACAGAAGAGTTGGTGGGCAAATGAGCGAGCTGAGAGTTAAGGGGATGGCTTAGGCACGGTTGAGAAAGATAAGAGTGATAGAGTGCTGCTGCGCAGTGTAAATGGAACAAATTACCTCTGTCTTGCACAAAACCGAGAATTCATCAACCTATTCTAGCCACTTTATTGAAAACCAAAGAACAGCGATGTAGTTCTAGAGAGAAATCGTGCATGGTGCTGAAACAAGGAATTATTTCTCAAGATCTAATTGCATGGACACTTCTACCAATGGAAAGATTATGTCAAAACTTGCATGAACATATAAACCTGCATTTTTTGGTGGTTGGCACAGTCTACACTCCCAATCTCTAAACAGAGGTGGAAGTGAGTGTACAATCAGCCTTTTCTTGGAATTCTGATGAATGCAAATCCTCCTATTCTAATCTAAACTACTGAAAGCACTTGAACCATAAAACTAACCTACTGAATCACAATAAGAAATTTGAATCAGCAAACTGTATTTTTTTCAGTGCATGTAAAGAAAACGAAATGAAATGCTGAGAGGAAGGACAAGTAACAGTACAAGGAAAGGAGGTCTATTGCTCTCAGGTTGGGCCCAAACCTGAGAGCTATAGCTCCTTCTAAGAACTCAGGATTGGACTCAAATCTGTCTGGCTTTTATTAAAAGATCATAGTTAAAAATCTAACAACATGCCAAAAATGGCTTACAAGAAGCAAAACAGAGCTATAGCTCGAAATCCACAATCTGCAACAAAGGTTCAAAAGTTCCTATCGAAGGCTACAGCCTCAATACTTATACATCATGAGGGCCAAGCTAGCCTCCTAAATTAGTGGGGCTTGGCTGTCCAACAAAGAGTAAACTGTTGTTCCTGTAGAATCCGTTGGCTGCCTTCTAGCTCGGTGGTGATAGCTGTTGGGGGCTCGGAGTTGGGGTGGAGATCACGAGGAAGGTCATTCAAGACTGTGGACAACCTTCCTATAAACCTGCAATGCCACCTTGGCTGTCTCCTTGCCTCCATCTACATGGTTTTTCTCCATTTAATGCCAAAAAGTCCTGAAATAAACATGTATTAGCCACATAGGCATAATGACTGCCCTCCTTCCTACGAATAACACAAATATACTAAGAAATGATGCATAAGTGATAAAAAATGAAGGGTTGAGCAAGGTGAGTAGGCCAAATGAGCCCAAAATGTTACCAAAATTTGGGGCTCATCATCACCCCCCAGCTAAAATATTTGCTCATCCTTGAGCAATTTTGCTCCAGCTCCTTGTCCTTGGCCGAGAACTAGGCCCCGGAATATGCTCTTTCTTTCCTACTCTTGGTGGCTCTGCCTCTTCTGCCCCTGGTGGTGACGAGGGTGGCGCTCCTTCCCTCTTCTCTGTTTCCTTGAGCCAGGCTTCTGAAGCCGATTTTCCTATCCTTCGTGTCCAAGTAGTTGTTCTTGGGCTTCCCCTCTCGTAGGTGACCGATATTTTCGAGGGGGACCTCTCACTGGGTGAAGTAGGGGCATCCCCTATAGTGATTTGGCTGCTGGGTGGAGGCTGCGGCTTGCCCGTTTTTATTCTCATACTTCTCCTAGCTTCAAAATGTAGAGGGGTCTCCCTCTCTCTCTTCTCCTTTGGCTTAGGAGGTGTACTGAGGGCGGCCAGCACAGCTGCTGCCTCCCTTTCAAGAATGCCAGCCTTCTTCTCCTTGGGTTTTGCTTTTCCATGGCTTCCTGTAGAAGGCCCTTTCCCTGCTGATTTCGGGCTTCCTGTAGAAGACCCTGTTTTAACCAATTTCGGGCTTCCTGTAGAAGACCCTGTTTTAGCCAATTTCGGGCTTCCTGTAGAAGACCCTTTCTCCGCTGATTTCGGGCTTCCTGTAGAAGACCCTTTCTTAGCTGATTTCGGGCTTCCTGTAGAAGCCGTCTTTGGTTTTCCTGTAGGAACAAGGGGCACCACCTTAGTTTGCTTTGTTGCATGTGTTTCACCTTGTGGCTTGTTTGAGGTTGCTGTCGAGGCACTTTTGCTGATGTGGACCTTCTCAGCCTTGTCCACTCTGCTTTGCAATCTTTTTTCCCTAGCTGTCAACATGGGTGTGGCACCCTCTTTTTCTTGCTTCTTCTCTTGCTTTTTCTTCTGCTCCGTGGTCGTGGTCTTCTGGCCTTTGTCTTTCTTCCCTGCAGGCACGGACTCCTTTTCCTCACTGCTAGATGAACCGAGCTCTTCAGTCAGCATTTTTATATCCCCATCCCTGGTCAAATTTCTAAAGGATTCCCATGAGAGAGGAACCTTGTATGTGTGGAGTGCATCCTCCACAAGGAGTTTGATGAGTCCATGGTGGGCTACCTGGTCTGGTATGCCTTCTTTTAGTTTGGTGGCACACTCAATCAGAGACTGTAGTAGAAAGTAGGGGAGACTGAGTTTGTTTTCTACAGGCAGGTCCATCTGGTGCCTTAATTCCGTGAGTAACCGAAAATGGTACCCATATACAATGCTAAAACGGCCTTCGCAGGTGATGTACCTCATAATCTGCAGGCTAACTTCGTTCCACGGTGGCAGTAAACTGGTTCTACGAACCCCATTTTTATCTTCTGAGAATTCCTCCTCTGGTGGAAAGAATGCTTTCTTAGCCTGTTGGCTCAATTTTATATCTTCTTTATCCCATGGTAATCCCATTGGGAGCCCAGTAACTCGGCTAATAAATTGTGGCGTGAGTTTGAGGCTCAAACCCCTGAAGTTAACAATGGCTAATGTTTTGGATTTCGGCCTCAAAGCTTGCAAAAACTCCTCTGCCACCTCATCGTCATAGCCCTGCAATTTATCACAGAATGATATCCATTGCACTCGCGTGAAGAGCTCCAACACCTCCGGATTTTCTCTTAGATTGGTGGAGTCGGTTGGTTCCCTTCTGATGAACCCACCCGTCATGATGAAAAATCTGCAACGTTAACTGGAGGTGGCGGGTGTGGAAGAAAATTGACTAACTGGGACAGAGCGTAGAATTACGCCTCTGTCATGCATACAACTCACGACACTTATCCCTCGAGGACCTTAACACCGCTTAATTATACTGACATCCTGTAGGGCGACCATTCATGTAACAGCAGACAATATTTGCAAAAGATTTCTACGACCAGACTGTAGACGTCAATTCTGCCACCCTCAAAACCAATTGCATGAAAGGTTCGGGCTTACCTTTTGAATCTGCCACCTTTTGACGTGAGGAACCCGATTTCCTGTAGAGATAGCTTTCCTGTAGAAGCTGCCTTCCTGTAGAAGCAGCGCGCGAATTCCGGAAGATACTAAAGTGGGTCTGCGCTCTCTGGGCTGCTTAACAGGCGTTCAAATGGCGAAAGACTCGGAGTTTCGAGCTGCAGAGGGATTCGAATGATCACTCGAGTTTCAAACGGTGACTGATAAATGCATGGGGTGGCGATCTAGCCGATTAGATTTGAATTCGGCGGAATCCGTGGCGCGGGGGTGAGCTGTCCCTGCCGGACCGTTGGATGATGTCACCTCATCATTTTTCTGCAAGTTCCCTTACTTCCGCATCATTCCCCGCAGATCCGCCGCCGTCATTTCTGTTAAACCCGTTTCTCTGCGACTGGATGTCTCTCACGTGTGCACTACCCGTTCCTTTTTGCCACGACCACCGTTCAAACATCCGACTAGACCACTGACTAGTCGACGTGGCCAGTCGAATGGCCATACAACCGCTCAACCCATTCACTTTTCACTTGCAAACATTTCAAAGTAAAATTCATGCAATTCAATGGAAGAAAGGGTCAAGGCACTTACCTGTGCAGCCGCAACACGATTTTCAGACTATTGGACGACGATGAGTGGCTTTATTTGCTGCTGGTGGATGTGCACAGGCTCGGAGATTCATATTCACACGCTGTTGTTGATCAATTTGAAGCTTCGGCTGCATGCACCCGCGTGATCTTTGCATGTTGCAGGCGGTGGAATGGTGTGCACTCTAGTTGGCCTAACTGCTACGGGACTTCTGCAGGATGTCCTGTAGCAGTTTTTCCTCCGCGGGTGCATGCTGCACGCCGAAGGCAAGGGCCTCATGATCACGCTCACAGAGCTCATAGCTGGCTGGGATGGATATGGTATGACATCTCAGCGTTTGTATTTCAAAAAAATGGCTTTCTTTTGATACTCAATGATCTGCTTTGATGGTGCAGGTATCTTCATTGCATGTCGACAGGGGTGGTAGAGTGAGGTGACAGCAGTGTGGATGAGTGAAAATAGTAGCTTGCATGCGTCCAAACCGATCCTTGGTCATTAGATCTCCTCATATAATCAGTTCTGGGCTGTCAAAAACCTCTACAGGAAGTTTCCTGTAGAAATACAGAACTTTCCTGTAGAAAGTCTGTACTTCCTGTAGAAAGTCTGCAACTTCCTGTAGAAGGTCTGTAACTTCCTGTAGAAGACTAGGCTATGATGAAATCGTGCCCATACCTTGGAGAAGATGAGTATTCTTTGAGGAAGCGCTGGTGAGGTCTCCTGGCAGCATGATAAGGATCCTTGACTCTGAGTTGAGAGACCTCCTCTCCTTCATAGAACACCTGCAACCTGCATGCATAAACATTATAAACTTGTTGTCCCTATCTTTCTTTTGCATATTGTTTTTTTTCTTTTTTCTTTTTTTTTGAAAGATAGCAGGGGCGCCTTAATAAGGTTTTCACCCTTTCCATCTGCCTCAAGCGCCTCATAGAGGTTTTCACTCAAGGATCTTTTTCAAATCTTCTCTTTTTTTTTTTTTTGAAAGACAATAGGGGTGCCTCAATGAGGTTTTCACCCCTACCACCTGCCTTGGGAGCCTCAGAAAGGTTTTCACCCAAGGATCTTTATTATTATTATTATTATTATTATTATTTTTAGATCCTCCAGGGTATGCCCAAAGCAGAGGTAGAACCCTTCTCTATGACCAACACTGACTTCTCCATGGTTTTGATGAACTCTTGTCTTGAGAGAGGTTTCCTGTAGATCTTCAATCGATGCCCATTGACAAGCATGGGGATGGCCTCCTCATCAATGGTCCGAATAAGAACAGATCCATTGTCATGACATTTTTCCACTGCATATGGTCCCAGCCATCTGGTTCTCAGCTTCCCCTTGAAATCTTTGTGCCTGGAGTCATACAACAATGCCCAATCTCCTGGCTGGAATTGCTTGTCATTGAGGTGTTGGTCATGCCACAGCTTCCTCTGAAGTTGAACCACTTCTGAGTGAAGGAGGGCCTGCATTCGGTGCTCGTCCAGTCCATTCAGCTGCAATAACCTTTCTTGTTGTGCATGGCTGAGATCTAGGTCCAGCTGAGCTGCCATCCTCAAAGTGTTATATTCAAATTCAATGGACAGCAAAGCTTTCTTCCCATAGACCAGCTCATAAGGTGTGAAGCCGGTGGTGGTCTTCCAAGTGGTGTTGTAAGCCCAGGTGGCTTCAACCAGGTGATCTACCCAATCTTTCCTACTGCTGCTCACCACCTTAGTCAAAATCCCTTCCAATGCTCTGTTGGTGACTTCCACTTGCCCATTTGCCTGTGGATGATAGGGGGTGGAAGTCCTATGCTTGATTTTGTGATGAGCCAGTAGGTCTTCAATTAAATTGGATGTGAACTGGCTTCCTTGATCAGTGACCAGCTCTCTTGGGTAGCCAAATTTGTAGAAGATGTTCTCTCTTAAGAACTCAGCCACCTTTTCTTCTGTTGCTGCTTTGATTGCTTTAGTCTCTGCCCACTTTGTCAGGTAGTCGGTGCACACAATGATGTAAGACCTTTGCCTCGAAGGAGGGTTGATTGGACCCACAAAGTCCATACCCCACTTCTCAAATAGCTCAAGAGTCACTTGAGGTTGGAGAGGCATCTCATCCCTTTGAGTCGGTTTCCCCATTCTTTGGCATCGGTCACATTTGCTGATATATCTTCTGACATCTTGATGAAGTGTGGGCCAATAGTAGCCTGCCTGCAAGATTTTGAAGGCAGTCCTCTTTGCTGCAAAATGTCCTCCACAAGGCCCATCATGACAGGTGAGGAGGATATCAAAGACTTCCTCCTCCCTTACACAACGCCTTAAGATCTGATCAGGGCCAAGCTTGAACAGGCTGCCCCCGATCCAAGTAAATGAGGCACTTTTTCTGATGATTCTGCTCTTCTCTCTTGAAGAGAGGTGCGAAGGGAACTGTGCTGAAACAAGGTAGTTTTCTATATCAGCAAACCATGGAGAGAGTACTGAGATAGCAAATAGATGTTCATCGGGCATCTGGTCATCCACTGTCCCATCCTCATCTGCAGACAAATCCAATCTAGATAAAAATTCAGCAACAACATTTTCTTTACCTGGTTTGTCCACAATGGTCAAATCAAACTGTTGCAACAAAAGTAACCATCTAATAATACGAGCATTCACATCTGGTTTATTCATTAAATATCTAATTGCAGCATGATCCGTATGTACAAAGGTCTGATAGCCAGTGATATAATGTCGGAACTTGTTCAGTGCATGGACCACAGCCAAGAATTCTTTCTCGGTTACAGTGTAGTTCAGTTCAGCTTTGGATAAGTTCTTGCTAACAAAGTAAATGGCATATGGAAGTTTTTGTTCAACTTGTCCTAAAGCTGCCCCTATGGATTTGTTTGAGGCATCAGTGTGGATGTGGAAAGGTAGGGCCCAGTTTGGACCTCTCAAGATTGGGGCAGACACTAACTTGTCCTTTAATTCGTTCAGAGCCCTCTGACAATCGTCAGTCCATTTAAACTCCACATATTTTGCCAACAGGCCAAACAATGGTGAGGCTAGCTTGCTGAAGTCTTTAATGAATTTCCTGTAATACCCTGCTAATCCTAAGAAACTCCGAACATCCCTTACCTTTTGGGGAGGTGGAACCTTCTTGATGAGAGCAATTTTGTTAGGATCCACTTGTAACCCTTGGCAAGAAATGGTATGGCCTAGCACGGTCCCTTCAGTCATCAAGAATTCACATTTTTCGAGACTAAGGGACAGGTTCATCTCAATGCATTTGGTTAGGACTTTTCCCAGATTGGACAATGCTTCCTGGAAGTTGGACCCATAAGGAGTGAAGTCATCCATATAGATTTCCACCGCATCATGGACCAGCTCAGAAAAGAAGCTCAAGACCGCTCTCTCGAAAGTAGCAGGAGCATTGCATAGCCCAAAGGGAAGAACTCGGTAGGCAAAAGTACCCCAAGGACAAGTGAAGGTGGTCTTATCTTGGTCTTCCGGGCTGATTTGGATTTGGTTGTACCCGCTAAACCCATCTAGGAAAGAGAAGAACTTCTTTCCTACCAGTCCATCCAACACTTGATCTATGAAAGGTAGAGGGAAATGGTCTTTCTTGGTAGCTTTGTTCAGTTCTCGGTAGTCCACATAGATTCTCCACTTCCCATTTTTCTTGGGAACCAACACCAGAGGGGACACCCATTCACTATCTGAGATGGGGTAAATGAATCCGGCATCCAACAGTTTTTGCAATTCTTCCTTGACAATGTCCTTAAGGGTTGGATTCATTCTCCTCTGGGGCTGCCTAACCGGTTTACAATCCTCTTTGATGTATATGTGATGGGTACAGATTGAAGGATGGACTCCTTTCATCTCCTTATAGCTCCAAGCAAAAGCATCTAGATGACTGGCCAACAGGTTACACAGCTCCTTTTCCTGGGAAGGAGATAGGGAGGAGCTGATCTTTAACGTTCTCTCAGGACCGAACTCTACATTCTTGACTCTGGGAGTGACAGGGTCAGTTGCACAAAGGTCCACTAAGGTGCTGGCTTGGGCATCCTCCACCAATTTCTCTAAGGATAGTGCACTGGGAGGTGGATTCTGGATCAAGGTCTCAATCAAGTCATCCTCGGTTGGGGGGTCTCTTCTAGTGGTGTCTAGGGTGCACAAAGGTGCTGAGTACACCTCGTCTTCTTCTCCTTCCTCCAACCAAAGTGGTAAGTCATGCTCTAAGGAGGGTTGGGCAGGAGGGTATAGGACTAGTTGCTTGGACATAGGACCATTTTTGATGGTCATGTTTCCTGCTGGGCAACTTATGTATGCATCTGCAGTGGCTAACCAAGGCCTTCCCAAAATAAGAGGATATCCAGTAAGCTTTGCCTTTGGTTGCAGAACCAAGAAATCTGTAGGGTATTCCCAAGAGTTGACAGAGACCAAGACATCCTCCACAATCCCTTAGGGAGTCACGGTGGAGCTATCTGCTAGTTGCAGGACTGTCGAGGTCTTCCTCAGGGAACCCTTAAGATTGAGTTTGAGCATGGTATCCCTGGTCATCACATTAATGGCAGCCCCCAGATCGATCAAGGTGTGAAGTATAATGGTGCCATTGATGTGGACATCTACTACAGGACTTCCAGGATCTAGGTACTTTGGGCAGATGATTTGTCCTAACATAAGGTCAGACAGTTGTCCTATGACATTGATGGTTGAAGCATCTCTCTTCCGCCTGCCTGGGTGTTAGAAACACTTTTCCTTAACCAGTTTGTTGTATATTGGCACATCCTTGATGGCTTGAAGGAGTGGAATTTTCACACACAACTGCTTGAGCTCTCCCAGAAGCTCATCCTCCTCTGGGTTGGGTTGTGTGGTGGCTGCTAGTCTCTCAGGAAAGGGTGGAATAGCCCTTGGTTCACTTTCCTGTTTGTCTTCCTCGTCCTCTGGGGGAGGAGGTTGGCGATCTGGAAGAGTCTTTCCAGATCGAAGATTGATCTCCTGGATCTCCACAGCATAGGTAGGGCATGATGTTTCCCCAGTATATACCTGCTGGGCCTGTCTATTGTTGGGGTTCGGGTTCGGTTGAGCAGGCATTTGAGGTTGCCTTGGAGGAGCAGGAGGTAATGGTTGTGGTTGAACTGGTGGTGGAGGCAAAATGGCAGGAGGAGTGTTGTACTGGGGCCTCCACCTCAACTGAGGTGCATTCCACTGAGGCTGTGGCTGGGTATGTGAGTGATATGAATGAGTAGTGGGCTGAGTAGGGTACTGAGGTGGATAAGACCATGGAGGGGGCATGGACCAGGAAGGATGAGCAGGGGGACCCCAGGAAGGCATAGGAGTAGATTGGTTGGGTTTGTAATAAGCTTGGGGTGCCCCTTGCATCCCCTGCTGATAAGGTCTAGGTCCTTGAGGCCTCCTTTGGTTGAGGAAATAGAGAGGTTCAGTGGGGGCTTCTATCCCTTGGTACATGGCTTTAAACCCAGGTAAGGTTGGGCATTGATTTGTGGGATGATCCTCCTCACAAACGAAACACACTTCAATCGAATGCAATGGGCATTCGTTCTTAGGGTGTCTCCTTGTGCACCTAGGGCAGAAGATAGCCAAGGCCCTCTCAGCTTCTTCCTTCTTCTGCTGGATCCTGAATGTGTCAAGTTGCATGGCAATGGTCTGTCTCACCTCACTCTTGAGATCTTCTAATTGATTCGCAAACTCATGTTTGGAAAAAGGAACACCAGCTGAGAGGAGGTTTCCTCTACCCCATTTCTGGGCTACCCTAGAATGGTTTCTAAACACAGTCTTTATGTCCTCATAAGGCAGTTGGTAAATATCTCCTCCAGCTAACATGTGAAGGGTATCTAAGAGGTCTTTAGGGACTCCTCGGAGTAGGACCAACTTGAGGGATTCAGGGTCAAGTGTGCACCTGGCCCATTTATAGCTAAGTTGGAACCTTTCCTCATAATCCTCTAAGGACTCATCAGCTCCCATGGTCATCCGAAAGATTTCTCCCTTGTTTCCTTGGACCTACAGTAGTCCCGGTACTTGGTATTGAAAGCTTGCTGCATCTGAGCCCAAGTAGTGATACTGTTACCAGGTAAGCCCATGAACCAGCGTAATGCTGCATCCTTAAGGGTTGAAGGGAAGAGTTTCAGCCTCTGCTCATCTTCAGTATAGTCATAGGTTCGGCAAAGGACAGCAAACTCAAACAGGAAGGTGTCAGGATCTTCGGTAGTTAGTCCATGGAAATGAGGTAAAGCGGAGGGGCTAATATTCTTCATTTTCATGTCTCCATTGGTTTCTCGGATGGGGAAAGCACCTTCTATTCTCTCATCTTCTTCCCTATTGTCAGCCATAGCTTCAGATGGAGTGGTCTCTAACTCTTCTTCTGCTATAGGATCTTCGTATATCTCAGGAGGTTCACCTATAGGTTCTTCTGGATCACTGTCACCAAAGAAGAGAGAAGGGTGACTTCGTGATGTGGTGGGGGTGTTGGGTAAGAATTTGCCTGTTTTATCACGGTTCCTACGAGGCATGAAATGGACAGACTTCTTTTTGATTGCTTTTGTTTTTTTCTTTGGTACCTGCAAAAACTGAAACAGATTGATCTACAACTAACTATCTTTGCTGAAATGAAAATGCAGAATTGAAATGAAAGCAGGAAAGAACTAGTCTACTTTGCTCAAATGGAATTGCAGGAATGGAAATGCTAGTTTACGCTTGCAAAATTGAAATGCTAATCTATGCTTGCAAAAATGAAATTGCGGAATTGAAATGTTAAGCTATGAAAGCAGGAAATGTCTATGCTACTTTTGCAGAATGGAAATGAAATAAACTACTTAGCAGAAGACAAGAGTAGGAAAATAGAAGAAAAGCAACAATTACTAATACTCTGACGCTTCCCTGGCAACGGCACCAAAAAGATGGTGGGCTCCAGTATTGTAGCAATAATGCTACAACTCCTGGAGCTTCCTTCTCTAATTTTATCAACCCAGTAGTTCGTAACAAACTTGGAAGCGACGGTGCTGTATGCACAAGTACTAGCTCTTGTCGCAACTGTCACTTGGTCAGCTGGCACAAGTCCGCTAGGGCTCAAGCCAACTTCTATATGCTCTCAGAAGAAGCTTTATAAGTGATGAACGAAAGCTATCTCAAAGGAAATTAACCTACTTTGCAAGAATGTACTGAAAGCCAAAAAAAACATGGAAACCCTAGTAAACCCTAATTTGACTAGCTTAACCCTTACGATGCAATGGTGGGAATGAAACTTCTACAAATGATGCCATTACTTCTAGTGAGTTGAAATGCATGAGTCTGATCTACTTTCATCTGAAAAGAACATGTTTTTGTATTTTTGCTCAAGTGGTTGGAGTTATTATGACTGTGTTGCTTACTAGGTCTTGACTGTGCGGGGGTAGTGAAAGGGGAGGAAGGCTTGGAAAAGGTCAGGAGGACTCTGAGAGGTTCCAGGGGATCCCTAACATCATTCCACAGAAGTTCCCAACGTTCAGATGCTTAGCAACCGTGTTGGCACGCTTCTACAGGAAGTCTGCAGGGGATCCTACAGGAAGCTCGGGATTTCTACAGGAAGTCTGCTAACTTCTACAGGATGTGTTGTAAGTGGAATTTTGGGTGATGGAGGAGTGAATGAGCTGGATGGGTCGATAGGTAGGATGAGAGGGGAGCTTGTGATGGTTTATGGATAGAGAGATAAGATGGAGAGGAGGTGTGGAAAGCTGGTTGGTCGATAGAAGGGTAGAGGTAATGAAAGGCCTAAAATGGTAAAACAATGTGGATAACAGAAGAGTTGGTGGGCAAATGAGCGAGCTGAGAGTTAAGGGGATGGCTTAGGCACAACTGAGAAAGATAAGAGAGTGATAGAGTGCTGCTGCGCAGTGTAAATGGAACAAATTACCTCTGTCTTGCACAAAACCGAGAATTCATCAACCTATTCTAACCACTTTATTGAAAACCAAAGAACAACAATGTAGTTCTAGAGAGAAAACGTGCATGGTGCTGAAACAAGGAATTATTGCTCAAGATCTAATTGCATGGACACTTCTACCAATGGAAAGATTATGTCAAAACTTGCATGAACATATAAAACTGCGTTTTTTGGTGGTTGGCACGGTCTACACTCCCAATCTCTAAACAGAGGTGGAAGTGAGTGTACAATCAACCTTTTCTTGGAATTCTGATGAATGTAAATCCTCCTATTCTAATCTAAACTACTGAAAGCACTTGATCCATAAAACTAACCTACTGAATCACAACAAGAAATTCGAATCAGCAAACTGTATTTTTTTCAGTGCATGTAAAGAAAACGAAATGAAATGCTGAGAGGAAAGACAAGTAACAGTACAAGGAAAGGAGGTCTATTGCTCTCAGGTTGGGCCCAAACCTGAGAGCTATAGCTCCTTCTAAGAACTCAGGATTGGACTCAAATCTGTCTGGCTTTTATTAAAAGATCATAGTCAAAAATCTAACAACATGCCAAAAATGGCTTACAAGAAGCAAAACAGAGCTATAGCTCGAAATCCACAATCGGCAACAAAGGTTCAAAAGTTCCTATCGAAGGCTACAGCCTCAATACTTATACATCATGAGGGCCAAGCTGGCCTCCTAAATTAGTGGGGCTTGGCTGTCCAACAAAGAGTAAACTGTTGTTCCTGTAGAATCCGTTGGCTGCCTTCTAGCTCGGTGGTGATAGCTGTTGGGGGCTCGGAGTTGGGGTGGAGATCACGAGGAAGGTCATTCAAGACTGTGGACAACCTTCCTATAAACTTGCAATGCCACCTTGGCTGTCTCCTTGCCTCCATCTACGTGGTTTTGCTCCATTTAATGCCAAAAAGTCCTGAAATAAACATGTATTATCCACATAGGCATAATGACTGCCCTCCTTCCTACGAATAACACAAATATACTAAGAAATGATGCATAAGTGATAAAAAATGAAGGGTTGAGAAAGGTGAGTAGGCCAAATGAGCCCAAAATGTTACCAAAATTTGGGGTTCATCAGCATACTTCAGTTGCCTGCCCCGTCAATGGTTCATCAACTTCAAAGTCTCCAAGGTAAAGCTAATTTCTTAAGGATATTTATCATAAATTACATCGAGATTACAAAGGGATTTATGCGATTACTAAAGAAAGGAGTCCCATTTGTTTGGGATGATTTCACTCAGCACTCCTTCGATGCTTTGAAAAAAAAATTGACCTATGCTCCTCTTTTGAGTCCACCTGATTATAGCAGGGATTTCCTCTTATATCTTGTTGCAGCAGAATCAACCATTGGGATGGTTCTGGTTTAGGAAGACCATGCTCTTAGAGACCATGTGATTTATTATCTGATCTGAGGCTTAGTTGGTCCTGAACTTAGGTATTATCATATAAAGAAATTGGCTTTGGCAGCAGTTCATGTTGTCAAGTGACTTCCTCATTATATTCTACTTAGAAATAATTTTGTGTTGGCTAACGTCAAGCCATTTCAGTTTGTCCTCAGTAGGAGAGTGATTGGGGGAAAATATAATAAATGGATTGTCATATTGCAAGAATTTGATCTCGAATTTATTGCAGCCAAGTCCAAAAAATATTTAGTATTCGTAGAATTGATTTCAAAGTTTCCTTTTGAAATTGATGTTGTTTATGAAGAGTCATTTCTAGATGAGCATCTCTTCCTAATATCTTCACAAGATCCTTGGTATGGAGACATCATAGTATATCTTCAGACTTCGAATTTTAGTCAAACTTTTTCAAAGGATGAACATAGAAAATTTTGTCACCTAGCCAGAAATTATGTTATTATCAGTGACACTTTGTATCGTCGAGGTTTTCATTCAATCCTTAGACGTTGTTTAACCTTACAAGAAGTTGAGTTTGTTCTTAATTACTACCACATTGGAGCTTGTGGATTTCATCTATCTAGGCTTGCTACAACCCAAAAAATCTTGCATGCAGGCTATTTTTGGCCCTTGATTTTTAAAGATTGCATTGAAGCGGTCAAAAAGTGCCATCCTTGTTAGGTGTATACTCAGAAAATGTGTGCTCATCCATCTCTTCTTTTCCCTATCATCACTATCGGTCCTTTCACAAAGTGGGGTATTGATTTTATGACTTGTAACCCGACTTCGGCTAAGGGTCACAAGTACATTATCATAGCAGTGGACTACTTTATGAAGTGGGTCGAAGCTATGCCTACTTTCAAAAATGATGGTGAGACAACAACTCTTTTCCTGTTCAACCAAATCATTTCATGTTTCGGTATTCCAAGGGAGATTATCACTGATCATGGTAGTCATTTTCAGAATAAGATGATATCTGAGTTGGCTTTAAAGTTGGGATTTCGGCAAGAGAATTCGTCTTTCTATTATCCTCAAGATAATGGTTAGGTTGAAGCAGTGAAAAAACCCTCAAAACTATCTAGCAAAGGAAAATCAATAAATCTAGATCCAACTGGTACATCATGTTATATCCTGCACTTTGGGCATACTAGATGTTTGTTAAGACAACCATGGGTTTTACTCATTTTCAACTAGTTTATGGTTTGGAATCAATCTTCCCTATGGAATGTGAGATCCCATCTCTTAAATTATCAATTTAACTTCTTCCAGACACTTCTAGTCTTGAAGAACGCCTTATTCATTTGGAACATCTCAATGAGTAGTGTCAGGATGCAGCCACAATAAATGAGGCTCATAAAAAGAGAGTAAAGACCCAATATGATAAGACTATGTGTCCTAGGGTTTTCTCTAAAGGTGACCTTGTCCTAGTCTATGACCAAGATAAAGACACCTTGGGGGGCAGGAAAGTTCAAACCCATGTGGTATAGTCCTTTTTTTATTAAAAAGGTCTTGCAAAAAGGTGCATATGAGTTGGTTGATTTCGATGGAAACTTGTTGTCGAAGCCCAAAAATGGGCTCTATATTAAGAATTATTATGCCTAGACTATTGCTTAACATTTGCTTTGTTTTGTAAATATTGTACATAGTTGTTTATTTATGTCTATGGGTCTCGTGGTAATGGTGGTATTTTGGTCTTCTTTGGAAGGTGTCAATGGGTGGTTTGGTGTATCTAGGATTTGTCAATGGTGCTAGCAGACATACTTTGAACTTAGCTTCTGCTGCTTGGGTAATATATTATCCATCTTGTCAGTTTATAGTCTCAAGAGGCCTATGTATTGATAATGCATCCAACAATAGGGTTGAATACAGTGTTGTCATTAATTTATTATCTGAAGCAATATATTTTGGTATTGAATCGATAGTGGATTATTTGGATTCACAAATTGTGGTGTCTCAATTAAATGACATATACCATGTGAGAGATCCTTTATTACATCACCAATTTCTGAGAGTGATATTATTAGAAATATCATTTAATTTCATTACTTTTATACATATTCCATGATCAGGAAAAATAAATTGTCGATTCTATAGCTTATCAAGCATTAGATTGGCACATTAATCATTCATCACATTAAAATAAAAAATTACTATAAAATCATCATTATATATCATCAAACCATCGAGAAACCATTTGTATATAGATAGGAATAATACATCCATAATATTACAAAATGTAGATAGATGTCCTACAAAATTTGGGCCTAAGCCCAATCACGTCCATAAAATATCAATCATATAAAATCTAAGTTTATGGCCCCTGCCCTAGATGAGCACCACGGAAGAAGATGGTGGCATTTGCCACCCATCGAAAGAGACACACCCACTCTTGTGGTACTCCTACCACTCACCTTTGAACTGCCTCAGGGAGATCCTCTTTGGCTACCATGGGAACCTTGCGAGTCAGAATTTCCAAGTTCCTCTGAACTGTATGTAGGACTCTCTCGGTCTCATTTGTTGCTCTCTCTACATCTCTGCCACGACACCTATGCCTAAGTAGACCCTCAGGTCTCACTAGTACAACATATGAATCATGATCAAATAATATGGTAATATTTTCGTTTCACGAAAAAATATTTTTAACTTCTTAAGGTCATGTTCAAAAAAAAATCAAATAGCATAAAAATCTTTAAAAAAATTACCCATCTTGCCCCATGCAGTGCCCTCGGGAAGGGCCACATGTCGGTCCTTTCAGTAGTCTATGCCTACATAGGGATAATCATCTATATCTATGATTTGTTTCTCCCACCAAAGGAAGAAATCTTCATCGAATGTTTCTCGGGTGACTTCACCCCCACCTAGTCACCTAATTGGGTCTGCCCATCTGGCCATCCTTAAATCTCTAGGACTGCTGATGGTGGTAGACACTTCAGGTTAGAATGTTGCTACTCTCTTAAATAAAAAGGAACAAAGTATGCTACCATAGCTGAAATTATTTGTTTTCCCTCGTGTCACTGAAGACAGATGCTTCTTCATACAAGTCAAGAGCCCTATACACCAATCAAAGACTTTAGGATGAAGGCACTCTACTTCCAAGGACATGGCAAGTCGAGAGGCCTAATGTAGAGTTATTGAGCCTGCCACTGTGACAATGGTAAAGAGAATGATATTGAATGGAAGACTTCTCACATCCTTGAACATAATTTGAGATCTGACCTTGTCTGTCCCTCGTGTGTAGTAGATATCTATGTAATTAGAGACATTTAGGCCTCCTTGGGCCCTCTCTTTCAGATCAATTACATCCCCTTTTTGGGAAATTCCTGTAATGAAGTAAATATATTCTACATCAATTGGTAAATGAATTTGATCTATCATGAAGACCTCCTTCTCTAGATCCCAGTAATGGACAAGCATTTCTAGCAACCAAGTTTGGGTTTTCATATTTGACATCATGAAAAAAATGAGCAATCCACAATTTCTTAATGCATCTAATGCTGCTAGATCTCCTAAAACCTCATTTTCAACTTCAATATGCTCCCTCTCCTTCCAAATAATTGACATCCTACAATTTTAATAAGTTTCATCCATTAGAAATTGGGATTTTCAAATCTATCTGCGCATACACAACTTTTCTAAATGACATTAAGATGTACACGTGTCTTTGCCTTTGAAAAATCACGTGCAGGGATTTCTATACACGAATTTCAAAGGGTCGACCTGCGTACATGCAGAGGTAAATTTTAAATTAAAATTACTACCGTGAAAAATCATTTGAACCTATTCAAAATGCATGGATAGGATGACAATATGAGTTTAGAATTACCTGGAAGCCTTCGATTGATGAATTGGTTGAAGAAATCGTGGAATGAGGTTGCCCATTTTTTTCTCCGAAGCTCTCAAGCTCTCAACACTTGCAATTCAAAATGAGTTGTGGTGAGTTGAAATGTCTTTTATAATGAAATTTTACAAACTCACTTTTATAAAATTCATAATTTTAATTTTTATTATTTCATGAACTTTTTAATTTCTGGCTTCAAGTGTTGGGGGAGGTTGTTTTTCAGGGTAAATGAAGACTTTGTAACATTTTTCAACATTTCGACCCCATGATAATAGACCCATCATGAAGGTATTGTTTTCGTTACTAGCATATAGGTTAGAACATATCACTTTTTCTACTGCATTATGCACCTTAACCTCATACTGTGATATTTTCCCATAGGGTCGACCCCATTATGTTTCAATTTTCAAACCATGTTCACTTGTCGTCTTATAAAATCATAACATAATGGTAGATCCATTCCTTACATGATCTTCCTAGTTAGATCCTCGCTAGCATATGTTTACCATGCTGCAAGAATTGCTTAGGCTAGGGAGTCCTCTTTAGTTCTGCCATGACTTTGCGATGAAGCCTCATTTCTCTTCTTCTTCACTATTATTCTAGATTTATACCCTAAAGGCTCCCATGTGTTAAGTTGTATCGTTGCATTGCATATTGGCTACTTGTATGCTTTTGGCCTTAAGTCGGCTTCATTTGGACTTATGTATAAGCCACTTTTGACCATGACCTTTCTGCAAGTTCAAACCATGCATTTATTAGCCTATGCAAGTTGGCACCTTTTATTCGTGGAAAGAACATTCCTTTGAGTGTTGACAACTATTTTCACCACCTTGCATTGAGCATAGGAATTTTCTAGTCCCAAGAACTAGAGCATCTTATTTTAAACACTCGTTCTTTCCACTGTACTATAGCCATTATTTTATTCTTTTTCAAGCTTTAAATATTAAAAATACAAAAAAAAAAAATATTCCAAAAGAGCGGGAATGGACATTTACTTCCATATTTGATGGCAACAAGAGTCAGTTATTTCGCCATTGAGCAAAGCACCCAAAATAGGTCTTTCCTTCATTGGAATTGGACTTAGTTCACCTTTAGAAGAGCCATAACCTTGTTCTTGAGTCTGTCCTCCTCCGGTTGGTTATCTCTTCCAATCGTATGGAGAGTTTGTGAATGCCTCATGCATTACAAACTTATGCAAAGTTATTTTATGTTGCCATATATTCACATATGAGTTGTGATTTTTTTCAAGGGAAGTCAACTTGTGTTGGCCATTCTGCGGTGTCCCTTGACTCATTTTCATTCAGCCATACCTAGTCGATCAAGTTATCTTCAATATCACATCATTTATTTGGTCCTTTTCTCGTGCTAGTTAAGAAGGTCTCCATTTACTTATTGTTTGCGGGTATGCTCTTATCAACTCCAACAAATTGCTCTGAGAATAGGCCTAGAGCCACACCCTAACCCTATTTACATCATTGATAGGTGACCTTCTGCTCAACATCGATCTGTATCATGGGTCTTTGACTGAGTGGTTTCCCTTGTGTTCGATGTCAGCTTACATTATCACACATTGGGATTCATGTAGTACCTTGGTTTCCATTTGACCCTATTGGTGGATTCCTCGCCTCTATGTCAACTCTCATTATTGGTTGGTTCAAATGATTTGTATCATGTGCTAGCCACATCTTGTGTGTGCCAGAAATGTACTTCGGAATGGTTACTTCATCTCTTTTCATCAGAGTTATTCCAAATTATTGGCCTGCGAGTTACACTCATGTTGGTTGATGTGGGGTGCCTTAATGCCTTCCTTCCAGCAGATCTTTTCCCATCAACTCCAACTCATTGCTCTGGGAACAAGATCTAGATTCCTTTTTCAATACCTTAGGTTTTGTAGTCATCAATGGTAGACTCCTTCGCTATCGACAGTGAGAATACATCAATGTCTCTTCATTGATAGGTTCTATCAAGTGTTTGAATTCAACACATTTATTTGCACTTGTTAGATTGTACTGGGGTAGCTTGATTCTCATCATCATTATCAGTGAGTTATCTCGCGTTTGTTAATAGTATACATCAATGACCGATAATCAAACTATTTCTCACATGGTCGACTTCAACTCATTTATTCCCATAGTATAGAAATGTACCATCTACTATAGGTGAATACCTCGGGTTGTGTCATCATCTTGGTTCACTTGTCAGCTCCTTCAGTTTTCTTCCAGTGCTACCAGCCACCCTTGCAGTTGTCCTCAGCAACATTCTATATGTTGACACCCAAGTTTTATGCAGTACCACTATTCCACCTATATGACATGGTACTATTATGAGGATCGGTTATGCAACATCATTGATCACACATTCTTCGAGCATCATTGATCAATTTTTCTTCTATATGTGATATTGAGACATAGTTCTGTTGTGTTCATGTCCGGCTATGATCAAGTGATCCACTATGTATTCTCCAATATTCTTTGTACACTTATGTATACATGATGGATCTACTTTGTAATTGATCAACGAACTTTATTTACTATTTCTAATCATGGGTATGCTTGCCTCAGACATGAGTCTTCTTTTTTATTCCTTCTACATGTATTCAAGGGGCTGGAATCTAGTGATCTCCTCTCAGGGTCTCAAATGATCTCTCTTTGTACTTAATACATTTCAGCCATTATGTACCCCTTATGACCTAATATATTAAGGGGCATCTATTATAACATCATTCAACAGTCTTGTAGTTATTATGCTCTGATATGGCCTTGGGCAACCCTTTCCCATTCAGAGTTGATCATTTATTAAAAAATAATATTTTCAATTATATACATGACTTTTCCCTTACAAAAGAACATACACACATGAGTACCATAATACAAAACCCCCATACATAATTTAAAATAGGAAAAATATAAAAATATTTCCTATTTCTCGAGCGAGGTTTACAGGTTTCACTAAAAGCCCACCTACAGGAACCTGTGGCCTAAATGAATCAACTGATTTTTGGTGGTATTTATACACCTCATGGGAATTCATAAATCATATAAGGAGATAGGATATTGACATTATAACCCTTTTGTCCCCAGATCAAGTTTGATTTTCCCTGTGCCTCCTGCACTCCCAGTCATAGGAAACCCTTATTTCCTTGTAAAGATGTTCATCTTCCATTATATGACATCCTTTTGTACATGCTTGAGAGGTGATGTTTGAGGCTTGGGCTGGACAGATCCAGAGGAAAGTTTTACTGGTTCGTCATCGGATCAGGTTATATCCTTCCACTCCTATTTGTTGATATCAATAAAGAAGCTATGTCTTGTTCCCAAAATGTTATGATCTCATGTTTTTTATGATTCATGTATAATATATCATGATTTATATGTTTATACTTGATTATCTAACATGTTTATTATTAACGCACTTTGAACTACTTGCTATGTATCTGCTTCTATGAATTGTGTTGCAGGTCTGATCACTTTGGAGGAAGCAAAGGGTTTGGACCCTACGGGATCAACATAAATTGTAGGACCTATGGGTACTTCTCTCAAACCCAACATTAATAGTTTTCATAGTTTTCTTTCCTGAACATATGCTTCTTGTTGATAGTCTGTCTTCGATCTGTTGAGGTTGTCAACCCTTACCTTAGGGAAGTTTTTCCCACCAAAAATAATTAATTGCTTGAGTAATTATATACAATTCAAGAATAAAGAAAATTTTACATTAATGAAAAGTTAATGAAATATTAATAATTGAAATGTATATAGTTTGAGGGCCCAAAGTATGCAACTAACACTTATTTGATGTAGCTAGAAATCTATAAATGCATCTTCAAGAAAGTGATGATGTTGTCAATATGCCTTTATTGGTGTGTGCATCCTCATGTTATATCTAAAAACTAAAGGATTGAAACTTAGTGGATTTTTCTCTCTCTGTATTCTTTGTCTCTTACACAAATATAAACATTTAATGGTTTTTCTTGTAATTTAAAATTGTAATGTGATGGTTTTCTTTCCTATTTTTATCTATAAATTTAGATTCTAACATCTCTTACATATGTGTGTGTGTGTGTGTGAATTTACTTGTAAGTCAATTTTTATATATATTATAAATTTTTCATTATTAAATTATATAATTATACTTAAAATATATTTAATAAATATAAAAAAGTACTTACATACCCATATAAAAATAAGAATTTATTTTCAAATAAAAATTAAATATAATTTTAATCAAATTTCACAAGAAATTTGATTTGAAGGGCCACATTCTATATGACAATCGAGGTTCAAAATTGTGTGGTATATAGAAGAAGAGTTAAAAATCTAACCATGTTGGTAGTAGAGAAACAAATATATCTGTCAACACAAATCATTAGCTCATGAATAACAACAAAATATTATCATTTGTTAGTACCATGTTGAATAATCAAACAATTACAAATTGACTTTTAACACCTAAACATTAATTTAGTCAATTTTCTAAAAATCATTATGAGACCCCCTTGTGGGAACTATGTTGTTACTTTCCATGATATATAAGAGGCCATGACTTATAGAGGCTCAAGATGATGACAAAAATTTTGAGATATTTGATGCCCTAGCCATTGTACCAAGTTGGGAACCTAGAAGGTCCTCCTCATACTTAGGGGATTATTTGAAAGTTTTGGATCATTACATTTGTGAAGCATATCATCCTAGAAATATTTTTTCTCATTACCTTGAATTTGGGCATACCCACCTCGTGACTTATACCTCAACCCTAAGTCTTGTGTATCTCAAATAACAAGGGGTCTTTTTTGGAAATCTTTGAAGCCTATTCCTAGGGTTTGAGCCTTTAGCATATCTTTCCATTGAATGAACGATCCTTTCCCTACATTAAAACGTGTCCAAGACTCTCCTATCACAAGTAGGGAATATTAGGACTCCTCCTATCAGTGAAAATATGAGAAGAGAAGGGGACTTAGGCTGAAGTGATAGTGGGTTGTAGTCCAAAAAAAATTTTGTGCATCTAACCCTTGGCCTACTTCCTAAGCCTGCTAGTTTGTGTAGCAAGAGGCCCCATTCACAAGTCACTCTATGCGGGGTCAAAGCATAATTTCCACTAATAATTAGTAAATGGAAAACCTTGGAAATTATCAAATGAACCAAAGTAAAAAAATTTAAATTTTAATTGGTGGATTGGTACTTAGGGGTAGGCCCGCAACAAGTAACAATAAGCTTGCCATCAATGATAATTGGTTCCTAGCTAGCCATCATTTTTACATTCATGGGGACCCATATCCTTAAATATTGGAAGTAGGAACATAAGAGACATATAATAAATTGTGTGATTCATTGAGGCATCATTCCTTTTCATATAAATGATGTTGACGATGATGACGATGATTATGATGACGATGATGATGATGATGATGATGATGATGATGACAATGACATTTGCGATAATGGTAACGATGACGATGACGATGATGATGATGTTAATGATGATGTGGATGAAAAATATGATGATGATGACAACAACGACGACGATGATGATGATGATGTTGATGAAGATGACAAATATGATGGTAGTGATGACAATGATGATGATGATGTTGATGAAGATGACAAAGATGATGGCGATGATGATGTTGTTGATGATGACGATGATGACAAAGATGACAATGAAGGGTAAGAATTTTTCTCAAATGGAAGGGTAAGTATTTTATCAACCTATGGACTATGAAGTACATTATAAGCCCACAACTAGTAAATAGTAATAAATAATTTCATCTCCTTGACATCTATATATTTTATAAAAAAAATTGTTTGATTGTCGAATTTTTTCTAAGTTGGATTTGAGTCTCAAAACTCTCCCATATTGTCAATGCATGCATCAACCATAACCATGTCAAATTTTAGTGCATACGAGAACAAATTAACAAAAAAATCAATGTTGTTCCCATTCTCAAGTCACATCATGACTAGCTCAAGAGACTTTTGTAGCCCTCTAGAAATTGATTCATTGAAACTTGCAAAGAATAGATAGTGCAAAACAATAAATTATACAATCAACTGATAACACTTTCAGATAATGGTGATGGCGATGAGAATAATGGTGATGCCTCCTAGTAGTAGAGCTACAAATATATCAATTAACAAAAATCAATAGTTCATCAATAACAACAAAATATTATCATTTTTTAGTACCATGTTGCATAATAAATCAATTATAAATCGGCTTTTAACACCTAAACATTAGTTTAGTCAATTTTCTAAAATAATTATGCGACCCCCTTGTTGGAACTTTTTTGCTACTTGCCGTGATATATAATATCCCATGATTTATAGAGGCTCAACATGATGACAAATATTTTGAGATATTTGATGCCTTAGTCATTGTACCAAGTTGGGAACCTAGAAGGTACTCGTTAAACTTAGGGAATTATTTGAATGTTTTGGATCATTACATTAATGAACCATATTATCCTAGAAACATTTTCTCTCGATACCTTGACCTTAGGCATACCTACCTCGTGACTTGTACCTCAACCCTAGGTCTCGTGTAGCTTAAATATCAATGGGTCTTTTGTGGAAATATTTGAATCCTTTCCCAGGGCTTGAGCCTTTAGTGTATCTTTGCACCGAATGAACTATCACTACCCTACTTTAAAAATTGTCCAAGATTCACCTATCACAAGTATGGAATATTGGGACTCCTACCATCGGTGAAAATCTGAGAAGAGAAGGGGACTTAGGTTGTGGTGATAGTGGGCTTTAGTCCTAAATTGTTGTTGTGAATCCAACCTTTGGCCTATTCCATGGGCCTGCTAGTTTGTGCAGCAACAGACCCCATTCACAAGTCACTCTATGTGGGGTCGAATCATAATTTCCACTAATAATTAGTAAATGGAAAACCTTGGAAATTATTAGACAAACCAAAGTTAAAATTGGAAATGATGGCATAAACATAAATGAGCTTCTCTTCGTTTCAAGAATAATATATTCTCTATTGAACAAGGACAACCACATGAAGTTGGAAGCTCATATGGCCCCTTCCCCCACCCTCCCACATCACTCCAACTCCTCAATACTCAATCTATCTATTGTAATATATTTGAAAGAAACACAGTAACATTCAAACATAAAAACTAGGAAAATAAAAATTTAAGGTGAACGAAAGAGAACAAACAACCTAAAAACATATAAATTATACATATATCGTACTTTTCAACATTTTTATATCATTAATATTCTTTCTTATCTAACTCATCATTTGTATCATCCAGTTCAGAATTCATGTTCAAAGGATTCGTTATATCAGCATCATCATCGTCGTCTATATCATCATCTGGAACATGCTATTCTACATTTGGTTCAACTTCTTCAAGTTCTTCGTCTAACACAATGGCAATATCATCTAGTTCATCCAAATTAACATTGTCGTGATTACCATATATTCCTTGAACTTCTTCAACATCTTCCTCTGACACTGCATGAACCCCCTACTCCTCCACATCTTATTCTTCTTCAATTTCATCTTCTTCCACTACATTATACTTTAAGGGCCTTCCTCTGGGATCATATCTAGAAACATATGACCAACCCACTTTACCTAGAATATTATATGTAAAATACCTATTCATATTTTCTTGGAAGAACATTTGGCTCTGATTCTGGCTCAACATTCCTTATATCTACCATCGTAAATCTGTTAGCATACTCAATAACAGTTTTATCAAGGTCGCGTTCATGGATTCGTAGCTTGAAACATTTGAAATCGAACAAAACTAACTTCAAGGATTTAAAGTCACATTCAAGTATTTCATGTAGATACCCATAGTATCAATTGTCAGGGACTTCTGGATCTCTGTCACCTCTAGATGCAACATTGATAACCTGAAAAACTGTAGTTATCCACTATTAGAAGTTTTCATCTTTTCATCCAACCTTTTGATGTGAAATTTGTGGCCATTGCACCACATTTTGTTGTGGCTTTTCAACTGCAATATGTCAAACACATAAAAAATTCATGTTAATTGATAGGCATATTTATACTTGGAAATTTTACAAATTAAGAAAAAACATGCCATATGCATCGATATAATTGTAAAAATACTTAGTGTGGGTGAATATGCTTCCCTAATAATCTTTTAAACCATATGCTAAACCAATTTCCCTCTATGTAAGATGGGTATCTCCACTATGTTAAGCTTATTTGACCAATGTAGACACACCATACCATGATAACCTACAATAATTAGCTTGTTTGCATCGTTCAATCCATACCTTCATCCAATCAAGATTGTTCACAATGTATAAATGTATTGCCTCTCACTCTCAACCAGTTGTATTAAAATAAAAAAAATTCACATATATATAATTAGTTACCATGTTGTACCTTCATAATAATGGACTATGCAGGGAGACTAAAAATTAAATAAGTACAATATACATAAGAATTAAAAAGTCAATTGTACTATAAATATCCACTATCTACTTACATCTCACTTTCCTTATTTTACATTTCCCCAATAGGTGCTCCCCTTCAAGTTTGTTCATGGAGTTGACATCCCAAAAGTGATCCAATACATTAATATTTTTTCATGTTGTAGGACTATATTGACGAATATAAACCATGGTTTGATATACCATATATCCCTCTACCATAGAACCCTCAAAACGTCTCTTTGTATGACCAAAACCTTCAGTGATTTTAAGTGCCTCTCAACCATCCCCATTGATCATGTGTGTACAGGTCCACACTTTTCAATTTCCTTGACTTAGTGTATGAGGAGTGTTCTTGTGCATTGAGAAACTTGGAAGGTAGATACCTTTGCATTTCACACATTAGACGAGGAATTGGCTTCCTCCAATAATTTATATATTTTTTATTGATTTATTTAGGTGACAACCATCTACAAATGAAGCAAGAAAATCATACGTTTCAACAAAATAGTATATAGTACATGATGACAAGTAAAACACATGCAGTCAAATATAAATTTTACAACTTATTGATCAAATTACACTTTACACATAAATCTCCACTTACCTCATGCGTTTTCCAAGATCATATATAACTTGTTTGGCACTGTTGTCAATTTTTCCTAGAAGAGATAAAAGTAGAACATATTGCAACAAAAATAATGATTGATCATTATTTATTCCCAAATTAGTAGAAAAAAACACTAATTAACAATATGTTTCACCAATGCATAAATATATACACCAAAATAATTACCTTAATGAACATATGTCAATTATGAGCTTTTTTCCCCACCTAATTTACCTTTATTTGTTAGAATAGGGTAAAAATGTGAATTTGGGTTACACTTTTGTGAAAATTACTCGTTATAAATTTGTGATTGCACCTTTTCGACTGAACTATTTTGTTTTTCCTCCGAATTATGCAACTATTTTTCAGCTGAACTATTATATTTTCATTTGAACAGTTAAACATAACTTTCTGCCCAAATTTTGAACGTTAGAGTTAATGACAATCTCAAATACCATGCAACGGATTTTTGGCCAGTGAGGGAAAATCGGCGACTTGGTCATATTTTCGAACAAAAACTATTTTGAGTGAAACCTATTTTCGTACGAAAATATTTTTTGGAACGAAAATTATTTTATATTTATGTGGGTCGTGAGCCCGTTGCAAAGTTTCACTTTGTTTTTCTGATGAACGTTTTTATGCAGTAGTTTTTTTGCACACTTTGATGTGTTAAAGGGAGAAGGCAGTTCCTACATTGCAGGTATGTTTGTTGTTTACTACATTTGAAATTTTTTATTTTTTTGCATTGTTTTTGTTGGCAATTTTGTATAAAAAACATGTAGGTTTGTTTGGTGCTAGAGGAAATCTTTTGGGCACCTTGTCCTCCTGTCAACCTGACCCCACAGTGAGTTTCAATCGCCTCGTCCTCCTGAGCACATCCATAATTTATTTGCAATATATGTCTTATAGTTGAGAATATTATTTAAATTTATTTGGCATTGGATTGTTCGTATAGTGTGAATTCGAAATCTAAATCTCACGGTTTAAATCTTCCAATACCTATGACTGCGCAATAGCTTCTTGATAATCAAATTAACCTCATTGAGAAGAACATCATTCTTTTTATTTTCATAGCTCTAACTTGTAGCTATATCTGAAATTCTACCCAAAATTACTTCAGGATGTTCATCGCACTCTTACTGTTCATTTAGCTACAGATGGAGATTTTGGGCATTAGAAAATCTTTGACAATTTCACTCCTTGCGAAGCTTTTCTATTTTAATTTTTTTTCCAAAGTATCCCATATGGTTACAATGGAAATATTTGTATTAGCTTAAAATTATCTGCCATCAGAGACTTACATTCACTTTTAGTGGATATGAAGTCGCATATTTTCCATTTTCAATAATATTATTTATGATCATTATCTTGTACAATATTGTTCCACCATAATCCTATAAACCCTTAGCCAAATCTTAGCAATTCAACCAACACCATCTACTGGTTAATTTATTCTTCAAATGTCTATCACATAGGCCAATGTTTGCATCACTAGTTCACTGGATCGTTGTGCAAGATCAAATTTGTTTGCTTGCTGGATCACTGAAGCATTTCTTTAATTTTAAGTTAGAAGAACAAAATGAGACTCTGAATTCTCGGTATGTGTTTGTAACCGTGAACCAAACTTTTTTTTTTCTATTCATCCATTAGAGTCATTTAATTTTATATTTTTTAATTTGTCTAGGTGAGCCAATGTGCAAGATCAAATCTGTTTGATCACTGAATCACTAAAGTATGAGATTATGAAATCTTGGTGCATGTTTGTAACCATGAACCAATTTTTTTTCCCTATTCATGCATTAGAGTTATTTAATTTTTAATTGTTTTTTGTTACGTGAGTATGTTATCTTTCATGTAGAAATTACTCCCAATTACTCTCAAAAAACTGAGACTAGAACCACTCCTCCCTCCTACTCCAGCTAAAGCCACTTGACTAAACTTGTCATTTAATTTATATAACCATATTTGTTTATTTTCTTTAGCAACTATTTAAAATATTTTTTTTAAAATACAAATTAACAAAATAAATAAATAAAATATATTTCATCTTGTTCTTGTTGAAATTATAATTTTCCTTTAAAATAATTGTAGGAAAGCAAGCACACACGCATGTTAACATATTGCCTTTAAAATGGTCGTAGGATCGAAGCTTTAAATACTTCTTTAAAATAGATGCACGCAGGATCAAAGCTTTAGATAATTTTTTTCACAACATGAAGTATTTCTTTACCATAAATTCGAAGAACCAAATGAAACTAGAATCCTTGTTAGATGTTCTGGAAACCAAACCCCTTTTAAATGTGAATTGTGCCTCCCTTTGCTAGCAGGAAGACCAATTTCTACTTTTAGTTGTCATCTCTATATAATCATGCCCTGAGATCGATGCAAAACCAATTTTCAACTTCACCTAGAAATCATCTTGTACTTGAATTACTTACATTAACTATAATGGAATGAGGATTCTAAAATGGTGGGAAAGAATTTGGTTCTCTGCATGGGTATAAGAAAAAATAAATTTGAACTTTACAGTACTAAAAATTGACAAGCTCGATCTCTCCACTTGAAACAAACAATTGGTAATAATGTTGCCAAAAGGAAGTAAAATTCGTCCCTTCCCCACTTTCCATGCTAACCATCTTCCAAGTACCTAGAATGTATTCCATGATAGAATTTGATTTTAGATATTTATTTTTCATCATTCTCCCATAAAATTCTTGATAAAAAATTTTATGGCCAAGGCATTTGCAAAAAAGAAATATATTATTCATTTTATTGAAGTTATTTTTTACAAGGATCAGAAAACCCATTAAACATGGTTGAAAAATGGACATTATGCATTGAAGTTTCTTGTTATCCCAATCCAGGACAAGGAATGATTGCGTATGTGTTATACAATATTGTGACGAACAAAGTCCTCCAAAGTAAAAGGGGTGTACCGAGAAGGACAACAAACAATGAAGCATATTATATTTCACTTATAGAATGCGTAGGAAGAGCTAGGGACTATGGATCCAATGGAATTGTAGTCTTCACCAATTCTGAACTTGTGTGTATCCAAATGAAAGGTGTGTACCAAGTCAAAAAGAAGTTAAAACAACTACATAGAGAAGCAAAAATTATTGCTAGTCAATTTCAATCATTTACAATAAGTCATTGTGCTAATGTTAATAAGATGTCAAGTGATATATTGTATGGGGCAATGCCAATTCAAGATTTGTGTGTGAAAGATGATTGGTATCAAGAACCGCTCCGACAAAAAAATTTTATGGACATTCTAAGATATCTCTGATATGTGTGTGCTTTTTAGTTTGTTTTTTCTTACGATGTGGTTCATGTTGAAAATAGCAACAAGAAATGATAAAAATAGAATCCAGAATATTCCAATTTTAATTTGTCCTTGAATTAAAATTGTGAATTAAAATCAAATTTAGTCTTACCAGCTGCTTGGAAATAATTAATTATTTCATTATGGATTAATTAGTTGGAGAAATTCAAGTTAGAATTCTTTTTGCAGTCATATAACAATTATCCCTTAAATTAAGGAGATTATCCCTTAATTAAGGAGATAAGATTGAGTTATATTTGAGTTGTAATTAGTTAGCTCAGTTTACTGAGTTAAGTCCAGTTAAATTAGTTCCAAACTGTTTGAGGAACTAATTGTGAGTTATTACTCAGTTGATGCATGCATGCACTCAATTAGCGTATTCCAGATAATTGAAGATTCCCTCATCAAAAACTCATGCATGTCTATTATGAGAAAGACCCAGTTGAGATAAATGTCAAAGATAGTGTACTATCAGTTGCATGTGTTTTCCTATAAAGGAAACTCATTTATGCAGTCAAGGTAAGGTTCCTTGAGGATTGCACAGTTCTAACAGTGTGTTAGAGTAGTGTTCCACTTGGTGAGGTGAGAATCATCCACTAGGAACAGTGCAAGGAAATAGGAGCTTGGAGGGTAGAGGAGAAGGCTTGTGAGAAGCTTTGATTGCCTATGAGCATCCAAGAGGATTGTACTGAGAGCTGGCTAACTGTGAGAGCTAAGGCTTTGTATAATCTTGATGTATTTCCACCTTGTATGATAATACAGATATTGGGGTTTTTAGCTAAGGCTTTCCCCTAAGTATTTTCTATGTTTCATGTGCATTGATTCTTCTTCTTATGGTTATATGTGTTCAGCTCTGATTCAGCTCGATCTTTAAGCTTCCACAAGTTTGATAGTAGAAATAGATTATAGTATTTTGCTTTGGTATATTGCATTATCGAGTTAATCTACAGTCAGATTTTCCACATAGATCTCAAAGGTAGATTTGTAGAGAATTTGTAAGAATTTCTACATGGTATCAGAGCTAGCTAATGTATAGAGAAATTTCTACAGTTCACGGGTGGCCGTTACATCCACAGGAAAATCTGGGCAGATCAACCGCAAAGGGAATCTTTTAAAGCTCATCGGCCATACTAGCAGGGCCTAACCCTAAGGGCGTCGAGGAGAATTGACCCTGTGACCTCCCAATTGGTGAGGCACTTAACAACGGGGACTCGACCAGTTGAGCTACCCCTTGGGGCTTGTGTGTGTTTTTTAGTTATAAATGTGGTGTCTTTATTTACCATGTGGTTCTTTCAATACTACACTCTGTGTCCCCACTGTGTGATCACTACTTGGTGAATTATTAGGTGAATTATCGAGGTGACAAGTTTAAGAAAATTTTATATTTAATTATCAAGATGTGCACTTTAGCATTTTTGTTTTTAGTCTTGAGTATATTTGAATTGAACATTTAGATATTGAGTATTTACTTGTTGTTTATATTTATTATCTTGGGTCGAACAAAACTATACACTAAATAATTTTGAATAAACCCTTAAATAGTTACATTTATTTGTCTTATTAATTTTTTGAATTCTTGATCTTTTTAAATAGTAATTTTAAATATCTTTAAATGCATAAGGTAACTTAGGTTTTTTGAAAGATCATATATATATATATATATATATATATATATATATATATATATATATATATATATCTGTGTGTGTGTGTGTGGAGTGAAGGTCTGCATCATTGCATGAGCAATCACCACCTTATTTCTCAAGGCGTAAACGAGATAGAGCTTCAACTGAGTCTCAAGCATCAAATCGATCATGACTTTCTATGCATTCCGAAAAGATTGGTCATGTATCAAGGAGAGTATCAAATGAATCAGGGGAGGACCATCGTTTGTTACATCATCATCGTCGTGTATATATGTGTGTGTGTGTGTGTGTGTGTGTGTGTGTGTGTGTGTGTGTGCAAACGTAAATGATATTCGTAGAATCATATGTACATACATATTGAATTTTTTTGTTAATTTAACTTTATTAATTTATAATAAATTCCATCCTTTTTAGAAGCATCTCTCAGTAGGTCAAGGAGAGTATAATATCAATCAATGGAGAACCATCATTCGTTACATCATCATGGTATGGTATATATATGTTTATGTGCATTTACTTAAATGATAAATTGATAGAATCATATGTACATACATATTGAATTGATTTTTGTCAATTTAACTTTATTAATTTATAATTTCAATATTTTTTAGAAGCATCTCTCACTGGGTCATTGCATGAGGGTGCTCAACCTTCTCCTTATGGTAAACAAGCTTAATCAACTCATGTACTTGGGCATGATGGTGCTCAACCATTTTCGGGTGGTCATTAATCTCAATCGGATCATGATCCTCCATTTGGTAAATTATATAATTTAATTTTTTATGTTAAAACAAATTTGTTTGTAAATAAATTGTATGTACATATACATGTATGTCCATTTTGCATGTATATAAATACATTGAAATTTTTTAATATTTATGTAATTATATTGAGGCAGGGGGTAAAAATGTAGATCAAAGTCAACATAGGCGAATGATGGTGTTTCAACAGGAAGACCATATGCCAATTACCACTTGTCCATCTGATATTCCTTATGAGCTTCCTTGGGAGACAAATATCCAACAATGTATGTTACAGAGGTGCACAACTCATTATTCAAAATTGAAAGATGATCTTGGGAGGTTGGAGCTCCTTGCAGAGAGTCGGCAAAGCATAGAAATATTTGCTCACTCTTTAAGTACATTTCTTGATATTTACAGGATCCTTGAGTCAACAATGAATGGCTTTATAGATATTATGAGGCGTATAAAGGAAACATTAATGGGTACCAATAAATGGGTTGAGGTAAATAAGAGGGTTACAAAAGCACATGCCAAATCTATGTTTAATTTAAAAGAAGGGTCGAAAAGAAAGATGATGAAGGTGCAATAATTCAAGAACCCTGAAATAGACCACCATTTGTATGATAGGTTCCTTCTAGTGTATGGCAAGTTTCCATGGAGTGACAAGGTTCCACATTTTTTTCTCCATTATTTTATGTAGAGTTTTTTGGTACCTAATTATACTGACCTTCCATCCAAATATTATGGTACTGGAAAAGGTCGGACATATGATCGGTTGGGTGCATTGAGGGATAATGAATTGCCTCATCCTCCACCTCCTTTGGTACCTCAACCACCACGTATAGTAACTCTATGGTCGGAAGTGGATGCCACTTCTTAGATTGGTCGAGAAGTAAGGGATTCCATTCTAGACTACATATAGACTACATTCACTGGAAATGATGTCGGTCTAAATTGGAAAAGGGCATGTGATGAGCCCCAATTTTGGTACAATTTGGGCTCATTTTGGCCTATTCTACTTGCTCAAACCATTCATTTTTTATTGCTTATGCATGCATTTCTTAGTTTATTCATGTTGTTTGTAGGAAGAAGGGTAGGCACTTTATCTACGTGACTAATGCATTATGATTCCAGGTTTTGGCATTAAAAGGGAGCAAGAGACAACGAAAAAGGAGATAAAGAGACAATGAGGTGGCACTGCTGGTTTTTAGGAGAGGATGTCCACGGTCTTGGGACATTCCTCGTGATTCCCACCAAGAACTCCAAGCTCCAATCCATCTCCCCTCCGAGCTTAAGAAGCAGCCAGCTGTTCTACAGGAACAGCAGTTATAAACTGCTCTACAGGAATAGCAGTTATGACCGTCCTACAGGATCAGCAGTTAAACTCTAGTTGGACAGCCGAGCTCCTAAAATCAAGGACACTTGTTGGATCATCGTTTTTGTATAAGTATAGAGGCCTAAGCCTTGGATAGGTTTTTGAAACTCTCGTATTGCTATTGTAATTTTGGAGCACAGTTCAGTTTTCGTTCCCTTTTGTAAGCCAATTTGGCATAACATCAGATTATGAATAAAGAAGGCAGTTTGTGATCTAGTTCTGAGTTTCTTAAGGAGACTATAGCTCTCAGGTTAGGGCCCAACCTGAGAGCCATAGATCCCCTCTGCTGTAGTGTTGTTTCCATTTCATTTCAGCACTTTGAGCTTTTTATTTGCACATGCAATTCGAATTACAGGTTGTTAAGTTGGTCTTTTTCACGAGTTAGATAGGATTTGCTTATGGTGAGTTTGTTCACAGTTGTTTAGTGTAGCAGAGGATAGATATAGTCCATTGGAGCTCCAACAAAAAGGGTTGTTAAGGCTCACTGCCGTCTCATTTGGGATTGGGGTGCAGTCCATGACTAACCACCAAAAACACGCATTCCTTTATCTCATGATTACTGCAAACACAGTCACGTTACGTTAGATGCTTCCTTGTCATTCACACCTGCACCACGCTCCTTTACCACAACTTCATGCACATTCTCCTTCGCGTTTTGGATTGCTGTTCATTGAATTTACAAGCACAGGTAGTTTAGGTTAATGCATTTTCGGTTTGGTAACAGTCATAAGCATTCGTTTCACTTGCACTGCCCTCTCTCGTCCATTACTTCATTCTCCATCTTGATCACGCATGCATCACATCTCCTCGACCTTTACCCCGCTCTGTTATCTCCCAAAGCCTTCCACTCCTCACGTAACTTCATTTCCTAGCCTTTTGTTGACCTAGCCCTCTATCTTCCAACCTATCCCCTACATTCATTTCTCATCTCATTCCTCCACTTCTAGAGCCATCACCAGCCTCATTCCCACCTTGCACATCTCCCCCTACCATTCCATCACTCCTCCATCTCTTCAAACACTCACGGTAGGTCATCCTGTAGCAGTTTATAGACATCCTGTAGAAACCTCTAAGTATCCTGTAGGATCCCCTGTAGACATCCTGTAGGAGGCCACTCACTCGGTTGCTGAGCTTCTGAATGTGAGGAACCTCTGTGGATGGATGCTAAGGATCCCTAGGGACCTCTCCTAGCCTTCCAAACCTGCCCCACGTTCTCCTTCCTTCTCCATCCCATCTGCACAACCAAACCCTAATTAGCACACAATCACAATCATTCCACACACTTAAAGGAAAAATACAAAAACATGTCTTTTATGATGCAAGCAGCTTAGATCCATGCATTTTCACTTATTAGAGGTAACAGCAGCATTGGTAGAAGTTTCCTTCACATTCCTTGCATTATAGAGGTTAGACTAGTTAAATTAGGGTTTCCTAGGTTTACATACTTTGATTTGCTTTCAGTTCATTTTTGTCAAGTAGATTAGTCTCCTTTGAGCTAGCTTTCGTCCATCATTGATAAAGCTTCTTCTGTGAGCCTATAGAAGTTGGCTTGAGCCCTAGCGGACTTGTGCCAGCTGACTAAGTGACAGCTGCGACAAGAGCTAGTACTTGTGCATACAGCACCGTCGCTTCCAAGTTTGTACGAACTACCGGGTTGATAAAATGAGAGACAGGAAGCCCCAGGAGTTGTAGCATTATTGCTACAATACTGGAGCTCACCATCTTTTTGGTGCCGTTGCCGGGGAAGCGTCAGAGTATTAGTAATTGTTGCTTTTCTTCTACTTTCGTACTCTTACTTCTGCTCAGTAGTTTATTTCGTTTCCATTCTGCAAAAGTAGCTTAGCATTTCCTGCTTTCATAGATTAGCATTTCCTACTTTCATAGCCTAGTATTTCCTGCTTTCATAGATTAGCATTTCCTGCTTTCATAGCTTAGTATTTCCTGCTTTCATAGCCTAGTATTTCTCACTTTCATAGATTAGCATTTCCTGCTTTCATAGACTGGTATTTCTCGCTTTCCTAGATTAGCTTTCTAATTCTGCAATTTCATTTGAGCAATATAGTTAGTTGTAGATCACTTTGTTTCATTTTTGCAGGTACCAAAGAAAAAGCAAAAGCACTCGAAAAAGAAAAGTCCTTTCCATTTCATGCCTCGTAGGAACCAAGATAGATCAGGCAAATTCCTACCTAACACCCCCACCACATCACTTAGTCACCCTTCACTCTTCGGTGGCGACAGTGATCCAGAGGAAACTATAGGTGAACATCCTGAGATATACCAAGACCCTATAGAAGAAGAAGAGTTAGAGACCACTCCATCCGAAGCTATGGCTGACAATAGAGAAGATGAGAGAATAGAAGGAGCTTTCCCCATCCGAGAGACCAATGGAGAGATGAAAATGAAAAACATTAGCCCCTCTGCTTTGCCTCACTTCCATGGACTGACCACTGAGGATCCTGATACCTTCCTATTTGAGTTTGTTGTCCTCTGTAGAACCTATGACTATACTGAAGATGAACAAAAGCTAAAACTTTTCCCTTCCACTCTCAAGGATGCAGCATTACGCTGGTTCATGGGTTTGCCTGGGAATAGTATCACCACATGGGCCCAGATGCAGCAAGCCTTCAACACCAAGTACCGGGATTATTGTAGGTCCAAGGAAACGAAAGGGGAAATCTTTCGGATGACCATGGGAAACGATGAGTCTTTAGAGCATTATGAGGAAAGGTTCCAACTTAGTTACAAGCGGGCCAGGTGCACACTTGACCCTGAATCCCTTAAGTTGGTTCTGCTCCGAGGAGTACCTGAAGAACTCATAGATACCCTTCACATGTTAGCTGGGGGGAACATTTACCAACTGCCTTATGAGGACATCAAAACTGTGTTTAGAAATCATTCTAGGGCAGCTAGGAAATGGGGTAGAGGAAATCTCCTCTCCACTGGTGTCCCTTTCTCCAAACATGAGTTTACAAACCAATTAGAAGATCTTAAGAGTGAGGTGAGACAGACCATTGCCATGCAGCTGGACACATTCAGGATCCAGCAGAAGAAAGAAGAAGCTGAGAGAGCCCTGGCTGTCTTCTGCCCTAGGTGCACAAGAAGACATCCTAAGAACGAATGCCCATTGCATTCGGTTGAAGTGTGTTTTGTTTGTGAGGAGGACCATCCTACCAATCAGTGTCCCACCTTACCTGGGTTTAAAGCCATGTACCAAGGAACTGAAGCCCCCACTGAACCTCTCTACTTCATCAACCAAAGGAGACCACAAGGATCTAGACGCTATCAGCAGGGAATGCAAGGGGCACCACAAGCCTATTACAACCCCAACCAATCGACTCCTATGCCTTCCTGGGCCCCCCCTGCTCATCCTTCTTGGTCCATGCCTCCTCCATGGTCTTATCCACCTCAGTATCCTACTCAACCCACTACTCACTCATATCACTCACATGCCCAGTCACAGCCTCAATGGAGTGCACCTCAGTTGAGGTGGAGGCCCCAGTACAACACTCCTCCCGCCATTCTGCCTCCACCTCCAGTTCAGCCACAAACATTACCTTCTGCTCCTCCAAGGCAACCTCAAATGCCTGCTCAACCGAACCCGAACCCCAACAATAGACAGGCTCAGCAGGTATATACTGGGGAGACCTCATGCCCTACCTATGCTGTGGAGATCCAGGAGATCAATCTTAGATCTGGAAAGACTCTTCCAGATCGCCAACCTCCTCCCCCAGAGGATGAGGAAGACCATCAGGAAAGTGAACCAACGCCTATTCCACCCTTTCCTGAGAGACTTACAGCCACCACACAACACAACCCGGAAGAAGATGAGCTTCTGGGAGAGCTCAAGCAGTTGTGTGTGAAGATACCCCTTCTCCAGGCCATCAAGGATGTGCCAATCTATAACAAGCTGGTTAAGGAGAAGTGTTTCAAGCATCCAGGCAGATGGAAGAAAGATGCTTCAACTATCAATGTCATAGGACAACTGTCTGACCTTATGCTAGGACAAGTCATCTGCCCAAAGTACTTAGATCCTAGAAGTCATGTAGTAGATGTCCACATCAATGGCACCATCATACCCCACACCCTGATTGATCTGGGGGCTGCCATTAATGTAATGACCAGGGATACCATGCTCAAGCTCAATCTTCAAGGTTCCTTGAGGAAGACCTCGACAGTACTGCAATTAGCAGATCGCTCCACTGTGACTCCCGAGGGGATTTTGGAGGATGTCTTGGTCTCTATTGACTCTTGGGAGTATCCTGCAGACTTCCTGGTCTTGCAACCAAAGGCAAAGCTTACTGGATATCCCCTCATTTTGGGAAGGCCTTGGTTAGCCACTGCAGATGCCTATATCAGTTGTCGTGCCAGAAATATGACCATTAAAAATGGTCCTATGTCCAAGCAACTTGTCCTATACCCTCCTGCCCAACCCTCTTTGAAACATGACTTACCACTCTGGTTGGAAGAAGGAGAAGAAGACGAGGTGTATTCAGCGCCTCTGTGTACCATAGAAACCAATAGAAGAAATCCCCCAACCGAGGATGATTTGATCGAGAACTTGATCCAAAACCCACCTACTAGTGCACTACCTTTAGAAAAATTGGTGGAGGATGCCCAAGCTAGCACCTTAGTGGATCTTTGTACAACCAACCCTGTCACTCCCAGAGTTAAGAGTGTGGAGTTCGGCCCTGAGAGAGCATTGAAAATCAGCTCCTCCCTATCTCCTTCTCAGGAAAAGGAGTTGTGCAACCTGTTGGCCAGCCACCTAGATGCTTTTGCTTGGAGCTATAAGGAGATGAAAGGAGTCCATCCCTCGGTCTGTACTCATCATATATACATCAAAGAGGACTGTAAACCGGTTAGGCAACCTCAGAGGAGAATGAATCCAGCCCTTAAAGACATTGTCAAGGAAGAATTGCAAAAACTGTTGGATGCCAGATTCATCTACCCCATCTCAGATAGTGAATGGGTGTCCCCTCTAGTGTTGGTTCCCAAGAAGAATGGGAAGTGGAGAATCTGTGTAGATTACCGTGAGCTGAACAAAGCTACCAAAAAAGACCATTTCCCTCTACCTTTCATAGATCAAGTGTTGGATGGACTGGCAGGAAAGAAATTCTTCTCTTTCCTGGATGGGTTTAGCGGGTACAATCAAATCCAAATCAGCCCGGAAGACCAAGATAAGACCACCTTCACTTGCCCTTGGGGTGCCTTTGCCTACCGAGTCCTTCCCTTTGGGCTATGCAATGCTCCTGCTACTTTCCAGAGAGCTGTCCTAAGCATCTTCTCGGAGCTGGTCCATGATGCAGTGGAAATCTATATGGATGACTTTACTCCTTATGGGGCCAACTTCCAGGAAGCATTGTCCAATCTGAGGAAAGTCCTAACCAAATGCATTGAGATGAACCTGTCCCTCAGTCCCGAAAAATGTGAATTCCTGATGACTGAAGGGACCGTGCTAGGCCATACCATCTCTAGCCAAGGATTACAGGTGGATCCTAACAAAATTGCTCTCATCAAGAGGGTTCCACCTCCTCAAAAAGTAAGGGATGTCCGGAGTTTCTTGGGATTAGCAGGATACTACCGGAGATTCATTAAGGACTTCAGCAAGTTAGCCTCACCATTGTTTGGTCTGTTGGCAAAAGATGTGGAGTTTAAGTGGACTGACGATTGTCAGAGGAGTTTGAATGAGTTAAAGGACAAGTTGGTGTCAGCACCAATCTTGAGAGGTCCAAACTGGGCCCTACCTTTCCACATCCACACTGATGCCTCGAACAAAGCCATAGGTGCAGCCTTAGGACAAGTTGAGCAAAAACTTCCATATGCCATTTACTTCATTAGCAAAAACTTGTCCAAAGCAGAGCTGAATTACACTGTAACCGAGAAGGAGTTCTTAGCTGTGGTCCATGCACTGGACAAGTTCCGACATTATATTACTGGTTACCAGACTTTTGTACATACTGACCATGCTGCTATTAGATATTTGATGAATAAACCCGATGTGAATGCTCGTATTATTAGATGGTTACTTTTATTGCAGCAGTTTGATCTAACCATTGTTGATAAACCAGGTAGAGAGAATGTTGTTGCTGACTTTTTATCTAGATTGGATTTGTTTGCAGGTGAAGATGGGACGGTGGATGACCAGATGCCTGATGAGCATCTGTTTGCTATCTCAGTACTCTCTCCATGGTTTGCTGATATAGTGAACTACCTTGTTTCAGCTCAGTTCCCTCCGCACCTCTCTTCAAAAGAGAAGAGCAAAATCATCAGAAAAAGTGCCTCATTCACTTGGATCGGGGGCAACCTGTTCAAGCTTGGCCCTGATCAGATCTTAAGGCATTGTGTAAGGGAAGAGGAAGTCTTTGACATCCTCCTCACCTATCATGATGGGCCTTGTGGGGGAAATTTTGCAGCAAAGAGAACTACCTTCAAGATCCTGCAGGCAGGCTACTATTGGCCCACACTTCATCAAGATGTCAGAAGATATGTCAGCCAGTGTGACCAATGCCAAAGGATGGGGAAACCAACCCAAAGGGATGAGATGCCTCTCCAACGTCAAGTGACTCTTGAGCCATTTGAGAAGTGGGGCATGGACTTTGTGGGTCCCATCAATCCCTCTTCGAGGCAGAGGTCCTACATCATTGTGTGTACTGACTACTTGACAAAGTGGGCAGAGACTAAAGCAATCAAAGCAGCAACAGAAGAGAAGGTGGTCGAGTTCTTAAGAGAGAACATCTTCTACAAGTTTGGCTACCCAAGAGAGCTGGTGACCGATCAGGGGAGCCAGTTCACATCCAACTTGATTGAAGATCTTCTAGCTCATCACAAGATCAAGCACAGGACTTCCACCCCCTATCACCCTCAAGCAAATGGGCAGGTGGAAGTCACCAATAGAGCATTAGAAGGGACCTTGACCAAAGTGGTGAGCAGCAGCAGAAAGGACTGGGCAGATCACCTGGTTGAGGCCACATGGGCTTACAACACCACCTGGAAGACCACCACCGGCTTCACACCTTATGAGCTGGTCTATGGGAAGAAAGCTTTGCTGTCCATTGAGTTTGAGTATAACACTTTGAGGATGGCAGCTCAGCTGGACCTAGATCTCAGCCATGCACAGCAAGAAAGGTCATTGCAGCTGAATGGACTGGATGAGCACCGCATGCAGGCCCTCCTTCACTCAGAAGTGTTTCAACTTCAGAGAAAGGTGTGGCATGATCAACATCTCCATGACAAGCAGTTCCAGCCGGGAGATTGGGCTTTGTTGTATGACTCCAGATTCAAAGATTTCAAGGGGAAGTTGAGAACCAGATGGCTAGGACCATATGTAGTGGAACGGTGCCATGACAATGGATCTGTCCTCATTCGAACCATTGATGAGGAAGCCATTCCCATGCTTGTCAATGGGCACCGATTGAAGATCTACAGAAGACCTCTCTCAAGACAAGAGTTTATCATCACTATGGAGAAATCTGTTTTGGTCATAGAGAAGGGTTCTGCCTCCACTTTGGGCATACCCTGAAGATAAAAAAATAAAAATAAATAAAAAAAAAAAAGAGAGAAAAAGAGAGAAAAAATAAAGATCCTTGGGTGAAAACCTCTCTGAGGCGCCCAAGGCAGGCAGTAGGGGTGAAAACCTCATTGAGGCGCTCCTATTGTCTTTCAAAAAAAAAAGAAGAAAGTTAAAAAAAAAAAAAAAAAAAAAAGGATCCTTGAGTGAAAACCTCTTTGAGGCGCTCAGGGCAGGTAGCAAGGGTGAAAACCTCTTTGGGGCACCCCTGCTATCTTTTCAAAAAAAAAAGAGAGAAAAAAAACAATAAGCACAATAAAAGTTTTGCATGCAGATGTTCTATGGAGGAGAAGAAGCCTCTCCACTCCAAGCCAGGGGCCTTCATCATGCTATCAAAGGATGTCATCAACGCCTCCTCCAAGAATAACAATGCTTTTCAAGGTATGTACAATTTTTATCATGATTTGGATCTTCTACAGGAAGATACAGTTTTCTACAGGAACAGACAGTCTTCCTACAGGAAGACGCGGATCTTCTACAGGAAAGTGCAAAATTTCTACAGGAAGCTCTGTGTTCTACAGGAAACTTCCTGTAGAAGGTTGCGACGGCCGAAATGTGTTTCAAGTGAAGATCTAGCCACTGAGGAGTGGATTGAACGCATGCATGCCACTGATGGCACCCCTGAACATTGCTATTATCTTGCTCCACCATCCTCGTCGCCATGCAACCAAGATCCCTGCAGCAGCACAACAAAGCAATGAGTTCTCGTGAAAAAACATCTGTCAAAGAAAAACCAAGCACCGAGAGCCATACCACATCCACGTTATGCATCAGAAGCGTTGGGATCGTGATCAAGAAGCCAGAACCGCCAGCATGCAGCATGTACCCAAGGAGAAAGGACTGTGACAAGACCCCTCGCGGGGATCCTGTAACAGTTCAACCTGCTCGAGTGAATACCGTCCACAGCACCGCCATCCGAGATAAAACACGGGCGCATGAACGCGAAACCATCCACTCCAGCGTCAGCAACCGGTAGCCATGTGCCTCCGGGTCTGTGTAAGCCGCGTGCAGCAGGTAAATCCATCGTCCACAAACTGGAAATCATGTGCAGCCGTGCGCAGGTAAGTGTTCTAATCCTTCTCTCCGTCAAATCGCATGGATATTACTTTGATTTGTTTTGCATGGCATAAAGGTGAATGTTTGAGCGGCCGTAAGGCCAGTTGACTGGCCACATCGGCTAGTGAAAGGATAGTCAGATGATGAGGTGGCAGCCACGACAAAAGACACACGTAGCACGCACGAGAAGATTAGTCCCGTCAACCGTGAAACGAGTTTAACCGAAAAGGGCGGCGGCAGATCTGTGGGAATGAATGCGGCAGCAAGCGAATGTGCAGGCGGACGATGGGTGACGTCACCCAACGGTCCGGCGGGGACAGCTCACCCCCCGCGCCACGAGCTACGCCGATTCAAAATCTAATCGGCTCGATTAAGCGTGTATATCCATCAACCTCACTTCAAAACTCGAGTAGCTCCTCTGGTTACCTCTGCATGTTGATACACCAAGCTCTCGGCTACCTGAACGCTGGTAAGGCACCTCTCGACCGCTGTCCAACTATAGCTCCCCCCGAAGTCTGCGCACTGCTCCTACAGGAACAGTTTCTACAGGAACGCAGTCCTACAGGAAGCAGTATCTACAGAAAGCAGTCTCTACAGGAAGGTGAAGTCTTCACGTAAAAAAGGTGGCGGAAAAGAGGTAACCCTGAAACTCCTTCCGCAATTGGTTTTCAAAGGTGAAAAGGTCATTATTCACAGTCTGGTCATAAAAGATATTGGATTGCCGTGCCCATACTATCGCTTCTATGGGATAGAGGTATAATTAGATTGTGGTTCTGAGAATTCATTGCATGCTCTGTCTATAAGACCGAATTTCCTTTGTATCTACCGCCTTTGGTCAAAACCACTGTGTTCATCATGCCTGGTGGGTTTATCAGGCGAGAGCCCACTGATTCATACACTAAGAAGAAATCCGACAGTGGTTGAGCTCTTCACGAGAGCACAATGGATGCCTTTTTGTGATAAACTACAAGGCTACGATGATGAAGTAGCCGAGGAATTCTTGTAGGCTCTGCAGCCTAAGTCCCAGACACTGGCCACAGTAAGCTTCGGAGGTCTCAGCCTCCAACTCACCCCAGAGCATATAAGTCGAATCACAGAACTGCCCATGGGTCTGCCGTGGGATAAAGAAGAGCGGAAGCAGAGCCAGCAAGCAAAGAAGGAGTTCTTCCCACCTGAGGAAGAATTCTCTGAGGATAAAAACGGGGTGAGGAGGACCAGCCTGTCACCTCCATGGAACGAAGTCAGTTTGCACATTATGAAATATATTACTTGTGAAGGCCGGTTCAGTATCGTGTATACATATCACTTCCGGCTCCTCACTGAGTTAAGACACGGAATTGACCTTCCTGTAGAGCAAAAACTAAGCATCCCTTATTATCTCCTGCAGTCCCTAATGGAATGTGCTACAAAGCTAAGACAGGGCATCCCTGATCAGATAGCCCATCATGGGTTAATAAAATTGCTTGTGGAGGATGCACTGCACTCATATAAAGTTCCCCTCTCCTGGGAGTCGTTTAGGAATCTAACACGAGATGGGGACATTAAAATGTTGATCGAAGATAGTGGCTCCTCCAGCACTGAAGACGAGGAAGCGGTGGCTGAGGAAAAGAAGGTTGAAGAAAAAGCTGACTCCCCCATCCTGTCAGCACGAGAAAGAAGGTCAAAAAGCAGAAGAGACAAAGTTGGGGCAGGCCATGTCAGCCCAATTACCTCTTCAGCACTCACAAGCAAACAAAAGGATCAAACCCCTACAGCAAAGCAAGTAAAAGTAAAGACACCTACCACTACAGGAAAGGAGAAGCGAGCTTCTACAGGAGGGACGAAGATCAGTGAGAAGCAGGCTTCTACAGGAAGCCATGCAAAACCAAAATCTGAGAAGCAGAAGGTGGATGTTTTAGCCAGAGAGGCAGCGGCTGTATTAGCTGGCCTCAGTACGCCACCTAAGCCAAAAGGAAAGAGGAAGAGGGACCCTCCTCTCTACTTCAAAGCACGGAGAAGTGTTCGGATAAAAACAGGGAAGCCACAGCAGCAGTCCAGTAGCCCAATTGTCATTGAGGACACCCCTGCTTCGCCCAAAGAAAAATCCCCCTCAAAGGTCACAGTTACCTACGAAAATGGAAGCCCGAAGAAGAGCACATGGCAAGACCGAGTGGACCTGTTGGACGAGAAAACCAGGCTACAGGAAGCTGAAAACGTCCTACAGGATACCTTGGCTTGACTACAGGAAACCGAGCAAAGAGAAGAAGGAGGACCCTCATCACCAAGGGCGGAGGAGGCAGAACTACCTGAAGAAACAACAAGAGAACATATACCCAAACCTAGCCCTTCGCCCAATCTGAATTCATATTATACCTTCTTGGAGGCGGGAAAGGTCATCCCACAAAAATTTACTGTACCCCTATTCTTTGAATTAGAGAAAGAAAGAGTCCGCTCCCATACATGGATGCAAATTGCCAAATCAAAGGGGGTGGGGGACATAGGCCCTCTACAAGATCAGCTCAGGGAAGTCAGGAGCGAGTTCACCATGGCCAAACATGTGGCTAGTTGCCAGCAGGCACTTCTACAGGAAGAAAACCGGAAGTTAAGGTTGCAGCTACAAGAACTCAAGGCAGGGGCAGAAACATCCTCCAAGGGCATCACAAGTGAACAAGAAGGAAAGAAGGAGCTGACCACCAATCTTGAAGGGCCAAAGACACTTCTACAGGAAGAAAAACAGCAGATAAGAATTGAAGTGCAAGCCTTAAAGGAACAGCTGCAACAAAAGGAAACACAATTGGCTTGCATGGCCAGTTGGGCCATGGAGGCCCTGCAGTGCAGACATCCTACAAAGTCTTATGGGTTGTACTTAAAGGATCAGTGGCTACAGTTCCAAATAAACACACTAGCACAAAGAGGTATTGAGCAAATCCATAACCCACAACAATTTGCTTAAATATGCAATACTAGCTCAACAGAGGACAAAGCCAAACTAGCAGAATTCTACATCCACAATCTAGTTTTGCCTAATGAAGTCTCTTGGGATCCCAATATCACCTTGGGCGATCTACAGTTGATGGCTTTTGCTTCGTGGCTGAATCATGAGGATCAGAGAGCCACTGAAGAAAAATCGGTCATGAGCCGAGAAGTGAGTGAGCCATTGTACATTCGGGCAGAACCAGAGGATCCGGTTGCCCTCATCTCAGCCCGCCAACAGTTATCCAATGATCCCACAGCTTCCTTGATATTTATGGACCAGCAAGCCCAAGCAATAGCCCACTTTGAAGACATGGACAGATTATTGGGAGAAACTGCTGCCCAAGCTTGTGCACGTAGGTGGCATACCTTGGCACATAGTTTGAAGATCCGAGAATACCATACCCCGACCAGAATGAGGGAAGCATTGGCAAGAGTGGACCTTTACAAGAAATCCGTGCAAAGACTTCAGGCCAGCTGGATTGGCCTTAAACTCAGCCCTCCATTGCTGCTAGGATTGGTTGAAGGAAGTACAGGAAAGGATGACCAGGCACAATGGGAAAAAGTGGAAAACGCAGCAGGGCTTCATATCGACCAAGAAGACATCACCACAGAAGCTTGGGATGTAAGGGGAGCAATGAAAGCCATGAAGGATGAGGATCTTGACTAAGTTGCTCAAGGATGAGCAAATGGTTCAGCTGGGGGGTGATGATGAGCCCCAATTTTGGTACAATTTGGGCTCATTTTGGCCTATTCTACTTGCTCAAACCATTCATTTTTTGTTGCTTATGCATGCATTTCTTAGTTTATTCATGTTGTTTGTAGGAAGAAGGGTAGGCACTTTATCTACGTGACTAATGCATTATGATTCCAGGTTTTGGCATTAAAAGGGAGCAAGAGACAACGAAAAAGGAGATAAAGAGACAATGAGGTGGCACTGCTGGTTTTTAGGAGAGGATGTCCACGGTCTTGGGACGTTCCTCGTGATTCCCACCAAGAACTCCGAGCTCCAATCCATCTCCCCTCCGAGCTTAAGAAGCAGCCAGCTGTTCTACAGGAACAGCAGTTATAAACTGCTCTACAGGAACAGCAGTTATGACCGTCCTACAGGATCAGCAGTTAAACTCTAGTTGGACAGCCGAGCTCCTAAAATCAAGGACACTTGTTGGATCATCGTTTTTGTATAAGTATAGAGGCCTTAGCCTTGGATAGGTTGTTGAAACTCTCGTATTGCTATTGTAATTTTGGAGCACAGTTCAGTTTTCGTTCCTTTTTGTAAGCCAATTTGGCATAACATCAGATTATGAATAAAGAAGGCAGTTTGTGATCTAGTTCTGAGTTTCTTAAGGAGACTATAGCTCTCAGGTTAGGGCCCAACTTGAGAGCCATAGATCCCCTTTGCTGTAGTGTTGTTTCCATTTCATTTCAGCACTTTGAGCATTTTATTTGCACATGCAATTCGAATTACAGGTTGTTAAGTTGGTCTTTTTCACGAGTTAGATAGGATTTGCTTATGGTGAGTTTGTTCACAGTTTTTTAGTGTAGCAGAGGATAGATATAGTCCATTGGAGCTCCAACAAAAAGGGTTGTTAAGGCTCACTGCCGTCTCATTTGGGATTGGGGTGCAGTCCATGACTAACCACCAAAAACACGAATTCCTTTATCTCATGATTACTGCAAACACAGTCACGTTACGTTAGATCCTTCCTTGTCATTCACACCTGCACCACGCTCCTTTACCACAGCTTCATGCACATTCTCCTTCGCGTTTTGGATTGCTGTTCATTGAATTTACAAGCACAGGTAGTTTAGGTTAATGCATTTTCGGTTTGGTAACAGTCATAAGCATTCGTTTCACTTGCACTGCCCTCTCTCATCCATTACTTCATTCTCCATCTTGATCACACATGCATCACATCTCCTCGACCTTTACCCCGCTCTGTTATCTCCCAAAGCCTTCCACTCCTCACGTAACTTCATTTCCTAGCCTTTTGTTGACCTAGCCCTCTATCTTCCAACGTACCCCCTACACTCATTTCTCATCTCATTCCTCCACTTCTAGAGCCATCACCAGCCTCATTCCCACCTTGCACATCTCCCCCTACCATTCCATCACTCCTCCATCTCTTCAAACACTCACGGTAGGTCATCTTGTAGCAGTTTATAGACATCCTGTAGAAACCTCTAAGTATCCTGTAGGATCCCCTGCAGACATCCTGTAGGAGGCCACTCACTCGGTTGTTGAGCTTCTGAATGTGAGGAACCTCTGTGGATGGATGCTAAGGATCCCTAGGGACCTCTCCTAGCCTTCCCAACCTGCCCCACGTTCTCCTTCCTTCTCCATCCCATCTGCACAACCAAACCCTAATTAGCACACAATCACAATCATTCCACACACTTAAAGGAAAAATACAAAAACATGTCTTTTATGATGCAAGCAGCTTAGATCCATGCATTTTCACTTATTAGAGGTAACAGCAGCATTGGTAGAAGTTTCCTTCACATTCTTTGCATTATAGAGGTTAGACTAGTTAAATTAGGGTTTCCTAGGTTTACATGCTTTGATTTGCTTTCAGTTCATTTTTGTCAAGTAGATTAGTCTCCTTTGAGCTAGCTTTCGTCCATCATTGATAAAGCTTCTTCTATGAGCCTATAGAAGTTGGCTTGAGCCCTAGCGGACTTGTGCCAGCTGACTAAGTGACAGCGGCGACAAGAGCTAGTACTTGTGCATACAGCACAGTCGCTTCCAAGTTTGTACGAACTACCGGGTTGATAAAATGAGAGACAGGAAGCCCCAGGAGTTGTAGCATTATTGCTACAATACTGGAGCTCACCAGCATGAGCATATGCACATGCTAATTTTTTATTTAAATGAGATGTGGAAATAGATAATATGAATATTGAAGAGGTCAAAGCGTATGCAAAGGATTTTCGTGATGGATGGCAAGACCTAATTGGTCATGAGGAAGAGGGCATGGGATTGGTATTTGTTAATGTTTAGGGTTAATACTTTAATGTAATGTAATGTATGTGTTAATGTTGATTCACATACATTTTATAAAAAAATTCAGATATAATTTAACACGAATGTTTCATATGTTCACCATTTGCAGTTAAGTCATTTGTTGACGAAAATTTTGATAATATAACATTGTCGGGTTCAGGTTCAAATGTATATATGTTGAAAGATGTTAGTTTTTTTTAAGAACATGTCCATACTATTAATTTACTTTTATTATATTGGTATTGTGAAGATTTTTTTCTGAAACAAATAATTACATAATTAAATGTAAACAGATTTCCATTCAATTCGACATTTTTGACATTGTGTGACACTCTTCCTACCTATTAGGAGATGTTCCAAAGATTGGCTTATCACAAGCATTAAATATTACAACTTTCTTTCTTTATAAATTGAAGCAAGTTTCATTAAAAAATGAGATATGTCTTACAATTTTAAAATTTTAGGTTTATGAAGGCAGTTTTTTGATGGGACCCAGCCCACACTCCAACGTATAACTTAACACAAGTTTGTCCGGTGCTATTGATGAAGGCGGATTTGGTTGATGATTTGGTTTTTGATTATTGTTATGATCAGTGGATATTTATGTTGGTGGTTGCAATCATTTAATAAGAATCATAAATAAGAACCTGACCTGTCCTCCTACCTCGGTCCTCATTTCCCACTTGGTCATTACGCAAAACCCTTTGGCATTTTGGTCATTTTCAACATTTCATTCTGTTATGAGAGCTTTGCGAGGGTTTCTATGGAAATGCTCTGTTCTGGTTCTGTCTGCGAATGAATGTGGTTCCACAGACTCGCTTGTGTTGTTGGCAACTGTATTCCTTGTTGTATGGTCCTATTTTGCGCTTTGGAGGTTAGTTTTCTTGTTTTCCTCGCCACAATGAGTTATTTCATCTGCTGGTACCTGGAATTGATTTCTGGTTTGGTTTGTTGGACTTCCAACCGTTCCTTCCTGTTGTTGGTTAATTTGTTATTGCTCTGCTGCTAAAATCGTTTTACTACTATTCCCGTGTGCACAGGTTTCAAGAACAATGGCTCGCTTGTTTTATCTTTCAGGTAATTTGTCTTTCTTTGATTTATCTCTGCCTTCTCCTAGTTTAGAAACTAACAATGTCTGCTCCTCTTCTCTCAGGTCATTCTTGTGTTATGTGGCTCTATAGCACAAGGTTTCTTGTTCAATCATACTCCCAAGTAAGATTATGTTCTCCCCTTGCTTGTATTGGATCTCTGCTCATTCCACTATTATGCGTGATGTGCTTGACATTGGATTGTTATTGTTGCATAGGTCAAGAGCTTGACCTAGGGGTGGATGGCTTCGACACTTTGTTTGCAAACCCTTCGGGGCCTTTCGGGTAGGCTCTATCACCATAGTTTTGTTGAACTGTAGCTAGGGTTTGTAGTTTTCTAGGGTTGCGCCTTGGCAACTGTTTGCTGTCTCTTGTTTGAGTCGTTACACGACCTGGGCACTCCTCTGTTTACAATTCCAATTTGTAATTCGTTCTGGTTGAACTTTCTGGTTAGGCTCGAGGGTTTCACAATGTCAAACCCTTGACTAGGGTCTACCCTGTCTCATGGTCACTGCTTATTCTATTTTCTTTAACAATGTAACGTTGGACTCTTATATAATAATAGTTATATATTTCTTTGTCTCTGTTTCGTTTAGAAAGGAAGAAAATGGTGTATAACAGTTCATAATGAATTACCTCTGTTTGGTTTGTTCAATCGATACTCGGATTCTGTTTTCTTCGTTCAATTGTTTCGCTGTGTGGACATTCTCCTGGCCGCGAGCCTATTTACTTGCTTGTCTATTCTGGTCTTGGAAACTTGCAAGTGATTTACAGTGCTCTGTTTCTTAAGAGAGGAAAAACATAAAAATACATGCCTGCACTTTGTTTGTCATTTCTAAATCATTTAAACAATAGAGAAAATATAGTTGCACAGTATGTAGATGATGGTACAGATGGATGAATGTTAAATTTGTGCTCTGTCTCTTTTTATTGCTTGTATCCGAAAATGCTGAACCTTGTCATTGATTTTCAATGTTACATTTATATGTTTTGTCTACAGTTAATGAAACTGTGTAGTTACTTTCAGTTGTAGACCTTATAGTTACATAACTATTAAGTATTCGGTTCTGCCTATATGGCAAGATTTTACATTTAGACACATTTATTTTTTTCTTTTAAAATGACAAGACAATTATTAATCTACTATTTATTAAAGAAAAACAAGTAAACAAGCCTAACCAACCAAACTACCTTTGACTAATACTGAGACTAAGATAAAAAACAAAATCCTACCTCCTACTTTGACAAACTAAACACATAAAACAAAAAATACATTAATTCAACTCTCCACCCTAGTAGAGACCAACACCCGGTTATGGTGCCTTAGCTGGATGCTCCTACATTAGGCTCCCAGGGCAAAAGGAAATCATGACTCTAGTCCATAAGCTTCTTGACTGAAAAACCTTCCTGCTCAATCTGCCTGGCATCAAGCCATGAACTGTCCTCAATAGGACGGTTCTTCCACTTGACCAGGCACTGCAGTTAGTCCTTCCACTGAGTTCATTTGGCCACCTGAGTGTCGAGGATTCTCTCGATCTTGGGAGGCTGAACGTAAGGCATCTGTCTCATCCAGGTTTCTCCTCCATCCTGGGTATTCTGTGTAGGCCGTGTGGTTCTGTCTTCTTCTTTTGGGTCAGCAGTGTAAGGGAACAGGTCTGCCACATTAAAGATGGGTGAAATGCCTATCCCTGGTGGCAGTTGTATCTCATAGGCATTCGCTGAAAATTTCCAGAGGACTTTGCAGGGGCCTATCTTCTTATACTTCAGCTTATTGTATGCACCTCTAGGGAAGTGTTCCTTGCGCAAATGCGCAAGGACTTCATCTCCTACATTGAACTGTACTTCCCTTCTTTTTAAATCTGCTTGTTGTTTATACTTTTGGCTGTTGTCCTGCAATTTAATTTTCACCTACTCATGCAAATCTCTCATCGCGTTAGCGAAATCTTCTCCATCTGTGCTTCACCTTTCTTGTTGTCCAAGATCCCTCAACTCATGCACTCCATGAGGATGCATGCCATATAGGATCTGAAATGGAATGTAACCTGTGCTACGATTAGGCGAGTCGTTATAAGCGAACTCTGCCTGGGCAAGCACTCGATCCCACATCCGTGAATTCTCACCAATCAAGCTTCGTAGCAGGTTCCCCAAACTTCTGTTTACCACTTCTGTTTGTCCATCAGTTTGCGGATGATAAGCAGAACTGTAACTCAACTGTGTGTCCACCTTCTTCCACAGGGTGTGCCAAAAGTGCCCTGTGAACTTCACATCCCGGTCAGAAAGAATAGACTTAGGCAAACCATGTAGCCTGACAATCTCAGTGAAAAACAAGTGGGCCACGTGAGTGGCATCACTGGTTTTTCTGCAAGGGATAAAATGCGCCATCTTCGAGAATCTGTCCACTACTACCATCACCGAGTCATAACCCCGTTGTGTCCTAGGTAGACCCAAGATGAAGTCCAAGCTGACTGAGTCCCACGGTCTGCTCGGAACAGGTAATGGTGTATACAATCCGGTGTTCTGACTGTGACCCTTCGCTAATTGGCATACCTTACATCTGGTCACAAATCGCTGTACATCCCTTCGCATTCTTGGCCAAAAGTAAAAATGACTGAGTTTCTCGAGTGTCTTGTCTATGCCGAAATGTCCAGCTAGACCTCCACTGTGCTTCTCCCGAATAATGTTCTCCCTCATTGAGCAGTCAGGAATGCATAGTCGTCCTCCTCTAAACAGCAGTTTCTCCTGCAAGTTGTAGTCCAACCATGGACTGTTATCTCTCACCAAGGGATTCTGACATGCCTCATAGGCCTCCTTAAAATCTGTATCAGTCTGGTATAAATCTTTTAAGTGCTCAAAACCCAGCACTTGCACCATACTCTCCTGCAAAAGTAAAGCTCTCCTACTCAATGCATCTGCCACCTTGTTGGCCTACCCGTTGATGTGTTTCAACACAAAGGTGAAACTCTGCAAATATTCCACCCACTTAGCATGTTTGTGATTCAGCTTGTGTTGTTGCATCACATACTATAGTGCAGAATTATCCGAAAACAACACAAATTCGTTTCCCAACAAATAGTGTCTCCAGTGCTTCAGTGCCTGGATGACAGCATAAAACTCCTTGTCATAGGACGAATATTTCTTCCTGCTCTCATTTAACTTCTCACTGAAAAATGCAACAGGTTTATCCTCCTGGCTGAGTACAACTCCAATAGCCATACCGCTAGCATCACAGCGAACCTGAAAGAGCTTTTTAAAATTTGGCAATCTCAGGATCGGTCTCTCTGTGATCTTCTTCTTTAATAGCTGAAAACTCTTTTCCGTTGCATCAGTCCATCGAAAAGGCTGACTGGCCTTTTTAATAGTGTCCAACATAGGTGCACAAATTTCACTAAAATTTCTTATGAATTTCCGGTAAAAACTGGCTAACCCATGAAAGCTACGTACCTCAAATAAGCTTTTCGGGGATGGCCAATTGACTATCGCTGCAATCTTTTCCGGATCCATCTTCAGCTCATTTTCTGCTATTACAAAGCCCAAATAAATCAACTCTTTTTGCAGAAAAGTACACTTTTTCAGATTTATCAGCAGCTTGTTTTGCTGTAATTTTTCCAGCACTTTCCGAACATGTCGAAGGTGCTCCTCCTTTGTCCTGCTGAAAATTAGTATATCGTCCAAGTAAACTATCACAAATTTTCCAATATATTCTTTCAGCATTTCATTCATTAACCGCATAAATGTACTGGGCGCATTGCTCAGTCCGAATGGCATAACCAGCCACTCATACAGTCCCTCGTTAGTCTTGAAGGCTATCTTCCACTCATCCCCCTCTCGAATTCAGATCTGATGATACCCGCTCTTCAAGTCTATCTTAGAAAAATATGCTGCCCCACTTAGGCAATCCATCATGTCGTCCATCCGTGGCAGTGGAAACCTGTACCGGATGGTAATTTTGTTGATGGCCCTCGAGTTTGTGCACATCCGCCACTCTCCTCCTTTCTTGGGAGTGGGAACCGTTGGAACTGCGCAAGGGCTCAAACCTTCCCTTATTAATCCTTTGTCTAGCAATTCCTGCACCTGCTTTCTAATCTCCTCATTGTCCTCGGGGCTCATCTGATAAGCTGCCTTATTCGGCAAACTTGCTCTGGGTATGAAGTCAATATGGTGACTTATGCTTCTTTTGGGGGGCAGTTTATCTGGCAAGTCATCTACCACTATATCTGTAAATTCCTGCAACATCTGCTGAATTTCTGGGGGTAAATCTGACACCTCTGTATGCAACAACATTATTTTTGCTCTTCTTACAACTGCATAACTCACCTTGCTATCCTCAACTTGTTTCAGAAACTGCTTTCCACTGATCAACAATGCTCTTGGCTCACTTGTCCCTGTTGTCCCTTCCTCCTTGATGGGCACAAGCGTGTGCTTGATTCCATCCTTGACAAACTTATAGCAGTTCGTCATTCCGTCATGTACCACCTTTCTGTCGTACTGCCATGGCCTGCCTAGCAATATGTGACACACATCCATCAGCATGATGTCACAAATGACCTTATCCTTATATCTGCCTATTTGAAACTCCACCTCGCATTACTCATCTACCAGCAACTGATGGCCTTTTTGCAGTCATGAAACTTTGTAAGGGGTGGGATGTTTCAATCGCTTCAATTCCAACTTTTCCACCATTTCTGTGGCCACTAAGTTATCTGTACTACCACTGTCAATAATTAGCTTACAGCACTTACCATGTGACTTACAAACCGTCCAAAACAAAGCCTTCCGCTGCGTTTGTTCGGTGGTTTCTTTTGCTGGTTTTAACAACACCTTGTTCAAAACCAAGGCTTCCCCGGTTTCTGGAGCATTTTCTGCTTCTTGGGGAGGCACCTCTGCTTCTTCTGGTTGTGCAACATATGCACCTCTCTGTCTAGCTTGGTCTACCTTAGGACACTCAAATGATCTGTGTCCCCACTTATGACACCTGTAGCATTGATAACCAGCTCCTCTACCTCGGCCATTTCCCCTGCCTCACTGATATGGCCTACCTCCTCTTGTGCTGTCCCCTTTTTCCACTGTTCCGGAAGTTTTAGAACTGTTGCCTTCCTCATTACTGCTAGCAGCTCACCCTTTGCCATAGGACTGGCCTCTTCCTCTGCCGGTTCCTCGTCCTCTCCTGGCATTCTGCCTTCTAGTAATTTTCTCTTCAGCTTTCATAGCACTCTGATACGCTTCTTCAATATTCTTTGGAGACAACATACTAATTTCATCTAAAATTTCTAGCCTTAAACCATTTACATACCTGGCTGTCTTTTCTGTGGTATCCTCTGTATAACCGGCCCTTAGGTTCACTCGATAAAACTCTTCAGTGTACTCCCTTACTGTCATCCCTTTCTGTTTCAGATTCTGCACTTGCCTGTGTAGTGCAATCTGATAATCTTTCGGCAGAAATCTGCCCTTCAACTTGGCCACCATCCTTGACCAGGTTTTGATCGGCAACTTGTTCAATCTCCTTCTCTCTGTTTGGACACTGTCCCACCATAGGGCTGCGTGTCCTTTCAACTTTGTCACAGCAAATTTAACTCTGCGGTCTTCACTAACCTCCTCACACTCGAAATACTTATCCAGCTCGCTAATCCAATCCAACAGGATCTCTGTGGATAGGCTGCCGTCATAATTTGGGAGTTCTGGTTTGGGTTTACTGCTTGCTATTAAGACTGATCTCAATAGTCTCATTTCTGGGCCCTCTCCATCCAATCCATCTGTTGTCGCTTCAGCTTCCTCTTCGCTATCATCGCCTACTTCTGGATCTCTTCTTCTCCCTGCCTCAACTGCCTCCAAACGGGCAGTAAGAATCTTGATCTCCTCTCTCAGTCCTTCCTCTACTATCCTTTGAACACCTCTACCACGACCTCGCCTTCCTACCTCCATTTCTCTGACTGACCTTAAAAAAAAATAAAAAAAAAATCTACTTTGATACCACTATGATGGGACCCAACCCACACTCCAACGTATAGCTTAACACAAGTTTGTCCAGTGCTATTGATGAAGGCAGATTATGATTTGGTTTTTAATTATTGTTATGATCAGTGGATATTTATGTTGGTGGTTGCATTCATTTAATAAGAATCATAAATAAGAACCTGGCCTGCCCTCTTGCCTCAGTCCTCGTTTCCCGCTTGCTCATTACGCAAAACCCTTTGGCATTTTGGTCATTTTCGGCATTTCGTTTTGTTGTGAAAGCTCTACGAGGGTTTCTATAGAAATGCTCTATTCTAGTTGTGTCTGCGAATGAATGTGGTTCCATGGACTTGCCTGTGTTGTTGGCAACTGTACTTCTTGTTGTATGGTCCTATTTTGCACTCTAGAGGTTAATTTGCTTGTTTTCCTCGCCACAATGGGTTATTTCATCTGTTGGTACCTGGAATCGATTTCTGGTTTGGTTTGTCGGACTTCCAACCGTTCCTTCCTGTTGTTAGTTAATTTGTTACTACTCTGCTGCTAAAATCGTTTTACTACTATTCCTGTGTGCACAGGTTTCGGGAACAATGGCTCGCTTGGCTTGTCTTTCAAGTAATTTGTCTTTCTTTGATTTATTTCTGCCTTCTCCTAGTTTAGAAACTAAAAAAGTCCACTCCTCTTGTCTCAGGTAATTCTTGTGTTATGTGGCTCTGTAGCACGAGGTTTCTTGTTCAATCACACTCCCAAGTAAGATTATGTTCTCCCCTTGCTTGTATTGGATCTTTGCTCGTTCCACTATTATGCGTGATGTGCTTGACACTAGCTTGTTCTGGTTGCACAGGTCAAGAGCTCGACCTCGGGGTGGATGGCTTCGACACTTGGTTTGCAAACCCTTCGGGGCCTTTCGGTAGGCTTTGTCACCACAGTTTTGTTGAACTATAGCTAGGGTTTGTAGTTTTCTAGGGCCACACCTCAGCAACTATTTACGGTCTCTTGTTTGAGTCATTACACGACCTGGGCACTCCTCTGTTTACAATTCCAGTTTGTAATTCGTTCTGGTTGAACTTTCTAGTTAGGCTCGAGGGTTTCACAATGTCAAACCCTTGACTAGGGTCTACCCTGTCTCGCGGTCACTGCTTATTCTATTTTCTTTAACAATGTAATGTTGGACTCTTATATAATAACAGTTATATATTTCTTTGTCTCTGTTTCATTTAGAAAGGAAGAAAATGGTGTATAACAGTTCGTAATGAATTACCTCTATTTGGTTTGTTCAATCGATGCTCGGATTCTGTTTTCTTCGTTCAATTGTTTCGCTGTGTGGACATTCTCCTAGCCACGAGCCTGTTTACTTGCTTGTCCGTTCTGATCTTGGAAACTTGCAAGTGATTTACAGTGCTTTGTTTCGTAAGAGAGGAAAAACATAAAAAGACATGCCTGCACTTTGTTTGTCATTTCTAGGTCGTTTAAACAACAGAGAAAATATAGTTGCACAGTATGTAGATGATGGTACAAATGGATGAATGTTAAATTCATGCTCTGTCTCTTTTTATTGCTTGTATCTGAAAATGTTGAACCTTGTCATTGATTTTCAATGTTACATGTATATGTTCTGTCTATAGTTAATGAAACTTTGTAGTTACTTTCAGTTGTAGACCTTATAGTTACATAACTATTAAGTATTTGGTTCTGCCTATATGGCAAGATTTTACATTTAGACACATTTGTCTTTTTCTTTTAAAATGATAGGATAATTATTAATATACTATTTATTAAAGACAAACAAGTAAATGACACTAACCGACCAAACTACCTTTTGACTAATACTGAGATTAAGATAAAAAAACAAAATCCTACCTCCTAATTTGACAAACTGAACACATAAAACAAACAATACACTAATTCAACTCTCCACCCTGGCAAAGACCAACACCCAGTCATGGTGCCTTAGTTGGATGCTCTTGCATCATTTTCCTTCTCAAAGGACATTAGCGACGAAGTCAGCTATGGGGATTGGATCATCAAGACAATTTGAAAAAGTTGTTACAATTTTTTAATATTATGAGTTCATGCATTTTCATGTGCAATTTTAAATTTTTTATATATACATGTACATGTGTTGTACAAGGCATCCACGAGAGCACAATGTAGGGGGAACACCATGAGGTATTGCATGGAATTTGAAACCTTTTTTTGTTTTGATGATAAATTTCTCATTAAATTTTAATACATTAAAACTTAATTTAAAAATACAAAATCTTATGTATATATGCATATTACACATGTTGTGTAGGGCACCCATGAGGATGAGGATGATGATAGATCATACTTGCAAGAGAAATTATCCTTGATGCATATTGATGATAAATCATAGATGCCAACGAGATTATCCTTTATGCATATTTGTATTTGACAGTCTTTTTACTATATTTACTTTTATCATGATATAAATTTTGGACATATTTTTTATAGAACTCTTTATTATGAATTGATCTTTAATATATATAAAAATGGATTTTATACATTTTACATGATGATTCTTATAATGTTGTAGAAGATAATATGGATTTGGGTTGATACTTAGGTTTTGTCAAGTTGTTTAATGAATAGTAAAATTGCAAATTATAAAACATGGTACATTTTGCATTCATGAATCTTATCATAGTGTAGATGTATAAATCAATCATAAATTAAAATTGCATTATAAAACATGTGCACATTTTGCATTCATGAACAGATCATCATCTTGTATAGAAGAGCTACTATGGATGTGGTTTGATACTTTAAGTTTTAAAATAAATTTGTTCAAAGCAAACATACTATAAAATTGCATTATAAAACATGGTACATTTTGCATGATGCATGGTTTGATGCTTAAAGACTTTACATTTAAGTTCATGAATATGAAGCAATGAAAGTACATTTGCATTTAGTTGGTACTTTGTATGGCACACATATGTAGTGTTTTACAACCCAACTTTTGATAGCCTTTGTAATATACTTATAGTTTCCCCTTACCAACTTTTCAAGTGATATATGTTTGAAGTTAAATGATAAGTAGATGCATCAAGTGATAAGTAGAATGCATATAGTTAAAATGTGGAGAGGTAGAATGCATTGAAATTGTGAACAAATGTAGTCACATTTTGGATGCCATTGATACCTACCAAAGTTATCATTGATCAACCTTTGCTTGGTTGTTCTAGTTAATTTCAAACTCTTAGTTTGATGTAAGGTTTCAAGTTATAGTTTCTGAGTTTAATCAACAATTAGCATTATAAAACACAGACATTTTGCATGATGCATGGTTTGACACTTACAGGTTTTACATTTAATTTCATGAATATGAAGTAATTAAAGTAAATTTTCATTTAGTTGGTACTTCATATGGTTCACATATGTAGAGTTTTAGAACCCAACTTTTGATACCCTTTGTAATAGTTACAGTTTCCCCATACCAACTTTTCAAGTGATGTATGTTTGAAGTTAAATTATAAGTAGAATGCATCAAGTGATAATTAGAATGCATATATTTAAAATGTGGATAAGTAGAATGCATCAAAATTGTGAGCAAATGTAGTCACATATAAGTCACATTTTGGATGTCATTATTACCCACCAAAGTTCTCATTGATTAACCTTTGCTTGGTCATTCTAATTAATTTCCAACTCTTTGTTTGATGTAAGGTTTCAAGTTATATTTTGTGGGTTTAAACAACAAACAACTTTATAAAAGATGGTACCTTTTCCATGATGCGTGGCTTTATGCATAAAGGTTTTACATTAAGTTCATGAATATGAAGTAATCAAAGTAAATTTGTATTTAGTTGGTACTTTGTATGGTTCACATATGTAGAGTTTTAGAACCCAACTTTTGATACCCTTTGTAATAGTTACAGTTTCCCCATACCAACTTTTCAAGTGATATATGCTTGAAGATAAATGATAAGTAGAATGCATCAAGTGATAAGTAGAATGCATATAGTTAAAATATGGATAAGTAGAATGCATCAAAATTGTGAGAAAATGTAGCCACATATAAGTCACATTTTGGATGTCGTTATTACCCACCAAAGTTCTCATTCATCAACCTTTACTTGGTTGTTCTAGTTAATTTTAAACTCTTTATTTGATGTAAGGTTTCAAGTTATAGTTTGTGAGTTTCATTAATAATCAGAATTATAAAACTTGGTACATTTTGCATGATGCATGGTTTGATTCTTAAAGGTTTTACATTAAGTTCATGAATATGAAGCAATGAAAGTAAATTTGCATTTAGTTGGTACTTTGTATGGTTCACATATGTAGAGTTTTAGAACCCAACTTTTGATACCCTTTGTAATAGTTATAGTTTCCCCATACCAACTTTTCAAGTGATGTATGTTTGAAGTTAAATGATAAGTAGAATGCATCAAGTGATAAGTAGAATGTATATAGTTAAAATGTGGATAAGTAGAATGCATCAAAATTGTGAACAAATGTAGTCACATATTAGTCATAGTTTGGATGCCATTATTACCCACCAAAGTTCTCATTGATCAACCTTTGCTTGGTTGTTCTAGTTAATTTACAACTCTTTGTTTGATGTAAGGTTTCAAGTTATAGTTTCTGAGTTTAATCAACAATCAACATTATAAAACATGGTACATTTTGCATGGCACGGTTTGATTCTTAAAGGTTTTACATTAAGTTCATGAATATGAAGAAATGAAAGTAAATTTTCATGTAGTTGGTACTTTGTATGGTTCACGTATGTAGAGTTTTAGAACCCAACTTTTGATACCTTTTTTAATAGTTACAGTTTCCCCATACCAACTTTTCAAGTGATGTATGTTTGAATTTAAATGGTAAGTAGAATGCATATAGTTAAAATGTGGATAAGTAGAATGCATAAAAAATGTGAACAAGAAAGACATTTAATTTAGAAAATGTGGTCACCGACTTTTTATAATAAAAATTTAATAGGTATGATGTTAAATATTGCATATGAAATGGGAAGAAATTATATTATAGCCTCATGAACTTTTGTTTTATAAGAATATTTGTAGTAAGTGCCCCATATATAATAGACCTTTGCACTTTCTCTCTCTTTATATGAGATTTATGGTACATATATATGAGATATGTGTTTTGTACAAAAGGACATTCCATTAAGCTTGTTAAATACATACATTTTAAAGTTAAAGTACCTTCTTTGTCTTAAAGTCTGTTACTATTGTATTTTTCATGAAATTTGAGAAAGGTTAGAGATTGGGAATTAAGAATTGCAATGTTGAATCAATTGAAGTTGCATTAATCTCAAAATTTACTATAGATGATGTATGCACTGCATGTATAGGAAAAACACACAATAAAATGCATTTTTTTGACCTATTTTAGACACTAATTTGATTCTATCAAGATGTAAATGAGATACAAAACATTTGAAATTGATGGTAATGCAAATGTAATAAATTAAATAATGTCATTAAGATAGCACTAAAATTATTTGAAAGGAAACAAAGATGACATAAAGAAGAAAAATGCATTGCAAACATGATAGACGTATGATAAAAAACAAACAAGAACATTGTGATGATGCATCCTTACATTATAGTAGTATTTGGGATCTTTTAATTTCCTTTTAACTTAACAACAAAAGCACTACATTAATGAAAACAATTTTGTATTACCTAGTAGTAGCTAGAATGGACAACTTAAGAGTGCACAAAAAGGAAGTCTAACAATCTACTTGAACTCTTTCTTAGAGATGAATACAAGGATAATATATTGTTTGCTAGTTCAATTAAAAATATTCTAATGGAATTCCATCCTCAATGATTCGTTCATGGTCGGATTTTGACATTCTCCATTTTTTAAATTTCGATTTTTTTTCTTGATTGAAATTCTACCAACTTTATGCGTGATGCACACACCAAGTGATTATATTGACAACTTATGGCATTGGATTGATTTTCTTGGAAGTAAACATGACACTCGGTTTGATGAGTTTCTTGGAAAAAATATCCTTTCAATATAATATACCATCTTTCATATATAAAACCGTTATCATCATAGTCCTTCAATAACTTCATCTTTCGTTTAGTGCACCACATCAAATAATACTTTACATTTTCTATGTTGTTAATGGGTGCAACTACTGCAAAAACATCTCCTACACAATAAAAACAATGTGAAAATTCATATCATCATTAATAAGAAATTAGTTATCAACATGTATAATTTTATTATATCTATATCTATATTTTAACTATCACCTATACTTATACACAATGATTTAAAAAACATAAAATATAAAACAGATATCTATATATATATATATATATATATATATATATATATATATATATATAGATATATATATATATATATATATATATATATAGATATAGATATATATATATATATATAGTTTGAAAGCTATTGAAATGCTACCTTCTCTAAGAAGATCATAAACTTTATCACCTTCATATGACACTATAGTCTCCTCTGTTTCCATCTCTTCCAAGCTTGCAGGTGACATTTTCCCCTTTGTGTTAAGTTTTGTATGTTTCCAAGCTTTCGCATACATATTGTTTTCACAAGCATCATTGAATTTTGTGTCCTCTGTGTAAACAGGATAAAAACAACATTATTTTCTTTTATCAAATGCAAACTCATTTCGGTACTCTTTTGTTTTAATTGAAAGCAAATTTCGAGTCCCTTTTACTATTTTAGCTTCATACGGAATTGATCTATCTACATCTTGGAATCCAATATGCCAAAAGAAATTGTAGTGTATTCAAACAAGAATTTTTATATGCTATTTAAAACACAATTTATATATCAAAGATAATCATCGATCAATTATTTGAACTATAATTTTTAAAATTTAAAAATTAACAAAAATCATCATATATTAAAAATATATACAAGTTCGTATATGTGTACATACCTGTGTACCTCCCTTGATGGGTTAGTCTCATGCCTTAATGCAGCAATGCACCTTGAACAACTTGATCAATCAAGACAAGTCGGTTTGCAAAGTGGTCCATCTCATATCTTCAAAGTGCTTGTCTTATACATGCCCCTGTGCCATCATGTTCTCCTTTTCCATGACCAATCTCAAAGAAATTCCAACAATATTTAATGTTAGTTTTCATATGAAGACGACACAACCAAAAGAATGATCGTGAATATTTGAATTGACTGGCACATCCATCTTACAATATCCAAATTTCATTGAATTGCATTCTACTAGCTTTCAATGAATCATAAATCTTATCAAAGCAATGTTGTACGAAATGTGTATCATGTGTATGATCATAGCTGACATATAAATGATATTCTTTAATAACATGTTGATTCTCACTAGTGCTTTCTATATGATCAACATTTTATTTAGCATGTCTATATAGAACATGGACAAGCATAAATACTTGGTCATAATGATAATATTCTCTTTGTATTTCATTTTGTGTAACAAATGTGTAATTTCAACAAAATCAACTATCGGCAAAATTGTCCCTGATGGAAAATTTTCACAAGATTTTTTGAATTGCAGGTCCTGCCTTCAAGCTCTATGATAATGTTCGGTGTATTTATAAATTTATGTTTCAAACTTCTTCAAAAAATATATCACAAAAAAAAAAAAAAATTCTTCTTGTAAATCAATCCTTCTAGCACTTGTACTACCACTTGCACCAATCGATGTATGGATATATTCATATCTTTTCCATTCCCCTTTTATGTTGGAAATTGATTGATCATTCATATCAATAGGATATTTGTTGTGAAACAAAGTCAAATTTCCACAATGATCACATTTTTTACCACCAACACATTTCTTTTGGTAAAATAATTCATGATTTTCTCTTCCACATAGAATCTGGGATATGAAATCATGGATAGTGGGAGGAGGTGAATTTCTCCAAAATGTTTTACCAAAATTAAGGAAGGTGTCATAATATAATTGAAATTTCACATGATAATGACAACAACAAGTGTCACATATAGTGATAGGCTTAACATACCATGGTTTTTGTTGCACAAAAGTATTGATTGAGACATTAATTCCATGATTCTCTTCTTTGAACTTCTTGAAAAACTCTATCTGAATGTTGTCCAAGATATGTTTTGGATGTTCTTCATATTGATTCTGTGTTATTCTTCATCACATCACATCCCTTTCTTTTGGTGAAACACGTGAATTTTTCATCCAATATTCACATATCATATTTTTTTTAATTTTTCTCCAAGTTTGTCTTTGTATAGTTGCCTACAAATGACTATCCAGCAATCAAGCTCATCATCTTCATCTATTTGTAATCAAAATTTCCTATGATTGTGCAATGTTTTTCATGAGGTCCAAATGATTTTGTTTAGATCACTTCTTTCTAGATCTTCCTATTGATTTTAGAGCACTACTTATGTTTTGAATCACATTCTCCTTCACCTTTTTATCTTTTGTTGATTTTTGAATATACAATAGTGTTGTAGCTTCTTTTAATTTCTTCGATGTTAAGAGACCTCTCAAAATTTGAGCTTGAACTGCCAATTTTCATCTTTGAAGAACTTATCAATAATGAGCTTAACACGATCTAGTATAACATGGTCAGATTTTTTATCTCCATATGTGTCAGTGTCGACATTTTCTAACATTTCATCATCAATATTGATTTCATCTGTACATATGAGAATTTAATGTAAATGAGTATAAATATACATTAAATAATTAAATTAAAAAATAGAGAATGAAATTGAAACTAGTAAATATGTATAATTTCAATAATACATGACATATATACACATACCTATGGGTGGTTCAACTTCTTCTTCACTTGAATCGCTTTCAACAACTTCAACAACATCATCAATGACTGGTCCATTTTCTTCTTCACTTTGTCTTTCAACATTTTCAATCTCATCATCAATGTTATGAGGAAAATCTCTGTTTGTTTACATTGCAACATATTCTTCAAATTATTTCATAAAATAAAATTAAATTGCACAATACACTATTAAATTTTAAATCTCATTTATAATATGTACATTTACATACCTAGTTCAACTTCTTGTTGAGATTGATTTCCCCTTTCAATATTTAAGTGTTCTTCCTTCTTTCTTCTGTAATAGTTTCTTGGGTATTCTCTATGAACCTCAATGTCTCTAATTCAATCATATTTTCTCTTGCAATTTCTTTGATTCCCCATGATAATTCAATCTATATATATTTTTAAAAAATTAATGAAAAATTTATATTAAAAAATATAATTTCAAAGAAAAAAATTATACTTTAAAAATAAATTAAAAAAAATTACAATCATGGAGAAGAAAGTGGGAAATAGACATTTTCATTAAAAGAAAAGTTTGAAAAGAAAATAATACTAAAACCTTAAAAAATATTACTTATGTTTTCCACAATCTTATTTACCTATTCATGAAATTTGATACTCAAAAAAGTTTACTATCTAAAAGTTAGCCCAAAAAAGTTCAATATCCAAAAGATAGATCCAAAAAACAATTGTTATCCATTTAGCATATAACGGAAAACTTTATCTTCTACTTCAACCTTATCAATCCTCAAAGATAAGTCAACAATTAGCCCTACTCAATAAAAATCATCAAGTCGAACCCTAACTAGTAACACTCAACTTAGTAGCTTTAGTAGTAAACCATTATGATTAACAACATTAATAACCCTGAATAATAATTTGATCTAGCAATATAATGACACACTAGCATCGGAAATACATCCTAAATATTCATACTACCAAACCCTAAATTGATAATTTTGACAAGCTCAGTTTAAACCAACAATTCAACATTCTTCAATAAGAAACTCAATGAAAGATATTATAAACTTTTTTTCGTATCTATTCTTTATGTTTGAAGAAAATCCAGTTGGAAATTTTTTTTTTTCAATAACCTATTTAACATTCTTGCTTTGTTCCTTTGTCAATAACCATGGCAGGGCGCTTATATTTTGGTCGTCTCCATAATTATTTGAATAAGTTGCACTTTCAATGCGCGATCTCTTGAGGTATGGATCAAATTGTCTATGTATCAATATACATGATGTGTTTAGATTATTTTATATTTTTATGGCATTTTCTTCACTATATTAATTGACAAGTTATATTGTTGTTATAATATCTTTAACTATGATTCACATTGTAGGTCATCAAGGCATTAGTAATAGGTCACTTTCACAACAAATGAAAAGTTGTCCTAAGCAATCCAATAGACTCCCCTACTATGAGTAGCTAGAAATTATCCATTTGTTTGATACAATGCACATCAGGAAAAATGTAACAAAGACCTTATGGTGAATCCTAGATGGAAGGAGAGATAAAGAAAAATTTGTCAAGATTTGTAATGACATTAAGGAGTCCAACCATGAGTGATAATAAGCAAGATAAATTTGGAAAAAATAACCAATGATGAGCCACGGTGGATGGCTCGAAACATCGATTCTAACAATTATGGATGTGATTATTTCGGAAGAAAACTCTACACGTTGATGATTTATCAAACATTTCATTAATCTATCATTTTCCTAGAACTATTATAGCTATGATATTACTTTAAGTTTTCTCATAATTTATAACAAATTAGACCCTTTACTTATCACAAAAAGAGACTTTATATAGAGAATTCTTCACTCTATATCACTTTGGCTTAAAAAGTTCATTTTCACATAAAACATTTTGAAACACCAAGTGCAAGGCTTGTGTCCCATATTTGTTTCCTTATAAAATGAGAAAGGGTCTCTTTTATGAGAGAAATAAATTGTGGTTAGAAACATAACATTTTAATAAATTGTGGTTTATAAATTTAAACTTTTTAATAAATAAAGTAATTTTTATTTTTATTTTTATATAATGTTTTTCATATAAAATGTTTTTATTAATTATCATCTTACCTAAATTAATAAAATGGACTCCTTTTATCTTCATCCAATCACCTTTCTTTGTGATAATTTTATTTTTAATCACATTTTATTTAATTAATTTTTTATTGATATTTGTATTTTATTATTGTCTTATAAATTTTTATTATAATATATTATATAATTATTTTCTTATTTCCTATAAAAATGTATTCACTATGTCCATCTTTTAAATTATGTGCATAATATACTTTAAAAACTTAATAATAATACTCCATAGAAACCATTAACCTGTAAATCCTCTTGGTCCTAATTAACCCCCTAACACATTAACCCCCTTCCCCTAAGCCCTTAACCCCTAACCCCTAAACCCTTAAACAATAACCCCTTATCCCTAAGCCCATAAAGTAATTAACCCCTAACTTGACCTAACCCCTTAATCGACCCTAACAAAAATAATCAAGTAATATTTCTCCACATCAAGATGACAACATAGGTCAAATACCTCCCAAAAGAATATAAAATACATTTACAATAGAAATACAATACAATTTACAATACAAAGACATACAATCTAAAATACAATATACATATAAACATTTACAAAAAAAATCTACAATACAAAGACATATAATGAATAACTTACTAATGGATGATATTCATGCACCCCTTCAATGTGTCCATGGTCTCTACAATGTTTTTTGGTTGTTTTTATTAGAAGTCTCATTGGCTTCAAGCCCTTGCCATTTCTACAAGTCCAACTACATTTTCGATCCTCCAAAGCCCCTGATGATGATCCCATGTATCCTTGGCCTCCTTGAGGAATGTTATGTTACATTTTTTGTCACCAAATTTTTAGTGATGATTTTATTCAAAAATTAACTTCAAAATAAGCTTACGACTTTTCGAAACAACCATAAGTAATATAGCAACTATTGCAAAGTTATATGATTTTTTTAAACTATTATATATATTATTATTAATAAATATATAATTGATATTAATATTAATATATATTAATTATATATTAATAATATTATATATAATTATAATATTAATCTTATATTTATTATAATTAGTTAAACTCAACGTAAAGCGGTCTCATATTAGACATTGTCAACAGAAAAAAGTTGTTAATGGTGGAATTGGACGTTATACAATGGTTCATTGTTATTTATCGGATATTGGATAATACATCAGACATTTGATATTGTACAAAACATTGGGCATTCAATAGTAAAAAAAACTCTCGTCGGATATTCGACGGTCAAAGAACTTCCGTTGAATATTCAACGACCGTCGGGATTAAAAACAACGAAAAACAAAAAATACATTTAGCTTCCGACAGTTTTTGCAATTTTATCCATTCCGTCGGATTTCACTGTCAAAATTTCCACACATGTGTATTAGTGCTTGTGTCCAAGTGCTCTTCCTCTCCTCTTGGAGTTTGATTTCTTCCTTAGCGAAACTAAAGTTGTCCAAGATTGAAATTGATCAAAAGTTGTCAATGGTTTCTCAGATGCCTTTTTATCATTGATGTCTAGTGTCTCTTCCTTTCCTTTTCCTTTTCCTTTTATATTTCCTTTTCCTTTATTTTCTCTCTAATTTCCCTTGCATGCATATTTTTGTCTCTTAGTCTTCCTTTTCTCCTAATTTCCTTTATTTCTTTGAATTAATTGTCATTTATTGTCTTTTGCCTTTTTGCCAATGCCAATTTCCATAGTCATTACTTAACCACAAGTGATACCCACTTTAATGTTTTTCCCTCCATTCATCTTGGAATATGTGTCCCATGACCTTGGTCTTATTTTTGTCTTTATAATGTCCTTTCATTTACATGGAAAATCAACCATAGGTTGTTACACCAATGAATAAATTTCTTTATGTTCATAACATTGTGTTATTATCTATATTGTTCTTCTTCTTCTTGTCTTGAATGAGGAAACTCTTATTATTAAATTCTACCTTCAATTTTTTCTCTATTTTATGATTAATCAAAATTAAACTCCTTTACAAACTAAGGACACATGACATTTAATTTACATCTATAACATCTCCATTGCTTAGTGAAATTGAGGCATCTCCATCTCCTTCTTATTGAATTTCCAAAGTCTTTTCATCTCCAAATTTAATTCTTCATGGTGTTGTAGGTTTATATTTTCTAAACCAATTTGTTTACCAGTCATGTGTTTGGACATGCCAAAACCTTTCTAATATACATCTTTTATTTCCTTTTCTCTAATGAGGAGAACATGTCATTTTCATTATGCTTTGTTGGACACCTAATCTATAAGGGTTGGTGTGGAAGATTTCCAACAGTTGTTAGAAGTCCAAGAGACCTCTTGAAATATGAAACCAGGGGTTAGTAAAATGTATTAATATGTACATTTTTTCAATAGAATGCAATATCACATTGATCTAATTGCCTTCCTAATTTCATGTGTGTTTAACATGGTATCAGAGTAGGCATATTCCTACCCTACTGAAGTTTGAGCCATGATGTGTGGCCTTCACCAACCACTAATTTTGTGCTTTTCATCGGCCTATTATGCCTACAAGCCATCAAAAGTTCCTTCAAGGGTTTCTTTCTTATCAGAGGAAAACGCACATTTTTATTAAAACCTGGGTGCTCAGAATTTGTCAGTGCTTCCCATTCACACCAAATTAAAAGTTTGTCCCTATGTTCGTCAGGTATGCAACTTACCTGTATCAAAATATTTCATCTGAATCCTGTATTTTCCATTATGGGTACTGAGTGAATAGTTATCATTTGGTATGTGCCATTATAGATGTTAAGCGCACAATTATCATTTTCCACTTGAGCATTACTATGAGTCCATTCTCGAAGACTATACACTGAATATTCAACCAAAAGGATAAATGTGGAGACCCATCTGCATGTTAGCTAGCAAACCAAACGTTATTTCCCAGGTTCTAATTTGCAATAGAAAACTCCATTGAAATTTTCTTATCTCTGCATAATCGAATTTTCTCTTGGTTGGGAACATAATCAATGTGAAAGAAACCCTAATATTTGTAATTTGTACCATGCTTACCGAGAAAGAAGCCAACATATAGAATCAAGACGTGATGGTTTTGGTTTGCATGTGCACCCTCCTTTGGCTCACTATTTTCAGTCTGGCAGATTAGGCAATTCTTGACACAACAAGCGCAACCCTTAATAAGGCTAATGGGATGCTTGGAAAAAGTTGTGAGCATACTATAGAAGTTTCTTATGCCTGTTGATGAGGGTTTGAATGAGCACAAGTGGGCACAACTTAGAGAACTTGTGGCACTTAATGGCACAATACGAGATAATGAATTATGTAGGCTTTGTGGCGAGCCAAGTCATAGGAAATATGCTTGCCCTAAAAGGCTTATAGGTTTCAAAAGTGACATTTTTGTGTAGAGTTTGTGGTGATGGTGGTCATCTGACTATTGATTTTATAATAAAAGGATCATTGGGAAAATATCCAATGCACAAGTGGTTAGTATATGTTTTTTTGAGTATGTGTTTTCCATAATTTGAGTAGCGACATTTTTCCATTGGGTATTCCATAGTTGGAAGTTGAGTCACAACCTAGTTTGCTAGTAAAAGCTTCAAAGTTGAAGAAATATTAGCCAGAAGTCGTCTTTTTAAAGTAAGTTGATTTGCATTGTAAACATGTGCATTTTCGGTTGAAGCTGACACCCTTTCAAAATTTGATTGCAAGTGTTTAGTGTGCTTTAATAAAATGGCCAGAATTAATGGAGTATTAGAATTGTTATATACTCTCATACTATCTATTGTTGATTACACAATGAAAATTAGCAAAGCCACTCTTGTTGATATTAAAATTTGTTTACAACATGCAGAGAAGAAGATTGAGTTTCTCCAACTTGAGTCACAGCTACAAGAAGATAAGCTACAACAGAAGAATCATCATTCTGAACTGGTTCTTGTTTAGAACAATTCTCTATTTGATTTTGAGATAGACTCTCATTAGTAACCAAAAAATCATCAAATCAATGAGGTTGAGTTTGATTCCCACCAAGTGCCCATTTCAGGTGCAGATTTACATGAAGATGTAGAGGTTCAGGCGGCACTTCCCAAGCCCATCATGAGACAATGGGACAAACTTATTGGAAACCAAAACAAAATTGTTCTTGGACATGAAAAAGATGTGTCCTCTCACGTTCCAAACCCATCAAGTTTCGAAGTGTTGGGTTTTTTAAGGATGGTTCATCTTCAAATGTTCCACATATTGCTCCTCTTCCATAACCACAATAGATTCACAAATGCAAACATTGTGATTAGGTTGGCCATGTGAAATATCAATGTTTTGATATTCACCCTTTTGATCATTCTGGTAAGCACACTCATCATTCAAACAAATATTCTAGAAACAAGAATCTTCCAAGAACAAAGATTCAACTTGGATGGATTTCTTCTTAGAAATGGTCTTCAACAACTAAGAAGATATATCGATCATACCACATAATTTTTTCTTGAGTATTAACATGTCTTGTAGTAGAGATATCTTCTTCTCACCTTATATCTGATGATGGGGCCAACCCACGTGGTCCCGCCGTCGATGTGCTGAGGTGTTATGCGACCGTAATGAATATAATAATATTTTGGATTTTTGGATATTTATGTTGGTTGATTTGCAATCGGCGCCGTATTGATTTTGTTTTATGAAGGTTTGTACCTTAGTGGCTTACCCGTTGAACACCTGTCCCTCCTCAGGATCCCACGAATCCGCCCAGGTTTGGGGTTTTTACTCCTTCGCGCTCATTTCTTTCTCGTTGTTTCGCCTGGTCATTTGCTCTGCGAGCTCTGCAACTTCGGTGGTTTGTTTGTTTTGGATGTGGGTTCCTGCGACTTGTCTACACGGTTTGCTGGTTGTGGCTCCTGGTTACCCTTTCGACTTCGGTCGTTGGTTCCCGGCCTGGTATGCCTCTGCTCTTCCGGCGTTTTATGAATGCTTTGGTAAGTTTTGCATGGCACTATTCCTCGGCTTGCATGTCGGTTACTATTGTGAATTGGGGTTTTTTTCATTCAAGGGTTCCCGACTCTGTGTGTGCTATTTGTGTCTTGCGAGTGGTTACAATTGCTCTGTTAATAGTTTCCGCCTCTGTGTGTTGTTGTCTGCATCTCGTGAGGGTTTAAGCTATACGATAGCTGTGTAATGCTTGATATTTATTCCAATACTGGTTCAGCTCTTTCCACAGTCTTCGGCAATCCGATGGCGGCGTCCTCCGTTGGGGTCTCTGCAAACTCGTTCGGTAAGTTTTTGTTTTATGCCAAAATTTTTGCAGTCCTCCTTTACCTGTACCTGATGTCTTGGCTCCTTCGTGAGCAGGGGTCTTCTCAGGGTCGAATGGAGGCTATGGTTCACCGAATAGGTATGGTGCCATTCCCTTTCGTTTTCTCGTCCTCTTCAATTTCTTCTTAACTCAGTTGATGTTGTTGCTTGGGCCTAACCACTCCTGTTCATTCTCTTGCAGGTGAGACCGTTCGAGGGTTCCGGTGTTTGAGCTCTCGGTTGTTCGGGCAAACACGGGTAGTTTCTCTGTTGTTTGGTAGCCTGATTATAGGGGTGTTTCAACTTTATTGGGTGAACTTGGTTTGCTGGCCTTAGGCTGCTCTCTGTCTGTACTTAACTCTCTTTGGTCGATGGGCACGACGTGGGTTGTGATTCTGGGTCATACGGGAAGTTGGTTTCTTGTTTGCTGTTAGAGTTAATTTCTCACGACTGTGGATTTAGTCCAGTCTTCTATTTCGGACAGTATGTAAACGTATATGGAATTTTGGCCGACTGTATTATTGTAATCATATGAATTTAATGATGAATAGATTAGACTTGCGTTTGTAATTTCCACATACCTGTTACGAGGTCTTTCTTTTATTGTCTGGTTATATGGACTCGTGTTGTTACTTGTCGTCCAACTGGTTTATCTTCTCCTCTGGGTCCAGAACCTGTAGCAGTACATTCGACAGTATTTGTATAATAACTTACTAGCGAAATTATACAATCATTGAGGACACGGTAGGATTATATGTGCACAGAATGTTTATATTACTCTCTCTGTTCTTTTCCATACAAAGTCGAACCCCTGTAATGGTTTGTTTCACACCTTTTGTAACACTGTTTTCAAACAGTTTTGTAACTGCTGTTAGTTTGTGTTGTTGGTTATATCAGTTATTTCATATACGGGACTTCTCCATAGCTAGTTAGCACATTTTGTTTTACATGCATTTACAACAGTAATATAACTGTTTGGGAAACAAACGATTCTAACTAATTACTACTGCTCCTAATTAAAAGTCATTACATTATTCTTAGGCAATTTAAAAAGAAAAGTAAAATAAAATAAAGACAGATATACTGTCCATCCAGGGAATTGTGTTCTCCATCCTTTTCAGAAACCATGTCAACCTTGTTTCTGTCTTTGCCCTGTTAGCCACATGCTCCTGCATCAAGCTCCCGGGGTAAAAGAAATTCATGGCTCCGTTCCATGAGTTCCTCCACCGAATAGCCAGCCTTCTGTATCTGCGCCGCATCGAGCCATGATCTGTCCTCCATTGGACGGTCTCTCCACTTGACGAGGTAACGTACATATTCTTTCCTACGTATCTTCTTGGCCACCTGGGTATTGAGGATCCCTTCAATCTCATGGGACTGGGCCGAATTCAATTATTTCTTCCAAGAACTATCTCCAAGTTGGGTGTCCCGTTCTGGCCATACCACACTATCATCCTCTGCTTGGGCATTATATGGGAACAGATCTGCCACATTGAAAATAGGTGATATGCCTATGTCAGGTGGCAGCTGAATCTCGTAAGCGTTGGCTGAAAATTTACGTAAGATCTTTCATGGACCAATTTTCTTATATTTTAGTTTATTATACGTGCCCTTAGGAAACCGTTCCTAGCGCAGGTGCGCAAGGACCTCATCCCCAACATTAAAATGCACCTCTCGTCGCTTTGAATCTACTTGCTGCTTGTATTTCTGTACGCTGTCCTGCAACCTTAATTTGACTTTTTCATGAAGTTCGCTCATTGCTTCAGCAAAGTCTTCCCCATCCGCGCTTCTCCGTTCCAACTTTCCCAAATCTCGCAGTTCATGTATTCCCTGAGGATGCATGCCATACAAAATCTGAAATGGGCTGTGTCCGGTGCTACGATTGGGCGAATCGTTATAAGCGAATTCTGCCTGGGCGAGAGCTCGATCCCATAATCGTGAATTTTCTCCAGTTAAACTTCGTAATAAATTCCCCAAGCTCCTGTTCACCACTTCCGTTTGTCCATCAGTCTGCGGATGATACGCAGAGCTGAAATTCAATTGCGTGCCCAACTTTTTCCACAGGGTGCGCCAAAAATGTCCTGTGAATTTTACATCCCTGTCTGAAATGATAGATCTCGGTAGGCCATGTAGTCTAACAACTTCCGTGAAAAATAGGTGTGCCACATACGTGGCATCACTAGTTTTCCGGCAAGGAATAAAATGAGCCATTTTCGAAAATCTGTCTACCACCACCATTACTGAATCATATCCCCGCTGCGTTCTAGGCAGTCCTAGGACAAAGTCAATGCTAACTGAGTCCCATGGCCTGCTTGGAACAGGTAGTGGTGTGTAAAGTCTAGTATTCTGACTGTGTCCTTTCGACAGTTGGCAGACTTTACACCTGTTTACATATCTCTGTACATCCCTGCTCATTTTAGGCCAATAATAAAAATGTCCGAGTTGCTCCAAAGTTTTGTTGATGCCAAAATGTCCCGCTAATCCACCACTATGCTTCTCCCGTACAATATTCTCCCTCATTGAACAGTCCGGGATACATAACTGCCCACCTCTGAACAATAATCCTTCCTGTAAATTATAGTCCAACCATGGGCTTGCATTCCTCAATACGGGATTTTGGCAGGCTTCAAAAGCTTCCTTGAAATCTGTGTCGGTTTGGTACAAATCTTTCAAATGTTCGAATCCCAGTACCTGTATGCTACTCTCCTGTAAGAGCAAGGCTCTTCTGCTCAAGGCATCCGCCACTTTGTTGGCTTGCCCACTTATGTGTTTTAACACGAAAGTGAAACTCTGCAAGTATTCTACCCATTTGGCATGCTTATGGTTTAACTTGTGCTGCTGCATTACATATTGTAATGCCGAATTATCAGAAAATAAGACGAACTCATTGCCCAGCAGGTAGTGCCTCCAATGTTTTAAAGCTTGGACCACAGCATAAAATTCCTTGTCATACGAGGAATATTTCTGCCGGCTCTCATTTAGTTTTTCACTAAAAAATGCCACTGGTCTGTCTTCCTGACTGAGCACAGTGCCAATAGCTATTCCACTTGCGTCACACCGAACTTGAAAAAGTTTATTGAAATCGGGCAGCCTCAAGATTGGCCTCTCCATGATCTTCCGCTTCAAAAGCTGAAAACTGTCTTCTGCCATCTTGGTCCAACAAAAAGGCTGACTGGCCTTTTTGATGGTCTCTAACATTGGTGCGCAGATTTCACTAAAATTTCTAATAAATTTTCGATAAAAACTTGCCAGTCCGTGGAAACTACGTACCTCAAATAAGCTCTTCGGTGACGGCCAATTTATAATTGCTGCAATCTTCTCGGGGTCCATTTTCAATTCATTTTCTGCAACTACAAACCCCAGATAGACCAGCTCCTTCTGCAGGAAAGTGCATTTCTTTAAGTTTATCAGCAGTTTGTTCTGCTGTAACTTCTCTAACACCCTTCGAACATGTTGAAGATGCTCTCCTTTCGTTCTGCTGAAAATTAAGATATCATCAAGATAAACTATCACGAACTTGCCAATAAATTCCTTTAACATCTCATTCATCAATCTCATAAAGGTACTAGGAGCGTTGCTTAATCCAAATGGCATGACCAGCCATTCGTACAGCCCTTCATTAGTCTTGAAAGTTGTTTTCCACTCATCTCCTTCCCTAATCCTGATCTGATGATAACCACTCTTCAGATCAATCTTTGTAAAATAAGCTGCTCCGCTAAGACAATCCATCATGTCGTCCATCCTGGGTAAGGGAAATCTATATCGAATAGTGATTTTATTAATAGCCCGCGAATCTGTACACATTCGCCATTCTCCACCCTTCTTAGGTGCAAGTACTGTTGGTACTGCACAAGGGCTCAAACTTTCTCTGATCAGTCCCTTATCCAGCAACTCCTGCACTTGTTTACGAATTTCTTCATTGTCTTTCGGACTCATCCTATACGCTGCCTTGTTCGGCAAGCTTGCTCCAGGTATAAAATCAATATGATGGCTAATACTCCTCTTGGGAGGCAACTTATCTGGTAGATCGTCAACTACAATGTCTTGAAATTCTTTTAACAACTCCTGAATTTCTACAGGCAGTTCTGATTTTTCTGTGTTTAGCAACATCGGTTTTGTCCTCCTTACAATCACATAATTGACCTCATTTTCCTCAATCTGCTTCACAAACTGTTTTCCTCCAATTAACAATGCTTTTGTTCCACTTGATTCTGCTGCATCCTCCTCTTTGATGGGTACAAGCATATGTTTGACCCCATCTTTCACAAATTTATAACAATTCGTCCTTCCATCGTGCGTCACCTTCCGATCATACTGCCACGGTCTCCCTAGCAGTATATGGCACACGTCCATTGGCATAATATCGCAGACCACCGTGTCTTGATATTTGCCAATGTGAAATTCAACCTCGCACTGTTCATCAACTAGTAGCTGGTGGCCTTTCTGTAGCCACGACACCTTGTAAGGCGTGGGGTGTTTAAGCCGCTTCAATCCCAGCTTTTCCACCATTTCGGTGGCAACCAAATTGTCTGTACTCCCGCTGTCTATAATCAATTTACAACACTTCCCATGTGATTTGCAAACTGTTCGAAACAACGCCTTTCGCTGGGTCTGTTCAGCCATCTCCTTGGCTGGCTTCAACAGTACTTTGTTCAAAATTAGAGCCTCCCCTATTTCTGCCACGTTTTCTATCTCCCGGGGCTGTGCTTCAGCTTCCTCAGGCTGCGCAACAAATGCTCCCCTCTGGCCAGCGTGCTCAGCTTCTGGGCATTCGAAGGATCTTTGCCCCCACTTATGGAACCTGTAGCACTGGACATTAGTCCCTCTTCCGCGACCATTTCCTCTTCCCCGTTGATATGGCCGACCTCCTCTAGTGCTATCTCCCTTCTCTGTTGTCCCTGAAGCCCTGGAACTGCTGCCTTCTTCGTTGTTAGTGGCAGTTCTCCCTCTGCCATAGGACTGTCCTCATCCTCTGCCATTTCCTCTCCCTCTCCTGTTGTTCTGTTTCCTGTTAATTTTCTCTTCAGCCTTTATAGCACTCTGAAAGGCTTCTTCTATATTTCAGGGAGAGAGAATATTGATCTCGTCCAATATTTCCAACCTCAAGCCATTTACGTACCTCGCTGTTTTTTCTGGAGTATCATCCGTATAACCAGCACGTAAATTTACTTGATAAAATTCCTCTGTGTACTCCTTTACAGTCATACCTTTCTGCCTTAAATTCTGTACTCGTCGATAAAGTTCAACCTGGTAGTCTTTAGGCAAAAACCTGCCCTTCAACTTTGCCACCATCCTTGGCCACTTTCTTATTGGCAACTTGTTCATCCGTCTTCTGTCCGCTTGGACACTATCCCACCATAAGGCAGCATGTCCTTTTAACTTAGTTGTAGCAAATCTAACTCTTTTGTCCTCACTGATCTCCTCATTTTCAAAATACTTGTCTAACTCACTCACCCAATCTAGCAAAACATCGACGGATAGACTACCATCATAGTTAGGGATCTCAGGTTTGGGTTTGCTGCTGGCTAACAGTACTGATCTCAACAGTCTTAACTCCGGGGCTTCTTCCTCTGACCCATCTATAACAGTTGTTGCCTCGTCTTCACTATCATCCCCAAGTTCCGGGTCTCTTCGCCTACCTGCCTCTACTGCTTCCAAGCGAGCAGTAAGGATTCTCAACTGTTCTCTCAAGCCCTCGTCTGCTACTCTGCGTGCACCTCTTCCTCGTCCTCGTCTTTGTACTTCCATCTTCCCCTGTTTCCTTAAAATGCTGCTCTGATACCACTTGATGGGGCCAGCCCACGTGGTCCCGCCGTCGATGTGCTGAGGTGTTATGCGACCGTAATGAATATAATAATATTTTGGATTTTTGGATATTTATGTTGGTTGATTTGCAATCGGCGCCGTATTGATTTTGGTTTATGAAGGTTTGTACCTTAGTGGCTTACCCGTTGAACACCTGTCCCTCCTCGGGATCCCACGAATCCGCCCAGGTTTGGGGTTTTTACTCCTTCGCGCTCATTTCTTTCTCGTTGTTTCGCCTAGTCATTTGCTTTGCAAGCTCTCCAGCTTCGGTGGTTTGTTCTTTTTGGATGTGGGTTCCTGCAACTTGTCTGCACGGTTTGTTGGTTGTGGCTCCTGGTTACCCTTTCAACTTCGGTCGTTGGTTCCTGGCCTGGTATGCCTCTTCTCTTCCGGCGTTTTATGAATGCTTTGGTAAGTTTCGGATGGCACTATTCCTGGGCTTGCATGTCGGTTACTATTGTGAATTGGGGTTTTTTTCATTCAAGGGTTCCCGACTCTGTGTGTGCTATTTGTGTCTTGCGAGTGGTTACAATGGCTCTGTTAATAGTTTTCACCTCTATGTGTTTTTTTCTGCATCTCGTGAGGGTTTAAGCTATACGATAGCTGTGTAATGCTTAATATTTATTCCAATATTGGTTCAGCTCTTTCCATAGTCTTCGGCAATCCGATGGTGGCGTCCTCCGTTGGGGTTTCTGCAAACTCGTTCGGTAAGTTTTTGTTTTATGCCAGAATTTTTGCAGTCCTCCTTTACCTGTACCTGATGTCTTGGCTCCTTCGTGAGCAGGGGTCTTCTCGGGGTCGAATGGAGGCTATGGTTCACCGAACAGGTATGGTGCCATTCCCTTTCGTTTTCTCGTCCTCTTCAATTTCTTCTTAACTCAGTTGATGCTGTTGCTTGGGCCTAACCACTCCTGTTCATTCTCTTGCAGGTGAGACCGTTCGAGGGTTCCGGTGTTTGAGCTCTCGGCTGTTCGGGAAAACACGGGTAGTTTCTCTGTTGTTTGGTAGCTTGATTATAGGGGTGTTTCGACTTTATTGGCTGAACTTGGTTTGCTGGCCTTAGGCTGCTCTCTGTCTGTACTTAACTCTCTTTGGTCGCTGGGCACGACGTGGGTTGTGATTCTGGGTCATACGGGAAGTTGGTTTCTTGTTTGCTGTTAGAGTTAATTTCTCACGACTGTGGATTTAGTCCAGTCTTCTATTTCGGACAGTATGTAAACGTATATGGAATTTTGGCCGACTGTATTATTGTAATCATATGAATTTAATGATGAATAGATTAGACTTGCATTTGTAATTTCCACATACCTGTTACGAGGTCTTTCTTTTATTGTCTGGTTATATGGACTCGTGTTGTTACTTGTCGTCCAACTGGTTTATCTTCTCCTCTGGGTCCAGAACCTGTAGCAGTACATTCGACAGTATTTGTATAATAACTTACTAGCGAAATTATACAATCATTGAGGACACGGTAGGATTATATGTGCACAGAATGTTTATATTACTCTCTCTGTTCTTTTCCATACAAAGTCAAACCCCTGTAATGGTTTGTTTCACACCTTTTGTAACATTGTTTTCAAACAGTTTTGTAACTGCTATTAGTTTGTGTTGTTGGTTATATTAGTTATTTCATATACGAGACTTCTCCATAGCTACTTAGCACATTTTGTTTTACATGCATTTACAATAGTAATATAACTGTTTGGGAAACAAACGATTCTAACTAATTACTACTGCTCCTAATTAAAAGTCATTACATTATTCTTAGGCAATTTAAAAAGAAAAGTAAAATAAAATAAAGACAGATATACTGTCCATCCAACGAACTGTGTTCTCTGTCCTTTTCAGAAACCATGTCAACCTTGTTTCCGTCTTTGCCCTGTTAGCCAGATGCTCCTGCATCATCTGATAAGAGGGGAAATTGATGATTAGCTACTTGCTTCAAATATTTATCAAGTGAGCTTGAACCACATCCTAAATCAAAGCTAGTGACCAAAGCCTAGAGCCAAATTCAGCCATAGCCAGTTTCAGAGTTGTAGCTAGAGACAGATTCATGCTCCATGAGCATGTTTTTTTGTTGGTGGCCTACATTAAACCACCACCAACAGAAGATTTTGGATTTTTTCTACATTAGTTTGGGGTCATCTTCAAACCATCATCAGGGAGCACTTCCACTTCATAGAAGACTTCAACTTATACCTAGATTTGGAATTTTTCCAGGAACTGCTTTGAGCTTCAGTACCAGAATTGGTGGTCAGCTTTAAACCACTAGTGGTAGAGACCTTGAATTCTTCTACCTAACATTGTCTCTAGTCTTCCTTAAACCACTATTTCAAAGATCACCACTAGTGAGTGACTATTATACATATTTGTATTTTAGCTCTCTTCTTGGACTCGTATACACCCCTTCTAATTAATGGGGGAATGTTGGACACCTAATTTGTAAGAATTGGTGTGGAGGAATTCTAGCAATTATTGGAAGTCCAAGAAATCTCTCGAAATATGAAACCAAGGATCAAAATAATATATTAATATATACACTTTGTCAATAGAATGCAATCTCATGTTGATTTAATTACCTTCCTAATTTTATCATGTCCCATGTAAAAAGGTTGAAGAAGTGTGACTAACATGATAAAATACAATGCACAATTTTAGTCTATAATAAGAAAACACGTAATACTTAAAATGCAATGCACAATTTTAGTATATAATAAAAAAGCACGTAATACTTAAAGAGGAAGCATGTAAACAATGTTAACATGGAAAACAAAGTGGAGTGTGTGAGATTAAAAAAAAAAAATGAGTGCATAACATGAGTGTAACCATGAACATTAACATAAACGTGACAAAAAAATACTATGAACTAAAAAACTAAAGAAAGATGAAAAGTTGTAACATAAAGAAAATTGGGTGAAATAAGAGAAGAAGACATGAAGATCAATATAGATGAAACTAAATAATTAACATTGGAGAATAAATAAAACAATAATCATTATAATTGATTTTCAATGTTTTATTAGAGTCAAGTAGATAAAGGACAGAAGCTAAGCAATAGAGCATTGGAAAGTGCGAAGTTTTTGATGTTTATTTTTAGTACTTAAGCATTAAAGAAGAGTAAATATATCATTTCCTCTGAAACTTGCATTCAATATGTACTTATGTGCATGATTATTTGTATAATGGTTTATTTTAGTGTATTTTTTAATTTAATTTTAAATAAGTTGTAGTTTATGATATAATATTGAAAGTTAGTTACACATGTTACATTTTTAGTTGTATCAGTTTTTTTAATATAACGATTTTTAATCATTTTTTCATAATAGGTTGGAGATAATTTTAATGTTGGATGAAAGAATGATAAATCTCAATTTGGGATGTTGTCAGTAAGATTAGGCAAGATTCAATCAACCTTGGATGTCCCGTGGGATAGTGTAACCCTTGAAGTTGACTCTCATCCTCAAACCCTCCCCATAATATTTGAATCAAAGATATGATGAAGACTAAACCCCACAAAAACCCAAACAATCTTTAATCAGTATACCAATTATCTTGACCATCTAATAATTCAACAAATTAACATAATTAGAAGCAAAAGCAAATCATGATACATTTAATTTTATTACTATTCAAGGTTTAAAATACAACACTTCTTGCATTATATGTATGTGCCTTATTAGTCCCTACCTCACCAAGGACTATACCTCACCAGGGACTATAGCACTGGCTTCCCCTTCTTAAAAAAAAACACATACTTTTAACTATTAAACCCACTCACACTCTATATTAATGTGAAAACAAAATATTACTTTAAACACATACATACTATTTTCACCCTTTCAATTCCAAATATTAATTAATTCAAATAAAAAAGATTCCAAACGATAATATATCGTTACTTTATAATAAATGTACCATTACTTGAAAATTGTGAAGACATCTTGCTCAATTTCTTTGCAGCCTCTTTGAATCCTCTCCATTAAGTTATCTGCAAAAACATCATAGCAATTGTACCGCACGACAGCATGGTTTCAACCTTCAAATTATTGACAATTTACAAACTTAGCACCGCGAGTTCTCTAAAAGCTAATCAATGGAAGTGTCGATGATATCTGTCTACCGAATCAAAAATTGCAGGTAAGTTATTTCAGTGCTTGACGTCCTCAAAGAAATGTTGGGGTCCCCACGACCGGATTCAGCTCATCTCTAAGAACATAGTTTCCAAGCACGGGGAAACGGCTCCCAACGTGGTTTACAAAGCTGCAGGCTCGAGAGCAACCGTCTGATTGCGCTTAAGCGGTTTCAGAAAATAGTTTGGTCCGTTGCATGGCAGTTTCTGGTAGGTTTTCTGTCGATCACTTGCATTTTTATAGCTCAAATCCTGGTTTATTCTAACCGGATCTTCGATAATTTGCGGTCATTTTTTACAATTTTTGTTGATCTAACGTGAAGTGTTTATTGAGGTGGAGGAATGGATGGTCGGAATCTGGGTTAAAAAATATACATATATATATCTTGCACCAACAGTATTTAAATCATGTTTTTGATGGTGGAAATGGATTCAGCACCATCAAAAATTTTTAAAGTACCCAAACTTTGAAATTTGACAGCTATAACTTAGATTTACAAATAATTTTCAAAAAAAAAATAATATAGTTGAACTATAGTGTACCATTATACATTAAACATGTAGTAGTCTAAAAATACCTGCACTTTATACATATAACCATTATGCTAAAACTTTCACTTTGATCTAACAGGGAAGTGTTTATTTATTGAGGTGGAGGAATGGCTGGTCGGAATCTGGGTTAAAAATATATATATATATATATATATATATATATCTTGCACCAACAGTATTTAAATCATGTTTTTGACCGTGGAAATGGATTCAGCACCATCAAAAATTTCTGAAGTACCCAAACCTTGAAATTTGACAACTATAACTTAGATTTACAAATAATTTAAAAAAAAATAATATAGTTGAACTATAATGTACCATTATACATTATACATGTAGTAGTCTAAAAATACCCGCACTTTTATACATATAACCATTATGCGAAAACTTTCACTATGAAGAAGTGTAGACTCTAGAGTAAGAACTATCACAATGAAAGCCTCCGTGTAATAGTTATATGTGCAGTTGTAAAAATTGATATTTATATAAACACTATTAATATAATATTTATTTTGTTATAAACAATAAAATTAAACAATATAATAAGTAGAAAACCATTTTGCTTGACATGTTAACTGCATAGCCTGGAGTATGCCGTAAAACTGCTTCTGCTTGGCTAAGAGCTCGTCTTCCTCGGACGTAAGGAAACAGGTTAACGGCCCAAGACCCAGAGGCATCTGGCAGGAGTGAGAGCCTGCTCCCGATTACGGACCACCAGTAGGGTTATGTCAGGTGGCGTGGTTTTCCTATTTAACAGTGATGAGTCAACCCAGCATTCGCGGATAGCACCCAGAGATGGCTGTCCTCACTGTTGGTTTGACACCTGAATTGATAGGTTTTACCACCTTCGGAGAAAAAAAAAACTGCATAGCAGCTTTTACCCCCTTCTTTCTTTGCAGAGCCCTCTTCTCCACATTTATTCTTCCCTTTCATCTTTTTCTTGCGGAAAAAATAGAAGAACAAGCAATAAGGGTACTCAGTGGAAAACTTCATTCTCCCAATAAAGTATCGATTATCTAAGATCTATGATATTTGTATGTGAATTGCAATTAACATTTCTGTAATTTATCCAAACTCTGACCGCTTAAAATTTCGAATTTTTCTTGTAATCTCTACCAACAACACATGGTAGAGTAAGCTTGGATATAAGATGCCTACTTAAGTATGAGTGGAAGTGGAAGAGCGATTTGAAGTTAAAGAGATGTGTTGCCACAAGGGACCCAACCTTTGGTCGACCCATGCCACATACAAATAAAATGAGCAATGGAATGAGTAGAACAACATACCTAAAATAAAAATAACAATGGTATTTTGTTCGAGTAATATGTAATGATTTTATTGGAATTAGTGTAGATTTATCTTAACTCTGGATCTATCAAGGGTCTAGAGGGATCAAATTTCTCTAGGTACAATTTTTTTTTTTTTTTTTTCTGAGTGGGATCAAATCTCTCTAGGTACAAACTTTTTTTCTGAGTAGGATCAAATCTCTCTAGGTGCAAACGTCTTTTCTCAGTGGGATCAAATCTCTTTAGGTGCAAAAGTCTTTTCTTAGTGCAAAACATGAATAAAGGTTTCCACCTCGAGATATTTGATCCAGCTTGGAGCTTGATAGATCCCCAGTTAACATGGATCTAGGCTAGTTTAATTTTTCATTTAATTAAATAATTTATTTATTTTTTTCATTTTTTTTATATAATTTGACTCGGTCAAAACCTTTAAATAACATAATATAATAGGACATTACAACATCTCTTCCATACTATGATGGATAGTGTCTCTCGCCCAAAAATGTAATAAAATTAAATTTAAAAAAAAGTAATATATTTATAAAATATTTTGATTGTGAAATGAGAAATGCTTTTTGGGCATGTGGTGTTGATGAGTCACGCTATTGACCCATGGTATGATATGGTTAATAATATCCATGGTAAAGTGGGGTGACTATCCATGGTTAAAAATCTTGTTATATTATAAGTATTATTTTGTTGTGAAATGAGAGATGGTTTTTGGGCATGCGGTATTGATGAGTCATTGTATTGGCCCACGTTATGGTATGGTTAATAATATCCATGGTAAAGAGGGGTGAATATCTATGGTTAAATTTTTTGTTATATTATAACTATTAAGTTTTTATGTGTTTATTAATGAAATTTAAATATGGTTACAAAAGTATCATTTTAATGTATATGGTAAGATAGAGCTTAATTTATAGCTACTATTTATATCTTATATTTTAATATGATAGAAGTGTCTCTCAAAAGTAATTATAATAATTTGTATTTTAGTTTTAATAAAAAAAAAATCTTACAGAATTAAATTCAAATAAAATATTTATAAAATATTTTGATTGTGAAATAAGAGATGGTTTTTGGGCATATTGTAGTGATGAGCCATGGTATTGGCCCATGGTATTGTAACAAAGACTATTTACAAGTGAATAATATCTATGGCAAAGTGGACGTGGATATCCATGGTTAAACATATTGTTATATTGTAAGTTTATTATAAGTATTAAATTTTTTATGTGCTTCTTAATTAAATTTAAAAGTGGTTACAGAATTATTATCCTATTTTATAAGGTTAAATGGATCTTAACTTATTGTTGCTACTTATATGTTATATATTTTAAGGTAATATGTATATTATGATTTTTTATTAATAAAAAAAATTACAATGTAAAAAATTGATTTTTTATTTTATTTTTATTACTTTTAATTTTTATGGACACTACAACATCTTCGTATACTGAGCTCTATATTACTTTTAACCAACATGTATATACTGAATATTAAGTTGTGGAAGGCTTGTCGGTGCAATAATGATGAATTGAATGTGGGCGCAATAATGATGAAGTGAAATTAGGGTTTTCGATATGTGTCAATATTTGGTTCTATTTCAATTCCCAGTGCATAGAATTTGAATTGGAATTCAAATAGATTTGTTATTTTGACCACACTACCATTATTCAAAATATAAAATATTTAAAATTGAGAATCCATATGTTAAGTTTCTATTTTTTCTTTTCCAAATAGGTGTCTACCTTAGATGAACCATTGTTTCTAGAGGCATCCAAAGCATTATCCATGCATCTTCCATTAAACTAAAAGGCAACAGAATGATATAACAACTCATGACTACCTTAGATGAACCATTGTTTCTGGAGGCGTCCAAAGCATTATCCATGCATCTTCCATTAAACTAAAAGGCAACAGAATGATATAACAACTCATGACTGAGGTGCACAGCTGCAAAGCCTTTTTGGTTATGTGGAGCTTCACACCAACGAATTCATGGAGTTAAGCTTTGCACCTCTGTGTACGACATTTTCATTGTCGTGGGACCATTATATAATTGGAGGCTTCATCATATTCTTAAACCCACGCATCCACTCCCTCAACCTCTACCTTCCTGCAAACAACACCAAAGGACCATTGTAAGATCTATGTTTGTGATTCCCCTTTACCAGCTCCTCTTCCTCCTAAAGAAAACAAACAAAAATGCAAGGAACACTCATTAAAAATAAAAGGAAAATAACAGAAATCACTCCTTCTAATTTAGAATGTTCATTCAAAACAAAAAGATAAAAAATAACATAAATTCCTCCTGCTAATTTGTAATTTCAAGACTCATTACATTGTTTTCCAACATATTACTTGGCAAATCCACATCTCTGGATGCGGTTATTTCGGATTGATCTCAACTTGACTCGCTACGATGGTTATTAGGGCTCGTGATGGTTCTTACTTTGCACATATTTTGTGTCACTTTAATATGTGGAGGGGACTGAACAAATATGCGGAGACTTGAACATTGTGCGATGTGTAAAAATGATTGCGAAAATAGAGCGTTCTCAAATAATGAGAAAATGCAAATCGAAAACGATTATCATTGTGATATGTCATTATGTGGAGTGCGGAAGAAGAAATGGTTGCAGAAACGAAGCATTCTCAAATAATGAGAAAAAACGGATCGAAAACGATTTTCATTGCGGTATGTCATTGTGCGGAGTGTGGGAGAAGAAACGATTGTGGAAACAGAGCATTCTCAAATAACGAGAAAACATGGATTGAAAACGATTTTCATTGCAATGTCATTGTGTAGAGTGTGGAAGTGCGGAGGAAGCTTTCAGTGTGCTTTTTATGCACTCCACACATCCTTAAACGATTAATTAGTAGTAGAGGTAAAGACTATGCTACATTGCAACTATTAATCTTGTTGATCTTCAATGTCTTATCTAATTAATAACATTTATGTGATTTTCAATTCCATTCTAGAAAGGAATATTTTAGTCATAAATGTGATGGCTCTTTTTTTTTATATATTTCTACATTTTAAAATTCTAAAGCCTTCCCCAAATAATATTGTGCACATGGTTATAAGTGCTTACATTCTACACCAATTTTTTATACCTATCTAACAAATGGTCCTTCAAATCTAACTTATCATTAATCAAGTTGTATATTTTGTACAAACTTGTACATCGTCACCCAATTAGGCCACCACCACATTGTGCTGGGAAGAGTTCCAAGTGTGTTTGTATACTTTAGATATGCTTCAGGATCATCAAAATCTATTTGTAGTGTCTAGTGGTTATGAACGGCGAGTTTTATGGATGGTTAAAGCCATTTGGGATGATTTTGTAAGGAGGAATGTGGCTTCCCTTCTTTTTTCTTCATGGTTATCTAATGTTGAGATTGTGTTTTCATCCTTCCATGCTGGTTTACTTGAGGTTGTTGAGGTTTCCTCGTTGAAGTGCGAAGCTGCTCAGTAGGGGACTCTCTATTTTTCTTGCACTATCATCTGTCAATGCTTTCTTTCTAGTCCCCAAGATGCTATGTTTAGTTGTTCCCGTCTCTCTGACATTTCAGTCTCTCCTGGATTAAAGGGGTTAGTTTTTTAGTGGGTTTGTTGTATTGTTATAGATCTTGGTTGATTTTGTGGTAATGTAGCACACAGGCTTTGGTTAGCTTGTGCTTTCTCTTCTAGATGAGAGTCGATCAGACCATCCTCATGGATGTTTGGGGTTTTGAAAGTTTGTATTGTGGGGATTCAAAGATGTCTTTCTGTTCAATTCTCAGTTCTAGTTACATAAGAGGTCGCATATTTTTTGGATGGTTAATTCTAGAGGTGGATTGATTTCGGCTAGGGATCCCTCCATATGTTTTGGATGATCTTCGGTTGGTTTCTATAGGGTTTTGATCTGGGGTTGGTGGTCCACTTCATCTCTTAGGTTAAGAGATAGTTATGATTGTAGATGGGGTTGGCGATATTTTAACTTTAAATTTCCACCTGTATCGAGTTGGTGGAGGAGTTATTGTATATTTATCTCAATGGATTTTCTTTTTATGGAACTGGATATGTTTATTAGGGAGATCTTTTCACATTGATGAGAATATTTTTCGTCCTTGGGTTAGCTTGTATCTTTGTCACTTTGGCTTTATGCCACATGTACTTGGTCATGTTGGAAGGGATGTGCTAGACAGGTCAGTATTGGGAGTCAATATGCCCCTTAGTCTCTTTGTTATGATGCCCATATGTATTGATTCTATTGGGTTTTTATATTCTGGGTTGAGTTTTGTCCCTTTCAGACTTCCCCTACAGTTGGCTCTCTTGGTGGCTTTATTGGCAATCACTATGGACTACGTGCCTATTGGCTGGGGTGCCCTTGTGTTATGTGTGCCAATTGACATCTAGAGGCAATGGTAGAAAGATATCCATTGGTTGTGGTGTTGGTGTCGTGTCTTCATTTCCTTTTGGAGGGTGCTTCTTCCCTTCTTTTTATTGGTGTTTTTTGGTTATTTTTGTGATTTAGCAGTCCATTGGGGTAGGTTGCTCCATCTTTGGGATCAAGACTTTTGTGGTTATTCTTATTCATACAGAGGATGTCTAATATGGAGACCATCTATGATCTCTCTATAGATTTTGAGAAACTTATTGAGGTGACCATGGCTGTAGAGAACGATGTGTGATTTAGGGCGGGCCACTGAGTTGAGTTGTTTGTATAGGCGGTTGATGATGATGGAGTTTTTTGTGTGGTTTTGCTAATGTCGATAATCAACAAAGGCTTTCTGGTCTAAAACATCTAGTCTCCACAAAGAGGAAGAAGAAGAAGAAGCTAATTAAACTGAGCGATCAAATACATAGACTCATTTTGGGGGTGGATGATTATTGGGACCAAGTGGAAAGATTGAAACAGAGGATTTTTGTAGGATAACAGGAGTTCTCCCAGATGTTTGGCCAACAAATGAAGTCCTAGGTCGGCAAGCATTGGTCTTCTTTATTGGGCTATAGGCCAAGGGTTAGTATGTTGTTCAATGGTTGGTTCAGTTTCCGCTTCTTGAAATTGGAAGATGCATAGAAGATTGGATGGGGAAAGGGTTTCTTCTCTTTACAGAATTTGACGATGGGTTTTGATCCTCTTAAAGAGGTTCCATTGTGGAAACTCCTTTGGGTGAAGCTTTTGGGGCTTCCACTAGAACTCTGGTCCATACCAGTAATCAATGAGACTGCTAATAAGATCGGTTATTTTTTTTCCTAGAGGAGTGCATCCTCAGGGCTTTAGACAAGAGGATTTCCTAGGTATTGGTTGAGGTTGAATTTGCTAGTGGCTTTTCTGATGAGATGGACATTTTATGGGCGAAATTATCATTTTTCCAGCAAATGCTTGGGTTGTCATTTGACCGGCCCTCTAATTGCTAATTTCCCCCATCGGTTCATGGGTGGTAGGAGGAGGCTGCATCGTCATAAGGCAAGTGAGGGTTTTTCCCATGCATGCACACATCAAGGAGGTGGTTCCATCGGGACCCCGGGTATGATAGTTGATGGACCCAAAATTATTGGTGCCGACACCTAATGATCACTCTTTGTCGACACATTTCCATATGCATCCTCTATCCCCAGTATTTCCCCCTTCTTGTGTAATCAGGATGAAGCTAGAGAGCCCTCTTCTCAGGATATTTTTTTACCTCCCACATTTATCATCCCTCCATCGATTCCCAACTTGTTTTCTCCTTCATATCGGCATCAACATCGGGACATTAAGGACATCAAGTAGTTGGCATGTGAGGGCTCTCATCTTAGATTTAGGTCATTCAAAGGTCTTCAAACTTCAACGATCACAGAGGATTTGGACCTAGAATATTTGGCCTATGAGGCATTGGTGGGTATGGCTCCATTAACCATAAAAAAAAAAAAAAAAAAAAAAAAAAAAAAAAAAAAAAAATCGATGAATCAGAAATATTCGCAAGTCATAATTCAAAGAAGAATATAATGACTAGGAAAAAGAAGGGCTCTGAATATAAGAAGGTGTCACTTTGTACTGAGGTTTGTTGAGCTTCCATTTTGTCCAAATTTTCATGATTTTAATGAATAATTTTATGCATGTACTAAGTGTCTATAATCATTATTATTCTTTTTACTCATTAGTAAGTTATTATTTAGAGGCATTTAGAGTTGGTAGTTGTTGATCTATGAACTCTTCTTGTTTTGTTAATTTGAAGAGTATTTAATGTGAAAATGTCATTAATGTTAGGTTCTTTTGTGGAAGGTGCTAACGTTCTTGTACTAGCAGTTCCTATGCCAGCAGTTCCTATACTAGCAATTCCTATACTAGCAGTTCCTGCACCACAGTTCTTGCACCACCATTTCCTGTACCAACATCTCCTGCACTAATAGTTCCTGTACCAACAATGTAGAGATACTAATGTTGTTGGCTTTGATAGATATGCATGGACCTTGATATTCCCCGGGATAAGTTGTGCTTACCATTTACTTGCTCATAGATGTAACAAGAAATCACCACATCCGTTGCAGTACAAGATTCTTCTCAAACTACTATTTAAAACTGAGTTGATCATTTTTTTTATGCATATGCCAACAAGACTTGGTCCTGCAATCACCTTCCTATATCATACAACTTTCCTGCTCCACGCATCGAATTCCTACACCAATTTAGATTTTACAGCATTCCTGCACCAATTCAATTCTACAGCAACATTCGTGCACCAATTTGGGCTTTCACACATTGATGCATTTCTGGGAAAATATGAAAGAGGTTTTTGTTCAAAATTTTGTTTAAACACTTCCAAATGAGTCAAGATACATCCAGGTCATACAGACTTATATTTAGGGAATAATTAATGCTTTCACCTTGAATTCACAGCAGTTTCCAGACTTCCAACTTCCTCCTCGATTTATCTACATGTGAATGCGAATAGATAAATTATGGAACATGGGTTTTGGTCCCAGTATAGAAAATTGACTAAGCCTTAAACATATTTCTAAAATTCATCACGGTTTGCGAGATACAGAGAGTTCTTTGGAGGTAGTTTGTTAAAAATACCAATTTTTCCAAAATTCTAGAAAACACCCAGTTTATGGAAATTCGTATCAAATATTCATTCTTTCAAAAGGGAAATGGTTGTGTTGATATTCTATTTGATGAGAATCAATTGGGATTCAATCCCCATGTTGTTTGCTAAGGAAATTATCATGTAAAAATATTATAAAAGGAAGGAGTTATGTAGGTTTGGGGGATAGCAAATTGTATTTTGTAAATCGCATTTCATTGCAGAAGAGGGATTCATTTTGATTGTGCAGGGAAGGAGGAGCCTGCGTGCCTGGTGGGATGATCCTTGGAGGGGACCACTGGATCTAGCGCTACATCATTCCATAATTATGTAACAGGACTTTGAGATTAATAGATACTCTGGCATTCGATTTACATTTATGTTTCTTCTGAATCTGCTGGTGTTGTGATTTAATTGCTACAATGGAAATGAGCTGGGTGGTTGGACCCACTAGCCAGTCCATTGCTCCATTCCTCTTATGATTTCTTTGCATTTTGTTTTGATAGCTGCATGGTGTTTAAGTGTGATTTGATACAGTTTTTCAATCTCATTCCATAATTCTGTTTTATGCTTTGATTGCTTGATTTGTAATTTCATTCCATTGCTCTGGACATTTGAAGTTAATGATAATGTTAATAATTTTTATGACTGAAGGATATTATGGTTTACTAAGAATTCTAGTTGATTAAACTCGTGACTGCCTTAAAACTATTTGAGATACGAGACTAATTCCTGACCTATGAAGAGAAATATTCATTCTTGAAATTTTAATAACTAAATTCCAGGATGAGCATAAGGAAATATTATCATATTGTTTTATTGGCAAGTGAATTTCTCACAAGAATTCTTGGAATGTTTTAAGGTTAAAAATTTATATCCCTTCATCATAATTGATTTTTGCTTCAGGTCGATATACTCAGTGCAGGAACAAAACATACTTCCAATGCAGGAACATCGTTTTAGTACAAGAACATCCTTTCTCCTGAATGATGCTTCTTTTGAATTTCTTGCAAAAGCTTGGTTTTTATTTGACAAATCCCTGAGGTCATATTTTGGCATATATTGTGCTACACCTCTAAGTTTACTTACCCATATTGACAAATTAAATGTTGGTGTAAATCTTGCATTTATACCGCCCAACAAGGTTTCCTCTAAACTTCTATCAACATTACTGGGTGATATGGCCTAAGCTCAAACATCCTCATCAGTCCCCTTTGCTAATTTTGGTTCCATTGTCTCTGTGGAAGATGATGATTCGTGGGTCCTTAGAGAACATTTACCTGTAGATATTCATCCCTTATGATTATCATGCCTATCAACATCATGGGCCTGGGGTTGGCCCATAAAAGGAGATCCTTGGGGAACATCATCAATCTAAATAAACCTTTTGTTGTACTAGTTCAAGAGACTATGGTAGAAAAAGAGAAAGTCATGGATTTTTTATCCTTAATTTTTAAAAAATCCTTGTAGATTCAAACTGCAGATTGTAATATGCTAAAACAATTGACTTGAATTTACTCTACTCATCGGTGGAAACAACAAAAGATCGATAAAATCACGAAGCATACAAGAGAAAGAATTCAATCCCACCTAACACAATTATTTCCCGGGGAAAACCACAGCTAAACCCCTCCTATTTGTATATTGCATTAATCATAAAATGTGAGAATATTACAATGATTTTCTCAAACCTGAGCAACCTCTGCACTATCTCTATCTATCTCACTACTTCCCAGACAAGCTCAAGCCAATTCTGTTTCCTGGAAAGATCTTATTTCCTTGCGTAGTTCCCTTAGGAATTATCCCATATTTGATTTGGAAATTCCACAATTATGAATTGTGCAATCCTCATAGGCCTTCCTCTGATTTCATGCACCACCTGTACAATTTGGATGATTATACAACTGATAGTACATTATCCCTGAAATCCAATATCAATTGGGTAACTCTCATATCTAACATGCATGAGTTATTCATGAGTGAATCATCAGTTAACTGGTTTAACACATGAAGCAACATCCCATTGTCTGACCTCCTACTAGTTCCTCCATCAATTGGAACTAGTTTAACTGACTTTAACTCAGTTAAACTAAATTAATTAATTACAACTCAAAATAAACTCAAGCAGGGCTCCTATAATGTAGGAGACACTCTACATGACTCAATTTAGACCCTCAACTCAAATTAACTGATCCAATTAAGTCAAATTAACTTAGTTAACTATTACAAGTTGTCATGAGATGTGGAATTACATTTTAATTCCTAATTTAATTCAAGGACAAAATTAAATTAGGATTTTCTTGTTGTGTTTTCAAAACTCCCTCTCAACAAGAAAGGGATTATCTGTTATCCCAATCCTGCCTCTCTGAAACTCAAATTTGCATCTTGACAATTCTTTTGTCAAAATATATGCATCTTGCTCCTCTCTAGGAATGTACTCCAGAAACATGATTCTCCTCTGCATACAATATCGTAGATGGTGATACCGAATGTCATTATGCTTGGACAGATCATGAAAACTTAGATTCTCGAAGATTTTGATACAACTCTTATTGTAATAGTAAATCATTGTAGGATCCATCTACTAACCAAATAACCCAACAAGGATCTTCCTCATCTAGGCATCCCCACAAGTTGCTTGACTAACAATCATGTATTATGCTTCTGCTAAACTCAGTGCAATCAATCTCTTCTTCCTGTTGTAACAAGATAAAAATTTTACCCAATACTAAATATTCCCCCTGATGTGTTATTCTTGTCGGATGGACTCCCTGCCCAATCTCCATATGTGAAGCCTTGAAGCTTCACTCCATCTTCTGTCTATACCAAAGACCAAACTGAGTGGTGCCTCTGAGGTATCTCAACACATGTTTAGCTTCCTTCCAATAAAGTTTGGTTGGCTTAACCATGGCTTGACTAAGCTGGTTTACTGCAAAACACATATATGGTCGTGTGCTCACCAAATACATAAGTGAACCCACAAGATGTCTATAATTAGTAGCCTCCACTACTTCACCTGAAGTACCATCTTCCTTCCTCCAATTACCTGTTAGAGGAGCCTCCATGGGTTTGTTGCTCTCCATGTGGAACTTCTTTAGTATCTCGTTGGCATACTTGCCCTGAGAGACAAACAATTCCTCATCTCCCTACCATACATCCATACCAAGAAAGTAATGCATAATCCCCAGGTCCTTCATCTCGAATTCTCTTGTAAGATCCTCTCTGCAAGATTTAATCATCTTCTCATCACCTGTTAGAATCAAATCATTGACATATAATACTATAATCAACAATTTTCCTTCAACCACAATATGGTAAAGGTTCGCATCTGCTTCAATTTTGGTGAAGCCCTACCCAGTGAAATAGATGTCAATTATGGTGTACCAAGCACGGGATGCTTGTTTTAGTCCATACAACACTCGCTTGAGTCTGCACACATGCGACTCTCAGTTAAAGGTCTAAAATCCTTTCGGCTACTCAATATACACATCTTCCTCAATCATATCATTGATGAATATTGTCTTCACATCCATCTGATGTATCTTCCATCCCATCTGCACTAGCAGTGCTAGAATATATCTAATTGAAGAGTACCATTCTACTAGAGAAAAGGTCTCATCGTAATCAATTGAAGAGTACCATTCTACTAGAGAAAAGGTCTCATCGTAATCAATTGGAGAGTACCATTCTACTAGAGAAAAGGTCTCATCGTAACCATGGGATGACACGTCGCCCAGCAAGAGGTCGCCACGTGGCAGCCCAGGGGCCACCAAAATTTTGGGTCAAGGTTTGGGCAGTAGCAGTGGGGGTCGAACCCGCGACCACCAAGCAACGAGACAAGCCATCTACCAACACACCATTGCAAAGGTCTTAAAAATATTGATCCGTGGCATATATTTAAATTCCATGGGTGCACCAATCCGGGGAAAGGGCCAGCCCTTGGGCACGCGCCACCATATAACTACCAATGGGTGGGGGCCTGATTGGCGGGGGCAAGCCGTTGGCCTTAGCCCCGGGCACGTGGCCCCCATATGGCCACGAAATTCAGATATAGGGCGTTAGAGGACATTTAAAGTGTCCAGCAATTTCACCCGAAAATATTGTCCCTACGTTAGCACGATCTGGGGCGAAATTGTAGGATGGTGCCAGGTTTTGGGGAATTTGTGGTGCAATTAGTAGAAGACTTGGGAAATCCATAACTTCTTCAGTTTTTGACCAAATCAGGAGCAAAAAGAGGCTACACAGGCATTTTTGGGCATTTTGGAGCCATTGGAATAGGTTTCAGAGCTTTTTGAGCATTGTAAACTGATGTATTCACACTTTTGAGCATAATAGAGAGGGCCAAGCCATTGGAAGCTGGACCAAGGAGATGTAGCCTAGGAGGGGTGAACTCCTTCATCATGTGTTGTTGTGATACTATTTTTGGTGATGTTCATGTCTGTTATATGTTGTTGTTCAGTCATTTGTTTATGTTAATTTGTACATAAAAAACACTCAAAAACTCATGCTTTAAACTTGCAATTAACCTCATGAATCCTTAAGCACTTTTAACATATTCTGAAAATGAATTTAGCACAGCAAAACTAATTTTCCCAATCAGATCAATTAACACATGCAAAACCTATATAGTGGTCATATAGGGTATTATATTCCACATTCACCACCAATCTTAGCATCAAACCAAAACATGTTTTCATGTTCATAACATTGTGTTATTATTAATTTTTTATTTCTATGGTCTCTCATGAGACAACTCTTATTATGAATTCTACCTTCAATTATGTCTTTGCTTTTGATTAATCAAAAATAAACTCCTCTACAAACCAGGGACACATTGCACTTCAATTACATCTCCATCTCCTTCTTGTTGAATTTCTGAAGTTTTTCCATCTCCATAGTTAGGTTCATATTCTCTAAACCAATCTCTTTAATAGTCGTCTTTTAAAACGTGCCCAAACCTTTCTAATATAGTTCTTTTATTATGATTTTTACTAAGGACGGGGTGACTCAACAACATGTCATTCTCATTGTGTTTTTTAATATCATTCTTCACAACATAGTGTCCAGTGTAGAATGGGAGAAGCGCGACTAGTGTGATAAAATGAAATGCACAATTTTAATATAGACAAAAAAGAACATAATACTTAAAGGAAAACCCTATAAACAACATGGAGAACAAAGTGGAGCTTGTGAGATAAAAAAGACAATGAGTACACAACACTAGTGTAACCATGAACATGAATATGTGGTAAACCCATGAAGTAAATAAAAAAAATAAAAGAAGTTGAAGAGTTATAACATAAAGAAAATTGAGTGAACAATTAGAGAAGAAGGCATTGAGGTAGATGAAACTAAACAATTAACATTAGAAAACAAATAAGATAGTAATAATTAAAATTGATTGTTTAATGGACTATTAAAGTTAAGTAGAGAATGGTCGAGACCCAGCAATCAATTATTTGAAAGTATAAAGTTTGTAATGTTTATTTTTGTACTTGAGCATTAAAGAAGGATGAGTAGATCATTGTCCTTATACTTGCAATCTAGATTTATAATATTGTGTGTATGATTATTTGTATAATTGTTTATTTTAGTGTATTTTTTAATTTAGTTTTAAATATGCAATTTAAAATACCACATAGACAGTTAGTTAAACATGCCACACATTTAGTTGTGTTAATTCTTCAATACAACAATTTTAATCTTTTTCCCAGATTAGGTTAAGCCTAGGCCAGGGCCAGCGATAAGGTGAGATGGAAGAACAATGTACCCCAATATGGGATGTTGTTACTAGGATTATGCAAGACTTGTCGAGTCTCATAGAACAATGTAACTTCCAAAATTATCTCTCAGCCTCAACTTCTCACCATGAAATTTGAATAAAAACTTGATAAACACTAAACCTCACAAAAACCCAAACAATCTTTAATCATTATATTTACTATCTTGACCATCTAACAATTCAACTACTCGACATAATTAGAAACAAAAACAAATCATGACACACATGATACATGTGGTCTTATTACTCAAATTTTAGAATACCACACTGCATTACATGTATGTGCCTTATTGAACTTCAATGTCATATCTAATTAACAAGTTTTAGGTGATTGCCAATTACATTCTAGAAAATGAATACTTTACTCATAAATGTGATGGCTCATTTTTATATATTTCCATTTTGGAATTCTAAAGCCTTCACCAAATAATAATATGCACATGGTTATAAGTGGTTATGTTCTAGCCAATTTTTTATAACTATCTAATCAAATGGTCCTTCAAATCTAACATGTTATTAATCAAGTTGTATATTTTGAACAAACGTGTACATCGTCACCCCACCAGGCCACCACCACATTGAGAGCATGATATGGAAAACCGTGACATTCAGTAAAGAAAGGGGATGAATTTTTCACAAGGCACGTACAATCACTTATGTTAAGACACGTGTACTATTCTTTTTAAGTCAATTAGTATGTATGGGGACGTCTGTACTCGTGAACCTGCTGATGCCTTCTGGATCTAGTGTACACATGGTATTGCGTAAACTCAACCAATGGGCAGTTGCCTTCTCATAACTTTCACTCTTTTGCCCACGTGGCTATGGGCATTTTGACATGGCTACCATAAAGCTAAGTTCTCTAAATAACTGACGTGGCATCGACCATGAATTAAATAGATAATGGGAATATGTTAGGGAATGGAGTAGGAAACTCCATTTCCTTCTTTAGGGCGACAAAACGCCGTTTCCAAAATCTGAGAGTCATTTCGGAAGGCGGCCCCGTGACTCACAGAATCCAAGGGAAGGAAAGACGCGAAAGTTAATGGCAATAGGGGCGGACAGTCCGTCAGTGGGTGACACGTGCCAGAAACCGTGGGCGTTTTTTCAATTCAATTTAAACCATTAATATAATTACATTAAAAATATGGAAAACAAAAAGGGTTAAATTTATGTTTACACGAGTAACCATTCAATTTCATCAATGATTTTTTAATCAAATTTACGATAACAATAATTTTAAAAATTAATATTTTTAAGTATCTTTAATTTTTATAAAATTTACAGGTTGTATTCTAACTGTTTCTACTATTTTTAAAATTATATATATTTTAAAGTAACACAGGTTGTATTCTAATTGTTTCTACTATTTTAAAAATCATATACATTTTGAAGTAACCACAATCTAACCAATGTTTATTACGATATTTTTTTTGTTTTGACTGTGTATTAATTTGTTTCTGACCAAACATTTATGTCGATATATCGATTACTTATAGTTTAACATTGGGAATTCAATTTTTGTTATTTTTAAAATTTATTTTTTGTAAAGTAATTTGTTGAGGTCTTATTATGGACTCTTTAGTAACTTCCATTTATATGAATTACTAATTTTTGTTTTCAGCTTTATTTCTTTTTTATTTAACTTTTTGTTTTGTCTTTTTTCCCTTTTTATATTATTTATATTTTCATTAATTATATTTTTTTTTCCATATTTTCAATTTAAGATCGCCTATTATTATATTAAAAACATATTTTAATTAATTTAATTATAAAAAATTATATATATTAAAAAAGAATAAAACACATAAATATATATTAAAACAAACATATATATTAAAGTGTATAGATGTTAATATAAACAATATTAATTAATCAACAATATAATGTTTTATTAGTTATTTTATTTTTATGAAACTTTTGTCTTTATTATTTTTTAGTTTAATTAAGATATATTTATAAGCTAAGCCGCACGTACTAGCTACTATGTAACCCTTGTTATCAGACAAAGAAAACATTGACTCGTAAATTTTTTATACTTAACATAATCCAAATATAATATTTAAAAAATATTTTAGTTTTAGTTATAAATAGAATAATTTAATATTTACTTTAAATAAAATATTTTTATAATAACTATATATAACACATAGTCCAATGAGGTTTCAAATTTGCCCAGAAAATAATGGAAATTCGGCCAAGATTTTGATAAAAACCGATAGAAATTTTGGGAAATTTGGGTTACAGCTGTGAAGTTTCAAGATTTTTGGTGCCCCAAGGATTTTTAATGGTGCTGAATCCGTTTCCGCCATCAAAAACATGATTCAAGTTTCAAGATTTTTGGTGCCCCAAGGGTTTTTAATGGTGCTGAATCCGTTTCCGCCATCAAAAACATGATTCAAGCAATCATATTGTCAAATTTTTTAAGAAAAAAAAGGGTTGGATTCCAACAACTTTTTTCCCTCCGCGCAAATTTGTCGCCTCGGTAGACAACGTAAGCGAGAATTTATATTCTAAGAATATGTACTTTTTGTGTTTTACTATGAGAGAGATGTGTCATTCTTTCCTTTCTCAACATGGATTTGACACATGACACACATGCACACATATAGAAAGGGGGAATCCATCGTAACTTTAGATCTATTATGGCCAAAGACGGGTGAACTCCCTCAAGGTGAAAATTCTTTTAATATTGAAAAAACTTGAGGAGAAGTTTGAATATCAAGGGATTTGATCCCTGTGGATGCATGATGGATTTGGAGTTAAGCTGAATTTGCCTAATCTATCTCATACTTAACATTACTTGGATCTATTGTAATTAGTCATCATTTTATGAATTTTTGTTTTGCTACTCTAGTTACCATTTTCTTAACATAAGATACACTTTAAAATATCATTTAATTGAATTATGAGAAAACATAATGTTTCTGACTTCAAAGTAAATGGCTTTACAATAAGTTAAGTTAATTATATTATCAATAAAATTTGTTTAAAACATAAGTAAATTATATTTTTTATGGAAGTAATAAAGGCTTAGTACAATTGGTAAATAATTTTGTGTTAATTCAATCATTTGGGATTACTAATTGTGCAATTCACAATCGATTTTCTTTCCATTTAGATATATGAAAAAGAAGGGGAGAACTTCATGAAGGTTGACATTGTATCATCACCCATCTTCACATAAGTTAGTTCCTTTTCCCAATTTAAATTGTTTAAATTATACATTCTCTTCGCACTTTAAATGTGTAGTAATTAACAAGGAAATGAGAGAGAGGTTCATTCCTTAACTATTGGTATATTTCTATAACATGGCTCTACAAAGCGTAACAAAGTTATTTAATTATGATGCCTTGGTGAGTAAAAACAAAGGACAAAAATATGACATCAATAGTGTAAGTAATGGTTTGAAGATTAGGCTATATAACAAGAAAGGAGTTTGTTGGATAAAAAAGAATTGAAAAACCATGTAGTAAAATAATATAAGAACAAGGGTAAGGAGATAAGCATAGTTATTGGCTCAACTTGAAACGTGATTTCAAAATGAAAATTTTATTCTTAAAAACCTATATTTTTTGGTCTAAAATACCAATTCCTTGAATACAAAAGTGGTGTTACTGGTAGCTTCATTTTTTGTCATTGTTAAAATCACCATCTTTACCAAACATGGCCTTAACGTGTGGTGTTCTTTATTAGTAAAAATAACAAATATTATCTAGATTTACTACAAAAAAGATAGATTGCAACCACAATAGACAAATAAAGAACCAAAATCACTTGAATGTGATACCTTTAATATTGGAAGCAATGTTCACTTGCCTCTTCAAGGGGCCAACCTCTAATTGAGTAGATCTCTAGTTACAAATAAATTCACAATATGCCTTTTATATTGCTTTTACATATTTATATAGTACTTTCTACCTCGTAGGAACACTCTAGAGAAGGAACTTTCTAGTAGGTGGAACCTTCTAGTAAGCCTTCTTCCATTTATTTCTTTCACATTATTACATAGGCCTTTGTTACTAGAGGTGGCATATATACATCAATATAAATAGGAACATATCTCTCTACTCAGGAGGCTAGGGAGGTTAGGACCATAATATGCCCCCCCCCGCTATACCTCTACCCCTACCCCCCTTCAAAAACAACATGTCCTTAAGGCTAGAGAAGAGGGAATTGTTGAAGGATCGTTTATTGTACCCATGTGGCATTCTTGGGTTGTGTATCCTTCCTTTGTATTAGGACCTCCTAGATAGTGCACAAGCAGAGATGATTCTCTTTTTTGTAAATGACAGCCTCAATGAGGGAAAATTTGAAGGATGTAAATTTTTCTTAAAGTTTAGAAACATGGGTGAATATTCCTAGTCCTTAATATCCAAGCAATAAAATGTTTAGTGATATATTTGTAGAAATATTCAAATTTCTAATGATTTTATATAGTCTCTATAAAATTTTAGTGATTTTTGATATAAAACATTTTTATCCTAAAAAATTGGGCCAATTATTTTTAGAAAAAATGGAAATTAACATATCTTTGGATATTAACAAATGGGTCTTCTTATAAGTATGTATAATGTGTACTTGTTGGATGTGGAATTTAATTTCACATACAACGAGTGTGTACACTTGAAATCTGAGTAAACCTATAAGGAGATAAGAAAAAAATACATTTAAAAAAAAATAGTTTTCTTCTTTTCCTTCCAAAATATTTACATGTATCAAGGATTTTGATTGGTTTACGTGTTATGTACATGAGACATTTTAGGCTGAAATTTTCTCTAAGTGCATAAAATGAAATGAATTTTAACAAACAAATTAAATTATAGTAAAAAAATTATATAAATTTACTTAATATCAATAAGAGATCAGTAAATTAAATTTTAATAATAAATTAAAATGATTATCAATTCAAACAACAAATAACTAAGTAAATAAAGAATATATATATATATATATATATATATATATATATATATATATAGGAATATATTCAAAGTGAAGTAAATAAAGCAACTCCATTTTTAATATTTATATATTTTTAAAGGAATATATTCAACCTCTTTCAAGGATATATCTGGCAAGAACAACTTCTCTTTAGAATATATCTATCCATACATTACACATATAATGTAAAACCTTCTAGAATTAGAATTAAAAAAAATACTTGAATTTACCAACCAGTACAACCTAAATTGACTGGATTCTAAACCTTAACACTCACTTGAATTCAATATTTTTACTTTAATTTAGTTATATTTAAACTAAGCAATAGGTACTATCTACTATGTATCACTTGTTAATTGTAAAAATAATTATATATATATATATATATATATATATATATATATATATATATATATATATAGATATGAAAAAGCATGGAACAAGATTCTTATCTATGGAGATTTACCTCCACGTTACCATGGATATTCTTAATGTGTAAATATACTTTGTTACAATACCATGTGCCAATAACGGAGCTTATCACTACCTAATGCCTAAAAAACCAAAACTCATTTCATATGACACTTGTTGATATGATAACACTTTTTTTAATTAACCAATTTAATTAAAAAAACGAAAAGAGCATAACTAGTTTGTAGATAAATCTCTGATGCAGGAGCATGCGACTTGGAGGAAAAATCTTCAAATTTAATTCCAAAAAATCCAAAAAAATCTACAGGCAAAGGAGAGGGATCCTTTAGCCAATAGTTTCCATGCTTTTCTAGTTAAGATAGGGATAGGATTAAGAATAAAAGCATTCTGTAATAATCGCTTATGGATAAGCGATAATAAGTTTTTTATGTATGATTGCTTTAAAACACTCTATGTAAAAGGCATGCTTTTATATAGATAAGGACCGAGAGGGCTTATTTATTATTTTATAAATAAAATAGTGGGACGCTCTACAGTAGGTAGATCCCGAAGGCATTGTGTTCTTGAAGAATTCTCTCTGTGCATAGGAACTTACATTTCTCTATTAACTGGTATATTTGCATATGTATTTGATGGCGATTCTTCCCTTTCGAGCCTTGTTAATGGTGATTCAGCCTTATTTTTCCTATCATATACATGAATTAAGCTTGTTGGTACAATTTTTCCCTTATATCAGCACGATTGTTCTTCTTTAATGCATTGTTAAGTCCTGCAAATAAAACTCATCTTTACACAGGGAAATCGTGAAAAAGGCTTAAGTTGGACGTAGTTCTGGACCTGAAATATTATTAAATCTGGTTCATACCCATATCGGGTCCGAACCTTTATCGCATCGCATAACCATAAGTGGAGCGAAGAGACCTGTGGAGGTGCCGAAGTCTGAGCCCCCGATAAGCTCAGACCCGAAATACTATATAGTTGGGTTGATAAGTTTTTGGGTCCGCAAGGTTATCGCATCGCAAAGTTGAAGTGACAGGAGCCTATTGTGTGGACTTTCGGAATCGCCGATAGCGATTGCCGATAGTCATGTGGCATATCACATTGGAAAATCACCATGATAAAGCGCTGATAGTGTTGTTCTGACCCTTTGGAATAAAAGTCCGCCAATAGTGTTAATTGTGTTTCAAACACATGGTTTGAAATATAAAGCGTCGATAGCTAATTCTTTTGAATTAACAATATAATGTTAATAAAGCGTCGATAGTGTATTTCCGTTCCTTTGGAACAAAAGCCCTCCGCTCGTGTATATTGTGTTTTCAACGCATTTTCGTTGTTTTAAAAGCAACGAGGCCTATGGTATGATTTATGCTCGATAACAAGGGTTGGGGTGATTTAAAAAGAATGAATTGTTATGTGAAGGAGCAAGGGAAATATTATAACAGTTAGCCTAATAGTAGATGAATGATACACCAGTGGAAGCAGAAGGAGAAATTCAACCAACATTAGAAGAAATTATCTCAGGTTTCAGCCGTGTCCATATCGCCTGCACCCAGGCCACCATTAGTGGTATCAGAGCAACTAGCTGACATTGAAGAATCTCAGAAGCAGGAGAAGGAAATTTAATATGGCTTTTAGAGTTGGAAGACGATGAGGACGTGGTGGAAGAGGATGACGTGTTGCAAACACTGAAGTAATGGAAGCTCTGCAACAGATGCAAGATAGATTGGGTGCATTAACAACAAGCAGAAACATAGATGATGGAGATGTTATTGAACCTCAGGTTAAAGCTGCAGAGGAGGAAGCTGTAGCAGTTACTCCTGAGATAAGGTTCTTTTAGTCAGTATTAAGATCCACAGCTAGGCCAAAGACCGAGGTGTCAATATATGAAGGAGGACTGAATCCAGAAGAATTGGTAAACTGGATTAATGGCATGGAGAAATTATTCGACTATGAAGAAACAAAATATGAGAAGAAAGTCAAGTTTGTTGTCACCAAGTTAAAATGCCATGCAGCGCTTTGGTGGGATGGTGTGCAGGCATAAAGGAAGAGACTTGTCAAGCAACCGATCAAGAATTGGAGTAGGATGGTAGCAAAGCTAAGAGGTAAGTTTCTGCCAAGTAATTATTAGCAAACCTTGTTCAAAAAGATGCAGAATCTTAGACAGAGGTCTTTGACAGTGAAAGAATACATAGAGGAATTCTACAAGGTAAGAATAAGAGCTGGAGAAGCCTAGGATATAGATGAGAAGGTGGCTAGATATGTGAATGGCCTTAGGATGGACATTCAAGATGAGATAAGTCTACTGTCTCCTAAAACAGTAGAGGAAGCTTATCAGATAGCACTGAAGCTGAAGAAAAACTCATGAGGAAGCAGTCTGTCAGAGGGAGAGGTACTTTCCGAGGAAGGGGAAGTCAAGGTGGTAGAGGAAGCTCTACAACACCTACAGATGGAGCTAGCAGTAACTCAAACCAACATGCACCCACAGGAGGTGATGCAAGAGGCAGAGGGAGTTTTTCTAGAGGAAGAGGAAGAGAAATAAGATGTTACAGATGTAACAAGCTAGGACATAGAGCTTTTGAGTGCCCAGAAAATGCAGGAACAAGCCAGAGGAATGCAATTCTTGCTCCAGTTGAGGGAGAAGCACCAGTAGCAGCAGTGGCAGAAGAAGAAAATATACCAGAGAAAGGAGAATCTTTGGTAGTTAATAAAGTTTTTCTCAAGCCAACAAAGGAGGTAGTTGAACCATCACAAAGAAAGACTTTATTCAGGACAATGTGTAAAGTCCAAGGGAAATGTCGTCAGATGATCATTGATAGTGGCAACACTGATAATTTGGTCTCTATAGAAGTGGTGAAGAAATTGAAGTTGAAGGCAATGAAACATCCAACACCTTACAAGGTGTCATGGCTACAAAAGGGACATCAACTGTTAGTGAATGAACAGTGTGAAGTGGAATTTCAAGTGGGCAAGTATAAAGATAAAATTGTATGTGATGTGATCCCAATGGATGTGTGTCACATATTTCTTGGAAGACCTTGGCAATATGACAGAGGAGCCATGCATGATGGGAAAAGAAACACCTACAAGTTTAGAAATGATGGTGTCAATCATACGTTGCTGCCTCTGCAAGAAGAAGATGTATCAGGAAAGAAGACTGATCCAAAAACTCTGTTACTAGGAGGAAAGGAATACTTGAAGCAGATTGAAGAGAATGAGGTAAATTTTGTTGTAATTTGCAAGCCCAAGGTAATAATGACTTCTACTAAAATTTCTAATTTACCCATTGAAATTCAAGAAATGTTGGAGAAATATTGTGATATTATTGTTGATGATTTGCCAAATGAGTTGCCACCCATTAGAATAATTAGCCATCATATAGATTTGATTCCTGGAGCAATTCTACCTAACAAACAAGCTTACAGAATGACTCTTACAAAAAATGAAGAGGTTAGGAAGCAGGTGCAAGAATTGCTTGACAAAGGGATGATTAGAGAAAGCTTGAGTCCTTGCGCAATACCAACAATGTTGAGTCCAAAGAAAGATCAAGGCTGGAGAATGTGTACAGATTCACGAGCCATCAATAAAATCACAATCAGGTACAGATTTCCTTTTCCTAGAATTGAAGATTTAATGAATTGCTTGAGTGGAGCAAAGCATTTTTCAAAACTAGATATTAAAAGTGGGTATCATCAGATAAGGATAAGAGAAGGAGATGAGTGGAAAACCGCTTTTAAGACAAATGAGGGATTGTATGAATGGAGAGTAATGCCTTTTGGGTTGTCAAATGCACCAAGTACGTTTATGAGACTCATGAATGAAGTTTTTAAAGATTTTATTGGTAAATTTGTAATAGTATATCTGGACGATATATTAGTTTACAACAGGTCTAAGGAGGAGCATATGAGGCATTTGAATTATGTCTTACAAAGGCTACAATAGGAGATATTATTGTTGAATTTGAAGAAGTGCTCATTTATGAAAGAAGAGCTAGTGTACTTGGGTTTTGTTATTTCTACTGAAGGGCTGAAGATGGATCCAAAGAAGATCAAGGCAATCATGGAGTGGCCTTCACCCAAGAGTGTTTTTGAGGTAAGAAGTTTTCATGGTATTGCTAGCTTTTATAGAAAATTCATCAAGAATTTTAGTAAGATAAATGCACCTATTATTGAGACCATAAAGAAGGACAAACAACCATTTAGATGGACTGCTGAAGTAGAAAGAAATTTTCAGCTGCTAAAGAATAAATCACTGAAAATCCTATTTTGGTTCTACCTGATTTTAGTAAACCTTTCCAAGTGAAGTGTGATGCCAACGGAGAAGCAATTGGAGGTGTTTTAAGTCAGGAAGACAGACCTATAGCCTATTTTAGTGAAAATCTAAATGATTCCAAAAAGAAATATTCTTCTTACGATAAGGAGTTCTACGCAGTTGTGAAGTCATTAAAAAAATGGAGGCATTATCTAATGTCAAAGGAATTCATCCTTTATTCAGATAACCATGCACTACAGTTTATAATGCAGCAACCAAAGCTCAGCCAGAAACATGCTAAATGGGTAGAGTACCTTCAAGGTTTCCATTTTGTTTTGAAGTATATAATGGCCAATCAAACAAAGTTGCAGATGCCTTAAGTAGGAGGAATGTATTATTTCAAAAGAGTCAAATCCAGATGTTGGGTTTTGATTTTCTTAAAGAATTGTATGAAACAGATCCATATTTTAAAGAGGCATTTGAGGCTTGTAAAAATCCTATTTTGATGGATAGGAGTAAATGGTTGGATTACTTCTTACAAGATGGATTGTTGTTTAAAAAAAATCAGTTGTGCATACCAAATTGTTCAATGAGGTATAATTTAATCAAAGAAAAACATAGTGGAGGACTTGCAGGACATTTTGGTGTAGAAAATGCTTTTGAATAGTTGAACAGATTTTATTTCTGGCCGAAAATGAAATCTGAAGTGGAGAAGTATGTGAGAACTTGCAAATTTTGTTAATATGCAAAAGGAAGGAGCCAAAACACAGGTTTGTATATCCCATTACCAATTCCAGATAGACCTTGGGATATGGTAAGTATGGATTTTGTTTTGGGCTTACCAAAGACTCAAAGAGGTAATGATTCAATTTTTGTTGTAGTGGACAGATTTTAAAAAATGGCACACTTTATTCCATGTTATAAAACTAGTGATGCTTCTCACATTGCTAATTTGTTTTTTAAGGAGGTTGTAAGATTGCATGGGTTGCCTAAGAGTATTGTCTCAGACATGGGATTCCAAATTTGTTGGAAATTTCTGGAGGACACTATGGAAGAAATTGGGAACTAAATTAAGTTTCAGTTCTACTATCATCCACAAACTGATGGACAGACTGAAGTTGTGAACAAGAGTTTGGGCAATCTTTTAAGGAGCCTTACTACAGAACATCCAAAGCAATGGGATCAAGTGTTGGCACAAGCTGAATATGCATATAATGACTCACCTAACAGGAGTACATGACAGAGTCCATTCCATATTGTTTATGGAATGCATCCAAGAGGAGTAACTAAGTTAAGAAACTTGGGAAAAGAAGAGATGAGAAGTGCAGAGGGTGAAGATTTTTCTTTAGAAATGCAAGCAATACATGAACAAGTGAAACAGCAGCTACAGGATAGCAACATCAAGTACAAGACTAGAGAAAACATGAGAAGAAGAGAGGTGAACTTTGAAGTTGGAGATCTAGTTTTAGCACATCTCAGAAAGGAGAGGTTTCCAAAGAGGGAGTATAACAAATTGAAGTTCAAAAAAATTGGACCGTGCAGAGTGTTGAGGAAATTTTCTGCAAATGCCTATGAGATTGAGTTACCCCCTGATGTTGGAATATCACCAATTTTTAATGTTGCAGACTTGTAGAAGTATGAAGGTGAAACTACAGATGATATAGCACAAGATCAACAGGCCCAAGAGATTGACTGGGTAAAACAGTTACCCACAGCAAAGAATTTGCAGCCAGAAAGAATTATGGACAATAAGGTGTTTAAGAAAACAAGGGGACAAGAGTACTTCCAGTGTTTGGTAAAGTGGAAGGATCAGCCGACCGTTGAAGCTACTTGGGTTACAAAAGATATGCTACAGAAACTAGGCAGTTTTGTAGATGAACTCATGGACAAGAGCCCATGAAGAATTTTGTTCTCAGAAGTCTGATGTAGGAGCATGCGACTTGGAGGAAAAACCTTCAAATTTAATTCCAAAAAATGCAAAAAAATATATAGGCAAAGGAGTGGGGTCCTTTAGCCAGTAGTTTCCATGCTTTTCTAGTTAAGATAGAGATAGGATTAAGAATAAAAGCATTATGTAATAATCACTTATGGATAAGTGATAATAAGTTTTTTATGTATGATTGCTTTAAAAAACTCTATGTAAAAGGCATGATTTTATATAGATAAGGACCGAGAGGGCTTATCTATTATTTTATAAATAAAATAACGGGACGCTCTACAGTAGGTAGATCCCGGAGGCATTGTGTTCTTGAAGAATTCTCTCTATTCATAGGAAATTACAGTTCTTTGTTAACTGGTATATTTGCATATGTATTTGATGGCAATTCTTCCCTTCTGAGCCTTGTTAATGGTGATTCGGCCTTATTTTTCCTATCATATACGTGAATTAAGATTGTTGGTACAATTTTTCCCTTATATCAGCACGACTCTTCTTCTTTAATGCATTGTTAAGTCCCGCAGATAAAACTCAACTTTACACATGGAAATTGTGAAAAAGGCTTAAGCTGGACGTAGTTCTAGACCTGAAATATTATTAAATCTGGTTCATACTCGTATTGGGTTCGAACCTTTATCGCATCACATAACCATAAGTGGAGCGGAAGAGACCTGTGGAGCCGCCGAAGTCCAAACCCCAGATAAGCTCGGACCCGAAATACTATATAGTTGGGTTGATAAGTTTTTGGGTCCACAAGGTTATCGCATCGCAAAGTTGAAGCGGGTGGAGCCTATTGTGTGGAATTTCGGAATCGCCGATAGCGATTGCCGATAGCCATGTGGCATATCGCATCGGAAAATCACCATGATAAAGCGTTGATAGTGTTGTTCCGACCCTTTGGAATAAAAGTCCTCTGATAGTTTTAATTGCGTTTCAAACGCATATTTTGAAATATAAAGCGTTGATAGATAATTCTTTTGAATTAACAATATAGTGTTAATAAAGTGCCGATAGTGTATTTCCGTTCCTTTGGAACGAAAGCCCTCCACCCGTGTATATTGCGTTTTCAACGCATTTTCATTGTTTTAAAAGAAACAAGGCCTATGGTATGATTTATGCCCAATAACAAGGGTTGGGGTGATTTAAAAAGGAAGAATGGTTATGTGAAGGAGCAAGGGAATTATTATAACAATCATTCTAATAGTAGATGACTGAAACACCAGTGGAAGCAGAAGGAGAAATTCAGCCAGCATTAGAAGAAATTATCTCAGGTTTCAGCCATTTGTCCATACCGCCTGCACCCAAGCCACCAATCTCAACCTTTGATTTGTGTATACTACTAAAACTATTCTAGAATACTATGTGGAAGTTAAATTCCTACCATCCACCTAATAATTATTGATAATTAAATTTAAAATTTAGAAGTCCTATTCCAAAATAGATATGCCTATCAACATAATTAATGTTTATGATTTTAAAATAATTAAATTTATAATAAGTTTAGTTTATTATGTTATTAATAAAACTTATTTACAATAAGTCAATTATATTGTTAATAAAATTTGTAAAAAATAATATGATGAGTAAATATGAAATTATTACCATTAATACAAAGAAAGATTTACAAAATAGATATACAATCTTTCTTATGAAAATGATTACAATTTCGCTTTGGTTTTATCATTTTTAATGTTTTCCATAATTTCAAATTTGAATATTTGTTATAAGTGAAGCATACTAATCATAATAGAGGAAGAAGTCAAACCTCCATAAGATACACATTGGTGGTTGAAGTAACATTTGAATCTACACATAACTAATTACCAAACATAGTATAATATATTGATTTAGTTTCAACACATATCAGTGTCAATCAAATCATTTATGTGTTTTCTCTCATATTCCCCCCACTCCTAATATGTTTTCTCTCATATTTCTCTGCACCCCCACCCTCATGAGGTTGGGGTGCAGGGAAATGTGGGTGAGATTTGGGGGAAATGTGGGTGGGGGTTAGAGGGAAATATGAGAGAAAACATATTACCATTTATTTATTAGTGGATGCACTTGGGAAAATAGTTCCATAGGAACAAAATTTCTCCCAATCATAGGTAACAACTCATGTAGATGTAATTCTCATGTTCGGCAATGAAATAACAAGGTGAATTAATTGGCTTTGGTATTTCTTACTTAGATCAATTTCTAAATATCACAAATGAGGAATTAACATCCCAATCATTTCCCAATCACAACTGCGCCACTCGACCAACATCTCTTTCTCCTCATCCTATAGGAAATAAGAAATGGGATCCTCTTCTTTGCTAAGAAGTTCCTTAAGTTACCAACACTTCCATGTAGTTCTCAACTATAAGCTAGCCAAGGAATCTTCACTGGTGGCCACAAAGGATTTTAGTTGTGATCAATGGCTGAGTCTATATTTTTTCATGGTTGCAACATATGGTAGCATAGGACAAAGTAGAATAATCCTATTGAATTGACAATTAAGAATTCTCAAGATAGATCCCCTTCACTCCTTAGCATAGCCAACCTTAGCACAAGCTTGAAAGAATAAATACTTCCAAAGATTGAGTGAATCCCTTCTCAAAAGTTCACATGAATTCCTTAGTTGCATGGGTAGCATGTGCCCTCCCATGAAGCTTGGAAAAACAAAACATGGGACATATAAAACAAGAGGATAAGAAGGCTTGGAATAATGACACTTAGTAGAAATAAAAAATTAAGACTCACCCTACTTTGCCACTCATTGGTTCATTATGCACATTATGTTTAGAAGAAATTATAGCGCCAAGTCACCTTATTATTATTATTTTATTTTAGGCCAAATAAAAACCAACAGTAGAGTACTTAAGTTTACCATAAGCTTATGATACCTATCCCACTAGAGCTTGGCTTATCCTCGAGCACATGAAGCATTAACACACACAAACCTATCTAGAGTTCATATATGCTATTACATTGAGCATTCACCACCAATCTTAGCATCTAACCAATACAAGTCTTCATGTTTATAACAATATCCTATTATTTATATTTCTTCATCGTCTTTGATGAGCAAAGTCTTATTATTGAATTTTGCCTTCAAATTTTTCTTTATCTTTTGATTAATTAGAAGTAAACTCCTCTATGAATCAGGGACATATGACACTTCATTTATAGCATCTTCATTACTCATCTTCATTACTCGGTGAAATTAAGGCATCTCCATTTCCTTCTTGTTGAGCTTTAAAAAAAATCATCTTCAAAGTTAAGTCCATATTTTCCAAACCAAACTCTTTATTAACCATAGATTCAAATATACCAAAACCTTTCTAATATACATCATTTACTGTCATTTTTACTAACAAAAAGTTCAAAGACATGTCATTCTCATTGTGCTTCTTATGATCTTTTCCAAAACATATTGTCCAAAGTAAAATGGGAAAAGAAATGTGACTAATGTGATAAAACACAATGCACAATCTTAATATAGAACAAGAAAGCACATCATACTTAAAAGAGGAAGCATGTAAACAATGTTAGCATTGAGAACAAAGTGGAGTGTGTGAGATAAAGAAAACAATGAGTAGACAAAATTAATATAACCATGAACATGAGCATGTGGTATACATGTGATAAGAAAAAACCATGAACATATTAAAAAATAAAACAACTAAAATAAGATGAAGAGTTGTAATTATAAAGAAAATTAAGTGAATAACTATAGAAAAATATATTGAGATGGATGAAACTAAATAGTTAATGTTGAAGAATATATAAGATGATAATAATTATAATTTGATTGTTAAATGTATTATTAGAGTCAAGTAGAGAATGGACGAGAACTAAGTAATAAAATATTAGGAAGCATGAAGTTTGTAATGTTTGTTTTCTTTACTTGAGTAGTAAAGAAAAGTGAGTAGGTCATTGCCCCTATAACTTGTAATCTAGATATATATTATTATGTCATTAGTTATTGTATAGTTGTTTATTTTGAGGTATCTTTAATTAAATTTTAAATAGTTGGAATTTATAATATTACATAAACAATTAGTTAAACATGTCACATGATTAGTTGAATTCTTTTATACAATATTATTTAATTATTTTCAAACTAGGTTGAGCCTAGGCTAAGGCTAACCATAATGATGGACGGAAGAACTATCTACTCCAACATGAGATATTGTCACTAAAATTATGTAAGACTCATTAAATCCGAATGACATATAAAACAATATAACCCCAAAACTAACCATTATCCTCGACCCCTCCCATAAAATTTGAATCTAAAACTTATAAAAACTGAACTCACAAAACCCAAACAACATTTAATTATTATACTAACTATCTTGACCTTTTAACGATTCAACCAATTACATAATTAAAACAAACAACCAATCATAATAGAACTGATACATGTTATTGTCTTATTGCTCAAATTGCAGAGTTCAACCCTTGTTGCATTAAATGTATGTGCCTTATTGAACAACTTTTAGATGATTGTCCACTACATTCTAGTAAGGAATACTTTAATTATAAATTTGATGGCTAATAATAATGTGCACATGGTCATAAGGTGTTCTAAACAAATGGTCCTTCAAATCTAACTTATCATTAATCAAAGTTGTATATTTTGTTCAAACTTGTACGCCGTCACCCCACCAGGGCACCACATTGTGTTGGGAAGGTTTCCATATGTGTTCGTAGACTTTAGAATCATAAGAATCTATTGGCATAAAAAAAAACACCAAAATAAAATAAAATAATGGTCTCATGGAATCGTGACGGTATTTCATAAATATTAGGAGTATGAGATGGACAACCGTGAGATTCAGTAAAGGAGATGAATGTTCCATAAGGCACGTACCACCACTTATGTTAAGACACGTGTACTATTCTTTTAAGTCAATTAGTATGTATGGGGATGATAAGATTAGGTTTATCTTATCATCATAAACCTATGATCATACAAAGAAAGAATTGACTCGTTAAATTTTTTATACTTAACATAATTGCAATGTGATATTTAAAAAATACTAATTAAAAAAAAACAATTTTAATTATAAATAAAATAATTTAATAATTATTTTAAATAAAATATTTTAAAAATATGTTATCTTTGCATTTTACTACGAGAGAAGTGTTTTTTCTTCCCTGTGGATGCATAATGGATTTGGCATTAACATAAATTTGTCTAGTCTATCTCATACTTAACCTTACTTGGATCTATTCTCATCATTCACCTTTTTATGAGATTTTGTTTTGATAATATAATTTATATTATCATTTAAGTAAATTAAAAGAAAACATAATTAATGTTTAACATAAAAATAAATGGGTTTGCAATAAATTAAGTTAATTATATTATTAATAAAATTTGTTTAAAACGTAAGTAAATTATATTGTTTGTGGAAGTTATAAGTGCTTAGTACAATTGGTAAATAATTTTGTGTTAATTCAATCTTTTGGGGTTATTAATTGTGCAATTCACATTCGATTTGCTTTCCATTTAGAAATCTGAAGAAGAAGGGGAGAACTTCGTGAAGGCTAACATTGTATCATCGCCCCCATTCTTACATAAGTTAGTTCCTTTTCCCAATTTAAACTATTTAAATTATACATTCCCTTCATACTTTAAATGTGTGGTAATCAACAAGAAAATGAGAGAGAGGTTCATTCCTTAATCATTGGTTCTATAACATGGCTCCATAAAGCGTAACAAAGTTATTTAATTATGCTACCTTGGTAAGCAAAAACAAAGGACAAAAATATGACATTGATAGTGTAAGAAATGGTTTGAAGATTTGGAAATATAATAAGAAAGGTGTTTGTTGGATAAAAATGATTTGAAAATTCATGTAGTAAAATAATATAAGAACAAGAGTAAGGAGTTAAACATAGTTATTGGCTCACCTAGAAATGTGATTTCAAAATGATAATTTTAGCCTTTAAAACCTATATTTTTTAGCTCAAAACACCAATCCCTTGAATATAAAAGTGGTGTTATTGGTAGCTCCATTTTTTTCATTGTTAAAATCACCACCTTTACCAAACATGGCCTTAATGTGTGGTGTTCTTTATTAGTAAAAATAAAAAATATTATCTAGATTTACTACAAAAAAAGATATATTGCAACCACAATAGACAAATAAAGAACCATAATATCACTAGAATGTTATACCTTTAATATTGGAAGCAATGATCACTTAACTCTTCAAGGCGTCAACCTCTAATTGAGTAGAGCTCCAGTTACAAATAACTCCACAAGTTGTCTTTTATATTACTTCTACATCTTTATATAGTACTTTCTACCTCGTAGGAACACTCTACAGAAGGAGCATTCTAGTAGGTGTGTTACACAGTAATTTGTCACCATTGGTCACCGTCCCTGTTACCCCTTTCCCGTACTTTGGAGGACTCATTCCAGGACCTGTGAGTAGTGACATAACTTAAAAACACTTGCATTACATTCCCCTAAGTATGGACTTCATGTGCCCTGAAGACACCTCCTGCAAAATATCCCTGAAAAGTGCCATTTTTCCATTGGCGCGGGTCCACAATGTACTACCCGCGCCAATGAATGAGATCCTCAAAAGAAGGTGTGACCATTGGCGCTCTGTCTTAGAGTAACACCCGCGCCAACCAAGTTTGGAAAATATTTTTAACAAACGCGCGCCCATATGTTTTTTCCCTTCAAGTCATGAAGTCTTTTGAGGATAAAGCTCATCTTCTAGATGTCGAGAGTCATCATCTATCCCTTACATCTATCCACAGCGGCTTTTTGGAGATAATGCCAATCCGTAATGGGTGTCTTGATGCATTGTATCTTCCTCCCCTTCTCCATCTATAAAAGTCTATCCTCATGCATTTGACAAGGGAGTTTTTGGGAGTAGTGGTGATAGTGCTAGTAGTGATAACGCTTGTCTTGAGTGATAGTAAGAGTTTTGGAGGATAGGGAGGTTATGCTGTCGGAAGTCTGAGTTGTGTATTCATAAGCAAAGAGAGAGAAAGGTCTACTGCAAGACATATGTAGCTGCTCGCCCAGCCAGAGGAGAGATTCAACGTCAGAACTTTGGTTGTACTTTTCTCTGTTGATTATTCATTAATAAACGACTATCATTATGGTTTCGATCTTATTGTTCACTATGGTAATGTCTTTTCTATATCTTTTCTGACTGATATATAGTTGTATTTAGTGGATTTTATGCTTGTATTCGCTTCGTTCTTTGCATGTGCAGGTATCCATTCGCGGAGATCATAAGGGTCGTGACCTGCCGGAGCAAGGGAACGGGAGTATCAACTCTTCTACGACACTAGCGTTGGACTCCAGGTTGGTTCTCGTAATCCACTTTCAGTTTGCAACTAGGAACTTGCATGGTAGCGTTAATTAATTGTTGTTAGACCCATTTTGGGCTAGTGGGATCGCCTCTGTCCGCAGAGGGGATTTACCTCTCCAACAATTTGGCGACTCTACTGGGGAGACTATTTGTTGTTTGATTCATAAACCTTGGACGGAGCCTGAAGTACGGCCAGGCAGCCTTCGAAACGCTATTGCTTTGCATTAGCGAAGTAGATCAACGCCACTTCAGTCAATCTGTTTGACTGGTTTTTTACCTTTATCCTTCGAGTGTTTGCCTATTTCCATCGATCTTATATCCCAGCCCTAGAGCATCTAGTGGCTTTGTATATCGAGCCTTCCGTTGGAGTTGTTGGTTCCTTGATTGTCCAGTCGACTTTTTGGTTGTTTTCTGCACTTGTCTAGTGGTTGTCAAAACTTATTATTTTGTGCTTCGAGCAATTCACCTCTAGCTCGTTTGGATTTTGCTTGACTTCGTTTGAGTTTAGATCACATAACTCATTGAGGTATTTGTGATTCTCCTTGTTTTGACAGTTTGTCTTGGTGTTTCAGATTTGGTCCTATTTGCCTTGAGTGAAATTTGCCTGTTTACGCTTGTTAATATCTCTCGAGATTTTTTTAAGTGCATTATGCCATTTTAAAAGGAAAAAACAAATGATCTTTTTGCATTATATTAGTTAGCATTTTTCATTGTTATTGGGAATTAGTCACTTTTAAAAGAAAAAAGAAAGAAAAGTTTCATTTATTGCTATTAGCTGCATTAGGATCTTTGTTGATTGTTTGGTGATCATTTTGTTTGTTTGAAAATATCAACTCTTCTGTAGTTAGCATTCATTGAACGGAATGATATGTTTTGACATATAGTTTGCATTTAGGAAATTTTGAGAGACCACATATGGTAGGACCTAAAAACTGAAACCTAATTGAAGATCAACTGTAAAATAAACCGAATGAATCTAACAACGCATTAGAACCTAATGCATACATTCTAGAGGTCTAGGCTAGAGACGTGTTTCAGCGTCATTAAACCTAGTCACTGTTGTTTCACATTACAGTTGGGTGATTCCTCCTCTTGTGACTCGATAGTGGTCTAGCACGGATTTGTGCTCCCATGTACCGTCGCGTATATGTGGAGACCCCACTAGGTTATCATCCTTTATCCATAGGAAGCCGTGTCTGCCGCCTTACAAGCCGTAATGCACTGAACACAACATTCGGGAAGATTGACTGCCGTACAGGAAGTCCTTGGTTTTCATCTGATTGCCAAGGTGTATAAGCAATTTTACGGATTGTTTGGTAAACCCTTTGCCTAGAGTCTTCAGAGTAGTCACTTTTGATCCTTTTCGGACTCCTTAAAAGAAAAGGTGCCAGTGAGCATCTTGTCACTTCGTGCTCATTAAACATTCGAAGGAGACTAGAGTCATCTTTTTGTCCTTTTCTCGACTCTTAAAACATGAAAGGGTCAAGTTCAGTTCCTTTGTCTTAAAATTTATTCGGCCACGATACACATTTACCCGGTTAGATTTTTTTTGCGTTAATTTGAGTAGGCTTTTGTCTCGTTAGATTCCCTAGGATTTTGTGAAGTTTCATCCTGGCGGAATTACCAATTTTGTCTTCTTCCTTTGCCGAGATACCGGTTGTGAGTGAAATCCTTCCTGTTGTTCCGAGTATACAACCGATTAATTCTCGTGCTCCAGGGGACGAGACTTACGAGTTTCATTGGAACCCTGTTTGGGAACCTTCTGAGGACAGTATCCCTTTTTGGGAATACACTTCTCCTCGTGTTTCAGTGCCACCTTTTTCCTCCGACATGGAGGACGTATCCCCTACTTCGACTGAAGAATCCATTGCGACGAGCGGTGAAATTCCCACCGCAACGGAACCTACACTTGCTAGTAGCACTCCTACTACTGGGAACCTACCTCCAGGCTATAAAGCATTAAGGGATGCTATGCCCTCTGGAACTCCTTTCACGAGTTCTATTTGGTCGCAACTCGCTTTTCCCACCACGGAGCCTTTTACTCCACAAAGTCGTAGTACGTCTGTTACCTCAATCACAACCGCTCCAACGGTATGTGTAGCTTCTTCGACTCCTATTTTCAGTCGTCCTTCGGCTTCTTTATTCGGAGTCTTTGATCCTACGTCAAACATCCCAGCAGAGGGGCCATACGATCAGTATTTACCACATCTTGGTAGGCCTTTGCCGTCTCAACCGATTGTTGAGGTTTCAGTTTCGTTGTCAATTGATTGGGGCTTCACCTCTTTTCATGGCGGCCAAGTATCGTCTGCACAACCCCAAAGACCACCTCATCAAGACCAACAAGGGCAATCCTTCCAGGGAAACCCTTTTGCCTCTGGTGGTCCGTTTTTCCCCTCTTATGTTCAACATTCTGGTAACTCAGGTCAATCTTCTATTCAACAAACCCAACCTGGTATCCAGCAAGGTTATCCTACTGGACAAATTGGTCAATCATATGTTAACCCAAACCAATCCAATGTCCAGTACGGTCCAATATCTGGACAAGCTGCTCAACCACATGGTCAGCCCACCGTCCAGTATATTCAACCTTCTAGGCAAGTCGGTCAGCCTCAAATCCAATCAGGCCAACCAACTGCCCAGCCCACTCAGCCATCTGGTCCGTTAGGACAACCTTCAGCTGTGCAACAACAACTCCACTCCCAGTAGGTACAACCATCTGGGCAGGTAGGCCAACGTCAATATCAACAAGGTCATCCTCTCGGTCAGATAGCCCAACCTACAGGACATCCTTCTGGCACTGCTCAACCCGGTTTTTTGCCCCAGGCTGGACCCCAGACCCCATCCGGTCTTCAAATGCAAGTTGGAGTTCAATCCCAACCAGTCTATCAAACTCAGCCTGTTTCTCAAACTCAGTTTGGAGTCCAGCCACCGTATGGTTACCAACAACCTCAAGGGCAACCTTTGTTTGCCCCATATCAAAATTATCAACAACTGTAGGCGAATCCTTATCAGAATTATCCGCAACCATATGGTGCTCCTGCAGGACCGTTTGGTAATCCAAATCCCTACGGACAAAACCCTGGGGGGCAGAACCCAAATCCCTACGGACAAAACCCTATGGGGCCAAATCCGTCCGGACCAAGCCCTTGGGGGCAGCCGCCAGTTGGTTGGAACCCTGGTGTTCCATCCCACCAGCAGCCCCAGATGTCCTTCAATCCTCAGTTACCTTTCTTAGCGACTTTAGAATTACCGGATGTGTCCAAATTGACCAATGATCCTATTCTTCATAATCCATATTGGCCTTCGGTTCCAACGAAAATTCCTGGTGATTGTCCAAAATTTGATGGTAAAGCTAATGAAGATCCACAAGCCCATGTCATGACTTATCACTTGTGGTGTTCATCTAATTCATGGCTTGATGATTCGATTCGGCTTCGACTTTTTCAAAGGACTCTCACTGGCTCTGCAGCTAAGTGGTATATTGAGCTCAATCGCGGATACTTTCAGGATTTCAACTCGTTGGCTATGGCATTTCTCACTCATTTTCAGTTGCCCATTCGATATGAAACGCGTACACACCTCCTCACATCCTTAAGACAGACAACAGCTACGCATATCTCTGATCATATCCATGAATGGAGACGGCATAGACGTATGATCAAATTTTGGATTCCCGACCAACTTCTTACCGATTGGTTTACGACTTCGTTCGTTCCTTCAATAGCTCGGGACATTGCCATGGGGGCGTGTGTCACTGAAGAGTAAGCTATCGCGCGTGCTCAGTACCTTGACTTGGTTTATTCTCAGTCAGGTACATAGTATGATTATCTGCCTGACGCCCCGAGACCAGGAACGTCCAAAGCCCCGCCAACACCAACTGTTGACGGTATTATTGGTTTTGTTAATTCGTCCTCGAAGAAAAATTCCGCGAACCCTAGGAAGAAAAAATCAAGTGCTTCGAACGAACCCACTTCTCAGGTAACACCTGCTTCAAATGTTACTTCCGAGGTTAATGCCGTCCAGTCCACCATGGCAGACAAAGCCTCGAAAGGAAAGAAGAAAGCGAAAGTGAAGAATAAGCCAGATCAACCTAAACAGGACTCCCCTAAACCTCCGCCCGAGGACAGTGCCAAGCGCAAACCCAAGTATCCTTGTCTTATCTGTGATGAAGATCACTATACCAAAGACTGCCCTAGGTGGTCCGAAGTTAGTCGTTTGTTGAAAGGCGCTCCCAGGACTCCTGCGGTGCTCAAAGAACCCTTTACCTCACAACAAACTCAAAAAACTCAAATGGTGGATGACCCCTCTCAAACTCCCTCTTCCTTCGGTTCTTAAGTGTTTATGGCTGGAAAAATACCTGTCAATATCAGTACTCGAACAAAAGATTATCCGTCATCTGCCGGGAAAGAGCCTGATGTCCCCTCCAGTGCTCCCCCATTCAGTTCAGGTCCGCTCCACATCGAGAGACCTAGTACTGAGATGCCTCTTCGACCCCCTCCAAAACGAGTACTTCGGAAATATTCTTACAACCCAAATTCCCGTGCCGCACAGCACTACAATATCGTTGAGGACTTAGCTCAGACTCCATCGGCTATGTCCGCTTTAGAAGTTCTCCAGAGTTGCCCTTCTCAGAGGAAGTCCTTGCTATCCGCTATCGGTGTCATAGACCCGGCCGACTCGGATCTACTTACTTTTGACTTGGAACGCCATACGCAGAGACTGCCCCCCCAAATCGCATTCCTTATACAGGTTATTATTGATTCCAAAACGATTCATCGTACAATCATTGATGAAGGTGTTTCTACTTGCATCATGTCTGTTGCCTGTTGGAAAGCTATTGGATCTCCGACACTGAGCCAGTCTCCCACAACCTTGGAAGCTTTTGATGGAAGAACATCCTGTCCTTATGGTATACTCCAACGTTTTCCCATCTCTTTGGAAGGGAAGACGGTCGAAATGGAAGTTGAAGTTGTTGATGCTACTCTTACCTACAACCTCCTTCTCGGACGTAGCTGGATATAAGCGATGAAAGCTGTAGCTTCATCTTTGTTTCGTATCATCCGTTTCCCTCATCAAGGGAAGATTGTTACCGTAGACCAGCTATCATTCTTCGCTTCCTCTTCTAAAGGCAACATCCCTTTTGTGGAGCATACCTCGAAATTATCTGATTCTGGGAGCTGGACTTTTCAAAGATCCCGCCCTTATGGGTGTTTTTCCGCTCCCACCTCCTAACGTCGCTTTCGTCAATATGATTACTACTTATTCTGATCCGTGGATCCTCCCTCCCACCGACCAAGTAGATTCTTGGGGCGACCAGATGCCGTTGAGTCCTGCCGAGCTCAACTAAGTCGAAATCATTGCTGCATCGGCTCCCTCTTCTGAACTTGCTCCTTCGAGCAAGGTTCTCTACTCGTTCGCTCCATCCTCAGGGCTTGTAGATGAGACTTCTTCGGACCCTTTAAAAGAAACGTTCCCTTCCGACGAAGCCATTATTGAGACTATGTCTCTCGAGGAACCTCCTTGGCATGATTCTCACCATCGTTCCTCTTTTCTCCCTGCCCCTCAGGATATCTTGACTTGCCTTGAGCGGTTTGCTCCTTGTTTCCCATTTCAAATCCTTCAAACACCTATCCAAGTTTATCAAGTGCCCTCTGAAGGAAAAATGGCAAACATTACGCAAACCCAGCCCATCGACATCTCTGTGAAACCAGAGATTGTCGAACATATTCACATTGGAGTCAGTTGTACTCCGGAGGAGATTCAACTTTATTCCAATCTTTTTCGCGAATTTCGTGACGTCTTTGCATGGTCCTATGAAGAAATGCCCGGCATTGATCCTAGCATAGTTGTGCATGAGATAATCACGTACCCAGGTGATAAGCCTGTTCGTCAACGTTTACGCCCTGTACACCCCCGAAAGGCTGCAGCTATTAAGGCCGAAGTAGAGAAGCTTCTTAAAGCCGATTTTATTTATCCTATCCCGCTCACAGATTGGGTTTCCAATATCATCCCTGTGAATAAAAAATAGGGTACAATCCGTGTTTGTGTCGATTATCGTGATATAAATCGGGCCTGTCCTAAAGATAATTTTCCCACACCATTCATTGATCAAATTATTGACGAGTGTGATGGAAGTGAAATGTACTCTTTTATGGACAGTTTTTCTGGATATAACCAGATCAATATTGCTCCCGCTGATCAACACAAGACCGCCTTTATCTGCCCATGGGGCACTTTCGCCTATAAGAAGCTCCCTTTCGATCTCAAAAATGCCGGTGCTACCTTCCAACGTGCAATGTCCTATGCGTTTCATGACATTCGACACATTGTACAGCCATACCTGGATGATCTTCCAGCTCATTCAGCCAAACGTCAGGACCACGCTACTCACCTTCACGAGATCTTTCTTCACTGTCGATACTACCGAATCTGACTTAATCCTCACAAATGTGTCTTCTACGTTGAATCCGGCCGACTCCTCCGGTTTGTCATCTCCCGAGAGGGCATCCATTTGGATCCCCTTAAAGTCAAAGCTATAGTGAATCTTCCTCCCCCTGCTTCTTTACAGCAATTGCAAAGCTTGCAGGGTAAAGCAAATTTTCTACGACGTTTCGTTCCAAACTATGCCGAGGTGGCCAAAGGTTTCACACGATTACTAAAGTGCGATGTCCCTTTTCATTGGGATACCATTGCTCAGGAATCTTTTGAGCGTCTCAAGGGTCTCCTTGTTTCTGCTCCATTACTCCGTCCTCCGAACTATTATCGTGACTACATCCTGTATTTGGCTGCCGTCGACACCACTATCGGCATGGTTCTTGTTCAAACTGACGATGATGACACTGAGCATGTTATCTATTATCTCAGCCGCAACCTTTTAGACACGGAAACTCAATATGCTTATGTTGAGAAGTTGGCTTTAGCCGTCGTTTGTGCTGTCCAACGCTTCCATCACTACATTCTGCTGCGCATTACCACCGTGATTTCTGATTGCAACCCCATGATGTATATTTTGTCACGCCAGTTGCTGGGGGGCAAGTACTCAAAGTGGATTGTCATCCTCCAAGAGTTCGACTTGGAATTTACCACTGCCAAGTCCAAGAAATCCCTTGTATTTGCTGAGTTACTTTGCTCTTTGCCATCTTCTTCCCCGACCTCTCACGTAGAGGATCAAATTCCAGATGAGACTTTGTTTCTCATTAGCACCCTCAACCCCTGGTATGGAGATATCATTATATATCTGCAAACGTCCTCCTTTCGCCCTGGCGTGTCCAAAGACGTCCGACGAAGGATTCGTCATCAGTCTCAACCATACCGTATCATTGGTGACACACTCTATCGCCTTGACGCCGACTCTGTGCTCCGCTGATGTTTAACTATCGAGGAAGCTGAGCATGTCTTGAATGACTGCCACTCTGGTGCCTATGGTGGTCACATGTCCGGATATGATACTGCCCAAAAAATCCTCTGTGCTGGCTACTTTTGGCCCTCTATCTTCAAGGATTGCATTCTTGCCGTCCGCTCTTGTCATGAGTGCCAGATATACCAACGAAAGATGTGAGCGCCTCCTGCTCCATTGCACCCTGTTGTCACCGTCGGCTCTTTTGCAAAATGGGGCATTGATTATATGACCTGTAACCCTCGCTCGGCCGGGGGGCATGGGTTTATTATCATTGTCGTCGATTACTTTACTAAATGGGCCGAGGCGATGCCTACATTAACTGAAGACGGTCACACAGCGGCGCAATTTTTATTCAACCATGTTATCTCACGATTCGGCGTCCCTCAAGCCATCGTCACTGATCACGGGAAGCATTTCCGTAATCACATGATGACGGAACTAAAAACCCAGCTAGGCTTACAACACGATAGTTCGACTCCATACTACCCTCAGTCCAATGGCCAAGTTGAAGCTATCAATAAGATTTTGGTTACAATGCTTCAGCGTACCGTTGGTATGCATAAGTCTAACTGGCATTTGATGTTGTTCCCTGCCTTGTGGACCTACCGAACCTCCGTGAAGGATGCCATTGGTTTCACTCCATTTCAACTAGTTTATGGACTAGAGGCTATCCTTCCAATCGAATGTGAAATCCCTTCATTAAAATTGTCTGTCGAGCTACTTCCCAAAACTACTCCATTAGAAGAATGCCTTCTTTACTTGGAACGACTAGATGAGACCCGTCACCTGGCCTCTTTGGCCATCGAAACACAAAAGAAGCGAGTCAAGACTCACTTCGATTAGACTGTACATCCACGTTCTTTTGTTGAGGGAGATTTAGTCCTGCTATACGATCAGGCAAAAGATAAGCTAGGAGCAGGAAAGCTCAAGCCTATGTGTCTAGGCCCTTACATTGTCAAGAAAGTTTTGCAAAAAGGGGCCTACGAGCTAATTGATTATGAAGGGAACCCTCTCGGGAAGCCCCGAAATGGTCTGTATTTGAAAAAGTACTATGCATAATGCTTGTACACTTTATTTTGTACATACATGTACTCTAGCAAGTGTGTTGTGTGTATGTGTGTCAGTTTTAAAGGCGTAACTGCCACTTATTGTGTCTTTCGCTTCTTGTGCAGATGTCTGATGCACCTTATGTTGGTTTCGCTGATGGTGCCTGCCACAGTACTCGCAACTTGTCCTCTGCGGCGTGGGTGATCTATGATCCTCATTGCGAGCTGATAGATTTTCAAGGTGTGTGTTTGGGTCGTACCACTAACAATGTCGCCGAATATTGTGCTGTAATCGAGCTACTTGCTGAAGCAATTAATCTCGGCATTTGTGCATTGGTAGTGAACTTGGACTCTCAACTTGTCGTCCACCAGCTCAACGGGCAATATTCCGTCAGAGACCATCGCATTCTAAGGTTGTATTTACGTGTGAGATTGTTAGAAAGGAACTTTGATTTTATCACATATCAGCATATTCCACGACAATTAAACACATTATCTGATGCATTGGCTAATCATGTATTAGATAGACATTTGCGTAATTTGTAATCAAAATATTATACAAGAAAGCACATGAAAGCACAATAATAAACCATAGGCATATGTATATATATACGTGTGTGTCATAATGTTTGCGCCGTGCGTGTTACATAGTCCAAAAAATTAATACATGTTCGAATCTCATATGGCCGGAGTGTTATAGACATTTTTGTGCCTTAAAGCATTGAGCATGAAATGTCCATAATCCAATGGATCCAAAGTCCCTAAAAGAGTTGTTCCTGCCCCTAAAGGAACAAGGTCAACCAATGACAGCTTCTCCCAGAAGTTCTCCACCAAAAACTACTCAGAAACAGTCAATTCAGGATCAATTCAGATGCTCTACTAGCTGCCTGCGTTGCAATGCACCCCAGTCTACTAGCTAGGTGCGTTGCAACGCACCTAAATGCACTACCAGGGTGCTCTGAGCGAGAAATGCCAAATGGCAGTATCATTCCGCGAGGTGTACATACACTGGAAGCTTCCAGAATCTTCCTCAGTGACACTTGCCTCAATGAATTCGACCAATGATGAGTAAGAGGCTCTCAACCTCCAAGTGGAAGCAAGAACTGACAGAGAGAAGCCACAAGTCAAAACATAAGCTGACTCATCCTCTCTGCTTACATCTATATATGGATCCCTCATCCTAGAGATCTAGAGGCTGGAATTTTGTACTTTGCAGAGAATTGTTGTTGGTTTGAGATTGAGATTAGTGCATTGGGTGATTTATGCTTTGTTGGAGGAGAGGAAGGGATTCCTTTGCTGGGAGGTAGATGCTGGATCGGGACTCACTTGGTTGTATCTCCTCTTGGACTTTCTTATCATATCAATAAAACTATTTGAATTTCTCCTACATGTTTGTATATCAATGATGTTTTGTTATATTTGCATGTTTAGTTTAAATCTGATCCTAAACTAGTTATGAATGTAAATCTATGTCTTTTGTGTAGTTTCTCTCTTCTATGATCTTGCAGGAACTTGGTGAAGCTGGACTAGTGAGGGAGCAGGCAGTGGGAAACGAACAAAGAGGAGAGCGAGTGGATCAACAAACTAGCGAAAGACACAGGTTAGTTACATCCTTCCTCTTCGTTTACATTTCATAAAGAAGAATACGAAAATAGTTTTCCTTGTTTGTTGCTAAGGCACTATCACACCTTATAGTGGGATAGGGGCATTCCGAATGGATACTTTTCCCAACAACAAATTGGTGACTCCACTGGGGATCGTATCTAGTTAGTTTATTTGTGTTTCTATTGTTGTTCTTCTCATAAACTCAGGAGTGCCGAATCGAACTGCATTTGCCATTTACAAATGCAAAGAAGAGATCTACTACTCTAGTCCATTTACTGGGCCTGTTTATGATCTGAACAATTGATCCACAAATGTTCTAACAACCCTTTGTGATAGCTCTTAGTCCTCCTTTAAATCATCCCTCTAATTGTACCTAATTGATAGCTTTTATCCGGCCAAAAACCGTAGATTAAACTGCAAACTGTGACCCAGAACCCAGAGACAATTCTCGTTTCTGCTTCAACGCAGGCTCTGTGAAGAGGTTCTGCATTTCAACGCAGGTCCCGAGAGGGCTACCTGCGCTGCAATTCAGTTTCTCTGTGCAAGGGGTGCGCTGATCAGCCTTTGCCTTGTGTAGCTGTGGTTCTCTACTTCTTTTTGCTCAGTTTTATCTCTGTTTTTTGCAGCCTGTTATCAGTGTGTGTACCTATCTGAAACCCCTTTTCTTTGCCTTAATTCCACCTCAGTTGTATAAAAGAAACTGTATTTGTTTTTGTGTATTTGTTACATCATTTGCAGTTTCCCATTACAAAAGTAAACTAGTCATACTGTCGCCCTTAGATCTAGACCTGTCGTAAGTGCCGTTTTGATCTTAGGAGTAAGTTTGTTTGCTGTTGACAGTTGATTACGCTTTTACTTTTTTCTTTTGGTTTGAATTTATGAATTTCTAGTGTCGAAACAAGTATTTACTTCAAAGTCATAAAGTGTCGTAATCATCCTTTTGATTTCGAAAGAAGCTTGTTTGTGTTTTTCACTTGAAATCGAATTCAAATTTGTACAACAGCTTTCTTTTTAGGCATCAATATTAAGAAAGTGAAAACAAATACATGCATATGTGCATTTTCATTTTGACAATTTGTATGGATTGATTTAGGAAAAGTGCATTTACAGTGTGCTCTATGCTCTTTGAGAAAAGATTGTGTCTTTCTTTTCCCCTTGTAGCTAGGATTTTCATTGTTGAAAAGATATAAAAGCTTGCTTATCATCTTTAGACTACATTTAGGAATTGTATCTACATCTCGTGGTGATCCAAAAAGGCAAACTTCTAAGAAAGATCAACCTAAAATAAATTGAATAAACTTAACAACGCTTTGTAACTTAACGCACAACATAGAGGTCTAGGCTAGAGACGTGTTCCGGCGTCGTAAAACCTGGTCACTGGTCGCCTCACTGATGGTTGGGTGATTCCTCCTGAGAGACGACAAGTGCCAGTACGGATTGTGCTCCCATGTACCGTCGAGTATATATTGGGAGACCCCTATAGGCATAAAACCTTTATCCATAGGAAACCGTGTCGGCCGCCCTACTGATCGCAATGCACTGAACACAACATTCGGGAAGATTGACCGCCCGTACCCTAAAAAGTATTCTGCGGTTTTGCGATTGGTTTGGCATACCCTCTACCTAGAACTCCAGAGCAGTCCCTTTCGTTCCTTTTCAGACTCCTTAACGGAAAAGGTCCATCTGAGCACTTGTCACTTCAGGCTCATTAAAAATCGAAGGAGACTAGAGTCATCTTTCGCTTTTTCTCGACTCTTTAAAATTGAAAAAGCAAGTTGTGTCCAAGCGTCATTAAAATTTATTTTAAACGGAATATTTATACCCTTTTTCCTGCGTTGATCTCTAGGTTGAAAAAATGGAGCCTACCAACCAAGGAATTCCCCTTTGTGGAAATCCTAGTCCCTTCTCCTCTTGGGGAGATGTTGGTGCGCCCCATATGGCCACATTGTCACTTCCAGGACTGACAATTGGCCTGCCGGTCTGGCTCTTCTCAACCAATGTCGTTCAGAACACCACTATTCCTGAATAGTCGAATCAACAATTAGACGAGTCCAGAATTTCCCACCAACCTTCTACTTCCTCTAATTCTTCCTCTCTTCCTTCCTCTTCGCGTAACGGGACTGGTAAAACTAAAAACCAAGTTCCTAGGGAGAAGAAGGAAAAGAAGAAGAAAGAGAAAAAGAAGAAGGAGCCAAAGGCAAATAAGGGAAAACAAGTGTCGTCTAATGAAAATCCACACACAGCACTGACTAGGCCTAAATCGCCATGTGTCATTTGCAGAGGAGACCACTTTCACAGAGATTGTCCTTGCATCCCTCGGATACTAAGGGACTGGTCTCCTCGTTTGCATAATCCGGTGTCATCAACCTCTGATAGCCATGTTGAAAGTACACCATCAACTAGCGAAAGTGAAGTTCCAGGACAAAAAGGGGGGGCTAGACCTCCCTGTAGACTGTGTGAAGGCAACCATGCCCTCCACCGTTGTCCCTTCTTAGACGAAGCTAAAAGAGTCTTGGAAGATCGTCCAGTTTCACCGTTACGACTTCCTCCTGGATATAAAAAACTCTTGCCGAGTCCTTCGTTAGTTGAGAATCCAGCTGGCCCGCTCAGATGGTCAGCTAAAGCATCTACCATTGAAGATAAACCAACTGAATCCATACCAGACGAAAGTCAAAAGGTCGAGGCAGCAGTTGACCCAATCTTGCCTTCAGAGGTTTTATCTTCGAATGATACAGTCACTGAAGAGGATAAGGATGACACCATCCAGATTCTTTTCATCAACACAGACTCCGACGAACATGGGGGCAATCCACCCATTCCTTTATCGCAGGAAGGAAGTTTGTCAGAGCGATATCCGGCCGTCTACTCGGTCCCACCACCAAGCAACCTGGTTGTATCCTTTGACTGGAACCAACTAGGCAGACCCCGGTTGCCAGCAAGCATACCATTCCGAATTATCGTTCAAATATACAGAATGGTCATGGCTGGCACCATCATTGATGAGGGGGCATCTGTGAGTATCCTTTCCTCTATTTCTTGGAAAGTGCTTGGTTCGCCATCGCTTTTGCCTGAAATGAGAAATCTGATAGGCTTCGATAAAGGAACCAGTCGACCTTTAGGGATCCTCCCCAATGTGCCTATAACATTGAAAGGGAAGACCGTTCAAATGAACGTGATGGTCATTCAAGGACCCTTGGATTATAACCTACTCCTTGGACGTGACTATATATATTGCATGGGAGCCATCGTCTCCTCACTCTTTAGAGTAATGTGTTTTCTGCACGAAGGAAGAGTGGTCAAGCTCGTGGACCAACTTTCATTTCCCGAATCACGCATCGCAAATAGTCATATACCATCCCTAAATGGTCTCTTCACGCAAGAAATGTCTCAACCCACGGTCCATCCTCCCGATGAGCACGAGTGATTCGGAAGGATATGACTGGAACCCAGGGGGCATGCGTCCTGGTCTGCTTCAGCAGGAAAACTTTGGGTATAGGGTAGGTTTCCGCAGGAGAATATGACTAGTCTGTACCCCGTCCGTGATTGGAAGAGGGGTTGTTCTAGAATAAGATTCTTTTGTCAAAGTTATGTGAGTTGGCGGGCATCGTCGCTCACCTTTGTTTATCTCGGTAGACATCGCCGAAGAAGTGTTTTGTTTGAAAGATTAATGGAACAATCTTTGGGTAACCTAAAAGAGGTAGGCCTCTCTTGGTAAAACAAATGTTTTGGCGGAAATGAAGTAGAGGTAACCTTGAAACTCTGTTTTATACCTGGGGGCATGCAAACCTTTTGGAGTGCAAGCAAAGAGCGGTTATTTATCTGTTTTTTGGGTTAGTCGTTTCCTAACTTGCATAAAGGAAGGAGCCGGAGCAAAGCTTTGTAAGGCGCAAGCTCCATAAAAAATGGAATCTTAAATGAGACATTCTTATCATATGACTGAATAATATCGAGCAGTTTTAGTGCATAGTTCATGCTCGTTAAAAAATAAACATAAAATCGAGCAGTTTTAGCGCATAGTTCATGCTCGTTAAAAAATAAACATAAAATCGAGCAGTTTTAGCGCATAGTTCATGCTCGTTAAAAAATAAACATAAGATCGAGCAAGTGTTTCAACCCGCGTTTAAGCTCGTTAAAAAATGAACTATCCTCCGGTAAATAACCACCGTGAATGTAAATTTATCAGCCATTAAAGCCTTGGTCGTGTTTGCACCGTCACCTCCACTTTTCCATTGGCCGATCATTCACCTCCATTTGATTGTTTACCCATTTTGAGGAACAGCTGCGAAGAGTGATTTCACTAGCCATCCTTGTGACACTGCCGTGATTGGAAAATTCCAACCCTTACCTGGAATCAGCTGCTACCCGTTTTATCACTCGTTCCTCAAAAGACGAGTCTTCTTTAAGCTCTTTTCATCTGACTCGTAAAATATGAAAAGATTGCCGAGTTTTGCCCTTCCAGCTCGTTAAAGCAACCGGAAGTGCTATCCCTCCTCTAGATTTTAATCTTTTTGGACCTGAGGGATTATTGCACAAAAAGATCGAGCGCTTGTTTTGTTCGGCTCGTTAAAACTATCGAAAATTCATCCCTTCTGTATTGTTTTATACTTTTTCGGACTTAAGGGATTAGATGACAAAAAAGGAACTTTGGAGTTATCTTTACGTACCTTTTCAGACTCTCTAAAAATGAAAAGCATCAAGTTATCTTTGTCGTTAGACTCGTTAAAAAGATTAATAGCGACAAACTTGTCTTTAGACAAGAACGAGTTTCACTATCGCTAGGCTCGTTAAAACATAGCGATGGGTTTGCCCGAAGGGCAAATTATAGAACAAGCATATGTTATCCTCCTCAAGCTTGACAAAAATAAAGAGGTACTGGTCAGAAATGACTGGGGAAAATTGGGAAGAAACTCAAAGAACTTTTATTGGTAGCAAGTCGCTCTTGAACATGACACTTCCACTCCGTGCCTGAGTCGGGTTGAGTTGTTTCATTCATCGGTCACATCACCATGGTCTCGCCATACCATCCACCTTTGGGGTAAATGCTACCAATCCATCATATAAGTGTCGCTGATATGTTCAAGAGAAGTCATCCAGAGAAGTCAACCGTGTCCCATCCACTACCATACATTATCCTTCATTCTTTCATGACCGCCACCCTGAACCATATATCATCAGATCGTTTTCACCTCCATCAAAATCATTTGCTCCGTTCCGTGTCACTGATGTGGGATACATTAAGGCCCTCCTTTGACGGATCGCTTCTTGTCGACATCAGCTCATTATCCAAGAAGTTGATCTAAGAACACCCCCTTCAGTACTTTGAAGCTTGCATGCCTCAATGGCAAGCTTCTCACTTCCGGCGACAGGTATACATCAATGACCTTCGACCGAAAGATTTTGCGTGGTGTTCGACGCCAAGTCCTTTATTCACACCACGTGAATTGTACTGCAGTACCTTGAGGGTCATTATCATTATCGGTGATTCCTCTCACGCTTGTTAACAGTTTACATCATTGACTGGTAATCAAGCGATGTCTTTCCATGTTCGACTTCAGAACATTTCTCACATGGATCGACTTGTACTTAGAGTAAAGATAGGACGAGATTGAAGACCCCGGATCTAGTTTCATCCATCCGGGCTGCGATATATATTCAGGAAAAATAAAGACATTGACATGTACAGCATTGCAGCACAGATAATCATCCTACCAAAAGGATGATGATTTCATCAGAATCATCAGTCTACCATCAGACGATTGTCTGTCCTATGTATAGAGAAATGAATTTATAAAGCTGAGCATGGGAATGCCCGCCTCAGCTAGATCATGAAAACAATATGAAAAATAATGTATTGTATTGTATCTTATTACAGGTCTCCTCCCAGCATTGAAAGAACTTCGGATCCTCCTAATAAAGCATTTCACCCGATAAACGGCCTCATACTTTACGGGGCAACTCTTATAGACATTTTTGTGCCTTACAGCATTGAGCATGAAATGTCCATAATCCAAGGGATCCAAAGTCCCTAAAAGAGTTGTTCCTGCCCCTAAAGGAACAAGGTCAACCAATGACAGCTTCTCCCAGAAGTTCTCCACCAAAAACTACTCAGAAACAGTCAATTCAGGATCAATTCAGATGCTCTACTAGCTGCCTGCGTTGCAATGCACCCCAGTCTACTAGCTAGGTGCGTTGCAACGCACCTAAATGCACTACCAGGGTGCGCTGAGCGAGAAATTCCAAATGGCAGTATCATTCCGCGACGTGTACAGACACTGGAAGCTTCCAGAATCTTCCTCAATGACACTTGCCTCAATGAATTCGACCAGTGATGAGTAAGAGGCTCTCAGCCTCCAAGTGGAAGCAAGAACTGACAGAGAGAAGCCACAAGTCAAAACATAAGCTGACTCATCCTCTATACTTACATCTATATATGGATCCCTCATCCTAGAGATCTAGAGGCTGGAATTTTGTACTTTGTAGAGAATTGCTGTTGGTTTGAGATTGAGATTAGTGCATTGGGTGATTTATGCTTTGTTGGAGGAGAGGAAGGGATTCCTTTGCTGGGAGGTAGATGCTGGATCGGGACTCACTTGGTTGTATCTCCTCTTGGACTTTCTTATCATATCAATAAAACTATTTGAATTTCTCCTACATGTTTGTATATCAATGATGTTTTGTTATATTTGCATGTTTAGTTTAAATCTGATCCTAAACTAGTTATGAATGTAAATCTATGTCTTTTGTGTAGTTTCTCTCTTCTGTGATCTTGCAGGAACTTGGTGAAGCTGGACTAGTGAGGGAGCAGGCAGCGGGAAACGAACAAAGAGGAGAGCGAGTGGATCAACAAACTAGCGAAAGACACAGGTTAGTTACATCCTTCCTCTTCGTTTACATTTCATAAAGAAGAATACGAAAATAGTTTTCCTTGTTTGTTGCTAAGGCACTATCACACCTTAGAGTGGGATAGGGGCATTCCGAATGGATAATTTTCCCAACAACAAATTGGCGACTCCACTGGGGATCGTATCTAGTTAGTTTATTTGTGTTTCTATTGTTGTTCTTCTCATAAACTCAGGAGTGCCGAATCGAACTGCATTTGCCATTTACAAATGCAAAGTAGAGATCTGCTACTCTAGTCCATTTACTGGGCCTATTTATGACCTGAACAGCTGATCCACAAATGTTCTAACAGCCCTTTGTGATAGCTCTTAGTCCTCCTTTAAATCATCCCTCTAATTGTACCTAATTGATAGCTTTTATTCGGCCAAAAACCGTAGATTAAACTGCAAACTGTGACCCAGAACCCAGAGACAATTCTCGTTTCTGCTTCAGCGCAGGCTCTGTGAAGAGGTTCTGCATTTCAACGCAGGTCCCGAGAGGGCTACCTGTGCCGCAATTCAGTTTCTCTGTGCAAGGGGTGCGCTGATCAGCCTTTGCCTTGTGCAGCTGTGGTTCTCTGCTTCTTTTTGCTCAGTTTTATCTCTGTTTTTTGCAGCCTGTTATCAGTGTGTGTACCTATCTGAAACCCCTTTTCTTTGCCTTAATTCCGCCTCAGTTGTATAAAATAAACTGTATTTGTTTTTGTGTATTTGTTACATCATTTGCAATTTCCCATTACAAAAGTAAACTAGTCATACTGTCGCCCTTAGATCTAGACCTGTCGTAAGTGCCGTTTTGATCTTAGGAGTAAGTTTGTTTGCTGTTGATAGTTGATTACGCTTTTACTTTTTTCTTTTGGTTTGAATTTATGAATTTCTAGTGTCGAAACAAGTATTTACTTCAAAGTCATAAAGTGTCGTAATCATCTTTTTGATTTCGAAAGAAGCTTGTTTGTGTTTTTCACTTGAAATCGAATTCAAATTTGTACAACAGCTTTCTTTTTAGGCATCAATATTAAGAAAGTGAAAACAAATACATGCATATGTGCATTTGCATTTTGAAAATTTGTATGGATTGATTTAGGAAAAGTGCATTTACAGTGTGCTCTATGCTCTTTGAGAAAAGATTGTGTCTTTCTTTTCCCCTTGTAGCTAGGATTTTCATTGTTGAAAAGATATAAAAGCTTGCTTATCATCTTTAGACTACATTTAGGAATTGTATCTACATCTCGTGGTGATCCAAAAAGGCAAACTTCTAAGAAAGATCAACCTAAAATAAATTGAATGAACTTAACAACGCTTTGTAACTTAACGCTCAACATAGAGGTCTAGGCTAGAGACGTGTTCCGGCGTTGTAAAACCTGGTCACTGGTCGCCTCACTGATGGTTGGGTGATTTCTCCTGAGAGACGACAAGTGCCAGTACGGATTGTGCTCCCACGTACCATCGAGTATATATTGGGAGACCCCTATAGGCATAAAACCTTTATCCATAGGAAGCCGTGTTGGCCGCCCTACTGATCGCAATGCACTGAACACAGCATTCGAGAAGATTGACCGCCTGTACCCTAAAAAGTATTCTGCGGTTTTTGCGATTGGTTTGGCACACCCTCTACCTAGAACTCCAGAGTAGTCCCTTTCGTTCCTTTTTAGACTCCTTAACGGAAAAGGTCCATCTAAGCACTTGTCACTTCAGGCTCATTAAAAATCGAAGGAGACTAGAGTTATCTTTTTCTTTTTCTCGACTCTTTAAAATTGAAAAAGCAAGTTGTGTCCAAGCATCATTAAAATTTATTTTAAATGGAATATTCATACCCTTTTTCCTACGTTGATCTCTAGGTTGAGAAAATGGAGCCTACCAACCAAGGAATTCCCCTTGGTGGAAATCCTAGTCCCTTCTCCTCTTGGGGAGATGTTGGTGCGCCCCATATGGCCACATTGTCGCTTCCAGGACTGACAATTGGCCTGCCGGTCTGGCTCTTCTCAACCAATGTCGTTCAAAACACCACTATTCTTGAACAGTCGAATCAGCAATTAGAACATAAAAAGATTACCGAGTTTTTGTCGTTTCAGACTCGTTAATGGTTACGAAATGACGTGGTTTTGATCACTTTTTTACTTTTTCAGGTCGAAATCACTATTTATGAAAAGTACTCCTCGATCGTAATGGTTGGGCAGTTCTTTCGAGCATTGTTTTATACTTTTTCGGGCTCGAGAGACACAACTTTACGAAAAAGGACACCCCTGGAGTTTCCTTTTTTGTTGTCTTTTCAAACTCTCTAAACATGAAAAGACACCGAGTTCTTCCTTTGTCAGACTCGTTAAAACCTGATGACATCGGATTCTGTCAAAATGACGCACCACAAGCATATGTTATCCCCATCAAGCTTGCTAAAAATATTTGGGGTACTCACCAGAAATGGCCAGGGAAAAATGGAACCATAATTATTGTCGTGTCGGCAGTATGTCACTCTTGAACATGGCACTTGTCTACTTTCGTGTCTGGGTGGGGATATCTCATCTCATTTTTCACTTGCCTCCGTGGATTTGGGTAATCCTGTTTGACCTCTCATTTGCTCATTGCCTCGTCACCATGACCTCTGATCCATTGATGTCAAATACTGCCAATTCGACTATCGTGCCGCCGATATGTTCAAGAGAAGTTGACCTCTGCAGAAAAACAACCTCCCTCTGATAGCTCACATAATCTTGATTCACAACATTATCTATCTATCTCGTGTCGCTGATGTGGGAAACATCATGGCCCACCTTCGATCAAGGTCACTTCCTATCGACTTCAGCTCATTATCCAGGAAGCTGATCTAGAGACTCCCCTCCGGTGCCTTGGAGCCTGCATGCCTCAATGGCAGGTTCTTCGTGTTCGACGTGAGGTTTTCATCATTGGCCTCCGATCGAATGATTGTATGGGTGTTCGATGCCAGATCACTAATTCGCACGCCGTAGATTGTACCTATAGTACCTTGAGGGCCATTGTCATTATTGGTGGTACCTCTCACGTCTGTTAACAGTTTTCAATATTGACTGGTAATCAGACGATGTTCATGCATGTTCGACTTCAGCTCATATATTCGCATGCTTGAACTTGTACTTTTGTTCGGGTTGAGATGGAGCGCAAGACCCTGGATTTTGTCTGTTGTAATCCAGGCGTGATTCTTGTTACATGACTCATTCACTGGGTGGCTGCGACCATACCTGAGTCGATTCATTGATCCTAACCAGATGGCTGCGCCCATACTATGGATCTAGATTATTATGTACTCTCTTATGGATGGCTGCGACCATACCACAAATATCATGTACTTGAGCTATCAGTTGTATCTCTCGATGCAGATTCTCGGCGATAGCTACATGTGTTTCTGTAAAGCATTTCACCCCTCTCTCTCTCTCGGGCCTCATGCTTTAGGGGGCATCTGTTACACAGTAATTTGTCACCATTGGTCACTGTCCCTGTTACCCCTTTCCCGTACTTTGGAGGACTCATTCCGAGACCTGTGAGCAGTGACATAACTTAAAAACACTTGCATTATGTTCCCCTAAGTATGGACTTCATGTGCCTTGAAGACACCTCCTACAAAATATCCCTGAAAAGTGCCCTTTTTCCATTGGCGCGGGTCCACAATGTACTACCCGCGCCAATGAATGAGATCCTCAAAAGAAGGTGCGACCATTGGCGCTCTGTCTTAGAGTAACACTCGTGCCAACCAAGTTTGGAAAAGATTTTTAACAAACGCGTGCCCAGATGTTTTTTCCCTTCAAGTCATGAAGTCTTTTGAGGATAAAGCTCATCTTCTAGATGTCGAGAGTCATCATCTATCCCTTACATCTATCCACAACGGATTTTTGGAGATAATGCCAATCCGTAATGGGCGTCTTGATGCATTGTATCTTCCTCCCCTTCTCCATCTATAAAAGTCTATCCTCATGCATTTGACAAGGGAGTTTTTGGGAGTAGTGGTGATAGTGCTAGTAGTGATAACGCTTGTCTTGAGTGATAGTAAGAGTTTTGGAGCATAGGGAGGTTATGCTGCCGGAAGTCTGAGTTGTGTATTCATAAGCAAAGAGAGAGAAAGGTCTACTGCAAGACATATGTAGCTACTCGCCCAGCCAGAGGAGAGATTCAACATCAGAACTTTGGTTGTACTTTTCTCTATTGATTATTCATTAATAAACGACTATCATTATGGTTCCGATCTTATTGTTCGCTATGGTAATGTTTGATCTATATCTTTTCTAACTGATATATAGTTGTATTTAGTGGATTTTATGCTTGTATTCGCTTCGTTCTTTGCATGTGCAGGTATCCATTCGCGGAGATCGTGAGGATCGTTACCTGTCGGAGCAAGGGAACGGGAGTATCAACTCTTCTACGACACTAGCGTTGGACTCCAGGTTGGTTCTCGTAATCCACTTTCAGTTTGCAACTAGGAACTTGAATGGTAGCGTTAATTGATTGTTGCTAGACCCATTTTGGGCTAGTGGGATCGCCTCTGTCCGCAGAGGGGATTTACCTCTCCAACAAGGTGGATCCTTCTATTAAGCCTTCTTCCATTTATTACTTTCACATTATTACATAGGCCTTACTTACTAGAGGTGGCCTCCATACATCACTATACATAGGAACGTGTTGTAGTGGCTGCAACACCCTCCAAAATTTTGGCCCACATCCAATTTCAGAGCCTCCCTTGAGGTTTTACTTGATGTTTGCAAACACGCAAGCTCACCCCGTGGGCTCGTGTTGAGTGTTTGCACCCTCTTTGCTTGACTTTTCAATGGACAACTTTTTGCATGTTGGTCACAATGTCACGCTTGCAACCATGTTCTGGTCATGCACAAGGTCTCTACTTCATCTTTGCAGGTTGTATTCACTATGTGAACATCCATCGCGCTCACACACGAAGTTGTATGCATTGTCGCACAAGTGTCATTGTGGTTATTCAATGATCTATCACAAGTGTCACGCTTGTCCCTCACACCGTCGGTTAGTCATGTTGAGCATATGTTGTCTTGATGGTTTGAGACGCCTTGTCGTCAAGTCATGTTGAGTGTGTGTTTGCAAGGTTGTGTATGCACAAATTCACTCGCTCACACACTTAGTCATTTTATTGAAGTTCTGACGACCGGATCACCCTCTAACAGCTAGAACTCCACCCAGAGTTGACTCAACTGATCATCACCCAAAATAGTGCAGAAGTGTCCAACAAGCCATTTCAAGTTGTGTTTCATGCAAGTTGATCAATCAAACCTCCTATTGGTCAACTAGAAAGTTTGACCGAGAAACGACACCAGGACTCACTCCCCTCAAAAATTTCATAGAATTTTCAGACCTTTCCCGCTCCTCTAACTGAGGAAACTGCATAGACAGGCTGGACAGACACCTAGTGCCCATCACTGTCTACCTCAGAAAATTGCGCGGTTTTCCTAGCCAGCCACCGAGTCAGCCAGTTGGTTACTCACCCAGAAAACTGTGCAGATTTCATGAGCAATCCCTCTGCGGCCCAGCAACCCACTCAGCTCAGAAAATGCGCAAAGGTGATCAGCAGGTCAACCTCCCAGTATTTGCACAGTTTTTCTCTCTCGCAGCCCACTTCCAGCGCCCTCGAGGAACTGCGCAGTTTTTGTTGCCAAGCCACTCCGCAATCTGTTGCCAACTCCCTCCAAAAATTGCATAGTTTTGTCTGCTAAGCCTTCTCGCAACCCACATTGCTTCCCTCCATAAATTGCGCAAATATGTCCTCTAGTCGAGCCAGATCCCGTGAACTCTCACTACCGATCCAGATTTCCCATCTCAACCTCCCAGTGACTTGTGCGCAATTTTCAATAGCGGTTCCAAGAGCTCGCATCCCAGCTTGAAACTTGCCCCATGCAGTTTCACGGCCTTGTCTTCCCTCCCGTCATTTGCATCCAAAAGTAAACGATCATGCGTCATGGTAGACTAGGAGGTTTATGGATTTGATGTCTTCTTGTCATGAGTGATTGCAGATACAGGTACATGAATAGACATGACACGATAATGGATGGGATGAACAAGGAGAGTACATGCAAAAGGATGTGTTCACGAATGAATGAACAAATAATGCATGTGAGGAGATGTGTTCATGAACAAACAATGCATGCAAGGAGATGTGTTCACGAACAAATGATGCATGCAAGGAGATGTGTTCACGAACAAATGATGCATGCAAGGAGATGTGTTCACGAACAAATGATGCATGTGACAAGATGTGTTCGTGAATGGACGACCATGCGAAGATGTGTTCGCAGATGGACGAACGAACATGTGAGGAGATATTTTCGCAAACGGACGGACATGTCAAGCATGCGAAAGTACGACTAAGGGGCAACACACACATGCAACATCAAGCGAACCCAATGACCATCAAGGACTCCGCACACCTTGCAATGTGAAGGTGAAGCTATGATACACCAAGAGGACATTCATCACTCAGCAACACTGCAACTCGACATGCACACCAACAACATCATTAACATACCAGCACTGTCGTGTCAAGTTGTGGCATAAGTCATGTCAGCCACATCACTATTGTTGGTCATACTATTGTCAATCAATGTAATGTAATGTGGAAGTCCAAGAGACCCAATTGTAATCTGAAGAGGCATGTAAAGTTGAATAGTCATGAAATTCAAACAGTCATGAGGGAAGTCGAACAATCACAAGTGCCACCTTTACCCTTGGCTATAAATAGCCCTCATTTGTAAATGCAGAGGACTTTTCACCTTCACTCGCCTCACGTGGCCTTGAGAGTCAGGAGTCTTTTCTTTGAGGAGAAAGCAGTGGCTCCAACACCCCTCTTATGGGGTTAGTGATGTATGGTGTAACGTTGTGTCTTGGAACTTTCGCTTATTCAGAAGCCTAATTACAAGCCAGAACATTTTCTCAGATGTATTGTAATTGTTTGTAAGACTAATCTTGGAACACTTGTAATGCATGTTTCTTTAACCTATGTTAAAACAATTGAACTACTTCAGTTGCTCTAATACATATACTTATGAAAATGTGTTGTATAAGTTGTTAACATTGTCTTGCCCACGTGGGCTGCCTCATGGGACATCAGACAGAACCCTTCCATAAAATTTCTATAACAACCGTCACACTCGCGTGGACTGCTCCATTGAGTGTTGTATGTGTTATCCCTCTTGTGTGTTGTGACTGCTGCATCCATGTGGACTACTCCTCCGGAAGCTACACATGTCCTGTTGTGTTGTGTGTTTTTGACAGAGTTGGGATTCTTCCCTTTCAACTAGAAACTCACTTCCACCCTCTCTCTCTCTGGTGAAAGAACCTTAACACAAGAAATACTAGCACTCACCAGGCACGCAAACCTCAAAGACAAAGAAGACCACTCTCATGTGCTGAAAAGCAAGAGTTAAGGCAAATCTTTAAGAAAAATGGCAACCAGGCCATCATACTGGATGGGACTCCTACACCAAATAATGTGAGGTCTAGTTGGGACTTCATATTGGAGAGATCCCCTGAATGTTGGCGGGTCTAGCACCGTCAACATTTCTATCACTAGAAGGAGGGTCGCTAATTGTTTATGGTTGAATTTCCTCTCACCCCCACTCATCAATCATCTATTCAAGGCAGTAACTCTCACTCCATCTCACCTAAGCGTGACTATGAAGTTGTTTATTCCTCACCTCCCATACGTGAACACGAAATTTCATATCAGCACCTTCGCTCCATCCATCCCATCACCCGTCAGTTCGCGAAAGCAGTCAGACTAATCCCAGGAATACAACATCTTCCATACGCATTAAGAAAGCCAAAAACCACTCCCACAGGGGTTGTTGTATCATTAGTGGAAGAAGCAGTTCTTGCCACACTTGAAGGTCTAACAGAAGTTGTTGAGAATGGAGAGGAACCTCTGATCTTCCAACAGGGAGAATGAGACACCCTTGTGATCTTGGGCTTAGACTCCAGTGCAAGAGGCAGAGGGGAAGGCAACGGAAGAGGTGGAGGGGAAGGCAGTGGAGGAGGCGGAGGTGGAGAAGAACCAACAAACTTTCTACTGGAACCATTAGACTCTGAAGAAGAGGAGGAGGACAAAGAAGAAGAAGACATGGTTGACAAAAACTTGGAATGATGAATTAGGTGCCATTGGCTCTTGTGGGTGATTTTCACAGGATGTTAAAGCACTCAGAGAGAATGCTCACAAAGTTTGACCCTGACATCACAGTGAAGGTAGAAGATCACTTGGACAACTTCTACCTACAGCTACAGACACTCAAGGTATGGTACGATGATGTTGCATGTAGATTGTTTCTGTGTACCTTGGACGGTCGCGCAATAGTATGGTATCACAGCCTTGCTGTCAACTCTATCCATAACTAGGGTACGTTCAAATGCATGTTTCTAGAAAATTTTGTTGATGACAAGACCCCAACCATGTTACTCAAAGAGTTTGGAACCCTGAAGATGGAGGGGAAAGAAAAGGTAAAATATTTCAATCAGAGGTTTCTGCGCATATTGAATAATTTTTCAGTGGACACGAAGCCTCATGAATCCATAACTATTGACTACTACACATCCACAATGCTGACCAATATTGTGCAGTTTGTCAAGCGAGCTACAAAACCAACTCTGTTATAAAATTGTGAAGAGGTATCATTGTTGAAAAATACCTACGCATGGTTGGAGTCATCAAGGATGATGAACGAACAAAGGACTCTAGAGATGCAAGGAGGAAGCCCCAGGCTGCGGTGAGCAAGGGTAGATACAAGGAAATAAGTGATATTGAAACCCTCACTCGCTTTGTTAAGAACTTGACAACGGAAGTGCCTGAGCTCAAACAATGAAGAGTGGACACATCTCCGAGCAGCTGGCTGCCCAGACAACAACAAGGAAGCATGTCATGAGGCAACAACCAATGCCTGGCTAAAACTACGCAGAGCTCCAACTCATTATTCAATTTAGAACGATGCGCAAATGATGAATTTTTCTCATTCCATGAATATGATCACCCTAAAGGGTCTTGTTCGGATTAGAAACGAATTGCAGGCTCAATATGGAATCATGCACTAAATGTAGTGAGTAGTATGCAGGGAAAACCGGTAGACACGAATGATGATGAAGATGTTTCACCTGATGAGACCTCAAGCACTGGGCGAGTGATTAACATGTGTCAATGCACGCAAGCAGCACAAAAGACAAGCATCAAGAAGAAGCCCCCCAAGCAGAATGATCGTTACAATCTCAAAAGTAAAGCCCCCCCCCCCATAATTGGGGAAATTAAACAAAAGCTCAAACTGTTGAGGAGGGTTGATCCACCAGCCATCCAAAAGCCGAAAACACAAAGTAAGCCCAGGAAGACAATGACGGACAAGAGTACGTCCATGAGAAGAAAAATTCAGAACAATCCACCAAACAACATGAACATCAGTCTAACCTCGAACATCCTGGTGAGTCTACCCACCCTTGATTACAATATTGTGGAAGATATGAAGAAGAATCGTGTAAACATCAGTTTGTTCGAGTTGGCTAAGTTTCAAGGGCAGTGGAACATCTTGCTGCATGCGCTAGGGCAGTCATATACAGACAACACAACCTCTACCAGCAAGGGAGAAAGCACATCTCACGGATCACTCACAACTTTTCTAAACACACACCGGATGGAAGAAGCAAACTATGTTTTCCCTCCATTCTTGTTATCATTCGAAATATTCAACTGTAATGTTCACAATTGTTTGGTTGATTCTGGTGTGTCAGCCAACATCATGCCACTCTCCATTGCTAAGAAGATCAATGTGTAATGGAGAAAGAAATCTGCACAGATCATCAAACTTGATCACACATGCGTGCCAACCATTGGCGAACTTCGCGATGTGATCATCAGACTTTCCCATGACAGTCAAGTTCACTAGTGCATAAACATTGTTGTTCTGGACATACTGGAAGCATATGGTTTACTGCTCATGAGAGACTAGTCTAGCAATCTAAACAGATACTTTGCTACAGACTGGTCACACTTGTGGCTTCCTTACAAGGGAAAATATAATCAATTCTGGTTGTTATCCGAGAGATACATGAAGCACAATGTCACTTCCGTCAATGGTGAGAATGAACCGTTGGCCTTCGTAGAGCTCATGTTCGGAAACTACCTCTTGAAAACAACCCTGGGGTGTTATCTCACACAACTAGCTTCAACTCCACCAAATATGCAGTTGGGTCTCCTTCCTTTCCCAACTTATGGAAATGAAACCTGTACAATGAATTGTAACAGTAGTAGTAGCGACAACAGTAGAAGTAGTGCAAGCACATCAAATAGTCTGTGGACAGACGAGTTATGGACCATGTATTTCGATGGATGGAAAAACAAGATGGCTCTAGATACGAGTGTGTCTTGGTCGACCCAAATAATAGAAAACATCTGATTTCAAGCCGCTTGGAGTTCGAGTACACAAGCAACATTGTTGAATATGAAGTACTCATGTTGGGTTTGCAAAACGCCATTAGCCTCAATGTGGTCATGCTCAAAGTGGTAGGTGATTTGGAAATAGTGGTACGACAGATACGTAACACCATTCATTATTTATCACCTCATATAAAAAGTTACCAGCAGGAGGTATGACAACTGATCTCTAACTTCCAAGCATTTAATATCATTGTTGTGCCAAAAATGCGTATTGCAGTTGTTGATGCCTTGGAAAACGTAGTTGCTAGCATGTCACCGCTTAGGGATAGATTTACTATTGAAATTTTGTATAAGCCTTCTATCCCTGATAACATAACTAAGCTACATGTTTTTGGTGATGATCAACAGATACTGCACTTCATGGACAATGTTGATGCCTTCAAGGATGCAATAATTGATGAAGATGAGCACGAGCAGCCCCTGCAAGTTGCAGCTGATGGCAAGAAAGGCAACCTCATCCCCAAAGGTGCGATTTCTCTCAACAAGCTCTATGACTTGCAGAACCATTGTCAAGGGTCAAGAAACAACAAAACCCATAGTTCCACCATGAGGAACGAACATATCAACCTGGGAACAGACCACGATCTGAAGTTAGTCAGTCTCGGTACATACTGCACACTGCAGCAGCAGCAAGCCTTTGTCTGCTTGTTCAAACAGTATCAAGATGTGTCCGCATGGGCATATGATGACCTGAGTACATACGACACATGAATAATCCAATCTAGGATTCCAAGAAAAGATGGAGCCAATCCATTTCAGCAAAAACTGGGTAAAACACATATGTCGTTGGAACCCCTTATACAAAAAGAACTGACTAAGTTGTTGGATGTTCAGATCACTTACAAAATTCATTATTTTACATGGGTTTCTAATTTAAGTTCTATATGTAAGAAATCTGGGGAAATCTGCTTATGCATTGATTTCCAAAACCTAAACCATTCCAGGAACAAAAACAACTACCTCATGCCATCATCGGAACCTATGCTACACGCAATATCTGAAGCAGGAATGTTGTCTTCACCTAAAGTTCTTTTGGGATACCACTAGGTTCCGGCAGCGGAACCTGATAGTCTGATACTAGTTCATAAGAAGCTTGTCCCTCACAAGTTGTAGAAATTTTGAATAATTTCACACATATTCACAGAGATTATCCTGATCATACAATTATAAGCGGAACATGTATAATACATAATCTCCTCTACATTGATCATCCATTTACAGAAGAAGAAACATTCACAGGCACACATAGAAGCATCAATCAAACTCATAAACACAGTATGTATCCCGAGGAAAGTATCTAGCTAAAAACCCCAACTATCTGTATATTATATTGATTGAATCATGTAACAATACATATTACAATACTCATCCCATGTACTCAGTACTATCTCCTCATGCTACACACAATACAGCTCAGATTTGATCTCCAAATCTCCCCCGCTGCTTGCCTGCCTCCACTGCTCAATACCTGCTCAAGAACTGATGAGAATGGCTTCCCAAACTCGTATTTCACCTCAAAATAATCACTCACACTTTGTTGGACGTGAGCAAAGGCTACAATACTGGGCAAATACGTGAGCAAACTCATTGGCATACTCAATCCCTTGATTGTGGAAGATCTGGTGCACAACTATAGTCACAACTGATAGCAATCTGATTCTCTACCACCTGTCCCTGTTGAACTGAACATGCACTGACATGCAACTGAGTTAACTGATGTATTCTATAGTTGTATTATGAGTTAATAACTTGTGAATTAATTAATAACTAATTCACCCAACTCATCTCTAGTCTATTGATGAGTTAGACTAAATACAACCAGTTTAACAAAGCTAAACTGAACACAACTCCATCAACTGCACCTCCAGTCCACTAAACTCAACTCACTTGAGTTCTAACTGAAGTCCTGCATGAAAATATTATTCATCCCATAGGTAACACGTATTTCCCTCTGGGATCTGCATGTACCACATCCGTAGCTCATCCTGAAGTGCTCCAAGAGAATAAGATCAAGTTTATAGTCCAAATATTATTATGAGAGAATAATATTTGACTTTTCTATTTTTGACAGCCAGTCTAAAAATAGACTTTGATCACTCACACTATGATCACTCACACTTTCATCAAAAATAGAAGTCCATCTATTTTTCCCAACTTGACCAATCATCCATAAACAACAACCTGCAATCCATAGACATGATCCATATGTCTAAAAATAGACTTGCGCCAAAAATAGCCTACGGGCCCACTTAGTGAAGGGGACTCTTTTCACTAAGCTCCATCATCTTTTTGCACTCTCAACAAGCATTTCTTGTTGCACACTTTTCAACACTCCCTCTCAACAAGAAAGGCTTCCTCTCAAACCCGATCCTGTAACTCTGGAATGTTTTCCATGCAACACATCTGGCCGGTCCACTTGCTCTGTCATCAAAGTCTCTGACTGTTATTGCCTCTGTCGACTGAAACTCTGCATCTCTGTGCTCTTCAGTATCTGACTGCTCTAGCCTCTGTCACTTTGATCTCTGACTGCATCCGTGTTGCTGCTGGTTCTATCTCCCAGCATTGCATCCGCACTGCACCTCCCAACTGACCTCCCTGTTGGGATAGAAACACCCTCTGATGCTGAAGCTCTACCTGCTGCTGACAAGTGCTCCCTCTCTGACATCTACGCTACTGCAACATCTCCATGCATCTCGCACCATTGCACACCTCTCTGTGCCACCTAGCACTGTGCAAAACACTTGTGCCTCTCGCATTGCTGTACCCTGCTAGCTGTGCGCTGTCCTGGGATTCACTGCACTATCGCTCTCTCTGCCGCTCCATCCGCATCTGTCTCTACCCAATCAATCAGTTCCTGCTACTACACATTTTGGGCTCCCATAGCAAGGTCTCATCCAAGAGGTTGGGTACCTCAAGGATCCCGCCCCTCCTCCTTGGGATGATCAATGCACATCACCCCACCTCCTACCTGGAGGTATGGCTGCATGCGATCCCTCAGCCCACCTGGCTCGAAGTTTCCCCCTACTGGAGGTCTCTGGATGAGTAGATGTCTCTACTCGATCTCCTCTCAGCTTCCCTTGTTGTGGCTGCTCCACAACCTCCTGAAGTTGCTGCACCAATCGTGGCTCCTCCACAATCGTCTGAGACTTCTTCTGGCTTTGCATGTTGAGAGGTAATATATGCTCCCTCTCAACCACCAAGTCTCCATCAGTTGCCTCGCTGCTCAAGGCTTTGCATGCATCTTGAACCTCAAGAGCATACAGGTTCTTGACCTGTGAACCAATCTGCTTCACCTGTCTAGTGATGATGTGTCTAAGGAAAACCTTTCCCTTACTAAAGACCACATCATAGCCTCTGTCTTCCAACATCGCGATCGACACCAAGTTTCTCTTCAGTCCTAGTACATACTTGACATCAGTCAAGGTAAGGCGAGCTCCATGCTCCCTCTGAAAAATAACCGTGCCTACACCTGAGACACTATACTTCTCATCATTACCCATCCCTATGAGTATCTGGAGATCTTTCTCCTCCAAAGTACTGAACAAACTTTTGTCACCGTTCATGTGGAAAGAAGCTCCACTGTCAAGAAACCAACCACTTCCCACCATGGATGAAACCATGCATGCGAAGAGTGTGAAGTCCAACTCAAACTGTGAAGCAAGTGAGGCTGCCTCACCTTCAGATCCTTCCCCGGATCCCTTGGACTTCTTCTTTGGGCAATTAGTAGTATAATGACCCAACTAATGACAACGAAAGCATCTCACCTTTGCCTTATCAACCTTCTTCCCATCATTGGAAGAACAAGATTCGGAAAGAGAAACCTTCTCCTTCCCCTTCTTCACCTTACTCGCTAAGGCACAGTTCTCCTCATCCTGCATGGATGAAGAACCGTCTCTGGTGCTCCGTCTAATCTCCTCCTGCACAAGATCCGACCAAAGTCTCTCCCATCCTGGCAGTTTCTCCCTTCCATTCACCGAGTCCTGGTAGCTATGCCAACTCTTAGGAAGGTCAAGGAGTGCTAGACTCACCATCCTCATCCTCAACAGTTACCCCCACACTTCCCAGCTCATCCCGGCATTGGGTGAACTTTGTGAGATACTGGGGCATACTGTCTCCATTCTCACACTGAATGTTTCTGAGTTTATCTCTTGCTTTGGAATAAACGAATTCCACCAGCTCAAAAACTCAACCACTTCCGATCTAGAATTCGTGAGAACAAGGTATTTCTTGTACAGAGATTGACTGTATGGGCATTCACCGGATATCTCACCTTCCAAAAGAAGGATGAATCCAGAGGCTACCTGGCCCGATCACAGACTCTGCCTGAAGAAATAAGATGTAAACACTTTCTGAATAATAGATCTGATGATCAATACAACACTGATATCATGTAGAACTTCTTCTACAAATCAGCTCGCTCGATACCATGTAGAAACTTTTTCTACAAATCATCTAGCTCTGATACCATGTAGAAATTTTGAATAATTTAACACATATTCACAGAGATTATCGTGATCACACAATTATAAGTGGAACATGTATAATACATAATCTCCTCTATGTTGATCATCAATTTACAGAAGCAGAAACATTCACAGGCACACATAGAAGCATCAATCAAACTCATAAACACAGTATGTATCCCGAGGAAAGTATCTAGCTAAAAACCCCAACTATCTGTATATTATATTGATTGAATCATGTAACAATACATATTACAATACTCATCCCAAGTACTCAGTACTATCTCCTCATGCTACACACAATACAGCTCAATTTTGATCTCCAAATCTCCCCCGCTGCTTGCCTGCCTCCACTGCTCAATACCTGCTCAAGAACTGATGAGAATGGCTTCCCAAACTCGTATTTCACCTCAAAATAATCACTCACACTTTGTTGGACGTGAGCAAAGGCTACAATACTGGGCAAATACATGAGAAAACTCATTGGCATACTCAATCCCTTGATTGTGCAAGATCTGGTGCACAACTATAGTCACAACTGATAGCAATCTGATTCTCTACCACCTGTCCCTGTTGAACTGAACATGCACTGACATGCAACTGAGTTAACTGATGTATTCTATAGTTGTATTATGAGTTAATAACTTGTGAATTAATTAATAACTAATTCACCCAACTCATCTCTAGTCTATTGATCAGTTAGACTAAATACAACCAGTTTAACAAAGCTAAACTGAACACAACTCCATCAACTGCACCTCTAGTCCACTAAACTCAACTCACTTGAGTTCTAACTGAAGTCCTGCATGCAAATATTAGTCATCCCATAGGTAACACGTATTTCCCTCTGGGATCTGCATGTACCACATCCGTAGCTCATCCTGAAGTGCTCCAAGAGAATAAGATCAAGTTTATAGTCCAAATATTATTATGAGACAATAATATTTGACTTTTCTATTTTTGACAGCCAGTCTAAAAATAGACTTTGATCACTCACACTGTGATCACTCACACTTTCATCAAAAATAGAAGTCCATCTATTTTTCCCAACTTGACCAATCATCCATAAACAGCAACCTGCAATCCATAGACATGATCCATATGTCTAAAAATAGACATAGTCTAAAAATAGACTTGCGCCAAAAATAGCCTGCGGGCCCACTTAGTGAAGGCGACTCTTTTCACTAAGCTCCATCATCTTATTGCACTCTCAACAAGCATTTCTTGTTGCACACTTTTCAACACAAGTATCGTCTGCAATCACTTGACGGGAGGATTGACAATCTTCCTGTCAATGACTAAGATCTCAAGCACTATTTTCAATAGGTCGGGCCGTGCCCCGCACCATGTACATAGTCTGCTTACTACTTATTGCTTGTTTTTGTTTTGCGCTTTTGCTTACCATTTTTGTTTCATTTTGTTTTGTTTGCTTGTTATCATGTTATTTTAGTTTTTTAAATAAATTTTGCCCTCTACTAAGTTTTGGCTTTTGAATGAGTATGTGGCTGAGATCTGAAGAGACTTGAGACACTGCAGCACTTGTCTAGTCCTAAGTCCATCTTCTCTATTCTTGGTTATAACCTTCGGCCGATGAAGCCTTGAAGGAAAATATGAACCGTCTACAAGGGAAGCTTGGGTCCAACCATGAACTTGTGTCCACACTCGGAAACCCCATGCCTGTACTCAGTCTTCTGCTCTATGTGTTCAAGCTCATCCAACCTGTAGAAATGGAGAAGGGGAAAATATAAACGAGCAAACCTATGTAAGAGGTCTTACATGCTTCTCTGAAGGAACAACCTCTTATGTTATCAATAAGTCAGGATCACTCTTTCACCCCAAAAATAAATAAGTGCCTATGCACAGTCCTCTTGAAAAAATACAAAGGCGAAAGAAGAGAAGGCTTCCTATGGAGAGAGGTGAAGCATGCAACTCCATTGAGGTACTGACTAGGCTCATTGGCAGTGGAGAAATGTGTGTGTTCCTACGTGACTCCATTGGGGTACTGTCCAGGCCTTCTCGCAGCAGAGCAACACTAGATGAAAACTTATACTTTGAAAATTTTTAACTCACGAGCTAAACTACCCTTCCCGATTTCGAAACACTTTGATCAAGCTGAAACTTTTTGTTGTGTTTGACTGAGTTGTCAAAAGGTGAACCATGTTTATCCATGGGGTAATTTGGGAAGCCGAAGTAACCTGCACATCGATTCAATACTCCCTTAAAGACCAAGGCCCTGTGTTGTCAATGAACCAAAACAGAGAAGCTCGAATTCTACCAGTGTGTCACCAAGTGTTGTAGCGGCTGCAACACCCTCCAGAATTTTGGCCCGCATCCAATTTCTAAGACTCCCTTGATTTTTTACTTGATGTTTTCAAACACACAAGCTCACCCAGTTAGCTCATGTTGAGTCTTTGCACCCTCTTTTCTTGATCGTTCAACAGACAAATTTTTGCATGTTGGTCACAATGTCATGCTTGTAACCATGTTCTAGTCATGGGCAAGGTCTCTTCTTCGTGTGTGTAGGTTGTATTTTCTATGTGAACATTCATTGTGCTCACACACAAAGTTGTATGCAATTTCACGCAAGTGTCATCGCGGTCGTTCAACGATCTATCATAAGCGTTGTGCTTGTCGCTCACACCATCGGTCAGTAATGTTGAGCATATGTTGTCTTGATGGTTTGAGGTGTCTTGTCGTCAATTCATGTCAAGTGTGTGTTTCCAAGCTCACGTATGCACAAATTCACCTTCTCACACACTTAGTCATTTTGTTGAATTTGTGATGACCGAATCACCCTCTAACAGCTGAACCTTCACCCAGAGTCGACTCAAACGACTGTCACCCAGAACAACACAAAAGTGTCCAACAAGCCATTTCAAGTTGCACTGCCCAAAAGCTAATCAATCCACCCTCCTGCTAGTCAACCGGAGAGTTTGACTAGGTAGTGACCCCCAGACTGATTCCCCTAAAAAATTGTGCAGAAGCTGCAGACCTTTCCTGCTCCACTGACTGAGGAAATTGTGCAAACAGGCTAGACAAACACCGGTGCCTGTCCCTATCTCCCTCAAAAAATTGTGCATTTTTCCCAACCATCCACCCAGTTAGTCGGTGGGCTACTCACCTAGAAAACTATGCAAATTTCATGAGCAATCCCTCTATAGCCAAATAACCCGTTCAACTCAAAAACTGCGTAAAGGTGCTCAGAAGGTCAGCCTCCCAGAAACTGCACACTTTTTCTCTCCAGTAGCTCCCACTACTAGCTCCCTCCAGGAACTATGCAGTTTTTGCTGCCAAGCCACTTCGGAGTCTGTTGCCATCTCCCTCCAGAATTTGTGTAATTCTGTCTATCAAGCCTTCCCGCAACTTGCACTTCTTCCCTCCAGAAATTCGTATATCTATCCTCCAACCGAGCCAAATCCCATGGACAATCACTATCGATCCATATTTCCCATCTCAACCTCCCAGTGACTTTTGCGCAATTTTCACCAGTGGTGCCTGGAGCTTGCATCCCAACTTGAAACTTGCCCTGTACAGTTTCACGGCCTTGTCCTCCCTCTCAATCACCTGCATCCAAAAGCGAACGATCATGTATCATGGTAGACTAGGAGGTTTATGGATTTTATGGCGTCTTGTCATGATTGATTGCAGATACAGGTACATGAATAGACATGACCCGACGACGGATGGGATGAACAAGGAGCGTACATGCAAAAGGATGTGTTCACGAATGGACAAACAAACGATGCATGCGAGGAGATGTTTTCATGAACAAACGATGCATGCGAGGAGATGTGTTCGTGGACGGACAGACAAACAAACATGCGAGGAGATATTTTCGTGAACTGACGGACATGTCAAGAATGCCAAAGTTTAACCAAGGAGCAACGCACACATGAAAAATCAAGCGAACCCAATGAACATTGAGGAATCTGCACACCTTGCCATGCAGAGGTGAAGCTGTGATACACCAAGAGAACATTCATCACTTAGAAACACTACAGATCGACATGCACACCAGTTGCAGCTTGAACATAACAACACTTTAGTGTCGAGTTGTGTCATGATTCATGTCAGCCACATCACTACTGTGGGCCATACTGTTGTCAATCAATGTAAGGTAACGTGGAATTCCAAGAGACCCACTTGTAATCTGAAGAGTCATGTAAAGTTGAAGAGTCTTGAAAGTCAAACAGTCATGAGGGAAGTCTAATAGTCACAAGGGCTAGTTTTACCCTTGGTTATAAATAGCCCTCATTTGTAAATGCAAAGGATTGTTCACCTTGGCTCCCCTCACATGGCCTTGAGAGTCTGGAGTCTTTTCTTTGAGGAGCGAGCAGTGGATCCAACGCCCCTCTTACGGGGTTAGTGATGTATGGTGTAACAGTGTGTCTTGGAACTTTCACTTAATTCAGAAGCCTGATAACAGGCCATCACATTTTCTCACATGTATTGTAATTGTTTGTAAGACTAATCTTGTAACACTTGTAATGCATGTTTCTTTAACCTGTGTTAAAACAATTGAACTACTTTTGTTTCTCTAATACATATAATTATGAAAATGTGATGTATAAGTTGTTAATGTTGTCTTGCCTGCATGGGCTGCCTCACCGAACATCAGACAAAACTTTTCCATAAACTTTCTATAACGACCATCACACTCATGTGGACTGCACCATTGAGTGTTGTTCATGCTATCCATCTTGTGCATTGTGACTTCCGCATCTGTGTGTACTACTCCTCTGGAAGTTGTGCATATCCTGTTGTGATGTGTGTTTCTGACAGAGTTGGGATTCTTCTCTTTGGACTAGAGACTCACTTCCACCCTCTCTCTCTGTGGTGAACCGCAAAGACAAAGCAATCCACTCTCATGTGCTGACAATCAAGACTTAAGGAAAATCTTTAAGACAAATGGAAGTTGGGCCATCAATCTGCATGGGACTCCTACACCAAACGATGTGAGGTCTAGTTGGGACTTCATGTCGGGGAGATCCCCTAAATGTTGGCGGGTCCATTGCCATCAATAGAACATATCTTTCTACTCAGAAGGCTATGGAGGTTAGCACCATAACATGCCCCCCCCCCCCTCCGCACCCTTCCTTAAAAACCAGCATGTGCTTAAGGTGAGAGATGAGGGAATTGTTGAAGGATAGTTTTTGGTTCCCATGTGGAATTCTTGAGTTGTGTATCCTTCCTTTGTATTAGGATTTCGTGGATAGATCACTGGCAGAGACGACTCTCTCTTTTGTAAATGGAAGCCTCAATGAAGGAAAATTTGAAGGATGTGAATTTATCATAAAGTTTAGAAACTTGGGTGAATCTTTCTAGTCCTTAATATCCAAACTATAAAATATTTGGTGATATTTTTGTAAAAAATATTCAAATTTCTAATGATTTTATCTACTCTCTATAAAATTTTAGTGATTTTTTAAATAAAACAAGTTTATCCTATAAACTTGGGCGAATTGTTTTTAGAAAAAAATGGAAATTAGCAAATCTTTTTTTTGGAAAAAGAATGGAAAAGTAACGCCTATGCAAATGTTAGCCCCTAAAATTTTCCCTGCATCTAATTCAAGAAGACTAGTTTGAACATGATAAATAGATCTAGAAACTTTCTTTAAGTAGGAGATAAGGATGTTACTTGGTATGCACATAATAAGATGATCATGTGTGCCACAGAAGAGTGAGAGGCCTTGGGGGGTTTCAAAGACTAACTAATGTTTGGCCAATACTAATTTCATGTTAAGATGGATAAATTGGGAAGGGGTCTCAAATGCTTAAATGGCATGGAATTGGGAAATAATCATAGAATGTCCTATTTTAAGAAGTTTTTCCATGTAGTTTGAAATTATAAGCTTTAGAGAACTTGTTGTGATTCCTATAAAGTGTAATGATTCTCTCTCTAATGGAAACATATGTATAACTCTTGGAAATCCATAAGGATGGGGCCTAGAGTCCTTAACAATTCAACACAGAAAACAATTCCACACCCACCCCATTTCAACATAAAAAATGACAGGTTTCAAGGAATAGTTACCAATTTGGAGCCACAAATTTTTATAATAATAGCCACATTTCATGGAACATCCATTAGCAATAATGATCTAGAAGGTAATCACAACATGGATATAGCAGTGTGTTTCTTAGTTTATCTAGTGGTGAATAAGATTAGAGGTGCTACCACTATCAATGAAGATAATGACTTTATGATGCTTTATGTAACTAATCAATTTGAGGGTTTGGGGAGTTGAAATCAATCAATGCATGCAAAGAGATTTAGTGTTCCGCATTTTCTTGATCGAAGGGAGGAATGTCATCAACTCGTTGAGGAAGAGGTTTTAGGACGTATAACATCCACATCATCCTATGAAATGTCTTATGAAATGGCCATATAGAGCTTTTCTTGCTTACATTTATGCCCAAGAAAATATTTCTCATTAAAATTGTAGCTAAGACCTTTAAGTTGGTTCTTTTCCATTTCATCATGTGTTACTTTGTGTATCTTGAGAGGGGGAATAGGAGGAGAGGGATTACTAGAGCAAGGATGGAGAATAATGAATGGCTTTCTTATTTTGGGCATTCATGACCTTTTAGGCTTCCTTGGCTCCTTGAGAGGTTCTAGCCAAGTAGTAGAGAGAGACATTAAGACTTATTAATGTACTTCTTCCTTCACACCACTAATAAAGTATTTGTTGAAGAAGGTATCTAACATGTATTTGGTGGAGAAAGAAACCTCATGTTCAAAATTAAATATGAACTCTTCATAGTGTACCAGAATGTTTAATATTTTTTAGGGAGCCCAAATAATCAGTGTCTCATTCAAAACATTCATATAGATATACTATAACTTGAATCTAAGCAATATGACCCTAGCAGGATTTCTTATGCCATCGTCACTTTTGTGAGTGCTTGATATATAAATACAAAATTGTTATAGCCAAATTTCTTAAACTCGTGTATGCAATATAAATGCTTTTAGAAAATAGATATGGGTTAAGTTAAGAGGCACAAATTCTAGAGGTTGAGGAGGGTGATTTCTTAGGATGCTCAAGTTTACTTAGTTTAGGAAAAATTTGAGCTATATGATATCCATTGAAGGTTGGTTGTTGGGCTTTAATTACCTAGTGTTCCTCTAATTTATGGGGCTAAATTAGAAGTACGAGAACCATAGTTTCCTTGGGAGGTGGGGCAAGCAATCAAGACTAGTATTTATTGAGTATGGGTTGCGCAGGAAGTGTGGGAGAGGAACGACCATATCAACGTGCAAGGGATGATTCGAACAAGAAAGGAAGAGGCAACACCAAGACATGGATGAAAAAGTTCAACACCACCGTGAGCAAAGAAAGAGAGAGTGCAACAAAAAAAAGGGAAGAGACATCTTTCAATTGGTAAGGAGTTACGGAGGAAATTACTCCCACATGGGGAAGAAATTGCCTCTTGAATCCCTTGTAGCTAGAGGGTGGAGATGGTGATTCTTCGCAAATAACGAAGGGTTGGGGTGGGGGAATTATTCCTAGAAAAGTTCTTGGGGGATTTCTGGATGGCTTCCTCACTGGATGTTTAATTTAGTTGTGTTCCTGAGTCTCCAAGTTGGGTGGAGATAGTGAGTCTCAAGATTCCTTATGCTTTGCTTCTTGCGACTCAATTGTAGGGTGGATGTGGATAGATCTCTAGAGTTCTTGGAGCAGTTGAAGGTTTTCTTTCATCCCTCAAGTAGTGAACCCTTAGTCTGTGGAATTTGGTTTGACGGTGATAGGTGCAAGTGAGCACTGGCTGCATTTATCTATGGTTGGTTAGAGAGTCATAGTCCTAGGCTCAGTTGCCCAAAAATTCCCAAGATAAGTATCCTTTATGTGTTTGTAATGAAAACGAATATATGTTTGTGTTCTAGATTGAAATGGTGTGTGTTGTAACGTGCTTTATTTTTTATAAGTTAGTTTTTATTTAATAAAAGAGGGTATAAAAAAATAAAGAAAAAAATGGAAATATGAAAAAATAGAAAAAAAAAAGAAGATGAAATAAAATCCCATCAAAAGAAAATAAAAAAATTCTATAAGTGTGTTATGAAACTAACTCACAAAAATATAGAAAAGATAGATCAACGACTTAGAAATCAACCTCTTCGAGGGGGCAACCTCCTTTACATTACAAAAATGAACAATTCTTGGATGATACAAATGACCAAACCTCCTTTCTATATATAGGAGTCTAAGGGGTCACAATATAATGAAATTCGAGATAACAATAATAATATAAGGTCACAAAAATAACAATAGTGGGCTTCTATGGGGCACAATAATAACAATATGGGGACAATAGGGGCACAACAATAATAATAAGGGCTACAATGACAATAGGGACATAAGGGACCTAACATGCCTCTCTCCTTCAAAAAAGTGTCTTCCTCAACACTTGAGTAGTTCTGGATGCTTCTATATAAAATTCTCATCCTCCCATGTGGAATCTTCGGCGAGTAAGTTCTTCCACTTGATTAAATACTCTGAAATTGATCGATTTCGTAGCTGTCGAGTTTTTGTTTCTGTGAATTCTTCAAGTTCCAATATGATTTTTTCTTCCTCTTAAAGTTTTCACAATATTGTTTGACTTGAAGCTTGTCACCTATAACCTGCTTTAATCATGAAACATGGAAAACTGGGTGCACTCGGGAAGCTGTAGGAAGCTCCAATTTGTATGCCATAGTACCTATATTTTGCAACACCTTGTACAAACCATAATAATTTAGTGATAATTTATTATCCTTCTTAGTTTGCTTGAGGGACATTTGTTTATATGGTTGTAGTTGTAGGAATACCCAATCGCCTACATCAAAACTTCTTTCGTTGCGATGTTGATCTACCTATTGTTTCATTCTATTCTATGCCAAAGTGAGGTTATCCTTTAAGAGTTGGAGAACTTGTTGATGCTGAATGTGATCTTCCATTGCTTGAACCTTAGAATTTTCTCTTAAATATGATGTGATGGACGGTCGATGATATCCATAAAGTGCCATAAATGGGGTCATTTTTGCTACAGTATGGAAGGAAGTGTTATATCACCATTCAACCAGAGGCAACCATTTGACCCATTGTGTCTGTTTATCAGATACAAAGCAACAGAGATATCCTTCCAGACATTTGTTTACTATCTCAATTTTCCCATAAGATTGAGGAAGATAAGATGAGTTATGCACTAACTAAGTACCAAGACAAGAAACTAATTATGTCAAAAAATTTCCAGTGAAAATGGGATCTCTGACACTTACAATAATCTTGGGGTTTTCATGTAGCTTTTGAATTGTTTCCATAAATGTAGTAGAAACTATACTCGCTTTAAATGGATGAGATTATGCACAAAAGTGTGCATACTTGGTAAGTATGTCAACTACCACCATGATAACACTCTTTCCTTTGAATTTGGGTAAACCTATGATAAAATCCATTGAAACCTCCTCCCAACATTGGCTTGGAATGGATAAAGGTTCTAATAGACCTGGGGCCTTAATTGTTTCAACTTTATTTTGTTGGCAAACCAAACATTTCACCACAAACTTTTGAGTATCTGATTTAAGGCCATCCCAAAGAAATTCCTTCTTAACCCTATGGTAAGTTTTTAGAAATCCTGAGTGTCCTCCTAAGGGATAGGTGTGCGATTCCATAATAATCTTTTGTTTGAGTTGGGAATTCTTACATAGGTATAAGCAATATTTGTACCATAACGAATCATTTTTCCAGCTAAATGTATCAGATATACTGGGATCTTGTTGTAACTTTTGAATGATTTCCCACACTTATTCGTCATTCTTCCATTCATCCCTTGCTTCATTTATCAAATCTGGTTGGATAATAGAAATGGCGCAAATAAATGCTTCCACATCCTCACCCTTTCTTGAGAGTGAAATTGCATCTGCCACAACATTTTGCTTCCCTTTTTTGTAGATGATTTAAAATTCTTAACCCAACATCTTTGTGACCCATTTTTGTTTCTCTTCTGAAGATAATCTTTGTTCTAAAAATTATTTAAGACTATCATGATCTGTTTTTACCTTGAAGTGTCTTCCCATTAGGTAGGGTTGCCATTTCTTATGTGCATGTAGTATTGCCAACATTTCATTCTCATAAATAGATTTGTGTAAATACTTTCCTTTGATTGGGCGAATTTCGAAAGAAATGGGTTTTTCTTCTTGCATTAAACCAACACCAATTCCATTTCCTGAGGCATCACATTCCACAATAAAGGTTTTTGTGAAGTCCAGTGTAGCTAAGACCAGTGCTTGGCACATTGCCTCTTTAAGATGTTCAAAGGCCTTCGTTGCTTCTGGAGTCCATGAAAATGCATATTTCTTCAAGAATGTTGTTAGAGGTGTTGCTATTCTCCCATAATTCTTAACAAACTTGTGATAATACCCTGTCAACCCGAGAAATCCTCGCATGTGCTTTATGGATGTGGGGATCTCCCTTTCCTTAATGGTTTTAATTTTGCTAGGGTCTACATTAACACCTTCATGAGGTACAATATGACCCAAATATTCCACCTCTTGTACTCCAAAGAAACATTTGGAGCCTTTTGCATATAATTGTTTCTCCTCCAATAGTTTGAGCACCCTGTTAACATGTTTAACATGATCCTTTCAAGACTTATTGTAGATTAGTATATCATCAAAAAATACTATCACAAAATTTTCTAAAGGTTTGAAAATGGAATTCATAAAACCTTGAAATGTAGAAGGTGCATTGGTAAGGCCAAAAGGCATGACCAAAAATTCATAATGACCCTCATGAGTTCTAAATGTTGTTTTCGGAATGTCTTCAGTCTTTATTTTGATTTGATGATATCCTGAATGAAGATCCAACTTGGTGAAGTAAGTTGATCCATGCAATTCATCCTATAATTAATCAATGATAGGAATGGGAAATTTATATTTAATAGTGAGCTTGTTGAGCTCCCTATAATCTGGACACATGCGCCATGATCCATCCTTCTTTTGAACCAATACTGTTGGAGCAGAGAAAGAACTTTGACTATGTTGAATTATACCAGCCTCTAGCATTTCTACAACCATGCGTTCAATTTCACTCTTTTGGGCATAGGGATATCTGTAAGGCCTGATGTTTGGAGGAACACTTCCTGGAATCAAATGAATAGCATGATCATGATCACGAATAGGTGGGAGGCCTTTGGGAGTCTCAAATACCTTGGAATGATTGTCCAAGACTTTTTGGAGATATGGAGAATTAGATGTTTTCGATGTGGGAACCTCTAGCGAACATAATTGTGCAATTATGCCTCGTTGTTCTTTCTTTAGAAGCTTTGTCATTCCGTTAGAGCTGATTATCTTTCCTAGTTTCCCTGCAATGCCCCTTAATTCAACTTCCTTTCCTTCTAAAGAAAATTTCATGAAAAGTTCTTGAAAATCAAAAGATATTGTACCCAAGGATTGTAGCCATTGGACTCCTAGTACAACATCAACACCACCCATTGGAATGGAAAGCATTGGGCTATTCAATACATATTCTCTCATGGATGGCTTGATATTATGGCACTTTCTAGAGCAATTTATGGTTCCTCCACTTGCAACCATCACTTGACACTCTGGTGATGGATATAGGAAGCAATTCAATTCCTTAGCTATCTTATAATGAATATTATTATGGGTAATGCCCGAGTCAATCAACACTATTACCTTTTTCTTCTTGATATGTACTTCTATCTTGATAGTTTGAGGAGTGGTAATTCTGGCCAATGCATTACAAGATATGGTCGGATTCATTTCTTCTTTCTCTAGGGTTTTTTCCTGGTGTATATCCTCTTGTTTTGACGTTTCTTGTTCCTTTTCTTCCTCCTCTTCACAATCTATGTAAAATAATTTCTTCTTAGCACACTTATGAACTTTAGTGTATTTTCTATCACAACTGTAACAAAGCCCTTTTGCTCTTTTCTCTTCTAGTTGTTGCCGTGTCAACCTTGTAGGTTCTGGAAGGTTAGGGGAAACAACACTTCCATATTTATAATTGTGAGTGGTAGGCTTCCTTGTTGCCATAATTTTGCTTTCCATTTTTCTTGCCAACATAAATGCCTTCTCCAATGAATCAGGTTCCCAAAGGTGAACCTCATGTTGGATGTTATCCTTTAAATTCCCTATGAACACATCAATCCTATGCTCCTCTGGAATATCTTTTACCCTTATGTTCAATTTTTGGAAGTCCTCAATGTGCTCCATCATTGAACCCTTTTGTTTGAGATTTATCAATTGGATAAAAAAAGTGTTTCTTTTTGTATCCTCATAATGTGTTATCATTTCATCTTTAAAAATTGCCCAAGTGAGAATTTGTTTACGAGAGAAAATCCATTGATACGATACAAACTGCTTTGGTTCCAAATATAAATTTGCAATGCGTACCGTTTGTGTGTTTTTCACATTACGGGGATCGAAATATTGCTCCATTTATAGTATCCATGTTACGGGATTGTTGCCATAAAACTTCCGCATATCGATTTTTGGAACATGGTGGATCTTTGAACCAATGTTAGAGTCTATGAAATCATGATTAACAATTTTTTTTTTCTCATCACGAGTTTCCTTTACTACCCTTTCACTATTAGTAAGCATTTCTTGTACAAACTTTGTCAAATCTGTCTTTGATGTAGGAGCATCCGAACTTAGCCAACAATGTGAAAGTTTGTTCACATGTTGTGGCTAAACAAGTTGAAATTCATTTACTGATTGGTCAAAAGCCAGTTTTACTGAGAGGGTTGGATCTCTCAAGGAATCATTTGTAATTCATTATTGCAATAAGTTAGAGACTATCTTATTTTAGATTCAGAGATAGAAATTGTTAGCATAGAGCTAGGAGTTAGAGATTTGCTGTTAGATCTATTAAAAATAGAGATTTGTTGTTAGATATGGTTGGAGTGTTAATCGATGGATAAAGAGGAGGAAAAATGTAATGAGAGGAGATGATGGGTAGAGCGAGTGTAGAGAGATAGTGAGTGGATTGTATTTTTTTGAGACAGAGGTCATTAACTGTGTAATCAGGCCTAAGGCCGAGACTCTGTTATTTGTTTATCATGAATAAATCAGTGTTGTGAGCATAATTATATAAACAGCTCGTGGAGGCCTCGAATGCTTGTTTTTTTCTCTATATTCGGATGATATTAGTGTTGGCTCTGTGTCTTTCATACTTTATAACAGAAACACTGATTTAAAAGAAGAATGGATGAGTTAAATGTATCGTTTGGTTCTGCAAGCAGTAAATCCAAAATACACTAGAAATCGTCGCAAAATTCCTTCAGATTTAGAATCCAGACCTCAAATTTTATAGATGGAAGCTTTTAACGCTATCGGGTCCGTAGAACCCAATCACATCACTTAAAAGGAGAGGAACGGCTTGTTGAATCACTGAACTCCGACTTGCGATACAACCGGATCTGAAAAGTTATATAATAGAGTTGATAGTCTATCAGGTCTGAAAAGGGTCATCGCATCGGCATATTGGAGCGCAAGGTGTCTGGCAGTTGAACTTTGCGATTGCGATTGTGCGATTTAATCGCAACCATTGGATCATAATTGATTGCGATCGTTGGATCGCAAGCGACTTTCGCTATAGTGACGGTATTTCGGGCATATAAGAGGCAGTAAGTTGTTTTGAAGGCCGACCTCTGATTCCATTGAGGAGGTGCCACGTAGCAAGGCGGAATATTACGAAACCATACATCGGGTGGTTAAATCCCAATATATTGAGCCACCCGAAATCTTTGACAACCGTCAGATCTCGTGATTCCAGATCGACAGCCATCAACGCTCGATGCATTGACTTTCGCATACAGTAAAGCACGCCAATACAAAACGTAAAAACCAATGTTTTGTGTGGTTTTTAAGTGTATTTCCATTTAAAAGGAAAACAATCGAATATAGTTGAAAAGGGTGTTCGGCAGGGTGATTGTTGGGTCATTTTTATCCATATTGTGGGTTTATAGAAAAACATTGTTTCCGTTGTGTCATTTTTGGTATCAGAGCAGAAGAAAGGGTTGTTTGCAGCAAAGATGCCGCCAAGGAGAGGCATTGGTCAAGGAAGACCTAAGGAAAATGCAATTTTACTGGAAGAGGTACGGAGTCTGTGTACGAGAATGGAGACAATTGAGACTGCCCAGAGAAGAGCACCTGATGAAGGAACTGAAAGTTCTTCAGAAGAATCTCCTGCAGAGGAGGTAGTAGACGAAGACAATGAAACTGCCAAAATCATTAAGATGTTGGCGAAGGTAGGAGGAAAACCTAAGGCGGAAATCCCTATGTATGACAGGAGTCTGAATGCAGAAGAGCTAATGGATTGGGTCAGATCCTTAGACCAATACTTTGACTATGAAGAGGTTGATGAGAGGAAGAAGGTGAAGTTTGTAGTTACCAGATTGAGGGGTCATGCAACCATCTAGTGGGACGAGTTACAGACATCAAGAATGAAGAAAGGGAAGTCCAAGATCAAGCTATGGGACAAAATGGTAAGTAAAATGAAAGCCAAGTTTTTGCCTAAAGACTATCATTTGAATATTTTTAAGCAATTGCAAAATTTAAGGCAAAAAGGAATGTTTGTTAAAGAATACATAGAAGAGTTTTATAGATTGAGTATTAGAGCAGGGCATGTAGAGGATGATGTGGAAAAGATAGCTAGATATATCAATGGCTTAAGGTATGATATACAAGATGAGATTAGCTTGTTAAGTCTGAAAACTGTTGAAGATGCCTATCAAGCAAGTTTGAAGGATGAAGAGAAGATATTGAGGAAATAGAGTCAAAGGAATAGAGGAAAAATCTCAGCAAGAGGTAGGGGAACTACCAAACCAAGGAGACCACAGTATCAGCATGAATCAGGAAGCTCAAGTAGCAGACCACCATAGAAGGGAGAATCTAGCAGAGGAATATTTGTGCCCAGAGGAAGAGGGTGAGGAAGAGATGTTCGATGTTATACACGTGGAGAATGGGGACATATGTCATGGGACTATCCTCATAATAAATCAATAAGTTAGAGGAGTGCAAATGTGGCTGAGGCAAAGCCAGAACCACCTCGACTTGTGGAAAAGGAAGAACCCCTTGAAGAAGGTGAATCATTGTTATTAAGAAGAATTTTCTTAGAGCAGAGAGGGAGATTGGAGAACCTGAACAAAGGAAGAATTTGTTTAGAACTACCTGTAAATCAAAAGGTAAGTGTTGGAAAGTAATAATTGACAGTGGAAGCATTGAGGTCCAAAACTGCCTCTTTCTTAAGCAATTTCTTCATCCTTCTTCCTTTGCTTTCCCATGACAATGCATCCTAAACCATCAAAAGCCATTGCATGTTTCCTTTAGGAGTACATTTCAGTGATTTTCAAATTATATTGTTATGTGTGTTATTTGGATAGTTTTTTGTTTTTCAACTACGGAATGCAACCACATTCCGTAGCTAACCGGCTATTCTGCAACCATCTCCATACTTTTGTAGGTTACAGGTGTCGAGAGAAGAAACGAACCATATGGGTAGCTGGGAAAATGTCAGTACATGGATGGTGTCCTATCCATTTGATCAAAGTCAATGAGAAAGACCCCGGTCAAAGGGGAGTCAATGGAAGAGACCTACAACAAATAGAACTCAGTTTTTGCACGTTTCTTAGTAAATGAATCCGAGGCAGTCTCCTGAAGCTAAGGATGTCATTTGCCACTTGCATAACCAGTATCTAATAGCCACTTTTCGGAGATTTACCTTTCAAGCCAACAGAAGACTAAATTTTCGGATATACCACCTCTTTACGTGTTTGTTGTAGAAGACTTCTCTCTTAAAATAGTTATGTATTTTTCCCATAAATATTAGCGTTTGGAACACATAACTAGTTAATGTTTTTTGGTTGATGTAATAGTGCACTTTCTGCTTGTAGCTTGAGACACTTAGTGCTCTATTTTTAATTATAAAACTCTATTTTTTTTTATGGATATCTGAAGTGTGTGAAGTAATTCTACGTTGTTAGTCCTGGACCTTGCAGAGGGCCCCTGCGTGGTCAAGGTTACTTTTCATTTCTGTACATTTTCATTTGTTGTCTTTCTTCATTCAGCTGTACATTTACTGTGTTTTTATTGTGTTCATAATCATTTCTAACATGTGTTCATTGCAGCTTGTGTCATTTGTTTCCACTAACTTAGATAGTTGCATTCCAGCGTAGAAGTAGTTCTTTGGTTTCTAGCTTCTTAACTGTAGTTTTAAATTGTTGATAGTAGCATCATTAGACTTATTTCTTCTGTTGTTCCTTAGTTCTTAGTTTTTAAATTTAAGTTGGTTCATGCCTTTGCTTATTAGAATACTCACTCATTACATACATGGATGTTTCCAAAGCCTTTCGTTGATGGTTTATCCTTAAACTAAATGGTGAAATGTTGAGTTTATGAATGAGATTTCTTGTTGTTCATTAGATTTTGAGTCAAGATTTTTAATGCGTTTTTCTTCTTAGTGTAGTCACTCATGATATAAGAAAATATTTCCAGAGCCTTTTGTTGATGATTAATCCTCGAACTAAATGGCGGAATGTTGTGTTTATGAATGAGATTTCTTGTTGTTCATTAGTTTAAAGTTAGATAGCTTAATGCCATTTTCTTATCAATTTAGCAACTCATGATTTAAATAGATATTTCTAAGAGCCCTTCGTTGATGGTAGAACCTAAAACTAAGTGGTGAAATATTTTAATAATGACTGAGTTTTTCCTTGCATTTTCATGTTTACTTCTTTTAGAATGATGAAGAATGGAATCTCTCAAAATTTTCTATCATAAGGAGTCAACTCTCCCTAAATTATATAGCAGAGTGATAACAATACTTCATTTAGTTTTGCTTTCATAAATAGAATAGTTGCAGTTTCATTTTTGTTTCTTTTCATTAGTATAGTTACAGTTCCATATTCAGTAGTTCACTGAGCTTTAAATTTACAAGTAGATTAGACAACAGAAGTAGTTTTGTTTCCAGTATTTCATCCTCAATTTTTTATAGATAGCTGCAATTCCATTTTCTCACTTAAAGTTTTGGTTTTTTATAATTAAGTAGACAACAGTTTTAAGAGTCCTTTCAGCTCATGTTTTGGAAACCATTACAATAGCAAGAAGATAAATTTTGTTCTTCACTTTCTTGTTCTTGAAACCTCACTTCCAAACTTGGCCTGAAAAGCACTTTTAGACTCTCAATTCATTTTTCTAGGTTCTTAGCGGCAATAGATTAATATTTTAACTACATTACAAAACTTTTGGAATCAAAAGAAAAAAACCCCAAAAACAAACATAAACTTGAAAATAGTGAGGTAAGAAAGGGTTATTTAGCACATATAGTGCACTACACTTCATTAGGTTACGACACCCGGATTGATAATTTATGTAGCAATTTAGGACACTAAATTGACTAAACATTTTAGCGCCATTTCTGGGGAAGTGTAACTAGGTAGCCTATCTCTTACATTCATAAAATAAAAAATAAAAAAACATAAATAAAAATAAAAATCTTGAGTATGCTCTCCTCTTACACTTTGTGTGATCTGGAGGATCAGAAAAAGAATTGTTATTCCAACTAAAAAAAAATATCATCAAAACCAACAAAACAAAACAATGACATGCATAGAGAAAGATATTCTAGGGGTAGATTTATAACTAGGGGCAGAAGTTCAATTTTCACAACTCCAACTAATCCACCAAGAGTTAGAAAGGAAACACCTCGATCCCAAATTCATACTTCCAGCCTTAGGATTCCTAGAATGCAAGGGGCAGCAACTTAGTTAGAAGATTCTCCCACTTCATCTACTAAACTAGACCTAGGAGAGGAACCCTTTTTCACCTCTACAGGGGAGCCTATTGTAGTTGAAGAAGTTGGAATGCCTAGAGAAGAAGAAGAAGTAGAAACTCTCTCTCATCAGCCATTAATAGAAGAATCAAAAGATTCTGAGGAAACTATCATGGCAGAAGAAGAGCAAGATGGAGAATTTTCACTATTTGGAGGAGGGGGTAGAGGTAGAGGAAACAATGGAGGAGGTAGAGGTAATAATGGAAGAGGTAGAGGTAATAATGGAGGAGGCAGAGGAAATAGGGAAGGAGATAACTCATTTGGATTCCCTATAGTAGATGAGGAAACACATACAACAATGAAAAACATTTCACCATCTGTCCTCCCAAACTTTTATGGGTTAAGAAGTGAGGATCCTGAAACATTCTTGTTTGAGTTTGAAGTCTTATGCCAAACTTATGACTATTTAGAAGACTCTCAAAAACTCAAATTTTTCCCTTCAACACTGAAAGGGGCTGCCTTGAAATGGTTTATGGGGTTAGTCACTCAATCCATTAGAACTTGGAATGATATGAAACAGGCATTTTTGGATAGATACTTGGATTACTGTATGCCTACCAATCATAAGGATGAAGTATTCAAAATGATGCAAAAGGAAGATGAAAACTTAGAGGATTTGCTTGAGAGGTTTAACTACAATTTGAAAAGAGCAAAAATGAACAATTTAGATGAAGAGACCTTGAAAGCTCTTTTGTTGAAGGCCATTAGAGATGAATGGATAGATATCCTAAACATGATGGGGAAGGGAGACATCTCTCAACTTCCATTGAGTGACATAGTAGAACTATGTGTCCATCTCTCAAGAGGGAAATCTAAAACTGGGAAAGGACCAAGAGATCCTTCTCTTATTAGAGCAAACAAATCTGCAACTGGATCTGTAAGTAGGGTAGAAATTGGCAATATGCTTGATGAGTTCAAAACTGATATTTTAGGAAGCCTTAGTGAGAAACTAGACACCCTCAAAATTCAAAACAAGCTTTAGCCATATTTTGTCCAAAATGCAGAAAGAAACATGCCCTAAGGGAATGCCCTTTAGATGCAAAAATTGTAGAAACTTGTATGATTTGTTCATAAAGTCATGAGGCCAAGGGTTGTCCTTCAATCCCAGGTCTTAAGGCTGTCTTTCAAGAGGAAGTAGTCCCAAATTTTATAGAATCTCTTTGTTTTGTTGCAATGAGACCTTGGCAAGGGCATCAAAATCAAGGATTTAACAATCCAATGAATTTTCAGCCCCCACCAAACTAGAATTCTTGGCAGCAACCTTGGCCTCAACCTCAAAATCAGTATCAATCTCAACCATGGACACAAGGGGTACAAAATCCTTATGGGAGATTTTCTAAATATTATCAATATCCTCCATCTTATCAAAGTTATCCTCCCCCACAAAATCAACAATCACAACTTCCAATTCAAAGCCCTCACCTTCCATTGCCATTTCCACAACAAAGTCAAAATCCTCAACTCTTACTTCCATTTCAACAAAATCCAAATGAACTACCAGCCCAACCATTGCCAAACCCCAATAATAAAATCCCTCAGAATGCTTACATGATAGAAGGACAACAATTTCCTACTTACATGATTGTTCCTCTAGATCTTAATGATGTTCAACTTAGATCTGGTAGGATATTAGAAAAGGAAAAACCTTCTATAGATATTCAAGAACAAGATGCTTCTGAGGAAGATTCTCTGAAAGTCAATAAAAGTTTTGAGGGAACATCCCTTCAAAACCAAAACATTCAAAAAGAAAAACAAAAAGAGTCAATAAACACAACTCCTGTAATTGAGCAACATGCATCTACTTCTACACCTCCTTTTCCTGAGAGATTGCAAATTGATAGAGGAGTGGAAAAATAGATCTTGTTGCCCAATTATGACTTCCTAGATGAATTAAAGAATGTTTGTATCAAGATTCCTTTGTTACAAGCCATTCGAGAAATTCCTATTCTAGCAAAAACAATAAAGGAGTTGAGCATCAAAAGACCAGGAAGAAAACCAAGAGACACAAAAAGAATTCACCTGGTAGGAAAAATAGCAGATATCATGATGGGAAAGATTGCCATGCAGAAATATGTGGATCCAGGAAGTCCAATTGTCAAGACACACATAAATGGGATTGAAATTCCAAACACATTGATTGACTTAGGGGCAGCAATAAACATTATGAGTAGACAGACTATGGAACAACTTAAACTTCCTAATATTCTTTACACACCTACCTTACTGAAACTTGCAGATAGATCAGTAATCAAACCAGATGGTGTGCTAGAATACATTTCAATCTCCTTAGATTCTTGGGACTATCTTGTTGATTTCATGATTTTAACTCCCAAGAATAACTTAGGAGGACACCCACTTATCTTAGGAAGACCTTGGCTGGCCACAAATGATGATTTTATTAGTTGTATATCTGGTGACATGTACATTTTTTATGGGAGTTCAACAAAGAAATTCACTTTGTATCCTCCAGCAAAATCAATCACAGAAATAGATGACAGGGAATGGATTGATGATGAGGATGTTATTCAGCCTATCTTTACTATATCAGAAATTAGTGAGGATAGTCAAATTTTGAACACATTAGAAAATTTTGAAACATCTTCAAATTATGATCATACACAATTTTAGGTAAATTCTAATGTTGAATACTTGTCATCTAGGAAGATGTATCTCTATTCTATGGAAGAGTTTGGTAGCTCTACAATTGAAATTTTTCCAGGTAGAACCTTGAACATAAACAAAAACTTGGAGAAATTACAACAAGAGAAGCTAACCAAGATCTTACAAAAATATTTTGTTGCATTTGCATGGGAGTACACTGACATGAAAGGTATTGACCCTAAGACTTGTATCCATCATATCTATATTGAGGAAAACAATAGACCAATCAGACAACCTCAAAGAAGGAAAAGTCCAAATCTTAGGGAGATTGTGAAAGAAGAGCTCCAAAAACTACTCAAGGTAAACTTCATTTACCCAATCTCAAATAGCCAATGGGTTTCTCCTTCAGTAATTGTGCCTAAAAAGAATGGTAAATGGAGGGTGTGCATTGATTATAGAGAATTGAATAAAGCAACCTTGAAAGATCACTTTCCTTTGCCCTTTATAGATCAGGTATTAGATACATTAGCAGGTAAAAAGTACTTTTCATTTTTGGATGGTTTTAGTGGTTATAATCAAATTCAGGTAGCACTTGAGGATCAGGATAAGACCACATTTACTTTTCCATGGGGAACTTTTGCCTACCGAGTGCTTCCTTTTGGATTATGTAATGCACCCACAACATTCCAAAGAGCAGTACTAGGAATTTTTCTGATCTAATACATGATTGTGTAGAGGTATATATGGATGATTTTATAGTCTATGGTAACACATTTGAAGAAGCCTTGGAAAATTTGGAAAAAGTCCTTAAAATATGTAAAGAAACAAACCTTTCACTAAGCCATGAAAAATGCTTTATGATGTTTATGGAAGGTATTGTTTTAGGACATCACATTTCAGGAGATGGGATTAAAGTAGACAAATCTAAAGTTGAAGTCATCTCTAAGTTACCAATTCCAAATTTCCAAAAAGATGTTAGGAGTTTTCTAGGATTTACAAGATATTACAGAAGGTTCATAGAAAACTTTACCAAAGTAGCATCTCCACTCTTCAAATTGCTTACAAAAGATTGTGAATACAAGTGGAATCTTGATTGCCAACTAGCATTTGAAACCTTGAAAGAAAAAATATCTGAAGCACCTATCTTAAGAGGACCAAATTGGAAACTTCCTTTCCATATTTCTACAGATGCTTCAGATACAGCTCTATGAACTGTACTAGGACAAAAATATTTGATTCCTTATGCCATTTACTATACAAGTAAGAATTTGACTCCCACTAAGTTGAATTATACTGTGACTGAAAAAGAGTTCTTAGTTGTTGTTAATGCAATTAACATGTTTAGACATTATATAACAGGCTATGAAACTTTTGTTCATACAAATCACTCTGCAATTAGATATTTGATGAATAAACCTATTACTAATGGCAGAGTTACAAGATGGCTTTTACTTTTGCAAGAATTCAATATTAATGTGTTAGATAGACCTGGGAAACATAACACAGTCGCTGATTTCTTGTCCAGGATTCAGAATATCAAAGAAGACTCTCCGGTTGGGCATAAGTTCCCTGATGAATGTCTATTTGCAGTAACTACTCAAACTCCTTGGTTTGCAGATGTTGCTAACTATTTCGTTACAGGGAATTTACCTTCACATTTATTTCCTAGAGAGAAAAGAAATATTATTCAAAATAGTTCAAGATATTAAAGGATCTCTAACGAATTGTATCAAACGGGGCCAGATCTTATGATCAAAAGGTGTGTTAGGGAAGATGAAATTCCTGATATTCTCAAAGCATGTCATGATGAGCCGTGTGGTGGACACTTTGTTGACAAGAGGACAACCTATAAAATCTTTTCATTAGGATATTATTGGCCATCCATCTTCAGAGATGCAAAAGAATATGTCAGAAGGTGCGACAGCTGCCAAAGGGTACGGAAACCTGCTCCCTCAAATGATATCCATTACAACCTCAGGTACTTATCGAACCCTTTGAAAAATGGGCTTTAGACTTCATTGGGCCTATTAATCCTCCATCCAAGCAGAAAAAGTATATATTGGTATGCATTGATTATGTCACCAAATGGGTAGAAGCCAGAGCATTACTTTCTGCTAACTAAAATTCAGTAGTTAGTTTTCTTTTTGAGGATATTTTTACTCGCTTTGGTGTTCCAAGAGAAATTGTGCCAGATCAGGGATCTCAATTCAAATCCGAAATGATGGAGAGGCTTATGGAAGAGTACAAGATCAAGCATAGGAAATCCACTCCCTATCATCCACAAGCAAATGGTCAAGTGGAGTCTACAAATAACGTAATTGAAGGAATCCTCACCAAGACAGTGCATCTACATAGAAGAGATTAGGCAGAAAGTCTTCCTAAAGCCTTGTGGGCCTATAGAACTACATGGAGGAACACAACAATACATACACCTTATGAACTTGTTTATGGAAAGAAAGTCATGTTCCCCATTGAGTTCCAAGTCAAAAATTTCAAGATGGCAGTCAAGCTGGGGATGGATTTGTCAGAAGCTCAAAAGCATAGACTAGACCAGTTAAATGAACTTGATGAAATCAGACAAGAAGTTTTTCAAAGGACTAGTCTAGTTCAACAACAGAGAGCTAAGTGGCATGACAAGTACATCAAGGACAAAATGTTTCAAGAGGTAGATTGGGCATTGCTATTTGATTCAAAATTCAAGGATTTTCAAGGAAAATTTCAAACTCATTGGCTTGGGCCATATGAGACTGAAAAGTTTTCAGTAATGGAGTAGTTAGAATCAAAACCATAGATGAGCATCAAACTCCTCTCCTTGTGAATGCTCATAAGCTGAAGATTTATCAAAAGCCAATATCAAAGGAGGAGTTTATCAAGATCTTTCAAAATAATTTTGAAATGAAGTTGGTGAAGAAGAATCCTTCTTCTCCACCAACCTAGTCCTTGTTCTTTTTCATCATCAATTAGAGAAAAAAAAAATAATGTATAAAGTTGAAAACCAATCACTAATTGGCATCCTTATACAGAAAATATAGGGTGAAAATCAGAAGACTCTGACACCCTATATTTTACAAAAAAAAAGGGGGGTCCTTCATTATGCATTCTGAAAATTCATGGTTTACTTCATTCCATTCCATTTTATTTCTGCAAATTTCACTCCATTTCACCACCATATTCCATCAATAAACTTTTCTTCAGTATTTCTTCCATTTACATTTTTCATTTCCATTTCTTCCATATTTCACCCACACAGTCATTTTCTATTTTCATTCATCAAGTCATATTTTATTCACTGTTTCACATTCCGCAACTATTCTCCAGTTCCGCAGCTATTCTCTAGTTCCACAACTAATCTTGTTCTACAGCCAATCTGACTCTGTAGTAACAGTTTGATCATTAGCTCAAAAAAATAAAAAATCCAGTTCATAATAAATGCCATGTGCAGGTATTGAAGGAGAAATCAACTTTTGAAGACACATCAGCACCTAAGCACCTGCAAAAGCAAACAACCAAAGGTTAGCAAATGGAAAGGTATGGTTCTAGAGGTGAGAATAAAAACCTATTTCAAATAGCAATATAAAAGCATAAGTTGTATAATTTGAATAATCACTACTCCTTGACTTGTCATCATGCGATTTGATTGTTGTAATTACTCCACCATGCCTTCCGACTTAATGCTTAACGGTCTCATGATTTGATCCCCGAATTTCACTCGTACTTAACTGTACTTTCTCGTTACACCTGTTTAAATGGCTAATCAAGTGACTTAACCCAGTTGGATACGACTCTTTACGTCCCTTTTGTCCCCTCATTATACCGAGCTTCTCGTTTTACTCCCGCAGCCTTCTTATGAATACGAGCACTCGGACTATTCATTCAATTTTCGGTTATATGTATGAGAAATACTCTCCACACTTCTTCATGCATACGATCTCCTTGCTTCGTATACCCTCCATATTTCATTCCCATATCCATAGTTTTCTTTCCATAGTACTCTGATATTCCATTTTCATCTTTGTAACTGTTTTGTCTCCATATACCACCGTTTACAGAATTTTTCTACACGCAGACAGTGAAGAAGAGCAGAGAAAAGAGTAATGGGTCCCATTGTAAGAACATAACCTATAGGAGTGAAATTTATGGAGGGATACCCTCAGATGAAAGGGATGTTGAAGAAGGTTGGCTGGCTAAAGTTTATTGAGAAATTCGATGGCCATCACAAAGAAATCACCAAGACATTTGCTAGATCTTTTGATGGGGTAAATGTGGAGATTGGTGATATAAAGTTCTCGGTGACTGAGTCTTTCATTGCAGCTGCAACCGAACTACCAAAAGATGGAGAGAGGTGGTTCAAGAATAAGGAATTCCATGATAAGAGTTGGAAAGTCATTCTCCAAAACCCAGGTATGGATATTTCAATTTTCAAAAGAGGAATCCCCATCTCTGCACTTAAGGATAAATGGAGTAGTTTGCTCTTGATTATTTAGAAATTTATCACATGTGAGGGTAGATATGGTTCAATGTATATGTATCACATAAGGTTGTTGATGAACTTTCTTGAGGACAGAACCATCAATCTCCCTTACTTTCTATTGAATAGCTTAAGGAGGATGTCCACCACTGTTCAGAAGAAAATAGAAGATATAGAACCTCACCTTTGTCACCATGGTCTCATAAAAATTCTAGTTGAAAATTACTTGAAGGATATAGGAGACACATGGGAAAACTTTCTGATCAGGAACTTTTTCCAAGATCCACTCGAGTTACCTGAAGGAAGTTCAGTGAAAAAGAATAGGAGGATAAGAACAAGTCTTGCAATTCAAAACACTCCTACAAGTTCGGAAAAAGAAAATTGTGAGGAAGAACCTCTCTCTAAAACTCTAACAGAAATCGTAAAGCAAACAAAACAGAGAGGAAAAATGAAAAGAAAAGTTGAGGAATTCTATCAAACTCCTGAGCCTTCATCAGAGGAAGAGCAATTACTCTCTGAGAAATTAGTCCCCATCAAGGAACAATCCATGAAAGAGAAAGAAAAAGGGAAAAGAAGATAGGTCATAGAGGAAGAAAACATAGGTTCACAAAGTTTGAGGAGAAGCTCTAGGCTTAAGGGCAGAATGAAGAAAACAAAGACAAAAGAGGCCCAATTCATAGATTTGGGAGAGGAGACTCCAACTCAATCCCAAGACAACATCTCATTTGAGCAGAGTCCACAACATTCTCCTCAACTAGACTTTGAAAGTAGTCCAAAGAAAGTATCTCCAGGAATTGACCCAGTTCAACAGCAGATTTATGATTATATTGAGTCATTGGAGCAGAAGAACACATTACTAGATCAGGGGACTTCATCCAAACCTGAGAAGCCAACTACATCACAAGAGACTCTGATTAACTCACTTAAGCAAGAAATATATGAGTTAGAGGTCTTAAATAGGCACATTCAGAATGAAAATGAAGATTTAAAAGAGCAAAACAAGCTGGACAAGATCATTCATGATAATACCATGCTTCATTTGGGTCTGTGGCATAAGAAGAATAGAAAAGTGAAAAGGAAAAAACCATAAACTAAGCAGGGCTCTCATCAACCTTAAATATAGATTCCTCATGAGAAAGCCTAGAATGGCAGTTGCAGCAAAAAGAAGCAAGAAAATGTTGGATGTTCTAGCTAAGATTTCAGAGTAGATGCAATAGAAAAAGGGTGTTATAATTTTGGTTGCATGAGGACATGAAATAGCTTCACAGTGGGGGTATGTTGAGTTCCAAAACTGCCTCTTTCTTAAGCAATTTCTTCATCCTTCTTCCTTTGTTTTCCCATGACAATGCATCCTAAACCATCAAAAGCCATTGCATGTTGCCTTCAGGAGTACATTTTAGTGATTTTCAAATTATATTGTTATGTGTGTTATTTGGATAGTTTTTTGTTTTTTAGCTACAAAACGCGGCCACATTCCGCAGCTAACCAGCTGTTCCATAGCCATCTCCATACTTTTGTAGGTTACAGATGTTGGGAGAAGAAACGAACCATATGGGTAGCTGGGAAAATGTCAGTGCATGGATGGTGTCCTATCCATTTGATCACAGTCGATGAGAAAGACCCCGGTTAAAGGGGAGTCAACGGAAGAGACCTATAGCAAATAGAACTCTGTTTTTGCACGTTTCTTAGTAAATGAATCCGAGGTAGTCTCCTGAAGCTAAGGATGTCATTTTCCACCTGCATAACCAGTATCCAACAACCACTATTCAGAGATTTACTTTTCAAGCCAAATGAAGACTAAATTTCCAGATATATCACCTGTTTACGTGTTTGTTGTAGAAGACTTCTCTCTTAAAACAGTTATGTATTTTTCCTATAAATATCAGTGTTTGGAACGCAGAACTAGTTAATGTTTTTTGGCTGATGTAATAGTGCAATTTCCGCTTGTAGCTTGAGACACTCAGTGCTCTGTTTTTAATTATAAAACTATATTTTTTGTTATGGATGTCTAAAGCTTGTGAAGTAATTCTATGTTGTTAGTCCTGGACCTTGTAGAGGGCTCCTACATGGTCAAGGTTACTTTTCATTTTTGTACATTTTCATTTGTTGTATTTCTTTGTTCAGCTGTAAATTTACTGTGTTTTTATTGTGTTCATAATCATTTCTAACATGTGTTCATTGCAGCTTGTGTCATTTTTTTCCACTAACTCAGATGGTTGCATTCCAGCATATAAGTAGTTCTTTGGTTTCTATCTTCTTAACTGTAGTTTTAAATTGTTGATAGTAGCATCATTAGACTTATTCTTCTGTTGTTCCGTAGTTCTTAGTTTTTAAATTTAAGTTGGTTCATGCCTTTGCTTATTAGAATAGTCACTCATTACATAAATGGATGTTTCCAAAGCCTTTCGTTGATGGTTTATCCTTAAACTAAATGGTGAAATGTTGAGTTTATGAATGAGATTTCTTGTTGTTCATTAGTTTTTGAGTCAAGATGTTTAATGCCTTTTTCTTCTTAGTGTAGTCACTCATGATATAAGCAAATATTTCCAAAGCCTTTCATTGATGATTAATCCTCAAACTAAATGGCGAAATGTTGTGTTTATGAATGAGATTTTTTGTTGTTCATTAGTTTAGAGTTAGATAGCTTAATGCCATTTTCTTATCAATTTAGCAACTCATGATTTAAATAGATATTTCTAAGAGCCCTTTGTTGATGGTAGAACCTAAAACTAAGTGGTGAAATGTTTTACTAATGACTGAGTTTTTCCTTGCATTTTCATGTTTACTTCTTTTAGAATGATGAAGAATGGAATCTCTCAAATGTTGCTATCATAAGGAGTCAATTCTCCCTAAATTATATAGCAGAGTGATAACAATACTTCATTTAGTTTTGCTTTCATAAATAGAATAGCTGCAGTTTCATTTTTGTTTCTTTTCCTTAGTATAGTTGCAGTTCCATATTCAGTAGTTCATTGAGCTTTAAATTTGCAAGTAGATTAGAAAGCAGAAGTAGTTTTGTTTCTAGTATTTCATCCTCAATTTGTTATAGATAGCTGCAATTCCATTTTCTCACTTAAGGTTTTGGTTTTTTATAATTAAGTAGACAACAATTTTAAGAGTCCTTTCAGCTCATGTTTTGGAAACCATTACAATAGCAAGGTGATAAACTTTGTTCTTCACTTTCTTGTTTTTGAAACCTCACTTCCAAACTTGGCCTAAAAAGCACTTTTAGACTCTCAATTCATTTTTCTAGGTTCTTAGTAGCAATAGATTAAGATTTTAAGTACATTACAAAACTTTTGAAATCGAAAGAACAAAACCCCAAAAACAAACATAAACTTGAAAATAGTGAGGTAAGAAAGGGTAATTTAGTACATATAGTGCACTACATTTCATTAGTTTACGACACCCGATTGATAATTTATGTAGCAATTTAGGACACTAAATTGACTAAACAGGAAGCACTAACAATCTTGTTTCTACAGAGATGGTGGACAAGCTCGGATTAGCGAAGACCATGCACCCTAATCCTTACAAGGTATCCTGGTTATAGAAGGGACATCAGATTATTGTGACTGAACAATGCAAGGTGGAGATACAAATTGGTACGTATAAAGATGTGATATTATGTGATGTAATGCCCATGGATGTATGCCATGTATTACTGGAAGATCGTGGCAATTTGATCGAAAAGTTATTCATGATGGAAGGAGAAACACTTATACTCTGGAGAATGATGGAACTAAACACACATTGCTACCATTGAAGGAGAATGCTGGCAAAGAAACACCTGAAAGTAGTATTATGCTGATAAGTGGAAAGGAGCTACTACAGGAAGTAGTGAAGGATGAGGAGTTGAATTTTTCTATTGTGGGAAGACCAAAGGTAATTTTGACTTCCACAAACTTGAATGATTTGCCTGAAGAAGTTAAAATGTTGTTAGATGATTTTGCTGATATTATTGTGGATGAGTTGTCGAATGCATTGCCACCGATTAGGAGTATTAGTCATCATATTGACCTAATACCAGAAGAAAGCTTTCCAAATAAAGCAGCATATAAATTAACTCCTCAAGAGAACGCAGAAGTTGGAAGACAAGTGCAGGAGCTGATGGATAAAGGACTAATCAGAGAAATTCTTAGTCCATGTGCTGTACCAACAGTACCCAGTCCAAAGAAAGGAGGAGAATGGTGTATGTGCATAGATTCCAGAGCCATCAACAATATCACAATTAGGTACAGATTTACTTTGCCACGCATGGATGATTTAATGGACTGTCTGAGTGGATCAAAATACTTTACTAAAATAGATTTGAAAAGTGGATATCATCAAATAAGAATTCGAGAAGGTGATGAATGGAAAACTGCATTCAAAACAAATAGTGGGTTGTATGAGTGGTTAGTGATGCCTTTTGGACTCACTAATGCACCTAGCACATTCATGAGGTTAATGAATGAAGTCTTGAAGGAGTATGTAGGTAAATTTTTTATTTTTTATCTTGATGATATTTTGGTTTTTAGTAAAAGTAAAGAGGAGCATTTAGAGCATCTTAAGTTGGTCCTAAGAACTCTGCAGAAAGAGAAACTACTAACAAATTTGAAGAAATGTAGTTTCATGAAGGAAGAACTGATTTACTTGGGATTTGTAGTTTCTAAAGAAGGCTTGAAGATGGATCTGAAGAAGTTCCAAGAAATTTGGAACTAGCCTACTCCCATAAGCATATTTGAGGTAAGAAGCTTCCATTGACTTGCAAGTTTTTACAGAAATTTTATCAAAGGTTTTAGTCAAATTTGTGCACCAATCCTTGAGACAATTAAGGAGATCAATCAGCCATTTAAGTGGACAGAAGCAGCAGACAAAAATTTTAATTTGTTGAAGAAGAAAATCACAGAGGAGCCAATTTTAGCTTTGCCAGATTTTGAGAAAGTCTTTCAAGTAGAAACAGATGCTAGTGGAGTTACAGTTGGTACAGTTCTGAGTCAGGAGCAAAGGTCGATAGCATATTTCAGTGAGAAATTGAATGATGCGAAGAAAAAATATTCTTCTTATGATAAAGAGTTTTATGCTATTGTGCAGGCTTTGAAAAAGTGGAGACATTATTTGCTACCAAAAGAATTCATATTATATTCAGACAATCATGCCTTACAGTTTATCAATAACCAGCCAAAGCTGAATCAGAAACATGCAAAGTGGGTAGAATTTCTGCAAAGTTTTACTTTTGTAATAAAGCATAAAAGTGGTAAGTCAAATAAAGTAGCAGATGCATTGAGCAGGGTAAGTTTTATTATGCACGAATTCAAAGTGGGTGTTGTAGGATTTGAGGAAATGATTGACATGTACAAGGATGATGAAGATTTCAAAGATATCTACACAACAGTTCAGAATCCAATGAGTCATAACAGAATTCAGTGATTGGACTACAAGGAGGCCTATTATTTAAAAGCAACAAGTTGTGTATTCCCAAATGTTCCATGAGGGAAAACATAATAAAGGAGAAACATAGTGGAGGATTATCTGGTCATTTTGGACAAGATAAAACCTTCGCTCAAGTGAATTCTTTTTATTATTGGCCAAAAATGCAAACTGATGTTAAGAAGTTTGTTGAGAAATGCAGGATATGTCAACATGCCAAAGGAAGGAGTCAGAATACAGGACTGTATCAGCCATTGCCAATACCAGACCAACCGTGGGATGCAGTTAGCATGGATTTTGTTCTGGGATTACCAAAAACCCAGAGAGGAAATGATTCCATTTATGTTGTAGTAGATAGATTTTCTAAAATGGCACATTTCATTGCATGTAGGAAAACTAGTGATGCAACACACATAGCTAATTTATTCTTTTCAGAGATTGTAAGATTACATGGTTTACCTATAAGTATTGTATCTGATCGAGATACCAAGTTTGTAGGATATTCTGGAGGACTCTTTGGAAGAAACTGGGAGCTAACCTTAGTTTTAGTTCAGCATACCATCCTCAAACATATGGACAGACTGAAGTAGTGAACAAGAGCTTGGGAAATATATTAAGAAGTTTGGTATATCCGAATCCTAAACAGTGGGATTTAGCACTAGCTCAAGTTGAGTTTGCTTATAATGATACTCCAAACCGAAGCACTGGAATGAGTCTATTTCAGATTGTCTTTGGAATGCATCCAAGAGGTGTGTATGAGCTCAAGAATTTGGGAAAATAGGAAACCAGGAGTGCAAAAGCTAAATAATTTTCTAAATAGATGTAGAGATTACAGGAAGAAGTCAAAGGCAAATTGCAAGAAAGCAACAACAAATACAAACAGAGGGTAGATCTGAAAAGAAGAGAGAAATAATTCCAAGTGGGAGACTTAGTGATGGTGCATTTGAGGAAAGAGAGATTTCCTACTAAAACTTACAACAAACTGAAAATGAAAAAGATAGGACCTTGTAAAATTGTAAGAAAATTTTCAGCCAATGCATATGAGATTGAGTTGCCAAAAGGGATTGGAATATCCCCCATTTTTAATGTTGCAGATTTGTATCCATACAAAGAGGTAGAGACATAGTTGCAGGAGGAAGCTACAGGGGATGAAGTCAAACTGTGAAATGGGAAGAAAAAATGCCAAAGACAGCAAAGAAGGAAGTGGAAGCTATTTTGGAGAAGAGAGTATCCAAAAGAACCAGAGGATAGACTTATTTCCAGTATCTAGTCAAATGGAAAGGATAGCCGATGGAGGATGCTAGCTGGTTGATGGCAGCAGAACTACAGAAGTATGGAGTAAGTCCTAAAAGTTTTGAGGATTCTTTTTTTTCCCGGGAGTTTGATGCAGGAGCATCTAGACTTAGCCAACAATGTGAAAGTTTGTTCACATGTTGTGGCTAAACAAGTTGAAATTCATTTATTGATTGGTCAAAATCTAGTTTTACTGAGAGGGTTGAATCTCTCAAAGAATCAGTTGTAATTCATTATTGCAATAATTTAGAGGTTGTCTTATTTTAGATTCAGAAATAGAAATTGTTAGCATAGTGCTAGGAGTTATAGATTTGCTGTTAGATCTATTAAAAATAGATATTTGTTGTTAGATATGTTTGGAGTGTTAATCGATGGATAAAGAGGAGGAAAAATGTAATGGGAAGAGATTATGGGTGGAGCGAGTGAAGAGAGATAGTGAGTGGATTGTATTTTTTTGAGATAGAGGTCATTAACTCTTTAATTAGGCCTAAGGCCGAGACTATGTTATTTGTTTATCCTGAATAAATCAATGTTGTGAGCATAATTATATAAACAGCCCGTGGAGGCCTCGAATGCTTGTTTTTTTCTCTGCATTTGGATGATATTAGTGCTGGCTCTGTGTCTTTCATACTTTATAACAGAAACACTGAGTTAAAAGAAGAATCGACGAGTTAAATGTATCGTTTTGGTTCCGCAAGCAGAAAACCCAAAATACACTAGAAATCGTCACAAAACGCCTTCGGATTTAGAATCCGGACCTCAAATTTTATAGACAAAAGCTTTTACACTATTGGGTCCATAGAACCCAATCGCATCACTTAAAAGGAGAGGAATGACTTGTTGAATCGCCGAACTCCGACTTGCGATACAACCGGATCTGAAAAGTTATATAACAGAGTTGATAGTCTATCGGGTCCGAAAAGGGTCATCGCATTAGCATATTGGAGTGCAAGGTGTCTGGCAGTTAAAATTTTTGATTCTGATTGTGTGATTTAATCGTAGCCGTTGGATCGTGATTGATTGTGACCATTGGATTGCAAGCGGCTTTCACTACAGTGACGATATTTTGGGCATATAAGATGCAGTAAGTTGTTTTGAAGGCCGACCTTCAATTCCATTGAGGAGGTGCCACGTAGCAAGGTGGAATATTATGAAACCATACATCAAGTGGTTAAATATCGATATATTGAAGCACCCAAAACCTTTGACAACTATCAGATCTCGCGATTCCAGATTGACGGCCATCAGCACTCGATGCATTGACTTTCGCGTACGGTAAAGCGCGCTGATACAAAAGGTAAAAACCAATGTTTTGTGGGGTTTTTCAGTGTATTTCCATTTAAAAGGAAAACAGTCAAATATAGTTGAAAAGGGTGTTCGGCGGGGTGATTGTTGGGTCATTTTGATCCATATTGTGGGTTTATAGAAAACCATTGTTTCCGTTGCATCAATCTTCAATTCTTCCATGTTGCCTTTAAGTTTTTCTTCTAAATTATCCATCTTAGCTTCCACGCCTTTCTTTAAACCATCCATATTAGCTTGCAAGCCATCCATCTTAGCTTCCACTTCATTCATCTTAGCTTCCACATCATTCATCTTAGCTTCTATGTCTTTCTTTAAACCATCCATCTTAGTTTTCGTTACTTTTTGTGAGAGTGAATTTTGTTGCACTTGGTCTCGTAATTTTGATATATCATGTTGCATTTCTTCCTCTTCTTCATGAGTCATGCTAGAGCGTTCAGGTTGCTTACTAGGTGTTTCCATTTTCTTTATTTGGGACATCAATTAATGATAATTATGCTTCACTATGCCCTTTGAATTCCTTCAAACTAATTTTCAAACCAAACTTATGCAAAATTTAAAGAAAACCTACACACCTTTTTTCACTTTGTACGAGCTCGATAATGTATCTGATGTATCTTTTGAATTTCGGATCTCCAAGGTCTGAAATTAGGAACTGTGGTAGCCCTCTGAGTCCTCTTTCCAATGCCACCAGTCTGATCGAAATTGAATTCTCCAAGAAAGCGTTATGACCAGTCTCCCAAGATGACCTGATTATACACTTTTTTTAGTAGATCGAACTTGTACGAAGTTCCAAGTGTCACTATTTCAACCTTCAGATTTGAGAATGATGCAAAGAAAACTACAATCCATCCTCTTTCTCTAACTTCTTACAAAATTTCAATCTGATACTCAGAGAGAAAGTTATGACGAATTTCCCAAGGTCACATGTTTGGGATGTAATTCGGGAGCCCTCAAAAATCCTAACTTCCTTGGATCATATATCTAAGGATACATTTATACAAGATCTAAAATTTGGACCCGAGGATCATCGAGATTTCAGCTCAAATGGGGTTTTTTTAGTGTTTGAAACGTCACAGAAAAAAAGTTATAGCGAAAACTCCACGATGACCTGTTTTGGAGCAACGAAACCCTAGAATCCAAAGCTCTGATACCAAATGTTATGAAACCAACTCACAAAAAGATAGAAAATATAGATCAACTACTTAGAAATCAACCTCTTTGAGGGGGAAACCTCCTTTACATTACACAAATGAACAATTCTTAGATTAAAAATGACAAAACATCCTTTCTATATATAGGAGTCTAAGGGGTCACAATATAATCAAAGTCGACATAAAAAAATAGTATAAGGGCACAAAAATAACAATAGTGGGCTTCTATGGGGCACAATAATAACAATATGGAGACAATAGGGTCACAACAATAACAATAAGGGCTAGAATGACAATAGTAATGGGGGAATCACTAGTATTATAGGGACCTAACAAAGTGTGTCGGTTTAAATGCCACTTCATGAAATAAATTGTACTTGTAATAAATAAAGGTTTGTGTGCAGCTTGTTTTTATGCCACAACCTTTTCTTCTGATTCGGATCAAACTGTTTAACCTTGATCAAATCATTTAAATTTTTGTATTAGTTTAGAGAATAAGTTCAACCAAACAGTTTAATCTTGGTTGAACATTAGAAGATGGGATAGATTAGGATAAATAAATGGGCTAATATGCTCAAAATTTGGCCAAATTGTATTAGATTAGGCTTAATTAGTGAGTTAGTTAAATAAGGGAAACTAGTCTAAATGCGCTCAAATTTGATTAGTTTTCAATTAGCATTTAATTACCTTTTTAAATGGTGATTAATTATTTTGTAAATAAACTTTTTATGTTTTATTGTCAAAGTCAAATACGACAAAAATCATTTTGGTGGCAAGTGATAAAGGACGATCAATAATCAACGGTGATCCACCTCCCTGCCCAGATCAATGGCGAGGAAGCCACTTCGCACCCCCTCGCCATGATACGAGATAATGGTAGCGCGAAGGTGTGAAAAGTTGTTTCTCCTGCACAGGCCCCCTACTTACATCTCACCATCTCCACACTTCACACCCCCCTCGCTCCTTACTGCTTACCACTACCCCCCCCCCTCCAAAATCTGCCTTGCTTCCTTCCTACACGCGCTTCCTGATACCGTGGCAACGGTAACACCTCCTGTGCTATCCACCTTCAACTGCTCCACACCACATGCCCTCACCTGTTACCACCTACCCATTTCCACTTATCCGTTGCTGCCATTTATTACCTCTCGTTGCTGATCTCCCTGCATTAAATTCCTAATTAGCCGATCAGCAATGACTTTGCTGTAACAGTAGCCTTAATCCATTGATAAATATACCTTTTCCGCATTACACCCTCTTTCTTCAATTTCTCTTTCATTGTTTCCTTCACTGTTCCTGTTTTTACAAATTCAGGCCATTGTTGAGCGTGCAATAGTAAGCATCCTCTGAATGTATCTCTGCAATTGTTCTACCATTTGTCTAGTCAATTTAATGTCATAAATTGCTCTACATAAATTATCAATCCGGGTATCGTAAACTTATGAAGTGTGGTGCACCATATGTGCTTAGTTAACCTTTTTCTTACTTCGTTGTTTTATAGTTTATGTTGTTTTGGGGGTTTTGTTCTTGTTGGTTTCCTAAAGTGTCTAATGCAAATAAAAATCCTATTCTAAGGTCTTAAGAATACTTTTAAAGGACAAGTATGGATAGAGATTTCAAGACAAGGCCTATGTCCCTAATGGTAACTTGCAAAACTTAGCACTTCAAAAGATCTTAAAACATGTTATTGATGGAATTAGTACTTAAACAAAAGTGTAAATATGCAACTACTTCAATCAAAATGGAATGCAACAACAAATCAATGAGCTAGTGACTATGAAACCCAGTATCCTTGCTGTTGTATGAAAAAGAAAGTAAAAACTGAACTTAAAGCAACTCAAAAACTGAAAGCAAAGCAACTAATTCATCACACTACTTCAACTCTTCTGATCCTTTACCCTTCAGCTCAATCTACCTTATGGGAAGCAATCATGAACAAGTTAAGCAATATGATATCTAAATTGCAAGAAATTAAATTGCATAAAGGAAACTAATCACACTACTTTAACTCTTCTGATCCTTTACCCTTCAACTCAATCTACCTTATGGGAAGCAATCATGAACAAGTTAAGCAATATGATATCTAAATTGCAAGAAATTAAATTGCATAAAGGAAACTAATCACACTACTTCAACTCTTCTGATCCTTTACCCTTCAGCTCAATCTACCTTATGGGAAGCAATCATGAACAAGTTAAGCAATATGATATCTAAATTGCAGGAAAGTAAATGAGCAAAACAAAACTGATTGAAATAACAATGCTGGAATTAGAACTCAAAAAAAATAAATCAGCAGAAGGACAAGATGATTCCGTCATGTCATTAGTCATTAAAAAACTATGTGCATTACTAACCTACAATCAACTGGTTGAACACACTTGCATGAATTAAAATTGCATGAATAAAAAATCTAATCTACCAACTTGAAAGCAATCAAATGACATAATGAAATCAAAGCAAAATTACAAAATGAAATCTACTCTACCTTACATTCTAATGTGCTCCATGACATCTACTTCACATCTCCTTCCATGTTGAGAACATCAAAGCTTTATTCAAATTCTTCAAAATTACAAAGTACAACAAAGCTCTCCAAAGATTTCAAAAGCCATCAAGGAAGAACTACAAACTCCAAGCTAAAGAACTCACAAGCTAAAAGACTAATAAGCTAAGCTCTCAAATGAAGGAGAGAGATCTCCTATTTATACAAAAAGATGAGAAGCCATCTCATTAATGAGAATCCATGAATCTCTCCCTCTACCTCTAGAGTCCTAATTAAAATAGGAATTGATAAGACACATGTCTTCTTAGAGTTACAATACAATTAGGATATGTAACACATATCCTCATGATCCCATGATTCTTTCCACTCAAATTCGAATTTGCCCTTATAGTGCCACATAAGAGTCTTCTAGAAGCCTCCTTTCAACCTACACATGTCAACAATCTCAACCCATTTGTTAGGTATAAGCATATGCACATTATTTTCTAATGTTTAACCACAAATTCACTTAAAAGTCTTAGAAATAATAAAGATTGGAAAAACATAAAGGTGGCCCAATGATAATGAAAGTGGGATGAATGTGGTGACATAGTAGTGAAATGGAGGTGAAATGGAGGTGATATAATGGACATAATAGTGAAAGTGTAATGGAAATGAATGACATTTTCAAGACTCAACACCATCCACCATTTCAATTTTGATATTATGGCTCCAAAGAAAAAAGACAAGACTTCTACGAGTTCCTCTGCCAGGAAACCCCAAAGGCCTCTGATGCCTTAGATCTGGACCATATCCCATTAACTGACCAATATTTCAAGATTGCAGACACAGAATGTGAATTCGACATGTTTGAATTGCACAATTGGCTAAAACAAACATACTTTGACTCTGAAGATGAAATAAACCTATGGGAATCCCTTCTACCTCTGTATATGTTTCCTTAGACCTATTCCTTTCCTAATTTAGTCATATGGTGCCAAGCCAAGTATAATCCTTTACAGAGAATAGTGGTAGCTCAGAATGGAGACATTCTGATATCTATCACTCCAAAAACCATTAATAAAATGCTTCTGATCCTTGAAAATGATTCCCTTAGCTTTTTCTCCACTGCAGCCTTAATTGACCTATATCATAAGCTGACCTTCCCTCAAAGAGCTCAAATTTTTGAGATATTTCTCCCTGAAGATGCTGAGCTCCCCAAAAAGAATCCTCCTTATCCAGCATCTATGTTCCCTGAGAGAGCTAAGCACATAATTTCCCTAATTTCTTGCTTGTTAGGCTACCAATTAGATCAATGGGTAGATGAAGCTATCCTAGGCTATCTATCAATTTTTTCTAAAGAAAACAAACTTGCCTTCATGTATAACTACAGTCAATTTTTGGTTGAAGCTATGCATGAACAATTGATGAATATCACTACTGAAGGAGTGTTTAAATACTCCTCTGTGCTAGTTCATATGTTTATTTTTCAGCAGGGAGACATGTTACCAATTGTTTTGCACAAGAAGGATGATCAGCAAGAGAATCAAGCAGTCACACAGTGGACCTCATTGGTTAGGAAGAACTCAACTGAGTTCATATTTTCAGACTTCATTGATTGCTTCATTCACCCAGTTGCACAACTTCTCAACAATCAGAGTGAACCCAGGATCAGTACAAAAATCAAAAGGATCCTGCATCTTAGTGATCAAGTTAGAACAGGAGACTGGTATCTTTACCAGAACTACACAGAGATCAAAGTATATGGCTGCGAATTGGCTCCATATAAGTTTCCCAAATATGTTCCAATGAGAATTTTCTCTTTGGAATATATTAGGCAAATGATGAATATGGATGAGCTTCATTTTATTTCAGGGAAGAGGAGATCACAGTTCAAGATAAAGGCACAGGTAGGATCATTCATTTGTAATACTAGATTAGCAGGTTTAGAAGCAGATGCCATACTAAAATAGATGGGTTTCCAACCAAGCTTCACCTGGTCTTATGACCCATTCAATATTATCTCAGACTTAAGGGTGGAACTCAAAACCACACCTTACAATCATACACCAAGACCAAAGATTGAGAAGTTCAGAAATCAAGAACAGTGGGAAGAGAATACTCTTCAAGAAGTAGAAGAACAAGTTTTACCTCCTTCTACTCTTCAGACTCCTACTTCTCAAACCAAGCATGACAAGAGGCCCAGGGAAGGATCTTCATCATCAACAGTTGGAGAAAAGGAATTCATTCACTATCAGAAGAAATCAAGGACTGAATCCAAAGGCACTACCACTACTCAGGGACAAAAGGAACCTATCATCATCAATTTGGATGATTCACAGGTATCTATAGAAGAACCTGTAATTACTACTCCATCTTCTTCTTCTACTTCACAAAATTTGTTAGAGATCCCTCAATCTGCAGGACCAAGTGAAATAGAGGAGTCAAATGTCTTCACTAATTTCCTTGAAATTAAGTAGAATAATGAAGCTTTAAAGGCAATTTTTTATGCACAGCTTTGGAAGTAGACTTCTACTTCATAGCATAGGTTGTTGAAAACCTTTAACAGTGAAACAAGAAGAATGCAAATGGATTTTCTGTGGGCTCAAGTGCCTTTTCCTAAGGGTTCTTCTGATTACAAAAAAATTGTATTTACTTTTGGTGCTAATCAAATACACCCAATTGATCAAATGGAAATGCATAGGCAGTTTGATGAGATGCTTTTCTCAACCATGACCAATACTGCTATGGCATTGTCAAAACTCAAAACTTCTCTGTCAAATGTGCAGTCACAATTGAAGATTGAGAAAATATCATCTTTAGCAAAGGATAACAGGGTCAAGTCATTAGAGGACTTAGTAATTAAAATTGGATATGACCCTACTGATGTTAAAGCTGTTGAAGATATTATCAAGAAGAAAAACACAGATATTGTAGCATTGAGGAAGCAGTTGAAATTGCCTTCTACAGAGGACCCCCAGACCAAGGAGATAGCAGAAAGTGAACAACACAAGGAAGAAATTATCAAACTGATCATTGAGCAAAATGTACAGATAAAGACCATGGAGGAGCAAATTGAGAAATTGCTTAAGGAAAAAGAGAAATTTACTCAGTTAGCCATAGCTCCCATCACAACTATTCCTATTACAGTGTCTAGAACAATAGGAAAATCTACATCAGCCACAGCATAATCTACATCGACAGCAGAGGATTTGAACAAACTCTCATAGGAGATGACTCACCAGAAGCAAGAAAATGAAAGGCTTCATAAGAAATTCAAGAATCTGGAAGCTCAGAAGATAAAGAATGACACTCTGTATGTTGAAGAAATGCAGAAAACACACAGGTTGAACAAAAGAATTGAAGAGTTGCAGAGTGAGTCATTGATGGCTCAAACCTTGGCCCAAGCCAAGGAAAGAATTTGGGAAGATATCAGTCAGGCCATAACTGAAGTATGGCCCTCCATTTAGATCATTTTTGAGCAAGAGGAACTCATAAACAGATGCTAGACATATATTGATGAAGTAAAGAAACTTCTTAAAGACAAACCAAGTGAAGCCACATACATGATCAGAGTTATAAATTCAAAAACCAGGGTCGAGTTGGAGCAGATTGAGATTCTGGACAGAATAAAAACCATTTTGGAGATCAAGAAGGTTTTGCAGAAAAAGAACCCGATGACTCAGTTAGAGACTAAATGCCAAACCTTGAAGGTTTCTGTCCAAAGGTTTCATTTTAAGTTTAATTTACTTAATCAGAGAGGACTGCTAGGATTAGTGGCCCCAAATGATAGGTTGATCAGTTTGGAAGAATACTCCCAAAAGATTTATACTATAGAAACTGATAAAGCAAACTTTGCAGGCATAAAGGGTCATATTACAGGGAAACAAGCATTAGAAGCTTTAGATTTTGACTTGACTATTAAGCATGAGATTAAACATATTTTCGTAAATAATCCCACTTTGGAGAAGTACACCGAGATTGATGAAGTTTACAGGAAATTGGTAAATCTCGCTATACCAAGTGAAGACTGATGGGATCACTTGTGATCACTTGTGTGAATTTATGGAGTAACTTTCATCAACAACTGAAGGACAACTGGGCAACACTTTTTGGGGACCACATCATCAACATATTCCTAAAGAATAGTGCCAACACTTTGTCATTTTGAAATTCCTATAGTTTTGTACTATTTTTCTATTTTTGTTTCGAAAATATCTAGAAGAACTTTTTGTATAAATAACTCCTCCTTCGAGTTATTAAGGTTTGAAACTTTGGATGAGCTTTGAGAATAGAATTGTAACCGAGCTAGAGATTTTCCAAGTTAATGAAAGGATTCTGAATTTGCCTTCTATAGTTTTGTCTCCTAGTAAGTTTTTCATATGTGCTTATTTCATTATGTCTTTCTTCATATATTTAAGTCTTTATGCAGAGATCTGGGTAAGATAACACTGAGTATCAGTCAGTCTTAAATCCCCTATGAAGTTATCAACAATAACTAGGGACTAGTTTATAAGACTATATGGTATTATAAGCTCCTCTATACCAATTAATTGTCACACAAATCTACATTCGTTTAAATATATTTTGTTCCATAGGAAACGTTGTTTTCCTATAATTTCTTCTTATAACCAATCAAATATTCTATTTGAATATTTATCAAGTTATATTTCATCAATATTATGCTATTCACACATTTTAAACCAATTAACTATAGCTAGACAAATAGCAGTCCTTTCATCTAGCTTAGTAATTGTTAAGGCTTAAGCACCTGTTTTCAATAATTCATAACATTGGTCATCCATAAAACATAAAAACAAAAAAAACATTTTAGATGCTCTAGCATGACTAACTGACCTAGAGTCATCTCAGAGGACAACATCAGTGTGCTTTCATGTTTTGGGACATGGCTTATGTTCTTACTATTTACATGATTTGTTAACATGCTATTGCAACTAATCTAAAGGTATTGGAATAGTGTGTAATGGCATGGTTACAAATCCAATAGTACTTTGTATGTGAATCCTTATTCCTTACAAAGATAGGGGTTTTGTTGATTTCAAGTGTTTAATAATACTTAAGTTGTTGAGTGGTAGTAAGGTTTTGGTCTGCAATTTCATATTGATAAAGCTTAGACCTAAATAAACATTACAATTATGTGTTGTGGATGGCTCTACCTCAGGAGCTAGAACGACTTGGTTTATGCCCCTATTGATGATGTTGGAAATCCATCAACCAAGGGGGTCTCCCCGATGTGAATTCCCAATTACACCTCACATGGTTTGGAGTAGGAGCCCCAACAGGAAATATAGCCAGTTGCCATTGTTATTAGGAATTTTCATTGGCTATTATTATTAACATAAGAGGTTATACAACATTCTTTGAAACAAGCAAGTAAGATGACAATGTGAGGCATACAATTGTAATATATATAAGGTACCTTCACGACAGGGAGAAAGAGAGTGAGCCTCTAGAAGAAAAGTAATAGTGTTATCCTAAAAGAGGCACACAAGAGCATAACAGGATCATTAGTTAGCCTGCAAAGTAGTTCACAAGACAAATATAATCATAAAACCAAAAAACAACACACCTTCAACAAGATAATGGTACCAAAGCCCCCAAAATAGTTCAATTTCTTTAGCACATAGGAACAAAATATATACCGCAAACATCTAAATAATAGTCCTATGATGTTCACAATACATGCATGAAAATGTGTTGGCTCATCGAGCTTCATATATTAAGTGGAAGTGCCAAGGTATACAAGTACAATGTTTCCACACTAGCCCCAATAGTGGAACATTAAGTCACCACTTGATTCTCCAAAGAAATATCTTCCCTCCTATGCCAAGCTAGATGTTGGGTTGTGTTATATTCTTTCCACGACTAGCCCACGTAGTTAACTGGGGGGTCAGAGGGGGGGTGGAGCCCCCCCTTTGTTGCGTTGATTGTGTAGCTGGGGGGGGTCACAAGGGGTTTGAGTGGTACGCGTAACCCCACTTTATGGGGTCCGAGGCAGCGCCCTGGAAAATTTTGGTTTTGGACCCTATGTTAGGTTGGGTGGACCAACTTATGGTTTTGTGCATGATTTTTGCACATGTTTTTGGATGCGATGGTTTTCGGTCCATGGTATTGGACGGGATGGTTTTCGGTCCATGGTATTAGATGCTTCCGCATGTATAAATATGTATTGTAACATTGAAAGGAATATAATGAAAAATCAAGCTGGTAGTCCCAGTTTTGGTATCCAGGGGAAAATCTCTGTGTATATGTGTTATTCTCTCGTATTATTTATTTTCTGTGTTTTAGAATTCGTATGCAGGTAATTTTTGTACAGGGTTAAAACCTACATTTTGTATCAGAGCAGTTTTGGCTTCAAGGGGACGCCTTTGTTGCTGAGGCGTTTTGCTTGGGCCTATGGTAGACCTTGTTCAGTGGGAGATCTGCGAGATCGATTCTGGTGGTGAAAGAAGATGGCGAGCAGTGGAAATATAGAGATTGAGAAATTTAATGGTCAGAGTTTTGAGTTGTGGAAACTCAAGATGGAGGATCTATTGGTGGATAAAGATCAATGGATCGTGGTAGATCCAAGTACTAAACCAATGGAAGTGTTCGATGAAGAATGGAAGAAGTTGGATCAGAAGGTAAAAAGCACAATGCGATTGTGTGTCTGAGATTTAGTATTGTTGAATGTATGAGGGGAAGCTACGGCAAAGGCTTTGTGGGACAAGTTAGGGACTTTGTACCAATCTAAGTCTCTAGTGAATAAACTGTTCTTGTGGAAAAAGCTGTATAACCTAAGGATAAAAGATGGAGACTCGGTGACAGAGCATCTGAATGCATTTAATACTGTGGTAAGTCAGTTAGCATCTATTGATATTAAAATTTCAGATGAAGATAAGTGCATCAGCTTGTTGTGTTCTCTACCAGATTCGTGGGATAGTCTGGTTATTGGAATAGGTAGCAATGCAACTGCCTTGCAGTTTGATGAAATAGTCTCAGCCTTGTTGACAGAGGAGATGAGACGAAAAAATATGGAGAGCCAGAATGGTGATGCCTTGTCTGTACGAGGACGGTCCCATAACAGAAACAAAAATAAGTCATCGAGTGGGAGATCTAAATCTAGAGGGAGATCTGAGTCTCCAGGAAAACTTGTAAAGGTGGTGTGCTGGAAATGCGGAAAGGAAGGGCACTACAAAGGGACTGTAAATCTAAAGCTCCTGATAAAGGAAAGGGATCTGATGATGCTCCTTCTGCAGAGGCCAAAACTACCTCACATGAAGGTGGGATGTGTACTTGGCTTCTTCAAGTACACATGTAGATCATGAGGCATGGTTGATTGACTCAGGTGCATCCTTTCACTTCACTCCCCATAGAGAATGGTTCTGCGAGTATGAGAAATACGATGGTGGTGATGTCTTCTTAGGGGATGATAGGAAGGCTAGAATCATTGGTCATGGAAAAGTAAAGTTGAAGTTGCAAGGTGGAAGGGTTAGAACACTTCCAGGTGTTCTGCATATTCCTGCATTGGCCAGAAATCTGATTTCTGTAAGCAAGTTGGATGATGCAGGTGTAAAAACAATGTTCGAGAAGGATACCTGCAAGATGGTTTGGGGAGCACTGGTATTGATGCAAGGAGTTCGGATTGGAAATCTGTACAAGCTGCAAGGTAGCACTGTTGTTGATGGGTGCAACATTTCTGTGGTTCTTGAAAGTGGAGCAGAAAATCTAGTGGTCTCTGGAGAGAAGACCATGTTGTGGCATCAAAGGCTTGGACATATTGGAGAGAAGGGCCTTTGAATACTTCATGGTAAAGGTATGGTAGAAGGTATGAGTAATAGCTCTCTGGATTTTGATTTTTGTGAAAATTGTGTATATGGGAAGCAGAATCGGGTGAGTTTTCCCTGTGGTAGTAAGAGGGTGAAAGAGATATTAGAGCTCGTGCATAGTGATGTGTTTGGACTTGTGAAGGTTCCATCATTGGGTAAGTCTGTGTACTATGTATCATTTATAGATGACTTCTCAAGAAAGTCCTGATGATGGATCCCAATTGGGATTTGAAACATTGACGGAAAATGGTTTTTACTGTGGATAGATATATACCACAGATGTCTTAAATCCATAATCGTTTCCCTATACGGAGGGGATACATGGGGTGAAATCATTTTACTCAAAAAATTTAGAGTGAAGATAGCAAGATGAGCTGCAGACCTTCATTTTCTTAAGAATTTCCATGACAATAATCTCATTCCCTCATCTATTTAAATCCCTCAATTAAGCTCTTCTACTATTAGCATTCAAGAAAGTCCTGATGATGGATCCCAGTTGGGATTTGAAACATTGACGGAAAATGGTTTTTATTGTGGATTCTTCGGTAACTAAGTCTAAAGATATATACCACAGATGTCTTAAATCCAGAATCGTTTCCCTATATGGAGGGGATACATGGAGTGAAATCATTTTACTCGAAAAATTTAGAGTGAAGATAGCAAGAAGAGTTGTAGACCTTCATTTTCTTAAGAGCTGTCGTGACAATAATCTCATTCCCCCATCTATTTAAATCCCTCAATTAAGCTCTTCTACTATCAGCATTCAAGAAAGTCCTGATGATGGATCCTAGTTGTGATTTGAAACATTGACGGAAAATTGTTTTTACTGTGGATTCTCCGGTAACTAAGAATAAGGATATATACCATAGATGTCTTAAATCCATAATCATTTCCCTATACTGAGGGGATACATGGAGTGAAATCATTTTACTCGAAAAATTTAGAGTGAAGATAGCAAGAAGAGCTGCAGACCTTCATTTTCTTAAGAACTACCATGACAATAATCTCATTCCCCCATCTATTTAAATCCATCAATTAATCTCTTATACTATGAGCATTCAAGAAAATCTTGATTATGGATCCCAGTTGGGATTGAAATGTTGACGGAAAATGGTTTTTACTGTGGATTCTCTAGTAACTAAGTCTAATGATATATACCACAGATGTCTTAAATCCAATACATGGATATATTTCCTTAAGAATAAATCTGAAGTCTTTGACATGTTTAAAGAATTTAAGGCTCTCGTGGAAAATTAGACAAAGAAGAAGATAAAGGTGCTGAGAATAGATAATGGTGGAGAGTTTTTTAGCAAGGAATTTGAAGAATTCTGTAAGAAGTGTGGTATAGCATGGCAGAAGACTACTCCACATACACCTCAGCAAAATGGAGTTGTAGAAAGAATGAACAAGACATTGATGGAAAGGGCAAGAAGCATGCTTAGTGGTGCCGGGTTAGGACAGGAATTCTGGGCAGAGGCGGTGGATACTGCATGTTACCTGGTCAACAGGTCACCTTCATCAGCGTTGGAGGATAAGACTCCACAAGAAGTATGGACTGGTAAGAAACCTTCTCTTTCACATCTAAGGGTATTTGGATGTGATGGATATGTACTGTTATCACCCCAAGAAACTCTCCTAGGTTGTATCTCGAAGATGCTCGGGAACATTACAAACTCAACAAAAAATGTTGGAAATAGGTGGATGAAAGGAAGGAATGATGCATATTCAAGCCAGATAACCACTTCTACTATGCTTAACCCCAGACATGGATGAACACCCCCATACTACAAGGCTTTAGACCACCAATCACTCATAGTTTGAGAAACAGGTGAAGATGGAGAAAACTGACCACACCAGCAGATGCACACGACCATGTGATGGCCGGCTGCAACCAGTTAAAAGGTCTGTAAATCTATTTCTTAATGCACAGACAGGATGACAGCTCTTTGGCATTAAAATAACAGAAACCTGCATACACATTCAATGATACATACTAGATTCTAACACAGAGTTGGGATGACATCCCCTCTAATGCTAAACATCAATAGCACACGAAAAATTCATAACAGGCATAGCCTAGAATAAGAAGAAGTGGAAAGTGAGAAATTAACAGCAAAAGAAGCTTGCATTAGCTGAAAATGAAGACCAGATGCTGCAGGTATCACAGTAGTTACAGTCTCTAGAAGTTGAACCTTACATCAAAACAATATCCATCAACCTCCTACATCTATTTTCCGGGTATTATATAGAGGTTGATTACAAAAATATCTATTATCCTATGCATGGAGGGGTCATAATGGACCACCAACCACCTTATCTTTCTGATACGGGTCTCTGCTACAATCTGTTGGCTTTAATGAATGGATTTGATCTTTTTGCTGCTCAACAGTCCTTCTCGAACAAGTGGAGTATTGACTGAAAGAAACTCCATAACTGGTAAATGTTGTGATCTGCTCAAGGCTGTACTTTCTTTCCTCGGCCATGTTGTTACTTGAATGCAGAAGCAGAAGATTTAATGCAGATAGTATCGGGACTGGTAGCTAATCATCTTCATTCTTCGGAAGGACAGAATGGATATGGATGTGGATAATCGGGATAGGCAGAGGAAGAAAATTGGCCGTTGGATCGCAAAGATCGACAGTGGAGATCAGTTTACGAAAGCTATCGGGAGGAATGGGTGGAGACAATCGTGAGCCGACGGATTGCTTGTGGGCAGATTCGACGGCTATCGGGCGGCAGAGACGTGCGAAAGTTAACGAGCGGGTGAACAATGGTTTCATTGGCAGGCGGTATTCCCTGCACCGCCTTTAGAGCTATGGCGGTTTCCATATGCGAGGGTACGATGCAATAAAATTGTGACGCGTGGAGAAGGTGATGGCGGGGAAACCATTTTCCCCACGGGTTAAAGAGGGGGCAACTCATGCGATCGGGAGGAGCGATAACAGTGGGATCATGCGACGATCGGTTGGATGGTGGGAAACGTGCATGAGGTTTAACTTGTGGTAAAAATAGCAGAGACCGTCGGATTGAGGTGCACGATCGACGGTGGAGATTAAGGCAGAGGGTTATGAAAGCGCCGAGTCATATGGTGACTAAAGCTTAGCGCTCGGGGGACAGAGGAAAAACAAGATTACGCAAAGTTTCAAAGGAGAAAAGGGAAAGTGGGGAATGAAGAGGTTTTAGGAGAAAAACATAGATACGAAGGGCTAAGGGAGTATGAGAGCTGAAGGAGAAGAAGGAAAATGACTGCTACGAGCTCCCTTTTCTGCATAAATGCATGACTGAACTGAAATTTGATTCTCCAAATGTTGAAGTTTGTAGCAAAGCTAACACTGGCTTCTTCTAGGGATGAGATCCTCCCTGTGAGGTCTCAAGAACTGCAGACCAATGCCTTCATACAAAACCAACTTAAAAAACAGTGCCTAGTATCCATTGGGCATGGAGTCACACTAAGTCTACACTAAAATCTGTAATAGAAAATGTTTACAATAATTAAGGCCTAAGGACCTTAAACAACATAAATATTCAAAAACTGGCCAACTGATGGGCCATCAAAATTTTTTCTCCTCCTCTGGACCAGTTCATCCTCTACCTCAAAAAATTTCAGGCATTTGAGCTCATTCGGTAGATATGGATCACATTTCATTTCCTTTCTGTGTGTTCTCATCCTCGGCTGTTCTTCATGGGAGCCTTTGTACACCTGCTAAATAATCATGGCTACTGTGTACTTGTCCTCGTCATCTGAGGCTAGCACAACTAATATGAATGATGAACCATTATGTTTTTGTGCAGGGGTCAGAGAGACATCATCTGCTCCTTTATTTTAGAACAGTCCACATCCGAGGAGGAGTCCCAAAACTGTGCACCTTCTTCTTCTGTCTCCTAGCAAGCTGCCCTTTCAATCTTTGTGGAGGCCAACTGAGTAGGTTTCATAATATCAAGACTGAGGTGATTAGTATCAGCCTTGAGCATTGAATTTTGCCCCACCTTAGTGTTCAAGGGGAAAATTTGAGGGCTTTCCTTCTTCTCCCTTATTGATCACTGGGTTGCGTACAAAAACAGGCTGGAAAATTTGTAGATCTGCACAGCCATGAGAAGATGAGCTGGCTTTGGGCTCATATTCTTGGAGGAAGGGACTTGCTGCTAGCTGCTTCTGCTAATAAGCTTGTTGTTCTGTAGGTACAACAAACTGATAATCAGTGCTCTTGGATACTGCTTCTTGATATGCAGCTCTGGTTAGGAAAGGGGCATTTCCCTTATCTTCCAAACCATGGACCTCCTCCTCTTCTTCATATTGCTCTTCTTCCATGACTATAGTTTGAAAAAGGGTCTTCACCCTTTTGTCTTCATTTGTATCTCTGCTTCTCTGCAAAATCTACAACTGCTCCTATGCTCCTCTGTATGGATTTGGCTTTGGAAGAGTAAAGGAACAAGGAGCTCCTGCTTCCTCAGAATACTGCTCAGCTCTTAATTTGGAAACTTCAAAGGCCAATGTCTCAATCATCCTGGCCATTTCATCGATCCTATGATCTGGGGATGATGAGAGCCCATCCCTCTGCAAGTTCCCTAATTCAATATGATCATAGAGCAGATCTTCTTTATCCCCCCAGTGCTTTAAGAACACATCATCTAAGGTCTCAATGTTTGCTATGGACCTAGGGGCTAGTTCGCTGAACCATTTTCTAGCTTCTCCCTCTAGGCTTTGGACAAAGACCCTCATCCACACATCCTCTTCATTGATATCCAGGTTATCAGCATAACAATAAAAAGACTCTAGATTCTCTTCAGCTGTTACTCCTTCTGTACCAGTAAACTTAGGCATATATTCTTGATAATCTCCTACAGGCATGGCATTCAAAGGGACAGGCAAGACCAAGGGTCCATACCTAGCAACAACGATTCTTTCTATCTTCGTGGGTGCTTGCTGGCTTGCCATGACTGAGGTAAGGTAAAAGGATACTGGTAAACTGAGTGATATGAATCAATGAAAAGGATAGCAGAGACAGAGGAATACGATGGACAACATGGGTGCTTTCTTTGGACTGAGATCCGAAAGGGAAATGAATGAACGGGAGTGGTATGAATCTCTGAAGGTGATTTTTCACTAGCAGAGATACATAAAAATTCTTTAAGGCTTACCTGATCCTGATGCTCCCTTCCGCAAAGTTTTCTTCTGCTTAACGATCTTCTCAGGGTTAGGCACTGGAACAACTGGAGATTTCTGAGGATTTCTTCGAGTGTGTCTCACGAACTGAGCCAGGACTGTAATGTGGAGTCGTCAAAGGTTGGCCTTCCTCCAGTGGAGTCGTCAAATAGATGATTACAACCAGAAATGTGCCCAGACTTTGTCTATCATCAAAATCTAGAACTGTGTCGTCTCCCAGGGAAGTTGAGCCTCAATCTCCTCTCCCCAGCAACGGCGCCAATTAATGTTATCACCCCAAGAAACTCTCCTAGGTTGTATCTCGAAGATGCTCGGGAACATTACAAACTCAACAAAAAATGTTGGAAAAGGTGGATGAATGGAAGGAATGATGCATATTCAGGCCAAATAACCACTTCTACTATGCTTAACCCCAGACATGGGTGAACACCCCCAGACTACAAGGCTTTAGACCACCAATCACTCACAGTTTGAGAAACAAGTGAAGATGGAGAAAACTGAGCACACCAACAGATGCACATGACCATGTGATGGCTAGCTGCAACCAGTTAAAAGGTCTGTAAATCTATTTCTTAATGCACAGACAGGATGACAGCTCTCTAGCATTAAAATAACAGAAACCTGCATACACATTCAATGATACATACTAGATTCTAACACAGAGGTGGGATGACAGCCCCTCTAATTCTAAACATCAAGAGCACACGAAAAATGCATAACAGGCATAGCCTAGAACAAGAAGAAGTGGAAAGTGAGAAAATAACAACAAAAGAAGCTTGCATTAGCTGAAAATGAAGACCAGACGCTGCAAGTATCACAGTAGTTACAGTCTCCAGAAGTTGAACCTTACATCAAAACAATATCCATCAACCTCCTACATCTATTTTCTGGGTATTATATAGAGGTTGAGTACAAAAATATCTGCTATCCTATGCATGGAGGGGTCATAATGGACCACCAACCACCTTATCTTTCTGATACGGGTCTCTGCTACAATCTGTTGGCTTTAATGAATGGATTTGATCTTTCTGCTGCTCAACAGTCCTTCTCAAACAGGTGGAGTATTGACTGAAAGAAACCCCATAACTGGTAAATGTTGTGATCTGCTCGAGGTTGTACTTTCTTTCCTCGGCCATGCTGTTACTTGAATGCGGCTGCTGAAGATTTAATGCAGACAGTACCGGGACTGGTAGCTGGTCGTCTTTATTCTTCGAAAGGACAGAATGGATATGGATGCAAATAGTCGGGATAGGCGGAGGAAGAAAATTGGTCGTTGGATCGCAAAGATCGACGGTGGAGATCAGTTTACGAAAGCTATCGGGAGGAATGGGTGGAGACAATCGTGAGACGTCGGATCGTGGGCGGGCAGATCCGACGGCTATCGGGCGGTAGAGACGTCCGAAAGTTAACGAGTGGGTGAACAGTGGTTTCATTGGCGGGCGGTATTCCCTTCACTGCCTTAGAGCTACGACGGTTTCCGTATGTGGGGGCGCAATGCAATAAAATTGCGACGCGTGGCGGAGGTGATGGTGGGGAAACCATTTTCCCCGCGGGTTAAAGAGGGGGCAACTCACACAATCGGGAGGAGCGACAACAGTGGGATCATGCAACGATCAGTTGGAGGGTGGGAAATGTGCACGAGGTTTAACTTGAGGTAAAAACAGCGGAGACCGTCGGATCGAGGTGCGTGATCGACGGTGGAGATTAAGGCAGAGGGTTATGAAAGTGCCGAGTCATATGGTGACGAAAGCTTAGCGCTTGGGGGACAGAGGAAAAACGGGATTACACAGATTTTCAAAGGAGAACAGGGAAAGCGGGGAATGAAGAGGTTTTAGGAGAAAAACAGATATACGAAGTGTGTCACGCGGAATGAGTCGATCTTGCAGACAAGATTGACCTTCCTAGAATCTAACGATATCTAGTGACAAGCAAGCCAATCAAAAACTATCTTTCTCTAAATATGCAATTTATAAACAAAGGCAAACAAGTGTTTTAGGCCTACCTTGGGTCCAATGCAAGTTTGTGGAAGCCTCGCTCTTTCAATCCAAATGAGCTCCCTTGTAGCGAATCTGCAAACACAAACAAGTAAACAAATTAAATAGCACCTGAAAAGCCAATATCATAAAGCATACTTATCATGATGATCAAGGAATTCATGAAACAAATGACATAAGACAATTTGTTGAGAAAAATGAATCTGATTGTATTAATTCAAATCAAAGAAGAACTTTACAACCTGTGCCTTGATGTTGTACAAGCTCCTCTCAGTGTCCAACAAGAAGTCTCCTCTACTTTGACAAGTTTCACTCTCTTCCCAATAAAGCCAAAAAGGTATGTGATCTCTCCTCTCAAGCTTAACTAGGAAGTCTCAATTCCACCAGCATTTACCCTAAAAAATGTTCAGCTTCTAACCTCCCTAGCAACCATCCTAATGCCTTAATTTATAGTGCAATGGAGGGAAGTTACTAGGTCCACCTTCAAAGGGATAAAGCCCTCCTTCAAAGGGATAAGCTCCTCTCATCAAGGGATTAGCTCCTTTAGTTATGGGATGCATGAACCACCTAGGAGCGAACTATCCACGTCAAGATTCCTTCTAGAAGCATCCAGAATTAACCCAAAGTGAGTTTTTAAGAATAAACTTGCGCCTTTTTGACTTTCAGAGGGGTTCGCACCCACTCCTTTAGAGACAGAGCAGGCAGGTCCGCAGGTAACATGACCAAGGGGTGTGGGACCGTAGGTGATGGTAAGAGAAAGTGCGGAACCAGAGCTTTATTGATTTTCAAGGACTTTCTCTCATTTTTAAAGCTTGACATGAAGAGCTGAGGTTTGAGATTTGTTAAGGAGGATAGTATGAGTGGTGATAGACTCACACTGATTGCAAATAGTCATGGTGACAATATTTTGTGTAATAGAGGGCTAAGGGAGTATGAGGGCTAAAGAAGAAGAAGGCAAATGACTACTGCGAGCTCCCTTTTATGTATATACGCATGACTGAGCTGAAATTTGATCCTCCAAATGTTGAAGTTTGTAGCAGAGCTAACATGTGCATGTTCCAAAGGAGAAAAGAACCAAGTTGGATAGTAAATCTAAAAAGTGCGTCTTTATTGGGTATAAGGATGGTTTAAAGGGTTATAAGCTTTGGAACCCAGTAACAAGGAAGGTTGTGTACAGTTGATATGTGTTATTCAGAGAGGTGAAAGATGTTATTAAACATGAAGTCTAACCAAAGAAACCTGAGAAGATAGAGTTTGAGCTAAAGGAGAAAGAATCAGACTCTACAGCAGAGGAGGAATCAGAAGATGAAGAGCCACAAACTCCGGCTGTGAGAAGATCAGTTTGAGAAAGAAGGTATCCAGAAAGGTCTAGTCCATCTGCTTTTTGTTCAAATTTTGCTTTATCTGTTACTAATGATGATCCCAGAACTGTGAAGGAAGCAGTGGATTCAGAGGATGGAAAACTATGGAAATAGGCCATGGTTGATGAAATGGCATATTTGCACAAAAATAAGGCTTGGGATTTGGTGGAGTTGCCGGCTAGAAGGAAACCCATTGGCAGCAAATGGGTATTCAAAATGAAGACAAATGCAGAAGGAAAAGTTTAGAAATACAAAGCTCGATTGGTAGCAAAAGTTTATTCCCAGGTGCCAAGAATTGATTTTGGTGATATTTTTTCTCCTGTTGCCAAGGTCACTTCTATTAGATTACTTTTATCTGTTGTTGTTGCTTTTGATTTTGAGGTAGAACAGATGGATGTGAAGACAACATTTCTTCACGGGGATCTAGAAGAGGAAATATACATGAAGCAACCTGAAGGCTTTGCGGAGAAGGGTAAGAAAGAACTGGTATGCAAGTTAAAGAAGTCTTTGTATGGGTTAAAACAGTCACCAAGGATGTGGTATCAGAAATTTGATACATTTATTTGGGGACTTGGCTTCACTAGAAGCAAAGCAGATCACTGTGTGTATTTTAAATTAATTGGTAACCGTGTTATTTATCTGGTCTTGTATGTGGATGATATGTTGCTCGTTGGAAATGACAAAGAAATTATCCAGGATTTGAAGACCCAATTGTCCTCCAAATTCGACATGAAAGATCTTGGTGCTGTAAACTATATTTTGGGCATGGAAATTAAAAGATATCACGCAAAGAGGAAGCTCTGGTTAAACTGGAGGAAGTATGTCGAGACAATACTGCAGAGGTTTAATATGCAAGATAGTAAATTGGTGAAGGTTCCTATTCCTTTAGGTGTGAGGTTATCTGTTGAATAGTGTCCCAAGACACAAGAAGAGGAAGAGGACATGTCCCGTGTTCCATATGCAAGTGCAGTCAGTAGCCTGATGTATGCAATGGTCTATACTAGACCAGACATTGCACCTGCAGTGGGAGTATTGAGTAGGTTTATGTCAAAACCAGGGAAGGAGCACTGGACAACATTGAAGCAGGTTTTCAAGTATTTGCATGGCACTAGTGATTATGGTTTGTGCTACCAAGGAAGATCAGGATTGGACATAATGTTGGATATTCATGGCTTTGTTGATGCAGACTAGGCTAGAGATCTAGATTAGAGAAGATCTACAAGTGGGTATGTGTTTAACCTATTTGCGGGTGCAGTCAGTTGGATGAGTAAGAAACAATCTGTAGTGGCACTATGAACTATAGAGGTAGAATACATGGCAGCCACTCATGCAAGCAAGGAAGCAATTTGGTTGCAGAGATTGTGTTCAAGTATGGGGTTAGTACAGGTAGCTATAAGGATATACTGTGACAGCCAAAGTGCAATTTTCTTGGCAAAGAACCCCGCATATCATTCAAAGACAAAGCACATTGATGTTCAGTATCACTTTGTGAGGGATATGATAGAAGACAAAAAGGTGTTGCTGGTAAAGGTGGACACTTTGAAGAATACTGCAGATGCATTGACAAAATCTGTGAGATCTGATAAGTTCTCTTGGTGTAGAGAGACAATGGGCATTTCAGGGCTAGAAAAATGACTAAGCTTTCTTGTGGGCCCCTGTGGAAAGAAAACAACAAGTGGGAGAATGTTGGGTTGTGTTATATTATTTCCACGACTAGCCCACGTAGTTAACCGAGGGGTTAGAGGGGGGCGAAGCCCCCCCTTTGTTGCGTTGATTGTGTAGCCGGGGGGGTCACAGGGGGTTTGAGTGGTACCCGTAACCCCACTTTATGGGGTCCAAGGCAGCGCCCTGGAAATTTTGGTTTTGGACCCTATGTTAGGTTGGGCAGACCAACCTATGGTTTTGTGCATGATTTTCGCACATTTTTTTGGATGCGATGGTTTTCGGTCCATGGTATTAGACGCGATGGTTTTCGGTCCATGGTATTGGATGCTTTGGCATGTATAAATATGTATCGTAACATTGAAAGGAATATAATGAAAAATCAAGATGGTAGTCCCAGTTTTGGTATCCAGGGAAAAATATCTGTGTATATGTGTTTTATGTGTTATTCTCTCGCATTGTTTATTTTTGTGTTTTAGAATTCGTATGGAGGTAATTTCCATACGGGGTTAAAACCTACACTAGAGAATCCAAGGTGAAATTTCAAGTCCCAAAAGTCCCATTGCTTGAGTTATAAGGGTGTATTTATAACAAATGAGGTGACCCTTCACCTCCTAAGTGACTTTTGACCTTCTACAATTACTTTTCAAATTCTTACATGACCTTTGAACTTCTATATGACTTTAGAAGTAAATAGTGACTCTTCATATTCCATGTGGGACCATTGGTCTTCCACATATTTTACATTTTATCATCTTGGGAAATTATAAAATTACATTCCATAAATGATGTGGCGAGAAATTATGACACATGTGACTCTTTAGATGACTCTTGACAATGATGACATGGAACTTCACGATGATGTGGCATTGCCAATTTTCTCCTTTTGTTGCATTCTTTGCATATTGATGACAGATTTTACATGTGCTTTGTATTCATCCTCTAAGGAATTTATTGATATGGATTATTTATGTGATCCTGATCTTTGATTTTCTATTAGAAGCTAGTGTCTCTTCATCTTATTTCTCAGTGACTTCTTCATGGTTCCATCTTCACAAATGTCGTTTAGCATAGTCTCCTTTTATTTCTCTCCGAGCATCATCCTGCCAGATCAAGATACAGTACCTGTAAGTGAAATACACTCATGACAAGATGATATCAATCCATAAATATCCTAGTATAACTTAATTCATGAAAACCACTCATTGACCTGGAACTGGGTACTAGATCGGGAGGAAAGATCATGGATTTAGTAGTGCATAGTTCCATAGGCCAGGAGTGAGGGACTAAGGCTTTAGATTGCATAATACATAGTTCTAGAAGCCTGGGCAGGAAGAATGTGCAGTTGGGGAGATCAGTGAGGTAGAATTGAGCCTTGACATTGCACAATGTGCATTTCAGGGGAGAGAGAGAGGTAGTAGTTTAGGCATTTGCACAACTTAGGAAGGAAGGAAGAAAACTTGTTGCTCAAAAATGCACAATGCGCAGTTATGGAGTCCTGGGCAAGATTAATGCACAATTGAGGAGCTCAGTGAGGTAGTCTTGAGCCTTGAATTTTCCCAATGCATAGTATATGAGAGAGGGAGGCCTAGGGATTGCGAAATTACACAACTCAGGGAGGTAGGGAGACAACTTGAGGCTTGCCATTGCGCAATGCACAAAAGGAGACAGACTAGAACGATAAATTGCTCAGTTGTGGAGGTCAAGAGGACAATATTGAGCACTGAGACTATGCAATGCACAGTTATTGGAGGTAGGAACTACACATTTCAAAATTCCAAGAATCAAGGGGGAATCTTGATCCTTTCTACTACACAATGTGCAATTCAAGGAGGTTGAGTTGGGTCGAGTTGGGTCAAGTTAGAAAGTTTTTAAGGATTTGGCTAAGTGTCGGATTAGTGAGGTAGAAGTGAGACAAGGATTGAACTTATGAATGATCACACACACTTAAAACAATTAAAAACACAACATTGAACACTCAGTAGACATGAAAAACCTGATCCCTTTGATGTGACAACAACACAACACTTTCCTCCAAGTGCGACACTAAAGATACACTTGTAACGACAATAATGACACTAGTGCGACAATGCATAAAACTTTGGGAATAAGTCTAATACATGTCTATATGATAAATAAGACCCATTGACACAAAATTTTCCTCTTGAAATGAACCATAACTCTTCTTTTACATCGTGCAACACTTCCCATGCCCACAAAATTAAACTTGTGACAGTAAGAGAAAAGTGCAAACGAAACTTGCAAATGTGGACAACATTGAAAGAAACACATGCCAAAGCGAAGATGACATGAAAATGACACTTATGAAAGTGAAAGAAATAAAAAGTGATAGTCGTAATCGTGAAAGAAACACTTGCGAAAGCGAAGGTGCGCCAAAGCGATGGTTGCAAAAACTCATTGAATAGAAGTACAGTTGTAACCAAAAGTGGGAGACTGCCAATTGAAAGTGAACACTAACTGTCGAAGTAGGTTGAACATTGCATAGGAACTGTCTTGATGGACTGGGATATGCTTCTACAAGCTTGCGTAGAGGAATGCACTCATGAACTTATTATGGACTGAACATGTGTGAGAAAGTGAAGTAGACACTTAAAAACCAAGAAGAAGACTTAAACACTTAGCATAACATTAATCAATCATGAAGTGACCATGGAATGAAGGATCATTAGATCCTCAACAGGTTTCAAAATTCATGTGTATGAAAAATTTTGGAGGGTGTTGATTGCAACATCAACACTTGGCGACACACTAGTAGAATTATAACTTCTCTGTTCAAGTTTTATTCTTAAGTGCAAGGTCTCATTCTTTCAGGAAGTATTGATTTTCCATACAGAATACTCAAGATTTTCTATTTGTCCCGATTAAAGATATAGTCCCCTCCATTCTTTGCTCAACTTGAAACACATCAAAATAAGACTACTCACACCTCAAATGTTTCAATAAGGGGGAAAGATAATAAGTATACCAATCTTTTAAGCACATTCCCTGGTTTTGCTCCACTGCCAGCAAGCCTAGATAGTACCTCAAAGGAGTAACCTGAAGGAAACACCAACATTGCTTCACTGCCAAAAGGCCTAGATAGTGACCCCAGTGAAGTTGCTTGCTTCACCTCGCTCTGAAGGAAACCTTTCTCTTCTTCACCCTTTATTTTATTTTCTTAAATATATGATTGCAACATTTATTGAATATTTGTAGTATGGGTGGAAGAGGGATCCCAACTTATTGAGAGTAGGAGAGGTTGTTCCTTGTTTAAGGGATTTGAAAGATAACTGAAGTTATATGCTCATTTTAAAGTTTTTCTCCTTTCCCTTCTCTATCTAGTTGGGTTGACATGACGAAACACCATTCAATATAGGGTTGAGCTAGAATGAGGATTCTAATAAAGATACGAGATTCGTAGTTCAACCATAGGCTTTCCGTATGGAATGAATCATATTTTCCCTTCATATATCATTGAATTTAAAGATATGTATAAATCCAAAAGAGTTAAGAGGATACAGATAAGCCATGCAATGCTTGTTATTCAAACTTCCCTGTTGTGGAGGTAAATCCCCTCTGTGGACAGAGGCGATCCCTACTAGCCCAAATGGGGTCTAGCAACAATCAAACAACGCTAACACGCAGGTTCCTAATTGCAAATCAAAGACCGATGATGAGGGCCTACTTGGATTCCAATGCTAATATTTGTAGAAGAGTCGTCGCTCCCATTCCTTTGCTCCGGCCGGTCACAATCCCCACGATCCTCGTGAACGGACACCTGCACATGCAAAGAACGAATCCAATAGATGCAACTATATATTAGTCAGAAAGGATATAACTCAATCATCATTTCAAAGACAATAAGAGTGGAACCATAATGATAGTCATCTATTATTGATAAACAACAAAGAAGAATACAACCATAGTTCTAATGTCAAATCCTCCTTTGGCTGGGTGATTAGCAACACATGCCTTGCAAAGCTTGTTGGGAATGGGGAACAAGCCTCTCTCTCCTTGGTTACTTGGACAAGAATCTCCTCACTTTAGATTTAGCTTCATGGGAATGAACAAGGCTTCTTGTAGCATAAGCTTAGCAATTCTAAAACTTTGGGACTTCGAATTTGGAACTTGGAGACTCTAACTTGTCAAAGGCAAAAGGACAAGCTTTTATAGATAGAGGAGAAGGAGTTAGGGTCATCCACAAGATTCATGGGATTGGCTTTATCACTAAGAATCTTCCATGAGAGGTGGAGAACTACTTCCCTTCTATGGAGATTCGAAGCCAAACTGACCCAACTCAATATAGATTCAATTCATGAGTGGGTTAGGAAGAACCTTCATAAGTTTGTTTGTTAAAAACTTTACCGAACTGGGCTGGTGCGAGTGCGACTCTGAGATAGATCGCCAGCTAGCGCGCCCTCTTTGGAGGATTTCCCCCATTGGCGCGAGTTATACACAGTGGAACCACGCCAATGGAAAAAGGGCTATTTTTATGGGTAATTTGCAGAAGGTGTCTTCAGGGCATATGAAGTACATACTTAAGCGGATACAATGCAAGTGTTTTTAGGTTATGTCACTTCTCACAGGTCCCGGAATAAGTCCTCCAAGGTGCGGGAGAAGGGGTAACAGGGACGGTGACAAATTACTGTGTAACAGATGCCCCCTAAAGCATGAGGCCCGAGAGAGAGAGAGGGGTGAAATGCTTTACAAGAACATGGCCAACTGAAAACACTGCTGCCGGAGAACCTGCATGAAGAAGTACAACTGATATCTCAAGTACATGATGTATGCGGTATGGGCGCAGCCATCTATAGCAGAGTACATAAAAATCTGGATGCAAGGTATGGGCGCAGCCATCCAGTAAGGATCGATAAGTAGACTCAGGCATGGTCGTAGCCATCTAGTGAATGAGTCATGTAATGATCATAATAATCCACAAAATCGCAACCTGGATCTCAACAGACAAAATCCAGGGTCTTGCGCTCCATCTTGACCCAAACAAAGTACAAGTTCAAGCATGTGAATATGGGAGTTGAAGTCGAACATGCAAGAACATCGTCCGATTACCAATCAATGATGAAAACTGTTAACAAATGTGAGAGGTACCACCAATAATGACAATGGTCCTCAAGGTACTATAGGTACAATCTACGGCATGCGAATCAGTGAGCTGGCGTCGAACACCCGTAGAATCATTCAATCGAAGTTCAATGATGAAAACCTCGCGTCGAACATGAAGAACCTGCCATTGAGGCATGCAGGCTCCAAGGCACTTGAAGGGAGTCTCTAGGTCAACTTCCTGGATAATGAGCTGAAGTCGACAGGAAGTGACCTTGATCAAAGGTGGGCCATAGTGTTTCCCACATCATTGACACGAGACAAAGAAGGATAAGATGTTTTGTGTGAGGTATCAAAGGGAGGTTGAGTATTCTGCAGAGGTCAACTTCTCTTGAACATATTGGCGGTACGACAGTGGACTTGACAATATTTGACATCAAATGATCAAGGGTCATGGTGACGAGGTAATGAGCAGATGAGAGGTCAAACAGGATAACCCAAACCCACAGAGGCAAGTGTAAAAACAAGATGAGATGTCCCCACCCAAACACGAATGCAGACAAGTGCCATGTTCAAGAGCGACATACTGCCGACACGATAATAAGTGTGGTTCCATTTTTCCCCACCATTTCTGGCGAGTACCCCAGTTATTTTTATCAACAAGCTTGATAGGGATAGCATATGCTTGTAAGGCATCATTTCGACGGAATCCAACGTCATTAAATTTTAACGAGTCTGACAAAGGAAGAATTCGATGGCTTTTCATGTTTAGAGAGTCTGAAAAGACAGCATAAAAGTAAACTCCAGGGGGGTCCTTTTTTCGTAGAGTTGTGTCTCTCAAGCCCGAAAAAGTATAAAACAATGCTCGAAAGAACCGCCCGACCATTACGATCGAGGAGTACTTTTCATGAGTAGTGATTTCGACCTAAAAAAGTAAAAAAGCGACCGAAATCACGTCGTTTCATAACTGTTAACGAGCCTAAAAAGACAAGGGCCCGACAATCTTTTCTTCTTTACATGGTCAAAAAAGAGTTTAAAGATGACCGCCTCTTATTTACGTTTAACGAGTCAAGAGGAATAACTTGGCAATCTTTTCATATTTAGACGGTCAGAAAAGAGCTAAAAGAAGACCTTCATTTTTATTCTCTTTAACGAGTCAAAAAGGGAAAAATACTCGGAAATCTTTTCATATTTTACGAGTCAGAAAAGAGCTTAAAGGTGACTCGTCCTCGAGGAATGAGTGGTATAAAGGGCAGCAACTGGTTCCGGCAATGGTGGAACTGCTCAAAACATATAATGGTTAAGAGGCTGGCTAACAAAACCACTCATAACTGCGGTCCCTCAGGAAAGGTAAAACAACCAAGTGGAAGCATATGATCGGCCAAAGAGATGGTGGCGATGGAATGAAAACAACCAAGGCTCATCTAGCAGAATTTAGCAGATAAAGACAGCAATTACGAGATGTAAAATGGGTATGGGTTCATTTTTACACAAGCTTGAACCATGGAGACTCTGCTTGGATTTGGTTTCATGTTAACACAAGCTTGAAATGAAAAACTATGCTTGTTATGAGTTCGCATGCCCCCAGCATAATAACGCAAATCGAGGTACATGCCCCCCAAGCTTCATTGCATTCAATGAAGTGGATGGAATGAAGGTTGACTTCCAAGATCTTGGAAAGACTCGACTTGGATTTTACGAGATCTTAATCAAAGACTCGATTTGGAAAAGGAGGAGTTGTTTCATTTTTTAATGAGGTTGACATAGGAAAAGAACTATCCTCATAACCCTTATTTCATTTTTTAACGAGGTCGACATAAGATCAAAACTATCCTCGTAATCCTTGTTTCATTTTTTAACGAGCTTGACACAAGATCAGGAACTATGCTCGACCAGACCCAGTTTCATTTTTTAAGGAGCTTGACATAGGAAAGGGACCATGCTCTGACCAAACCTAGTTTCATTTTAAGGAGCTTGACATAGGAAAGCGAACTATGCTCTGACTAGACCCAGTTTCATTTTTTAAGGAGCTTGACATAGGAAAGGAACTATGCTCCGACCAAACCCAGTTTCATTTTTTAAGGAGCTTGACATAGGAAAGCGAACTATGCTTCGACCAGACCCAGTTTCATTTTTTAAGGAGCTTGACATAGGAAAGTGAACTATGCTCCGAACAAACTTCATCATAATGAACAGGAAGTCGTCACTTCCAAGAATGGCACTCCCGGTGGAAGGACAACATCTTGGAAGTCAGGACCCAATGCCCCCAGGACATTATGCACAACGGCATCATCATGGGATACAGGCACGGGGTAGGTAGCCACGTAGTTGACCTGCGGTGGGGCAGACACAACTGGTGGGTAAAAACCAAGAGGGGGTGGCAGCTGCGCAGGAGGCACTGGGGGACTAAAGAACGATAATTGATCTATAGTCACGATTCTTCTGTTGTGTGGAAAGAAAACCACACGGAAAAGTGAAGAGACAAGGGCCCCCATGGCATAGACATAGTCACGGCCAAGGAGAAGACTGAAATCTAAAGCACCTTGGACAACCAGCACGTCCATATAGACGGTTTTGTCTCCCAAAGTAATAGGAAATTTCGGGAGGACCCCTAGAGGTTGACTAGTTCCCCCATCAAATGCTAACATATTTTGTGCGACCGGCCCAAGCTGCGGGGAACCTAAAGCTTGCCAAGTAGTGGGCGGCATAAGACTGACAGATGCACCTTCATCCAAAACAGTGCCAGGTACTGCCTTATCATAGGAAAGTACTGTAATATGGAAAGGCACATGGGATGGAAGGTGGAAAGCTGTCAGGTGACTCCAGTCGAAGGAGATGGCAAAACTACTTGGTGGGGGAATCGTATGATTGCCCCCATACTCTATAGGAACCGAAGAAGGACTTTCGGGAGCAGCTGGGATAGGAGAGTCATTTCTGGACTCAGGGGAATCTAAGGAGACGAGAAGAACATGGTCATGATTCTCTTCCGAAACAGAGTGATCGACGGGTGGTGAGCTCGAGTCGACACTCTTTTTGACCAATGGTTGGTCTGGAACAGGCTTGGCACAGCCTGGTTTAGGAAGAAGAGCCTGGACAAGAGAAGAATCTAAGTCAATCTCTTTGTAAACAGGGAGAGGGTGTGAAGAGAGCCTCTGATAACCAACAGGAAGTTGGGGTGTAGAAGCTGTAAGACTTTCCAAAGCAGCGGAAGCTTTATCCATGAGCGGACAAAGGTGAAGGGGATGATTGCCCTCACATAGTCTACAGGGGATTCGAATCTTCCCTTTCTTTTGAATGTTTTCATTTGATAGGGTGGCATCGCCATGAGCTTCAGAGGAAGATGAGGGACGAGCCAGATCATGAGACCATACTTCAAGGATCCTGGGAATGTCGGGACAATCACGAAGAAGGTGGTCATCCTTGCACAATCTACAAGGAAATTTGACCTTCCGCGGAGGAGCAGAAGGTGGCTCGACTTGAGTTGTACTTTTAACCTCTCGCTTAGGAGACTTCTTCTTCTTCGTCTTCTTCTTCTTCTTAGCCACCTGGTTACTTGAATCCAGACTTTCACCAGGCGAAGTAGAAGATGAGGACGCAGAAACAGGCGAAGAAGGGGAGAGGTCCACCTTAGAATCAACATGATGTTTTTCGGGTGGAGGAATTGATTGACCAGTAGTTGAGACAGTAGGGACCAGAGAGGTTGAGAACAACCAAACAGGCAACCCAACAGTTAACCCAGGAAGGGACAACATTGCCATGTAAGGATCACCAACATTTCCAAGAGGAGGGAAATGACCAGGATTCCCATCAGAGGGGATGCCTGGGTTGGTAAACTCTGGAAAAGTTTCCATCACAAATGAGAAAGAACCCTACTCAAACTAATGCAAACAAGATCTAACCGGGTAAATGTGAATCGTGGCCGAATAAATTTTAAGGCACAGGAACAAGACTTGACCTTTTCATTTAAAGAGTCGAGAAAAAGATAAAAGATGACTCTAGTCGCCTTCGATTGTTTAATGAGCCTGAAGTGACAAGTGCTTAGATGGACCTTTTCTTTTAGGGAGTCCGAAAAGGAACAAAAGTGACTACTCTGGAGAACTAGGCAAAAAGGGTTTACCAAACAAATCCATAAAACTGCATATACACCTTGGCAGTCATATGAAAACCAAGGACTTTCGTACGGCAATCAATCTTCCTGAATGTTGTGTTCGGTGCGTTACGGCTTCCTATGGATAAAGGATGATAACCTAGTGGGGTCTCCCAATACTTGACGGTACGTGGGAGCACAAGTCTGTACTAGACCACAATTGAGTCACAAAAGGAGGAATCACCCAACCTTGAGTGGAAACAAAAGTGACTAGGTTTAATGACGTCGGAGCACGTCTCTAGACCAGACCTCTAAAAAGTGTGCATTATGTTCCAATGCGTTCTTAGATTTATTCAGTTCATTTTAAATTTGATCTTGTATTAGGTTTAATTTTTCAGGCCTTACCGTATGTAATCTCTCAAAATTCCTTAAATGCAAACTATATGCCAAAATATGTCATTTCATTCGATGAATGCTAGTTACGAGAGGGTTTGAGAGCTTTCACACAAACGAAATGATCACAAAACAACAAAAAACTTCCCTAATGCAGCTAATGGAAATTAACAAACTTTTCTTTAAGATCACTAATCACTAATCAAAATGAAAAGTCGTAATTCTCATTAACTGATACAAAGCAAAAGAGATTTTTTCCTTTTTGATGATGGCAAAATGCACTAAACAACTTTGAGAAATGACAACAAACAAATTCTATTCAATACAAGCACATTCAGTTCCCTAAATCACAAATCAAAACTCCAAAGAACAAGAAAGATCCCAAAGACACCAATGAGCCGTGTAATCTAGGCTCAAAGTGAGACGAAGCGGAATTCAAGTGAAGACAAAGAAAGTCACCCAAATAACGCAATAAAACGATTTAAAACCACCAAACAAGTGCAAGGGAGCAATCAGAGAGTTGACTGGACTACTAGAAGATCAAAACACCTGAGGAAGGCTCGACACACAAAGCCACTAGATGCCCTAGGGCTAGAAATGTGAAATCGATGGAAAAAAGCAAACACCCAAAGGGTAACGATCAAAGCCAATAAAATCACACTCCAACACACTCAAGTAGTCTAAAAAAGGTACCTATAACAAAAACCAAGCTCAGAGGACTCACAGCCAAGCAAACTTCAAAAGTTCCCAAGCCTGGCGCGGCTGTCAGGCCAAAAAGGGCGCCTTTCAGGGATTGGCGCGGGTTGTCAATGAGCAACTGGTGCCAACTGCGTGACTGTAACACTATAAAAGAGCGCCAACCGAGTTTGCTATGGAAAAATAAAAAACAAATGAGCCAAAGCTAAGTCAACAGTACCCAGGTACACCAAGGGGCAAGAAGCAACACAAGGATTCAACCCAGAAGGCTAACCAAGCAGGAGAAACCAAGAAACAACCAAAAAGCAAGACTAGCTCCCCAGCGGAGTCACCAAATTGTTGTGGAGGTAAATCCCCTCTGCGGACAGAGGCGATCCCTACTAGCCCAAATGGGGTCTAGCAACAATCAAACAACGCTAACACGCAGGTTCCTAATTGCAAATCAAAGACCGATGATGAGGGCCTACCTGGATTCCAACGCTAATATTTGTAGAAGAGTCGTCGCTCCCGTTCCTTTGCTCCGGCCGGTCACAATCCCCACGATCCTCGTGAACGGACACCTGCACATGCAAAGAACGACACAAAATAGATGCAAAGATATCAGTCAGAAAGGATATAACTCAATCATCATTACAAAGACAATAAGAGTGGAACCATAATGATAGTCATCTATTATTGATAAACAAAAAAGAAGAATACAACCATAGTTCTGACGTCAAATCCTCCTTTGGCTGGGTGATCAGCAACACATGCCTTGCAAAGCTTGTTGGGAATGGGGAACAAGCCTCTCTCTCCTTGGTTACTTGGACAAGAATCTCCTCACTTTAGATTTAGCTTCATGGGAATGAAGAAGGCTTCTTGTAGCATAAGTTTAGCAATTCTCAAATTTTGGGACTTAGAATTTGGAACTTGGAGACTCTAACTTGTCAAAGGAAAAAGGACAAGCTTTTATAGATAGAGGAGAAGGAGTTAGGGTCATCCACAAGATTCATGGGATTGGCTTTATCACTAAGAATCTTCCATGAGAGGTGGAGAACTACTTCCCTTCTATGGAGATTCGAAGCCAAACTGACCCAACTCAATATAGATTCAGTTCATGAGTGGGTTAGGAAGAACCTTCGTAAGTTTGTTTGTTAAAAAATTTACCCAACTGGGCTGGCGCGAGTGCGACTCTGAGACAGAGCGCCAGCTGGCACGCCCTCTTTGGAGGATTTCCCCCATTGGCACGAGTTATACACAGTGGAACGACGCCAATGGAAAAAGGGCTATTTTTATGGGTAATTTGCAAAAGGTGTCTTGAGGGCATATGAAGTACATACTCAAGGGGATACAATGCAAGTATTTTTAGGTTATGTCACTTCTCACAGGTCCCGGAATAAGTCCTCCAAGGTGCGGGAGAAGGGGTAGCAGGGACGGTGACAAATTACTGTGTAACATTCCCTATTCAAGTTTTGCCACATTGTCTTTTGAGCCAAAAGGGACATATTTCATGCAAAGTATTATTAAACAAATATGGAAGGAAAGACATAATAAAACAAAGAAAAAATATCAAAAGACAAAGAAAATGCAGAACTAGACTGAAAAGAAAAATGCAAGAGAGAAATGTGAGGACAAAACTAATAGAGAGACTAGATGGAGAATGAGTGTAGGATGAGTGTTCAAGTAAAACTAACATATAGACCTTCTCCTCACCTAACCAGCTAGAAGATCATGGCTAAGTTTAATTGAATTTCTAGTATAGCCACCATAGTTTCCCCTTACCTGTAAACACAAATATACGAACGATTAAGAGAAATATAAAACAATGTGCAAGAGTAAAGATAAGAAATTTAAAAATTTGCACAAAAAACTGAAGTTCTTGCTTATTAATTAAAGATGTTCCATACCGACTAGTTTGATCCAATCTCAAGATTTACCTTGTTGATTGAAATGAAAATCATACAAACCTTTAAGGTTTCTCGTGAGTGTACATTCATCCATTTTTAAGTTTTTCAAAGATAAAAAAAGATCAAAACTTATTATTTGTGATGGAGCTTGCCAGGTAAGATTGATCTAACCATCGGCAATTGGATCTTGATATTCAAAAAAAGCTATTTCAAAACCATGAGAGTCATGAAGACATGAATTTCCAACTAACACATTTGAATCACAAAGAGAATCTTCTGAGGGGAATTCAATCTAATCTCATCCAAAAGCCTTGTCAAGATAGTGGGGACCTGACAAAACCATCAACCCACACTGAAGTTCGTCAACTATACAAAAAGAACCCGAATCATGAAATGATAAACCGTGAAAATAATTGGGTTCAACAAAATCAATAAATGTAAGACAATTGTCATCAGGTATGCTAACAAAAAAATGATTAATTGAGAGATAGTTATTAAAACCAGTGTTACGATCATATTGGTGACTATGAGATCATTTACTCTCTATTAGTTGCATTTGCATCTGATACCATGTCAGTAATATGAAAGCTTAAGGTATTTAAAATGATCATTGAAATCACAAATTTAGAAAATCAATTAGGATATTAGGCTGGCGAAGGATTGGAAGAAAGGGTCAAATTAAACCAGGTACTCATATCAACACAAGGGTCTTAATTCACCAAATGACTCAATTATTTACCATCACTCAAGAAGAGAGATTGTGCAAAAATGATGATTAGATCCATGACATGCACAAAAGTGATAGGAAGGTCACTGATATCGGAAGCATTTGACAGGGATGGATCTTCCAACTGAAAGTGACTTTCTTCTTGACAATCAAAATGGCAGGCTTTCAAGTTGTGTATATCCACAAAAGATATGCTCCCTAATACTGAGTGTGATTGATCCGGGTCCGGGTGTGACAAAGGACTCTTCCAAGACCTTTTACTTTCGTGATGTGTTAAATTGCATTTTTAAACGAATATAAATGAATACATCTGCATGTTGTAAAGAAGAGGAACATGACATTCATTAGCAACATAAAAACATAAGTCGTTGATAACAGAGTTCATCCAGGAGGGACTACATCTCCGGGACCCGATGTAAAGATAGTGTAGGCCACTACACTAAGTGTTGTCAACAATGATGATGTACTTAAGAGGTGATGTCGCTATCATACAAGGAAAATGCCCTCACGCAGGAGTGGCTCCAAGAGATGTTTTGCTACAAGAACTCTCGGTCAAAAGGACTCCTATCAGTATGACATAAACTCATGCATGATGATAATGAGTATCCCACCAACATGGCATAAAAGGGATCTCAATGCAAACATACATGGTGAACATGAGTATCCCATTAACATAACAACAAAGGGATCTCAAACAAAACATGATGAATCATGACAAGTACATCCCACAAATGATTCCGCGTCACATCAAGCAGAAATCATGAAAACAAGTAAGAAACAAGATCCCTTCAAACATCAAACAAGGATCTGTGTAGCACAATGCATAGCAAAATAAGTACATGAACACACTGCATATACCTCACACCTAGGGACCATCTGGAGAAAAGGATGTCAAACTGCTGAAGTTGTTCGTACCATCGATCTCACGGTGTTGAATCTCATGGAATGACAGCTTGTGCGCTGAATGATGACACCATCAATCCACTTTGAAAAGTGGCTGGAAAATTAAATGAGAAAATGGAAAATCTGAAGGAACCATCAGATTTTTGGCATCGAATAGTACAAAATAGACTGTCAAATTTTTGAATTTTGAGAAAATGAAAATCTGGGGCTCAAGGAATCTTTTAGATTCCTCAAATATTCCCTCCTCCAGGTCCTCTGCAAATCGGTTGCTCAGATCAAGAAACTGACTACGCCATCGGGTTCGTGTCGCTGAGAGGTGTAATATTGACATAAAATTTGTCCAATTTGGACATTGCAAAAATTTCACCCTCCTAGAAATTTCGCTCAATCATAGTTCCACCTATGATAAATTAATTAAAAATTATAGTCTTAGTTTTCGTGCCCACTCCTGGTTCCTCCATGCCTCCCGGGCACACTGAAAAAAGGACGGGTTTATAAATCTTTTTGGTGGGCGTATTAACCAACAAAGTTGTTTGGTGTAATGGTAAATATCAAAATTAGTTGAGGAGGGGTCGGGTGGTCAATCCCCGACCCTCCAATTTTAACACATTACAGTTTAGAAGAACCGCAAACATGTTCGTTTTGGGGGCCAGGTCCGCATTGGGCATCCCGTACCATAACCTCCATAACTCCTTGAAAATGTGTGTGGTGTTGAGCATTAAATGGGAGGGTGTGTTGGTTACATGGTACGATGGTTCATGTGACATGACATGGGGCGTATTAACATTTCTTGGGCCGTGGCATGGGTTATGGGTTTAACGTGGGACTACCGCATGGGCAGGGCCGGCCCTCCTGCTAGTTGTGGGTTCAACTCCCATCGGCCCCGTTTAATATGGCATGGAATTTATGTAATGTGGTTGGGTGTGGGTCGGGTCCACCGGAGGTGGCCCACGCCCACCCCATATTAAGTTGTAATATGTTACGGGATAGTTGGAGGAGGGTTTGGTGGGCTCATGGCTGCCAACCCAACATTTAAATGGTGTTTGGTGCGGTTGGGCCAATGGGGGTCATGGCCCGTCTACCTCTTAATAAAATATTTTTGTTAATATAGTTGGGGGTGGCTAGGGTGGTGGCCCGCCACCTCATTTATATATATTTTTTAATTTTTAATAATAATAAGGTCATTTTGAAAATTCCAAAATTTGGCTGAAGGAGTCAAATTAAACAAGCCACAAATTCACCCGAAATCTAGCTGGAGTTGGTTAGATTCCATCCGCCGGAAAACTTCCAAATTGTGTCTCCATTAAGCCTACTCAATTAGCAAAAGTCAACCAAAACTTTTACTAGCTTGTTCTCCCTCATACGAGCTCGGATTGACAAACTATTTGCACCGCTGTGATTAGGATGACGAGATCTACGCTTTGGTCTTGGTTCGAAATCATTCTGATCACTTTGATTCTTGAGCTTCCGTAAGCCCTCTTTGTCCAGTGTGTGTCTCTGGAACCACCTGGATCAATCCTCCCCACTAAGGAGCTTTTGGTCCTCCAAAATCATGAAAAATAATCTGCAACTTCTTTGTACCTTGTTTACATCACAAGAGTCCTGAAAAGGTCTTGCTTCCATCTCCTTCACCTTTGTTCTTCAGAGCCTTAAGCGATGAGTCGACACCTGCAACCTCTGCAACCTGTAGTAATTTTTTTTTTCAAATTACATGCTTGAATTTCATGACCAACTAATGACCAAAGCATCCCATACTTGCCACGAGTTTATAACACATACTCGATGGTCAAGTTTACATCAAAATGGAAACAATACCCCAGCTACGAAAACAAGGCCAACATATCATTGTTGCCTCAACAAGTGATGGAAAACACATCATCACTTTTACATTTCAAAATGCAACAAATGATTTACAAAAGCACGACCATGACAAGCTAACATATCTAGAAACCATTTTTCACTTATCAATGTGAATGGGTCACCTCCTTGTGGTGGTTTTTCTTGTTGAACAACCGTTTCATCTAGTTCATGCATCGACACTTTGCCTTTAAGGCGCTGCTCTGGATGGAGCCTCCAACAAGTGGCTCTTTGATGGCCACTTCTGTTGCAATGAATGCAATACATCTTCTTCCTCTAGATTTGCTTACCATGTTTCTGTACGTGCTGTTGAGAGGGTATTTCACACCTCATCCTTTTGTGTGCTGCCATTCTTTTCCAACACTTAAAAAATGTATGGTTATGTAATCCACAATAGGTACATGTTTTTCGATGACATGTTTTACACTTATCATTAACAACATGATTATAGTCGAAATGAACATTCAAATGTCAAGATTGGTTATACCTTTCCTTGCTGTCTCTAATGTAAGTATGGCGATGGGAGCTTGCCTCAACTCTCTCCCTACAATGGGTGCTTCCATGGGATGATGGGGATGTGTTCCCATCATTCTCTTTCCTCGACGATTTGGACGATGTCTCGAAAACATATGACACATTCGAGCATTCTCCTTTGGTGTATCCCAAGTCTGCAAATTGAGGTCTCTACACAACCTCCAATGGTTGAGTTATGCCTTGGTTATTAACACCAATTTCTTTTTCCTCCTCGTGCCTCGTCCTGGTAAGGAGCTTCATGTTTGTAATTGGGATCTCCAAATCTCCAACATAAATCATACTATGTGAAGACGGAACCGAAAGGAAATCAACATCTTTTACCTCCTTTGTCGATTTGGAAAGAACTGATGAGGGCCTCTCATCATCTGTTGTTGGAGTTTGCTAGCTATCTCTGCGCATTCCCCAACTTCCTTTCTAACGTACCCAAGTCCTTCCTGATGGGGTAACTCTTCTACTTTGATGGGATTGACAATGCCTTGGCCATTAATGCCCAAGCCTTTTCCTTCATCACCCATTCTCTTCAACAGTTTGGAGCCAATTCTTGTGGTATGATTTTAAAAAACAGCAAAATCATCATTAGGACACATACACGAATTAATAGAATTACATTTTACCTCACATGGGTCATGCTGCAGCTTTTCCAGGCCCTCATCCTTAGCTTGCAACTATTGTAGCAAACTCTATTTCTCCTCTTTCTCTTCATGTAGAAGCATCTTCAATCAAGTGTTATCTATTTGAAGACTTTAGTTGTTGTGCTTCAGTTTTTCCAGGGCCTCTTTCGTGGCTCGCAACTGAAGCTGCAATCGCTCCTTTTCCTCTATCTGTTTTTGTAGAGCTTCATACATTATTTCCACCCTTTTGGAAATTTTGAGCATGGTTTCGTACATGGCTTTTTCATCCTCTGTCACTGTACATTCCATTGTTCATGCTTGCAATTCACATCCACGCAAAGACCACTCTGAAACCACTTGATCCCGGTTCGGGTGTGACAAAGGACCCTTCCAAGACCTTTTACTTCCGTGATGTGTTAAATTGCATTTTTAAATGAATATAAATGAATACATCTACATGTTGTAAAGAAAAGGAACATGACATTCATCAGCAACATAAAAACATAATCCGTTGATAACAGAGTTCGTTGAGGAGGGACTACATCTCCGGGCCCCGATGTAAAGATGGTGTAGGCCGCTGCATTAAGTGCCGCTATCATACAAGGAAAATGCCCTCACGCATGAGTGGCTCCAACAGACGTTCCGCTACAAGGACTCTCAGTCAAAAGGACTCCTATCAGTATGACATAAACTCATGCATGATGATAATGAGCATCCCACCAACATGGCATAAAAGTGATCTCAATGCAAACATACATGGAAACACATGGGTATCCCATCAACATAACAGCAAAGAGATCTCAAACAAAACATGACGAATCATGACAACAAGTACATCCCACAAATGATTCTGTGTTACCTCAAGCAGGAATCATGAAAACAAGTAAGAAACAAGATCCCTTCAAACATCAAATAAGGATCTGTGCAGCACAATGCATAACAAAAGAAGTACATGAACACACTACATATACGTCACATCTAGGGACCATTTGGAGAAAAGGATGTCAAACTGCTGAAGTTGTTCGTACCATCGATCTCACGGCATTGAATCTCATGGAATGACAGCTTGTGTGCTGAATGCTGACACTTGCAATCCACTTTGAAAAGTGGCCAGAAAATGAAATGAGAAAATGGAAAATCGGAATGCACCATCAGATTTGTGGCGTCGAATAGTGCAAAATCGACTATCAAATTTCTAAATTCTAAGAAAATGAAAATCTGGGGCTCAAGGAATCTTTTAGATTCCCCTTAGATTCCTCAAAGATTCCCTCCTCCGGTTCCTCTGCAAATTGGCTGCTCAGATCAAGAAACTAACTATTCCATCGAGTTCTTGTCGCTGAGAGGTGTAAGATTGACATAAAATTTGTCTAATTTGGACACTGGAAAAATTTCACCCTCCTGGAAATTTTGCTCAATCATGGTTCTACCTGCAATAAATTAATTAAAAATTATAGTCTTTGTTTCTGTGCTCGCTCCTGGTTCCTCCATGCCTCCTGGGCGCACTGACAAAAGGACGGTTTATAAATCTTTTTGGTGGGCATATTATCCAACAAAGTTGTTTGGTGTAATGATAAATATCGAAATTAGTTGAGGAGGGGTCAGGTGGTCAATCCCCGCCCCTCCCATTTTTACACATTACAGTTTAGAATAACCATAAACATGTTCATTTTGGGGGTCGGGTCCGCATTGGACAGCCCACCCCATAACCTGCGTAACTCCTTGAAAAGGCATGTGGTGTTGAACATTAAATGGGAGGGTGCATTGGTTACATGGTACGATGGTTCATGTGACATGACATGGGGCGTATTAACATTTGTTGGGATGTGACATGGGTTATGGGTTTAACGTGGGGCCACCGCGTGGGTGGGGCCAGCCCTCCCATTGGCCATGGGTTCAACTCCCACCATCCCCATTTAATATGGCGTGGTATTTATGTAATGTGGTTGGGTGTGGGCCGGGTCCACCGGAGGTGGCCTGCGCCCACCCCATATTAAGTTGTAATATGTTACGGGATAGTTGGAGGAGGGTTTGGTGGGGTCGTGGCCCCCAACCCAACATTTAAATGGTGTTTGATGTGGTTGGGCCGGCGGGGGTCATGGCCCGTGGCCTTTTAATAAAATAATTTTGTTAATATAGTTTGGGGTGGCGGGGGTGGTGGCCCGCCACCTCATTTATATATTTTTAATTTTTATTAATAATAAGGCCTTTTTGAAAATTCCAAAATTTGACTGAAGGAGTCAAATTAAACAGGTCACAAATTCGCCCAGAATTTGGCTGGAGTTGGTCGGATTTCATCTGCCAGAAAGCTTCCAAATTGTGTCTCCATTAAGCCTGCCCAATCAACAAAAGTCAACCAAAACTTTGATTAGCTCGTTCTCCCTCATATGAGCTCGGATTGATGAACCATTCACACCAATGTGATTAGGATGACGAGATCTACGCTCTGGTCTTGGTTCGAAATCATTTTGATCACTTTGATTTTTGAGCTTCCATAAGCCCTCTTTGTCCCATGTGTGTCTCTAGAGCCACCTAGATTAGTGATGCAAGAGATTCACATGATGATGAAGAAATATTAACCAAATTAGAATCTTCCATATGATCAAAGACTCCATCTTGAGGGTTTAGGGGATTAACTTGAAAATGATGAAAGTCTTTCAAGAATGAGCTCACTTCCAGTTGATAAATGTCAAGGAAAGAATTATGCGTGAAAATCTAGATCCAACTAAATTCAAATATCCCAATGGGATTGCGAGAACCTAACATAACCATCATTAAGGGTTGAAGCGCCTCGAATCTTGACAGGCCTCTGAACTTTTGGATGGTGGCTCCATCAAATTTGGGTGGCTTAGAAAAATAAACAGATAGGTATGCACCACTATCGTTATATGTATCAATGAAACACTAGTAATGCCATTGGTTTCATCAGACTCAAGATTAAGCATATCATATTCCTGATGGATAGAAAATTTAGATACATCAATCAGAAAACTCCTTTGATCATTTATAATTGTAACAGCATCCTCTTGACTTATGAAATATTTACAATTGAACAAATCATGAATAATAGATTCAAAATTTTCATCCTCTGATTGTACGACCACACCATCCTGTACCTGGTTGCAATCACTACTAGCCGGATAAGAATCTAAAGAATTAAGAAAAGTTGTTTGTTTAAGAGACTTATTCAACATATCTAGGTATAATGAATAAGTGTGTGAGAGGTGAGGAAGGATGAGAAGACTCAAGAGAAGAAAACCTAGTTGTAAGTAAATCAGATTGAGCTGGTAAGAACAATAGATCAACATGTATATTATGCTCAATGAGATTATTTTCATCATTATAATGATCAAAGATAGGCATACCAATGTAACATTCAAATTGATCTTTATTTTCTTCAACAGGGTATATTAAATATTCAACAACCTTACTACTTACCTTTTTGGGTTTGCCATTTGAATATGCATGGATCAAAAGAAATCTAGAATCATTATGAATTGAAAGAGAATCTCATCACATAAATGTAGATTGCAAGTTGTGAGAAGCATATTTTGAATCGATACCTTGTGAATCTAAGCATTCAAAAGAAGAAAATATATCATTCGATGGACTTAGATATCCATGATCACATGTGTTAATGGAAAAAAGGATTTCATGGTGATGGTTGTCCAAAATCTCAACTTGAATGAAGGATTTGAAATCATTTGACAAGTTATCAAGATCGGTGATTAGCCAGAAATGCAAGATTGTCATCCTGAAAGAGGGAAGAAATATGAAACATATATTCACCACTTTGCTATTAGGATATTCTAACACATAGGAAATGGTTAAGTATAACTTGGTCTAGTGTAGAGTTAGGTAAAGTGTGTTTATTTACTATGTACTTTTGTAACTTACAATCTGATGGTCATGATATGTTCTAGACATGAAGTGATCTGACAGTTCATTCTCTCCTCGGTATTATCGAGACTTGATCCATGGCTTAACCCTGATTGGTCCATGATCTCTATTTAAAGAGCATGGAGGGTCATTTTTAGGGTGACCATTCATGAGAGAAGCTTATGTAAATTTCTTTCTTTTACATTAATAAATTGCCTGAAGTGGCCGTGTTGGCTCAGGCTGTGGATTTTTTCCCTCTTTGAGGGTTTTAACCACGTCAAGAATACTGGTGTATTGATCTGTGATCTGTTTGTGAGCGGTGTCCTTTGGTGTTCTATATGAGGAACTTACCCTGAAAATTCCTACATGGTATCAAAGCCATTTGAGGGCCGCATCAGTTGGTGATCCAAATCCGAAGCCGGTACAACTGCATCCTACTATCATTTCCTAGATATATTGTTTCTTACTGCTTTCGGGCCGAGAGGACTGCTCTATTGTGTTAGGAGAATCTGCTCTAGTGAGGAACCCCTTTCATTTCACGTGAAAAGCTTTTTGGTAGCCCTAGCTACATCATCTTTAAGATATGGAGTTATACTGTCTTTATTTGCGGTTTTAGTTATTTATCTCTTTGTTTATTTCGGTTTATTTATCTCTTAGTTTTTTATTACCGAATCTATACCTTTCATTTTTGCGTATGCTCTTTTCCCTACGACTCAATGCGATCTGAGCAAATCAGAAACAGAAAGGAAGGATTTTTCTCATGCGTATGCTCTTTTCTGTTGTGCCTTAGTGTGATCTCGGAAAATCAGAAACATTGAGAAAAATATTTAGTTTCCAGCAAAAGCTAACTTCAAGCCATAAGGTTTGGTTTTTTTCATGTCCATGTTGGGTTGTGTGGTTTTTTGTTTTGTAGGCAAAAAAGGATTTTTCAAGTAAGCATGCACCCCAAAGCTTTAGTGACTAAAAAAAAAAAAAACCTTCATCTTTTCCAAAAATTACTAACATTTTAAACTAGCTCACTTGGTCCAAGGTTAATTATGAGAATAGAGGTCTTGAGTTCAAGTCTTTCTTTTTGTTGAGTTACTTTTTCAAAAAGCACACGTAACTTATGTTTTAAATTTACTTTATGTCAAAGTGTTCTCACCCATTATAAAAAAATGACTCACTTATAATTCTAAAGTTTCTTTATCTTTTATTTAAGCTACAATTTAGTGGGTAGTTCATAAAGTACCATTATAAAAGTAACTTTCACTTATTTATAAAAGTGGGTCACATGATTTTTTTTTAAATGAGCTAATTAGATTAATTTTGGAAAGGGGGGGTGGACCTTTTTTAGAATATAACATTATCATTCACTTCTGCACATTCATGCACTTTGTCGGAATCTTCAACAAATTTTCTTCAAAAAGACATAACTTCTTCATTCGGAAGCCATTTTTTGTTAATCAGCCTAATTTTTTGATATCTTTCCATTGGAACACTTAGTTTCAACATCTTCAGCTTTAGCTTCTGTTAAAATGGAAAGTACATGCTAAGTTATTCTTAACAACACCAACTACTTTCAGTAGGTGTCCTACATGGAGGATTTACTTATAAGTAAAGGTCTTTATAGAATAGTCTCAGGCCAAGAGTCTAAACCTAAAGATGAAGATAAGCAAACCAAATGGGAAAATAGGCAAGATCAAACACATGGGTTGATAGGGATGTCTATTTCTATAGACCTTAGATTCCTCATTGCAGAACTTGATACCCCTGATGAAGTAATGAAATAACTCAATAAAGTTTTTGGAATTAAAAAATGAAATTAGAGCCCATCAACTTGAAAATGAGTTGCTTACATTGGACCCCAATAATTTCTCTTCCATTGAATTTTTTTTTTCAAGTTCATGACACTTAGACTTCTCTTGGAAGGTGTTAAGGTTAAGAAAGAAGATGGTAGCCTTATTTATTCCATTCTTACTAAGTTGGGACCAGCCTACTCTGTGTTTGTTTCCACCTTCCATTCTACTAGAGAAACCTTTATTTCTCAAGGACAAGACTACAAGTCCCCCTCTTTTGATGCCTTTTGTGATACTTTAATAAGAGAACAAGAACAGCTCTTACATCTTGGTCTTCTTAATCTTGGGAAATCTTCTAAGAAAGCCTTAGTTTCCCAGTAGTAACAAATTTCAAAGAATCCTAAGAAGCAACGTCCTAAAAAGAATGGTCATAAACCCACCAAGGGTCCTAAGTACTTTCAGTGTCAAAATGAAAAATCAATTCAACAAAATGATAAGGCAAATAAAAACAAAGAGAAGAAGACTTAATTTTTGGGCAAAAGCAATTAACTGTGCAAATTACATAGTAAATCACACTCCTACTAAGGTTTTAAAGAATATCACTCCAGAAGAAGCATGGAGCTCAATTAAACTAGATGTAAGTCACTTTCGTGTTTTTGGAAGTGAAGCATGGGCCCATATTCCAGATGAGAAACATAAAGCCTTAGAATCTAAGAGTGAAAAATGTATTTTGTTAGATATTTTGAAGATGTCAAAGGATATAGACTTCTTTCACCTAAGTGCAAAAATGTTATCATTCAAAGAGATGTAAAGTTTGCTGAAAATATATCAACCTACGAGCCTAGTTCGGCAGATGTGCCACCTCTCTCTATCCCTTCTACTTTTGAAAATATTTCTTCTTCAGATGATGACAGTGAGGATGAAAATCCCCCCCCACCTTCTCAAGATCCTCCTTCATCTCCTCATCTTCCAAAATGGGTTTGTGCTACTCGGGATGCAGCAGGTGCTCTTGTAGGTGTTCCTATAGATCAGCGGCGTACATGTTCTCAGTTCAATAGAGCCTCTTATTTATTGGCTCAAGCTTCAGCGAATTATGATCCTAACACCTTTGTATAAGATCCAGGCCATCCATATTGGGACTAATCTATGAGTGAAGAATATAGTTCATTATTGGCAAATGATACATGGGATCTTGTTCCTCTTCCAAAGGGACGAAAACTTGTTAGATGCAAATGGGTTTATAGAACAAAGTTTGGACCAGATGGAAAAGTTGATAAACATAAAGCTCGTCTTGTTGCTAAGGGTTTTTCATAAGTTTAAGGCATTGACTATACTGAAACCTTCTCCCTTGCTGCCAAAATGAACTCTATCTACCTTGTTCTTTCCCTTGCTACCTCTTTCAAATGGGAATTCCATCAGATGGATGTTAAATCTTCCTTCTTGCATGGGGACTTGCATGAAGAAATCTATATGGAACAACCTCTTGGCTTTATACAAACATAATCTAGCCTTGTATGTCAGCTTAAGAAATCCCTTTATGTTCTCAAGCAAGCCCCCCAAGCTTGGTATGCTAAAATGGATAACTTTCTTTTAGATACTGGTTTTTCTAGGTGTCATTCTGACAATACTATCTACACCAAGAAAGTGGGTAAGTCTGTTATCATTCTTGTTCTTTATGTTGATGATATTATCCTTACTGGTAGTGATCCCAACCTTATAAACCATGTAAAGTCAAACCTTAAAAAGCAGTTTGAAATGACGGACTTAGGACACTTGCATTATTTTCTTGGTCTTCAAGTCTTGCAATCCAAGGAAGGTATTTCCCTTTCCCAGTCCAAGTATGCATGTGATATTCTACGCCACTTTCACATGGAAGAATGTAAGCCAGCCCCTTCTCCCTTTCAATCTAGAGCCAAAATTTCAGTCACCTGTACTTCCCCTGAAGTTGACGCTACCTTATACCGTTAGCTTGTAGGAAAAATTTTGTATCTGACCCATACCCATACTGAGCTTTCCTTTGTTGTTGGCCTTATTTCTCGGTTTATGAAAAACCCACATGAAATTCATTGGAAAGCAACTAAAAGAATACTTCGTTATGTTTGAGGTATAGTTCAGTTTGGGATTCATTACAGTGCAGAAGCATCTCCTATATTGATTGGTTTCACTAATTCCGATTGGGTTGGTGACCGTGATGATCGGAAGTCTATTGTAGGTTATGTCTTCACTCTTGGTTCTGGACGTATTACATGGGCTTGCAAGAAACAAAGTGTCATTTATATTTCTTTGACAGAAGAAGATTATCGTGGTGCCGTAGAATCTAGTAAGGATGCCTTATGGCTTTGTTAGATCCTGTCAGAGTTTGGCTTTCAGCAGTAGCATCCGACTACACTTGGTGTGATAATCAAAGTTCCATTCAACTATGCAAAGATCCAGTCCAACATTAGCGCATCAAACACATTGAACTACACATGCACTTCATCATAAAGCTCATTCATGACCATGTTCTTGAAGTGCAATATTGTTCAATCGATGATCAAGGTGCAGACATCTTTACAAAGGCTCTCACAAAGATGAAGTTTACTAAACTTCAATTTATGGTTGGAGTTCAGGAAGTTACCACTAAGGGGGCATAGGCTCTAATGCCTCCTTCCTTCTCCTATTGTGACATATTTGTACATCCTTCAATCCTATCCCAAGTTTTTATTAAGGGGGGATGTTAGGATATTTCGACACATAGGAAATAGTTAAGTATAACTTGGTCTAGTGTAGAGTTAGGTAAAGTGTGTTTCTTTACTATGTACTTTTGTAACTTACAATCTGACAGGTATGATATGTTATAGACATGACGTGATCCGACGGTTCATTCTCTCTTTGGTATTACCGACACTTGATCTGTGGCTTAACACTTGATTGGTCCATGATCTCTATTTAAAGAGAATGGAGGGTCATTTGTAGGGTGACCGTTCAAGAGAGAAGCTTATGTAAATTTATTTCTTTTACATTAATAAATTGCCTGAAGTGGCCGCATTGGCTCAGGCTATGGACCGTTTCCCTATTTGAGTGTTTTAACCACGTCAAGAATACTGGTGTATTGATCTGTGATCTGTTTATGAGTGGTGTCCTTTGGTGATCTGTCTAAGGAACTTACCCTATAAATTCCTACATTTTCTCCTATACATGTGCAATGAAACTACCATGTTCATTATTACTGCTTGAAACAACAGGTTGAACATCATTAAAAGTTGAATTAGGTTGATCAAGAATATCATGAAACAAGGAATCATGTGATGTACATGGTAGAGGTTGAAAAGTATCCCTTGAGGAAATTATGTTTTCAACTGAATCAGATTCAATATTAGGATTATGTACATTAATGTGATCTTGAAAAACTAAGGAATCGTCTATTACTTCAGGCTCTATGTAATTTCTAAACCATGATTCCACGTTCTCCTCAAACGGATCAGAATCATGGGAATTGGGTGGAGGTTGAATGGAAAAATCAACAATTTGATTTTCAGATTTCCCAACTTTAACATCATCACCAGAGGCACCCAAATTGGTACTGGAAAAAGAGGAGGACAAGGAACAAACAGAATAGTAGGTTCCTCCTCACAAATTTTGGGTGTCTCATGATCAACATAAGTTGGGAGAGCAACATCATCTAGGGGTTTGGATTCAAAATATTTCAAGGAGAGGAGGATCAAGCTATGAAAATTTTCACTAATAAAATTTAAATCAATCACTCCCTCGGTAAATTCATAGCAAAGGTGAAGAAACTGATTAAGAAAATCCTCTACAGATTCACCAAATTTCATTTTAAGCATATCAATTCTATTACATACAACTTGATAATCATACTTGTCAAAGGCTTCATGAAGCTCCTTGAAAAATTGATCAAATGAATGAATGGAAGCAGATGGTAAAGCCTGACAACACTTTTTAACTTGACCTTCAAGAGTGAGGGTGAATAATATACAAGCAACATCTTCATCATCAATTTCATTAGATTTACAAAAACCCAAAAAATTGGATATGTGTTTAGCTATGAATGTACCAAACTCACCATCAAACCTGAATTGAGACAAGTCATGAAACTATTCCTTGGAGATGAAAAGTTTACTACGGGATAGGTTATAAAAACACTCAGAGATTATACTTTGGGAAAGATCCATTTAAGATCAGAGATTCAAAACAGACTCAATGAGCATAGCTTTTCATCTAGCCCTGCTTCTAGCGCCAACTACTGATGATGCTGGAAATACGTTAACCAAGGGTGTCTCCCCAATCTGAAGTCTCAATTAGACCTCACAGCATTTGGAGTATGAGGCCCAACTGTAAATACGATCAGTTTCCATTGTTGTTAGGTATTTACCTTGGCTGCAATATTAACATAACAGGTTATACAACATTATTTGAAACAAGCAAGTAAGTTGACACTACGAGGCATACAATTGTAATATATACAAGGTACTTTCATGACAGGGAGAAAGAGAGTGAACCTCTAGAAGAAAAGTAATAGTACTATCCTAAAAGAGGCTCACAATAGTATAAGAGGATTATAAGTTATCTTGCAAAGTAGTCACAAGACAACCACAATCATAAAACCAAAAACCAACATACCATCAATAATATAAGTACCAAATCCATCGAAATAGCTCATTTTCCTTATAACACATGAACAAAACATATACAACAAACATATAAAGAATAGTCCTACTGCATTCATGGTACATGCTTGAAAATGTGTTGGCTCATTGAGCTTCATTTATTACGCGGAAGTGCCAAGGTATATAAGTACAATGTTGCCACACTAGCTCCAATAGTGGAACCTAATACATTAAGTCACCATTTGCTTCTCCAAAGAAAGATCTTCCCTTCCATTCCAAGCTATAGAAACCAAGGTGAAAGTTCAAGTCCCAAAAGTCCCATTGCTTGAGTTATGAGGGTGTATTTATAACAAATGATGTGACTCTTCACCTCCCATGTGACTCTTTACCTTCTACAATTACTTTTTCAAATTATCACATGAACTTTGAGGTTCTATATGAATTTTGAAATAAATAATGACTCTTCATATTCCATGTGTGACCATTGGTCTTCCACATATTTTACATTTTCTCATCTAGGGAAATTACACAATTACATTCCACAAATGATGTGGCAAGACATTATGACACATGTGACTCTTGAGATGACCCTTGACAATGATGAAATGGAACTTAATGATGATGTGGCATTGCCAAGCTGCTCCTTTTGCTACTTTCTTTGCATATTCATGATGGATGTTGGAAGCTAGTTTATCTTCATCTTCTTTCTCGATGACTTTTTCATGGTTCCAACTTCGCAAATGTCTATCCGCATAGTCTCCTTTTCTTCCTCTCGAAGCATCATCTTGTCAAGTCAAGATATAGCACCTGCAAGTGAAATCCACTCATGACAAGATGATATTAGTTTTGAAATATCCTAGTCTAACTTGCTTCAAGAAAACTAGTGGTTTACTTGGAACTAGGTATTGTACCAAGAGGAAAGCGTAGGAATTGTGCAGTGTGTATTTCCAAAGGCCAGGAATGAGGACTGAGGCTTGAGACTAGCATTGAACTTATGAATGATCACACACAATAAGAATAATTTACGACACAACACTGAACACTATGTACACACAAACATCATGATCCCTTTGATGCGATGACAACACAACACTTTCCTACAAGTGCTAAACTAAAGATACAATTGCGACAATAATGAGAACACTAGTGCGACAATGCATAAAACTTTGGGAATGAGTCTAATACGTGTCTATATGATAAATAAGGCCCATTGACACCAAATTTTCCTCCTAAAATGAACCATAACTCTGCTTTTACATCATGCGACACTTCCCATGCCTATGAAATGACACTTGTGAAAGTAAGAGAAAAGTGCAAACGACACTTGCAAATGCGAACGAGATTGAAAGCGACACATGCCAGAGCGAAGATGAAATGAAAACAACATTTATTAAGTGAAGGAAAGAAAAAGCGATAATCGTAATCATGAAAATGGCACTTGTGAAAGAAAAGGTGCGCCAGAGTGAAAGTTGGAAAAACACATTGTCAGGAATAGAAGTACAATTGCAACCAAAAGTGAGAGGCTGCCAATTGAAAATGCGCACTGAATTTTGACATAGGTTAAAATTTGCGTAGGCACTGTCTTGATGGACTATGCTATGGCTTTCCAATCTTGCGTAGAGGAATGAGCTCATGAACTTATTACAAACAGAACATGTGTGATCAAGTGACTTCTAAACTTAGAAACCAAAAAGAAGACTTAAACACTTAGCATAACATTAATCAATCATGAAGCGACCATGGAATGACAGATCATTAGATACTCAGTAGGCTCCAAAATTCATGTGTAGGAAAAATTTTGGAGTGTGTTGACCACAGCATCAAAAACCCCATAACTCACATAATGTTGCACCCACAATATGCTCATGGTGATGTCAAGTATCCCAAGGTTGAGAGTCATATTTTTTATGTGGTCTCGGTATGGAGATGATGTGGTAAATACTTGCTTGAATGGTTGGTGGTAGCCATGGTGTACCACCTAATTGGTACCTTACTAATGGGTGTTTATATATTAGTTATTTTGTCAATAAATTTCCTTGAAATACCCTCATGAATGGTTGTGTCATTGTCCTCTATGCAGAGAACGCTTGTATACACACACACACATAACCACATGTGTGGTTGTATTACACACTAGGTAGCATGGTGGTGTATGATGTGAGCAGTGGAGGCTTTTCAAGAGTCACGAAGCTTGGTACAAGGGATATTTATGACTATTTGAGTAGTGATGCCTGGAATTCCTTGTCCCTAAAAAGGGAATTCTTGTATTGATCTCTTTGTGACCCTTTAGGAACCATATGCCTTATGGTTTCTCGCATGAGCCTATTGTTCTTGTTTGCTTCTTAAAGGAGAGTCATGGATCTCTAAGTCGATATCCATTTGATCCCAGTAAGATAATGAAGGCCCAAGGGACCAAAATCCTTGAGAGATGAAGTTGATGAGCCTCTGGCCTAAATGGAAAAGTCCCTGATCAACACATGATAGATAATATCGCTTTTATTACACCTTATCATAACTTTGCTAGTGGTGGAATGACATGTGTCAAAGGGTATAATCTCAGAATCTCATAAAGATTGTGTATAAGGAATTCCTAGGCTGACAAGGATCGAGATAACATGGAAATTCATTGTCGTGGAGATGTTCGATTTGATCAGGTACGTGCTAAAGCAATTGACGAGAGGACTTGGGGTGACATGTCCTAGGAATTCTATCCTAGAGATTAAATAACAAGTGCTTGGAGGAGGAGCCAGAAATAGTAATGCCGGGATGACACAACACGAGAATTCATGGTAGGAGTAAGGTGGTGGACCAACTGTGAACGAGGTCTTGCGGAAAGGTGTGGACCCACACTACACATAATCGTATAGATTACTCCCTGGGAGCAAAAAGTGAAGAGAAAAATTGAAGGGCGAGATGACTTCAGTCAGGCCTTGGTAGTGTACATGTGAGCTTGATAGTTATTTCAATGGTGCAAGGGTGGACCCACTTCACAGGTCAACCTAGAAGGCTAACCTCGGAGCATTTTCAAGTGTGCAAAGGAGGAAGGTTAGGGTAACGGGAAGGTTGGAATAATTTGATGGCTAGTCAATTTGGGCGATATATCTATATATATATATATATATATATATATATATATATATATATATATATATATATATATATATATATATCTATATATATATATATATATATATATATATATATATATATATATATATATATATATATATATATATATATATAGATATAGATATATAGATATATATAGAATTGTGCATTTACGTAGGGTCGTGGAACCCAAACCCATTAACGGGTCGGTAACCAATAAGTAATTTCCAAATGACATTGGGAGGATAACTAGTGGGTTTATCTATGTGGTTTCCATGTGGCCAAGTTGATGAGGTGGCGCTCTCTGATTCACCAAAACTTCAATGTTCACATCTCATGATCTAAAGGTTGGATTGAGGGAAGGTTTTATATCCCTATAACCATCTCGACTAGATGAACACAATGGTGATGTCAAACTATGGTTTTGAGTAAATTGAAAATATCCAAAAAATTTAGACCCCATTTCCATAACAACACCTTGGATCTTGGATCAACATAATAATTGTCTCCTTTTAATCAATGTTATGGTACGGATTACAAGGGGGGCGATTACATAGTGGTATCAGAGCATCTAAGTTCAACACTTGGACTTGATGGGCTTTATCATGCACTAATAAGTCGATACTAAGTTTACTAGGTTAAACGGGTAAGGGGTCTCGTAATGATTTTTTGAAAATTAACTAAATAAATGTTTAGGTGTTAAAAGTCAGTCTATAACTGATGTATTTGTTACATAGTAAATATGCATGAATCCCTGGATCTAGGGAGGAGCTCAATTATAAGTGTAGTAACTGAATGCGAGCATGATGGTATATTACTTCTAGCATTTGATCTATATGGCACACTAATTATAATGATGTTCGGTGTGTTGTTGTGATAAATTCCTTCGCAATGACATGCTCTGACTATTTGGCATCTTGAAGGCTAGACAGTCGATGGTTGTGGCCTTGGAAGCTATCCTCTCTTTAATTTTGTAGAACTTCTTGTGAGGTAGTGATTTACTTGTAGCATACCATAACCATCAGTTGGGTGATTCGATCTTGTATGCTTGGGACAATTATGTTCATGAGGTTTGAGGGACTTGGGGAAGAATATTTGTGTGATGTGTATTTTGTACAACACTACTTGGTTCAATGAATGGTAGGCATATGTACTATATGTTGGTTGGGATGTGGAAATCCCATGGAATGTATGTTGTAGGAGGCTAAGAACCTTAGGAGAGGTTGATTCTTTCCTATGTGTTAATCTTATGTTTCACCTTATAAATGTTTGTCCTCCTTGGTGAATGTTTGCTTGTGCGTGTATGTGTCAAGTGTGGCACCACTATTGGATGAATATATATATATATATATATAGTCATTGATTGTGAAACTACCTATATATGTATGATATACTTCACAAATGGGAAAAGTTATGAGCTGTAAATTGATATGTATATGAATATATTAACTGGGATGGGGGAGTCCCATTACCTGATCATTATATGGAAAAGTACCTGTTACACTAAAATTTGTCACCATGACTATTTGCAGTTAGTATGGCTCCATCAACTGTCATACTATCCTCCTTGGCAAGTCTTATACCTCTGCTCCTCATGTCAAACTCCAAGAAAGAGAGAAAGTCCTTAAAAAGTCAATTAACTCTGGTTACGCAGTTTCTCTTAGCCTTACCTGCGTGTACGCACCCCAAGTTCACAATACCTGCGTACTTGTACGCTCTGTCTGTAAAGGGGTGGGTGCGTACTCCTGTAAAGGTCAAAAGGCGCAAGTTTCACTTCAAAAAAGTTACTTGTGGTAATTTCTAGATCATTCTAGAAGATGGTTTGACGTGGATTGAGCGCCTCCAGATGGTTCATGCATCCCTATGTAAGAGGAACTTATCCCATGAAGAGGGGAGCTATCCCATTGAAAGAGGGGCTTATCCCATTCATGGTGGACCTGATTAACTACCTCCAAAGCACTATAAATACAGGCATTGGGCCAGAGGGAAGGGAGGTTGAAAGCTGAAGATTCCTAAGGGTAGATGCTGCTAAAATTAGGACTCCCTTATAGAGCTTGAGAAGAGAGATTCCCATCCTTTCTTAGCTTCATTTGGAAGTGGGTGAGCTGATCAAAGTAAAGGAAAACTCTTGCTGGACCCTGGGAGGGACCTGCACAACACCAAGGCTCAGGTTGTAATGGTTTCTTTTGTTTCCACTTAATACAATTAAGCTCATTTTTCTCAACAAGTTGTTATACATGATTTGTTTCATATACTCCTTGGTCTTTATGATGAATATGTTTTATTTTATGAGTTATTCAGGTGCTATGTAATCGTTTGCTTGTTAGTGAATGCAGGTTTCGAAGAGAAGGAGGAGCTCATCCGGATCGGCGAGGCTGGACTGCTACAAAGCGTTGGACTAAAGGTATGTTATAAACACCTGATTACTTGTATTCTAAATGCATATTTAGGGAAAGATAGTGTTTAATTGTCTTGTTTGTCACTAGAAAGCCTTAGCTTCTAGGGAGGTCGGTTTTGTCCGCAAAATTGACTCTTTCCACATGACAAAATGGCGACTCCGCTGGGGAACTCCATTGATGTGAATGATTTTTCCTTTGTGTGAAACTTTGATTTGAGATAAGTCGTTTTCTTTCTGGTTTTTGGCTGTCTGACTGTGTATTTGGGTGGCTTAGCTTAGGGTTAAATTAGATTTTAGTTTTTCTTGGTTTTGCTAGAAGTACGCAGCCTCTGTGTTAAGCACAGTGCGTACCTGTATGCATTGCAACTGTGTGCACAGAACGTACACGCACCTGTGCAAACAGGTTGCTTGCGTACCCTGTCAAAATTGAGAAAATTTCAATTTTCTCCTTTTTGCCTCTTAGATTTTGTTTATAAGTTGTTTTTACTGCCCAGATCCACTGGTTACCTGCCATAAATCTTCATCTAAACTTGTTTCATCAGTGTCAAGAGTTTTAGTGGAATTCGTAGAGGTTCTAGCCTTAGGGTTTGATTTTTGCATTGGTCCTGTAGTGACTTTGGCTTTAGAAGTCGTAAAACCTTGGATATCCCTGGTCTTTTCAGTCTTCTTAGGAGTCGGACCTTTCATAGAATCCACCCTTGTGAGAAGCCTACCTTTGTGTTGTCTCTTTGCCGAATCTCGAAAAAGTTTGTTGATTGAACTAGGAATTTCATTTTTAAGAAAAAGAACAAAAGATTTTGATTTTTGTTTTTGACTAGTTTTTTATTCTGCTTTAACTAGTCCTTGGTTAAATCATGACTGAGTAAAACATCCTGGAGTCATACTTTGTAGGTTTTGGCCTCATTAGATTTGCTTATTAGGTGAATTTCTCTTTGATTTGCTTTTAAGTAGAATTGATTTGATTGTCATAGATTTTTAAAATTTGATTTTTGATTTTTATATGCTTTGTTAAGTAGGAAAAAATCCAAAAAATCTCTTTTGAAGGAAAGTTTGCTTAGGTAGCATTTGAGTCTTTGAAAATAAAAGGAACTTTCGTGAAGTAATTAGTGGTCATGTGTTGTATGCTTTGGAAAAGATAAAGAGATTGTTTCTTTGATTTTCATTGCCAAGAAAGTTGTCTTTATGTCAATTTTGTATTCTCCAACTCTCTTAGCTAGGGAATTCATTGAAAAAGAAAATTAGTATAAATCATCCTAAGTGCATATTTTTAGTGGATTTGAGTCGAGTCTACACACCATCAGTTTCATCTCCGCTACCTTTTGTCCTAAAGAAAAGCCATAAAAATTAACGCTTAAAGTAAAATCAGCTTAGTAACTTTTTATTTACTAGGGCTCTGAAACACCAATATAGATCAGGCTAGTGTCTTGGAGTAGGAGAGTAATTAACTCTCCAAGATAGTAAAACCAAACAAGTAGCTTATCTTGTGGTAGGATAAATCCAACTGTTTCATTTGTACTCTGGGAAAGCTCCTCTTAAAGGAGAAGCACGAGACCGTGTCTGAACCAGTGAGGGGATCAATCCTCCTTCATTGGGAAAGACGTCAGATACGCACGTACTACAAACGGTAAACCTCGGATTATTGTCGAGGAGCCTGGGGTCACTTGTTGGTAAACCTTGGATTATTGTCAAGGAGCCGGCAAGGGGATTGAGCTTGTTACTCTGCCCTTGCGTGCTATCGGGTCGTAGACTGTTCCCCCAGGTATATTTGTTGTTGTTGGTAACCTTAGTGACCATTATCTTTAGGATTCTACCCGAGGTGACGGTGGAGGGAAGATCCCACTGTACCTGGAGCAGACGTCGACTAGACCCACTTGGATTTTCCGGGGGCTTCACTTCACTCGAGACGGTTAAAGTGGAGGAACTTGTGCCGGTCTATTCATTAAGCAAGTTGTCGGGGTAACTGTTCCACCCACCACTTCTGTACTGAATTCGGCGATGTTGGGCTTCATCACCAACTAGTGTTTTCGGTCCGAAAGGCTACTATTTGTGTATGGTTTGACGCCCTAGATTCTTTAGGCATGTGATTCGAATTTGTTTGGTTCTTTAGAGACTTTAGGCGGTTTGCTTTGAGATTTTACTTTGTTTGCATGTGCAGTAGTTAAAAGTTTTTAACTGTGGCTGAATTACCGAGACAATCCCGTAGACTTCAGGGCCAGTCTCCTGAGATTGTTACCGTGGCCGATTTGTTGAGGAAGTCCCGTAGACTTTGGGGTGAACCTCCTGAAGACGTCCCGGGTCATTACGAAGGTTTGAAAGTCCTTGTAACTCCTAGTGGCAGTAAAGTAGGTTCACCTGAAGAAGGAGAGTCTTCGTTGGTAGTCCATCCAGATTACCAAAGTCTAGAAACAGGTTATAATCCTGAAGCTGTTGCAGTTTCCGAGCTTGCTGGTAGTTTTTCATCTACTAGTGATATAGGCAAAGAACCTGAAATATCTAAACCTATTACTCCAACTTCTAGTGTTCCTGATTCACCTAGGGTAGAAAGAGTCATCACCGAAAATCTTCCTTCTGGTTTGATAGCTATTGAAGAACTTGCTCCAGAAGAAGAAGTAGGCGTCCCTATCCTTGAAGATCAACCTACTATTGATCTAAGGGAGCGTGAATCCATTTTTTACAGTCCTCCTAGAAGTACTACTTGGTATCTTTCGTTAACTAATTATTTGGACAACTCAGGGTCAAGTTTTTCTCCACCTCGTACTCCTTATCCACCTGGAGGTATTTATACTCCTGTAAATATGTCTGGTCAGTCGTCTATGTTTACTCAATCTCCTGAATCTTTCTTGTACGGCGGTCCTTCTGTTCCTGCTGGGTATCAATCACTTTCTGGTACTTTTGCGGGAGCATCTCCTCAACCCATTGAACATGGGTTATTAACTGTAAACAATGGTAATAAACCATTGGGCGTAAGAGACATTTACATGATGTCAGGTTCAATTCCCAGTTCTCAACCTCAAGGTGGCCAATTACCGCCTGGGGGGCAACCTCAAGGTACAAAAATTGCGTCTGGGGGGCAACCTCAAGGACAGTATGTACCCATGGTACAGTACATTCCTCAAGGTCAACCCCAGCCTCAATATGTACCCCAAGGTCAACCTCATTATCAATTTATGCCTCAAGGTCAACCCTAGTATCAGTACTTACCTCAAGGGTATCTACCCCAAGGTCAGTACTCGAGTCAAGGTTATCAACCACCCCAAGGTCAATCTTATATTCAAGGTACGGGAAATGTACCTTTCAATTATCAATCCTACCCTCAATCCGGTTATGGATCTCAATATCCTCAACCTGTCATGGGTCAATACCCCAGAATGAACATAGTGTGGGATCCATCGCAAGTTCAACAAGTGTTGCAGCCAAGCGTACAGTTGTCATCTCAAACTAGACAACCTTTAGTTTCTGGTCCACCCCAGCAACCAGTCCAGTCTAATGTTCAAACTTCTGTACCTTCGGTAGTTACTCAGTCGCCCATTGCACCTAGTACTCCATCTCAAACGACTGCTGCAACTACCGCAACATCTGTTCCATCCACCACACTTACTTCTGGAGTATCGACAGCTCCAGTTTCTACTGTCTCTGCCACTACTCCTCAGACATCTTTACCATTGTCTGGATCCATGATTCAAACTACGGTTCAGATGCCTGTAGGACAGCCTGGTTTAAGTACGGTTGTCACTAGTCAACCACAATTTGTTTATCAACCATACCAGGGACAGTACCAATACGGGCCTGCTGTCCAGCAACCGGTTTACCAGTTTCAACCGTATCCTGGGTACACTTATCAACAACCACAACAACCCCAGTATGGTCTGGTTAATCCTGGTTTTTCGGGAGGATACAATATCCCGAATGCGATTCCTATTCCAAGTTATCCTAGATATCCTCCTCCTGGGACTGGTCTTGTGACCCAGAGTTTTAGGGATCCTAATCGACAATTACCGTTTATCTACCAGACTTGACGCGCCTAACAAACGATCCAATAAATTATCTTCCGCTCTGGCCGCCAATGCCAAATAAGTTGCCCAGTGACATACCCATGTTCGAAGGTAAGTCTGGAGAGGATCCGTCAAATCATGTGATGACTTACCACCTCTGGTGTGCCTCAAATTCCATCTCGGATGATTCGATCCGTTTACGTCTTTTCCAGCGTACGCTCATTGGTCTCGCGTCCAAGTGGTACATTGAGTTGCCACGGGCCTCTTTTTATAATTTTAGTCAGTTAGCTACCTCGTTCTTAACTCATTTTCAGTTGCTGGTCAGATATGATAATGGCACGGAGTTACTAACTTCATTAAAACAGTCGACGTCCACTTATATTTCCGATCATATTCATGAATGGAGACATCGAAGGCGATTAGTGAAAGTTTTTATCCCGGACCAAATCTTAGCTGAATGGTTTGTTAAATCATTATTACCGAAGATTACTGAAGACATAGCTAAGGCCGGAGTAGTTACTGAGGAGCAAGTGATTGCTCAAGCGTAGTACCTTGACTTAGTTTACACGCAGTCAGGTACGTTACACGAAAAGATCCCAGATCTTCCAAAGTCAAATCAAATCGCTGCTGCTCCTTCGGGATCTCATGCTGCTGATGGCATGATTGGTATGGTGAATACTAAAAGCAAGAAGAATTCTTCAAAGAATTCTTTGCCCATTATAACCTTACTAGATTCCCCGGCAGGAGATTCTTCTGCTGAAGTTTCCGCTGATATTCACGCTGTAGAGTCATCTACGGCTAAATCAAAAAACGGTGGGAAGAAGAAAGGCAAGAAGAAGAATAAAGCAGACAAAACTCCAAAGGAGAAAACAGAAAAGTCGGAAACCAATGACAAAAAGCGCAAACCTCGATATCCTTGTCTTATTTGTGAAGAGGATCATTTTACGAGATTGCCCTCATCGGGCCGAGGTTGTGAAAATCATCAAAGGTTCCCTAACTCCTGTTGTTTTGAAAGATCCATTTCCAAAGTAGGAGAGTAAGGTGATAGGTTCTTCCTCAAGTGCCAGTGAAGAACCCATATTGATGATGTCTCATGTAAGGATTGCGACTCGATTGCAAGATTATGGTAGTAAAAGTCTTGTTGATGGATTGACAGAAGCAGAATCTTCTCATTCAAATCCATCAACCTCAGCTCCCGGTTCCGATCCACTACAGATCGAGAAACCTAACCCAAACTTAGTAATCAAACTGCCCGCCAAGGGTGTACTTCGAAGGTCTGCTTTCAATCCACATGCGAGAGCGGCCCAGAATTACAACGTTGTTGAGGATTTAGCTATTTCACCCTCAGCAATGTCGGCTTTAGAAGTGCTGCAATCATGCCCAGCACAGCGAAAATACTTTTGTCAGCTATAGGAGCTGTTGATGTTCAGGACCCGAACCTAATAATCTTTGATCTAGAAAATAGTGCACCGCGTTTACCTCATCAAATGGCTTTCCAGATTCCAGTGATAGTCAAAAACAGGCCTATTCATCGGACTGTAATTGATGAGGGAGCTTCCACGTGTGTTATGTCGATACAGTGCTGGAGATCGCTTGGTTCTCCTTCACTAAATCAATCCCCGACAATTCTTAAGGCCTCTGATGGCCGTGGGTTCCATCCGTTTGGCATTCTACAGGATTTGCCTATAGGGGTTGAAGGAAAAACCGTTAGTCTGGATGTGGAGGTGGTTGATGCCCCTCTGGACTACAACCTTCTCTTGGGTCGAAGTTGGTCTTACGCTATGACAGCAGTCGTTTCATCGGTCTTCAGAGTAATAAAGTTTCCACATAATGGCAAGATCGTAACCATAGACCAGCTGGCTTACTTTTCATCCGACCCAGCCTCTTCAGAGAGTATCCAGCATGTCGGTAAAATGACTATCCCTTATAAGGATGTTGGCGTAGGATTAGTTAAAGATGCCGGTTTACTGGGAACTTTTCCTTTTCCTCCAATCAACGCCGTGTCTTCATTTTCATCTATTCGTATGATTACATCAGATACCATTGTTTATGACGATCCTTGGATCGTTCCTTCTGAATCTGAAATAGACTCATTTGGTAATGCTATGCCTTTGAGTCCATATGAAATTGCTTATGAAGCCGTGCAGTCTTTTACCGACCCGCGTTCAACCAAAATCGACCAAATGAATGTGGTCCGTGAGGAATCACTTTTCACGTCAACCTCGGAGTTAATAGCGTTTCCTGAAGTTGTGTCATCTGACGAACAACTTTGCAAAGTCCTGTGTGTAGACGATTTACCATGGGAAGATCTCCATCATAGATCTTCGTTTTTACCTGAGGATGATCGTTTTGAAAACGATTTCTCATCAGTTTTTACAGCTGAATATGTCAAAGAAGCTCAGAGTCCAATGAAACATCCTGATTCAGAGCTGAATTTGGGAAACATCTCTCGCACTGTTCCCATTGACATTTCAGTCAAGCCCGGAATCATTGAAAACATTCATATAGGTGCCTCGTGTTCAGATGACGAAATTCAAACATACAAGGCCCTATTTCAAGAATTTTGCGACGTGTTTGCCTGGTCCTATGAGGAAATGCCAGGAATTGATCCCGCAATTGTTGTCCATGAGATTAAGACTTACCCGGACGCTAAACCCGTACGGCAACGTTTGCGTCAGATTCACCCACGAAAAGCGGCTGCAATTAAAGCAAAGTTGAGAAGCTGTTGAAAGCAGGTTTCATTTATCCGATCCCGTTAACGGATTGGGTATCGAATATTGTTCCGGTTAACAAAAAACAGGGAACAATAAGAATATGTATCGACTATAGGGATATCAATCGTGCTTGTCCCAAGGACAACTATCCAACACCCTATATCGATCAAATAATTGATGATTGTGCCGGCAGTGAAATATTTTCCTTTATGGACGGTTTTTCCGGTTACAATCAAATCAATATTCTACCTGCCGATCAACCAAAAACGGCTTTCATTTGTCCATGGGGGACATTTGCTTATTGCAAATTACCTTTTGGGCTTAAGAATGCCGGAGCCACTTTTCAAAGGGCGATGTCTTATGCGTTTCATGACATCAAACACATTGTGCAACCGTATCTCGATGATTTGCCCGCTCATTCATTACATCGAGCTGATCACCTTGTCCATTTACGAGCAATCTTCATGAGGTGTAGGCATTATCGTATACGGTTGAACCCACACAAATGTGTCTTCTGTATAGAAGTGGGACGATTGCTGGGATTTGTAGTTTCAAAAGCCGGCATTCGCGTCGATCCCTCGAAGGTAGAAGCTATCATCAAATTGCCTCCTCCTTCGAGTCTTCGCCAACTCCAAAGTTTGCAGGGGAAAGCAAACTTTTTACGCCGATTCATTCCTAACTACGCCGAGATTACAAAGGGTTTTACCCGGTTGTTGAAACAGAACGCTCAATTCTCTTGGGATGAGATAGCTCAGAAATCTTTTGATGCACTCAAGCACGCGTTGACCCATGCACCGTTGTTGCATCCTCCCAACTACAACCAGGATTACTTTTTGTACCTCGCCGCTACTCATTCCACCATTGGAATGGTCTTAGTTTAGGAAGATGAATTCGGAACGGAACATGTGATATATTACCTTAGTCGGACATTAAATCCAACTGAGCTCAAATATTCACATGTGGAGAAATTGGCCTTGGCAGCCGTTCAAGCTGTCCAACGTTTTCGTCACTACATTCTTCTCCGTAAAACTACAGTTATTTCGGATTGCAACCCTATGATCTACATTTTAACTAAACAATTGCTAGGGGGCAAGTACTCCAAATGGATTGTTATCCTGCAGGAGTTCGACTTGGAATTTGAAAAATCTAAGTCTAAGAAATCTTTAGTTTTTGCAGAGTTGATGTGTGATTTCCCGCGTGCTGACACGGAAACTGTGGCAGAGGAACCCATTGCGGACGAATCTTTGTTTCTCATCAGCACTTTAGATCCGTGGTATGGGGATATAATCATCTATCTCCAAACCCAATCCTTTCGGCCCAAAGTTTCAAAGTCGGAACGTCGGAAAATTCGATTCCAGTCCCAACAGTACAAAATTATTGGAGATACTCTTTATCACCGTGGGGCAGACTTGGTTTTCCGACGTTGCTTAACTCACGAAGAGGCAGAAAGGGTTTTGAATGACTGTCACTTTGGAGCGTGTGGCGGTCATATGTCTGGGTATGCCACAGCCCAAAAGGTGTTGCGCGCTGGCTACTTCTGGCTGTCCATGTTTAAAGATTGTATTACTGCGGTCCGAAAATGCCACAACTGTCAAGTGTTTGATTGCAAGATGTGCGCACCACCTGCTCCTCTCCACCCTATAATTGCCGTTGGTCCTTTTGCCAAATGGGGTATCGATTTTATTACATGTAACCCTCACTCAGCCGGGGGGCATGCGTATATCATCCTTGCGGTTGATTATTTTACTAAGTGGGCCGAGGCGATGCCTACATTCGAGGCAGACGGCAAGACAACTGCAATTTTCGTATTCAATCACATTATTGCTAGGTTTGGTGTCCCACAAGCGATAATCACTGACCATGGGCGCCATTTTCAAAACATTATGATGACAGAACTTACAGGCCAGCTTGGTTTGCGTCATGATAGCTCAACTCCTTATTATCCACAAGCCAACGGTCTGGTTGAGTCCATCAACAAAGTTTTAGTTATCATGATCCGACGAATCATTGGTATTCATCGGTCGAATTGGCACAACATGTTATTTTCCGCGCTTTGGGCATACCGAACCTCAGTGAAAACATCAACAGGGTTCACTCCTTTCCAACTAGTTTATGGTTTGGAAGTTGTGCTACCCATTGAATGCGAAATCCCATCACTTCAAATGGCTGTCGAATTACTTCCAGCTACTTCCGAAGAGGAGAAGCGTTTATTATACTTAGCTCAATTAGATGAGACTCGACGTGATGCTGCATTGGCGATCGAGACTCATGCAAAACGAATGAAAGCTCAGTATGATCGAAATGTGACCCCTCGAAATTTTTCGGAAGGAGACCTAGTGCTATTATATGATCAAGCTAACGATAAATTAGGTGCTGGAAAATTCGTTCCTATGTGGCATGGGCCCTATATTGTCAAGCGAAAGCTAGCAAAAGGGGCCTATGAGCTGGTTGACTTTGACGGGGACTCTTTGGGTAAACCCAGAAATGGACTTTACCTAAAGAGGTATTATGCTTAAATGATGGATGTGGAGATTTTAGTTAGATTAGGTTAGGTTTTTCTTTCTAGCTGGTGTGTTTGTTAGTTTAGACAGTGTGCTTAGCTTAGAAAGTGTGTTTTTCGTCGTTATTCTGCTTATCTTGGTTTTACCCTTGATGTTTGCAGATGTCGATGCCTCTCCAAACGTACATTGGATTCGCTGATGGTGCTTGTCGTAGTACACGGAATATCTCTTCCGCAGCTTGGGTTATCTATTCGCCCTCTGACGAGTTAGTTTCTATGCATGGGGTGAGCCTCGGTCAAACAACAAACAACATTGCAGAATACAGTGCAGTGATTGAATTATTGTCTGAATCTATTTCATTTGGGATTCGGAGTTTGATAGTGAGGTTAGATTCTGAACTCGTTGTATTACAGCTTAATAGAGTGTATGCCATTAGAAATCCAGTGTTATTAAGGTTATTTTTGAGAGTGCGTCTCTTGGAACGTGAATTTGATTACATTGAATATCAGCATATTCCAAGGTCTTTAAATACATTAGCAGATGCAATTGCTTCTCGAATGTTAAACAGACATTTGCGATAATCATACATGTAAATTTAAAAACATTTAATCACACATGTTTAACAAGATAAGCTGGTAATAATGATATATATAGATAGGAGTGTGTCAAAAATACATCGTCTTCGATCATAGGTTGAAAAACACCTTATGATCGGCAAAAATGATAAGTACAAAAAACCAAAATGTCACATGTGTCTACAAAAAACGACCATCCAATCACTGGTGATGATCTCTATACGACACCACTGCACGGGCTACCCTACACAAGAACCTTCTAAAAGGTCCTGGGACTCCGACTACATAGCGCTGAAGTCTGATAGGAATATCATCTATAGTAGTCTCTGGTATATCTGTCGTCAGACGCTCTAGGTCTTGTTCCAACTCAGCTAAGGTCTCTGTAGCCTCGTCCTGTGGGACCGGTGCCGGTGCAACTGGTTGTCTCCTCTCGAAAGGCCGGAGATTGGCTGGACGCCGTGGGCCTACATCTGCATTTTGAAAATTGTCACTGTCAGCTTTGAGACGATATAAAAACAAAAAAAATAGATAATTTAAAAACTTGTGAAAAATGAAGTACCTGTGTCATCCCACTGTTCTCCCGGTGGAAGAATCATGTCCGGATCTCCACGAAAATCAACTCCGGCATAAGGAAAATCCTGTATCGAAAAGACCTGGTCCTCTAACCAGTGAAAGTACTCCGCTCTAAATCGGACAACCTCCGTGCCCTCGTCAGGATGACGGGCCATCACCGCAACCCATCGCATCAACTTAGGCTCTCGAGGAAGCCCAACCTCAACAGTGAGCTGCTGCGGGATCAGCATCGGAACCCTCTCTAGAGCAAAACTCACAACTAAAGGCCCATAACCAAAAGTCTTTAGTTGCCCGTTTTTTGCCCTAGTCAGTTGGCCCTTTAAATTGGCCAACACAGCATCACACCAGTTGAAAATGGTGCCTCGATAGCAGTCAATCGCCATCCGCATTTGGGACCCGGTGGCAATGTGCAAAGCGGCAGCCCCGCAAAGTCTGGTAACTGTAAAGGCAATTACCATAAGTTCAGGTCGGGATATCTTTTTAATTTCTATCCCCCTCTCCTGGTTTTGATCATTGCACCACTCTAGACGGAGACTAGCGATGGACTGGCCACCCAGCCTAGTCCCAGACAGAGTCAATTGTTCGCCCCTCTTGGGCAAACCAGTGAGAAAGTAAATATTTGAGGGCTCTATCTCGAGCTGGTGCCCTCCAATGTAAAAGCACTGATCCTGAACGTTCCACCTTTCAACCAGCCACTCTAGAAAGCGCACCTGGGCCCTCATGCCAGGTATGGCCCAGTATTTGTAAAGACCGCATGCCTTCAAAGCATCAATGGAAGGTTGGTGATTAATCGCGGCCAAATCAACATCTTCGTGTTCTCTCTCGCGCCAATCAAGCATGGTGGGCAATCTACACACCATAAAACATCTGTTAGAGTCCATAAAATTGAAAGTTTTTGGTTCATTTTGGAGAAATGGGGGTTTGAAAATCCACTCCGCGGTGTACGCAGCCCGCCTTTAGAGACAGAGCGTGTGTACGCAGGTTCTCTTAAGGCAAGTTGCGTACGCCCGGCATTTTCCCAACTGAGAAAATGTCGGGGTACGCAGGTCACCAATGGAGCACCTGCGTACCCCGAAAAGCGGACCTTGAAACCCCAAGGCCTCCAAAAAATGAAACTAAAGCTTAAAAACAAATTCTAAACAGATGGAAATGCAAGGGAGGATGTTGTAGAATACCTGATGAGACGACGTTCAATTTCGACGGTCGGATTCTCCGCAATGACCACGGGAAGTTTCTTGCCAAAAGCCCTTTTTCTCTCCTCAACAGTAAAATGGTAAAAATGAAATGGTAAAAGCCCTTTTTATAGGTTTTTTGAGTAAATAAATGTTAAATTTGTTTATTTTCCACCATGAAAAGGTATTTTTCAAAGTATTTTTATCTATCTTAAACAGGTATGAGTAATGTGTTGGTTTTTGTGCAGGATAAAAGGATTTTCAGGGAAAATTGTCATTTTTCACAAACAAAAACATCAGAGTCATCTTTTAAGCCCTTTTCTGACTCCTAAAACATGAAAAGATTGCCGAGCGTTTCTTTTACACTCGTTAAAACGGAATTAAAAGACGGTCCCCTTATAGCCCTTTTCTGACCGTAAAAACAGGAAAAGATTGCCGGGTTTTTGTCGTTTCAAACTCGATACTGGAAATAAAACGACGTGTCCTTGATCGCTTTTTACTTTTCAGGTCAAAGACACTAACTATGAAAGTACTCCTTGGTCGTAAAAAAACCAAGCGGTTCTCTCAAGTATTATTTTATACTTTTTTGGGCTTGGGAGACACAAATTTACGAAAAAGTTCAACCTTGGAGTCTTCTTAAGTTTTTCAGACTCTCTAAAATTGAAAAACGCCGAGTTTCTCCTATACTGGACTCGTTAAAATTTCACAGTAAAGGACCTGTTCGATTACAAACAGGAACGAACCACTCCTTCTTAGGGTTCGAATCTAAACTAAGTTGGACTCATCCGAAGGATGAGCTTATAATCAAGCATATGTTATCCTCCTCAAGCTTGTAAAAAATAAAGAGGTACTTGCCAGAAATGGTGGGGGAAAAGAGAGAAAAATGAGCCTATTTGTTATCCTTTGTCTCAGAAGAAACCTTATCACCACTCTTGAACACGACACTTTTCATTCACCTGGGTTGGGAAATCCTTTGCCTCACAGTTGATTGAACCACATTGAAAGTCTTCAGCCGGGTATTAACTTTGGGTCAAATGTCACCAAGCCATCTGTTGTGTCGTTATGTGTTCAAGAGGTCGCTGCAAATAAACCATTCATCTGCAAAATACCTGTCATCCATCTTGACCATCCCTGAGTCAGTCCTTACAGCTACATTTCTTCAACTTGATTTATGATTTCGTGTTGTGGGCTTGCCTACGACGGATCGCTTTCTATCGACATCGACACATTATCTAGAAAGATGATCTAGAAATCGTCAGTACCTTGAAATCTGCATGCATCAATGGCAGATTTCTCGCCTTCGACGACGGTTTACATCATTGACTTTCGATCGAAGGATTCCGTGACATGTTCGACATCAACACATTCATTCACATCTCATGGATTGTACTGGGTACTTTGAGAACCATTGACATCACTGGTGGTCTCTCTCACACTTGTTAACAGTTTACATCATTGACTGGTAATCAAGTGGTTTTTACCATGCTCGACATCAACTCATTTATTCGCATGGATAGAATCGTACTATTTCGGGAAGTAGAAATGAAGACCCTGGATCTAGTTTCCACCATCCAGGCTGCGAGGAGTTTTGTATTCATTATATAGTAGACTAACTATAAACAGATGCTGCGTCCATACTGTGTCTACATGAGTCTATGATTATGATGTACTACAAACTCATTCCTGTATCAGAGCAGTAGTTAGTTTGTTAGTTAAAGTTTTTGATCTGAGTATGGGAATGCCTACCTCAGCGATGATATGATCTCATACATGTATTTTGTGTTGAATACTTGCAGGTTCCAACCGGGCTCTCCACAAGATAATCCTTGAAATGATAAAGTACTTCACCCTTCCTAGATGATATGAAACCCTAATCTACTACAGGCTTCGCACTTTAGGGGGCAATCTGTTACACTAAAATTTGTCACCATGACTATTTGCAGTTAGTATGGCTCCATCAACTGTCATACTATCCTCCTTGGCAAGTCTTATACCTCTGCTCCTCATGTCAAACTCCAAGAAAGAGAGAAAGTCCTTAAAAAGTCAATTAACTCTGGTTACGCAGTTTCTCTTAGCCTTACCTGCGTGTACGCACCCCAAGTTCACAATACCTGCGTACTTGTATGCTTTGTCTGTAAAGGGGTGGGTGCGTACTCCTGTAAAGGTCAAAAGGCGCAAGTTTCACTTCAAAAAAGTTACTTGTGGTCATTTCTAGAGCATTCTAGAAGATGGTTTGACGTGGATTGAGCACCTCCAGATGGTTCATACATCCCTATGTAAGAGGAACTTATCCCATGAAGAGGGGAGCTATCCCATTGAAAGAGGGGCTTATCCCATTCATGGTGGACCTGCTTAACTTCCTCCAAAGCACTATAAATACAGGCATTGGGCCAGAGGGAGGGGAGGTTGAAAGCTGAAGATTCCTAAGGGTAGATGCTGCTGAAATTAGGACTCCCTTATAGAGCTTGAGAGGAGAGATTCCCATCCTTTCTTAGCTTCATTTGGAAGTGGGTGAGCTGATCAAAGTAAAGGAAAACTCTTGCTGGACCCTGGGAGGGACCTGCACAACACCAAGGCTCAGGTTGTAATGGTTTCTTTTGTTTCCACTTAATACAATTAAGCTCATTTTTCTCAACAAGTTGTTATACATGATTTGTTTCATATACTCCTTGGTCTTTATGATGAATATGTTTTATTTTATGAGTTATTCAGGTTCTATGTAATTGTTTGCTTGTTAGTGAATGCAGGTTTCGAAGAGAAGGAGGAGCTCATCCGGATCGGCGAGGCTGGACTGCTACAAAGCGTTGGACTAAAGGTATGTTATAAACACCTGATTACTTGTATTCTAAATGCATATTTAGGGAAAGATAGTGTTTAATTGTCTTGTTTGTCACTAGAAAGCCTTAGCTTCTAGGGAGGTTGGTTTTGTCCGCAAAATTGACTCTTTCCGCATGACAGTACCTCAGTGGATGTTGACTTTTTCTTTATTATTATTGTGGTTTCCTTTATGAATTCTTATCTCTATGGTCAATGCCTTTTGTGTTCACGGAATGGGTGTGACATATGAAGAGGTTGAATGTGCATGCCACTTAGGTTGCTTGTGGTAAAGTTGACCTTTTGATTAGTGGTGATAGTCTGAGTAAAGAGATTAAATGAATCCCATGAAGGCTAACACTCATTCCCCATGAAAAGGATTGATTTTAGTTGGTAATAATAGGGCTCTTGATAAGGATTAGTGGAAATAATTTCGAGTAAAAGTTTGAAATTTTATCCAGTGAAGACATTATTAAGCATGAAATCATGTTGATGTGTTAAAGGGTTTCTAATTAATTCCTTAAGTATAAGGGCTGAATTTAAATTGTTTCTTTAGTCTCAGTACAAACAATGAATGAAACTAATGATGTTGATTTTGGCATTGTAGTTGGTTTCCAATTATAGTTGGACTTAGAAAAGAAACTGAAATCTTTTGAAAGCATGGTCATAAATGAGTTGATATGTGCATGTAGAAATTCTAGTTTTTGAAAAAAAAAAATGTTGAAATATTTGTGTTATGGATTTTGTGACATGTGGCTAATATGTAACTAAGACATGTGTGCAGTTGCAGGGAAGTGTGATTCGAACAACATAGCAAGGCAATTGGTATATTTGTCTATATCTATTAATGCACTAACAACCAAGGGCGTGTGGTAGCACATAGAAAGAATCAATGGCAGTGAAAGGTAACACGTATTGTTTCATGGTGCAGCAGGATATGGACCAAGTCTATCGAGAACAAGAAAGCGAGACATCCATTCAAAGGAAGAGAAACTTCAGGAATTTGGAGGTTGAGATCAAGGACTTGGAAGATGAGTTGAATATTCTCAAGGAAGAACTTAGAAAGCTCACCTAGAAATAGTAAGATTTGGTCGAGTGGCATGCTCAAATGAAAAACAGTTGCAAGAAACATATTAAGTTGAAACCCCAAAAAGGAAAAATGATAGTGGCAGGAAGAGGCCTCGTGAGGCTAAAAAGGAGAAGAGGATATTTTCCCGTTAGTGATGCAGAGAAGAGCATTCGAAAAAGCATTTTCCCCATAGGCAGAAGAAGAAGAAGGAAATTAGCCCCTACTATCAATAAGAACACGCATCATTGATGCAATATGCTAAGAAGGAGGAGGGGGCATTCCCTTAAGCTCCTTGACATATATATGTATGTGTGTGTGTGTGTGTGTGTGTGTTGAAAAGATCCACTGTGAACTTTTAGGGAATGTAATACTTCAAGATTGATGCAAGACTTGTAAACAAGTCTTGAATAGATTTTGGTATGATTATGCATATGTGCATGTATATATATGAAAATTGTATAATGGCTCGAAGTGCCATGAATGTGGGACTTATGGGGATTAAAATTGATTTTGGGGGACAAGTTTATTTTAATGCCTATATGTTGTGGTTGTAATTTATTGCTTTCAAGATTGGATATCATTTTGATTTTATATTTATGCATGGCCATGCCATTCTATTGAAATTATTATTTATTTTGTTATTGATTGCTCTTTTTGTATTGATTGATCTTGCCTTTCCTTTTAAATTTCCCTTTTGAATGTCATGTTCTGGGTTGAGAAAGCTTGTTGGGTGTGGCAATAAAGCCATGGACCTCTGGTAAGAATGCCAAGGATCGAGAATGAAAAGGAAGAAGGGCTCTACACATAATTAAAGCGCAAGAAAGAAAATACGAGAGGTTGGAACATTGCATGTGTGAAAGTGTAATAGAAAACAACATGGTAAAGAAGACAATGAGAGGATTTCTAGTGAAATAATTCCTTTAATTATGGCATGTCTTGTTTAAATGGAGATAGTTATTTCAACTCGGAATTTCTTAGATGAATATCAATGCATATGATATGTACATGATTAAGTGGATAACACTACGATGGCCAAGTGGTTTCTAGTCCATGGGAGATAATGGAAAGTATCATGGTAACCATGAGAATGGCACAAAGGGAACTCCCCTAACCTTAACTATGGTTACATATACATGATATATATAGATTGTCGAGGGTCATTCTTATGGAAGAATGACTGTTTTAATTTATTGAATGTAGATGTGAATGGAATAAAAAGGTTCCCGAATCTATGAGGAACCAAGTTGGAAAAGGTAGCCCTAGTTGATCCATGATTTCAATAATAGGTGAATATAATTCATAAACTATGCTCATGTTATGTTATGAACAAGGAATGATGAAGGATATATCAATAGGATGGAAGCATTGTGATCCGATGCATGCAGGGGCAAGCTTGAATAAACTTCAGATCCTGGATTTGAATCGTGGATGCCCTTAGCTAAGCATGGGAAAGACACTATAGGCAGTGTGGTTTGGTGTCTATGGATAGAGACAATATGGTCTCTAGCTTTGCAAACATTGTTGTATACATATCGTACTATGTTATGTGTGTTGTGTATGCATTGTGTTGTACATATGTATTCATTGTGTTGTATCATGTGTGTATGTGTATGTGTTGTGTGATACATTGTGCATACGTGCATGTATTGTGTGATGTTTTGGGACAAACAGGTATGGGAATGTCTAGGCTCTTGTGTAATGTGTTAGAAAAGATAGGTATGGGACTGTCTAGGCCTGTGTTTATTTAGGATGGGTAGACTACCCGGAATGGGGGTTTCCTAGGCCTAAAAAAGGTGTGAAATGCACCTATATTCCTATCGACAGAAGACTACATGGTTGGTAGTAGCTACATGGTTGGGTAGTTCCCATATTCACAGGTGGCGTTTGGGATAATTATACATATTTGTCACTAAGTGCTCCCTTGGGGCCAATGAACCACTCAGTAAATTTGAAATTGAATAGAAGAGAAGAGATGGTAGTAGGTGCTTACTGAGTTGGCAACCGATCTAGTGGGTGTACGTGGTCAAATAGAAGAGAAGGCACTAGGTCCTTATTGGGATTCTAAAACAATCTATTGTATGTACATGGCCAAAGACAAGAGAAGGCATTGGGTTTTTGTCAGGTTGGAAACCAATCCACTGTGTGTATGTGGTCAAAGAGAAGATAAGGCACTAAGTGCTTTCCAGGTTTGCAACTGATCCAATGTGTGTACATGAAAAGAAAGAGGCTACTCGATGCTGGCCAAGATGGGAAATTGATCTAGTGTGTGAAAATCAAGCAATAAAGAGAAAAGTAAGATAAGTATCAACATTTAATTTATTTTTGAACTTTTAAATTATGAATCTAAATTCAATATTCTGATTTATGATGGTTTGGATTATGAGCTAACCTAGTTTTGATGTGATAGAAATTAAAGTAGAATTCCAAGTTCACCTCATGAACAAACTACAAATAAGGTATTATTTAAAATTATTACACTTTCCTCATGACGAGTCCCATGAAATCTATGTGCCTATGGTGCAAGAAAGGAAATGGGATTTCCCATTCAAATGAATGAAATTGACCTCAAGGTGGAATGGAAACAATATGCTAAAGTCAAAGATTTCAAGAATAGAGCCATTGTGGGACACTAGTACTCAATGGTGCCCATTGATCACCATGAGGCATGCTATGACCTATATGATAGTTTTGGAGGTAGGGATATGCCTTGGATTTGAACTCCTTCTGATGTGAGGAAGCCTTGCCAAGGGATGGATCACCTGAGGGACTAAGAAGTAGAGAAGGGGATGCCTGAACTTGGAAGGTGAGCGACTACATGGAGAGGGAGTAATCAGATGGCCTGAGGGACTAAGAAGCAGAGAAGGGAAGGCCAAAAAATAAAATTGGGTTTCTTAGTCATGAGAATTTTTTATTGGGATTAAAAGCACATTGGGGGTGTGCCCAAAAATAATGAGCAAAAATTGTTCACTGAAGGGAACAAAGGTCTCAACTTAGCAACACTAGAAAATAATGATCCAAGTTGGTATGGACATTTCTAAAGAATCTAAATACTGCAAACATGACCATTGAAAGATGGTTAAATTCGAACTTGATGTTTATCATATCTTTGTTTGTTGGTTGAAGTAAGTGCATGAAACATTGTAAATATTGTAAAGAGTTGGGTCTATAAAGATCCTTGAACCAATATGCTTGTTTTCAAGTGTGTTTTGTTGTATATGTGTCATTGAACACCAAGACGGTGTTCCCCCAAGGGGTGGGGTTTGTAACAACCAAATTTCTTAACCTCATGTATGCAATGTAAATGCTTTTATAAAATAAATATGGTCTGAGTTAAGGGACAAAGATTCTAGAGGCTTAGGAGGGTAATTACTTTGGATACTCAGATTTACTTGTTGCAGGAAAAATCATAATATGTGATAGCCATTGAATACTGGTCATTGTGGTTTAATGACCTGGTGTTCCTCTAATTTATGGGACTGAATTAGAAGTACTAAAATCATACTTTCCTTGGGAGGTGGGGCAAGAAAACAAGACAAGCATTTATTGAGTATGGGATGTGCAAGTAGCAGGGGAGAGGAATGAGGAGGTCAACACATAGGGGATGATTCGAACAAGAAAGGAAGAGGTGACACAAAGGAGAGGATGGTAGAGTTCAGCACCATTGTGAGAATAGAAAGAGAGAGCACAACAACAACAAGGGAAGAGACAACTTTCAGTTGGCAAGTAGTCAGGAAGGAAATCACTTCCAAGTGGGGAAGAAATTACTTCTCAAGTCCCCAATAGCCAAGGGTGGATATGGTGATTATCAACAAATACCGAAGGGTTTGGGTGAAGGAATTCTTCCAGGAGGATTTTTGGATGGCTTCCTCATTGTATGTTTAATTTAATTGTGTTTTGGAGTCCCCAAGTTGGGTGGCGACAACAAGTCTCTCGATTCCATGTGCTTTGTTGCTTGGGAATCAGTTGGAGGGTGGAGGTGGATAGATCTATGGAGTAATTGGAGCAATTGAAGGTTGTTTTTCATCCTTTGAGTAGTGAACCCATCAGTCTATGGAATCTAGCTCGAGGGTGATAACTGCAAGTGAGCATTGGTTGTAACTATCTAAGGTTGGGTGGAGAGTAATAGTCCAAAACTCAGTTGCCCAAAAGTTCCTAAGATAAGTTTCCTTTATGTATTTTTAATGAAAGTGAATATATGTTTGCATACTGGATTGAAATGGTGTACATTCATGTTTTGGGACCTGGCTTATGTTCTTACTATTTACATGATTGATTAACATGTTGTTGCCATTGATCCACATTAGTGAAAATTTGAGGCTAGAAATGGGCCTCAAAACAAAAATGTACAACAAAAATCAACTTTATAAGAACCAATAGGATTCAATATGATGATGTCAGCTATGGCAGATGATCACCATTCTTTGAGTAAAAAGGTAAAGATTTAAAAAATAAAAAAAAATAAAACTACTTTTTCAACTTATCTCCCTACAATTTTGCTCAAAGTTTGAGCAGGAGCACTTGTTGGATGAAAAAATTATTTTTTCTTCCAAGGAGTACCCATGTTGCATACTTTAATGGACCCTACTACACGAAAAATGTGAAATACGTGAAAAACGTGATTACAATAACGCTTTTTCATGTATTTCACATTTTTCGCTTAGTACGGTCCATCCAAAATATGCAACATGGATACTCCTTGGATGAAAAATTAAATTATGTATGCAATGAGTACTCTCGCTCAAAATTTGAGTAAAAACGTAAGGAGATAAGTTGAAAAAGTAGTTTTTTCCTTTTTCCCCCCCAAAACTTGATGAGGTAATATAATCTTATTTTATTCCACTATTATTTTATAATATTCCTTAGGAGGCCCATTTTAGACCTCAAAATTTATCTAATTGAAGGTATTGGAATAGTGTGTAATGACATGGTTACAACTCCAATAATACTTTGTATGTGAATCCTTTTTCATTACAAAGAGGGATTTTGTTGATTTCAACCTTTTATAATAGAACTTAAGTTGTTGAGTGGTAGTCTAGTTTTCATCTGCAGTTCCATATTAAGAAAGATAAAACCTAAATAAACATTACAATTATTTGTTGTGGATGGTTGTACCATAAGAGATGGAATGACTTGGTTTATGCCCTGTAACTCACATAATGTTGCACCCATGATATGCTCATGGAAATTTCAAGTCTCCCAAGGTTAAGTGCCATATTATGTATGTGGTCTCATTGTGGGGATGGTGTGGTAAATCCTTGCTTGAATGACTGGTTGTGGCCATGGTGCATCGCCCGATTGGTACCTTGCTTGTGGGTGTTTATATATTGGTTATTTTTTCAATAAATTTCTTGGAAATCCCTCATGAATGGTTATATAATTGTCCTCTATGCATAGAATGCTTGTATAAACGTACACACAAACACACATATAAAACCACCCGTGTGGTTGTAGTAAGCACTAGGTAGCATGGTGGTGTATGATGTGAGCAGTGGAGGCTTTTCAAGAGTCACCAAGTTTTATACAAGGGATAATTGGCGACTATCTATGCAACAATGAATGAAAGTCAATGTCCCTAAAAATGGAATGCTTGTATGCTTTCGATATTATCTATGATGTGCCTATGCATAAGGTTCATTCTTGTATTCAGACTTGGAAGAATGAATTCATGTTTCCATGAGAATTGTTGTTCTCCTTGTGACCCTTTAGGCACCATATGCCTTATGGTTGCTCATATGCACCCATTGTGCTTGTCCGGTCCTTAAAGGAGACTTGTGGATCTCTAAGTCGAGATATTTTTTATCCTAGTAAGATAATGAAGGCACAAGGGATGAAAGATACTTGAGAGATGAATTTGATGAGCCCCTGGCCTAAATGGAAAGGTCCTTAATCAACACTCTTCATCATAGACGTTGTTAAACTGGGAAGGGGAACCCTGTTGTAAGCTTAAGAGGGATAGTGCCGGTGGGCGCCTTAGTAAACCTTAATGGGAATATTGGTTGGACTCTGGCACAAATTTATGCGTTGACAAAACCATTGCAGCCAAGCCATGGTTGATTCCATTCATGAATGACACACAGTGTAGAATGGGAGAAATCCCTTATGAGAACCACCTTAACTAAGTCATGGATGAAGCTTGTTAACAAATGGTTTTATTGTAATAGGCATAAGGCTCAATATTATAGTCTTGAATTGTTTCAACCTTGTCCAAATGGCCTAACAGAACCTTGTCATGGAAGCAACAGAGTGGGTGTTTTAATTACACCTTATCATAACTGCGCTAGTGGAGGAATGACATGTCCCGAAGGGTATATTGTCGAAAGCTCACAAAGATTGTGCAGAAGGAATGCATGGGTTGAAAAGGACCAGAAAAGAATGGAAAATTGTCACCACGGAGAAGTTCGATTTCATCGGGTACACGCTAAAGCATTCGGTGGGAGGACCCTAAGTGACATGTCTCGGGACTTCCATCCTGGAGCTTAAATAATAAGTGCTCGGAGGATGAGCTAGAGAGAGTAATGTCAAGATGACTCGGCATAGGAAGTCATGGTAGGAGTAAGGCGGTGGACCAACCGTGAGCGATGCCTTGCAGATAGGTGTGGAACCATACTACACATAATCCCATAGATTATTCCCCAGGAGCATAAAGCAAAACACATAAGTGAAAAGGGTGGGATGACGTAAGCCTGACCATGGTGGTGTACATATGAGCCTAGCAGTTCTTTTAGTGGTGCAAGGGTGGACCCACTTCACATGTCAGCCTGGAAGATCAACCCCAGAGCATTCGCAAGTGCATAAAGAAGGAAGGCCCAGGTAACGGGAAGGTTGGAAGTAGTTGACGACTTGTCAATTTGAGCGGTATTGTTGTTTTGGACACACACACACAAATAATAGCATGTTGGCGCTTAGCACATGTTCGTGGAAACCAAACCCATGAATGGGTCGAGAACCAATAAGCAATTTCCAAGTGGCACTGGGGGATAGCTAAGGGGTATAGCCATGTGGCCAAGCTGATGAGGTGGCGCTATTTGATTCACCAGAACTTCAATGGTCACATCTCATGATCTGAAGGTCAGATTGAGGTAAGGTTTTATATCATCAGAATCATCTCGTTGAAATGAACACAATGGTGATGTCATACTAAGGTTTTGAGTAATTTGGAAAGATCAAAATTTTTAGGCCTCACTTTCATAACAACACCTTGGATCTTGTGTCAGCATAGTAACCACCTCCTTTAATCAGTGTTATGGTAAGGATTAGGAGGGGGTTTGTTACAAAAACACATAAAGCTTCATTAAGTCATCAACGATTACATGCAATGAAGAATAAGGTTCTATTTGAGTGACCCAACCTGTTGGGTAAAACCCATCAAATTTATTACATCAACTTTAGGGAATCTTAGATTATGAACAAATGGGTGATAGTTAGGCTCCATGAGATTGGATGATTCAACTCCCTATAGTTTAGATTGATGTTCCTTGAATTGATTTTACATTTTCATAAGCTGGGCAATTTAGCCTAGGATTGAGTCCAATTTGTTGAGCTTTCCATTGAAAAAAGCAACGTTTGGATTGGAAAAGAAGTGGTTAGAACTAAGTTGTTGGTGCAACTTCCATATATAGTTTCCAAGGTGGAGACGTGGTGGGAAAACAAAACATCGAACATATCATAAACAAAAGGATAAGAAATCTTGGAATAATGACACTTAGGTAGAAGCAATAAAACATTAGGACCCACCCTATTTTGCCACTCATTGGTTCATTGTACCCATTATGTTTAAAGTTAGTTATAGCCCCAAGTGTACCTTATTATTATTAATTTATTATATTCCAAATAAAAACTAACGATAGAATAGATCTCTCATTTACCATATGCTTATGACACCTACGCCATTTGGGCTTGGCTTATTCTTGTGCACTTAAAGCATTAACACACACAAAACCTATCTAGTGGTTATATAGGGTATTACATTCCACATTCACCACCAATCTTAGCATCAAACGAAAACATGTCTTCATGTTCATAACCTTATGTTATTATTTATATTTCTTCTTCTAGTCTTTGAGGAGGCAATTCTTATTATTGAATTCTACCTTGAAAATTTTCTTTTTATTTTAATTAATTAGAAGTAAACTCCTCTACAAACCAAGGACACATTACACTTCAATTACATCTCCAACATCTCCATCTCCTTCTTGTTGAATTTCCAAAAAAAATTCCTCTCCAGAGTTAGGTTCATATTCTCTAAACCAATCTCTTTACGAGTTGTATGTTTGAACATGCCAATACCTTTCTAATATACACCTTTTATTATCATTTTTATTAATGAGGAGGTCAACAACATGTCATTCTCATTGTGCCTTTTAATATCCTTCTTCACAACATAGTGTCAAGAATAAGAGAAACATGACTAAGGTGATAAAATGCAATGCAAAATGTTAGTATAGACAAGAAAGCACATAATATTTAAAGAGGAAGCATGTAAACAACATGGAGAACAAGGTGGAGTTTGTGAGATAAAAAGACAATGAGTACACAACATAACTGTAACCATGAGCATGAATATGTGGTAGACCCATGACAAAAAAACCATGAACTAAATAAAAAACTAAAGGAAGTTAAAGAGTTGCAACATATAGAAAATTGAGTGAACACTTAGAGAAGAGGAGATTGAGATAGATGAAACTAAACAATTAGCGTTAGAGAACAAATAAGATAGTAATTATTATAATTGATTTTTCAATGGATTATTAAAGTTAAGTAGAGAATGGACAAGAGCCAAACAATTAAGCATTTGAAAGTGTAATGTTTGTAATGCTTATTTTTAGTACTTAAGCATTAAGGAGGGATGAGAAAATCATTGTCCCTATAAATTGCAATCTAGATTTATAATATTATGTGTATGCTTATTTGTATAATTGTTTATTTTAGTGTATTTTTTACTTTAATTTTTAAATATTTGCAATTTATAATACCACATAGAAAATTAGTTAAACATGTCACATGTTTAGTTGTGTCAATTCTTCAATATAACAATCTTTATTATTTTTTCCATACTACGCTGAGCTTACGCTAAAGCTAACCATAAAATTTGGATGGAATAATAATCTACCCTAATATTAGATGTTGTCACTAAAATTTTACAAAACTCATTAAATTTAAATGCTTAATAAAACAATATAACCCCAAAATTACCCCACCCTTAACACCTCACCATAATTTTATAAATAATAAACTTAATAAAAATTAAACCTACGAAAATTCAAACCACACTGATAATGAACTATTTTAATCAACACATCAACCATCTAACATAATTAAAAGCAAAGAGAACAAAGACCAAGACAAACACACTGAACTATCTTAATCAATACATCAACCATTTAACATACTTAGAAGCAAAGACCAAAACAAAACATAGTGTACACACCTATTATTGTCTTTTATACATAATAAATGTTATTGTCTTATTACTTATTACTTAAGTTCTAAATTACAACACTTTTGGCATTACATGTATATGCCTAGTGGAACTTCACTATCATATTTAATGAGCAATTTTTAAGGGATTGTGATTTACATTTTAGAAAGGAATACTTTATTCATAAATGTGATGGCTTATTTTATTTTATTTTTATTTTTTTCACTCTGCGTTTTGAAATTCTAAAGCCTTCACCAAATAATGAATGCACATGGTTATAAGTGGTTATGTTCTAAGCCAATTTTTTATAACCATCTAAACAAAATAGGGCCCTTCAATCCTAATACTTTGTACAAACTTGTCCATCCTCACCCCACCACATTGTGTTGGGAAGGCTTCCATATGTGTTCGTAGACTTTAGGATCATCATAATCTATTGGCATAAAAAAAACATAGTGGTCTGATGGAATCGTGATGGTATCTCATAGATATTAAGAGTATGAGATGGAGAACAGTGACATTCTGGTAAAGGGGAATGTATGTTTCACAAGGTACGTACCACCACTTGTGTTATGACACGTGTATTATGACTCGTGAACCTGTTCCCTTCGGGATCTAGTGTACAAATGGTATTGCGTAAACCCCACTAATGAGAATTTGCCACGTCATAACTTCCATTCTCTGCCCACGTGGCTATGGGTATTTTGACGTGGCCACCATAAGCTATGTTCTCTAAAACAATGACGTGGCATCGACCATGAATTAAATAAGTAATGGGAATATGCTTGGGAAGCGAGACACCATTTCCTCCTTTACTTTGCGGAAAAGGACGACAAAACGCCGTTTCCAGAATGTGAGAGTCCTTTCGGAAGGCGACCGTGACTCACAGAATCCAAGGGAAGGAAAGGCGTGAAAGATTGATGGGCGGACAGTCCATCATTGGGTGACACGTGCCAGAAACCGCGGGCGATTTTTTCAATTCAATTTAAACCATTAATATAATTACATTAAAAAAAAATGTTAAATTTGTGTTTACAAGAGTAACAATTCAATTTTCCTATTTAACAGTGATGAGTCAACCCAGCATTCGCGGATAGCAGCCAGAGATAGCTGTCCTCACTGTTGGTTTGACACCTGAGTTGATAGGTTTTACCACCTTCGGAAAAAAAAAAACAATTCAATTTCAACAATGATTTTTTAATCAAAGTTATGATAATAATAACTTTCATTGTTATATACTTACAAGTTGTTTTTTTAACTCTTTCTACTATTTTTAGAATTAAATATATTAATTTATAAATATATTAAAATTATATATATATTTTAACGTGATCACAGCATAACAAACGTTTATGTTTTAAGTATGACATTTTTCTATTTTATCTTATTATCGTACAGAGAAAACATAGAGAAAGCATTGACTCGTAATTTTTTTGGGACTTAACTTAATTGACCTATAATATTTTAAAAATATTAATAAAAAGAATATTTCCGTTTTAGTTATAAATAAATTAATTTAATATTTATTCTCAATAAAATATTTTTATAATTATATATATAATAATAATGGAAATTTAGGTAAGATTTTAATAAAAACTGGTAGAAATTTTGGGAAATTCAAGGTTAGGTTCCAAATTTTTGGGTGCTCCAAGGGTTTTTGATGGTGCTGAATCTATTTCCACTCTCAAAACATGTTATTTTGGGAAATCCAGGTTACAGTGGTCAAGTTTCAAGCTTTTGGGTGCTCCAAGGGTTATTGATGGTATTGAATCCATTACCACTATCAAAAACATGATTTAAGCACTCAAACATATTTTTTAAGAAAAAGGGTCAGATTTCGACGACTTCTTGCCCTCCGCGCAAATTTGCTACCTTGGACAAACTCTCATATATATAAAGGGAGAATTTATATTCTAAGAATATGTAAAATATTGAACACTCATTTAAAAAAGTGACAATCAACTACCAACTCTTGCTTTGCAAATATGGCAATAATAATGATGCATTTAATGAACATGATTGAAGTTACAATGAACTAATTTTAATGAGTCAATGTATGAATGTAAAATATGGGGAATGTCTTTGGATATGACGATATAGTGTTTTAAAAAGACATTGTAAGAACCCCTTTAGACTTGAAAATAAACAATAAGTCGAGTACTTGACTATAATAACTAATTTTTGATTAAGTCTTGTCATGGATGCATGAAGATGGTTGGTGGCTGTGATTGGTTAGTGTTGTATGACTGACTAATAGAACTTATATGCATTAATTGAATTGGATTTAAGATTATTACAATTCGTAAACAAGCAATTATGGTAGTTACTTCATGTATCGGTCTGTTGATGACAATACACTATGGGAAATTGGAAATGTTTAGATTGTTAACTCAACTATTGTTGACATTTATACATTAATGAATATTTGCATATGCTCTTATACATGACAATATTGTATGCAGGAAATGTTTTGGAAATTGAATACTTGTTAAATGATGCATATTTATAACTAATGTTGCTGATGGGATTAAGTAGCGGTAGCTTAATGGCAACAAGAAAACTCGTCACTTAAATTGTTGTAATGTGAATTGCAATCATAAATGAGAAATTATAATGTTATATGATATGCATGATTATGCTATTTGAAAAATCAGAATGCATACAATATGTATGTTAGTTATGATTCCTATCTATCTGGATGTTGTGGACCCATGTTGAGGGTTAAGTGTAAATGCATGGTGTACATGCATGTTTATTTTGTTTATGATAATGTTCATATGGTTCATTATGCAAATTACTTTGGGAAAGAGTGATAAAAGAGAAATTTAACATGCCAGACAGTTACAGAGAGTTGTGAAAGGCTATAAGGCCTTGGGTTGATGGCAGTTGCCTACCTGAAGTGGTTGATGGTACTTGCCTACCCAGATTTTCCTCTCCTTAGAGATCAATTATCGCAGTAAGGGAAAAGAGTTTGCCAAGATGGTGAAGAGGGTAAAAGCCTGAGATAACTTTATTGATTTGGAGCCTATTGGAGGAGGCCCAAAATTCCTCATAGACGGGACGCTGTCAAAAGAATAGGCAGGACACTGCCAAGAGGAATCCTATATTGTACCCTATGTGGTCATTGGAATTTTTGAACTGGTGGGCCAGTGGAATTCCATGTTAGACCTGGTAAGGTCTCTATCAAAGAAACTGTCTGGATGTGAAAATGACTCCACCTGGTTGTGGAAACCAGTTCCCATGGGTTGGGAATTCTTTAGCCTATTGTGGTTCTCATAGCTAAAGAAATTAACTAATCAGCTATATGTTATGTTAAAAATGAATTTTACATATAGTTGTGTAAAATATGTTATGCACATTTAACAGGAAATGAGCTTAGTGCTCAATAAGAAGTTATTTGAAATTTTAATTCCTTTATCATATTATTAATCTTGTAAACGTCTTAGTAGGGGCTAAGACAATTTTCACTTGATGCAGTGATTGATTGTTTTGATGATTAGAGAGCTAGGTGCTCTTTTGGTACTTTTAGAAGTACTCTGTGGATGTCTTTAGTGAGAATTAATTCAGTGTGCATGTGGAGTAGTGATGAAGTCTTTAATGTACTTGTAAAAGTATTGTGATTTAAAAATCATCTAACATTGCATAATTGATTGATAGTTAAAAGTATTTCATTAGACTCAGAATATTGTGACTAATGCGACTAAATTTGCTAGTCATACCTTACAGGATTAATTACCATGGAGGGTTGATGGGTTGTTCAATCATTATTAAAATGCTTACGTGAAAGTGCTCATGATTTTCAAGAGTAATTAGTAAGTAATGGTAAGTTGATCTAGAGATTTGTCTTTGTATATTATGAATTTGAATAAGGGCCAAATGATGGAAATTAGAACTTGCATATGTTTGCAGTTATAAATGCTTATGACTATTGATTTTTCTTATGTTATAACATTACTATTTTGTTTATTGTCATTTCTTGCAATGAAATCTTTGATTTTAAAGAGGAAGGACCATTTTTTTGTGTGGTTTAGATGGTTATACCATGAGTATAATCTAAGGTTCCAACGAGAGATGAACACCGAGGACGGTGTTCTTGTTAAGAGGGGAGTATGTAACGTCCCTAAATAACTCAGCGTAAATTAAATAGTTGAAAAATAGTTACGAATTAGTTATTAACTGATTCTTGATATGCGAGAAACTGAATGAGGGGAGAACGATAGATCATAGTTTTGAAAGGTTTATGGACAGAGCTGCACAGGAGGCTTTTGGAGAAGTCTCGTGCAGGGAACATCTCTTTGTGTCAACGAACGTTTCTTCCTTCAAGGCCGTAGCTTGTAAGGCACCGTTAAGTGTCTGCTATTCCACAAATTTAAGCTCATGTATATTGTTAGTTAGCTGTTGCTATTTGGCCCATAAAGCCATCAGTCCTAGAACGATTAACCTGTAAATCGAACACTGGAGGTCGAATCTTCCAGACTTGTAGAAATGAATATAGTCGAAGTGGTAGTGTTGCACTTCGAAGAGAGATAAGTAACCCGGTTAACCTCTTGGGAAGCGACGTTTTATGATAAGCTTTTGGAGGGAGAGAGCGGTATTGGGTTCATCGAATGATTCGATGCCTCAAGTTGTAATGTTAGATTTGCAGGCCAAATACGTGGGTTTTCTGCAAATGAATACATTGATGCGAAGAACAACCGTCGGCTTGATGATTGCTGGAGATACGTTTTGGTCAGTGGGAAGATGGCTCTTGAAAATGCTGATCTAGGCCCGCAACAGTTGGAGAAGGAACCGCCGAGGGGAGAGTTGTTATCTTCCAAATGCGTTAGTGTTGTTGTTGCTACCCAAACCCTTGTTGGGCTATTCTTTTTTATTACAAGTTGTTTCCAGTTTGTGGCTGGTGTTACGGAACAAATCATGCATATGATGTTCAAAGGCTTTTCAAGACATAGTTCTGACAGGTGATGGAGGCAAGGAGGCTGCCAAGGATAAGATAAGTAACTTGCTCCCCTTCTAGAAGGAAAAATATATGTATTTTTTATTTGGGTATCTTTTGAAATATTTCCTTGTGTTAAATGCCGAGTCACTTGTCATTTTCTTGAAAAGGGATATATGCTTAAATGCTTTGTGATACTAGCTAATTTCGAAGTTTCTTGTGAAATAATTATGCATTGCATGCATGATAGAAATTGCTAGTGATGTGCTTCTAGGCACATAGATAATCATTACTAATTTTCCTAAAGAAAACGTATGTTTTATATACACATAAATATAGTTTCATTTTAGAAAAAGTGTGCATACTTCATGTATGAAAATGATGGCTTTTATGAGAGATCTCTTGAAACAAAAATAGAGTTTCCTATTCTTAAAAGACACATATGAATAGTGTTCATATCATATCAAGAATCCATACTTGTTTCATGAAAAGATTATGTGCATTGAAGTAAAAGTAATTGTGTTAGGAAAAACACATGTTGCATGCACATAAGGGTAGCTATTGTGACATTGGAAATATGATTTGGTGTGTACGTAGAGAAAGTATTATGTTGACTTTCTTGAAAATAATAATCGATGATAACTTTCTTGGAAATATTAATCTCTTGAAAAGATTGTCTTGCTAGATAAGTTGGATCGATTTCTTGATTTTGGTGCATAAAGGGTTAAGTTAACATTGTTATTGTTTCTTGATTTTTAAGCATAAAGATGGGTATCTATAAAATAATTTCTTGAAAGGGAAGCATGAGAAACTTACATATAGGAAGATAGAGAAATGAGGTTATAATGACTTCCTTTAAGAAAGAAGTATGTAATTTGCTACATGAAATGATGGTAGTATTCTAGAGAAGGGAATATGTGTTGCATATATTAAAGAAGGGCTATTGTGATAAGCTATTGTATGCACAAAGAATAGTCATTGTGATATAGAGATATGTTCTTTGTATGTTAGAGAAACTATGTTGAGTTCTCGAAAAATAACTATGTGAAAAGAACACATGTGCATAAGCATAGAAACAATAGTTTATTACATGTATGAAGATATAACGATTGTGTTATACATTTTAGTAGAACTAATGGGTTAGATCTCTTAAAGAGAATTATGCATTAGTGTGAATAAACATTGTGGAAGTAAAACAAGTATTTACTTGAATATAAGTACTAGTTAATTAGTATGTCATGCTTGCTCATGCACATGAGTAGATGTTAAAAGATCACTTTTAGAGGTTGGTTATTGATTGATTAATATTGTATCTAATCTTGTTGCCAAAGCTTGTTGACGACAATAATGATAGGAAACGATGGCAGTTTGTGCCAAAGAAAAGTGATGTTTAACATTGTGGCAGGTAAAGAATTAATGGTCCATGCAGATGAGTACGAGTTGCAGGATCGTACATTGATAGAACAATCACACCACAAGGATGTTGCATGTGGCGATATGTAGGTAAAGATTTTCATGGAAAATGTAATAGCTTTTAGCTAGTTATGAAGCATTTAGTATGTCATGCTTGCTCATGCACATGAGTAGATGTTAAAAGATCACTTTTAGAGGTTGGTTATTGATTGATTAATATTGTATCTAATCTTGTTGCCAAAGCTTGTTGACGACAACAATGATAGGAAACGATGGTGGTTTGTGCCAAAGAAAAGTGATGTTTAACATTGTGGCAGGTAAAGAATTAATGGTCCATGCAGATGAGTACGAGTTGCGGGATCGTACATTGATAGAACAATCACGCCACAAGGATGTTGCATGTGGCGATATGTAGGTAAATATTTTCATGGAAAATGTAATAGCTTTTAGCTAGTTATGAGACATTTTAATGATATTTCAATGTAATATTTTATAACAATGGATAGGGGATGGAATCCCCTATAATCCATTGAGTGAGGGGTGAAAACCCTCACGACCGTTTAATAATAAGATTAAAAATTTGCTAGTTTTCACCCTACGGGGTTTTGCAGGGTATATCGGTGTTCAATGATGTGATTTCTTATTGTGTCAGTCGATGATGTTGAATCCTTGATGATGATGGTTCATTATTTGATGGGATAATCATAATGTCCAAGTATGTGATTAATTAATATGGTTATGGAAATCATGAAATGGATGCAAGGTTCATGAGACAGTTTATCTTATTACACTACCACAATGGTGGTTAATGGTTATGCAACTTACTGTATTCTATTGCAATTTACTTTATGTACTAATGAACATTATATCTAATGGTTAATGAGGAATGTGGAGTTGTGAATTGGATAATTACTTGTGGGTAATTTGCATAAAATAATTCTAACTCCTTGCTTTTACATGTGAGGTTACCGGGGTACGTTACAGCTTTGCAATAAATTAAGTTAATTATATTATTAATAAAAATTATTTAAAACATAAAAGAATTATATTGTTTTTGGAAGTAATAAGGACTTAGTACAACTAGTAAATAATTTTGTGTTAATTCAATTTTTTTGTGTTTCTAAATGTGCAATTCACAATCAAATTGCTTTTCATTTAGATATTTGAAGAAAAAGGGAAAACTTCATAAAAGTTGACATGGTATCATCACCCCATTCTTCACATAAGTTAGTTCATTTTCCCAATTTAAACTATTTAAATTATACATTCTCTTCCCACCTTAAATGTGTGGTTATTAACGAAGAAACGAGAGAGAGGTTCATTCCTTAACCATGGGTATATTTCTATAACATGGCCCCACAAAGTGTAACAACCCACTTTAAATGTGTGGTAATCAACAAGGAAAAGAGAGAGAGGTGATTCCTTAAACACGGGTATACTTCTATAACATGGCCCCGCAAAGCGTAACAAAGTTATTTAATTATGATGCTTGGTGAGCAAAAACAAAGGACAAAAATATCACAACAATAGTGTAAGAAATGGTGTGAAGATTAGGGTATATAATAAGAAAGACCTTTGTTGATAAAAATGAGTTGAAAATTCATGTAGTAAAATAATATAAGAACAAGGGTAAGGAGATAAATATAGTTACTGGTTCAATTAGAAACATGATTTTAAAATGAAAATTTTAGTCTTAAAAATTTATATATTTTTTAGTCCAAAATATTAATTTTTTGAATAAAAAGTGGTGCTATGGGTAGTTTTATTTTTTTTCATTATTAAAATCACCATCTTTACCAAACATGGCCTTAATGTGTGGTGTTTTTTATTAGTAAAAATAACAATTACTATCTAGATTTACTAAAAAAAGATAGAATGCAACCACAATAGACAAATAGAGAACCAAAATATCACTAGAATGTGGCACCTTTAATATTGGAAGCAATATTCACTTGCCTCTTCAAGGGCCAACCTCTAATTGAGTAGAGCTCTAGTTACAAACAACTTCACAATATGTCTTTTATATTGCTTTTACATCTTTATATAGTACTTTCTACCTCATAGGAACACTCTAGAGAAAGAACTCTAGTAGGTGGAACCTTCTAGTAAGCCTTCTTCCATTTATTTCTTTCACATTATTACATAGGCCTTAGTTACTCGAGGTGGCATCTATACATCAATATAAATAGGAACTTATCTCTCTAATGGGGAGGCTAGGGAGGTTAGGACCATAACAACAACACCCCCACGCACACACACACCCCCCCCCCCCCCCCCAAAAAAAAAAAAAAAAACAACATGTCCTTAAGGCTAGAGAAGAGGGAATTGTTGAAGATGTGGAATTCTTGGGTTGTGTATCCTTCCTTTGTATTAGGACCTCCTGGATAGTGCACAAGCAGAGACGATTCTCTCTTTTGTAAATGGCAACCTCAATGTAGGAAAATTTGAAGGATGTAAATTTATCTTAAAGTTTAGAAACATGGGCGAATATTTATAGTCCTTAATATCCAAGCTATACAATATTTAGTGAAATATTTGTAGAAATATTCAAATTTCTAATGATTTTATATAGCCTCTATAATATTTTAGTGATTTTTGAAATAAAACATTTTTATCCTATAAAATTGGGCCAATTGTTTAAAAAAAAAAATTGAAATTAGCATATCTTTGGATATTAACTAATGGATCTTATTATAAGTATGCATAATGTGTACTTGTTGGATGTGGAATTTAATTCCGCATCCAACTAGTGTGTACACTTGAAATCTGAGTAAACCTATAAGGAGATAAGCCAAAAATACATTTAAAAAAAAATAGTTTTCTTCTTTTCCTTCCAAAATACTTACATGTATAACTTTTTAAATTTAAAGGATTTTGATTGGTTTACATGTTATGTACAGGAGACAGTTTTAGGTTGAAATTAAAATGAAATGAATTTTAACAAATAAATTAAATTATAGTATATATATATATATATATATACTACTTCTTCTTCTTTCAGAAGAATATATATAAATTTACTTAATATCAATAAGAAATCAATAAATAAAATTTTAATAATAAATTAAAATGATTATATATATATATATATATATATATATATATATATATATTTATATTTAAAGGAATATTTTCAAGGTGAAGTAAATAAAGCAACTCCATTTTTAATATTTATATATTTTTAAAGGAATATATTCAACCTCTTTCACGAATATATTTGGCAACAACAACTTCTCTTTAAATATATATATCCATACAGTACACATAAAACGTAAAACTTTCCAGACAGTCTTCTACATAAAAACATTTTCAATACAATAAGACATTATTATTGTCATTGGGTAGGATTGGATACTCCAATTAAAAAATAACTTGAATTTACCAACCAGTACAACCTAAATTGACTCGATTCTGGATTCTAAACCTTAACACTAACTTGAATTCAATATTTTTACTTTAATTTAGTTATATTTAGGATTGGATACTCCAATTAAAAAAATACTTGAATTTACCAACCAGTACAACCTAAATTGATTGGATTCTGGATTCTAAACCTTAACACTAACTTGAATTCAATATTTTTACTTTAATTTAGTTATATTTAAACTAAGCGGTAGGTACTATCTACTATGTAGCACTTGTTAATTATAAAAATAATTAATATAGAAGTTAAACACACACACACATACACACACATATAAACATGGAACAAGATTCTTATCTATGGGGATTTACCCCCACTTTACCATGGATATTCTTAATGTGTAAATATAGTTTGTTACAATACCATGTGCCAATACTAGAGCTTATTGCTACCTCATGCCTAAAAAACCATAACTCATTTCATATGACACTTGTTGATATGATAACATTTTTTTTAATTAGCCAATTTAATTAAAAAAATGAAAAGAGCATAACTACTTTGTAGATAAATCTCAACCTTTGATCTATGTACACTACTAAAACTATTCTAGAATACTATGTGGAAGTTAAATTCCTACAATCCACCTAATAATTATTGATAATTAAATTAAAAATCTGGATGTCCTATTCCAAAATAGATATGCCTATCAACATAATTAATGTTTATGATTTCAAAAGAATTAACTTTATAATAAGTTAAGTTTATTATGTTATTAATAAAACTTATTTACAATAAGTTAATTATATTGTTAATAAAATTTGTAAAAATTAATATGATGAGTAAATATGAAATTATTACCATTAATACAAAGAAAGATTTACAAAATAGATATACAATATTTCTTATGAAAATGATTACAATTTCTCTTTGGTTTTATCATTGTTAATGTTTTCCATAATTTCAAATTTGAATATTTGTTATAAGTGAAGCATACTAATTGTAATAGAGGAAGAAATCAAACCTCCATAAAATACACATTGGCGGTTGAAGTAACATTTGAATCTACACATAACTAATTACCAAACATAGCATAATATATTCCTTAATCACAAAAAATAAAAAATGATTTAGTTTCGAAGTCAAACCTCCATAAGATACATATTGGTGGTTGAAGTAACATTTGAATCTATGCATAACTAATTACCAAACATAGCATAACATATTCCTTAATCACAACAAATTAAAAATGATTTAGTTTCAACACATATTAGTGTTAATCAAATCATTTATGTGTTTCTTCTTATATTCCCCCCACTCCTATTATGCTTTCTCTCATATTTCTCTGCACCCCCACCCTCATGAGGGTGGGGTGTGAGGAAATGTGAGTGAGAGTTGGGGGAAATGTGGGTGGGGGTTAGAGGGAAATATGAGAGAAAACATATTACCATTTATTTGTTTAGTGGATGTACTTGGGAAAATAGTTCCATAGGAGAATTTTTTCTCCCAAACATAGGCAACAACTCATGTAGATGTAATTCTCGTGTTGGGCAATGAAACAACAAGGTGAATTCATTAGCTTTGGTCTTTCTTACTTAGATCAATTTCTAAATATCACAAATGAGGAATTAGCATCCCAATCCATTCCCAATCACAACTGCGCCACTTGAACAAAATCTCTTTCTCCTCAACCTATAGGACATAAGAAATGGGATCCTCTTCTTTGCTAAGAAGTTCCTTAAGTGACCAGCATGTCCCTGTAGTGCTCAACTATAAGCTAGCCAAGGAATCTTCACTGGTGGCCACAAAGGATTTTAGTTGTGATCAATGGCTTAGTCTATATTTTTTCATGGTTGCAACATATGGTAGCATCGGGCAAAGTAGAATAATCCTAATTTAATTGACAATTAAGAATTCTCAAGCTAGATCCTGTTCACTCCTTAGCATAGGCAACCTTAGCACAAGCTTGCAAGAATAAATACTTCCAAAGATTAAGTGAATCCCTTCTCTTCCTTAGTTGCATGGGTAGCATGTGCCCTCCCATGAAGCTTGGAAAAACAAAACATGGGACATATAAAACAAAAGGATAGGAAGGCTTGGAATAATGAGACTTGGGTAGTAGAAATAAAACATTAAGACTCACCCTACTTTGCCACTCATTGGTTCATTACGCACATTATGTTTAGAAGAAATTATAGCCCCAAGTCACCTTATTATTATTATTTTATTGTAGGCCAAATAAAAACCAACAATAGAGTACTTACATAACTTACCATAAGCTTATGATACCTATCCCACTAGAGCTTGGCTTATCCTCGAGCACATGAAGCATTAACACACACAAACCTATCTAGAGTTCATATATGTTATTACATTGAGCATTCACCATCAATCTTAGCATCTACCCAATACAAGTCTTCATGTTTATAACAATGTGCTATTATTTATATTTCTTCATTGTCTTTGATGAGTAAACTCTTATTATTGAATTTTGCCTTCAAATTTTTCTTTATCTTTTGATTAATTAGAAGTAAACTCCTCTACGAATCAGGGACATATGACACTTCATTTACTGTTCTCTAGCATCTTCATTACTCAGTAAAATTAAAGCATCTCCATCGCCTTTTTGTTGAACTTCAAAAGTTTTTAATCTTCAAAATTAAGTCCATATTTTCCAAACCAAACTCTTTACCAACCATATGTTCAAATATACCAAAACCTTTCTAATATATATCATTTACTGTCATTTTTACTAACAAAAAGTTCAAAGACATATCATTCTCATTGTGCTTCTTATGATATTTTTCACAACATATTGTCCAACGTAGAATGGGAGAAGAAATGTGATTAATGTGATAAAACAGAATGCACAATCCTAATATAGAACAAGCAAGCACATCATACTTAAAAGAGGAAGCAGGTAAACAATGTTAGCATTGAGAACAAAGTGGAGTGCATGAGATAAAAAACAAAAAAAACAAAAACCAATGATTAGACAAAATTAATATAGCCATGAACATGAGCATGTGGTATACATATGATAAGAAAAAACCATGAACATATTAAAAAATAAAACAACTAAAAGAAGATGAAGAGTTGTAATATAAAGAAAATTAAGTGAATAATTATAGAAAAAGATATTGAGATAGATGAAACTAAATAGTTAATGTTGAAGAATATATAAGATGATAATAATTATAATTTGATTGTTAAATGTATTATTAGAGTCGGACCAGAGCTAAGTAATAAAATATTAGGAAGCGTGAAGTTTGTAATGTTTATTTTGTTTACTTGAGTAATAAAGAAAAGTGAGTAGGTCATTGCCTCTATAACTTGTAATCTAGATATATATTTTAATGTCATTAGTTATTCTATAATTGTTTATTTTGATGTATCTTTAATTAAATTTTAAATAGCTGGAATTTATAATATCACATAAACAATTAGTTAAATATGTCACTTGTTTAGTTGAATTTTTCTATATAACAATCTTTAATTATTTTTCAAACTAGGTTGAGCCTAGGCCAAGGTCAACCATAATGATGGACGAAAGAACTATCTACCCCGACGTGGGATATTGTCACTAAGATTATGTAACTCATCGAACCCAGATGCCCTATAAAACAATATAACCCCCAAAACTGACTATCACCCTCAACCCCTCCCCATAAAATTTAAATCAAAAACCTATAAAAACTAAACCTCACACAAACCCAAACAATATTTAATTATTATACTAACTATCTTCCCTCTAACCATTCAACCAATTACATAATTAAAAGCAACAACAAATCATAATACATGATACATGTTATTCTTATTGGTCAAATTCTAGAGGTCAACCCTTGTTTTTTTCCAAGGAAAAAAACGGTAACCTTTTATTAAAAAATTAATGAAAAGTTACACTAGCAGATGCAATGAAGCATTCAGTATGTTGCCACATGGGCTCACAGCGTTAGTAAACTAACGTGCACAAAGAATAAGAAGGAGAAGAGAAAAGAGAAAGAAAAAAGGGGAAAAAAGCCTGACTTCCGGCAGTGAGTAAAACTCACGCTTCAGGTTTTTCGCCCCTTTTTCTTTTCAACCTTGCGCCACTCTCCCACAGTGGGCTCGGTCGAAGCAATGACTAACTGGGTTGTTACATTCTGTTGCCCTGTTTCTTTGTCTGAGTCTGAAGTATCTGAGTGATGCTGCCGTTTGATGCCTCCCATGCTTTGATCCACGCTTGTCATCTCTGTCTGATTTTGCTGGGTCTCTGCCTGCATTGAGTGTGGTTGTAGCTCCTTGTTGACTGCTGTATTTTCCTTCTGGTTCTCTATTTCAACCTCCTCTATGGTGGTATCATCCTCCTCTGCTTCTGTTTCTTCGTCTTCTGATACTGTGGGGGCTTTCTTTTCCGCGGTTCTCTTCTTTATGACATTATCTATGTTCTGCCATCCTTTGTGCTTCCTTTGTTGTGGCTTGCTCTTGTTAAGGCTTTTGCATGCATTGAACAGATGACCTGTTTGTTGACATCCCCTGCATCTGAATGCTGTATTCTCATAGTCCAAAGGTTGTTTCCATTGAGTATTGTTGAATTTCAGGATGATGCTTTCTGGTAACCCTTGACTGAGATCTACCTCGACACAAATTCTAGCAAAGGTAAAAATTCCTTTTAAGTGTCTCTCTGTATCAATCTTTAACATTCTTCCAAGGGTATTCCCTATAGCTGATAAGGATGTAAAGTGCCAAAAATGCATCGGAAGATTATGTAACCTTACCCATACCGGCATCCTTGACACCACCATGGTATTTGGATCAAACTCCGGGAACCAAGGGGTAACAAATAGTCCCGCACTGCCCGAGAACCATGGTCCTTCGGTGAGAGCTTTTTCCCTCTCTTCTTCAACGAGAAAGACTACTATGAAAAAACCTTTCGAGCATAGGTGGATCCGGCAGTTTTTTGTCCATGCCGTGTGAATCCATTGATACAAAGCATCCGATCTAGGCCAGAAGCCGTTAAATCTACAAATAACGGCATTTTTTTATAGATCTGAGAATATGCACTTTACCTTTGGGATATCCAAAGGAATGGAGGGGCTCTTTGGTACTTCATCCACGATATACTGCCCTGGAGGTATATTAACAGTTGCATGTTCTTTCCCCTTTGGAGATTCTTTCCCTTTTGCTGCGTCTTTGTAGGATCCTGTAGGTTTTGATGTAGATCCCTTAGACCCACCTCGCAGTCGGTGATTGAGGATAACAGTTGAGTCCTTTGCAACCCTGTAATGCTAGAGTGTGTGTTGATCCTACATGCAGAGCCCTGAAAATAAAAGATTTTGTAATGCAACTGGAGTACCCAGTTTGACCTGGATCTCTTTTTTTAATTCCAATACAGTCATCCATTCCCAGATCTGCACACAGACGTGTCTTCCTTCTGTTGGTCTGATAAAGATTTGCTTCAGATCTGCTGTGTCTGCCTTATTCAGGTTCCATTTTACTGGTTTGAGTTCTGGATCTGACTGGCTTCCATCTGTCTTTTGCCTAGATCTGGCCAGATCCGATCGTTCCACCCCGGAACTATAGCGATTGGCCCATTCTGGTGAGCCATTTCCCGGATCTGGACATCTGAAGATATGCTGGGGGCTTTGTATCTTACGCCGAGAGGGCGTCTTGAAGATGGGGGTCTTGTGGCTTAAATTTCCCACTGTCAACCAGAAAACTTCGCTCCCGTGGGAGGCCGTTTCAACCTCAGACGCAGTGAGGGTAATTTTTTTTTTAATATAAAACACTGAACAGTGGAGATGGGTGCCCTGCAGCGCCCTCATGAAAACGCACTGTGCCAAAGAAGGGGGAAAGAGGCCCATTACCAGTTTGTTTTGTTTCGAGGGCCAAGTCCTGTGGCCATGCTTGAACTCTGTTGGTGCTGCGTCCCAAATCCAAGCCGTTCCTGCATCAAACGAGACCGTGGGGGCAGCGACGACGGCATCCTGGCCTGCTGAAACCCTATGCGTGAATACTCCTGCCATCGCTCCCAAGTTTACAACCGCTAACGGCTGAATCGTTGCTCCGTCTGTGGCTGTGACAGACCCGCTCAAAGGTCAACCCTTGTTGCATTACATGTATGTGCCTTATTGAACTTCAATGTCATCTTTAGATGATTGTCCACTACATTCAAGTAAAGAATACTTTAATCATAAATTTGATTGCTAATAATAAGGTGCACATGGTCATAAGTGGTTATATTCTAAGCAAATTCTTTATAACTATCTAAACAAAGGGTCCTTCAAATCTAACTTATTATTAATCAAAGTTGTATAATTTGTTCAAACTTGTACGTCGTCACCCCACCGGGCCACCACCACATTGTGTTGGGAAGGTTTCCATATGTGTTCCTACACTTTAGAATCATCAAAATCTATTGGCATCGAAAAAAACACCAAAATAAAATAAAATAAAATAATGGTCTCATGGAATCGTGACGGTACTTCATAGATATTAGGAGTATGAGATGGACAACCGTGACATTCAGTAAAGGGGATGAATGTTTCACAAGGCACGTTCCACCACTTATGTTAAGACACGTGTATTATTATGTTAAGTCAATTAGCATGGATGGGGACGTCTGTACTCGTGAACCTGTTTCCTTCTGCATCTAGTGTACACATGGTATTGCGTAAACCCAACCAATGAGAAGTTGGCTTGTCATAACTTCCATTATTTTGCCCACGTGGCTATGGGCATTTTGACGTGGCCACCATAAGCTATGGTTTCTAAAACAATGACGTGGCATCGACCATGAATTAAAGAAGTAATGGGAATATGTTGGGGAATGGAGACTCCATTTCCTTTTTTATTTTGCAGAAAAGGACGACAAAACGCCGTTTCTAGAATCTGAGGGTCTTTTTGGAAGGCCGCCGTGACTCACAGAATCTAAGGGCAACGCCTAACCAGCCATCTATAGAGTATTTAATGTTGGGATATGCACGCAACTTAGCCCGATAACACGGGAGCGCCCAAATATTATTTAATGCCGAAACTGCCCGCTCCCGTGTTATCGCGTTAAGTTGCGTGCATATCCCCCGGCATTAAATACTCTATAGATGGCTGGTTAGGCGTTGCCGAATCGAAGGGCAGGAAAAGCGTGAAAGTTAACGGCGATAGGGGCGGACAGTCCGTGACACGTGCCAGAAACCACGGGTGTATTTTTTAATTCATTTTAAATGGTTAATTTAGCCATTCTTTTCTAGCAGTTGAATGATGTATCTTTCTATTTAACTTGTTACTATATTCTGGTTCTTCATCTTGTCTTAACGATGAACCACACGGTTTGAAACATGTCAACCTATGAATTTTGATGTGATTATGGCTGAAATCCTTCTAAAATCATTTTAAACCATTAATATTAATTACATTAAAAGAATAAAAAAATGATGATTTTTAAATCAAATTTACAATAATAATAATTTAAAAATTAAAATTTTTAAGTATTTTTAATTGTTATATACTTTAGAAATATGTCTTCTGGATTAATCACATTATTAAGATTTGATCTACGTTTTGAACTAACTAATGTGATGTGGTTAATCCTCAAGACACCTTGTATTAAGGATGAACCACATTAGTTAGTTTGAAAGGTCAATTAAAAATAATTTTTTTAAGCATCTTTAATTGTTATATACTCTAGAAATATGTCTTCCGAATTAACCACATTATTAGGACTTAGAGGAGGTTTTGAACCAACTAATGTAGTTCATCCTTAGGTCCTAAGAATAAACCATATTAGTTAGTTCGAAATATCCACCCAATCTTAATAATGTGATTAATCCAGAAACCTACATTACAAATTACAAAAATCTTAAATCTAATATTATATACTTACAAATTATATCCTAACTCTTTATACCATTTTAAAAATTAAATATATTATTTTATAAGTATATTAAAATTATATAATTTTTAACTTTTATGTTTAGAGTGACCACAGCATAACAACTACACTTAGTGTCACGTTTATGTTTGAAGTGTAACATTTTTCTATTTTATCTTATTATCATAAACCTAGGATCATACAAAGAAAGAATTGCCTCGCTAATTTTTTTATACTTAACATAACTGTAATGAAATATTTAAAAATTATTAATTAAAAAAACATTAATTAAATTTTTTTTTAATTATAAATAAAATAATTTAATATTTATTTTAAATAAAATAGTTTTATAAAATATTTTAAAAATATGTTATTTTGCATTTTATTAGGAATGAGGTGTTTTTTCTTCCTCGCTTAACATGGATTTGACACATGACAACCATGTGCGCATATATAGAAAGAGAGAGAATTAATCTCAATTGTAGATTTATTATGGGTAAAGAGGGATGAACTCTTTGAAGGAGAAAATTATTTTAATATTGAAAAAACTGGAATAGAGGTTTGATATCAAGGGATTTGATCCTGTGAATGCATAATGGATTTGATGTTAAGATGAATTTGCCTAGTCTATCTCATACTTAACCTTACTTGGATCTACTTTCATTAGTCATCCTTTTATGAAGTTTTGTTTTGCTAGTCTAGTTACCATTTTCTTAACATAAGATATAATTTATATTATCATTTAAGTTAATTATAAGAAAACATAATTAATACATCAAAATAAATGGGTTTGCAATAAATTAAGCTAATTATATTATTAATAAAATTTGTTTAAAACATAAGTAAATTATATTGTTTCTGGAAGTTATAAGTGCTTAGTACAATTGGTAAATAATTTTGTGTTAATTCAATCTTTTGGGGTTACTAATTGTGCAATTCACATTCAATTTGCTTTCCATTTAGAAATCGAACGAAGGGGAGAACTTCATGAAGGTTGACATTGTATCATCACCCCCATTCTTCAGATAAGTTAGTTCCTTTTCTGAATTTAAACTATTTAAATTATACATTCCCTTCATACTTTAAATGTGTGGTAATTAACAAGGAAACGAGAGAGAGGTTCATTCCTTAATCATTGGTTCTATAACATGGCCCCATAAAGCATAACAAAGTTATTTAATTATGTTGCTTTGGTGAGCAAAAACAAAGGACAAAAATATGACATCAATAGTGTAAGAAATGGTTTTAAGATAAGGGTGTATAATAAGAAAGGTGTTTGTTGGATAAAAATGAGTTGAAAATTCATGTAGTAAAATAAAATAAGAACAAGAGTAAGGAGTTAAACATAGTTATTGGCTCAACTAGAAATGTGATTTCAAAATGATAATTTTAGCGTTTAAAACCTATATTTTTTAGCTCAAAACACCAATCCCTTGAATATAAAAGTGGTGCTAATTGTAGCTCCATTTTTTTCATTGTTAAAATCACCACCTTTACCAAACATGGCCTTAATGTGTGGTGTTCTTTATTAGTAAAAATAACAAATATTATCTATATTTACTACAAAAAAAGATAGATTTCAATCACAATAGACAAATAAAGAACCATAATATCACTAGAATGTTATACCTTTAATATTGGAAGCAATGATCACTTGCCTCTTCAACGGGTCAACCTCTAATTGAGTAGAGCTCTAGTTACAGATAACTTCAAATGATGTCTTTTATATTGCTTCTACATCTTTATACAGTACTTTCTACCTCATAGGAACACTCTAGAGAAGGGACTTTCTAGTAGGTGGATCATTCTAGTAAGCCTTCTTCCATTTATTGCTTTCACATTATTACATAGGCCTCACTTACTAGAGGTGACCTCCATACATCACTATACATAGGAACATATCTCGAAGATAATGAATTTATGATGCTTGATGTAACTAATCAATTTGAGGGTTTGGGGAGTTGAAATACCAATCAATGCATGATTAGGTGCTCAAGTTTATGATAAAAAATAAAAGTGTCAGAATTTTGTCAGAATCAGCTTCAGATTGAAGAGCTCGTCATTTTGAATCCAACGGTGTGAACGACACTCAAATTCGAGCTCGTATGCAAAAGTTAGAGCAAGTCAAAGTTCTAGTTTGACTTGCCTACATGGTGGCCAAGTGGCAAGCCGCCATTGGCCCTCGCATATCGCATATCACAGGTGGATCGGGTTAAGAATCGGCCCCCAACACAATCAGGGTTGCGATGCGATATATCGCAATCACATATTGCACACAGTATCCACCGATATATATATATATATATATATATATACAAGGATTAACATCGATTGCGATGAGCGATGAGTTCTGATAGTGATAAGACCCCCGATGCAATATTTTATATGTCACAGTTTAAGTTCCCTTCGGGTCCACTAATATCGCATCGCACAACATTCTGCCGTTAGCAAGACCCTAAGCCTACCAAACTTCACTGCTTGCAAAATGCGATAGTTTCCAAATGCGATGCCACTATAGGTTGCAATTTAAGATCTCGTCGGGTCCGCAATATTGCAATCACAAATCCTCTGTTTCTATTCATAGACCATAAGAGCCCACATCACTCGTTGATTGTGATTTGCGATATGGATGAAAAGTTATGGCTCACACTGCGGCCAAATTCTTGCTCAGTTAGCGGATTTTGGAGCGAATTTGTGGGATTATGTCAGTTTTGGAGCAATTTGTGGAACAAATAGCGGGAGAAATAGGAGAAGTCATAGCTTCTTTAGTTCTTATTCAAATGGGATGAAAAAAGAGGCTATATAGCCATTTTTTAGTATTCTGAACTCATTGAGACAGGGGTCAGAGGCATTTGAGCATTGTAAACACACTTTTGTTGTACTTTTGAGCATAATAGAGAGGCCCAAGCATTGGATGCTAGACCAAGGAGATGTAGCCCAGGATGGGTGAACTCCTCATCAAATCTTTGTGTTGTGTGTTGTATTTTGATGTTCTTTATTGTTTTTTGTTGTTATTCAGCATATGTTTTATGTTAAATTGTTTATAACATTTACATAAGAAACTCTCACGAGAATCAGTTAATTAAGTAAACATAGTGACTCCTTAAGCACTTCATAAGCAAATGATAAGCATCTTGGGTTTTATTCTGAATGGGGAATTAGCACAACATTACTAATCTATTCCATTTCGGATCAAGTTGATATCAGAGCACTCGTTTTTTCTTATTAGATTTTCTTGTGCAAAGAAGGATTTAATTGTTTGCTAGTTGTATGTCATGCTTACGAGGTTAAAGCTCAAAAGAGGTGAAGGAAAGCTAGTTGGAAGCCCTGAAGTTGGGTCAAGTGGAAGAAGAGAAAGGTTTCCAAATTATTCTACACTACTTCAGCCTCAAGTTTCACTTGAGTATTCAGACACCATGTCTCATGAAGAAGAACCTATCATGACAGAAGATGAGAAGACCTTTAGAAAGGCTTTCTTTGATATGACAGAGATGGTGAAGGCCCTCTATGAAGAGAGGAATATCAGATTGCTAGGAGAAAGTTTCAAACCTCCCAAAGGAGAAGGCTCTTTAGGAGGAGGTAATGGAAAAGGAGGTAATGGGAATGGAGACAAGCCTCCACCGTCTCCACCATCTTCTTCATATTCTTCTTCGCAAGCATCTTCACACTCTTCCACTAATACAACCCTTACTCATACTCATCATCATTCTACAAAAGGAACTATTAAATCACCTTTTCTAAAGCTTGATGTTAAATCGAATGTAGAGAAGCTTGATAATTAGATTCATTAGTTGGAGGTATAGTGTAGGATTCAAAACCTTCATGAGGATGACATAAAAATTTAGTTGCCTTCATTGAGAATGGAGGGTGCAGCACTTGTATGGTGGGAATCAAGGACTCAAGACGAGATCAAAAAACATGGTAAGATCTCTATTACTTGGTCTGATTTCATTGCTGCTATAAAAAGACAATTCTACCCTTTAGCCCATATGCAAAAAGCTATCATGAATTGGCAAAATTTCAGATAGTTAAAAGGTCAAAATGTGCAAGAGTATACTCAAGAGTTTAGGAGAAGAGCTCTTATGCTAGGAGTAGACTTGCAGTCACAAGATACTTTGCTGAAATATATAGGAGGTTTGCATAACTATCTTTGACACACCATTCTTATGTTTAATCCCACGAATCTTGATGAGGTATGTGTTCAAGCTACACACCTCGAAGCAAGAGGGAAAAATGTACAAGAAGAAGCCATTCCAGAGTGGTGCAAAAGGAAAGACTTTCAAAGGAAAGTAGAAGAAAAATGCTTCTATTAAGAAATAAGGGGAGAAACCTGTGTACAAGAATTGTTCCAAAGAGGGTCATGATGAAGCGCATTGTTGGAAGCTTCATCCTGAATTAAGATTGAATAAATCTAACAATAAAGGGAAACAAAAGACAAACGCTCTTTTACAACAATACTTGGGTTCTGAGTCAAGTGATGAATCAAATATTGCAGCCACAATCACCAAGGTAAAAGTCGTGGAAAAAGCAAGCAAAGAGGAAGTTGTGGCAAGAACCAGCGCAACAAATAACTCCAATAACGCTTCAAATGAGGAAAACATAATTGAGTTGTTCCATATCCGAGTTATTTCCAAAAACACCAAGATTGATATGTTGTTTGAGAGTGGATCTCAGGCAAAGTTAATTTCTACAAACTTGGTCAAGAAATTGAATATGGAAACTGTGCCTCATCATAAACTGTATTCGTTAGGTTGGATAACCAAGGATGCAAATATTCAGGTCACATGGAAATGCATTTTCAGGTTTGCAATTACTGCCAATTTCATTAATGAAGTCGACTTAGATGTAGTGTCATTGGATATTTATGGAATTGTGTTTGGAAGCCCATATCTGTATGACAGGAAAGTTGTTTTCCATAGATTTGAGAAAAAATATCATTTTTTCAAAGAAGGAGTGGAGTATATTGCGAGAGCCCATCGTAGAAAGCTTAATCTTTATTTGGAAAGCGTGGGGCAAATGAATCGACTCGCCAATTCCAACAAGAGTCTCGTGCTCCTTATGATCAAGCAGAAGAATGACATGGAGCATGAATCCTTTGCAGGCTATGATGTGAAGCTAAAAGTTGAATTGGTTGATGTGGTCAATCAATATGGAGATATGTTTCAAGAACCAAAGAGATTGCCACTAAAAAGGGGAATTCAGTACGAAATTCAACTATAGCAAGACTGTCCACTCCCAAACATCGGTATGTATCGAATGTCAATTATGGAAAGTTTAGAAATTAAGAAACAAGTCCAAGAATTGTTAGATAAAGGTGTAATTAATCCCTCTACTTCTCCATGTGGTTCAAAAATTGTTTTGGTACCAAAGAAAGATGGAACCTGGTGCATGTGTGTAGATTATTGATCTGATTAGTGATTAGAATCTGGATTAGGGGCAAAAATTTCCTCAAAAATCAAATTGATCAGAATCGATCAAAACCTAAACGTCCGCATTCATCTCAATGATATGATCCCAATGCAACTCATTTCACTCAAAATGAAGTTCATATGAGAGAGGTAGAGCCTGCTGTTCGTTTGGGAAAACTTGTTAATGCTATGCAAGCTCACTCATCAGTATTAAAAATGTGTTTAGGATCGTCTCAAATTAACCAAAATCATGAAGATTTATGTGTCAAGGGTTATGTGCATTTTATGAGTAATTTATGAGTTTAATTAGTTATTTAAAACACATATGATTTTTTTTTGCTTAAGCAAGAGACGGTCCTTCTATTAACATAGGTAAAAATATATTTTACACAGGTTACAACAGACGCAAAGAGGTGCAAACTCCCACAAAGGGAGAGTGAAAATACCCAAAGTACCCATAAAACCCTCCAAAAATCAAACAGAAACAAGGCCTAGACTGCCCTGGAACCAAAAGCGGGCAAGTGGATCCAAAGTCTGCTCCCCAAAACCCACCATTGATCTATCTTCTAACAATCCGGCGGTCAAAATTCAACCCGCACGGAGGCGAAGCCTGCAGAAAAACCCTTAAGTTGCACGATCAACGCTGACCGTTGATCTTTTCCTTTTGATCCAATGGCTGGTGTCCATATCGTGCGGCTTAAAAGCTTGTTGAATACCACGCGACAAAGGCGGTTTACTTTTCCGGTCCTCTACCACGTGTTGCTTCCTGAGTGGAATCACTGGCTTTTCATTAAAACTGTCTTTGGTTTGGATGGTGCTCGATGAAGGTGGTAAACCATTAGTGGTTTTATCCTTTCGGGCCCACCAACTTGCATGCCAAAAGGTGGCCGTTCATCTTCCCTCTCCGGATTTGGTGGCCACAAACCAAATCGGACCACACATTTGCTCGCGGATTATCCATCGATGAAGGTGGTAATCACTGTTCATCCACCTCCACATGTCGCTTGTTGAATGGCATCACTTGTCCTCTGAGAAAACCTCTCCCGAGTTAGAGGGCGCCCGAAGCAGGTGGTATATCTCGAGCAGTTTTTGACCCCAGTAATCTCTTCCTTTGACCTCCCATGCATTGCCCGAGGAAGACATAGCCAGAAGGGTGGCCTCTATGGCATTCGTCTCCCATGGAATCACTTCTCCTGTGATCAGATATCTTCTATCTCAATTACTGCCTTTGTTTCTAGAAGTGCCCTTAGAAAACCGACAGTGCATATCCTCTGATAAGCTGTCTGAAGTGAACTTATTCATCGTTGTCATGAAGTAAAATTCTTTCTCTTGATTTTTCCTGATACTGTTGTCTGTCACTGAGGGCCTGGGATGAGCATTCCTCCTTCAACCTATCATCCGTTACCTCCTCCCACCAGCAACACAAGTCGATATGCTTGTTTCGAACCCCCTCATTGGCAAGCCAGTCCACAACTTTGTTGGCTTCCCTACAGACATGCACCAACCTAAGAGTTCTTAGCATTCTTAGGTGTGATTGGATTCTTTGGTAGACTTGCAAAAGCCACCAGTGTCCTGAGATTTTCTCTGGTGCAGTGCCAACGTTTATCCTCTTCACCAAATTAATGACTAATTTTGAGTCAGCCTCAATGATGACATTGTGAATGTTGTACTTTTTTTTTAACGAGATCGGATACTTTTCTATTATAAAAAACTGCTAGGAGCGAGTCCTCTTACAAAGAGTGAAAGAGGAAGAAGAAGAGAAGTCCAAAATGGGTGGGCAGACCCTGACTTCTTGGGAGTAAACTTGAAGAGGATAGATTGAAATAAAAAGCGGCTGTATTGCCTTACAAAGAGACCTGCGAGTAAGCAAAATTTACTAGACATTTGACTGATTACATAAACTGATTGACAGAGTCTTCGATCTGAGGTTCCTTCTTGATGCTTGCTCTGGTTGATGCCTCAGCTTGCATGCTCTGAGTGATATTTTTGATGTGAGATATGGCCTCTTCCATGTGATTACATTTTTCTTTTAGGCTCTCGATCTCGGCTCTTTGTTTTTCCAGTTTCTTTCTCTTGGATCTACTATCTGCCTGAAAATCTTCTTTGAGTTCATTGAAATGTTTAATGAACCTAGCTATCATGAAGCAATGCTGTTTACAGAGTGTACAGGTGTTGTTGCCAAGCACTCTGTCCAGCGGGTTCTCAGGTTGGTCTCTGCCTTCCTGATTCGCGTTCTACATTCCGATGTCTGGAATCTCTGCCATGGCTAGGGAGCTGAAAGAGAAGTGGATACTGGCCGGAAGGACAGGGGAGAAGGAATAAGAAGGGACAGAAGATGGGGAAGGGAAGTGGTTAACGCCGAGGGAGTTGACCACGGGATCTAAGCAAGTGGAATGCGCAGGGATGATTGGGGCAGCCGTGGAGGAGAAGAGTGACAACGACAAGTAAACCTGAAGATAAAAACAATTATACCTGAATACTTTAGAGGGGAAGCATGCTTCTATGATGCTCAGGAAACTGCCTCGCTTGTTGCAGAGCTTCTGGAACAGGTTGAATGAAGGAAGGTCTCTGATCTCCAGGAGGAAGACGAGTGAAATACTGAGGCGCACAAGGTTGAGAGGGTTGGGGGGGTATAAATCAGAGCGGAGGTGGAAGGGGGCGATGGGAGTGATGTGAAGATGTAGATTTGCACTGGATGAAGATCAGGGGAAGGATTTTTGTCGCAGTTTATGAAGATCTTGAATTGACTGATATCAGGAGGCCACTCAGTTAATTCACGGGAATATTAAGAGATACGGATCCTGTTTTCATACCAGTACCTTCGGGTGAGGCTCGATGCAAGAGGAGGAGCTTGGTTCGAGGCGGGACAGATTACTTGCAGCATAATTGAGTGTGGCCTGAGATCACGAGAAGGATTGCAGAGAATGATTGCGTCAGGATTCAAAGAGGAGCTGATTAGACTTGTCTGAGGAGTTGACTGACCTCTGGATTGATTACGAGATTGCTTTGCCATAGATGAGCGCGTTCTCCTTGACTTGACCGATCTACCTGGATGTTGCCATGGAGGCAAAATGATCTGCTTCCTTATTATTGTCTCTCAGAACATGTTTGAATATCGTGTCCCCCAGTTCCTGGAGATTGTCTAAAATTCTGATTTTTACGTTGTTGAGAACCTCTTTTTTGAACTGTGTCCCCGACACCATGGCTACGATAACAATGGCCGAATCTCCAACTATTATAGGATTCCTGAGTTTTAACCTGTTCAAAATGGAGGTGCCTAAATAAAGACTGTATGCTTCCGCCAAATTGTTGGACATTTGGCCCAATCCCCATTCATATTTCACTAAGGTTTTTCCTTGGCTATCCTTTATGATACCCCCGGCTCCTGCTTTCCCTGGGTTGTTCTTGGAGGCACCGTTGAAGAACAAAGTGTGGCGTTTTTGGTCAAGGATCCACTGACTTACTTCTTCCTTTGTGCCCCTGATCTTCCATTGAGTTCTTCTCATGCTGCCTTTGGGATAATCTGAGCATATTTTGCTGAATTTGATATGGAATTTGCTGAGTCATTCCTCCTCTTCTTTGTGCCAGTTGGTTCGCTCTGGGGGAGCTGCTAAATTTGCGCTTACTGTTTCAGAGATGAGGGCAATTGTTTTGGCCAAAATTCGGGCAGGATTGGGCTTTTTGTCATTGAAGATACAGTTATTCCTGGCAAGCCAAATTTGCCAGCAGAGAGTGGCTGGGATGCATTTCCAAACTCGGGTTATGATGCCTTTGCCTTTCTTGGAGAAGGGATAAAGTCTTGCCCATTTTTTTTGCAGGGATGGGAGCTGATTATTTGTTTCTTCGATTTCCAAAGGGCTGGCCATCTGTTTCCAGTAGCTTTGAGCAAGAGGGCATTGGAAGAACAAGTGGTGACTACTTTCCTCCTCAGTTCGACAGAAACAACAAACTGAAGGCCCTACAATGCCTCTTTTCCTTAAGTTTTTAGCTGTGAGCACTTTACCTTTGAGGAGAGTCCAGTTGAAATGTTTGACCTTGGGAATGCATTCTGTTTTCCAAACCATTGTGGAAAGATTCCAGTTCTTTGTTGGGTTGAGGGTCTGAAGGAATTTGTATCCATCTCTGACTGTGAATTTGTCTCCACTTGGTTCCCATATATACCTGTCTACAACCCCTAAATTGGTAGGAGCGGCACCTGAGAGAGAGGCCTTGAGGTTGAGCCACAAATATTCAATATCTATGGGAGGCTTTATGTCCTTCCAACCCTGCCAAGCATTGTGCTCCCAGGTAGAGATATCGTACAAGGTGTGAAAGTTTTTTGCTTCCATCCAAATCTGCAAGGGCCTGAGATTTTGGTTGAGGTTTCTCAGTTTTGTGCCCATGATTTTATCCTTCCATATGTTGATCTCCTTGCCACTGCCAGGCACTTTGGATATGTTGTCCCTAAACTGAGGGAGGACCTTTTTAATGAGCTTCCAGACTGAGGTGCAAGGCCGCTCAACAATTGTTTCTGAGAGAAGATTTGAGTTTGTTCCATTGAGGTATTTCTTTGAGAGAACATCCACCCACCAGGCGCCTTTGTCAGTGAGTAGTCTCCAGATCCGTTTGAGTCCCATGGCTCGGTTGGAGAGGCTTGGATTTTTATGGCTAGGCCTCCCTTTTCATAAGGAAGAATGACTTGCTCCCATTTGACTAAACTAAATTTTTTTGAGTCTTGCCTCCCCCCTTGCCACAGGAAACTTCTCATGAGCAGTTCCATATGCTTGTGGATGCTGGCTGGAGCCAAGGTGACCGCATACTGATAGATGGGGAGGGCCGAAAGGATTGCCTTTATTAAGGTTGATCTGCCCGCTAGGTTGAGCCAAGAAACTCCCCAGCTCAGAAGTAAGCCTCTCATTTTTTCAATATGACTGGTCCAGATCTCTGCCTTGATTGTTGCTTTGGCTAAAGGCAAGCCAAGATATGAAAAATAGCTCCAATTCCCTTGAATTGGAATGTCCAGTATATTTGAGATTCTTTTCTTAATTTGGTCAGGGACATTCCATGTGTAAATATTGCATTTTTTGTTGTTCAATAATCCTCCTGAGGCATCTAGGAAGGCGTTCAGGACTTTCTTAAATCTTTTGGCCATTATTCTTGAGGCACCCCCGATGAGGAGGGTGTCATCCGCAAAGAGAGAGTGATTGATCTCTTTAGTCCCTCTTTCTATGCCAATTCCAGTGATCAGTTTTTGTTTGCGGAGTTTTTCCAATTGAGCGCTCAAAGTTTCTGCCATGATGATGTACAAGAATGGGGAGAGAGGGCAGCCTTGCCTCAGCCCCTGGGTGCTTCTGAAAGATCTGCTCGGGCGGCCATTAATCAGAGGGGCAGTCCATGGGTTGGAAATGCAACCAAAAATGATATTTATGAATTTGTTTGAGATCCCAAATTTTTTTAGGACAACTGATAGGAAATGATGGTCGACTCTATCGAAGGCATTTGCCATGTCTAGTTTAATTATCATGCCTCTTTCCTCTCTGCTGATACTGCTGTGAATTGCCTCTTAGATGAGGATGACATTATCAGTGATCTGCCTGTGGGGGACAAAACCTCCTTGATTCTCAGAGATAAGATTGGGGAGAAGCTTTTTAAGTCTGTTGGCTAGGATTTTGGTTATGATCTTGTAAGAGACATTGCAAAGGGAAATTGGTCTAAAGCGGTCAAAGGAACGGGGATTAGGGTCCTTGGGGATAAGAGAAAGGTGGGAGGATTTAGTGTTGTCTCCCATCTTGGAGTTTTTGAAGACATTCTTGACCATCCTTACAAAATCTTTCTTAATGGTATTCCAATGATTTCGGAAAAAGGCCACCGTGAAGCCATCTGGCCCCGGGGCTTTGTCCTGTTGCATGCCGAATGCTGCGAGTCTGATTTCTTCCTCTGTGATCTCCTGATCCAACTCTTGGTTTTGAAGATCAGAGATTTTGTTCTCTACAACACTGAGAAAGTCTGAGCTGTCCGACTGCTGAGGGGCTGCTGTTAGAAGGGAGTTGAAGTGGTTGAAAGCTGCCTCTTTGATTTCTTCTTGCTCATTGATCTCTCTCCCATCAACCACTATTTTGTCTATCTGATTTCTTGCACGCCTGAGCTTTATACTATTATGGAAGAAGGAAGTATTTTTGTCTCCAGCCTTTAACCATAAACATCTTGATTTCTGCCTGTGGTCTTCTTCCTCAAGTCTGTTTTGCCTGTATAATTCTCTGTACATTGCGTTTTCATGGTTTATGTCTTCAGCTGTAGGCTGACTGTTTTCTTTTTCTTTGTTCCACTGTTCCATCTGCTCTTGGAGATCCGCCTTTTTCTTCTTCTCCATTGCTGCATTTTCCTTGGCCCAATTTTTAATGACGGTTCTCAGGTTTTTAAGTTTGGTTTCCCAGACATAGCTTGGGGATCCCACAACTTCCTTTACCCACTGAGTTTGAATGAGTGAACTGAATTTTTCATTCTGGTCCCACGATTTGTTGTATTTGAATGGGAGAGGTCCCAGATTTCTCCCTTTTTCCATATACAACACCACAGGTTTGTGGTCAGAGGCCGAAGCCTGAATTATTTTGCTTTTGATGAGAGCGTGGCTTGCTGCTATTCCTTCCTGTATTAGAAATCTGTCGAGCCTTTCTTTTATGTTGTGACTGCCTATTCTTTTATTACTCCATGTATATTTCCCGTTGCAGAGAGGGATGTCGATGAGGTTGTGAGTCTGGATTATGGCTTCCAGCGCTTCTCTTGAAGGGTCCGAATGAAAATTTCCTCCAAACTTTTCATTCGTGTTTCTTATGAGATTTAAATCTCCTCCCAGGATTATGTTCCTATCCGGAGAGGCTAGTAGTTCAGAGGATAAAGAGTCCCAGCAAGATGCTTTGTCCCGGTAGTGATTAGGTGCGTAGATGTTGTAAATGATGAAGACTTCTTGTGAGACTTTGTTTCTGAGATCGGATTTGATCCACCAGTTGCAAGACTGGAAGTTGGTGGGAGTCCATTTATTTTTGTTCCAGAGTGTTCCTATGCCTCCTGAGGCACCTTCTGAGCCTGAAGAGAAGCCTTCAAAATTTTTGATTCTTTTTATTTGGTTTTGGAATTCTTGGTCTGATAACTTGGTCTCCTGGATGAGGAAAATTTCTAGCTGCTCCTGGCTTATTAGATCGCAGACTGCGTTTATTTTTGAGGAGGAGCCCATCCCCCTACAATTCCAAGAGACCAGATTCATCATTTCCCAGACTTTGGATGAGTCCCACTCCGCTCCTTTGATTTTTCTCCACTTCCTTTTTGCTTATCTAGGTAGGAATCCATTGGTTGCTGTGCTCCAGTTGCCATATCTTTCAGTGCTGCCTCATCTTTGAGCTCTTTGTTTGATTTTCTGCCTACCTTTCTTGGCGGATCTGATGGAATATTAGCTTCTTTCGATTTGTTTCTGGTGAGAATTCTCTCTATAGTTGGGGGGGGGAGGGAGGAGGGATTGAGGGGGAGGAGATTACAGCGAGTGTGGTTCGAGGGGATGGAGGGGGGGAGGGGAGGTTTTCGACATCCAGAGATTCGAAAGGATTGGAAGAGGATGGAAAGGATGGAGTGGAGCTGGGAGGAGGGGGAGGAGGAGGAGGGAGGGTTCCTGAAGGGGGCTTTGAGGATGTCCCTTGGTTGACTGAGGGTTTTTTCCTCTTGACTTGTTCCTAGTGACCTTCTGATTGTTCCTCATTTTTCAGTGGATTCATTTATTTTTAGCTTGCTACATCTATTTGCAAAATGTCCATATTCATGACATACCTTGCATTTGAAGGGGAGCTGTTTGTAGTCCAGTTGTTGGATGTGCGTCCATTGATCGACTTTAATCTTGATGGCTTCTGGCAGGCCTTTCCCGAGGTCTACTTCAACGCAAATCCTGGCGCATGCATGCATGTTCTCCCTTGGCTCAGATCTGTCAATGAATTTGCCTACTGCATTCCCTATTGCCTTGACTGATTCGCCCCCCAGCAGTGGAGCGGAAGATGTGGGAGGCGGACCCAGACCGGGACTGCGTTTGGGATGTCCATTTCCGGATCGAAGTCTGGAGTCCATCTGTTTAGGTAGAGGCCTCTTGAGTCCATGAAGTAAGGCCCATTTCTGAATATGAGGTTCCTATCTTCCTTGGATTCGAATATGAAGGTGTAATAGCCCCTTCCGCAGAATCTGATAGCTATTTTCCCTTGGATCATTGCGTTCCAGTTGCGCTCCACCCATTTCTGCACTGTTCTTGGAGATGGCCATAAACCTGTGAACTGTCCAACCAGGCCTCGTTCAGCGAGTGTTATTGCCGATTTTCGTGGAAGGGATGGAGGGAGAGAGACCTCAGGTATTTCATCGAGACGCTTGATGAACTTCGATTCAGAGGGTCGCGGTCTTGAGGCAGCTCTCTCAGGAAGCAAAGAGGCGAAAAGAACTTCATAGTTTTCAGGGTCCGGAGGGGTGGGGGGGGCGTTCCCAGCCATTTAGAACTATGAAGCCAGGATGGGAGAAACAAAGGCACAGGGGCCCCAGAGCAGTACCGGCAGGAGGCCAGTGTCAGGAGCAAGCGGATGGGAGGGCAGGGGCTATCGGCAGCCCTGCCAGCCAGGCCTGGGAGGCAGAACCAGGCGAGGGCGGGAGGAAGTTTGAATCGCGCGCGCAGAGCCAGTCGGAAACTTGTCAATTATGAGAATGTTGTACTTGAGAAGTATTTCCAAGCATAATTCCATCGCCATGAGCTCAACCATATTGTTGGTTGCTTTTCCTAGATAACTGTGGAAGATGACTTGTTGTAGGTTTCCTTCCTCATCCCTCATGACCCCTCCATAACCTACTTCTCCCAAATTCCCTTTTGAGGCCCCATATATGTTAAATTTAAAAAAACCATGTGAAGGGGGTCGCCAGGAAGCCTTTTCTGCTGAGGTATTCTTGTTGATTTGCATAGAACACTGAGGGAGATGAACCTTGAGCTCTAAATTCTCCAAGATTCTGGCCTCTCTTTGTCCTATGGGTTTACCAGTAGCGACACCTCCCAGGATATGAACAGTCTCTTTGAGTTGTTTAAGGATTAGCTTTAGGATGTTGCTCACCGGGCTCACCTTATCCTTGAAAATCCTGTTGTTGCGCTCCTTCCAAACATTCCAGATTATGAACCCTGGGGTCAGCGCCCAGGCAGAGTTAATGATCTCATTATCCAAAAAATTTCTCCACCATTTTTTCAAAGTAGCAATGATGTCATTTACATGTCTATTTGTCTGCTCGAAGACATCTCCAACCCAATTCCAAAGTATTGTAGTGAATGTGCATCTATTTAGGAGATGATTAGTAGTTTCTTCCTGTTGTCCACATAGGTGACATCTTGAGGGGCCAACAAAGCCTCTTTTTCTTAGGTTATCCCATGTCAAAATCTTGCCTTGTTGAACCAGCCACTTGAACAGTTTGATTTTCATTCAATGATGATTATCCCAGAGTTCTTTTCATGTCTTATCAGTGTTTGGAAAGTTAAGCCCTGAGTCTATCCTTTTGGCCTCCTTAAGGGTGAAGAGACCTGCCTTGTTCTTTCCCCATCTTAATTGATCATCCAAGGTTGAGTTTAAGATTTGCCTCTTTTCCAAAAGATCGTTAAGGGCTATAGCTTGAGTATGCATCATGCCCATTCCATTGTAATATGGAAGTTTCCATATTCTCCATTTCTCATTATTCCTTGATTGATCCCAATAGTCACTTACCCTCCTTAATCCTTTGTTGATGGTATCTGTGTGAATGTCTGCTAACTCTTCAATGTAGAGATTGTCCTCCTGCTGCCAATTATCCTCCCAGAACCAAGCCAGATTTCCATTTCTGATCTCCCAAAAACTATGATTTTGGACTAGGGCCTATTCTCCCATGCCCTATTCCAAATTAAAGAACCTTTTACTTGTTCTGTCATTCTTATGAGGTTCTTCTCCTGCGAATCTCTTGCATACTTTTGCTTCCATAGTTTTGCCCAGGGGCTTGTATTTCCTTTAGCCATCTCCACCAGAATTTGGCTCCAAGAACAAGTTAAGAATTCCTGGGTCATGAAGACCCAAGCCACCATAGGACTTTGGTTTGCATACCTTGTCCCATGCCACTAGGGCCCATTTCTTCTTTTCTTCACCTTTCCCCCAGAGAAAGTCTCTCTAAATGTTTCTTATATTAGTAATTACACCAGTTGGTGCCAGAATGGCTGATAGCATATAGATAGGGATACTTTGGAGGATAGCCTTAGTTAGAATTAGCCTCCCTGCTAGATTTAGGGCTCTATTTGTCCATTTGCTAATCTTATATTTTAGCTTATTTAGAACAGGCTCCCAGATTTCCTTGTGTAGCGATTTGTCAGTGAGGGGAACTCCCAGGTACTTCATGGGCAATGACTCTCTTTGAAAGCCCAAAATTCTAGAAAGATTTATTTGTATTGAAATATTCGTATTGAAAAAGAAAATATTTGATTTAGTAAGACTTACCTCTGTGCCTGCTGCCATAGCAAACTCACTCAGAATCTGCTTAAATGCTTTGGCTTCCTTGATAGTGGGTGTGCCCTGAAGCTTAGTATCATCCACAAATTGCTGATGTGTCACCGTGTCCCTACCTTGAGTGAGTCTGAGACCCTGAATTCTCCCTTCCTCCTTAGTAGCTCTGATTGCTCTCCCTAACCCTTCCATCATTAGAATGAAAAGCAAAGGAGAAAGAGGATCGCCTTGCCTGTGACCTTTAGTAGGCTTGAAGGTTTTGGAGGGAGAGCCATTGAGAAGAATTGAACAGCTGGCAGTGGTAACTAGCACCATGACCCATTTAATCCAATTGTAATCAAAGCCATAGGCTTTTAATACTACTCTTATGTACGACTAGCTAAGTTTGTCATAGGCCTTTGCTATGTCTATCTGAATTATCATCCCAACCTGTTTATTGGTAATGAGTGAATGAACCACTTCATGTGCTTGAATTATGTTATTAATAATTTGTCTTCCTTCCACATAGACCATTTGCTCCTCTAACACTAGGGTCGGGAGGAGTGGTTTGAGACGGTTGGCAATTACTTTGGATATTATTTTGTATACCACGTTGCATAATGCTATAGGTCTAAATCTGTCTAGAGAGGTGGCCTTTTCCTGTTTGGGGATTAAGGCTATGAAAGATTCATTGAGCGCCTTCAAGACTGTCTTAAATCTTTGAGAGTCTTCCACTACCTCTAGAATATCCTGTTTTACTATCCTCCAACATGTTTTGAAAAAGTCCACATTGAAGCCATCCGGGCCTGGTGCTTTCCCATTGTGCATCTCTTTAATGACTTCCTCAATCTCTTCCTCTGTTACTGGTCTGTTGAGATTGTAATTATCTTCTCTAGAAACCAATTTAGGAATGTACTGAGTAAATCTTTTTATAAACTGATATCTATCTTTCGAGGTTTCCTCAACAATTTTCTGAAAATGCTAGACTAGAACCTTTTCCATCTCTTCATGAGTGTTTCTTTCTATTCCATGTTGATCTGTAAGTTTCACAATTCTGTTGTTGTTTTTGTGAGCTATGGTGGATCTGTGAAAGAATTTGGTGTTTCTCTCCCCTTCCTTAATCCATTGTACTCTGGATTTATGTCTCCAGAATATTTCCTCTTGTAGACATCTGTTTTCCCATTCATGCTGGAGTGATTATGCCACCTCTTTTCTTTCATCTGTATAGCCTTTTGTGATAAGGTTTATTTCCTCTAGTTTCTTTTCCACATCTCCTTTAGCTTTGAAGATATTGCCAAATTCATTTTTATTCCACTCTTTGAGTCTGCCTTTAATGTGTTTGAGCTTGCAGTGTAGAAGGAACATCTTTGTACCTTGAAGGTGTAGCTCTTCCTTCCACCATTTTTCAATGTTTGTGAGGAAATCTGAATGTGTGAGCCAAGCGTTCTCAAACCTGAAGGGGGAGTTCCTTGGTTTACCAAATAGAGAAGCTTCCAATTGGATAGGCCAGTGATCTGAACCTCCAAAAGGTAGGATGAGCACAGTCATGCTACTTCCCATGAGAAGAAGTTCCTCTGAAATAATAAATCTGTCTAATTTTGAGGCTACTTGGGTAGGGCCCCCTCTTTTGTTATTCCAAGTGAAGATTCCATTGCTGGTTTCCATATCAACCAATTTCATATTGGTGATGAAGTTCTGGAAGGCAACTGAATCCCTACCAAGTTTTCTAGTTCCTCCTTTCTTCTCCGTGAGTGATTTTGTCATGTTAAAATCACCTCCTAGAATCCAGGGTAGAGCTGGGTATCTCTTCTTCATATCCTCCAGTGTTGTGAGGAGTCGAAGTTTGTCCTCCATTGGCTACGAACCATAAACATTGGTGATCATGTAACATTGCCTATCACCCACCGGTTGGAAAATCAGAGAAAGGTGATGTCTGGATGCCTTCGCATCAATCACACCAAATTTCTGTGGATCCCATAGAGTGAGAATGCCACCAACAGATTTATTTGCCTTAAATTCAAGGTATTCATATCTATTTAACCATTTGCTATGTTTTTTGCGGATCATCTCCACTGAGCATTTTGTTTCCTATATGAATACTATGTCAGGTTTTTCCTCTCTGATCCTGTTACCTAGATTCCTCTATTTTCTTCTACTCCCTAGTCCTCTAATGTTCCAGGTTGTGATTTTCATTGAGGTGGGGTTTTAAAGGAGTAACTGGAAAGGTATTTCATCCTTCTTGAGTCAATCATGAGTTTTCCACACTCCAACAGTAGTTATTTCTGTCTTTTTCTTCCCCTCCTCTTGCCTGGATTTTTTGTTAATTTTCCTGTTATTAATCCTATTGAGGAAGTCCCTTTATTTTCCTGGTTATCATGTCCTCTTTTGACTCCTGCAGCTGTTTGATGTGACTTGTTAAGGAATATCTGTTGTACCTTGTCCACATCCTCCTGAGGTATGGAGTTTATTCCCAGGTTTCCTCCTTGTTCTAGAAACTTTTCTAGCTCTAGGTTCTCCCTTTCCAGGATCTCCTGTAAGTCTTGGTCCTCTGTACCACTTTCACTTTGAGTCATTTCCTGTTCTTTTTCTATTTCCATAGTACTCAAAGGGTCCGTCGCATGTTCATTCTGTTCCTCAGTGAACTCCATGCTGGTCTCTTTTCCTTTCCCCCTTGTTGTCTGATTCTCTGTACTCTTTTGATCACCTCCATCTACTTATTTTTCTCCTAAGATCTCAAAACTATTGTAACTTCTTATTTTGTTATCATTCTCAGTAGGGTTCTTTTGTGTCTTCCTTCCCCCTCCTTTTCCTTTTCCTCCTACTTTGGTGAAACCTGTCTAATCTTTCCCTTTGCTGGTGTTTAGGTATTCCTCCCTTCTATTAAGAGGAAAATCTCTAGATAGGTGCCCATGCTCATGACATTTGTGACATCTGAACGAGATATGTTCATAGTCAACTGTTTGAACCCATTCCTCGTCATAGACTTCTAGAATGATCTCATCTGGAAGGGCTCCTGATAGGTCCATCTCCACACATATACAGGCATAGGAGGTATATTTTCCTCGTAGAGTTGCCTCTGAAATCTTTAAGAAATGACCTAATTTATTGCCTATAGCTTTTAAAGACTCTGGCATCCAGTAATCTAAAGGTAAGGAGTAGAGTCTAATCCATACTGGTATCGAAGTGAACATTTCTCGTTATGGCACAAAGTTCATCGTCCATGGCCGCATATAGAGACCAGCAGTTGCAAAGAAGTATGGTCCTCCTTCAAAAATCCTGTCTCTGTCCTCCATGTTCGTGAACACCACTGTAAAAAAAACCTTTGGATCCAAGATGTATATTTAACTCCCCCTTTTGTTTCCAGTTGCATTTTATCCAAGTGTACAATGCTTTCTCTGATGGCCAGATTCCCATAAATTTGCCTATGATGGCATAGTTTGCCATGTGATCCCTAGGCTCTTGCAGAGCTGGATCATTCAGTATAACCCATGGTTTAGTTATGGTCTTGGGTTTATAGGGCCCCATCTTGGTTCTGTTCTTTGTTCCCTGACCTCTGTCTTCTGCTTTCTCCTCCTGTTAGTCTTCTTCGTGGGTCCCTTGTTCTGCATGGGTTTTGCTGCCTTCCACCTTCTGAGTTTCAGTGTTTTTTGTCTTGACCTCTAAGGGTTGTGGAGGTTTGTTCTTATTCCCTACTCTTCCTCTATTTGAAACCACATTACTGTAGGAGGGAGTGGAGCTCCCTCCTCCCTGTGCCTGGATGGGTACCTGTTACCCTCTGTCACTCTCTTTGCTGAACCCTAGAACCTTGATCGCCAGTCCGCCAACCTAAGTCTTTAGAGGATTAAGAAATCATGACATACTTACCTATTTAAAACACATATGCAACAAGTATATTGCAGAGAAATAAAACAAAACAAACTCATAACACAAAGTTGATAAAGGAGTTCACCCCTCTTGGGCTACATCTCCTTGGACCTGCTTTAATGGCCAGGCCCTCTTTGGATTAATGGTAAATTATCTGATTATATGCACTTGTAGTTCTCCAATGTCTTTGTAACCTACTCCATTAGATTTAGAAGACCCAAAAACCTCAAAAATGACTCTCCAAGCTCTGCAATTGGACTTCAGTTGATCTAGGCTTGACCTCCTCTCCTGGTGGCCCTAAGCTTCCTTAAACTTCAACGAAGAAAAATCACATAAATAAGTGTCTTTCTGCCTTTGCAACTTGTTCCATTGTGTTCATAGCATCAAAATCATCTAGGAATGACTCTTTCTGAGCCAAAATTGGTTGAAAACTGCCAAAGTTATGGCTTCTTCAGTTTTTCCTAAGAAATCTCCACTAAATATGGAGAAACTCTAGTTAACTCCACCAAATTTGGAGTTAGCTCTGGATTTGTTAGATCTTCCAAAAGCTCTGCCAACCTAATCCATCATATATTAAATGATAAACATAGATTAATTAGCACTAATCCTGCTTAGCGCATTAATATGGCAATTAGCATAAAATGCTAGCGGTTAGCATCAGTGTTGGTCACATGCGGGCGGTTAGTGTTACCTGGCAGTTACGTAACCGCTAGTGGTTAACATAAAATGATGGCGGTTTAGTGGTGGTGGTCACATGCGAAGGTTAACCGTTAGCGGTTAATGCTAGTGGTTAACTCCAAATTTGCCAGGGTTTAAGCTTTAAATAGCGCAGGCGCCCATTATATGTTAAGTAATAACATGTGGTATAGCGGTAAGGTTTGGCGCTTGTATGGGCAAGGTCATGAGTTCGACTCCTTGGCTTACCCATAAAAATTTAAATGACCTTTGAGAGGGCACATGGCGGCCTTCGGGCTTGCCACGTGTCACCCTCTCATTGGTCCACCTCATGCACTTTAACCAATTATGTGCCGCCACCTGTCACGATCCGGTTGGTCCACCAGTGAGAATATTCCGAGAATATTCTTTTTTCTGACTGGGCTGTACGGATGCTTAGTAGTTCATTGAAAACAATAATAAAAAATGAATTAATTTATTATTTCATCTTTAAATTCATTTTTCAACTAAAAACTCTATAAATTAATAATTAACAATCAATAATTAACAAAGATATAATTGTTTACAAACATATAGACTTAGGAACAACATTAACATAATATTTAATAATTATTAATTAAAATACTAATTAAGAAAAATAATGTATTTTCATAAATTCTAACCTAATTAAAATTAATAATTTGATTGAAAACAACAATCAAGAATAAATTAATTTATGATTTCAACTTTAAATTCATTTTTCAACTAAAAACTCCATAATTATTAATTAACAAAGATATAATAATTTACAAATATGAAGACTTAGGAACATCATTAACCTAATATTTAATAATTATATAAGAAAATTATATACTTTCATTCTAACATAATTAAAATTAATAATTTGATCCAATTTGTAATTAATGAAAAATCAATTAGTAATGCACAATAAATTTAGTTAATTTATAAGCATTAATAAATATTAAGTTTTAATCATTACTTATTATTGTCTAACAAACATCATCTCAAATACTTTGAACTTAATAAGAAAAATAAAAATTAATTAGTAATGCTTATAAGATTAGGTTAGTTTAGGATCATTATTTAATATCATGTTTTAATTATCAATTAATTTTTATTTAATTTAAAAAAAATACAAAATAAATTAATTAATTATGCAGAAAAGAATTAGTTAATCATTAATAATATCAAATCAATATTTAGTTTTAATCATTCAACATAAACCAAAAATATATTTGTCAAAATAATTTAAATATTTTAAGAAATCATTAACTAATTAATAATCTAAATCATATCATTAGTAAACCTGTCTGCTCCTTTCACTCACTTCCCAACCCTCTCCTCCATTTATTGATCCCTTGAGGTTCTGACTTATTCACTCATCTGATTGTGATGATGAACCACAGTGGTTGGTTCGAAACATCAATTCCAAGAAAACATGAATGCGATGGCTCCAGAAGATATCACCAAACAAAATTACCATAAAGAATTGATACGCACTGCCTAGAATAGATTATTTACTAGATCAATTGAAAAATGCAAAATATTTCACTAAATCAGGCTTGAGAAGTGCATATCATCAAGTTAGAATAGTCAAGCAGGATATTTGGAAGACTGCTTTTAAAACCAAACAGGGATTGTTTGAGTCGCTGGTTATGATTTTGGGTCGTTGCAACGCTCCAACTACATTCATGAGAGTTATGAATGATGTTTTAAGATCCTTTCTTGATGAGTTTGTAATTATCTATTTAGATGATATTATGATATTCAACAAATCACGAGAAGAACATGTCAAGCATGCGAGGAAAGTCTTGGATGTCTTGAAAAAAGAACAATTATTTCTGAAGATGTCTAAATGTGAATTCGGGAAAACTTCCTTAGTGTATTTGGGCCACATAGTCGGAGGAGGTGAGATGAAAATTGACCCCTCTAAAATTTCGGTCATTATGAATTAACAAATACCCAAATCAGTCACAGAAGTAAGGAGTTTTCTGGGAGCAGCGCAGTATTGGAGGAAGTTCATTGCCAATTTCTCTTCCATAGCAACTCCACTACATGCTTTGACCAGTGTGAAGGTTGTCTTCCAGTGGGGAGGAAAACAACAAAAAACATTCGATGCTTTAAAACAAAAGATCAGTTCAACCCCAGTTTTAGCATTGCCGGATTTGAAACAACCATTTGAAATACAAATAACGTAAGTGACTACATCATGGGTGCAGTGCTTTTATAACATGGTAAGCCCATTTCATTTTATTCTGAGATTTTTAATGGTGTTGTTATTAACTATCTTACATATGATAAAGAGCTTTACGCATTGGTGCAAAGTGTGAAGAAATGGAAGAATTACTTGATGGGTAAAGAAACCATTATTCACGTCAATCATCAACCTTTCCAATATCTACAATCTCAAACAAAATTGTAGCAATCAAGGAACTTTCATTGGATGGAATTTTTACAGCAATTCCACTTGGTAATCAGGTACAAGAAAGGTATTTTTAACAGAGTTTTTGATATGCTTTCTAGATGGTTATTAATGTAGCCATTTTACTCAAGAATAATTATGTTTTGCTTAAAGGTTATGTTGAACAATACGCACATGATACTGACTTTCAAGAGTTATATTCAAACTTGAGTCAAGGCCACCAAGTTGAGGAATTAGACTACCATGTACATGATAATGTGTTGTATCATTTGGGAAAACTTTGTGTTCTAAAGGGAGAGAGAGTAAATGTCACAAGGGAAGTGCCCACTTCTTATTGCTGAACATTTTGGTGTAAGTAAAACAGTGGAAAATCTACAGAGGTATTTTTACTGGCCTCGTATGCTTGAAAGTGTGTCACGTTTTATCATAGGTTGTTCATTGTGTGCAGTCAATAAGCCTAGTAATAGGAAACTAGGATTGTACACACCACTTCTAGTGCCTTCACATCCATGGGAAAGTGTTTCCATGGATTTTGTAGGAGGTCTTCCTTTATCAAGAAAAGATCATGATTATTTATATGTAGTTGTGGATAGGTTCAGCCAGATGTGCATACTAATGCCTTGTAAAAAATAAATTACAGCCGAGCAAACAACTCAACTTTTCTTTCAAAATGTATGGGTTCATTTTGGATTACCTACTTCTATTGTAAGTGATCATGATTCCCGATTTGTTGGGAATTTTTGGTCAAGTTTATGGAACTTGATGGACACCAAGTTGAAGAAAAGTACAACCTTCCATCCGCAAACAGATGGTCAAACTGAAGTGGTTAATAGGGAAATTATTCATTTTCTAAGAGGATATTACAGCAAACATCCAGAGTTGTGGGATGAACAGTTGCATTATATTTAGCATGCTTACAACCGAGCAAAACACTCTTCTACTCTAACTTCACCCTTTGAGGCATGTCTTGGTTATTTGCCTAAATCACATTTGGATTTCATCTTTGAGAAAGATGTAGTTTTAGATGGACATAGCGACATAGACAGAGCAAAGAAATTCATTGAGCAAATTTAGTTGATTCACCAAACAGTTCAAGAACAACTAGAAAAGAGTCAAGGAAAGTATAAGGCAAGGCATGATAAGCATCGCGTGGATCATCAATTTCAAGTAGGTGATGAAATTTGGCTATATATTAGCAAGGAAAGGCTTCAGGGTGAAGGTAAAAAGCTGAAACGAATCCATTATGGTCCATTTAAAATTCTGGAAAAGATTGGTAATAATGTTTTCAAGCTTGATTTTCCTTCATATATGCAAATTTACTCCGTTGTTAATGTTGAAAATTTGAGATTGTATGAGCCTCCTTTGATTGAAGATCAAGGAGAAAGTGTACAGATTCCATCAATTGACGGTTTTTCTCCAGAATTTCTTGATGAGCTTCAGCAAGACACCATACTTGGCAGAAGAATGAGGTCATCAAAGAGGAGAAATGTTGATTATCTTCGAGTGGGTCTCGAAGGTACAAATCCATCAAAGGCCAAATGGATTGAAGAGGGGAAGGTGGGGGGAAATACCCTCATTTGTTCAATAACAGAATATAATCTTTTGGGGTCCAAAAGGCTTATAGTGGGGAGGAGTGATCAGACGCTCAAGTTTATGCTCAAAAAACAAAGTTTTAGATTTTTTTCAAACTCCATTTTAGATCAAAGAGCTCATCATTCTGAATCCAACGATGTGAACGACACTCAAATCCGATCTCATATGCAAAAGTTAGAGCAAGTCAAAGTTCAAGTTTGACTTGTTTACATGATAGGATTGGAAGACGTGGCAAAGGTCCCAATGAATGAGGGGGCGCAAAGTGGCAGGCTACCATTGGCCCTCGCATATCGCATATCGCATGTCACATGTTGATCGAGTTAAGAATCAGCTCCTAGGCAGTATTGATTGCGATTTGCGATATTGCATACGCAATCGCAGGAAAGGAGGAGTTATAGAATCGCCCCCCTGCACAGTCAGGGTTGTGATGTGATATATCACAATCGCATATCACACCCAATACCCACTGATATATATATATATATATATATATATATATATATATATATATATATATATATATATATATATATATATATATATATATATATATATATATATATATATAGGGATTAACGCTAATTGCGACGAGCGATGAGTTCCGATAGCGATAAGACCCCGAACGTAATATTTTATATGTCACAGTTTAAGTTCCCGTCAGGTCCGCTGATATCACATCGCACAACATTCTGCCATTAACAAGACCCTCATCTTGCCAAACTTCACAGATTGCGAACTTCGATAGTTTCTGATTGTGATGCCACTATAGGTTGCGATTTAAGATCCTGTCGAGTTTGCGATATCACAATCACAAATCGCTCGTTTCTATTCACAGACCATAAGAGCCCGAGCACTTGGCAATTGAGATTTGCAATATGGATGATAGGTTATGGCCCGCAGCATGGCCAAATTCTCGCTCAGTTAACAGATTTTGGAGCGAATTTGTGGGAAAATGTTGGTTTTGGAGCAATTTGTGGAACAAATAGCGAGAGAACTAGGAGAAGTCATAACTTCTTCAGTTCTTATCCAAATGGGATGAAAAAAGAGGCTAGATAGCCATTTTTGAGTATTCTAAACTCATTGAGACAGGTTTCAGAGGTGTTTGAGTATTGTAAACACTTTTTTTTTTTTTTTTTTTTTAATTTTGAGAATAATAGAGAGGCCCAAGAATTGGAAGCTGGACTAAGGAGACGTAGCCTAGGAGGGGTGAACTCGTCATCAATTCTCTATGTTGTGTGTTGTATTTTGATGTTCATTGCTGTTATTTTGCTTCTGTTCAGCGTATGTTTTATGTTAAATTGTTTATAACATTTACATAAGAAAATCTTATGGGAATCAGTTAATTAAGCAAACATGGTGAATCCTTAAGCACTTGATAAGAAAATGATCTGTTGTTGAATGTTAATTTTGTTGTGTTAATTTCAACTTGAGAATTAAAAACAATTGCTTATCATTTTCTTCATGTGCATAGGTTCCCTTTATGGTGTTTGTGAATGAACAAGTAAAATTTATCAAGTTTTATGTCAAATTCATGAGAAAAATAGCATGAAAGTAAAGTGTTGAACAACAACAAACAAATGTACAACAAACCATCAAAATGAACACTTAACACAGTGTTTTGATGAAGGATTTCACCTCTCCTGGGCTACATCTCCTTAGTCCAGCTTTCATGGCTTAGGCCTCTGTATTAGCTCAAAATCACAAAAGTGTTGTTTACAATGCTCTACTACTCCTAAAACTTGCTTCAATGCGCTTAGAACATCAAAATCATGTAAGAATTACTTTTCTTGATCCCAATTTGATCGAATTTTGCAAAAGTTATGGCAAAAACAATTTCTCCTAGGAATTATCCACTAAAATTAGAGGAAATCTAGTTAACTCCACTAAATCTGGAGTTACCACCGAAATTGGGGGGATTGCCAAACTAAACTACGCATTAACTATTGGATAAACTCATATTAATTAACGTAATCATGATTAGCGCTTAATCCGCAATGTTATGCTAACCGTTAGCCGCAGGGGTTAGTGGTAGTGGTCACATGTAAGATTTTAGGTTGGCAGTTCTGTTAAAAATTATAGTTTAGCTAGATGCCAATTCTGTGATAGCGGTCAGATGGGAGGGGGTTAGCCCTCTCCTCCCCGCAATTGCCAATGTAATAAACTTCAAATATGCATTGTGACCATAGACTATTAAGTCACAATGCAATGGTATAATGGTAAGTCGCATGGTTTGTTCGGGTGTGGTCGCAAGTTCAACTCCGCCGACTTGCCCATAAATTTTGCACTGTGTGTTGATATATGCCCAAAATTTGGGGAGGGACACGTGGCGGCCTCCGGGCTTGCCACTTGTCCCCTCCTCATTGGTCTATGCTCGAACCAATAAAATGAAGCCAAATCACCACACCATTAACCAACCACAACGCACCACTTGGCAAGTCCTTACTAGACATTGACCAACCCATTGACCTACCTAGTCACCTGCCATGTCAGTAGTATGGACTACTAACTGTGTAGTGACTGTACCTTTTTTTGCAAAAATTCTTTTGTTTGGAAAAACGGACAGAACGCGATATCTTCCTCATACAAACTTTGTTTTGAGTGAAACGAGTTGCGTTGGGATCGTATCACCGAGATGGACACGGTTGTTCAGGTTTTGAGTGATTCTGAGAACTTTGATTTTTGAGTTAAATACTGAGCACCTGATCATTCCTCCCCACTAGAAGCCTTTTGGACCCCAAAAGATATTATCAATTGTTCAGCAGGTGAGGGTACAACTACCTCACCTTCTCAATCTGCAACCATTTGGCCTTAGAAGGATTTTGTCCCTTCAGTCCCACTCAAAGGTATTCAACATTCTCTCTCTTTGAAGTTTTGGTTCTTCTGTCAAGTATGAGATCTTACTGAAGTTCATCAAGATATTCTGGTGAGAAATCATCTATTGATGGAAGCTGAACATGCTCTCCTTGATCATCAATCAAACGAGGCTCAATCAATCTCAAATTCTCAACATTAACAACATAATATATTTGCATATAAGGAGGCAAACCTAGCTTAAATGCATTGTTAGCAATCATTTCCAAAATTTTAAAAGGACCATAACGGATTGGCTTAAACTTTTTACCTTCCCCTTGAAGTCTCTATTTGCTAATATATAACCAAACTTTGTCTCCAACTTGAAATTTATGATCAACACGATGTTTTTCATGCCTTGCCTTGTAGTTGCTTTGACTTTTTTCAAGCCGTTCTTGCACTATGTGATGTATCAACTGAATATGCTCAATGAACTTCCTTTCCTTATCGATTTCGTTATGACCATTGATGGTGACATATTTCTCAAAGATGAAGTCTAATGGTGATCTTGGAAAGTACCCAAAACATGCCTCAAATGGTGATGTGTTTGTGGAAGAATGCTTTGCCCTATTGTATGCATGTTGTATGTAATGCAACTGTTCATCCCACAACTTGGGATGTTTGCTGCAATATCCTCTAAGAAGATGAATGACTGTCCTATTGACCACCTCGGTTTTTCCATCTGTTTGTGGATGAAAGGTTGTACTCTTCTTCAACTTAGTGTCCATCATGTCCCACAAATTTGACCAAAAATTCCCAACAAATCGAGAATCTCAATCACTTACAATGGAAGTAGGAAGACCAAAATGAACCCAAATATTTTGGAAGAAAAGATGAGCTATTTGTTCAACTGTAATTTTCTTTCTACATGGCATTAGAATACACATCTTGCTGAAACTGTCTACAACTACATACAAGTAATCATGACCTTTCCTTGACAATGGAAGACCTTCTACAAAATCCATTGAGATACTCTCCCATGGACGTGAAGGTGCCGAAAGTGGAGTGTACAATCCTAGTTTCCTATTGCTAGGCTTACTTGTTGCACACAGAGAACATCCTCTAATGAAACAAGATACATTATCAAACATGTGTGGCTAATAACAATAGCTTTGGAGATTCGCTACTATCTTGCCTACACCAAAGTGTCCAACAATCAATTAAGTGTGGGCCTCTCTTATGATATTGTTTCTTTCTCCCTGTGGAATACATAACTTTCCCAAGTGATACAAAAAACTGTTATGTACATGGTAATCTAACTCTTCAATTTTGTTTCCTTGCCTCAAGCTTGCATACACATCTTGAAAGTCATTATCATATGCATATTGCTAAATCTAACTATTATGTAAAACAGAATTGTGCTTTAGTAAAATAGATGAATTTACAATAGTCCTAGAAAACATATCAATTACCTTATTGTATATTCCCTTTTTTAATTTGATAACCAAATGAAACTATTGTATAAAACCCATCCATCTAAAGTGTCGTAATTGCTACAAATTTGACCGTGACTGTAAGTACTGCAATGGTTGATGGTCGGTATGGATAATGGTCTCCTTCCCCATCAAGTAGTGTTTCCATTTTTTAACACTTTATACCAACGCGTAAAGTTCTTTGTCATAAGTGGGATAGTTAGTCACAACACCATTAAAATTTTCAAAATGAAGTGAAATGGACTTACCATGCTGCATAAGAACTGCTCCCATGGCGTAATCACCAGCATTCATTTGAATCTCAAATCACTGTCTAAGATCCGGAAGAGCCAATACCGGTGTTGAACTAATATTTTGTTTTAAAGCATCAAATTATTTTTGTTGTACATCTCCCCAATGGAAGAATTTCTTGACACTAGTCAATGCATGTAGTGGAGCTGCAATGGAAGAAAAATTAGCAATAAATTTCCTCCAATATTGTGCTACCCCTAAAAAGCTTCTTACCTCTGTAACTGTATTAGGCTTGGGCCAATTCAAAATGACCTCAACCTTATAGGGGTCTATCTTCAGCTCACCTCCTCCAACAATGTGTCCCAAATACACTAAAGAAGTCTTGCCAAATTCACACTTTGACATCTTTAAAAACAATTGTTCTTTTCTCAAGACATCAAGTACTTTGTTCACATGCATGACATGTTCATCTCTGGATTTGCTGAATATGAGTATATCATCTAAGTAAACAATGAAAAAGTCATCTAGAAATGGTCTCAATACATCATTCATAACTCTCATGAAAGTAGTTGGAGCATTTGTAAGACTGAAAGGCATAACAAGCCACTCAAACAATCCTTGTTTAGTTTTAAATGTGGTTTTCCAAATGTCCTCTTCAACTATTCTAACTTGATGATAACCACTTCGTAAGTCTAACTTAGTGAAATACTTTGCATACCTCAATTGATCAAGAAAATCATCAATTCTTGGGAGTGGATAATGATTCTTTATCGTTATTTTGTTCAGTGCACGGAAATCCACACAAGTCCCGTCCTTCTTTGGCACCAAGACAATGGGTGAACCACATGGCGAAGTAGATGGGCGTATGATACCTTTGTTCAACAATTCTTGAATTTTCTTCTTGATTTCCATGCTCTCCATAATCGACATGCGATACATGCCAATGTTTGGAAGTGGAACATCCTGTTGCAGTTGTATCTCATGCTGAATTCCTCTCTTGGGAGGTAACCCCTTTGGTTCCTGAAACATCTTGCCATGATTGCTTACAACATCAAACAAATCATATTTTAACTTATCATCACAACCTTCAAAATATTCATAATCAACATCATTTTTTTTCTTGATCATGAGAAGCATAAAATTTTTACTTGCATTTACTAATCTCTTCATCTTCCCTGCATTAACCAAAGAAATGTTTAACTTTTTGCAATGGGCTCTCACAATATACTCCACTCCATCATTGAGCAATATATATTTATTCTCATGGCGATAAAATAGCACTTTCCTATCATACAAATATGGGCTTCCCAAAGTGATTCCTGAGATGTCAAGTGGAACTACATCTAACTCAACTTCATAAATTAATTTTTCAGTAATGGCAAACCTGAATAAGCATTTCCTTGTAACTTGTAAATTTTCATTGTTGACTATCCAACCCAAGGGATATGGCTTATGATGAGGTACAGTTTCAAGATTAAGCTTTTTGACTGAAGTCTTTTGAAATTAAGTTCAATTATGACCCACTATCAAATAATGCATGAATCTTTGTATGATTTGAAATTACCCTTACATGGAACAACTTTATCCTTGATTCTTCATTTGGAGAGTTGTTATGACTATGTGAGGAACTAGTGCTTGCAATAACTTCTTTTCCTTTTGTTACCATGACTGAAATCTTGGTCTCATCGCCAGAATATGATCCAAGATCATGTTGTGTGGTAGCAGTCGTCTTTTGTTTTCCTTTATTGTTCGGTTCCTTAGGCCTTAGTTCGGGATGTAATTTCCAACAGTGGGTTTCATCATGCCCCGCTTTGGAACAATGCTAGCATATAGTTTTCTCCCCTTCTTTCTTCACACTTGCATTCTTCTTTCCCTTCCATTTTCCACCCTTCTCTTTCTCCTTACCCTTAAATGGCTTCTTCTTACTACCCTCTTCCTAAATGTTCTTTCCTCTTGCTTCAAGGTGCGTGGCTTGCACACATACCTCATCTAAATTGCTTGGATTGAATATAAGGATAGTATGCTTTAAGTAGGAATGTAAACCCCCCATATATTTCAACAATGTATCTTGGGAGTTCAAGTTTACTCCTAACAACAAAGCCCTTTCCTAAACTCCTGGGTATAGTCTTGAACTGTTTGACACTTGAGTTGCCTAAAATTTTTCCAACTCATAATGGCTTTTTTCATATAGGCTAAAGGATAAAATTTCCTTTTAATTCAAGAAACAAATTCAACCCAAGAAATGGATATCTTACCATGAATTCGCATTTCCTCTTGCGTCTTTGCTTCCCACCAAACTAGTTTTGCTCCTTCTAGCCTTAATGAAACCAACTAGATCTTTATGTCATCTTCTTGAAGGTTTTGAATTCTGCAATAAACCTCCAATTGTAGAATCCAATTGTCTAAGTTTTCTGCATTGACCTCACCATTGTACATGGTAAGTTCAAACTTAATGTCCAATTTAAGGGAGTTTTTTCTTTTGGGTTTTTTGAATGAGTACAAACAATTTTTGTGGTGGAAGTGGAAGATGATGCTACTTGAGATGATGAGGATGATGAAGGTGATGAGGAAGATGATGAAGATGGTGGAGATGGAGGAGGATTTCCTCCATTACCCTTTGACTGCTTCTTTTCATCTTTTCTATCTCATAGGCTTCCCTCTCCATGTGGGGACTTAGAACTCTCTCCAGCCATTCTAGTATTCCTCTCTTCATAGAGGACTCTAATCATGTCAGTTAAGTCATAGAAATCTTTCTTGAATGCTTCCTCTTCTGAAAGACCTCCAGTCTCTCCTGGTCCAAACATGATGGCTTTGGATTCAAGCTCAGCTTCAGGTACTTCTTGTACCTCCTCAATCTCAATTGAAGGTAAAACTTGAGGTGTTTCAAGTGCATATAGGAATGGAACTTTGGGTGGAGATTGTGGCCTTGTGGCTCTCCTTCTTCTGGACATTACCTCAAGAGTTGCAACCAATAGTTTCCCTTCTCCTCTTTGCAACTTTAACCTTGTAATCATCACAAATTTGCAACCATTAAAACCCTACTTGCACAAAACTCAAACAATCAAGCAAATAACCTTTTCTTTGATACCAACTTGATCTGTTGTTAAATGTTAGTTTTGATGTGCTAATTTCAATTTCAAAATTGAAAACAATTTCTTATCATTTGCTTCATGTGCATAGGTTCCCTTTATGGTGTTTGTGAATGAATAGGTAAAATTTATAAAGTTTTATGTCCAATTCATGATAAAAATAGAATGAAAGTAAAGTGATGAACAACAACAAACAAATGTACAAAAAGCCATCAAAATGAACACTTAACACAATGTTTTGATGAAGGAGTTCACCCCTCCAGGGCTACATCTCCTTGGTCTAGCTTCCATGGCTTGGGCCTCTGTATTATCTCAAAATGGGAAAAAAGTTGTTTACAATGCTCTAATGCTCTTGAAACTCGCTTCAATGTGCTCATAACATCAAAATCATCTCGGAATTCCTTTTCCTGATCCCAATTTAGTCGAATTTTGCAAAAGTTATGGAAAAATCAATTTCTCCTAGGAATTCTCCAATAAAACTAGAGGAACTCTAGTTAAATCCACTAAATCTGGAGTTACCGCTGAAATTGGGGGGGACCACCAAACTTTCTGCCAAACAAACTATGCATTAACTATCGGATAAACTCTGATTAATTAGCATAATCGTGATTAACGCTTAATCCACGCAATTATGCTAACCGTTAGCTATCGGGGTTAGTGGTGGTGGTCACATGTAAGATTTTAGGTTGGCGGTTACCGTTAACCATTACGGATTAGCTGGCTGTTGGTTCTGTGATAGAAGTCACGTGGGAGGGGGCTGGCCCTCTCCTCCCCCCAATCGCCAATGTAATAAACTTCAAATATGCATTGTGACCATAGACTATTAAGTCACAACGCGGTGGTATAGTGGTAAGTCACGTGGTTTGTTCGGGCAAGCTTGCGGGTTCAAATCCACCGACCTGCCCATAAATTTTTCACTGCATGCCGATAGATGCTCGACCTTTGGGGAGGGACACATGGTGGCCTCTGAGCTTGCCACTTGTCCCCTCCACATTGGTCCATCCTCCGACCAATAAAATGAAGCCAAATCAGCACACCATTAACCAACCACAATGCGCCACTTGGTGAGTCCTTACTAGACATTGACCAACTCGTTGACCTGCCCAGTCACCTACCACGTCAGTAGTACAAATTTCTAACTATGTAGTGATTGTACCTTTTTTTTGTGAAATTTCTTCTATTTGGCAAAGCAGACAGAATGTGATATCTTCCTCATATGAACTCTGTTTTAAGTGAAACGAGTTGTGTTGGGATCATATCACCGAGACAGATGCGGTCGTTCAGGTTTTGAGCGATTCTGAGCACTTTGATTTTTGAGCTAAATAATGATCACCTTATTGTGTGTGGAGCATCATTGTTCAAAGGTCTTTGCTTCAGCCGGATGTATACCCCAGGAAGTTTGTACACCCCTCCACGTGGGGGGGTGCGGGGGGGACTTGTCCCCCCCGCGGGGGTTTGGGGGGGGCCCGATCCCCCCCGGATGGGGGGTCTGGGGGCCAGCGGTCCCCCGGCGGGGGCTCGGGGGCAACGCCCCCGAAGCTAAAAACAAATGTAAAATTGCCTTATAAAAGTATAGTAATTTCTAGTCAATCTGGGCCGTTCATTAGGCAGATGATCTGACGGTAGAACTTATGTTTAGTTTAGGGTTTTTTGCCCTAGAAGGCAACCCCTCTCTTTGTATGAGGGCATTGTATTGGAAGCTGAGATATAGATGTGTATTCTGTGATCGAGAAACAAAGAGGTGAGACTGTGAGAGAAAACATAGGATATTATAGCGGATTTGTTGTAGGTTGTGTCTCTTCATTTTGCTGGATAACGGAAAGGAAGAACTGGCTGTTCGGGGTGGACGTAGCCCAAACTGGGTGAACCACGTATATCTGTGTCTCTATTGTTTTATGCGTTCTCTGTGTTTATATTTCTGCAATATTTTATGTGTTCCATTGCTCCGTAATATATAATTTTCTAACACACTTGATCAAAAAATGAAAAGAATCTTGGGTTTTTATTTTGAATGGGGAATTAGCACAACATTACTAATCTGCTCCATTTCAGATCAATGCATGCAAGGAGATTTGGTATTCCACATTTGGTTTATCAAAGGGAGGAATTTCATCAACTCGTTGACGAAGAGGTTTTATGATGTATAACATCCACATCATCCTATGAAATGTCTTATGAAATGGCCATATAGAGATTTTCTTGCTTACTTTTATGCCTAAGAAAATATTTCTCATTACAATTGTAGCTAAGACCTTTAAGTTGGTGCTTTTCCATTTCAGCGTGTGTTACTTTTTGTATCTTGAGAGGGGGAGTAGGATGAGAGGGATTATTGGAGCAAGGATGGAGAATAATGAATGGCTTTCTTATTTGGGGATTCATGACCTTTTAAGCTTCCTTGGCTCCTTGAGAGCTTCTAGCCAAGTAGTAGAGCGAGCCATTAAGACTTGTTAATGTACTTCTTCCTTCATACCACTAATAAAGTATTCTTCAAAGAAGGTATCTAACATGTATTTGGTGGAGAAAGCAACCTCATGTTCAAAATTAAATATGAACTCTTCAAAGTGTACCAGGATGTTTAATATTTTTTAGGGAGCCCAAATAATCAGTGTCTCTTTCAAAACATTCATAGATATCTATTATAAGTTGAATCTACGGAATATGACCCTCGTGGAATTTCTTATGCCATCGTCACTTTTGTGAGTGCTTAAGATATAAATACAAAATTTTTATAGCCCAATTGCTTAACCTCATGTATGCAATATAAATTATTTTAGAAAATAAATATGGGTTGAGTTAAGGGGCACAAATTACATAAGATAAGGAGGGTGATTTCTTATGATGCTCAGGTTTACTTACTATAGGAAAATCCAAGTTATGTGACATCCATTGAAGGATGGTTGTTGTGCTTGAATAACCTAGTGTTCCTCTAATTTATGGGGCAAATTATAGTCTAAGAACCATAGTTTCCTTGGGAGGTGGGGCAAGCAAAGAAGACTAGAATTTATTGAGTATGGGTTGGAAGCGTGGGAGAGGAATGAGCATATCAATGCGCAGGGGATGATTCAAACAAGAAATGAAGTGGTAACACTAAGGTGTGGATGACAAAGTTCAACATTACAGTGAGCAAAGAGAGCGAGAGCGCAACAACAAAAAGGGAAGAGACATATTTCAGTTGGCAAGGAGTCAAGGAGGAAATTACTCCCACGTGGGGGAGAATTTGTCTCTCGAGTCCCCAGTATCTAGAGGGTGGAGATGGTGATTATTAACAGATAATGAAGGGTTGGGGTGGGGGAATTATTCCTGGAAAAATTCCTGGGGGATTTCTGGATGGATTCCTCACTATATGTTTAATTTAGTTATGTTCCAGAGTCTCAAAGTTGGGTGGAGATAGCGAGTCTCAATATTCCTTGTGCTTTGCTACTTGTGACTCAGTTGGAGGGTGGAGGTGGATAGATCTCTAGAGTTATTGGAGCAATTGAAGGTTGTGTTTCATCCCTCGAGTAGTGAACCCCTTAGTCTCTGGAATCTAGTTCGACGATGATAGGTGCAAGTGAGCACTGGCTGCAGTTATCTATGGTTGGGTAGAGAGTCATAGTCCCAAACTTAGTTGCCAAAAAGTTCCCAAGGTAAGTATCCTTTATGTGTTTTCAATGACAACGAATATATGTTTGTGTTCTAGATTGAAATTGTGTACATTCATGTTTTGGGACATGACTTGTGTTCTTACTAGTTACATGATTTATTAACATGCTATTGCAACTGATCTAAAGGTATTGGAATAGTGTGTAATGGAATGGTTGCAAATCAAATAATACTTTGTATGTGAATCCTTCTTCATTACAAAGCTAGGGGTTTTGTTGATTTCAAGCTTTTATAATAATACTTAAGTTGTTGAGTGGTAGTCTAGTTTTGGTCTGTAGTTTCATATTGATAAAGCTCAGGCCTAAATAAACATTACAATTATGTGTTGTGGATGGCTCTATCTAAGGAACTAGAATGAATTGGTTTATGCCCCTATTGACGGTGTTAGAAATCCTTCAACCAAGGGGGTCTCCTGATGTGAAGTCGCAATTAGCTCTCACACGGTTTGGAGTAGTAGCCCCAACCATAAATATATCCAGTTTCCATTATTCTTAGGAATTTTCCTTGGCTAAAATTATTAACCTAAGAGGTTATACAACATTCTTTGAAACAATCAAGTAAGCTGACAATGTGAGGCATACAATTACAATATATACAAGGTACCTTCACGGTAGGGAGAAAGAGAGTGGGCCTCTAGAAGAAAAGAAATAGTGCTATCCTAAAAGAGGCACACAAGAGCATAAGAGGATCGTTAGTTAGCCTACAAAGTAGTTCACAATACAAATACAATCATAAAACCAAAAAACAACACAACTTCAACAAGATAACAGTACCAAATCCACCGAAATAGTTCAATTTCTTTAGTACATATGAACAAAATATATACCACAAACATCTAAAGAATATTTCTATGACATTCACGATACATGTATGAAAATTTGTTGGCTCATCGAGCTTCATATATTAAGTGGAAGTGCCAATATATACAAGTACAATGTTGCCACACTATCCCCAATAGTGGAACATTAAGTCACCACTTGCTTCTCCAAAGAAATATCTTCTCTCCTATGCCAAGCTAGAGAAGCCAAGGTGAAAGTTCAAGTCCCAAAAGTCCCATTGCTTGAGTTATGAGGGTGTATTTATAACAAATGAGGTGACTCTTCATCTCCCATGTGACTTTAACCTTCTACAATTACTTTTCAAATTCGTACATGACCTTTGAGCTTCTATATGACTTTAGAACTTAATAGTGACTCTTCATATTCCATGTGGGACCGTTGGTCTTCCACATATTTTTCATTTTATCATCTTGGGAAATTACACAATTACATTCCACAAATGTTGTGGCAAGAAATTATGACACATTTGACTCTTGACAATGATGACATGGAACTTCATGATGATGTGGCATTTCCAAGCTGCTCCTTTTGCTGCTTTCTTTACATCTTCATGATGGATCTTACATGTGCTTTGTATTCATCCTCCAAGGAATTGATTGATATGGATTCTTCATGTGATCCTAATATTTGATCTTCTATCAGAAGCTAGTGTCTCTTCATCTTCTTGCTCAATGACTTCTTCGTGGTTCCATCTTCACAAATGTCTTTTAGCATAGTCTCATTTTCTTTCTCTCCAAGCATTGTCCTGTCAAGTCAAGATATAGTACCTATAAGTTAAATCCACTCATGACAAGATGATATCAATCCAAAAATGTCCTAGTCTAACTTGCTTCATAAAAACCATTGGTTGACCTGGAACTGGGTACTAGATCAGGAGAAAAGATCATGGATTGCGTAATGCATAGTTCCAGAGGTCAGGAGTGAGGGACTGAGGCTTGAGATTGCACAATGCACAGTTCTGGAAGCCTAGGCAGGAAGACTGTGGAGTTGGGAAGCTCAGTGAGGTAGAGTTGAGCCTTGAGATTGCACGAGTGCAGTTCAGGGGAGAGAGAGAGATAGTAGCTTATGCAGTTGCACAACTTAGGAAGGAAGGAAGACAACTTGTTGTTTGAAACTGCACAATGTGTGGTTATGGAGGCCTGGGAAAGATGATTGCATAGTTGAAAAGCTCAGTGAGGCAGTCTTGAGCCTTGAATTTTTCCAATGCGTAGTACATGAGAGAGTGAGGCCTAGGGATTGTGTAATTACACAACTTAGGGAGGCAAGGAGACAACTGGAGGCTTGCCATTGTGCAATGCACAGAAGGAGACTGAATAGAACGGTAAATTTTTCAGTTGTGGAGGTTAAGAGGACAAGATTGAGCACTTAGACTACACAATGAGTAGTTCTTGGAGTCAAGAACTATGCACTGCGAAGTTTCGAGAGATAAGGGGGAATCTTGATCCTTTCTACTACGCAATGCGCAATTCAAGGAGGTTGAGTTGGGTCGAGTTGGGTCAAGTTAGAAATCTTTTTAGGTTTTGGCAGTGTGGGATCAGTGAGGTAGAAGTGAGACAAGTATTGAAGTTATGAATGATCATGCACACTCAAAAAAATTGACAACACAACATTGAACACTCAGTACACACGAAAAACCTGATCCCTTTGATGTGACAACAACACAACACTTTCCTCCGCTTGCGACACTAAAGATACACTTGCAATGGAAATAACGACACTAGTGTGAAAATGCATAAAACTTTGGGAATGATTCTGATACATGTCTATATGATAAATAAGACCCATTGAAACCAAATTTGCCTCCTGAAATGAACCATAAATCTACTTTTACATCGTGCGACACTTCCCATGCCCATGAAACGACACATGTGATAGTAAGAGAAAAGTGAAAAAGACACTTGCAAATGTGAACGACATTGAAAGTGACACATGCCAGAGTGAAGATGACGTGAAAATGACACTTATGAAAATGAAAGCAAGAAAAAGCGACTATCGTAATCGTGAAAGAAACACTTGCGAAAGCGAAGGTGCGCCAAAGAGATAATTAGAAAAACTTACTGAAATAGAAGTACAATTGTAACCAAAAGTGAGAGTTTGTCAATTGAAAGTGCACACTTATTGTTGACGTAGGTTGAACATTTCATAGGAACTATCTTGATGGACTATGATATGCTTGTCCAAGCTTGCGTAGAGGAATGCACTCATGAACTTATTACAAACTAAACATGTGTGAGAAAGTGACTTAGACACTTAAAAACCAAGAAAAAGACTTAAACACTTAGCATAACATTAATCAATCATGAAGTGACCATGGAATTAAGGATCGTTAGATCCTCAGTAGGCTTCAACATTAATGTGTAGGAAAAATTTTAGAGGGTGTTGATTTTTGCGTCAACACTTAGTGACACACTAGTAGAACTCCAATTTCTCTGTTCAGGTTTTGTTCTTAAGTGCAAGGTCTCATTCTTTTAGGAAGTATTTATTTTCCATGCAGATTACCCATGCATTGCTACTTGTCCCGGTTAAATATATAGTCCCCTTTATTCTTTGCTCATCTTGAAACACATCAAAATAAGACTAGTCACACCTCAATTGTTTCGATAAGGGGGAAAGATAATAAGTATACCAAACTTTTAAGCACATTCCCTGGTGTTGCTCCACAGCCAGCGAGCCTAGATAGTACCTTAGAGGAGTAACATGAAGGAAACAAAAACATTGCTTTGCTACCAGAAGGCCTGGATAGCACCCCGGTGAAGTTGGTTGCTTCACCTCTCTGCGTAGGAAGCCTTTCTCTTCTTCACCCTTTATTTTATTTTCTTAAATATATGATTGCAACATTTATTAAATATTTGAAGTATGGGTGAATGAGGGATCCCAACTTATTGAGAGCATGAGAGGTTGTTCCTTATTTAATGGATTTGAAAGATAACGTAAATTATATGTTTATTTTAATGTTTTCTTCTTTCTCTTCTCTACTCAGTTGGGTTGACATGATGAAACACCATTCAATATAGGGTTGAGCTAGAATGAGGATTCTAATAAATATTAATTATTATTAATATTAATATAATTTCAAATAAAAAATTTAAATAATTTTAAATATTAATACAATATACTTATTTTTCTATTCTTTAAATACTAATATATATTAAAAATAAATAAACATTTCTCATACAAAATAAAATAAATATTATATTAACATATATTAAATATTTAATGATTATTATTACCATTAAGGTTATGAATTTTAATAATTTAAATTAATATATTAACTCATCAGTAAAAATTAATATATAAAACTCAACAGTAAAAATAAAAATAATTTATTCAAAAAAAATAATAATAATAAAATAAATAAATAAATAAAAATAAATATTCAAGCCGACATTCTGCTGATCCTTAAATTTATTATCCTCATTATTATTTATTTCCTTCTAATCAGCTCTTCTTTTATCATCATTCATAAGTCCTGATGATGGATCCCAGTTGAGATTTGAAACGTTGACATAAAAATGGTTCGTACTGTGGATTCTCCGGTAACTAAGTCAAAAGATACAAACCACAGATCTCTTAAATCCAGATTCTAATAAAGATACGAATTCGTAGTTTGACTATAGGATTTCCTTATGGAATGAATCATATTTCCCTTCATATATCATCGAATTTAAAGATATGTATAAACCCAAAATGGATAAGAGGATACAGATAAGCCAAGCAATGCTCGTTATTCAAACTCCCCTATTTAAGTTTTTCCAAATTATCTTTTGAGCCAAAAGGGACATATTTCATGCAAAGTCTTATTAAAAAAAAGATGGAAGGAAATACATAATAAAACAATGAAACAAGATCAAAAGACAAAGAAAATGTAGAACTTGACTAAAAAGCAAAATGCAAGAGAGAAATGAGAGGACAAAAAAAATAGAGAGACTAGATGGAGAGTGAGTGCAGGATGATTGTGCAAGTAAAACAAACATGCAACTAGACCTTCTCCTCACCTAACTAGCTAGAAGATCATGGGTAAGTGTAATTAAATTTCTAGTGTGGCCACCATAGTTTCCCCTTACCTATAAACACAAATATATGAATGATTAAGAGAAATATAAAACAATGTGCAAGAGTAAAGATAAGAACTTGAAAAACTTGCATAAAAAACTGAAGTTCTTGCTTATTAATTAAAGATGTTCCATATCGACTAGTTTGATCCAATCTTGAGCTTTACTTTGTTGATTGAAATGACGATCATACAAACCTTTAAGGTTGCTCGTCAGTGTACATTCATCCATTTTTTCATTTTTGCAAACATCAAAAAATATCAAAACTTATTATTTGTGATGGAGCTTGCCAGGTAAGATTGCTCTAACCATCGGAAATTGGATCTTGATATTCAAAAAAAAACTATTTGAAAACCATGAGACTCATGAAGACATGAATTTCCAGTTAACACATTCGAATCACAAAGAGAATCTTCTAAGGGGAATTCAATATAATCTCATCCAATAGCCTTGTCAAGATAGTGGGGACCTGACATAACCATTAGCTCACGCTGAAGTTACTCAACTATCCAACAAGCACCTGAATCATGAAAATAATTGGGTTCAACAAAATCAACCAATGTAAGAAAATTGTCATGAGGTATGCTAACAAGAAAATGATTAATTGAGAGATAATTATTAAAACTAATATTATGATAATATTGTTGACTATGAGATCCTTGACTTTCTATTAGTTCCCTTTTCATATGATCATATACCATGCCCGTAATATGAAAGGTTAAGGTATTTAAAATTATCATTGAAATCACAAATTTAGGAAACCAATTAGGATACTAGGCTGGCGAAAGATTGGAAGAAAGGGTCAAATTAAACGAGGTATTCATATCAACACATGGTTCTTGATTCACCAAATGACTCAAGCATCTAACATCACTCAAGAAGAGAGATTTTGAAAAAACAATGATTAGATCCATGACATGCACAAAAGTGATAGGAAGGTGACCGATCTCGGAAGCGTTAGACAGGGATGGATCTTCCGACTGAAAGTGACTTCCTTATTGACAATCAAAATGGAAGCCTTTCAAGTTGTGTATATCTATAAAAAATATTCTCCCTATTATCGAGTGTGATGCAAGGGATTCACATGATGATGAAGAAATATTAACCAAACTAGTATCTTCCATATGATCAAAGACTCCATCTTGATGGTTTAAGGGATTAACTTGAAAATGATGAAACTCTTTCAAGAATGAGTTCACTTCCAGTGGATAAATGTCAAGGAAAGAGTTATGCATGAAAATTTGGATCCAACTCAGTTCAAAGATCCCAATGGGATTGCGAGAACTTGACATAACCATCAGCATGGGTTGAAGTGCCTCGAATCATGATAGGACTCTGAACTTTCTGATGGTGGATCATCAAATTTGGGTGGGTTAGAAAAATAAACAGATAGTTATGCACCACTATCATTATATGTCTCAATGAAAACACTAATAATGCCACTAGTTTGATCAAACTCAAGATTAAACATATCATATTCTTGATGGATAGAAAATTTAGATACATCATTCGGAAAACTCCCTTGATCATTTAGAATTGTAACATCATCCTCTTGACTTATGAAAGATTTACATTTGAACAAATCATGAATAATAGGTTCGAGATTTTCATCCTCTGATTATATGACCACACTATCCTGTACCTATTTGCAATCACGAGCAACCGAATAAGGATCTAAAGAATTAAGAAAAGTTGTTTTTTAGACAGACTTATCCAACATATCTAGGTATAATGAATAGTGTGTGAGAGGTGAGGAAAGATGAGAAGACTCAATAGGAGAAAACCCAACTGTAACTAAATTAGATTGAGCTGGTAAGAACAATAGATCAACATGTATATTATTCTTGATGAGAATATTTTCATCATCATAATGATCAAAGACAGACATACCAATGTAACATTCAGATTGATCTTTCTTTTCTTCAAAGGGGTAACTTAAAGATTCAACAGCCTGACAACTTACCTTTGTGGGTTTTTCATTAGAATATGCATGGATCAAAAGAAATCTAGAATCATTCTGAATTGAAAGAGAATCTCATTAGATAAATGTAGATTGAAAGTTGTGAGAAGCATATTCTGAATCGTTACCTCATGAATCTAAGCATTCAAAAGAAGAAAAGATATCATTTGATGGACTTAGATATCCATGACCACATGTGTTAATGGAAACAAGGATCTCATGGTGATGGTTGTCAAAAATCTCAACTTGAATGAAGGATTTGAAATCATTTGACAGGTTATCAAGATCGCAAGATCGATGATTAGCCAGAAATGCAAGATTGTCATCCCGAAAGAGGGAAGAAATATGAAACATATATTCATCGCTTTGCTCTTATACATGTACAATGAAACTACCATATTCATGATTACTTCTTGTAACAACATGTTGAACATCATTAAAATTTGAAGTAGGTTGATCAAGCATATCATGAAACAAGGAATCATGTGATGTAGATGGCAGAGGTTGAAAAGTATCCCTTGAGGAAATTATGTTTTCAATTGAATTAGATTCAGGATTAGGATTATGTACATTAATGTGATCTTGAAAAATGAAGGGATCATCTTTTACCTCAGGCTCCAATAATTGCTAAAACATGATTCCAAGTTCTCCTCAATAGGATTAGAATCATGGGAATTGGGTGGAGGTTGAATGGATGAATCAACAATTTGATTTTCATATTTCCCAAATTTAACATCAGCACCAGGAGGCACCCAAATTGGTATTGGAAAAAGAGGAGGACAAGGAACAAACATAATAGTGGGTTCCTCCTCACAAATTTGGGGTGTCTCATGATCAGCATAAGTTGGGAGAGCATCATCATCCGAGGGTTTGGATTCAAAATATTTCAAGGAGAGGAGGATCAAGCTATTAAACGTTTCGCTAATAAAATTTAAATCAATCACTCCCTTGGGAAATTCATAGAAAAGGTGAAGAAACTGATTAAGAAAAGCCTCTACAGATTCAAAAAATTTCATTTTAAGCATATCAATTCTATTACATACAACTTGATAATCATACCTGTCAAAGGCTTGATGAAGTTGATTCCTTGAAAAATTGATCAAATGAATAAATGGAAGTGGATGGTAAAGCCTGACACCACTTCCTAACTCGGCCTTCAAGTGTGAGGGTGAATAATATACAAGCAACATCTTCATCATCGATTTCATTAGATTTACAAAAACCAAGAAAATTGGATATATATTTAGCTATGAATGTACCACCCTCATCCTCAAACCTAAATTGAGTCATGAAACTATTCCTTGGAGATGAAAAGTTTACTAAGGGATAGGTTAGAAAAACACTCAGAGATTATAATTTGGGAAAGATCCATTTAAGGTCAGAGATTCAAAATAGACTCAACAAGCATAACTTGTCATCTGGCCCTACTTCTAGCGCCAACTATTGACGGTGCTAGAAATCCATTAACCAAGGGGGTCTCCCCAATCTGAAGTCCCAATTATACCTTACACCATTTGGAGTAGGAGCCCCAACTGTAAATATGATCAGTTTCCATTTTTGTTAGGTGTTTACCTTGGCTACAATTATTAACATAAGAGGTTATACAACATTCTTTGAAACAAGAAATTTGACACCGCAAGGCATACAATTGTAATATATACAAGGTACTTTCATGACAGGGAGAAAGAGAGTGAATCTCTAGAAGAAAAGTAATAGTACTATCCTAAAATAGGCTTACAATAGCATAAGAGGATCGTACATTAGCCTGCAAAGTAGTTCACAAGAAAACCAAAATCATAAAACCAAAAAACAACACACCATCAACAATAAGTACCAAAGCCACCGAAATAGTTCAATTTCCTTAGAACATATGAACGAAACATATACAACAAACATCTAAATAATAGTCCTACTACGTTCATGGTACATGCATGAAAATGTGTTGGCTCATTGAGCTTCATATATTAAGTGGAAGTGCCAAGATATACAAGTACAATGTTGCCACACTAACTCCAATAGTGGAACATAATACATTAAGTCACCATTTGCTTCTCCAAAGATGGTTCTTCCGTCCTGTTCCAAGCTAGAGAAAACAAGGTGAAAGTTCATGTCCCAAAAGTTCCATTGCTTGAGTTATGAGGGTGTATTTATGAAAAATGAGGTGACTCTTCACCTCCCATGTGACTGTTCACCTTCCACAATTAATTTTTCGAATTCTTACATGAACTTTGAGATTCTATATGACTTTAGAAATCAATAATGACTCTTCATATTCCATGTGGGATCCTTGATCTTCCACATATTTTTCATTTTCTCATCTAGGGAAATTACACAATTACATTCCACAAATGATGTTGCAAGACATTATGACACATGTGACTCTTGAGATGACCCTTGAAAATGATGACATGGAACTTCATGATGATGTGGCATTGCCAAGTTGCTCCTTTTGCTACTTTCTTTGCATATTCATGATGGATCTTGCATGTGATTTATGTTCATCCTCCAAGGGGATGATTGATATGGAGTCTTCATATGATCTTGTTCTTTGATCTTTTGTCGGAAGCTAGTGTATCTTCATCTTCTTGCTCGATGAATTCTTCATGGTTCCAACTTCACAAATGTCTTTCAGCATAGTCTCCTTTTCTTCGTCTCAAAGCATCATCTTTTCATGTCAAGATATAGTACCTACAAGTGAAATCCACTCATGACAAGACTATATTAGTTTGGAAATCTCCTAGCCTAACTTGCTTCATGAAAACCACTGGTTTACATGGAACTGGGTATTGTACTGGGAGGATCGCTCAGGGATTTTGCAGTGTGTAGTTCCA